>JAJEOU010002944.1:1114077-3514077 GCA_021534815.1 Acrocephalus arundinaceus
AATCAAAGGATTATGTGTGGTTTGCTACATCTATTAAAAAGATCTGTTGATTCCAGTCCCTGTGCCTGGTGAGAGTCCTGGCTCCCAGGGAGAATGGGAATAACAAGAGCAGGGTATCTGTTATTTTGGGGGTGTTTCATGCAATACCTGCTCAGGTTGGCAGTGCCACTGAGAGCTGGGGCTGTGCCTGTTTCCAGAACTCAGTGTTTGGCCTCAGTAGCACAGACACAGCCTCTGCATCCTGCCCGGGGACCCTGGGAGCCACCAGCCCTCAGGAGAAGGGGGAACATCATGGACCAAGGGAATTTGGATGCTGTCACTAAGCCTGGTTGGTGCCTGAGTTTTAGGAGTGCCAGTGCTCTGTTAGGTGAGGAGCTCTGTTATCCCTGCTCCCCCTGGGCTCAGCACAAAGGCTTCCCATGGCTGCAAACCAGAATCCAGCCAGGGATGAGCGTTCCCTTCACCATCCCTCTCTCCACCCCTTTGCTCCAACACTGAGCCCTTGAGATCCAGCATCCCACCCAGGCTGCTGCAGCACAAATCCCTCTGCCCTCCCCACCCCAGAGCTTCACTCCCAGCAAGGAAAAGCACAGCTTTGCTCTCTTGGTTAAAAGGGGAGATGGCACAAAAATGATCACATCCCTCTGCTCTGGGACTCTGAGCTTTGAATATCCCTCCAGGTCTGGGACTTTCCAAACACAGGGAGAAGGCTGGGGGCTGAGGGATGGTAACTCTCTGACCAATTACAAAGTAATTAAAAGACCCACCAAGAACGCTTTGCATATGGGCTTTAATTATTACACCACAGTCCTGCCAGAAAAACACAAGAGAGGATCTTGGACAGCTCGGAGGATGTATATGGCTTGTGTAGGTGGAGAGACCTAAGAGACTGTTACTTTGGGTAGGAAGTGGATTTTCCCTCTCCTATAATCTTGTTAAATTACCCTGGTTTTAAATCAATGATTTATATCTCCCTCTTCAAATCCAGAGGGGGAAAAATAAAACCCCAAACCCTCTCTAAACAGCCAGTGTGTGACAAGCAATACATTTTCACTTTCATTTACCCTCACGCTGCAGAGTTCACTCAGCAAACCAGAAGTGTTAAAGGAAAATACTGGGAAGGACCAGTTAAAAAGAAAACCTTGGCTGAAGTGAGATGGAAAACAGATTTCCCGGGTTAGGTAAGTATCAGAAAATAACACATAATGTTAGACATCTGAAAAGGGAAGTAGGAAAATATTTAGGAATGTGCATAACCATTTGCAGCCTAAGAAAAGCACAAAAACTCAGTTTCATTAGGAAAGGACACTGCAAACCGTGCCAGGAGGTGCCAGGCTCCAGGATCTTCCTGGGAAAAGGCCATATCCTATGCCCAGCACTGGTTTTCTGGGAGTGCCTGTGTGTAGCTGGCTGAGGATTCCCAAACAGATTCTCATTTGCCCTTTGGGTTTCAGGGAGCCTCCCTCCCTCCCTCCTCAATGAGTTTGCATCTGTGTAGGTCCTGCAGCTTCCAGGGGGAATCATCTCTTAGCAACACTCACAAAAATAAAATAAAGTGAGACCCGGCCCAGACCTGAGGAACTGAGGCCACACTGCAGCCCACCTGCAATGGGAATGCTCCAGCTCTATCCAGTTAACACTCCCTCACCTCCCAGCTCTGTGAAAGCCCCACTGTGCTGCCATGGAGCACCAGGCCTGGGCTATTGGAAAGCCACCCGTGCCCTGGGCTGCACTAAAGGAAGAGTGGGCACAGGTGGAGGGAGGTGATTCCTCCCTCTGCTCCTCTCCAGTGTGGCCCACCTGGAGCTCTGTGTCCAGCTCTGGGGTCCCCAGCATGGGAAGGAGCTGGAGCTGCTGGGGAGAGCCCAGAGGAGGCCCCAGAGCTGCTCCAAGGGCTCCCAGAGCAAACAGCTCAGTCCCACAGCCCCAGTGCTGTGTGTGAGGCATCAGCGGTGACAGGGGCAGGAACTGCTGTCCCAGAGGCAGGAGGAAGCCCTGACATCACCCAGGGACACCCCAGCCCTGCTGAGTCACTGCTCTCCCCCAGCAGCACAAGATCCCAGCCCCAGGAGCGTTCCCTGGCCCTGCTGCTGCTGCTGCATCCGGGGCTGAGCCAGAGGGGAACTCAAAAAAAACCCCACCTTTTCTATTTCTGGGTGAGGTGGATGGAAATCACCAGGCTCCCAGTTCCCATGGGAAGACACTAATCACCTCCTGGACATGGCCACATCCTTGAACAACAGTGCTATTATGGGATGCTGAGCCAGCAGCAGGCCCTGGTGCTCCTTCCCCACCTGGCACTGCCAGCCCCGTGCCCCAGCCCTGGCAGGGCACAGGAGGGGGCTCAGGGGACTCTGTGTGCCTGTCCCCACTGAGGGATGGAAAGGAAATCCCCCCACGTGGCCTGGAGCACCGGGAGGGAAATAAAGCCATCTGTTCATTGAGGCAGGCCAGCCTCAAACCAATTAATGTAAAGAATTAAAGGGTCTCTCCTCGATGCAAATCCCATCCCCTCTTGTAAACAAACCTTACAGGGCCCAGCCCCAGTCTGCAAGGCAAGTTCCAATCTGATTAGTTACTCCACATGCCTTAAATTCCCCCTTAGAGTTACCAGTGAATAAAACTATCTTTTTGCAGAGATATATTAAACACTTGCTGAATTTCACCTTGAGGTGTCCTTGGCAGTGATAATTAGTGAAACTGGGACCTCTCTAGGTGAAAAACAAGCAGTTTAATTTGTTTTTTGGCAGTGGTTGTCCTCCAGACCACCACCCACAGAGCACAGCACCAGACCTCCACCACAGTCCAGCACACACTGAGTTTTATCTCCAATATTTGCACTAGTCCAGGCTGTTTTTGGGTGCCTGCCTAAAGCAGAGTGCAAGGTGTGTAGGTCAGTATATTAAAAACAGGGGGATGAATTAATGAGAAGGGAGTTCAGCAACAGTTTTGTGCCACTCTCTGAGCCCTGGAAAGCACTCGTGGGAAAAGCACTTGGTGCAGGTGAGCTCACCTGGGCAGGACCAGGGCTGAGAATTCCTGCAGGAACACACACTGTGGGTTCTGGGAAAGCAATGGGATGAGGAAACAATCCCCTATGGAGGAAATGCATTTGTTAACTGATGGTTTAAACATGAGAGCACCAAACTGGAGCCACAGGATGCTCCTGCACAGCTCAGGGAACCCCAAGGAAACTCCACAGCTCCTCTGAGCCTGAGCCTTCCTTCCCTCCACCAACACCCACTTTCTTTTCTCAGATAATTGATTTGTCTTCTCAAACTTTCCATTTAAAGACACAAGTCTGAAAGCTCCCAAATTACAACACAACCTGGGAAAAGCATCCCAGTCCTTGCCAGCTCCATCCCTGCCCCACTTTGCTCCCCACGGCAGGGATGTGGTTCCAGCTCACCTCACTCCTGCATTATAAAGGGTTTGATCCTGAGTTGAAACCAGCCTCATTTCTTTCCCTTGCTTTTTACATCACTTTTTTTCCTATTCTGTTTAAAAACAGACAGGAAACTGATAAAATTACGAGAGCTAACTGGATATTAAACACTTCATACCTCATTGATTTGTGTTTCTTCCCTGTAAAGGAAAGTCTGTAGATGTTACCTGCAACAGAGGCTTTGCTGGAGGAGAATTCCTTTCCCTCAGTAGTAATGGAAATTAGAAATGGAAATTTCCCAGACATGGGTAAAATTATGGTCCTGCAGTAGAAGACAGTAAGAGAAGAGCGAGATGCATTTCCTGAAAGCAAAAAAAGAGAAGATTTTCATTAAAGGTGAGCTCTGCTGTCAGCCCCAGGACTTCCAGGCAATTGAGAACAAACATCTCCCCCTTGGCCTGAAGGACCAGAATGGCAAGTTTTGGTCTTGCAAAAAAATGAATGGAAAAATGAAATTGTGGGTGCCCTGTGTCTGTGTGTGGGGATGAAGCCACCCAGAGCTGCTGAGCTGCCCTGAAACCAGTGCAGGTAAACAGGAAATCTGATGGCCAGGGAAGGGTCAGTGCTGGGAACACTGGTGATTTTGGCATTGAAAGTGTTACAGAAAACTTGCCATAAAGTTCCTCTGAGGCTTTAATTTCCCTCCCCCCCCAATCTTCCTTTGATTTTGATCCCCTCCTTTCCTCGTGTCCTTTGAACTCTTAAAAAGGCACTTTGAAGAGATGTCATAAAGTGGGGGCTTTATTCAGCATCTCCTCTTTGATGCTCCTGCTCCGTGTGTGAAGTGCAGCCCCGCAGGATGTGGGGCCAGAGGAGCTGAAAGCCAAGACAGAAAGGAAAGGGCACCAAAGTGAAAGTGTGGATGGTTGGGAGCAGCTCATGGACACAGGCACAGCCCCTCGGTGGATTCTGGGCTCCAGGGGCCTGGTGTGGTTACACCCAACCTGCTCCTCCCAGGGGGAAGTGATGGGGATGAAGGGCTGGGAATGCTTCATCCCAAAGGTTACACCACAAGGTGAATGACAATCCCTGTGGGAAGAGCTCTGCCTGTGTCACTTGGAGCACCTCTGGCACCCAGCCCCAAGGTCTCAGCTCAGCCCAGCAGCTCCAGGAGTTGGTGCTGGCATCACCCTGCAGCCCTTCCCACCTCCAGCTGCCCCAGCCATGAAAGGTCCCACTGTCAAACACACAAAACAGCATTAAATAATCAAAAATGTAAATAATCCTGTTCAACAACCAAAAATGTAAATAATCCTGTGCACACAAACCACCAAGAACAGGCCTCCAGCTTCCAAGCCCATCCCAAGGGAAGCTGCTGGCACTGCCCAGGCAGAGGGAAGCAGGTGCAGAGCTCACCAGCAGCACCAGCTCTTCAGACCCACACTCCAAACACCCTTGCCACACTGGAATATCTAAAATGCTCAGAATCACAGGAAAAGCACTCTGAGATCATCCAGTCCAGCCTTGCTGCAGTCCAGGCTTAGGCTGGGTGACGTTTCCCCCCTGAATTCTGTCTGAATTATGATGGGACATTTCCCCAGTGCAGCTGTTTGTGCAGCACAGCCCCCGTGACACGAGGCCACGGGTTGGAGCCTCTCAACTTTGTTTAACCTTTGCATAGGGAATTGCATGAACTCATCCAAGGGAACCTCTCAGCTAGGGAGAAACAGATGTGCAGGCATTAGATAAGCTGCAAGCAAGCCCAGGGTGTTTATCAGCAGGGACGTGGGGTTGAGTTTGGGTTTGTTATTTTTAATGGGTGACCAGAGGTAGGAATCATTCAGAAATAAGTGAAAATTATCCTGAAAACTGCTTGAAGGGCTTCTGAAAGGATTTTTTTTCCTCAGTTGCTCCTTCTTACCTGCAATATCAATTTATATTCTTTTTTTTTTTTTTGGAATTACAGCCAAGAATCTGCTTCCAAGACTGAATGCAGATGCAGCTGGAACAGGAAATTTTAACTTGCTTCCAACCTGGGAATTTTGCACTTTAGGCTTGAGATAAGGAGAGAGTTTGGTTTTAAAGACACATGTCCCCTAACAAAGGACAATTGTACTTCCAGAGGGGCCACCCCACAGCCCTCCTGAGAAACCAGTACTGCAGAATGGCAAAATCTAAAGAGCTAAATAATCCTAGGGTGCATTTATTAAATTATTCCCACTTAATACACTCCTAAATCATAGAAACACAGAAAAGTTTGGCTTGGAAGAGACCTTAAAGGTCATCTATTCTACCCTTGCCATGGGCAGGGACAACTTCCACTGGTCCAGGTTACTCCAGCCTGGCCTTGGGCACTGCCAGGGATGGGACAGAGAAGCCACAGCTGCTCTGGGCACCCTGTGCCACCCAGGCAAAGCCACAGCTGCACTGGCATTGCCCAGAAGTTCTTACAGAGCACAAGGGAGACCTGACAAAGCAACCATGACTTTTCTTGTTGCAGCCAAGGAGCCTTGGGAGGAACCACAGCAGCCTGGCTCCTCCTGCAGCTGCTCCCTTCACACAACCAGCCTTAAAGAAAGCAAGAAAAGAGAAAAAAATGGGATAATGAATGAAAAACGAGTATTTTGCGATGGGCATTGTGGCAGATTTTTTAAAGGCACAATCAAACATCTAAAGCTGCAAATATAAAAGCTGGCACTAGGGAGAAACCCAGCACCCAGCTACCCACACATCACCCAAACTCAGGGCCTGACGTTTCCATCTCCTAAAGCCCTGCTCTCCCACTCACATGGGGCATCTCCCCAAGGACTTTCCCCATGAGCAGGGCAGGGAGCACAGAGCTGCCCTGCCATGGCCAAACCCACTCTGCAGCAAAGTAGGTCAAACTGAAACGCTGAGCTCTCAGCTGAAGGTCACCACTGTCTCCCCAGCCTGCTCTGGGCAAGTTAAGTGTATTTACATTGAGAAGATGTGGAGAGGTTTTGGAGCTGGAAGTGGTTAGAGGAAAAACAGGCTTTTAAAGAGAGCAGGAGCATGAGCCTGCATCCGAAATGGTGAACGCTGAGGGAGGAAAGAATGAAAAATCCCAAATAACAGACATTTCCCTCAAAGGGCAGGAGTGTTGGAGCTGCCTTCCCCACTCCTGGGCAAGCACTGGGAGATGTTCCTGTACAAACTACAGCGCTGACGAGAGGTCTTGGGTAACATTTGCAAAAGGCTTTGACATGGAAAGTCCAAATTTCCCTTTACGGAGGCAAAGTCTGACAAAAGCATAATGGAAAGAGGCTTCTGACGGACAAAAATTGACTCCCTGGCACTCACACAAGCCCACGCAAACTTTCCAGCCTGCCCTCCAAGTGTGAGCACTGGTGTTTCCATTAAGTGCCTGAAAGCTCAGAAAGCTTCTGGAGAAAAAGTAAACTCATGATTAGACTGAGCACGACTTTTCCCTTGGATTTCTGCAGAATTTTTACAAGTGGTTCTGCAAGAGGAGCAGGGATTACCCGGGTACATTTGTGGGTGTCTCTTCTGACTGCCCTGCAAGAGGAGCACAGATGTAGCCATTTTAGGGTATTTGAAATCACTGTTGGGGACATCTGTCAGAGGAGACTTCATAGAGAAACAAAATCAGAAAAGAAATCACAGAATTATTCAGGTTGGAAAAGCCCTCTAAGATCACTGAGTCCAATCATTCCCAGCACTGCCAGTGCCACCCCTAACCTGTGTCCCCAAGTGCCACATCCACACAGCTGTTAAATCCCTCTGGGGATGGGGACTCCACTCTTCTTTCAGGGAAGAAATTTTCCCCAATATCCAACCTAAACCTCCCCTGGTGCAACTTGAGGCCTTTTCTTTTTGTCGTGTCACCTGCCCTCAGGAGAAGAGACCGACCCCCACCTGGCTACAACCTCCTACACAAACCAGGCTGGGAACAGCCCTGGATCTGAAGCCACACTGAACTTTGGGAAAGCCCAAACCCAAAGCAGGCTGCCTCCTCTGCCCTGGTCACCCCAGCACGATCCCACCAACCCGGGGCACTCCTGGAAGCCTCAGGCATGGGACACATGTTGACGTGGAGCTTGCATCACGGCCATCCCTCACACAATGTTCAGACCATCTCCTCTGCCCCTGTGAAAGCCACAGCACTGCCTGCACAGGAGAGTTATGTTAGAAGACTAATTAATGTATTCTGGCTGTCTCCTAATGAAACTCAGCAGCTGGAAGCAGGCACGGCGCCAGCGCCACGTGACCGCCCTTGGCCCCGCTTCAGGAATTCTGCTCAACTATCTAGTTGTCCTGTCCCACTCTGTTCCCCCCCAAACTGAACTAATCAATGCCTGGCTGCCAGTTATCATGGAGGGAGAGGGAGAAACGTGCCTGGAAAAGCTGTTGTGCATCACCCCCTGTATCCCAGCCCCACTCCATGCAGCCATGCAGGGGATTCCACTGCTCCATTTATCTTCCCGCGAGCAGAACGGCTGGAAGCGGATGAGTGCCTGCCATGGAGAGGAGCTCTGAGTGAGGTTATTGCATTCTTGACTTAAGCCCATTTTTCTGGTTTCCATGCAAACGTCAATGAATTTTAAAAGGGAGCATTCAGCCCCGACCTTCCGATTCAGACCAAATACAGTATCTCTCTATATGGGGATTATTCTCCTGCTTGGCACAGGGGGAATCCATTGGATTTCTTCTCCTCCCACCATCACAACCCCTGACTGTCCCACACATCCCAGTTACCTCCATCGCCTGCTGCACCATTCCCATGACTCCAGGCAGGAATTCTCACTCTGAAAGCACAGGAATATAAATGCTTGCACGCCATACATGAACACCCCCACACGTACAGGTGTGTGCCGGCACCGAGGACGGCAGGAATGTAAATATGTTTTACTCCTAATTATGGAAAGCACTTTGGCAGGAGGCAGCCGGGGACACAAAGAGCTACTATTGAGGTTCCTCAGGCTGTGGCCCCCATTGAGCACACAATTGACAATATTTAGACAGCATGGGCTGGTTCCTTCCTTCACAAGGTAACTTCCTTGTCTGGCAGCCCCGGGCAGGCTGTCAATGACCTTGTGTTTGAGGACAGTGTCAAATCAAATAAGTGGTCAAAGGCGAGCAGCGCCCGCTCGCTGCTGCTCCTCCACCATTCCCATTTCTGCTCCCTCCTCTCCACCCACAGCCCCTTGGGCTGGGAGCTCTGGCAGGAGATGCTCCCATGGTGCCCAGCAGGGACACAGCAGCCAGGGAGCACTGGGTGATCCCACTGAGCAAAGCAGGGACAAAATATATGGCATGCAAATCCTGATTTATCAATCCCAAAGGAATCTCATTTGGGGTTTTGTCTCTCTCATCTCTCCTCTCCCATTTTCAGCCTTCTCCAGGCAAACTCTCCCCTCTAGGATGCTCCAAGGTTTGCTGGTCTCTCACTGGGCAGTTTGGCTCCCAACCCTTCCTTGCTGTCCATGCCCTGTTCCAGTCTGGCTCCCGTAACACACAGGCCCAGACCACAAAGCACATTGATTTCTGTAAGTCTGGCTCTAAAACCAAATAAAAAGCTTTTCATTGACACTCAAGTGTAGGTGCAGCAAGTCAAAAGCCTTATTTTCATGTTTTACAGCGCTCCCACCTGAATAAATTCATTTTAAGTGCCACTTTTCCATTTGTGGAGTATGCAAGGTTGGGAGATCTGGATGACATCACCAGGGCCCAAAAGGCAATAATATATTACCCACTGCAGGGGCCTGTCAGTGCTGCTGTACCCCACAGCCACAGGCACTGCAGAGCCCTGCCAAGCACTGCCCCTGGTGACTCCAAGCATGACTGGACACACGGACAGACACACAGACACACACACGGACAGAGGGACAGCAGCAGGTCTGCTCCTCGCAGAGTGGGACAGGCACATGGCCATAAAGCAATGGTGGGACTTGAGTGTGACATGGCTCAGTGGAAAAAAAAAAAAATCCCCTAATATAAAATATTTCCTAATCCACCCACCTTCCTGCTCCCGTTTGGAGCAGAACGGCTCCATTGTGCTCTGGGGTTTGCTCAAGGCAGAGCCTGCACAGGGAAAGGAGGGGCTGCACATCCCTCAGCATGAGCACAGCCCCAAACCCAGCTGGGGCTCCTGCAAACGCCCAGTCTGCATCCAGGGCTAGCCCATTTCCAGCTGTAATGCACAGCATCACCTTAAATTACAAATCACATCTACCTGTGGGTGTAAGTGCAAGTGCCTGAGGCAGATTAGGCACACCAACAGCTACAGGAGAAATCTGAAGAAATAAACTGCCACGGGATTGTTGGCTTTGCATATATTTAATTTTCCAGCCATTTTTAATCATATGGAACCACAGCTTAGGGGTATTGGAGCATCGCTGCTGCCACCCCAGAGGACAGAGGTGCTCTGTCTGCCCAGCCATAAGGTTTGAAGCTCTGTCCACAGTGGGAACACGCAGCATCAAATCACAAAACATCAGTAAGCTCAGCATCCTCCAGGAAGAAAGATCAGGTTTAAAATCAGACCACAAGCAAGAGGTGCTGCCTGTTTTCCCCCACTCAGCACACAGGAGGTTTTCCACAGCCTTGGATGGCTCTCGAGCAAACCAGGGAAGGTTTGAGTTTGTTCCACTCATGCAAGGAAACTCCTCTGACAAACCCTTTGGCCGAGGAGCTGCAGCACCATATGGTTCCTCCCTCCTCTCACACACAGCCCTCCACAGTAATGCAGGGACAGAAGCACTAGGTGGCAAAAAAAGCCAACAGGTCCTTATTAGTTACAATCTGGAAATGAGCATTAATGTCTCTATAAAATTGCAGGGAGTTTAATACCAACCATGGCAGGTCTCAGCCCAGGACCAGCATGTTTTGATGTTCCCAGGGAAGGATGGAAGTGAGGGCTCACAATCAGACAAAGAAAAGGGGGAGAAAGGGGTTAAACCCCTAATTGTTACTGAATAAATAGTACCAAAGTAGAAAAAAAAAATCTTTCTGGATTTCCGAGCACCATTTCCTTCCTGGCAATGGCCGTGTAATAAAGCATCAAAATAAACAGTAATCAAAAAAATAAATGTCTGGAATCGGTCTGTATTCCAGATGAGAAACATCTGCAGGGGTAGATCAGCAGATCTTTTCTCTTTTTCCTGGGCAATTAGTTGGACAATTCTGCGCTCTTATAGGTAAAATTATTCTCCCAGCCTCCTCTATCACCTCATAAATTAAATCAGTATTTTTGCAAAGGAAGGTAAAAATCAATAAATACCTCCAGATAAATAAGAGCAAAAGACTCCCCATGACACAGCTGAGCTGTTCTCCTTGGGAGTGTTTCCTGTGCAGCTCTCCTCATTTCCAACTGCACTTTCTCAAAAGGATGGGGGGAAAAACCGACCCTCAAATGTTTTAAAATTTAAAAATAAGTTTATAATTTTTCCTGTGCTGAAATGAACACGAGATAAGGCTGGATTAGACCGATGTATTGACTGTGTGACTTGTTACAGACCACAAACAAGGACAGTCTCATTAATTTTGGAACCACCACTGCCAATTACGAAAGCATTGTGCTTGCCATACACATTGATTAGAAAAGCTGTTTATTTGAACTAATAAAGCAGTAAATGAGCTGAAATTGTCTTTTCTTTATTTTTAATATGATAAATGGAATAAACTATGGGTACATCTGTTCCAAGCCTCTTCTCCACAACATGTTATGTCTGAAAAGCCTGAAAAATGTTCTTTTCTATTCCAACATTTCAAAGTAATGATTTTCTGCAAAGCATCACCTACAAAACATCCATCAGGCTTACACAGTTTAATCCTCATTCTGCATTTAGTTCCCTTTCTGAGCTAAACCACATTACATGGGGAGGAGAAAACAGGCATTAGCCTCCAGATAAATCATGGGCATCTCTGGCTCAGCACCCCGGGGTGCAGCTCTCTGAGATGCCACAGAATCATGGAACCATTTAGGTTGGAAAAGGCCTCCAAGATTGAGCCCAACCTTTAAGCCACCACTAAACAAAGTCCCCAGGTGCCACTTCTACAAATGTGCCGCTTTCAGAGAAATCTGTATTCCAACAACAGCAAGAATCCAGAGGGACAGACACTTCCTCTAGTTTGGCCACAAAAATATTTCCCCCTCTCCCATTCCCACTATTTTTTAAACCTTGCTGGTTTTGTCTCTGAGCCTGTCCCAGCAGGATAAATCCCTGGTCATCTTGAGCAGGAAGATGTGCACAAACCTCTTGGATTTTAAAAACATTCCCTCCAAATGGCAAGGAAAAGTCCCCACAGCATCTGTGCAGCACTGCAGCAGCCCCTGCTCCCCTCAGACACCACAATTATTCCACAGAGTAAAAGCTGAACCTTTTTTTTTTTTTTTGCCCAGGCACTGTGGTGACACAGCACACCAAGGCAAATCCATATTCCAGTTTTGGGATCTCCCAGGATCAGTCCAGCTGGAGCTGGGAATGCAGAACCTGCTCCCTGCACTGCCTCAGAGTGGGAGCTGAGTAAAACAGCAAATAGAGAAAAAAAAAGTGTCACCAGATAATGAACACCTTATTTTGGGCTGTGGTTAAGTAATTTGCTTTTCTGAGAAAGGAGGTTTTTTATTGTATTTAGGGGGGGTTTAAGGGCAGCCATGGTGAAGTTTCTACATAAAGGAAAAGCAAACAGCTGAAGAGTCCTCCCTGGGCTTTGATCCTCCCTGCAGTGAGTAAACCATGAAGCGATTGTTAAATCCTAATCCGATTTAAAACTGCTTTTGAATGCTTTAGGGGGAGGAAGTGCTGGCTCTCACCGTCCTTTGCAGCCCAGGGGTTTAAAGTTGTGTCACCCTGCCTGTGCACAGCCAGGATCCCCCTCCCGGGCAGCCAAAACACCCACCTCGAGATAAAGCTCGTTCCTGCTGGAGGTGAATAAATCTCCTCCTGTGGGCCCCTGGAGAAAGCTCTGTGCAGCTCCCAGGAACTCAGCTCTGGCTGTAGCACAGAGGGGAGCAGAGCTCCAGCAAGGGGCAGAAGCAGTGCTGGCAGTCACCACAATAAAATCCTGAGCAAAGGAGCTGCAGAGCTCTTTGACACGAGGTTATTCCCAATGCCCATGGCATGGACATGGCTGCAGGAACACATCTCAGCTCCTGGAATGCAGGGCAGGAGCACAGTCCGTGGAATATGGATCCCCACACAAACAACATCCATGGAGCAGAGCCACCAAGGAGTTCTCAGCCTGGTCAGAGCCCTGGGCAGGCCTGGCTTTGCTGTGACAGACCCAACCCACACCAGCAATCTGCCCTGACTCTCCTGAGGAGCATTTCTGGGATGTGCATCCAGAGGAGTATTTTCCTTAATCTCTGCTGAACTTAGCACATAAAACTATCCCTATTTTTTACTTCCAGAAATACCATTCAAAAGGAATCAGGATCAAGCAACCTGCAAAAATGTACTACAACAATTGCCAACCAAACTTCAGCTGCAGCATCTTTCCTGTGAGAGGCTCTCAAGACATGCTGGCAGATGAGTTTTATGAGTATAAAACATGAGTTTTATGCCACCTATTGTTTATTCCACTACTTTATTATTCTCTGGACCCCTCTGGTTTGTTGTTGAGGTTATCTAGAAATGCACGTGTAGCCCAACGACCCCATTTTTACAGAGTTAGAGAGGTGTAGGGCCCTGCCAGACCAGGAGCTGCACAGCCAGAGTGACAACCCTGGTTTCTAAGGGTTTATGAGGGAGAAAACCAGGAACACTGAAGATATAGGATCCTTACATCTGGATTCTGTCACTGGAGCAGGATAAAACAAAGCCATGATCCAACCTTCTTTGGTCAAGTGTGGATCAGAAGATGAGCAAACACATCCCAGCTCAGCAAGTCTTTATTTTCTGTGTGTTCAGTCCACCAAGAGCCTGGTAGGAACAGAGATTTCAACACGAAAACCAAGGCCCCAGGACACCAGGATTAGAAATGTGCTGCAACTGGCAAGATATCAGAACAGTTCCCTTGGCTGGTGCCAAAAAGCAGCGATTTTGTCTTGGAACTATTTATAAATCCCAGCTCCAGAAAAGCTGAAGAGACTGAGCGTGATCATTGACACAGGAACACCAGGACACGGATGTTGGTGCTGGGAACAGCAGGGATCTTCAGGGAAAAGCCAGCTTCCACGTGCCAGTGCACATTCAGCCAGGACTGAGCTCTCCTGGTGCTGGATCCCACCCTGAACATGATCTAAGAGCTGCTCCAGCCCCACAGTGAAGGACTTCGTGCTCTCCAGGATGTTTCCAAAGGTAGGAATGAGAAAAGGCAAGAGCAGGGCCATCCCCTCCCTTCCAAAAGCAACTTCTAAAGAGCAAAATGACCTTTACTTCAGGAGAATGTGCTTTTCTAGCAAGGCTGTTACATTTTTTGGAATGATCTCTTTTCAAACAATTAAAATCCATGCCCACACCACATGCTAGGCCGCCAGTCAAATCTCTGCTTTACATCACACACGGCACTTTTAAATGACATCTCCTTTTTCCAGGGTGGAAAATCACAGTCAGCATTTGTATATAAATATTATTACACAGCTTGAATGTGGAAGCCAGGAAACAGAGAGTGCTGCATGACAACGTGCTAAAAATTCCTCGCTGCATTTTTTTTTTTTGTGTGTGTGTGTGTGGAGAAGCCAGCACTGTTTGTACAGGGATCCCATTGTCACACACCCAGGACCAACACGTCCTCCTGCAACCAGAGTGAGCAGCACACAGCAAATTGTCGCCTCAGCTTCTGATCCTCGTTCACAGCTCTCCTAAAAATTACAGATTCATTTAACCTGTGCATACATTAAATCCCAGGCTATTGTCATGCTCTGACTGCTCACATGCCTAAGAACAGGAACACAATAATTAGGAGGGTGAGCTTGTCCCCCAAAGAGAAGCGGATGAAGAAACTGCTGGCACACATTCTCTTTAAAGTAATAATAGCATTACTTATCTTAATAATATTGCTTCATTCTAATGAAAGTCCATTTTATTAGATTCCCAACCTCAGCAGTCTCCTTTCATAGCTCACGAGTGACTGACAGGGCCAAAGATGAGCACTGGACTTGGTTTTGGGCTAAGATCAAGCTCAGGGTCAGCCTGCCATGCAATAGTTTGAGCCAGATCCTCATTTCTCCTGGCATGTTTAACTTGGTGTTCCAGGGCTAGGGAGACAGGAGTTTAACAGCCCAGGGCGTTTCCATTTCCAAGGAACAAATGACAACACCTGAAATTGAAATCTCCAGCCTCCAGATCACCAAACCTTAATCCCTCCATATCAAATGGTCAAGTCTCTGCTGCTAAAAATACCCCAAAAACCGGCCAGCACCGGCTCTTCCAGCATCCAGAAATAGTGCTTGGTTTTTTGAAAGCCACACACTTCCATGTGTCCACAATGTGCTGCTTGCCTTTGAAAACAAAAACACTTCCACTGGAGATACACTCTGTTCCATTGGAACAGTCCATCCAAGCCCTGAGGCACAAAAACCTGAAACAGGGAGAGGCCACGTCCGGAACGCGCCGATCACAAATACCCAACAAACCACGGGGCACCCTGGGGGTCCTGCAGCACTGACATCAAACCATTCCTGCTGGAAAGCACCAGGATCATGGGATGTGAGCAAGGAGAGACACACCAGCACCAACAGAGACACACCACAGCATGGGCAGCGTGCAGCCCCTCGTTGAGGTTGTCCTTAAATGATCTTGCTGCTTCCCCGCTGGACAAAGCAAAAATGACTTGTCAAAAGTGCTAAAGTTACTTCAGGATTAAAAAGAGAGCCTGGGACAGAAAAGGAACACATGGCACCCTCTAAAGAATATTTTAAAGAAAAATAATATGGCTGGAGCAGTGAAGGGGATGGGGAACACAGGAGGAGTGCACTAAGGTGTGGGTTGCACTCATCCTGGTGTTTCACTGCTCCACAAATCTCCACAGCAAAACCTTTTCCCTGGGAGCTTCCAACCTCAGAGCCCTTCAGAAGAGCCCACAGAGCTGGACCTGCCTAAAATACCCCCAGGAATGGATGAGTAGGACAAACCACATAATTTCATTACTTTTATCATTGAATTTGTTGGGATAGGACAAAAAATTTGAGGGTTCCCTGCTTCTTTGGCTGCCAAGCTCCTGTCAGGAATATCAATTTGCAGAACAACTATAAGAATTCAACATTCCTGACAATTCTGGGGGCCAAGATTTGATTTGATTATGAAAATTCAGGGTCACTTCCAAACTTTATCCATTCTGGTTCTAATTACTTCCATAACTGAGACAAGTTTTGAGGTGAAATCTCAAATCTCTTTCAACACATGCTTTAATGAACAGAAATTCACAAAACCAAAGGACAAAATTAGTACAAATAACTTTTCACTTCTAACATTAACCCTTTCAAGGGATACTGGACATAAATTGATGGTCTTGGGAAGTGTTCCCATCCATTAGATGGACAGAGGGCTTTGTTTTAGAACTGAAAATTGGGGGTTTAGATTGGACTGGAATATCTCAGAATTCCCAAAATCCTGGACCAATCATTTACACCAGTTTCTCCTCCCTAGTTCTCTGTTTCCCAAGCATTTTCCACCTGCCCCAGAGATCAGCAAAGCCCCTGCACTGCTTTGCACCAGCAAAGACGTGCCCAAGGACCCGGGAGTGTTTTCCCTCGGCCGTCACATCCCATTTGGATCCCGGGCTATTTTTGCCCTGTGCATCATCCAGTGCTTGTCCTCGCTGCCTCAGGCCTGCCAGGACGATGACTAACTTTCTCCCTCCACTTGTTCCCTCCACCCCTAAGAACATTCACATCCATCTGGAGTTTCTCACAACAAAATATTTTTCAGTGAACCCAAACACCGTAAAACAGGATCGGCCAAGCCAGCCCGGCGTCCTGCCTGCCCCTGGCAGAGCTCTGCCCTTCCCCTGGGCTGGGGAGGCTCCCCCTGAGCCCAGCAGGGCTCTGCAGGTGCCCAGGGGAGGAACCCCCTGGTCTGCACAGCCCTTGCCTTCATCACTGAGATCCTGGTCAGTGTCTGTGCTTTACCTGCTTGCCATTGCAGAGAAAGGAAAGAGAATCCCAGGCTGGGTTGGGTTGGAGGGACCTTAAATCCCACCCAGTGCCACCCCAGCCATGGGCAGGGACATCTCCCACTGTCCCAGGCTGCTCCCAGCCCTGTCCAGCCTGGCCTGGGACACTGCCAGGGATCCAGGGGCAGCCACAGCTATTCTATTCCAGGGCCTGCCCACCTTTCCAGGGAAGGATTTTTCCCAATATCCCATCTAACCCTCCCCTCTGGCACTGGGAATTCCCTCTGTGCTGCCATTCCATGCCCACCTTTCCACCTGTTCCAACCACACAGCCTCACCTCCCTCTCCACCCCACCAGGAAAAGGAGCCTCTGGAGGTGCTTTTCCCAAATTTTCTGCATCCTGCTCAAAGATTAGAAAGCTGAGGAGGGACAGAAACAAGAGGATGCTACCAGCTGAACTGGAATTAGTCACATTAATTGCAAATATTTTCTGCTTTTGTTCATCAGCAGCCAGGGCTAATCCCCCCACAGGTGTGGAGCTGGTGTCCTTTGTGCTGCCAGTCCCTGACACTGATAAATCCCCCCTTGTAGGAAGCCAGAAAACTCTGAAGGGAACCAGGAACAGCAGAGAGGAAGAAGGTGACCAAAAAAAGAGCTCATCAGGAACAAAGGGAAAAAAAAAAAGCTTCTGAGATCCATTAAAGGCAAATCATTTAACATTTACTTTTCCTTCTGGTGCTGTTCTAAGTTTCCACATTACTGCACCATTAATTAGGCAAAACTACAGGAAATGATGGGTATTTTGACAGAGCATCGAGTGCTGGACTCTGCCCAGCAGAGCTGTCATAACATCCTGATCTACAGCATGAGGGGGCTGTGGGCTGGGGGGGCTTTTAAAGGAAAAAACTAAACCACAACAGAACACTAAACCCCAGCAATTCTGTCAGAGGCAACAGGTTAAGGCCACAAAGAAAAGTGGGGTTTAAGTGCAAAAACAAAAATTTCCTTTCAAATGGCGTGTTTTCCCGTCTGTAAATTTTTAATGGATATAATCTGGGTATTTTCAAAGCAGAGACAGGAGGAAATTAGTCAGGAAAATATTTAAGTGTTAGAATATGGTAATTATATACAATTATGTGACTCTGTAATAGCCAGTGGTACTTCAAAGAGGGAAGGGCTGGGTTGATTTTGCTGTACCCGGTGGAGGAGTAAACACGAGGGATGGAAAATCAGAGCTGATCCTGCAGGAGAGACAGATCCCCCTCATCCCCATGGGGTTGGGGTGAGGTTCAAGCCCCCCATGAGCTCCAGCAGGGCCCCCAGAGCCACCACCAACCCCTGGGACATTCACAGCAAACCCTGACCTGGAACAAACTCACACCAGCTCCTCAAGGAATGGCACCTTCCTACAGGAACTTTAACTTGGAGGAATATTTCCACTCGCAGTTTCTTTCAGCAGTTATAAATGATGAATGAAATGGTGGATTTCAGCCTTTCCCATTGTGCTGTGTGTTACAGAGCCACCAAAACCCAAAGTGAGTTAAAAATGATGGTGTGGGGCTGGAGACAGGAGCCACACAAACCAGATCAATGTCACAGGGCCCAGAGGAGTTCTAGTTAAATAATTAATCATCACCCATCCTGGGGAGCCAGCAGAGAGCTACAATCCAGAGAGATTTTACAGCATAAAAACCCCAACCCAGCTGTTTTCCACCAGCACAGCCCCTGCAGCACACAGATAGCTCAGTGAAGCCTTTGCATTTTAAACCTTAACCTCAGAAATAACAGAAATTACTCCACAGGAATATCTTTAACTACTGCAGCAGCTCCCCTGGGATTAAATATGTGCCTTTTTGCTCCAAGCTTCATAAACTTCTGGCCAGAAGTGCAAGAGGAAAAAGACACTGGCAGTGCCTCAGTGACCAAACCACCACCAGCTCCAGGGATTTATCCACTGCAGGACTTCAGCTCTTTTTAAAGAAACAACCCCAACATCTTCCCTAGAAAATCCAAACTAATCAGACACAAAAAATATTTGAAAGCTGACAACAGATTATTTAACTTAGGAGACCTCAGAGATTGTTTTGATGCAGTTTGGTTTTGGGGAAAGTTCAATTCAACAGAAGGAGGAAAAACAAGAATATAATAGTAATTAATTTGAGCTTTTATGCTGATATTAATGTATCAGCATGGCTGCTACTCATCAGTATCCCTGTCTGTCTCAGGTGGAAGATTCCTATTCCTGCCAAAATAAAGATGGATTTGCTACCTGCTTTTTATCACTTCAGTATATGCACAAAACCCAGTTGATATTTAAGTGTTTGCTTTGCTGGTCATTAATTACATTATGCAGTGAAATGTTGTGTGGGTTTTTAGAAAGGAATTAGAGGGTTTCTGACCAAAATGTAGCTGGGTACTAGTGAGGGTTTCATGGATGCAGCATTCCTTCAGGCTGCTGTCAATAATTTGTAGCTCTGTTCATGGACTACAGAAGTGAGAACAATCCCAATACTTGGATTTTTCAGGCTCAGCCTGGCCTGCTACAGCAATGCAGACACCAAAAGTTCTGTAAAGCTCTGCTGCAGGGTCAGCACAGCTTTTAAGGTCAGAACTTTTCCAGTGTTGCTTTGTTGGCCAGGGAACACCATTTCCTCCCTGTGAAAATTCATTTCTTGTTCACAGGTGAAGCGATGGCTGCTGAGAGCCCACAGGTGCTGCCTGCTGGCACCAGCTCTTCCCTGGCATTTAAAAAACAGATATCCACCCCTCCTGAACATGGAAATCCATAGGAAAGACAATTCCCAGGTGTTCCAGAGAGGGGCTGTGCCCTGCCAGGGGAACACCCAGGGCTTTGGCCACACCAAAGTCCCCATGCCTGCCCTGCCAGGGTCCCCAGACTGGGATGCTCCACGGGAGGGATCTCTGCCTTGTCACACCCAGGACACCTGGGCAGAGCTGCCACGCCCTGGGAGAGAATGAGGAGAGCGACGTTTCCCCTGCCCCCAAAATATGTTTGCATTTGTTCACTTGGTTGCTAAAAATGTGCTCGAGTCACATGGGAACGCCTGGGAATGCAGCCCAGGAATTTGGTTTGTAAGCAGAATTGTGTTTCTGGAGACTATTGACCTGAACTGTAAATAAATATTCAGAAAAAAAAAATAAAAGTGGACATATTCACAATTTATGGTCCTTGAGGTGATCGAGTCAATCAAAAACCGGTGCAATGTTTCCTTCCCTGATCTGCTATCAAGCAGCTGAGTCCTACAGGTTGGAAAATCACCCACAGCCCTTCCAAGATTGAGCAGCAGGTCCAGTGTCAGACCTGGAGCCCAGGATGGGAAAATCCTTATCAGACTGAGTCTCTGCCTGATAAGGAGCAGCTGGGCAGCAGGGAGGATCCCAGCAGCCTCAGAACCCTGCCCACCCATCCCACCAGGCTGGAGCTGCTCTCTGCCCCAGCAGCTCCATCTGTGCAAAGCTCAGCTCTGCAGAGCAGCCCCTTCCAAAATCCCCGCACTGGTCAGGCCCCAGCTGCAGAATCTGCATTTATCTCAGAGGAATTTTTTATGCCAGTGAATGGCAAATTGCTCTGATACACTGAGTTCAGCTTTTGAGATGATGACACAGCCAGCACACAGCAAACATTAGCCAGAAAACATCTTCAAAGCAGCACAACTCCAAAAAGCAAAAGATGGGGCATTCAGGTGGAATCAAAGTTGCCAGATAAGTCAGATATAATTGCGAAAAATTAACAAGTATAACACCCAAGCCCTAAAAAATCCTTATATTTTCATAAAAACCCTTCATTTTTAGTCATAAAAATCCTTTGTATGTCCAAGTTCAGGTTGGACAGGGCTTGGAGCAGCCTGGGAGAGTGGAAGGTGTCCCTGGCCATGGCAGGGGGTGGAATGAGAGGAACTTTAAGGTTCCTCCCCGCCCAAACCATTCCAGGATTCTGTGATTCACCATTTTCCAAATCCAGATTTGCTGTACAGACTTTTGTTTAAGTTTGCTTCAGGTTTTTTATCCCACTCATAAGGAATTGGTACAGAATTCCCCACCACAGACCACGGGTGCAGCACAAGTTCAAGACTAAAGAGCATCCATTTTACCTGACTAAAATCTTCTCATCTTCCCCGAGCTGGTGCTCCCAAATTTCCATTGCTTGTGTTAATACCCAAAATAATGGGGTAAAACCCCAAATAATGGGTTAAAACCTAAAACAATGGGTTAAAACCCCCAAAATAATGGGTTAATACCCAAAATAATGGGGTAAAATCCAAAATAATGGGGTAAAACCCCCAAAATAACCCTGAAGGCTCCACAGCCAGGTAAGGCCACAGAGCAGAAATGCAAGGGAAGGAAGGAAAGGAAGCAGTTGGTGCTAATTATGCAAAACAAGATGTGACTCCAAGGATGTGAGTAATGTCTGGATACAACAACAGGTGCCTGATAAGGGAGGAGGAAGCCCAGACCTTTCATCTGTGCCGCGGTGTGAGAGCTTCAGTGGGAGCAGAGATAAGGACTCTTACTCAGCCCCAGGGCAGCTGCCAGAGTTTGGGAGGTGATTTCACAACAGGAGGGGATGTGCTGCCCGTGTCAGGGGCCTGGCTGCCAGGGAGAGGCCCTGCTGCGTGCCAGGGCGTTTCAAGGCACTGAGATAAAGCTCAGGAATATTTCCATGGAGTGGCCCTGCATGGATGAGCCCAGCACTGCCTTCCACCCACACAAAATCCAGCGGGGTGACATCCAGCATCCATCCACCATCCCTTTCTGGGTTACAGCACCAGGGCTCTCCCTTACATCCCGCACAGGGAAGCTCCTGGGAGGTGCTGTTTCCCTGGGAGCCGTGGGCTCCATCAGCTCCCATCCTCCCAGGTCCTGCCAACCTCACACCCCAGCCCTGAGAGCTGCACCCAGCTCCTCCACAGCTCAGCAGGCACTGCTGCTTTCTGGCTGGCTGGCACCTCTTTTGTGGCACCTGCTTTGTGTTTGGCACCTTGGCACGTTCCCACTTCAGGCTGTGCCCCAGAACCCATGATCCCACTGTTTTCCCAACATTCTGTGGTTCCACACCAACCCCCTCTCCCTCATCTCCATGACAGAGCAGCACAGGAACTGCTAGTTGCAATGCACAGGGGGAGGAGAATTCCTATAGCAACATCCAAACAATTTCTCTGACTTGTGTATGACAAATATTTGGCACAATCCACCAAGGATCAGTAGGATTAATCCTTCCTACTCTGCCTATGGCTGGAGGCACCACAAGCATCAAACAAATCAGGAATATGGGATGCTGCCCCAGATGGATTTTGCAGCAATGTATTTCCATGCGAGGGGCACGTTGTGTCAGTGGATTAAAAGAGAAACATTCCATTTTCCAGGTGGTACCGATTATTTCTAAGAGGTGATAACATCTGAAATTCTCATTTTTCATTTTTAATGGGAAAACTTAATCTACAGTTTCCATCCTCATAACACGCATGGCAATGGTCAAGTAAATAATGAGAAAGGAAAGGTTCTTCTATCACAAAGAGTTGGCAAAACCACCCATGTGGGCATCCTTTGGTTTGGAGAGGCAAAGCCAAGGTACCAAACCACCTCCTCCACAACAACCTGCCCCCACTGCCAGCAAATCAGAAATTCAACAGGCAGGACCCTGTGAGGCAGGGAAGGAGCTCCTGAGTTACTGCGAGGCTCCGACGCCAGCCAGAAAGGATTTGGAGGAACACGAAAACCTCTGCAGATAAAGTCCCCACATCTGCTCCTGATCCAGCACAGATAGCAGCATGCCAGGCAGGCCGGGGTTTAAGGCAGAACACGGCTCCGAATTCAGAACGCCTCTGATCCCGAGTTACGTGTTCCCCAGGGGGTTGCACTTTCACTTTCCTAAATTGCCTGCATATTTGCTTTTTTCTGATGGCAGATTAGGAACCGTGCATTTCCTTAAACCGCCAGCTTTGGGCCAAGACACACACGCCCTGCCTGGAGCTCTGCCAGCCCACACAGCACAGGCAGAGCTGGAGAACCACGTTCCTGCTCCAAGGGGAGCCCGGCAGCCGCTGCCTGCCAGGCACTCACACACACCCAGCTCTCCCAGGCCAGGCTGTTCCACAACGTACAAGAACTAAATTAAAGAACTTTAGAGGCAAAGCACCACAATTCACCCCAGAGAAGAAATCACGATCAAAAATCTGCAGCCCTTTCAGGGTTTAAATGGGCATGAAATGAGCAAGCAATTAATTTCCTGCGTGAGGAAGGAGTGCAGAGTTCAGTATCAGCAGCACTGTCAACATGTATAAACTTCTTACATGTCCTGGGACAAGTGGTATTTCCCTTCAAGCCTCAGCTTCCAGAATCCCACCAGGATAACACAATGCTCCTCCCCAGCACTGCACAGCCCCACAGCCCTCCCGACACGGAGTCTGCTCCCCACAGGCACAACCTGCTTTTTACAGCAGCGTGAGGGGATTTGGGAAGCAGGCAGGGCATCAGCAGAGGTGGGGAGACCCCATCCCTCCCCTGCCCATCCCAGCACGGCAGCACAGGCAGCTCCAGCTGCCCCTGTTTGCAGAGGGGCTCCAGAGGGGCCGGGAATCTCCAGAGTGCAGAGCACCCACCACCCTCACCCCGGGATTTTCCCTCAGAGACCCCAGCTCAGCTTCTGGATCCTGACCCAGAGCCAGAGCAGAGCCCGCTGGTACAAACGGGAACAGCAGCTTGGAGGAACCCACACACAATTCCAAATCCACAGTATTCCAAATCCATGCACAATTCCAAATCCACATGATTCCAAATCCACACGATTCCAAATCCACACACAATCCCAAACCTACGCACAATTTCCAAGCCCACACACATCCAGACCCACACACATCCAAGTACACACACAATTCCAAATCCACACACAATCCCAAACCCACACAATTCCAAATCCACACACAAACTCATGCACATTCAAACCCACACACAATCCCAAACCTGCGCACAATCCCAAATCCACACACAATTTCGAAGCCCACGCACATCCAGACCCACACACATCCAAGCCCATGCACATCCAAACCCACACACAATCCCAATCCACACACAATTCCAGATCCTTGCACATCCAAACCCATGCACAATTCCAAATGCACACACAATTCCAAACCCACACACAACCCCAATCCAAACACGATCCCAATCCAACACACAATCAATTCCAGATCCTTGCACAACCAAACCCATGCACAATTCCAAACCCACACACAATCCCAAACCCAAAGCCCTGCATGCCAGAGCACAGCAACCAGGCTGATTTCTAGCAAGAAACACCTTTGTCCATAGGGGAGAATGAGTCAAAAAATGTTTTCAATACATCTTAAGGAAGAGGTGAATTAGCTCCAAGATTTACAATCTCGTAATTCTCTGCTTGAAAAGGTTCCCTCCATCCACAGCCATCCCAGCAATATTCCCAGTTTTCTCTCCCTGGAGCCACACAGCCAGACCCCATTTCCTCCTCACTCCTTCACACATGGATAATAATTTTTGTTTCCTCTTTTCAGTTTCACTGCTGGGGGGTTTGGGGAGGGCAGGGGCTGGCAGGGCCGTGCCTGGGGCTGCTGTGGGATTACAGCGCAGAGTCCCCCAGGGGGCTGGCAGGGAGATGCTCAGTGCTCTGCAACAAAGGAACTTCCCCCGGGTATTGTGCCCGTGGCCCTGGAACACAGAACTCGGCATTCAGAGATAAAAGCCTTGAATTCAGAGGCGCTTGACTCTCCCACTGCTGCAGCGTTACAGAACACTGGCAGCGCTCAAATCAAGGTGCACAATTTATCCTGTGCCAGTGGTGTAAAATGATGGGATCAGAGATTTTTTGTGCTCAGGAATTCGAGGCTCTCAGCTTTGGGCTGGTTTCCAGCACTAAATACAGCACCATGATATTTTTTTTCATTTACATCTTCTATACAAGATTTTTTGAAATCGCATTTTCTTCCTTTATCTATTTGCCAATTTCCAAAATCATAGACATTGAATTTCTCTGCCTGCCTGTCCTTCCAGCAGTATTTCACTGCAAAGAACACCACCAGTAACAAAGCAACACTTTAACCAACCACCTTCTACTTATTTTCAAAAGATCTGATAGAAATCTGATAAAGATTTCAAAAAATCTGATGGATTTGAAGGCCAGCAAGATTTTATTCAACCTTCTGGAAAAGCTGTTCTTCAGGGAGTCTCCATCTTCTGTCCTTCCCTTGTTAAATTTGCCCGTGACCCACTCGGAAACGTCTCTGCCCTCAGAGACAAACCTAAGGAAACCATCAGCCCCAGAGCCCAGCTCGCGGTGGGAGAAATCCTTCCCAGAGAAGGAAACCTCCCTTGCTTTGTATCTGCGGCAACGCACATTGTTTGTGCTGGCACTAAATAAATAAACAACGGGGGGTTATTCAGCCTTGTGCAGGCTTTGAAACGTCCACGCCATAAATACGGCAGGAAGTGAGCAGGGCCGCGGTCTGCACTCCTCACAGATATTAAAATACATCATTAATGCATTTTCAGGAAAGGAACCTGTCTGCGAGGCTCCTCGGGGACCGCACGGCCCCAGGCCCCACCTGCAGCCGCTTCCGCGCCAGCTGGGAGCGCAGATCCTGCCCTGGCCGGGCGGAACTGGAGCACGGAAGGGCATTCACAGCTCCGGGCTGGGCTCTCCGGGAAGCCCGGCAGGAACCGGAGAGCAGCGGAGCTTTGCTAACGGGAGCCCGGCCCGGGGAGCTGCCAGCTCTGCCAGCAGAGCGCTGAGAGAGCCTCCCCGCGCCGCCCTAAAATCTGAACACGGGCAGAACGGCGGGGCTGAGAGCATCCCCGGCCTCACGTCCATGAAACGGGAGCGGCCGCTGGCGCTCGGGGGGTGCGGGGAACCTGCGCTGCTCCATCCCACCTCCTCTCCCCTCAGGAGAGAAGAGCCCACAACAAACCCACAGGTCGCACATACAGCAGGGGTGGTGGCTGTGCTCGCATTTTCACCCAGACACTGCCACAGCCGCCAGGCACAGGGGACGGACACGGGCGTGTGACGATGCTGCACTGCAAGGAGCGAGCCGCAGCTCCCAGCGCCGGGAAACGAAGCCGAGCGCTAAAGGAGAACCGTTTCCATCGTTTCACTCCCGGTCACGCACCCCAAAGCCGGGGATGGCCAGAACCTCCAGCCCAACGTGCCCCTGTCCCCCCTCGGCTCCCGGCAGGAGCGCTGCCCGCGCTGCCGCCCCTCGCCCCGCTCCCGGCGGCTGGGGATGCCCGGGGGGCGGCTGGGGATGCCCGGGGGGCCGGGGAAAACCTCCCGGCTGCTCCCCGGGATGGGGCCCGCAGGGCAGGGGGTTCGGCCGTGCCCCCCCGGCGGTCGGGAGCGCGGTGCCCCCCACCCCCGCCGTTACCTCCAGCCCCGGGCGGGGGGCGCGGTGCATGCGCAGCTGCCGCTGCCCTTCATTCATAAAAAAAAAAAAAAAAAAAAAAAAGGGAGAGAGGAAAAAAAAAAAAAAACACCAACCCCGGGAGCCGCATCCGCGCTCCCCTCCAGCCCCCATTCATAAAAGGCAGCGGAGCATGCGCGGTGCCGCCGCGGTGCCCACCCATTCATAGAGTCGGGCGGCCGCGCATGCGCAGCAGCGGCCGCTGCCCTCCCATTCATAAAATAGCCATTTTCCCAGGCAGGCAGGCGGGTGCAGCGCCGCGGCCGTCGTTGACAGCGCCGCGCTCGCAGGTCCCTGCCCGCAGCCCCAGCCGCTCCTGCCAGCGTTCTCCCAGGTCCGGCCCCCTCGTCCGCCTCGCGTTTGGGATTAACTCGCCTATGGAGAGATGGTCTTAGCTGAATTATTTAAAGTAAGTACGAGATCGGTGCTTTGCGAGCAATTGTTAAAATGTTTTAAGTAGGAGAAGCCGAGCCTGCTCCCCGAGGGAAAATCCTGCGCTCGTTCTAGATGTGCTCGGCTGCTCCTTACAGATCACTGATCGTGAGCGTATTTCTGCCCATGACTTTGCTCACAGTGATTAGCTAGAATGGTGCACGGTGGAGAGCTGCCTGGTGCTCCCCAGCCTACAGGAGACTTGGCATTCTGGAGAAATATCCTGTTTCTCGCAGAATTTCCATTTGTGTCCCTGCCTCTCTGATTTATACCTCTTTTCTGCGTTCTCCCATCAACATCTGCATTTGCTGTACATATATGGCAGGCAGGTTTCAGCACACTTGGGTCGGGTTTGTTTGCAGGCTTTTACAGCAGAATAAGTGGCTTTTTTTTTTCCTGCTGATGGGATGTCTTCTCCTTCATCCCTTCTTCCCTCCCCGAAAAGGAGCACAAATACATGGTCACCTGGGCTGACAAGTCAGAATTGGATCTTTCTTGCTTTGGAATGGATTTTCCGCATTTCCTCCCTTTTCCAAACCCCTGGCTTGTGAGTGTCAAGTAGTTTTTAGCTGTCTCCATAATAGGACACTTCAGAAATCAGCCACTTGTGTGTCAGACCTTTCCTGCATGACCTTTGCTCTTCAGCATTTTATTTCATACAAGCCTTTTTTTCTTTTTTTTTTGCCTCAGTGCCTTATTCCATCACTGCTCTTCCCTGCCTTGCTGCACACTTGTTTTAAATCTGGATGGATGCTGTATTTTAAAGGCTAGATGAGTAATAAAAATGTGTACCTGGAATAACTTCATCTAATATGTGAAATATTTTATACATGGAGGAGAAAAAAAAAAAAAAAACCTGTGCTGGCTGCTCCTTCCTACCAACTGCGTAGCAAAGATAAGCCAGGATTTTATTTTCTGGTACCAGTCCTGGCGTCACAGGAGAAAGACAAGCCTAGAGACGACATGTTCTGAAAATTCATTATCAGGAGGGGAATGGAAAAAGCAAAAAGGGGCATAGAAAAGGCACAAAGGTCTCAGAGGAAAGCAGGGCTGGGAATGCAGACCTTGGGAATGGCAGCTCCATTTCCAAGGAATATCACAGGGGGAAAAGGCTTCCCTCCTTTGCCTCCCGTAACCAAGGGTCTCAGTTCTTCATTTAAATCTTTTAGAGCCCCAAGATTTTCTTTAAAGGGTGAAGGAGAGCATGAAAAAGAAAAGGAAAAGCATCCCTGCATTATCCAGAGTGGGAAAAGGCACGTTCTAGATTCTTTAAAACTTCTCCAGCTGCTGCCTTTCCTCCGTACCATGCCAAGGGGACAGGATGGCCAGAAATTGCTGTTTAATTAGGTGAGGAGAAACGCAGCTTTCCCAATATTAAAGCTTCCCCTCTCTGCCTTTATTTTGGGTTAAAGAATAAAGCTCCAATTTGTGCACGGAATCACAATGATCCCGATGACTGGCTTCCCCCTTGTCCATATAAAAATGAATGATAGCAGGAGGAGGGGCTGTTCTCAGTTATTGGAACCCCACTGGGGATGTCTCGTTGATAAATGTGCCCTTTTCCATGGGCTACTGTGTTTTCCCTTGCTGGAAGGGACTGAATATTTGGGATTATAAAATTAAAAGGACCATTTCTGAATGCTGCAGTCCTTTTGAAATTCTCCGTGAGGTATGTGCAGGGGAGAAATTATTTGTTCTCCTCCTGAAACAGCAAAACAAAAGCTGTTTCCTGGAATCATGACTAATTCCCAAATCGTACTGGGAAATGCAACATCTCAAAAAGCCATTCCTGCCCCCCCAGAAAAGAATTCTGTTCTCAGACTTCGGTGAAATAAAATTCACATCTGTTACAACACTACAGCAATAATTAATAACCAGTTCTGACAGTTTTCAAAAAAAAAATTAAATGTGAAGGAAAAAAATTAATTCATCATAATGCTGTACAACTTTCCAACTTCAGCCCAGTAGTAAAAACTGTATTTTTATAGGCAAACAGTTGCACAAATGTTGGTTTTTCTATCCTTTTTCATTGCAATACAATGTATTTCCACAAGAAAATCTACAATCCTTCTCCTAAGATTATCATTTAGCACCATTAGCTTAATAGATCATATCTGAGCTTAGTTTTCTGTCCTTAAAATAAATGGTTTTTGTCCAGTAAAAGGCTTTGACTGAGAAATTCAAGTCCCCAGAGATCTGAATGCTAGTGGGCCAAAATGTGCTTTATTCACTCGCACCATAGGAACAGACTTCAGCTGGACAGAGACAGCTTCTTGGAAGTCTACAGGTCTCATTTCCCAGCTCCTGAATTTCCACGCTCTGGCAAGAATTTCGTGTCTCGTTTTAAAAATGGCAGGTTTCCCTAATAAGCTTTCTAATTTTTTTCCTGCCTTATTGCTTGTAAGAGAAGATTCTAGCTGGCCTTAGCTAGATAAGGCTGCTGAGGAGGGGAACAAAACAAATCAATGTCAATATTTTGTTAATATTAATACACACTTGAGGGGGGGAGAGCATTTTTTCGTTTTTTTTTAAGCATTTACAGCTCGACTCAAAACCCAGACAGCTGAACTCAGTCTTAATGAACTCCAACCTTATGAATTATTCTTAATCCCACATTAAAAACATGTGCTTGCTGCAAGGTCTCCCTTAACTACCTCTGAGTGGAGTCTTCCTCATTAAAAGCTTTAATTGAACCCTTTGCCTTGCCCCAGGAGCAGTGTGTCCCCTGTCACCGCTGGCAGGCCTGGACAAGAGGATGTCCTTAACCCCAAACAAAGGCAGGGGCAGGATTTGTCCCCTTGTCCCCAGCTCCTCCTCGGCTGGGCCTTGGGGAGAAAATCCTTTATTGATCACTTGGGTGGGAGTGAGCCCTGTCCCCTCAGCACCCTGTCCTGTCCCTGAGCACCCCTGTCCTGTTCCTGGGCATCCTTGTCCTGTCCCTGAGCACCCTGTCCTGTCCCCTCAGCACCCCTGTCCTATTCCTCAGCACCTGCCCTGTCCCCTGAGCCCCCTGTCCTGTCCCTGGGCATCCTGTCCTGTCCCCTCAGCACCCCTGTCCTGTCCCCTGAGCCCCCTGTCCTGTCCCTGGGCACCCTGTCCTGTCCCCTCAGCACCCCTGTCCTATCTCTGAGCACCCTATCCTGTTCCTGGGCATCCTTGTCCTGTCCCCTCAGCACCCTGCCCTGTCCCTCAGCACCCCTGTCCTCTCCCTGAGCACCCTGTTCTGCCCTGTCCCTCAGCACCCTGTCCCATCCCCTCAGCACCCTGTCCCTTCAGCTGTCCTGACCCTCAGCACCCTGCCCTGTCCCTGGGCACCCTGCCCTGTCCCTCACCACCCTGTCCTGTCTTGCCCCCTCAGCACCCCTGTCCTGTCCTCTCAGCACCCTGTCCTATACCTGAGCACCCTCTTCTGTCCCCTCAGCACCCCTGTCCTGTTCCTGGGCATCCTTGTCCTGTCCCTGGGCACCCTGCCCTGCCCGATGCTCAGGTGCAGCTCTGCCCAACACTTTCAGCTTTTTAACGCAGCCACCAGAGGAGACAGAGTGCTGGTGACAGATCAGATCTGGCTCTGGTCACATCCATTCTGAGCTCTGTTCCCTTGCACAGGCCCTGAAATGTATCTGCCCACCCCTGGCACGGTGCTGCTTCCAAGTGTATTGCTTTCAATTATGGTCATTTCCTGTATTAGGACTGAATCTTCTATGCTTTTCTTGTTTTCTTCCTCTGGCACTGTATTCTCAGAGATTCCTGTCCCACACAGCAAGGAAAATAAACCAATTTCTGCAGTGCATTTACTGCAGCTCTTGCTGCCTCTGTGTCAGAGTTAATGAGTGACTGTCACAACTCTTGCAGAGATTAATTCAACTTTGGCATTGATAATGGAGACATGGAATGGTTTGGCATGGAAGGGACCTTAAAGCTCAATTCATTCCACCCCTGCCATGTCAGGGACACCTCCCACTGTCCCCAACTGCCCCAAGCCCTGTCCAGCCTGGCCTGGGACACTGCCAGGGATCCAGGGGCAGCCACAGCTGCTCTGGGCACCTGTGCCAGGGCCTGCCCACCCTCATTCCTTCCTAAAATTTAATCTAATCCAGACCTAGTATCAGTAACCAAGAGAAGGTGTGATCCCTCTGTAGGTGCCAAGATTCAGGTTTGTCTGGTGTGCCCCAAAGCAGATCCCCAAATGAGCAGCTCAGCTCTTACCCTGTCCCAGTGCAGGGCTCAGCCTTTCATCAATCCATGGCAATTTCTCCATCTCTTCTTCACAGAAGCTTGTGATGCTTCAAGAGTTGGAAAGTTCTTGGAAACCTGTGATTGAAAAATTCATGTTGAAGCATCAAATTTGCTTTATTCCATTTCCAGTTGGACTTGATGACCTTAAAGGTCTTTTCCAGCCTTAACAATTCTATTGTAAGAAGGTGGCTTTTTGTGCCCCAGTGCTCTCCATGCCCCCAGCACCGTTATAACCATTTTAATTTATAAGATTATAATATATATAATATATAATGGTGCTAGAGGTGGCCACCAGTCCCTGGGAAGGGGCAGCACGGCACCAGGGGCAGGTTCAGCAGCTCCCTGGTGTTACAGGGCACAGCCCAGGCTGCAGAGAGGAGCCACCAGTGCTGTCACAGCACATGGAGAGCACAACCCAGTGCCAGCAGCCCCAGGAGAGATCTTGGTTTGCTGAGGCAAACAGCTCTTCCTGCCTCTGGTGCTGTCAGACACAACAGAAGGGACAGGCTGCTCATGAGGTGTAATTAAGGTGTAATTAATTAGAGAGAGATAAGTGGCCCCTGATCTAGTGCCTTTGATAAAGGACAGAAGGGGTTTGGTGCCTGCATCCCTTCCCTGCCCACTCAGGGTCTCTCTCAGCAGACACACCCCAAACAGCACATTTGGGGATTTTTGGTGTTCTGTGACAATTGAGATTCCCTTTAGACATTTCCATGGCAGCATCTCGTGTCCAAAAAGGGTTGGGCAGAACTGTGGGACCTTGTGCCTGATGCTGGCTGCAGAGGGGGAGCTCCTGGAAGCCTCTCCCATTTTCCTGCTGACTGCACTGGGGCTGTGGCAGCCCCAGGTTGTCCAGGATTGCTTCCACTTGGGACCCTCCTCTAGACTTAAATTCCTTATTCTCGTTATTCTTTTATTACCACAAACATCTAGAATATTGCTAAACGTGTGAGAAAGAGCTAATTAAAATTATTAACCATTGGGTGACTCAGATAGTTATGAACATTTTATATTTCTGCCCTCACTGGATTTTTAAGTCAAGATCCATTTTAGTTTTCAGTTAATGGAAGATTTGTTGTCCAACACCACTCTGAAAATAAAGATATCAGAACCTTATTATTTCAAAACTTGTTCTGAAGGCATTAATGAGAATGAGTTTTCCTGAGGGTTTATGTGACTTTCTCATGGAATTGCCTACAAGGATGTAGCTTTCTCTAAAATTATGTAGGCAAATCCAAAGTCCTGTTAAAACACAAAATGCCTTTTGTTTTAATTTCATCTGATTTCAAAATCCTACAAAACTTTTGAGTCTGAAATAATGCCAAAACACTTTACAATAACAGTCAGTTTCCTACAACTTTAGGACTTGCAATTACCCAGTACAACAGTAATTTTAAATTGGCCATATCTTGATGAAGAGATGGAACAAACACTGCAACACGTGTATGAACTTGACTTTTGAGTCCAATTTTACTCCCTTGGAAGGAAGTATATTTTGACTTGAAAATTGTAGGTGGTGAGTGGCTCTACAGTCATGGGGGAAGAGAAATTTTTCTCTACATGGGAGTTTGCTGCCTTGAAAAGAACTTCATTGTTTGCCTCTAAAGAATGAAAAACTCCCTATGTAAAAACATAGTCATGAATTTTTCTTCCTGTTGTCTGCTTTAAGAAAATTATCTGTGCAGTTGCAGCCAGTGAATTTGTGTTAGTGCTGTAATACATCTGTAATTACCTGTGATCAAAAATGAATTAATTTTATGGCTTTTTTCCTCAATTGAAATACAATTTACAGTCAGGATTGGTGCAGTGGACAACAAAGAGCCCTAAGGTTACACCCCTCAGCTCTTGTCCTCTTTCAATGTCTAAAGTTCTGCCAAGTTACCCCAAACATTAATTTTGATTTGGGGTCTGGCTGGGATAAGCTCTATAAATTCAGTTTATAGGATGCCAGTGTTGCAGTGTTATCCTTGTGAGCAAACACCCCTCGTGTGTGGTGGGTTTGGAAGGGGAGGTGAAGGAAAAGCTGCCCTGCCTCTGGGGCAGAAAAGGTCAAGTTGTGATGTCTTGGAGGATCATCCAGGGAGTCACAAGGCCCCATCCAGGCAGGCACATCCCAACCTGTGACACTCCACAGGAACATTGTGATTTCCCTTTGCCCCAGCACAAATCCTCAACCCCAGGACCTGACTGGGTTCCTCTCTGCCAGGACAGGAGGAGCAGTGTGTGCCTGCAGAGCTGCCCAGGGCCCTTCCCTGACACCTCCCCTGTCCTGGGACAGCCACACGGAGCACAGACAGCAGAGGGAAAGGTGCTCACAGCACACAGACAAACCCTGAGCAACCACACCATGAGACTCTGCCATGGTGCTCATCTGGGCCCATCCCAGCAGGATGAGCAGCACCCAGCCCACCCTGAGCTCAGCACTCGAGGTGTTTGACCTGGATCTGTCACCAGAGATCTCACTGCACTGCTGGAACTTCTGGTGACAAGGCCAGCAGCAGCAACGTAGCCACGGTCCTTGGAAAATTCCATAAATATCAGAAACATTGGTCTGTTCAGAGTGGCATGAAAGGGGAGAGCAGTTAACTCTGGAAACCTTCTGCTCAGGAGAGAGAGGGCAGGGCAGAAAGGGAAGGACCACGTGTCCAAGCACCAAAACCTGTCAGGATGCACATCTGTGGTGGTTTAAAGGTGATCCTGAGCCAGAGAGACATTGTGGCCAGAGCAGGACAGGGAATTGGGACAGCTGGGTCTTGTTTGGCTATTTTCCCTCCACAGGTTTTATCCAAGTAGATCCTGTGCCCAGATATCTTTGAGTTCACTGTGTCAGGCTTCCCTTCCCCATGTCCTGAAGAAATAGCTTGTCTATTAAAAATTTGAAATTGTATTACAGCAAAAAAGAGGATGAAAAACTTCTATCATTAACTCTCCTGACGTGTTGTGTTTAGTCCAGGCTCCCTCTCCTTTCTGTGGTAATTAACTGAAATCTCGATTAGCATTATCTCAGATAAGCCATCTTTAACATCTGCCTGCACCAGGCCCCGTCTGTGCCCGGGGGTGTTTGAGGAGCTCTAATCCTTCCCCAAATTAATCTGGTGATACCAATTCTCTGTGATGGCATCGCTGGCCCCAGACCATGGCAGACTGGGCCATTGCGGAGTTACTGCAAAGCCTGAGTGCCATCCCCAGGGGCTCCAGGTGCCACCAGCCATGCAGAGCTGTGTCCCCCTCCGTGTGCCACCCTGGGGCAGAGTGCTGGGGACAGGCAGCACCAGCTCACTGCCTGGCCTGAGCAGCTCTGCTCCACAAGTGCTGGCACACAGGGCACCCTAAAATAAATGGTTCTCCATGGATCCAGTGGAAATCTGGTGAATGGAGCAGTTGGTAACAGGTGGGAGTGAGCAGAGAGCCCTGGAGAGGCCACGAGGGCGGTGGTGGCAGGGCTGAGGAGGAGCAGACAGCTCCTGCAGCGCTGCCACCATTTCCTCCAGCTACCTTCCATCTAAGATCAGCTCTGCTGCACTTACTCTTGGCAACCAAAACAGCTGCATCTCTCTCCTTAAAAAAAAAAAAAAAAAAAAAAAAAAACAACAACCCAAAAAAGCCCTGTGGAATCAAAGTCTCCCTGCAAATGTAACGCGCAGCCGATACAGAACTGATGATTTTGCTAAACTCTGACTTGCAGCAAATACTTTTTATATCATGACACTGGATTCTGATGCACAAAGGAAAATCAAGTTCTTTTCCCTCTGCACGCCCCACAGTTGTCAGAATCATTGCTGCTCTTTGTTTTTTACATACAGTAACTAGGAAGAGATGCTTTATAAACTCTCTTGTTCCTCCAGTCAGGATGTCAATGAGCTATGAATAATGAAATAAAAAAAAATAAAAAAAAAATCCCAATGAATGGCTATGACCCAGCAGCGAATTTTAACTGGGGAAGAGAAGCAGCATCAGGGCTGCGTAACAATAATCATCATTGCTGCTAACAGAGCATTTCTTCCTGCTGGTGTGGTGCAGGGGACAAAGGGGGCCCGGCAGGCCGGATGCGGTGCCGGACCCGGCATGTGCCGTCCTGCCGCCCCGGCCTCAGCCCGCCCGCCCTCCTGCTGATCCCGGGAGAACTGGCACCTCTCCAACCCCCAGTGCCAAGTGAGCCATCAAAGCAACGAGTTACAAATATAACGGTGGACTCTGGTGGCATTTCTCAGGGGGGTAAAAATGGGCTTCCCTTTCTTCTTCCAAGAACGCGGAATCAGTCCTTGCTCCGCAATCAGTCCTTGCCATGTTCATTTTAGGGGAGATGGGCTCTAGCAGGAGTGCACACACATTTACACACACGCTCCTCGTGCATTATTTGGTTGTAGTTGGGTGCAGTTTTTCCCTTTTTCCCACTGCTGTGATATTGAAGTCATAGAATCACGGAACCATTTAGGCTGGAAAAGACCTTTAGGATCATCGAGCCCAGCTGTTAAACCAGCGCTGCCAAGTCCGAATCTTTCAGGCTGTTGGAGAAGGTTAATTTGTTTGTTGAACATAAACAACTGGCAATGCCTTAAGCTGTTCACTACTTCCTTTTTCTTGATACCAGCAGCTTTTCCCCTCCTGCGACCGAAGCTTTACTCACCCCTTCTTTCAACTGATCTCCAGCATTATATTATTTATGAATAAAGGTCACCCCGTGAGGAAATGGCACATCTACTAGAAAACAATGTGCACTTTCTAAATTTGAACTGAGTCGTTTCCGTTCTTTGATTTAAGTTTAGTTACTTCCTGTGGTTTCTTGTCCTACGCCACTGCTGAATCTTTGGATTGACTCCAGGATAAATTGCACTCTTCCAATGAAATTAGAAACTGCGGCAATGACGGCTCAGCCAGAGCGGCTGGTAAACAGCACTTCAGCTAAATATTAGTGCACTTAGTGGGCTGCACGAGTGTCTCATTACCTGTGTGAGGTGATGGATCCAGCCTGAGCCATGTGGGTGCTCTCCTGGGAGCTGCACCCGTGGCTCCCACCCTGCTTTGCCACCGGACAAGGTGCTGAGCAAGCACTTCCACCTCCCGTGGGAGGAATAAAGGAGCCTTTGGAACCAGTGGCTCATGATGGAGAGAGGACACTTCCTGGCCAAAATCAAGCCATCCTCCCACAGGCAGATCCTTGGTTAGCAAGGACAGGTGCTCAGCCCCACCTTTGTACCAGGCCAATGCTTCCACAAGCCACAGTCCTGCATCAGGTTTTTTAGGGATCAGAGTCAATGGGGGAAAACCTCCAAAGTTTAGAGAAGTCATTGCAGGACATTTGCTGACAAAACCACATGTGAATATACACCAGCAGCCCCAAGATGTGCTTTCCCTCAGTAAAAACATGAGTGGGCTCTTCAGGAGCCTGCAGTGACCACAGTCCCCCCAGGGCTGGAGGAGTTATAGATGGCCAAGGTCAAGGAGAGGGACACGGCACTCTGTACCTGAGTGCCTCCCTCGGACACGAGTTTGGTTTACAAAACCTTCAGCATAACAAGCAGCCTCAGTAAGGAGCCCCTTTGGGCTGGGATTGCAGGACACTGCAATAACCATGTGCTCTCTCTCTCTCTCTCTCCCCCATCCCTTTTCTTTCTCCTCCCCTTCCCCCAGGACACTTAAGCACAGATTTCCCCCAGCAGCCAGACCGATCTCTCAATGGAGCCCCGGATTCCTCACAACATCACCGTTGTCCCCAACTCTGTGATGGTGCAGCCCTTGCTGGACAGTCGGATCCCCTACGGGCGGCTGCAGCACCCTCTGACCATCCTGCCCATCGACCAGATGAAGACCACCCACATGGAGAACGACTACACCGACAACCCCGGCGCCTCCCAGCTGCCGGCCCAGAAGCGCCCCCGAGCCTCCCACGAACTGGGCTTGAGCAGCCAGCACCCGCAGCGCTGCGAGCAGGACGTCACCCACCCCTGGATCTCCTTCAGTGGCCGCCCCAGCTCCATCAGCAGCAGCAGCAGCACCTCCTCGGACCAAAGGCTCCTGGACCACATGGCCCCAGTGCCCGTGGCAGAGCAATCGTCCCCCCGCGCCGTCCGCATCCAGCCCAAGGCCATCAACTGCAAACCCCTGGACCTGAAGGGCCCCGTGTCTCAGGAGCTGGACAAGCACTTCCTGCTGTGCGAGGCCTGTGGGAAATGCAAGTGCAAGGAGTGCGCCCTGCCCCGGACTCTGCCCTCGTGCTGGGTGTGCAACCAGGAGTGTCTCTGCTCGGCGCAGAACCTGGTCAACTACTCCACCTGCATGTGCCTGGTCAAGGGCGTCTTCTACCACTGCACCAACGAGGACGACGAGGGCACGTGTGCTGACCACCCCTGCTCCTGCTCCCACTCCAACTGCTGCGCCCGCTGGTCCTTCATGAGCGCCCTGTCCCTGGTGCTGCCCTGCCTGCTCTGCTACCTGCCGGCCACCGGCTGCGTCAAGCTGTCCCAGAGATGCTACGACCAAGTGAGCCGGCCCGGATGCAGATGCAAAAACACAAACAGTGTCATTTGCAAGGCGTTGCCCGAGAGCAAAGGGGCAGAAAAGCCTTTTTAGTAGCTTGGGAGGACGGAGCTGGGAGGATGCTCCGCGGAGCAGGGTGGTGTTGGCTCTTTTTAATAACCTGTGTTCTGAGGAGAGCGTCAGCCTCTTGCCTTCGGAGAAAGGAGAAGCAACTGTTTCCACAAACTGAAGCACTTTGGGTTATTCAGGGTTTTTGGAACTGGTCGCAGTTTAAATAGATGGGGCCAAAGGAGGAATGTTAATAGTGCAGAGTGAAGGCTGCAAACCCACGTACATCATGAAGTACAGCTGCTGAAAAACTTCCAGCTTGGACGGACGGCTGCTCACCAGGCCTGCACACCACAGGAACCATTAACTGCTCACTTGGCAGGCACCGCCTCACAACCAGTCCCCATTCCCAGCTGCAAAAAGCTGCTTTGAATCCGGATTCAGGGCAGGCTACTTGTTTCCTGCCTCCTTCCAAACCCCAGCCCGCTCCCAGCAGCCTCTTGAAGGTGATGGGGGAACTCCCTCCACCCTCCTTCCCTCCTAGACACCACTGCAAGGGCTGGTTGCACACAGAGTACACATTTCTCAAAAGCTTTCTGAGTCCCTCAAAGATTTTTGGACTAGAAGCAAAGCTACATTTCATTTGTTGAAGGGTCATTTTGCCCTTTGGGCGTATCCCACCCAGCCCCACTGGTTTGGACCCTCCTCCTAAAGCAAGATGGTAGCAGGGCCGCTCCTCCCAGGAGGAATGGCAGCAGGATGTGTTCAGGCAGTTGTATCAACACCGGGTCCTCCTGCCTGTAAGCTGATCCGTAGCATCGGGTTTCACCCCATGGAATATGAATTTTCCACCAACAGAGCAGCCCCTCTCCTGGAGGATGGAGGCTGATCCCAGTCTCCCCAGCCCGTGTGTGCTCCCCAGCACCGGAGCCAAGGGGATGAAACTCAAGCCACGACACAAAGACGGGCAGGGTTTGTCCCTCTAAACCTCTTAAGCTCTGGTAAGAAGTCACACAAACCTAAGTGTACGATGCACATAGATGTATTTTTCTAGGGAATCTCGATCCAGTACCTCCCCTCCTGGAACAAGCTCTTCTTTGCTCATTAAGATTTGGTTTTGTCTTTGGGGGGGGTGAATGGCATTTGCTTGAAGTACAGCGCATTCCCCCACCCCTATTGCTGCTGTTTGACTTTTGCCTCTTCTGTACAAAAGTGTCTTTTTAAATGTAAAGAATGCTTTTAGTGTTTATTTTAGTGTTAACACACACTAGGGACAGCCAGGGGAAGGAGGAAGCGCAGTTAAGGAATGGGCCTGTGGGTTTCAGCACGCAAATATTGGCTCTGTCCATGCACTCATCCTAGGGCTGGTTCTGCCTTCCCCAAGGATGCTGCAACCCCTCTCTCTCAACAACTACAAGGTGCTAAACAAGAATCTTGGTCCAAACATGCAACACTCTAATGAGTAGGTAGGTACTTGTTGCATGCAGAAAACTGACCTAGTCTCTCTCGGTGTTTTTAATTAGAGGAGATTTCCTCGGTAAATGCACAGCAGTGACAGTGAAATGTCATCTCTAATTAGATAAGCAATAGGCAGAGCTCATGTAGCATTTCCAGGAATCCCGTTGGCCTGGCTGCGACACGGCCACGGGTGGGGGCTGGCAGGGCCGTCCTGATGGGGCTCTGGTGTCTTTGGGTTTCAGAATTCAGCTCAGCTGGATGGCTTGGGGTTTAGCTCAATTGACTTGTAGATATTTATTGAATGGGGGAGTTGAAAAAAAAAATCCCGACAAACTTTTCTATTTATAGCATTTGCTAGCTTGTACATGCTGAATCATAGAAAGAAGGATGTAATGTCTGTTAGCAGATACCAGTTCTATAGGGTAGCCTCATGTTAACTCTATGTGGGAAGCAGGTGGGGATCCAGAGCTGTATTTATTACCTTGCACAAATTGGAGGGGAAAAGATAAAAGGAAAACCAACTCCAACCTAGCTGAACTGTTGGTTGAATGTATAAGATATTGTATTAATAAGAGAAATCATTTTCCTAAGACACAATCAAGCTGGAAAAGGCAGCAGGAGAGGCGTTTACCTGCTGCCCTCCTCTGCTGGGACCACACGTGTCCAAATGGCCTCCACCCATGGCTGCTTTGCCTTTTTGACCTTCTGTCCCTGGCTGTTTCTGGGGAACCTGTGCTGAAAATCCACCCTGGCAGAGCCCAGCTTGGCTGCATGGTCCTTGTGAGCAAAGGCACCCCTGGAATGGTGGCCACTGTGCCAATCTACACTCATGTACATACTCCCAGCAATCCCAGCCGGATTTCCTCTCATTGTACATAGCTGTAAACTATTTCTCTGTTGGTTTGTTTTAATATCTAAGTCCTGTAAGGCGGTGATGCCGTGCTGGATGTGTTAGAGCAGTGGTCAGTGTAGCAGAGTGACCCTCCCTCCTCCCCCTGGCCCCCAGCACGGTGCTGGACTCTGCTCCAGCAGCTCCCAGCCCAAGGCATGGCAGGAAGGTGCTGAGCCCTGGCTGGAGCTGGGAAAGGGATGAGCTTGGCCCGAGCCAGGGCTCTGCCAGAGGGAACTGCTCCCATCACTAACGTCGGTATTCCCGCTCTTCCCCATCCCAACAATTCCATCCCCCCGTTCCCTTTGAAGGTACTTGGGTCTCCTGCCACCCCAGAGATGTACCAAGGGTGTGTCACCATGGCACAGCCCCACAGCTCTGCTAGCCTGGCACGCTCACATCCCCCTGCTAACGAAGGGACAGCTGCTAACGAGCACCCAGCTCCCAGCCACGGTGCTGGGGTGGGACACTCACAGAGGCAGGAGGGCAGGGCAGCTGCCCCGGGACAGGTGCCACGCTCTGGAGGAGGAGGAGGATGATGGCAGGGCACCTGCACTGCTAATTGCTGCAGCTCTGCTAATTAATTACTGCAGCAGGCTCATGCCAGGGTTTGCCCCTGCCCTCACACAACGGCCCAGACAGCAAGGAGGGGGAGCTGAGGGTGCTGGCAGTGCCACTCCACATCCCAGAGGGAGCAGAGCAGCCCCAACACACAGACACCATCACCACAGCCCTGTGCCCGCCGGGTGCCAGGAGCACATCCCAGATTTGGTGCTCCCTGGGCACCCTGATGAGCCCTCACCCTTCCAGCACTGGGTATTCCCTTCCCCTCCCACGCTCAGACACCCTGAGAAATATTTCCCCCACCTCCTCTTACCACTCCCTCACATCTACACCCTGAAAAGTTACCACAGAAGGTTTTTTTTTTCTTTGTATAGAATATTTATTTTGAAGCTCTATTTTAATAGTATTTATTTTAGAAAGTCTACTATTGTAAGAGTTCTTCTGTTTGTGAAGAAAAACAAGTACTGATGAATGTACTGATCTAGAAATTATATATATATATAAATATATATTGTTAAATATAAAAATGGCTGTTGTGGTTCTTTTAAAAAAAAATCCCAAGAATGTTTATAGCAATTATTCTAAAAATACAAGACAGAGTAGCCCAGAGTTGGTTATTTGATGCTCTCCAGCAGTTCCACCCAGGAACTCAGGGTGATGCTGGGGTTGCTCTGCCCCACAGCCTGGCACACCAAGGGCTCATCAATTAATTATCCCTCAAATCACCTCAGTGAGGAGGAGAACCCTGCTCTGTGAACTTGTAGGAGCAATCCTCTCCTTCCCTGCACCTCTACAATCTGCCAGCCTGGCAGTCAGGCTGCTCCTTCCACGGGGCTCAACCCTCAGCGTGACAAGGGGATCGACAGCAAAGAGAACCAACCACAAATTCAGCATCCCCACCCCACAGAGGGGCTGTGCCAATCCCACAGAGCCTCCCTCAGCACTTCAGACCCACAGCTCTGCTGCTTCTCCTTTCAGGAGCAGAGCTGTGCTGCCCACACCACAACAGCCCCAGTGGGACCTTGGGTGGGTGCAGAGCATCCTCCAGCCCTGGCCAGCCTACCCTAAGGTCCCCCTGGGCATGGGGACAGCCAGAATTCCCCCATCTCCTTGGAAAAGGGCAGGAAGCTGTCAAGGACCATTTCCCTGTGTCCCTGCTCACCCCCTGAGCCACATCCTGGGGCTCCCACCCACCAGCACCCACCACCCTTCCTGCCCCCAGCTCCTCATGTGTCACCAGCATCACACTGGACTGCTAAAAATACAGGATCCGGGATATTTTTCACCATTCCTGTTATTTATTTGCACACACTGTGGAGCTGTGTGACTCACTGGAAGCTGTGCCATGTTTTGTGTCATCACAGAGGCAACCCGAGTGTGTTACCTGGCCTGAAATAATATTATTGAAACAATAATGTTGAATTAGTCAATGGATCAGATAAAGAGACAATAACTACACTGTGCAGATCACGACATCCGATGCCAAAAAATTTGCAATAAGGAAAAGATACTGAATTTGTTATGCTGGGGGTGGCTTTTCTTTTTTTTTTTTTTTTTTTTTTCTTTTTTGAAACAAACAGGCTGAGCCAGGATGTATAAATTTAAATCAAAGTTTGGCAACACCAACTGATGTCTTGCACATAAAGCTTTAAAAATACCAACACGACGCTCATGTCTCTCTGCTGGAAGAGAACCAGAGCACTCTGCTTGATTTGAGCAGTAGATGTTAAAGCAATATTTTTTAAATCTATCAGCATTAACAGCTTTTTTTTTAAATCCTTTTTTACATCATTTTCACTTATTGGCTCTCAAAAGAAACCAACTCCACAAGCACAGGCTATAGAATGTGAAAATAATTCTGCCACATCACAGTTTTCCCCAGGCTCCTCACAGGGCTCCACACCAGCAGCACCCAGGGATGAAGTTTGGCCTCTTTGTGAGTGGCAGCCAAATGGCCAGGACAGAGATAAATTGCCTTTGCACTTTGTTTTACTTCCTCCCCATAACAACCTCCCGTGGGAGCCCTGAATCCCTGCTGAGAGCTGTAAAACCTCAGGGCTGTGCTCAGAGGGGTTCCCACACCGGGGAAATTCCCTTTGCAGGGGAAGGGGGAAATGGAAATGGCTGCAGAGGTCAAGGCAAAGCCTTCCAGCAGGGTCCCAGCCCTCCTCTTGTACCCACACAGCCTTGACAGGCTTGGGGACAGAGCCACCCCAAACAGACCCCAGGGTCCAAGCTGGACACCAGCTTTGGGGGCACGAGAGGGGGGAAGAGAAGTTCAGAGAACTTCACAGAAGTTTCTGACCATGCCCAGGCCACCAGAGCCCATCACAGCCCTGGACAACCAACTAGGACACAACAAGGCTTCTGCTGCTGCAGAAAGGAAATAAATGAAGTAGAAAACAACCAGCAAGCTGAGAAACATCAGCCAAAGGTGTGACTGGAGGAGATGTTCAAAAGATGCTTATAAAAATAAATAATTTTTTAAAAAGAAAAACTATATCACAAACATCTGTGTCTCCCTGGTGTAAATACCTGCATTTATTTCACCTGGGCTCAGCAGCCCCCCAGCAGCAGCCTGGGCTGGGTGAGGGCTCAGGACCAGAGTTCAACCCCACCACAGCCTGTTAAACCCAGAAAGAAGCCAAGAACCAGCCAGGATTTCAAGTTTTGATGGTTTCTGATCACTCTGCCAGGCTCCTGCCACACCAGCAGCAAGGGACTGGGCAGGGCAGGCGGCCCCTCAGCACCTCCTGCTCTCTTCCCAGCCAGCTGGGTCCTGCAAACCCAAACAAGGCTTGTGCCCCCAAGCACAAAGGCACAGGAATTTCTCCATAAAAAGCCTAAAAAATTTACTTTTCACTATTCCTGAAGAGAGGGAAGACTGAACCATGTACTTCCCATTAGCACCATAGCACTGCAGCTTCCATTGACATTTTCCTGCCCTTACAACAGGGAATAAATAGAAGTTTCTGCATGAAGAAACTCTTATGAATAAATCATCCAGCCCCGTTGTGCTCAGAGCCAGGTATGTTTGTGATTATGATGCCATTATGTAATGGGTGCTCCTAATCAGAATACTGGATATTCTCAGAGCACAGAACTGGGACGTTCTGCACCACATCCCTCTGCTCCAGGGATGCCACTGGAGCCTCCAGCCACGGGTGGAGCAGCAAAATCCTCCACCCAGCAATGCCCTGCTCTGAGCTGGCAAGGAAATGGTTCATGTTGTCCCTTCAGGGAAGTCATCATGTCCCAAGAGATGCTAAAGAATGAATGATTTAATTAAAACTCCATCCTCCTTGTGACAGTATTTAATTGATTTTCATGGAGAGGGTGAGCCATCAGCACAGATCCTCCACTTCCAACCCTACAGGGTCTATGGTCTAACACGTCTAGAGTCTCACCAAAGCCAATTTTTTTATCATCTTTCACATCTGAGGATGAGGAGCTACAGTTCTGTTTTCCTCAGCAGCAGCCCCATCAAATAGCTCCAAGGCTGGCACAAACCAGCTCTCCTAATATTCCTGTAAATTATCCTCAGGAATACAACTAATTTTTTTTTCTTTACATGGGTGTCTATTCACTGCTAAGAAACCTCCAGCTGTATTGGAGGATAGAACTAGATGATCTTTAAAGTCCTTTCCAACCCAAACCATTCTGTTTGATTCTGTGATTTCACAGTGGCTGAAGCACAGGATTGGTGCACAGCCAGTGGGATTGGGTGAGTGTGAGCTATGGACAGGACAAACCCCAGCTCCCTGAGGAGCCTCTGTGCCTGCAGCTCCCTCTCCACACAGGCAGGGAAGCACCAGGAAGCTGCTCCCACCTGCTTCCAGCAGGAGACAGTTCTGGCCACACAGCTTCAGACTGAATAGGAAGGTGGGAGTGGAAAATAAGACCAGAAAGAACTCAATGAAGTGTGGAGTTTAAAAAAATGGCTTGGAAGGACCCCATGGTGATGAGAAGCAATGGGGTTTCCTGCTGGTCCCAAAGACAGGAGCAGAAAATGGGATTTAGGGCTCCAGGGAGGCAGCAATACATTCCAACGATCCCTCCTTTGCAGGGTGAGCCTGGCTGAGCGCTGTAAACTGCAAAGGAAACCCAGAATGACAAACAATTGTAGGAACCTGAAAACCCCAGTTCCTCTGGATTTCATGGGAAGTGCGATTTTCAGTCCCCTGACCTGTCTGTCTGAGGGGAAGTGGGCAATAAATAGCAGCCGGGTTGTTATCAAGAGGATGTGAGCTATTTATAAAAAATTCTTGGGCTTTTTGAACTCTGTTTAAAGAGGCAATATCCTTGGCTTGGGTAATTGGGGGACTAAAATGCTAAAGCAAACACGATTACTCAGCCACCTTGGGAAAGTTCAGTGCTTACTTGTGTTTCTGAATCTTTGAGTGTATTTAAAGAGCTGCACTGGTGCTGTCCCCACACCCAGAGGGGATAGGAAGGGGGCTTGGAGATCCCTGAGCAGGGCTGCTCCTGGCACATCCCACCCTCACTGCTCAGTAATCCCAATTTATTTAAGTATGGCTTAACTAAACTGAAAGTCCAGCCTGGACAGGGCTTGGAGCAACCTGGTCTAGTGGAAGGTGTCCCTGCCCACAGCAGGGGTGTTGGAAATGGATGATCCTGAAGGACCCTTCCAACCCAAACCATCCCATGATTAATTAAAAATACCTCACATGAATGAACTGCCTTGTCTGAAGAGGTTCCTATGTGCCTTACAACACGTTGGCTTCTCAGCAGGGTTTGAGCATCCCCAGCTCTGAGGAAAACAGGGGCTGCCAACTCGTGCCCTCTGCAATAGCAGGGGGAGGTTTTGGTGGGACAGCAAGGGGAAAACAAAGGCAACATCCACACAAAGCACCAAAGCCCTCCTTGCTCAAGGAAACTCATCCCAGCCCTCTGACAAATGATTGCTTTTAACTAAATCAGGAAAAACTGTTGGAACAGCCAGCACACAGAGATGCACCCAACTTGCAGAGAGTCATGGCAGGGTGCACTGAGAGCCAGGGCAGGGCACAGCCACCCTCAGAAGGGCAGCTCATCACCCAGGTCACACTGGCCATGGCACCCTGATCGTCCCAGTGCCACAGGAGTGACAGATTTGGGGTCATTGGGCTGGGGAGCTTTGAGCTGCTCCCATGCAGGAGCTCCTGACCCCCTTCCACGCAAAGCAGCAGCCGACACACGCCAGGGAAGGGTCCCTCCCACCCAGCCTCGCTGTCCCAGGCTCCTCAAGTCAGGATGTGGCACCAAACAGAACCCTCAAGGGTTTCCACTGGCTGCTGCCTTATTTTCGTGAGCCCAGCCATCAGGCAGACAACATTGCTCCTGTGTGGGAACCACACACAAAGTGTCCTGACAAAATGATGGCATCATCTAAAATACACAAACACGCTCAAAAGAAGGGAAACCATGAAATTAAGGATAACAAACAACAAAGAGAAGCTCATACACAGAATCTGTTAGTGTTTATGAGTCACTCAGGCCTTCCTGTCTCCTCTTATAAATTGTGGGAATACGCTGTGGTCCATCCTCTCCTTGAAAACCACCGAGGTGCTATTTTCCTCAGAGCCCAGCGCCGGGGGCGGGGAGGGACACTGCACAAATGAAAGATTTTTTAAATTTTTTTTTTTCCTTTTTCTCCTCTTATTTTTTTTCTTCAAAGTAGGAAACCAAATCTGAGGAGCAAATGCTGTGGGATGGGTAAACAGAGGCGAGTGCAGAAGCCTTGGGGATGAGATCATCGAGCGCCTTGGCCCGGCGCTGTTTTCTGACAGCAGAGGGCTTAACAATGGAATGGATGGGAAATGCCAGGAAAAGTTAAAGAGCTTTGGACACGAGGTCTTTGTAAAAGCTCATTCTTTATTACTAACAAACAACTTCTCCCTATCTTCCTTCATTTTCGCCCTTCAGGAAATGAGGATTTTCTCTCTTAAACCTAATTCATTTTCATCTTAGTGCTTTAAAGCTCTCCCCGCATACCAGGACCCTGGGACACCAACCACTGCATCACACCCTCATCACCATCACCACCATCCACTGGCCATGGCAGAGGGTAGCACTGGATGAGCTTTAGGGTTCCTCCCAACCAAACCAATCTCATCCTGTGATTCTGTGACAACCCTGAGCTGTGATCACTTCAGAGCCAAGGTTTCCCTCCAGGCTGCCTGTCCCACCCCCAGGCACAGCAGGGTCTCCAGCACTCAGGGGCTCCCAGGAGGAAAGGCCATCACCCCTTGGTGAGGCAGAGCCTGTGCAGACCCTGCTGTGCCCTGAGGGAAGGATGCTCAGCCCAGCTAAAACTGGAGTGCACAAGCTGGAACCAGGAACAGCGAGTTTTGAGGGCTTTTTATGTGAAAACCTCACACACCAGGATCTCAGATGGCTTCAAGAGAAGCCACCCAGGCTCACTCCAACCAGGGCCAGCCCTGAGCAGCTCATCCAGGCTGTGAGTAAAGCTCTGGGCACATTTAGGGACTTGCAGTACCAGCTTCAAATGTGGAGATAGAAATACAGACAGGATTGTAGGATAATAAATAAAAATCCTTCCTTGTGAGGGTGGCACAGCCCTGGCACAGGTGCCCAGAGGAGCTGAGGCTGCCCCTGGATCCCTGGAAGTGTCCAAGGCCAGGCTGGACAGAGCTTGGAGCAGCCTGGGATAGTGGGAGGTCTCAGGGATGGAATGGGATAATCCTTAAGGTCTGTTCAACACAAACCAGTCTGCGATTTTGTGCTCTAAAATGATTTAGTATCAAATGTTTGATATTTAATCCCAACACCCAGCCCTTGGAAGGGCAGCTCAGAGCCCTACCCAGCACCTTGACATGACAAACACTGCCTCAAGCTCAGGGGAGATGAAATCTTGTCCTTTACTGTCAAAGCTCCTTCCGTGCCCTTTTCCTGAGGGAGCACCACCAGCCACTGATTGGTTGTGTGGTTTCTCAAGCATTAATTGAAGGACAGAGCAGAGCAGGAGCTTCCTCAGCCTGGAGCAATTCCATGAGTCCGAAGTGCTCAGCAACACCTCTGCTGCCATTTCTGCTCAGCACACAAACAGACCCGTGTGTCAGCTCAGAAAACTCTGCCCCTGCTCCCTGGGCATTCCTGCACTGCTCCCGCTCCCTCGGCATCCCTGCACTGCTCCTGCTCCCTGGGCATTCCTGCACTGCTCCTGCTCCCTCGGCATCCCTGCACTGCTCCTGCTCCCTCGGCATCCCTGCACTGCTCCTGCTCCCTTCCGCATCCCTGCACTGCTCCTGCTCCCTCGGCATCCCTGCACTGCTCCTGCTCCCTCGGCATCCCTGCACTGCTCCTGCTCCCTCGGCATCCCTGCACTGCTCCTGCTCCCTCGGCATCCCTGCACTGCTCCTGCTCCCTTCTGCATCCCTGCACTGCTCCTGCTCCCTTCTGCATCCCTGCACTGCTCCTGCTCCCTTCTGCATCCCTGCACTGCTCCTGCTCCCTTCTGCATCCCTGCACTGCTCCTGCTCCCTTCTGCATCCCTGCACTGCTCCTGCTCCCTGGGCATTCCTTGGTCTCTGCACCACAAGCACTGGAAATGAAATTATTTCAGTCACGATGATGCTACAACAAAAAGGCTCCCCCCAAAATTACATCCCTTGGAAGGAATAAGGGAGTTAAAAACCCTGAAATGCCAGCTGGGAGTGTCATAATCTGATGTTTGCACTGACTGCAGGACACAGCTCAGCAGCCCCTTTCAGCACCAATAAAATCTCCCTGCCGGAGCAGCCCCGGGCTGGGGGACAGGCAGGGACCCTGCTGCCAGCAAGGCTAAAAACACCAACAAAAAGGGATTCCAAACTACAAGAGAGAGAATGGAACCAAAAGAGAGGTTTACAGCTATTCTGTACCACTGCAAGTGGCTGCAGAAGGAGCAGAGCATCTCCTGGGCACCAAGATGCCCCCAAAGAGAGGACAGAGCCTCCATGGGATGAGGGCCTGCAGCTGCATTTTCTGTTCAGATCAAATCAATCACTACTGACATAAAGGGAACAACTTTCTCAAAGTCTCCTTCACTCCCATGTGCACTGCCAAGCTCCTCAGTGGTACCTGTGACAGCAGAGGCAGCCCCAGCACCCAGACTGGAGCTCAAACAGACTGGGCATCCCTGCAGCCACGGACACTCACCCAGCCAGGAGCCACCAGCCCCTGAGCCTCAGATTTCTATAAAACCCAGTGGAAAAACCCCGGTGTGGGACGTGCTGCTGTCCCACAGCCCCTCTCACACACAGCATCTGCTCATCCCCGTGGCAGAACCTCCAGCCCATGTGGCAGCGCTGACACAGCCCATGAATAAAACAATAGGTACCACTCATCGCCCCCAGGGCTTCCTCATACCGGGACACAATTTTCCTGGAAAACAAAGAACAATTCCCTGCATCGTGTTCTGATGGGTCTTGGGTTTGGCCCCCAGTACAAACACACATACATACATAATTTCTTCTTTTACATTTTTGCCTGATGACTTGCATGACAAGCCTAATAAAAGCCGAGACAAATAACCCAAAACACAAAAATGTGATACTGTTTCCTATTAACATCCAAAGCACTTCAGCGACTGTAGAAAGAAACTGCATTAAAACATCAGAAAAAAAAAAAAAAAGAAAATTAACTACATATGGAAAAATATATATGTAAAAGGGGAATATATATATATATATATATATATGGGGAGGATAGTGGGGCACTGGCCAGGGCTGCTCCATGTGGGCATCCCCATGGGCAGATGCCAGCTTCAGCATATCCAGAATCGATCCCTGCCTTTGAAACCACCCCGGCAGGACCCTGGAAATCAACTGGGTCCCCACCACGGGGCTGGGGACATCCCTCCCCACACTGAGATGCCTACAGGGCAGTGAGGGCAGCATGGTGAGATGGGCCCCTGAACTGATGCCTGAACTGATGGGAAGGCTGAACTGATATAGAGACTGGACAGAGCTAGAGAATAAAGTTGGGATTTATTAAAGACCTCCAGGATCCACCCTGGGCATTACAGGAGCCTGACCAAGGCTGCACCCAGGGTGGGCTGAGAATGGTCACAAAGTGAGATTTTACATTTTTATAACTTTTGGTCTATTTACATATTGAGGTTTAATTGTCTAATCACAGCTTGCACATCCCACTGCCCCCTGTGGCTCATCCCCTCCTGCCCCACAGGGTCACTTTTTTGGGGAGCATCACCCCAGCAACAGCACCAAGCCCGGCCCCAGGGCAGGAGCCGTGCCCGTCCCAACCCGGGGCCAGCCCCCGCTGGAAAATAACCCCTGTGCAGTGAGGGAGAGCGGAGTGAAAATCACCCGGGCTCTGCCGGAGGTTTTTCTTGGCAGCAGCCGGCCGGGCTCGCTCTTCCTGCCCGGCGGGGGGACACGGCCCCCGGGGACGGCGCATCCCATTCATGTCCTGCCTCCCGGCTGGAGAACGGGCTCTCCTCTCCAGCTGCACGGCTGTGCTGGCCAAAAGAACAAGGAAAGCCCAAAAACTACCAAAAACCACCAACAGAACATCTCTGATGTGACAGGAACACGGACAGCACACGATTTAAACCAGGAGCTCTCTCCTCTCCATACATTGATGATCTGCCTGCCTCTTGAAAGCTTTTTTGTCATCCAATGACCCCACAGTGGCTGTGGGAAACCAGGCATCAAAACTTAAAATTATGATCTATACGTGAACAGCTTTGCACAGAAATGGGAACAACTCTTCCAGAAGCTGATAATGCACTGAAAACCTTTTCTGATCCGATTGTACCAAGCAGCTGCAAGAAAGAAATCGCGGCAGGAATGGAAAAATGTTTCCATGTATTTTCCTGGGCTGGCTGCCAGGGCAGGGCCCGGGGCAGAGGCTCGGGGAGCCCCCAGGTGCCCGCAGTGCATGGCCAGGGGTGGATGCTGAGGGCTCCTCTCGCTGCAAGGAGCAGCCGCCGGCCGGGCCAGGGCAGAGGGAGCCGGGCGAGTGGAAACCGGCCCCGCTCCGCCAGGCACAATCCGGGAGCTCGGCTCGAAACCACTTCCTCTACCTCCCAACAATGCACAGAGGAATTTCCACAAATCCCAAGGCTGCCCTGACTTCCATTTCTAAACTTGGAAAAAGAAATACCAGGACATTCCTTTGTTGTTCCAGCTCACTCGCTGTTTGATCTGGGGGTTTTTGCTCCAGCTGAGCCAATTAAAGAATCCCAATTTCCCCTGGAAAAAAAATTAAAAAGGCACAAACTAGCAACAAACAATGTGTTTGCTTCTTTGATTTTTAACTAATTGTTTTCAAGTTGAACCAAAACCTGCCACCTCGTTCGGGTCCATGTGGTTTGATGCTTAAATTGCATTTTGGCCAGAGAGACGAGTGTGATAGAGGCATTTCCAGCTGCATTCCTGCCCTCTGGAAGGAAACTCTCCAACGCTGCATTTCTTGGATGTGGCTATTTGGGATCACATAAGAAGCTTGAAATATAAACACCCCCAGCCCAAACCCCCGGCCAGCACAGCCTGACAGGGCCCTGCCTGGGCAGGAACTCCTCAGAAACATTTCTGTTCTTATTTCCTATGAGTTCAATCTACTCTTCTACATTTACAGGAATTTCTATTTCTTTTTTATTTTATTCACGTTTATTCGCAGTGGATTTGCCCTTTCCCTGTGCTGTGCCACCCTGTCCTGGTCCCTGCTGCCTCAGTCCTCCCCCCACAAGCATCAAGCGAGTTTCAGCAGCACCGAGTGTCAGATCCAGGTGCCAAAGGAAGCAGGGATGAACACCTCAAGTGTTCAAAACCCTCGTGGATGTGGCACTTGGGGACACAGCCAGGGGTGGCCTTGGCAGTGCTGGGGGAATGGTTGGGCTTGATGATCTCAGAGGTTTCCAACCTAAGGGATTCCATGGCTTTGTCCTGACTGGCAGAGTGCCACTGCTAATCCCAAATCCTGGCACCAAAAATCACCCCACAGCCACCAAACCATGACCAAATACAAAGCTGGGGGGCAGCTCTGGCCTCAGGAGCAAGGAAGCATCTCTTCTTCCATGAGGGAGAATGAGACACAAACCTTGGACTTGAGGAAAAAGGAGCCCATTCCTGTTCAGCTGGAGCAATTAATCACACGTGTAACGAGGGAGGCCGAGATGGGAAAGCCGGGAGCTGGGCATGGAGGGGCAGCACGGAGCCAGACAGATGCAGGGAGAGGCAGCAGCTCCATCCCCTCCCAGAGCTGGTGGCTGCAGACCATGGCCATGGCCCAGACCCATCTGTGAGCCCAGGACAGCTGGGCTGAACCCCCAAGAGTGGATCCAGTGGATACCAGCAGCCCACAAAGGAGAGTGCAGCATCCCAGTGATGCTGGGCATCATTAGAGAAATCTTTTCTTCTCATGCTACAACAGAAGCAAAGCTCAGACCTCTTTTGCTCTCCTTTTTTTTTTTTTTTTTTTGTAGTATCTTATCATCCAAGAGCTCATTAGCCAGGAATTCCTCATGCTGTTTATTTTCCTTTTGTCCATATGTTCCCCACAAGCTCAGCCTCATCTCTGTTTTAAGTTTATACTTAGCAGCAGTAATTGGAAAGGATGAACAAAGGCACGAAGGAAGGCAAGGCACACACAAACAAACTGCCCAGATGTTTTGGATTCCTGCATTTCCCCAAGAAGCAGGATCCTTAATGTTTTGATCATGTCATCACAGCACAGAGCTGCAGTCCAGAGTACAACTGGCTCCTCTCTCCTGACTCTTGGCCACAGAGACAGGAATTCAAGCCACCACAAGCGACCCAAATCTGCTCATCCCACAAGCGAAAGTGAAAACCTGGGATGAGCCTGATCAGCAGCAATGCCTGCAGTGGGCTTGTCCCAGGATGGGTTTGGCTTTAGATTTGAAACAGGACCAAGCCAAACTCCTCAATTCACACCACCTGCTCCTAACGAGGACCAACAGCTCACCTGCCTCCCAAAGCGTTATTGGAGCTGTTTGTTTTTTTTCAGTTGTGCTTTTTTTCCCTTTAAGTTTAATGTGAGTTAGGAATCAATTTAAACTTAACAAAAAAAAAAAAAATCAGTTTTAATAATGACAGGACAAAGGGAATGGTCTCGAGCTGAGAGAAAAGAAGGCAGATTTAGGTTGGGTGTTAGGAAGGAATCCTTCCCTGGGAGGGTGGGGAGGCCCTGGCACAGGGTGGCTGCCCCTGGCAGTGCCCAAGGCCAGCTTGGACAGGGCTTGGAGCAGCCTGGGACAGTGGGAGGTGTCCCTGCCCATGGCAGGAGGGGGAATGAATTGAGTTTTAAGGTCCCTTCCAGCCCAAACCAGGCTGGGATCCCACACAATACAAAACGTGGCTTTGCACTGGTTAAATTAAAGTGGTCTATGCTTGCTTGCAAATACAGCCTTGCTTTTCAACACAGCTATTGCAAAACTCTTGGGACAACACTGAGATACTCCACAGAATGGAAAGAATTAAAATAAGAAATCCCAGCAGTTGTGCAGGGTCCAAGGAGCCATGGACAGCCTTGAGGTTCCCATTCTCCATCTTCCCTCCCATGCAGAACACGGAGTGAGAACAGGACGGGAGATTAAAGAGAGGAAAAACTGTGACCACAGCAAATAGAGTGACTCATGCCCACTCCGTGGTCTTCATTTCTAATCTAGAATAGTAATTTACTGCAGGACCAGATTAAATACATTTCTCCTCCTGCTGAGCCTGTGGCCGTGGGGATGCAGCAGCCCACACTGGGAGCACTGGCCACTGCCTGGATGAAGCCAGCCTCAAAATTATCCAAGCTCTGCCTCAGCCCTGCACCAGGAACACAGGCTGGGGGGAAGGAAAAGCAACACACAGCAAAGAAATCCCTCCTGCTCCCTCTGGTTCTGAGAGGAAGCAGAGTCCTCCAAATGCCACCTCTGCAGGATGGCAGGAATCAGCTGGATCCAGGGAACTAATTAAAGGGAGAGCACTAAAAGCAGCCTAAAGACTGGAAATCATGTTCTAAACTCGCATTAGGATCGGAAGGGGAACTTCCCAATTTGATGGCAGAAAGCAATTTACTTCAATTAGCAGGGACATAACCGGAGCAGTTGCTTAATAGAAGCACTGCATCTCCGAAAAACAGCAGCTCCCTTAATTGCATCCCTTGGCACTTCAGAGCTTCCACGGCCTGCTTTAGGTGAGGTGGGGTAAAATAACCCCTGGTTCCTTCTTATCAAATCTCCTGCTGGGGTTTGAGCCCTGTCCCAACGCAGAGGGCACGCGCTGGGCCAAGGAGGAGATGGCCAAGGGAAAAAGCAGCAGGAAGAGCCTTTCCCTGCCTCCTCCTCCTGGCACAGCCCTGCCTGCTCTCTCCTGCTGGCAGCTGGCTCAGGCTCTGCCAACGTATGGATGAGTCATTCCCAGCAGCTTCAGGAAGTTGGGGCCTGTAAAGTGCTTCTTCCTCTCTATTTCCAGCTGGGAGGTTTGGGGTGACAGATCCGGGTCTGATCAAAGCCCATCAAAAACCTGCAGTGCCAAGGACAAGGGGCTCTGGCAGCCCTCACACCCATCCCCACATCCCAGCACCAGCTTTAGCCCCAGAGTTTTGAGGCCACTTTATGTCCTTTGAGACACAGATTGAGAGGGCTGTAAAACTCCTCCAAGAATTTAGCAGCTATTTTGCTCCAAACAGACTAAAACCAACAAAAGACGCTGACACAAACACCCACACAATGCAGGAATCAAGCACAAGGGACTCATCCAGAAGTGCCAGTACAGTGCCACAAGAAACCACTCCCTAGGAGACATTTAAAACTGAAACACCTGCCCAGGCTGAGCAGCTGCCCCAGGGGGATCAGGTAACCCCATTTGGGGTTACCCTTTAGGGCTGGGTAACCCCTGCCCAGGAATTTCTATTTCTTTTTTATTTTATTCACATTTATTTGCAGTGGGTTTGAAAGGATTTGCCCTTTCCCTGTGCAGTGCCATCCTATCCTGGTCCCTGCTGCCTCAGTCCTCCCTTCCCATCTCCCCTCCAAGAACATCAAGGGAGTTTCAGCAGGAAAACCACCCCAGCACCAGGACACAGCATGAGGATCTTTGCTTCCCAATCCCAACTTGATTTAATCAGTACAAGATCCAATCCCCATCTCTCTCCTCAGGGAGCTGGAATTTATCCTGCCAGGCTCTATGGTCACTCTGTGGCCAGCCCCAGGTCTAATCCTGAAGCCAAGGGTCAGTCTGAGAAGGGACCTGTCCAGCTCCACCACCCAAAGGGACAAATCCCAGTGCTCCACATCAGCAGGAGGATCCGTGCTGCTCTCACTTACCTCACCGAGCTGGGAAATCAAGCAGTAACTTAGGGAAGGCCTCACACAAACCAGGAGCACATTCCATGGCAAAGGATGGTGCTGGCATGGGCTGCAGCTCATTTGGGGTCCCAGAGCAGGGTTGGGGTGCAGAGGAGATGGGTAAAAGCTCCCACGACCTGCTGCAGGCACAGGAGCCCCAAAACAAGAAACCTCCACCCGGGCTGGGGCTTTTGGGCACCACCACCCACTCACAGCTGCGGGAGGGAGTGGGAAGTGATTGCAAACACAAAGTGATTGCAAACACACCGCAGCCGTGCTGGGAGCAGCCAGGGCTCAGGTGGGGTGGCTGCAGCTGCTCCTTCTCCCCATCCCTGGCAGTGTCCCAGGCCAGGTTGGAGGGGGTTAGAGCAGCCCGGGACAGTGGAAGGTGGAATGAAATGAGCTTTAAGGTCCCTCCCAATCTAAATCATTCTGGGATTCTATGATTTTTTTTGGCTGCTCCGTGCTCCTGTTGAGGCGGCAGGAGTCCCACCTGCCGTGGCAGCGCTGCCCGAGAGCCGCAGCCCAGCCCGGGCACCGCAGCCTCCCTGACAGAGACGTAATGGGGTGGCCTCAGCTCCTCCATGCTGGAACGCCCGCAGCAGGACAGGAATTGTTTCCTGTCCTTTTTGGGGACACGACGGTGCTGCACAGGAGGAGCCAGGTGCCAGCACCTCGCTCCCAGCCCAGCAGCCGTGTCTCCATCCCCTGAGGAGAGTTTGGCAAACTTTGGCTGGGGCAGCCCCAGTTCCCCTCGGGCCGCAGCTCAGGGGCGGCCTTGGCTTGGGAATGAACCCTCCAAATGAGCCCAGGGCATGGTAACACACTCAGATCCTTTAATCGAGCTGCTGTGCCGGGGCTGGCAGAGAGAGGAGCAGGAACAAAGATCCCCAAAATATTAAAATGACACAATCTGCAGGCAAAAGCTCCCGGAGGGGGCGCGGTGAGGATGGGCGGGGGGGGCCGGCCCCGCGCTCCTGCTGCATCCCGGCCCTGCCGAGCTTGGCCTTTGCACATCTGCAACCCCTTTGCTTTCCTTTTTTCTTCCTTTTCTTCTCCTCCCGGATCACTTTAAAGGTCCAGCTTAGGGCATAATTAGCGAAGCAGTTAAAGTGGCGAGGGCAGTGACCTTCGGCGGTGGCAGGAAGCGGCAGCCGTGGGTGGGCTGGGGGGGCACGAACCCCGCCAGGCGCCCAGGAACCGGCGCTGCCTTGTAAAAAATCTCCTCCTCCATCCCCAGCACGGCCTCGGCGCCTTCGTCTGCACAGAGAAAATCGGCATTTTGGTGCGGTTGTGATGCTGAGCTCCTGTGCCGTGGGCTGCCCTGGCACCCCTCGCTCAGGCACAGGATGCCCTGTCCTTGCTCTGTCCCACAGCCCCAGGGACAACCCAAAATCCATGGCCAAGGGCTTCTCCAGCATCCCACAGCCCCAGGGACATCCCAAAATCCGAGGCCAAGGGCTTCTCCAGCATCCTACAGCCCCAGAGACAACCCAAAATCCATGGCCAAGGGCTTCCCCAGCCTCCCACAGCCCCAGGGACAACCCAAAATCCGAGGCCAAAGGCTTCTCCAGCATCCCACAGCCCCAGGGACAGCCCCACATCCCTGGCCAAGGGCTTCCCCAGTATCCCCCAGCTGTGGCCATGGCACTGTCCCCGCTGTCCCCGCTGTCCCCAGGGCTGCGCTTCCACGAGGGGCCATCTGAGCTCCCTTATCACCACCACGACCTTTGCTGGTCACAGATTAGGGGCTGGAGCCGCTTGGATTTGTTTGATTTCTGTTGATGGTTATTAGGCAGAGGAAGTGCCAGAAGGGATTTTGACCTCGAGTTTAAACCTACTCCAATTAGAGCCACTGAGCCTTTAATTATTGCGCTCCGGCCACTTTGGTTAAAGCAACAACAAAAACAAACACAGAATCTGGTCGAGGATGGGCTTTGCTTCCCATGGTTCCTCTGAGCTGCCACCTACTTTGTCCCTGTGATTGTGGCATGGGGCATTCTGGCCCACAAAGCTCCTCACGCTGCTGCCAGACCCAGAGGTGACACCACTCCGAGGTGACTCCAGGGGCAGGGGACACCCTGCCCTCACCCACTGCCCCTCACGCCACCCCCCGTGCCCCAAGGATGCTCCAGGGGTGATCCCTTGGTGCCCAGGTGGCTGCAGTGAAAACCACCCGAGGTTCAGGGGCCCGTAGGTGGCAGTGGCAGCCACTCCCCTTGTCCTGGCACTCCCATGTCAGGAGTCCTGGGCAGTCCCAGCTCCGTTCCCACCACGGCACAGCAGCCCTGCAGTCGTGTCTGCCCTGCACAGCACCAAAGCCTCCATCCCCAGCCTGGCTGCCAGGGAAGGCCAGAGGGATTTACTTGGTCACTGCAGGTGACCACAGCCCTGCCACTTGCGTGGTGTGAAATGCCTGAGCTGTCACAGACCCAAAACAAGGATTTATTACAGCCTGGACTCGGTGTGAACCCACACCAAACACAGCATGGCTTCCCCAGACCCTGTCACCCACCCATCCCTCTCCGTGCCCCCAGAGCCTCTGTCTGTGCAGGAACGTGGAGCTGGAGGTGTCTGCAGCCTCAGGCCACCGCAGGAGGAGGGACAGGAATGCCAAATATTCCAGTTCTCTGGATATTCAAGCCCAAATAAGGCCCAGATGCCCAGAGAGCAAACACGAGGCTGATCGACCAAGTTTGGGCAAATGTGATTCAGAGCTCCCCAATGCTGCAGATTTTGCCTTGTAGGATAAAATTCCTAATTCTGTGTTCACTTATTCGTGTTCAAAGAGGAATCTGTGGGACCTCTGTCCATCTCTGTCAGCCCCAAATGCTTGTTTGTGGGGACTGCACATTTGAGAAGTTCAGCTGTGAACCAAAACCAGCTTAACGGGTCAAATAAGTCATGAAACTGCCAAAAAATCCCAACAAATCCCCCAAAATGGAATCAACATTTCCTGACAGGCTTGGTTACAAAAAATATGGATACCTTGTGTGATAACACCTTGTGTTACACCTTCCACAGAAAGTGATGGAATGTCCCCAGATAATCTGTTTGTCATCGATAACCAGGTGCAATAACACATCAAAACTGGATTAAACATTGTCCTACAGCAACAATTGCTACAGAAGTGACATTTATTGACGTTCTGCTGTATTTACAGGTTGAACATAGTAAAACTCCAAAGTGAATGACCACTTGGCAGAAAGCACAGGAGTGCACATTAAATCTACATTTCCAACGCATCAGAGTCTCTGCTAACACAAATTATAAAAGCGAGAATTACAGGTATGTTAGGAATTGTCTCAAAAATCCCAAGCCAAAGGAAAAAAAAAGGCCTTTGTTTTGCAAGATGGTTTTTATACAAAGTTGCAACATGATCTTTCAGTTTTACACTACAGACTCGATCTGTGAAAACCCCTGGAGAGCCCAAAAAGTTGGTGGTGCGAAAGGAAAGGATACTACAACACCAAGAATAAAGACTGTTAAAAGTTAATACTTGTGCCACCTCTAAATTCCCAATGCCACCTCGGAGTCTGGACTGCAGCGACCCCTGTTCCTCACAGGCCCCTGGGTGCTGGGGGATTGCAGGAGTGCAGCCACCCTGAGCTGTCACCTCAGCTCCAGAGTCACCCCTGTGCTGCCAGCACGGCTGGACAGGACACGGGGGACAGGGATGGACAGGACAGAGATGGACAGAACAGGACACGGAGTACAGGGATGGACAGAGAGTAGAGGGATGGATAGAAGAGTACAGTGATGGACATGGACAGGGAGTACAGGGATGGACAGGACAGGGATGGACAGAACAGGACACGGAGTACAGGGATGGACAGAGAGTAGAGGGATGGATAGAAGAGTACAGTGATGGACATGGACAAGGAGTAGAGATGGACAGGGGATGGACAGGACATGGAGTACAGGGATGGACAGGACAGGGAGTACAGGGATGGACAGGACAGGACACGGAGTACAGGGATGGACAGGACATGGATGGACAGGACATGGAGTTACATGGGTTGTAAAGAACATGATGCACACGGGCTGTACAGGATGTGGCACATGTGGACTGCACAGGACACAGAGCACACAGACTGTCCAGGACAGGGTGTCCTACTGCACAGCACAGGGTGTCACACACACTGTCCAGGACACAGTGTCACACACACTGCACAGCACAGGGTGTCACACACACTGTCCAGGACACAGTGTCACACACACTGCACAGCACAGGGTGTCACACACACAGACAGTCCAGCACAGGGTGTCACACACACTGCACAGCACAGGGTGTCACACACAGAGACAGTCCAGCACAGGGTGTCACACACTGTACAGTCCAGCACAGGGTGTCACACACTGTACACCACAGGGTGTCACACACACTGCACAGGGTGTCACACACAGTCCAGCACAGGGTGTCACACACACTGCACAGCACAGGGTGTCACACACACTGCACAGGGTGTCACACACTGCACAGCACAGGGTGTCACACACACTGCACAGTCCAGCACAGGGTGTCACACACTGCAAAGTCCAGCACAGGGTGTCACACACTGCACACCACAGGATGTCACACACACTGCACAGGGTGTCACACACTCTGCACAGGGTGTCACACGCACTGCACAGCACAGGGTGTCACACACAGACAGTCCAGGACAGGGTGTCACACACTGCACAGGGTGTCACACACAGTCCAGCACAGGGTGTCTGTCACACACACTGCACAGCACAGGCAGAGCCCCGGGGCTCCCAGGCTGGAGGAGGAACTAAAGCAAGCCTGGCCCCTGCTGGCCCCGGGACGGCTCCTGCTGCCCAAGCACCACAACCTCCATCTGCACGGCTTCAGCAGCAGCCACAGACTCACTGCGAGAGCCGCTTCAAACATTAGCCACTAATGAGCCAACAATTACAGAACTCTGCGTTAATTATTAAAATTTTACACCTAAAAACAAATAGAAAGAAATGCTTCTCCTTTTTTTTTTTTCTTTTTCCAACAGTACTTTTATTTATTTATTTTAAAGCAGGTGATTATTTTTTCTTCTGCTCCAGAGCCTTGATTCACTTCCTGCAGGTGTCCTGCTGCTTCTTGGGGGGGATTTCACTAATGCAGGAAGACATTTGCCAGAAAACATCTGTTGGAGAAGGATATTGAACACCAAAACTGCAGTCAGAGGGTTATTTTGGATAACAGGAGGATGTCGTTCACACAGCACAGGATGTCTCTAAGGGCTTATGAAGTGTCTCAGCACACAATGATGTGACTCCAGCAAAAAGCTCAGGAATCTGTGCGTATTTTACAGGATAACACCAGGATTGTGTGCATTGCTGCACACACAGCTGAACACTAAACTCCAGCTTTCCACCGGATTCATTTCACCAGGTTGTATTTTCTGGTTTGCACTCATTGTTCCCCTCCTAATTTTTTAAAAATTATCCCTGCTCTAAAATAAAAATAACCCCTCACTGTGCCCTTTGCATCATGCCCTGGAGAGGAAATCTCATCTAAGGACAATAATACACTAAAAATCCAAGTCTTTGGTGGTTTCCTCACTCAGAAATCAGGATTAAAGATTTATTTTCAGGGGAAGTACTTAACTTGTAATATTGATGAATTATTCTGGACATTTATCTCAGCATATCTGAGAGAGAAAGTGCTTTTTGAAAATGCTCTAAAATTATACATAAATAAGAATTTAAACACTCTGCACCTCCACAAGCAAGGAGTGAAGCCAGGTCTCTAAAACTGTAATTTCAAATTTCAAACATGGAAAAGTCTGTACAAAAAGAAACCACAGAGTTCCTTTAGGAAATAAAAAATAAAGTTTTGGTAAAAAAGCAAGATTTTTTTAAAAATTGTTCAGTCAGACAAAATACAGAGATAAAGCTGACTTTAAATGCTCACATTCTGTGACCATAAACTGGGGAAAATCAACCCTCTGGTGACTCAGCAGGAATCTGGGAGGATATTACAGATCCTGAAGGAGGTCACAAACCAGAACTTTGTTAAACAGAACTGAAACACGTAAAGAAATTGGCTGAACTATTTTTACACGCTATCACCAGAGGAAAACGCTGCACAAAGGCTGTTCTGTGCTGCAAGTTCTCCTCACAGACTGGAAATGAAGTAGAATCGTGGGCAATTTGCAGTTTGTAATAAAAGGGAAGCGCATTTGGAAACCCAAGGCTCGGTTTTCAAATCTCAACAATTTAATGACCCCCAATTTAAAGCTGGGGTTGATTTGGTTTCTTTGACTGTCCCAGCTGCAATTGCCTCTGTCTGGGGAAATGGAGTGTTATTATGATATTTCTAAAGGGAGCATCGTGTTGCATTCCCCAGCTGGGAAGCAACCTATTCCAGGATTTCCTTCCCCTCAGGGAGGGACAGTTAATGCCAGGCCATTATCTGCTGTGAGCAGGAAATTATGCTACAAGGGTTCAGCTACTTAAGCCTCCTCCTTTAAAGCCCCATTAAGGCAGCCAGGCTGAGCTTCAGCACTGAAGCAAAAGATTCCCAAGCACTCAGGATTTTCAAAGATGCTCAGGCAGGACAGCTCAGGTGTGTGGGAGAGGTCTGAGCAGAGCAAAGGTGTGCAAGGGTGTAATTTCTTCAGGAACCTGGCAGCAATTTCAAACAGCAGAATTCAGACAAAGTGCTCCTTCTGGGACCAAAGCCAAAGGCACTGGCACACCCCCCTAAAAACGTTTTGTGACCTCTCCTCGGGTTTGGGACACACCACGTGTTTCAGGCATGTGATTTATTCTCAAAGACACATTTGCCAAATAGCTGCACTACCAAGGGGCAGAGATTTTGTTCTCACAGTGTCTAGCCATGGAATCAAATGAATATCCAAATCCTCACAGCAAAAAGTCAGGGAGAATTGTGCAGTGTTCCTCTGCCTCCCATCAGGTCAGTCTGAGCTCTGCAGACTCAGGAGCTGGGCAGGGGATACCAAGAAACAACTGTTCCCTGCTTCCCAGAGTTCTAAAAATATTCAAGCAATGGAAAGTGTAGCCTAGAAAATTCACTAAATAGAATTAAAATCAAAGCAGAACAAATTCAGGAAAGCAGAAAATTTACCTTTAGTAAATAAAGAGAACTCTGGTTCTAGGAAGAGTGGAAAACGTGTCTGGCATCTTCCTAACCTTTGCATAATTAATAAATCCTCTGAGAAACAGCAGAAAACCTGCAGGGGAGAGATACATTTGTCCAGTTAACACAGGTGTTGCTTCTTCAATGAGAGGGAGCAGCTGAACTCCCTGCCACCACTACAGAGGGACCTCATCACTGGGATGCACAGCAGCTGATCACACACAGGAATTATTTCTGGTAGCACTAACACCTCCTCTTTCCATTTCAGGTAACTTCAGAAACAAACTTTCCCTGGGCAATCACAAAACTTTTGACTCCAAACAAGATCCAGTCACTCCCAAAGCAGGAAAAAGAAAATAAAATCCATTTAAGATACAAGAGCAGGCATAACATCAGTTACAAGCATTATTCTCTTCTTAACTTCTGGATGATATCAGGATGCTGCCACCAAGAACTGGCAACAGAAGAACAGTGCTTACACGTGCCTTTAAAACCTGAATGTGTCCAGTCAGAGGAGTATGAGGGTCACATTTCATCTGTACATCTACACACACATATTTAGCAGCCAGGAATGCTCACAAAATCCTAACTGACCTTACAGAGTTTTTAAGGATCTTTTCCCTCTCCCCAGACACTCACCTAGTACAAGGAAGACCCACCAAAGCCAGTACTGGCCATCGAAGTAACCAGGAAAATAGGTGGAAAACTGAAAAACAGCCAAAAAAATACAGCTTAGAGCACATTTGTGAAGCAAAGTCTATTCCCAGCAATTTTAGCAGTAACCAGATCAGGGCTGCACACAGGAGATCTCATGGAATTCTGCATTTCACCAGCTGCAGGAATGAGTTACCTCCACAAACTTACAGTTTTTCTGCACCAGCTCTAACAAGGGGAATGGGAGAGATTCAACACCCAACTATGAACTATGGGGCACAAGGACACAACTGGGCAAATATTCCTGTTTCAAACTGTGGCCTGGATGCTGATAAAGCACAGTTTATAACACAGATGCTTATAAAGCTGCAGTTTCTGAAAGGGCAGGGCAGGCTTGCAGCAGTGCAGCACATTTATTGTACTGTCAGGTTGGATGGTGAAATAGTTGGGAAAGAAATCCCACAACTGTGGAATCCACTGACAAGATTCTCAGTTGGGAAAATTACTGCTATTAAATGACAGGTACCAACACTATGAGAGCACTGAAGTTCACAGTTCCAGTATAAATACAGTATCATTCCTCTGGATTTGTTCTATTTAAGTTTAAAAACATAACAAAAGATAAACTTATTACTTTGTTTAAATCAAATCCACAGATTGTCACCTCCTTCTGTCACATCTCTTAATCCAGCAAATAGTTCTTAACATCTCTGTACCAAGATGACCACAAAAACTGTCTACAGAGAAGTGATGTTGTACTTACAAATCAGAATTCCCAGCCCCAAAAGACAGGGTAGGAAGTGACAGCTCTGACATTAATGCTCTCTACTTCCACTTACAGCCAATGAGCTGCTCTGCTTGAAATTCAACTTTCAGCCTGGAATGTCTGTGCACCATCATTTCACAAGCTCCAAATAAAGATTTCCTGATGGAAATATGTTCTCCCAATCCCTCCAAGTAATGTAAGAGCCAAAAAACCCAGAGCAGGATGGCAGCTTGCTCCTGCTCCCTCCTGTGCCGCAGGCAGGCTGCACCAGAGGGCACCCACGGCCTTCTCCCACTCTGCTCCACACCTCGCTCCTCCCCACATCCCTGTTTCCCTCTCCTCATCAGCTAGCTCGCATTTTAGGGAATTTCCTCATTTCCAGAGGCCAAAGGCAGGGCTGGCTTTGCCTGGACTGATGTTTTCCCAGGATCAGAGATTGCTGCTGCTGCTCAGCACAAAACCACGCTCTGATCCAGGCCAGTGGCTCTGTCAGACACACTCAGAATGAATTCCAGAACCCAAGAGTGGGTTAGGTTAGAAAGGATCCCACAGCTCCTCTCCTTTGCCACACAAAGGGACACCCTCCACTATCCCAGGAATCCCTGTGCAGCTTAAACTTCCCAAGATGGAGCATCCCCAAAGCATACCTGGGTGTGCAATCTTTCTTTTCTTTTACTACAATTGTAATTCCAGCATATAAACAGGATGTAATTACAAAAAAAGCTCTGTTCTTAGTGAATAAGTAGCTTAAAAATTATTCCATTATTAAAAAAAAACCCTAAATTTATCACTAACTTCAGCATGAGATAAAAACCTGCTGGGGAAAAAGAGTATCAGTGTCTGTGTACGTGGTTTTGCACCACACAACTCACCCTGACAATAAGAATCCACTTAATAAGAGACAGACCAAACCCAGAAATGGCCCCATATCGTCCTGCAGCTGAAGTAGTCAGACAGAAAGACAGGAAAAATCCAATCCAGTTGAAGAGGAATGCCACTGAGAAAGCAGAAGAAAAGCAGCAGGTCAAGACACCTTTATATTCCAAGGAAAAAACCCATAAACCCCTCACACACAGGTTTTTCCTGGTGCTACCCAAACATAAATGTGACCCAAACTATTTTGGATCACTGCTTGAAGAAAAGCTCATTCCATCAGGTACTTACTGAAGAAAGTCAGCATGAAAATGCCATCATTTCCTATCCTCAGCTGGTCAGTGTCATCAAAGTCATCTCGTGTCACAAAGTCATCATCCTGCAAAGCAGAGGGAGGCAGCACAGATGGGGATTTAGCTCAGTCCAGCCCATACAGCAACCCCACCTCTGGGTGTGACTCTTCAAAAAAAGGGCTGGAATCCTAAATCTACAAATGCAAGCACAAAAAAATCCTGTTTCTCATCCTGAAATGGTGCAGGGCATGAAATGTTATCTATAGAATAGGAAATGTATCTTTATTTTTAACACAGTCAAGATCCAGCATGTTCTTGTTCTCACTGTGAAGAATTCTTCAACTCATCAAAAAATTATCATCTCAGCAAGGAATTTGGCTTCTGTGAAGAAGTGTAATGAGCAGTGGACTTCTAATGCTAGCAGGGGTGGAGGGAATGGCTGAACAAGAGATAATATTGGAAAAACAAAAAGAAATCATTCTGACAGAATGGTTTTATCGTCCTTGTATCAGCTACACTGACCTCCAGAAAAGTCAACTAAGTAAGCAGCAGGAGTATCAAGGGTAGATACGCCAGACAGCTGAAGAATTAATCCTAAATCTTTTTTTAAAACAAAAAAAAAAAAAAACCCTAACAAAACCCCCAGTGTCAGTGTACAGTCCCTCTGTCAGCTTGCCAAGCTAATCTGGCTAGCACATGCTGGCATTACTGAGATGTCTGACATCATCACAGAGGAAAATTAAAAAGAAAAAAAAATAAAATAGCCACAGGACTCTGAGGAGTGCAGAATCTCACCACCCCAGAAAGCTTCAAAAACACAAAAAAAGCCCACCCAACACAAATTTTAAAAGTCGTGACACGAGCTGGGCAGGAGTTAAAGCTGCAGTTGGAGGCAGCATGGCAGGGACACTCACCCTGCCAGGAACCAGGGGAATGGTGGCCTCAGCCTTGCTCCTCTCGGCCTCGTCGTAGCTGGGCAGAGTGGTGGCCACGTTGTAGGACGGCGGCTTCGGGAACCCTGACTCATCCTTGTAGTCAAAATAAGCTGCACAAAAACAGTGACACAGGAGTTATCAGCACTTCCTTAAGAACACCGTGTTGGGAATGAGCCCCATTGCCCAGGCTGCTCAAACCTGTCCCCTCCCCACCCTTCCATCCCTTCCAGCCTCCTGCCAGCCCAAAGCAGAAAGTGAAAAGCACAGGAGCACCTCCTCTGACAGCCAGAAAGCCACAGAACACTCCCTGAACATGTCTGGCTGTACTTCTGCTTAAAACAACACCACATGCTGTGCCTCTGCTGACTTGGATACTCAGAAATAGTCACGTTTCCACATCCAAGTGGTTATTAAAGTTTTTAGTGACAGGACAGGAGGATGATTCAAAGTCCCATCCTTAGGACCAAGTGCTTAGCTATTGGAAAGTGCAGGAAAAGTGAATTCTTTAAACCCTTTTAAGTGATGAATTCTTTAAGGAAGGGGCACAGCATCATCCAAACACCAGATAATGAGAGGGGAACCACAAATCCTCACAGCACTTTGATTTTTAACTGCCTTCAATTTACTGAGAACACTGTGAACTGTAACTTGAACACCCCTTGATGGGATGACATCAGATGAACGCAGCCAAATTGCATCTCCAAAACCACAAGTACCAGCAGGCTGTGTGGATCAATCCTGATCCTTGCAGCCTGGGGAGGTGCTGCAGTGCCAGCCGTGGATGAAGAGAGCGATCAGTGACAGCAGAGCAATGCCAGCCCTTTCCTCAGGTGACAGTACCTGTGCTCTCTGCAGAAATGCTGCTGTAGGGTGGAGGGGCGTCGTTCACCACCGGCAGGGCCTCACCCGGCTCCTCTTCATTCTGCAGCTGAACAGAACCACACACCAGGGGTCAGGGGGGTTCTCAGTACTCTGACATCACCCCTGCAGCTCTAATTGCACTCAACAGACTTCTCTGGAAGGAGACTGCTCTGCAGCACCACGGGACACAGAGCAGCTGCTCAGCCTCCCTCCGAAGCATTGCCACTTGAAATGATCAATCTTCCGTCTCAGTTTTAATGTTGTTTTGAAATCCTCTCCTCGCACACCTGGACTCCAGCAAAGCACAACACACAGCTTTCCAGTACTTTCCATTTCCCTGGCACTTCCTCAGCTCACACTGCTCAGGAGCTGCAGTTGCATCTGTTTTAGTCAAAGAAATACAGTGAGATACCCAACAAAAGGCTCCACTGCTGCCTGTGGCTTTGCTAAGGAAGGGTTTTTTCCATGGATACATTACATAAGGATGAACAGAAGTATAAATGTTGCCATTCCCCTTCAACCTTTCACACTGCATGACTGAAAAGGAGCCGGTTTATTTTGTGCACTGTGCTTCCCACAGGCTCTGTATAAATAACCAGGAGCTATCACAGATCCAGCATCACTCGCATGAGGCAGGTGTGCCATGGCAGCTTTGATCAGGGAAGCAGCAGTACCAGGCCAGAAAGGAGGTTACAGCTGCCATCTCATGTTTCCCTTCCTTCCATTTCTCATCCCTTCAGCAGCAAAAGCACTGAGGTTTTCTGCAGAACAACTCACCCCAAAAAAGCACATCAGGACTGAAGCACTGGGCTGAGCAGGAGGCACTGCCCTGTCTGAAATCACCACTAAACAAAGTCTCCTCCAGCCTGCCCTCCTGCAATCCCACACATCTGCTCCTGGAGCCACCCAGGATATTTTGCTTTCTTTTCTTTGGAGAGATATGTTGCCATTCTCCTTGAGCATTTAACACAGGGGGTGGGGGCGTGGGGGGATGTTCTTATTTGTACATCTGATCAGAGGAAAATAAATCAGCTCGCACTTCTAAATGCAGATCTTGGATATCCAAGTGTTCTGTGGTTTGGAGTTTTATTCCTTTTGCTGCTTAACATCAAAGATCACAGAATGGTTTGGGTTGGAAGGGCCCTTAAAGCCCATCCCATTCCAGCCCCTGCCATGGGCAGGAACACCTTCCCCTGTCCCAGGCTGCTCCAAGCCCTGTCCAAGCTGACCTTGGGCACTGCCAGGGATCCAGGGGAGGGCAGAACTTCTCTGTGCCAGTGAAAGTCGATAATCTATAGTCTGTTCCACATCACACTATATGCACATCCTCTGTGAAAGTCTTGACTGGGTTTAGCAGATGACAATGAGTGGTTCTGCTGGCAGGCCTAAGGGGTCAGCTGAGAGGGTGAAAAGGGAGGAAATGACACTGGAAAGCACCAGAACAAAATCAGCAGCACTGTCTGCCAGTCCCAGTGCAGCCAAACAGCAGAGCACCACAGTCCTGCACTCCAGTTCCACGTTAGCTGCAGCTCACTCTGCTCCCCAGGAACATTTTCTAAACAGAGCAGGTGGGGGGAAAAAAAGGGGTGCTGGTCAGCCCCAAGCTCTGTGGGTAAGAAGTCCTCACATGACAACGCTGAACCATTTCCTTGAAGAAGGAGAACTCAGTGATCCGGATGAAAATTTAATCCGTGTTCTGGCAGGAGCAGCTCCCAGCACAGCTGTCAGCAGGACACAGCCCCAGCGCTGGGCCCTGGCCAGATGCGGAGCACAGCAAACAATGCCAGGGTGTGAGGCCCTGGGGTGGAGCTGGCAGGACCTGCCTCACCTGCAGCCTCACTGAGCCCCAGGGCACTGAGCAGGGTCAGGAGGAGCTGCAGCAACTCCACCACAGTGAGGCACCTTCACAAAGCCTTTCCAAGAAACAAAAATGCCTCATTTCATAAACCCCATGGAGCTCGGCATTAAAAGTAAAGATTATGCTTGGAATGTTTTTTAGAAAGACAGCATTACTCCAGAAATCCCGAATCACCCTGCACAGAGCACGAGGAGCAATGGAAGGGACAAGAAAACAGAGAGCCAAACTGCTTGGTTCAATCTCTGCCCAGACAGGCTGCCCCTGGACTCCTGCACATGGCAGGGGTAGAAAAAGATCTTTAAGGTCATCCCAGCCCAAACCATTCTGTGATTCCATGATTCTCCCCACTCTGTAGTTCATGAATTCTCAGAAAATGCTCCACCATGCTTATTGTCAGTCTATCCATGAAAATTCAGCACTTCTCTTCTCCCTCCACCTGTGCAGGACCAGGTCTATTAACAGCAGGAAAGGCTCTGTCCCAGCTGGGACACCCTGAATTCCACGTGCCCTTTGTTACCTGCTCTCCACGTGAGGGGGTGGCAGAAATTCAACCCCTCATGCCTGTAAGAAAGAAGGCAGGTACAGCCTGAGAGCACAGTCACCAGGGAGGGGGGAGGAAAGCACCAAATGTGACAGCACTGGAAGACACGAAACAAAAGAGGACACAGATATTGAGTGGAATATTAACTCCTACCACTGGTTCTTCTTTCAATAGTAAAAAGAAATACATGTTCTTCCACCAGTGTCATGTGGGAGAAGGCAGCTGAATTCACTGCTGCCTTCAAACATTCCAGTTCAGGTAATGGATAATGACACAAAAAATGCAGCGACGTTCTGAAGTTGAGCTCGAGGCTATAGGAGATTACAGTTATAGAAAACATATTTTTCTTCTAATGGACAAGGTACACAAATGCCTTCCAGCCTTTTTAATGATTCCAGGCATCTAAAATTCAACTAAGTGCCTATTAGCAGAGCAGGGAGGGTTCATGTGACAGGAAGAATGACTCATCAGGCCTCCCAGAGCCACACTGCTGCCCTGGCCTGGCCCCTGCTCCCACCTGCCCTGCACAGCTCCAGGTATGGACTGCACTCCCAGACAATTCCCCCGAGGCTTCAGAGCCCAGAGAACCCGGTTAAAGGCAGTGTCTGACTCCAGTCTGTTCTGCTGAGGCTGTGGGATAATTCTTTCCTAGATTCACTGAGGGATTTTAGCTTTTCAGGCAAGGTTCTGGTATTTGTTGCATTACAATATAAGGCAGTGTTTACAGCCATGAATGTAGTTATTAAAACAACAGCTTGGCTGTGATTTTTTCCCAGACTGCTAAACCAACAGAGAGTTAACTGACAGAATACCCAGGGATATTTATTTTCCAAAAAAAATCCCCAGCATCAGAAGCCTGGCACTGAGCAGGACATCACCTCTGTTGCCACTTGCCCTGATTGAGACCTGTCCCAAGTAAATACACAGCACTGCAGCATAAAAGTTGAAATCTTCCAAGCTGTTTGGAAATATTTCCATGTAAACTTTGAAGAAAGCATTTCCAATAAATAAATTGGTTAATTCTTCCAAATTTCCTAAACTCAGCATATGGGCTGCTGACAGAGTTTTGAATCTTTATTTTTTAACTCCCCTTTGCCAAGTTCTGAGGTTGCATGTAAATATTCTTTACACTAAATCAGCATCACTGCACTAAATCAGCATTACCACAAGCTTTGCCTTAGTAATAGATCACATATCATTACATATCTTCAACCTTTTGGAAATAAAGTCACTGCCAACTCTGAAAAGCAGAGTTAATTTTACTGACTTTTGCTTTACTTAATTAAACACACCCTGATTTAAAATCCTGACTTTTGCCCGATGTTGTAGCAAATTCCTATAACTTAACATCAGCTTATTAATCAGCAGGAATAATGATAAGCTACCAGACAAGCCAACCCTCTCCCTGATGAGCAAATAACTGTTTTCTCCTGCAGGCTCTTGCAGCCCATTTGCCCAGAGCAGTGACAGCCCTGAGTGTCTCCTGCAGTGGCACAGGTGTGCTGAGCACCTCTCAGGTGACATAAGTGGCACCTGTGCCAAGCCAGCCCTCCCTGGGGAGATGCTGATGCTCCTGCGTGAGCCTCACACTGGGGAGCCAGCCCTGAGCAGAGCCCAGCCCCAGGGGTGACCTCCCTGCATGTGCCAGCCCGGGAATTTCCCCATGGAAAGGGTGTTCAGGCCTTGGAACTGCCCAGGGAGGTTTGGGGTGCCCAGCCCTGGAGGTGCCCAAGGAAAGGCTGCAGGTGGCACTCAGCACTCTGGGCTGGGGACAAGCTGGGGATGGGCACAGCTGGGATGGCTTTTCCAAACTGAGTGACTTTGAGATTCTGAGATATTCCTCCCTTTTAACAAAGGATGAAAACTCTGCCTCCACTCCAAAACCCACCCGATTTTCCCCAGTTGGAGCAGCACCCACAGAGCAGGAACCAGCAGCATCCAGCTGAGGGGGGCGATGGCAACGACCCCGTGAACCACCAAATGGCAAAAACACAAACCAAAACCTATTTTAAGTCCATAAAATACAACCTGTGCTCCTGAGGGTGTTGTCCTCTGACTCACTACAGCCAGGGGGCTGACACCACAGAAATGCTCCTCAATCCTGGGAAACAAGCTGGTCTAATTCCCTCGTTTCTGTTCAAACAGGGAGGGAGACTGGTCTGGACAGACTGGAAACAAGCACTTGGGCCAGCACAAACCTGTGCCCACACACTGGCCTTAGACTTGAGAGATGAAGGTCTTAATATGGAAAAAGTAGGTTTTAATCTTGGATAGCTGTAATTAAATTTGCCACACTTAAAGCATAAGACCTTCTCATAATATTTAGAATCAGATTAATATTTTTCTTAGGGCATTACAGTAAGACTTGTAAACATTTTAAAATATCACATTTTTTAAATGTTCATATGGAGAAGGTTAAGTATCTCAATGGAAAAAAATCCCATTGAACCACCATAGAGCAAATTTGGATATTTCACAATGGGCAGGAACAGAAGGATTGGATACCCCTTATTACTGAATTTTGCTCACTTGTCCCAATGACAAAGGATCAGAATTCACACACACACAGAACTTCTGCTCCTTGCTTTCTGTATGGTTACTTCCAAGTCATGATGCCAAACCCACAGAAAAAGGTTCCTCATCTCCTGGGAGCACTTAACAACCTAAAGCCCTCAGGGACTGTTCCTAAAGCTGCTTCCCAATGGGGTTACTGAGCCCCACTGAATTTTAGTGATGAGAGGAAAGTTACTAAAAAAGCCCAACTCAGAGTTCAGCACCATCCTGATGCCTGAGGTAATACTGTATTTAAAAGTTTGCCTGCAAAGCTATTTTGTCCTGCAGCACAAGCTGTGAGATGACACTGGACTGCTGCTGTTTCCCTGCCTTTCCCACATCCTTTGCGTTTTAGGGATAGAAAGTATTTAAATTCTATAATAACTATTTCACACAGAATCACTAAACCCTTGCAAAGTTACCTGACAGGTACTGTTGCCTACAGAGGTGGATGTTTCAGAGGAAAAAAAACAGATTTTAATCACCTGAGCACAGACAAGGCTGGACACAGGCAGCTTCAGCACAGCCTCAGAGCAGAGGCTGCACAAACAATTTTACTCTGCAATTTTTCTATTTTTACTGGGTTTATGTCAATGGCATCTCCTATGCTGCTTAAATAAAATAAAACATATAAGTAAATATGCAAACAACCCACCCTGCAACTTTTCTTACCATTCTTATCTTTAGCCAGCACATCTTGCATACTGCAAGGACCTCACTGAGGAAACAGTCACTGACATTTCTAACTGCTGACATGAAAAGATTTGTGATGCTCTCATTTTTTCGTTTCAAGCTGTGTGCTCATTTCAGCTGAAAAATTAAACTCAAGCTTAAGGTACACACAAGGCAGAAAGTGATATCTGCCTCCCTGTTCCTCTCCAGCTTCCCCAGATATTAAAGAAGCATTGTGGTCCTTCATGGATTTAAACTCTATTCCCATTCTATCTCCAGCAATGTATTTTTTCTACAGTTTTCACAGAACGAAAAACAAACAAATGGAAAAATCTTTCTTCCTTATTTTTCCCATCGACACCTCCCCTTATGGAATGATTCATGATCCATGTAAACCTTCAACAAGTGGAACAGGAAGACACAGCACTTAAAAAGGAACAAGTCTTCATTATTTAACACTCCCACCATTTCCTAGGTGGGTTTACATTACTCATACACCTCACATATATTTTGGAATGCTCCAAGTGCAAAACATGCCTGGAAAACACAGAGTGTAAATAAACCTGTTAAAGCGGGGCTATTTTCTCCAAATGGAGGGTAATTTCTATTCCAAGGATGAAATACAGTTCTGCCAACTGAACTCTCAATCCAGGGTTATGCTGGAAAGGCTTTAAGCTCCCTAATCCCAACAACATCCCTGTATGCCTTTCCCAAAGGCAGACTGAAGTGACAACAGCCTCTCAGTGTCCCTTTTTGGGGACACAGCAGTGCCCAGAATAACAGTACCAGGGCGGGCTGCAGCTCTCCTCCTTCCCAAACCTCTCCATTCCCACCTCCACAAGCACAGCCCCAGCACCTGGCCTGCAGAGGAGGATCCAAATCCAGCAGTCCGACCTGTCCCAGCCCAGCTCCCCATGGAAGGGATCAGGGAGGCTGAAATCCCTTCTCCAGAATTTTAGTTTTATTTTACATGGAGCTGCACCTCCTCAGTAGTGAGCTCAGACTCACACTGCCCAAAGGCATCACTGCAGGCTACTTTTTATCAGATTATCTAAAGCTTGAACAAAGCCATGGCTAGGAAGTTTGCTTTGGAAAATAAATCAGTGCACAGCCCTTGCACACTGCCCACGATGGTGAAGGACACGGGCTGGGAGTCTGCAGGGAAGAAAGAAGCTGCTGATGGAGCTTAGCCCACATTCCCACCTGCCCACATCTCACCTGCAAGGCTGAGGAGGGGGTGGGAGAACAAACACACAGCTCTCCAACTCGGGTATGGAGTTCTGTTGTGTTCAGATCATGGTCAGTACATCTCACCTTTTTTTCCTGAAAATACAGGCACTGGAGGAATCCTATAAATATTGTACAGGTTCCACAGTGCCCACACCTCACCAGTGCTGCTCCCACATACACATGGGTCCATCAGGAACCCGTCCCAGAGTGAGGGTTACACATCCCTGGCATGCTTGGACAGTCAATCACATTTACCAGTACAGGAACCACCTACCTACAAAAGCAACTCCATTAATGCATTATCCCATCGCCCAAAAAGATCAAGCTTTAAAAATTCATCCGCTGACTTACAATCCAATAATTTAAAGGATTAAATGAGCTTGTTGTGAATTTCTCCAGGCTACCTCCCCTGACTGGGTCCTGTATGCACCTGTAGCCCTTGCAGTTATCACTTCACTGTCAGTCTCTCTTCCTTGGCACACAGAACACTCATTATTGTACATTCACACACACAGAGAAAGTTTCAAAATACAGGGAGAAAATTGACACATTCAGTGCTACAGAGACTCTCCCACTCTCTCATCCTCTCTTTATCTAAATCCCAACTGCATCTCCACAGATTGCAGGGTTTTTGAAGCAACACAAGCATTAAGAGCCAGTTCAGTGACAACACACTTCACAACAGGAATACCTGGGTTCTTGCAGAGGGCAAGGAAACAGAAGCAATTTCTAAACAGCTGCACAAAAGTAAATACATTTACAAGTGAGAATCCGCCTCTCACTCCAGTTAAACCAGTGGCTCCACAGGCCTCCATTATGTGCTTGTCTTTAGCAGTGCAAATCCTCTGGCACAGCCTGGCTCCCTAATCTCCGCAGGGCTCCGCAGATGAGTCTGCCCTGGGTCTGCCCGAGGTGTGAGCAGACACAACACTGAGCTGGCAGACAACAGCTTTACACACCCTCTGGAAGGAAAGCAGGAGTGTGTGATCAGCCAGGTAACACCAGGGCAGTGGCATCCTCCAGCGATTCTGTCACCCTTCCCCACGGCTCCCAGAGATGGGACACACTGCTGATCCCTTGGGAAAAGGCATTTGGGAAAACACTTGTTGAGGTCAACACCACCAGCAGGACTCTGCCAGGAAAGGCGATTAATGCAGAGACCTGGTTATCTGTCCCTAGCAAGTCTCAGAACAACACAGAGATTTGTCATTGCAAGTCAGCACATCTGTTTTGCTCTGAACAAAAAAAAGCTTAGGTTTTACTTAACTTCTACATTTCCAGTAGGTAAAAACACAGAGACCCGCAGCTGTCAGATGAGACAAGTATTCCATCCCATGGAAGGGTGTATCTCGAACTCTGCCTGAGCGAGAGCCTACCCACGCTGGGAATGCTACCCAGGAAAAGTCACAACACAGCGATTTCTTGGGAGAACCTCGGTTTAGCAGGAGCGAGCTGTCTGCAGTTTTGAGGGATTTCTCCATGACTCTAAGTAAAGAATATTCCATGTCTGATGTCAGAAAGGCGCCTGCCAGAACTGGGTCACACCGGGGGGCCCAGCCGACACCCGGCCCTTTCCTTGGGGCCGGTACTGCAGACGAACAGGAGGCAGGAAGAGAAGAACGACCCGAATTCTCGAGGGAGATCCTTAAGGCCATCCCCTGGCCTAGGGGGGGTTCAGAGGAGTAAAAGATGGCAGAAAACTAACGGTGACCTCGGCACGATGCGGAACGAGCCCGTTCCCCAGCCGTGGGGGGGTAACGACCGGCGGGGTCAGCGCCCTGCGCCAAGGTCGCCCCGGGACCGGGCAAACACCGGCCCCGGACACACCCTGCCCCGGGACTGGGCAAACACCCGGCCCCAGGACAGAGCAAACACCAGCCCCGGCACTGGGCAAACAGCGGCCCCGAGCACACCCAGCCCCGAGCTGGGGGGGAGCGGCTCCGCGGCCGAGCCCGGCCCGACCCCCGCAGCCCCGCGGCCTCCGCCCCGGGCGCCGCCGCCAGCGCAGGCCCCGCTCCCGGTCCCGCCGCCCCGGGAGCCGCCCGGCCCGGCCCCGCCGCCCCTCACCTGCTGGTAGCGGCCGGTGCTGGGCTCGGCGGCCGCGGCCGCCATGGCGCTGCGGGGTCGGTGCGGGCGCTGCGCAGGCGGAGGCGGCGGCGGCGGCCCGGTCGCTGCTCGCTGCGGGCTCCGCTCGCTCCCGCCCTCCCCGTCACGCTCGGCCGCGCCGCCTCCCGCCCCGCCCGCCGCCGGAGCCGCCCCGGGCCGCGAGCAGCGTTCCCGGGGGGGCCGCGGAATCACAGAACCACCGAGGCTGGGAGAAAGCTGCTAATCCATGGAGTTCAAACGGTGCCCGATGCCCACCTTGTCCCCAGCCCAGAGCGCTGAGTGCCACCTCCAGGAATTCCTCGGACAGCTCCAGGGATGGGGATCCAAACCTCCCTGGGCACTTCCAAGGCCTGAGCACCCTTTCCATGGGGAAATTCCTGCTGCTGTCCAAGCTGAGCCTCCCCTGGCCCAGCCTGAGGCCATTCCCTCTCCTCCTGTCCCTGTTCCCTGGGAGCAGAGCCCGACCCCCCCGGCTGTCCCCTCCTGGCAGGGAGTTGTGCAGAGCCACGAGGTCCCCCCTGATCCCCCTTTTCTCCAGGCTGAGCCCCTTCCCAGCTCCCTCAGGATTTCTCCAGCCCTTCCCCAGCTCCATTTCCTGCTCTGCCTCCAGCCTCTCCGTGTCCCTCTCACGGTGAGGGTCCCAGAACTGTTCACAGCATGGAGGTGTTTCAGCAGTGCCAGCACAGGGGACAGTCACTGCCCTGGCCCTGCTGCCGCACCATTGCTGAGACAGGCCAGATGCCACTGCGCTCTGCCCTCCTGGGCACACCTGGGCTCATGTCCAGCTGCTGTCAGCCAGCACCCCCAGCTCCTTCTCTGCTGGGCTGGTTCCCAACCAGGGCAGCTCCACTGGGGCTGGATGGTGACCAGAACCAGCCCAGAGCCAGCCCGGAGCCAGCCTGGCTGTGTGTGGGGACCCGGTGTGGCGCTACCTGCAGGAATGCTGAGAGCCAGCAGCAAGTCCCCAGCACTGCCAGAGCTGCAGGAGTGACCCCACAAGCTCCGTGCACTACATATAATGTATATTGCAGAACTCAAGTATAAATTTCAGAGTGGAAGCTGCCATAGGATGTGTTAGTGAAACCTGGGGAGTCAGGAAATTGATGTAAAGCCATGCTGACACACAATGCTGCCTCAGCAGGGACACACCAGAGCCAGCATTGAGAAACCATTCCCATCTGAGCCACGCTGACCAAGCCTGGGTCACACAGGACCCCACCTATCCCTGTCCCACCACAGGGCAGGGACCAGGCCAGCCACTGCTGCACCAAACACGAGGTGCTGGCCCTCAGCTCTTCCTTATCCACAGGGAGCAGATGGTGTTGAGCTCCTTCCTTCCAAAAGGAGCACGTGTAGGAAACCACGCAGTGAGAGAAGTTGGTTTATTTTGAGTTCTTCAGTGTTACATTGGCCAAAAGACTTCTCAGCTTGTGTAACATTTGTTTTCTACATGTGCGGTTCAGCTCTAGTCAGGCTTGCACAAAATTACCCACATCAGTCCCCAAGGTGGATGAGATTTAAATATATCAGCTTTAGGATGAGGAAGGCTGAATCAGCCCCGCTGGGATTCCAAACTGCAAATTCAGAGAGTTGCAAGCATTGAAGCCCGAGGACACGGTTTTGAACTGCACACTCAGTCATAAATACAGGCCTCAATGCTCATTATTCCGTACCATAATCAGCCTGGATTCTTTTCTCCCTGTATTTTGCCTTTGGGGGATAGGGAGTTCATCGATGTCTTAGTGAGATGAATGAACATCCCAGTTCTCCTGCTGAAGGAGAGGCAGGAACCGTGGAGGATTTAAGCCATGTATAACCTCAAAGAGTGACTCCTGAGAAATGCTGGAGACACAAGGACAAGGCAGGGTTTTTGCAACACAGGTGCCTTTGAAGGAGCTGGAACAAGAGCTGCAGGCACTGACAGACTCTGGTTTAACCTTTCCGCAAGACTCACGACTTGCACTGAGAACTTCCCTGCAGTGAGGAGCTGATGACATGCATGGATTTACTCACTGCTGAGGTGGGATTACATCCCTAAGTAAGGCTGTAGCAGCAGCAGAGGTAATTAGCTGCACAGTGATTGACTTGGACAACACAGAGACTAAAATAAGATGCAACCTGTGCATGTCCTCAGAGAAGATGCTGGAACAAATCCTGGAGAAATGGTGAAACCATTTGTGTCAAAGCCATTTTGGGGCCAGTGGAGGCAAATCACAGCCTAATTAGTCCATCTAGTCTGAGCATGACTGACTCCGGAGGGGTAAAGGCAATTTCTTCCAGCTGCTCTCCCTGTATTTATTTTTATTTTCTTAGGTGGGGAAGCTCAGTAGAAAGATGATGCTGTGGTTACAGCACATGACTGGTTCTGCTTTCAATTCCCAAGTGGTTTGAGGCAAATCACTTCATGCCTTTGTGTTTTTTGTCTTTTTCTCCAGTACAAAATGTCTTTTCTCCCGAGAGACACTTGGAGCTTGAAGTCATTGATTTTAGTGACTTCCGTACGGGATGTGCTGTGAAAGTATTTGAAAGCAATTGAAAGTATGGCAGGTAGTGGAGTGAGTCCTCTGAAATCTTGGAGCTGTACATGTGTTCCTTTAATTATTGTGTACAACTGGGCAATAAAGGGAACACTTTTAATCTGCACTTTGTAATAAATATTGAACACTGAAAGCTAAATAATGAACCTCAAAAGCAGGGCATGTAAGCTAAACTGGTAAGAACTGAGCAGGACATTCAAACTAGATCTTTCTTCTAACCTTTTAGTGCTAAATTACCCAATTAAAAAAAATCAAAATGTTCACAGGACAAAAACCTTTTTGCCATCAATTTGAAAGCACCTCTGTGTCCCTGGAGGCAGAGACACTCCATGTGCAAGAATTGGATTCACAGGGTTTGAATATACATAGGTGTCATTTCCTACTGTGAATTAATATCCTGAATTAGAGTTGTATAATTAAGCTGGAGAGATTTGTTAAGGATTAATAAATGCTGTCTAACAGCTCCTCCCCAAAACATCACTTGGCCACAGAGACTTTTTTTGCTTGGGACCATTTTGTATTTGAATCATCTTTGATCTTTTTGCCTGAAAAAGCCAAGATGTGGCTGGCTCATCCCTGGAAGTGTCTAAGGTTGGGTTGGATTGGGTTTGGAGTCACCTGGGATGGTGGACTGCTCATGGCAGGGGGTGAAACTGGATGATTTAAGGTCCCTTCCCACCCAAACCATTCTGTGACTGCAACAGCCCCTGCCCAAGGAAGCTGCCCCACAACCTCGGGAGCAGCAGGTTCTGCAGGTGTGAGCTCTCTGTGGGGTTTTGGACACAGGTTCTGCAGGTGTGGGCTCTCTGTGGGGTTTTGGACACAGGTTCTGCAGGTGTGAGCTCTCTGTGGGGTTTTGGACACAGGTTCTGCAGGTGTGGGCTCTCTGTGGGGTTTTGGACACACAGGCAGCTGCAATTTTGGTGTTTATTGCAACAACAAAAGCCACTCGGTCACGTTGGGTCTGCTGGAACGAGGACAGCCCCAGGGAGCACAGGCACACGTCCCACAGCCTGCAGAGTGGGGTGGAAGCTGTGCCTTGTTCACTGGTGTGGAAAACCATGCCCCAGTGAGCCACGAGTATTGTGAAGAGGAGGAATGAAAACAACAGTAGCATTGAATTGGAAGACTTTCCCAATGGGAGTTCTCTTCCTCTGAAACCCAGCAGCAGAACCAAGGGGCAGACAGGGAGTGATGCAGTGAGCTGTGCTGGATGGTGCAAGGCAGAGCTGAGCTCCAAAGTGCCTTCACACAGCACAGCCAGCTCAGCCCAGCCTGACTTTAGGGGCCTCAACTCATTGATTTCACCAATGTCCTTTGTTGCTCCGTTATTTCTTCAGCCTATTGGAGAAGTCACAATTAACCAATGGTTAATTTAACCTTGCTATCCAGATTAAATCTCTTACAGCTTAGACTGCAGTTTTGAACCTGTTGAGGAGTGAAGTCCTGGCAGCTTTGTCATGGGAATCTCGCCTGAAAAATGGGAAGGGACTGGCATGGGTGCTCTCCAGAGCTGCCTGTTCATGCATTGCCCTACACATCGGCTTGTTGTGACCCCAAGAATATCCTAACTGGGATTTGGGTGCTGCTGGGAGAGCTAAGATGTGAGTGGGGCTTGCAGGAAAGAGCAGCTCCCCTCCAGATCTATTCTTTCTCCTTTTCTTATAAATTGAGGTCAGAAGGTAAATGGAACATGCTGGAGCAGGAAGAGGTGACTGGTGGTGGATATTAAAAGAACTCTTTAATTACAGGATTTGGAGAGAGGGTTCTTCATTTTTTTAATTCCTGTTTCAGGAAAAAAATCCCAGTGCTCCCAGGCAGTTCCTAATAGCAAAAGCCCTGGTCTCTGAGCACTGCTGATTCTGATCCCTTCAAGATGGGGCAAAAGAAAATGCTGTTTGTTAGAGCTCCCCCATTAAACTTCAACTTCTCCTGGAGAGAATTGTTTGTTTCCTTCCATCTGCTGCTTTTGCAAGGAAGGAAAATCAGCCTGTTCAGACACCAGGAAGTTCTTCAGCATGGGAACAGCTCGCTGTGAATGCAGGAACAATAACGGGCAGAAATTATCATACCTAAAAATACCCTGCATGCGAGTCACACGCATAACCCAGCCCGGAGCAGCTCGGAGGAACGCGGAGTGGGATGGAGCGTGTGGATCCGCGGGGTGGGATGGGTGTGGGCAGCGCGGGGGCACCTGCCTGCCTCTGCTGCAGATTTTGCTTTCACCAAAACATGTTTTGCTTTTACAGGGAGCTGTCGGCTCCTCCTGCATCTTCGTGCAGTGCAGCTGCCCAAGCCACTCGCAGGGGAGATGAAAGCCGGACCCTGTGCAGTCAGAGCCCTCCAACACTTGGATTTCACCGAAGCCATCCCCACAAGGGCGCTGTGTGAGCAGCTGGGGGGGCTGCAAGGCCGATGTCAAAGGCAGCAGCTCCTCACACATCCCAGGAGAGCCAGGGCGGGTGAGGATGAGCTGACACCGTCCCCAGGCCGCTCTGAGGGCAGACAAAGCCCGCCGCCCGCAAGTCACCCCGGTTGTTGCCCTAGAGCTCACCGCCGAGGGACGTCCGTGGTGTCTCCTGCGATCAATTCCTACGCGGGTTGTGCCTCCAGTATTTGCTTTTCCGAATTTCTGAGCGCCGGCCGCGTTTCCACGGTAACGCCGAGCGATCCGATGGGGCTCTTTGCAGAGTGGCGGTGCCGGTGCTCTCTCCCTGCCGAGCCCCGCAGCAGTTTTGGCTTTGCACACCAGAAGCCGCAGTTGTGGCACAACAGGGGTGATGTGGGAACTCCCAGGTGTGTGTGCAGGTCAGGTGTGCGCTCACCAGGTGTCCTTCGTGCCGGCAGCATCCTGGAGAAAGGACTGAGGCAGCTCCAGGATGGGAAGGGTCCAGACCTCAGCCGGGTCCCCATCCCCTCCATCCCAGCACCGGTTAGCCCAGCACCTCGGCCCTGTGCCCCTGAACCCTCCGGTGCCGTGATTCCTGCCAGCGGAACCCATGGGTCTGTCACAGGGAAATGGCACAAGTGGAGAGCTGTGTCCCACAGAGCCAGAGGCAGGCTGCCCTGCCCTGCACAGAGCCGGGAATGTCAGCTGTCAGCTCCTCACCCAGAGACCTGCCCGTGGGCTGACTCTGCTCATGGAAACACATGGCCATGGAATTGCTTTCGTCTCTGTGGCCTAAAACCCTTCCCGTGTGTGCCCACAGGCGTCCGGCTACAGCCCGCCACACCCGTCATTGCCCAGGGTGAGACAATACCGGGAGCGCTGGTTCCAGCCAGGTCATTTAAATCATTAACATGGGAAGGAACTGCACGGGCTGGATCCCAGCAAAGCAATTTGTAGCTCATTCTTCCCTCCGATGAAATTGAAAATCGGTCTGACTTTGAAGAGCTTTGTATCACAACAATGAACCAAGCCTGTGCAAGGAGAGGTCGGGCACATTTTCGTGAGAGCTTGGAGGCAGCTGGGGCAGGAAGGTGTTTTGGGGATATCACTGTGCCAGGAGCAGCAAGGACAGACAGAGATCATGGTGTCCCCATCATCCCCCAGAACGACCCAAACATGCCCCAAAGTGAGTCCCTACAGAACAGTTCAAGCGTGGCAGCAGCACGTTCTGGTGGGAGGAGGCTGGGGAGCTTCGCTTTAGGGCTGAAAAACTGAAGGACAGAGTCGGGTGGATCCCTGCTGTGATGGTGACACTCCAGCAGAACCACATCAAAATACTCATGGCCATTTTAATGTATTTGGAGGAAACATCGCTTCCCACAGCTTTGCCCGGACAACGGGCGCACTTGCAATGCGGTGACTGATTGACCCGAGCAGCCGCTTGGCAGCCCCAGCGCATCGTTCCCGGCTGGATTCAGCCTTTCTGCAGAATTCCAACTCCCGGCTGGATTCGGCTGTTCTGCAGAATCCCAAGCCCAGGCTGGATTCGGTGGTTCTGCCGAGTTCCAGCCCCTCGCTCCGGCCCTGCCGGGCCCTGCCGCGCTCCCCCCCGCGGGGCCGGGCCCGGCGCTCTCCGCCCGCCCACGGGGCCGACCCGGGCGGCGCTTCCCGGCCCGCGGAAGTGATCCCGGGCAGGGCAGGGCCGAGCCGGGAGGAAGCGGAGATTTCGGACAGAGGCGATCCCGGGAGGAAGCGGCGATCGCGGGGAGAGGCGATCCCGGGAGGAAGCGGCGATCCCCGGCGAAGGCGATCCCGGGAGGCAGCGGCGGTCCGGTTAGCCCACCATGAAGCTCATCATCCTGGAGAATTACTCTCAGGCCAGCGAATGGGCGGCCAAGTACATCCGCAACCGCATCGTGCAGTTCGGGCCCGGCCCCGGGCGCTTCTTCACGCTGGGGCTGCCCACAGGTGGGTGCCGGGGGGCGGGCGGGGCCCGGGCCCTCAGCCCGGGCTGAGGCGGCCGCTCCCCGCAGGCAGCACCCCCCTGGGCTGCTACAGAAAACTGGTGGAGTATTACCGCAACGGGGACCTCTCCTTCAAGTACGTGAAGACCTTCAACATGGACGAGTACGTGGGTGAGTGCCGCAGCCACCTGTCCTGTCTGTCGCCTTTGTCCCTGCCCGGGTGCTGCTGGGCCCTTAGCCCGGCAGAGCCTGGCGGTGCCCGAAATCCACCTGTCCAGGTAAGATAGATAACATTTCACAGAGTTATAACATAAATTAGGATGGAAAACACCTCTGAGATCATGGAGTCCAACCTATGACCCCACACCACATTGGTGTGAGGGCCACATCCAGTCTTTCCTTAAACACCCCCAGGGAATTAGCAAAAGGGGACAATTTGAAAACCTATGGAAAAAACCTGAATTTTTCCATAGATTTGAAAACATATGGACAAAACTGGGTACTGGGTGTTGCCCAGTATTGCCCACACTATTACAGACACTGCAGTGTTAGCTGCACTCGGGTGCTGACCAGGTAAGGAACAGCTTATCACTGCAGGCTCAGCGTGCAGCATTAACTTCCACCTTTGCTCTGGAATTATAAAGGTCCCTTACAAGGACCGGTGTGTTCCCTGAGTGCCCTCTGGTATCTCCTGCTGAGATTGCAAAGGACTGTCATTTCTGAAGTCATGGTGAAACAATCTCCTCAGAAGAAATAGATCCAAAGGTGAAAAATGTACAAGCTAAATATTTGCCAATGCTAATTTTATCCTGGTCAAGAGGGGATTTTTTGTGAATAATCCCAATCAAGCAGCATTAGGGAATAAGCAGTCCAGTGCAGGTTTATAGCATTCAAGGGATATAAATATGCAATAATTATATAATAATTATTTCCCAAGCTTCTGCATAATTTCTAAATAACTCTTACTTATATGAAATAGGAGAAGGGCTGAAGAGGTACTGACAGATGAGGCACAGCACACACCTGCTTTTTAAACATCTGTTGTATGTTAATATGGGCACGTATGTTACAGGAGCTGATTTTAATTCTGGTTAATTTAGGGATTAATTTAATTCTTTTTAATTTAGGGAAATAAAAATAACTCTGAAAGCTGAGGGTGTGACAAAGGACAGAGAGAGCAGTGCTCTGTCACCAAAGCCACTGCAGGGGTATGGAAGTGCTTTGTTATGGGTGATACTGTTCCAGTTGGCTTCAGCCCTGCGTGTTCTGTTACCAGGTCTCCCAAGGGATCACCCAGAAAGTTACCATTCCTTCATGTGGAATAACTTCTTCAAGCACATTGACATCTCAGCAGAAAATGTCCACATCTTGGATGGAAATGCCCCTGATCTCCAGGCAGAGTGTGATGCATTTGAGGAGAAAATCAAAGCAGCTGGAGGCATCGAGCTCTTTGTGGGAGGTGAGAACCTGTGACCAGCAGCCTCTAAACCCTGTCCCAAAGCTGTGCCTGTCCTCCCCAGCTCTCATTTATTGTCAGGATCATTCATTTGCAGTGAAATCCACCCCACAGCCCATGGCCCTGGGCACTGCTGTGTCCTGGCAGCCTTGTCTCCCCTCGTACCACTCCCAGCTTCAGGTCTTTCAGTGCACTCAGCGAATCGTTCAGGAAATGTTAGCAGGAGAAATGGGAAGAGCTAGAACTGTACAAATATTGTTGTCAGTGGCAACAGGAAACTGCTGGGAGTAGCTTTTCCCACACAAGCTCTTCCCATCAGTTTGCCATAAGGTTCTGCGACCTACTTTGTTTTGTTGTTGTCCCAGTGCAATCAGGGAATTGCCTGGTGGCTTCTGAGGGAGCTCTTGCTGTTGTTCCTACCAGACACAAATCTGAGCTGGAGCAGAGGAATTGCAGGGTTTTTCATGTGTTCCCAGGAGCACTGCCTGTCCTTCTCCTGGGAGAGCTGCTGGCTGTGCTCACAGCTGACCCTCTGCTGTCCCTGTCCCTGTCCCAGGTATCGGCCCCGACGGTCACATCGCCTTCAACGAGCCGGGATCCAGTTTGGTGTCCAGGACACGAGTGAAGACCTTGGCCATGGACACCATACTGGCCAATGCCAGGTTCTTTGATGGTGACCTCTCCAAAGTGCCCACCATGGCTTTGACAGTTGGAGTAGGCACTGTCATGGATGCCAGAGAGGTGAGGAAATGAGAAGTGGCTTCCTGCAGACCCTCTGGAGCAGCCAAAGGTTATCTTGTCATGGAGCAGCCACGTGTCCTCTGGTGTAGCATTTTCCTGTCACAGAATGCCTGATTGTCCTGTCCTCTGGCATCCTGCAACACTGTGGAGAGGCTCTTGCTCCATCTCTGCTGGCACTTGTGTTTGTGTAACCCTGCAGCAGCTGTTCCCCCCAGGGAGGCAGGAAGGTTTGGGAGGGTGTCTTTGGTTAGGAATCTCACCTGGAGAGTAACTGCAGAAATCAGGTTGAGTTGATGTCACACCAGCTGGACATGAAAACTGTGTGGGACCACTTTTACTGGAGTCTGTTTGATCTACACTTGTTAAATCTCAGTGTGCAGGTGCCCAAAGGATCATTCCAGTGACCCACCAGGCTGTGATTTCATTGAGAGCTGGAACAGTCAGAGGAGCAGCAGCACAGAGAAGTGGCTGAGGGGAGGGTGACAGCTTGGCAGGGTGGTTGGGCACTCCCTGCCCCCTGTGCCAGGCCCTGACCACCCCTCTCTGTGTCTGGGGTGCAGGTGATGATCCTGATCACAGGAGCCCACAAAGCCTTTGCTTTGTACAAAGCCATCGAGGACGGTGTCAACCACATGTGGACGGTGTCGGCCTTCCAGCAGCACCCCAACACCGTGTTCGTGTGCGACGAGGACGCCACGCTGGAACTCAAAGTCAAAACAGTGAAATACTTCAAAGGTGAATGTTTCACCAGGCCAGGCAGATGTTTTGTTACATTTTTAGGAGCCACTGTTGCTGTATAATTAATTCCCAAAGGAATATGTTCCTTAAATATACCACAGTAGTACAAGTGTGAAGGTAAATGCTTAATGCTTGGTGTGGGAGCAAAGGCAGAAGCACAACAGTATTGCCTAATTCCATTAGCATGCAATGAAGGAGAACTTTCCTTTATTATGTGTGCTTAAATTGTCTTTTGACTCCCTCCATCAGGTTTAATGCTGGTTCACAACAAGCTCGTGGAGCCCTTGTACAGCATGAAGGAGATGGGAGCAGAGAGGAGCCAGTCCAAGAAGCCATACAGTGATTAATGTGCTGGGGCAGTGCTGAACCAGCTGCTGAACACAGCTGGGAGAAAAGGGAATTGCTGCAGAAACTGATCACGTATTTGTTCTTAATCAGCAGAATGACCGTATGGTTCCTTCTCTCCATTAAAGAGACAGATGCCAAACACCTGCCTTAATTAACCAAAGGAGGATGGGATCCAGTGTTCTGTGCTCCACAAACTTCTGCCACCAACTCATTCTCTGAAGGAAATGAAGAATGAGTTGTTTGACCTGTGAACTGACTGTAATCATGGAGTGAAGGCTGCAGAACTGAAATGTGAGGATAAATGAAAGTACAATGTTGCAGAAACAAGTGGGCGATCACTTTGGGGTGTATTCCTTGCAGGTAGGACAAGTACCTGGTGTTATTCTCCTCCATCAAACACCCTTACGTTAGAATCCTGGAAAAGAGGATTGTCCAGCTGGAGAAGGGAAAGCTCAGAGCAGCACCCGCAGCCACAAGAGGGCAGCAAGAAGATGGAACCAGGGGGAAGATGAGAAGGGACAGTGGGGCCTGAGTGGAGACACAACGCTCACGCTGCAGAGGATAGAACCCCACTGTGGGAACAGCCAAGCAGTGGGACAGGATCCCACGGCTGTGCAGGCTCTCTCTAGGAGGTTGCCAAGACCTGACTGGTTAAAGCCCTGGCTGAGCCCTGCTTTGAGCCACGTGTTGGACTTGAGACCCCTCAGCAGAAGAGGCTCCAGCAGCATCCCCCACACGGGGTCCATGGTGCAGCTCAGGCACCTGAGGATGTCACTGCTGTCACACACAAAACCCTTGTTCATCCTCAGGCCCAGGCATGATTTGCTATGCCTGGTGCTCTCTCTTCTCCAGAATTTTCCATTTCTCTGAGAAAATGCCAAACCAGCCCCAAAGGAAACACTCTGTTCCTACTGGCTTCAGCCTCTGTTTAATTACAGACACCCCACACAGGTGGGCAACAGCCAAGACCCCACCAATTCTGAAATGTGCTCTCACACAAGGGGCAAGAAAACTGGGCAACATTTATTTTCTTTATACAGAAATTTTGTAAGTTGTTGATCTGTAATGTAACTTTCTTCACTAAATGTCTTTAATTTTTTTTAAATGGTGATATTTGACTGTATCTGGTGCTCAGTCTCAGTGTGCTCATGGTACCAGAGCTGTCCTGGAGGCAGTTTGGTGGGAAGAGCTCCTGCTGCTCCCCCTTTCCTTGCCCTTGGCAGGTTTTTCCCTGAGGGAGAAGCAGGGCCCTTGGGGTGGGAGGGCACTTTGCATGGCCATGGAAATCCCATGAGCAGAACACATCCAGTGCCAGCTCCATGGGCTGTCCCATTCCCAGGAGCACCTGGGCACAGAAGGAAGACAAACAGGGACACTGTGTTTACCATCTTAAAGTGAATTTAGTGCCTGTGAAAGGTGCAGGAAATACAACTCAAACCATACACAACATACACTTTTCCTACACACTGACCTAGAGCTTCAGCTGAGGTGAAATCTGCTCTTCTTTCATATTTTTAATCTCTGTGCCAGTTCCAACAGTGCAGACTCCTCCTCTGCACAGGGAACTGAAGCACCACTCATTTTGGCCACACATCCCAGGATAAATTTATTAACTCTCAGTCAGAACTGAGCTGTGACCACCCTGAGTTCCTGAGGAGTCTCAGCTCCAGAGATTTCCATCCAGGCCCTACTGCTTTTGAACACAGCACATGCAGCTTTAGTTTCCAAATAAACTTTTAGACTGTTCTGCAAGTGGAAAAACTTGTAAAAAATCAGTCTTTGCCTCCAGTAATCACCTTCATACTCTCAAAACCACTTGCTGAGATTTTAGGGGAAACAAATTGGTTTCTGAAATAATCTGAAGTGCAAAACCAGTGGAAGTAAGGATCTAGTCCAGAAGCAAAAGTATCAACAACCAAATTTCTTATATGAAGAGTTAGTAAAAAATAAATTACTTCATCAACTGAGAACACAAGGTAATTGTCAGTATCTTGAAGAATTCAAGTTCATCTCTTCCTGATACTTTTCACCCTCTCACTGGTCACATCCTCAGCTCACTGCCTTGGCACTCATCCCTGCCAAAACAAGGACAGGCAACGTGAGGGAATCCAACAGCAACACTGGGAGTCACCAACCTCACAGAAATCCCTGGAAATGCCTGTTGGTCATTTTCTGCCCAAGCTCTCAGGGATGCAGAGGCTCAGGCACAGCAGCCAGCAAGAAGGGTAGGGGATAATCAGCTTTAATGTCATCAGAAAGTACCAGTGACAGAGCCAGGAGCTGCTTTTCAGAAAAGCACATCAGGAAATTCATAGAAGCAACAAACTTTGTTGCTGAATAAATTTTCTGTATTGTATCAGAAAACTCCCCCAGTCCAAGCAGCTCCATAGAGAGCACTACAGCTCCACCAAACCACCCCAAACCCCACAATATTCATGATCCAAGAGTCTCCAAAGGTCAGTCTCCCTAAAGGAAACCCCTAAAATACTTCCAGGATTTGAGGCTTCAATTTTGTCTGTTGGCTTTTAAAAAAGGGGCACCTCTTGGTATGTATTTTTCCAGTGGTTTTCCCATTTCTGACTTCTTTAATAATGGACATGTTTGTTTGGGCATTCCATGATGATGCTGATCCCAGGATGGGGAAAAGTCTCCTTTGGTTTTGGCAACAGGCTCTGAGGTGTGAATGTCCTGCAGTGCAGGGCAGTTACCACTCTTCTATCACACAATGGAAGCAAAAAGCAAACAAAGGACACACAAAAAGCATCAGTCTCTGGTTTGTTCACCTTTTGGTGCTGGAGGAAGCTACTGATCATCTTCCCCTTCCCAGAACTCCCCATCGTCGATGTGCATGGCTTGAAACAATCTGCAAGACAGAAAATCAGTGATATCAGGGCGTAAAAAAAATCAAATATGTTAAAAAAGTATCACCCTAAATGCAACAACAGTACACCAAGTTCCCCTGGTTTTATCAGTATCACCAACCACCATCTGTGCCCTGTGGAAGGGGCAGGAGAGGCTGAGAGGCTGCCACTGTCACCCTCCTGTCACCTGTCCCACAGCAGCACCTCTGTCCCTTGGCTCTTCCCCAAGGGAATGTGAGACAAATCCTTAAAGCAGCTCTCCCCCAAATCCTCGAGCTGCTCCTGAGCGCTGGCAGGGAAACACTTCCCTGCAGGCTGTGGCAACACAGAAAGACCAAAAAAATCAGGAATGGGGTCAGAAGACTCCTCCAGAATTTTAAAACCAAAGTTCTTAAAAAGCAAAAACACATTCTGAATCACTCCTGATTTTTACTGTTAGTGCAAATATTTGAGAGGAGAAACTGTAGCTACAATTTCAGGTAAGAATCTGGGAGAGGCTGTAAGGGAAAGCAGAGAAGTGTTCCAGCAGTGGGGGAGGCCCCTGCAGCACCGACCTGTTGAAGCAGGGGGAGGAGGGGTCGTTGAAGTGCCGGTAGGGGTTGGCCCGGGACAGGGAGCCCATGCACAGCCAGCAGAAATACTGCATGCATCCTGTGCAGGTCATCTTGTTACAGCCATCCAGCTTCTGGGGAAAAAAAACCCAAGAAATGGTGATAACAGAACCCTGCTGTGGCAGCTTCAGTCCCTCTCTGCCAGCAGCCCTCAGAACCACAGCAGTCAGTGACCACATCCCTCCCTGGCTCCACCACACACTGGTATTTTCACTGGGAGCTGGAATCCCAGCACTGGAAATTGGTTATAACACTAAAAATACTGGAAATTTGTATTTTTTTTTTGAAGCTGGATTGATTTCCTGGCTCTAGTGTGAACCAAAGGCAGCCTGAAACACCAGGAAAACAAAAGGATTCATACAAAGCCAGAGTCAGCCTGGATCTGTTTAGTGTGGGAGCCTGACCAGCAGTCCCTGTTTGTACTCCAGTCCTCGGGATCCACAAGTATCACCTCAGCTCCTTTTCCATGTCACACAGAAATGGAAAGTATTGGTATTTCCTAGAGATTTCCTCTCCCTAGAGGCTCCAGCACACCCAGAACTGCCTCCTTGTGGGTTAGTTTCCATAATTCCCCAGCCTTTCCCTCCTCACTCACCTCAATGTGGGTCCCACAGCAGGGACAAGACTTGGAGTTCTTCTCCAGCCACTCCTTACTCTCCATCTCCTCCAGGGCTTTCTGAATCACTCTCTTGCCATAGCGTTGTTCCAAAAATCTTTTAGTTGTCTCATCTGCTTCTAAATACTCATTCCTCAAATCCATTAATTTCTCTGGGAGGCAGAATCAAACCAAACCAGACAGCTTTTGTAGGATATAAGATATAGAAGTCCAGCTAATTGCAGCATAAAGATCCTCAAAGAACAATAACATCATGAATTGAAAAGCAAGAAAACTATTTAAATACATAGGATGATAATATTAAAACCACTCTGCCCCAAAATTTAGCAGTTTTTCACTGTTTTAGTATAATAGAGATATATTGATGGAATTAGAACAATGTAAAATAAACTAAAAATGGATATATTTTTTCTGACGACATATTTAATGAAATTCTGTCACAGAATTTTGAGGCCAGACAGAGAGAGAAGCCTCCACCAGATTCCAGTATTAATTCTGACAATGTAAAGTAGTGAAAATATCAAATAATAAAGTAATTAAAAATGTAAATCCCTGCTACAGCCTTTCAGCACTTGACAATCAGCAGTTTAGGGAGCTCCTGAGCTGAAGGAGTATTTAATTGCCAGCAACATCCCTCCTCCAAATGAATGCACCTTTCAGAAAGCTCAGAGTGAGGAGTTCCCTCGCTCAACTTTGGACTTTTCCAGCCCAGATTTAGCTGTGGAGCCCAGGGGGAGGTGACTCACCTGCAGTGACCTTGCAGGGGGACACGCCATGGTAAGTCATCTTGCAGAGGGTGCAGAAGGCGTAGTTGCAGCAGGAGCAGATGCCCATGGTGCAGCCGGGCTCCTGCATCACGGGGGTCTGGCAGCCCGGGCGGGGGCAATAAACCACGTCAGCCATCAGGTCCAGGCTGGACTGCAGCAGCAGGCGGTCATAGCGGGCAAACAGCTCCTCCCCAACCAGCTCCTTCACCTGCAAACACAGCCAGCTGCAGCAAGGGAATCCTCACCCAGATCCACTGAGACCACAGGGTGCCCAGAGCAGCTGGGGCTGCCCCTGGATCCCTGGCAGTGCCCAAGGCCAGGCTGGACAGGGCTTGGAGCACCCTGGGACAGTGGAAGGTGTCCCAGCCCATGGCAGGGGTGGCACTGGAGGAGCTTTAAGGTCCCTTCTAACCCAAACCAGTCTGGGATTCTCTGGCTCCTTGCATCTGTAATTCTGAGCCTGCTGCAGCAACAAACAGCAAGTCAGTGAAAAGGTATCAACAGCTGGGATGAATCCACTTGAGATTCTCCAACAGGTCACAGGGGTCAAGGATCTGCTCCCAGGAAACAAGGGACAGGACAAGAGGAAATGGCCTCAAGCTGTGCCAGGGGAGGCTCAGGTTGAATATCTGGAGAATTCCCTCATGGAAAGGGTGGTCAGGCCTTGCAGGGGCTACACAGGGGGTTTGGAGTCCCCATCCCTGGATGTGTCCAAGGATGTGGCACTTCATGACATGGTTTAGTGGCATGGTGGGATTGGGTCAAAGGCTGAACTTGGTGATCCTGGAGGTCTTTGGCAGCCTAAGGGACTCTGTGATTGGCAATGTCCACCACGCAGAGCCACAGCCTGGCCCTGAACCTGGGTTGGGTTCCAGAGCCCCACAGCCCCTGTGCACGGGAATTACCTGGCCTGGAGTGGCGACAGAAGAACACTTGGGCTCGGGGCAGTTGAGGCAGTGCACCTGTCCATCCCTGATCTGGATTTCAAAGTAGTCCTTCAGGCAGGCTTTGCAGTACACGTGGCTGCACTCAATGAAGTGCATGCACTCGCTGCCCAGCTTCTCACAGAAGCAGATACTGCACAAGTACATCTTACTGTTAAAGCACTTCCTCCTCTGGGCCTGGTCGAAGTCCAAGATCTCCCTGATCAGACTGGACAAGGACTCCACATCCTGCACAGCCCTGGCATCCATGATTTCCTCCTCAGCTGTGGCAGAGCCTGTGGCACCCCCACAGTCCTTCCCAGCCTCGGGGGGCCCCACTGGTGTCCGGCTCTGCCCCTTCCCCTGAGGGCACATTTTCAGCTCATATGGTGATGAGATATTCAGGTAATTCAATGTTTCCTCCTTCAGAAACTGCATCCAGGCAAACAGGACCACACAGCCTTGGTTCTCTTCCCACACATTGTCCAAGTGTTTGCAAAGAGCGCTGAGCTGGGAAAGAACAAAGAATTCCTGATTTCAGTAAGTTTGAGTAACTCCTTACTGGGCTCCTCCCCTCATACAGTCCTTAGTGCAAACTTTGATTTCAGATTCAGCAGTTTTTATCCATAAAATAGCTCTCACAGATGCAAGTTTTCCTTCCCCAGAATAGTAATCAAATGAAAACCAGCAAAAGACAAAAGAAGCACCAACTGAGGAGCAACATCATTTTTTTTTTACTTTGCTTAACTGTTAATTATTAACTTACTCAGCAGCCAAAATGTAAAAAATTCTCTGCAAACCTGGGCCTGGGAGAGCCATTTCCCACTGAGGGTGAACACGGGCGGGGAGGTCGATGGGTAGTCAGGTGGGAGCTCGAAATTCAGCACCAGGGGAGGCAGGAAGCACACGGAATACTCAAACCCACTGCTCTGGAGGCTCTCTGTGGAACTGCCTGAGCCAGGGCCCACCGAGGCAGAGGGAGAAATAACAGAAAAATGAAAACTAACCAACTGTTGCTGCTTCTGACAGCACCCAGTGTCTGTTTGTTTGATATAATTCTGGGGTTAAAACTATTTGTTCCACCCTAAATAACAAAACTCTCAGTGCAGTAAAATGTCACAGGGTTGGAGGTCTGTGATTAAAGCAGTTAAAGAGCAGCACTGTGAAATGTCAGATCCTGCACAAACCAGGAGCCTGGAAACACATATTCTTGTGGGAATAAAAACCCAATCAAGGAACTCAATTATTCTGAAGAAGTGCTATTACTCATCTGTGATTTTAAGGTTTACTGAAGACGTTCTGTGTATGAGGCTTTAGCTGCTCAAACACAATCCCCAGCAAGCACAGCAGAGGGTGAGCCACAGCTTTGTCCAGTCACTATCCCCTCAGGTCACTCCCCAACAACCACCTGAGCTTGGTAAAGCCTCCCTTGGGAAAACACAAAACATCTCAACTCACCCTTTACAAAAATTTTGAAGTCTTGAGGCAACTCCAGACAAATTCTTGTTTCTCCTCCTTGGGCAGACTCTGCTCTCTTAAACTCATCCTCATCGTAGATGCTGGCCAGAGCCAGCAGCTCGTCCTCCTGAGCCTCCTTGTCCTCTGAAGACATTTAACTTTTCTGTAGAGCTGCCACCACTCTGCAACATCAACCAAGTTAATGCATTCAACTCAAATTATTAATTAGAGGCATTTATTTTATAGCATAGTAAGCTTTAGAAAAACTCAGGTAACCAATCGAAAACAATGTGAAATATAATTAACATATTTTATGGGTTGAAAAAAAATTGATAGCTTTATATAACTAAAAAAAAAAAAAAAAAACCCAACAAAAAACCCCAACAGAATACTGAAAAGTCAGAAAGCAAACTGTGTGTTAGTAAGTAAAGACAGCTGTAAGAGGGGAAATAATGAAATACAGAGATGGCATAGGTGACACAGGGACACTTCACTGACGGCTGGAAGAAAACAGATCCCCAAAAAACACATGAGAAATTAACTAGAAACAGAAGCTCTTGTCCAGGGAAGCAGGGAAACAGTCCCATTTGTGATTGAAAATACCAGAAAAAGGTTGAAATCCTGCACAGGCAAGTTGTAGATGCACTCGTGGAGCATCTCAGCTGTACATTTGGGGAAATACAGCCCGTTTGATGAGTACCTTTCGAGTCAGAGCAGCGCAGAGGCAGAGCCGAGGAGCCGCTCCCTGAGCATCCCTGCAGGGCCGGGCTCTTCTCCTCCCTCAAGGCACGGACACGGCGCTGCTGAGGGAAACACCCGCGGCGCTGCTCCCGGCCTGGGGCTGCTGCGGACAAACAACAACAACAGCACCGCGGGCTCGGGGTTAAAGTCCCCTCGGTGCTCCCGTGCCCGACAGCTCGCTCAGGGCTTGGGGCTCATTTCCAGCCGCAGGAGCAGTGACCGAGCTGGGGTCGGGCTGGGCCGGGGCCCCGGGCGGGCCGGGCCCGACCCCGCGGCGATGGGTCCGGGGCGATTCCCGGGTTCCAGGCCCGGCTCCGGCCGCTGCCACCGCTGTGCCCCGGCCCGGCGGCCCCGGGGAGAGAGCCCGGCCCGACCCCGCCTCAGCCGCTCCTCAGCGCTCCTTACCCGCTCCTCAGCGCTCCTCAACGGGGCAGCCGCGGCCGGGCCGAGCGGGCCGGGGACAGCGAGGGGGGCCCGGCCCTGCCCCTCACGGAGCGACGGCGGGGAGGGACGGGGAGGAAAGAGACAGGAAGGGAAGGCGCGGGAAGGGAAGGCACGGGAAGCGCCGGCGGGCGGAGGAGGCGCCGGCCCGGCCCCGCAGCTCCCCCGGCGGCCGGGAGGGCCCGGCCAGCCCAGCCCGGGGTGCTCAGGGCCCGCTCCGGGCCCCGCCTGCCGCCCCTCCCCGCCCCCGGCACGGCCCTCACGGCTCCCCAGGGAAGGGTCACGGTGCTAGTGCAGGGCAGGGGTTGGACTCACTGATCCCTGTGGGCCCTTTCTAACGCAGGGCATTCCATGGTTGTGATTCATTACAGGGAGCTTAAACTCGCACCCACCACACCCACGCACAGCTGCAAAGCCCCGGAGCAGCCCGGCGGAGCTCTGTGCACCCAGCCCTTCCCTCCACCCCGGCACCGCTCCCTCTGCATTGGAATCAACAGCGGCAGCAGGTGATCCAGTATAATCCAGTGCATTTATTTCTTGCAATAACTGAATGGGTGTTTTTCAGCTTTGGATTTTAACACATACAAATTCATTTTTGCAAGTTTAATGACAATCAGTACTAGAAGCAAATCATTGTATAAAGCTCATAGAAAAAAAACAAAACAAACCAACATATCCGTCAGTTCTTGGTTTTCCTGGGAAAAAAAGAAACCAAAACAAAAAACCAAGCATTCCAAATGAAGGCCTCGTGGAAGCAAGCATACCCCTGCCAGAAAAAGTTAGGAACAAGTCAGAATCAACTATCAGCATAGGCAGCTGAAATACAAGTATTCACTCTTTCTACAAGCAGCTAATTTAACTAAGGACAAGGAGTTTACAGGGCCTAATTAGCTGGGGAGTTTGTGAGAAACCCACTCCCCTGTCCAGGAGCACATTCCGAGTCTGATCTGCAGTCTGGGCTAAGGAATAAAGGTGCTGATGAACCACCCCCTGCTCTGCAAACCTCCTGTAACCATCAACTGTTCCAGTGCAAATCAGAGTGAGTCCAGAGCAGGCATTAACACTAAACCAAGAGCAATGGAAGACTCTGCCTTGGCTCTCCCCTGCCCTCCCTGCAGTGCCAGTGCTGCAATCCACAGGGAAAGGGAAGAGCAGGGTGCACATCAGACTTCAGATGTTGCTGTCTCCCTCCTTCAAGGGAGAATTGACTCAGCCTGGACACTAAAAATGGAGAAGCAGCTTATGGCTGTTCCTAGAGGTCTAGTTAGACTACCAAAACTTCTAAATACAATCAATAAAGGCAAACACTGCTGAGCTGAGCGAGTCCTTGGCCACCTCTGTGTTCTGACCTGCTGCCCTGCCCAAACCTCTCCAAGAGTTACCAAGAGTGCTGTGGGATTCACTTGCTTCAGTTTGTATTCAGAACGTACAAAGTTGACAACTTAAAGCTTTATTGTATTTTGCAATAATATAAACAAGTGCTGAAAGTCAGTCAATGTCCATTTCTGGAAGCTTCTTGTCGGTGGCTGTGGGGATGGAGCCCTGCTCGTGGGGCTGGGTCCCGCTCCCGTCTCCCTGCCCATCCAATGGTCCGTTGGGTTCCGGCGCCTTCTGCTCCTCCTTCGGCAGCTCCACCTTGGGTTTGGGTTTGTTCACTATGGGATTACAGATATTTGCCAATTCCTGGAAAACACAGAAATAACACATCCTTAGAAATGGTTTTACCTCCTACAGCTGAACTTTAACTTTTGAAACCACAGTTGGGAATACTCCAGTTGAGGGTTGATGTTCCCTGGTACTTTTGAGATTTCTCACCTCAGAGCCATAAACACAGAATTTCATAGAAATACAGTGAGTTATGTAGAAAAACTTACTTTTGCTTTAGCCTGTATGTCTTTTGCTTTTATAACTGGGTCCAAAGTAAGACTCCTCTTGTTCTGAAGGTTGAGGTTGTTGTTCATCCACTCCATGGCTTCATTGGTGCTCTTCTCCACCTTTGCCACATCTGCTTCATCAAGATGCTCATACAGTTCATCCTGCAACACCCAGACAGGGGCAGCTGTGTCAGTGTTTGAGCACAAACTGCATCCTGATCTCCTCAAAATTTAGCTTCCAAATACTAAAGGCCATTTAGCCAAGATCTGCTGTGGTTAACAAACCAACTGAATTGATCACCCACAGCTCGGTAACCAGAGACTGAAGTTCTCCTGCTGCTGGCATTTTGCCTCCATGAGGAAATCAACACCTGATTAAAAAGAGACTGAGATGTAGCAAGGCCCAAAATCCACTTCTGAAAATCTGTAAAACATCAAACACTCATAAGTTCTCTGGGAGGTTGTACCAGTCTGAAGCAGGTCACCTAAAATTCAGAAAATATTTGTACCACTTCCTTGCATTTTCCAGAAATTAAGTATGGAAATACCTTTGCTTTGAATGCATGAACAGCTTTCATGTACTGCTGGATTTGCTTCCCCAAGTCCTCAAATGCTTTTGGTCTTTCCTCTGATTCTTGGAATCTTGCCTGAATAGGCTGACCCAGAGTCTGAAACAAAGCACAAGAGATATCAAAACTCATGAGGCATCACTGAGGGATCCTCAAGGTTTGACAGGATACATCAACTTTCCTGAACTGCTCAGAACTCTGACTCTTCCCTCAACTTACAGGAAAGACTGAGCCTCCCTCAGCTCTGTTCTCACAGGTCTGTTGGAGATGTACTCCTCACACACTTACAATCTAGAGCAGGCTGTTTGTTACCTCAGAATCAGCAGACCCCAGACCTCACTGGAACAAAGTTCTCCAGCTTCAGTAAATTCCCACGGGAGTGTAAGAACCCCTTACCTTCAGTTCTGCCAGTTTATCAATGTATATTTGTTTGGGCTGGTCTTCACCATCTTCATAGAGCCAATTTTCTGTATCTTCCAGCTTCAGTGTGAAGCTATTGCGATCCTGCAGCAATGCACACAAAACAGGCAGGTGACATCATTTATTAGGTGACAAATGGATTAAATGGTACCTGGAACCTTTCTGGAAGGGTTGTACTTTTAGAATATAAAGAACCCTTTACCCTATTTTAGTGCAAAATAAGAAATAAAATAGTCTTCTGTACAGCTTTGTGGTGGATTCCAGGCCCAAGAAAGAACCATATCTGACAGCCCTAGTTCAGATCAAATACTGTCACATAAAAGCTTTTTTGTCCCCTGCACGTTTTCATTGTCACTCCAGGAGCAAGCCTGAGAACAGAGGGAAACTTTTCTTTAGCCAAGGTGCCATAAATGTCACCTGGTATGTCCCAGTTTGGGCTCTGCAGACACCTGGCTGGCAAAGCTCATTGCAATCAATGGAAATGCAGTCAAGTGTTCAGAGATTAATCCCTAAAAGCAGAGTTAAATTTATTACACACCAAGCTCCTTCAGTAAAACAGGGAAAGCTGATTAAAAATGCCAAGGGATTTTTAGGCAACCAGTTCAGACACAGGTGCCCACATTTAGTAGATTATCATCAGAGCCAGAAAGGTTAAAATTATTTCTTCAAATTCCAAGTCTGAATTTGTAATTTATGTAAACAAAGTATGTGATAGAGGTCAAGAGCTACTAAATCCAACTGCTGATTGTACCAAAATGTATCAGGACAATCAAGCAGCAGTACTCACATCCTCACCGATGAATTTCTCGTAAACACCGCAGAGTTTGTCTCTCATTTCATACACGTACTCCTCCACTGCATTCTTGGCATCATTCCTCTCCTTCTCCAGCTTATCCTGCATTATCATCTTACCCTGTGAACAAGATGTCAAATTAATTGGCTAAAAAGATCATTATTTAACATTTATTTCCAGGACATCTTGTTAGTAAAGGCTCAAACCAGATGAAGATTTTGCAAAACTGTGATTTACAGAACTGTTCTAACACAGCACATGACTGGAAACTCATTTCAGTTTTGGTGTGATGTCCAATACAGCACAGGATGATCCTCCTCCAGCTGAGGAACCTCCACCCTGAGGGTCACCTGCACCTTGTACCTGCACGTGATTCTGGAGGTTTCCTGTCCTTTGAGAGTGACAGCTCCCCTGACCAGGAGCAATGAATGTATTCTGCCTCCACGGGGCACTGTTGCTCATTTCAGACTTGTAATTCTTGTTTTATTCCTTTCAATCCTTTCCTTGACCATGTTTAATAAACAACATTTCTGGAGACCAACAAGTGACATTTTTGGCTTGGGCAAGCAGAGTTTACCTCGTTCTCAATGAACAAGTTGAGCATGTCCTTCCCTATCTGCCACACCAGCTGGTTCTCTATGGGAAGGTCCACTGTGGTTGTCTTCACTTTGGCCTTCTTGGCCTGAGGTGGCTGATCCACTTTCTTGTCCTTTGAGTCAGCCTGACAAGTCTGCATTAAAAATGCATAAATACATTCACAGTAAAAACAGCATCACCACTCAGTTCAAGGGGAGCAGTCAAGGTTTACATCAGAAAAACTGAGTTAGCACCTCAACAAGAGAACCAAGCAGTCCCTGCCATTCTGACACCTCAGCTGCTGAAGCCTGAGATAATTAATGCAGCCACTGACCTTTTCTGGGCACTCTGACATTCATGCAGGAGGGTGCTCATGGCAGAACACTGTTCTAGTATTCAAATTATTGAACACTAGATGATTATTTCTTCCCTGAACAGGAGAGTTCCCCCAATTTATCAGTACTGGGTCACCTGACAGGTCTGCAGTTATCAGTGCCATTTGTGTCCTTTTTAAAGCTCTAGTCACAATAGACCACCAGTGCACTGAAATAAAAGTTCAGCTTCCAGAACTATGACAAAGGCAACAGATGTGCTCACACTCCTCAAATTTTCAGGAATCTCATGAAAATAAAATCTTAAATGCTTCTGTTACCTCCATTTCTTCAGACTCTGCCTTATTTTCAGGCTGGGTTTGCTGTTGCTCTTCAGCCTTTTGTTGCTCCTCGTCTACTTGCATCTTCTGAAATTCAGAGAGATCCAATTTTACACATTAAACAAATGCAGATCACTCATTGCTTCAGTTCTTAGGCTGACCCCTTAACACCTGTAATGCTCTTTAGGCAAAACAAACAGAATGAAAACTGAAGGAATAAATTATGAGCTCCAGCAGGCCACAGCTCAATCATTAAGAATTTGATCTATACCTCAAGTCCCAGTTTCAAGACATCTATCACTGGTGTAACAAACTACAATGAGTACTCAATGTCATATTTCAGTTGTGGGCATGTCTAGTAAATCCTTACACAAGCCTGAGCCCTTGGCCAGCTGTGCTCCATGGGGGCAGTGAGGCTGTTACCTCTTCCTCCTTGGCGTGCTGATCCGTCTCCATCGGCTCCTCGTTCTCATCAGATTTATGAACCTCCACCAGAGATGCACTTGAAACACTGAAGATGCCATGGATATTTACTCTGACTTTGACTTTCACTTTGGAACTGGATCCATCTGTTTGAGGAGTGACCTTCTGAACCAAGAAATGAGCTAAACAGAGAGGAAAAAACCAAACACTTTTGATTAACCTGAATCTGGTTTGCTGAATGCAAAGCCAACCCCAACTGCTGCTCACTACAATGTGCTCAGGGAATGTTAAAACCTACTCAAGTTGGACAATCCAGGTTTTATACTCAGCAATGCTGGGGCACAGCTCTTGGGAATTCCTTATGTAAAACCTGGCGTTACTTTTATCAGAGCAAAAGACAGCACAACTCTCAGTGTGCCCCTTCCAGGTTTGCTCCAGTATTAGGACACTCTCTAGCCATAAATTTCATGTTACTCCACCTATTTTACTGAAAATCCATTTGAAATGTTGTCCTGAGAGCATTTGCACTAGGCTGCATATCCAGACTACATAATTAGACAGAAAGGCTTGAAACATAGAAAAGACTCTTAGTTAAAGTACAGAATGGTGCTAACCTATAGCAGGGTCTGGGTAAGGCAGCTCCTTGGGGGAACTGTAGTAGGCCTCCAGAGTGAAGGGCTCTTTCCTGTAGAAAGTGAGGACCTTGGAAAAGGGAGCAGGGTGATTCTTGGGGAAGACCTCACAGTCACTGCAAGAGAAAACACAGCCTGTGTTCAGTATGATAACATAGCTGGTAAGGTAACAAAACACTTCTACATACTCTTAGGGAAAAAGCTTCCTTAAGAAGTGACAAGCCTGTCCTGATCTTTCAGGTTAAGTAACACCAACAGCCATGCAGAAATGCCAAACTGCCGCTCAACCTTGGGTTTGTTTTCTACCATCATTAACTTCAGAAGCATCAAAACTGGAAGTGTTAAATGGGCACTTAACCCTGGAAATACCCTGTTCTAAGGATATTTACTGCTGTTTGTTATTTACTCTAATCAGCACTGCTAATTTCAAGCTGTAACATGCATGAAGATTGTACTGGTCTTACCACAGGCCCTCCTCTGCTGGTGAATTCCATCGCAAAGAGATGGGGTACGGTATCAAATCTGTGATAGAAAACTCTCTCACTTTGAAAGCCGGGGACAAAATTGCACACTGCAAGAGCACAAAAGCCACATTACAAACATTCAGACTTTCAGTGGACAAGCATTTCATTCAGCAAGTAGCTACTGATGCTGCTTAATATTCTGACAGCTAAAACAAACAGCACTTTTTACCTGCAGTGCACAGCCTCGTGCCACAGCCTCATCTGCATTCAGGGTTGTACTGACTTCTTTGCCAAAAAATTTACTAATCTTCTCTTTTACAGCAGGGATTCTTGTGGTACCACCAACTATCTCTACTGCATAAATATCCTCCTTCCTCAACCCTAAAAAGGAGTCAACAATAGATGAGATGTTTCTCTTTCACATGAATACACCAACATCATAAACCAGAAATTTTAATAGACCAACTTTAGGCTAAGTTTCTAAGCAGTAAAAAATTCAGCTCTCAGCCTGAGTGAGAAAGTTTTTTAATCTTGTAACTCCTAAGCAAGAAATTGTTAGTGGTAAACCCTTGTGTCCAACATGCAAAGGAAGCCTGCACTGTGGCTGGTTCCTGTCTGCATGCAGAGCCCCCCACCCCACACCCCCACTCACTGGCTTGCTCCAGCACGCTGCGAAGGGGCGGCTCCACTCTTGCCAGGAGTCCTTCACACATCTCTAAGAATTTGCCTCTGTTGGAAGGGAACCATAAACAAAGCTCTAACACACCGTAAGAACATTGCAAACAGGATGCCCAAACTGAAGGAATGCCACTTTCACTGTGTACGGCAGGGTTTTCTCTCCCCCAGTCCTAGTGTTATACTTTAGCATATTCTCCCAGACAAAACCTGGCTCCAGGAACCCTGGCATCCTTGCAACATTCCCAGCCCTCCCTCCTAACTCAAGGCCACTGACCAGGCTCTAAACATTTTCATTCTTTAGCAGCATTCCTGCACGTGTTGTTCTTTGATTTCTCAGCTCCCTGCAGTCCTAGGAGCTGACACTTCACACCAAGTTTTTAACTGCCTGAAGGGCACTCTGAAGTTTCCCTTGCAGAGGAGCCAAGGTTACCTGTTCATGGTTCCAGACACGTCTATATCATTCATGAAGCACTCTATATTCATGGGCAGGTCAGAGGCATTGGCACTCATCAGCTTCTTCAGTCTCTCACACTCCTGGTACAGCCTCAGCAGCGCTCGGATCTTGGACTTGATGTCAAGTTTGTATTTCTTCCCGAACTCCTCACAAAAGTATTCCACCAACACCTCATCAAACTTCCTGCCTCCCAGAGTCGTATCAAACGCTGTAGCAAGAACCTTAAAGGAAGGGAACCCTTCAGTAACAGTACAATGGGCCCTTACCCAATGAAAGCAATTAGCAGTTAACATCAAAGCAGTGCTTTGTTTCTAATACAGTTAACCCTAAATCAAAGAAATCAGCCTTCCTGGAATGAGGTGATAACTGCTTTAGAAGGAGTTTAGGGAGACAGGGCAGGACTTTAGCAACACAATCTGTTCCACAGCTTGTGCTGGGAGCAGATCTCTGTTTCCAAATTTCTGCTTAGCCACTGTCAGTTTGAGTCACATCCCAGTTAAATATTTGATGCCTCCTAAGGGTGGAACATGCTTACACCAAGCTAAAAATAAAACAGGAAGAAAATAAATGCTATTAGCTCTTTAAACAGGTGCTCCTTTTTGACAAAGGAATTACCTGCAAAGAACACCTGTAGCCCACCCACCTCAGCTCATTCTGCTCTGTAAACACACCAGGAATTTATTTTTTTTAGGAACAGAAATCAGTGAAGTATCACATTACCCTCAATATCACTTCAGATGGCTTTGGCCTCTACACTGGCAAACAGCCCTGCACCCTGGACCCCAAAGCATCCCTTCCACACTGCCACAGCTTCCAAGTTTAATGAACAGATCCGAGAGAAACATAAAGGTTACATTTCCTCACTAAACAAAACTATGAGAAAATGAATGTTGTCAGAACACCTCTTTGCATTTCACTACCTCATGCTTTAAATTTTGCATCTGGTTCTCCAGCCAATCATGAGAAAGGTATTGTAACTGTGAAGTCCAGATTGTGGCAGTAATAATAATAATAATAATAATAATAATAATAATAATAATAATAATAATAATAATAATAATAATAATAATAATATACCGGTAAGGAATGTTATTTTCTGCTGGAAAACAGCAATGCTTTGGCAGTGTACACTCAGAAGTACACTGTCATCTGCTGAGCTTCCACTGGCAGCTTAAAGCAATCAGGAATATTTCTTCTCTCATACACGAGCACCACAGTGAGATTTCAGAAACAATGTCTGTCACTTAGACCACTGCAGGAATTCCTGCTTTAACACCAGATCTCATGACTGAACTGGAGTACTTTTTTGAAAACAACACAGTCAGATATGATAATTTCTGAATAAACCATTGAATCCAGGTTTTTTATTCTTTGCCAGAGTCTGCTGATTAAGGCATGTTTGCTTCCTCCACACACTGCTCAAAACCTCTCTAGTTCCCTGCTCTTTTGCTCCAGACAAAGTGCAATTTTAAGAGCATGAACTGAGCTGTGTGGATGCCCCTCTGTGAAGGCAGGCAAGCTTGCCTGCCACAGTCCATGGATGTGCTGATGAATGTTCTACAGAGAATTAAAATGGATGTGTAACAGCTTGTTTACTTTCAGTTTGCCTCTGTTGAATGCACAAACAGAAACTTGATATGCAGAATGCCCCATGTCCACAAAAACAACGTTCCGTGGCTTTTCTTCTACGGTAGGCAGGTCTTGCTTATAGATCCCATATGCAAGGGCAACTACAGAAACAAAAGTATGGTTAGGACATAGAGGTTTGTAATTATCAAGAAGTGGTAATCAGGAATCAGCATTAGCATTTCATTGTGCTTCTCAAGCTACAGACATTGAATAACCCAAATTCCCAATGCTAAAGAAACATGGAAAAACATTAAACACTACCAGCCCCTCCTTCAGCTGCATTTAAACAAAATTCACCAAATATCTTTATGCCTTTGTAAAGCAATTAAAAAACAGACCAGAATTTAAGAAACTTTCTGATCAACTCATCTATTTCAAGTATGTAAAAGCAGCAGTAATTCCAGAAAGCAAGGCTCACTGGCAGAATAAAAGCCCTTTGATGTAGTAAAACTGCAACACTCAGTGAGGGAGAGGAGGGAATTACCTGCAGTTGTCTCATTGATTAGTTTCAGACAGTTGAGACCAGCAATCTGGGTTGCATCCATCACAGATCTCCTTTCTGCATCTGTGTAGAAACCAGGAACCTGCAAGGAGGTCAGAGAGCCAATATTAACATTTACAGGAGCCACCTTCAGGAAACAGTTACAAGGGTGGATAGTGAGCTCTGGAGCACAGCTGAGACCTCCTTCAAATGCAGTGTTCCTTTCAGTTGAAATAGAGAAAAAGAAAAAAAAATACATAAGGACCAAGTTCCTTTTTCTATTCCACATCACAAGCCACTCATTTTTGGAGCACAGAATCAGAAATCGGTATCAAATATTATTTATGCTACCAATTAGCAGCAATTTAAGACCATTAATGATCAAAGTCTGGTGTCCATGAGGTGTAAGATGAAAAGAAAGACACCTGGACATTCAACTTTACTGGCCAACTTAATGAGATGTAATTTAATGCTGCAGCCACTTCAGTTCAGACAGTAACTAAGTTCTGTGTGTTTTGTAGGGCTCCATACTTACAGAAACAACACAGTCAACCACAGGCTTCTTAAGCGCATTCTCAGCGGTCTCCTTTAATTTGGTCAGAAGCATTCCTGTCACCTGCTCAATTGTAAAGTTTCTTTCTTCTTCCATATACATGGCCTTCAAATAAAAATTGTGCACACTCATTACACTGCAGTGGAAGCCATGCACCATCCCCATTATCAGCCTTTTATTCCCTTCCTTATTAAGGTTTTGCATTCAAAAAAGCACACAAACTACAGTGAGCAGATTCAAAACAGAGAATAAAAGGAAACTTTATCCGTTTCCTCCTCTGGCTCTTTCTCAAACATGCCAGACTTACCTTGATGCCAGTTGAGCCTGTTGGCAGCTGGACAAGTTCATAGGCAAGGCTTGCTTTTTCAGCTTGAACAAAGGGATCTGAGAATGCACGACCATGAAATCTTTTAAAACTTTGTACTGTATTCTTTGCATTTGAAATAACCTAGAGGAAAAGAAATCTTTAATACAACGTGGCAGGGGACCATCTGAATTTCAAACAGAAGACAGAGTTTTGTTCTCATGCTTCTCCCACCAGAGTATTTTTGTCATTTGTATCTTAACAGTATCTGGGCAGGTGCTGGGAGGCAACTTCCCTCTGGCTGCTCAGGGAACCTACAGGAATTTGAGATGGAAAATAAAATGTACACTAAAAACTGAGCCAAGTCTATAAAATATTGATTACAGCACTCAAATTTCATAGTGTACGTGTAGGAAACTCTTTAGAACTGTTAGCAAAACCTCTTTCCCACTTACCTGTTCTCTACCCCCTACCTTTCTACAATCACTGATTGCCCAAACATAACAAGCACATGGATGTAAACTCCAGCTCAGGTTCATCACATGCACATGACACTCAACACACAGATATTCTCACAAAACAGCTCAAGGACCTGCTCATGAAGCTTTAAAAGTCAGGAGGTCCCCTAAGATGATACTGTCACCTTGATTTAACTGACAAAAAGTAGACTGACTTTCATTACCAGCAGAGATCAGCACAGAGAAGTGAAAGCCCGTCCCAGCTCGCTTCACGTAGCACAAGTGAAGGGAACTCTGTCACTGACACAGAGCGAGGCACGCACTAAAACCACAGGCACTGAGAGAGCAGACAGGCACTGTTCCACAGAGCATTACCTGGGATCTGGGCTCAGGCAGGTCTCTGCTTCCTAAGTAACTTGGGCTGGATGTTGTCTAAGTTTAGTCTGTGCAGGACATACTCATCTCTACGGGCTCTGCACCAATGGATTTCGTTAAGCTAAGCAGACACTCAATTCCAGAATAAACAGCTGTGTTTGGTTCTAGTACAGTTGTGCTGTTCTTGAATAACATGGCTGTGTCCAGGGATTTTTGTATTTTAGATAAAGAATCTTCACACATCTCTAGGCTTTTTAGGCTAAGAAAAACCAGCTGTTTGACTAGTCACTTCCTGCAGAAGACTTGAAAAAAATAAATCATCTTTTATAGGGGTTACTTACACAGCAACATAAAATCTGATACAGCAGGACCCAAATACCATGAGTAGAACAAATCAGCTTAACTTCTTCTCAGTCCTTAAATCACATCTACCTGCCTACAGCAACAGAAACTCAGACTATGGGCAAAAACACCCAAGAGAGATATTTAGGTTGTAATTCAGCCACAAAGGGTCAAGAAAGCTCTATCTATTTACACCCAAATATGCCCCCTTTGTGCCAAAATCATGCATTTAATGGAATGCTATAGAACAGTCACATAATTAAAAGCCATCATAAAGCCATCATAAAGCACAGGAACTGGAACAAGCTAAGGCAGGGTGAAGTAGCACCGCTTAGCTTTAGAATTTATGTTTACAAGTTGAAAAAAAAATTAGTAGTTATCAGAGCTCCTTAAGAGGCACAGCTTTATTCTGTACTATTCATTACGTGCAAGGATCAACCCTGAGATTTCTCTGCCAGATGACAAAGCAGCGGCCCATGGTGAACAGCTGAGGGCAGCTCAGCTGCTCATCAGTTAAGGAGGCACCATGGCAGCAGCTCAGGGACGTTGTTACCTGCAGTGAGAACCCCCACACTCTGCTGCTCTGAAGTTGTTCCACCCAAACCCCACGCTCACCTGGCTTTTAGCTGCAGCACCAATGGAGCGATTCTTGGGCCCAAAGGATATACAGGCTCTGCAAGGAAAAGAGTCAGTTCAGTCAGTGACTCCACAGCTGCACTGCACATCTTTAGGGTAAAAAGCACTGAGACTCTCTAGAACATCACTGGTTAATTAATATGATTTGGTCCATTTAAAAAGCTGGTCGTGTACATTCCATGTACACTCGCTGCAATGTGTACATGGAATGTTCTGTGGATTCTGGGAAAAAACAGCACTATAACTGCATTTAAAACTGCAACAGACCTCCCTGCAGAACAGCAGTAACCCCAAACTCATCCATGCTCCTTCAAGCTTCCCATCTGAGCACTGACTCACAGTCACAGCCTTATCTCAGTAATTGCCCCGTATGTGATGCACTCAGAGATAAGCTGGTTGCTAATAACACTGAAACGTTTGACTGCCCAGCAGACAAACAGGAGGTAAATCCGATATTAAGGAAATCATTCCTACAAATCTGTGGCAAATGCTAACTAAGCTTTCCAGTTTTAAGGCAAACCTTTCAAGGCAAGAAGAAACTACCTGCAGAGAAAGATTCGGCTTTCAGAGTTTCATCTGTAGCCACTGAAATAACAGAGTACAAAAAGAGAAATTGTGTTTTACTCCCCCCTGTTTGTGACAGCCTGCAGTTCTGAATAGAGAAACACTCCTTTTTGGAGAAATTCCTAGGCAAATTAAGCCTCTTGATTTACATATTCAACAAACTGTAGGAGCCCTAACAAAACAAAATCCAGTCCTCTAATCCAAGTTGCTCATACCACTGAGGTAAAACTTGGTGGGGGGAACCCTGCCATTAGGCAAGCAGATCTTTACTGCTCACACAACATGCCAACAGTCTAATTAAGCTGCTCTCCATGCAGCAGGCTAAGAATCTGCTTTACAGCCGGGTGATGCCATAGGGCTGCCACAGGAAACATTCCAGCTCAACCTGAGGTTTGGAATTGGGTGTTCCAAGCAGAAACTGTCAAAACCAGACCTGAAGGCTGGGGTGATAGAATTGCATTGGGTTTGTACTTCTTCCAATTTATTAACAACTTCACAAATGCAACAATGCCTACCCTAAAGTATGTGCTGCAACAGAATTACCATTTCTGAATAAATCTGCAGTTGTTTGAAACAACTGTTCATGAGATCAGTTAAACAAACAAACAAAAAAGATAAGTTTGTGCTCTGCAGACCCTCAGGCCCACACCAGTGGAACAGCAGGTAAAAATCTAATGAGCCCAGAGCTGAGAGCTGGTTATTAATATACTCTGGTCTCCTGAAAGGAATTAAGACATGAATTGTTGCCCTTCTCTTAGACAAACAAACAAAAAAATAGCCAGCTACTTCACTGCTGAATTCACAAACCAGGATCGCCTCACCAACACAAATGCACTAATTTAGATGAGAGCCTTGGCAGAGACCCAGTGCAGAGGTGAGTGAAACTAAGAAGGAGAAGGGAGAGAAGGAAGACTTGTCAACCATCGTCATTCCCAAATCAGTTCTCAAGAACCAGTGAACTCATGAAATACAAATTACACTGTTACACAATTTCTGGAAACTGCATAACTAACCAGTGCATTTTAAGTAGAAACATTCACAGTGAAGATCAGAGGTCTACTGAAACAACTTTGGAAAGTTAAAATCTCTGCTTCACATACCTGGAGGCATCTCCTCACCTCCCACCCACTGCCACTCCCTGGGAAGATCCCCTGTCCCCTGATAGTTCAGGTCCTCTGCACTGATATCAGCACCAGCTCCAGAAGGTCATTCACAATGATTTCATTTAACTCAAGGCCCCTCATCTCAACAGAAATAATTAAACTATCTTATTTTTTCCTCTCAGCTTTCACAACCTTTCTTTCTACCACTTTTCCATGTCCAAAGACAAACACAGTTTGCACAGCTTTGGGATGTACAAGTTCAAATTTTACAGCATTCCAGAAGAATCCAAATATCAGAGCTGAAAGCAGATTCTGTGGGAGTGTCATCTGTGCCACTGAACTCAGTACAATGCACTCAGTGGAGCTTATTTTAATAATATAAATTATTATAACACATACAAAACACAATGTTTTACCCTGACCATAAGCCAGTGCCTGAGGAAACCTGTCACAACACCTTGCGTGACTTCCCCTCTGTAACAACTGCTCAGCACTGACTGACTTTTTGAACCAGGCTTCTGATTCCAATTCACTTAAAAACCATGCAGAAGTTCTTTTAATAGAAGGGTCTGCTTGCAGAATGTTTTTCTGCATTCCCTCAGAACAGTACCTGGAGATTAAAGTCCTGTTCAAACCCTCTCATTTTCATTATGTTCATTTCTTCCAATTTCACTTCAGGCTCCCATAACTGAATTATTTCCCAAGAGATGCACTGTGTCAGATATTTTATTTAGCACATCTCCTTCAACAAGGGAGATTTGTGCTCACGTCTCAAATATATAAATATATTTATCAGCAGAACTTCAATTCCCTGAGGGCCAAATACCTACACCTATTACACCACAACTCTGATATTCTCTACATTCAATACTTTCCCAGTACATCTAACCTTTAAACTTCCACGTTATTGAGAACACTTAAGAGATCTCCAGATACTCGAGCACACATGCTGAATTCAAAATTTCCTTCTCCATTTATTCATTGCTTAGAGACAGGAGCAAGCAAACAGTGATGTATTGTCTAATGAAAAGCAAGGTCACTCTGGGATTCCTGAAGTGATGTGAGGGATCTAAAAAACCCCAAACATCAAAGATGATGCAATTGTCTCACCAAAACAGATACTTCAGGATCTGCTTAAATAAAGCCATACTGCAACAGAGGGGAAGCTCCAGAAACACTTTTAGGACAGCTTTCCCCACAGTTCCTCTCTGGGTCTGATGCCCAATTCTTGATGCAAATTCTTTTTCCACTTTCATTTCGCAACTCATTCAGAGTTTTATCCCAGTTCTCTCTCTCCTTCTCAGGACAGGCAATGCACACTCCTGCTGAGAATGTTAGGAGGGATCATTAGGGATCACACTATATCATGGAATTATGGAATGATTTGGGTTGGGAGGGCCCTTAAAGCTCATCCAGTGCCACCCCAGCCATGGGCAGGGACACTTTCCACTGTCCCAGGCTGCTCCAAGCCTCATGCAACCTGACCTTGGACACTTCCAGGGATCCAGGGGCAGCCCCAGCTTCTCTGAACACCCTGTTCCAGGGCCTCCCCACCCTCACAGGGAGAATTTCTTCCCAATATCCAGTTGGGATATACCTCCTCTGTCACTTTTGAAGCCATTCCCCTTGTCCTGGCACTGCAGGCTGCTGAGCAGCTTTACAAACTCTGATCCCAGGACAAGCCGTGGGGCTCACAACAAGCCTGGCACCAGCTCAGCCCTTCCCTCCCCGCTCCTGCTGTGCTGGGACCGCAGGGGAATGACAGCCGTTCTACCAGAACACGGCGTATGAACACACAGCGAATTAAGGTCTGGCACTTCCAGCAGCCAGGGATGCTTTTCTCTACACTCACAGCCCCCGTCCTTCTAATCCCAAGAGCACAGCCCCGCCTCGGGGGGGACAAACCGGCCGTACTGCACCGAAAGGCTGAGAGAGCTGGGGCTGCTCAGCCTGGAAATGAGGAGGTTGTGCGGACACCTCAGAGCGTCTTCCAGCGTCTGAAGGGGCTACAAGAAGCCGGAGAAGGACTCTGCATTAGGATCTGGACTGAGAGCACAAGGGGGGAGTGGCTTCAGACTGAAAGAAGGGAAATTTAAGTCAGATATAGGGTAGAAAATCTTCACTGTGAGGGTGAGGAGGCACTGGTACAGATTGCCCACAGAAACTGTGGCTTCCCCATCCCTGGAAGTGTTCGAGGCCAGGCTGGACGGGGTTTGGAGCAACCTAGGATAGTAGAAGGTATCCCTGCCCATGGCAGAGGGGTAGAACTGGATGAGCTTTAAGGTCCCTTCCAAACCCTTAACATCCTATGATCCTGTGATTCTATGAAAGGCAGCTGAGCGCGTCTCCCGAAGCCCCCTCCGCGTCTGCCGCGCTTTAGCACTTCTCTATAAGCACTTTACATCTCCGCTTCTCCCGGCCCCGCCGCTTCCCTCCCTCCCCGGCCCCGCCACGCCGGGCCCCGCGGGCGCCTTGCCGCCGCCTCAGCGCGGCTCGCGGGCTCACTCACGGCGTGCTGCGGTCGCTGTACTCGTTGGCGACAGTCTCGATGCCGCCTGCGCGGGCCACTGCAACGTAGCAGCTCTGGAAGCCCAGGTCGATGCCCACCACGGACATGGCGGCGACGCTGAGGGGGGAGCGCAGCACCGGCAATTCTCGAAAGATCCCGTCGGGCCGCGGCCGCGCCGGCGCTGAGGGCAGCCGAGATCTCGCGAGAGCGCGGGGCGCGCGGCGGCGCTGAGGGCGGGGGGCTCTGAGGGCGCCCGGCGCCTTTTCGCTTTGCTAAAGTTATTTCCTTGCGTAAGCTTCGAGGAATGGCAGAAAAAGGCGATAAAGTCACAACTTGGCAGCGCTGCAAAGGTCGATGAGTTGTTGCCCTCAGCCCGAGGCGGTCGGTGCCACAGAAAAGCCGTTTAGTGAAACTTTTTGCCTTGCCCATGATGTGATGACCTGAGGGTGACAGATGCGATGGATGGAGACAGCACACACACCATGAGATACAATGATAATAAAAATAGTTTCTGGAAATAGTTTTTGCAGAAAAGGACTGGAACACCTCCTTAGAATTTTTCTTTTGCGATTCAGACATCCCTGGAAATGTCCCAGGCCAGACTGAATGGGACTTGGAGCAACCTGGCACAGGGAAAGGTGTCCCTGCCCATGGCAGGGGTGGAATGAGATGATCCAGGATCCTTTCAACCCAAACCATTCTGGAATTAGATGTTCTGATTATCCCTGAATTCCAGCAGAAAGTCCAAGGCTGGTTTTGATGATCCCAGGCTGAAAATCCAAGGTGTCATAATTTGAGATTGTGTTAAAAGATAATTTGATACCAATAAAATTCAGCATATGATTGCTTTATGTCCAGCAGGACTTACAGTACACTTGGTCTATAATCATCACAGTATATTTTAATATTATCATATCTCACTGGGGCCCTCTCGCTGCAGATTGGATGAATACAGACACATTGTGTTTTCCAGGGCAGTGTTTGGCCACCAAGTGCTGTGTGGGCGTGTGGGAGAAAAGTCCTTTTAAGGATCAGGAATCTCTAAAGAGCTAAACAAAATTGAAAAAAAAAAATCTCTAGAAGTTCCTGGGACATTCCGTGGTCCCAGCAGTGGAGGGGGCAGTGGACACTGGAGCTGCTCCCCTTTGTAGTGTGAAAGGTTCTGCCAAGGGAAGTATTTTGGGATGAAAGCACGAAGGATTGGCAAATTCATCCTAACACAAACCTATCCCGACACTTACATCTATGACTTTCGTGAAACTGAATGTTTAGGAATACTTTTAATTCCACGACGAAAGACGGCAAAAAAACTCTGCGGCGGCGCAGTGTGATACAAACAGTGCGTTACCAAGTCCCCGGCGCTGTATTTACATGACTGCTCCTTGTTTTAGTGACACAGAAAACACCCCCAGAGAAACTCAATAGCGCAGGCAGGAAGGACTCGTGCCCCAGAGCCATTGCGTGGCTCAGCCATTCCGGTGATGCCGCTCTGGCAGCTGCCGGGAATCGCCTCGGGAATTGCATCACGGTGCTAATGACAGAATATTAATGAAGTGTCTGACCTCGGACGTCCTTGAGTGTAGCACGACGTGCCAAGGAGCAGCCCCGGCTGCTGCTCCGTGTGGGGAATGTTGTACAGCTCACAGCCCCGGGAACCCAGCTTGCTTTTAGGTTTTTCACTTTGCTTTTCCAAAGAGAGACAGGGAGCGGAGCCTGGCGTCAGAGGGGATGGGAGTGCCCCGGAGTGACCCTGGGCTGGCACATGATCCTGGGGCTTTGCCAGGGCTGCTGCCCTGGGCACGGGAGGGAGGTGGGGAAGAGGGGCCCCAGCAGACAATTCTGGTCACACTCGTCCTTCCTCAGAGTATCCACGCTGTGCTCCATTCAGTGCTTGACTCACTCTGTGCCCTGGGCACTCCTGATCCCGGTCTGCAGACTTGCCCAAAACTTACTCACTATAAATCCTTGCTTGGCACACCCAACACCCTCCTTTTCCTGTGATCTGCATAAGAAACAGAGATATGATTTCACTGGAACTCCAGCAGCACGGTGCGTCCCGGTGTGCTCCCAGAAGCTCCAGCTTCAGTTTACAGTTCATTGAGATTCCAATTCAGTCTTGGAATTTATTAACAACAGCCAAACACGACCACGAATGTGGGCTTAAAATAATCCCTGGCTGGTGTCTGTCACAAGCTCTTCCTTGGGCTGCTGTAAATAGCCCTTACACGTCACCCGACGTCAGGTCCATCGGGCTATTCTGGGATATTCAAATAGGAAATCAAATAGGATATTCAAATAGGAGGGGCTTTGTGATCCCCTCTGCTGAGGGATCTGGCAATCAGCTTGCCCCAGGCTCTGACATAAACCACACCACAGATAACCCAGTTCTCCAAAATCCCACCTCCCTGTGCTACCCAAGCTACCCAGGAGCCGTTTCCACCAGTTTCCCCTATCTCAAGAATTTGCAGGGAAATAAATATTAAAATGATAAATTTCCTTTTCTTCTGGTTTCATAGTTTTCCATCAAACCTGAAAAATAATTAGATATCATGAGTTTACAAATTAAAACCATCGGAGCTGGATGAGTGCCCACCAAACACAGCTCAAAGTACCCAAGACAGGGACGGGGACAAGGACCGGGACCGGGCTCTGCAATAACGTGGCGAGAACGGCAGGGGCGATAGAGAATCGCGGCCCGCGGGCGCTGCCGCTCTGGCCGCAGGAGGAGGGCTCTTTCTCTATGGTCCGGGAGGTCTCACTCTCTATGACCCTGGAGGACTCTCTCTATGGTCTGGGAGGACTCTCTATGGCGGCCGCACCCTGCCCACAGGGCCGCATGTCCCGGCGCGCCCCGCGGCCGCCACAAGTCCCGCCGTTCCCCGCGGCAGCCTTACTTCCGGCCCAGGCGTTAAGATGGCGACGCCCATGCACCGGCTGATTGCCCGCAGACAGGCGTGAGTGGGACCGGGGGGGCCGCGCTGGGCGCGCACGGGATGAGGAGCGGCGGGCGCCGGTGGGGAGGTGCCGCCCGGCGTTTTTCCGACGCTCTGAGGCCTCCACGCCGCTGCGCTCTGTCCCGGGGGGAGCGCAGCTCGGCTGAGGGGAAACACCCTCAAAACACGGCTGGGGCGAAGCGACGGCGGCCTCGGGTGTCCCGTGCGCGGCCGGGGTGTGGGCTCGGGGGTCGCGGCGGGTCCTTTCCTGCTCAGGGCGTTCCGCGGGAGCGGCTGTGCCGAGGCTGGGGGAGCTGCTGGCCTTTGGCGCTCGGTGCGAACGGGAGCGCGGGGCTCGGGGTGCGGGGAGGAGCTCTCGGGGCACGGGGTCACCTCACTGCTCCTCCTCGCAGGCTCAACAGCTCACACATGGAAAAATAACGTGCAGGTTCATGCTACTGTGATAAGTTTGCGGAGCTGTCAAAGAGGCAAAAGCCGAGCGAGCGATTCTTGCTCAGACGGGGATGTTGCAATCGAGTAATTCCTTCAACATCGAAGGGATCTGATTGCAGAGCCCTGGAACGTGGAAAGCACATTTTTGTTTGTTTGTGAAGTGCAGCAGATGTGTGTCCCACTCCCGTGGAGTGCTGGCGTTGGTTTTTCAGCTCTTTGTTGGTTTGGGTGTTGTTTTTTTTCCTTAAATTAACTTCTCTTGTTTCAATTTTTGGACTGTGGGGTTTTTGCCCAAACACAATGTGCAGAATGTGGTCAATTTCTTTGTGCTTTAGTAATAAATTCTGTTTTCCAGTGGAAAGTAATTTGGGATTTCAAAGTACTCCTGGAATACTTGTTCTTTTGAGTTGCTATTTTAAGGACTCATTTTTTAGATTCGATGTCTTTGTGCTTGCCGGGTCTGTGCTGAGCTGTGCCTCTGTCAGGTCCCCGCTAAAAATTTCCTTTGTTTTTGTGCTTTTCATTAGTGTCAGACTCGTTAGTGAGCTGTGCTGTTTGTAGATCTGCAGCTGCTGAGCAGGGCTCGTGTTCTCCTGGTAATTATCTTGGGTTTAGGGCTTAATCCTCACCCTTTTATCTTCCATGGGATTGTCTGCTGGTGTGAGCAGCTCTGCAGCCCTGCAAACGCTGAGTTGTGGAGTGTTGATTTAAACATCCAACTTGTTCCTGTGGACACAGCTCGGGGTGGGTCTGAGGGAGACAAACACTGAATTTTGGGGGTTTGTATTGATGAGGAGGAGGGAGAGTCACCTCTCTGCTGATTGTAACCACTGTGGCAAGGAGACAAAGGCAAAGCAAACCCCTCCAAGCTGTTGGGTTCTGTTCCTTCCCAGATATTCCTGCCCAAGCCCAAGTTCATTGTGCCCTGGGAGTTTAATCAGGTTTTCGTGCTGGTTTAGCTGAGTATTTCTAAGGCTTGAGGATGAAGCCAAATGCTCTGCATTGAAAAAGTGATGAATGTTCAGCACAAGATTCCCTTCAGAAACTGGCACAAAAAGTGGTGGCTGAAGCTGAGGGAGAAGCAATTCACAGCTTGGCTGGAAGAGGGGAAAATGCTCACAGCTGGTCTGTCACTTCATCGTCATACGTGAATCTGGGAGCTTCCTAGATCAGCCAGGCTGCAATTTCAGATAGTTTAGGTGGGCTGGCCTTGAAAAATTCATATTTTGGTGCTTGGAACAAAAACTGAAGGTGGCAGGAAGAGGCAGCAATGGCAGGGAACTGACACAGCCCTGAGCTCAGAACTAATTTTGGTTGTGACCTTGAGCAGTCTCTGGGCTGGGTGAGTTCCCTTGTTTATGAAGGAGCAGAGCAGCTGGGAGAGGAGGCAAAACAGCTTTGCAGAGCTTCAGAAGAGCAGCTTAAGAGCTCCAGCATGAAAATAGGAGTCTTCTTCCTTCCCTGATTTCTAAAAATTCCCATGGGATTTTACCAGAGTAGGAACTGAAACTGAGGGTGAAATCTCCCTGCTGCTGCTGCAGGTGTTTGGGGATGGGGCAGTCAGGGGGGGTCTGCCTCGATTCACTCTGCACAGAATGGGCAGGAATCTGACTGTCCCAAAGATAAACCTTGTGCCAGGCTTTACCAGCTCCTGGCTGTAGCTTATTTGGATTTACTGGGAGCCTCTCAGAGAGCCCTGGGCTGTGGGTGAGAATTAGACAATTTGGGACTTGGGTGTTAAATTTCAGGAACTGGAAATGAAGCTGCTGTGATTTCAGAATTTCAGTGATTTCTCTGAAGCCAGAGCCACCTGCAGCTGTTGGACAGCAGCAAACTGAGCAGTGTGATTGTTCCCATGAAAATGTTTTAATAAACAAAGATCTGTTTGCCTGAATTCTGTGTCTGCTTGGTGTTCCTGCCACTGTCCTGATTCAAAAGAAAAGCTGCAGCACCTGTAAACATCTGATTTAGTCATACTCTGATTAAAGCTGCATGATAAACTAAATATTTTTTCATGGGTAGAACAGGCCTGGAATGAGTTACTTAAGCAATTCTGCATTTTTCTAGGGAGGCAAACAAGCAGCATGTGAGGTGTCAGAAGTGTTTAGAGTTTGGCCACTGGACATATGAATGTAAAGGGAAGAGAAAATACCTGCACAGGCCTTCAAGGACAGCTCAGCTGGCCAAAATCCTTAAGGAGAAAGAAAAGCAACTCCTCCTGCAACAGAGGTAAGACTGGCAGGATGAAATTGAAATAAAAGAAAATATGTTGTCCTAGACCATTTTCTGTGATATTTTCCTCCAGACTGTGGAATGTGTGCTTAATGTTAGAGCTGATTTGTGTACTAGGTGAAATATGTACACTCAGGTCCCAGAGAGTTAAAATCAACATTTTAATTTCATTAACACCTGCTCATTTGAAATACACTTAAAACTGGTTTGGCCTGTCTGAAACAAAATGCATGCTCTGGGCCAAAATTGGATTAGTTGGAGCCTTTTTGGTAGTGGAGCAGTTTCCTGAATTCCTTGTTTGATTTTGTGTTTATGTGCTGTCCAAGCAGATGGGTGTGAAAGCTGTAAATGTATTTATTTATAGCAAAGCAGCAATTCCTGCCCCGTGTCCAGATTTGCTGTTCAGAGCTGCAGTTACACCTGGCCCAGCCCTGCTGCTCCCTGCAGGGGTCACACAGGTGAGGGAGAGTTGGGCTATCAGCTTTAACTCAGGCATGAAGTAAAAACAACTCACTGAATTGCACAATGATTTCCTCTTGTGACAGCTGAGAAAGTGGAGGGAACAGAGAAACCTAAACAGAACTCTGCATGTGACACCTGATTTCCTTTCCACTTTGCTCTGGGAGTACATTTTTTGCTTCCCCCCAGGTTAATAATTGTTTTAACAAGCAGAGGCAAAAGTAATGCAGCCCCTCAGTTTTCCATGAAGCTCCTGTGTGCCAGGGTCGTTTCTGCCACTCCAGTTTGGTTTCTGGAGAGGGACAGGGTCACTCCCAGTGCCACTCCTTGCACCTGGAATTCCTGAGGGCTTGGCCATGTATCCTCAGTCACTGCCACTTCCAGCTCATCCCAGGATGAGAGGGGTGGGGGATAGGATGGGAGGCAGGGAGAGCATTCCCAGTTCTTGCAGCCCCTTCATGGGACAGGGAAGGGTGGGAGCTCAGGCAAGCAGGGCTCCTGGGCCTCCTCAGCTGCTCCAGCTCAGCAGCAGTTCTGAGTCACAGGGCTGAAACCCTGCCTTGAGTGGAGACTCATTAGCTTGTGAGGAGAGTGATGTAAAGTGATTGATTTTGAAATTAATTTTAATCCAGTGAGTAATTGTGAGGTAATTAGAGTCAGCCAGTGTTGTGGATAGATCAGGAATGCTTGGACTGTGACATTTGGCTCCATTTGGAGGCAGACAGAGACTCAGGATTTTTAGGCTAAGTTTGAGTTGAAGGCTCAGATTATTTCCTTGTTGCTTTTCTGGTGGATTCTGCAGGTTGCCACTGGAGAATGGCAAATTGAGGGTGAAATTCCATGTCCTGTCCTTGGGCTTGAGTCTGAGTGTGGGATCATTTTATGTGGGAGTTACAGGACTGGCCAGTCTGGCACAAAAGGAGGTTTGGGGCTCTTACAGTGAGAGGCATGTGCTGGGAAAAATCATCTTGTGAAAGGAAGCCTGAGTAATCCCTAGGTGGGAGCAGTGTTTAATCCTGGAAAATGGGGCTGGATTCGCAGGGGTTATGTCATCATAAGCTCCTTAGCTGTGCCAGGAGGGATCCTGTTCCTCAGCTGTCAGTGCTACACTTCCAAGGATGGAGCTTTTTCTTCATGGAAAAACAATTTCCTGGGTCACACTGGTGCTTTTTGTGTCCCTTGCTTTGGGAAGTTCTTCCTTGCCTTTGGAGAAGTTGGGTCTCCCCCAGGTCTGCTTTGGAGTGCCTGTGTCACCACCTTTAAAGACCACGCAGGACTCATTAACCAGAAGGCAAACCCAGCCTAAAAAGGTCAATATTTACCTCTGACAACTTCAGCCAGGCCTTTTCAGCATGAAAAAGTTTCCCAGTTGTTCCAGGCTCCCTGTGTTTGCCTGCTGTTGGCCCCACGATTCTGGTGGCCACTCTGGAGGTGTCAGTGAGCCCCTCAGTGCCTGCCCAGCCTGAGCAGGGCTGGGAGCTGAGGGAATGGTGCTCATTCCTGCTGCTCTTGGAGCTCTGAGCCCAGCCCTGAGCTGGGTTTGTGGCTCTGAGGGTGAGGGAATGTCCAGAACAGAGTAGGAACCCCTGGAGTAACTCCTGAGTAACCCACCCCTTACACACGAGAGGGAGGCACTCCCTGAGTTGGGTCCTGTCTCCTCAAAGGTGTTTGGGGCTTAATTCTGTTCTCACAGTGACTCCTCTTACCTGGGACCCCCCTGGTTACCTGCAGAGGGTCTGAGGCCTTAGGCATGTAAATATGGATGGGATTGGAGTCTGAATATCAGTGAATCTTCCCCGTGCCCACAGGAGGGGAGTGTGGTAAACTCTGGTGTGATGATGATGTTGTCATACCTCACGTGTGAAAATAAAAAATGGAGAAATCTCATTTTTCTAGTGGCACACAAAGAACTTTCTTCTGTGGCACCACTAAAACTGTGTGAGGTGATGAACACTTGGGAATCTGAAACACATAGCTGGAAAGCATCAATATAAATGGATTTTTCTGTTTCTTTTTGCACTTGAAAGAAATGTGAAAGCTACAGGCTAAGTCAAGCTTTTACCCTTGATTTCAATCAATTCACTTATTGCTAAATATAGTTACACACAGCTTCTTTGTATCCTTTTCTCCTGTGCCTTTCACATCCCAGCTGCTGCTGTCCATACAAAATGAGGCAAAGGGGAGAGTAGAGCATAAATAGCACAGAAAATCAGAGGTGAATTGCTGGATTTTCCTCCCCTGGCTCATAGGTGGGTTTTGCTCTGCTCTGCACAGGACTGAGCTGCCCAGTGCCCTTTAAATATTAAACTCAGCCTCAGTGTGCTGCTATTTATTTAATTTTCCTATTGCACTAATTAAAGCCATTGTTTTTCCCCCCTTAAATAGCGCTGGAGAAAGTGCTGCAGAAAAGAAAACCAAGAAAAAAAGGTATGTGGGGACTGGTGGGGACTGGTCCTGCAGGACTTTGGGAAGGGGTGGCAAAAGTCAGCTTTGCAAATAAGTTTTGGGTTTACTGCTTTGCCTTTACAGCATTTTAGCTTTTAAAAGCTGTTACCAGCTTTTGTCTGACAGACAGCTGGAGAATTTCTACTCCTCCCTGTCCAAGAACTCTCAAAATTTTATTCTCTGTTTTTCTCCCTGCTGATTTTCCTCCCCCTGCATGATTTTGCTGTAGTAATAAAAGTCTTCCTATTTCTGCCTCAGAGTCCATCAGGAGTCTCTGAAACAAGACTGGCATGGGGGTTTCTGGTCTCTCATTGCTCCACCTGCCCATCCTGTTCTCACTTCTGCTGTTTTCATTCCCTTCTCCTGCCAGTTTTCTCGCTCTCTAGTTATGTCTAGAGGATGAAATAAAACATCCTAAAAATCCCAACTCAAAACCAAACAGAACCCCCTTGATCCCAAATTAAAGCAAAATCCAGGAAACGACCTTGCCAGTCTCCAAGTCCTGGTCAGAGCCAGGAACTCTTTTGACATTGTTTGTACTTTACTTTGCATTAATGTTTACTTGGGAATTTGCTTTCTTAGCAAATGGAGAGGAGGAACAGCCAGAACTGTGGCTGTAACACTCCTGGAATCGTGTTGGGAGTTTTACACCATGGAATGTCTGTGCAGTAACAGCCCCAGCATCTTTTCCCCTTTATTGTCACTTCTCTCAGCCTGACCTAACCCAGTTCTCAGGAGGTGTTTAAAGGCCAGGCCTTTGCTGTGTGTGGCAGGCAGTAAATAAGGCAGAGCAGATCTTTAAAGTGTTCCTTTATTCCAGGCTGTCCTGTGGAATGTGGTTTATTGGAATGCTGGGCTGTCTCAGTGTGTTTTAGCAAAGGTTGCTTTCCCAGAAGTGCCAATTTATTGCTGGAGTTACTCAAGACTGGTGAGATCATGAATTAACTGGTTTTGAGCTGGGCAGCTCAGGCCTCTTCCTGCCTCAGCTTTCCCAGCCACTGCAGCCTTTACTGGCATAATTATTTACAGAGTGAGCTCCAAACCAGTGCAGAAATGGACAGAGCAAAAGAGTTCATGGGGAGGAGGGTGGTTTGGGCACTTTTCCATTGAAATTTTAAAACTCTTGTAAATTTGGATTATTCTCCTGCCTCTATGCAAGCAGAGAATCCATCAATATAAATTCCTTTCCAGTCAGTTTGCTATTTTGATTTTTATTATGTTATGGGAAGAATTAAATCCATAAGTTCCAGATTTAAAATAAAACTCTGTAAGAGTTAGGGTTCTGGCAGGAGAAGCACAAACCTTTTCACAGAGTGTGTTTGTTTTGATATAAACACTAATAAGGCAGCTCAGGCCTAACCAGAAGAACAGGCTGAGGCAGAGCAGCTGCTGCAGAGCCCTGTGACCTCAGGTGACAGAGCCACCTTCCCTCCAGCTGCTCCTTGGCTCAGTGTCTCACCTGGAGTGCTGGAGTTACCCACTGAGAGCCCACTTGATATTGGAGCACAGGCAAATCTGCCTGGCTGACGGGCAGGATTGTGCCCTCATTCCCTCCTCAGTCCCTCCTTTCCTCAGGCCCGGCTGTGGCTGTGCCCACAATTGTGGGTTGGGTTTCAGTGGCATGCTGGAAACCCCTGGGGGTGACAGAGCAGAGCAGGGTGACAGAGCAGAGCAAGGTGCCAGCCTGGGGGTGTTGGAGCAGAGCAGGGTGCCAGCCTGGGGGTGACAGAGCAGAGCAGGGTGCCAGCCTGGGGTGACAGACAGAGCAGGGTGACAGAGCAGAGCAAGGTGCCAGCCTGGGGGTGTTGGAGCAGAGTGAGGTGCCAGCCTGGGGGTGACAGAGCAGAGCAGGGTGACAGAGCAGAGCAAGATGCCAGCCTCGGGTGACAGAGCAGAGCAAGGTGCCAGCCTGGGGGTGTTGGAGCAGAGCAGGGTGACAGAGCAGAGCAGGGTGCCAGCCTGGGGGTGTTGGAGCAGAGCAGGGTGCCAGCCTGGGGGTGACAGAGCAGAGCAGGGTGCCAGCCTGGGGTGACAGAGCAGAGCAAGATGCCAGCCTGGGGGTGTTGGAGCAGAGCAGGGTGCCAGCCTGGGGGTGACAGAGCAGAGCAGGGTGCCAGCCTGGGGTGACAGAGCAGAGCAAGATGCCAGCCTGGGGGTGTTGGAGCAGAGTGAGGTGCCAGCCTGGGGTGACAGAGCAGAGCAGGGTGCCAGCCTGGGGTGACAGACAGAGCAGGGTGACACCCAAGGCTCCAACAGCACTTGGCCCACACAGGGGACAGAATCAGATGAACTCTTGGAAACTTGTCCTGAGGAGGATGAATGGTACATGCTTTAAAAATTCTGTGCTTTCACAGAGGTGAGATAAACCCCAAACCCTTAGATTAGCAGCCTACAGCCTCTGCAGTCACGTTCCCAAATTATATTTTGTGTTGGAGTTTCACCTGTTCCCATCTCCATCCTCCTGCTGTCAGTACCAGCAGCCTCTCCTGAGAACAAGTTCCTGCCTGTTTCCTCTCCCAGCCTCAGCTCTTGCTTCCCTCTGGGAGAGGCAGCTTTAAGTGCAATATCCTGATGTTTCTGGGAGTGGGTTTTGGAATAAACCTAAACACTGGATGTCCATGGATTGCTGCTATGGATTCTGTGAAAGGTGATCAGGAAAAAGCAAGTTCAGAATTACTCAGGAGATCCTCTGATTCCTGCCCATCTCATGGAACTGCACAGATTGAAACTATTACTCCCATATTTTTTATTTTCCTTGTCTTAGTGCTGGTTTTTCCCCAGAAAAGTCAGTGCCTAAGCAGCCCTTATGGATTTATCTGTGATGAACGGTCGTTGTGTCTGCACACAGAGATAGCAGATGTGTTATAAAAACTTGAGTGCTTTGTGGCTTAATCCACACCCACATTTGTCAGCTGACAGGGCTGATATGATGAAAAAACCTCACACTCTTCAATAACCTTAACACAGGCACTTCCTGAGCTGTTATATTTAACCAAACCTTCTGATAAAAACACTGCATTAATTTTCTAATGTAAACAAGATTCTGCATTGTCATAATTTACATTTTTGAATGCTCTTTGATTGACTTAGGTGGGAGGGGAGGTGAATCAGTATCCTGTACTTCGGGGAAAGATCTCTGGAAGAATTGAATTGTACTTTCTCAGAATTCATATCACCTCCCTTAATCAGAGATGTTGATCTTGAGAACAGTGGCCCCAGGAAGGGCTGAACATCATTCTGTATGCAGAGCATACAGAAATCCTCTTTGCTGTGTTCATTCTGTCTTAACCTTGGATTGTTTCCACCCTTCTCTTCCACCTGGAAAGCACTAGCATCCTGTAGTGGCAGGTACTTTGGGATCTTCTGCCAGGAGTAATCTAAGAACAGTTTTTACTAGGAACAGCTCTGACCTTGGTGAAATCACTGCTGAAACCTCCCCTAACTCTTGCAGTGGCAGAATTTCAGTGTTGCAGTGGTGAGGCAGGGACTGAGCCTGGGTCATTTTCCCCACGGTTGGGTGGTAGGGGACAGTGAGGCCAGCAAAGCCCCTGCTCAGGGCTAGGAATGAAATCCTGGCCAGCTTTCCCTCCCTGCCTCTCTCTGCAGGCCTGCTGGGTTATGTCATGCCCTGGGGACACTCTGCCATTGCTCAAATAGCCAAAATCCATTCGTCCAGGAGTGGAAAAGGGAGGGGAGGGCAATGAATCCATCTTAGATGGATGGTGAGGCCTGGAAATTTCGATGGTGAGGCATGGAAATTTTCAAGGCAAATAATTGATCTTTGGATTATTACGACAGAGCAGAGGGAACACAGTGTGATGGGCTCTGGCAGGGTCTGCTCAGCTCTTTGTTCTCTCTCAGGTCCAAGAGTGTGACCAGTTCCAGCAGCAGCAGCAGTGACAGCTCAGCCAGTGACTCCTCCTCTGACAGCGAGGACTCCTCTACCTCCTCCTCCTCAGACAGTGACAGTGAAGACAGCAACTCCTCCTCCTCATCCTCCTCCTCCTCCAGCAGCTCTTCCTCCTCCTCCGACTTTGAGTCAGATTCCAGCTCCTCCAGCAGCAGCAGCAGCAGCAGCAGCACAGACAGCAGCTCTGAGGATGAGCCCCCAAAAAAGAAGAAGAAAAAATAGCTGGGGAGATGCAGGACTGGTGTGGAGTGACACTGCCCTCCCAGGGGGCTGGAGCACATGGCTGCCAAACGTTCAACAGTCAACATTTCTACTGCTCAAATTTCTGAGTGTTTTGTGTAGTTGTTCATAGGACATGGAAGGTATTAAATGCCACGTGAGACTTACTGAGAGAGTATTTTTGTGGTTTATCCTTTTATGGAAGATTTTACTTTTTTAGTTTGGAAAAAAAAGATCTATCATCAGATTTGTTTATATGAGCTCAAGTCCAGTACCCTGGATGTTTACATGCTGGAAAACAAAAGCTTTTTATTGCAGATTATGCTGTGCATCACGTGCTGTTCCTCTGTTAATGACAGCTGCACTTCCACTGAGAAAAATCCTCCAAACTGTTAAAAGCAGAAGTTTTTTAGTGCTGCTGTGGAGCTCTGGCATTGTTGAACCTGAATGCACAACATGTCCTGCACAGAGCCTCCCATCTCACTGGTGACAAATGGATTCTGTGCTGCTGAGCTTGTGTTCCAGTGGCTTTTCCTGATGCTTCCAGGTCAAGTCTTAACTGCACCATCCAGTTGAGTTGTGTTGATTTGCTACTGCTCAATGTAGTGCTTGTTCTGCCCACAGGCTCTGGGCCTTTCACCCCCCTGTGTCCTTGGTTTGTATATTGGAGGTGTTTGCTGAGTGTTGGTGTTGGAAAGCAGCAGCTCAGTGAAACAGGGCTGGTGCTGCTTTAGGAGTTTCATCTTTGTGCCTTTCTTTTTGTCTTGAGTTATAATAAAAATGTAACCGAATGTATGTATTGTATTACCTGTATTGTATTACCAACTGTTGAAACTGGTTGGGGAGGTGTTTTTCTTTATCTCTTTTATAACCCATTCCTCATAACTCCAGGGAGCAGGGGGCATATGTTCTGTTAATGGGCCAGCTGTTAAAACCGGATGGGGCAGTGTTCTTATCTCTTCCAGGACCCACCCTCCCTCCAGGGGATCTCTGCTGTTAATGGGCCATCGAGGCTCACTGCATGGCTGATACAATGACATCATCCCATGGGAGATGCTACACCCAGCAGGAGGAGCCAAGCATTCCATTTATCCAGATAAAACCTGAGATTCAAAACACCAGGAGAAAAAAATAATTAGAAATTAAGTATTTTATTTATTTATTTAACAGAAAACAAGGAATTCCCGGTAGGAAAAATACCATGGGAGATTTAGGGACCATTTGCTTGGGACATGGAAAAATCTCCCAGGATATACTGGGAGGGATCCCCCCAACCCTCAGAGACTGCTGCTTCCCTCACATTTGTCCCTTTAAAACAAATTCAAAAAAACCCAAATTTCCCAGGGCTGGAGCTGGTTTGGCTCCTTGAGGCTGTGTACAAACCCCAGTTTCCCCCAGCCTGGACTTGGAACACAAATAGTTGGAAGTCTGGATCCATCATCGACAGCGCCGGTCCGGACTGTGGCTCTGCCAGTGCCCACCCCTCCTCCTGCCCTTGGGGGGGCCCCTGACGAAGCACCAGCCCACAGTGAGGGGGTGCCCCATGAGCTCCTGCCCGTTGAGCCCCTCCATGGCTTCCTGTGCCTCCTTGTAGGTGCCGTACTCCAGCAGTGTGTAGCCCTTCACGTATCCCGTGCGCCGGTCCAGGTTCAGGTGGATGTTCCTGATCTGCCCGAATTGGGCGAATTGCTCGTGCACATCCTCCTCTGTGGCCTCCTCGTGCAGCCCTGTCACAAACAGGATCCAGCCCTCCACGGATCTCTGTGGGCCCGGCTCGTCCCCGTCCTGCTCCACGCTGTCGTACTCTTCGTGCCCCCGAGCACGGGATCCTTCCTCTGCACCAAAGCCACGGCCCTTCCTCTTCTTGACCTTTTCCTTCAGCTTGTGGAGGCTCTCGTCCCCATCCTTGTCCATTGGGAAATCCTCTCTGCCCACCTCGTGAAGATCCAGCACATCTGCCATCTTGTGCAGAGCACTGGGCACCAAAATCTGTCTTGATTTGGAAAGACAAGTGTCAGCCAGGGAAACCCAGAGCTTCCCTTGGAATGGAGAATGGGAACCCTCTCCCTCTGAATTATTGTAATTTTGAAATTAAGGGGCTTTGGGGCAGATATGGAAATGGGAATAACAGTTCTAGGAATATTAAAAATAGAAATGTAGTACAAAAACAAACAAAAAGGAGAACACTGACAGAATACAATCTATTGTTGTACACCCTGTTGGTCAGGGTGTTGGTGGCAGTCCAGTCAAGTCCTCCTGCAGTGACAGCTGTGGTTGTGTTGGAGCAGAGATGATCCTGTACAAGGGTCCAGTGGTACTGAGATGGGAATGCAGTGCACACAGGCTGTGCTGGGGTTCTGAATCCCAGGTTTTATCCAGGTGGGAATGCTTGGCTCCTCCCCCTGGGCAGAGCATCTCCAATGGGATGATGTCATTGTATCAGTCATGCCCTTGGAGCCTTGATGGCCCATTAACAGCAGATATCCCTCAGAGGAAGGGTGTATCCTGGAAGAGATAAAGAAAACCCCTCCCCAAACGATTCCAACAGCTGGTGATACAATAGGTACCTTTGGTTACATCCTGCATTGCAACCCAAGACACTTTTGTAAATTCAGTGCACCCCAGTGAGACAAGGGCTGGAGTGGGTGTTGTGCAGAACTCCATCACAATATTCCCATCCAAAATATAGTCAGCAAAACCAGAGGAATAATGACAAACAGAACTGGGCACTGTTTGCACTGGATGCTGAGTGAAAAAGAAACTCCTTGAAATAAAGGTCTCAAAGGACAGTGTTCCCCTTTGGATGTGTTTCCCAAGGAATGTGTGAAATGCCAGGCTGGGTTTTTGAGTGACAGTCTGCAGGAATTCTTTGTGGTAATGGCCCTGGAGCAGCAAGCGAGTGCAAAACCCCCACAAACCCAACAAAAGCAGATCCAAACATGTTGCAGAGCAGGGATTGCTGGATGCAGAGTGGGAATTATTTGTTTTTCTGGTGGATTGAAGCAGTTGCTCTTAGTGTTTTGTTTGGTGATGCAGTCTCCTGAATTTCTTATTGTTGGAGTGCCCTTTTTGGGGAGGGGGGCATCACTTGTGGAAGAATTCTCAAGTATCTTGGTTTGGGTTAAATATAGTATCTAAACTATTTTTTATATTTTTATGGAAAAAGTAGTGTGTAGACTTACTTTGGAATAAACTGTACTTATTTAAATGTTTGAAGATACCTGTGTTGTGTGTGTGTGTGTCTGTCTGTGACCACTCCTGTGTTTTACAGAACACGCTGCAGACTGTAAATAAAACTACCAGAAAGGTGTTTAAGTCTTGTGGAGTGAATGTACCATTTGATGGGAAAGTGAATAAATTATTAAACAGTAGTTGCTAAGTTGATGCTTACTGCAAATATCTAAAATATTTGTGGTGTTTGTGTGCAGGTTTCAGCTGGAGTTGCCTGGGCATTCCATCACAGAGGGGCAGGATTGCTATCCAGAAGTCCCTCTGTATCCAGATATTTTTTTTTAAGTTTTGTTTCAAATACAATGTTTTTATTGGCTTTTTTTTCTTGCCTTTTCCGGTTACTTTGTGTCTGCATGTTCTTATTTTGCAGATTAAATCCCCCAGCCTAGCCAGAGCCTTACCCTCCCTCATCTGCCTCTACCTTCCAGCTCTCCTGCTGGATTAGGAATTTTATCAAAACCCTGTTAACCAGCAACTGTTCCAGGGACTGCACACTTTAATCCCTCTCACTCCAGGCAAAGCTGCCACTGCTCATTACGGGGGAGCAATTGATGCAGCCTGGCAGGAAAACAGCCTCAGGAAAAGCCGTCACCTTTCAAGGAGAAACGCTGGGAACAGAGGGGAGAGCAGGAAAAGGGAGAGACAACCCCAGTTCTGAGTCCAGGGCTTTGTTAACCCAAACAGCTGCCATTCAAACAGGTTTTGGGTGCCCTGTGCATTGCACAGTCTCTGTGGATTAGTGCATGGATTTATTTTCTCAGGGAGGAGTCCTTAATAAATAGGAGATTCTCCAGCGGATGGATTTGCTTTGTGAAATTCTGTTTGTCCGAGCTGTGTCTTTAGCAGCCCCTGGACAATGGGTCCTGTCTGAGGTGGATCTGCACAGCCCCAGGCTGTGTGCTGCAAACCTTGACACCAGAACAGCAGAGAATCCCAGAATCCCAGGATGGTTGGGGTTGGAAGGACCTTAAAGCCCATCCAGTGCCACCCCTGCCATGGCAGGGACACCTCCCACTGTCCCAGGCTGCTCCAAGCCCAATGTCCAACCTGGCCTTGGGCACTGCCAGGGATCCAGGGGCAGCCACAGCTGCTCTGGGTGAACTCTGCCGGGCTGCCCACCCTTCCAGCCAGGAATTCCATCCCAGTATCCCACCTAACTCAACTCTTTGGCTGTGGGAAGCCATACCCTGTGTCCTCTCCCTCCATCCCTTGGAAATCCTCTCTCTCCATCTTTTCCCGCAGCCCCTTCAGACACCGGGAGGCCACAATTGGGTGACCCCGAAGCTTCTCCTTTCCAGGATGAACCATCCCAGCTCTCTCAGCCCTTTCCGGGCCCGGGATGTTCCCGGGGTGATACCGGGCCGGGCCCGGGGGTTCCGCGTCCCGCCCGCCGCCGCCAGGGGGCGCCAGGCCCGCGGAGAGCCCCTCGCGCGCTGCCCCACGTGACTCTCCCGCCGCCGCGCGAGGGAGGCGGGGCCGGACGACCGCGCCACGCCCCTTAGCGCGCGCTCCGCCGGGGTCACGTGGTCCCCCCGCGCGTCACGTGATCGGGGCGGCGGCGGCGCGCGGGGGCCGCCGGGAAGCGCCAGGCGGGACCGGGCCGGGATCGGGATCGGGACCGGGAGCGGGCCCAGCGCAGCCCGGCCGAGCCGCGGTCCTGCCCGAGCCCTGCGAGCCGCCAGCCCGGCGTCGGCCCGCCATGGACCGCCGGGACCCCTACGGAGCGGCCGCCCGCTTGTGAGCCGCCCCCCCCTCCCCCGGGCCGGGCCCGCCCCGCGCCCCCCGGCGCTCCGTGACTCGGGCCTCATCGTTCGCCGGTGGCGGCAGCCAGGAGATGGTCCGGGCCTAGCGGAGCGGCCAGCGCAGGTGAGCGCGGCCGGGCCGGGCCTCCCGCCGGCACCGGGGGGCTCACGCCGCCCCCGCCCCGGGCACTCCCGGGACATCCCAGCCGCCCCCCCCGCGGCGGAACCGGCGGGCTCCAGGGCGGGATCGGCCGCTGCAGGCGCATCTCCCGCCGGGAAGCGCGGATTTCCCCGCGCGGCCCCGGTGACACCCTGCGGAGGGCGGGGGTCCCTCCCCGGGAAGCACAACCGGGGGATTCCCTGCGGCCGGGATGCGGGGTGGGCCCGGGGCTGGCGGGGCCGCTGCGCTGCCCTCCCCGGTGATGGATTTAATCCTGTTCCGGTAATTGACGTCAGGGCTTTGTTCCTTCCCCTTTGCTCTCCGCGGTTTAGGGCCGGAGCCGCTCCGGGATGGAGCGGGCAGCACCGGCACGGGCAGCGGGGCTGCGCGGGTTCCCGGGGCTGCCCGCTCCTGGAACTGGCTCCGGGCAGGTGCTGCCGAAGGTCAGGGAACCAGGAGTCGGGGTTCCGGACACAATCCCGTCCCGGAGCGAGTGGGTGGCTGTTATGTAAAGCCTCATCCCTGTTGGGGGTTTTATTGGACTTTGTAGAACAGCAGTCACTTAACATTCCTGGACTCTGAGCTGACTTTTTTCTTTTTTTTCCCCTTTTCCAATGAACAAAACGAAGCGAGAAAGTGTCGAGAGGTGTAACCCAGGTATCCGTGCATTCAGTGCTGTGTCTGTGGTTCTCTTTTGGAAACGAGCAATGGTTAACCGAATTTTGGGGGAGAACGGAGTGTTTGTGCCCAAACCTCACTCACAGCCTGGGCAGATGCTGTACAATGGAAAAGGAGCCTGAAGAGGGGCAGGTGTGGGACCTGCTGTGCCCCCAGCTGATCTTTTGCCTCATTACAGCCTTGTTTGACCATTTTCTCAGGAATTCTGGTGGTTTTAACCATTCCCGTTTTTCCAGTGATGGCAGCCAGGCCCCCACCTGCCCCTGTGGGACTGAACAGGCCTTTCCTCAGTGTCCCTCTGGGATGAACTGGTTGTGCTCAGGTCTGTGTGTTTATTTGTCACCTGGGCTCCCTCCCAGCTCCTGATTTCTCAGGTGTATTTCTGCTTCCTGAGGTTCCTTTAAAACTGCTGAATTCTTCTCTCAGGTCCCTGTCGAATGGGGATTTGCAGCCCTGGGGGGGCTATTGCAAAACAGGATCCAGTGAAGTGCTTTGCAGGAGTGCTTGTGCACCTGATTGGTCATTTCGTGTCTCCTTTAATGAGGGAAACGTGATTAAACTCCCGGTGCTGCTGTTGTGTGTTGGCCTCGAGGTGTGAGACAGTCCCAGTGTCACACTGGAGTTACTCAGTGGTTTTACTGGGACTGGGGCAGGTCTTGTTGGTCAGGAACAAAATGGAAAATTTATCTTTTGGCGTTATTAATATCTTGGCTTCATTAATATATCAATGTTAATTTTTGTCATTTGCTGCCTCCTGTAGAGTGTGTTTGCAGCTCTGTGTGAGAGCAAACTCACTCATGTTCAGGAGTGAGACAATCCTGGCATGTCCTGAGCTGGAAGGGACCCCCAGGATCATCCAGCCCAGCTCCTGGCCCTGCACAGCCCCAAAATCCCACCCTGAGCATCCCTGGCAGCGCTGTCCAAGCTCTCCTGGAGCTATGGGGCCGTGCCCATTCTCTGGGGAGCCTGGGCAGTGCCAGCACCCTCTGGGGGAAGAACCTTTCCCAAAATCCAACCCCAACCTGCCCTGGCACAGCTCCAGCCCTGCCCTGGGTGCTGTTCCTGTCACAGAGATTGGAGCTACAGCCCCCAGTGAACTCTGACCTCAGGCTTCTCTTCTCCAGCAGAACAAACCAAGTGCCCTCAGCAGCTCCTTCATGGTCCTTCCACACCCTTCCCCATCCCCACATCCCTTCTTTGGATGCTGTGAGCTTTTTATCATTTTTATATTGTGGTGCCCAAAAGTGCCCCCAGGACTCCTGTACAGTTTAACAGCAATGAAGGAAAGCAGCGAATTTCAACTCAAAAGCTGTCTCAGGTCCCTGCTATTTCCTCTAAACATCTTTGCAGTTCTTGTTTTATGACTTTTCTCCTTGTCTCAAACATTGAGCCAGTGAGACTGAGCCCCTGGGGTCAGCTTTTGTGTGAGAAGCCACACATCAACCCAGAAAAATAATTCATATTTATATGTTTAGCATTCTTGCCAGTTCTAGTGACCTGAACTTGATAAAACACGATAAAACCCTAGTGAAATATGGCTTGGGTTTCTAGGATGTTTTTTTAGGAAGTCGGAATGTGCAGATGCCTTTGCATGGTTACGACCCAGTTCTTTAAGGAGAGGATGCCACGTTTCTGTCTGCACAAACCATAGAGTTTGCTGCTCGGGGGCTTTGTGGGTAAAGAGCTGCAGCAGAAATCTCTCCTGAGGTGTCAGCTGGCCCGTGGCAGGGTGGCATTGGCACAGCAGGGTGGCATTTGCACAGCAGTCACTTCTGTGGCTGTGGCGGGTGTGTTCTGCCCCAGCCTTTCCAGCGTGGGTGCTCCCCTGTCGGATGTGACTAAGGACATTCATGACCTGTGCCTTACTGCCTGACACAGCAGCTCTTGGCATCCTGTGATGCCTGGCAGCAGGGCCTCTGTGACCAGGTGATGGTGGAACTGCTGTCACTGTGTCCCTCGCTGCATTTTCAGGGCTTAGCACAGGTGCCAAAGCTGCTCGTGGCTGTTGCTGGTGCCTCCCTTCCCTTCCCTTCCTGCTCATCCTCTTGGTTTGGGAGTTTTGTAATCATCACTGCTCGTACTCTTTGCTGCAGATCATCAGAAATTTGCAGTGTTGAGGGCGGAAGTACTGAGAGTTCAGTCTTGAGAGCTGAGCCAGGAGAGCAGCACCTCTGCCATGGGCAGATTTGGGCACGTGGGGAGAGCTTGAGCAGCTTCCAAGAGGCCTCAGCAGCGTGTGTGCTGAGCTGGGAGGAATATCAGTTGCAGTGTCGTGTTTGGAGTCCTCTTGTGTGAGGATGCAAGTATAGTCTGGAGTTTTTGGTGACTGAGGTTTCTTTTCTGTGGCAATAACTGTTCTTGGCCACGTAATTTCAGTTTGTTACTCACCTGTGGTTTGTTCTACAGGCCTGTTTCCTTTCTCTCACTACTATGATGTCACAGTTAGCTTCAGCAGAGGCTCAGAAATAACTAAATTTGATGTTAGATAGCTAAATTTCAGTTTAGATTTGATCCAGAGAAGGAATCCTTCCCTGTGGGGGTGGGCAGGGCCTGGCACAGGTGCCCAGATTTGCTGTGGCTGCCCCTGGATCCCTGGAATGTCCCAGGCCAGGCTGGACAGGTCTTGGAGCAGCCTGGGACATGGCTGGGGTGGCACTGGATGAGTTTGGAGGCCCCTTCCCACCAAGACCTCCTTGACCTCCTTCTACCTCAGAGTATGCACCAAAACCAAAATGAGGTTGGTGTCACCTTCTCTAAACTTGGAGAACAGAACACCCCAAGCTGTGGGGAGATGGAGGGACTGTAGAATGAAGAGGAAGTGTCTGGAAAGGAGCCAAGAAACTTTAACAGATTACATTTAGCTAGAGCAGGGTTAGATGTATGTAAAATATCTTGCTAACTGTGTTAAACTAAGAAAATAAGCAATCAAGTTCATAGAATTGCAAAACTCAAGATGAAAGAACTTGTGTGGCAGTTATTCTTCTCTTGCAGGATGGTTCCTTCTCTGCAGTCACTAATGACTAACGAGGTGCTCTGCAGCTTGTGAAATGACAGGGCTGCTGTCAGTGCTTAGGAAATCCAAGCTCACAGCCCCTGCTCCTTGCTGTCACCGAGCTGCTCTGGGAGCACAGTCAGCCCCAGGTGCTGGAGCTGTGCTGTTCTCTGCCTCTCTCCTGCAGGAATCCAGCTGTATTCTCTCCTTAGCTGCCTGCACTAGGTGCAGTATTCCAGCTGAATTCCCTGTTCCCAGTTTGGGGCAGTGCTGGTGCTGTCTGAGGTGAGCTGGTGCTCTGAGCTCGGCGTGGCACAGCTCCTTGGGGCCGGGCCAGCCTCAGACGTGCTGGCCAAAATTCCGTGTTCCCTGGAGCTGAGAGCTTGTTTGCCTCATGCACTCGAGTCTCATTCGGTGTCTGCCATCTCCCCAGGCTCTCAGACTTTTACTACTTTCCAAGTTTCTTCCTTCAGCGCTGTGTTTCAAACCCCTCTCTTTTCCCTAACTCTGTCTTTTCTCCCCAGTGATTGGAGTTCCTCAGGTTGTCTTGTCTCTTGTTCTTACTTGGTTCATTAATTCTTGCTGATGAATGTAAAACCTGGGTTATTAACTGCCAGTAGCACCAGGTACCAGCAGGAAAAAAATCTTATACTCCATAATGTACAAACATGGAATGAGGGAAGTTCTTGCCCTGAAGTCTTGAACTAATTTTCTTCTGTTAACAGCTCATTAAGAGAAATCTTCCTGCTCATCTTTTTATGGAAAACAACACCTCATGAAGCAGCTCAGAGCCCCTTTTACTGACTTTTTTTTTAACAGTTCATCACAGTTTTTATTCACGTCACAGCATTTATTGATACATTACTTGAACGTGCTGCTTTCATGTTTTATAATTAGACAAATAGAGTATGCTTTTACTACTGTGTAATCCTGCAGTGATCATGTTCTCCAGGAGAGGCTGGTTTATCATTCCATCTCTCCCTGTGGATAGGTGTGCTCCTCTGCAGCCCCACAGCAGTTTCTCACTATTCCCAGTACTGCACTGGGAACATAAGGAGGCAGGAGACCAGAGGCAGGATAATGTGTGATTCTCTTCAGCGTGTTTGCTTCTGCAGGATTGATGTTCCCACGTTATTTGCAGTTTCCAAGAGCAGCTTTAAGCTGTTTGTCCTTTGGGCTGGAAACTTCCCTCAGCTTTTCAGCTCAGTGGGTTCCTCACGGAGGGGCAGAAATGATCCCTGGAATGGTTGTGCTCCTCCTGCAACTCCTAGGCTGGCTGAGGGCTGGGAAGTGTCAAAAAAGGTCTCAAACCAAAGCAAATCCCAAAATCTTGAGCTTTTCCAACTCTGTAACCTTTGCTGTGTGTGGTGTTAGAATGAGAGGGCAGCCAGGTTTTTTGGTGTGACTTTGTCATCTCCTGGAAGTGGGGGCGAGCCTTTGGTGCCTCACTGTAATTGGGTCATACATCGCTTTATGGACAGACATTTTCCAGTTCAAGAAGAAAATAAAGAATGTTTGATTTGCAGAACCAGACACTGAGAAAACAGTGTTTGTGATCAGTGACAAGTTAAACTCCTGAGACAGAGGAAACTGTTTCCTCTTGTCCTTAGCTGGGATTCTAAGATTTCACCGAGGTAAATTGTTCCAGAGTCGATATTTCCCTCTACAGTTGGTTCCTGTGGAAATTTCATGTTGTTGAACAGTCATTCAGTTTTCACTTTATTTTCCTTTGAAATTCCTATTGTTCACTTTTCTTGCTGTGATCCTGTTGAAGGTGTCTGATTTTAAATGAGTATTGGATATTTATATTGTTGTCTGCTATGTTTTTATATAAATTTTGCTTCAAGAACTGTGTGCTGCCACGTATTTCCCCATTCCTGCTGACATGACTATAAAAGCTCAAACCTGATCATAACTGTCCAGCTTTGTGCATTCACATGGAGTTTTTTTTTGTTTCTGCATTTAATTTAATTTCCAAAAGACGTTAAAGAGATTTCAGTGATGGAAGTGCTTAAATGGTTTTAATCAGGCTTTGATGTGCACAAATCGTTAAAGCGAGGAGGATGAAGAGATAAGAGTCCACAATTCCCTTTGTATGGTTTGGCTGCAGAGGAACTCTGCAGGAGGAAGTGTTCAGGAAATCCCAAAGGCTCAGGAGCAGCCACAGGACAAGGGAAAACAGCCTTGAGCTGTGCCAGGGGAGGTTCAGGCTGGATATTGGGAAAATTCCTTCGTGGAAAAGGTTGTCCAGCATTCCACAGGCTGCCCAGGGCAGGCTGGAGTCCCCAGCCCTGCATGGGTTAAAGTCTGGATGTGGCACTTGGGGACTTGGGGCAGTGGGAATTGTCAGACTCGGAAATTGGAGGGCTTTTCCAGCCTAAACAATTCTATAATTCTGTTTTTCCCCCAGTGAAGTGGAACAGGAAACCAAAAAAAGCTACATCAAAATGGGAATTTCATTGGTGTGATGTCGTGCGTGTCGTGGGCAGAGGAATAACCAGAGTTTCTGTGGAAAAAGAAAATAATTTGAGAGATCTGCCAACGTAACTTTCCAGTGTTGCATTATAATTATCATAAGCATTTCCTTATTTAAAGATAATTTTAAAATTGTTTGGTCAAAGTCCAGATTTGAAAGCATTAAGATGGAAATTTGAGAAAATTGAATATGGGAAACAGGTTGAAGCACTTAAAGGAACATGTTCTAACTTCAGCAAGTTGTCCTGTGCTTTGGCATAAATAAAATGAACCTAATGCTGAGTGAAAAATGCTTGATTTTACAAAGATTATTGTATTTTTGTAACTTCAAGAGGCCTTGAAGCACAAAGATTTGCCAAAAGGAGATTAAATGGATTGATGCACTGATATTTTCCATATCTCCTGGGATTTTTTTTTTTTTAAATGTTCTGAGTTGTCCTTTATGGAACAGAGCTTCCTGAGAGTTTATTTGTGTGTTTTGAGGAGGATTTTATATTTTGGAGTGAGGTGCTCTGTTTGTTTGACATTTCCTGTGAAACCTTCCAGTTCACCTCTGACTCTTACTGGTGTGGAGCTACTGGAATCCCCCTGGCTGTGGGTGAAAAGCACTGTGGCCACATGGAATATTGGTTTAAATTGCCTGCTGAAGTTTGGGATTTCTGGTTAATTAATTGGTTTTTAAATTAATTAATTTAGATTTAATTCAGCCTTCTGATGCTGATAGGATAAATTAGCATCATCTTATAGCATTGATTTGCCATGGTGGAAACTGGTGTTTGGTGTAAACCAGCCTTTAAAAGATAAAGGGTGAAAAGGTTTTTCCTGGAGCAATTGCTCGTGCTGAAAGAGCTCCACTAATTATCTTTAATGAGCAAAAAACACAAGTAAGGACTTTGCACTGTGACACATTCTTAGCCAATAATTACCAGAAATATGTTTTAATAGGAGAGAGTTTTAACAAGTAGTCTTCAGCTTAAATTTGTTAATCACTAATAACCTCCTAAAAAATGACTTTCTTCAGGTTTTTTCTTCAGTTTTTTTTTCTTCAGCTTTCTCTTTTTTTTTTTTTTTTTTTTTTAGTGGAAAAAGTTGCATTATTTCCTGGCCACGTGAAGCAAGGTCCACACTGAACTGGCATTAAAAAATGGTTTTGTTTGTTTTTTCTTATTTATTCAGAGGAATGTTCAAATCCATCCAGTCATGATTTGCTGACAGACTTGAAGCTTAAGATGGTCAGAAATGGGTGTGGTTTAATCTTTATTTTAGAGTATGAAATTTGGATCTCATTAGCTGTCTAATGGGCTGATTCCTTGCCTTAAAACTTATTTCAATGCATTATTCAATTTTTTAAAAAAAATATTATGTGTGACTCTCACTATAAATAGTGAGTCATACCTTAAAAAAAATTAATTTGTGCTTAGAAGAATTCCATTAATTGAACCCCCAGCTCGGGTGTCCGTCAATGCCCAGCACAGCCTGGGAGCTTTAGCAGTTCTCACCATGGAATTTCTGTGGCACTTGGGAGCAGATTTGGCTCTTCCAGAGACATTTCCAGGCTCCAGCTCTGACCCAGCTCGCTGTGAAGTGGCCTCTTGCATGAAGGGTTTTGAAACCCAACTGAATTTTGACACGGCTTTTGCAATGGTTCTTGTGTTTGTCTTTAACTTTGTGCCACAGAACACTGAACTTCTCTTTCTGGTGGCAAAACTCACCATGTCTCACTGGCTGGAAGTGAAATGTGTTGGTAGAATTCTGTATTTTGTTTCATGTCTTTTGGTTTAAAGCCACATCCAGAAAAGTGCAAAAAGTCGTAAGAACTTTAGGGGAAAAAAACACCCAAACATCATTATTATGGGAAAATAGGATGTCATTTGTATTAAAAGAGTTTGTACAGCTAAATTAACATTTATCAACTGTTTTCCTGAGATAAAAGGTACTACACTAAATGCCCTATTACTCAATGGGAGCAGAAATATGAATGTTTTTCTCGGTTTGCTCAGGGGGATTATAAAGTGCAGGTGGCATTTAGTAGGTAGGATGAAAAGTGAAAACTTTCCAGCTTTTTAAGCCGTGTTTTTTTGGAAGCACAGCACATCAAAGCTGTGGCTTTCCTGCTGCCTTTCAGCTTCCCTCTCTAGACAGTTCTGGGCCCTTCCTCTCGCTTCCAAATTTTTTTGCTCTGCCTGCAAATCTTAAATGCTGCTCTTCCCCAGGTTTTTCCAGAGTTTTAACTACTCTCTGCTCTCATCTGCAGCGTGTTTAAATTTAAAAAAGGAAGTTTGAAGGTACCAGGAAGCATCCCAGGTCTCAAAGCTGTCATGTTCTGACAGCAGATTTTAGACAAGTTGGAAATGATGCTGAGTTTGGTAAAGCCTTTGCATACAAGTTAGGGCTGAAAACTGTGAGGGAAAAGTTGCATTCTCACTTTTCTGGTACTCAGAATTGTGGATTTTGTGAAATCTTTGAGGTGAAAAGAATCCCAGAACTGCTGCAGCTGCCGGTGGGGAGCACTGGGCCCGTGAGAGTTCAAGCCACCCCTTTTGAACAGATATTGATAGAAATAGGTTGATGATAATTTAGGAAATACATTGATGCTGAGATGGATCCACCCCGGTGGTTTTGGAGCTTCCCCTGCAGTTGTTTTGGGAACAGCCTGGACACAGATTTCCCTTTAGGCCTCTCAGCTGTTCTGTGGCTCATCCTGAGTGGTTTCCCGTGGTTCTGAGGAGATTTAAATAATTAAACAATGAAGTTTTTAATTCTGGTTGCTCTGCTCCCCAGCATCCTCCTGCTCTTCCTCCATCCCTCACAAGCACGTTGCAGAATTATTATCTCAAACTGATGTTCAGTTCAGTGAGGGATGCAGCACAGTGGGTGAACTTGGCCATGATGGGAAGTCCAAGATAAATGTCTTGTGAGACAGGCAGACAGATGATCTTACACTGAGGCTGCAGGAAGTGGCAGTTAAACCAGGGTAAAGTGTCTGATAAACTTTTTCTCTGCTTTCTCTTTCTGTAGTTGAGATGGGAGAAGGTTGTGAACCTCGAATGTGATTTTCCCTTTTGCCTTTTCACTCCTGGTTTAGATGGCACCTCATTAAAACCTTCTCTGCTGTTTCAAATCTTACACAGAGCAGATTTATCAGAGAATTTCTGTCAAGTGAATCCTTTCTTAATCCTAATGCCAGAGTTCATAGCACTCAAATGTAATGATGTCTTTTATGAAAGTAAATTATTGGGAGGAAGTCAGAATGATAATAGCCAGATTAATGTTAGATGTCTGAATAACTATTGCTTAATAAAATCTAAATGCCAATTGTCTTGGCTTCAAAGTTTAAGCAGATGAACATGTAGGCACAGGAATTGGCTTATTAAGTTTCTGCCCAATTAAAGGGCAGAAAATTTGTTGGGAAACTGTGTTGGAATATGTTTTGGTTAGCCTGTGTGGACATGAAAGGATTGCACGTAAAAATGCTGAATTTGTGATGGTCCATCTTTGCACTGGGGGAGTTAAAGACTCTCCCAGCGATGGAGGATGTCCTTGGCTGAGTGGGAGATGGAGTTGGGCTGAGGTTGGCTGAGAAGAAGTTTAACTGAGAAAGAAAAGAGTGTTCCTGGTGCATGGCTGAGCCTGAGGTCTGCACTGCTGCTTTGGTGATCTCAGCTGTGGAGTCTCAGGGCAAGGAATTCCACTGCCTGGTTAAGAAAGTCCCCTGTTCCTCAGAGTACACATTGCAGGGTGAAGCAAATAGAAATGCAAAGGCTTGGGAAGGCAAAGTTGAAATTCAGCTTTGCTGGGCAGCGGCAGCTTCACCTCCCTCCCCTGGCTGGAGCTGGTGCCTGTGTCAGGAGTTCATTGAGGCTCCTGTGTCTTATCTGACCTGGAATCCTCACCTGGCCTTGGGGCAGGTGCAGAAAATGCCAACTTTAGTGGCTTTGTGGGCTCATGGTGTCCATCCCTGAGTCAGGGATGTCACTGTAGCATCTGTGCTGTCCCCCAGGATGGAGCCTGGGGAGAGAGGGACAGTGGATGGGGGAGTGACCCTCCCTCTGCTCCCTGTCCTTGGAGAGGGGAGGAGGAGCAGGGATCTGTGCTGTCACGTGCCAGGCTCTCCTGTTCCTCTCCCATTCCTGAAGAGACAGGACAGAAAGGAGGGACTGATGTCCTTGGAGCAGCTCTGCTCCCTGTGAAGGAAAAGAGTTGGGAATTAATTTCTGTGTTCATCAGGGAGGGGGGACCAGACATTTTCCCTCCTGGGTAGTACTTCTGCACAGAAATGAGACATTTAAGATATGTAGTATTGCATTTTTAAGGTCCCTTGAGTGAATTACATCAAACCAGTCCTGAAAATTCTTGGATCTAAACAACTTTAAGCTGTTTTAGTAGTATGATTTTAAAATGGACTTATAATGCTTTTAAATGAGCTGCACTTCAAGTGTTGAATTTAAAAATGTCCTCCTTGACTTGGCTTTTAAAATCCAGTTGCTGGAGGTTCACTTTTACCTTAGTTAGTTCTTCTACCTTACCTTGGCAGGAGGAGTGGAACTGGATGATTTCTAAAGTCTCTTCCAACCCAAACTCCATTTCTCCCTGTTTCTGTGTGCTGAATCTCACGTATGATGAATGATGCACCCAGTTCTCATCTGGACTTGTTAAATGAAATGTTACATTTACAGAGCCTCTTTCTGAAGGATCCCCAAGTCCTTTTCCAGTGCTGAGTGTTGAGTTACAAATGATCACTGTAATTCTTTTATCCACCATTGCTGTGTCTTGGCCTCTCAGGTGGAAGATGCTGACTGATCCTCATGGAACCTGATATTTGAGGGATGAAGGGGACTCTGGCAGCTAAAACTCGAAAGCAGGATGTAATTACTTGCACCATCACTTGACTGAGACGCTGGAATGAAGGCCGTGCTCCCACACAAAGTGCTGTGGAATTTCTCCCAGCTAACGGTGGTGAAGGATTTGTGCTGCTTTGTCTGGGGAGCAGCACAAGTCCAGGCACATCGAGCTTGCTGGGGATTTCTGGGTGCTCCAGAGCTGAGTGGGAAGGAGAAATGCCTGCAGCAAACTGCTGGCTCTGCCTCCCTGGGAGTTCTTGTCAAACATTAACCAGGCCCAAACCAACTCATTTTCTGGGTTTTTTTTTATTTAAAGCTCTCCCACCCTCAGAACCTACAAAGGTGTTCCCAGACAGCTCTTGGGATGATATTCTCCCTGGTGAATGTGAAGTAGGAATTCCTGATGTGAAGGGTGGGATAGAAACATTTGTGTTTGTATTGTAGGAATGAGAAACATCTATGTTTCAGTTAGTGGTGAATCTGATTTATATTTGTATCATATTACCAGTACAATTGTATTTGAATTGTATTCCCGAGAGTGCAAATGAAACCTTGGAAGGAGGGAGGTGGAGCTGTGGAAAAGTTGATTTTTATCAAAATAGCTGAGCAAGATGATGGCTCAGGGTTTGCTGTGTTCACCTGTGCAGCCTCACCCTGTGATACCGAGTTATGGGATAGAATTTTGGGATGCTGGGGGTATGCAGATCCCATGTGCACCAGGAGCCATCCCAAGCCAAATCCCCCTCCCTTGGCATGGAGCCCTTGTCAGAAGGTGAGGGACAGAAACAAAACTTCATGCTTTTGAGAAGTTGGTTTTTTACTCTGTCTGGACACATACTAAAACTACTTGAATTCTGTGTAAACTCATGTTTTTAGTTGTGTTCCTTATTTCAGTTATAAAAATGCTTTGCACCATCACAGTTATTCTCTGAACCTGTCCTGGAGAATCATCCTCTTTGTGCTTTTTTGGGCAAAGCTGTATTGTTTTACTAGGAAATGTTACATTTTTTCTCTGTTTTTCTTCTTCACCATCACATAGAAAGTGGAAGATTATATGTACACTTCTATAAGTAGCTCTTGGTGACACCAGGGCATGTTCCTCTTTGTGTGCTGGTGTTTTTGTGTTAATTTTGTTGTTGCAGGGCAGTTATTTTTCAATGTCTCCCTTTTTAAACAGCTCCTCTGGGAGTGCATTTGTATTCAAAGCTGACAGAGTAGCATTTTAGGCTCCTGCACATGATTTCAGGGCAGGATTTGTGGTCATGCCCTACTTGATGCCCCCACAAGCTGGGAGAAGTGTCCTGTGCCAGCTCCTGAGATGCCCATCAATTCCTCATGATAAAAAGAATATTTGAAATAATCAACAGCTGTCCATGGAAGCAGCATTAAGGCAGCTCCAGGTGTTTTAAAATACCTTCTGAAAACATCATTCCTTGCTACAGGCAGGCTCCCCAGCTCTTTTTCCCCTTCCTTTTAAGAAAAAAAAGGATGAAATCATGGGAGCTGGGTGTGCCCCGCAGCTGAGTGTGCCCCACACGGAGCTGGGATCCTGCACGTTCCCTCGCAGCCTGTTTATCCTTCCCGGCCAAATGTTGTCAAACAAAATTGGGGTTTCATCGCAGCCAATTAACCAATTAACTGTTTGATTCCTCTTGTTCATGAGACCAATTGAGATTGAAGGAACCCTAGAGTTAAGTGAGGATGTCTGGAAGGAAGTGGAGGTGTTGGAAGCAGGCTTTGAAGATGTGCTGATGGCTGGGTGAGGTGTGGTGGGATCGGATCCCTTTGGATGGGCTTCGTGTTCCTTGGGCCAACCTTCACCTTTGATGGTTTTGCCTCACGGGGTCTGGGAAGATGAAGAGATGCTGCTGGTGCTGAGCTGGAGCCAGGACTTGGCTGCCTGATGTGGTTCAGGGGGTGAGAAGGGTTTGGCCAAGGTCCTCTTTCTTTTAACAGCTTTGCCAGGAAAACTCAGGCAGTGTGGGGGTGCTGGTTGGGGTTTATCTTTAGTCTGGAGTTGTGGTTCAAAAGTCCCAGAGCTGGGATATGCCCCCTGCCCGGAGGTGGGAAGCAGGAGAAGGCAGCACCAACCCTGCTGTTTCATCCTACAAGTTACACATCCAGGGTGATGATCCCTCAAGCCAAAGCCGTGCCCTTGGAGCATTAGGGATGAACAGAAATACCAGCTGGGATTGTGAAGAGGTTGGAAGGAGCAGTCAGACTGTGTGTGTGGTCTGAGTGATGCGGTGACACTCAGTGATTGATGTGCTGGCATGCCTGGAGCAGCAGGGAATGGAGCTTCAGGAATACACACGGGGAGGCTGGGGCAGGAGTTTCTGTGAATTCCCTGCTGGATTTCCTGCTTGCTTTCAACTCTTCCTGTTGAGCTGGAGCAGAGGTGTGAGATGTGAAGGGTTTGTTGTGCAGGGAAGTCTCAGACACAGGGACTGTTCAAAGTACAGTGGGACACACTGCAGGAGGAGTGACTCAAACCATGCTGAGTTCAACTTCCTAAAAATAGAAATGCTCTGCTGTGCTTTAGGCCTGTTTTCTGATTTTTAAAAAAATTTTTGAACTTCTCTTTTCCCAGATGTGAAAACTAAGATGACTTTGGCCCTTGCTGCAGGGACATTGTTCTGGCTCTCTCAGCCTGGCTCTGCTCCTCCTTCACACTTCAGCTCAGGCCACCTGGGAAAAGAGAAATTTTAGCAGGATCATCTTGGTAGCATCAGGTGCAAGGCAGCAGGTTCATCTTCCACTTCCAGGCCTGTGCAGGGAGGGAACAGAGGTGCTGTCGTTGTTCCCAGAGGATGGAGTGGTGGGAGCAGCACATTTTAGTGGATATTAAAGATTTGTTACAACTTCAAGTGCTCTGGAAACTGAGCTCCTGCAGTTTCCTACCTGCTGCAGTTAATTGCCAGCGATGCTGATCAGCAGACAGGCCTTGCACATCTGCCTTTCAAAGCACTTCTCCTGGCTTCTCCTGAGCATGGGAACATTTCCCTTCTGCTAGGCTCGTGGCTGTGGAAGATGTGGCTTTGAGTGGGAAGTTGTCTGAAGTATGGAGCTAAGGAAGCCCCACAAACTTCCTCTATTTACACATTTAATGCTGATGTGATTTTAATGGCCTCGTACATGTTACAGGCACTTAAAATAGCTCTGTGTGGAGATTGGATGGTTAGATACCAACAAGTCTAACTTGTATCACAGTCAAACTATTTGCTCTATTAAGAAATGTAAAATAGTTAAAACCCCCTAAACTAAATCCCCATACAGTCAGGGTGACTCCCCATGAGGGTGTTTATAATTTACTGCATTACAAAAGGCTGGGGAGGGTTGGTTAAAAGTGTCATTAACTGGTGTCTTTGTGATGACTAATTTTACATTGACCTGGGCAGGTACAGCCACATCAGCTCTGGGTTTGCACCAGCTCAGATCTCAAGTAAATCTTTGCTGTAATGTTCCTTTTGTGTGACAGTGTTGGTACAAAGGATGGTTTTTCTTCAGCTCTAAGAGTTATTGGAAATGTTGATGCAATTTTAAGAGATAATGCTTGTCTCTGTAAAAAATAGTGAAGGTCTTTGTAAATATTTAACCCTTTGTTTGGAAAACAGAGGTGTAAAATTCTTTGTTAAAATTATAATATTCTGGATATATAGCTGTATATAATTCCTGATCTTAGTGTATTGTTACTGGGAATGAACCACCCAGAACCAGAGCATTCCTATTCCCTGCCTCAAAATTTGCCTTTAATTGTAAAAGCCATGGACTCAGACTGTTCCAGTTGGCTTTAACTGATCAGTGTCTTTAATTAAATCTGATATTTATCTGTGTTGAAATCCTACATATGTAACAAATTGGGCTACAGTCTCAGGAATGAGCTTTTTAAGCCTCAAACTTCTAAAACAAGTTTGTCATCAATGCCAGAATAATCCCAGGGGTTTGCTGGCCACATTCCAGTGCACAGGTCCCTCTCTCAGCCTTGATGGCCACCTGTGGTTACATGAGTTCAGCAGCTTACAGGAGAACTGGAGAAAAAAGGGATTTTTCCCATAAAATGTAAGTTGTATTCATGGGTTTGGATCAGCACAAAGTTGGGTTATGCCAGTGCTTGTACCTTGTTTGCAAGGCAGGGAAATACAACAAAGCTGGTGCCTTAGAAAGCATCAAAGATCTCAGCTTACCCCTGATTTTAGTCTGCTTTGGTCAGCCTGTGAGATTTCACTGCTTTCAGAGCAGTAGGGAAAGTGAGGCCAAATGAGGAAGAAATGTAAGAGGTTAAAATGTTGCTGAGGTGAAAAGATTCATGTTTTAAAAACTGAGTGATGGGTTGAAGTTTTCTTGCTGAGAATGCAATAGGTGGGTTTGCACAGCTTTCAGAGCCATGCTTTAGGAAGTAATTTATTATTTTTAATAATCAGACAGCTGTCTAAAGACATGAAATAATGATTTTCTAAGCAGCCAACATTTTCATTTTAGGCTGCAAATTATGTGGTGGAACATCCGTGTCTTTCCTGGATGCACCTACTGTGCTTTGTGCAGATCAGTAAAGAACATTTCTAAATCTCTTAGTGCAGAGTTCAGCACAGTTTGTGGCTGTTCCATCCCTGGCAGTGTCCCAGGCCAGGCTGGACAGGGCTTGGAGCACCCTGGGACAGTGGAAGTGTCCCTGCCATGGCAGGGGTGGCACTGGATGGGATTTAAGGCCCCTCCCAACCGAAACCATTCTGGAATTTGATGTTAAAGGAGTTACTGGCACCTTATTTATCATCTCATTTTGTTTGCTCCTTTATGTCCCAGTGCTGTGACAAGCTCAGAGGGAATCTTTTCCAACTTTTGTGTGTGTTTTGCAAGAATTCGATGTATTTGTGTTAACACAAGCAGCAAGACCAAACTGCAAAGGAAAGTTTTTTAGGAAGGAGGATTGGCAGGTTTTTAATCTGCATTTTTGCAGTAGGAGGTTATGGTCCAAGGCAAAAGGTGCATTATTGCCAGAACTTCTCTGAAATTACTGCTTTGAGTTGAAATGCCTTTTGGGAGTCAGGGAGAGAGGGAGACCTGGAAACCACATCAAAGCTTGAGGTTAGAATATGTTGGAGAATGGGTGCCAAAAAAAGGTATGTCAGCACCAAAAATAACCTTAATCTACAGGAGAAGTCAGGCACTGAATGGGTGGGGGCAGAACATCTGGGGGATGTGGGGGAGAAAAGATATTTTAGAAATGAATGGGAGATGTTTGGCGTGGGCTGGAACCGAGATGATTCGAGCGGGTGAAGTGGTTTGAAATAGTTACTTGCCTGAGGACTTGGTGGATTTTTTTGAATTTTATTTTTTTTATTGCTGCTAAAGTTTCCCTGTTAGAAGCCTGTGGGTTGGGGGTTACAGCCCTTGGGGGGGGGGGGGGGCTGAAATTGGACAGTTTTGAGGAATTGTGGCCCTCAGAGGGTTCTTAACAGAGATCATTCCATGGCCAAACAAGGCCAGGAGCTGCTTGGGGGCACTTAGATCTCTCCTTTGGGCACTGTCACCCCTCCCCTGGGCCCTCACATCCCTCCTGCTTCCCTCTGTGATCAGGACTGATCTTTTTGCTCGTAGCAACATGAACCGTGAAGACCGGAATGTGCTGCGTATGAAAGAAAGGGAAAGGCGAAATCAAGAAATTCAGCAGGGTGACGAAGCCTTCCCACCCAACTCTCCTCTCTTTGCTGAGCCATACAAAGTGGTGAGTTCCTGCACCTCAGGAAAATGCAGGTTTTATAACAGAAATCACGTGCACATTCGTATTTTATTTTTATCTGTGTTCTTGTTAGATCGAAAGCTCTTACAGCAACCAAGTGTTTAAGCAGGGCTTGAAAATAAAGCTGGACAGTCACAGCTCCACTGGCAGATTTGTAATGCTTGAGAAGGGGAGGAACCTTTCTAGGGAGTGAGAAAAAGGAAAATAAAAAACCATTAAAATCTTTTCCTTCCTTCAGCTTCTATACAGTGACTCAAAACAATTTAACTGCCCATTGTGTGATGCTAAATTGCCATTTTTGAGATGCTTTAGCCTGTTGCTAAACTTTCCTTTCATCAACGTAATCCAGACCTGGCTAAGTTCAGGCAAATAATTAATTTTATTTTATTAATTAATGGAAGGTTAACTTTAAATGCTGGAATGTTCAATATTACAGAATTATCAGCTCTAACTAGTGCTGCAGTAGTTCATATCTGATGTTTTAGTTCATTTTGAAGGAGTTAATTCTGTTTGTGGTCTTGCACAGCTTTTAGCCTGTGCTGAGTTTCCTTCCAGGTTGCTGTGCTGAACAGAACTGGAAAAAATATCCTAATTCTGGAATAACTAATAAAATATTATTTAATATGTTAATTACGTAGTTCAAAACTCACTTTGAAAGTGAACCCTTCCCTTGTTGCAATTTCAGCTGGTTTGCAAGAAGTATAACATGACTAAAAACTCTCTTCTTGCAGGAGGAAAGTTAAAAATACCTGGGTTTTTTTTTATTCCTGTCCTCTCATTACTTTCTTGTGCTTGATAACCAAATTCTACATGTATGAAGTTAACTGCAGCTGGCTGGGATGTATATGAGGGAATGATTCAGGATCCCAGATTCGGAAAACAAAATGGTTCTAGAAGAAAGAACCTTTTAACTGTGTGCAACAAACATTGTGCCAATATAAATACCAATTAAAAATGACTTACGGGGGTGAGGTTAAGTTGATTTTATTTTGCTGCTAATTAAAACCTTTTAGGACTGATGCATTCTGTATTAGAGAAATTACAGTCTGTAAGGTGACAGGAGGCATCTGCAACTTTGCAGCTTGCATCCAGCTCTGCAGTGCATTATTTGATTATTGCTGATTCAGCTGTTCCTGCTGCTGGATTTTTAGTATGCTTTAGGGAGTTCAATATATATTATTACATATTTTGAATATGTTTTAGGGAGTCAAATTGCTGTTTTAAGGACTAAAATTCAGCATTGGAGGCACTGGCAAAGAGAGAGGTGTCAGGTGGGGGTTAGTCTCTTTCTTCAGGCTGTACTGACAGAATGAGAGGACACAGCCCCAAGCTGTGCCAAGGGAAATATAGGTTGGATATTAGGGAAAAGTTTTTTACAAAAAGGGTGATAAAGTTTTGGGATGCTCTGCCTGGGGAGGTGGTGGAGTCACCAGAAAGAAAGAGGCCTGGATGTGGCACTGGGTGCCATGGGTTAATTGAGGTTAGGGTTGGGTTGGACTCAATGATCCTGGAGGTCTCTTCCAACCCAATGATGTTGTGTATTCCAGCTGAAATTCAGGTTAAATGCTGTAGCTATCAGATCATTTACCTGCACATGGAGTTGTGATGGGTTCTAAATCCTGATTTTTGTGGCTCGTTGTCCCAGACCAGCAAAGAAGACAAGCTGTCCAGCCGCATTCAGAGCATGCTCGGTAACTATGATGAGATGACGGATCTCATCGGGGACCGGCCGCTCCAGAAGATCGTCGCCATTCCCAAGCCCTCGGTCCCCGCAGCCCCTGATGACAAACCCCCGGCCGGCTTCTTTGGCGAGCAGCGGCACGGCGCGGGCTCTCACCAGAGCAGCAAATGGACCCCGGTGGGGCCGGCCCCCAGCACCTCGGCCCAGTCCCAGAAACGCTCGGCGGGGCTGGGGGGGCACGGGCAGCGCTCGGGGGGCGGCGCGGCCGCGGGGGCCCGGCACGAGCGCGACTCCTACGGCAGCGGTAGCCGCAAGAAGGGCCAGCACGGCTCCGAGCACTCCAAGGGCCGCTCCGGCAGCCCCGGGAAGCCGCCGGCCGTGTCCTCGCTGACCTCGGGCCACTCCAGAGCCCACGGCAGCGACCACCACGGCAAAGACCATCAGCGCTCCAAATCGCCCCGGGACCCCGAGCCCAGCTGGGACTCTCCCTCCCGCGTGCCCTCATTCACCAGCGGGCAGCACTCGAACCAGTCCTTCCCTCCCTCGCTCATGTCCAAGTCCAGTTCGATGTTACAGAAACCCACTGCCTACGTCAGGCCGATGGACGGGCAGGAATCCATGGAACCAAAGTTATCCTCGGAACACTACAGCAGCCAGAGCCACAGCGGCGGCGTCAACGAGCTGAAACCCAGCAGCAAAGCGCACCTGACCAAGCTGAAAATTCCTTCTCAGCCACTGGATGTAAGTTACTGGCGTTGCTGGCGGTGTCCTGCCTTCTTAAATGCAAATCCACTTGGGTTGGGATTTTCCAGCGTCTCCAAAATCCCAATTTGCCTAACCCGAATGGAGTTTTTAGTAAACAATGTGTTTTTGTTACTCAAAGCACCTTCAGCTAAGCTGTGTTTTCAATGGGGAGCACCCAAAAGTAATTATTTTTGTCTTCTGCTTCTTCAGTGTGGGTACTGGGATTTTTATTAAATAAAGGCTGGGACATTCAGAAAGGCTTACTTAACCCGAAGAGGCCAATTTTCAGGGAGTATTTCTCTAGTCAGGAGTTAGGGAAATTGTAGGATATCCACAAATATTTTGACATGCTGGGTAAATTGTTGTTCCTGGGAGCTGAATTGACTTGATACAATCTGCCTGTATCAGATTTTCTTTTGAAGTGAGTAGCAATTACTAGATGAGATTATTATACCATCACACCAAATTGAACAGGGTGCAGAACTTTTTATCAATGGTGCTGGATGTAAAATACTATTGGGTGAACAACTTTGAGGAGTTTGGTAATTCCCAAATCATTAAGACACAGACTCTGACTCCAGCTCACTTACAAGGAGCCTTTCCTAGTAATAAAGTCTCATTTCATCTCCTGTCTAACTGCTTGAATCATGGTAGCCAGAGAAAAGCAAAGCCCTTGTTCCTGGGATTGCAACAGATAGCAGAGTAAGATCCAGCACACAGGTAAGGAAATCAGAAATTGCTTTATTTGTGAAGACTTGCCACAACAATGCTGGTGCAGTGAATCCTTTTGTAGCTTTGCTTCTTTCTGCTTGTGGCAGCCAGGGATGCAGAAGATTCATAGCTTGGTAATTATTGCTGTTCCTGGGCTCACTCTGTGATGAGTGTTTTACTTGGGAATGCAGTTTGTCATTCCTGTGCATTCACGGTCCTGCACTTGAATTCAGATATTATCCTGGGCTGCTTCCAGGAAATGATGGAAATCTGTGATTCTCTTTCCCCTCTCTACAAGTTTTTAATATCACTGACTGCCTGTGATCACTTTAACTGTCAAGTGAAAAGTGAGAGATTATTATCACAGCTTTATGGGATGTCATGTATTTGCTTTTCATAACTGTGACTCATGCCATAAAAACATGGATCTAGCTGATATTAAAATTGATGAAAAGCGTTAGCAAGGGCTGTTTGTGTCTACGTAGAGTCCATATGAGTCACAATAAGGATGGAAGTTTGGTTTTAACTGTTTTGTAGCCCCTGGAAAATTTGAGAGATGTTAATTTTGAGTTTTGATTTGTAGGCATCAGCCTCTGGTGAGGTGAGCTGCGTGGATGAAATCCTCAAAGTAAGTTCTTTGTGTTCTTTTTCCCAGCTTTGTTGAACCATTCCCAAGGAGGGGGAGGGACTGCAGTTCTCAGAGCCTGCCCAAGTGCAGGTGGATACAGGAGGCTGCTCCTCCAGTACAGGTGACTGGGCCAAACTGGGAGCAGAGCTGCACACTGGGTGTTGTGCTGTGCACATCTCCTGGAGATCCTCCTCCCTGATTACTACAACTACATTTCTTCTAACAAAATACAGTTTTTAATCCTGCTATTTTAGATCACAGTAAATGCTTTGCTTTTACTGTTTTTAATCCACCTAGTTTAGATCATGGTAAATGCTTTGCTACAGTTTTTAATCCTGCTATTTTAGATCGTGGTAAATGCTTTGCTGCCTCATGGCAGCACTTCCCCTCTCTCCTACCTGGGTTGTTTTCCCAAGTCCTTTTACCCCTCCTGTGATCCCCTGTCCTATGTCTGCTCTCACAAAAGGATCACAAGATCCCTCTGGAGCATTTCCATGGCTTTTTATTTCCTGTGGCCTTCAGTACTCCAGGGGCCTTGGAGATGCTCTGAGAGGACAGGAGGCACTTTGCAGCTGCAGGCTTTTGATTTCCCCCTTTTCCTCAAAATCTACAGGCTTCCCTTTCCTAGGATTCTTCTTCCCACACACTCTGAGAGGATCAGACTCTGACTTGCACTGCAGGTTATCTTCAGGCCAACCAAGTTGATTGAATTATGCCTTGCTGCTTGCTATTATGTCATAACTCTCTCTTCTCGTTGGTAGCAATTTAACATTCAGATTTACATGCAAAATCTTTGTTGCATATTTGGGAAATTAAGATTTGAATATGAAGCTTAGTGAGGGGTGAACAATGAACTGAAAATGGAGAGAATCCAGATTGCAAGTTGAAATCTGATTTATTTTGATAATAACTTTCCTTTTTGTTGTGTTTTAGGAGATGACCCACTCCTGGCCTCCTCCACTCACTGCCATCCACACCCCCTGCAAAACTGAACCCTCCAAATTCCCCTTCCCAACAAAGGTCAGTGCTGAATCAAACAGTGAATGCTGTTGAAAAAGTAACTCCTGTTAAAGATCAGGATTTTGGAACTCCTTTGTGCAGTTCTGTATAATCTGAGTTTGTGTCAGTGCTTTGTCCCTCTTTATTTTTTTTTCACATCATCTGTCAGCAGTGGCCTTATGAAAAATGTCCTTGGTTTTCGTCTGCTTTGCACAGACAGTCTGCAAAGTTATCTGTAATACAGCTTACCTTTGTACTTTTTGTGGTATAAATTCAAACTTTTGAACCTTGAAGATGCCTTTGAGCCCTTTCCCCAACAGGAAAATGCTTTGCACCATTTTGTGTAGAACCAAGTGAGTTCTGTAGGAAAACAGAGGCTGAATGGTAAATGCTGAGAAATTTAAATGGGCTTTTCTGCATCAACTGAATTTTCCTCTTAGTCTGAAGTCCATTAATAGTCATACGAGATTTTTTTTTGCATTTTCAATTACAAAAAATGAAGACAGTTTAAGAATCACGTTTTGCTGAAGAAATCACTGGTTCCAAAAGATCCTCTTCCCAACCTCCTGTGTTCTTAAGAACTGCTGAAGGGTTTAAGCAATTAATTCCAGAGAGAAATCCACCTCTGCTGCTGTTGTTGACAGCACAGGGCACGTGTCCAGGGGAACTGCTGGAGCTGACACCTCTGAGGAAGGAATTCTCCTGCTGCCTCCCCTGGGGCTGGGCCTGGCAGCTGCAGGGCTCCACTGGCACTGGGAGCTGTTTGCCTTGAGGAGCAGCTCTGCAGGATCCTGGAAACCCAGGGCAGGCAGGGGAGGCAGCTGTGGGTAAAACCCAGCACGGGGAGCTGACTCACCCAGGAATGCATGGGCTGCTTCCTGGATCTGCTGATTGCCACTAAAAGATTCAACTCAACAACGTGATTTTTCTCCAGACTCAACATCTCTCTGGGATGAATTGGGATGCTCCACCCCCAATTTGGCAGAGCTTCAGAGTGAAGAAACTGCACTGTTTGTCTTTTAAAAGTTACCTATGTCATAATTCAGACCATGTTCTCTCTGACCAGCTGCTGTTCTAGACACCACTTAATTGCTCTTAATTTCCTGTTTGATCCAAATTGCTCCCCAGAACAGAACATCTGAGGGAATCATTTTAAGGAGACTTTCTCACTGTGGTTTCTGCTGTCGTCTCTCTAATCCCATCCTTTTATGTGAGTGCTTTGACATGACAGACAAAGGTTCCAGTCCCTGTTGGAAGGGCACATCCCCAAACCTCCCCTGGACTGGTCCAAGTTCAGGTTCTCATCCTGGCTGGATATCCCAGAGCCAGAGGCAGTCCTGCTCTGTGTGACCTGGCCCTGGCTCACTGCATTTTGCTTCTCTTCAGTATCAAAAAATGCAGAATTTACCATTCAGTTCTCAGCTTTACTTTGGAAGGCATACCTAGAAATAAATCCTGTTTTCTGTTTTCCTAGCACTAGATCAATATTAATCTTGCAAGTATTACTTTCAGTCAGGGTTTATTTGTGTGTTATATAAAACTGTCAACCTGGAAATAATTCATACCTTTTCTTGTAAGGAAAGAAATTCCACACCTTTCCTCATCAACAAAGGTCCCTATTCCACCAATTTGAATACTCATTCCTGAGCCTTTAGGAGAAATTTCCCATTTGCATTTTGAGCACACTTGCCTGTGGGGCTGCTTGGTTTTAGTTTCCCTGGCATTTGGCTGAGTTTGGGAAGAGGAAGGTGTGCAGAAATCTATGTGGCTGTGACACAGAGGCCACGTGTAACACTGCACAGCTCTGGTAATGTTTGAACAAAAAAAAAGTGGCTTGTGGGGCTTTTTGAACCTCTCAACCTGGATTGTGTCTCTTCACCCAGTTTGCAAAAAATTCCATTTATGGCTGCTGCGAGTCTTTTGACGTCTTGCCAGCTTTTTTATTTTGTGGCTGCACATCTTAGCCGTGGAACTCTGTCAAATTCTCTCTCTGCATCCAAAGCCTATAATTTCCTCTGCCTTCTCCCCTCTGTCATTCTTGGCAGCAGCAGCTCTGCAGAATTCCAGGGAGTTAGTGAGCCATAGGCTTGTGCAGTCTGGGCCCAGAGCAGAATCCACCAAACAAAACACAACAGTGGTTTACTTTAATCGAGCAGTTCTGTTGGAGGAGAGCTCCTTCTCCTTCATACTGTGCTCCATTTATTGCCAGTCATCTGCTCAAGTGTGGGCAGAGCTTGGTGTGTTCTTCCTGCTCTCATAAAATGAGGCTGCCCTTGGTGGGCCACTTGATTTTATTTGTCAGACTCTTGGGGTGGGATCACTTTCCCTGTGTGCAAGGAGGGAGGAACTTGAAGGAACCCAAACTCCTGGCTGGGGCCTCTCTGCTTACTATAAATATATCCAATAGTTCCCAGGAAGTCTTGGGATCAGAAGAGAAAACTCCATGAAAATAGGTCAGGGAAAGTTTTATGGATGCCATGGAAAAATGCAGATTCCTGTGTCTTGATAAAAAATGTTATCCTGTGACCTAACACTCAATAATTTTATCCACGGGCTCACAGTCAGACACTCAGAAATCTTGGCAATGTTAATAAAATGCATTGAGCAGCCCAGCTGCTGGCTGGGAGGGAAGGGTTGGGTTCCAGGGCAGGCCTGGCTGTGCCTGTACCTCTGCAGAGGTGGTTCTGTGCTGCAGGATCCCTGCAGCCATCCCTGGGATACACAAACCTCCCCCTGAGAAACAGAAATGAGATCTGACCTGAGCTCTCAGGTATTAACTGGGAATGGGCCAGGGAATCTGGCCCTGCTGCCTCGTCCAGCTGGAGAATTCCTCTCTCCAGGTTTTTTTTGTCAGAGTTTTTGTTTCCTGCCCCAGTGTCTTCCCTGTGTAACCTCAGTGCATTATACTTCGCTTTAAAGGGTTTCCTTCCTTTCAGTTGTTTGCAATTTCTTTCTGAAGCAGACCTTCAGAAGCTGCTGCTCTAAATAACCTGGGAGTTGAAAGTAGAGCTTGCTTTTTTTTTTTTTTTAGTCTCTGAGTTTCTTAAAGAAGTATGTATCCAGGAGATGGCAAGGGAGTTGGAAAAAGTTGCACATTGAACCATAACACCTCATTAAAGTGCACTTACCTGAGAGCCAGTGCTCTGCCTCTGAAATAGGAAGTTGACTCAAGTGAGGGATTAGGCAGGTGTGCTCTGCAGAATTCCCAATCCATGTGCTGCTGGAAGGGGTGCCAGTTCCTCATCCCCTGCTCCCCCAGTGCTGTGGCTTTGGAAATGTGGAGTTTGTGGCCTTTGTTTCTTTTTTCACTCAGTTTGTTGGCTTGGCTGAGCTGCCAATGGCAAAGGTAACCAGGGATTCACACCTGCCTCTTGCAACCTGTGCAAATGATAAGAAATGGATTTATTTTGAAGGAAGTGTGGCTGTTCACAAGACTTCTCTCCATCTTTGCTTTTCTCTTGAATTCTTTCTTAATTTTTTTTATTATTGTTTTTTATTGTCCCTTCTTTTCAGTTAGTTAAAGAGCAGAGGTATTTGAAACACCTCCCAAGGTGAAGTTCTCCCTTATGAAATTCCCCATCCACAAAATTCTTGTTTAATGCATTGTTCCCTTTTTGAAGCACAAAGCTGAGGGGAAATTGAAAACATCTCAAGGGTGCTTTGCTGTGTAAAGCTTTTGTGTGTTTAAAAACTTCATTCTGTAAATTGCCTCTGTAAGCACTGCCTGGCACTGGCTTGGTGTGAGGGAAAACCAGGTCACAGGTGTAGCAGGAAAAATGGGATTCATTGTTGAATTGTAGTTCTGGTTTGCCATTGCCAGAGCATGTAAGTACAATGTGTGTATAGAAGTAGAAATTGAAAATATTGGACTCGATTTATTTTTCTGGGTCCATCAGTTGTCCTCATTTTGAAATGAGGTCAGGAGGGTCCTATTTTAAAAAGGCACTTGAGCCTGGAAGGGAGTTTGCAGTGGCTCAGTAACCTCTGTGTATTTGTTAAAACAATTGTTTAGGATTTAAAAGAAGTTCATAATCTGCTGTATCTTGGGAGTCAGAATTGGAGTTCCTGAAATGGGAATACTGAGGATGATACAAGTGCTAAAATTTGCAAGGCTTTGTCTTTCCTGGCAGGTTTTGTAGGATTTTGGGGCAGGAATTGTTCCCTGGGAGGGTGGGCAGGCCCTGGAATGGATTTCCCAGAGCAGCTGTGGCTGCCCCTGGATCCCTGGCAGTGTCCCAGGCCAGGATGGACATTGGGGTTGGAGCAGCCTGGGACAGTGGGAGGTGTCCCTGCCCATGGCACTGGATGGGCTTTGAGGTCCCTTCCAGCCCAGCCCATCCTGTGAATCTCTGATACCATTTTATTGTTTTATTTTATTGTTTTTTGGAGCAGATCTGGCTGTTCCAGGCTGGAGTGCTGGGCTGCCCACCCAGGGACCCATCTGGAGCCTTTGGGGCAGAGTGTGCAGAGCTGAGCACATCTGAAACCTCATACCCTAGGGCTCCTTTGTGGCTGAGGAATATTTGTTATGGAGAGATTTTCCCTGTTCCCATTGCTCTGTGTGCCTGGAGAAGGAAAAGGAGAAGATTGGAAGGAAAACATTTCCAACAGCAGCAAAGTTTGTGTGTGTATGAGGAGCACAAACAAACATCCTGAACGGTTCCTCTCCATCCTAAACACAGAGGAGCAGGGGATTTAGGGAAGTCTCACAGGGATTTGGGAGTTCCAGCCCTGATGTGCCCTTGGGAACAGCAGGAAGTGGCTGAGGAAGAGGAGTGTGAAGGTCTCACCTGGGGTTCCCCAGGGCCCAGAGAAAGAATCCCTTTAATTTTGCTTGTTGTTATTTTTTCCCTGTTTCCAGACACTGTCATCCATTAGGTAGGAAGAATATCTTCCTTACAGCCTGGTTTTTAGTACCTTAAAATCCCCACTGAAAAAACCCCACTTATGCTCTTTTATTCCCCCAGGAGTCTCAGCAGTCCAGTTTTGGCACTGGAGAACAGAGTGAGTACACAAAACTTCCTGGAATGTGTTTTTGTTGTCATTTGGTGTTCTCAGCATCTCCTGAGATGTCAGGGGTTTTAGGAAATGAGGTTTTCCAGACTGCTCACAGGATGGAGTCTGACTTCAAATTTTCTCTGCTTTCTCAAGTTTTAAGCTGTTAAAACAGTTGCTTGATTTTCTTTTGCATCTCTTGTTCAGGTTGTGAAAGTTATCATGAGTGGAAGGGTGATGTGTTTGAGGAAAAAGATACTTTAATTGATCCAATTCTTTACAAAATGCCTCTGTGGTTGATTGATTTGAAAATAACTGAGTACTAAACCAAAACACCTTAAAAAAACCCAACTTCCTGCTTAGGGACATATTAAAACCAAAAGAGTGCTTTTGCTTTTATTTCAGTAGAAAAAGCACATGGCAGTTTCACCATTTTTTACTTTGACATTTTAAAGTCAAGAGAGAGAACTGGTCAAGAACTTAGAGTACATGCTATTATCTTTGAGTTTCTTGCACTTATGGAGCTTAGAAAAATGTAGCTTTTATTTCTTTTAACTGTCATCATTTTGAATAGTACTGAAATGAACACAAAACTCAGGTAAATACCAGGTAAAATTGAATTAAATTTGTGCTGTTACCTTCCACTCCCTCTTGAGATGATTAAACAGCTTAAATAGTAAAAGAAGAATGGTTTATTCTTAGATATTCACAAGCTGCTTAATCTGAACATCTGATACAGTGGGGGATTAAGGAAACAAATTCAAGCTTAATTCCTTGTGCTAAACCGTAGGCTCACGTTAGAGGAGCAGCTGATCTTTAGGTGTGGAAAAGAAGAGCCAAGGTTAATTAAACACAGAGCCAGTTTCCTCTGCCTGTTTGGATTTTCTGGAGAGCTTTTAACAGCCTCAGTCTTGTTCTTGTTGAGCTGCACTCAGTTATTTCCCAGAATTAAAGGAAAGGGGAGGGAAGAAACCCCAAAGTAAGCAGCAGATTTTATCAGGGTGTGTTCCTGCTGTCAGAATTAGTGTGTAAGCTGGATTTTGGGATGTGGAGGTTCTCGTCCATCAGCAGCTGTGTGGGGATGCTGGATCAGTCAGAGCTCAGCAGATGGATCTGTGTCCCATATCCTGCATGTAAAAAGCAAGAATTTCATCTTGGTGGGAGCAGAACAGTTCTCCACACCATTAATAACAAATAAAGTGTGTGTTGGTTTACACAGCAATGATTTAAATGATTTTTCTCTATTTTCTTGGTTAAATTATTTGCTGTATTTGGTGTTTTGCCTCAGCCTGGGGAGGTTGTTCCTGGTGTCACCTGGGTGCTGCTCCCTCCTGTCCCCTCTTTATCCACCTTGCTTTATCCACCTTGCTTTATCCACCAGTGCATCCTCGTGGCACCTTTGGGGTGACTCCTTGTGCCGTGCCTGAGTTTTCAGCTGTGCTTTTCTTCTTTTTTTCTCCTAGAACGATACAACCCCTCATCCAAAACATCCAATGGCCATCAATCCAAATCGTAAGTGGCTGCTGAGAAAACATTTCACAGTTGTGTTTTAAGAGATTTAGGAAATAATGTTCAGTAGAACGTGAGGGACCCTCCAGCATCCTTCTCCTTGGCTGGCAGGAAAAAGGGATTAAATCCCAGCAGAGTTTTGGGACAATAAATCAAATATTGCTCACTGGAGTGAGTAAAAAATACCCCGAGTTGCCTTTCTGCTCCCTTGTTTTCCTGTCAGCTGCCAGGAGAGGAGCAGGAGTTTGGACCTTGGAATTGGCCTGGCACTCAGAAAGGGCATCAACATGGATGGGACCTATCAGGCCTTGCAGAGCTGAATTGCACAAATTCAGGATGAGGAAAGGTTTTGGACTGGAGGAGACAGAAAACTGGGTCTGGGATCTGAAGTTTGTTCTGCTCAGCTTTTAAGTCCCTGACAAAAAGTCTGTGACACAGACTCAGCAACCCAGAAAAACTCAGAAGCAACTGGAATGTTCTGCATGGCTGTATCCCACCTTTCTCAGACTTAAAAATCAATAATACACAGTTAAAAGACTGTTTCCAAATAAATATGCCCATAAAAATAAATATTTACCAGCTGATTGTGTGTTCTTGAAAGTTACAGACTCTGGAAGCTGCCTCTGGGTTAGTGACATTCCTCAGTTAACTTTGTTGGGATGCACTCACAGGATGCAGCCTGGTGCTTCTGCCACAGAATTATTGGCAAGATGAAAAAGCACCTGAGCTATGGGCAAGAAATGAAACCAAAGAAACCCCCTGAGTTCAGACAAACCTACAGGCAGTGTCCCAAAGCAGGCAGGTTAGGAAGGGGCTGAGAGGGAGCTGTGCTACTGCCAAAGCTGGGAATGGGAGAACCCCTGAGAACAAGAGGCAGCACTGAGTACCTGCTGAGCTGGGATGCAGGAGAAGAAAGTTTAAATGATATTTACTGTGACAATACAACTTTAAATACTTATTTTTTAAAGTGATTATGATCTGGTAAAGAAAACCCTTAAAAATGAGATAAATACATCATTTGTAAAGTGATAGCAATGACCAATAGTTCAGGAATGAGCTCCTAAAGGCTGACGTTCCTGTTCAGATCATCAGCAGAGCAGTTCACTGTGAAACCCAGGAGAGTCAGACTTTTAATTCTTTCTCATTTTCTCTCCACAGATGTGAATCGAACCAGACAGAGTAAGATGTTTTATTTTTATAATCAAATGTTTCCAATCATCACAAAGGCCCTGCTGTGTGTTTTCATTGTGCTCATGTATTTTCAGTGTGTGAAACTGTGTGTGTGTGAGTAGCAGAAGTAATTATGGCTTTGAATAATGGCAATTAATGATGGCTTAGGACAGTTGCACTGCTGCCATGAGACAGGAAGCAGCCACTGGGGCTGCCTTTCTTTCCTCTATTTCTAACACAATTCTTGCCCATTGTGTGTAAGAAGTTGAACATACACCAGTTACCTCCTCCCACAGCAGTAAATTGTGTCAGGTTTCCTTTCTAAATTTAACAGAATGGACTCAGGAGCCAAAGTACCTGAATCCTCATTCTTGTCTGAAGAATGACTCAACTCCCCATTCTGAACTGATGTGTGAGTGGTGTCTGGTGGCGCTCACCCACGCAGCCCCGGCAGGATAAACAGTGCTGTGTTGAAATCTAGCAGAATGCTTTGGAAGTCATTAAAGTACTTGGAAAAACTTGTCTCACTTTCTCCCTTTTCCCTCAGTATGTTGAAAGATGACTTAAAACTTAGCAGTAGTGAAGACAGCGATGGAGAGCAGGTATGTTCCTGAAATGAGTTCCCAAAAAACCATTGCACTCATCCCTGGGGCAGCCCTGGGCAGGGATCAGGGGCCCAGCAGCAAACTGGGCAGCTCAGCAGGAGATCTGGGAACCTGAAATCTCATGGAATGTTTTTAGACAAACCTCAGATATTCCTGAATGGAGTCTTGGGGAAAAAATTGTGCAAACAAATTGAAATGTTCTGTTTAGTGGGAACAGTTTACTTTTGTCTAGAAATTCTTATTAACTGATTTCACATGGGCTTTCTCTGAACATCAAATGACAATAATGCACTTTAAAACTTACATAATGGCTCCTTAATTAAAGATAAACCCCTTTTTATGTTCTACCATCCCAGCTACAGAGCTCATGGTGTGAACATCTGTGTGCATTGGTGCCCTGGGATGTTTGGGGTTGACAGTGGACTTCATCTGGCCTGGGAGTACAGCTGTACCTTTATTTTTATCAAAAAGTCTCTTCTTTACTCTTTTCAGGATTAACTTTGTGCAACTTCTGCCAGACTGGCACTTAACATGCTAAATAAAAATAAAATATGTGTCTGTGCTGCCCAGTAACCCCCAGTGCTCAGGGGTTTCCTTTATTCCTGTTCCCAGTTCTGGTACTGGATTTCCTTCAAGTGGAAAACTTGGAGTTGGTGAACTCCACTTACCGTGGGCATCTCAGGAAAGTTATTGTGAAATGCTGAATCATCTGATTCAAAAAGGTGGAAACAGGGTATTAATTAGTGGTAGAAATGGGAATTCTCACAACTGGAGTCAAAATATAGAGATTTGTGCTGAAAACTTGAAGGAAGTAACACTGCTGCTCTTTCTGTATAAGGAAAATGCAGATCAATTTAAACTACTGCAAACAATGATTTTTTTTAAAAAATGAAAGGCTCTAAACTGGTGTTTTGCAATGTAATTGTATATACAAGCCTAAAATAGCTTCTAGAAGCTTCATGCCCTTTTTTTTAATTGCAGGACTGCGATAAGACAGTGCCAAGGAGCACACCTGGAAGGTAGGAATTCCTGGGGGATTGCAGCATGTTCAGCCCAGTCAGCACTCCTGCCTTGCTCTCCTTTCCAAAATTCATCTTTGTCCTTTGGCTTGTACTAAAGCAAAAGGTGATGAGAATTTAGTCAGTGATTAAATAGCACTAAATATAATATTAAATATTTCCTACAAATGAGACTGACTACTTTGAGAAGGGACAACATCCAAAGGCTGTTTGTTCCCAGGCTGAGCTGCGTTCACTCACACTGAATTTTCTCCTGAACGTTGATTAAAACGTTACATTTTGTTGCTTCTAATGAAAGGATTGGAAGGATGTATTTGTGCCTCGGGTAATGCTTGGTTTCCCTCCTTTTTGTTGCAGTAATTCTGAGCCTTCCCAGCACAACAGTGAAGGAGCAGATAACTCCAGGGATGACTCGAGCAGCCACAGCGGCTCCGAGAGCAGCTCGGGCTCCGACTCGGAGAGCGAGAGCAGCTCCAGTGACAGCGAGGCCAACGAGCCCTCCCAGAGTGCATCCCCCGAGGTAGGGCTGCCAGGGGCAGCTTGCCTCTAATCCTGGCACTGAGCAGCACAAAAGTTCCATAAATTCTCACACTGTTAAAGAAAAACCAGACCGACCACCATGGGCTTGCTGGCAGGCTGGGCTGTTGTTCTGGATGTCACCATTCTCTAGATAAGCCCACATTTGATGTTTGATTTGAGGTGGTTTTTACCACCAAGTTGTCTGTTGGAGGGCAGTGTCAGAACCCTAAAGAGCCATGGCATAAGTGTTGCCTGTTGGTAGCAGACAAAGGGAAGATTTGTGGGGTTTGGGCCTGTATTTCATTTATTTATCTCAGGTTTTGGGTGTACCTCATGCTTTGGTGGGCAGCATCATACAGCTGCTACATGGAAAAGATGGGAGAAATGGGAAATATTTTATCTAACTCTGTTTTTTCACTTTGTTTTTAGCCAGAGCCACCGCCCACAAACAAGTGGCAGCTGGATAACTGGCTGAACAAAGTTAATTCCCATAAAGTGTCACCAGCTTCTTCCGTGGACAGCAATATCCCTTCTTCCCAAGGCTACAAGAAGGAGGGACGGGATCAGGGTACAGGGAGTGGGTACACTGATCAAGGTGGATCCAAGGACTCCATTTCTTCTACACCAGGGAGAGATTCCAAACCCACCCAGAAGGGCTCGGAGAGCAGTCGTGGGAGGCAGAAATCACCTGCCCAGAGCGACAGCTCGACTCAGAGGAGGACTGTAGGGAAAAAACAGCCTAAGAAAGCAGAAAAGACATCTGTGGAAGAGCCCAGAGGAGGTCTTAAAATAGAAAGTGAAACCCCAGTAGACATGGCAACAAATATCCCTTCAAACAGGCACAAGGCAGCCACCAAAGGCTCCAGGAAACCCAATATAAAGAAGGAGCCCAAGTCTTCCCCTCGACCTACAACAGAGAAAAAGAAATACAAGGCTTCAAGCAAATCTACCCAGAAATCCAGGGAATTCATCGAAACAGATACCTCATCCTCTGATTCAGATGAAAATGAGAGTCTGCCTCCTTCCTCACAAACACCCAAATACTCTGAGAGCAATAGGACTCCTGTTAAATCTTCCATGGAGGAGGATGACAGCTTTTTTCGGCAAAGAATGTTCTCTCCTATGGAAGAGAAAGAGCTTCTGTCGCCACTGAGTGATCCTGATGAGAGGTACCCACTCATTGTGAAGATTGACCTGAGCCTCTTGTCCAGGATTCCAGGGAAGCCTTACAAGGACGCTGACGCTGCCAAGGCGGAGAAGAAGAGCGCACCCGAGAAACACGCGCGCGACTCCCAGAAACTGCCCTCGGACAAGGGCTCCACCAAAGGCAAAAGGAAACACAAACAGGTCAGGGCTCCGGGGACATTCCCCTCTTCTCTCAGCCCTCAGAGTGCCCCAGAGTCCAGGTGACACCTCAGGGTAGGGATTGAGCCATGCAGGAGTGACTTTGCTGCCTTGTGTGGAGCTTCTGGATCACCCCTGTGCTGTTACAGGAGAATTGGGATTTTCTTAGGAGTGGCAGCCCTGTAATCACAGACTCTGTGCCTCTGAGCTCTGCATCCAGCCCTCTCCAGCCCCTGGTGCTCTGCAGGCCAGCTCAGGCAGCTGATCCAAAGGGAAATCCACCTGGGGAAAAAAAAACCCAAAAGTCAATTTTCAACTGGATCAGCTCCCTGGGCCATGGAACTGCCCATTGCCAGGATAAGGGATGGGGCAGGACTGGGTCTGGAGCATGGCAGCAGCAGAAAACATCTCAGGTGCTCCTTTACTGGGAGCAGGGGGATCTCTCCATAATAATACTGAATCTTTTTCTAAAGCATTTCATCTTTCCAACCAGAAGTAAAAGGCAGGAATGGTTGGGGAGCAGTAAAATGGGCAGGAGTCAGTGGGGAACTGAATAGAAGGGAAACTCTTGGAGGGGGGAATGTGAGAAGTCAATGCTGGTGTAATTTTAAACTGCTTTTTGAAAGCTCAGCACAGGGACACTCTGTCTAAAGGGCAAAGCTGGGGCTGTCAGGTGGGCTCAGTGACCCAGGGCATCTGGTTTCCCTGGGTGTAAGGCTGTGAGGCCCTAGGGCAGGGATTCAAAAATCCCTGTGCTGCTCTGCATGTCACTCTGAACATTTCATTTTACCGTGTCAAAGGGATCTGACAGGGGTTGGAGCCTTGGTTGACATCTGCAGTCCCAGGATTCTGGGAGACCATTCCCAGATGGATCATTTCACTTACCCCAGTGTCCCACTGAGCAACCAAAGTAAACTTGATCACTCTCTGAAGTCATGCAGGAGCCCTGACACAGAACTGCAAACAGATTTATCCTGTGCTGTTCCTTACTAAGATTCCTGTTTCTCTGGCTGAGGAAATGAAGTGGGAAAATGAACTGCTTCTGTAAAAAGGGAATAGCTCTGACCAGCACAGTGAACAATTACTTTCTGCAGGTGTTACTGTGTAACTCCTGATGTTCCTGGGAATGCACTCACATGTTCCAGTGGGTCTGAATTCCCTGACTTCTCTCTCTCTCTTTGGCCAGTTTTGCCTTTAACCACACATTTGGATTGACAGTATTAAAGATCTGTGCTCTCACATCCAAACCACAAAGCTTTGGTGAGAGCAGTTAAATTTAGGCTTTATCCCAGGAAAGAGTGGTGGTAAAATCTTGTGAAGCCCCAGATCACTCTGGTGCCTCCTGAGGGGATGGAAACCTGTGTGAGGCAAGGACAGGACCCCCTTTCCCCACCCTGCAGTTTTAAATTTGAGGCACCACTTGATTTTCTACATTTCCTGGATTTCTTTGATGACAATTCTCAGGTTGCAGCATCAGTGACAAAACCTTTGGGGTTTCCATCTGGGGGGTGTTACCAGATGATTTATTCTGTGAGGCCCCATTTTCTCTCTTATTCACTGTATTGATCCCTCCAGTGCTCACTGAGGACATCTTAAAAATTTACCTTCAAGACCCTGTGGCTTGAGGATTAAATTGATATAAATACCTACTCTTCAACATCTCTGAGCTGACTTTAATAGACTGATTAGATTTTTACCCTTTCCTGGCATTCTTTAGACATCTCTTTAGACCCCACAACATCAAATCTGTCTCCTGAGCTTGCCAAAGCCTTTGGCAGATTTTCCTGAGGTTTCATGGTAATAATTTATCTGTGCTGAAATGAACAACTTGGCTGTTGCTGCTTTTATCAGGTTGTAATTTAGTAGCCAGACTGGAATTTTCATTTTGTTCCATTAGCAGGCTCTGGTAAGGATTTGCTAAGGACGAGGTGCTGTAGGCCATGGGTTTGGGGTCTGTATTTTACTGTGAAACACCTCATTGTGAAATCCTGCCACTCTCAGTGATGTGTAAATGTGCATCTTTGCTGGATGTTTTTCTCATTTGCTTTGCTCAGAACGAGGATGAAAACAGAGCCAGTGAAAGCAAGAAAACAAAACTGGAAGAAAAAACTCCCTCAGGACACAAGAACTCCAGCAGCAGGGAGTGAGTATCTGCTCTTCCCTGCACTCAGGGTCAGGGGGGCCATGGAAAGGATGGTGCTCATCTTCCCCCTCCTCTCCTCTCTCCCACCCCCAGTTTTCCTCAAATAATTGGTAAAATTTCATTTTTTCTCACCCTTCAAACAAATTTACTTCAGAGCTTCTACAAGCAATTGGTGGAAGTGAGTTTCCATCCCCAAAAGCACTGGCCAGGGACAATTGTGCTCCTTAACAAAGTGAGGTGACCCCTCCTGTGAAGGGAATATTTCCTTCCTGGTTTTCTCTGATACACAGTGAGGCTTGGGCTTGGCCTAGAACCCAAAATCTGTGCTTTTAAATTAACCCCATCTGGTAATTCTGTCTCTAGTAAGTTTTAAGCTGGGAATAAACTCCTGAAGTGGCTTTCTGGGGGAAGCTGATGGCATTGAGCTTTGGATCCATGGATTTAGCCTTCCATCTCCTTTGTTAGTGCAAGAAAAGTGTGAGTGACCCCAAAGCAAAGGAATACAGAATGAGCAGATCAGTGCCATTGTTTAATATGTTATTTTTGGATTCCCCATGCTTTTTGCAACTCCTGTTATGCCTTTATTTGATTGATTTCTTGGTCAGTGTTAATCCACAGGAGAGATGAGGTTTTTTCCCACTGCATTTTGAAATTTCTGTTTCAGTTCAAGCAACTGAAAACTGGAATAATTGTGTCATGGAAAATATTCCTGTCCAGTGAGTAACTGCCAAGTTACAAAGATGTGAGAAGCTGCAGCAGTTTGGATGCTACAACTTCTGTTTGCCCCTTCTGAGTTAAACAGTGTCTCACTGTTTGTTAGGGAACAGCTGTAGAATGAATGGATTTTTAGTTTGATTTTTTTACCTAATATTTGCTTTTTTCCTGGTGTTTGCTCAATTGCCAGTGCAGTTCTCTGAAGGACACTTAATTAAATGAAATTACAGTTTTCTAGAAATAATGTGTAGAAATAATAACGGTGGGAAGGCAGGAATAGCCAACAGCATCCCTCAGCAGCCAGGTGAGAGTGTCCTGAAAGGCTGTGCTGGGGAACTTTCCCATTCCCTGGGTTCCAGAGGTTTATCTGGAGCATCTTTCCCTGGAGCTGTTGGCTGCCTGGTGTGCACAGACAGCCTGGCGCTGGCATTGGCTCCCACTGCTGACATGGGGAGGGTTTGGGGTGGCTTTTCTACAGAGCTGGTGCAGGGGTGTGGTTTTATGGTTAGAACTTGTCTGGTTTTGCCTGTGTTTTCAGGTCAGAACAAATAAAATGGTGGAAACAAGTTCAATCTGGCTTTGGAGAAACCTACTCACTGAGAGGATTATTCTGCTTTTCTCCAAAGCTGGCTCTGACAGTAAAAATCTTGGGGGGGTGGAGGAGGAAAGGTGTTTAGTTTCAGGTTTAAAAATCAAACTTTTGTGTGTTGTTTTTTGGGAGTTTTGTTTGTTGAGGCAGAAAAACAAACCCTTTGAATTTGTTCTTCTTTTCCAGGTCTTCAAAGCCAAGTGCTGTTAAAGAGAAGGATTTGCTGCCCTCCCCTGCTGCCCCAGCCCTGCAGAAGGATTCCAAGCAGGAACACAGCTCCAGGAAGAGAACAGTCAGTCAGTCCTCATCCCTAAAATCCAGCAGCAACCCGGGCAAGGAGAGCAGCAGTGGTAGCAAGAGCAGCTCCTCTTCCAAGCAGAAGAAGACAGAGGGGAAGGGGTCCAGCAGTACCAAGGAAGCCAAGGTGAAGGCTGGTTCTGTCCCTGCCTCTTGTATTTATTTTTTTATTAGTTTGATCTAAACAACCATTCCCAGTTCAATTTAAAACATTATTAGTTTGAGATGTGCATTGTTTCCTGTCATAGAGCTCAAGTGCCTTGGAAGGTCATAAATGAGGAAACAACTTGGAGACATCGTGGAATACAAAAGCTTATCCTGCCAAATTCCTGTGTTAGCAGAGGAATGGGTTTAGTCATCCCCTGGTGCTGCCTGCTCATTGTTTAAGGAATTAATAAGAGCATCACTAGAAAGCTGTGTGCACACTGGCAGTGGGACTGGGAGGCTGCTCTGCTCTCCTCAGAGCAGACACAGAACTTGTCCTGCTTTCAAAGGAGGGCAGGAGCTCAGTCTGTGCTCAGTGCTGGCGTGGGAAGCTCTGGCTCTCATTTTATGACATTGTAGAAAGATTATTTCAACTCCAGCTCAGCAATTTACAGAGCTCTCTGTGGTTGGAGGGGAGAAAACATGGTTGTGGAGATGGTGCAGAAAATGGTTTGTAAGAGATGTAGGTTGGGAAGGTCGATGTGATGGAATTTAAAAATATAAATGTCCCCAAGCCAGCTGTTAATTTGTTTTATGTTTGTTGTTTCATACTTCAGGTATGCTTACTCACATCTTTCTCAGAGGAGTAACTACTCCTGTGTGGGTTTTTCAAGGCAAAGGCATTCAAAGAGAGTGTTGTTGATAGAAATCCTCAAAATCCTCCTCATCTCTGTTAAGAGTAGAAAACCAGGACTTAGAACAGTGGCAGGGGAGATGGAGGGAGGGATTTCCTGCCCCTGGTGTCTCTAGAAAGCCTTGGCTGCACCCTCCCCTGTGCTGTGAGGAGCCCCAGCCCTGTGGGAGCATCCTGAGTCATTCCCAGTGCTCCTGCAGACTGTCCTTCCTGGATGGAATGGGGGATTTATACAACAAATGCTCTCCTTGTAATCATGGCATGGATTTCCCTTCCAGGAAAAGATCCTGAACAATTCCTCCAGCTGCCCTCCTGCCTCTGCTCAGGCCACGGAAAGTGCAAAGTCGAGGAGAGCAAAGCTCGTTTTTGATGATAGGTAAGGACACAAAATTCCCTTTCCCTCTCTGGGGGCTCTGGATCTCGAGCACAGGCAGCTCCCCACGGAGGAGAGCTGGAGTTTTGCTCCACAAAAGATGTTACACACAGGCTCTTTGTCAAAGAAAATACCTTGAGAAGAAAATAAAACAAATATTTCACCATCTGGTGCAAGCTTGAGGTTTCAGTTGGGCCAATTCAGATGTCAGCTTGCTCTGAAATCACCACTTTAAATTCACGTTACAGATGAGATTATTTGCACCAAATCTAAAATAACTTTCTGCTTAAGAACCTGGTTGAAATACTGTTGGAATTACCTGAAACCAGAGAATTAACTTGAAATTACTTTTATCAATTTTATCATAGAAGTTAACTGATTTAAGAGATTCCTTTAAACAGTTCTAGCATGGTGTAGCTTGAGTTAGAACAGAAAAAGCCCTGAAGTGTGGCAATATTAAGAAGCTGCAGTCACAAAAGGGTGTGCAAATGGGTGCCTCCAGTCCCTAAATCCCCGTTCTCTCTTGCAGGACTTACTCAGCTGATCATTATTTGCAGGAAGCAAAGAAGCTGAAACATAATGCAGATGCTTTGGTGAGTGCATCTCCAGTGCCCAGCCAGTGTGTGCCCCTGATGCTGGGTTTGGTTTGTTGCCTTTGCTGCCCTCCTGCCCCTCTGTGCTGGATTCCCTTGCCTGTCTGGTCTCTGTTCTGAGCTGTTCTCCCTCCCTGCAGTCGGACAGGTTCGAGAAGGCCGTGTACTACCTGGATGCTGTTGTGTCCTTCATCGAGTGTGGGAATGCATTGGAGAAAAATGCTCAGGAATCCAAGTCCCCGTTCCCTATGTATTCAGAAACTGTGGAATTAATCAAGTAAGCTTGGCAGGGCCCCTGCAGGGGCAGCTGGGTGGGGGGAGCTCTGGGGATCAGAGCTTTGAGGTGTACTGAGGTTTTGCCCCCAGTTTTTGAGATCTGTTCTCATTGCCAGTAACACTGGGGCAGTGACCAGTTCAGTCCAGTTGCTGGGGTTTAAAGCAGTTCCAGGAAGGGTGAGGTGGTTTCTGCTGAGGCTTCAAGCCCCTCTACAGTGAGTGACCCACAAAGAGCAGAATTTTTCTGGTTACTGCTGAGTCAATGCTTTATTCAGGGCTTAGAGCTGTTCCTAAAACAGTGGAGACAGCTGAAACTGGAAATTCATGAGAACATGAGTGTTTTGTGAACGATAAATGAAAGCAGTTTTTGTTTGGGGGCTGATTTGCTGCCTTTCTCTGCAGATACACTATGAAACTGAAGAATTACTTGGCCCCGGATGCCACGGCTGCAGACAAAAGGCTGGCAGTGCTTTGGTGAGTGTGCTGGGACTTCCTGCAGTACCCTCCTGCATTTCACATCTGTAATCTGCACAAAATGCTCTTTTACACTGAGCTCTTGGGTGTTCCTGAACCAGACACAGGAGACTTCCACCTGGCTGTACACAAAAATTAATCTGTGTCTGATGGCTGTAAATGGGGATGTTCCCAGCAAGGGCCAAGGCTTTGAAACATTGAAAAGTGACAGCAGAAGGAGCCACCTGAGCACTGAGCCAGGGATAAATCACACTGGGACTGGCTGTGGGGACTGGCAGGAGCCTTGAGGTGAAGGAGTGGTTGCAGAAGGTGTAGAGGCCCAGAACCCTTTCAGGGGAGAGCAAAGGGAGGGCCCTGGCAGGGCTCAGGGTGTCCTGGCACAGGTAAATGAACAATAAATGAATCCCTTGTCCAAGTCACTGCTGGTGTCTCCCAAGCCCAGCAGTGAGAGTTTCAGTTCAGCTTGAGGCACACGGAGCTCTTTCAGTCCCCTTCAGAATTTCAAGGTGCTTGTGGATTTTCTGGTTGAGTTACAACTTGAGAGCTGAGTTGGCAGAGAGAACATCAAGACCACAGCTATGAGAGTTTTGAAATTCACTGAGTCGAGATAAACCTGACTTTAATTGTGACTGATTTGTCCTGTCTTTGGGCAGCCTTCGGTGCCAAGCTCTGCTGTACCTGAGGCTTTTCAAACTGAAAAAGGAAAGTGCATTGAAATACTCAAAAACCCTGACTGAACATCTGAAGGTAATTGCATCTGTATTTTCTTAGAACATTAAAACCTAATGGTATGGAAGCTCTACATCACTTAAAGTTCCCAGATCCAATTTCAGACTGCTGCATGTGAACACCTGTTTAGAACTGGACTTGAAGGTGTATTAAAGCTGGGCAGAGCTTTAATAACCATAACCCTGCTGGTCCTGGCATGACAACTTTAATTTCTTCTTTAATAAATGTAGTAGGCTTCAAGGAGAAGGTTCTTTGCAGTGGGATGTTGGCTGGGTTTAGGTAAATTGCCCATGAATTTATCTAAATTTCTGTGCAGCTGATTCTGAAGCTTCCAGCTCTCAATGCTGAGAGGAACCAGGTTCATCACATACCCAGTCTCTCAGATCTGGGATATCTTTAATTGTTCAATGCCAGTGATGACAGATTCTTTCTATTAAAGGGCTGAAAAAACTAAAATATCCCCATAAGGGGCAATGGACTACTCTATTACTTGTTTGTTTTGCTAAAATAACCTTAATTTGTGTCTTAGCCATCAGTAAAAAAAAGATATTTCCCTAAATTTCAGTTTACTGTGATACTATTGAGAGCATTACTTGAAAGTACAAGACAAAAAAAAAAGACTTGTTTAAAAAGAACCAATTAAACAGCAGATAAAATGTAACTAGTGAGAGTATAAACACAAATCAGGTGAAATGTGTCTTTTCCCCCACACAGAATTGCTACAATAATTCTCAAGCACCGTCACCTGGTATGGGAAGGTGAGTGGTAAAACCTGTTACCTCTATTTCTCAATTTATAGGATGTTTTCTCCATTTCCTGTGTGCCAGGGGGGCTCAGGGAGCAGCTTTTGGGGTGATTATTTGAAGGGTGTAGATTTTGATCCATTTTTTGTGCAATTATCGTGGTGGAGAGAGGTGCTGCAGCTGTGCAGGGTTTGTCAGGCTAAAAAAGGGGGCAGTGTGCCACTGACCCACAAGTCATTTATCCCAGGGAGTTTTGGTGTTTAATTTATTGTTTCTCCCATCAAACAAGAGCTTTATTAGGGCTGCAAGGCCAGAGGTTACAAGCACTTGCAGGATTTTCTGTGCCATAGCTTAGCAATTACTTCTGCTGTTTTAAACCCAATAATGGACCTTTGATAAATTATTCAATGAGTTTAAGGGGAGGGCACTTCAGATTTCCATTGTGTTATCTGCAGTAATGTTATATAAAATATGCTGACAGTGGAATTGCCAGGTAGCTGTAATTTTTTTGTTCTTACTCTTTAAAGTTCATTTAAACAATGAATTTAAGATTTTAGTGAATAAAGAGATGCTGAGGTTTGGTAATTAGCTATATTTATAGCAAGCTATAAATAATTGTTGGATGATCCTCAGCAGTTCCCAGCTCAAGATTTTCATTTGTTATAGGGCAAATCCTGATTTTTGGTGTATAAATTGGGAATGCTTTCCCATCCCACACCCTGAGTGTGGGCAGAGGGATCTTAGGGGACATCTCAGAGTGTGGTGTGTCTAACGTTGGTGCATTTCTGCCTTTCCAATTCCGTCTTCCCTTCTGGGTGAGCAGCAAACCTGTGGGGATGCCATCTCCAGTCTCTCCAAAGCTGTCTCCAGGGAATTCAGGAAATTACTCTTCCGGGGCAGCCAACCCTTCAGGGAGCGGGTCCTCAGTGACGATCCCGCAGCGCATCCATCAGATGGCTGCCAGCTACGTCCAGGTCACCTCCAACTTCCTCTATGCCACTGAAATCTGGGAACAAGCAGAACAGCTCTCGAAAGAACAGAAAGGTAAGGGCTGAAACCTCCAGAGGGGGCTGGAACACTCCCAGGCTGTGATTTTGTTGATGGTCACCCTGCAAAATCAGAGGGAAAGGGACACCTTGGGGTTGCAGGGATTCCCCTGGGTTGGGTTACATTGGATACACCTGGTTGAATGTTGTGGTTTTCAAGGTGGAGTTGAAGTTGTGACATAAAAATCTTTGTTGTGTTTCCTGTAAAATGTTCAGCGTAGGAAGAGGAACTTGATGCATTTCCCTTTCTGAAATTCTTTAGTGGAGACTTCCTAAGGAACTTTGGCAGTAGTTTATTTTCAACTAATGAAGTGGAAGTTTTAGGGGAAAACCAAGAAGTTTGGCAATGGTTTAGTTGTTTCCAAGCAGTCTTGTGCAGAAGAGCAGAGAAATGGATTAGGAAGGACCTTTCTCCTTGACTGCCCCCATACCCCCACCTCTCCTCATTCCCTTTCTGTCCCTCCCAGCGATCCACGCCGGGAGCTGGGGTTGGATGTGGTTACCAAATGCTCTCCTTTAACGTGTGTTTGTGCTGTTCTAGAGTTCTTTGCTGAACTGGACAAGGTGATGGGGCCCCTGGTGTTTAACACAAGCATCATGACGGAGCTGGTGCGTTACACACGGCAGGGCCTGCACTGGCTGCGCCTGGACGCCAAGTGAGGAACCCCAGCCCATTCTTCAGCTGCCTCTGACTCCTCTCCACAACACTGTGTCATGTCAATAAGGAAGACTGCCATAACACATTGCTTAGTTGACACTAAGAGCAAGGAATGCTTTTCCCACGTCTCCCATCCTCATTTGTGTTTTGTGTTTAACCCCAAATCAGCTGGTTCATGGACTTCTCCAGTGTTCCCGGTTTAAGTTATTTAAATATTTGAAAATTTGCTACATAAAAAATGGTAGTTTTGCTGATCTGTCATGGATAGATCATTGGGATTCCAGTCACAATACACGAATAGTCAGTTTAAATCCTATTTATTTTAATTTTTTTAATTTTAATTTTGAAAAGCCCTGTTTGGGGCTGGTTTTAGCTATTTCTTGTTCCCTAAATTTCCCCTTTTGAGTACTTAGAATTTAAACCTAGACACTTTATTTAAGTACTTTGTGAGCTTTGTTACTCTGTAATGTCTTGTGGTGGTAGAGCCTGTAAAAGGAACTAGGGTTGATAGGTTCTAACGAGTAGGGACACCAAACTTCTCATGCCTAATGCCTATGAGTCGACTAATAAATGACAACTACAGATTTATTATTGCAGAATTTGTACTAAATAGAAAAGTTCCAGATATTCTTCTACGTATTGAGATACTTCATTTAAATGAATTATAAAGAAATTTATATGGAAAAATATTTAGCTGGATCTGCCTTGGATTGTTTCCAAGGCAGCTTCAAGCCATGGATTAACACTATAACAATCACAAAACATTACAGTGATTTGCATTTAATGTAACGTCCAGGCAATGGTGTAGGAATGACCTTCAGTCCAGTGGGTGCGATGCAAACAGGAAAGGCTTTGGAAAAGGACAATCTTCGTGCTTTTTTGCATCTCTTCACTTCAAATACCTTTTGTTTCCGTGCTTGTCACTTTTTGACAGTTACGAAATTGGGGAACTTTGCGGTTCCAAACCCAAGAGCAGTTCAGTTCCTACCAGAACCGTCATTTGCATCTTTTCCATTGACTGAGAAACCAGGAATCTTTAGAACTCTAGGTCCATGTTGTCCTCTTAAGGTCTGCTGGGTGATGGACACTACAGGCTGGCAGTGCAGCAGCCAGTGTGGGGTGGCAGCAGAGCTGCTCCTGCAGGAAGCACTGTTCTGTGCAGGATGGATGGCAAATTTGGCTTTACCCCGTGCTAATGAAGGTCCCGTTCATGTCACGTAACGTCCACTCCCGAGGGGGCTGCTGGGTGCCACAGAGGGTTGCTGGAGCTGCAGGTGGCCCCTCTCCGAGTGCAAACCAAAGTACCTTTCCACGTGAGGTGCTTGTCTGAGTTAAAGGTTTCAAATGCTACTGCTTTCAGTATTGCTTAGTGCCCCCAACATGTCTGGTGTGCCTTATGCCTTACTTTTAGATGAAGATTTTATGAACTGTTTACAAGATGTTTTACAGCAGGACCAGGTATACTGTATGCAGTGGTCTTCTGCAGTACTTGGGTAAAATTCCATTTCCTTTTTCAAAGTCCCGGTGTCTGTCACACAAACTGACTCATCGTGGTGGTCTCCTTCCCCAGAGTCCAACTCTGAATCCTTTGGAGTGAGATTGTGGAATGCTGCTTTGTTTTCTCTCCCATCGAACCCTTTATTCTGTACCAGATATGAACGTGCATGTTCAGGAAAATTATTGCACTAAATTTTTTGTGTAGGTGTAGTTAAGTGCCAAAATCACGGCAACCTCGAGAGAAGGAATAGAATTCTACGCTCCTTAGTACTGCAGTATGTCCTATGGGCTTTAAGAGTTTAGAAGTTTTGCAAATTAGTAACCTACTACAAGGTAGCTGCATCTTCGTAGAGCTTCCTTTGCGTCCCAGCGTGTTTTGTACTTCCAGAAAAGCTTTGCTACGTCCGGATTGATAAACGGGGAACAGACCTGGGGTTCTCCCTGACTCGACTCTTCAGGTCTGTCGGAGCATCCTTTTTATGGAATCACTGTGCAAGGTCACCTTTCTGTTAGTCTTTGCTGTTGGAGACAGAACTCTGTACCCTCAAACTCCCCGCCGTGGGCATGGGACACTGTCAGCTGTGTTTCCTTTCCTCCTCTGAAGTGCCTCGCACACCTCTGACGCTGAGAAATCCCTTGGTAGAAGTTGCATTCGTGGGTGGGTTTGTGTGTAGTGCTGCACTAGCCAGCGTGGCTGTTCTTGGCTTGCTCCTTTGTGCACAGTCACCATTGCTGCCAGCAGGAATGGTGTCGTCTCGGGGAATTTTGTTTTCCTTAACTAGAGTCCCACAAATACCTTTTGGTGTCACGCGAAATTGGCCTCGTGAAAACGCATCGCTTATCCCTAGAGCAGTGGATCTTAGAAATTGGCTTCAAACAACCAGAAGGCTTTTTTTTTTGCATCATGTCAAAATGTGGACCTGAGCTGGTTGGAAGTGTCCCAGCTGAAGGGTGGGCTCCATGGTGGCAGCTCCTCTGGAGTGCTGTCCCAGGTGTTGTGTCTGTGTGGGGGATCCGCAGGGGGCTTGGGGATGGATAGGAAATGCCTTGTGCAGCTGGGGCTGGTGCAAACAGATCAGTTCAAACCTCTCAATTCCAAAAGCGTATCTTAATTTGGGATTGACCCTTGTTTTCAAGAGGAAAGTTCTGTACTTGATCAGATTTTGTAGCCAAAAACAAAAAAAGCAAATACGTCCTAGGCTTCCATCCCTCTGCCAGCATAGGAAGGGCTCTGTCCCTGTCCTTGGCAGCTCCCAGCACCACAGGGGGAATGCAGGTCACAGGAGTGACTAAGGAGGGACTCCCCAGTCCTGGCTTCCCAAATGATTCCCTGGACAGGGAATATGTATCAATACATATCAAAACTGTAATTTTAATTCCCTTGCTGATCATGGCCCCAGTTGGTGAATCTTAAAAATGGCTCAATCAGACTAGGCTTGCTCAGCTATCTGTGCTGTTTGACTTTGCTCTCAGACTTGCAAGTTCCAGGTGATAAAGGTGCAAACCATTTGTAATTCCAAACGAATCTTCAGGACACCAGAGTAAACCAGCCCAAGAGTTTTGTTTTGATTTGAATCTCAGCCATAAAGCAGAGCAGACGGACGGCTCTCCTTGGCTTCGATGGCAGTATGCAATTTGTATTGTATGTGTCTTTTAATATATATGTATATATATATGACTCAGTCTGTCCAAAGTATATGTTATACTTGTTTTTAGATTATGGTGCAACTGACTATATTGATATATTATTTATTGAGTGCTGAGTCACCATCTTATTGGTGATAAATATTGCATATTATCCAGGAGTGCAATGTATATTCCTTTAGATTGCTGAGGCTTGATTGCTGTGGTAACAAAAAATGCCCTGAAATGTATTTATGAATGGCCCCAACACACAGAGAGTCAGAATTTATGGGAATCATGTAGCACTTGCCTGGGGCAAGTAAAATAAAGCCGTAGGCAGAGAATTATGGAGTTTGCCAAAAGGCAAACTGCTGGAAAGAGAGAGAAACTACCTTTGCTGTATTTAATGTCATTTCCTGAAAAGATCTTTGCTGTCACTGCAGTGTTTCCATTGAGGCAGATCCACAAGGGCCTGAGCAAGTCAAGTTTGAATTACCCATTGGGGAGTAAACAACTTCCAAATTCTTACCTTCACGACAAATCCTTGGGTCAGGGTTGTTGAAACTTCTCCCTCTGCTGTGTCAGTGTTCTGGAAAACCCCTGCTCCTGAGCAATGAGGTCAGTGCTGGGCATCCTGAGGGACAGAGAGGAGCCAGAGCTTTGCAGATCCAGAGCTGTTCCAGGAGGGGTTTCCCAGGCAGGATGTGTCAGTGGGGATCCCAGTGTGGGAATCCTCTGTGGGAATCCCAGTGTGGAATCCCGGTGTGTCCCAGCGTTTGAGGCTGTGGTGCCCTTGGGGAGGGAAGGGGCAGTCCCAGGCCGGGCTCTCCTCCAGCTCCTGCATCCCATGGGGAGCAATTCCAGCTGCTGTGGCAGCTCAGGGGGAGCTGGGCTCTTGGTGTGGCCATGCTTGCCCTGTTTTAATTCCACCTGGGAATTGAATTCCCCGTGGCACTGTGCCCATTGCTGGCTCCAGTCTCTATCCCTGTCCTGGGACACGGCTCCTGCCTTGGCATTCCACATCCCAAACTCTACTCCAAGGACCAGGCATGACTTTCCAAGCACAGTTCCTGACATTTGTATCTGGTCCCCCTTTTAAATTGTTTTAAAAAAATTTTGTATATGGAGGATAAAGTGCTTATATATTTATTAAAAATCCTTTATCTTATTTGAAATTATTATTTGGTGAAGAAGGGGTTTTTCTTTTGGGGGAGGGCTGGGGAGGGGAGGTAACTTTTAACCTGTCACTTATAAATGAAGCCCTGATTAATCCTACAGAAAGGTACTATTAGTAACTAATGGGATGTCTCTGTTTTATGCTTTGTACATGACAAGTCCATGTGTTACATTTTGTTTTCTATCAAAAGATTTGGACATCTGTCTTCAACCAAAACCGGAAAAAAAGAAACAAACTGTGATTTTATTTGTTGCAATACATTTGAAATTTCAAAGGGTACTTTGGGGCTCAAAATTAGGATTTCTAAGTCAGTATGTGCATTTCACGTAATAAAGCTGTTAATGGTGAGCAAAGTATTATATACTAACTAGATTTTTTCCACATCTGTATAGTATATTCTATGTATTTTGTGGTATTGAGATTATAGAAAGTTTAGTGTCTGAAACATGCGTTTAATGTGTATTTTTAAACAAATTTATGGCAATTAAAATATTTGGAGAAAAGGGTATCACATTTCAATTTGTAAAGATCTTTTTAACTACTGTGTCATTAAAATGCTTTGTACAATGCAAAACTGTAACTGGAGAAACTAAGTTTAATAAATATCAAATAGATTTTCTGTATTAAACTTCCAACCTCCTGTGCTTGTATCTGTTTTGTGGGGCCTTCTCTTCCCTGGAAGTGCATTTTTTAGGCAGAATTTTCTTTCCTTGATCCTATTGCTCTGTGAAACAAAAGAAAAGTAGCATCCAGTGTGTGTGTCCAGACCTGTTGATTTTTTTTTTTTTTTTTTGTCTTTCAGCCTCCAAGTCGACATCCAACACATCAAAACAGCTTTTTGATCAATTCATTTTAAGACAGGAGATAAGGTCAGTGGCAAAAGTCAGTCTAGGACATGTGTTTAAGTAAATTTATTAAAAGTAATTAAAAGTAAATAGTTCTCATTCCACTTATCACTGGATATATTTGGGATATTGGAATTGCTATCAGTATTATCAGTTTGGCTCCCTCTTTCCCACAGGCCTTTATCTGAGGACTGATAAGAGCTAGACTGGGAGGAGATGGGGCCTGATCCACTTCTGCTCTTGCCAGGGGGAAGGATAAATGTCCAAAGTCTGGCTGGAATTGAGCCCCAGCTCTGTGCTCACCACCCACTTTGCTCAAGATACAAGGAAAACCAAGCTGCTTTGCTGAATATATATTTTAATTCACACCTTCAAATAAATAATAGAAAACATTACAAAAAAACCAAACGAGGAGGAGATGCAGAGCCCTTTTATTGAGCTTGGCCAGAGGCCTCCTGAGGCGTGGCTGTGGGAGGAGATGCTCTAGAGCTCTTTGAAGTCCTTTTATCAGCAGATGTGGCAGAAATATTAAATACCCTGATTGCTCTAGGCCCTTCCAGCTCCTGAGCAGTCAATAAATACATCCCAAGTGTGTGGAGCATGGTCAGCAGTAACAGTGCAGGCTGTGCTTGGTGCCAGCTCACGCCGAGGCCGTGGAGAGGAGGCAGCGATTTTTCCTGGGAAAAAAAACCATCATGAGGCACTGGGAGCTGGGGCTGCCCCTGCCAGGCTCAGCCAGGGGGCCCAGGTACATCTTTGTGCCTCTGTGCCAGCAGTGCTGGGTTCAGGCACGCTGAATTCCCCTCAGCTATTCAGTCTTGATTCCTTTTTCAGTCTTTGCTTTCCATCAGAATTCCGAACATAACACAGCAGCCCAACCACTCTGTCCTATTTGCTTATTTATCCTAATAATTTATAATATAAAGTAATATAATAGAAATTATTTTATAATATAAATTTATACTATATAATATTTTATAATACTAATATTATTTATAATACAAACATTTTATAATAAAATTCATTAATAATAGGATATACTATATTCATTAATAATAGGATATTCTATATTCATTAATAATAGGATATACTTATCCATTAATAATAGGATATACTTATCCATTACTTCTATTTACATATAGTAGAAAATGACTAAATTTTCTGTGCTGTCTCTGAGTGCTGGTGTATGTGTACAACAGGTGCCATACAAAATCACTCTTCAGTCATTAAGTAATAATTTTAACTAATCAATTTATGTGTAGTTGTACAATTTGCTCATGCTTAATGAGAACTAAATAGCTTTTGATACTGTAGCTTTTTAAACTATGAGCTTCAAGTGATAAATTTAGGGTAAGATATTAATCCAGACCTTTTCATTTTTTGTTAGTACATGCTTTAAAAGGAAGAATTAATGGGAAGTTCTGCAAGTTGCTCAAAAGCTGTGTGGAGCCCTCTGTTCTGTGCCCAGCCAGGTTATTTGGGGTTGCAGTGAAAGGACTGGAGCTGGCACTGGGGACCCCTGGACTCTGCTCTGTTTGCTGTGCTTACTAAAGTGTCTGAGTCTGTTGCCCCATCCCTATTCCTGGTATCTTGCTGTATGCACAGAGTGACCTCTGGATCCCTTTGGATGAGCCCGGGTGGGAAGTTGTTCTTGGTAGCCCGCTGAGCGTGGTTACCTGCAGAGCATGGTGAGGCACTCGCTGTTGTCCCTGCAGGAGGCTCCGATGGGTCTCAGGGACACTCCTCTCCAGAAGGGCGTCATGCGCCGCTGCCGGGGACTGCGGGGCTGCCTCGGGGACAGGGACACGCCGTGGCTCTGAAACACAGCAGGGTGACTGTCAGGGCACGTGGCAGCCACAGCGCTTCTTGTTCTGCTGCTGAGGCCAACAGTCTTCATTTTAAGTGAAGCGCTTGAAATCTTTCTGGGTTTCAGCTCACAGCACCCTCTGGGTAAAGCACTGCGTGCAGCCCAACCCCAAAGAAATATCTACCAAAATTAATGATGGTTTTAATCTTCTTGGGAGTGAAGGCAGAATCACTGGCTGAGCTGTGGCTCAGAGTAGCCCAGTATTCACTGAGCAGTAACTCTACATTTTTATGATGCTGGATCCTCTAAAAGCCCTGCTGTCACCTCTTAACTCCTGCCAGTTGTCCATCCAAATCATAACAGCTTTTATGGACTGCCTGTCCATTGTATTAGCCCTTTAAGTAGTTTATTTCAGTATTATCTCCATTTACCTGGCTGAGCAGCAGTGAGCAGAGAAGAAGGGCTGCCATCACTTTCCACCAGTGCATCTTCCTGGCGGGAGCTGTCACTTCTGTCACTTAGAGCAGCTGTGGGTGGAGGAGGCACAAAGCTCCAGTCAGGACTTCCCAAGCTTTCAGCTACATTTTTATAGACTTCATTCCCTTATCACTGTATCAGCTGCCAGTTATTGCAGGACCAAAGTTCACTTTGGAACAAGAGGGAATTGCTAAGTCTACATCTGCTGCAGTGATCTGGTTCAAGGCCTGTCTCGAGCTAATGATTTACTCCCCTTCCACTTGTACTTTGTCTGGTCACTTGTGCTGACCCCTTGTGCCAACTGTTCCTTTTTTTAAAGCCCACCTAAGATGTTACCAGAACTCCATGGTCTATTTTTAAGCAAAAGGCGGGGATGGCCCAAATTATTATGGTCAAGATCAAAATTCTGACTTCTGTAGCCCTGAGTTAGCCAACCAGGGGTAAGGGTTGTCTTGCAAAGCTGATTTGGAGCAGAGAATTGTGCTTTTGATTTGTTTCTCACTCTTGGTACATGAAAGAACTGTAAGGAAGTTGCTTAACCTTTATTTCCAGGCACAGAGTGCTCAAAAAGCAGGTGTAACACTTTCCAGCTGGGTTTGGGAACATAAAATGTGTGCTAACTCACAGAGCTCTTCCCCCAGGAATCCAAAGGTGTCAAAGATAATCATCTCTAGGTAGATAATGGAAGAAGCTGCTCAAGGCTTGTCTGGAGCTGAGGAGCTCCATGTGCAGACTGTGGTTTCCCTGATGAGCCATCTCTGCCCCTGAGCTGTGTCACTCACCATCAGGCTTCCAAAAGTGCCAGCAGCTCCCATGGGGGTGGAGGGGCTCTTTGTCATTGAGAGGAAGCTTCAGTTTTTCCATTGTGGAGTGAGATTGCAGCAGCAGAGAAAAGTGTGAGCAGAGCTGGTACTTCTCCTGTCCTGTGCTTACATCCTTGTGCTGTCCCAATGTTTGTGTCTTGTGGCTCCTCACCTCTGGGATCTTGTGGATCTCGTTGGATGGGGCATGGAGCAACCTGGGCTAGTGAAGGTGGGGGGAACTGCAAGGGCTTTAAGGGCCTTTCCAACCCAAACCACGCTGTGGCTCTGTCTTGGTTCCCACATCTGTCCCATGTGCCTCCCATCTCTGAGGTTGCAGAGTGACATAGAGAATTCCAGCGTGTGTCACTGTGTGCGGGTTTTGGAACATACTGTTTTAATTCAAGTTAATGCTTTAAAAAGTATTAAGTGTATAATGAACTGTTTCAGCTAAATTGTAAATACAGATCTGGATGTCACAGGCTCTATTTCTCTGATTGCTTAATATGAAGGCACAGGTGCCAGCGTGGAGGGCAAGTGACTTAGATTAAGATAATGCTGTGATGTCAGATGATTACCCCTTAGCCCAAATTTCACTGGGATTAAAAGAAAATCCTTCCCAGCACAGTCTATAACCACTACTCAATCATTCCCATCCTAGGGTGGTTCTTACACACCTTCCTCTGCCCTATTTGTTTTGCTTCTCTGGGAGAAGGAAGCAAAATTTTCATTATTTTACCTTCTTGGATCTTCAGAAGGGAAGGAGATGGGACACTAAATAAAGCAGACGAGTAGCTGAACTTAAAAAGTTTTATTTTATATTTGGCTGTGAATTTCTCAATTGTTTTTCCCATGGAGTCCTTCCTTTCCATGCATCTGAGTTCTAATTTCTGCTGTTTCCATCAGGCACTAGTGTAGAGCACAAAGGAGGACAAGGCAGCAGCAGGAGCCCTGACTTCTCCCATGAAGCACAGGATTTGGAAGAGCAGCAGAGCCCTCTGTTAGTCACCATCTCTCAGCTTTTTTGGCTGGGGAAGGCTGGTACTTTGTGATGATATATCAGAATTGTTGTCTGTCCTTCTGGGTCACAAATAGCATCAGACTGTCCCTGTCAGGCAACAAACTGCTCTATGCAAGAAACTGAGGGGAAAAAAAAGAGTATAACTGAGCTGGTCCTTTCCATGCCCACAGTTCCACAGGCTGGTTAGACCCACGGCAGAGATATGAGGAAAGAAACACAAAATGTTCTCTGTTGCCACTTCTAATAGAATTGCCCAAAGGAGAACAGAAATAAACGAGTGAAAACTTTTCAAGCACCTTGTTCAGATTGTGAAATGTCCACGGGTCGAACTCCCACTGCTACAGGTCTGGCAGGAGCCATTCCAGCTGGGAATGGGGCCTGCATCTGAGGTGGAGGTTGGTGGGGCAGGGTTGGGATGGGTGGGCACGGTCACAGGGTGGCAGGGCCATGGTTGGGATGGCTGGGAAGGGTTGGGATGGATGGGCACAGCCACAGGGTTGCAGGGCCATGGTTGGGATGGCTGGGCAGGGGCAGGCAGGGGCGGGGGATGGCTGGGCAGGGTAGCAACAAGCTGCTGGTGGAGCAGCTCAGTGCTGACCCTGCCCCTCGGCGCTGACCCTGTCCCTCCGTGCTGACCCTGCCCTGGGGCTGGCGCGTGGCCGCGGTGCTGCTGCCCCTCTTGTTTGCCTTAGTCTGGCCCCGGGGCCAGGCACAGCTCAGCCGTCTGTGAGCAGGAGCAGCGACCTCGTGAGAGCCCCGGGCAGCTGCTGCCCTCCAGCAGAGCTGCTGGGACAGCACACGGTGATGGTGATGGAGCTGCCAAGGCAGAGCTGCACAGGGGCTGTCAGAGGCCACCCGACTCTGCAGCTCTCGGAGGCACCGTGAGCAGGACACCAGGTTGGGAATGAAACAGCTCAGGGAGAGGGACTCATAGAGGCACACAGTGACAGACAAGGAATGGTTCCAAACTGCCAGAGGGCAGGGTTAGATGGGATATTGGGAAGGAATTGTTCCCCGTGAGGCCCTGCACTCATTACCCAGAGAAGCTGTGTGATCCAGATACCCCTGGATCCCTGGCAGTGTCCAAGGCCAGGTTGGACACTGGGGCTTGGAGCAACCTGGGCTAGTGGAAGGTGTCCCTGCCCATGGCAGGGGTGGCACTGGATGGGCTTGGAGGTCTGTTCTGGGATGAATCTGCCTCTATGCATCTCTGTCAGCTCACGGGCACAGCAGCCATTTTGTCGCTCCCTACTTGCTTAATTATTAGAAAATAATAATTTCTCCCTACTTTTTATTATTAGAAAATACCAGTGACCCAAAATGCAGTTAAGCACAGCATATTTTTGGCACAACTTGGGAGTGCTGGCTGACTGATTTTATTGCCACTTGTGCCAACCTCAGGCTGTGCTTGAAGGAAACACAAGAGGCTGAACTCAGCCTCGTGTGCTCTGAGTGAGCCCCAAAATACTCCAGCATTGAGCTATAAAAATTGCATTGCCCCAGCTTCCTGAAGGGAGAGCCTGAGCATCATTGTCTTCCTGACAGTCCAGCCCTGAACACACAGGGAAACTCACACAGGGAAATGTCATTGCTGTCCTGCAGATAAGATAAACTCCCAGGACAGCTACAGGAATAGCACAGCAGGAACACCAACGTGTTGCTCTGCATGGGGTGGGAGCTGAAGGCAGTCAGTGGAACAGTGGGAGGAAAAAATTAGAATAAAGGAACCAGTCAGGTGTTCTGAGCTTCCAACAGCGAAGGTGTTTCTATATTCAGAGACACAGGGTGAATTTGTCACATATTTAAGCAACTTTATTACCAGCAGCTGATTTTTTAATCATCTTCAGGCATTAAATAGCCTTGCTCCTCCCGGTAGTTTTCAAGAAGGTTCTAATGCAGCCTCTTACCACTGATCAGAGTGTAGTTAATCACCCAATTAACATTAGTGTAACTAGGTAATTAGAATCACAGGATCAGAGAACAGCCCAGGTTGGAAGGGACCTTGGCAGATCAGCTGGTGCAGGCATTTGTGGGAAGGGAGCCCAGAGGAGGTTACCTGGCATCCCGTCCAGTCACCTCCTGAAACCCCCAGGCTGTTCCAGGGACTGATTGTTCTCACTGGAAATAATTCCTTTGCTACACAGAGATGAAACCTCTCCTGGTGCAGCCTGTACCTGTTCCCCTTCACATTCTGCCCAGGGCTCCTATGAAGAGCAAGCCTCTGGCCAGAGGGCAGGGTCCATCCCAAATCCCAAGCCACCAGCCAGCCCATCCAGCTTTAATCAATACCAAACCAGGGAGTGTTTGTTTTTCACAGATGTCAAGGCTGGAGGAAAAGCAGCAGCAGCCAGTGATGGGAAAAATAAAAGGGACAAGGAACAATTTCAAACTAGCCCTTGCTGCACTTTATATTGAGGAATATTTCAAAGAAACAGGAATTACGAAGGCTGGAAGTGCTTTAAGATAAAAGCATCCGAGCACATGGAACTTCAGCCTGATTATCTGCCTGTACAGAGAGAACCAGACAAGGGATTTGATGCTCCTCACCTCAAACAGCTCAAGACACGGATTTCACACAGAGTCATGGGGCAAAGTTACAGTTTATTAACCAAGTCTTATCTCCCTGTTAATCCCCTCCAGCCATGGGAACAAGCACAGCAGGTCCCCAGGGAGCTCTGGAGCCACGTGGTCACTGCTCGTTGTCACTGCTCGTTGTCACCGCTCCTGGTCACTGTCACTGCTCCTGGTCACTGCTCGTGCTCGTAGTCAGCCGGGTTCTTCCTCTTGAGCCGCTCAAACTCCTCCGTCCCCCAGGAATAAATGAGGTAACCGATGGCCAGGGCTGGCAGGGACACAGGACAGGCACGGTCAGGGGACACCGGAATGAGAGGACACTGCTAGAAAGGGACACTCTCCATAAAGGGACAAGTGGAGCGAGGGAACACTGCTCCAAGGGGTTAATGCAGTGACGGAATGCTCAAAATAACGGGACTTTCACAGTAAAGGGACACTGCAGTAAAGGGGTATTCACAATAAAGTAGCATACGATGCAAGGAGGGGACACGGGAATAAGATTTCACGACACGGGTACACTGGAAGAAGGGAATATGGGGACACCGCAGTGAGGGGACACTGCACCGCGCACAGCACCTACCTCCTGCGACAAAACAACATCCCACAACCCCCCGATGCTCCCCATCCCTAAATTTACACTACAAAGAGGGTACAAGAAAGAGGGAATCCCCCCGGTACTCACGGGGCACCACCTTCAACACCTGGGAGGCGAAGCGGCGGGCCACGTTGGGGATGCCGTGGGACAGGACATTGGGGAAGGCGCGCTGCTCGAAGGGCGACAGGCTGTAGGTGATGACATGGCGCACCCGCGCCAGGTTCCCGAAGTGCTTCCCCATGGCCGCGGTGTCCCCTCGGTCACGGCGCTATGGTCACCGCGCTATGGCCGCCGCCCGCCCCGGAACTGCCTCCGCGACGCCTTCCGGGGCACTGCCAGCTGCGCTTTCCGTTCGTAATGAACGGTAGAGGGGGTGAAATGAGTGTGTGATAAATCACAGTTATACTAAAGTGTGTTTTTAACAAGCGATTTGTAATAAATGATGTGCGCCATAAACCGGCCCTGCCCTGAGGGGAGCGGGGGTCGCGCGCGCCGTGAGGGGAGGGGGGAGCGGCGCCTCAGCGCGGAAAACTTGCCAAAAATAAATACTGGAGAAAATAAAACCACTTTTGGGTGGCGATTGTGGAGTTCCGATGAAAAATAAATAATGGTCTGAGAAAAAAACCCACTTTTGTGTAGCGACTGTGGAGTTCCGATGAAAAATGAATAATGGTCTGAGAAAAAACCCAATTTTCGTTGTGGCGGCTGTGGAGTTCCGATGTGCAGAGGCAGTGTCTGAAGCAGAAAATCGTGGAATTACGGAATAGTTTACGCTGGAAAAAGATTTTAAAGGTTAAATATTTCCCCTCCCCAGCAATGAGCATCGTAAACAATATTGGAATTATTAGAATGTATGAGACATCTGCCACATAATTGAAATTACTATTAGACTATTTAGATATCTTCTATATTACTGAAATGATTAATAGAGTCTATTATAATTATTATATTATATTAGATGTATACCATATTATTCGAATTTTAAAATATATTCGACATCAAACTTATTTAAATTATTATTAGAATATATTAGAGATCTTCAACATTATTGTAATTATAATTAGAATATATTAGAATTATAATAATATATTCCACATTAATGGATAATTATTGGAATTACTATAATGTAATTAATTATCTTCCACATAATTATTAGACAATATTAGAATTATTAGGCATATTTAACATTATTGGAATTATTATTAGAAGAGATAAGAATGGTTAAAATATTAGACATTTTCACCATGATTTGAATTATAGTAGAATTATTAGATTGTATTAGACATTTTCAACTTTATTTGGATCATTATGATATATTAGATATATTTACCATTATTTAAACTAATATTACAATATATTAGATTTGTTAGAAGATGTTAAATATCATCAACATTGTTGGAATTATTATTAGAATATATTAGGTTGAACATTGTTGGAATTATTACAATATATTACACATATTTAATATATTATTTGAATTATTAGACTATTAAATATGATCCCATTAATGAAATATTAGAATATATTAGGATTATTGGACTACATTAGACATTTCACCACAATTAGAAGGGTCTGTCTCAGGAAACAATTTCATTTATTTTCTTCTCTGGCAGGTGAGCAAAGCTGAAGTCTCAGAGTTTGAAGGGATGAGCAGGAGTGGTGCAATCCAAACTCACCCAACCACCCACAGTACTGGGACCAGGATGGTTTTATGTGACACCAAGCTTCTGTTTTGAGCTTTTTGTGTCAACCACTTTGATTTCAGCAGTCAGAGACTGAAACCTGGAGCAGGATCCTCATTTTTGGGGCAGGTTTGTGCCTGTTGCACCTCCAGGAGCTCTCCAGACACCCCAACATCTGTGGGTTCAGTGACCAGGTGAACCATCAAAGTGACACCACACAGCAGCTCCTCAGGAGCAGTCCCTGCCCTCCCAGGCTGAATTCCCAGCCTCTGAAATTGCTCAGGATCTAAGGTAGGGGCTGGTTGGGTGGCTGAGTGCAGAAAGTTACAGTATTTATTTATTAATCCATTAGCAAGTCAATGTTAAAGAATGCTCTGAACCAGTTTTACAAGATAGTGCTGCTCCACAGCATTTAATTAATAAACAAACACACAAACAAACAAGAAAAATCCCCTCTAAAGCTGAGAGGTTTTGTGTATGAACCCCAAGTCCAGGAGGAGAAAATAAATCATAACAAATCAATTACAGTAAAAATCTGGTGTGAAAGCACCTGGAGTTGAGGCACTCGTTACCTACAGTTTCATTGTGAGAGGAAACAAAGCTGTGGCCCCACATTTCAGAATATTAAACCCATTGAACAGCATTTACATCAACACATTTAAGGCTTTTAGAAGCCATTTTTGGGGATTAAGCTTTTTAAACAATTCTTCCTAGTTCAGAAGCCAGTGGCATTGTGGCTCTAGGGTCAATCCTCTGCCCTCATCCCATGGACAGCTGCTCCTTGTTCTTGAATCAAAGGAAGCCTCACCAAAATAGTGCCTTGATTTAAGTGTTCACAAATTACCCACAGCTGCCCTTAAATTCTTACCCTTCTTTTAGCTGTGAAAGCCCAAGGAGTGCAATAGAAAAAAAGCAAAAGAACAACCTGGTAACTATAGAACTGTGAGGAAGGGTTTTGTCATCCTGCTTGAAAGAGCTGGAGTGTGGTAGGGAAAGAGAACGAAAAACTGAAGAAATAATTCTAATGTTAAAGACTTTCTTCTCTTCCTAATCATTGCTGGAAATGCCACACCCAATGTTTCTGTAGAGGCAGAGTAGCAGGCACTGCATGTCAGGGTATGTGTGATAGCCATTTATTTCTCTTCTTTTTTTTTAATCTGTAATAAAGCAGCTTAAAATAGACATTTAGTAGTTGAAACCTTTTCCCCATTTTAAATGCAAAATTCTCCTGATAAAAAGACACTATTTACATTTAATTGCACATCCTAGAAAGGCTGAGTGAGTACAAAAATCAGTGCTCTGCTGTGAACCCCTTCTGCTAACTCCGTGCTAAACCCCAGCTCCCGGAGTTACAGCAACGCTGCTCAGTACATTGAGCTACAAATCCTGAGAATGCAAAAATAAAACCTGTATTTGAGAGTGCAAACCCTGCCCAGGGTGGAGCGAGGCAGAGCCCCCACTACCGGCAGGTGCACTTGGTGGCGATCATGTCCTCGTACTCCTTGTAGGCGATGGAGCCGTCGGGCTCGATGGTCAGCACGCTGAGCGGGCTGTAGGCGGCCGGCACGCACGAGGGCCTGGGCACCGAGGGGTCCAGGCGCTCGTAGATGAGGGTCTGCACCAAGGTGTGCACGGGGGAGCCGTAGCGGTGGCCCAGGGCGCGGGGACAGTCCCCCCGGCAGAACTGGGGGCTGTACCGGTGCGGGGCGATGATCCAGCGGTCCCAGCGCAGCTGGCTGAAGCTCAGGCGGAAGTTGTGCAGCTCGCACTCGTGCTGAGGGAACGCAAACTGCTTCAGGTACTCGCTCAGGTTATGAGGCGAAGTAGCTGGGGCCGCTTTGGGATTCTCATTCCTTCGCTGGCGAGAGGCCCTTTTACCCTGGGGATTGCCTTGTCCTTTGTCACCCTTTGGAGGATCCTCAAGCAGGCTGCTGCTTTTCCTGCCGTGCCCCAGTGAGCTCCCCCGGTGATGAGCTTGCTCGCTGGTGTCATTCAGATACAGCAGAAGGGAAGGGGGAACCAGTGTCACATTAACAGCATTTTCTAGTTTCCTGCTCCCTTGTGGGTCACCCATCAGGCAAGTGACGTTCAGAGCCATATGGACATTCCTCCTGTTCGTAGCAATCAGAGGCTGGAGGAAAGAAGTCACATCCATCTTCACCCATTTGCGCTTCCTAACGTCAAAGTGCAGGCTAAAAGCTAGAGAGTGGGAAATGCTGGGACAAACTTGGCTGGAAAAATCATGTTCCTTAAGGGATAAATGGCATATGCAGGTAATGGAAGAGGAAATGGGAACAGATGTGTCAAAGGAATAGAGCAAGACAGACTTGAGTAAGTGCTCCAGAGCAGTAACACGATCCAAGTTGAAGAGTAAATCCACCGAGTGAACATCTCCTGGGAAGGGAAACAGATTCCTGTAGTGTTAGTGTGTCTTACTTTTCTACTTAGACATAAATACTGTTGTAGGGGATAAATAAAAATTATTCAGCAGCAGAAGAAAGCCATTTAGATGCCCTCCCTTACATTTACTATGTGATATTTCTACTTTGATCAGGGACATAAGAGTTAAAAATTAAGAAATTAAAACAAACCAAAGAAAACCCCTGATTTTAACACTTACTAGGATTCATTTCTTTAAAAGAACCAGCACAGGAGGAAGCCAGTTGTTGTCTCTTTGGTGCTGCTGTGGGTAACAGGAACTAAACACTCCAGATACAAACCATGAACCCCACCTCAAAGGGCTCTTCCTGTGCAGCAGTACAATGCTTGTGTTTATCTGTCTTTCTAGTGAAAAACCTGAGTCAGGAGAAGTCAGGTCACCTCAGAAGATTAACAGCCAATGATTTCTAGGTGGTGTTTTGTGATCAGCCCACATTTAAGAAAGCCATGGAAGCACCATAAGTTACAAGGTGCCCAGCCATCCCAGCCTGATTTACGAATAATTCTACTCCTCCCTTCAGGTTTTGGTCATGATTCTTCTCTAGCAAATGTACCGGGCAAGGAGAGGAGTCTCTGGCAGTGGGTTCTGGCAGTTTGGTGCAAGTCTTACACCAGTGCTGTGGTTTTTTCAAAAAAGCAAAACCAAGATATGCTGTAGAAGGAAATGTGTTACCCATTATGCCTCAACATTTTTTCCACTTTTCTTACTTCACTTGGATCTGCTTGCGGCTTTTTGACTCATGAGGAGATGAGTCAGCCCAAAACATCAGCATGTCTTGTACATACCGCTTGTGTGGTGTTCCCCAGCCTGTGATGTCTGTGCCTAATGCCATTCAGGGAGAAGTAGGCTATAAAAAACTCCCACCGTTTAGGAGAAGAGCCTCCGGGACTAAAATAGCAACAGCTCTAAAGAAAGGCGGTATTTTTATCTCGGCTGCCAGCACAGAACACACAGACACCCCGTGTAACCTTCCCAGCCCAGACACTGCACACCTACCTTTCCCCAGGCCCCTGCGGCCGTGCTCACATTCCCAGCACGGGGTGAAGAGCCGCACCGTGTTATAGAGGCGGCCTCGCTGCGCCTTGGGGATGCCCTCCCTGGTGGCAGACATCCTGTACAGCCTCTTCATGTACCGAAGGGCCCTGGAGTCCGGCTGCAGCCGCGGGGCCTCGCTGTGCCAGCCTCGCTGGGGGCCGCGGTCGTGCAGCACTTTGAGAAGAGGGGGCAGGAGGGCTGGTCCCCCACCTTGGGGCAGCTGTAGCACCGCGCTGAGCTCGCCGGCAGCATCCTCGGGAGCTGCCAAAACCCCAGGGGCCTCCCCAGAGCCCCCCCGGCCCCTGGAGCTGGGGGACCACTGGGTGCCAGCAGAGAGCCAAGGCAAGCAGCAGTACAAACAAACACAAATCCTCCAAGCGCTCTCCATGCTCTTGAGGGCTGCAGATGAAAAACAAAAAAAAGTAACTCCCCTCAAGTATTCAAGGAAAAACAAGAGTGCCTGAGCCCCATCCCTTATATAGGTTGCAGCTGTGGAATGTGAGGGAGGTTTCTTTCTGATTAGGGAGCAAAGAGAAAGATCTGCAGCTGGCCCCTGAAACCACAGGTTCATTGCAGTTGGGCTAAGCCTTGGCCCTGAAAGCTTATTATAAAGAGATACTAATTCTGAATTAACCTTTTTCACGTGGGAAATTACATGCTGGGAGCAAGGGAGCTGGGGAGGCATTAGTGTTGCCCTGGTCTAATTAATCCTGTTTTATTTGCAGGAATATATGAAGTTAAACATTACTGCTCTTAGCCTTTGGCCTCTCTCTGTGTGCTGGAGTAGTTTTCACCAGCTCTGAAGTGAACAACCCAGCCCCTAGCTGCTCACTGGGTATAAAGTTGTGGGTTTTGTTAAGGAAGAAGGTTTGAGGCTGCTTTGAGAGCATCTTACAGGTAGCTTAATTAGGGGTTATATCAGATGTTCTCCCTCTTGCCTTGGTGTGCTGCAGTGGAAAGCTGAGTTTGCTGAGCTCATTACTATCTCTTTCAGCTTCCCTGGTGTATTTTCCTGCCTGACAAGCTCTTGTTTACAAGCTGGAGAGCAAATAAAGCCCTGAAGAATCAAAAATTGTGAAAAATGGAGAACCTGCTGGTCTTACCTGCCCTGTTTGCTGCCTGAGGTGAGGTTTGAGGTCACCTGCTGTACACCAGCTGTGAGTTGTTTTTTCAGAAATTTTTTTATTGCTGCTAAATAAAATAACAGTTCTTGCCCTTCTTGCAGGATCTCTGCTGTGGGGATCAGTTGTGGCTTCAAGGTAGGAATAGGGAAATTGTTTCTCATTTTGTTGGTGTCTTGTTTATTTTACATTATTATTGGATATGGTTAAGGTGCAAGTCTGGTGCTGCAGACTCCAGAGCAGGGGGGTGGAGGTTTTTTATAATTGGGAAATGCAAGGTATTTTCAGAAATTCTTTCTTGTCTAACTATGTTACTCCATATCAAGGCAGGGGCCAACTGTGGTGAGTCAGAAAAGTTGCTGAATTTACTTTATTTACAGAATTTACCCAATTTACTTTGAGTAATTGATAGAAGGTACATGGAACAAAAAGCAACAACCCAAAGCTTTCCACAGCATCTGCTCAGTGCTGGCAGTGGCTCACTGGTGATTGGGCTGGTTCCCACTTCCGTCTTCCCAAAATAAGCTCTATTTATTTTTATCTTAATGGGTCAGGGCTGCAGCTCCTAAGCAGAGCTAATGGTCTCAAGGGCACCCTTTATGTTTAAACAGGGTTTTGACTCATTTTTATGGGGGCTTTTGGAGAGGGACAATCACTCTCTGTAGGCTGCTTACAGACTTCCAAACTGCTTTTATGCAGGGCAATAAAAATTACTCAAATCACCATCCCACACTAAGACTGGAGGCCTGTTGGGTGGAAAAATGCTTCTTCTTCCCTTTACTATCTCCCCAAAACCCCAAAGCACTGACACTCATGTTTGATGAGGCACACTCCCATTGTTATTGCTGGTTTTTAGGCTGCCTCCAGCCTCGGGGTGAATTTCAGCTCTACTGGCATTTGCTGAATCATTTTATTTGGTTACAAAGTCGTGGCTGCAAGGTCAGTACCTAACAATGAAACCAGTGAGTGCTCAGAAGGTAAATAAGGGGAAATTCTTCCAGGCTGTGACACAGCCCTGTCCTGGGAACTGATGGTCACCCACATTTAGGCACTCCCACTTCTCCCCCACAGCACGTGTACAGCAACAGCAAAGGGTCATTGAACCTTTAGGTGACTTTGTCCTGCAGGATTAAGGATGACAAACCAGATATATTTATATAGAAATAAATGATTTGTCATGCTAATGATAAGACTAAAAAGGCCTTAAATAGAATTATTTGCTACCTAGTATGGGTAGCCAGAACTAGTATAGTACAGTGCACTATTTTTGAAGCAAAATTGAAGCATTTACTAAACTGTACTAAAGACAGCAAAAAGTATTAACTAGAGAATGGTGTTACTCATCCAGACTAATGACTGTGGGTAAATCTCTTTGGCTCAGCCCTGAGGGGTGACCCTGAGGGGTGTCCCCACTCCAGGGAGGAATCTCCACACACTCTCCAAGAGGAGTGTGTTGGAAAACCCTCTGTTAAAAAGTGGGCCTGGGCTGTCTGTCAGATGTGTCTGGGCCAGCTGTGCCAGCTCAGCAGCTTTGGGTAAGGTGTCAGTAGCATCACTTGTTTGTTCCTTTATCAAGCACTTTATCATCTGCCACATTTTCACCTCTCTCTCAGGATGTTTAACTTTGGGATCTGTGGATCAGGCTGCTTTTAGCATTATTCACCCCAAAAGCAGCCCCAGCCCACACCTGTCCCTGAGCCAGCCTCCCTTCCCTGGGACCACCACAGGAGTCACAGCACAGAGGGGACAAAATCTGCTGTGATGTCCCCTGCAGTGTCTCATTGACACAAAAAGCACTGAGCCATGAGTCTCAGGCTGCTCTGATTCTCTGTGCAGTTTGTTTATTTAATCAGTTGTGCTGCCAAGTGTTCTCAGCAGAGCTGTCTGGGGACCCTGGTGGAGCATGGCCTGGCCATGCAGCACAGGCAGATTTTCCATCTGCCTGGCAGGAGCTTCCCACCAGTTTCCCCCCACACTGCTGAACTAGGTCAGGCTCTCACTGCCTTCCACATGCTGCAGACCTGGGCACAAAATCACCCTGAACTGTGAATTCCCTGCTCCTGCCTGGCAGGATTGCTGTGTGTCCAAGCATCCTCTAATCCCTGGCCCATGTCACACCCATCCCAAAGCACAGGTGCCATGGGATAGAAGCAGGATCAGCAGAGGAGCCTGTCCTTTTCCTGTCTGAGGAAACCACTGTGGCTTCCCAGGCCCGTCCAGCTGGCACTGCAGCAAAGCCCATGGGAAGCTTTCACCAGGTTTCCTATTTCACATGCAATGCCTTGAGCCTTTTGGCCCACACCCAGGCAGAGGGGCCCAGCATGAGATCTGGTTCTTACAAACTTTATGGAAACAGGCAAAAAGTGAGAATTTCTAGCTGATCAATATCCAGAGCAGCCCTCGGAGCAGTGTCTGGGTCTGTCCCAGCTGTGCTCACCCCAGTGCCAGAGGGGAGCCAGCTTTTCTAGAATAGCCCTTTTCCCAGGGAAATGCAAAGCTGATGATTGCACGGGTTTGGGAAGGGAAGTTGTTCAGTGTCTGGGATCCAGGGCCAGGCACTGGCTCTGCAGGAGCTCCATGGGACTGTCAGCACAGCACGAAAACAGCCCTGTGCTTCTTCAGCCAAATGTTCCCAGTCCTCCCAGGAGCATCTAAACTGGCCCCAGCTCACAAATCCAGCTGTGTTCAGACTTCATTTTTATGTTAGATCTGTTCCCACCAAGTGCCAAAAGCAAGCACAGGGGAGAGCTTAAAAATAAACCTCGACAGCTCTGAGAAGGATGAATTTGGGCAGAGCAAGGAATGAGAATTCCAGCATTCTCCCGATCAGCTGCACTGAGCAGAAGGGATTTGCTGGCTGCAGGGCAGGGTTTGGAGCCTTGCCACCAGGCACACGCCTATCCCATGCCCCGTGCAGGATCCTGGTGGGGCCAGAGCAGGAACTCACAACCAGAGATGAGTCTGGTCAATACCAACCCTGGCAGCATCCCAGAGCATCCTGCTCCAGCCTCAGCTGCTGCTCCTGCTGTTCCTGCCTTACCTGAAGCAATTGTTGAGCAGTTGTAATTATGTTCTAAGCTCAAAACAAAATCCCAACCCTTTCCCAAGACAGAAGCATTCCTGCCCTGCCATCCCTATGACAAAGTTGTATTTTGTAGTGTACATCAGCCTGAAGAAGTGCTGAGGTAAAAATTTGAATTTGCAGAGCTGCTGCTTCATGACATTGTCCCTAAATTCAAGCCTGGAGTGATTCAAGTGAGTTTCCACCCCTGGGACAAGATTTTCTTCCCTTTAACGCTCCAGGATAAAGTGTCAAAGTTGGATCAGCATTACCCATTCCCTGCTTGTGTGGGCAGCAACTGCAGCAGAGAGGGGCAGCATCAATCAGAAATGATCCAGGCAGCCCCTGAGCCTTTCCCCCAGGACTGCAAAGGAGAGGGAGAAAGGGAAAAGCTCCCCAAGCATCAAGAGCTTTCCAGCCACATGTGCGTAAAAATCCCTTCCCGTGCCACGTGACAGAGGAAGAGGCACAGATCCATTACACAATAATAAAAATATGCCTTTGGCAACGTGGAGCCAAGTGGAGCTGCTGCAGGGAGCTCAAACTACGCACAAGAAGGAGTAAAACAGGAATAAAAAGGACCAAAGTCAATTCTGCACAGCCCTCCCAGGACCTGCTGTGGCAGGACGGGGCCAGGGATCTGCAGCAAAACATCTGCCTGAAGCCCTGGGGGCTGCCAGCGCCTGTCAGGATCTCACTGAGGAGATCAGGCTGGTGAGTAGATCCTCTTTTTCTGCCTCTCCCTCCTCTTAACCTTAACTTTGAGAACTTCCCAAATAAGGTCTAAATCACTGAGCACTCAGGTTTCCAAAGCCTGCACAGGAATCCATAAAGGCAACAGTTGCCAGTTAAAGAAATAACACCATGAGGGAAACATTCCTCAGCCTTTGCTGGGAGCTCCCACCTCCTTCAGCCTGTCCCTGCACTGGGCAGCTGCCGAGACGGGTTTGACCTCGGGGCTGGGGAAGGTTTGGCACAGGAACTCCTGGTGTTTCTGCTCCAGGCTAGGGAAGGTTTGGCACTGGAATTCCCAGTGCCTGAAGCCGAGAGCACTGCAGGTTCAGGACAGAAGGTGCATCCTCTGCTTTCCCTCCTTTGGTTGCTTTGTGCAGCAGCAGGGAACAGATAAAACCCCTCTCAGTGCAAGTACTTCCCTGGCTCCTATCAGTTAAATCTACCCACTTCAGGTGTTCTGTCACTGCTGTCACACCTGATTTTACCTTGCACCCAAGGGCTCCTTTTGCTTCCACCCCGGGGACACTGCAGGGCAACCTCCAAAGCTGAGAATTAGGCTCCTGGGGATAATGATTATCTTGAAGATTAATTAAGACACCTTGAGGTACACTAGGAAATTGTGAGGCAGAAAGATGGATGTTTAGTTTAAAAAAGCCTCGGATTTTTAAAGGAAATAGAGAAGAAAGTCGTGGTGTTTGCTCACTGCTGTGTCCCCTCATCCTGCTCCTGCCTCCTTCCAAGCAGCAATTCCCTCAGTTTCCTATTCCCACCACCACACGCCACAGGGTGGCTTCACTGGCCAAAAAATCACCATCCAAGCACCGCATGTGCCACCAAACGCTGCATCTTGCAACCCTCAGGGATTTTCCTCTGGGATTTCAGCCCGGCTGCCTTGGAAGCAGCAGAAATTGAGCTGATCCTGATGCTTCCAAGCAGGATCTTTTCTTTAAGGCACAACAGGCATTGGTCATGGCCCAAAGGTCTCTAACCCTGGTGACAAAGCCATTGGTTAAAGTGTCATTGGAAAATCAGCCCTGCTGCTGCACAGCCTCCCGTGCTGGGCTGCTGCCCACATCATGGAGAGGGGAGATGCTGATCTGCTTCCAATTTGCTTTTTGGAGCTCATCGGACCTTCTGCATTGAGGAACAATTTTCCTTTTAAGGTGGAACAGCATGAGGTTTGTTCTCTTTCAAAAAGATTTCTTGAAGAGGTTATTTATAGATGCTCTTGTGGATGTGGTGGTGCTTTGCATCCCACACACATTGCTGGGATATGGGACGAAGCGTTCTTGTGGAGCTGTTGATTAGCAGCAGCTCTGGAGCTCTGCTAGAGCCCATCTCCAGGTACTTGGATTCTCCCCACTTATCCAAGGGCTGGTCCCACAGGCTTCCCAGCCTCGGGGGATTTTGTTTGCCACTTCTTATCCCATCACATCAATGAGCTGAAGTGATTATGGTAACAAAACTGGCAGAGGAGGAGCTGCTCTCCCACCCTCTGCTCCTTCTCACACCTTTCTTCTCCACATGAGGCATTCCCAGATCTTCTCCAGGTTATGCTGCACAATGACATTTTTCCCTGCCACAGCTTGTGAGCGTCATCTACCTCCAGACACCTCTCACTTCTCTGCCCCGTTGGAGGGGTTCCTGGGAATCAGGGATGCAGCTTTCCTTGTGATCTCCCATTCCACAGGCATTTGAACATTTTGTTTCCTTTTCCATGAACTCAGAATCCTTCATTCAACTTTCCACATGAACACTGGGTGGTGATTGCCATATCACAAATCCATTAAACCAACGCCTTTCAGCAGCAGCAAATCAGAGCTGAAGAACCAAAGGGCTTAGCAGCCAAATCCAGCCCTGGATCTGGTTTGCATTTCCCTCTCCTCTGCATGTTCTTAATTATAATATCACAGAACTGGGGGCTCCCACTGAGCATAAATATGTAGGATCAGCTGGCTGGATTTGGAGCATCTAAATATGCATTTCCACCCCTCTGGAGCTGAGAGCAGGATGAGAGACAAGGCCAGCATGGAATTTAGCCAGTGCTTTAAGCATCTTATTTCCAGTGCAGGAATTGTACATAGCAGTACTGGGGAGCTGCTAAAGCTGAGCTGCACTGGGGAAGGGGTGAGGCTCAGCTCAAAGTGACAGGCAAAAGGTACTAAGGCCTGGCCCAAAGCCTGCCTAGCCTCTCTTCTGAGTCCTGCCCTGCATCACACCATGGCCTTTGTGCTTTGGAGAAACCCCAGTGACCCAACACAGGTAGGTCATGCTGGGGATGTTCACACCAAACCCCTTCTTCTTCTTCCACTCCCCTGGTCCCCAAGCAGCTGCTTTCTGCACCTCTCTGCCATTGCTTCTGGTGTTTTGGGGGAAAAGAGGCTCAGGGAGCAAAACAAAATGAGGGATGGCCACAGATACAGACTTGGAGAAGAGTAAGTGTAATGAAAATATTGGCCTAACCTAGAAAACTCCATGAGCCAAGTCCTTGGAATCACATCACTCCAAAGCAAACAGCTCCCCCACCCTGCCAAGACAAGCCAAATAATCTCCCATTTTCATGCACGTTTCTACACCAGCCCATGCCAGTGGTGCATCTCCTCCCCACAGGCTGTGCCATGATCTCTGCTGTGCTGCTCCTCTGGACTGTGCCCTGCGTGGCAAACCACATCCTGGGGGGCTTTGCCAAGCGGGAGCTGCAGGAGGGTACCCAGCTGGCCTGCAGCCTGCCAGGGCCCCCCGGGCCCCCCGGGCCCCCCGGCGTGCCAGGGACTCCCGGCACCGTGGGCAGGATGGGCTTCCCGGGCAAGGATGGCAAGGACGGCCAGGACGGGGACAAAGGGGAGCATGGAGATGAAGGTAAGAGAGAGGCGCTCAACATAACAATGGGAAGGTGGAAGCTGTGCTGCAACAGCCCCATCACAGCTACACCGCATGGGAAACTCCGCCACAAATTCCCACTGTCCGCTCTCCAAATGATCCCGCTTTGTCAGAGGGGTTCCAGACTCACATCATGTCCTGACAGCTGCGGGCAGTTCCTGTTGGCTTCGTTTTGTGACACAGTGAGGTTTGCCCTGCGCTGATCAAGGCTCTCTAGAGGAGACAAGGAGCTGGTCTCTGGTTCCTGCTCCCAGGAGAGCCAGAGCAGGTGAGAAAAGGAAGGATCGGCTGTCAGAGCACTGTAACCGGGCAGGCACCGGCCATGCCGGACCTAACCCAGAGCAAACAGCCGTGAGGCGGGGCTGTGCTCCGGATCCTGCCGGAGTCAGGAGAGCAGGAGCAGCCTGTGCAGAGCAGTGATTTCCCTCTGCCACACTAGAGAGCACTCCTGCCTCAGCAACGCCAGCGAGCCCAGCCTGCGCCTGCCTCCCTTCTCCCTCCCCAAACCGGGAATCTGGAGAGCAGATTTCCAACCACAGCTGCATTTCGACCTGCTCTTGCAACAGCAGGTCAAGAGACACTGCATAAATCCTCGCGATTTTGCTCATATCAGATACCACCGAGCCAGAATCACTGCCAGCCCAGCTCCCTTCCCATCTTAAGGCAGCCCCTGCCCCCGTTGTTTGCTGGTTCATCCCCCTTGTGGGCTTTTTACCACACCTAGATTTATTTTTACCTTGTTTTTAAACAGTTTCATGCTAAATGTAAAAAAAAAAAAAAAAAAAAAAAAGAGACATGAGATCAAAAGTACTCACCTGCTCAAAGTGAGACACTGAAAGCTTCACAAACCTGTCCCACTGTGTAAAACCCAAACATTTAAAGCTTTAATTCCTCCTTTTTTCTCAAGTGAGCCAGATAATGAAATCAGCCTCTTGGTCCTTAAAAAGGACAGAGTTCCACTGTTACCACACCAGCTCCCTGCCTACCCTGGCTGGTCAGTCCAGAGAGCTGTCCAGCCCCAGATGGGATTTCATTGGGATTCTCACCAATCAATGACTTCCTGCTAAATTAAATCCCTGCTGCAACGCTCTAACCCCCTTCCATTGGCTGTATCAGCTCTTTCCTTCAAAAGTGATAAGAAAAATTGATAAGATCATTTGTCTTCCAGGTCCCCAGGGCAGAACAGGAAACCCTGGCAAGCCAGGCCCGAAGGGGAAAGCTGGAGCCATTGGCAAGGCAGGGCCCCGGGGGCCCAAGGGTTTAAAGGGCAATCCCGGGAAAAACGGGGCCCCAGGGAAGAAAGGGCCCAAAGGGAACAAGGGGGACCCTGGGCTGCCGGGCCCCTGCAGCTGCAGCGGCAGCAGGGCCAAGTCTGCCTTCTCCGTGGCAGTGTCCAAGAGCTACCCCAGGGAGAGGCTGCCCATCAAGTTTGACAGGATCCTGATGAACGAGGGAGGACATTACAATGTCTCCAGTGGGAAGTTCATCTGCAGCATCCCAGGGATTTACTACTTCACCTACGACATCACTTTGGCCAACAAGCACTTGGCCATTGGCCTGGTCCACAACGGCCAGTACCGCATCAAGACTTTTGATGCCAACACTGGGAACCACGACGTGGCCTCTGGATCCACCGTGCTGGCGCTGAAGGAGGAGGATGAGGTGTGGCTGCAAATCTTTTATTCAGAGCAAAACGGGCTCTTTTATGATCCCTACTGGACAGACAGCTTATTTACAGGATTCCTGATTTATCCTGACCAAGATTATCTCAATGAAGTGTAGGATGAGAAACTATGGGGAAAAATAGGAAATGGGCCCCAATCCAACGAAGTGTGGCCTTACATGGGACATGTCTGGGATTATCAGATGATTCCACATTTGCCTATGGGATTTATCAGTGACTGCACCCTGGATGGACCATTTAAACTTTTCCTTGATGCCATCAAACCCAAAGGGCACCAGGCTTTCAGCAGCCTCATGAATGTCTCCATCCCAAAGCCACCCGTTTTGTATTCCATGATTATTCCAACATGCCATGGACATGTCACTCAAATACTGGTGCAGAATGCTTTGGTTATTGCATTGTTATAATAAAGCATGGAAACCAACAGTAATTTCCTAAAGCTGAGCTGGGAAGTGCCACTGATGCTGGAGATTGTGTCACTGAGCCTCCTCTCCTACACCCCAGCACAATCCTTGTTAATGGAACAAGGCTTTGCCAGCCAGTTCAGAGTCAGGAAGTTGTCAGCTGGAGTTGTAAAAGTCCCTCTCAGCCCCATCAAGGCAGTTCTAACAGCAAAAGCATCTGGTCTGTACAGGAAGTGATTTAAGGCTCTTGTTTTTAAGGTTCAGGGCTCCTCTCAGGGCACAAAGTGGTGCTCTGAGCACCACTGGTGTCCCTCAGAGCAGAGAATCAGTGTCACAGAAGGGTTTGGATTGGGAGTGACCTTAAATCTCATCCTGTTCCACCTGTCAGTTATTTAGGAATGGGGTAAGCATTAACACGAGGATGTTTGTAATAACAAGAAAGAGACAAAGACAGAACTTTATTTTATTTATTTTATTGTTGGCTTTCAGTGCACTGGATGAGACTGAACTTGGTGCCTTATGCAATCTTTTTGCTGGTCCTTTTGTAGACTACACCAGAAGAAGTAGAAATCTGGAAGAAAGAGCAACCCAAAACTTTGGTTGAGCAGTGTAATCAAACCTCTGGAGTCCCAGGGGAACAGCCCTGGGGATGGCTCAGAGCCTGTCCTTCACTTAAGATTTTTTTCTAAACTTCAAATTTTGAGGATTTTCTTTGTTTTTTATGAATTACCCCGGATCTTTGAGCACTCACCTCTACCAGCTTCCCCCCAGAGATCTCTGCAGTGTGGTGGTAGTTGGGGAAATCAGCTACAAGTTTTCCATCTTCCATTTTGACGGTTGCCTGTAAGAGAGAAAGGGTTCCTGTTGCTGGGGCTGCTGGAATTCCTGTTACCACATTCTGTAACACCTGCACACCTGATGCTGGGAGTTCATGAGACAGAGGTTTTGTGTTGCACAGGTGGCCTCATGCACAGGGCTAAAATCTTCTTGAATGTTCACAATTTAAACAGACACTTGTTCATGTTCCAGTTCCTGCAGGTTCCAGATCTCCACATCACTCATTAACAACTCTGAAAAGGGTCCTGGCAAGCAGCCCAGGACTCAGTGATGATGGAGTCAGGGAATCCCAGGATGGTCTGGGTTGGAAAAGGCCTTGCAGCCCCTCATGTTCCACTCCCTTCACTAGGCCTGACACAGGTTTGCATCTCACCCTAAATCCAAACCCTCCTGAGGCTGGGGAGCTGAAGAGCTCCATGAATTTACCTGGAACTTCTTTCCTCCCATGGTCTCCATGTTTGCCTCCTTGCCCACGGTGAAGGTGTTGGTGGTGGTGCGGCCTCCCGGGAAGTGCTGTGTCCACGTGAAGTCATTCCCATTCTGCACCACCTCAGTCACAATTTTGCAGTTCCTTCCCATTTCAACCTTGTCACTGGGGAGACCTTAAACAATTAAAATACAGAGTTTATCAAATCTAAGCTGAATTTGCACTGAAGGATGGTAGTGGTGTGTTTGTTCTCAGAGCATCTGATTTGTTGTTCATTTCTTATTTTTAATTTTTTTACAGCATCAAAGCTCTGAGTTGAAATTACTGGTGTAAAGAAAGATATTGGTACATTATTGCATTTGCTAAAATAAATCTTGCATTCTTTCCCCTAAGAAACAATACACAGGAAAAATGTACCAAGCACATAAAATATTCCCTTCTCCTTAACCTACACATGCAATTCTTGGAATTTCATGTGTGGGACCTTGGGCCACTGGTATTCAGCTGCACATACCTGTTTTTATATCTGCTCTTGCTCTTTAACTAGATGCTCATGGAATCATGGAATCTTTGGACAGTTTGGGTTGGAAGGGACCTTAAAGATCATCCAACCCCCTGCCATGGATAGGGACACCTTCCTCTATCCCAGGGTGCTCCAAACCCTGTCCAGCCTGGCCTTGGGAACTGTCAGGGATCCAGGGGCAGCCACAGCTGCCCTGGGCACCCTGTGCCAGGACCTGCCACCTTCACAGGGAAGAATTCCTTCCCAATATCCCATCTAAACCTACACCCTGCAACTTTGAATCCATTCTCCCCTGTCCTGTCACTCCATTCCTTATAAAGTCTCTCTCCATCTTTCCTGCAGCCCCTTCAGGCACTGGGAGGCCACAGTTGGGTCACCCCAAAGTTTCTCCTCTCCAGGCTGAGCAATCCCAGCTCTCCCAGCCTTTCCCCAGTGTTTTTATCCCATCCATGCCCAGTGCCTGTCCCCAGCCAGACTCACCAATCTTCTGCACAAAGGCATCATAGTTCTCATCGCCCTCGAACTCGTATTTGCCTGTGAATGCCATGGTTCCCTTGGGATGAGCTGGGTAAGCAGAACAGCAGCTGGATCAGAGCAGGATGGATCTGCTGGGCTGAGCCCTGGATTTATAAACCAGCCCAAGCTCCCAGCCCACCTGGCCCACACCCCTTGGAAACAGAACTTTATGGTCCCCGTGAGTCACTCATCAATGCCATCGACCTGTGTGAAATCAAGGTTATCAGGCAATTGAACATCCTTGCCAATAACCTGGAGATCAGCAGGAATCAAGGCCAAAGCCTCAGCTTTCCTTTAGTGCAGATTTCAACAAAATGATGTATTTTTGCTTTTAAGGTTTCACTGGTTTTGCATTCAGGATGGAATGAAAGTAAAATAAAAATGGACCATGCACCAGTTTTCAGCTCTGCAGAGAAAGACCTGGGGAAACTTGTGTCACCACCAGGGCTTCCTCGGCACTTTTGATTTAAATGTGGCTGTAAAATGACTCTGGCTATCCTGAAAACACATTTGACACTTAGTTTGTTAATTAAAACTCCTTCAGCTTAATCCCAAGGTGGCTGAACTCAACAAAAGGAAACTTCCTTTCCCAGCTGGACCCCAGCTGTAAAGAGCAAAGCAGCATTGGCAGGGGTGGCACAGCCATGGGAGCCTCAGTTCCATGCTGTGTTCCAGAGGGACCTGCACAGCCTTGGGAAGGAGGCCCATGAACTCAGGCCATAAACTCTCCTGAAACATAAAACCTGCAGGGACAATGCACTGGTAGAGTAACACCACAGGGACCTTGGGAGAGAGATCAAGCTTGATAAGGAAAGCAGCCCAGTCTTGTGTAAAAGGAAGGAGATAATCAGATTATATGAACAATACTTGAGTTTTAATGCTCCCTGTCCATAAAGATCAGTTTATATTGATAGCTGTCCCATGATGAGATATAAAAATGCTGACTGCTCCATATAGACATGGATAGGATATTCCATAATCCCATGATGGGATTTTGCTGTTATGCAGAAAAGCTCAGCGCCGTATTTGAATGTACCAGGATGATGTAAATTCCAAGTGTGCGGCATTTGGAGAGTGTGAACAGGAATAAGTTGTCAGAGAAGTAAAACTCTTGTGGAAGCTCATCCCCAAAGGAAAAGGTCATCCAAAGTGAGCAGTGAATTCCCTCTGCCTCCCGAGTCAGCTGCCTCTGATATGCAAAACAGCCGAGGCTTCAAATGCTGCTGGGAACAGAGGGAGCTTTAAGGAGCCAAATCAAAGCCTTGGATATCTTTACTTTGAGAGCTTGCTTGCACAAAATAATAACACAGCGTTTTTGCATTCCTTTTGTCTGTGGAGTCCCCTTGCCCTTGGGTGGCTCCCAGCAGCCTCCCAGGTTTATTAACCTTTCAGAAGAGCTGCAGAAAGCCAGGGAGATTCACTCGGAGACAAACGAGGATAAGGGAGGTAATTCCAGCAGTGACTGAACCAGGCAGTGCCGGGCTTTGAAGTGCTTTTAGGGCTGGATTGCAACTGAGCTGGGAGTACAGATTCAAAATAGCAGTGGGAAGTCTCCGGTGACCACAGAGCTCCAGTTAATGACTCCCTCCGAATGAAACTTGCTGGGGAAAGCCTGAACCAGCCGTCTCTGGCAGTTCTTCGGCAGCCCTCCTTCGGAAATGCTAATGATTATTAATTCCTCTGGTACTCAGAGTAATCATTGCTAATGAATTCAGGATGAGCTCATTTGGCGTTAATGTGCTGGGTGATTTCAGGGGAGCCTTGTTACTCCCGGCCTTGCTAAGTGCCCGTTTAGTCTGGTCCGAGGTGCTGCCGCTCTCCAGCCCTGAAGAGCAGAGAATTCATTACCAGAATGGGGCTGAATTATTGCACAGCCTGGACACAGCTCAGAGATTGCACAGAAATGCACCTGCCGAGCTCCACAGGTGGCACAGCACAGAGCCTGTCCCTGCCCCAGAGGGGATATGGAGCTGCCTAACAAAACCAGGAAAAACAGAGATTCAGAGACAGAAACACCTGCAGGGGAGGAAGGCACAGATCTTCCAAAAATCCCGTACTTTTGGGGACTCCCTAGAAGAAAATTCAATTATTTTGTGTGACAACACTCCATCAGGAGAACCTTCTGGATCTCCAGAAAAGAAATTTCCAGAAAAACAAGACAAGCAAAGGACTCATCCAGGCTGCACAGGCTGGCAGAGCCTCTGCAGGAAGGGCTTGGATCCCACTGGTGTTCCTGATCTCCGAGTGGAACCTCAGAGGGGCTGCTGAGCTCTGGGCTGGGAATTGCAGAGACAGAAAAGTGAACCTGGGGAAAATGTACCTGGTACCACAACTTCTTGGGAATTTAATTCCCTCCTTTCTCCAGGATTCTTCCCTTTAATGAGTTATCCTGGAGTAAATGTTTTCAGTGGTATCCAGTTAAATGAGATGAGGATGGACAGCAGAAATGGGAAGTTATCTTGATTTTTAACAACTACAACAGAAGACTTGAATTTTGTTAAGCCCGTTTGGATTTGTGTATCCTGAAAAGGCACAGGAGGACTAATTTTGGCTGCTCTCAATTTGGCTCCCACAAAACTGCTCAGATTCCTTTGAAGTATCATCCTTGGATTAAGAGTCACTGAGGAATATTTTGAACTCCAATGGTTTTAGTCTAATATAGACAACATTTCAAAGGTTGCTAAAAACGAAGATATATTTCAACTTTATCTGCAGAGTCTTCTGGTCAAAAATCAGAGTTAAAGCTCCTCTCTCTATGGATTTCTCATATAGAAATAGAAGAAGTTCTAATAAAGTTAATAACTGACAGCCCTAAAGACAGGAATCGTTGCAACTCTTCTGGACTTTTCTGAGCAAACCCCCTTTATCTACACAGTTCATGGGCTGTGTTGTAAAGATTTTATTACTTGATAATATCTGTGTGATTGTCCTTGCTGACACATCAGATAACACAGCTCCAAATGGAGCTTATCCTCCAGGGAATCCAGCTGGGGTTTCCTCACTTGGCTGTGGCTTCCCACCCGCGTCCAGAGAAATCCTGCTGTTCCAGAACATTCCCTGAGCTGTGCTTCCCAAAGCTCTGGCAGAGGGAACATTCAATTCACTCTTTTCTTTCCCTGAGGGCACATCTGGTTTGCAACTGACCTTTTGGTATTCCCAATTTCTCTCTGTGTCACCCTCTGAAGCCTTTCCTGCTCACCTGGGAGAAGGCTCAGGTGGAGCAGCACCTGCCTGGAGCTGAGGAGAAACCAACCAGAGAGGGATTTGATCTGAAATAATTCAAAGGCAGACAGGAGAAACCAATATTTGAATGAATTTTTCTCATGCCAGTGCAGTGTTTAGTAAGTGCCCCACTGAAAATATTGATCCAAGTCAAGTGTGCAGGGACAGACAGTCTGAGAAGCAGAGAAGGATTTCTTTCCTTGAAATACAAGAAAAGCCAGTTTTCTTTGCACAGAAAGCCTCTTCTGGGCCTCAGCTCTGCTTTGATGTGTGTGATTCACAGCAACATCTCACTGCATACTTTCAGCTCTTTGAAATTGTTTATATTTCCTTGGATACATTTATCAGGAGAAGAAAATATACTTCTATGGCAGAGAAAATACACACATTTCACGTGCCATTCCTTCCCCACCTCCACACCAAGCGGATCTTTGCATCTCCTTGTTCCAGGAGCTGCTTTTATTACATCTGGTGTCCCTCTTTTACAGTTTGATTTATTCTTGAGTTGTTCAGCACTAAGTTGGCTCTTATTAATCAAACAACATTGATGGAAAAGTGGGACCGGGTTGGTAACAGCTGTGATTTTCTCAAACCCTGGAATAAGCCACATTTTTCTTAAAGACTTTCCAGAATAAGAAGAAAAATCTGGAAAACACTTCAAAATCTGAACTTCTACTTAAGTGTTGCTTTACTCCAGAGTACCAAACAGCAGCTGTTTCTCTCTGAAACAATGGGAAAGCATCAGAGGCCAAAAAGCCCCTAAAAAGTGGCAGATTGGCTCAGCTGGTCAGAGCAGGGTGTTGAGAACACCAGGTTTGTGGGTTCAGTCCCTGTGAGGCTGAAGAGCTGGACTTGATCCTTGTGGGTCCCTTCCAACTCAGAACATTTTGTGATCTGGAAATTTATTTTTTAAAACCTGATTTTTAACCTGAACTTGCCTTTTCCAATGGTTCAGACTGGTAACACGCACAGGTCATTCTCAGGGTGCTTAAAAGCTCAGTGACTGGGTAGGAGCCAACTTCCCAAAATTCTGCTTCCTCGGACACAAAACGCTCTTGCGAAATCTGCTTTTGGAAAGAATTTGCGTCCAGGAGTAACGCGGGATCCTGGCTGTCCCTGTGGCTCCCCTGGTGGTTCCAGGAGCAGCAGGATTTGTCTGGCAGCCGGGTGAGCTCACCTGTGCTGGGCCACAGCACCATCCAGTGCCGGCTCCGTGCTGCTGAACCCTCCCCGCGGAATTCCAGGGGCAAAGCTGCAACTCGTGTTCTAAAGGGCAGGAGAGGAAGGGAACTGAAACACCTCAGCTCTCCCTGCATCACAAGTGGGGCTTGTGTCAGTTCAGGATCACAGGATCACAGACTGATTTGGGTTGGAAGGACCCTAAGGATGCTCCATTTCCAACCCCCTGACACAAAGTCTGGGTGCACAATATGGATTTTGAAGCTGAAAGGGAATCTGTTGGGCTTCTGTTGATCTCAAACCCACCAAGCTGCATTTCTACAGAGCTTTTCCACCTGTGATCTGTACCCAGGGCGTGTTTATACCCTGTTTTTTGGAGATTTTTATCTGTACTGTTGCCACCCAGCATTGTTTCCAAGCCGGGGCTCACTAAGGCTCATTGGCTGGGGCATTTGAACCTCCTGAGCCCCAACCTTTGGCTGCCTCCCCCTCCTCTCCCAAAATAAAACCTTGCAGGTTCCTGGTACTCCCTGCTGTTCTCAGCTGCCACAAGGCTGAGCCAGGGCCAAACCAACCCAGGATCTGTTTTCCCTGCCCTCCTCAAAGCTGGAAAGCAGCTCAGGGAAGGTGTTTGGGCTGTGAGGCCCTGCATGAAGGAGAAATTCCCCCAGGGCAGCAGGGAGAGAATCCCTGCAGTGGGATTCATCCCTTGGCCATGGAATGATGCTGGCAGGGGTGGGAGCAGCAGGAGGGGTTTGTCCATCCCTGTGGTTAAGGGCTGGGAAAAAGCAGGAGGACACAGGGATGGGAGGTGCAGGCAGAGGCTTCCCATCCCTCCTCTGCTCCTGAGGAGGGGGGACCCGGGCAGGATTGATTCCAGGGCTCAGCACAGCTCACAGGCTCAGGAAGCTGCTCCATGCCCCTCCTACACTCCCGAGCAGGAGCCACGAGGCTGCAGCTCTGCCCGTCCTGGGAATGGGAATCCCAGCAGAGCCAGACACAGGGAGCACTGCAATCCTTCAGTGCTAATTTAGGGTCTTGGAGCAAAATATCCTCCTCCTGCAACAATGGCTTTGTTCTGAGAGGTTTGGTTTTGTCTGGTCAGTGCCTGCTCTTTTAAGTCATTGTGACCTACATACAGAGAGGATCCAAATAAAAAATTAAAGAGAAAGAGCTCTCTGTGACACTGCCTGGCTGAGCCAGCCCTGCAGTTCTGTGGCCTCTGGTTTATTTTTTCACACAGGGCCAGATATGAGTTTATATAAATTCTGTATGGTTGGGTTATTTTCTTCATTATCATATGAATGTTTAAATATCCCTCTTCAAGGAAAAATGTAGAGTTTACCCACTGAGGGTGAAGGGATGGGCACATCCTTGCTAGTGCTGTTATCCTGAAAGGAAAACCCAGCCTGGAGCTGTGCCTCTGAATAAACCCCAGGGCTGAGCACAGGTCGATGTTCTGGGAGCTGACACCTCAGTTACCCTGAACCCCAGGTTCCTGTGCCAGCACACAGCACAACAGCTTGCTTAAAATCATTTTCCCCAGGACACTTTGATGAGGTCTGGATGGCACAAGGAATTACTGTGGAGATGTGGAATCCAAGCCCTGCTCTAACTCAACGTTTCACTCAGGATTAGTGGGACCATGACTCCTGCTGACTGCTCACTAAGCTGGGTGAGATCAGTCTGGGATCAGCTCAGCTCCAGGGGCTGCACACTGATTTCATAGCCCAAAGGTCTGAAATAACCCAAGCTCTGAGCTGAAGGAGAGCTGTGCAATCCCTGCCACAGCTGACACCACAAGAAAGTGCCCAGGGGCTGAGGTGGGCTGCAGGGCAGGGCAGGGCTGTGGCAGGGCTGATGCACCCCAGCAGGGTGTGCACAAAGAGGGGCAGCTCCCCCAGCCTGGCACCTCTCCTGCTCCCAGAGAACAACTGGCGTTTCATCCCAGCTGAAGGAAGCAGCTGGCTGGGGGTAAAGAAGAAGCAAATTAGAGTTTATGGGGATCAAACAAGCCCACATCACTCCCTGTGCTTGGGGCTGCAAGGCCAGCTCGCATCCACCTCTGCTGCTGATTGTTTTTTTGACAGGAATTGCTCCCCAAACGGTCATCTTCAGTGATTATTTGTCTCCTTCCCTCTTCCACTGATTACAGCCAGACTGGGACATCCCTGATCCGCATAGAAATGAATATCTGAAAAGGCAGGGCTGTCGTCCAAGGGCCCTGGGCACCATTAGGCCTCCAGATTTACTGCCCCACCAGAGGCCAGGGGGGTAATGAGGCAGCAGCAATGGGCTACGAATCAGGAGAAAGGAGCTCAAAGAAAGGGATTTGCCTTGGCACATCCCTGACTGTAAATTAAAATTATCACTGAGGCCCTGCCTTTATATGAGGAATTTTCACCTGATTTTGTAGCCTTGCTCCCAGAGCCTGCTGTGCCCTGTTTCAGCTCCTCTTGACTCAGCAGTGCCCCGTGTTTTGCCTGTGCTGATGAACAGGAAGCACCACCAGCCAAAACCAAAGCACATTTAAGCAGGACTTTTGCTGTGTCACTGTGGTGGATGAGGTTCTGCTGTTTCTGGGCTCTGTGCAGTGGAGGTTTTCCCTCGGTGCTGAGCAGTGCCTGCTCCCTGTGGGCCCTGCCAGGAGCACAGCTTTGCCCAGGACTCTGGGGGAAGCACTGGCATTAATTGCAATCTGTGCACCCAGGCTGCTCCAGCTGCAGCAGGAATGCTAATGAATGTCAGGAATTGTGTCCTCCCTGTGCAACACATGTCCCAGGCTCAGCACCTGCACAGCTCTGAGGGCTGCAGCCACCAGAGCCCTGCACCCCAACATCTCCTGAGCTCTCTGGGGCACCTCCTCTGCCTCTGAACCCTGGAGAGATCTGTGGTGCTTTGTATCTCAGCGTGCTTAGCTCTCGGAACTGACTCATGTTTCCCCTCATTTGGGATGATTCAAGAACTTCCTTTGGCCTGACCACCTCTGACTCACCCTGGATGACTTCAGAAATTCGAATCAAATTGAGATTGGTGGAGAAAAAGCAAAACTAAAGTCAAATTGTAGCTGCTGATGTGACAAAGTATTCCTGCCTCCGGTCTGCAGGCAGGAGAGGATTTGTCTGGTCTGTCACTGGTCCAAGCCTGCATCCACCAGCCAATTTCATTTGATTCTGAAGGGAAAATATCATGAGTATCAGGAATCCCTTTTATATTAAATTTATCCCCGAGAAGAAAACCCTTTGCAATGACAAAATTTCCAAACCCCACTCACAGGCGGCCATGAACCCATGGTGAACACCCAGAGAAACAGTTTCACATTTCCCAGATACAATGTCCTAGAGAACAGTGTTTTAAATGCAAAGAGTTACTTTGTTTGAAGAGCTTGCACAAGCATTTAAACCTTTCCTATTTCATGCAGGGGACAGTTGCCAAGTCTGTTCTGTGCCTGCAAGCACAGATGAGTACAGAGGATGCTTTGTGAGGACGGATTCTATTCTATTTACCAAATTTTGAACAGCACTGATTTTTACATCTTTCATTTTTCATCTCAGAGAAGACAAGAGATTTCCTCCTACCTTCTCTGTTCCTTCCTGCACTGGGGAGGTGTTTGGCTGCTTTTATGCAGAATCCTGACTGAGACCTCTCCATTCTCATTAAGGCATAACTTGATTCAATCCTGGTAATTCTTTTGGGATCCAGTCCCTCACCTTGCCTTGTGCGATTCACCGAGAGAAATGTGTCCCTCGAGGGGTGCAGCATGAAATTCCAGATGTCAGAACATTTTTATCATTCTGAGGGATGCCAAAGCAGAACAGAGCACCCCAGATATGTCCTGGGCTGAAGCACAAGAGGTGGAGAGGGAACACTCAGTAAACACCCAACTGCCATGTGCCAGGGGGGCTGTGATAGGAATTATCCAGAGTGCAGACCCCAGGAACACCAGGGATCAACCCCATGGGAAGGGCAGATTGCTTGCTAACAGTAGCTGTAATTCTCAGTCTTTTCCTCTGAACAAATACAGTGACATGGGTACGGTTTGTTTGCTTCCCTTACAGTTTTCCATCCCTTTTTATTCCAGAAGTTAAGCTGAGCCTAAACAGAGGAGGCCTACAATCTTGCACTGAGCACTCATGACTGGGTGCTTCCTTTCCAGCATCAAGTACCTCTGTTGTGGTTTCATTTCTGTATTTTCTAAACTATTACGGACTGTGCCTGGAAAATGCATTTTTTAGAGCATTTCCTGATGTTTTGGAAGCCTAACCCTGCCTGCTACCAAGAGAAACAACCACACACTCCCAACCAGTTGTTCCAGTGAGCAGAAATAAATTGGAGCTGGCAAAGGTATCTTTTCCCAGCAGAGTTTGTGCTGCTCAGCACAGTGGTTTCAGCAGCAGTGGGGAAAGAACTGTTCAAAATAAAATATTATCCAGCTCCAGCAGCACATCCTGGGCACTGCAGCTCGGGCCCTGCTCTGTGATAAACCCCACATGGGGGATTAGATTAGGGCAATATAGAGAAATGCAGCGTGGATAAACCAACCATTTCCTCACCAGGGTGGTGACACAGTCGTTGAAGGCTTGAATTTTTCTTTTTTATTGTTTGCTGGAGGGTAAGTGGGGAGAGTCTCACTGGGCCAGCTCTAGAAAGAGGGTCAAAGGCAAGATCCAGCCCTGATCCCAGGGAATGCAGCTAAAGCACAAACAATGCTTTGCAAATTATCAAGATTGGTTCTAATTACATTCCTCTCCTGCCCTTGGAGCTGCTAACAGACAGATGTGCAAGAGGCACAGCTGGATGACCCCTGACAGAGATATTCTCATTCCTGGCATTGGTCACTTTATTGATTTGTCTGTGACAGGAGCAAGGAAAAGGATTTTTTAGCGTTCCCATTCTGACTGCATCACTCCAACTCTGCACTCCCCAAAACTCTTGGATAAACAACATTTACTCTCTTTTTGCACAGATCACCACATGTCCTTATCAAATCTCTCATGTCAGTTATCTCTGCCATGGGTTTGTGGAGCAGCTGCCAGTCACTCACCCTGCCATCACAAATCCCTGTGCTTTATTGATTCCAGGATCAGAGCCACAGCCTGCTTTGTTCTGGAGGTGAGGGGATGTTTTTTTCCATGCCCTGAGTTAAGAAGAGTCTCTGAATGAGGGCAACACAATATCCCAACCATGACAATCCCGGAAAGGTAACAGAGCAAGCCCTTGGTGTGAAGAATTCTTTCTCTTGATGTGCAAGCCCCTTGAAAATGGTGTTGCTCAGAGTCAGAACTTACAGGATTACCTGGGAAGAGAAATTAAAAATTGACCTGACTTTACCAAAGGAAGTGATCTGCAAAGGACCATGCTGGGATTTGCAGCTGAGCTCTGACAGGAACTCAGGCTGAGCCTGGGCACGCCATAAATTGATCCTACTTGGAATTAGATTAGGAAAGGGTTAGAGAAGATTCCTAACAGATATTCATAAAATACATCTCTTGCTTGAAATACTTGCTTGAAATGCTTTTGAATTATAATTATTCCTAATTCTTGAATTATAATTATGAGCAGTATCCCCAGCCACAGAACATTCATTTGGCACAAGAGGTTCTACAACTGAAAGTCCACAAGAAACCAGAAGATGAGACAATGACAAGAACAAAGGTCTATAAGAGAACACAAGGTAAAATACCTTGGTAAAAGGTAAAGGTAAAACTGAGAGCAACCTGGGAGATAATTTCCTCACATATTCCCCCTCAATCCCTGTGATATTTTAAAGTAATAACAAACTTTAATTCATTTTTATTCATCACCAGAGTCCCTTCATGATTTTTATCCAGAATGCAAAAATACACAAAGCAGACAGGGACACACAGTCCAAAGTTTACTTTCAAAATCAGAAAGCTGAAAATACTTGCCTGTGGTGACAGTATTTCTTTGCTCTCACCCCTCCCGGGAGAGCTGCAGACCTCAGGAAGAGCTGGGAGTTATTTTTTGGGTTGGTTTGTTTGGGTTTTGACTGAAAGACAAAGTGCATGGCAAAGCTGAGCTTTCAATACTTTTGCTTTAAAAAAAAAAAAAAAAAACAAAAACCTTAAAGAAACTTGACTGCATTGTCATTTCTGCCCCGCCCCTGCCTTTGGAACAGCTTCAGAAGTATCACAAGAGAGGCAGGGGAACCCAGGGGAGTGTGGAACCCCAGGCTCTGCAGTGGCTCCCAGGAAGATCCAGGCACAAAACCTGCAAGTTCTGAGTGACCTGGAAAAGCAGACAAGGACGTGAGACAAGAGCTACTCGGTTTTACTCAGGTAAACCATGAAGCCAAGCTGGCTCCAGGAGGGACAGCCTGTTACAGGCCCTTTTGAAACTTCCCTAGAAAATCTCCCTGGAAAATCCCACTGCACTTCTGGGGACCACCTGCAGTGCCTGGCTCTGACCTGCAGCCAGTCCATTTCTGATTGTTGTGTGTCAGTGTCGAGCTGGAAAACACATTTGTCTCCACCAGTCAATTTACTGAAATCTATCCAATTGTTAAAGTCAAACAATTAGCAAGAAAGCTGAATGTCTCAGTAACTCTTCATTTAAGGAGAGAAATTAGTTTGTAATTTATGGAATAACTTGATGATCTGAAAGACCAATTTTCTGGTCCCTGTGTCATTGTCAAGGATAACATTTAACACTTACACAACACTTCATCCTCAAGTTGTTTTTAAACCTTCACTATAATTAAACCACATCACTCTTGTGTGAATGAAATGTTATTGTCCATTTTTCACAGCCAGCAGAGCTGAGGCTCCACGTAAGTGCCAAAGAGAAGGACACAGTGTCACAGGCTCCTGGCAGCTGCTCCTTCAGCTCGGGAAGTACAAAGGATCCAAATGATTACCAGTCAGTTCCATTTCCTCTATTGTCCTGTCTCCTTGAGCTCTGTCAGCGACAAACCTCGATGAGAACAGACTGTGTAGGATTCCCACTCCTCTATTAAGGTGTTTTACCCTTCCTGCTATTCCCAGTTGAAATAGGATTCATCTCCAGGGATCACAGGTAGGGAAAGATCACACCTCACCCGTTGGACACTCTTGATGTGAAAAGAACTTGGCTGCAGGTGTAGAATAACCTCAGAAAACACCACAAGGAACAAAAAAGGTGCTTTGACATATTTATGGCTAAAGAGACTTCTGTAATTTCTCAGTAGACTTTTATGAGAAATTCTCTATGAATTACCAAGCTGCCTTACCTACAGTTGGGTTTGGCCTCCCAATCTGTCCTGGCTCCAGTGGTGATGCCCATTTCCTCTGAATGGAGAAATCCATGGAGACACAGAGTGGATGCCACCAGCACCTGCAGCTGCACAGGCTTCAGAAGGTGGCAGAAACCAGACAGATTATGAGATAAGACAGGAAGTACCTTCAGACTCCATTTCCTTACAATTACAGATGTCAGCAGTGAGACAGTGCCAGTCCTTCACCCCAAGAGCTCACAATTACCATTTTTTAAAAGCAACCCCAGCTACGGAAATCCATCTCAATCCATTCTTCATATGGATATTAGGTAAAGCCCTGCTCATTGACTTCATCTCTTGTTCAGGAAATGCAGCACATAAGTGACTTTTCAGATTGCAGGGCAGAATTCTGGGGCACGTGTGCCTGCAGTGAGGTTTCCCAAATCCTTTAATGCTCATTCCTAAACCCAGCAAAATGAGCTCCATGTTCATAGGGCCAACGAAATCAGTTACCAACGTTACAGGAAGGACTGATGATTTTCTCACCCCAAACTAACTGTCTGTAATAATTCACTAACAAATTTCAACCCATCTTAGTGGGACCCATAATTAACATTTGTTGTAAGAGCATTACTTTCCTAGTCTGTTGGAGGAGCAGTGAGTTTGCAGCACACAACCAAGACCCAGATTTAATTTCAGTTTATTTGCCTGTATCCTTCTGCATTGCTCATGTACAGTTTTTACTAGTTACACTTTTTCTTTTTAATTTAGAAAGCCTTGAACATTCCCCACTGGCAGATCATGCCTTGAAAACGCTGACTGATGGATTTATTAGCAGTGTGTAAAGCTGTGAGCACTAAGCCTGACTGGGGAGGGTTTGGTGGCCCTGCCCAGGGTCACAGGAAGCCGCTGTCACTGTGGCAGGCACAGGAAGCCACTGTCACTGCAGTTCGGATTGAGCAGGGCAGCAGAGGCTGCAAAGGCTGCAGGGAGGATGTGAACCTCATCCTGGAGTGTGGGGGCTCCCAAACCTCAGTGGGGCTGCTGGAACTCCAGACTGAGAGCCTCCTCTCTGAAGTTCCCCCACCACAGTGCAGGTATCAGGAGGGGATCTGCTGTCCTGCCAAAAGTGTCCCTGTAAATCCACACAGTCCTTCAGTGTGCCACACTGTGTGAGACACATCAGCTGCAGCAAGGACAGCACTGGGAACCTGAACCTCTGCAGCTCCACAAATTCCAGCCACGGGGCAGTTCCAGGGGCAGCTCCTTGTGGAGCCTGCTAACACAGCCTCACCCCAAGGGAGCTGAGGGAAGCTGCAATCATGGATTTGGCTTCACTGGAACCCTGATTACTGCCCATTTATGAATATTGCTCCTGAAACCCTTGCACTGGGTGCTGGCTCTTCCATGGCAGTGCTTTTCCAGGGAACTTGATGCCCAGAGAATGATGTTCACACTGTCCAGCATTTAAAAACTCCACATCCTCACCCCATTAGTTATTTCCTGTAGTGCTCAGACCTGCTGAGACTGTTCACACTTCCAGAGTGGAATTTCATGGCAGAACAAATCAATATCACTAATGCTGAGTTTAAAGGTTCCTCTGCCCAGATCCATCTCATGTCCCAGCCTGCCCACACAAACAATTCCTGCCCCATGGGTGCCCTGCACACAGCTCCAGTCAGATCTGCTGCTTCCCCACATCCCCTCACTCTGTCCCCCCAAACTCACAGCTTCCCCTGCTGCCCATCCCAGCAATTTACTGCAACACATCTTGGTGGAGCTCAGCATCTTTCCTGCCTTCATTTTAGTTGTTTTATTCCCTCTGATTGTCTCAGTTCCTCTCTGTAATTTATAGTTTCTTCTCTCAAATTCTGTCCTTCCTGCCACTTGCTGAACACAGAGAGACTTGTTTTAATTTACAGAGAGTGTGGTAGTGCAATCTGTTTCATTAACTTAATTAGTTTTATTTTGGCAGATTCTAAAGGTTCCAGGATAGGAAAAAAGACTCCAACTATGCAACCACTCCGCAGACCAGCCACTGCAAGGCAAATCCTGTCTTAAGGAGATTACAGGTTAGATTTGAAATAAATAGAAATTAAATGGTGATCAAAGGTATTTGGGACAGAAAAAAATTATATAGCAAGGGCTTTTTTTGTTACATTTATGAGGTCCATCCTGCACCCCCATGCCCATGTTAGTGAGGTTGAACGTAAGTTACCTATGGTATGGTATTTCTGTGGGGCATTATTCTGGGCTATAAATGTCCTTATTTACCTTTTTGAAAGCACACACAGCACCTTTCAACATTCGAAAGAGCCGTTTATGTTTTATTTTGATCCCTCAGTAGGGTCAAGCATGTAATCTGCTGTCACTGCAGTGAGGCAGAGAGCAAGCCATACACCCACTCTGTTCCCTATGGAGCACAGGAATTGCTGGGGACTCCAGGGGATGTAAAACAACAATTTGCATTTAAATGGCCACTGCTTTCCACAAGCAACACCTGCTGAAAAGGTGCGCTCCAGCAGAAGACTTGAGAGAGGAAATCTTCCATTTTATGCCCATCCTTTACATAAATCCGAGTTTAACATAACAAAGAGCCTGCTGGGCTGAGCTGTTGGATCTGAGCATCCCATCAGCTCCAGGGCTGAGTGGTTTTAGTTCCTTTCTGTGTTAGTCGGGAAATTCTTGTAGGCTCAGGAATTAGGGCACACAGGGAACAGGAGTGTTATGGGCACGCAGAGCGGTACGGAAATACCATCACAAGATAAAACCTCTCAGCTTTGTAGCCAAGGCCGCGACTCCTCTGGGCTCGCAGGCTGAAAGGTGTCAGGAACTCGGATTTTGCAAACCCCGGAGTGCGAGTGTCTGTGCGTGTTCGGGGGTGCGGGGTCACGGAGTGATCACGGGCGGGACGGGGCTCGGAGCAACCCCCCGTAGGAGAACGAATTAACTCCTTTTCTCCCCCTTTGACTCCCCACGTTTTCCACCTTTACCTGATGTGCCTAATTCATGGTGTTTAACACTTGAACATGCCGATTTACCTCACAAAAGGCACCAGTCCCTCTGCCTGCCCCACATCAGGTGAGGGCAACAGAAGGGTCAGACATTGAACTGTGGTGATCAGGGACAGCACCCAGGGCAGGGCTGGAGCTGTGCCAGGGCAGGTTGGGGTTGGATTTTGGGAAAGGTTTTTCCCTCAGAGGGTGCTGGCACTGCCCAGGCTCCCCAGGGAATGGGCACAGCCCCAGAGCTCCAGGAGAGCTTGGACAGCGCTGCCAGGGATGCGCAGGGTGGGATTGTTGGGGCAGGAGTCAGACTGGATGATCTTTGTGGGTCCCTTTTATCTCAGCATATTCTGTGATCTTCCCTCTCGCCAGTGTCACCCCTCAGCGCTCCCCCAGCACGAGGACCAGCAGCTCCCCTGCCCTCACTGTACAACTCAGGAGACAGCGCCGGGCTGTGCCCCGCAGGGGAGCCGCTCCAGGGCGATCCCATGAGGGGCGACCTGAGCAGGCTGAGGAGCGATGTGATCCCTCTGAGAGGGGACCCGTCCCTGCCATGGCCGCCCTCCCGCCCTCACCATCTTCCCCCGCGCGCTCCCCGGCCCCGCTTCCCGCCCCGCGACGGACACTTGGCGCCGCCAATCACCGGCCTCCCTTGGGAGCGACGCCTCCCCCCACCAATCAGATGGCGGAGCTGCCCCGCCAGCCCCACCCCTCCCCTCCCCGGCGGCCTATAAAGCGTTAAACCACGCCCCCTCTTCCTCTTCCCGGCTCTGCACTGAATGAAGCCGCCGCTGGCCAACGAGAAGTTACGCGGGGCTGGAAGGACAGCTGCGCCACCCAATACGACGCTACCAGCGGGCGCGGGGGGCGGGCTCTCCCTCCCCGCGGGCCGTGGCCGTCGCTCCCGCTGCTGGAGGGAGGCGGCGGAGAAAATGGCGGCCATGGCTGCGGAGGCGGCGGCGACTGCGGCGGTGCCGGGGGACGGCGGGGCCGGCGAGGCCGAGCCCGAGATGGAGCCGATCCCGGGCAGCGAGGCCGGCGCGGACCCTCTACCCGCCGTCAGCGAGGCCGTGGAGTCGGCCGTGCCGGATGGCGAGGAGGCCGACGGCGGCAAGGCCGAGGAGCCGCCGCCGGTGCAGCGCGCCCGGAGCCCCGGCGGGACTCGCGAGCCGGACGCGGGAAGGACGGAGGAGCCGCCGCCGCCGCCGCGCAGCCCGGGGATGGAATCGCCGCGGGCCGAGCCCCGCGCAGCGCCCAGCCCGGGGTGCTCGGAGCCGCCGCAGCCCTGCCCGCCGCCCGAGCCGGCCCGGGAGCCGCCGCAGCCCTGCCCGCCGGCTGCCGGGGGCTCCGCGGGGCCCGGGGAGGAGCCGCCCCGGCCGGAGGAGGAGGAGCCGGATGCTGCCGCCGCCGCCGCGGTGGAGCCCGAGCCGGCGGTGCCCGCGGCCCCGGGCGGAGGGGAGGCGGAGGCGCCGGCGCTGCTGCCCGGCTCCGAGGTGCGGGTCACCCTGGACCACATCATCGAGGATGCCCTGGTGGTCTCGTTCCGGCTGGGAGAGAAGCTTTTTTCCGGGGTCCTCATGGACCTGTCGAAAAGGTGAGAGCTCGGGGGGAACCGAGCCTGAGCCCCCACCCAGCGCCGAGCCCGGGAGCGCTCCCGGAGCCGCCGGGGGCGGGATGGGGACGCGGGACGGGGACGCGGGACCCTCGTGGGCTCTGCAGCTTTCCTTCCTTCCCATCCCATCGCTTCCCATTCCGTCCCAGCTCTCCTTGGCCCCTCTCCGCCCCGGGCCGAGCAGCTCCTGCCCCCGCGTCCTCCCCGGGGAGCGGAGCAGCAGCTCCCGGGCATCCTCTTCCTCCTCTTCCTCGACCCTTCCAGCCGGGGGTGGGCAGGGTCCCCTGACGGGAGATGGGGAGAGCCGGGAGAGGGGCGAGCACACGGGCACAGCCTTTGGGCTTGGCCGGGCATCCCTGTGTGCCGGGAGAAGCACCCGAGCGCAGAGCTTGGCGTTTATTCCCGTCTTTGTACAGAGCAGCCCCAGAGATCTGATTGCCCTGCTACATTGCCTAGGTAACCTTCTTTTTCAGTACATACTATTTTCCAGAATAATGGTTTTCCAGCTAAGCTGTTGCACTTGTTAATTAGTACTGATTGCTCCTTGTATGCGATGAACGGGGTGAAGTTTCGTGGTTCTTAAAATATCCTCGTGGACGGGGGGATTTTTATGCATCTCTGAATAACTTAGCAGAAAACAGCGTTTGGGGTTTGCTTTTTTTCACTGCCTTTCATTTGTGAGAAGCTCTTGGGAGACCAGAAATCGTGGTATCTTACAAACAGTCTAGGTTCTATCAGCAGGTGAAAATACTTCTTCGTCTTAGTGGGTTTTTTGTAGACATGTAAGGACTCTGCAAGTTCATGAGAGAAAAGTGAAATTTAGGCAAGGTTATTATTTAAAATAACTGGTATGCAAAATGTACTGCACTTTCCCCCCTCAGATTTAAGCTGTGTGTGGACATATGTCTTTTATCACTCCTTTTATGTTGTTAGTAGCTGTTCAGCAACTTCCTGAAATATTAATATTGTCAGTGGTTCCTAAAAGGAAAAATGTGGGGACCAGCACTTCTGGCTTGGGCCTCACTGCGTGGTTGGGGTTTGACACAAAAGGCCTTTTCTGAGCCCCAAGTTTTGGATAATGTCATGGAATGACGCTTTCAGGCTGTCACTTGATGAGGTGTGAAATGCTGAGCAAAACTCCAGTCGCTCGCAGGGTGAAAGAGCATCTCAGAGCAGGGCAGGAGGTGACACAAATGAAGTGTAATCCTGGGTAACACAAATTCTTTTTAGGGTTGAAGTTGTCCCAGCAGAATGCCATGGTTACCCTGGGCAGGAAAATACCAGCTTCTCCTTTTCTCCTGAAAGGGATCCTGTCCTCCTGAACACACCCTGGCCACAAACATCCCATGCTTTCCCAGGCTCTTGTGCACTGAGCAGCCTCTGGCATGCAGCAGCCCTGCAGCCCTTTGCAGCAAAAGTCAGTTTGCAGGCTGGCTGCAGCTGCTGCTGCTGTGCCTTGGTGGGAGCATCTCCAGCCTCCCCGGGTCCAAGCCCAGCTCTTGGGACAAAGCTTTGCAGTGGAAACTGTGGAAAAGCCAACAGGGAGGCTGGGGCTGTCCCTCCCAGGTTCTCTTTATTCCTTCAGAGGTGCTTTTCCATGGGAATCCAGGAGGGGAAATTTAAATTCTCAAGGCCAAGCTCTACAGAGGGCCTGGACGAGAAGAGCTGAGTTTTGAGACATAAGGTCTGTTATGTTTGGCTGGTGACAATGAGACGTTGGTAGATAACAGGAGTGTCTTTATCAGATGTCTCAGAGCATGAAATGCAGTGGAAAACAAGCTCTAGAAATAGTCCAAGAACTTCCTACCTCTAAGAAATGGAAGCATTATTAAAAACAAAGTGTTGCCAGTATGTCCAACAATTCCATTTTACCACTTCTGTGGTGATTAACAGGTGGTATTGTCTGGGTGTCAGCTTTTCCTTCTTTCTGTTTATTTTTGTTTAATGTAGCAGCACCTGGACTTGCAAAACACAAATATTTTTCATGAACTTCCTTCTGTATCTGTGGCAGGCCCTGGAATTCTTGTCATAAGTTTTTCCACTGGACCAAAAAGAAGGGCAGGGTTAAATGAGAATCACCTAAATTCCATGCATTTACATGACAACGCTGGGATTTCCAGCATGAGAGATGGATGGATGCTGAAATGTCTCATTCAAATGCATGAGAATAATCTCACAAACTTTCCTAATGCCAAAGGGATCAATATTTTAAGACTGACAGCTCTTGCTAAGTAAAAGTGACAATTTGTATTAGAATTTAATCATTCAGTGGCTTGAAGAAGTGGCTGTGTTCACTGCATGTGCTGATGCTGTGTTCATTGTATAATCTGAGGGAAATAATTCCTGTTCCTTTTTGGATCTTCATTTCTCTTTCCCTTCTGCACCCTCCAGAGCAGTGAAGGTGCAATTTCCATACAGTACTAAGAGTAAGTTTTAGTGACTCTTTTAAAAACCTGTTCACTGTGTTCTTTTTTGTCTTCTCATGTCATGTTCTGAATTATTTGAACCTAGTGAAAGAAAAGCAAAACTATCCCCATATATTTGTGATTTTAAAGGATTTTTTGGCTGCTTTATCTTACTTGCTTTTTCCATTGTTGAGATGGTGCCCTGACTTTGCATTTTATTCTTGGTGGCTTTGATATGAAGTTTGATATTTGTGTGAAGGGCCTGGTTCCCTCTCCCAGCCCCTGTGAATGGGATCTCCCATTTAGATCTCCCATTTAGATCCCTTTAAATCACAAACCTCTGGGTGTTGAGTGAGCTTTATTCCTACATTTATTTGAGGTAAGGAAGCACTTCCCTGCCTGTACCAATGGCAGCCTCCTGTACCTGCTGCCCAGGAAGGTTTGAAAATCAGCAGAAAACGGGAGCCCACATGTCCTGAGTGCCAAATCCATTTGTTGTGCAGTAAATCCTCATCTGGAGAGGAGCGTGTCCCCACTTTGGTGACTGTGCAGGCTCAGTGCACAAATTAAGGATGTGTTCCCACTGTTAAACTTCATTAGTGCTGCTGCCATGGCCTTTCAAGTGCTCTGGTGCTGCAGGGGTGAGGTTCTGCTGGGGTTCCTCGGGGTGGATGTGCCTGGTGGAGTCCTGAGGGCAGAGGCAGGGAGTGCAGCAGCCCTCACAGGGAGGAGAAATGCTTGGGGAAAATCTCCACATCCCCAGGGCTGATCCCACAGCCCAGGGATCCTTCCCTGCTCAGTGAGACCCCACCTGCAGCCCTGGGGCCCAGCACAGAAGGACCTGGAGCTGCTGGAGAGAGCCCAGGGGAGGCACTGAGGTGCTGAGGGGGCTGGAAGGAGCTCCCTCTCTATGGAGATGTGCTGGGAATGTTCATTCTGGAGAGGAGAAGGTTGTGTGGAGACCTCTCAGCACCTTCCAGGATCTGAGGGAGGCTGGAGAGGGAATTTCTTCAGGAACTGGAGTGGCAGGACAAGGGGAATGGTTTCCCAGTGCCAGAGGGCAGGGCTGGATGGGATTTTGGGCAGGAATTGTTCCCTGGGAGGGTGCCCAGGCTGCCCCTGGATCCCTGGCAGTGTCCAAGGCCAGGTTGGACATTGGGGTTGGAGCAGCCTGGGACAGTGGGAGGTGTCCCTGCCCATGGCAGGGGTGGGACTTAAGGTCCCTTCCAGCCCAGCCCCTCCTGGGTCTGTGGGGTTTTAAAGTCCCTCTGAGCTGCCCATCCCTGGCATTGCTCCCTCCCTGTTTGCTCAGGGGACAGGAGATGTCCATCCCACCTGCTGGCTCAGAGTAAATCTGCTCTGCACCTGGAGGAGGAAGTAGGTGGGAGGGAAATACCTGAGAAGTGTAGCATTTGTAAGTCTTAAAATACAGGATTAAGAAGTTGTGGTTTTAGTTTGTTCTTCTGGAGAAAGGATAATTATTTCTGTGTGGTTTTTTTTTCCTTTCCCAAAGATTAAGGGAGGAGGGGGGATTAAATTTGTGTTCTGTTGTTTTGCCAGCGGTCAAGACTTGGCCTTTTTATTGCTTTATCATTTAACTGAAATTTTCCTTCTAATCCTGCAGATGTGAAGGACATGTGTCTTGTCTTCTTTAAACCAGTTCCCTTCTGACTTGTGTGTGTTCATAGTAGTTCTTGAGGGAGAGAGAGCAAAAAGTTTTGTGACTTAAGAGCTTTAATTAGATATCTAGAAAATGTCCAGTGTGTTCCTAGTAGACATATGTTTGAAATTATGTCTTTATTGGGCTTTTGTTATGGAAGATAAGGAAGAACTTCCTGTACCAAGGTGTGCATGAGCTGTATGGTGAAAATAAACTTTTATAGGCAATTTGCAATTCTTACAATCCCAGAAGCAGTTTTCAGGTACAGCACTGACTCAAACCCCGTGCTTTTCCTAGTTAATTCAGCTTCTACTGCAAAAGAACGATGTGAGAAGGAAACAGCAAAAGCCTCACTTGAAAAAATGTGATAATTTCTTCCTGCTCTTTGATTTAATAACCAGGGACAGCATGTGCTCATCCTTGTCTGGGGAAGGACTGGGTTTTGTAGGAGCCCTGATGTTCTGGGATGCACATTCCCAACAGCAAAGAAGTGTCTGTGACTCAGGGTTGTGTGTTTTGGTTTATTTCAAGGTTTATTTCATTTCAAACCTTGCACTCATTCCCAGGGTGTCCCCACACCCCCTCACCTGCCCTCTTTGGGGTTTCTCAGGAGCTCAGAGGAGCTTGGTGGAATTCTGGCATTTAAGGAGCAGCCCCAACATTTCTGTGACATTTGTTTTTATTATCCCCAGAGCATGGGAAGCTCAGGTGTGATGAGAGTGTGGTTAAGAGAGTAATTCAGGTGCTTTTAGCTTGTGATTCACAAAGGTTTTATGGAAGGTGTCCAGTGTAGCCTCACTTAGAGGGTAGGGTTGGAATTGGGGTCTGGATTGGGCCCCAAACTCTCCTGAAGGAATCTGTGGTCTTCAGCTGATCCTTGTTGGTCTGGGCTGTGACAGAGGATGGTTGATCTGTCCTTCCTTGTGGAATTCTCTGTGTTCTCCATGGCTTGTCCTGGCTTTCTGAGGGTTGCTTGCCTTGCTTCAAGGTGTTGAGGCAGGGCAGGGGTGAAATTTTCAGCCTGCATTCAGTTTATTTTCTGTCATGGGGCTGATGAATCTTGGCTTTCTTGACACTCCAGTTCATCCATTATTTAATGGTATCATTCTCTTCCATATGTCCTGGGTCTGGCATATGGATGTTCTTGAAGAGTTTATTCAATTTTGAAGGTATAATCCTTCAAAATAGATCACAGTGAATGTATCAGTGAAGTGTCTGCTTCAGAATGCTGCTGACAGCTAATAATGGCAACAGATGTAAAAATTAAAAGATATTTCACTTTAAACAGATCTTCAGCTTCATAGATGTGCCAGTAAAATTATGGTAGTTAATGGAATGCCTAAACTCAAAGCATCCTGTCTTTTCTTTATGTTGTGCTGTTCCAAAGAGTCACTCACACTGCAGTCACTTGCCCTGCATTCAGAGCTCTCAGTGAAATGTGCATTTTCTGGGATATTTAGCCTGGTGTTACATTGCTCAGGAGGTGAATAAGCCATGGAGCTGATTGTTTGGCTTCTGGGAATGCTTTTTTCAGGAAGGTGCCTGCACTTAAAGGAAGATATTCCATCTTGTGCTTTATCACACCAAGTAAATCCTTCATTTAAAATCGGTTGTTGCATAATCTGTGTTTTCAATGCAGGTTATTTTGAGGAGTTTGTGTTCAAATAGCAGTGATCTAACTGTGTATTACACGGAATGTTATAATTTAAACCCTCAGTTTAGATACATGAAATACATATCCATAGTTCCTTCAGCATATTATTATACTCCTGGAACTTCCAGCCATGCAATAAAAATGGCTTCAGTTGTTGCTTGTCCTGACTTTTGCAGAACACCAAGGATAATCTTGGGTACAAGAGGAGAAAAGGTAACAGGAGGGTTCTGCACTGCCTTGGTGGTGAGGATGGGTTTTGATCAGTCATTTATCACAGACTTAAAACTTCACCACAAGTTTCTCTGCTGTGTTGATGTCAGTTCAATGTGTCCAAAGGCAAATGGGAAATAGTTCTGAACCTGCTCAGTGGCCTCACTCCTTTGGCAGAACAAGGGGTTTTTAATTTCTCTCCCTTTTAGCAGAGAAGTCAGACATTGGAGGTTAAAGATGAAAACTTCAAACTTTAGGTACTGATGTCAAACACTTTGCCCCAGGGAGTGTTGTTTATGTGCTTTGTTTATGTACATACAGTCAGGAGTTAAAATGGGATTTGTTCCTTATCTCTCATGGTTATTTCTGAAAAAATACTCTTTAACTGTTCTGTTTTGCATATAAATTGAACAGTAATGCTCATTCATTGTAGTAATTCTGCTGCAGGATTTAGATTTGAAAAAAAGTGGCTTTACTTTCCTTAAGTACTTAAGTTTATATGTCTGTAGTACAAAACTCTCTGGCTTTAAATGACAGAGTTTTGGGTTTGGTACCCAAACTGGCTTTTGGATGCCATGGCTGCCTGTTAGTGAACTTGCAGCTGGCAAAGTGGAAATGAGGCCTCCCTGTTTTTACCCTGTTTCTGTCTCTGCACACCCTGGTCAATTGAGAGCTCCCCTCAGTGTAAATATCATTGCCCTGCCAGAATTGATCAGGCTCTTAGTTCAGTGCAGGTCCTGACACCCTGTTGCTATTTCTGTCTCCAGTGAAAATGTGCTTTGCAGTGGCATCCACAGCAGAAGTACAGTCAGATCCTGCTGATTGCCCTGGTTACTTGTAAAACCTCTGAGAAATTACTTTTATCCAACACTGCATCCATCTTCTCTTAGAGATGCATTTTCAGGGCCAGTAGGAGCTGGGACTCTGCAGGAGAGGAACTGCCCCATGGAAAACTGGCTGTGATTTCCATAGGTAGGAAGCAGCAGGGCCCTGCTTCCCTGCACTGCCTTGGATTGAGGCTGAAATATCCATTTATGAGTTTGGTTTTTCCAGCATTTCTCTTTTAGATCCCCTGCCAGTGAATCTTGCCATTCCTTGGAGTGTGATGGTCTGAGGTAGAGGTGTTACACGAGTCAGGAATGGGCTGGGCAGGAGCAGCTGGAACCTGGGCACCAGGGGATTTTTATTTGAAGCAAACAGAAATTGCAGTATATCTTTACTTTCATCCAGAAAAGCCTGTTCTAGAAATCTTGTGGGGGTAAGGTGATATTTGGGATCAGTATATTAGAAAAAGTTATTTTGTTGTTGGAATAAAGACAAGGCAATTCCTTGTAGAATTTAAACATGGAATGTGTGAGGAAAGGAGCGTGTTGGGAGCCTCAGCGTGGGGTAACTGAAATGGTTTCTCTTCAGAGCTGATCTAGTGCCAGGCACTGACTGACTGGGGGATCAGTAAATGTCAGGATACAGCTGAGCTGTGTGCCTTGGAGTTCTTTAATTTTGTTTTCTATAGATGCCTTTTAGTCCTCCTTCTTCTCTGTGGCAGATGAAGCAAAGGCTTTTGCAGCTTTTCTGTCTGACTGCTGACACAACTAACCAGTTCAGCCGTGCAGTTGGTGTGACAAAAATCACTGTGGTTGTAGGAGAAGTATTTATCTTCAAGGTCCACCAAGCAGGTGTGTGAAAATTCTGGTACATGCAATAAACACTTGTGCTTGCTGCAGGAGTAATTAGATGCTGTGTCATGCCTTGTCCTGAAGAGGTTTGAACTCACATCTTCATTCTGCTGCTTCTCTTAGGAAAAATAAATCCCTCTTTTCTTACCTTGTTCTTTGTCTTTATTCTTTCCTGTAACCTTTACTGTTTCATTTGCAAGTTTTTCCACCATTGTTTTCTCTTCTTTGTTTTCGTGTCATTCTTCCGAGTTGCTGGAGAACTTGATTAGCCAGGGAGGAAACAGAGATAATCAAAAACTAAATACAGTCTGCTGTTGGGTGAGGCCAAGAGAAGACACAATACACTGTGATCAGTATCTTGATTTACCAATTATATTTTGTCCTGCAGGTGGATTGTTTTGACTAATTGTGTGTTTTGTATTAACACATCATTTACAGGAGTAGCGCTGTATATAACTGCACAATATCCATGAATGTTCTTTACTTCCCCAGTTCATTAATTTGTAGGTGGGCAGGGGTGGGAGAGTCTGGTTTGTTTTTTGAGCAGTACCTTTCGTGAGGGATTCTCTGACTTCAGAGCTTCACTCTGGGTTGGTTTTGTGTCTTACTAAAGCTGGTTTGCATCTTGCATAAAAATCACCCTTTGTGGCTTCCTGTTCTTCAGTTCTGGCCTGTGTTTTGTGTTTTGAAGGAGAGGAGAGTGGAAGGTGCAGAATGAATCTTTGATTTCCTGGTATCAGGCATGGGCTGAGCTTTCCATCAGCTTCTTTGTGCCTTTGGAGTGCAAATCATGCACACTTTGCTGCTGAGGCAATAGAATGAAATCCTGGGAAAAGAGAGCTGAAATACGGGAATGGGATCCTTCTGGAAACCCTTGCAGTCCTCTTCATCCACCTCTTCCTACTGACAGCTAATTATGCTTAATTTCCTGACACAGTCACAGAAATGCCCTGTGGGAGAAGGGCCTGGCTCTGGGAATGGCCTGGGAGGGCTGGAAATGAGTCCTGAGGCACTGAGAGCATTGTAGGGGATGTTTGTCTGTGTGGGGTTTCATATCCCACTCCTGTCTAGTTCTGCTTTAGGATTGGAATTTGCACAGCAGGGATCTTGCCCTGTCTTGTTTTCAGCTCTTACCATAGATTAACTTTTTACCAAATCCTGTAATCTTTATCAGGTGGTGAGTGATAGGATCTGGATCTTAGTTTCTTTTAGAAGCTGAAGGTCTTGATGCAAATGACACTGAAAATATTGCTAATTTAATCACTGTCAGCTGGTAGTTTATTTTAAAGCCCTGCTCGGAATTGAGTGACTTGCTTACAATCCTTTGTGGAGGGAAAAGTATTTGTGGAAAAGAAACTTCTTTACCCTTGATGGCCTTGTGGGACTTTAGGGAATGTAAAACTTAGTTATGAGCAAGTCCCTTGTGGTTTAATGCCAGACCATGGGCTGGAAAAATGTCTGTACGAGCTGCTGAAATGCAAACTGGGTGGATAATTTAATCTTGGGTGGGTCCTTTGCTTCAATGATACTTTACATGTAGAAAGAAGCTTGTGATAAGCAAAGGGACAAACAAGTGATGGCTTTTGTAAAGAATCTTCTGACACATGATGATTTTATTTCAAATCCAGTTTTGAGGAGATAAAGGCAGCATGTAGGCACGTATAGAAAAAAAAAGTAAATAAACTTCAGTTTATTCAGTGAGGGGATGTTGCTGTTGAGCAGCCACAGTGCAACACAAACCTGAGCTCAGATCCTGTGGGAGTTACTCCCTTGTCCTGATCTAGAGCAATTCCAGTCTGGAGAAAAAGGTTTAAAATCTTGTTTGCTCATGGAACAGTGAGGAATAGTTTGTACTGACTTGAAATAAGGAGAGTTTTGCTGGGAGAAATTCAGGCTGGGCTGGGGAGTTTTGGGCTATAAAGCATCAGGTGCTGAGCTTTTGTGGATGGAGGGTGGTGGCACTCCCTGTTCACTGCAAGGGTTTAGGCAGCCCAGATTTGTGTCTGTTGAATCTGCACCATTCATTCTTTTCTGCTGTGCTAAAAATGGAAGAAAAGTTCTAAAGATGTCTTTGCATGAAGTTTACTTAGCATGGAAAATGAGCTTGGGTAGACTGGGAGTTGTTGGGGTGAATTTGGATGTTTATAAGCATTTTCTAGAAACATAAAGTTAATTCTTTTGCTGCTGTCTCGGGGATATTTTTGTTGCATTTTTCAGGGCATTTCGTTGATACAAGGAAACTGATAATCAGTGAAGTTGTGTATTTTTTGTTCTCTACTGACTTTATTTTGGTGTCTTGCATTTCAAAGCTTCCCATAAGGCTGGATATGAATTTAATTTCTCTGGGATTCATGGTTTTCAAATGCTGGCTACCTAACGCAAGACGAGTTTCCAACTGCTTTGTGATAAAAGCAAAAATTCCCTCAAAACATTGATTTTTTTTTTTCCTTTCTCTTTAAGGTTTGGCCCCCATGGAATCCCTGTGACCATATTTCCTAAAAGGGAGTACAAGGACAAACCTGAAGCCATGCAGCTCCAAAGCAAATCATTCCAAGAGGAGGCGCAGGTGAAGTGCGAGGCCAATGCTGCAGTCCCCGACGACTCCTCCCTCACGCAGCCATCAGAGCCCAGCATAGCTAAAAGCCTTTGGACTTCTAAACCACCTCCTCTGTTTCACGAGGGAGCTCCGTACCCTCCTCCTTTGTTTATCAGGGACACCTATAACCAGTCAATACCTCAGCCTCCACCCCGGAAAATCAAGCGGCCCAAGCGGAAAATGTACAGGGAGGAACCCACCTCGATCATGAACGCCATCAAACTACGGCCCCGGCAGGTCCTGTGTGACAAGTGCAAAAACAGCGTGGTGGCAGAGAAAAAGGAGATCAAGAAAGGTGGCAATGCAAGTGACTCTTCCAAATATGAGGATAGTAAAAAGAGAAGAAACGAGAGCGTGACTACTGTGAATAAAAAACTTAAGACTGACCATAAGGTGGATGGAAAAAGCCAAAACGAAAGCCAGAAAAGGAACGCTGTGGTCAAGGTTTCAAATATTGCCCACGGCAGAAGCAGAGTAGTTAAAGTTTCCGCACAAGCAAATACTTCAAAAGCGCAGTTAAACACAAAAAAAGTTCTCCAGAGCAAAAACATGGATCATGCAAAAGCTCGGGAAGTCTTGAAAATGGCCAAAGAAAAGGCACAAAAGAAGCAGAGTGCAACCTCCTCTTCCAAAAATGCACATTCAAAGGTCCACTTCACGCGGCGTCTTCAGAACACCAGCTCAGGGTCCCTCCCGCCCCGATTGCGCCTAAAGCCCCAGCGGTATCGCAACGAAGAGAATGACTCTTCCCTCAAGACAGGACTTGAGAAAATACGGAGTGGCAAGATGGCAACTAAGCCCCAGTCTCGCTGCTCCTCCACCCGCTCAGCAGGTGAGGCCCCTTCAGAAACCCAGAGCCCCTCAGAAGGCCCCGAAGAGGCCAGCAGTGAGGTTCAGGACACGAGTGAAGTGCATGTAACTGTTGATCAGGATGAACAGCAGACACTGGGCAAGAGAGGCAGCAAAAGCAATATAACGGTTTACATGACCCTTAATCAAAAGAAATCTGACTCTTCCAGTGCATCAGTTTGTAGTAGTGATAGCACAGATGATTTGAAATCCACCAACTCTGAGTGTAGCTCTACTGAAAGCTTTGATTTTCCTCCAGGCAGCATGCATGCACCTTCCTCCTCCTCCTCCTCCTCCTCCTCCTCTTCGAAGGAAGAGAAAAAGCTCAGTAATTCCTTGAAACCAGAAGTCTTTTCCAAAAACGTCTCTAAATGTGTCACACCAGATGGCAGGACCGTATGTGTAGGGGACATTGTTTGGGCCAAGATTTATGGCTTCCCTTGGTGGCCGGCCCGTATCCTTACCATAACTGTGAGCCGCAAGGATACCGGGCTGCTGGTGCGCCAGGAGGCTCGTATCTCATGGTTTGGCTCCACCACCACGTCTTTCCTTGCTCTTGCACAGCTCTCCCCCTTTTTAGAAAGCTTCCAGTTGCGCTTTAATAAGAAGAGAAAGGGTCTGTACCGCAAGGCCGTCACTGAGGCAGCCAAGGCTGCCAAGCAGCTCACGCCCGAGGTGCGGGCCCTGCTGACGCAGTTTGAGACGTGAACGTGGAGAGTAAGGTAGGCAAGAAACCTGGAGGCTCCACCAAACCCTGTAGCCAGGTTAGAGAGAACTGCCAGGAAGGACGTGGCAAAGTCACAAGTTGCACTCGGTTGACTGCTCTTTTTGTACGAGACTCGTGTTCGTAGTGGTTCGTGACCGTTCAATCCGATTGAACGCGCAATCGAAATTAGCCTAAAAGTCAGGACTGCCGTATTTTTCAAGTGAGAAATTTTTTTTAAAAGAGAAAGAAAAAAAAAACAAACCAAACCTCCTCAACCACCCGATGCATAGGAGCCATAGCCTCAGCTGGAAGGCAGCTGATTTGCAGGGAATTTTTTAGTAGTTTCTACCCAGTATATAACTAGTTCTGTGTGGCCGAGGGTTGACACGAGGGATGAAATTAGTAGCTGTGACTTTTTTGTTTTGTTAGGTGGCCCATCAGGGAAGTGTAGAAATGTAAGCCTTGTCTAAATGGTCTTTAAAGATTATTTTTAACCGGTCTCTAATGAATTTAGTGTGGCCAGGCCCCTCTGTGGGCCGGTTTAAATGGCGTTGGAGATTGCTCTGAGTTGGAAGGAAGAATTTTAGTGACTTAAAGACCAGATTAAATGGGGTTTTATCGTAGTGACCACTTAAACACTCAACCTTTCTATGCACATGGGGGCACAACTAAATCACTTCAGGGTCGGAGAAGTCGAGGGATGCCTGTAGCTCTAGGACAAAGCTGAGGAGGCCTCAGTGTTTGGGATCAAGGGCTGTTAATGCTGCATAGGTGTGAATCGTTCTGGTCTTTCTTCCTGAAGAAATCTTTCAGGCCGTTTGCCTGGAGGTTTAGCTTAAGAGAGGCTTTGTTTTGAATGTGTAAATAATCAATTGCTGAAATTGGTCAGATTTTCTCCTGACTGGTTGTTCCTAAATTCTTAGGATACGTCCTAGTAAATTACACTTTGTGAATTGTCAGATGTGTAATTGTTGCATTTTGGATGTATCTAACTTTTTTTTTCTTTTTTTTTTTCTTTTTTTTTTTTTAATATTTCCTTTTAAGGTATCTGTTTGCAGGTCAGAAAAATGAGATATGTAATTGTGTAATGCTCTGAAATGTAAAAAAACAAACTGTAAATAAAATCGACTAAATCTGAATTATTTGTGTGTGTTTCTCAAAAAGCTTTGAAACAAATTCAGGATGTCAGAGTATTTTATCTGTATGCCGAATTTAGAGGACACCCTTAAAAAGTAAATTGTCCTTTTTCATGCATTCTTAAAGATGAAGTGCTTGATGTAAATACTATTGGTCTACGTCAGTCTTAATTTGGAGATTCTCAATTATCTGTCCCTTTTGTTTCAGAACCAGCTCTGTAGAGGGCTTTCTGGAAAGTTGATTAAATTTCTCCCTAAATTAGCTTTTGGGCCATATATTTGAGTAGAGACTGTGGATAATGTCACTTGTACAGTGGGGAATGTTTTCAGTTTCCATCTCAGAGCCAGTCAGAGCTGCTCTCCACTGCCATCCCAGCTTTTCTTGCATGGTTTTTGCTCACTATTGGGGCATTTTCATGCAATGCACTTGACTTTTTTTTTCTGTGAGTTTTGGTCCTTACCTGACCATGTGAATTCCTGTGTCCTCCAACCCATTCTTGCTTCAGCCTTGCAATGCCTTGTGAAGAGTCTCCTGGTGCTCATCCCAAAGCAGTTTTCATCCTGGTTTTTCCAGAATTGCCCATGTAGGCAATCGTGACAGATGTAAAAATTTAAGCTCAGACTGAAATTAAACAGACATGAAAACGGGGGCAAGAATTTAATCATCGAACCCTGAAAATATTTTTATTTTAAGATTTAATTTCATATGTTCATGATACTGTCTGGTCTTGCCAAAGCATTCAGTTTCTTTTTATCTTTTTTAATTATTCTGTTGTGCCCACAGAACTATTGGAAGTCTAAAGTGTCAGACCCATGGCTGTTCAAATTTTCCTCGAGCTGACAATCATTAATTGCTAATTAAGCTTCCAAATCCACCAGCTTTACCTTGGCATTCTAACAGTTCCCAAAAAGCCCCAGTGGTCAATGCTTTTTGAATGTGATAAACACACAATAAATTTTGTTAAAAAAGAAAAATTGGAAAAAAAAAATCTGTTTCACTTCTCTGTATTCTCTCCTGCAAACAGAAACAGTTTCTTTAAGTAAATAAGCTGTATTTTGTTATTAAAGCAAATTGCTTTTTGGAGTCAGGAACCCATGTGAGGTGGGTCAGATGTCTACACCACTTCCTTGAGGTTTAGAAGCTCAAGTGAACTGGTTTTAAGTTAGTTGTTCTAAGCCAAGTAGTGGCAGAATCAATATTGACATTGTTATTTTTTCTTTAGAAGACCTGGAAGCTTTGTTCTCTTAATTTATATAAAATCAGAATAGCACTGGAGCTTACATAGGCTGAGTTTGCTCAGGTGTTCACTGCAGGAGCAACAGGTAAGGGAGGCTTTCTTTGGGTGGTTTTATGTTCAAAAAACTGTTTATGGAAGGCATTGAAAGTCAGTTTTGGTTTGTAGCTGATGAGTTTGAAGTCTTTCCTCAGTTTCATAGTGAATGTGCTGTATCGCTGCAGACTGAACAGGCTCACAACAATTAATTTGTTTTGTTAAATTCATTTTTTACAGCACAATGTTACAGTAAGTTGAAAATCTCTTCATGCTCATCCCTGATTTTCCTTTAACTCCCGAGGAGCTGCTCCTGTGGATGCAGCAGTTTGCAGGGATGGGCTGGGCTGAGGGAGAGCCCTGAAAGCTGGGACAAGGCTTGGGGCTGGTTTAGCTGAACTGTAAAACCTCACTTTGATGTGCCTGTGGTCCCCAGCAGTGCCACAGCTCCAGGATTTATCCATTGCTCCCATCAGGAGCATCCCTGTGCCAGGATCAGGTAATGCCAGCCTCAGGCTGGGCCAGGGGAGCTCAGCTGGGGTATCAGCAGGAATTTCCCCATGGAAAGGGTGCTCAGGAACTGCCCAGGGAGGTTTGGGGCCACCATCCCTGGAGGTGCCCAAGGAATTCCTGGATGTGGCACTTGGTGCTCTGGGCTGGGGACAAGGTGGGGATCAGGCACAGAATGGACTTGGTGATCTTGGAGGTCTCTTCCAACTAAAATCCTTCTGTGACTCTGCCTTCAGAAGGCAAACAGCAGCAGAGAGGGTGACTGGTGTTTTCCCATCAGTTTAATGGGATAAATTACAAATGATGCTTTTTTTAGTTAATGAAAAGTCTCGGTGTGGTTGTTGGATATTTTTGGCCTGTCACTTTAGGGGACAATGGGACAGGATGAGTTTCTAGTCCAGATGTTCTGTTCCTCTGAAGATCTTCAGTTAAAATGCCTTGGGAGATAGGACAGTTATCCCAAAACTTGGATCTCTTTCTCAGAGGTGTTGGAAGGTGTGAGGCTTCAGGAGCAAAGCTGGAAGGAAAGGGAAATGCTTGTATGTGTCTGGAGTCATGCAGGAAATCGAACAGGTATTTGTTACTGTCTAATTAGAGTTGTAACTTTGTGTCAACACTTCCCTGAGATAATCATCTCTGATGATTTGGTTTCTCTTTCACTCACTGCTGTGTTTAGTTTGGAAGCTACAGAACCACCCTGGGGTGGGGTTCATGGGGTGATTTCGGTCTGTGCAAGGCTGAAAAGACTTTTATTTTTCCCAGCATGGTGTAAAATACCTTTGGGTTTTTTAAACATGGTTTCTAACTGTGGGTGGGATTAAGAGAAGCACAAGTGAGGAAGGGTAAGAGTTGCTTTTTGCATTGCCTTTGATCTGGTTCAGTTTAACTCTCTGAAGTCCTGATACTGATTTTCTTTCATGTCTGCTAAAACTCAGAGTAGAATAGGAATCTGAATTTTGGAAAAGAAATGTCCGTAGCTCATACTCAGCATCATCATCTGTCCTGCCTGTTCCGTGAAATCCAGTGAGAAAACAGAGCAGCTTTCTTAGCTGGGGAGCTGTGGAGAGGAGCAGACTGATAATCAGGGAAAGGCTATTTCAGTCCATCTTCTGCTTTATGATTGTGTGCAGGAACAGCAAATCCAGGCAGCACAGGGGGTCCCTCACTGATCTGTAGCTGAAGTCTGAGCTGGGAGGGAAGTGCAGTGAGCTCGAGCCTAAAGGGATGCATGGCAGTGTGTGGTGGCATAATGCATTGGGTAGAATGACTAGGACTGTTTGAAAAGGGAAATTTTCCATAACTTACAAAGTTCTGATCATGGAGTGATCAGGGATCGCCCACATTTAACACTGAAAACTTGTGTAGCTGCCAGCTGACTGCAGATCCATTAGCTCAGGAGTGAGAGATGGGGATGGGAGTCAAATTATCCTTAATCCCAGCTGGAAAGGACCTGTGCTGTGATCCCTGTGCTGTGATCCCTGTGCTGTGTGTGATCCCTGTGCTGTGCTGTGATCCCTGTGCTGTGTGTGATCCCTGTGCTGTGATCCCTGTGCTGTGTGTGATCCCTGTGCTGTGCTGTGATCCCTGTGCTGTGTGTGATCCCTGTGCTGTGTGTGATCCCTGTGCTGTGTGTGATCCCTGTGCTGTGTGTGATCCCTGTGCTGTGTGTGATCCCTGTGCTGTGTGTGATCCCTGTGCTGTGATCCCTGTGCTGTGTGTGATCCCTGTGCTGTGTGTGATCCCTGTGCTGTGCTGTGATCCCTGTGCTGTGTGTGATCCCTGTGCTGTGCTGTGATCCCTGTGCTGTGTGTGATCCCTGTGCTGTGTGTGATCCCTGTGCTGTGTGTGATCCCTGTGCTGTGTGTGATCCCTGTGCTGTGATCCCTGTGCTGTGCTGTGATCCCTGTGCTGTGATCCCTGTCCTGTGTTTGATCCCTGTCCTGTGATCCCTGTGTTTGATCCCTGTCCTTGCAGTGACAATAGCAGTTCCCAGTTAACATTCACCTCCCAGCTGCTGCTCTCTGTGACACCTTTGGATTTTAGTTTCAATATTTCCCTCCTGGGGGTCACCCTGGCAGTGTGTTTATGGTGAGGCTGTTTAGGTCAATTACATCCCCTTGTGCCTTTTCCCTGCTCACCCTCCTGGCATTTTTAGGCACCTGGTCTAGTCTGACCCCATCTATCTCTGACCTCCATGGTAAGAGCTGTTTGTGGTCATTTGGATGGGTTTTACCAAATAGCAGCAATTCCTCCCAGGTCAGAAATATCTCTAATTATTGAGGTTTAATTGTTGGATCCTAATAGCAGTTTATGATTCCCTCTGATTTACTCATACATTTCAATCCTCTGTATTACCTGGGATGTGGATACAATCCAGACTGTCATTTAAATTAATGAATGATTTTTTTTTTTCTTAAATTTAACAGTGACACCAGTGCCCTTGTGTGAACACAAGGCAGAGCAGCAGTTCCCAGGTAGGGCTGTGGTGCCAGGGAGTTGGTGACTGGTTTCCATCCTGTTTTTTCCCTGCACAGCTTTGCTGTTGCTCCCAGATGGGGCAGTTTGGGAAACTCCCTGGAGCAGCACTTTGGTGCCAGGCACCAACCACTGAGGAGAACTTGGATCCAGGGCTCTGGGTTTTCCCCAGGAAGAAACAATTGGTGTTCCTGGAAATGGGTGGTGCTGACAGAGCTTTCAGGCTTCACAAAACCTGAGCCAGCTTGCACATCCAGGAGGGAGACACATAGGAGCAAAAGGAAAAGAAAAAGAGGTGGAATAACCTGGAAAAGGTTGTGCTTGTGCCATGGGATGTGCCATCTTTGATCTCCTCTTCCTGCCTGCCCATGGCCTGAGGGGAGAATTTAGCAGCCTGCAGGCAGGAATTGGCTCAGGGAGCAAATCAGGATCCCCTGGAGCAAGGGGATCTGGGCTTTGCTCCTCCAGTGTGAGAAAAAATGGCTCTGTGGGGTTTATTTGGGCTGTGTTTGACAAGTTACTTCCCAAATCAGGAGCAGGCACATTTGGAACTGCTGTAATTCTGTTTCTGTGCCAGTGATTCCATCCCTCAGTGCAGAGGAGGAAGAGGGACTGTGAGAACTGAGGATATTCCAGGTGTGTGAATCCCTGTGGAACGGGGGCAGAGGCACAGGGGAAGCTCTGGTGAGTTGCAGCTGAGACAGGAAATAATACTTAAACTGAGGCAGGGAGTTGAAATCAAGCCCTGCAATATTGATTGCATTTGTGCCAGTGAAACCCTGGGTGCTGTTTGTGTAGTGGCAGGGTCTGAAAAGCAATGGATCAGGCTGAGCTCCTGGGCTCAGAGCAGCCCGGAGTGGGAGAGGAGAGATGATGGATCTGTCCTGTCACTTTGTCATTAGCAAGGCTGATTTTGGAAAAAAAGAACATTTGTAAAAATATGTCTGTAATGGAGGATTCTGCTCTCTGTGTCCTGCTCACATCCTGCAGGAATCACTCTTGGAGTAATCCAAGTTTGATCTGAGGAAACCTGCACTGCCCCTTCTGCCAGGGCTCTGTGGGCAGCCTCCTGCTTGGCTGATGCCATTTATGTAACAGCAACTTGAAATCAGGTTGTTCTTTAGGTAAAAACAGATCTGGGTCAGTTTTCATGTTTGTTTACAGCTGTTTTGGATGTCAAATATGAATAAGGAATATTCTCCTCCATGCCAGGCATGTGCTGAGGATCTCTGCCTTGGGAGGCAGGTGCTTCTGTGACAGAATCACAGCAAATTCAGGTGGCAGAATTGTCCTTGCCATCCTTTAACAGGTGCACAAAGGGGGAGACGGGATCTTGCTTTGTCAGTAAAATAAGCAGATACGAGTCCAAGCAAATATTTGCTTAAATGCTAATATAGCATCATTTTTTTTATTTAGTAATGTGTAGGATTTTTGTTTGGCTTTAGGAAATGCTGGGGTTTAATTGCACCTCTGCCATGTTTCAGGATTTTAAAGCACGTGGTGCCACTTTGGGTACTTAGTAGCTCTGGTGAAAAGGAACTGAAGCCACAAAAATGATTTTTTAAAGAATTGTAGTCAGTTTAGTTAGAAACGTAGCTAACGAAAAAGAATAAGTCTTTCCTTGAGGTATTTCAAGTGTTGAGGGATTTAGGAATAATCTCTTCTGTTACAGTTATATGGAAAAAACTGGGTTGGATCATGTTTTAGGAATTCTTGATCCTGTGTCATATATTTCAGGGAATTAGGCACATAAAGGGAAGAATGTGTTGCTGTTCTTTGTTTTCCTGGTGGCTGAGGCCCTGCTGCTGGAGGCTGTAAAGCAAGGAAACAGTTCTTGCTTTTAGTAGTTCATCATCTGGAGGAGCAGCCTGGTTTCCCTCTTCTCCACTGGCTACAAATGGAATCTGTAGCAGGAAAATAGGAGTTTTGTGCCTTCTGTTCCATAGTTTTACACAGACATAGCATTATCCCCCAGGAAGGTGCAGAAATGTTACTGTAACTATTTAAATTTGGGCTCCTGGCCTTGAGGTTTAATCCCTGATGGGATGTGCTGCTATTTTTGCTTCCCTTGTCCTTCTGTGGTGTCTTTTCTCCCCCTCTGTGGCTGCCTGGTGTCCTTCTGCTTTTCCTTTGGAGATAAAAGCCAGGACTTTCAAAGGCAGCGATTCTCTTTGGACAGCAGTGAATAAAGGGATTGAGAAAATGTTCCCATTGAAAAATCAGAATCCCTGTGGCAGTGCTGGCTGCCAGGAAAAGGCCGTGAGAGCTGAGTTCAGTGGGACAGGCAGGGAAGGCCTGAGCAGTGTCAGTGCCTGGCCTGACACACATTTCTACCTTGTTCCTGGGGCAGTCCTTAGGATGGCTCCATAGGGAAAGGTCTGGAGCCCCAGGAGAGGCTGAGGGAGCTGGGAAGGGGCTCAGCCTGGAGAAAAGGGGGATCAGGAGGGACCTCGTGGCTCTGCACAACTCCCTGCCAGGAGGGGACAGCCGGGGGGGTCGGGCTCTGCTCCCAGGGACACAGGGACAGGAGGAGAGGGAACGGCCTCAGGCTGGGCCAGGGGAGGCTCAGCTTGGACAGCAGCGGGAATTTCCCCATGGAAAGGGTGCTCAGGCCTTGGAAGTGCCCAGGGAGGTTTGGATCCCCATCCCTGGAGTGTCCCAGGAATTCCTGGAGGTGGCACTCAGTGCTCTGGGCTGGGGACAAGGTGGGTATGGGCACAGCTGGGACTCAGTGGTCTGGGAGGGCTTTCCCAATCTGGGATCTGTGTGATCCTGGGATTCTGTGTCATTCTGCCTCCAGCAGCTGAATGGAGCTGCTTCGAAGCAAGTCCAGGCTGTGAGCTCACTGCAGATCCCTGGAGAGCCGTGCCCTCAGGCTGAGCTGTCACTGTCCCACAAAGCACGGATCCCACATGGAGTGAGTGACCCCATGGAATGGCTGATGAACGGGTAATGGGCTGCACTCAGGAAGGTCAGGGGGGTCAGTGGCACAGACACTGAGCTGACACAGGCAGTCAGGTTTTCAGTCAGTGGATCTGAGGAGCACAATCTCCAGAGAATCCCAGAATCCCAGACTGGTTTGGGTTGGGAGGGCCCTTAAATCCCATCCAGTGCCACCCCTGCCATGGGCAGGGACACCTTCCACTGTCCCAGGGTGCCCCAAGCCCTGTCCAACCTGGCCTTGGGGCAGCCATGGCTTCTCTGGACAACCTGTGACAGGGCCCCCCCTGCTCCCAGTAAGAACTGGTGGCTGACTGGTGCTGGTTCATGCAGGGCTCAGCACTTGGGCTGCTCCTGTCTGCTTTATCATAATTTATTCCCATTCTGTGCAGTAAATGGGAGAACACAGGCAGCCATGGGAAAGAAACACCGTTAGCAGGTTTATAGTTCAGTGCTCCCTCAGGCACTCAGCTCTCCTGTGTGGAAGGGCACTGCAGGGTCACATTTAGCTTTGTGTTGTGGACTGCCATCAATGTATAGATTTTGTGAATTAATCTCCCCGCTTCCTGAGCTGTCTTTAAATGTATTTGCAATTGGAATTCTCTCTGGATGCTGAAATGGGGTGAGATGTAACAGATTGCTATGATGGCTCCTCCTCAAACCCCAGCCCCCGGAGGAGTTTGCTCACTTGTGTCTGTCTTGTGATAATGTCAATCTATTTTTTGTCTTCTACACACGATGCACAAAGCAGGTGAGCCAGTAACTTTTCTGGCCACCTCAGCTTTTGCTTTACCTACTTTTGCAATATGTACTGGAAGACATTTAACCATGTTCCCTTTCTCTCCCCTTTTCAGCTCAGAGACACTAATGACCCGCTGTTTTTATGGAACCTCACTACACTGCCACGAAGAGCACCAGCTCATCAGGACTGAGAGAAATCTGAGACTGACTTGTCCTATTTTTCCTCTGAAATCTTCACCAAGTAGTAAACATTTTTTTGAAGGGGAAAGGGGGTAAAAGATGTTAAAAGATGTTAAAGCTCCCCCTCGCACCGTTAGGGCACCTGTACCTGTACATTTTCCCTAAAATTTCAAAAGATGTTAGGAAATATTTTATAAAACTTTTTTGCAATAAATGACGCATGAAATTATGAAAGACTCTATGACACTTACATGCAAGGAACCACTTGAATTATTAGGATGAAGACTCACTGCAGATAACTGGGGTTTTTGTAATGTGACAGTCACGTTTGTATGTTTTGAGAGGTGCCAGTGACGGAGCCAATTTGCCTGGGAAGTTGACTGTAACTTTTGAACTTTTCTTTTAATTCTTGACTTTAGCATTGCAATTTTCCATTCTCTGAGGCTTAGTTAGTATTTAGTGCAGGTGTTAGCAGAGCTGTGATCTGTGATCAAAGCATGTCCAAACCCAGTTGTATTGTGAAATATGAACAGTCCTGCTATTGAGACCAACATTTCCCATAGAGGTGATGGAAAGGACAGTGACCACAAACTCCATGGATCTCTGTTTTATGGGAAAGCTCCTTCTGTGTGAATATGGTTGCATTTTGTTTATGCTATTGTAACACGTAGGGAATTGAGGGTTGTGAAATAACCTTGAGAGGGGCTACAAGGCAGAGAGCAGCATTTTGCTTATAATCCTATAACAAGATGGGAATTCTGAATGGAGAGTGATTCAATGGGATGGCATTTCTATTTCAAATCATGGGTTATTTTTTCCTTTTGACATAAATAGTTTTCAGATAGGTAACTAGTAGAGAGCAAAGGTTTTATTAGAGTTTCTGATGGTTGTTGATCTGAGTTGCGTTGACTTCTTTGAAAAGCTGTAAATCAAAAAAAAAAGAAACTCACTGGGTTTTATCCATTTTATTCCCCTCCCACAAAGGTCTTGGGTAAGACTGACTTTGGTGGAGCTTGGGAATGCTGGACACGCTGCTGAAATCTTGAGTTATTAAATATTAATTTATTTGTCACTAATTATTTCCATTGTGTGCACACTGTCTCGGCAGAACCGTTTCTTTAAAGTTCTTAGCAGGAGATTTATTGTGTAACCTGGGAAAATAAATATTTGTTTTGAAGAGATGAAAATGTGCACATAATCTACTAAAAGTCAAATTTCTGTTTCTATAGAGATGAAAGGACTTGTAGGAAACTCTTTTCCTCCTTACTGATATCCTGATTCAATTGGAGAAAATAGAATGTCTTTGTCTGGATCGTTTAAAACCAGAGGGACTTTTCCAAGGGGCCTCTGCGTCAGCACAAAGATAATTTCTTCGTGTCTGGAGCCTGAATGAACCACATAAAATTTGAAGTTAGGACAACTCTGTCATTGGCAACAGGTTTATACTTGTTAAACAATTGGAGAGGAGGAAGTGACAGGCTGGGACAGGCCCCCAAACCCCAGCCAGGCCCATCAGGGATTCACACACTGAGTGTGTGGCAGCTCGTGCTTTGTGCTGGTTCAGTGTCTGCTTTTCAGAGCTAAATTCTTTATTTATAAATGCAGAAATTGAATATTCACTACCTACTTTTTAAAAACAGGCTGTACAATGCTGTGCAGTGCATTCATATAGTACTATTTGCCATAACGATTTCATCATAAAGTACAAACTTTTTTTTAGAATTTGGATGAATATTTGTTCTACAGTGCTTTTCCTTTTCACCAGTGGAAGAGGCCCAGCAGTCTGGTCCTGCTCAAGGCCTGGGATGTGACTAGAACTGAAAGATTGAGACATGTGAATGAGGAAAGGGGTGACTTGGTGCCGGGTCCGTGCCAGCCTTTCACCTCCGCTTGGATTGACAATGGATGGGGGCTTGGCCTAATCAGGTACATTTCCCCCCACCCCCCCAAAAAAAAAAACCAAACAGAAAAAGCCACCAAACCACATGGCACAAACCCATTTCTGCTCAGGAAAAAGGCCCGGGACTGTGGTGGCAGGGTTGTTGCACATGGGATTGAGGAGTGCCTGCTGTTGTTTTGGAAGCCGGTAGTGCCTGGCTGTGCCCCCGGATCCCCCAGGGCTCTCCTCCCCTCCCCCCCTGAGCACAGCAGCTGAAGCAGGAGGGATTAACCCAAGGGATGCAGGTGTGCACTGGAGAATATGGGTATAGAGCAAATAGCATCCAAGGGAGCTCATGTCTGCCTTGCTTTTCCCAGCATTGCGTTGGAAACCACATTTTCATTTGGAAATGAAATTGTCAGGGATATTCTAATGAGAGAGAGTGACAGTAATGTATTGCTTTTCACTTTTTTGCTTTAGTTGCTTAATATTTAAGCTTTGCTCCGTGCTACCTTCTTGTCTGTATATTGAATGGTCACTATGCCTCTTTCATTTTGTAGACTTGAATGAGGAAAATCTGATTCACCCTTTAAGGTTTGCTGAGAAGTAAAAATGATAAAGAATGTTGTGTAACATTTATTCAAATAAAGCCTTGATTTTTTTCAGTGCTCTTTTAAAGGGAAATAATGTTTTGATGTCTTTAACTTTCTTGCTTTATTAGTTTTTGACCCCAAAGCCTTTGATTTATGTCAGAAGTGTTTTTTTTTTTTCTGGATTAAACAAAGATTAAACTGAGGTTGCTGGTCCACTGCTGGAATTCTATCACGTGGACAAGTCTCTACCTTTCACCAGGGTGGCTGAAAGATCCCAAGCCATGCTCAGCCAGCTGGATGCTTCCCAAAGAGTAGAAAAAAATTGTAATTAGCAAGAAAAGATGGTGTGGTAGAGACATCCAAGGAAGCCCTGGTGGCTGTGCCACAGTCCCAGGAGGGGATGCCACGGGAAGGGGCTCCTGCCCTGGCACACACAGTCCTTGGGCTGGTTTTTATGAAGCTCTCACAGTTTCAGACAAGTCATACCTCCACAGGTAAGTGTACAGAGGAATTTCTCCATCCAGGGAGGAATTGCCTTGTCCTGATCTTTGTTTCCTTGCTCTGGAGCAGGGATCAGATGGTGCTGGAGAGGTCATTTCTGTTCCAGAGCTCCATCTCACTGCACAAAGGAGGGCCATGCCAGCAAGTGTTTTTCCAAAATATCTGGTGGTGCTGGGTTGGTGCTTGGACTTGATGATCTGCAAGGTTCTTTTTCAGCCTTAGTGGTTCCATGATTCTATGGAATGGCAGACTCTGGAACTGCACTTTCCCATCAAATAGAAGGCAGCATTTATACATGTTTTTTCCACTTGCATTTTTTGGTACTGTAAAGAAAGATTCCCTGAGTTGAGCTCCTAGGCTAAACAAAAAATAACTTGTTTGAGTAAATTTGATTTCTAGGAAGTTCTGATTTCCAGAAGCATTGGTGGTTTCATGGCACAGGGTGTTTTTATGGCACAGATGATGCCAGGAGCTGGTGGGTCACCCAAAGGTACTGCTAACCCTGCTGGGAAGAGGTTGTTGCAGTGACCTGTTGTCGATAATGAGGAGTTTTTTTCCCAAAATCGAATTAACTGTGACGTGCTGCTGTTGGCTCAGCCAGGGATGCTTTGGAAGCGCTGTGACAAACACCCACATCTGGCGGTGGCCCGAGCACAGCTCCAGCAGATGGTTTTCTTTCCCTTCATGGTTGTTTCTCATTCTGTCGGGATTACAGCAACTCCCATCCCCTTTCTCTCATTATTCCTTCAGCCTTGCAGCAGTTCCTCTTGAATTGGCGATCCTCATTAGGCTGGGAAATCCTGCTGAAATGTAATTGCTCGCTAATGGCTTTTCCTTTGTGACACGGAGTTGGCAGCAGCGCTGAGGGGACGGAGCCACGAGAGAGGCCAGCCGGGCAGATTTGAGAGCTCTGCAATTACTCCATGGACTAATCCTCACTCCAGTGCTTGGCAAAGGGATAAAGGTGACCCAAGGCCCACACAAGGCCCCTCTAATGGCGTTTGCTGCCGCCCCCGAGCATCAAAAGGGCGACGCTTAATGCGGGCAAAAGTGCAGCTCTGGCACGAGGGGTTTGGAGAGATTCCCGTGCAAAGTGTGAGGGATCAGAGTTTAGATCTTGCAGGGTGACACCACCAGGGACATTGCTGAAGGGCTCGGTGACAGTGACGCTGTGAATTCACCCTGTCACACCCCGGCTATTTGGGAGTATTTCGGATGAGGCCGCTAGGCCCTGCCTGAGGCCTGGCCGGGCCTGAGGGGCTCCCGATTCCCTCAGGGCTCCCTGGGCTCATCTGCCCCACCGAGAGTGTCCGGTTTGCACGGAGAAGCCCTGCTGGGCTTGAGGACTTGAGGAAAGCTGGGGATGCCGCAGGCTGGGAGGATTCTGTGGCAGGTGAGGTGTGGCTGGGGGCTCAGAGCCTGCGGCACTTTGGGAAGGGCTCGTCCCTCTGCTCCAAGGGAAGAACAGGGCAGAACCAAACCCTTGGCACCAGCTCCCCCTCACTGCCTGGGTTTGGGTCCTCCTCCCTTGTCCTCGCTCCAGTTGTGGGATTTGTTCTCCCTGTTGTGTTCTGCAGGCAGAGCAGGGAGCCAGGAAAAGGCTCCTGTTGTTTGCTGGGTCCTACTGAGGGGTTTATTCATATTCCATATCCGGCTTTTATGGTTCTGCTCCTGCTTTTCCCTTGAGTGTCTCTGTGCTCTTTGTTTTGCCTTCATTGCTGGGTTTGCAGCACAAGCCGTGGGTGCTCCGTGCTCAGCAGGCTGGACACCCCTGCAGAGGTTTTTGGCATGTTCTGTATTTGGAGTAAATATTCCAAGCTCAGGAGGGGTAGTTCTAATTTTGAAATCCAGATTTTCAGCTGGGCTCCACATCTTAAGAGCTTGGGGACTGGAATTTCTGACTGTGGTTGTCTTGGTCATTAAATATTAAGTGAGGCTGTTCCTGCTGGAGGGTTCATCCAAACACTGAAGGCTCTGAGCTGTCAGGGGAAGGGGCTGGGGGCTCCAGAGTGTTCAGGGATGGACACTGGACCATGCTAAGGATAAGACCCCAGGAATACTGACACTGCTCAGATGGATGTGGTTGATGCTTCTGTGATTCACTCACTTGGCTGTGGTTGCCTTTAAAAAGGCAGCACTGGGCATGAGCTGTGAGAGCAGAATTGGAGGGGTTTGACTTCACACTTCTCTGCATTAACACTGCAGGATCCTGTCAGGAGCCATCAGCTGCATCTTGGCTTGGAAAACCTGCTGCTGGCTCCAGGTTCCACAGCCTCAGCTGCATTCCAGCTGGGAGCAGGGACACAAATGTGTTGGGGCACAGCGAGAGCTGTCGCTTCAAGGGCAGCTCAGGGCTGGAGCCACAGGCAGGAAATCTGTGAGCTCCCAGCCTCCTCCTTTCCTTAAGTTCCAAATACTGCAATTCTTCCTCCCTCAGACAGAGAAGTGCCCCACGATGGAGGGTCACAGCCAAAGGAACTCATGGAAATAGGACAAATGCAATTAGAAAATCCCTGGCCCCGCTGCCTCTCCAGGGACCCTGCTGGGCACTCGCCAGCACCACTCAGGAACACACTTAGGAAGCTCTTCCAGCAGCCACCGCCCAGAGGAGATAACAGCATTTCCCCTTCTTCCTGCCATCCCTGCTCCCTGGAGTGTCTGCAGGGAGGGGGGTGCTGCAGTTCACTGGCCAGAGGCAGGAACAAAACCCACTGGGCAGCGTGTGCTTATCCCAGAGCAGGCACAGCTCCCTCCCCGATCCCTCCCGGCTCCGTGGCTGCCAGGGGGGCAGTCCTGGGCAGCAGCTGCTCCTGGAGCCTGACACCCTCCCAGACACTGCCCAGAGCCCATGGACACCAGGCACGGAGTCCTGGGAACCAGGAGCAGAGCACTGGGCCCAGCCAGCCAGGAAAGGCAAACCTAATCCTGCTGCATCCATTTAGGGAATGCAGGATTTGTAAATTGTCTCTTTGAGAAACAACGGGGGAGAAATGTGCAGTTCTGGGGACTCCAGGCTGCAGCTGCAGATGGTTTCCAATTGGGAGATTCCCACTGAACGTTCAGAACCAGGAAAAAAGGGGTTTATTTTAATTTTCAGTTCATTTAGAGCCTTTAATCTTTGTCAGGGTAGGCAGTGATGCCTCTGGCTTAGAGCCACAATTCCTGAGCCAAGGGCTGCCCAGAGCCCCCCCAGCAGTCACAGCCCTGCCTGGGGTGGGAAAAATGAAGTTGCTGAGCAAGAAAATGTTGGGATCCATCCAAAGAGGGAAAGCTTGTGAATGAACAACGTATGAATGCTGCACATTAAATGTGCCCCAGCACATCTTTGCCCACGTTGGGGAGGAGGCACTGGGATATAATTGGTTCTTGGCTGCAGCAGTAATCCCTTGGGAATAACACAGCTAATTAAAGCCTAGGAACTGGTGACCAGCAGCTTCTCCTCTCTGCCTGGCTGGGGCTGTGCTCATCAGGGGCAGGTAGATACCAGGAAGTTTTGTGCTAATTGAGGAGGGAGGGATTTGGCTTCAAAATCCTGAATATCCCAAAGGATGAGCTGGGGGGATTTTGGACCCTGCAGGGCAGGAGGGATCAGCTGTGCTGTGTCAGTCCCATTGACCCTTCCCTGGAGTGTGGCCTCCGGCTGCATCCCTTGGGGAGGCTTTGGGAGACAGAGCTGAAGATGTGAACTGGGGAACTGCTTTTTTTATCTTTTAAGAGATGTTAAATGCTCCATCTTTGGTGGGATGGAGGGAGCTGCAGGGGTTCAGCTCCTCTGAGGGCCAGGCCTTGGGACTCACGAGCGGGATCTGGAATGAGGCCAGGTTGGATGGGGCTTGGAACAAACTGGTGTCTGGAAGGTATCCCTGGTTTATGAAAGGTGTCCCTGGTCTCTGGAAGGTGTCCCTGCCCATGGCAGGGAGTGCGACTGGATGAGCTTTGATGTCTCTTCCAGCCCAACCCATCCTGGCAATCTGTGATTCTAAACCTCAGCCCATCTGCAGCCCAAGGGATTAAAGTCTCTGAGGGGACAAACAGAGAAGTGAGGGAGAAACTCTGCATAAAACAGACAAATCCCAGGGTCAGTTCTGGTGTCCAAAAATGGAAGGTCTGAGTGTGATGGAAATCCTGGAGAAAGTTCTTTGTAGGGAGAGACTTAACCCAGCTCATGGACAAGACCAAAATTCCCTTTATTTGTGTGCAAACACCTCAGGGGAAAGGCCAGGTACTGAAAGGTTTTGTGTTTGGCAGGCAAAGGAAGGAGGAACAAAGGTGGGAGCTGAGGATGGACAACTGCAGCTGGAACAGAGGCACGTGCTGGTCACCAGGAGGGTGAGTAACTGTTGGAACAGTTGAGCAAGGAACTGTTTGGTTTAAGAGCACTTCTATTTAAAAGATTGTGTTTCATGAAACAGTTTTTTCCTTTTAGAGGTTGTAAATCCATCATGTGTGACTCAAAACTTCCTGGCACTCCCGGAGTTGTGGCCAGTGGCACCAGGAGGAGGCACCAGTTATTTTACTGGTGGCAGCTGTGAGGACTTGTTTAGATATAAAAAACCACTTAAAAATCAAAAGGAGATACATGCAGTTGTTCAGGATTTGGACAATGCAAAAGGACTTTCAGGCAATTAATTGGAATTTTGCCTAGAGGAGAACTTGCTGTGGTGGCAGATAACACCTGCCAGGTTTCTGGTCCAGCTGGAGAGTGGCACTGAGGAGGGAGGGATGACCTGGAGGTTTGAGTCCTCAGTACCAGCGTGCCCAATTCCCAGTGACTTTCAAACAATCCAATTAAATTACAAACACTAATCAGCTGCAGTCCTGCTTCCTTTGCCCTTCCCTTCATTGGAAAACTCCAGGTGCACATCAGGCATCCTGCAGGGGAGTTCCACAATGATTTGATGATGTGTTTGCACAGCAGGTAGGAAATTCAAAAGCTTTGTTGTGCTTCTATTTCCCAGAAATTCTCCAGTCTCCAGCTGAGAAGGAATATTTGCAGCTCCCCAGGCCTTCAAAGGGTTGAAGCAGGAACAGAGTGGAAGGAACAGAACTCCTGTCCCTGAACCCCTGAAGCAGCAGGTTGGAAAAGGCCACTGGTGTAACTGGGCACAAGAGCCACCCACAGGTGAGTGACACTGCACACAGTGTGGGTAGGGACAGAAACCCACTGGTCAGAGCAAGGAAATTTAAAATAATTTCTAAAAAATTAAAATTTAAACCATCCAGGGTAGTTGCAAAGAGGTTCCATTTTTGTACATGCCAGGGGTGTGCTGGGGTGTTGGTGATGCAGGGCTGGAGCAGCCCCAGGCACCCCCTGAGCCCAGCCCAGCCCTGCCCAGGGCTCCCTGCAGCAGCCTGGGCACCTTTGCTCTGCAGTGCTGCAGGTTTTAGGGAAGATTATTAACATTTCTACTAATCCCAAGCCACTGAGCCTACCCTGCAGAGCTCAGGCAGCAGAGGTTTCACAGCTCACCCCCAGGCCCAGCTCTAAACTAAAACTAAACTAAAAATGCAGCAGGACAGAGTTTAACAATGAAAAGACTGCACAGCTGCAGAGGCAAAAATGACATTAAAGCACCGAACCTCCTGTGCCTGGAAAGGCTTTTCCTTTTCCAGTGAAAGGCTGGAGCTCCTGAATTTCAGACATACAGAGATTTCCTGAAGTGAATTGGAGATGACACCCAATAGCCAAGGCAGCCACTGCTAATTATTTAATTAAATCATGTACTGAAATCTGCGTGGAGACAACTGCAGAATCTGCCTCCAATTAAACACTTCAGCACTGATAAAACCCAGGAGAAAGGCACCTTCTCCCAAACTTGAATGAACCACCACAACAGAACATACAAATACATTTATATTTATATTTATATTTATATTTATATTTATATAATATATATTTATATATATTTTATATAAATATAAATATTGTTTTTTCTCAATCTAGAAACACTTCCACGTCCTCAGGGTTCCATTTACTGTGGAGACCTCCTGCAATGAACTCCTGTGGATCCCTGCAGCATGAATGGATCTCACACAAGCACATTTCATTTGAAGGTACCTTCACAAGGTGTGCAGATAGAGAGGGAGGCACAAATGTCACTGTTGCCTTCAGAAAAAGCAATACCCAGTAAAGAAACTGCTGGAAGGGTGGCATGAAGATAAATGACAACACTGCTGCAAGCAGGACCAAAAAATCCACTGCTCCCCATGGATGTCCTGCAAGGTGATATTTGTGAGACCTTTCACAACAAACCCACCTTGGGCAGGGCTCAGCCCAGGCTGAACCTCACAACCCAAAGAGCAAAAGTGCTGAGCCTTTATTACAAGATCAACCATTCCAGGGCAGAGCTGTGGCCAGGGGTGCCAGTCCCAGCCAGCTGAGGATGGGGCAGTGCTGCTGCTGGATTTCCCCATTCCCAGGACACCATCAGCCTTTGTTCCAGCCTTTGGGCTCCCCTGAACTGCTGCTGCCAGCACTGAGTGGGCCAAACCAAGGAACTGCCTCTTGGAAAAGCCAAACACCACAAGGGAAAGGGAAAAAATATTAAAAAAAAAATAAATCACACACTGGACACAGTTAGCACTATGAGAAGTTGAATGAGTTGCTTTACATTTATCCACATTGCAAATAATTTCACAAGCTGGGAAATGAGTTTGGTGAGTCTCCACCTCCCCTGGGGGTGGAGGGTGTTGGTTTGCTGGATCCTGGCATGGGATGTGCAGAGCCACACTGAATCCATGTTATCTGTTGTTGTTGGGGTTTTGAACAAAATTGATGGAGTAGGAGCCAGTTGATGAATCCTGTTTGATCTGGAAGTTCTCTGTTGACAGGCCAAAGGGGCGCAGGACCAAATTGCCCAGATCCTTCAGTTTGCCTGCAATGACATTCCAAGAGAACAAGGTGAGAGCTGAGCAGAGGGAAAACTGCCATGGAATTACACCCACCTGCACAGCCCTGCTGATTTATCCATCACAGGTAAACTCTGAGGAAATCTCTGCTTTTTGTTAATTTATTAACAATAAAATTAATTTAGGCTCTAAGCAGGAATGAAAAATCATTGTTAAATATCCACGGAGTATGAGAGTTAATAAAGTCCTGTCAGCATATGGATCACACGTGATTCCTGACTCTGGGAAATGAACCTGGCTACAGCTGTAAGAGGGGAAGGACAACAAAAGGACATCCTTTAAAAAATCCTCTATAGAAATTACAGAATAGATAAAGTGAAACAGGAAGCAGAGGTAACAGCTTCACTGCTGGCTGAACACAAACCCCTGGCATGACAACACAAAGGAAGAAGATGGCCAGTTTTCAAAGAAAAACATTCTTTTCCTCCTGGTTTCAATGCAGAATTGTACATTTCCCAAAGGAAAAGCAGAAGTTTGGACAAGTTGAAGCCTTCTCAAGGTTTGCCTCCCCAGGCTACACCCCACCTTTCCAAGAGCTCCCACCTGCACTGATCCTCAGGGAATGGGGTTGGTTTTGCTGGGAGCTGAGTGTGACAGCAGCAATTGCTGCCATGGAAAATCCACTGAGCAGCTGCAGCAGCCAAGGGCCTGGAACAACACCTGGGAATGCCACACCTATTCCTGCCTGGAGGGGCTTTCAGTGCCCCCGGCACTGTGCTCCCCTCACCTGGGCCTCTGGGGCAAGGATACAGTGGAATCCTGGAATGCTTTGGGTTGGAAGGGACCTTAAAAATCATCTCAATCCACCCCTGCCATGGTGACACCTTCCCCTGTCCCAGGCTGCTCCAAGCCCCAATATCCAGCCTGGTCTTGGACACTGCCAGGGATCCAGGGGCAGCCCCAACTGCTCTGGGCACCCCGTGCCAGGGCCTGCCCACCCTGCCAGGGAAGGATTTCTTCCCAGTATCTGGAAAAAGAAAACCTTACCCCTCAGCCCACCAAAGCAGATGGGTGGGGAGACACAAATTTTCTTCAACTTGGTTTTTTTAATGGGAATTCACAGATGAGGTGGTTCAGGGATGTGGCCAAAGTCACTCCAGCAGCAGCTCAGGTAGGATTAAGCTCTTTGTACATCTCTGGGTTTTTTTAAAGGTACATCTGTTTAAGATAAATTAACTATGATGCTCATCCCTTTATGCAGCACCCTGAAAGCATTTTGGTTACAAACCCAATTTGGTAGCATCTGTCTGAGTGCCGTGAAGAGGTTTTTTGTACTTCTGGACAAACATTTGGCCACGGCTGAGCTTCAGGTCTGGGGTGAGAAGTGACTTTGTGGAGAATCCTGCAGAATCTGGCATGGCTGGAGCCCCCCAGCCCTGCAGCTGGGCAGGAGAGCAGAGTTTGCCTGGCAGGACACTGGGAAAGGCCTTTCCCAATTGCAGGCAGCTGGCTGGCTGCTCTTTTCCAAACCCATAAACACCCCCTGACTGCCTCAGCATCCACCCTGCAGCTGCAGCAGCTCCTGGGAGAAGCTCCCCAGCACAGCATGGATTTGGGGCTTTATGATAATTCCAGCAGCACATCCCAGCTCACCTTCCTGCTCCCTCCCTCCCCAGGCTGCTCTGGAGCAGCCACACTGAATTAATTGTTAATGAGGCAGAAGAAAGCCTTGGCTTTTCCGGGCACTCCAGCCCGGAGCTGCTGCTGCTGTCCTGGCACACACAGACCCAGCATTGTAGGGAAGCTCTGTCTCCTCCTCCCACAGCTCCTTTCAGCCCTAAATTAAGGGCTGCAGTGAACTGCACCCCCCTCCTAAAGAAAAGCTCCCTCAGAGCCTGTGCTGGGAAGGAAGGAAAAGGCACCACGTGGAGCTGGGACTCAGCTGCAGAGGCTGCCCAGCCTCCAACACTCCCTGTCCCCAGGCAGGGTCACCCTCTCCTCCCTGTGCCCTTATTCTCACACATTTTGCTCTTTTTCTTTCAAACACACCCTGTTTATTTTCCACCTGCAACTCCAGCACATTCAGGTTCTTGACCAAAGCCAATATTGAGAGGTTAACAAGAAAACAGAATTGTAAAAATCAATTTAGGGCTCAGAAGTCTGTGATTCATTACTCACCTAAACTGCAATTCAACACTCTATTGAAAGAGGCTGATGCAGGAAAAGATTACTCACAATTTACATTAAGATGTAACAGCCAAAATTAATTGCTATTCAGAATTTCTGGCAATAATTCTGGTGTTAATGTGGGGTTTGGAAGTTGAAAAGCTCCATCTTGCTTGTGTAAAGAATTCTTTTGGAGAAAAGACAAATTTCCTGATGAGGTCTCCTCTCTGTGTAACTTCTTGTATTACCAACATTTTTAAGCAATTAAAAGAGCAAGGGCAAATCCTTCTCCCTTCCCTAAATGGTAAATGAGGACTGAACTGTAACTGTAATTTGGCTTTGGTTTAACTACTTAAAATCACCTTGTGCAGGGTTGGGGTTTAGCAGCTCAGCTGCAAATACAACACAATTGTCAATATTTTAAAAACCCACAAACACAATTCTTTAGGCACAAAGCCTAATAATCTCTTTGCTGATCTTAGGTAGCTGGAAAAATCTCTTTTTGGCAGGAAGGCCAAGGTGAGGTGCTCTGACCCCTAAACTGCTAAAACCATTCCAAAACTCCCCTCTCTTCACACCCTCTAACCAAAAGAGTGGTCCCAGATATCACAAAAAATATAAAAATCTCTAAACAAGGCTGAAAATTGCTGACTTTAAGGACAGAAACACAAAACCCCCCAGAAAATGATCACTGCTCACATCCTCAGTCACTGAGGCAGAGGATGCTCATGGAAGTACAGAGGGAAAATCCACTTGGATTTGAGAGCTCCTTCCCAAGGCTGCTCCAAGCCCAGCTCTCTTTGATGTGAGCTCACGGGTCACTTCATCCTGAGCACACTTCAGTGGCAGCAGAGCTGATCAAAACATGGAAATAACTGAAATACAAATGTCAGCCTTGGCAAAGGGAGACCCTTGAGGACACACAGCACCAGTGGGCTTGGCTTGGCCACAGACCAGGATTTTTCTGGTGACATCAACCTCAGCAGTCACATGGCCCACAAGGGAAATCCAGCCAGGAATGTGTGCCCTGGGTTATTGACACACAAGAACTGCACAAAGGCTTCAGCCTCTGACAGAAATGAGCTGCAGCCCTGGGAAACAGGAAGCACACTTGGGAAGGAGGAGGATGCACCCCATTTATCTGGGTTTGTTTGTACACAGCTCCAGTTTCATGTCAGTGGGAGATGGTTGGGCAACCCAGGGCTCGTTTGAGTTGAAAGAATAAAAGCTCATCAAATCCAGGACAGGCCAATTCACTGACTGAGGATCAGTCCATTATCCAAAGGAGGCAAAGTACAAACTGGGACATTGCTCCTAATCTCAGTTTAGTGTCAGTGCTCGGGGAGCAGGCCCAGCCTGGAACTCTCAGGATGCCTCAGACTTGCTGTCCTGGAGCCCAAAATTCTGGAATTCAACCCATGCACTGTCCAAGCCCAGGCACCCAGCTCCAGCCACAATGCCACAAGCCAGGTCCATCCTGGCACTGGGAAATGCCATCAGAAAGGGTGGAAAACTGGGAACAGCTTCCAACAAATTCACTGTGCAACAAAACAGTGCAAAGGAATCTCAGAACCACCACATTCCATCGAGTTTCTCTTCTCCCACTCTTTCCAGAACTCCCATCTAAGCCCCCTCCAGGGCTTTCCCCTGCCCTCAGACAGAGCTGCAGCAGTTTGCAAACCTTGGCAAGTGTTTCCCTCCTCCATGGGCAGCTCCATGGCACCACCACTGCCTCCCTAACAGCAGCACACAGGGAACCTTGGAACACCCAGGACAAGGAGCTGCCCACATTCCTGACTTCATTTCAAGAGAATGTTTTATAGAAACCCCTCAGACTGTGTGACAGCAGTGAGCTCAGGCAGTGCTGAGCTCAAACCCTGCCCCACTGCCTCCATGTCATTGTCATTTCACCAGAGCTGTGACAGTCCTGTCACACACCAGGCTGGGGATGAACACACATGCTCGCAGTCTGGCTCTCCAGCTTTTTCAACTCTTTGTGTGACAGCACTGAGAAAGGATTTTTCTCCAGCATCCCAACAGAAACAGTCTGAAGTGGTTCCCAAAAGCCCAGTTCAGTTTTGAAATCTCAACTACCACTTTTAAAGTATTAACACTGTTAAAAGAGATCCCACCTAGCCTGACATCCAGGAAAAAACCAGCAGTGCAGAACTAGGGTTGGATTTACTGTTCCAGTCAAATCCCTTGTGATTAGTGAGGCCCTTGAGAGTTCAGCAAAGATCAAGAATTATTTTCATATTACTTTGTGCTGAAACCCACCCCATGTCCTACCAATGGGCCTGATACTTCTGGAGGTTTTCTGCATTTTTCATTTATTTATAGCCCCATCACCCTTAACCTGCTTTATTTGGGGCTTGCTCTCAGCACAGTGGGGGAAGCAGACTGATCCTTTAAAGCTCTGCAAACCTCACTGACACACTGCTAGGTCAGAGCAGAACAAAGCCAGAGCAAATCAGAGGCTGCAGAAAAGAAATTCAGAAAAACATCAGCATAAGCTAAAACAGCCTCTTCTTCCCAAAATATATCAACAATCAGTGTGAAAGACAGGCTGGGTTTGTTTAACCTGATTTTCTGCAGAACAGCCAAACACTGCCTGAGGAAATGTAATTCCACTCCTGGTGCTAACCCTGGGTATGTCCAACCAGGCAGCAATGAAATGCTGAATAAATCAAGGCAACATGAACATTTGGAGGTCTCTGGGCTGGGAGTGCTACAGAAAGAATCACATTTATGTCTTCAGCCCCCAGATCAAACACCCCCAGTTACTCCAGCTGGGGGAGTTCCTTTAGGTACAGGTTTAGTGAAAGCCCTGGTTCATCCCTTTCATGGGAATGTTTGCTTTGGGGTTTATTTGCAGGGGGAAAGGGCTGAGCAGTTGGGCTGTGTCAGACCATTTCCCCCAGCTCTTACATACATCAATATGAAATTGTTTTTAAAAGTTTTAAGTTTTCTTTCTTTAAATGGAACTAATGGCCTTTTCTGCATGGGAGAACTCCTTGCCTTCAATTTACCGTAGGTGAAACCAAGCAATTGAGAACTACAGAGAAATCAGGAGTTTTGTTTAACACTGAACAGAAATATTTCATTTCAGATTTACCTCCTTTAAATTTTATACCAGAGATTCTATTCATGCATTTTTTTCTAGCAGATTATGAAGGTTTTTATAGAAGTACATGCTACTCACCCAACATTTCTTTCTTTAATTTTTCATTCCTCTCCTCGATTTGCTGTGGTAATCTCTGTGGAGAGAGAGAAAAACTGGAATCAGATCCTTGTTTTCAATAATGCTCCCATTTTGGACATCAGCAGTGACAGGGACACAAATCCTGGTGTGCAGTTCCTACTCCAGACTCAAACACTGCTAATCCAGAGTCTCAGCATTTCCCACTCCAGGAACATCCTTACGGACACCCATTTTTATCTGGTGTCTGGGATACTTATCCCAAAGTACAGCTGCCTCTGGGAAATCACTTTATCTGCCCTAAAATCCCTCAAAAACTCTGTGGAAGCTGAAATTGTCCCAGCAGTTACACACCTGTGAAAACCCAAACCTGACCATGGCCTCCACATTATGGAACTTTCTGGGAAAGCAGCAACAGGGATGGTTTGACCACAAACCATGGTAATTCCCAACTGTTTAGTCTGGCATTGAGAAAGTCAAAAATAACTGAGGATTGAAATCAGAATCCCAGCTCTGCACTCCTGAAATACAAACAGTGCTCAAGTACTGGAGCAGGTACCAAATCAGGAATCAAAGAACTATTGTGCATTTCATATTTTAATCTGTCATTTAACAGGGTCATGACATTCCCTAGAGCAGTGTGAGATCATTCCTGTGGGCAGGGAGGAGAAAGGTTTGCTCTAACTGTGAATGAAGCCAATTTGCAGATTTTCTTGAGGCATCATTTTCATTGCCAGTGAGGGGGAAAAAGATCCTGTGCCATTCCTGCAAAGCAGAGACACTTTCACCTTACAACAGAGCAAAGCTGCTCAGCCTCCTCCAGGTTAAGAGATGTAACCAGGTATGTGGAGTCAACAGCTGAAACCTGGGGGGTTTTATTATGAAATTTAGAGATTTATGATGAATATTTGAAATGTGTAAAATTACAGCTGTCAGGATTTCCTTAACAGCTTTTCAAGAAGGGAGTTGTAAGCTTCAGTCTCAATAGTTTGCTTCTCCCCTCAAATCTGACAAGGACCAGCTCAAGGCAGAACAGACCAAATGCCAGTGCAGGGGAATTTGAGGGAATTTGTCCAAAGGGTTCTGCAGCCAAAGGCTCAGCCTGGCCAAGGGAGGTCAGGGAGCAGGAGGGGGTGGAACCCTCACCCTCTGCACTGCCCACGCACAGAAATCTGCAATAAACCCTGAGCATTCTGAACTGGGCCTGAGGGATGGCCAGAGGAGCAGCAGCACTGCTGGAGATCCCTCCTGGGGCTGGGCCAGGGCTCTCCTGGGGGATTATCAGGGCACAGGCACTGAGGGAAAATCCTGGCTCTGCAGAGGTCCAAGGACAGTGTTTGCACTTGCAGGGGTTCCAAGCAGCCTGAGAGTCTGACTCACAATCCTGGATTATCCTGAGTGGGAAGAGACCCCCAGGATCACCCAGCCCAGCTCCTGCCCTGCACAGACCCTCAGCAATCCCACCCTGAGCATCCCTGGAGCGGTGTCCAAACCCTCCTGGAGCTCTGGCAGCCTCGGGGCCGTGCCCATTCCCATCCCCATTCCCTGGGTAGCAGCTCCCAGCCCAAGGGAAGCCCCAGCCCAGCCCAGAGGCAGCAGGTCCTTCATGGGAGCTCAGCTTTTTATGGGATCACCCCTCACCACCAACAGCACTGACACAGTTAACAGAATATTTTCTGCCATCAGTGCAACTGATCCTGTCCCCCAGGAAATCATTCCAGGCAAGGTTTCTTGCCTAATATGCCATAAAAGCTGTTCCTAATCTGTCACTTACAACACCACAGTGTGGGGAAAAGGGGGGCAGAATCACTGCTAATGATTTATTTTCCCAAATGGGGACTTAGAACAATTAAGCCTTTCAAAAAGATTTTTGTAACAACATATTCAGAGTGGGTTTAGAGACAAATTTGCAGGTGATGCACGTGAGTATTTTTTCCTTCTGAGGCAGAATCCATTGCAGGTTCACTGGTGTGAAGCTGAACTAAAATAATCATAAATAAGTTAGGCCAAAGTTCACTGAAAGGCTTAGGCTTACCATGCAAGCTTCTCTGGCTTGATGAACTGATGGGTCTTTTTCTAGGACTGCCTTATAATCTTCCAGAGCTTCATCTAATTTTTCTGTTTTTTCATAGAGTTCTGCTCTCCTCAGCAAAGCTCTGACATAGTGAGGGTCTAATTCCACAGCTGGAAAACAAAAGCAAAGCCCAGGATTGTACCTGAAACATTTCTCCACCCCTCAAATGAATTCTGAAGTGTGTATTACGTTTGTAAGTTGTCCTTAGAATGTAACTCAGGATCAAGCAGAGGCACAGCTTAAAGCTAATGCAGAATTCAGAAACAGCTGCCCGGGACAGTCCCATGATCATATTTCATTTCATGTCCACAACCTCTCCCAGATGGAAGTGATTTATGATCACAAAGCTTTAAATGTGCAATCCTATCCATGCAGGGATTCTAAGTGATGCTACAAAAACGTTAAGGACCTGCAAGATATTTCAGCTTTTCTTAGATTGCAGCTAAAGTTAAATATCCCTCCAGACACACACAGCAGGGAAAATCAGCCTTGCCACGCTTATCTCGGTTCAAGTGGAGACAAACTCCAGGAGAATTTCTGGAGCTCTTCTGAATTTAATATCAAACAGCCCAGATTGTGTTGGGAATGCACAAACAGTGATTTCAGCTCTGGGAGCTGGCAGAGGGGCATCCATCCTGACTGAGGCTCAGCTTTTCCTCCCCTCATTCGCTTGGCAGCCAGGGCTGTTTGCAGTGGCAGTTCAGACTGAATGTTAAACTCAGCAGTAACCTCCACATGGTCATTCCTCAGGAATTCCTTCATCCATTTTCCCCCACAGAAACAGGGAATGTGAAAGATTTCACCGCAGAAACAGGGAACATGAAGGATTTTTTATCACAGAAAGAGGAAAAATGCAAGATTTCACCTCAGAAAGAAGGACTAGGAGGGATTTTTCACCACAGAAAGAGGTCTGTCCATTTTATAATTCCCAGCCCATTAAAATGGTTCTGGGGACAATTAAATCTCGGATTATCCAGGTAAATATTCCAGTTTATTTCCTCAGGAAGGACAAAGGCAGTGGCACAGTCAGCAAGCTGCAGGTGACTGAATTGCTCTGCTGTGCTCCAGTCCCTGGGGAGTGTCAGGCTCTGGCAGCTGAATTCTCAGTGCTCAAAGCACATTGATTCCCTCTGAGCCACTGCAAAATCCAAGGTGTTTTTCAGAAAGCAGCAGCACCAAAGCCAGGCAAAGCCCCAGGGACAGAGGCCAGGGAGGATTTGGTACCTTCAGGAGCCCTTTCAGCAAGCACAGCTCCCATTTCTGTGCAGGCAGTGCTGGCACACGGCCACTGGATTAGTTCTCTGATTGGTAATTTGGATTTTTTTCCCCAGCTGTCACAGGGAGTTTAACAAACACTCGAGGGTGGGTGAGTGGGTGGAAGCAATAAAGCAAAGCACAGCTGAACTGATTCCACCAGAAGGTGCAGAGAGAGAACTGTGCAGGGCAGGAACAGGGGAACATAAGCCCTGGTGACAAAGCAAAAGCTGTGCAGGAAAGGGACTGGATAATGCTTTTAACTCTATAAAGCCTCAGAGTTCTTTGGAATCTGGGATTAAATCTGGATTTGGGGGGGGGGGGATGGCAGGTGGAAGTGGGATTGAAATCACAGGTGTGGGAAACAGTTTCCACAGAAAAGACTTTCCTCTTAAAAACAAGAACAAACTGCAGCCTTATGGTACAAGAGAATAGAAAGTAAATTACTGCAGATAGGAAAGGTCTGACAGACACTTTACAAAATAAGTAATACAAATGAGGTATTTTCTGTTCAATTCTTTGTGACCAAAATTACAGCTCTGCAGTAAAGGCACTAAATGACACAATTTATGTATAAAAATCTGGCACAAGGGCAGCACAGAGAGAAAAAAGTACCTTTGGTGCAGTCACTCAGGGCAGCCTCTGTCTTGTCCTAGAACACAAAACACTTTTGTTAGATTGAAGTCATATTTCTTCATGTCCCCAGCCCTGGAGGTGGCACTCAGTGCTCTGGGCTGGGCACAAGGTAGGGATGGGGCACAGCTGGGACTCTGTGGTCCTGGAGGGCTCTGATCCCTTCAGAACTGCATTTGTGTCAATTCTGTGACACAGAATAAAACCAACACTCACCTGTTTCATTTTTGCAGCAGCTCTGTTTGAGAACAGCACAGCCCTGTCCTTCTGGAAGCAGGCTGGGCAAATCTGCAGAGCCTTGGTGTAGGAATCTTCTGCCTCTCCATAGTCTGCAGAGCAACAGGAAAAACCCAAACCAAACCATTTATTTCAAATCACTGAACCCCATGGCTGAGATTCCTTTGGAAACAATTCTCAATATCTGGTGATATGACACCAGAATCAGTAGCTGCTCCCAAAGAACATCACTAAGTACATAAATACAATCTATTATTTTTAAATTGATTTAATTCTGCTTACAAAAGCAGGAATATACTCCTGAGCTGAATGCAACAAGTGCAGCAGGCTGTGGATGCAATTCTCATTCCTGAAATTGCTCTTTGAGCAGAGGTGGAATCCCTTTGGATGAAGTGCTGGAGCTGTCACTGCTCTGTACCTGCTCCAAGCAGCTGCAGGGAGCTTTTATGGCCACATCATCCTCACCTGACCTAAAGATCAGAGGGCTTGGCCAGGAGAGGCCAGGGATGAGACTCCAGCAGCACTCCTGTGGCTCTCCTGGCCCTGCAGTTCCCTCCTGCCCTCTCTGATCCTTCCAGAGCTGCAGATCATCCCCAGGACTGTTCCCTCAGGGCACAGTGAGGCACCTGCAGCCTCTGCTGCTCCTCAGGGCACACAGATCCTTCCCTGTGTCCTGAGGGAAGCAGGAACCTGCATTTCCTGCTTTCTCTGGGAGTCTTTCACCCACCTGCAGATTCAATCAAAGGCAGGTGTCAAAGCCACTTTCCTCCTTCTGTTTGTTCACTCAAATCAATGTATAAAGGTACCAGATAGCTACAGAGCCCCAAATCTTGCATCAGTTCTAAGCACAACCATCAGCCCAACTCAGAGCCCTGGGGAAGCCTTTTCTGAGAAGTAAAAGAAACCCTGGCTCGTGGATGGCAGTCCAAAATCCATGGGTTTGTAGTAAACACTCAGCCTCCATGGGAATCCTGCTTTAGTACCCAAATCTTTGGGGTTTAAACAACTCTGAGGGAGGTCTGATATCTCTGTCTCTTCTCTAGAGCTGGATGAAAAATGAGAGGGGATAAAATTTAACAAGGGCAGTGTGAGATCTTCCTCAGGGTTTCTGCAGCACCATCACGATGGCTCAGTGCTAATGTGAGATTCTCTAACATCCACAGGGTGCTCAGAGATCATCAACCCACCTCCTTTCTTGAAGTGCTCATTTCCTTTCTCCTTCAGCCCCGTGCTCTCCTTTCTTCTTTTCTACAAAAGAAAACACAATGTCTCAGAGTATTTCACTGAAATGAACAACTAGGTCAGCTGCAGTTCCAAATAAAGTATGGAAGGGAAGCAGAATAAAACATAACCTGAAGAGTTTTAACTCTGCCAAGATCTGCTTGTAGACCCTGTGACATGAAACCCTTCACAGCTCCATGAAACACTGGAGTGTAACAGCAAGGCAATTAAAAAGCTCCACTTCACAGCCACCAGGATGCAGGGAGAGCATCCATGGAGAATTCCATGCTTTAAACCAACACATCAGCTTCTAGCTGGCTGTTTGCTTCTCTTTTCCAACTGCATTTAATTCACTCCCTGCAGGTCAACTATGCAGAATGTATTTTAAATGTAAAGTCTCAAAAGTTTTGCTTGAAATAATTCCACCTCAGAAATTCCAGTTATTTTCAGAGATGCACAAGGAAAAGGTCCAGGCTGAGGAAGATTTCTGCCCTGAAGGATTTCTTAGGCAGAAAGAACCCCCAGGAGCAGGTTCTTTGTCCAGTGGGAACTTCACATGTGAGCAGAGCTATGTTTTCAACCATGAACATCTTGGCACAAGGGGAGGCCACACTCAGGCTCTCAGCCTGTGACATAGAAAAGTCAGGATGTCACCGAGCCATCCCTTCAAGCTCCTGACAGTGCAGACACTCCTGAAACAAAGCAGGGAGAGGCAGGAACATCACAGAGCTCAGGAGTGTTCTGTGCTACAAAACTCATCCTTGGAGCACGGATTTTTCTCCCAGCACACAAAGGACTTCAATGTAAATGACAGATCACTGAGCAATTAAAAAGCCAACAGTAGGAAAAGGAGCAGTTTCCTTTCCTGCAGATTGTGTGAATCAAGGATTAATGCAATTATCAATATCACACAGAACATCTCCTTGGAAACAGCTAAATATAGTACAGAGTGTGGAGCACTGCACCAGCTCCCAGCTATGCCAAGGAGCTGACAAACAGCTCAAATTCACAGGTTCTTCCTCCTGCTTTTATTGGCTTTGGGAATTGATTCACCTGACCATTGGCACCACCTCGAGAACACACCAGGCTCAGTGGAAGGACACTGAGTCATGACACAAAATTCCAGAGCAACATCTCATCTGACCCCTTTGATACATGCCCAGACCATCAAATTTGTTCCTGTTGCATATTAAATAGCTTTTCCAACACCCATTACTGCTCACATTTTAGAGAAACCCCACAAAACACAGGGCAGACAAAGCATGCCCAGTTATTCAGGAAGTGCCTTTGCTCAGGGAGGGCTGACAAACCCCCCAAGTCCTCCCACAACACCCCAAGGGACACCCTTGGTGCTTTCTGAGCATGACCATACAAATTCCACACTTCAGGCTGCATGAAAATCCCAAATTCTCTGTGGAATGCAGAACTCTGCTGTTCAGCACAGGGAATGTGGAACTGCTACACCTCAATTTTTGAGGGAGCAGAGAGAAATTCCTGCCTGGACCCCACAAAAAGTGGTTTTTAAATATTCTGCAGTGCACAAAGGGTGAAAACGACCCCAACGTTTCGTGGCACTGAACAAAGCAGCCCCATCTCAGCACACAGCAGGCCTGAGATGAGGATCCTGCTGGAAAGATCTCCACAGACAACCCTCAGTGAGGGGAAGGGCTGCTGAAACACAAACCCCACTGACTTCATTGCTCATGACCTATTTAGAAGTGGCCTTTCAGTGCCATGAGCACTCTCTGCAGCTCAGGGTTCAGTTACAGCTCCACAAGAATGAAAGGATTTTTATTATGAACACAACTACAGCATGCTCACACCAGTCCTGAGGCTGAAACCCTGGAATCCAGGGATGCTGCATGAAAAGTTTGACCTGTATTATCAATATTTTGTTTCATCTTATCCAAATTATTATTACATTTCCCTAATTATACCTTAAATGCTAATATAAAAAGTGATTTGCAGCAAGAAAGCTTCAGAAGAATAAGCTTTATATTTAAAAAGGTGTAAAAGGAAAACAACAAAGCACTTTTAGGAGCTCTGTGTATGATTTTATAATTTATTCAGCTCCCTGCAAAGCAGCAATAGTTCAAAACTTGCATTTTCTGTGAGAGCCTGACCAACATTTTCAACATATCCCTGGTTTATGGGTTTCACTTCCAAACTGTGCAAAGTATTTTTAAAAAGGTGAAGTCTGTAGGGTCCCTCCTGCACATTGATAGATTCACATTTCAGGTATGACTGACCAAGAAGAAACATCTACAAACCAATTCCTCTGGCTTCTGCACCAAATGTACCAGCATGAAAAATGGATGAGCCCCTCACACGCTCAAGGCACTGCCCTGCAAAGCAGGCTGGCTGTGAAATAAATACATTATTTATTCCTCCAGCCACACACTCCTTAACAGGAATTCCTAACACAGACCAGGGGAAGGGCAACTCTGAGAATTTCCATTTCAGCTGGACTGCTCCAGGGAGGCTGGGAGAACCTGCTCAAATCCAGGGAAAAAGCCCCAAGCACTGCAGAGTGAGCAGGGCCAGCTGTGCCCTGAGGGTGCTGAATTCCCAGCAGCTCCCCAGGGAAAATCCCAAAGGACTCATGAAGGGATCTGCACAATGTCCCCAAAATGTCCCCCACCAAACTGGTCCAGGACAAGGGCCAGGGAACTGCCCTTCCTCCCTCCCAGGGAATTAGGTCAGCCTGGGATGCTGAGCCCAGGAAAAGCCCTCCTGGCCTGCTCCGTGCCCTGGGGCTGCTCACACACAGCACTGGAGGCACCACAACTCCCCAGTTCAGGATTTTCTGCTCTTCAATGGCAGCAAAATCTGAATTTTTGAGGTTTTTTGCAAATTTTAGTAATACAAAGATGACAAATTCCATGGCAGGCACTGATTGTGATGTGGTTTAAATCATTTTTGAAGTTCAGAAGAAATAACTGAATGTAACTGGTGATGATTCTTTCAGGATCTGATTAGAAATGTTTAAATTTGGAAACTGAATTTCAATCCCATACTCTGAAAAAATCAGTGTTTAACCCAAACCTGCCTGGCAGAGCCAGGGCTGCTGGAGATGATCTCAAGTCATGACAAGTGACAGCACAAGCCTAAATCACACACAGCCCCTGCAGCTCAGCCAAAACACTCAGGGTTAACAAGAAAAGCATGATATAAAATAGAATTTTATACAATTTATTTGTAACTATATAATTACAAATAAATTTTATCTGGATGTTAAATGTGATTTTTATAATAATAAAAGCATTAATCTGCTATTAGAGAAGACAGCAACCTACACATTTCCCCTTTTTCCTTAGGAAGTGAGTAACAGAAAAATGAAATCCTTGAGCAGCCAGTGGGAGCTGAAGGAAACACCCTCAGTGTGTGACATTGCCCACAACATTTCCCCTGGCTGCTCCTGATCCCTGGATTTCCTTTGCTGGGAACTGCTCCTGGCTCCAGCTCAGGACACACTCTCCTTACAGTGACCCTGCCCCTCACAGTCCCTTGGCAAGGTCACCAAAACCAGGGAAATCCAAAGTGCTGGAGTTAGGAGGGGGCACAGAAACAGGAATTTTAAACAGAGCAGAAATGCATTTTTCATCTTCCAGTCCCACCTCTCAGTCACTCATTAGCAGTTGTCTGCTTCCCCCTGCAGTTTTGGGAAGCTACTGCTCTATCCAAGGGTTTGGATTTCAGCTTAAGGTTGGAGTCACCCCAAAACTCCCCTTTTTAAAATCTTGAAACACCCAAAGCTGCACTTAGGAGCTTCCAGGGCAGTGGCAGGGACAGACCTGGCCTGTCCCTGCCCCCTGGGATTCCACGGAAAAGAACTTTTATTCTTTCTACTACCAAATCACCAAATCCCACCAAAGTGGAAGCAGCACTGCCAGACTCAGGGAAGGTCACAGCCCTCCCTGAGAGCCCCAGTTAAACCCAGCCTCAGTGACAGCAGTGCCATCATCCCTCCTGCCTGGGGCAGGGAGAGTGGAGCTGCCCATAAATCCATCAGCACGAGAGGAAAAGGCCTGGAGCTGACAGGAGAAATGCACAACTGAACACAAACTTCAAATCAGACAGCAGCACTCAAAGGGACATGAAGGGAGATTTTTCCCCTCTTCCTGTTAAATTGTCACTCAGCAAAAGAGTTTTGTTTGTTTAAAATTAAAAGAATTTTGTTTAAAAACTCAAAGAATTATAAATCACACAAGGAGATTATAATTCCAGCTTTTATTCAAATTCTTCTCATCAATTCTTGCAATTAGTGACTCCAGCAGATACAGATTTACTGCTCGAATGCAGGCTTTAACCCAGAAAATGTAACAGGATGTTTTATTCTATACAGAAGCTTCCCCTTATGGAAAACAATGGGATCAACCCAAAGGCACAGGGAGGAAAGGAAGGGTGAGGAGGGGGCAGCTCAAAGGAAATGTCTTCACTAAACCAATGTTCTCTAACATGTCCTAGAGCCTGCTGAAAACAGGGGGCTAAAAAAGGGAAATTTTACTGTTTAGCCCAGCAAGAATCTCAGGTATCACTCCAAAATCCTATTTCTTAAAATCAATTCTACCACATTCTTACAGAGCTGCTCACAAGACACTCCTCAAGAATCTCCTCTTGCTTGTCTTGCTGCCATTTCCTGCTGTCAGAAGAGGAATTGTGATTCCAGCCAGCTGGAGGTCCACGGCACATGGAAAGGCCAGAGAAGGAACTGCTCAGGAGGAATATTGGGAATTTATCCTGGTGTCTCACAGAGCACAGAGATCCAAAATTAGAGCTTCCCAGGCACAGACCAGGACAGCATCTGCCTTATGGAGGGGCTGAGGGATGGGGAGCCCTGCCCTGGATAAACTCCTCATTAAAGGGAGACCCTCGGAGCAGGGCTGGGCTGAACAATGATCCCAGAACAGCTGCTGGGTGTCCTCGGATTAATCCTGCAGAGCAGCCCCACGTCAAAGCCATCACTGTCACTGACAGCCAGCCAGAAAAATCTGCTTGGAATGCATCAAAAGCAATTTGCTGCTCAGTGCCTCTGCTGAGGCAGCAGCAGCAGCCTTGTGAAACAACAACCAAACCCTGGAAAGGTGAATTTCAAGCCTCAAAAAGCTCAGAGGTGCAAGCCCAGGCTCTGCTTTTAAGAACACTTCTTACAGGTTTGTGTCTTAATATCCCTGCAAGCTCTTATTTTCCTTCTCTGTGCAGAGAAGGTTTCTTAGGGTATCCCTGCTGTCTCCCTGGAAGGAATTCCTGCTGGTTAACATTAGAAATCTCACTGTATGGGGCCCTTGAAATGTAATTAGAGAAAACACACAATCATTCACTGGCTCCTTCCCTCTGAGCTCTGCAGCAGCCTCTGCTCAGGTGAGTGTTTGTGCTCTGAGCTGCTGGAATCTGCACAGAAATACCCAGAGCCAGGACCTGCCCTTGCACCTCCAGAATAAATGAGGCTTTTCCTACAGCCCATTCCTGGAGAACATGGCTCCACAGAGCCCATTTATTTCAGCTGTTGAACACAACAATGGGCTTTGGTTACAAAAACTTCAACCTTTAAGGTGTAGCTCCATAAATTTCACTGGAGCAGGGCTCACATCCAGCTCTCCTTGTGCCCTGAGCCCACAGTTTATGGCTGGTGCTGCAGCAGCAGCTCCTGGGGAGTTTTTGTTCTTTAGACAAGCAACCAAATCAAATCCATCTCGCCAGGTGCCAGCACCAGGCTGCTCTTTGATGTCTGCTTTAAGCAGCAATGCCCTGCTTAAAAATACAGCTTGATTTCCCTGAGAATCCCCACCCTCAGTGCTCCCCTCACCCTGAGCTGTGCCAGCACACAAGAACCCAGCAAGGATTGCTGAGAGGCTGCTCCCCACCTCAGCAGCCAAAAAAAACCTACTCCTGAGCATTTCTGTCTCATTTACTGCAGCTGCAATCAAAAAATGAATAAAAAAATCACATTGCCCTTCTCAAAAAACCCCAACAAACCCTTTTGAGTCATTGGGAGGAGGCTTAAAAGGTTTACAAAGCTCTGAGTAAATCAATGTTCAGCACTGTTTGCAGACTGGGACTGCAGGACTTTTTCTTAAAAGCTGCAGCATTCAACAGAATTTTTACAATCAGAATATACAGAATGTTTCACTTTTAAAAATAAATTCATGGCTCTCAGTAGCAAGTACAAGGAGAAGAGTTGGAGCAGCAACTGAGGAGTGACCTGCCCAGGGGAGATCATGGAAGGGGCCACTCCAGTGGCTGGAACAACTGTCTGAGCTCCTGACTCTGCATTCAGGGTTCTGCAGCTCTGCTTGTGTGAGACACCAGCAATATTTTGCTAGAGAAAAAACCCACATTTGAAAACCTGCAACATTCAGAAATCTCTCTGTGGAACATAAAAAACTGCTGACCCAGGACTTGTGGTGCTGGTGAGAGACAGAATCCCTGAGTTTGGGTAGCTGAAATCACAAACCATTCTGAAGGGCAGAATTGCTCAACACCACTAGAAATAAACCTGCAGAAAGATGAGAGCTGCAGCTGCCTGCAGCCTTTCTCTGAGGAAATCTTCCCACTTTGAAGCAGTTGTTGTTTTGCACTCCCATAGCCCCTTTCAGTGGAGTTCCACAAAGCTGAGTGCCAAGATTCAACATTCCCAATTATTTTGGTCATTTGACAGCAGGCAAAGATCCATGTGCAAAATGAGATGATTATCTAAAAATACACCCAAACCCAGAACAGCACAAAAACCAACACACCAATTGCCAGCCTTGCTGCTCTTTTGAGAGTTTAGTTCTAGAACAATTTCCCTCCAGTTTTTAGCAGTTTTTCTGTGAATCTCTTGAGTCCCAGGCTGGTGCTGCAGCCCCAGGGTGACTCACGATGACAGTGCTCCTTCTTGGACAGGAATAAACACAAGGAGAAGAAAGGGACTGTTCACTCAGACTGGAAAAAACCCAAGGGCAATGAAATGATTTTATGTGTAAGGAGGTCATGGAAGGTGATTTTTGCCCTCAGCTCAGCACCTGAGAGATGCATTTGGAGAATGCCAAGTTTTGGGCAAAAAAACCCAAAATCAAACTCCCTCCTACAACAGCAACAAGACATTGACTGCCCAGAACGAGTCCAGGGGAGGCCCCCAAGATGCCCAGGGCTCTGCAATAAGGGAAATTCTAATTAAACATAGGGCAAAAGTTTCCAGGAGAGTTAAACAGCAGCACAGGGAGCCAGAGGAGCTGTGCCAGAGATCTCCCTGGCTCTGGGCAGGGTTTGGACTGAAATCCTCCAAAGGATGCACCAGAACATCTCCTGACATTCCCACCTTGCTATTCTTCATTATTAAATTGCAATTGGCAGCATTGCCCTGCCCATTTCTAGCCCAAACTGAGACACAGATCCAAAGGGATCCCAGCAGGTCCAGCAGAGACCAGAATTATTTTAATCTCACTCCTACTTCAGGGGGACTCTGTGCCATGTTGTTCTTCCCCAGTATTGCTTTTCCACCTCAAGGAACTCCTATGTTAACACAAAGATTGGTTCTACAGATGAAAAACTGCATTTTTCTCTTCCCTGCTGCAGGATGAGTTTGCTCAATGTGACAGCACTGAAAGCAAACAATCCCATACATTTAATGTGCTTTTGTTTGATTAAAGCCCCAACAATCCACAGGGATCTACTCAAATTGACTCCCAGCTCTCTGGATTCCCTACAGCAACCTTTCAGTGAAACCATCCTGAAATCTGCTGAGCTCTGGATTCCCACCTTGCAGGGGAAGCCAATGGATGCACAGACAGTGAACAACAGGAACAGGGAGAGTTTTGTGGCCTGTGATCTCTGAGTCCCAGCCACCTCCCTCACTGCTCAGGGCACACAAAATCTGCCCTGGAATGGGAGGATTAAGAGCAGCAAGGAGAGCCACAAACATTTGTTACCTAAAAGAAGGAATTTAGAACATTAAAACCGGACACAGGAGGATTTTAAAGGTCCCTTTGTGGCAGCCCCAGCCCATTCCCAACACTGAGTGCACACAGATCATTCCAGACCCAACACTGCTGCTTTCATTACCTGCTTCTCCTCCTCTGGCATATCTTTCTCTAGTTCTAGCAAGTATTCTTCATCTAGTTCTGTCTGCTTCCTCGAGCTACTCCCGTCATCCTGAACATTCCCTTCATCATCCAGCACAGCTCCTTGGGCCTCAAAGGAGTCGTGACAGTCATGGAAACATTCCTCAGTGGGCTGCTGGCCCGGAGAGGGGGCACAGCCAGAGCTCAGGGGGTGCTGGGCATCTCTGGGGCCAGTCTCTGAGGCCTTCTGCTCTGACAGCTTCAGGTGATTCAGTAACTCCTCAGGTGAGCTGGCATCTTTAAATTCTTCCATGCTGGACTCCTGGGAGGGGTTGTGGAAATGAGAAAGGAGTGACACTCAATAATCATCATTTCAAAGGTTTGTCAGCAAAAATCCCCAGTGTCACAAGGTGGGTGAGGCTGGAAGGGACCACGGTGGGTCACTGGTGCCACCTCCTGCATTCCCAAACACAGGGCACAGCAGCGTGCCCAGACACCCCAGGGAGGAGATTCCAGCCCCTGTCTGGGTTCTGCCCAGGGCAGCTCTGGAACACCCCAGGGAGGAGATTCCAGCCCCTGTCTGGGCACTGCCCAGGGCAGCTCTGCCTCCTGTGCAGGGGAACCCCCGGGCTCAGTCCCTGCCCGTTCCCCTGGTGTCATTGCTGGGCCTGGGGCACAGCCTGGGCGCTGCTCTGTCCCCTCCCCTTGCACATTTATACACATCTAAATGTCCTTCGTTATTTCACTTCTTTTGTCCGCATTTACAAAGTTTTAAAGCGCTCCTGACATCCCTAAGGGAAACTCGGATCTCTATGCGGGACAATTTCCCCCGATCCCATGTCCCGTGCAGGGACACGCGGCCGGGCCGCTGTGCCCGTGAGTGCGGGAACTGCCGGGCTCAGATGCCCGGGACCGGCCCGGCACAGCCCCGCGGCACCGACCCCACACACCGCCCCCGGCCGGTCCCCGCCCGCCCCACCGAGACCCCCGGGGCGCCGTGCCGAGCTCGCACGGCCCGCCCCGCGCTGCCCGGAGCTGAGGGCACGGTCCGGATCGGGGCCATCCCCCCCCCGGGCCTCCCCGGGCCCGCCGGGCCCCCGAACCCCGGGCTCGCACTCACCTGCACCAGCCACACTTCCGGCTTCCGGCTTCTGAGACGCCCCCGGCACGAGGGCGCCGCTTCCGGCACGACAGCCAGTGGGCGAGGGGGGCGCGGGGCATGCCGGGAATTGTAGTGCCCCAGTGTGATGTGAGGGCGCGCGGCTGAGAACAGGTGAGGGCGGGCATGTGAGGGAGCGCAGAGGAAGGCAGGTGAGGGCAGAGGAAGGCAGCTGAAGGCAGCTGAGGGCAGAGGAAGCCAGAAGAAGGCAGCTGAGAGCAGAGGAAGGCAGCTGTGAACAGGTGAGATTAGATGAGGGCAGGTGCCTCATCCCTCCCGTGACCTCTTTTCCCCCAGGGCTGCGCTGGCGTAAAACATCTCTCTCCATGTTTCTTGTTGGCTCCTTCAGGCCCTGCGAGGCCACACTGAGGTCACCCCAAAGCTTCTCCTCTCCAGATGAACAATCCCAGCTGTCTCAGCCTTTCCCCCAGCAGAGCTGCTCCATCCCTCTGCTCATCCTGGCCTGGCTCCAGCAGCTCCAGGCAATGCTGGACCCAGGGCTGGGGCAGCTCTGCAGGTGGGGTCTCACCTGAGGGGGCAGAGGAGCAGAATCCCAACCCCTTTCCTGCTGCCCTCGCTGGGGGATCAGCCCAGGGGTTCATTTCTCCATGTCCAGCTCTCACCCACCATCTCACTCTCCATCTGTGCATCCCCAGCCTGGATTGAGCCCAGGAATTTGCCCTGATCCAGGTGCAGCACCTGATCCTGGCTGTGTCCAACCCCATGAGATTCCCAGGACCTGCTGCTCCCCGATTTCATTTTTATACAGCTCAGGGATATGTGAGTTTTCCCCTAGAATTTTGGGATGTTCCTCCTCTTATTCAGCTTCACACCCATTCTGGTTTCATTGAAGGTGTTCAGGTATTTCAAATCTGAGCCCAAAACGGGGCTTGAATTGTGCCAGGGCATGGAACAACACCCCTGGATTCAAACAGCCAGAGACTTGGGAGGTTTTGCACTTGAGTTGTTGTTTAGAAATTCCTAAATACTGCTGCTTACAGCAGGAGATTCAACACGATGCCCATGAGCCCAGTGACAATTTGAGTTGATAAAACCCAGCAATCTGGAAAATACCTTTTCATTATTGATTATAATTATTGAACGCAGGGTATCCAAGTCTCCCGCTGCCCTAAGGGGAAGTTTTACTGTTTAAAAGGCTGGATTTGTGTCGTGTAAAACGCAGGGACTCCAATGGACTGGAGGATTTGTGACTCTCCCCCGCCACAGAAATCCCATAGGTGGCGGTGTTGGATTTTCCAAGCCGGGTCCCCGTTCATTTCCGTGTGAAACTGGTCCAGTTTGGTGCGAGCAGGGCTGGAGCTCCCCCGTGTTCCAGCACAGTAGGATTGGACTCTCAGCCGCCCAGGAGAGGGACAAATGTTGCACAACTACCTCAGGCTCCAGACCATATGTTAAATTTACTTCTCGGCACAGCTTTTTTGATCTTTACAGTGAAGAAACCAAAGCTCAACAAATCAAGCAAAAAAAAAAATAAAATTACCCTTTTCTGGAGGTCACAGAAAGTTCAGGTTGTTCACCAGAATTAAACATTTGCACACAAGTCTCAGTGGAATCAAATGATTGTGCTTCCCAAAGAACATTTTGAAAGGAAATTGTGAAATAGGCAATTAAAGGCTTTTTAATCACAGCTATAAATTAAAGTTTTACTACATCCGTTTTCTAGGCTGGCTTATTAGAGGAACAGTGATGGATTCTTATTAATTTTGAATATCCATTCCCTTTTTCTCTATGTCTTGGCTGGAGTGCTATAAAGATTATGGGAATTGCTAGACAGGGAGCATGTTCTTCACAGCTCAGGCCAATATATTTTATCATAAGAAATTCCCAGTAAGAGCCCCAGATTTCCTTTCCCTGTCTCCTTTCACTTATGTGGAAGTGGAATTTTGGCTATTCTGGCTAAAATCCAGGTTATAGATTACAGCTGAGTAGAAATGTAATGTAATTTTCTGCTTTAAGCCAGGCAGGAGAGCAGAGGGGTGCAGGGGGACCTGTCCCTGTCACAGTGACATAAACTGACACCATAGCCCTGCTTTTCTCCACAGGGACTCTTGGTTTATCCCCTCAGTTCAGTTCCAACCCAAGCAGACAAACAGGTTGTCCTGGGATAGTTAAATCTGGTGATGGAATTGCAACCTCTCAGTCCCCCAAAAAATCATAGTGGGTGGAAACATTTTTGGGTGGCATTGATATAAACCCAGTGTGATGTGTGTCCATATTGTGAGGTGTTTCTTTCTCACCTCCCAGGTGCAGGTGGTGTTTGTGTGATGCACCCTGGGCTCCGTGTCCTGCCCTCTGCAGTGCCTGAGAGGAGCTGGGGAGATGGTGAGTGACTCTTGTGGGGTGAATCCAACCAGAATCCAGTGTTTTCCCGTGGGGATGAGCTGGCTGGTGTGTGGGATAAGGAACACTGGATGTGAGCACTGCAATAATTCCATCCCATAACTGCTGTGATTATCTCCTGCGCCGGGCAATTTTCTGCTCATTTGTCTGAGGTGAAAGTCAAGCACACAAACTGAGAGCACAGAGCTCGGCTGCTGAATAGAAAGTTGCTTTTTTTTGACATTTTCCAGACTGGAACTGTACTTTGTAATGTCCTCTCCTCTCCCCATCACATTTGTAAAGATAATGGGAAGCTGCATTTCCAAAGAGCAAAGGATGCAGGATGCTCTCCAGCTTCAGCCTCATTCAGCTGGATTGATTTTAACATAACTCTTCTCACAAATAAGCAGCACTTTTGTGAGAGCTGAGTGCACCAAAGCCTAATGATTTTAATTTCTGTACAGCTGGGCTGGGACAGAGCTCCCTGAGCCATTCCAGCTGTGCTTCTCCCTTGAGTGGCTTTGGACCAGCCCCTCCTCAGGGATGAAGCTCCACACAGCAGCTTTACCTGGGGAAATTCAGTGTTTTGTGAACACTTTTGGTGCTAAATGGCAGCAATTCATTTCATTTTGAGAGGTGAATCTGTTTGCCCACAGAGTGGGTTCATCAGAGAGGCTGTGAGTGAGCATAAAAAAGATACCACCATGTGCCACTGCATGTTCTGCCTGGCAAATTCATTTTGGCTGTGATAAAAAATGGGTTTGTCCCACAAGGCCTCATGATCGTGCCCTGGCCCAAATAGTTTTTCTTTTAAAGGAAAACATTGCATCAAATGAAGGATTAACATAAGGAAGAGGGTGATTTGTACAGCCTCATTTGGGCTGGCTTTGCCTGGTATAGTGGGAAAAATGAAGATATTCAGAATAGATCTCATCTGGACAAGTCAGGTGGCCTTGCAAAAGTTTCATATTTTAGTGTGGCATATCAGACTTTTTCCTCTGTAGCCTCTGTAGTCCCTCCTTCAGATCCATGTGGAGTTTTCTCCTGTTCTATAGAATGTTATTGACTGTAGCTGTGTTGGGGCTGTGACTGGAGGTGAAGCTGGTGTTGTTTGACTTTTCTTATCTGAGAGGCAAAGAAAAAGCCTCTAAACATGAAGAGCTGTTTCCAAAGAGTGCTCAAGGAACCAAGGGCTGGGCTTTGGCTCTCCAGTGGTCACTCCTGTTTGGGGAGGAATTTGGAGTGATTTAGGAGTATTGCTTTTAGAAATCAGATCCTCTGGTAGCCTGGATGTCTGCAGGACACTGACTGCAGTGCTGAAATGGAGATTCTGAGCTCTCACCACTGCTGGAATTTTCAACCTTTCTAAGAGATCCTGGGGAAGAAACTGCTTTAACTAATTCCTGATGGAAGAGTTACGTGTGTTGGTGATGAGGGAAGCAGCTGCATTCCAGGAGCCACAATGGCAAATTCAGTGGCCATGAGGGTTTTATTTTGTAGTTAGAATCCTGATGAGGGATCTTGGCTGAATTCCAGCCCTACAGTAACAAAAGCAAGAGTTTCAATTGTTGAGAAATGACTTTAATCATTGTTCTCCATCTCTAAAGTGCGAGTGTACAGCAATGTACGGAACAATTGGGAATGATGGGCAGAGCAGGGACAACCTGGAGAGGAATGGCCTCAGTGCATTCCTCATTGCCCCATCCCTGCATCCATCCCTGTATCCATCCATCCCTGCATCCATCCCTGCATGCCTCCCTCCCCACCCTGGCACAGCTGGGCACCCCCCACCCCGTGCCCCATTTCACCCCTCTCTCCCTGCAGGTGTGTCTGGCTGTTCAGCTCTCCCAGGACACCTGAGGAATCCCTTGTGCCCTCCCTGGGTGTGTGCAGCCCCCGTGCCCTCTGCTCACGCCTCAGTAGTTTCTCTGGGAATTAACCGGGAATTTTGCAGTCCCTGCTCCGGGCGCTGCTGTGACACGAAGCCTCCTGTCCCTCCCTGCTTCCCCCCGAGCTCTCCTGAGGAACCGAGCACGGGTCCTTTGCTTCCCCGGCCTGGGGGAGGCAGGGCAGTGTCCGGAGGGCTCGGAGCGGTGGGGATCCGCTCGTTCCGGCGGGGATTGCCCTGCAGCAGCGCCGCCGTTCAGGGCGTGCCCGTGGGCTCCTCCCCGGAGCCCTGGCCGGCGGCGGGGCCGTGCCCGTTGCGCTCGGGCAGGAGCTGGAAGGTGAAGAACTGGCAGTGCCCCTGGTGCCCGCTGCCCTCCCGGGCCGGGCTGAGCAGGGAGCTGCAGTTCCTACACTCGTGCAGCGTGCACAGCTCCAGCTGCGGGTGGCTGATCCTGCTCACGTAGCCGGGGCTGGGGGATGCCGAGGATAAAGTTCTCTGGCTGCTGCTCAGGAAGCTCCCGCTGTCTTCCAGCGAATCTCTCCTGGCGTGCTCGAAGGAGCAGCGGTTCCAGTTTCTGTAGCTGTAGGGCCACCAGCCCAGCTGCTTGCGCCGGTGGCACTGGCACCTCAGGATCTGGATGAAAGCTCTCTTGAACTCCTTGCTGGAGCAGGGGTAGATGATGGGGTTCAAGCAGCTGTTGAAGTAGCCAAGCCAAAAAATCACCTTGAAGATTGTTTCAGGGGGCTTCAGAGCTGAAAAGAGGGATCCTGTGCAGGGGAAACAAGCAGAGAATATCTGAGGTAAGGGGTTTGTCTGCCTTTAGGAAGGGAACACGTTCATCAGATCACTGCTAGAATCTGTGTTTAAAACTCTTTTATGCATGTTGCTTTCAGTGTTGGTCTTCTGGTACCAAAATGTTATTTTTAAAGCTATTAAGGAAATGTTTCCCATCTGAAAGCTAAAGGAGCACATCATTGATGAAGGATTAAAAAATAAGCAGCAGTCCTTGTGTTTATAGGTGCACACCTGCTGCAGGAACATCTCCTGATCCCAGGGACAGATCAAACCTCCCTTGTCCAGGCTGTTGCACGAGATGCACAAGGAATAAGGCTGTGCCTTCTTCAAAGAGCTTTCAAAAGTCATTTTTAAAGAAAAATGCTCCCAGGCCCCTCAAAAAGAGCATTTCCAGACACACCTTACAACTCCAATACATCCTCTGGCAGCTCCTGAACACCCCTCCATTATCCAGATTATTGTGAGAGTACAAAGCTCCCGAAACCTGAACTTAATTGGGGAACTTCCCATATTTCAGGCATTCATAAAAATGGTGTAACCCAGACCAAGAGGTTATTCTGAGAACACTTCCCCTTCCCTTCACAACAAACAATTTCCCTAACGAGGCTGCCCAAGCGGAAAGCTCACACTGGGGAATCCACTTCCTGGACTTTTAGTGGTAATTGATCCGCTAAATTTAGCAAATGGGGCTGCAGAAAAGAACGTGTGAGATTTTTATGGCAAACAGAGCTGGATCTGTTCCCATCTGGGAAAACACCTCCAGTGACCACGGAGTGGGGATCCAGGAGAGAATTCCTCTGTCAGGAACTGGAGTTGGATTTGCAGAGCGTTTCAAATGGAAGGTGACACCCCAGCCTGGCTGGGAAGGAACCTTTTCCTCTGGAGTGGTTTTGGGTTTGCTGGGCTGTGGGAGCAGCTGAGTCAGTGGTGGCTGTCAGGGTGCCACGGAGGGGCGGGATGTGATTCTGGGCACCGTTCCCATCTCACAGCAATGCAGAGGTCGTGCCTGGGGCCTCCAAACTATGCAAGAGCAACTTCCTCTGCTGCTGGGTAACAGCTCTGGGGTGCCAGCACAGCCAGCACAGCGTGTGTGGGGCCAGGGCTGGGCTGCACTCCCTGCACGAGGGGTGTCCTGTGGCTCCAGATCCCAGATTTTATCCTGGCACAGTTTGGGAATGGTGCCAGGGCTGGGCTGCACTCCCTGCAGGAAGGGTCCTGTGGAGTGAGATCCCAGATTTTATCCTGGCACAGTTTGGGAATGGTGCCAGGGCTGGGCTGCACTCCCTGCAGGAAGGGTCCTGTGGAGTGAGATCCCAGATTTTATCCTGGCACAGTTTGGGAATGGTGCCAGGGCTGGGCTGCACTCCCTGCAGGAAGGGTCCTGTGGAGTGAGATCCCAGATTTTATCCTGGCACAGTTTGGGAATGGTGCCAGCTCTGGCTCTGCCCTGGAGCTGAGGAACTCAGGGTTGAATGGAGAGTCTAAAGGGATTTCCTCATGGCTCCTGCACTTTAGGGTTTTACAGGACTCCTGTAAGGTGAGCCCCTGTCCCTCAGGGCCGTGCTGCTGGCAGTGGTCTGTAGGGTTTGGCCAGAGCCTTTTCTGTGCAGGTCCTGCCTCTGTCCTGATGGATGCTGCAGGAATTACAGAGCACAAGGTGTCAAACACCAGAGAAACATGAAATGCATTTGAAAAATTTCCAGCATACACCGAATCAGTGCAGCTCCCACAACTGTGCCTCCTGAATGGCTCGGGTGAAAGATTCAGTGACAATTCCTGTCATTCCATGGAATGAGCCATTACATTCCTATAAAGCTTTAGGAAAAGCTGATCCAAGTTTATAACTGCAGCCAAGATGAGGAGGATGCTACCAAATCTTCCCCATGCCCAGCTTCAAAACCTCTGCAGGGTTTATTTTGTAAGTGATAATTGCTAATATTCCCCTTCAGTTTAGGGGAAAGAGAAACTCTGTGGCTTTATGAAACAACTACAAAGCACCACAATGTACAAGGAACTTTTTGGAGCTCATACTGATAAATTTCTTAAATAGTATTCTGGAATTCCTTTAAAATATAAATGATTTTTAGCTCTTAAAGTCCATCAAACCTCATGAAGTGGCTCAGGAGTCTCTGTTTTTTTCTTGAGTGTAGATTTGAATCCACAGTGGTGGATTGAAAGGTTTGCCTTTCTCTGATACTGCAACAGCCTAAAATCTATAGGACATTTCCTCTACCAAACTGAAATATTTTTAGGCAGGTTAAATGTGGACAGAGAAAATGCTATAAATAAATTAAATAAATAGATAAGGAATTTTACAGGCCAGATAAAATGAGTAGAAGTCTAGAGACAAGAACTGGGAAGCAATGCAGATAAACAAGCTGTGCTTCTTTAATCCATATCACACAAGAACTTACTCCTGAATTTCTCCTTTTCAAAACCTTTCTATTATTGTAACGAAATGCTGATCTTGAATTTTTTTTTAAAATTAACTACAATACCTTTTATTTAGCTGCATTAACCTGTCAGGAGCAAACAGGTGTGGGCTGTTTGGATAAAATGCTACAGCAAAGCCTGCTGGCCACACTCGAACACCAGGCTGATTTTCCTGCTCTAATCTCCAATCACTCCCCCACTGCAGCCTGATAAAGAGATTAAATATTGCCCTGTGCTGATTTAAATTGCTCTTTAAAATGCCTGGAAAATATGCATGTGGTTCTTTCCTCAGTGATTTATTCATGGTGGGGTGGCCAGAGGGATTTCCCTGCTCCAAGTGATTGCTCTCCTGGTGTTCCATGTTTAACAGCCTCACTCCAAGGGATGTGTATTTTCTGCTCACTTTTCTTTCTTGGCACTAACCCTGTGATTTATTAATCACAGCACCACAGCCTCCCTCTCACTGCACCACTGACACCAACGAGATTTTTACAAAGCAAACAGAGAACAGGAAATATTTTGGAAATTCAGCTGGATCAGTTTGGTGGGATCAGTTTTTTGCCCACAATCCCCAGGCTTGATGGAGCTGTTGAGCTTGGAGATACACTGAGCAAGTATCATAAAAAGGAAATATGAAGTATTTTGTTTAGGAAGAACTAATTTCATTTAGGCTCTGACTGGTTCTTTATAATGAATGCTTTATTACAGAAAAAGTCAGACAAGTGTCCTCGATGAAATTAGGGAACACTGTGGGAAACAATTTGCCATGTTAATTTCCCTCACATATTCTGCAGAATATGGAGGCAGAGCATCACTGAGACATTAAAATTCCGAGTCCACTGGAGTCAGGGAAGTCCCTGAAACCCTTTGGGGTTTGAAAGGCTTATAAGGACTTTAGTGGACCTGGAAAGAGTCCTTAAAATATCAGGGTGGGCAGCAGGAAAATCTTCTGGAATGGCTTCGTTGTTGTACTCTTAATTAAGGAAAACTGTTATTGAAGGAGGTTTTAATTAGACATTCATTTTTAATGCATTGTGGGTTTGATGCCAATTAAGTATAATAAATTACTCATAGAATGATCAGTTCTGCTCAGACTTTGTTGCCTAGATTAGATAATAACTGGGGAGGAGTATGTGAATTCTCTGGATTTAAGGACAAGTCACTAGGGATGAATTTGGGGCTGTCAGGTGCTGTTTTCTGTGCCTTACAAAGGAATTGCAATTCAAAATCTTCTAAATCCAGTTTTGCTGAGATGAAAACACACCTGGGGGGAGTGTGTTGAGTTCCTTTCCAGTTTCCTGGAACAAATACAACATCTGCATTTATTGCAACGCAGTGGTACAACAGAGCTTTGCTGTGAGCCACTGGATATTCCAGCTGGGAAACTGGAGATCCATTCTGTGCCTTTGTCATTGTTTGAAGATTAAAGAGCCATGAAACCCCTTCTCTCTATTGCTAACAGGTTGAAAATGAAGTGTTTCAAAACCTTCTTGTTTGCACACCATAAAATAGAAGGAGAGAATTGGTAATTAGTGATTGGAAGTTTCGTGTCAGGTAAAGGTACCCTGGGAAGGCAATCCAAGGGCCAATGTTCTTTCAGAGATTCCATTTTGGTGCAGATTGGAGCCATTCTGGCTGCAGTTAAACCTGAGCTTTTCAAAAGAAAATTCCAAGGTTTTAAAAATCACTCTGGTGAGGGAAAGCGTTGCAGAACACCAAATGGTAACAGCTGAGTTCTGAGGCAGGGAAAACAGGAAACTCACCCACATCAACCCCCATCTCCATCTGCCCCCCAGGAGTCAGCTGGAGCAGAAATGAGCCTTGCTGTGCATGGAATCCACTTTATGAGGGAAAAGTGATTGATCTAATCTGTGCTGAGACCAGTACGAGACTTTCCAGGCTGGGAACCTCCGTGTTCCTGCTGTGATTCCTGCAGGAGCCACAACTCCTGGAAGCTGCTGATGGCTGAGTTACACCCACTGTGTGCACAGCCAGTAAAATCCTCCCTGCAGGAGCCATAATCTGCCCCTGGGCAGAGTTGCTGTGAGTTTAGAACGTGCTGAAAGGATGTGGTTGCCTTTTGTTTAAGCTTTCTGCAGCCCTTCTCACCACGGGCTCAGCCAAGCCAGCGTGCCAAGGTTTTAGAGCTAATTGGATTTCTAAAGCTCCTGATTTTCTTCCCTTCCAGCATCCAGTGTTTGTTTACATTCCCCTGGACGTATTTAATATAGGAAAAAAACCCAAACAGTAGATGTTTACAAACAGTAGATGATGGAGAGTGTGGTTATAAAGCTAAGGGTTCGTCAAGCTGGGAGGCACTGCAGGCTGCTGGAGAAGAGGATTAGGATAACAGGGGAAACAGCTGGAAAACAGTGAATACAATCATGGAGAGCATCCAAAATAAGCAGGATCAAATTCAATAAGGGAAATGAAAGGAAAAGGGGATAAATTTTAAGTAGCAATGGGTAGCATACAAATCTGATGGGGTTCCAAGTCTGGCAGTTGTCACTCTCCAGTGTAGTGATGGGTGCATTATGAATATCCTGGAATCATGGAATGTTTTGGTTTAAAGGGACATTAAAGCTCATCCAGTTCCACCCCCTGCCATGGGCAGGGACACCTTCCACCATCCCAGGTTGCTCAGAGCTCCAAAATGTCCTGGTTGTGAGGAATTTCTGTCCTAGGACTGACAATCTGTAGCAGACACCTCATATTTCGGATGAACAAATCACTGCAATGAGAACAGCATGAACTTCATTCACAATGCCTCCAATCTGGGAGCTTTTGAAAGGCTCCGAAAATAGAAACTTATCTGGAGTGGCCAAAATAAAACCAGGACTTCAAGGAGTACAGATAGGCATGAGATCTCTTCCTAAACCCCAGAGCTGCCACCCCTCCTTGCATTACAAGAAGTTGCAAAGCACAGCAGCTCCATTTGATGTCTGAAACACAGTGCCTTGTGTTTAAACACAGAATTACTGCCCTGGGCACCACCTCCCAGCCCAGCCCAGCTTTGTGACTTCCAGGACTGAGAGAACTCACCTGTGTTCAGACGAACAGGATAAAACCAAGATCAGTTTTGGTCAGAATCTTGTCCAGTCTCTAAAGCTGCCAGTGCATAGGGACACAAGCACGGCATTATTGTTGTTATTGTTTATCCAAAGGAGTCACAGACTCCAGCAGCTCCTGACTAGACAGCACAGGAGCCAAGATTATCCTTGTTTTGCAAAGGATTAGCTGATTAAGGGAGTCTAGAAAAGCTAATCTGAGTCTGCTGACATTTCCTTTATTGTACTTTGGTATCTGCAATTGCTGAACATGCTCTGGGGTTTTCTCTCCTCCTTGCTTGTTCCTGGCAGCTCAGCCAGTCTGTCGTGGCCATGGCTGGTAGGAAATAGCTCCAGGATGGAGCTGAGCACTGTTACAGAGGTGCTGGATGAATTTCCAGTACAGGTTTCTCTGTCCCTCAGAGATGGATGGTTATTGCTTTCCTAGGGCTCACCTGGAAGTCCATCAGAACAGCTCCAAGTCTTGCAGTGAGTCACGCAGGATTGTTTTAGTAAAGATGTGGAAAACCTCCTGGCTCTTTGGTCCTGGCAGGATTTCAGCTAAAGAGACCCTGAGCTCTGGCCTCAGGCATTTTGGGAGCACCTGGATTTGTGTCACTTTCCTCAGGGCTGTTCCTGTGCCCTCCAACCTGAGCAGCTCCTGACGTGTCTGCAAACCCCTCTGGTGTGAGGAGCTCACGTCCAACTGCCCTGCTAAAAGCAACATTTCCTCTGAAATTCTGCCTTTCCTCCTGCCTTTGATTTCAAGAGTTGTGAGATTTCCTCTCACTGCCCTGTGCCTCAGTCCTGATGGTTTTTTCCCTTGGATCTGTCTGACCTCCCACAGGAGCTGCTGCCATCCCTGGGGCTGAAGAGTCAGTGCGGTTGATTTCTCTGTATTTATTTCTGCATTGCTTTGTGTATTTATTTCTGTGACACTGAGCACTGTAGGATTTCCCTTTGTTCCTCTGACAAACAAATCCAAAGCCTACAGGGGAATTACCCAGGAATTTGTGCAGGTTCCCCTACTTTGATAACAACTTTGTCCTAAACCCCAGGCATCTGTAAGTGACTGAAATTGATACCCTTTGCAAAGCACAGCTTAAAGCAGGGCTTAAGGGAGGCTATTTCAGTAGGAAAATGAATCATCCCCAAATAATCTGGTGCTCCCCACGTGCCAAAACACTCTGTGCTGCTCAGTGAATGCCCTCAGGATGTTTAATTGCCCAGTTCCTGCTGTCTCCTGTCAACTGAACTTTGCACAGGGATTGACCTGCAGGATTGCCACATCTCATTAATTTATCTCAATTCTATAACTATTAACTCGAGGTCATCAATTCCAGAGAGCTGGACGGGTCAGGGAGGGGAAGTGGAGGCCAGTGAGGTGAAGATAAGCCAGGCCTAAAGCCCTGCAGGGGGCAGAGCCCAAAGGCACCGACAGCACCAGACCTAAAGCCTGGAAGGGTTTTCCATGGAAACCAAGGGGCTCAGTTTGGTATTCTCAGAGCTGGCCTGATGTAACACAAATCTACATTCTGTACTTAAATAATGTTTTCTTTTAAGAGTAATTTTGTGTTGGCTGACTTCAAGGTGCAGAATATTTTATGTTATTTTTAGTACTTAGAGAGTGATTACAAAAGCTTAATCCATAGTGATAGTCCTACCAGGTGAATTTTCATCCTGGGGCTCTTGGGACCTTCTCCTGCTGCTGTTCCAAGTTCCAAGAGTTTTGTTTTTCTGGACCTCAGGATGTGGGGAGCAGGAGGATTTAGGCTCTGAATTGGGCAGTGGATCCTGCTCTGATTTGCACTGGAATTGTGCAGCAGGCTGGGGAAGTGCCTGGTGAGTTTTCCCTCTGGGAATGTCTGGGAGAAGACTGGGGAATCTGCTCTGATATCTCAATTCACAGGAGTGACACTGAACCTCTCCTCCCACCATCCTTCATTTTGTATTCCTTTTTTAAACAAAGGTATTGTCATAAAATTGGAGACTCCACTGTTTAAAGGAGGGAGTTTTAATGAGTGTTGCCTTAGTTCTGCAGGGCTCTAGCCTTTAAATAAAAAGAATCTCACTCATCATTTATCAGCAATGAATATTTAATGTAGTCCTGCTGCCTAAGGAAGACTTTGTATGAAAAGGATGAAAACAAACATTTATTTTAAAAAACCAAGATATTTACTCCTCAAAGCTGAGTCACTGAATTGATGGCCCAAGAAGTTGTCTCAAAGACACAAATGTTTTTAGTTTGTGTTTTGTGTTGAATCACAAATAATTTTGAGTGGCAGGGTGACTATTATTTGCACAGGCTTTTATAGATGTGCAGCCAGGATGTTCTGTAGCTCCACTGCTGTCTGGAAAGAATATCCAAAATAACCCAAATTTCTCACATGGTTCTCTCTGATCCCAGCTCTGCATCCCCAGGTGCTGAAGCTCAGTGCTCCAGAACTGACTGGGGGCAAATCAGTGCTGAGAATTTAATGCTGCTCACTGCCTGTGGTGTCAAGGCTGGAATTCCAATCTGCCCTGGATACTGAGCTTTCCTTGGGATTTTTGCTTGAAAAATGCTCTGGAAGCGTTGATATAATTTCTTTTCATTTTTCCAAGCAATCTGCCTGCCCTCAGCTCCTCAGCTGTTCCCAGGGCATAGCTGCCACCTGATGGAATAACTCTGGGCTGGAATATCAAATGGGGAGCTGAGGAATAAATTGAAATGCCAGACTGGGAAAAGAATAATTTTGCCTAGGAAACTCATGGAACTGCTGAGAATACCACGGAAACTGCTACATCTGAGCAGATTTGTTCAGACCTGGGGCTGTGGTGCTGCAGAAATAACATTTACCAGCTTGGCACATGTTTTGTGGTTGGAGCCACAGAAATGCAGAGCTGCTTTGCCAACACCCTCCTGCAGGGCCATGGAATTACTGAGGGAAACAGGGAGCAGAGAAATAGAAATCCAAACAGCAAGGATGCAGATGTGAGGGTGTGATGTGGGTTACTGGGGCAAACAGAAGTGTGAGAAGGAGAAGCTGAGGAGGAAGCCGGTCCCTGCAGGGAGGGGAAATGTCTCAGCTGGACAGCCCAGGAACCACTGGAGAGCTTGGAAAACATCAGCACCTTTTGGATTCTATGGTTTGCCTAGCCCAGGAATTGATTTAATACCACTGGGTGTCCTTAAAGGGTTTTTAACAGCATTTCACTGAATTTTGTGTCTTCATGACACAAAGCCAAAGATTCCTGCTGTGAGGAGTGCAGCTCACAGCTCCTTAGGAATTCTTTCCCCTCTGCTGCAGCTGAGAGCAGCTGCATTGTGTACGTCAGGAAAAGGACTTTTCTCACCTGTCCTAGTGAGCAATGCTTGAGTCATGCCTGACATCCTTAATTGACTCTGCTCTGATACACAGAGATAAAAATACAGAGGGTTGGACAGTGCTGGATCAGAAATTTAAAAAGGAAATTCAGGGACAAAGAATAAACCCAGCCTATTCCCAGTCAGCAAAACCAAGGGCAAATACCCACGGTGGGAATGCATTTGGATCCTGTATGGGATGCTGCAGATCCCTTCTGTCCCCTTTTTTAGCCAGGGGGTTTCTGACAGACACGGGATTGCAGCAGTTCTATGGCACTGCCAGGAGCTCATCCCTGCAGCTCTTCCTGCCCTCAGCTCTGGGGACAAAGTGTCCCCACACTGGGGGGACTGGGGTCACAGCACCGGCCTGGGGTGGCCTGGGGTCCCCAGCTCTGGGTTTGTCCCCCTTCACTGGATTTGTCCCCAGCTCTGAGTTTGTCCCCAGCTCTGGGTTTGTCCCCCAGCTCTGGGTTTGTCCCCCAGTTCTGGGTTTGTCCCCAGCTTTTGGGTTTTCCCCACCACTGGGTTTTTCCCCAAGCCTGAGTTTGGTTCCCAGCTCTGGGTTTGGTTCCCAGCACTGCATTTGTCCCCAGCTCTGGGTTTGTCCCCAGTTCTGGATTTGTCCCCAGCACTGGATTTGTCCCCAGCTCTGGGTTTGTCCCCAGCTCTGGGTTTGTTCCCCAGCTCTGGGTTTGTCCCCAGCATTGGGTTTGTCCCCAGTTCTGGGTTTGTCCCCAGCTCTGGGTTTGTTCCCCAGCTCTGGGTTTGTCTCCAGCATTGGGTTTGTCCCCAGTTCTGGGCTTGTCCCCCTTCACTGGATTTGTCCCCAGCACTGGATTTGTCCCCAGTTCTGGGTTTGTCCCCCTTCACTGGGTTTGTCCCCTTCACAGGGTTTGTCCCCAGCCCCTGTGCCAGCCCTGGCAGCAGCCTGGCTCCAGCCTGTCACCCACTGCTGCCTTGGCACAATTTATACAGGAGATAAAATCATATCCTAGCAAAGCAATAAGTTCTCCCTCAGGTGCTTTAACAGCCACTCACTCACTAAATCTCCCAGAGAGCCCAGGAGATTTGAAATAACTTCTCCAAGGGAAAACTGACACTTTTATGGGAGCTGCTTGGTGTCTCCCTTTGCTCCTGCCCTGTGTCTGTGTTTTTACTGCTGCACATCTGAGCTGGGTGAGGGGTGTCAGTCCTGGCTCCTGGCACCCACACACAGGAGCTGCTGTGTTCACAGCTGCTTTTTTCCCTTCAGTAATTCAAAATCAAGGAGGGAATCTGCTTTATCAGGGGATCATGACCTACTGGCTACAAATCTAGTACTGCTACATATGGTGCAAATACATTTCTATCCACAGCCGGGTATTTTTGCTTGTTTTGTGTGATAAACTTCCTTTAAGAGCCACCATAAGGACTTGAACTTCAGTAGCCAGAGAGAACTTTACTCACAGTTTTCCTTCTCTTTGGACTTTTTCACATCCTTAACACGACCTTTATGCAAGTCTTTGAGTCATAAAGATTTTCAAATTCAGTATAATAAGCTAGAGATGACAAAGTTGCCCTGTGGTAGCTGAAGCAGTAAAGATTCTAAATGATATTACATAAAAATTATAGTTTTACAACACTTCACCAGGACCAGGCTGCTGGACTCAGTTTAGTTTTCTACAACGATCTCTAAAAATACTCGCTTACCACTCAATCAGAAATGTTTTGGTTGGGTAACTAAGTAAACACAAATACAGAACATTAATAAAGGCCTTTTCTCCCTTTTCTTTATCCACCTCTTTCCATAATTAGGCTGCCAGATTGTCTCAGAGAAATGAATTTTGGACAGTTATTTCTGAGAGCTCAGTAATTGAATATCTTGAGATATTCCCCTTCAAAGGCAGTGCTAATATTAAAAACAGTACAAGCACATTTCACACAGCTTTGAGGACACTGAGCAATGTGTTAAGGCTGTGTCAATGCTTGAACAATATTTTAAGGTTGAAAGTGAACAAAGTCACTCCCAAAGTTCCCACAGCAGTGTCCAAAACGCTTGAATGAAGAACTTCTGACACCAGTAACACCTTCCTTGGGGATCTGTGGGATCTCCTCTGGTTTTGGGATTGGATCAGTGACGTTTGAACTCAGAGCTGGAACTTGTCGGCTTCCCAAAGCTCAGGGGAGTTTTGCCCCTCACAATTAACTAAGTTCATTTCCAGTCAGGGCACCTTCAAAATGCCCAAATCCTGCCGTGTTATATCCCAAACCCGGGGCAGTGACCTGAACCCCCAACACTGCAGTGCTGCACCTCTCTGGTCTTATCTAGGGTTTGGGGTGAAGTGTTTTGGTAATGTTTCCGACACCTAATTCAATTCAAATGAACAACACCAAGGGGGATTTAAGGTGTGAGCCCTGGAGATATTGTCCCTGGGGTGACACGGGCCCTGAGGACTCCAGGTGAGCAGCTTTGTGCAGCTCTCACTTCCCAAAGTTCCAGTTGTGGTTCTTTGCACATCAGGAGTTCCCTTCCTTTGGTTCCCTTCCTTTCTGCTCACTGCAGCTCTCCCACCAGTATCTCATCCATCCCATTCCTTTCCATGATATTCCTGTAGGATCCCACAAACCCACCCCAACCCCTGCCCTGGCAGTCCCCTGGTTCCCAACTCACCCAGTGGCAGGACAATGAAGAAGGGGAGCCAGCACAGGATAAACATGCCAACCACAATTCCCAACGTCTTGGCCGCCTTCTTTTCTCTGGAGAACTTCAAAAGTTTCAAAGCTAAGGAGTTCCTGGGATTGTGACCCTTGGATTTGGTGTTGTTTAAGGTGTCCTCGTGCTTGTAATGGATCCGTAAGGTCAGCTCCTTGGAGTTGGACATTTCCTTCATCACCCCGGCTTCCAGGTTCCTGGTAGTCCTTTTGGCCACGATGTAGACCCGGCAGTACATCACGAGGATGACGATCAAAGGGATGTAAAAGGAGCCCAGGGAGGAGAAGAGAGCGTAGAAGGGCTCCTCGGTGATGCGGCACTCCCGGTCGTCCTGCGGGGCCGGCTCCTTCCAGCCCAGCAGGGGCCCGATGGAAATCACCATGGACAGGACCCAGACCCCCAGGAGCGCTAAAATCGCCCTTCTCCTGGTGACCAGCGTGGGGTACTGCAGGGAGTACCGCACCCCGATGTATCTGTCGATGGAAATGGCACACAGGCTCAAAATAGAGGCCGTGCAGCACAGCACATCCACCGCTGCCCAGATGTCACAGAATATCCTCCCCAAAACCCAGTAGCCGAGCACTTCCAGCGTGGCAGAGAACGGCAGGACGGTGAAACTCAGCAGCAGGTCTGCTATGGCCAGGTTAACGATGAAATAGTTCGTAGGGATTCTTAAATGTCTGTTGCAAGCCACTGAGAGAATTACCAGGATATTACCTATGATAGCAAAGAGAATAAAGGCACCGAGGATCAGCCCCACAATGATGGCCCTGCTGGTGGCCAAGGCAGGTGAATCCGGGTTGTTTCCTGTCTCGTTGGAGTTGTTCGCAGAAAAATTGTCATAATTTAGTGCGGAGCCTTTGAAATATCCCGGTATTGATGTATTGGATTTATCACCAAGGTAGGTATTCATCTTAAAAACCATCCTCCATAGCCAGCTGGGGTTGCGTCCCTCGGCGAGTCAGCTCAAAGTCATCTCTGGACCCGCGAAGTGGCCGCGGAGCCGCGGGCAGTGCGAGCAGGAGCGGTCATGGCCCCGCAGAGCCGCAGCCCCGGCGCCGAGAGCCCGCCCGGTCCGGGCAGCCCGGGGCAGCCGAGTCACTGGCACGGGCTGCTCCGCACCCCTGCATTGCCCATGCGGAGCCGCTGCAAGGAGCAGCAGCGGCAGCAGCAGCGGCAGCAGCAGAAGCAGCAGGAGGAGCAGCGGCAGCAGGAGCAGCGATGCTGCCCGGGGCCGGGGGAGCTGCGCTGCTGCCGTGCCTGACACGCGGGGCGGGCTCAGCCCCGGAGCGGCCGCGCCGGAGGCGGAGGGACAGAGGGACCGAGGGGCAGAGAGACAGAGGGACTGAGGGACCGAGGGACAGAGGGACGGAAGGACAGAGAGACAGAGGGACGGAGGGACAGAGGGACGGAGAAATAGAGGGACCGAGGGACAGCGGGACAGGGGGATGTCCCCGGGACCCTGCGCGGCCGGGGCGGCGGGCGACTCCGCCGCGCGGGGACAGTGGCGGTGCGGGGACGGTGCGGTGACCCTGCGGTGACGCAGAGTCTGTGCGGGGACTGTGAGGTGTTCGTGCGGGGACTGTCAGTGGCTGTGCTGTGACAGTGCGGGGGCAGTACGGGGACAGCGTGGAGACTGCCAGTGGCTGTTGGTGACAGTGCGGTGGCGGTGCAGGGACTGTCTGTGACAGTGCCGTGACAGTGCGGTGACCCTGCGGTGACTGTGCGGGGACAGCAGTGAAGCGACAGCAGTGAGGTGACAGCAGTGGGGACAGCACTAGAGGGCAATGCCGGCCGGGTGACACCGGGGGAACATCGCGATCGTAACTCGGTGTTTGCCACAGGAACCTGCAGTGCAAACCTGGAAAAAACCCAATTGCATTATCTGAGAAAAAAGATCCTTGGTGGGACGTGGTGAAAAGAGCAGTTTCGGGACAAAATGATCGGTTTCCCTTTTGCCCGTTAAGGAAATATATTGGAGTTTATTTTGTGAGTCACATATCGTTTCAGAGAGAGCTAATCATCGCCTAAGGATGAATAGCCTGGTTCCAAAAATCCCTGGTTTTATTATTCACTATTCAGTATTACTATTCAATAGGCAATGATAGCATAAAGTTTGTTTCTAATTAAGAATCTGATAAGAAAATAAAATGGTAACAGATCAGCAAAATCTTGTTGCTGTTCTGTACTCCTGTACCGAGCACCTCAGGGGCTTCAGCTCCTCTTTTCCACCTCTGTAATTTTCCCAAGCAGAGTTTATTGTGAACCCCAGCCCTGAGCAGAGCTGAACACCCCCACCCACAGCCCAAGGGAGGGCACAGACAAGGATTTACTTTAGGAAATACTTTACCTTTATTTAGGAAATACTTCACTTCTTGATGCTGAAGTGTCTTCCCTTTGCTCAGGGCTCTGAGGTCACTGATGCTGTTAACTCATCGGAGCTCTGGGAAGAGTCATGCTCTTACAGTAGCCTATAAAGCAAAATATAAGTAACAACTGATTTATTTTGTAGATAATAGCCTTTAATGTCGAAAGCAGTGGTTTCTTGGTTTCTTCATCTTGTGCAGCTTTGGGGAGAAATCTCAGATCTTTAGAGCTCCGTGCCATGAAAAACAAAAAGTGAGAGATTTGCTGAACATAAAACTGCCAAAATCCTGTTCTCAACTTTCTGTCATCAGATTACGTCCCCCAGCTGTTGTCTGCTCTACTCTGGGTTACTCTATATTGATTTTCCTGTTACAAAATGTACCGTGTTTAAAATAAAAACTTCATATTTAATAAGGCAGCTATGGCTGAGAGTTGCAGCTGACTGCTGGTTTTGAGGACAAACCGTGTAAACAAAAGTTGAATTTTAGTCAGGGACTGCATGGCAGATGTTGGTGTGGCCCTTCTCAGCAGCAGGGCTGTGGCAAAGCTTTGTTGTTCAGAAATTCCCCTTTGAAAGGTTCACAAGAATGACAGGATAATGTCATGGAGTCACTGAAGGGAAGAGGAACAAACAAACATTTTTTGATTTATGAGCTTCACCTCAGCTTTTCTGCCCTGCCCTGGCCACGGCAGGGTTTTCAGTGCTGCTAAAGGCAGGTAGCAGCTGGGCCTTGGGCATTCATCCTTTACACTTCAGCTCCTGCTGGGCTCCACTCTCAGTTCTGTTTGTGATTTCTGATTTTCTCTGCCTGGTCAGTGAACACCTCAGGCTGGGGGCTCTGACCTGGTACCACCCCCAGTGCAGCCCTGGTAACACAGAGGGATGGAGTCACTGCATCCTCCCTCTCCTGGGGGCTGAGCTACACCCATTAAAAATGGTTTGATTAGATCATTAGCTCCAGCCATAACCCTGTGCCAGCCTTAGGCACGTGAGATTTGATCACTGCAGAGTGTTGGGAGGTTGGATAAGAAGAGCCCAGTTGAGGGTGTGAACCGCTCCCGGTTCTCAGCTGCCATCGTGTGGGACTGCCCAGCCTGCCAAGGGTGACAGAGGGGCCTGGAGCTGCTGCCTGGCTTTGGGCACACTCCAAGCAGACTCTGTAGTCCCAAGGAACCAGATCTTTCATCAGCCCTTCAGCAGCTACTTCCAGGAGTCAGCTGGGTCCAGGACACGGTGCCCAGAGCACAGGGAAGGGCAGAGGGAAGGAACGGATTCTGACTGGCCATGGTTGGACTAAAACATTTGCTCAGTACTGGGACCAGTCTGCTTCCCTTCCTGGAGCTGCTTTCTGTGCCCCTCTGGAGGAAGGAACAGACAGAAAATTCCCATTCCAGGGATCAAAGGGAGACAAAGCTGTGGCTCATCTCCCACAGCCCCTGGAGGAGTCGGGGGTGTTGTCACAAAAACAATCAGCCTGGATAATCAGAGCTGAGGAATGTGCACAAATTGCTCTGAGATCTTCAGCAGGTGCTGTGAGAGAACCAAAGGTTCTGAAACTCAGACAGAGCAGTGACTTCACCTTCCTGGGGCTGAGGGGTGCAAGAGGCACTGTGAGAAAAGGGAACTTTTCCTGCCAGGTTTAAGGTGGCTCTTGGAGCCAGTCCAGGACACCTGCTCAGAGAAGTGCAGCTTGGATTCATGGCAGAGTTCCTTTCATTCAGATGAGTCACAGTTTTCAATGAAAAAGTGAATTTAATAGTTTAAAGATGCTAGTCAATTATACTTCAATAGTGCTCCCAGAGTAATTTTTCAATGACTCCTTTATTGGAAGAGGAGCCCTTTAGCATGGCTCTGCTTTGTAAAAGCTGTGTTCCTTTTCCTCATTTGCAAAGGGATGATAAAATATGTGCTGGCATTTGGATCTGGTTCTGAGACACAGCAGAGACACTCCCAGAGCACCTCTGCAGCTCTGCTCCTAATGGGGCATGGGGGATGAGCTCATCCAGGATTTAAATGAGAAAACCTCCATATAGTTTTATATAATCCCTCCTGAGTGTTTCCATCTCCCTTCTCTGCTGTTTTCTCTGGTATTACAGCATTTCCAAGAAGTGGAGTGAGGAGCTGGGCTTGGGGAAGGGTTTTGGTGTGAGTGTGGGTGGGTGTTTAGATTCCTGAGATGAAGAATTGTATCTGTAGCTCTGAGAACGTGTGAGTGTTTGGCTCTAGATTATGTTAAAAACAGCTTCTCTGTAGGGAGGAACTTAAAACTGGATTGATAAAAAGATGGAATTTGTCTGATTTTGATAGAAACTTCAGTGTTAACTACAGAGCTGCACTTAATTATTGCTTGTTTTATTAGTTACAGTGGATAATGTTGGTACTGTACCTTTGCAGAGTTGGTACAAGGCTCCTTCCTGAAGTTTTCCTTCTGGAAATCACTAAAAATCACAGACAGTGCCATCCATGAAATGTATTTCCTTCACTTCCATTCTTTCTGATGGGCACAACTTTGTCCTTCATGGAGAAACTCTTTGCCTCAGCCACAATTATAAAAGCTTCCCACAGCCATTGGAAATACACAGGATTATGGTTTCCTTACATTTTGTGATTAACTAGGAACAGATTTCCTTGGAACACACAAACCCTGAATCCCAGGAAAGGGAATTGCCATGATGAGAAGAGAAAAAAATAACATTTAAAATGCTAATTTGCAGTTGTCCAATGGTGATATTTAAAGCCTTGTGGGTGTATTTCCAGAGTAAGGGAAATATCTCCTAGGTTTGTATTAACAGCCGAGGTTATTAGCTGGAACTTGCCAAAACAGGATTGCACACACTTGCAATTTGGAATAATCTTTTTTTCTGTAGTTATTCAATGCTTGTCATTTTTATGTAAATAGGATTTCTGGAGCATTTTCTGGTAAAATTAACTAAAACACAATTATTTTCATGCTGTCACTGGCTCTTAAATCCCCTCCCAGACAGGTTTTGCAGGCCCATTGCCCCACACTGAACCACGTTTTTCCTCACTGTGCGTTTCTGTCAGAACTGTGCTGGAGACTCCCTGAATTTATCAGTAATTTCCCAGTTACTGATAGAGGCCTTATCTCAGAGCCTTTGTGAGGGTGATGCCAGACTGTGCATTCAGGTGGGGCAGGGAAATCAGTGTTTTAAAAGTGAGTCCCTGCCTTGAGGAGAGAGGGAAGGGAAGAGCAGAGCAGGGCAGGTCCTGCCCGGCCTTTGCACCCTCTGAGTGCTGCTGCTCCTGTCCCAAATGGGCATGGGAATGAAAATCCCCCCAAAGCTCTGCCCAACTGCCCTGGGGAAAGAGAATTTCTGCCTGATCCCCCGTGGAGGTGATCCAAACCCAGGGAACTCTGACTCTGCAATCTTTCAGGATTTTAATCCAAATTTCAGGGAATTTAAGGGAACCAGGAGAGGGAAAACAGTTGAATTCTGGTGGAGAGGCAGGAGAGGACACCAGGCTGTCCTGGAAGGATCCTTTCCTCTGCTTCACATTTCAGCTATTCCAGAACTTGCCTCTTTTGGGATAGAATTATAATGGGATAAACTTGAAGTTTTAATCTCTCTGTTCTAACTGTGAGAGATTCAAATTAATACAGATTAATGGAATAAACTTGAGGTTTTACTCTCTCTGTTCTAGATGTGAGAAATTCAAATTAACACAGATTAATGGAATAAACTTGATGCTTTAATCTCTCCATTCTAGATGTGAGAGATTCAAATTAATACAGATTGCCCAGTCTTTTTTAAAAAAGGCTGGGTATGTTCATTGACATTAAATAAGTTAAATGTCATTGAAAATATTTAACCTGAGATTAAAAGGGCAAGAATTAAATGCTGAAAAAAGAAAACCATTTTGAACACAGCACAAAGCTCCTGTTCCTCACTGGCATAACCCAACGTTGTGCCAAGGGCTGAGCGAGTTTAGGAGCAGCTCAGAGGATTTTGGGGCTGATGAAACAAACCCTGATGAACTGGCTGAGATGACCACAGAGTTACAAATCTCCACTCCTCAGCAAATAAACCTGGAGGTAAAATCAGGCAGGATAAAGCTCCTCGTGCTGTCACAAGTAATTAATCTCATTTCTGTGCCTCCTCCTCAGTAATTTCTTCACTCTAAGAATGAGGTACCCAGCCCAGAGGAATATTTGTAACACAACAGAAATGTGGAAGGGATTTTTCAAAGTTGTCTGGGCTGAGTGGGAATTTTGCTGTCTTGAGAGTTCTCACCTTCATCTTTAAGTGCCACAAGACCTGAGAAACCTCTGGAATCTCCTCCTGATTATGCATCAGGATTATTTCTGTACCAATGACAGCTCTCCCTTTGTTTTTAAATACCCAGATGTTTTATTCTGCCTGGGAGAGGTCACAGCAATTTGGTGCCCAAAGTCCTGGGACTTTTAAATTTCAGCTTTCATTTTCCAGGTTGGACATTTGTGTGCAAGACCAATATTTCCTTTTAAAAAAACCCCAACACAAACCTCTTTTCCACTGTCTCCACATCACTAAGCTCTGATCATGGTGTGCACAGTACTTAATTTCAGCTTTATGACATTTAGAACTTGCAATTGCAGCATAAATATCTCATTGCCAGTGAGTGGCTGATGAACATTGAAATTCATCTTCCAGGGGTGATGTACAACCCCATTCTGATGTTTTGCCTTGATGAAAATGCCTGGGATAGGCAAGGAACTCACTTTTATATTTGCAATAATCCTGGCCTTAAAATATGGGCCAAGATCCTCATTCAGTGAGATTGATGTAAATCTATAATCTAATTTATCTGTTCCTTTTCATCAATCTGTATTTAGATGTATTTCAGGGTGTCTTTATTGGAAATAAGCAGTTTTTCTAACCTTAAAGCATTTTTGATGCCTAGTTTTGTTAAAATATGAGTATTTCTGAGGAGAAGGAAGACTGAACTCCCTGTCTTGCTGCTTCCCTGCTCCCAGAGAAGCTGGAAATTTGTATTCCTCCTCCCTAGCTCAATAATTACCCAGTCATTCCTTTGCTGAACTCCTTGCAGTAAAAATAATAATGCTAAAGGGCAGAATTCCTTGGAGGAGGATTGCAAATGGGCAGAAAGCTGCTTTTGGTGCAGGGTTGAAAACATCAGGATAATAAGGAAGCAAAGGACAAAGAGGAGCTCTTTGCTCTACAGGAAGGGAATGAAAGGAAGAACTTTTGGGAAAAAATAAAGCAAAAAGAACCAGGACAGATCTTCCAATGTGCCAGTCCTTAAAGCTGCAAATCCAAGTGGGAGAGGGAATTTTGCACAATTCCAAAGCTGGAACTTGCTGAGAGAAAATGTCTCCTTTGAGTCTTTTCTTCTGAGGGAATCTGGACCCTCCTGTTAAGGAGTGAACCCAAATATTCCCTTTTCTCATGATGAGCACTCAGCCTGTGAGCCAGGGGTTGAAACGCTGCTGCTTCTCCTTCACAGCAGAGTCTGAATGCACAAACACCTCATCACACTTTGAATTATGCATTTGTGCTTTCACACTCCTCAGAGCAAATTAAAGAAGCACATGCTACTCCATCTTTTTAGAGATGAGTGTAAGAGAGAAATCAAGGAATTTTGCCTTTTAAATTCAAAATTAAAATTAATTTTTCAGCGTTACCCAGGGCATCAGTTGAACTCTCAGTAGCCAGAACAAAAACCACAGGTGGAAATGGGAGAACTTCAAAGAAAAGACTTAGAGTTTGGCTTTTCTGTTAAATGAACACTGAACTCTTCTTTGAAATAATGTTAAATATTCATGAATCTGTTATTTTTCCCATATTTTGTTCTTGTGAGAAGCCATAAAAATCTATAAGCAGCCTTTATTTCTCCAGAGAAAAATTAGGTGAGAGAAAACATCTGTTTCTCTCTTTTCCTTGTCAAGATTTGGAATAATTATATCAACTATTTCAGCAACTGGGAAAGACCTAACTCTATTTAATTCTGATTAAATGTGCATTAGGTAGGAAAGCCAACTGCATTGTGTGATAGTGGAGGGCAGTGGAGGGGAACAGTGGGAACAGTTTGATTTGGTGGAATTGAAGTGCTCCCTGCTGCTCCCCAGATTGCTCCTGAGCTTTCCCAGAGGGAACTGGGAGCTGTGGGTGCTGCTTTTCCACATGGGAGCAGGAGAGCGCAGCTGGCTCTGGGGTCATAGGGGGCTCATCCAGGGAAATCACCTGATCTGGGAATGGGGCAGAGGAGAGGAGGAGGACAACACCGAGCACCTCTGCAGGTGTGGCTGTGATGATGTGACTGCCCTGGGAGCTCACCTGGGCTCTGGAGTTGAGGAGCTGCAGAGGCTGTGAGCAGCTCCAGGGCTCTGGAGTTGAGGAGCTGCAGAGGCTGTGAGCAGCTCCAGGGCTCTGGGATGAGCTGCAGAGGCTGTGAGCAGCTCCAGGGCTCTGGAGTTGAGGAGCTGCAGAGGCTGTGAGCAGCTCCAGGGCTCTGGGATGAGCTGCAGAGGCTGTGAGCAGCTCCAGGGCTCTGGAGTTGAGGAGCTGCAGAGGCTGTGAGCAGCTTTGGGGCTCTGGGGCTGAGGAGCTGCAGAGGCTGTGAGCAGCTCCAGGGCTCTGGAGTTGAGGAGCTGCAGAGGCTGTGAGCAGCTTTGGGGCTCTGGGGCTGAGGAGCTGCAGAGGCTGTGAGCAGCTCCAGGGCTCTGGAGTTGAGGAGCTGCAGAGGCTGTGAGCAGCTCCAGGGCTCTGGAGTTGAGGAGCTGCAGAGGCTGTGAGCAGCTCCAGGGCTCTGGGATGAGCTGCAGAGGCTGTGAGCAGCTCCGGGGCTCTGGGATGAGCTGCAGAGGCTGTGAGCAGCTCCGGGGCTCTGGGATGAGCTGCAGAGGCTGTGAGCAGCTCCGGGGCTCTGGGATGAGCTGCAGAGGCTGTGAGCAGCTCCGGGGCTCTGGGATGAGCTGCAGGGACTGTGGGGGGCAGGAGCAGCTCCCAGTGCTCCCAGGGCTGCACCCACCAAACACAGCCTGGGTCTGGCATTTCCCACACAGCCACAGGATCCAGGAACACCACAGAAGGGCCTTTCCTGAAAAGGTTTCCCATAACCTGCTGAGTGTCCACTCTGGAAGTGTTTTCCAACAACAAAGCCCAGCACTGCTGCGGCTGCTCCAGGCCTTTGCCTAGCTGAGGTGATGAGTAGGATTTCATTGGAATTTATGGGTTTTTTTACGCTATAAGAGATATTCTTGAAAGTCTCAGAAGTCACCATGAGTCAGAAACAAAAGCGAGCAAAAGGCAGCAGTTCTGATCCATCAGGAATTGTTTCCTCTTCAGGGAGTGTTTGCAGGATCATCCCAGGAGCTGTTCCCCACCAGCACCGGGCAGTGCATGACCCGTGCCCAGCCCAGGGCACCTGTCCTGGATGACATCCCATCATCTTCTTCATCTGGGTGCAAAGAGCAAAATGATGTGTCCAGGGGAATGGCAGAGAAATACCTGAGAGCTCCGTGAGTGCAGCTGGGCATGGATGTGTGGGGAGTATTGAGGGACAATCCGTGGGAGCCCTCTGGAAAAGCTGGATGCACCAGTGGCTGTGGTGCACTGCGGTAAGGGATGGGACACTCAGCAGCACCCTCATGGTTTTACACATTGCCAATGATTTCTGGTCCCTGCGTTTTTTCATTATATAAAATAAAATTTTATAAAATGATATAAATTGTGTTATCAAACAAATAGGAGACTGTCCATTAGGAATAATCTGTGGGTGAGCTGAGCTGTGGGGGCTGTTGGGATAATTTGAGTCCCCAGCAGACAGTGCTGGTGCAGACTTGGTCCATTCCAAGGCCATTAGGTTGGTATTTGCTGTAATTCAGGGTGACATTGGTGACTCCAGCAGCACACATTTCCTTCAGGAGCAGCAGCCCGGGCAGGCAGTGGCTGCTCCCAAGTCAGTGATGCCAGATGAAGTCATTGGCTTGTCAGTCACTCTGGCACCACTCTCCTGGTTAGGAGCTTGCCCTTTTTGGGTGGGAACCACCCAACAGCTCTGGGCCTTCAGGGTGTTTGGCTGTAACCAGAAACTGCTGCAGTAGCTGGGTAAAAAAGACCTCACCTTTAAGGGCATCTGAGGGAAGAGCTTCCTGACCTACATCTGCCAGGAATCCAGTCCCAGCTCCGTTCCTCCCGACCCTTTGGAATGAGCAGGAACATTTGCCCGTGATGAAGATAATGGGAGAAAATATGTATGAGAATGAGTCACTGAAATTTTTGTTCAGAGTGCAATATCCAGCATCCCCTGAGACCTTTATTTATAGCCTGAGCAAACTCAACAGAGTTGCAGGAGGATAAATGAAAGTGTAGGAGAAGCTGAAGTAATGAGTAATGATAACTCCAGCAGGCTCTTTCCATCACAAATTAAGTGAGCACATCATGGTAGTAAATCTGCAAAAGAGCTCAGACAGTTTTATCTCTGTGGAGCCTTGAAAGACTTTGGAATACACGTTGGAGTAAAGGTTTCATTTCTTGGTTGCCTCTAGCAGGTGTCTAGAATAGAAACAACTGCAGATCTGGAGAATATTCAGAGAAATTACCTTGGTCTGCATCATCCTTGTGTCTGTCCTCAGTGCTGCCCCCTCAGGGTGTGGTATTGGCATAAATGAAATATATTCATATATGAAATATATTTGGGGTGTTCACAATTGCTGCAATCTCCAGCTGCAGGACTGGCTTGCATGTGGAATGCAAAGTGCTCCTTCCTCTGCTCACAGGAATGAAGAGAACTTCCAAGGAGGCTCTAACTGAGACTTTTTTTCGCTGTTTCTTGCTGGATAGTACCTTAAGAAATTTCCAAATGCCTGAAATGTAAACTGTTCCTCTGGCAAGCAGATAATTTAGAGGTGATGATCAGAATTTTTCAGCAGAACAGATTTTCGCTGATTTCTTTGAAGTACTTCCAAATTCTTTAAAATTTCCTGTAATCCAACTTTCCATTGGAACCTGGAGAATCTGCCAAACTTTCTCCTGCTGTTCCGTGGCAGGAAGGAAGTCGTGATTAGAATCAGGGAGGTAAAGGCCCATGACAAAGTCATTCCTTGGAGTTCTGGGTCAGCACTCAGATTCCTCCTCCCCTGTCTCAACACCCAGCTGCTCACCCAAATGGCTCTCGTATTTCACTCCTTTCCCATGGCTTTGAGGAGATTAATCCATCTGATTTCTCCTTTCTGTTCCTCTCCTCCTGCCTGTTCCTGGCTCTGGTCTGTGAGTGCTTTCAGGCAGGTTCCCAGCTGTAGATGCACCCTTCAGCAGGAGGATCAGAGAAATGCTGGAATCACGAGTTAATACGGGATAGTTCAACATATAGGGATGAAAATTAGGGCTTTTTTTCCCTTTTAGACTGAAGAAATTGTAGAAAATATTTTATGGAGTTTAAACAATGGCCATGGCATTGACCTCCCTTGGCTTGATAGAAACAAATGATGAACTGGAGATCTCCAAACTGCTCCTTTTCTTTGTGTACACCCAGAGGATACAACCCAGTCTGCTCTGGGCTGCTTTGGTGGCTGAGCCATCCCTCATGCCAAGGGTTTTGCTAAGCTGGGACTGCAGCTGATTGACCCCTGGAGCTGCAGGGAAAGGTCAGCCAAAAAGGACAAGAGTTTTCACAGGCTTGGCCAGCACTGCTGGGAGAGGTCCCTGCAAAAAGGCTTTTGGATTCTGGTTCACAGGGCTGTGAGAGGGAGATGTTCTGGTACAGACTGCTGGGATGGAGAAGACGTTGGCATCTGCATGGATCAGGACGTGATCCTCTGGAAGTGCCACCTCTGAGCTGTGCCCATTCCCATTCCCATTCCCATGCCCTGCCATGGGTGAACCCCACGACTTCTGAGGGAAAAACCCCAGCCCTGGGGCCCTCTGGGAGCCTGGAGCTCACTGGTGCTGTGGCAGCCAACAAAATCAGATGCACTTGGGCTGAAATCATCAGGGGCTCACCCTGTCCTGGAGCAGGAGCTGGTGTTTGAGGGGGGAGCTGTGGGGCCAGGGAAAGTCAGCACAGACTGAGGTCAGTTAAGGGCTGGTGCCAGACCCCCCTGCCAGGCTCTGTCCTTTGATCACCTGGCTCTTGCTTCCTTTCCACCTCAGCTTAACGAAATGAGTCCAGGTTTCTGACCCCACTCAGGCTGGGGTTCTGCAGACATTGTTTCATTGGGTGTTTTCACTGCTCTCTGCTCAGATGACTCCTGGTTTCTTCCCGTGACTTCAGCCCAGTCCTGGCTGCTTTAACCCAGCTGTGATTTACGTTTGATGAGCAGACTGAGGTTGCAATCTCAGCTTGAGTGCTGCTATTCCTGCAGATTTCTGCTTCTGATTCATCGCTCTCCTCACTTATTATTCTGACATTTATGGATTGAGTAATGGGCACGAGGGGTTTTTACTGAGAGGAACTCTCAGCAGACTTACAGCACGTATTTTGACAGGGGATGGATGGTCTGAGTTATATCTAATAGCAATTTAATGAATATTTTATTAAAATAAACTTGGTTAATCTTTTGTGGCTGCGTGGAGCAGTAACTGCCTACAGATCTGTGGTCAGGAAAGCTTCAAGCTCAAGGCAAATTTCCTGTTCCTAGAGCAGGATCTTCTTTCTCTGCACCATAAGGCCAGAGGGACACATATGCTGCTAAATGCTTGTTCCACAAGTGAGAACGAGTGCACGATTGTGAGGAAAAAAAATATGGTTTCTACTGTTGATCAGTGAAATTTCAGCATGATGAAATCCTGTGCTGGTGCCAAGACAGTGTCTGAGACAAGTGGAAAAGTTTCCAAGCTTTGAGACTTTCAGAAAATTCCACAAATAACCCCCACATCCCAGTTTATTGGGGGTGCAGGACTGCAGTTTGGGGACAGGGGGTATTTCTCTTCCTGAGCATGGCCTTGGCATCCAAGTGTCTCCAGCCTGGATTAGAGAAGCTTTCTTGCAAAATGATGGTTTTTTAAAAGATTTTCTCACATCTCTATGGTTTGCACACGAGGTTTGACATGAACAGGATGAAAAGCCCTCGCACATTTCCACCTCTCAGGCAGTTCTGGTCTGGCTGTGTTACCATCAGTAAAACCCCCACAAATGCCCTCAAAGTGACATCAGGAGAATATTGGCAGGGTGATAAACACAGACAAAAGCAGGAGTTCCAAGGAAGAAGGAATTAAGGAGGGTGAGGTGGGATGAGTTTTCCCGTTGATGGATCTGTGTCTCATCTGCAGTTCCAGCAGTCACAGTGGGAGTTTTCACTCTGTAATCATTATGTGGCAGCAATCACATTTTCCTTTAACATAAACCTTCATCTCCTGCAATTTCCAAGTATTCTATGTTAAACTGAGCAAAACCAGGTTACTGATGAGGGTCTGGAGTCAGCCCTGGGAGCAGATCTGTAGCCCAATGAGCTGTTTGCAGCTGTGATGAAAATCCCCACATTTCTCTGTACCCCAGCTCAGTGGATGGCAGGGATTTACAGCATCCCTGTGAAAGGGAGTGAGTGAAGCTCTGGGCTGGGAGAGCCTCCTGTGTGCTGTGCAAACAGAGAGAAGGGGCCAGGAGGGGCAGCAGGGAATGGGATTCTCCTCTCCAGGGAACAAGGGCCCGAGGAGAGGGCTCAGAGCAGCCACTGCTGCCATTCCCACCTGCACTTCCACATCTCCAAACCATGGGAGAGCAGCGTGGAGGGGATTTCAGCCAATGTCTGCACATGGAGCACCAGGAAAACTGGAAATGAGGAGGTGGTGGCAAACCCTGGAAGGGAAAAGCAGAGCTTTGAGGGGCTACAAACACTCCTGGCTCACCACACAGCCTGGCAGGGAGGATTAGGGAATCCTAATTTACCTCAAATTTACCTGAGGAGAGAGTGAGAGTCTGGTACCCGAGGCTGTGGCCAGGCTGGATTTGGGGCAGGGTGGATGAGCTCCCTCATGGGGAAGGGAAAGTCTTGGCTCCTTTTGAGCAGGAAAAATTCGGATTTGAGCAGGGAAATCATCTTAGCAGAACTTCACTGCGTAAAGAATTTTATCTGAGTATTTTTATTAAAGAAACCTTACCATAAAAATTAGCTTTAATTTTGTCTAGCATAAGGAAAGAAATGCCACCAACATCCCCCTTTCTGGAGGAACCATCCATTGTATTTAATTTCAGAGCAGTTTTACATCCCAGAACAGGAATTTAATTACTATCTCCTTTTCTAATTAATTTCAATAACTTTAATTATAATTTGCTGTAATGGTCAATGCTTTGGACACTTCATATAATTATAAGGGATTGCTATGTGATTTTGCATTAATGAATATTCACTGGTTATGAGAATCTCAATATCTCTGATTATTAAAATGTTCCAGAGTCAAATTCAGTGATAGCTCAAAGCTGGGTGGCAGAGCCATCATTTCTCAGATGACTGAAGAAACGAGAAGTTCCTGTTGTTTTCCAGCTCCATCTCTGTTGCAGCAGGAGATGGACAGCTCAGGAGTCTGTTTTGCTCAGTGAGATGGAAAACATGAAAACAGTAACACAGAAATTAATTAGAAATGGGCTGAGACACAAGAATGAGCCTTGAATTTTAAACATATTAAATTGGAGGGAACGAGGAGTTCCTATTCATCTTCTGGGTTCAGATAAAGAGGGGGAGGGAGCAGGGGCTGAAGTTTGAGTGTGGAGCAGCACTTGGCAGGAGGAGCTTGGCCCGGGCCCCCAGTGTTTATTTGTGAATAGAAGCAAGAATTGATGTGTCTCCAGTTGCACAACTGCTCTGCAGCTCTGTTATAAAATCTGGGCAGCACAGGAAAGATTTGGGTACTTTCAGGTACATAAATCCACTGAGGATAATTCTTGAGGTGCCTTTTGCTACTTTGCTGTTGGTGCTTTGAAATGACTTAAAAATATATTTACAGAGAGCTCTGAAATGGCAAAGTGGGGCTGTGACAGCCCCTGGAAGTTGCTGGGGTTTGTTTTGGGGTGTGTATGTGGGTTTTATTTGTTTTGGTTTAATGGAACATCCATTGGGTAGATTTGCTTATCTCAGTCCCCGGGCTCAGTTCTGTCTCCTGGATGTTGCACCGTGGTGGGTGAAGCCAGAAATCAGAAAAAGAGGCTGAAATTCATCAAACTGCAAAAGGAAGAAGGAAAAATGCTGGGGAGGGCAGTGAAAACGGAGGTTCTCAGAGATTCCTCCTGAGGATTCTGTTTGGGAATGGTGAGAAAGGTGCTCCTCATGCTGACCCCACAAGCAGGGTTGGATCAGCAGAGCTGCAGGTTTTGTTTCTTTTGGGAAACAAAAGGTTTGATCCCCCTCTCCCAAAGCACTTTGGCTTTTAATGGTGGTTCCGTGAACAACAAACTGCTCTGACTGATGCAAATTGTGACTGCAGATAACCTGGCCTAAGTTAAACCTGGTTAGTAAAAAAGGAAGGTCTGTGCTGCAGGAAAACGTTTATAAATCTGAATTTATTTCCTTGTCTAACAGTGAAAACTTTCTAACAACAGCAAATATCCACTGTGTGGCTCTGAAAAGTTTCCCCAGTGGTTGTTTTTCTGTCACTCAGGAGCTCAGCTCTGTACCAGATCCCACAGAGAACTTTTGGCATCTTGTGCTCCAGTTTATGGCTCCCTCACGTCAGTCAGTCTCCAGTTCTTCCAAGTTTTAGTGGAATACCAAGGAAATATGTCTGAAACCGAGTTTGGCACACTCAGTGGAAGGGTGTGAGAACAAGGTTATGTTTTCATGAGAACAAGTGTTCTGTTATGAAGTGGAGATAAATAGTGAGGACAAACATTGCATTTAAAAAAAAAAGAGTAGAATTTAATGAGCTGGAATTGTGATCAGTCCCAGGAAAAGCTCTTTTTTTCCTCTAGCTTTTTAAAATATTTTATTAATTGCTGGTAAATGACTCCTTGAAAGCATTACCCAAATTTATGACTGATTTCTTGCATGCAAGTATTGATTCAACATTTGTTGAGTCACATTCTGCTCTTTGCCTAAAATAGATTTCAGGTTGATGTGGAAATTTACAGCCAATTCCCAGCCAGAATGGTTGTTCTTTCTTATAAAACATGCTGATTATAATTACAGACACGGATTTATAGAGCCATGATCCACATTCCTCCTGATGAGCAGAGGGGTGAACATTCCATTCATGGAAACTCAGTTACAGCAACTTCTCCCATGCCATTCTCAAGTGCTTGGGCACAAGAGTTCTCAGGGAGGAGCTCCCCATTCCTGCCTAGATTCTGGGACAGGGAATGTTGGGCCTTCAGAACCTGGGATGGTTCTGCCCTTCAGGGTACAGTGCTGGAGCCTGTGGCAATTCCAGTTTTATGAACAGCAGACACTGTTCCCGTGCTCTGGTTTAAAGGAAAAATGGAGAAAATGAGAGCCCAACTCTGGTGCCTCTGAAATGGGAGGAGATTCCTTTGGAGATGCCAGCTCTGGGTTCTGTCACCTCAGGAGGGGTTGGGGTGCAGTGTCCAAGGTGTCCTCTTGTCCCATCTGAGGAGAGCCCTCAACAGCTGCTCAAGCAGAGGCTGCTCCAGGGAATCCTGGAATGTCCTGAGCTGGGAGGGACCCAAGGGATCATCCTGGGTCACCCCTGGCCCTGCACTACTGCCTTGGGAGGGCTGAGCTGGAACAGAGTCTGGACAGAGCCAGAGAATAAAGCAGAGATTTATTGAAAGGCCTTTAGGGTACACCTTGGGCAGGACAGGGCCTGGCCAGGGCTGCACCCGAGGTGGACCAAGAATGGTTACAAAAATGGACCCAAAATGGTCACAAAATGGGCACAAAATGGACACAAAATGGGCACAAAATGGTCACAAAATGGCTGACCGGACATGAGGTCTCACAATTTTATAAGTTTTGGTCCATTTGCACATTGGGGTTGAATTGTCCAATCCCAGCTCCAGGCTGTGAGCTCCCATCCCTCTTGTTCCTCCTTCCAGCCACCCTTGTTTGTGCTGTTGGGCTGAAAGTTGTCCTTGGTGTGCAGCAGGACCAGGATTTGTTTTGTGTCCCTGCTGTGTGCAGAGAGCTGAGTGACACTGACTGTGAGCTCAGAGCTGCACCCTGGGCACCACAGAGCCTGAAAATTTGAAAGATAAAACTTCAGCACAGATCCCCTAGATCTCACCCTGGGCATCCCTGGCAGCGCTGTCCAAGCTCTCCTGGAGCTCTGGGGCTGTGCCCATTCCCTGGGCAGCCTGGGCAGTGCCAGCACCCTCTGGGGGAAGAACCTTTCCCAAAATCCAACCCAACAGAGCTCCAGCCCTGCCCTGGGTCCTGTCCTGTCCCAGGGAAGGAGCTGCCCCTCGGGAGATGCTGTTCCCTCTGTCTCTGTAAACATCTCGTGCTCAGGGAGTTGCAGCTCCACTCGGCTGATGCACAATTGGATCGTGGAATGCGACCTCCAGCCCAGCCCTGGCCAGAGAAACTCCTCCTGCTTCAGCTCATCTCCTGAACAATAAAATCCTGATTTACATCTCTGAGGAGAGAACAGAGCACGCTCTGGGTTAGTGGAAGCATCTGTGGGACTGGGTTATTGGAGGGAAGGGTTTATGGAGCCTGTTCACGCTTCTGCCTCCTCCCAGCCACCCTCTGGCTCACGGAGAGGCCAAAATTTGACACAAACCCTCCTGGTGCACTGCAAACCCACCCTGGGCAGGGGATTCCCTTCCTCTCTGAGCTGACAGGGCTTTCAGCTCTCCTATGAACAGTTCACAAGCTGCAGCAGAAAGCACCAGCACAAACCTGAGGATTTAACAGCAGAAGAGAAATTCAAAGCTGTTGAGGAAGGAAATCTGCCCCAGCCACTCTGAAATCCTGTGCTGAACTCACAGTTTGCTCCAAAGTGGAGCCCTGGCACGGGGGGAGCGCTGGAATTGCACACTGCAGTCTGTGAAAGGCCATCTCAGCACTGAAGCAAGCTGATCATTTGCTTTTGCAGATAAATATAGATATTTCAGCCAAATTAAGATTCTCCTCATCATTCATGAATTTACAGTATTTGAGCAAAGGGATGGAATGTCCTGCAGCCCTGACAAGGATACAGTTTCATAAATAACCCTCTTGACATGGATGGAGTGAACATTTTTTGAGGTTTAGGCAGGGTTTGGGGTAGCAGGGAATTTATTTGCTTCTTTTAAGGCAACCAAGTCTTTTACTTTCCCTCTTACCAATGGGTAGAATATTTCTGTTGGCTTCTTTGCTCTTTCCCCTTTCCAAGCAAGCATCCCACAAAGCTTTTCCACACCTTTGGCTGTAGGTGAGGGCTTCCAAAATCGTGCAGGATTTATTTAATTGCAGAGAGCCTGGTAATGAATTGATAATGAAATGAAACAGGGAATGCACCACGAGCTGGAGTTAGGGTTTATAATAACTCAGTAGCTCTGTGCTGTAAATCTCTATCTGCAATACACACACAAATCTCCCGTGGATGGGGACTGAGAGGTTCTTCGGCACAGGGAGATTTTTTTTCTGTTAAAGAAGTGCCAATCTCAGAGGCACAGACAAACCAAAGATTTGCAGTGGAAGAGCTGCACTGAACTGAAACTCCTCTGTTCTGTTCCTGTTGTTGTGCTCTTCTGCCTTCCCCATCCCTCCCAACTGTCTCCAGTGACACTTTGCAATTCTTTTATCCCCTCTTTGATTGGTTTTTTGGATTGTTTGAGGCGATTGCTTGAATTCTTTTTTGGCATGTGTTGTTTTTGCTCCTCAGTTAGGTTTATCTGACTTTTTTGGCTGGTAAGACGCTGCTGTTTTCTCCCCAGCTATTTTTCACAATGTCTGCTTCAAAAGAAATACTCTGGGTCTCTGGACCAGGAGCTTTCTCAGCTCCTTTTAGTGACAGAACGGTGCAAAGCAACAATTTTTGAATGGCCACGTGACCATCCCAGGAGAACTAAACAGAACAAAATGTCTTAGTGAAAAGAATTTTTTGGGATTTAATCACCAGCTGCACACTGTAGATGAGTGAGGGGCATTTTCTTTTAAGCCACACAAATTAATTACAGTCAAAGGGTGGCTCTGCATCCAACTGCAGGGATCAGTCTGGAGTCAGTGGACAGTGGCTCCTGGCCTGGTGTCCCACTGCTTTTTCCAGAGGGAATGTTCATCAAAAGGCAAAGCTCAGTTCAGGGACTGAGCACTAAGCAACAAGAAACAGGAAATGAAATTATAAGTTCAAACAAACAAAAAACCCAATGAGAACCAAAAGAATCGAAGAGCCCAAGCAATTGTAAAAAAAAAGTGTCTGTGTGCAGATTGTCTGGGAGCAGCCAGGGTTTTTAGGAGTATTTTACACTTGCTGAACAATGCAAACTGAAAAAAAAGAGAATATTGCAGTCAGGGAGCACAGGGAGCTGTTAAATATTGTTAAATATTGTTAATATTGTTAAATACTGCCAGGTAAAGCCCTGCAGTGGCCACTGGAGGAGCAGAAAGGCTTTGGTGTGTTTGGGGTGGGAGGTGCTGGTGCAGGAACTGCAGGGATTCATTTCAGCCTGGGCTGGTGAGACAGGAAAAGCTCCCCAGCTCAAACAGAGCCAAGGGGAATCTGTCCCTGCTGCTCTCCGTGTGTGCCATCCCCATCCTCCCTCCCAGCTGCCTCCAGGGACACCTTGCAAGTCTTTCCTCCAGTCTTTGGGGTTTTGGGATTGTTTGAGGGGATTATTTGGATTTTTTTTTTGGAGTAGGTGTCATGGAAAGCCACCCTCTCACTGTTTGCTTCTGGTCCAATTTGCACTGAGAATTTGAGGAATTAAGGAACTGTGGAGCTGTGCAGGAACTAAAGATGTGCTGATGCTTTGATCTTGCTCGTCATGGGCAGGCCCTCTGGAGAAGTCCCTGTGTCCCTGGTCCAGGGCTGCTCTGTGGGCGACATCCCAAGGGCAGGGAGAGAGCCAGGGCCTGGGGAGGGCCAGGGAGAGGGTTGGGATCAGGAGCTGCAGAGGGTTGGGATCAGGAGCTGCAGGGGGTTGGGATCAGGAGCTGCAGGGGGTTGGAATCAGGAGCTGCAAAGGGATCAGAAGAGCTTTGGTTGGGATCAGGAGCTGCAGGTGCCCCTTGGCAGAGCAGCCCTGAGGTGAGGCTGCAGCCCCACTCTGCCCCTTGGCTGCTGCCTCCAGAGAAACAAACCCTAAAAAACAGGAACAAACTGAGCAATGTCCTCAAGTCCCTCAAAATGAGGAGGATTAACCAAAAGTGTATGAAATCTCACAATTTCTTCAGATAAATCCTGAGCTTTCAGAGTCTGTATTTAAAGTCATGAGGTCACCACTTCAATGCAGTTCCAAGAACACATAACATGTTTTTCCAACCCCAAATCCCTTTTTTGGTGTTGCCCTTGTAAATCCCTGACAACTGGAATAACAGCAGTGTCATTTGGAGTGAGTGACAGCCGGACATGGGGAAGAAGGGAGGGAATATTTTGGTGTTACTGGCACAGAGCAGAGATCTCTCCTTGGAATATTTGGTGTCACTCAAAGAGACGAGATGTGCTTGGAGTGAAGCAGCTTCAGAGGAGCTGCCTGAGCCCGTGAGTCCCAGGCACCTCCTGCCAGGCAGGGCAAGGCTCCGTTTACAGCATGAATTGCTTTTTGAAGTGATGCAAATTGCTTTGGAGGCGCTGTTACCTCACACTGTGCAAAACCCCTCCCTGTCAGCCTCTCCTTTTCCATCCCAAACCACATCCTGCCCTGGAATTCCCTGGTGGCTGCTGCTCACAGCCCAGGGTCACTCTGTGCCTCGGGGTGTCAGGGGCACAGGTTCCTTAAGGAGCAGAGCACAGCGAGGATGTTTCTGTAAATTTAGGAGGGAGATCAACATCTCGGCATTCCTGCTCAGCCAGGGGGATTTTAATGAATTTATCCAGTGCCCGGTGGTCCCCTGGGTGTCACATCAGCTGTTTGGTGGTGACCCAGCTGTGTTGAACCTCCTTGGGGCTCTCTGCTTGCAGAGATGTGGAATTCAGGCAGGTCAAACCATGAATTTTTCATGAAACTCAGCTGTTTTAGGGAGATCTCACTTGTGGTTCATGGCTGAGACTGGAGAAATTCTCTGTCCTGCCAGTGCTCCAGGAATGTCACCTCCAGGTCAGACACAAAATTCCCTGTCAAGGAGTGGTGGCTGCACAGGAACTGACCTGATCCAGTTCAATAAAACTGAGCCAGGTTTGGAAACTGCTGCATTCCCAGTGCCCCAAATGGGAACTGCTGCATTCCCCCCAAATGGGAACTGCTGCATTCCCAGTGCCCCCAGATGGAAACTGCTGCATTCCCAGTGCCCCAAATGGGAACTGCTGCATTCCCCCCAAATGGGAACTGCTGCATTCCCAGTGCCCCCAATGGGAACTGCTGCATTCCCAGTGCCCCCAGATGGGAACTGCTGCATTCCCAGTGCCCCAAATGGGAACTGCTGCATTCCCAGTGCCCCCAGATGGAAACTGCTGCATTCCCAGTGCCCCAAATGGGAACTGCTGCATTTCCCCCCAATGGGAACTGCTGCATTCCCAGTGCCCCCAGATGGGAACTGCTGCATTCCCAGTGCCCCAAATGGGAACTGCTGCATTCCCAGTGCCCCAAATGGGAACTGCTGCATTCCCAGTGCCCCCAGATGGGAACTGCTGCATTCCCAGTGCCCCCAATGGGAACTGCTGCATTCCCAGTATCCCCAGATGGGAACTGCTGCATTCCCAGTGCCCCAAATGGGAACTGCTGCATTCCCAGTATCCCCAGATGGGAACTGCTGCATTCCCAGTGCCCCAAATGGGAACTGCTGCATTCCCAGTATCCCCAGATGGGAACTGCTGCATTCCCAGTGCCCCCCAAATGGGAATTGCTGCATTCCCAGTGCCCCAAATGGGAACTGCTGCATTCCCCCCAAATGGAAACTTCCAGACCCATAGAGGCACAGAGGGTTGACTTTTTTTTGCTCAAATACACAGAATTGTGTACCCAGTGCCAAAAGCCAGCTTGGAAATGTTGATTTATTCTGCATTTTGCAGATGAAATCCAGGAGGCATAATGCTGGTTGATGGCAGATAATGGGGGGTATAAATGGGCAGATTTCTCTCTGAGGCTTCTCTTGTTTGCTATCAGTGAGCAGCAGTTTTCACCCTACCAGGCACAGGAGATAAAGTAAAAAACCACCACTTCCAGCCTGCAAAAGCCCAGCCTATGTGGAATCAGCTCAATTATTCTAGCTCAGTCTGCAAGGAAAAGCAGTTCCTATCTCAGAATTACAATTACAGGGGAACGTGAACTGCAATTTCTCTCCTTATTAATGCAATAGAACAACAAAATATGGACAACACCAATGCATCAGTTCCCAGGGACTGGAAATAACTCTTGGCATGATGGATCTTTAAACATTATCTGGCTTTATTTCATTAATTTGATATCGTGCCTTGAACTGGAAATGTGTGAGATTGATCTTATTTGGGAGCACTGATGCAGCATTTAGAGTGATAATACAGGAGATTTTCACAGGGGGAAATGCTTCTCTCAGCTTGTGACTAACTGGGTCCCAAAATCAGGGACCCTTTGTGCATTTCTGAGTATTTACATGAACAATGCCAAACCCATGCACTGAAAAACGAGTTCAGAACCCAGAACATTCACAAAATGAACATAAGGTATGAAACCAACAAAAAAACCCAATGGAGGATCTTTATTGCTTTGACTTTGTTTGGGATTCAGGGTGAAAGGCTCCTTGTGTTTTCAAACCTTTAACCACAAACGTGAAATCTTTGCTCTGCACTGCTGGGTTTGTGCTGGGGTCAGCCTGGGGAGCTTTGGGAGCTCTGGGGTTTGTGAGGGATGAGGGGTTGGGGTCCCCAGCCAAGGAGTGTCCCCCAGTAATCCCAATTCTGTGATCCCCCATTAATTATGAATCTGTGATTCCCTATTAATTATGGTTCTGAGATCCCCATTAATTATGATTTTGTGATCCCTCATTAATTATGATTCTGAGATCCCCCATTAATCCCAGTTCTGTGATCCCCCATTAATTATGATTTTGTGATCCCTCATTAATTATGAATCTGTGATCCCTTATTAATTATGATTCTCTGATCCCCATTAATTATGATTCTGTGATTCCCCATTAATTACGATTCTGAGATCCCCATTAATTATGATTTTGTGATCCCTCATTAATTATGAATCTGTGATCCCTTATTAATTATGATTCTCTGATCCCCATTAATTATGATTCTGTGATTCCCCATTAATTACGATTCTGAGATCCCCATTAATTATGATTTTGTGATCCCTCATTAATTATGAATCTGTGATCCCCCATTAATTATGATTCTCTAATCCCCATTAATTATGATTCTGTGATTCCCCATTAATTATGATTCTGAGATCCCCATTAATTATAATTCTGTGATCCCTCATTATTTATGATACCATGATCCCCCATTAATCCCAATTCTGTGATCTCTCACTAATTATGATTCTGTGATCCCCCATTAATCCCAATTTTGTGATCCTTCATTAATTATGGTACTGTGATCCCCCATTAATTATGATTCTGAGATCCCCCATTAATTATGCCACTGTGATCCCCCATTAATCCCAGGCCTGGTTGTGTCAGTAACACCCAGAGCCCAATTCTGGTTTTCTGTTTCCTTTTAAACCTCTTGGAGGTGGGATGGGAGGTGTGTGGGCAGGAATATGGATGTAAAAATGATGGAAAATCATCCCTGGAGCACCTGGCCAGGTCTGGGAATGTAAGTTGGGCTGGAGATCAAGAATTGCTATTAGTATTAATTAATAATTATTTTAATATAACATAACAGAACACAATATAGTTAATATAAATTAATTATAAATTAATGATAATATACAACATTAATAGATACAATGAATTGTTAATATTAACAATATTATTAATATAATTATTAATAATCATTATTACTGGTGAGCCATCATTGTGTGCTCCCAGTTCACACATCCCCCTGCTCCAAAGGGATCCAGATCCATCAAACCCCCTCTGGAATTCCATTTCCATCCCTCAAGCTCGTGAGTGACAGCACAGATGTGTTAATTACTGATAAATTAATTGTTTGCAAAACGTGGATTAATTTCTTCCCTTCCCTTCCTGCCTCTCCCTGTCTGTGCTTTGGAGGTCCTGGCTTTTCTCAGGAGATGAAATAAATTAGGAAAAAATATTCCTGTAGTGCTGGGAGTCTGTCTGGGAGCAGGAATAGAAACCTCCCAAATGTTCTGGCTGATCCAGGACCTGAACTACAAAGGACTTGAGAAAACCCTGGCAAATACCAAGTTTAATAATCCGGGAATTTGAGGCTGAGCACAGATATAAAAATGGAGATTTTTTCCTGGGTTTTCATTTTTCTTTTCAGGAAAAATGCTCCCAAATTTTGAGAAAATGCCAATTTTCCAGCAGATTATAAGTATGGAAACAGACATCATTAACATTTCATATTAAGCCGTGTTAAAGTTATTATCAGTTAAATAGTTCTTATTTTATTTTTCTGGTTGAGAAATAACTGCTCTGAGTGACGCAGCTGACCAGAAAATGCAAGTTTTTTAAAATGCACAGTGCTCTAAAAGATTTTTAAAAATCAATTTTGGTGGAAAATTTGCAAAGGGGAAAAAAAAATCAATGCAAATGTAATGACTCCAACAAGGTAAACACCCCCAGGTGCCAACTGAGCCTGAGCCACAGCTCCTGGTGCTGGGAGGGAAAATTATTGCAGATTAAAACATTGCTGGGACTCCTTAACACTTCCATAAAGCTCCGGCTTCATTCACCAGCAGCCTCAATGCCACAATCTCATTTTCCAAACCCCAGCCCCACCTGATTTAGGAATCTGATCAGAGAAAATTCTATATTTTAATGTGTGGTGTTGCACGAATTAATTCTGGTTGAATTCTTCCCATTTTCTTTCCTTTCCCAACCACCCCCGTGCTCCCTTATGGACCAGGAGCCCTTTAAATCTCCAGATTTATTCAGTGGGAAGGCTCTGCCCTGGCCTGGGGTCACTGTCCCCCCCCCCGTGCACCAGGTCCAAACCAGGAATTTTCTTATCAGGAGCACAGAACAAACCCAGAAAAATGATCTGCAAACATGGAGCAAAGGTGGGGGAATAAATCAACTCTGGTTGGGCTGTTGGCAAAGCAGGACTGAGAATATTCCAGATTTTCCAGACTGCTGCCCCAAAACAATCAATGAGAGGGAAAGAACACTCATTTTGAAGGTGAAAAAAAGCTGCGTGGGCACAGAGTGAGCTGCAGAAATTCCATCGATTGCTCTGGTTGTACCTTGCACTGTTTGCAGGGTGAGGATCCTAAACATGAGCACTTTCCATGGAAATGCCTCTGCAAACTGAGCCTTGTGCAATATTTATTGTGCCTTGTATTGATTTGGAAAGATGCTGAGTGGTGCCACGGAAAGCTTTGACACCTCATTATGGCTGTTTCTAAATTAAAACAAAAAATCAAAGAGAAGTTCCACCACCTCCTCCGCCTCCCTCAGGCCTGGGGAGCTCTTTGGGGTCCCTGGGTTGGGATTTTGGTGCTGCTGAGGAGGGAGGGATGTGTCACTGCTGGAGGTCCAGACCCCAAACACTTCCCTGGCACATCCAAAGCTGCAGCTCCTTCAAAAATTCCCGGTTAAATCTGAACCCCAGGAGCTGCCAAAGCTGCTTTGATTTGAGCTGAGCCTCAGTGCCTCCTTTAGGGCAGCCTGGGGGAGGCTCTGCAGCTTTTCCAGGGCAGGAGAAGCAGGAGCAGCCAAAGCTGCAGCCTGGTGGGGGAACCTGGGCACAAAGAAATTCAGATTTTCTGTGCTGCCAGGCACTGACCCCCAACAAACTCTGCATTGACCTGAGGGTGTAAAACACGCTCCCAAAATTGAGTGACAGCACTGGGATTGTGGGTGTGGAGTTAAATAGAAGTGTGTGATATCACAGGGTGGAAAACTCAGAGTTTAAGGGTTTAGAATACAGTAATATTTATATAAAGCAAGGTGGAGGATTTAGAGCAGAGGCCAGTACTTCTTTTTCACTTTCCTCTTCATGGCTCTGGGTGGGATTTTGTAATTGGGTAGAAAAGTCCGCATTGCGGGCCAGGGGTGATTGGTTATGGGGTTAAAAGTAAAAATAATTTAGGTGTCATTTCATAATTGGACAGTTTATCCTTGAAAGGCCTTGCAGAGAGAGAGATGGGGCTCAATTTTTAGTTTGTTGTCCAGAAGTGGCACTCAGGGTTTGTGAGACTGTGATATGGATACACAGAATTAATAAACATTTGACCAAGAAATACAGTCTGAGCATTTAATCCCAACCCTGGCAAAAAGAAGATAAAATGTGACATCCTGGGGATGTCAGCAGGGCTGAGGGTGTTGGTGCCTCCATGGGATGGCATCACCCACTGAGACCCAAACTGAGCTCCCCAAAGGGAACGGGGAGAGTTTCCCACCCTGTCCTTGCCTACAGGAATGTACAAGAATGAGAATTTTTTGTGCTCACATCTGGCTCAGAGTTAAACCCAGCATGACAAACAAGCTCCTGGTGCTGCTGTTTGTGATAGAATATTGTGCACATTTTATTCTGGTTATCTCATGGAAAAGCCTTGCATGGGATGGGTTGTTTTATTCCCCACAGCCCCCACAGCTGCCTCCCAATTTTAGCACATTCAGCTACAGCATCCAAAGATTTGATTCATATTAATGTATCTGATATTAAGAATGATATCATCAGACTAAAAAAAAATTGATACAAGCGTGGAAAAGCAGTTGACCCTCGTGCTTTATATGGTATAAATTACTTGGGAAGAAGAAAAGTGTTCACATTAGGATTTCTTGCACCTTTCTCTGTGGTAGCAGGAGAGTTTTATCAGCTCAGGGCTCATTAAAAAGCTATTTTTAGAACCAAGTGTTCTCCCTCCCCAGCCCCTGGGCTGCTCTGTCAGACAGAAAGTGTTTTCTGGGAGATAAATCCAACTGGGGCTGATTCACTCTGCAGGAGTGGCAGAAATCTGAGCTCAGGCTCTGCCTCCCAGCCCAGGACACCTCATGTGACCTTTGGCTCACATAAAATATTGTTTTTCCCTTCCTCAATTGTGTAATAAATAAAGGATCAAGGAGTGAAGAAATGCAAATAATGTTATCAGGGAGAGTTATGGGATCCTGAAACAGCTTCTGAGGGATCTGGTGATTCTTCATCAAAGGTCATTAATTAGGAGTTGGTGTTTGTAGCCTTGAATTCCCTCCAGTCTGGGGAGTTCTGCTCAGGATAAAATCCAGTGAACTGCTCTGGGCTGGAACAGCAGAGTCTGATCTGATTAATATTCCCCATTTCCAACATTTCTGAGGGAATTTGGGAGTAAAAACCCAAAAGAGTTTTTACAGAATCCCCACTGGAGCTGTTTCACAACTGTGAGAGGTAAAGGGAATAAATAACTGTGGGATAAAGGGAATCTGGCCCTGGAAAAAGGAGTCACCATGAATTGTGCTTCACTCTGGAGCAGAACAAAATCTCCCCCTCCTTCACCCTCCCAGTGATGTCTCCAGAGTTCTTTGTGGGCTTCAGGCACAAACAGAAATGCCAAGGCTTTATCATTTCATAGCTGCACACCAGCTTATTCTTTATTTTATAGGAAGTGTTGGGGTGTAAAGTCACCAGAAATCTTGACTTTGAAATGTTCAGTCAGCACAAGAGAGGCACAAATCTGGCCTTAGAGGAAAGCCCCCAGGAAAATTCCCGGGACAAAAGCCAAAATCTCTCCATTCTTCCTGACATATTTGTTCACAGTCTTAATTTAATTAAATCTAAGGGGATTCATTAATGATTCCAGTGCTTTGGTCTCCTCTGTCTCCATCAGATAATCCTCCACCTACCCCTAGTCCCATTTGAAAGCGATTTTTGTAATTAATTTTCTAAAATAAATGTATTTAATTCACACACCATTTACTCTGCTTCCCTATTGTCAAATGAAGTAAAAATATAAAAATAACTGAGGTTGAAATGAACTTGCCAGACACTGGAATTGTTCCTTGACCTGCTTTTCTGATCAGAGTTTATTTGGCTTGTCTTCATGAATCTTTGCCTTTGTTCTTTGGCTTAACCTGGTGATTTTCAGCACAGGGGGAGCATAAAATAAAAGTGGGCCTGTTATAGCCAGGGAATATTGCACAGAGCTCTCCCTTTTTTAAATTTCACCCTTCAAGGACCAGGCAGGCTGTAAAATATGACATTATTTATAAGCACGAGCCCATTAGCTTGATTTGGATTTCCTTCTGCAAAGCAGGTTGCTGTTTCTCCTATTAATATTACATTCATTAAAGACTATTAAGATAATTAATATTACATTAATTAAAAGGTGCTGCCCCCTCATTAACTGCTGCTCAGCTGATGGATTTCTGTTTTTCCAGGTCTCCTGACATGGATAAATCTGGATCATTCAAGGGCTGGATAAAGCAGAACCTCCTGCCCCAGGTAAGGCCCAATTCCAGCCTCCAGCAGTCACAGCCATGGCACTGCTCTGCTCCTCCAGAACTGTGCCTTTCCTTTTCCTGGGATGTGCAGATGGGAAAACCTCACCAACCTGGCCTTTAAATGGGAAATGTTTGCCCAGAGAGGAAGGAGAATCCCCCTGGCACAGGCACAGCCCTGGGAGCTCTTCTGACCATGTGTTGGGGGTTAAACTTGTTTATCCTTTTCACCTATAGAATTTTTTCCCAAGGGTTGCAAGGCAACTGATTGCCGGGTACTTATGAGTGCTCAAGTGAAAACAAAGCATAGAAGCTGGCACTTGGCTACACCCTTTGTCTCAGGAAGTTTCCCCCCGAGGGGTGAGGAGGGGGGGGAGAGAAAGACAGGGCTGGGGGGGAGCAGCTTCACTTTTTAGTATAGTCTGCGTCGGGGGCGGACAGGGGCTGCTGTTGCTGCGTGAGTTTCTCACGGCACCACCGGGATCTGATCCTAGAGAGAGAGAGCTACCATCATCTGCTCGTGTGCCCAGATCCAGATTCCTCTTTTTGCTGCCCTGCTGGAGCTGCCTCGGCTGGGCATCCTGTCCCACTGCCTCGGCACTGTTTTAGAGCTGCACTGCACCGCAAGCCCGCACTAGCCTATCCTGCCAGACCCCTTTGCCTTCTAGTGACTACTGACAGAGCTCCGAACTTCATCTGATCCACCAGCCCGAGATTCCCCACTGTTCCAGCTTAGTACTTTTCTTCAGAGTCCCCCAGAGACCAGACTGCCCCGAGTTTTGTGAGACCAAGCTCCATCAAAGTCCCTAGTTCTGTTTTTCGCTATTAATTGCTGTAGTTGTTGTTGTTTGTTTGCCCTGTTATACCTATTAGTAAAGAACTGTTATTCCTATTCCCATATCTCTGCCTGAGAGCCGTTTTAATTTTCTAAATTATAATAATTTGAGAGAAAGAGATTTGAATTATCCATTCCAAGAGAGGCCCTGCCTCTCTTTAGCAGATACCTGTCTTCTTTCAAAACTAAGACAGATTTTGGCGCCCAACGTGGGGCTTGAGGGCATTGAGAGAAAAAAGAGAATAACAGTTCTTAAGTGACCTAATCTCTTGTTCATTCTTGTTCACTAGATATAGAAACCTTGATAAGTAACGCCATGTGGTCTAACTTATCCTGGTTCGGGTGGCATGTGGTTGTGGCTTTATTTTGCCCATTTGTAGGCCCTTTCCTAAACATGGGCCCTATAACAAAAGCTACTGTGGCTGTTATTCAGTTTGTTTTATGGGCTGATAAGGTGAAGAATTCACTGATTTTTAACTTGCTCTGGACAGCAGGCACATGGATACGTGGCTATCACATACTAAGTGGGTGTATTTAGAGTTACTTTAAGAATGGTACTTTCTGTGAGGAAATGACAGTGAGAGAAGTTTTCCAGACCTTTAGCCAGTTCCTTATGCCTACTCCACCAGCTTTTGAAGAGTTCAAATTTCCTCTAGAAACTAACCAAATGTTGCTGATGATCCTAGCTTATTTAGCTTTCAAAGATAAGGTGAGGTCAATTTGGAGCACTGCACAGACTAGAGATATTGCTGTGGGGCCTGACACTGCCCCAGAGGCTAGAGATACTGCTGTACGGCCTGATACTGCCCCAGAGGCTAGAGATACTGCTGTAAGGCATGATACTGCCCCAGAGGCTGAGAATGCTGCCATAGAGCCTGATACTGCCCCAGAGACTGGGGATGCTGGCCCACTGCCTGACCCTGCCCCGCAGCCCACCCCAGAAATGAACCACCCCAGTTGGGTGGGGGTTCTAGTGAAAGAGATAATATGTGAGATGAGCCAAGTGCTGAAAGAATACACTTCCCCAGCTAGTGAGAAGCCCTCCCCTTGCCCTGAAAAGAGAGAATCCGATAGTGCAGCAGTAGAACCCACAGAAGTTACAACCGTCCAGGTTCCAGCTGAACCACAGGACCAGTCACAACCAGCTGCAGTTGCCCCTGTAGAAACAAAGAAGTATAAGATGAAGTCAGAGCACCCAGGTAATAAGGATAAGAAAGGAGGGCCCTCACAGCCCACAAGGGAAACAGAGGTTGAGATTACCATCGAGTCCCTGACTTATGAAAGCCTACGTAATCTGCAAAAAGATATTGCACGACGGGGACGTGAGGCTTATACAACTTAGTTACTTCAGGTTTGAGACCTTATAGGTACAGGCGTGCAACTAGATGGTGGTGAGGCAAGGAACTTAGGACCCTTGACCCAAGACTCAGGGGTGAATCAGGTATTTGTAAGGGAGCAAAGGCCCCTTCCCCTCTGAGAGCGACTTCTAATGAGTGTAAGGGAGAAGTTTGTCCACAGAGACAGAATGCAGGAGCACCATCATAGAAGTCAGTGGAAGACCCTTGAAGAAGGGATCCAACAGCTGAGGGAAGTAGCAATATTAGAGGTACTCTTTAAGAGGGGTGGACAGCATGACAATGACCCTGACAAAGTCAAGTGCACAGGGCAGATGTTGTAGAACCTAGCAAGTAAAGGGCCATCTCAATACACCACCTTCATTGCAATGATCAATCCTGATAGCAACCGAGAGACAGTAAGTTCTGTCGCCAGCAGGCTCAGAAATTATGAGAGCATGGTCAGTGGCGCAATGCAGGCTCAGGTCTCTGCTGTGATTAAGGAACTCAGAGAAGAGATGAGTGAGATGAGGGAGGAGATGAGGAGGAACAGTTCCCATGCGGCACCGGTGCGAGTCACAGGCCCCAGAGCCAGAGCCCAATGCCCTCCAGCTAGAGAGAGGATACACCCCAAGGGCTGACCTGTGGTTTTTCTTGCGTGACCATGGGGAAGACATAGGAAGGTAGGATGGAAAACCCACTTCTGCCCTGGCAGCACGGGTGCGTGAGCTCAAAGAGAGAAACACTAACCGAGGGGGTCCCACTAAAATGAAAGTAGCCTCAACCTCCCAAGACCGAGCCACCAGGTATTATAGAAGTGAAGATGATATGTCAGATCCCCTTGAAGGAGCCTCTACAATGTATGCCCAGGAAGAGAATAATAACCAGTGCTAGAGGGGCCCTGCCTCTAGCCAGGAAGAGGCACAAGAAAACCGAGTCTTTTAGACTGTGTAGATTCGATGGCCTGGCACATCAGAGCCACAGAAATATGAAGCTTTAGTAGATACTGGTGCGCAGTGTACCCTGATGCCATCGAGACATGTGAGGGCAGAACCCATTTCCATTGCTGGAGTGACAAGGAGATCACAGCAACTGACTCTGGTAGAAGCCGAGGTGAGCCTGACCAGGAAAGAGTAGCAGAAACATCTGATTGCAACCGGCCCAAAGGCCCCGTGTATCCTGAGCATTGACTTCCTCCGGAATGGGTATTACAAAGACCCTAAAGGACTCAGATGGGCTTTTAGAATAGCTGCTGTAGAGGCAGAGGGCATCAAGAAATTGAATACCTTGCCTGGACTGTCAGAGAACCCATCTGCAGTAGGACACCTGAAGGTAGAAGAACAACGAGTACCAGTTGCCACCTCGACAGTGCACCGCCGGCAGTATCAGACCAATCGAGATGCCGTGATCCCCATCCACAAGATGATCCAAGAGCTGGAGAGCCAAGGGGTGGTCAGCAAAACCCACTCACCCTTCAACAGCCCCATCTAGCCTGTGCGCAAGTCTGATGGAGAATGGAGACTGACTGTGGACTATCGTGCATTGAATGAGGTGACACCACCGCTGAGCGCTGCTGTGCCAGACATGCTGGAACTCCAGTACGAGCTAGAGTCCAAGGCGGCGAAGTAGTATGCAACTATTGACATTGCTAATGCATTTTTCTCCATTCCTCTGGCTGCAGAGTGCAGGCCTCAGTTTGCGTTCACATGGAGGAGCGTGCAGTACACCTAGAACCGACTGCCCCAGGGGTGGAAGCACAGTCCCACCATCTGCCATAGACTGATCCAGGCTGCACTGGAAAAGGGAGAGGCTCCAGAACATCTGCAGTACATCGATGACATCATTGTGTGGGGGAACACAGCAATGGAAGTGTTTGAGAAAAGGGAGAAGATCATCCAGATTCTCCTAGAAGCTGGCTTTGCCATCAAGAAGAGCAAGGTCAAGGGACCTGCCCGAGAGATCCAGTTCTTAAGGGTAAAGTAGCAAGATAGACGTCGCCAGATACCCACAGAAGTAATCAACAAGATCACCGCAATGTCTCCACCGACCAGCAAGAAAGAAACACAAGCTTTCCTAGGTGCCATAGGCTTTTAGAGAATGCACATTCCCGAGTACAGCCAGATTGTGAGCCCTCTCTACCTAGTTACCCGCAAGAAGAATGATTTCCACTGAAGCCCTGAACAGCAGCAAGCCTTTGCCCAGATCAAGCAAGAGATCGCTCATGCGGTAGCCCTTAGCCCAGTGAAGACAGGACCAGAAGTAAAGAATGTGCTCTACTCAGCAGCTGGGAACAATGGCCTGTCCTAGAGCCTATAGCAGAAAGTGCCGAGTGAGACTCGAAGCCGACCACTAGGATTCTGGAGCCGAAGCTACAGAGAGTCTGAAGCCAACTATACTCCCACAGAGAAAGAAATCTTAGCCGCCTATGAAAGAGTTCAAGCCGCCTCAGAAGTGATTAGTACAGAAGCGCAACTCCTCCTAGCACCCCGACTGCCTGTGCTGAAGTAGATGTTTAAAAGTTCCCTCTACCCACCATGCCACCGACGCCACATGGAGCAAATAGATTGCCCTCATCACACAGCGCGCCCGTATTAGAAACCCAAACCGCCCTGAGATTTTAGAAGTTATTACCAACTGGCCAGAAAGTGAAAGCTTTAGTCTCATAGATGAAGAAGAGCAGGAACAAGTGACACGAGCTGAAGAAGCACCACCGTACAACCAACTGCCAGTAGAAAAGACACAGTACGCTCTTTTCACTGATAGTTCCTGTCGCATTGTAAGCCTGAACCAGAAATAGAAGGCAGCTGTATAGAGCCCCACACGACAGGTTGCACAAGCCACTGAAAGAGAAAGTAGATCGAGTCAACTTGTTGAACTCAAAGCCATTCAGTTAGCCCTAGACATTGCTGAAAGAGAGAAGTAGCCAAAGCTCTACCTCTACACTGATTCGTAGATAGTGGCCAATGCTCTGTAGAGTTAGCTAGAAAAGTAGAAAAAGGCCAACTGGCAGCGTCGAGGAAAACCAATCTGAGCTGCTGATGAGTAGAAAGACATTGCCACTCAAGTAGAGAAGCTACCTGTGAAAGTCCGCCATGTAGATGCCCATGTCCCCAAGAGCAGAGCTAATGAAGAGCACCGAAACAATGAGCAAGTAGATCAAGCTGCCAAGATAGAAGTATCAAAGATAGACTTAGACTGGCAGCACAAGAGAGAGCTGTTCCTAGCTCGATGAGCCCATGATGCTTCAAGACATCAAGGCAGAGATGCCACCTATAAGTGGGCACGAGATCGAGAGGTAGATCTAACCATGGACAGTATCTCCCAGGTTATCCATGACTGTGAGACATGTGCTGCCATCAAACAGGCCAAGCGGGTAAAGCCCCTATGGTATGGGGGACGGTGGTCTAAATATAACTATGGGGAAGCCTGGCAGATTGACTACATCACCCTTCCCCAGACCCGCCAAGGCAAGCGCTACGTGCTGACCATAGTAGAAGCCACCACTGGATGGCTGGAGACCTACCCTGTGCCCCATGCTACTGCCCAGAATACCATCCTAGGCCTTGAAAAACAAGTCCTTTAGAGACATAGCACCCCTGAGAGAATTGAGTCAGACAATGAGACCCATTTCAAGAACAGCCTTGTAAACACCTAGGCTAGAGAACATAGCATTGAATAGATATATCACATCCCTTATCATGCACCAGCTGCCGGGAAAGTTGAACGATGCAATGGCCTCCTTAAAACCACCTTGAAGGCACTGAGTGGGGGGTCCTTCAAGAACTGAGAGATTAATTTAGCAAAGGCCACATAGTTAGTGAACACCAGAAGTTCCAGCAACCGAGCAGGCCCAGCCCAGTCTGAGCCCCTGAGAACAATAGATGGAGATAAAGTTCCAGTGGTACACATGAGAAGTATGCTAAGAAAAACTGTTTAAGTTAATCCTGCCTCCAGCAAAGACAATCCCATCCGTGGGGTTGTCTTCGCTCAGGGACCAGGTTGCACTTGGTGGGTAATGCAAAAAGATAGACAGACCCGATGCATACCTCAAAGAGACCTTGTTTTAGGGTGAACTACCCATGCCACTGTATCCGTACCCACATCTGCATGTATATATGTATATAATTAAGGTAGTGCATGTATGTATATAGTTTAGCAGTTTAAATTCAAAATGTAATATGTTAATATGGGAAAAAATTCGGGGTAGATTAATGTTGGGGGTTAAACTTGTTTATCCTTTTCACCTATAGAATTTTTTCCCAAGGGTTGCAAGGCAACTGATTGCCGGGTACTTATGAGTGCTCAAGTGAAAACAAAGCATAGAAGCTGGCACTTGGCTACACCCTTTGTCTCAGGAAGTTTCCCCCCGAGGGGTGAGGAGGGGGGGGAGAGAAAGACAGGGCTGGGGGGGAGCAGCTTCACTTTTTAGTATAGTCTGCGTCGGGGGCGGACAGGGGCTGCTGTTGCTGCGTGAGTTTCTCACGGCACCACCGGGATCTGATCCTAGAGAGAGAGAGCTACCATCATCTGCTTGTGTGCCCAGATCCAGATTCCTCTTTTTGCTACCCTGCTAGAGCTGCCTCGGCTGGGCATCCTGTCCCACTGCCTCGGCGCTGTTTTAGAGCTGCACTGCACCGCAGGCCTGCACTAGCCTATCCTGCCAGACCCCTTTGCCTTCTAGTGACTACTGACAGAGCTCCGAACTTCATCTGATCCACCAGCCCGAGATTCCCCACTGTTCCAGCTTAGTACTTTTCTTCAGAGTCCCCCAGAGACCAGACTGCCCCGAGTTTTGTGAGACCAAGCTCCATCAAAGTCCCTAGTTCTGTTTTTCGCTATTAATTGCTGTAGTTGTTGTTGTTTGTTTGCCCTGTTATACCTATTAGTAAAGAACTGTTATTCCTATTCCCATATCTCTGCCTGAGAGCCGTTTTAATTTTCTAAATTATAATAATTTGAGAGAAAGAGATTTGAATTATCCATTCCAAGAGAGGCCCTGCCTCTCTTTAGCAGATACCTGTCTTCTTTCAAAACTAAGACACCATGAATCCAAGGCTGGTGCTGAGCCAGGGGCAGCCTGGGCTGGATTCCCACCTCTGGATTTGTCTGGGCACAGGGATGGCACTGCTGGGGCTGGATTGCTGCTTTAGACAATGTGGTTCCTCCTGGGCAGCCTCATCTCCCTGAGGTAGCTGATTGTGGTTGGTAGGAAGAGTCTGTATCAAAAAGGTTTTGATGAACCTCAAGGTTTTGGGCATCCTGGGTTCACTGCCAGCAGTGCCAGATTTTGGGAAAACTTCCCTGGCACCAAATTCCCACTTGGTTTGGTGCCTAAAGGGGATGGGCAGAGTGAAAGGAGTAAAGTGGGAATTTATGAAAACACCTTCAGAGGATGCACCTTGGGCACTGCAAGAGCCTGGTCAAGGCTGCACACAAGATGGACCCTGAGTCAGGAGTTTTCACACTTTTATAAATTTTGTTCCATTTACAATTGGGGTTCATTGTCCAATTACACTTCAGGTGATGCAGTCCCACCCTCCCAGTTTGCTCTCCCCAGCTCAATGTGGTTTATCATTTTTTGGGCCTGAAGCTGCAATGGTGTCCGTGGTTCTGGGGCTGGAGAAGGATTGTTTGGTGTGACTGAGCTGTGAGGAGAACTGGCTAACATTTCATGTGAAGTTCAGAGTTATGCACCAATGCACTGCAGAACCTGGAAAATATCAAAGCTAGAGCTGAAGGCATCAGGTTGTGTTTGCAGGATCTCAGCTGAGCTCTGTGTGTGAACCCCCAGGGTTCTCCTGCTCTTCCCAGCTCCGTTGGTGGCTTTGGACACACCAAAGTTGTTGTTGTTTCTGGATGTTGTTTTCTAGGAAATGCTGAGCCCCAACTCCTCTGCTCTCTCTGCCCTTGTCCTCAGCTGCCTCCCTTCATTTGGGAACCATTTCCTTTGCCCTGGAGCAGGAACATTTTTCACCCACTGTTACAGCAGGGAAAGAATTCCCTCCTCCAACTCTCAGAGTGACTTTGAGTATTTGCACTGACAGTTATAAATTATATTGGATAAAGGCAAAGTATGTCCTGCTGCACTTTACATGCTTTAAATATTTCTGGGGAAAATTCTGTATTAATCTGGATATTGGGAAAGGCTGGAAATAATTTTTTATGGTGGAATTTCGTGCATGATGGGCATTTAACTTAACCCACTGGGACAGAGCCACCCCTGCATTAATTTGATGAAGGCAATCTGTGCTGATTAATTAATTGTTGTCAAAATTATTTTTAGAACTACTTCTTAGAAATACTGCATTTTTTTCTTAACTGATGTTGTCAAAACTGAAATACTCAATTATAATTTAGTTCCTTCATTTGGCCTGATAGTTAATCAATTAGGAGCATTATTAATGACATCTTTTAAATAGAAACAAATTGCATTGTCAAAGTATGCACGCATATTTTCCAGCTATTTTCAGAGACATTTCAGGGTTAAGTAGTTCAAGACTGTTTTAAGGGACCAAGAAATAAAATAATTCCGTGGATATTACAGGGATTTAACTTCACTCTTCTGTTTCTGTCTCTGAGGCAACAGGAAAATGCTTTGGCCAATGTCCCATCCCAATGGGATGAGTGTTATAAATATAAGCAATGTTTCACACAGTAAAACTTCTTTTCCATTTTGTTCTTGATGTTCCAATCTGGCTAAAATCCCAAACTCAGTCTTACACCTCAGAATTTTGATATTCTTTAATTTCATTTCAGTGGTGCTGCTCCAGACCTGATTAGGGAACAAACGTCACCACTCACAGATTCCCTATCAGAAAACTTCCTTTCCTCTTCCCAGCAGCGAGAGGAAACCAAACGTGACCAGAGCATGTCCTGGTTCCAGGACAGCCTGGAATGGATGTGCTCTCCTTGGTCACAGCCACACAATCCTCCAGGCTGGGAGAGAAATCCAAGAGCATTGAGCCCAGCCTCACTGAGCCCAGCCTCACTGAGCAGGTGTAAAATGGCCTTTCTGGAAGAGACAGCCTGAGAAAAGGCTCCTTTCCCATCCAGATTGTTTCAAAATCCACAATTTTAGTATTTTCCTATATTGGTTTTTTGCCAGGAGTGTGTTGCAAACTCAAAGGCTGTGACAGAGGGACTTGTGCCACACTCACCCCTGGGACCTGAGCTGAGCTTTCCCAGCTCTCCTCAGGGAAATCCAATATTCCGTGAGCACTGTGTGGAGCAGCTCGATCCCTCTCCTCGGTGCAGGGAGGTGGGCACGTGTCTGCAGGGACACTTTACTCTGGGTTAGTGCTCCCTGCATCCCAAATTTACCCTCAGGAACAGCTGCCTCATGCCACAACTATGTGAGGCAAAGTTGAGGACGAGACGTGGAACCTCCCTCTCCTCCAGCCTGATCTGTCACCCTTGTTCTAAATTTAAATCTGTGTTTACAGGATGCAAAAGGGAAGAGGCAGGCAGTTAAATTAAGCAGCAAAACATCTCGTGTTTATTTTGGGGTCAGACAAAGTGGATTTTCTTTTCCATATGGTGAATTCAGAGCCTTGGTGGGTGATGTGCACTGTGAAAGTTTTGTGAACAAGTGAGCCGTGCTCAGAGGGACCCTGGCTTGGCTTCTGACCCTTTCAGGATTATTTTTGGCAGCAAAATTCCATAGAATAATAAGGAGTGGTATGGGGATTGTGTGAGAGAGACGGGACCACTGAGAGATGTTTTAAAGCATTATTTTAATGATTTTATTGCTCTTCTACAGTCTCATGAAGGGTGAGAACGTCTTCACAGCATTAGTTAGAGGTCAGTAGTAGTCACAAGATCCCTGGTTACAAGGTCTTTTAAAGGTTTATTAGCCAATAAACTACTGCCACAAAGATTGTTTCTATTTTCTCACCAATCCCTAATTCAATTGTCTCACACCTCTTGCCCCAGTGCAGACCTGCTTAACCAATTGTGCAGTGACACACAAACCTGCTCGTTACACCTTAAAACTTTTTACTATTCCTGTAACTGCTTCTATATCCAAACTTTGAGGTTTCAAAATTTCCCATTACCCAGCCTGACATGTTTCTGCCTAAACTACAAACCCACGTTCTTGCTAATGGTCTCTAAATCTGGAAGCTTTTTCCAAGGTCTCAGGTCGAACCCTGTATTAATTTCCATGTCTGTGCCTGCATGCAAAAGGTTTTGAGAATTTTCTGTGCCTGGATTTCCCACAGAGTGGGGCCAGGGCAGGGAGTTGGTGGAGCTTTCTCAGGAGGTTTTTCCAAGGGACACTTTGTTCTCCTTAGGCTGCACTTCCCTGTCTGTCCCCTCCTCCAGGCCAAGCCCAGGAGCTGAACCTGGGGAGCTCTGTCCAAACCAGCAGGTCCTGGGCATTCCTCTCCTTTCCTTCCTGAGTGACCACTTGTCCTGGTTTGGAAAGACAGGTGTGTGCCAGGGAGAAGCTGGAGCTTCCCTTGGAATGGAGAATGTAAACCCCCTTCCCTCTGAATTATTGTAATTTTGAAATTAAGGGGCTTTCAGGCAAAGATACAGGAATAGGAATAGCAGTTCTTTACTGGGAATATTAAAAATGTAGTGGTACAAAAAAGCAAATGAACAAAAAAAAGGAAAACACTGACAGAGTCAGAACATGACCTGACCCCCTGTTGGTCAGGGTGTTGGGAGCAGTTAAATAAATCCTCCTGGAGTGACAGATGTGGTTCTGTGCAGCAGAGATGATCCTGTAGCAGGGTCCAGTGGTGCTGAGATGGGTCTGGTCTCCCTCTGGGAATGCAGTGCACACAGGCTGTGCTGGGGTTCTGAATCCCAGCTTTTATCCAGGTAGGAATTCTTGGCTCCTCCCCCTGGGCGGAGCATCTCCAATGGGATGATGTCATTGTATCAGCCCTGCAGTGAGCCTGGATGGCCCATGGGCAGCAGAGATCCCCTGGAGAGAGGGTGGGTCCTGGAAGAGATAAAGAATGATGGAATTGTATCAGCCCTGCAGTGAGCCTGGATGGCCCATGGACAGCAGAGATCCCCTGGAGGGAGGGTGGGTCCTGGAAGGGATAAAGAAAAAACAAACACCTCCCCAACCAATTCCAACAGCTGTTAGTGGAACACACACTGTGGTTACATCCTGCATTGAGCCCAGGACACCCCTGCAGACTCCAAGGGCAGGGATCAGCTGCTCTCAGCACCCCAGGGCTCTGGTGCCTCCCAAACCTGGATTTGCTCACATCACAGGTTCTGCTCCCTGCACTGAACTGTTCCAGCCCCAAATGAGGACTGTGGTCCCAGACCTCCGAGGAAATTTTGTGGGATGTCAGGTGGGAATGGCCCAGTGCAGGGAAGTGTGGGCTGCACTGAGCTGAGCTTTGCTCTCTTCTCCCTGGGTCTGCACATCCACCCGAGCAGGAGCTGCATTTGTGAAATGAGCTGCTCCCCTTGAAGGGAATTCATCAGCTCCTGGTTATAAAAACCCTGATGGACAACTTTAGCTCTTGGCTGTTATTAGGATGGGAAGCTACCCATTTTCACTCTTTCAGTACAAGAGACATTTATTTATAAACTGATTATCAGAGCCTCCCAAGCACAGAGAGACTCAACTGGAGTTGCTGAGAATGTGATTAAAGGAAATTAATTCTGGATAAAACTCAGGTTTCTGAAGTTCTGAGACCTTAAGTTCTTATCTGGCCCAGCGTTGTGCACACAGCAATCATTGTCTCCATCATTTCATATCTTGGGACTTAATCACGTTTGTGTTGTAATTTTATTAGAAAAGGCTGATGTCCAGGCATTGATGAAGGAACCAAGGGGATAAATATTCATCCTGTTTATTGCATCTGCTTCTGATGCTTTTGTAGCAGAGGTGAAAGGAGAATAAAGCCTCTGAGATAAAATTTTAATAATAATTTTATGATTCTGCAACAGGAACTCTATTGTGAAATAGTCTGTGTTGTGTTCCCAGCCTGTAACTCCCCAGTGCTGCAGCTTTGTGCTCATTTTTACCACTTTGAAACTTATTTATTGTCAGCTCCTGCAATTTGTTAAGCAGGATCCCAAGGCAGGGGCAGAGTAACCTCTGTTGTGGGGTGGCTGAGAACATGAAGGAAGATCTTGTACAGCCAATTACTCCCAGTAATTTCATTAGAAAAGAGAAAGGCACCATGAACTTTGTGTAATTCCCACTCTAATGCTGTGATCCATCATTTCCATTAATAACAACCTACAGTTCTTGAAGTTAAAATGTTCAGTCTGAGCTCCAGTCCCTTCCAAGAGGAATCCCAGGCCCAGGGCAGGGTTTGTGTGCAGGGTGGAGGTTGTGGAGCAGGGAACACCTGGAACAGGGCACAGTTCCAAGGAAAACCTTTGTTTGTCCTTCCCAGACCGCCTCCTGTGCCTGTGATCAGCAGCACCTCAGCCCCAGCCCCTGTTCAATTCTATTCCTGCTTTTCATCCCCATCCAAGTAATTCCCTAAATAAATCAGCAGTGCTACCTCAGCTCCCGTGTGCCCCATGGGGAAACCCTGCCCGTGAGTCCTTTGAGTCCATCAGCATCTCTTCCATTTTCCCAGTGTTTGCTTCACAGATCCTTTTTCCTTGTTTGTTCTACATCCAGATGTCCCTTTAAATTACAGTTACTCCCATATTAAAAGCATAAACAAAGTGCATTGTTTTGTCTTTAAAGCTCTTTGCTTCTCCCCTCCTTCTTTTCTCCTGAACTTAAAATCCCCAGCTATAATTAAATATACATTTTTTAAGGGAGGGAACTGCCCTCACAGGGCTGGAGAGGCCAAAGCAGGGTGGGAGAGCAGAGCTTTGCCCCAGCCCTGGGCTGGGAACCTCAGCAGTGCCTCTGCCCCAGTCTCTGCAGGCAGATTCCCAGCAGGATCCTCTCTGTCCATAGGCTGAATTCACGTCAAGGTTTTCTATAAACTTAATTTAAAAGCACATATGTGTAATTAAGGGGCTGTTCACCATCTTGGACCTTCCTTTATGATCCATTGTTCACCTCGTTCTTGGTTTTCCCTCCACTCCTGAGCATGCAGCAACAGAGAAACAGGATGGGCAAAAATAAACCTCAATAAAATAAACCAGGAAAAAAAAAATACTTTCACAAGACAAGTGACTTTCTTTTTCCCTTCAAAGAGGGTTTTTATAGAGGAAGAGGTTGAGAAACATTCCTTTTTGTCAGGCTTTAAGGAATTTCAGCTCCAGCATCCAAGGCAGACTCAGGAGTCCTGTTAATACTTGATTGTTCAGCCTTTGCTTGAGAAAGTATCCCAATTTCAGAGCAGACAAAGACAATGGGATCATTAATAAAATAAATCAGAGCATCTATTCTTGGGGCACTCAGCCAGGGTAGTAAAGTTGTCCTGGAAGGATACAAACACCAGACTGGAAATGAAAACCTGCTGCTATTTTTTATTAATTCTGAATCTCCAGTATTTTCCCTTTTTATTTGTGGCTGGTAATTTGAGGGCAGTGACATCAATTAACAGTTTAATTGGAGTTGCAGGGACTGTCTAATGGGGAAGGCAGGGCTGTGCCAGGTAATAAGTTCCATTTCCAATGAACTCCAAGTAGCAGAAGTGTGGTGAGAGACTTTTCAGCATGAGCCAATCTCCAAACAGGAAATGTTTGATGGGAGAGGGAAATGAGGAGGCAGGTGCTGGTGCTGGGGCAGAAATCAGTCATGGCAGGGAAAGGAAAAGAGTTTCCAGGCTGGAGCTCAGAGCAGAGTCTTTTCTCCCAGGCCATTTATCAGCTTCTCTGAAGTAATTTGGTGGAATTTGGAGTGGTTGTTCCACAAATCTATGGGATGGGAAGCTGGGATGGGGGCAGGAAGTTGTGGGAGCTGCATGGACCTGTTGAGGAGAGAAATCACCTTCCAAGGAGGCCTCTGAGGAGCAGAGCAGGAGCTCAACAGGCTCTGAAACCAACCCTGAGACCCCAACCTGAGCGTGAGGGAGGCTCTGGTCCAGGATCCCTGGGACAAAATAATTCCATGGATCCCACCAGAGAGAGCTGGATGCTTTCCCAAACTTCCTGTGTCCAGGTTGGTATTCCAGATTCACCTGTTTGTTACTGAATTGGGATGGTGTTTGTTCTCCGAGCATCCAGGACCTGTGAGGTCCTGGGGAATGCTGAGGAGAGCGTGCTGGTTATTGAGAGCTTGTTATTTATTTCTGGTTGTTATTTCCTGGTGGTTATTTTGTGGTTGTTATTTCCTGGTGGTTATTTTGTGGTGGTTATTTTTTGGTGGTTATTTCCTGGTTGTTATTTTTTGGTTGTTATTTTGTGGTGGTTATTTTGTGGTGGTGATTTCGTGGTGGTTATTTTGTGGTTGTTATTTTTTGGTGGTTATTTTGTGATTGTTATTTTTTGGTGGTTATTTCATGGTGGTTATTTCTTGGTTGTTATTGAGTGGTGGTTATTTTGTGGTGGTTATTTTGTGGTGGTTATTTTTTGGTGGTTATTTTGTGGTGGTTATTTTGTGGTGGTTATTTTGTGGTGGTTATTTTGTGGTTGTTATTTCGTAGTTGTTACTTTGTGGTGGTTATTTTGTGATTGTTATTTCGTGGTGGTTATTTTGTGATTGTTATTTCGTGGTGGTTATTTCATGGTTGTTATTTCTTGGTGGTTATTTCCTGCTTGTTATTTTTTGGTTGTTATTTCTTGGTTGTTATTGAGTGGTGGTTATTTTTTGGTGGTTATTTCGTGGTGGTTATTGAGTGGTGGTTATTGAGTGGTGGTTATTTTTTGGTGGTTATTTCGTGGTGGTTATTTCCTGGTGGTTATTTCGTGGTGGTTATTTCCTGGTGGTTATTTCATGTCTCATGTCATTTGTAAGACTCAAAAGCTGCCAAGCCACAAACTAAAGACAATTCCCACATTTCAGCACGGGAAGGAAAGGGGCAGCTGGGGACAATCTGAGCAGGAACAGGGCACTGCAACTCCTCACTTCCCATTCTGGCATTATTTCAATCTTCCCTTCCCTCCATCAGTTCTCTGCTCTTGGCTGAACACCCAGGCATGATTTTATTACCCTGTGAAATCAATAAACCTCAACAGAAAGCCTTACGAGCTTTAAATGGTCCAGAATTAGTGTGTGCAGCAGGAAGGGCCCAATCAATCAATCAATCAATCATCCCCAATTAATCTGTTTTGTGGAGGGGCCCCAGATCGATCCCTGGGTGAGCCGAGCCCAGGATTTCCTGAGTTCTGGCAACAGCTGATGGACCTCAAAGTTCTGGAAATGAAATGATTTAAATGAATATTCAAGCATTAAATCAATGCTAAGCAGAACAAGAGGTGACATGTTCTCCTGTTTATTTGAAAATTAAACCTGGACAGCTGTTGAGCAGGGCTATTTTTCATGGATTTATGGTTTGCTGGGCTGGCATTCTGTCTTGTTCATGTCCTTTTATTGGCTTTTGATGCACTAATTTGGAGCTGCATTATAATCACAGTGGTTAGGGATAGATGGCCTTGGGGGTTTTTTTCTCAAGCTGGCAGAGAAAGAAGAAATGATTTGAGTTGTGCAATTCAGCCCCTGAAAAATACCCACAGTTGGTGCCTCTTCTGGGAATGTCAGCAGGGCAGGAAGGGTCCGTGGGCATGAGACCCAGGATAAATAAAGAATTTTATTCCCTTAAGGTGAAGATGTGCCTTGGGAAGCATTGCTGCTCCATCTTTTGGGGGACACAGAAGGATTTATTTTCCTGGGATTGATCCAAATCCTTAAATATATTCTAAAAATGACAGGGGAAGAAAGGCAGTTTGGTGCTAAAGACGTGTTTCAGCTTTGGTGATTTTCCAGGTGCAAACCTGCAGTTTTCAATAAATAATTGCAAACAACTGCAGAAATGTTGGATTGCAGGACTGTCCTCTGCAGCTGTAGGACTGTCACCAAATCCATCTGCTTCCCTGGCTGGTGGCACATTTGTATTCATGTTCCCCATGAAATAACTCAGCTGAAAATATTCTTTATTGGGCTGAGGAACCAAGAATGCTCCACCAGAGTCGGGACTTGTGGCTGCTCTGCCCAGAATTCCCGATTCCCAACAGCATCTGGGACTTTCTGCTCTTTCCTAACAATAATTCCTGATCTTTTAGCTGGAGTTACACAACAGGAAAGGGTCAGAACAGCTGGGAAACTGCTCTGGAGAGTCGTGGGCAGGCAGCACGTGGGAGAACATGTTCAGACATCCTCTGAGCCCCTCAGGTCGGGGTGGGCACTGGGATTTCTGTGGCTGAGGGTATTTATGGAATATTGGCCATGCAGACTCTCAGTCTCCTCTTGGACATTTCCCTCTGGGCCGGGTGGGCCCCTCCTGTCACCCTGTGCCCTGGTTCCCAGTCCTTTATGGGATCTCATGAACACACACAGGAAGATGAGTGAAAAAGGCTCTGGCTAATCCACTGAACATATTCCCCCTTTCTTTTCTCTCCCAAATCAACATGCCTTGCTGCAGAGCTGAAGTGTCTCTTTGAAAGAGCCACCCTGAACGCAGCAGATGATGCTGCAGCTCCCAGTGCAAAGACAATTCCTGAGAGCGTTCAGGAGCCCAGGATACATTTCCATCTCTCCTGTCTGATCTCTGAAGGGAGCACAAAGTGGTGCAGGTGAAACCCATTCAGAAATGGGGAGCTGTTCTGAGGGAGCATTCCTGTTATGGATGTTTGTATGGGCACTGTCATCACCTGATCCAGGTAACCACAGGCCCCGGGGGCATTTTCTGCCCCAGTCTGGGGGTACTGAAATGATTTGGGGTGAAATCCTTTGCTGAGTCATAACACTCCACGTGAAACCTCGGGGAAGCTTTTGGCATCAATAAAAACATCCCCGACCCTCCCTTCAAGGCGAGTCTGGTGTTTACAGCTGCACCACTGCAGCTCTTCAGCTGCTGCACTTTCAAGTGTTCCTGAAAACCACCTCTCATTTTATGACATTTCATCTCCCAGCATTAACAGATAATCTTGTACAATCCAAATAGATTTGCAAGCAAGGCCAATTATCCCGGCAGGAGCAGCTGGGTGAGGGAATCTGTGGGCTGAGAGCAGAGAGAGCTCTGCTGTTTATTGCAATGCCCAATAAATCATTTACAGCCACAACCAATTACCTGTTTATTTCCAGTGCCTGCTCTTCAATTAACAGGGGGAATATGCACCTTTAAAGGAGATCATTCCTCGGGATGCGTTGGATTGCTGCTCCAGCCTGGAGCTGAGCTGTGCTGTTGGCATTTTATTGGCACTCAGTGCTGAGGGTGGCATTGCCTGTGCTCTGCAGGGTGGGGAGTGCAGCTGCAGGGATGCACCCCAGAGCCCCGCAGCTCTTTCCACCCCACAGCCCAGCATTTGTTTCCACCCCAGAGCCCAGCAGCTCTTTCCACCCCACAGCCCAGCAGCTGTTCCATACAGGGAAGGGTTTAGGACTCACCCCTTGCTGTTCTCATAAGGCAAAGGAGCCAGAAACTTCCATGCTCTTTGCCCAGTCATGGGCCAGGTGCCAAGCAGAGATTCCAGTACCTGTACCTCAAACCTGCCAGTTTCATTGGGCAAGGTGCCTAAAAGCCCACTTGGAGCATCAGGTACCTAAGAGACTGCCCAGAACTTCCCAGGGCTTTTTTGGACTGCCTTAGCCAGTGCAAGAGTTCTCTCTGCAGCTTATATTTCTTTTGTTTGATACTGTTTGTTCTTTTTGTCATTATCAAACCCTTTTCTTTTACAAAGCACAGCCAGAGAAGTTGTCTGGCTATTATTAAGCAGCTCTGGGAGGCTGCAGGTCAGCCCTCAGACCTGATACATCTTCAGGGGGTTTATTTCACCCTGGCCATGTGTAAGACTGTATCACAGTGAGCAGACCACTGCTCTGGAAAGCTTTCAGCACCCCAGCTCTGGGTGATCCTGTGCTGGAGCAGGCTGGGATAACCTCCCTGGGCAGCTGCTCTGCACTGGGAAGTACTGCTGGGCACCAGGGGCTCAGCCAAACCATCAACATCCAGCTCAGACACCAGTGCCACCAGTCAGCTCCTTTTACTGGGAGTTCTGGCCTCCCCCTTCCACTGCTGTGACCTGGGAGTGCTCAAACCTGACACTGATGGAACTCCTGTGGTGATGGTGGAGAGCACAGCCCCCAGGGGGAGGAGTTTCTAATATTTATGTATAAATTATGTTTATTTATGTATTTATGGATAAAATTCACAGGGAAGGTCAAACATTGTCCCATTGCCAAAACCTGAGTTCACAGGGAAAGTCAAACATTGTCCCATCCCCAAACCCTGAATTCACAGGGACAATCAAACATTGTCCCATCCCCAAACCCGAGGCACAGACTGGCAGCACTGGGAGTGTTGGGGGCTGAGCTGGGAACAGCTCCAGGCTCATGGCCTGGACTCAGAGCTGGGTTTCTCCAGGAGAATTCCTGGGAACAGATTGCTCCTACACAGCTCCACCCATCTCCCCAAGGACATGGAAAGGATGGATGAACTCCTGTGGAATGGGCAAGTCCAAGGTCAAATCCGTGGAAATTGGGGAACTGTGGGGAGTGTGTGTTCCTGACTGAGATTTGCAAACTAAATGAGGACTGCTCTGCATTTATTTGAATAAATGGATTTTCAGGGATTTTCCATCCCTGGAAGTGTCCCAGGCTAGGCTGGATGGGGCTTGGAGCTACCTGGGATAGTGGAAGGTGTCCCAGGGTATTAAACAAACCATAAAACGTTCTGGAAACCTGAAAAACCAGTGGGGTGGGGACTCTGGAAGGCTCTCCTGAGAGAGCCAGGATTTGCCTTAGTCAGGGAATACTGGGAGCACTGGGAGCACTGGGAACACCGGGAACACTGGGAACACCGGGAACACTGGGAACACCAGGAACACAGATCCATAATGACCCCATGGGACATTCAGTGTCTGTCAAATCTTTTGGTGTCAATTACTTTGCATTATCAACAGAAAGAGTAAAAAAAAAGGAGCAAAGCTTGGTGTGTTTCTATTCCTGGCCTTTGCTGTGCTGATTAATGATTGATGATTAATCCCACAGACATTTTGGTGACAGGGCTGGGAAAATCTTCCTGCCACAGGAGACTTCACCAATTACCCTCCAGACGAAGTGCTGGGACTCTGTAATTTATGGCACCTTTATCTCCTTTGGGATAAGGCAGCAGTAAATACAAGGCAGGGAAAAGTCTTGCAAGGCCAAGAGACTTCATTTGTAAAGGAGAGAAACTCCTCGGCTTTCAAGTTCTTTCCAACTCTTATTTCTGTACAATGAGAAGAGTGACAGAAAACTGCATTTTTATCATCTTTAGTGATTAAATGTTCAAAGCAATTCCTGTGTTCAGTGGATATATTTAGCTGTACAACAGCAAAACATCTCAAAGCAGAAAATACAGAACTACTCTGACTCCTGAGTGGAAAACAGAGGGGGAATTCTCAGAGTTTATCTTGTAAAGCAGCTCAGGAGGTTTGGGGTGCACAAGGAATTCCTGGGGGTGGCACTCAGAGCTCTGGGCTGGGGACAAGCTTGGACTCAGTGATCCTGGAGGGCTTTTCCAGCCTGGATAATTCCATGATTCTCCCTGAGCTCTGCAGCTTTCCTGCAGCTGGAATTTTAACCTGCACAGGGGTTCTGCCAAAGGAGCCTCTGGTACCAGGTCCTGCAGCAGAGCTCAGCTCAAACACAGAATTTTGAGGACTTTTCCCTTCAGCAAACGTTGCTCAACCCCAAGGTCTGAGTAACTCATAAGTGATTAATCATCGCCTCCAGCAGGATTTATTTATTAGGCTTTAATCCATTAACACAAGTTTGAGATGGAAAAGAAGAAACCATTAGGAAGAAAAACATTGTAAATCTTATTCTTCTGGGAACTGTTAGTGGCTAATTCTAGTGAGAATTGCTGAGGCCATGAGCAATCCAGATGTTTATTATTTGGCTAAGGCTGATTTTTCCTTCTTCCTGCAGTTCATTAACAGGGAGTGAGCGAGTTCCTGGGATTGGAGAGGTGGGATGAGAGGGAACAACTGCATGGACAAAGCTCTGATGTGGAGTTAGAGCAAAGCTGCTGGTTCTGTGCTACATCTGTCTGCTTTTCCATTGAATTAAAGCCAGATTTAAACTGGCTTTAAAACCCAAAATCATCTGAAAAGGGATTTCAAACCCACACTGAGACACACAAGGATAGATTTCCTAACTTTACAAAACTTGTTAGGGTTTGCTTAAAAAGCACAGAAATCAACATTTTCAATGGGAAGAGCCACATTTAAATTGTTAAAATCACTGGGAGGAGAAACAAACTCACAAAGCTGAGGGACACTGGAAGAAAACTTGGCTAAATCCACTTTCAGAACTGTTTATCTCAGTTCTGTCAGTCACAGGAGGCTCAGGCCAGTGTCTGGATTCTGAGTGTGCTTTGGGAAGGGCACGTCCTAAAGGGAACCTGTAGGGATTGAAATCAATTCAGCCCTTCTTGGCATTTTTTCTTAATAGCCCTAGGAGGGAATATAAATTCCAGGTCAGGGAATAGTTTAAATGATTTCTCTGTTGTCTGCTGTGCTGCTGAGGAGAAAGGCTTTCCCTTTAAGATGGTTTCTTATTTTCCCTCTGCCTCTCCTTTCTGCAGGTCCTGCTGCAAGCCCATCAATCTGAATCACTGGTGAACAATCTCGTTGTGACAATAAACTGATGGGTGCTGCAAGCTAATCTATTCTAATTTCAATCTAACATATTCTGTACTCAATTGTGATCAGGGGAAAAATCCCTGAATCCATCAAAGGGAAACAAGGAAACGACTCCTGGCTATGTCTATATTGTCTCTAGAATTCCTTGGCTCTGGCTCATCTCTTTAACTTGTGTCTAGTCTTATCCTGCTGAGGCATTTTTACAGAGTTAGAAGTCAAGCAATAAATATATTTGAAGAACATTTTAAAATGGAAAGAATAAGGGAAAATGAGTGAAATATCCTGTTTTCCATCGTGGGCTTCAAAAAGACATTTTTGTACCTAATTGCTTATTCCATATCACAGCCTCAAGGAATGGTTTGGGGTGGAAGGGACCTAAAATCTCATGAGTACAGACTGCAAGGAAATGCCGTGAGTCTGCAGGAAAGGGATTGTTCCAGGTGTGTTTGCATCTCTTCCCGATGCCATGGAAAACCAGGAAACCTCGGGGCACCAGCAGAGGCCAAGGAAAGGAAGATTTCACCAGCACCACCAAGGCTTTTGGACCACAAGGCCAATGAGGTGTCTCATTTTATCAGGAAGGTTGTTCAAAGCACCCAAACCCCAGGAAAGTCCTTGCAGCAGCTGATTTTGGTTGTTCCTTGATTTTATTTCTTGTCAGTAACAGCCAGAAATGCAACTAGAACCATCCCCAGGCAAAAAATCCTGGAGAATTTGCTCCAGACCTTGTCCCTGGAAGCCTTTTCCACACAAATCCACAGATTTGTGCCAGAATCCCTCTGGTTTTGCTCACCCAGGTCACACACAAGGCTTGGAGCTCCTCCTTTTCCCTGTCCCAAAGTGCTCCATTTCAGAGGCACAGAAATGCTCACCACTCCAGAAAATTGCTCCTCCTTGCAGGAATGGGCAGCTTTGTTCAGCACTGTTATTATTTGACTGTAAACTCTTTACAATTGCCATCATTCAGAGGCTTTTTGAAAGGCCACACAGCTTTGCTGAAAATGCTCAGGAGCTCAGGGACTGATCCCAGCTGTTCCAACAGGATCTGCACAGCCTGCAAGCTGTTCATGAATATTGGGGTTGGGGCACTTTTGCAAGGAATCTGGAAATTTGGAAATCAAGGCTTTGCATTTTCCAAAGTCCCACTCCAAGGAGTGAAATTAATCCGAGTTCCAAACAAAATCCTGCATTTCTGTATTAACCCATCAGCAGTTCTCATTTCGAGTATAATGAAAACATATTTTGTCACCTAAGTAAAAAATACTTTGAATTTGTTAAGCATTTTCCATCTAAGAACAGGAAAACATTTCAAGCCCTCAGCCTGCTTGGTGACTCAGTCCATTGGTAACTCACACCTTTTATTGGCAGGGAGCACTGGGGGAGGTTTTTCCTTCCAGGAGCTGCTCGTGGTCCTTGGGTGGGACTCAGCAGTGAGCAGGGCAGCTCTGATGTGCAGCTTCCTCCTTGCACTTCTGCCCCTTTGCAGGAGCTCTGGTGGGTTTGGAAAAGCAAAACATGAAGTGGCAGCTTGGAAATACAAGTCCAGATGGCTCAGTCGGATTTCACAGCAAGGCATGGAGCAGTTGTGGGGAAAAAAGGGGGGAAAAGGTGGGAAGAAAGGGGGAAAAAGGGGAAAAAAGGGGAAAAAAGAGGGACAAAACGGGGGAAAATGGGAAAAAGGGGGAAAAGGGGGAAAAGAGGAAAAAAGAGGGACAAAAGGGGGGGAAAGGAGAAAAAAGGGGAAAGAAGGGGGAAAAAAAGGAAAAAAGGGAAAAAAAGACCTGCCTGTTTTCTCCAGCTTAGCAATGCTCTGCTTGGAAGGAAGGGAGTTCACTTGGAGCCAGTTAGCTCTGAATGCCAACAGGACTAAAATTCCCTCATTAATACACAAAGATTCTTAATTGTGACCTGTGTGCTCTTCATGAGCTGAAATCAGCTGAATTTTTGTCCCTAAGGAATGGTTCCAGGAGTTCTTTGGCCTCCACTGAGGTTCCTTGGGAATCCCATCTCCCAGGGATGCAGAAATTGCCCCATGGCAGGGAAATGTGCAGTGGTTGGTGCAGTGTGACTCAAGGGAAGTTTTTATTCCACGTTTGGTGACAGCTTTGCAGCCCTGCACGAAGGATTTTGCAGCATGGGTAATTCAGGACTGCTCCAAGGATTTGACCCACAGCTCCAAAATTCAGCTCAGCAACCACAGAGTAATTGGGATTATATCAAATTATCAGCAAACAGGAATCTTTTCCCCTGGAGCAGCAAGGGGTCAGAATCTTAACTGGTGGTGGCTTTTCTTCATTCCCTTGAGCTTGTTAATTAGCAAATGAGAGTGTAATGAATTAGCAAATCCAATAACCTGGGATTCCTCTCTGTCCTTCCCTGCTCCTGCCAGGCTTGGACTGGCTCCACACTCCAGGCAGGAGAATTTCCATGGGGCTGGGCTGGGTTTGGCACAGGCAGCAGCTGTGCCTCTGACAGGACTGAGCAGATGAGATTAAAAACTTCTTAAGTCACACAGAACAGCAGCAGAGGAAACAAAGAAACCCACACCATAAAACTTCCTTGTTTGGGTTTTTTTTTAAAGTCTGAGATAAATTGGAAAAAATCTATTAAATTAAATTGATTAATTATAATTTATTTATTTATTTAGTAAACAAATTAATGATATTTAATTCATTAATGAAATTATTATTAAGTTGATTTAATTTGTTACTTAAAGATTATTAAATTAAGTTGGTATTTCACTTGATTGGGAATTTGGTCCCTGTCTCTCTCTCAAGCCCTTCCTGCTCAAATATCCAAAATATTTTGTTGATCAGTGTGGTTCCCTGTGCCACAGAAGCCCAGGGTGGCTCAGGGACAGGAGCAGGTCGCAGCAAGGCCATCCCAGGGCTCAGGGTTGTGCCCAGCCTGCTCTGGGATATCCCCAGCCAGGGAAACTCCTCAGGGCTGATCAAATTCTGTCAAAGATGTGCAAAGCCCTGCAGGAATCTCTTCCAAACTCCTCCCCAGGGTGGCACAGCAGCAGCCAAAGGCTGTCCCCAGCTCAGATGTGCCAGCAAACCTGGGCTGTCCCAGCAGAGTCCCCGGAGTGAGGCAGTGCCCCTGCAGTCTGTGATATCACACTCGTTCTCCTGGCCACAGGCCCAGGGATTTTTGCTTGTTGGAGGCTCCTCTTTGTTTTTGCTGAATCCCAGAATCCCAGAATGACAAAGGTTGGAAAAGAGTCCCAGGTGTGCCCATCCCCACCTTGTCCCCAGCCCAGAGCACCGAGTGCCACCTCCAGGTGCCACCTCCAGGGATGGGCACCCCAAACCTCCCTGGGCACTTCCAAGGCCTGAGCCCCCTTTCCATTGGGGAATTCCTGCTGCTGTCCAAGCTGAGCCTCCCCTGGCCGAGCCTGAGGCCGTTCCCTCTCCTGCTGTCCCTTGGCACAGCCCCATCCCCACCTGGCCCTGAGCTCCAGGTCCATGAGCTCGATCAGCACCAGGATTAATGAACTCCAAGGTGGGCTTTGCATTTCCCTGAGATTTCACAGCTTCCTAACTCTCAGGAAAACCATGGAATGTGTGCCTGCCTGGGCTGGGGAGAGCTGCTGCCACAGCCTTTGCTACTTCAGAAACTTCCCCAGTTTCATGCCCAGAGAGAAAAGAAGAAATGTTTCCCTTTTGACTTAATGCAGAGGCACTTGAGGATAATGAGGAGCTGAATTCCCAGCACCCACCCCCAGCAGTGATGGATTTTTGGGTGAGAGATGATGTGAGCAATCATTTGACTGGAGCAGTCAGATATGGCTTAGCACCTGCAGGAATGACTCAGGAGCTCTCAGCTTGATCAGCTCCTCTCATTTCCCTTGGGAATTTTGGAGATGTTCTGTTGCCTGTGGAGGTGCCAGCCCGTGCAGGGGATCTCAGAGAATTGTGGCAGCTCAGGCTGGTGCAGAGGGTGCTGGGCAGCTCTCCTGCCAAAAATGACTTTTTAAGGCCTTTTCTGCTAAGGCCGAGGTTAATCCAAGAGTGGATCCTGGTGGGAATAAGCAACGATTCCTCATGAATAACAAGAGCACAATCAGGCCCTAAATGAGACATTTATTCAACCTTTCTCATCTGTCCTCTCTAAATCACCTTCCCTGCGTTGGCATCTCGTGTCCCTGGAGGAGAGCACTGAGTAACTACGGCTTTATTGCAGGAGGCAACAGCAGGAGGAGGGAGGATGCTTGGAAAGGATATTTTGGGCACATTGTTCATAGCCGTGGTTGGTCCAGGCCAGCAGGGAGTGGTGGTGACCTTCAAACAGGGTCAGTGCAGTGCAAATCCAGGCAGGGGGGAAGGAGGAGCCTCTGAGCACCTCCAAATTCCCTGCTCAGAGTTCCCAGTGGGATCTGCAGTGTCCCAAGGGACAGAGGGGTGCACATTGCTCGTGTCCTTTCCAAACTGAGGTGCTCAGATTTTTCAGCACCTCGTGCTGTATTAATGAAGAATTCAAAGTTTGGTATTAACACAATCTCCTCCTGACTCCAAAGATCTTCTTGCACTTCCCACGGCTTTCCAAGAGTTCTTTCCAAAAGTTCTCTCCCCCCAGTACGGAAGGAATCTTTCAAGGTTAAAATCACAAAGACAGATAAGACCCCACTTACCACCCCCAGCCATTTCTTGGTGCTCTGCTCCTCCCTTGGGCACAAAAGCCCAGGAGGTCTCAATTTCATGCAGTGTGTAAAAATTTCTGGGTGCAGAGGCTGCACTCACTAAACCATGACTAAAAGGGCTTGAAGGGAGATTCCAAGGGAAAAAATAATCCATGGGCACAAGGAAAAAAAAATCCCATGTTAATTGAGCTTTCCAAGTGGTACCAGCAGCCCTGACAGAAATAAAAATTTCAGGATGTGCCCTAAAGAGCAGAGGGAGAAAGGACAGAGGCAGCAGCCCTGGGGTGACTCTGGGATGAGGGTGGGGGTTAATGGAGAGATGGAAAATGTACATCACTTCTACATGGATGCCCAAAATACACAGACAGCTATTTTCTCAAGTGGCTAGGAATAGTTTAGAGATTTTTTTTTTCCAATCAAATAGCACGGGGAAAAATAGTCTGCAGGGGCTGGTGAGGAATGAGGGGATTTTGAGAGAGAATGTTACAGAACATAATAACTGCTCCTTTCTGCCATTTCTGTCCCTAAAATCCAAGCTGCTTTTTGTGGTTTTGGAAGAGGAGTGAGGAAATGAAAACCTGACAATGCCTTTGCTCCCTTGGAGCTGACAGCAGCTCAGGAGATAACAATAAACAAACGAGGAGAAGGGGAGCAGAGGAATTGCTCATCACCACCTCCAATTTCTGCAGCTCTGCCTTAAAGTAAAATGCAGATTTTTGAGGGAAAAAGCCGAAGAACAGAACCAAATGAAGCAGAATAAGCAGAAGAAGCTTTTCCCTGCTTCCTCGGGGGGGAATTCAACAGCTGCAAGTGGGTTTTAGATCCTGTGCCATTCTCATTCATCTTTGGCCTCCCCTCACTTCACACTGTCAGTTTTGTTGAGCTGCTCTGCATGAAAAGTGCTTTTGATGTTTGGCAGGGGACCAGCGGGAGAGAGACATTTCAGCAGCTCTGCCCTGTGGGGATAGAACTGCTGGATGTGACTGATCCAGCTGGGAAATCCTTCCCGCTGCACTTCACTCCTGCAAACGATTCCTCTCCCTCCTGCTGCGGGTCCCTCCTGTCCTACAGGTCTGAGCCTGTTCCCTTTTCCAACAGGAGAAGAGAGAACCTGGAGCATGGGAGCTGCTGATGCAGGGCTTTGGGGAATCCAGGGAAAGGAGCACTGATGCTGTCTGTGAGCCAGGGAAAAAACACAGGAATTGATTACTGAACACAGGGAGCAAGGGAGAAAACATAGGAATTGAGCACTGAGCATTGAGAACAAGGGAGAAAACATGGGAATTCATCACTGAACACAGGGAGCAAGGGAGAAAACACAGGAATTCATCACTGAGCACAGGGAGCAAGGGAGAACACAGGAATTGATAACTGAACACTGAGAACAAGGGGGGAAACACAGGAATTCATGACTGGACACAGAACAAGGGAGAACACAGGAATTCATCACTGAACACACAGCAAGGGATAAAACACAGGAATTCATCACTGAGTACAGGGAGCAAGGGAGAAAACACAGGAATCAATCACTGAGCATTGAGAACAAGGGAGAAAACTTGGGAACTGATCATTGAGTACACAGCAAGGGAAAACACACAGGAATTCATCACTGAGCACATGGAACAAGGAGGGAAACAGGAATTGATCACTGAGCACAGAACAAGGGAGAACACACAGGAATTGATCACTGAGCACTGAGCAAGGCAGAAAAGGCACCTTCAACCTGCCACCTTCCTGACTTTGAGTGTTCATCTAATGAGGAAACTCTCTGGAACTCTGATTCCCTCATCCCACTCCCTCTGTGAGACACCAGAGCGGGTGGGGATTCCTCCCAGGGGATGCCCCAGCACAAGAGAACTTTGTGCTCATCACAGCAATGCCAGAAAAGCTTCCCTGTGGTGTTTTCACTCCCCAGGGAGTTCCTGTGTTGTGCTCCACCTGCTCTTGGTCAGATTTTTCCTCCCTAGGACAGCTTGAATGCTCTTTGTCTTATCCAGGGAGCCACGTGAAGGAACATCCTTGCTCCCACCTCTTTCTTGGGAGAAGCAGAGCAGCAGGAAACACTTCCATGTTTTATTTCTAATTTTCTGGAAAAGAATGGAAAAGAAAATGAGACAAACTTGGTGGGGCAATGCCAAGCCACAAACTGTCATTAAATGAGAGAACCAGTTCTGCATGGATGAAGCCTGAGGTTTGAATGGGATCCACGGGAATGTTGGATTTATTCCCTCTGAAATCCAGGCAGGTGGAGCAGGAGAGGAATCCTGGACGTTCCCAGGGGCAGCACTGAGGACATCTCACATGGCCCCAGCCCAGCCTCCTCCTGGGAGCTCAGGAAACTCAGAACCGATGGCTGGGACGTTTTGGCACAGGCTGCTGCACTCCCAGGCTCTCCGGGGAGCAGGAGGAAACCAGGAATTCATTCTGCTCCCCTCAGGCATGGATCACTCCCAAAGTTTGACCAAACACAGGTTTCCTTCACAGCTCTCAGGGGGCAAAGGACATCAGATATTTCCTTCAAAGGAGACCAGCTGCAGCCCTGGGACAGAAAGGGCTGGGTAGGGGCTTGGAGGACCTCGAGCTTGGCACCAAATCTTTCCCTTTCTTCTGTCCTCAGCCAGGGAAATGTGCTCAGGATTTATTCCCTGCTCCCCTTTTACCAACTGACCATTTCCCAGAGCTTCATTTTCCTGCTGAAGATTGAGATTTTTAATTCTTGTAACAAAACTCGTCCCAGAGGTCCAGAAATTCCTAATTAACTTTAGGATTACACATCAAACAGTGCTCCCAGCTCTGTGCTGGCACAGAGGCTTTGGGGCAGAACTTCTGGGATGTCACTCCTGGCTGTGCTTTGAGGCCTGGGGTGGTGGAGATGCCATGAGCTCCACACTGCCCTTTTAAAGTGAACCCCCCTCAGTTCCAGGCCCCAATTTCATCTCCCAATTGAACTTGTCTGAGGAAAGAAATGATATTTTTAGGCTTATTAAGCTGGATTTTCTGCCAGCAGCACTGAGAGGCTGGACTGCACACATATGGAAATGAGTTCTTATCTGGCCCCACACACTCCTGATGGAGCTCTGGGCAAGACCTGGTTGGAGGAAAATGTGACTTTGTGGGCAAAACCAGTCAGTAAAACTTCACTTCTCCCTGTGGGAAATCCAGGCACAGAAAATTCTCAAAATCTTGTGCATGCAGCCCAAACACAGCAGAGAATACAGGGCTCCACCTGAGAGCTTGGAAAAGGCTTCCAGATTTAGAGACCATAAGCAAAATTGTGGGTTTGGACTTTAGATAGAAACATGTCAAGCTGGGTAGTGGAAAGTTTTAAGGTTTTAAAGTTTGGATATAAAATCAGTTATAGAAATAGTAAAAAGTTTTAAGGTGTAGCAGGTAAGTCTGTGTGTCACTATAGGTCTGGATAAGAAAGCCTGCATTGTGGCAGGATGCGTGATCCAGTTTAATTTGCTATTGGGTGAAAATTAAAACAATTTGTGTGGCAGCAGATAATAAAGGCTAATAAACCTTTAAAACCTCTGTAACCTGGGGTCTTGTGACCACTGACCATGGACACCTGACCTCTCACTTGTGCTGTGATGTTCTCACTCTTTCATGGGGCTGAGGCAATCAATCCTGCTATAAACACCTCTCAGTGGTCCCACTGATGCCTCATGTTTGAACTTTCATATTTTCAGGTTCTGTGGTGCCCAGGGGTGCAGCTCTGAGCTCACAGTCAGTGTCACTCAGCTCTCTGCACACAGCAGGGACACAAAACAAATCCTTGTCCTGCTGCACACCAAGGACAACTTTCAGCCCAACAGCACAAACAAGGGTGGCTGGAGGGAGGAACAAGAAGGATGGGACCTCACAGCCTGGAGCTGGGATTGGACAATTCAACCCCAATGTGCAAATGGACCAAAACTTATAAAAGTGTGAGGCCTCATGACTGGTCAGCCATTTTGTGTCCATTTTGGGTCCATTTTGTGTCCATTTTGGGTCCATTTTGGATCCATTTTGTGACCATTTTGTGACCATTTTGGGTCCATTTTGTGACTATTTTGTGCCCATTTTGGGTCCATTTTGGGTCCATTTTGTGACCATTTCAGGTCCACCTTGGGTGTAGCCCTGGCCAGGCCCTCTCCTACCCAAGGTGTACCCTAAAGGCCTTTCAATAAATCTCTGCTTTATTCTCCAGCTCTGTTCACTCTGTTCCAGCTCAGCCCTCCCAAGGCATCACCGTCTCTCACACAAGCCCAACATCTGCCATTGGAGAGAACCTTAAACTGCATTTGCTCCTGGAGCTTTGTCCCAGCTTTGGGGACAGGCTGGGTCACAGCTGGTGGCACAGACAGAGCTGCTCCCCACCTGGCCTGGGTGTCAGGAACGTGGCAGGAACACAGAAAACAAAATAACCTGCAAGGCCCTGGCCTGGTGACGTTCAGGGGCTACAGGACCAGCATAAATCCAATGTTCCCCTGTGATTGATCCAACCAGAATCCAAATTACACCAAACCAGATCTCCATGAGGGGAGCTGGGAGAATATTTAACATCCTCCCCATGGCAGGTGTTATATACAGGAGGTAACAACCAGAATTCCTGTAAAAATGACATTTTTGTGGCTTTTAAAGCACTAATTTCACAATCTCCTCAGCCAGACTGGATGAATCATCAGGCCGTGCTGTCACTGGTGGAAGTGCACCAGATGGAGGAGCAGCCACCAGAGATCCCCCAGGAACCTCCTCAGGGCTGGGATGAGAACTGGGATGGAACAAAACTCCTGGAGAGGCTCTGCAGGACCCCTGGGCCACAGGATCTGTGATGGGTGAGTGCATTTTGTGTGAAATGAAGCACTGGGATCATCCATAAAGCTGTCACAGCTCCTCCAGCTGCTCCTGTGTGCTGAACATTAAATCTTTATGCATTACAGAGCAACCTCAGAAATCTTTATGTATTATATTGCAACCCCCAGAAATCTTTATATATTATATAAATTATATATTATATATATTATATTGCAAATCTCAGAAATCTTTATGCATTACATTGCAACCCTCAGAAATCTTTATATGCATTACAGTGCAACCTCAGAAATCTTTGCAACCCTCAGAAATCTTTATATGCATTACAGAGCAACCTCAGAAATCTTTATATATTATATAAATTATATATTATATATATTATATATATTATATTGCAACCCTCAGAAATCTTTATGCATTACATTGCAACCCTCAGAAATCTTTATGCATTACAATGCAATCCTCAATTACTTGATTGCATTCCATGCTGATGGAGGATCTGGCTCAGGCACTGGGGGAATTCTGTGAGATAAATCAGGCACCCAGCAAGGCACTGCATGTGGAAAGGCTGGGGTGAGGCACTCAGATGTGCCCTGGGACAGGGGGGACAGGGGGACAGGAGCTGCTGAGCAAATCCGTGAAATGCCACCCCCTGGACTGGGTGCTCACTGTGCTGAGGTGTCTGACACTCCCAGGTGCAGCTCCAGGGCTGTTTGTGCCCTGCTGGAAGTGCAGGAACAAACCAGTGGCACTGATCCAGTGAGGAGTGGGGCAGGAAAACTGCTGGAGGCATCCCAAATGTGTCCCTCAGCAGCACACACTTCTGGGGGTTTAGTCTGAGCAGTGAATTCAGGAAGGCAAAGAAACCCTGGTGAAATGTGAAGCTCCCACATTGGTGCCATAAGTGATGTTTAAAAAGGTTTTAAAAGCTGCATATTGAGAGGAGAAAGGTGCTTTGGGGTGGGTTTGGTGGTGTGAGTAGGAAAAGGCCACCCCAGTGGCATCTTTACCCCAAAGGTATCACATTTCCCTGCCATCCCTGGGCACTCGTTAAAGCAGACTCAGGTGTCTCCATTTCTTGTCCCTTTTGATCAATTCTTGCCTTGTGAGCAACACCTGTCACTAAACAGCTTTTCCCTCTCCTCTGCAGTGAATGTCTGTCTCCACTGATTGCCTTCAGCTGATTATTTCCTAATTCTGCCCAGAAAATGAAATTATTTGATCACCCAAAGGGCTTTGCTTTTACCAGTAAGAACATCTCTGCAACCACTTAAAGTCTTTTCAGGGTAAATGTGGTACAAATCCTTTCTCTTCCTCCACTTTAAAAAGGAGAAATCAAAGATTAAATGCTCTGACTATTGCTCCTTCCCTGCAGCTTTTCCTTTCTTCCCAATACCCAGTTTTCAAAATAACAGAATGCATTTTGTCACTAAAATCTGAAGTTTTGGAAAGAAGGCACAGCTCCAGCTGGAGAGGGTTAAGTTCCCTTTTCCCTTATCTTACATTTCCCTCTAGTGGCTGAGCCCTGGAGCATCAGCACCCAAAGGGAGGAACTGCAAGGTTTTCCTGCTTTTTTTAAATAAAATATTTCTCTTTAAAATATTTTAAAGAGAAATCTCGTTGTACCCTGCTTGTCTTGCTTTGCTCGGTGTGAAAACTCAGCTTTGCTGTTGCAGGGCTCAGGGATAACAGGACACAGGTGCTCCCACTCTCCTAAAACCTCCCTTTTTTGGGGAAGGTAAAAACTCCTGTGGTGCTCAGATTTGGGGGTAGAGGAGGAGTTAAGGGGAATGTGAAGAGGAGTAGTTTTGGTTTGGGACTCTCAGATGTGCACAGTCCCAGAAATGTTGTTCTGGTGAGACAAGACCCAAAATTTCCTTTCTAGTAGGGCTTTCTCCTCCAGAGAAGCACCCCAAGACAAGGCTGGACTTCCAAACTGGGTAAGTCTGGCTGGATTTAAATATCATAAAAAGCAAGGGAAGGTTTAAAAGATTCACCCATCAATGCTCCCCTGCCTCACTTCTCCACTTCATGGCAAGATGGTCATGCCAATAATGAGAAGAAAATGAAGCTTTTAAAAATACCCTGTTCAAGAAGTTATTTTGGTATTTTAAATAACCATTTTTGGTTATTGTACCTTCTAATCAAAGGTGGTTGGGGCAGAGGGGATGTGAAGGGTCCATGTCTGAAGCCTGTGGGGTGCCCCAAAAAGCACCAGGGAGGCTGCAGGCTGTGCTCCAGGACATGCTGTGCCTGGGACAGCCACCTCCCAGCTGGAAAATTCTATGGCACAAAATCCGAGCTCTGAGGGCTCAGAAGCTGAGTTTATTTCCCTCTCTCTATTTGAAATGAGTCTCCACAAGAAATGTTTTCAAGGAAAAGAGCTTCTTTCTCATAAATACTTGAAAGCAAACATGGAATTTCTGTTCACCTCAGGAAGATGATGGCATTCCTCAGCTCTGTCTATGGCTTTGTGCTCGTGTGTGTGTGTGGGATTTTTCTTTTTTTCCTCAAACCACAATGATTTTGTCAAAACTGTCTGAGTCTGAAAGTCTCCTGAGCAAACATTGCAGAACTGAGACTGTGCTTTGGGAATGCTGCAGGAGAGGAGCTCTGACTGAGAGGAGGCTCAAAGCAGCAGGAAAACCTCCAGGGAAAGTGGGATTTGCTAGGGGGGAGAGAGGGTGAGAGGAGAGGGCAGCTGGGGATGTGTTTGTTTGGGATCTGCTCTGGGTGAGGAGAAAATCAACCAAAAACTGACACAGGGATTGGCAAATCAGGGCCAGCTTTAATTTGGGGTATTTTTTTAAGCAAAGTACTGAATGAGCTGTGACCAGGAGGCAGAGGTGAAGGGAGAAGCCTCTCCCGTGCTGCATTTTCAGAGCAGGACCTGGCAGAGGAGGACTTTGTGTCCCTGGACACAGTCTGGAGTCAGGAGCAGCACAGGGATGAGCTCAGAGCCTGCAGGTTTTTATCCTGGGCCTGCCTGGGGTGAGGCTGAGCTGTGCTGGAGCCTTCAGCAACCAGAGCACCTCAAACTCACAGTGCCTGGGCTGCTTCCCACACCCCCCCAAGGCTCTGGAGGGAGGTTCCAGGGCTGCTCCTGCCCTCGGGCCACCCCAGTTAATGGGGAAAATCTCTGGGAAAAGGAGGAGATGCTGGTTTTGCTCCACCCTTTGGGTTTTGCCCTTGGTTTCTCTTAGAGAAATGGAGTTAAGGCCATATTTTGCTCACATGTTTGGTGTTAAACCAATCCACAGAATCCCTGAGGTGGGAAAAGACCTCCCAGCCCATCCAGTCCAGGCTGTGCCCATCCCCAGCCCACAGCACTGAGTGCCACCTCCAGGAATTCCTTGGACACCTTCAGGGATGGGCACTCCAAACCTCCCTGGGCAGTTCCAATCCCTGAGCACCCTTTCCATGAGGAAATTCCTGCTGCTCTCCACCCTGAGCATCCCCTAAGAAGGAGCAAACCCAGTCTCTGTTGAGGCTCTGGCTCCTGGCAGCCCTTTGGGCACAGAGGAGCTGCAGGGTGGATGCCCAGCAGAGCCTCAGGAATGGGCACAACTGCCCAGAGGCTTCTGAATCAGCCAAAAACATGAACTGAATTCAGGGAAAATGACAAAAAAAAAAAGGAACTAGACTGAAGAAAATGACTGCTTGTACATTTTTTTAAGGAATTGCTCTGGAGCTTGTTCATTCTGAGATGAATTGTGAGCTTTAGCCTCATTGGTGAGCTCACCCTTGGTCTGAGGCTCTAATGGGGATTTATCCATCAGAAAGTGCCCTGAAACTGCTCCACTTTCTACGAAGCTCCCCCTGGCAGATCAGTCACTGCAGATTAAAGCTGGGAGTGAATTTCTGACTCAGAGGTAAAAGACACAAAGTCATCCTCGATGACGGAAATTCTTTATAGGGTTTCTTTCCCCTTTTCGAAAGTTGTTTGCCTAGAAGAAGAGGACTGAGGTTGTAACTGGAGCACATGACAGAAACAAATGGTGTGTTTGTGTTCCTGCAGGCAGGTGACTTAATCTTTCAGTATTTTAATTTTGTGATATCACATACCCTGGTAAATCCCCCCTGAGACTGTCAGTGTGCCGAGACTGTCAACGAGAATTTCTTGGAGGGAAGGTAGAAATGATGGAATGAGATTATTAAAACAATGAAGGGAGTTGCAGAAGTGGAAGAGGGAAGTGGATCAGGTGCCCTTTTCAGCTGTAAATTAGTTCTTGGTGCACTGAGCTTGGGCAGTGCTGATGTTTGGGTGTCTCTGAATGTCAGACCCCATTCAAAGAGCCTGGAGTGGATGAGGGGGAATGGCTGCAACTGCCAGAGAGTCTGGATGGGGTATTGGGCAGGAATTGTTCTCTGCGAGGGTGGGCAGGCCCTGGCACAGGGTGCCCCTGGATCCCTGGCAGTGCCCAGGCCAGCCTGGATGGGGCTTGGAGCAGCCTGGGACAGTGCAAGGTGCCCTTTCCCTTCTCCTGTGCTCCCCATTCCTCTCCCCATTTTTGCCTTTTCTCCCAATCTGCCACAGTGAGATAAAATCTCATCCCATTTTTACTATAGAGTGCAGGGTTTTTTCCTCTTCCCAAATCTGTTATCCTTCCCTCCACCATGGCTGGGCTGTCTTGGAGTAGCAGGACAAAGAGCAGTGGGATAAAAAAAAACAATTTAACTCCTGTGTGCCCTTTGCAGGGTGTCCAAAGCCAATCCCCTCGTGCAGAACAGGCTCCTGGGTTTTACTCCCCCAGTTCAGTTCTGGTCTGAAGTTGGCCAAGCTTTGGGCTTGAACAATTTTTCATTTCCTAAAATAAGCCACTGGCAGGATTTGGTTTTGATGTCATCTCGAGGCCCTGCAGACTTGCCCTGGTCATGTGGATGGTGTTGGCACCAAAGCGAGACTTGGAGTCACGGTGGAAAATACATCCATTGCCCAATTTGAATGTCAGCAGCACAAGCGAAGTTTCTGATGCCAGCAGTGATCTCAAAAGTTTTAACGAGGTCTGAGCTTGGAGAAAATGGTCACAAAGTTTGGATAAACTGCAGCTTCTCTTGGGCTTTTTTGGAAATCACCGAATTTTGGGAGTTCAGGATCTGCTTGAACACTGCAGATAAAGCAAAGGGTAAACCAAGGCCTGGAATTAAATACAAGGAAAAATTAAAAATGGGTGTAAACTGTATAACTGTCAGGCAATGTACATGATTCAAATCAAAGTGTTTCATGCAGCTTTATTTTTATTCTCTTCAAAGCAGAGGAGCTGAATGCCCTTGAGGGAAGGGAGTGTGGAGGGAAGGAAAAGGAATAAAAGACTCGGGGTGGTTGGGAATTTCAGACATTCCAGAAGGGAATGGAGGCCAGGTTGTGACCAGAGGGATGAGGAGGAGAGGGAGGCAGGCTGGGAGGGGATGGGGACAGGGTGGGGACAACCCTGGGCCAGCTTGGAGCAGGTTCTTGTCAGGGAGAACTTGAGGCTTCTGCCGGCCAACAGGAGCAAATAAAATAATCAGGAGCAAATAGAACAAATAGGAGCAAATAAAAGGTTTTGTTCCTGTGCGGTTCTGGTGACCTTACAGGAGCAAACCCTTTTATTCCAGTTGTGGCCGTGACTCCTCCTTGCCCTCTTTCCTGTCCCTGCGTGGCTCTGCCTCCCGTGGGGTGCCCGGAGGTGACACAGTGACAACGTGACCCGCCGGGACTTCCGTGCTTTCAGTTTGGCTTTGCCTTCTCCAAGTGCTGCGAGGGTCTGACAGAGCAGCCACTAAACCCGGCTGAGATCACAAGTTCATTGTTAAACATGTGTAAAAGCCCAGAAAATCACTCCCTTTGCAAGGGGGTGCTGTGGATTTGGGGGATGAAAATCTCACAGCTCCAGCTGCCTCTAGAGTTTGTCTCAGAGAATTGGTGCCTTTCTGTCAAATTACAAATTCTATTGGAAAAAAATCACCCTCAGACTTTATTCTGATGTTTTACTTTGCCACCAGCTAAGCACTGATGAGAATTGGGAGTTGTGTATGTTTAGCTTTGCTTCTTATGAAATTAAAATCTTCCTTGTTTGTATTTAATCTCCACTTTAACTCCTACTGCCATTCCCCAAGTGTCAGGTACAAATAAGAGGAGGGAAATCCTGACCCGGGGAGGTGAACACAAGGGATTTGTTCATTCTGAATTAAATATTCTGTTGTTTAAATGAGCAGAAAGAGAACTGCAATTCCTCAGCACCTGGAAACCAAATCAGCCAAATCCTGACTCCAAAACTGGTGCAAGTCACCATGCAGAGGTACAGGACTGTGCTGGCATGGAAAATAAGTGACAAGAATGGATTGGTCAATGTCCAGTGGGACGTGGTGGGGTTTTATGTCAAAGAGAAGCATTGGAAATTCATGTTTGAAAAGGTTTCCTTAGCAAATGAAGAAAATCAGTTTATTTATCATGGTCTGTGATAGAGAAACCAGTGCCATCCATGCAGAATGAGGTTCAGGCTGGACAGCAGCAGGAGTTTCTCCATGGAAAGGGTGGCCAGGCTTTGGAAGGGGCTGCCCAGGGAGGTTTGGGGGGAAATATTAAAGGTAAGAAGGCTTTTGGAAATCTGTGAAAGCAGGCTCCAGAAAGAGCAGAAGAATTGAGAATTAGCTGCAACTGCGGAGTTTGAAAGTAGGAGAAGTTACAATAGTACAGCAAGCCAGGACATAAAACAATAATCTGAGTCTTGGGTTTGGCAGCAGAAAAATGTGCTTAGCAAGACAGGAGAAAGTTTTAAGCTTAATAATAGAATATTGTTTATTGTTAATAGAAAGCATCCCCGTTTGAAGCAGGTGCATGTGTGCTTTCAGTGATGAGCTACAACAATTGTCTGTGAGCTTTAGCAATGTGCCATTGGCTGGAAAACTTTTAAAATGCCCTGAAACAAAGAAATCTTTGGCTGCTGCTGGCAGACGTGACCTGTTACCATCCTTTAATTGTGTAAAACCCTTTTATGAGGCTGATGTTGTAATCAAGGAACGCCTGGCAGTAATCCTGTCCCGTTTGTGCCCACAGCCCAACACAGCTTGGAGTCACTGGAGGTGGCACTTGGAGGTGGCACCTGGAGGTGGCGCTCAGTGCTCCGGGCTGGGGACAAGGTGGGGATGGCACAGCCGGGGCTGGCAGGGCTTTCCCAGCTCAGGAATTCTGGAATTGTGAGGCAGCAGAGGAGCCCCGTGCTGGCACAGCCGACACTCCAGCACAGCCGAGGGCTCTCAGCGCCGGGCCCGGAGCCAGTTTCGGGCTGTGGGTTTTGAGGTCAGGCCGGGTGTCCCAGGCTGTGCTGGGGAAGTTCTGCCGCCGCCTCCTCCTTTATTCATTCATTACATAACGGAGCTGCCCGCGCAGCCCGGCCCCACTGAAACCACAGCCGTGTTTTGACGGGAGCTGCTCCGGCATCCCTCGAGAACCTCGGCCAGGGAGGGGCAGCCAGGGAACCCTGGGGAGGAAACAGCAAAGATGGGACAGGACCAAAGACAGGACCGAGCTGTGCCGGGACTTCCAAACTCAAACTCTGGGAATGGGGGCGGGGATGTTGCATTTAATTTTTTTTTTCTTTCCTTTTTTTTTTTTTTCCTATTAAATGTATGAGCTGGTATTTTTTGTTTATTATTTTTTATTAATTTTATTATTGATTTTATTATTTTATTTAATTTTATAATATTTATTTATAATATTTTATTTTATTATTAATTTTTATATTACAGTCTTACAAGCTGTGAGTTCTACAGCACTTTTAGCTAACAAATTAAAAAAAAGGTTCTCTATCTTTTTTTCTACAAGGTCTTTTAAGGATAAACTATTTAATTAAGAAATGACACTTAAATTATTTTTACTTTTAACTTAATAACTAACTACTTGTGGCCCACAAAGTGGACTTTTCTATCTAATTACAAAATATTACTTAGACTTATGAAGAAGAAGGTGAAAAAGAATTAGCCTCTGCTCTAAAACTTTCATCTTGCTTTATATATATATTACTGTATTCTAAAACTTTAAAAAGTTTTTTACTATGTGATATTACATACTTTTAATTAAACTACACACTCATAATTCTAGCTCTGTCATTTAATTTTGGAAGTTTCTCCATGGCTTTAGGTCAATGCAGTGTTTGCTTGGGGGTCAGTGTTTGTTAGCACAGAAAATCTGAAATTCTCAGTGCCAGGGGTCCAACAGGGGCTGAGTCCTGTGGGGGCAGTGCCAGGCTCAGGGGGGATCCCAGGGCAACAAATCCAGGCTGGGATTGCAGCAGCACCTCCCTCCATCCATGATCCATGGATTATCCAGGAGGATTTCCCTCCCGGGGTGGAATATTTCCCTCCTAGAGAGGAATGTTTCCCTCCCGGGGGTGGAATATTTCCCTCCTGGGGGTGGAATATTTCCCTCCTGGAAAGGAATATTTCCCTCCTGGAGTGGCTGCTCAGGCACTGCTCAGGCACTGTCCCCAGGTTGTCCCCTGGATGTGGCTCTCAGCTCTCAGGGCTGGGGACAAGCTCCGTCTCCCTGGGCTGGGAAGGCTTTTCCAGGAATTCCTGGGATTTCTGATCCTGCCGAGCCATCACATCCCCGGGCTGTTCTCACCGAGAGCACGCTGGAGTTACCTGGGAAATGCTGGCCTCTGCTTCCTCTTTCCCTCTGTGGTTTCAGTTTTTACATCTCCACCAGGTTTGTAAAAGAACCCAAAACGCTGCCGAAACTCAGAGCGAGGGAGTTTCTTTGCAGTGAAATTGTGAAATTTCTTTTTTACCAAATGCTTCATTACCCCAGAAAGTCCTCGGTGAGGAGAAAAGAGATCCAAACACTTGGGAAGAATTTTTGATCAAAACTAATCAAGGCTGGAACCACAGGCAAAATGGACTTGGAATGGGTTTTGTTAGAAATTTTCTTTTAAGTCCCTAAAAATAAGATTCCCCAAAAGTAGATTGTGAAATTTTACTTTAAATGTTTCTACTTTTCTTTCCTTCTGTTTCTTTCTTTGTTTTTCTGATTTTCTTTATTTCTCCTCTCTGCCTCCCTCCCCAAATCAATCAGGACAACTCTGAGTGCCTCATGTTCTCCTAAGAATTATGGTGAGATTTTAAACTGTTCCCAGAGCAATCTAAAACCCTTCCTATCTCTGCATGGCCATTTCAGCTGCCCAAAGCTGAACAAATTCCAGCACTTTTCCCTTTCAGCCCATCCCAACCCTTTCTGAAGGGTTCTCCTGGCTATTTGTGCATCCACACTGCTGGGATTTATTGATAATTATTGGAAATTGCAAACAGCCTGAGCATCACCTGGAATTTTAAATGATTTGGTTTTAAAATAATTAATTTTTTAACTTAATTTAATTTTAAATTAATTGAAATGAATTATTTTAAAATTAATTAGTTAAAATAATTTAAAATCAAATAGAATTATTTATTTTAAAATTAAAGAATTAATTTAATTTAAAATTAATTCAATTAATTTTTAATTAATTAATGGGATATTACCTGTTTTATTCCCCCTGTGCTCCAGTGGGATCCTGGGGGATCCCAGGGCAGCAGTGGCAGCAGCTGGGCTGGTTTGGTTGGGACTGGGGTCAGCACAAAGAGCTCTCAGTGCCACAGCAGCTGTTCCTAAAACACCTCCAGGGATGGGGACTGCATCCCCTCCCCAAGGATAAACAAAGGATTTTTAATTTTTTCCTTTAGTTTTGACCAGGGTTCCCCTTCCAACTGAAAATCTCAGCTCTTTTAAGAGAAGCAGCTGGAGATTTTCCTTTCCTGGGTGCAGCTGTGCTGCAGGGGTGGGTGAGGAACATTAACGGGGCTGTTCTGCATCCTGCTGGATTTCATGTGAAGTGAGAAGTGACATGGTTGATGTTTGTAGTGACACAGAGGCTGCACAGAACTCACCTGTGCTCTCTGCTCTGCTCCCACACCTGCACTTACACCGTGCAATTGTAGTTTTGTTCTTCCAGCCACATTTCTGCCTTGCCAGGAATTCTGATTTAATTCTGATTGTCCCAGCCCAGGTGCCTCTGGCTCAGCTCTGAGGTAACAGGACCTTCATTCCCTCCACAAAACCAAGGTTGTTTAGCAGAATTTGTGGGGCTCTTCATCCCCACCTTTCCTTTTCTTTTGGTTTATTGCACATAAATGAATCTGCAGTGTGAGTGAATTTGCAGTTCTCTCTCCCCTGCTCAGCCACAGGTGCTCTAAGGGACCTTTGTTCCTCAGAGGTTACAATGTTGGTGGGTTCCTTTCTCCTCATCTCCCCCCATGAACCATTAGCTGGCAGAAAAGGGCAGTGCAGATACAATTTAATGTAATTTAATGGTAATTCCAGAATTGTCCCAGAGGGCACCCAGGGCTGTTCCCAAATCCTGGCTGTGCCTTTGTGAACAAAGGTGTGGAGCCACCTCCCAGCCTGGACTAAACTTTGCCCTCGGTTCTTCACAGCCCTGCAGCAGCTCAGAGGTTTGTGTTTCCTTGGAATGCCACCCCTGGGAGCAGAATTCTGTGTGGGGCTGGGTGGGGCTGCAGGGATGGGGCTGGATTTGGGACACAGCTCACATCCCATAGCTGTGGTGGTTCCAGCTGTCCCTGGGGCAGGGCTGGGTCCCTGGAGGAGTTCCAGGTCCCTGGAGGAGTTCCAGATCTCTGGAATAGTTCCAGGTCCCTGGGGCAGGGCTGGATCCCTGGAGCAGTTCCACATGTCCCTGGGGCACAGGTGGGTCCCGGGAGCAGTTCCAGGTATCCCTGGGGCAGTTCCAGGATCCCTGGAGCAGTGCAGGATCCCCGGGGCAGTTCCAGCCCCCTGGAGAAGTTCCAGGTGTCCCTGGGGCAGTTCCAGGTCCATGAAGCAGGGCAGGATCTCTGGGGCAGTTCCAGGTGTCCCTGGGGCAGTTCCAGGTCCCTGGAGCAGTGCAGGATCCCTGGGGCAGTTCCAGGTCCCTGGAGCAGTGCAGAATCCCTGGAGCAGTTCCAGGTGTCCCTGGAGCAGTTCCAGCCCCCTGGAGCAGTTCCAGGCTCTCGGTGCTGCCCCCAGGCTGCCCTTTCAGGCAGCAGGAATTCCCTGCAGATCCAGGTGGAAGATCCTCCCATGAGGATCCTCAGGGCACTTGAGCAGAGTGAGTTAAATTCAGCTGGCTGAGGAAAAAATTCTCCTCCCCAGTGTGCTCCATCCCCTCTCTGTACCCAGTAACTGGTTTATACTGGGTGCACTCCCTGGTGGAAGTGGTTTCCTGCTGAACTCTCCAGACACGATCCCAGGATCGATGTCAATCAGGACTGAGGCCAATTTGCTCAGGGCAAACAAAAATTCCTTTGCCAAAGGGATTTATTGTTACAACTGCCAGATTAAAGCTCTCTCCAGTGGTTCCTGATCTCAGACCTTCATTAGAGGTGGAGGAAATTGCAAAAGGACATTTCAGGTTGATATTATTTTCATGACAGGTACAAACAAATGTTGCATAAGAATATCAGTGTTGAACTCCTTGTCACGGGTGTGCTCATGGACACATTCTGCAATGCAGGGATTTTGCCTTTGAAATTCCAGAGCTGATTGGGAGCTGGCACAGCTTTCCCTCGGGTGTCACAGGAATTTGGAGGGTGGCAGCCACAGCTCCAAGCAAACCCAGGATGCCAAGGGAAGCAGAGCCAGGTGCTGCATTTCCAGCTGGGTCCCTGCAGTGGTGTCACCACGGAAGGAAGTCGTGTCCCTTGTGGTCACAGTCGTGTCTTGATTGACTCCCTGGTGCTGGGGGAAGCTTTGGTGCAGTTCAAAGGAAGTCCCCAAGGCCGGGGTTACGTCAGGAGCTCCTGTGGCACTCACTGAGGTCTGACACAGGGACTGGGGTTTGCTTCCAGCACCCCCAGCACTGTCCCAGGGAGTTCTGCAGAGATAAGCAGGAAAAGCCAATCAAAACAGAGAGAAAAGTGGAGTGATGAATTTGTGGCTCAAATAGCTTATAAACAAATGGATTTGGGGCCAGTGAATCTTTGTGCTTTGCCCTGTGCAGTTGGAAAGTGAATTTCTAGAAGGAGTGAGGATTGTTCCCCCAGATCCCTTCAGAGCAGAGTTAGCAGTGACAGAGGAGAGCCCACACTGGTTGGGAGTTATCAGCTGCAGGGCTGATTTATTTACAAACCCTCCTCTTCTCCCTGAAATCTGCCAGTTCCTGGTTCCATCCCTTCAGATCCTGCCCACACTGAGAGCAGAACCCAGCAGGGATCTCCTCTCCTGGCACAGGATCAAATGAGCTCCCAGACGTGCAAAAATCAGTGATTTTTACTTGAGTTGTGTTTCCATAGCCCTGTGTACAGGATCATCCCAAAAAGGGCATCATGGTCCCTTCTTTGGCAAAAGCCAACCCAAAGTACAAATCCACAAGCATTTTAAATGTGAAACACACCCTTTACTTGTTTATTTGTTTGGTTTTTTCCCCATATCTCCTCAGGCAAATCACAAAATTCCCACTCAGCTCCAGGAATTCACTGGCATGAGTCAATTTTTCCACTTTTTCTCTGGGGCCCTTGAGGTGTGTAATCAGGGTGATGTCAGGGCACAGGGAGGAGCAAGGGAGCACAATTCCCAAAATGAGCAACTGCAGGCACATCCTCGTCCTCCCTGGCCCGAGCAGGAACAGATGTGCTCACTCCAGGCAGGAGCTTTCACCATTCTCCTGGGAAAGTCCTTGCTGGAAGTTCCCTCATGCAAAGCTCTCTCCTCACTCAGAATTATTCACAGCTCTGGTGCCACTGAGCTGCAGGACAGGGATGTGCTCCTGGGGCAGCCCTGGCACAGCCCAGGACAGGGACCATGGAGATTGTCACAATTCCTGAGGTGTTGGCACCAAAATCTGCCCCATCCCAGGCAGAAATGTGTGAGTTGGAGGAGGATTTGCCATTCCACAATCCCCCTCTTCTCTGTGGCTCCTGGGAGCCCTCCCCTGTCAGAGCTCCTGAAATTTAATTTTAAGGGCTTGGTGACAGCATTGTCCTATTTGTTATAACATGACTGCAGCAAAGGAGTTCCAGGAGTGATTGTGATGCCACAGAGCAACCCCTGGAGTAATTCCAAAATTTTCTTTGGCTTTCAGAAGTTCAGGGATGCTTCAGTGGTTCACTGGTGAAAAGTTTTTGCTTTCCAAATAGGTCTTGGATGACCTCATTCCCTCCCAGTCATGGGAGATGTCAGAGCTCGTAGTACATCATTTAAAGTTTCTTTTCCCCACCTTGAGGAACTTGGAATTTTCTGACAGATAAAAAGTGATGTAACAAGATGTGTGTATCCTCCTGGGCATTGACTCTTCCTGTGAACTCTGGAATCCCTTATCCTGCTATCCCCAATCTCAGTTTGGGCCCCCAGGCTTGAGCATTAAACAAATATTTATACATTAGTAATTAATAGCAAAACAGGAAGTGGTCATAACTTCCTTTTTCTTCCAGGTATATCCCTGAGTGCTTTAATTACAGAATCATGGAATATCCTGGGCTGGAAGGGATCATCAGTCCCACTCCTGGACACCCCAACAACCCCACCCTGTCCCTGAGGGCGTTGTCCAAACCCTCCTTGGATTTAGAATGGCCTGGCTTGGCTTTGTCTGAAATCTCCTTTTCTAGGAGGTGTCAGATGAAGAAAACGCTGCTTGAATTTCAGTCAATGAAATGAATTTGCTGGGCTTTTCCCTTGACTTTCAGTTTGCAATGTTATTTCCCCACCCCCAGCGCTGTAACACGGCCCAAGCACGGCTGATGGTGGAGTTCAGAGTTACAACATCCCCAGAAAGGAGGGAGTGCAAGTGAGCCAGTGCAAGAGCCCAGCTTGCAGCTGGGTGCTCCAGCTGGGTGCTGCCAGACTGAACTCAGTGTCAGGTTTATATCAATGTCAGACTGAACTCAATGTCAGGTTTATATCAGTGTCAGACTGATCTCCATGTCAGGTTTATATCAATGTCAGACTGAACTCAGTGTCATGTTTATATCAGTGTCAGATTGATCTCAGTTTCAGGTTTATATCAATGTCAGGTTTCTCTCAGTGTTGAGTTTATCTCAGTGTCAGGTTTATCTCAATGTTGGGTTTATCTGAGTGTCAGATTTATATCAATGTCAGGTTTCTCTCAGTGTCGGGTTTATATCAATGGCAGACTGAACTCAGTGTCAGTTTTATATCAGTGTCAGGTTTATCTCAATGTCAGATTGATCTCAGTGTCAGGTTTATCTCAGTGCCAGGTTTATATCAATATCAGGTTTATCTCCATGTCAGGTTTATCTCCATATCAGGTTTATCTCAATGTCAGATTTATATCAATATCAGGTTTATATCAATACCAGGTTTCTCTCAGTGTCGGGTTTATCTCAGTGTCAGGTTTATCTCAATGTCAGGTTTATATCAATGTCAGATTGATCTCAGTGTCAGATTTATATCAATGTCAGGTTTCTCTCAGTGTCAGTTTTATCTCAATGTCAGACTGAACTCAGTATCAGGTTTATATCAATGTCAGATTTATCTCCATGTCAGACTGATCTCAGTGTCTGGTTTATCCCAATATCAGGTTTATCTCCATGTCAGGTTTATCTCAATGTCAGATTGATCTCAGTGTCAGGTTTGTCTCAATGTCAGGCTTATATCAATATCAGGTTTATATCAATGTCAGGTTTATCTCCATGTCAGGTTTGTCTCAGTGTAGATTTCTGATGGGAGCACAGGGTTGATCCCAGAGGGAGCAGGGATCTGCACTTTCCATCTGCCCTGGGAAGAACCTCCTCTGTTCCTGTGCCAGAGAGGATTGATAACTAATTCTGCAACAAATCAATCAGAAATACCAACTCCTTTTGGATCCCTGCCCCACGTTCACTGAGCACCTGGAAAGGTTTGCAAAATCATCTCATGGATTTAAGTACCCAAACCCCATTGACTCTACAGAGTCTTTTACTGTAGAAAATGAGGTTTGGCTCTTGAACCCCTTTGGAAATGTCCCACCTTGCTTTGCCTTTCTTTAAAAACCCTTGTGCAAGACCCTTCTGGCTCTCCCTGTTCTTTTTATCCCTCTGGTGGTGTCTCCAAGCCCAGGAGTTTGTGCAGAGACACCCCAAGCTCTGGGAGTTGCACGATGTGAGGTCCCAGGGCAGAAGGGAGCAGGAAATCCCCTTTTCCCCTTCCCTCAGGGGGCAGCAGCTCCTGCTCCATGTCTGGGTGATCCCAGATCCACGCCCTGCACTGAGTGTGGATCTGGGATCACTCAGCAGCAGCTCTGAGCTGGAATTGGAGGAATTACATCAGCCTGAGCTTGATGAGGTCAGGCCTCAGTGATCGTCCTGCCCACCTTCCTGTCCTCTCCACCCAAGGAGGGGGAGATTCCCAACATACCATCCTGGCCAGCTGCTCCAGGGGGACCAAAACCAAATTATCCACTGGCCTAGAAAGATTTCTGCTTTTTGATGTATTTTCCCCCTGTGTTGTTTTGCATTTTTCTCAAGGCTGGAGCTTGGTTGAGTGATTCCATGGAGTGGCTCAATGGGAATTTTTTAGGAAAATTCATTGGTACACCAATATTACACAGTAATTCCTGATGAATTTGCATAAATAACTGAATTATAGATTAAGAATTATAGAGTAATATATAGAATTACAGATCAAGAACAGTGTTCCCTTCTCAGTGCATTAAAACTCCTGGGAATAAAAGTTGATCTTTGGCATTAATCTGCCAATGGACATGCATGGAAAACCAGCCAAGTGCTGAAGGGAATTCCATAGAAAGGAATCATACAGATGATACACTTATTATAATTATTCCTTTTCTCTAAATTACGCAGGGTTTTTTGCTGGATTGATTTCTTTGTCATTCCACAAGGCAAAAAAATGAGTTCCTTCCTTCCTAACAAAGGAAACCTGTTTTCAGAGGGCCTTTTTGGCCAAAAAGGAGATTTTCCTCAGCATTAAAGTAAAGCATGGACAGGCTTTGCACATCCTCTGTCAGTGTCATAGGGGAAGCAGAATAAGAAGATGGGGAGAAGCTGCTCCCCTCCAAATTTCCCCTTCAGAATCAATGAGCTCATAGTGGAAAACCAGGCTGCCATCGAAAGAGCTTTTCACAATCTCTATGTTTTAATATTTAAAAATTCCTCTGCTGGATCACAGGAAACCATCCCATGGTGGAAGTTCCACCCAGAGGTGTCTGTGCTCCAGGACTGGTTTTTGAGATTCTGGGCACCAAGGCACCCCGTGTGTCCTGGGACAAGAGCTGAGCCGAGGGAATGCAAGCACACACTGAAAATGTGCATTTGTTTGTGTTAATTATTAGGTGTTTATTTGTATTAATTAGGAACTGTTCAGAAGTGAGCAGGCACTTTGTTGAGCCCTGCATTAGTCACTGTGACTAAAGAGAAGTGCATCCATGGGAGCAGAGAAGGGATGAGGAGCGGAGGGAGCAGGAAATGTGCACATGAAGTCACTCCTGTCCTTATTTGTATCCCAGATCTCCTGGCACTGCTGCCTTGCTGCTGTGTTATCCCAAAGGGATTTTGGATACTGCAAATGGTCTAAAATGGGAATAATTTAAATTAAATTATCTTAAATTCGTGCCCAGGCTGGGCTCAGGCTGGGCTCTCTGTCCCCTGTGCCCAGGGCTGCATTTCCAGCGGGAGGGGACAGGGTCACTGCCCTGAGCTCCCTCCTGCTCCTCGTTCCAAAGCTGCTCTTGGGATGAGGACAAGCAGGTGAGCTGGGAAATGGAGCCCGGCCTCCTCTGAGGTGCCTTCAAAGGCAATCAGGGATGAGGATGAGGATTAGGAGGGGACAGCTCTGTCCCCTGGAATGCTTTGGATCCCTTGGGAAGCGCCCGGAGCTCCAGCGGCTCCATCCCATTCCTGGCACAGATCTCGGGTGAGCGGCTCCGCGGCTGCCGCTCGGTTCTGGGTCAGGGATGGATCCTCAACCCCCTCGGGGCCGGATTCGGCATCTGGGATGTGAAGGGAGCAGCTTTTCCCTGGCTCGGAGCTGCTCCCGGCGCTCCGCCCGTGCCCAGCTCTGCCGGGAGCTCCGGCACAGGGAATTCCCGTGTTTGAGGAGCGGGCTGGGCACCCCGGGCTGGGCACGGAGTCAGCGGGGCCGCCCGGGAATGCAGCGCCCGGGGCTGAGTCCCGTGGGGTGGGAAGGAGCCACAGCTCAGCTGCCAGAGGTGAGCCCGACCCCATTCCCTGCCTGTCCCCAGCCCGGAGGGACAGGACCCAGGGAATGGCTCCCATTGCCAGAGGGCAGCGATGGGTGGGACAGAGGGCAGGAATTGTTCCCTGGCAGGGGAGGAGACCCTGACCCTCCTGACAGGTACCCAGAGCAGCTGTGGCTGCCCCTGGATCCCTGGCAGTGTCCCAGGCCAGGCGGGACATCGGGGCTTGGCACAGCCTGGGACAGTGGAAGTGTCCCTGCCATGGCTCGGGTGGATTGAGGTGGTTTTTAAGGTCCCTCCCAACCCAAGCCAGGCTGGGATTCTCTAGCAAAGGAACAGGCACCATCACTCCTCTCCTGGCTTCTGGCACTGTCATTGCTGCGCCGTGGGAATCCTGTCCCTGGAAAGCAGCACCTGGAATTGAGCTGTTCTCTCCAATAATTCCTAAAGTGTGGCAGGTTGAGTTTCAAATCTTTTTTTTTTTTAAATTTATTTTTGGTTTGCCCGGTAAATAATGAGATTTGTATTCAATTACTTGAATTCAATAAAAAAAGAAACCCACACAGTCTTTCCTCATTTTCAAAGCCCATGTGGAGCACAGGGCTCTTGTTGTGCCTGAGGTCTAAAAGAAACATCAGGCTCACATTTGATTTAAACACTGCAGCATAATAATATGCAAATATCAGGTATCTCTAAGATAGAACTAATTGTTTATTTTTTGGTTGACTTAGGTCTCAATTCATAGAACAAACACAACTCAAACCCAGCAATTAAAAATTATTATTCCCTTTCCTTCTGATTGATGTGGGAGCTGGGATTAGAGGTCACGTCATTATCTCTCTCCTGCTTATCAGGTAGAAGGAATTTTAGTTCATTGAACTTTCTCTTTCTGTCTTCATTCTGTGTTTCCCATCAACCACTTTTGGAAGTTTATTTGGTCTCTCCTCACTCTTCCTCTGTGATGAAGAGAGAATGAGAGATGAAAACCAGCGAGGAAAGGAAATGACTCTGGCGAACCATTAAAGGTCGTTTTACAATCTCATAATTTCATTTCCTCTTCGAAGTTTACCTGGGACTCCCAAATATTTTTTCTTTTTGGCTGTAGCTGTGGCCCAATGCAAAATAGGAACTGGGGCCACGTGTTGCAATCCTGTGGTTCTGCGGTGGCAGGAGCGTTTATAAGCAAAGTCTGCAGAGTTTGGGACCAGGACTTGGCTTCCTTCACACCCAGAGCCAACCTTCAGCTGCAGCTCCAGCCAGAGGCCTCCCAGCAAAAGGTGAGAGCTCCTTTCTTCTTTACTCAGCTGTCAGGTAAAACTAATGAAAATTTAACATCATTTCTTTGAGAGCGGATTGAAATAGTTCTTGGGACGTTTTCCTCGGGGCAGCGTTTATATCCTCATAAAGTTTAGCACATGTTGTACACATGTAAATACTCCTGGAGCTGTAACCTGTGTCACCAGGCAATAATTATCCTTTTATTGGGCCAGAATTGCTGTTTCTGGGCTGGGAGTGCTGCCAAACTCCTTTTTATGGCTGTTCCGTTCCATTGCCTGCCCCTGCCGGGAGCTGGTGCTGCCTCAGGTGAGGTCCAGAGGTTCCTTCCTGCCAGGAATCATTTGGAGATTCCCAGAGAAGGAACCGGGGCTCAGTCCCAGTGGAGGGGACACCAAGGGACCCTGCCCTGTGCCCTGTGCTCAGGTGAGACCCCACCTGCACAGCCCAGGGGTCTCCAACACCAGCAGCACCTGGAGCTGCTGGAGAGAGTCCAGAGGAGCCACGGAGCTGCTGCAGGGCTGGAGCCAGGCTGGGAGAGCTGGGAATGTTCCCCTGGAGGGGAAAAAGCTCCAGGGAGAGCTGCGAGCCCCTGGCAGGGCCTGAAGGGGCTCCAGGAGAGCTGCAGAGGGACTGGGGACAAGGGATGGAGGGACAGGACACAGGGAATGGCTCCCACTGCCACAGGGCAGGGATGGGTGGGAGATTGGGCAGGAATTGTTCCCTGGGAGGGTGAGGAGAAGCTGGGATGGGATTCCCAGATTTGCTGTGGCTGCCCCTGGATCCCTGGCAGTGCCCCAGGCCAGGCTAGACATTGGGGCTTGGAGCAGCCTGGGACAGTGGAAGTGTCCCTGCCATGGCAGGGGTGGCACTGGATGGGATTTAAGGTCCCTTCCCACCCAAACTGTTCCATGATTCTGTGAGTCCCTGATTCCCTGAACATTTGGAACTGGAATATTCTCATTTCTGAAGTGCTCAGGCACTCACTGGTGGTGTTCAGTAACTGAGTTTATTTCTGATTAATTTTTCAATAAAATTTTGAGATGGGAGACGGGTGCTCTCATTTCATCAAAAATTTCATCTCTTCTCATCAAAAACCTGAATTGTGACACTTCTCCCTCAAAGCAGGAGGAACTTTTCTGTTTTGGAGGTTTTAATTGTGATGAATGGAAGAGAAGGCACAAGTCCCAGTGCCCTCCCCCAGTCTGAGCTGGTGTTTTGATGTTTGGATGTTCAGTTTCAGGTTTATGAAGTGTGGTGATGAATTTCATGCTCCTGTGACAGAAACCAGCAGCTTTCAGAAAGTTGCCAAATGAATCTTTCTGTTGGAAATTCCAGCTAATCCTGCCTGAAATCTCAGAGTGTAAATGAAGCAGGGCACTGCTAATAGGATATTACATCTTTTAGAGCTCTTTTCCAACCAAAGTTATTCTGTCACTTCTGTCCAATAATAATAACTGGCTTTTCCCTGAGCCTTGTGCCCCTCTCTGGGCACAGCAGGAGCTGCTGCCTCTCCTGGGCACCCTCCAGACTCTTCGTTGTAGCTCCTGCTCCCATGAAGAGCTGGGGGCAAATCCAAAGGGCTCTGGGTGATTTGTACCAGGATTTGGGATGCTCAGAACAGCAGGAGCTGCAGTAGGACCTGATTTGCACATTAACACACTCTGCCCTCAAGGAATCAGGGGGCTATCTCCCTTTTATTAGAAAAGGAGTGGTTTGGGAGGAAAAAAACCAACTCAAACCACTTAATTTTGTGTTTTTCACCGGCATTCAGCCTCCCACTGCAGTTAGAGTAGATACTCACCATTTCTTTCTTGAAGAGATTCTATATCTGTAATTTGGTTTACTCTCCAGTTTAAAGAGCTCTGCAAGTGCATCTAACTGGCTGTTTTAAAAGTTTTTATTCATGTTACGACAATATTTGGCAAAGGTGTTTGGTGTTTCATGGAGAGTTCTGCTGGTATTTGGAACAAATTCAGGATAAATTTCCATTTATAAATCGGACGTAGAGCAGGAATGATGTCCACTCCCAGCCCTTCCAGCAGACAGAGCTGGGGCACTGAATCCAGGAGGAATTTTGCCTGGAATTGTTCACAAACTCAGGCTGTGAGAGCTCAGGGGGATACCAGAACTAGGACTGGAGCTGGGGCAGCCAGGGAAGTGCTGCCAGCAGCTCTGTGTGAGCATTGCCCCAGAGATGACGGAGACAAAACCCAGCAAATCCCTCCAGCAGCTCCTTGGGGTTCTCCACAACTTTGTTTGAACGGAGCTGCTGAGGAGCTGAGCCAGGCCTGGGCTTTGGATGGGTGGAACTCGATGCCCACTGATCCCTCAGGGCAGTCCTGGGGCATTGGGGATTGTGGAATCCCTGAGGCTGGGAAAGAGTTTTGGGGTCACCAATGGGTGCCCCATGCCCACCCTGTCCCCAGCCCAGAGCTCTGAGTGCCACCTCCAGGAATTCCTTGGGCACCTCCAGGGGTGGGGATCCCAAACCCCCCTGGGCTGATCCCTTCATCCAGTGCCTTTTCCATGGAATTGGCCCCACTGGGCCAAGCAGGACTCTTCCTGCACGAGGAATATTTAGACCCACTGACACCATTCCCTTGAGTGATTCCTCCTCCAAACTGCCTTGGCAAGAGAATCCCCAGGTGGATCAAAATCCTGGCTCCAGCTCCAGCACAAACCTGAGATTCCATTTCTGTGGGGTCCCAGGTTTCTCAGAATGGGAAGATGTTCCTCAGCTCTCTGGGATTGGTTTTGTGTCCTTGTCACCCTGCCCAGCCCCAGCCTGATTTTGGAGCACACTCAGCCAACCTCAGGGAAGTTTAATAATGTTTTTGGGTTTTTTTTTCCCTACAGATGTCTCACCTCCTCTGTGCCTTACTGACCTTGTTTTCCTTTGCTGCCCTACTGGAAAGTGCCCAGTGGAAACTGCAGGAAAATGGTAAGGAAGTCTACTTAGACCTAAAATTTTGGAATTATAATTGTGGCCACTAGCACAGAATTTGTTAACTTAGGCAAGGCTATATGTTTGTTTGACAATAATTAATTTGAGTTAATGGAAAAATATTTGAAAGTCCTAAAATGTTTTCCAACAGCATATTTGCAATATTTGCATCAGCAACTGTTTTATTTCCTGTTCCTTCTCCTTGTGTTCAAAGTCTCAGTCACACAGCCTGGAGGCAAAAACTGACTTAGGGGACAGCCCTAAAAAATCCAAGGGAAAAATTAATTGTGAAAAAGAAAATATATTTCTGAGTAAAACCTAGAAATAGTTTATCAACTTCTCTGGCAAAGAACTTAAATGTAAATCCATTTGTAAAAATACAGAGTAGGTAATGAACAATTCTTTGAAAAGTTTATCAGCAAATTGGGCTAAATTCAGATTGTGCTCTCTTTCATTGACTTATCTTTACATTAAAAGGAATATTTATCCTGGAGGTTCCCTGGGAGGGATTTGATGCTGAAAACAGCAAATCTGTTGGACAACATTGAGAGTAAAGTTTGAATTTGAAGATTCACTTTGCCTCTGTCCAGAGGGAGTTAGGGAGACTTCCTAAAATCTCCAGAGCTGGGTATTTTCTGCCAGTTGGGCAGGTTTCCATGTTTGGCAGGTTTCTCCTTTGTGGGAGAGCCTTTGAGCTCACTGGGATGAGGCAGAGCTGAAGGAAAGAGCTCAGCTGAGCCTCCCCTGCTCCGTGGGAGCAGCTCCTGATTTTCCCTCTGCCCTTCCCAGTTCTGGTCGTAGAATCCCAGTGGGACCCCACGGCCCCGGCCAGCAGGGTGCAGCTCACGTGTGACACCTCGGAGGAGGGAGTTTACTGGGAAAAGGGCTCGGACTGGAGGAGGGAAGGGAAGACTGTGACTGCTGCAGTGAAGGAGGGCCCGGACGCCGGCAACTACAGCTGCTGGAGCCAGGAGAGCAAAGAGCTGCTGGGCTCCAAACTCCTCCTCATCGCCAGGATCAACGCCAAGGGCCACATGATGAGGTGGATCCTGAAAAGCTTTAAAGGTAAAACGCTGGGGTTGTCCCTGCCCAGCTCTGTGCAGGATCTGGGGATTGTCCTTGCAAAGGGATTCTCTCCAAAAGCTTTGCTGACAGCATCAGGAAAATCATCACCACTGTGGCTCTGGGCACTGCAGCTGAGGAGCAGCACAGGAATTGGCTGCCATGGGATTTATTTGGGATTTATTTGGGATTCTCTAGGCTGGTAGGGTGGAGGGATGGGAGGAATTGGTTTGAAAACCAGGGCTCTGGTACAGGACCCAGGGCAGGGCTGGAGCTGTGCCAGGGCAGGTTTGGGTTGGATTTTGGGGAAGGTTCTTCCCTCAGAGGGTGCTGGCACTGCCCAGGCTCCCCAGGGAATGGGCACAGCCCCAGAGCTCCAGGAGAGCTTGGACAGCACCCCAGGGATGCTCAGGGTGGGATTTTGGGGGGTCTGTGCAGTTGGACTCCCTTTGGGTCTCTGCCAGCTCAGGAGATTCCAGGATTCTGAGATTTGACAGAACCAGGGCCTGACCCAGGTTTGGAGTGTTGGCCTCTCCATTCAGGACCAACCCTGGGACAAGCCTGGGCTGTTTTGCATTTTGTGCATGAACCTCACTCATCTGAGGCTCGTATTTGAGTCCCTCATGGTACTGCCAGGGAATCTGTGAATTTATGCATTGTTTCTCTCTGCCTTGGCCATTTTGTCCAAGAAGAGTAAATAACTCCTGGTTTCTTTCTCTGTCTAGAGCCCAAGGACACATTTATGAAGTGTGAGGCAAAGAACTACTCTGGAATTTTCGCATGTTCCTGGATGACAGAAAATAATAGCCCAAATGTGAAGTTCACCATCAGAAGCCTGAACGAGTAAGAGTTTGCAATGTTCCCAGCCCTGCAGAGCAGCCCTTGGTGTCACTCTGGGCTGGATTTTAGGATCTTAGGGCCATGCAGATGAGGGGAGATCTCTTTTCCAACTCTGAACATCCCTCAAATGTCATTTGAGTCATTACTGGGACCAAGTTAACTTAATAAGGGCACAGAAATGGCTCAAAAACAAATAAAGCCTTGAAAAAGGAATGAGTCCAAGTGGGCTGGAGTGGCCACTGGGTCACTTAAGCAATAGCAAAACAGTTGGTGGAGGTCAGAGAGGAAGTGCAGCCAGGGCAGACAGAACCACAGCTCCCAGGGCAGAGGGGAGTGGGAGGCAGCCCCAGGGCAGAGCACACGGCCCTGCCCAGGCTGGGCTGAGGAACCCTGCAGGAACCTGCAGGGAAGTGTGGGCTGGGAACCCTGGGGGGGATTTCCTGCCTCCCACTGCTCCGGGGGGTTCTCCAAACTGGGAGTGCTCCAGCAAAGGTCACTCCAGCCTAGGGAAGGAGAAACAGCTGCCAAGGGGTTCAGGTGGCTGAGAGCAGAAATAAAATCAGACTCAGGCAGGGCTTTGGCAGCTTTTGGTGTTTGTTTCCCAGTGGAGACTTCTGAACCCTCGTTCCTTCAGCAGGGTTTGGGAGGGGGCCAAGGGACAAAGGAGGAAACTGAAATGGGATGGTGGAAATGAGAGACCCTGGTTTAGGGTTAACTGTCCATTCCTTCTGCTGAGGCTGGGATTTGACATTCATGCATCCCACAGCTCTGGGAATGTGACAGCTCCCACTGGCCCATCTCTGCAGCAGACAAAGCACAGGCAACCCAAAACCTTTCCTCACCAAATACATGTTTGGCATGTTTGGGATTTGCTGTTCTGGCAAATCCCAGGACAAAGCAGCATTCCCAGTACCAAAATATGAACCATTTCTGCTCTCCTCATATTTTTGAACACAGAAGACTCAGAATTTCCTCTGATTTCTTGCAACCCCTGTTTTTGAGTCTTTGTTTGAGCAGTTCCTTCAGTGAGAAGGGCAGCTCTGTGAGCATCACATTTTCCTGTGCCACATTTCCCAAGGTGTTCTGTGCTCTGCTCCAGCCCCCAGGGTGACGTGTCCTGCAGCAGCCCCATGGCTCTCACCAAGGGGGCCCTGACCACCTACACAGCCCAGTGCCACAAGGAGAACTTCTGTGCCTTTGCTGAGGAGCACCAGCCCCTTGACATGGTCCTGGAGGCCATTGATGAGGTGTTCTATGAGAATTACACCGCCAGCTTCTTCATCAGGGACATCAGTGAGTAGCCAGGGGTGGGGGTTCACTCTGAGCTCTGTTTTGCTTCCCCAGGGGAAGGCTGGGCTCAGGCCAGCCCTGGGAATCCCTGTGCTCTGTAAATGTCCAGCAGGCCCCAGTTACAGGAACAGGGGGTGCCAGGCCGGAGGAGGATGAGGAAGTGAAGCAGCAGCGTTTTCCTGGCGTGTGACCTGCAGTGCCCCCACACCCACAGTTCCTGGGTGTCCCCAGGGATGGATGTGGGAAGGGGACAAGGCAGGGAATGATCCAGGCTCCTCTCTGAGAGCTGGGTCAGGCTCTGGATGCTTCCCTCCTCACCCATTCCTAGAGGGGCAGCCAGGGCAGGAATTAGAGGGCTCTGAGTTGTGGCCACAGGGCACAGGAAAATGAGGCAGCATCGTAAAGAAACAGAGATTTTCCTAAATGCATTAATGGTCAGCAGGTGCTGAAGACATTCCTGTGTGTCCAGCAGAGCCCTCCGCAACCCTCCAGGCCAAAAAAAAGGATCTTATCCAGATAGAGTCTAGGAAGTGCTTAATTTTCCACACAAAGCACCTGAGGCAGTTCTTACACCTCAAGTCTGTTCCTCTCTTAACCTGGAGGCTCCCAAAGCTCATTTCCATAAAATATCCCCAGTAACAGCAATATCTGACATGGAGTTGTTGATGTGAATGAATTCCCTCTGTGTTCTCTCTTGCAGTAAAACCTGACCCCCCTCAGTGTCAGTACGTGGCCAGCAATGGAACAGTGACCTGGACATACCCCAGGACCTGGAGCACCCCAAACTCCTACTTCCCTTTGACTTTCAAGGTCAAAGTTAAAAGCACAAGGAGATACAGAAAGGTAGAAACACAACATTTGAGACACAATTTTCTTGCCTGATTAGTATAAATAATTTAAGTTTTGTATGCAAGAATAATGAACTAAAATGAAAAAAAAAAAAAAATGGTGCTGAGCCCCCAAAATGACAAATTTTATCCTGGCAGAAAAAGCCTTTCCCAGGTCCATGAGCAGGAAGATCCCTGAGGCAACTGAGGACAGAAAATCCTGTCCAGCATTGCATGCTTGTGTTTCCTAATGCATTAGGAGGCTGTGCAGGGCCTCGTGTGGGAAAATCCCAATTCCCAAAGCAGCAGCCCAGGATCTGTGACACCAATTTCCTCGTGCATTGTTCATACCTGGGTAGCTCAGACTTCCCAGGTGAATTGGGAATAAGAGATCAGTGACTCATCTGGAAGTGTTTCCATGGAGACTCTGGTCTTTTCCTCTCAATTCCCAGTTAATTCATGGAATTAATTTACTGTGCCAGGGTTAAATCCCCAATGTGAGTCCAAACTGCTCTTGGACACCACACCTGGTTTAGAAAAGGACTGGAAAAGCACTGAGCACAGGGCACTGACCCCTGACCCCCAGAGCTGCCCTCCCTGGGGCCAGCCCTGAGGGAAGCACACACGGAATTACGGTTATCCCGCTGTTCCAGGGGTGAAATCAAAGCACCCGGGAATGTTTCCCGGCCCGCACCAGCAGATGGGGCCGTTCCCCTGGCACTCAGTCCCTGATTTTGCCTCCTCCACCCTTCGGGAGGGAATCTGGGAGGTTGGGGATGCTCCTGTGCCACCACCAGCCCCAGTGGGGATTTCAACCATCCTGAGCAGGAGCAGCTCCTGGGTTCTAGGGCTCCCACGCTGGGAGAAGGAGGAAAAAGGGGGAAAAAAACCCAGATAAACAAACGACCCCTTCATTTAATGAGTGTTTAGGTTTGGGGTTTGGATCATTTAGAGCACCAAGCTCAATAGGTTTGGATCCTTTAGAACATCAGGCTCAGTGGGTTTGGATCTCTTTGGGACACTGCCCTCAGTGGGTTTGGGTCCTTTAGAACACCAAACTCAGTGAGTTTGGGTCATTTACACCCTCAGTGTGTTTGATCTTTTTGGGACATCCCCTTCAGTGGGTTTGGGTCATTTAGAACACCACCCTCAGTGGGTTTGGGCCATTTAGAACACCACCCTCAGTGGGTTTGGGTCCTTTACACCCTCAGTGGGTTTGGATCCCTTTGGGACACCCCCTCAGTGGCTCTGGGTCACTGACAGCACCTCCCTCAGTGGCCCACAAGCTTTCAGCTGTTTCTGCTGAGCTCAGGCTCTCCCAAGCCCCAGGATTTTGGGACCTGTGGGTGCAGTCAGAGCCTTTGGGCCCCCAGGCTCGGGTGGGGCGGGGTGACCCTGCTGTGCTTTGTGGTGGCTCCTGTCCCCCTTTCCCCACGCTGAAGGATCTGTCCCTGTCCCCAGGAGTTTGACACTGACCAGCAGACCGTGCAGCTGTCAGCCCCAGGGCCAGCAGAGGTGTGGGTGCAGGCCAGGGACTGCTGCTACCTCTCCTCCTGGAGCGAGTCCTCGCTGTGCAGGTAAGGATCCACAGGGACGGGCTGGAACTCCTGCCCTGATGTAATTATTCATGGAAATTAAATTTCTGTGTTATTTCACAGATAACCAGGGAGGGATCCAGCACTCCTAGAGAAAGCAAAGGATGAATTAGCACAAGAGCAGAAGCACAATTAGAAGGGAAGTTTCCATTTGAGATTCTCAAGAAGCCATAACTTATTTTTTTCTGTACCAGTTAAATGTGGTCCTGATTTTGGCAGCTCCTAAATCCCCCAGACTCGAGTTACACTTTTAGCATCCATCATGTTACATTAACATGATTTTGATAGTTTGCTGGCAGCTATTATTGTACGTCCTGCATGTTATTATTATTGTACCTTTATTTATATGTTATGTATCTATTTAGTGTTTAATTTATTATTTATTATTTATTTATCTACTTTGTTTTTTATTTATTTATTATAAATTTAGTATTCTTATTATTTATTATTTATTTATTATTATTTATTTAGCTATTTAGTATTTTTATTTATTTATTATCAATTTAGCATTAGTGTTATTTATTTACTTGTTATTTATTTAGTATTTTATTTATTTATTTATTTTAAATTTTGTATTCTTATTTATTTATTTATGATAAATTCAGTATTTTATTTATTTATTTATTATCTATTTAGTATTTTATTTATTTATTTGTTTGATTGTTTATTTATTTATTTATTTATTTATTTATTGAGTTGCAAGGCCAGTGGGTGGCAGTTGCTGTTCAAACCAGTGCAAGGGATAACTTATTTGGAAAGTCACTCCCTGAAAGGACTGTTTGAATATTCCATTATTTAATGGTTTAGTTGTTTATTTCATATTTATTTGTGTTTATTTCTGTGGGACTGGGCAAGCACAGAAAGCCTTGGCTGCCTGAGCAGTTGGGTGTGCTGCATCCAGGCCATCCTCATCCTCAGGGATGTTGGAGTGATGAAGGAATTGCAGGTGCCGGGCCCTGGGGACGTTTCCAGCTGCCCTGTGCCCACAGCTCCTGCCCAGCTGGAGAACACTCCAGGAGAGATCCATGGAGCCCACTGGGAGCACTGGGAGCACTGGTGTGAAGGCAGCTCTGAGTCTCCTCTCATCCCTCAGGAGCACAAAAGGAGCTGCATTTATCACCTGCACAGCTTTTTCCATGTGGCCTTTTCCCAGGATTTCCCCTGACCCAGGTGTGCCCAGGGCATCTCCTGCAGGGAAATGAATTCCACAGGAACCCCCACGGGCCCAGGGCAGCTGAAACTGCACCCCCAGGGTATCAAATCCCCCAGGCTCCAGCTGGGAGCTGATTTATGGGAATGTTCATGAGCTCATGGAATCAGAGTTTTAGAATGGAGATTTTTATAGCCTATATTTTTTATATGCAAGTGTTGCCCACTGTGTGTTGGTGTGTTCACAGAACCTCAGGGAAAACCCCTGCTCTGACAGTGAGGGCCCAGCCCTGGGAGGAAGCAGAAGCATGAGTTGAAACCTTTGCATTTTTCATGGGATCCTGGAATTGTTTGGGTTGGGAGGACCTTAAAGCTCCTCTGTTCCACCCCTCCCACTGTCCCAGCGAGCTCAGAGCTCCATCCAACCTGGCCCTGGACACTTCCAGGGATGGATCCTTCATCCAAACACTGAGCCCTGACCTCCAGGAGGGCAAAATCCTCTGAAATGTCCTTGAGGGTTCAGGCCTTAACCTCTGATACAGAATCAGTGACATTAAAATCCTTCATTGCAACCATGCTTCCTTTTTCCCAGTCTCAGCAATGGGTGGTAATTTAAGATATTTAAACACTGAAAATGTGTGAAGTATCTGATATTTCAGAAAACTGCTGATAATTTATTTTTAAGACCTGTATTTATTAATATTATGTTTACAGGTCTTATTTTAGCTATAAAGGCAACTTCTGTGCTTGTTTACAAAGGAGCTAATAATAAATACATCTGAAAACAAGAAAATCTGGTTTATTTGTGATCTTTTAAGAATGGTTTGTGTCACTCTTCCCTTTTGTACCACAGGATCAGACACTGTTTCTGTCTCAATGTCTGCAGGGCAAATTAATTATTCCTAATTAATAATGCCAAATTCCCAGCCTGTAAAACTGCACAGGATGAGCCAGGCAAGGGACCAGGGTGTGACACGGGATCTGCTGAGCAGAGGAGAGGAGAATTCTGGGGTTCTTTGTGGTCTCCAGCTTTGAGCTGAACCCACCTGGCCCAGACCTTGAGGGCTCTGAGGTTCCTCCCTGGTTTCAGAGCTCAGGGGTCACAGAACCTTCCTGACCCTCAGGGTTTGAATCTTGGCACCCTTGGAACCAACCCAAAACCTCTCCTGAGCTCAGGCCCAGCCTCCATTCTTGGAATATTCAGCTGAATTTGGGATCCTGACAGAGCCTGAATTGATCTTTGCCTTCAGAATGTGCCTCCCTGTGCCACGATGCCATGAAAGGACAGAAGCCTCCCACAGGATTCCTGGAGAGGATTGGGAGCATCCAGAGGCTGAGTTTATTCAGGAAAATATCAAAGCTCAGCTCGGAGCTGCTCCTTGCTCTGCAGGAATCAGCTCAGGGTTGGTGGCTGCTCCCAGGGTACAGGGTTGGCTTTGGTCCCCAGTTTTCCATTTCCTGGGCCTCCCATGGATCCAAGGAATGTGAATGCCTCCTCTGGGAATTGTCAGGCTCCCACCTCTGTCTAGAGTGGATAAAAAGCAAAGAATATTCACTATGGTGGCTCCACACACAGGAGGTCACTTCCTAACACACTCCATCCATCCACGAACATCATAATTGATGTGTCAGTCCTTGGGCTTCTCTTCCTTCATTCCTCTCCTTGATGCACCATAAATAATCTGGAAACCTCTGGATTAATGTCAAATGCACAGACTCGGGCTGCACCATGTACAAAATTCCAGCCCAAAAAACAACTTTAGATTGCAAATTCCAAGCTTCTGCCATAAAATTTTAGATCTAATTTATCCCTGAGAGAGGAGAATCGTTGACTGTATAAAACCAATATTTTTCTGCCATAAAATTTTAGATCTAATTTATCCCTGAGAGAGGAGAGTCGCTGGCTGTAGAAACCCAGGATTTTTCTGCCGGACCGGCTCCTTTTCCCGAGCCCCGCCGTTCCCTGGGAAGGGGCAGCTCCCCCGGCGTTCCGTTCATCCCCATCACTCAACCCCCGGCTTTGGGTTCTGTTGCCGCACCTCCCTAAATCTGCTCTGAGCAGAGCCTGACGAATTCCCCGCGGGGCTTTCTGTGTGTGCTGCTCAGCCCAAGGAATGCTCGCAGATAAAGCCTCGGTGTCCTTAATGAGCACTAATTGGTCGCTGTAGGGATTTGATGTTCTCCCAGAGCTTCAGCCCCGCTGGAGCTGGGCAAGCAGGGACTCGCTGAGAGCAAAAAGGAGGAAAGGTGATGTTTAATGAGGGGTTCTGGGGGAGAACACAGATTTCGGGTCCAAATGCTTCATATCCACCCCTTCTCCATGCTGATCTTCCTCCCACCCCTCTTCTTCATCAGCTGCAGCTTCTCTTTTAGAAATGTTTTATTTTTAATAAAGGGAAACCCAGTGTTCCTCCTCCAACCTTGTTGTGAGCCATGAAAAATCCTTGAGACCTTTCCTGAAATGTCGGTTTGATTTTGGTGTGACAGAACGGCAAAATCCAAACACCTGGGAACGGCATCTTCGGGCGATTTCAAACCAGTCTTACTCACAGCCCATCCGGGGGAAGGGCTGAGCTCTTAATGTTTCCTTTTTTGTGAAGAATCAGCTCAGGCCCATCAATGTCTGACACCGGGGGAGGATCCCCGAGCTGCCCGCGGGATCTCGGGCACCGCTGCTGGCACCGCGCCCCAAGGAGATCCGGAGGCACGAAGGAAAACAAAGATCAGGAGGCACAAAGGAAAACACAGATCCGCTCCAGCCTTGGCACAGCGTGCTGGGTTTGTTTTTAATTTCTGAAACAACACACGAGGCCAGAGCCTGGCTGACAGCCGCAGCGCTGAAGAAATCTCCTCTGATGTCCCCCAGGGGACTCCCCTTCCCCGGCAAACACAGGCTCCGGCACAGCCCCGACAAAGGCAGCGCTCGCTTCTCAAACACCGCAAGTTGTGCAAGAGCTCAAAATCTGATGCTTTAATTGCACCTGGGCGGACAACCCCGAGCCTCCCACCCTGCCCGGGGCTGGGGGATGGAAACAGCCCGGGGAGGGGAGGTCCCGCCGTGACCGCGGCAGCCCCGGTGGATCCTCCCTTTCCTCCCTCCCGGTGACAACGTGGGGTTTTCACCTTTCCCACGTGCTGTTTGTCAGCTCAGTGGATGCCCCGCTTGGGAGGCTCTCCACGGATGAGTGGGAGCCGGTTCCTCCTCTGGAATGCAGCCAGGGAACATCCTCCCATGCACTTAACTAATGACCTGCTGCCGCAGCATTTTTGGCATCCCACGGCTGCTCCAGCCAGGGCTCCAAAACGAAAAGCAGCCTAAAATGTGGAATAAATAATAATTTCTTACCCTCAGAAAAATGCACACATGTGGTAAATATTTTACCAGGTGTTACATCATGGAATTGCTTTTTCTTCTTCAAAAAATCAACTTGGAGGGATAAGAATTTGGGAAAAAACCAAGATATAATGACAAAATAGAAAATTACGGGAGTTCCACAATTAACTTACAGGTACTTCTGGGTTTGCTGATGAGGCCAAAATTGCACTCACAATCCTGCAATATAACTATTTATTCACCATTTTTACCCTAAATTTCAGAATGAGTTCAGCAATGAGGCCTTACTAACCCAGCTTTGGGAAGCAGCTGTTCCTACCACATCCCAACATTTATTTTCCAATGAATTTCTTTTTTAAAGCACCACTCCCTTGCCCAGGTTCTCTCTGTCAAAGGTTAACTTATGAGGACAAAGACACCCCAAGGCCCCTGAAAATGCCAGCAGCACTTGCCATTCTGCAGTGGGAATGCCAGAACCAGTTCCATTGGAATGGCCCATGGAGGTCACTGGGATGCCCACGCCCTCCGTGGCTGCTTTAGCACAGACCCATTTTTGATATCTGCACTGATCTCTGTGATAACCTGTCCCCGTGGTTGACTCCTCTCGTTGTGAAATTTGTTTTGCTCCCATCTAATTGGAATTTCTCTCCCTGCAATTTGCTCTGTTCCCTCTTCCTTTCACTCTGCAGCTCCAGGAGGGCTCTGGCTCCTGTTTGCTGTCACCAGTGAGGCTTTGCCTCCTTCTCCAAACAGAACCAACCCCTTCTCCCGAGTTCTCCTCCTGTTTCACCCCCCTCAACCCTTGGTGCTCCCTCACTGGCTCTGATCCAACATTTCAGTGCCTTTCCCTGCCAGGGAGCCCAGAATTGTCCCAGAGCAGCAGCTCCAGCCTCGCTAGTGACACCTGGGGAATGATGGACTGAAATTCCAGGGCAGAGCTGGAAAATCTCCCTGCATGAACTGAGCAGGGTGCAGAGAGATGTTTGTGTTCCCTGGGAGGGATGGGATGGGATGGGATGGGATGGGATGGGATGGGATGGGATGGGATGGGATGGGATGGGATGGGATGGGATGGGATGGGATGGAGGCTGGGGCTGCATCCCATGGGACACTGGGAGCACTGGGAGCTCTGGGAGCTCTGGGCTGGGGCCCTTTCCTCATTCCAGGCTCAGGAGCTGGCAGCATCTGTCAGGCTGCAGTTTTACAGTGTCAGGACATCCCCGAGAGTTGAGTGTGCTCAAAACTCTTCGGATCAGGAGGAACTTCCTGGTGCTTTGGGTTTTGCTCCTGTTGCCTCACTGCTCATAATTGTCCATCAAACGGGGACGTGTCCTGAATACTCCCCGGGAGTTCCTGCGTGTTCCCTGCCAGGCTTCTCTCCAAAAAATCTCCCCAGAACACAAAGTCACCAACAGCCCCAAGCAGGGACATCCTGACCAGCCCCAGTGTAAACCCCACCCTGCCATTTGTCAGCCTCAGGGGAACACATGTCCAAATTAAGGAAAAAGAAAAAAAAATTAGAACTAAACCACTGAAGGGCATTCAAAAAATAAAATTCCAGGCCTCCAGCTCCAACCAGATCTTTGCCCATCCTGGAATTTGGATTTGATGGCATTTAAGTTTTTCATCCTGTTCAGTAGTGAGAAATTAAACCTTTATTAATTACCTATGTTCTTTAAAGACAAAATTATTCATATCCCTCTTGGGATGGGTTAGAGGGGCCCATGGTTCACCTGTCTATTGAAATCTTTGCTGCAGGAGCTTTCAGACCCTTGTTTTACTGGAATAAACACCTCTGACCCCAATCCTGCATGGGGTGAAAGCCCCGGGGTATCCTACAGTAAGGGAAGGTGATCATGAAATACTGGGAATGGTGGGCATTTTGGGAATACTGTGGGAATTGTGGTGGTGTGCAGGGATTTTTCCTGTTGAGATTTTTGCACGTTTAGATGGCAAATCACTAAGAGAAGGCAATTCTGGAAGGATGGCTTGAAACCAAACCCTCCATTACTCCAAACTCCACATTACTTTGGATTTATGAAAATTAAGCCTCAGACCTGAGTGTCCCATTGGGACTCCCCCATGGCTCTGTCATGAAAACCAGAAATTTTTGCCTTTTGGTTAAGTCACCAACAAATGCAGGATTTGTTTAAGGAATCCCTCCCGTTGTGCTGGGAACAGGGAAATGGGAGCAGAGGGGCAAAGGAATCTCCTGCTGTATCCATGGCTGGGCAGGAACTCGGGATGCTCAGGGGCTGGGAATCCTCTCTGGTCTTGGTCAGGCAGTGCTGTGGGCTGCCTTTGCTGCTTCTGTCCCAAACCTTTGGTTCTGATCCCAAACTGGGGACACTGGAAAGGAAAAAGAGCCCTGGGGGCTGCTCTGGGCTGGGTGTGAAGGAGCAGAACAGATTTCCCAGAGCAGCTGAAGGGCTCCGTGCATGGCCATAACCAGCTCAGCCCAAACCACAGCTCAGAAACAGCCCCAAAACACCCTAAATAATAAGAACCAAGCATTTATGGGATGAATATTTTGGCAAATCACAGAATCACTGGGTTGGAAGAGACCTCCAAGATCATTGAGTCCAACCCATGCCCTGACACCTCAACTAAATCCTGGCACTAAGTGCCACATCCAGGCTTTCTTTAAACACATCCAGGGATGGTGACTCCACCACCTCCCCAGGCAGACCATTCCAATACTTTATCACTCTTTCTGTGAAAAACTTCTCCCTAATATCCAGTCTGTATTTCCCTTGGCACAGCTTGGGGCTGTGTCCTCTCGTTCTGTCAGAGCTGGCAAACGCCCAGCCAGGATTATTTCTCCCTGGGAACTTCAGCTCCGAGTCCCTGCGGCAGGAGCAGCGCAGGCAGCTCTGACTCAGGGCTGGGACAGTGAATCAGGCCGGGCTCGGGCAGGAACAATCCCCGCTCCATCAGCACCGGGCCTCAGCCCTGCCCCATCCCGGGACACATCCCACTGACCCTGCCCTGGGCACCGCCTTCCCGAATTACCGATTTCATCACCGGCTCCTGCTATAAAGCGGGGCCATGGCCACAGCGGGGACACTGCGGGGACAGCCGAGGGTCGCTGTTTGCCATGAGGGTCACGGGCACCCTGGTGCTGCTGGCGCTGGCAGCGCTGTGCTTGGCACGTGAGTAATTAATTAATTCATTAATTCCGCTCTGCCCCTCGGGGTTTTCCTTCTGCCCGAACTTTGGGAGCTTCTCTGCAGTAGGTGGGAGGGAGAAAATTGGAATTTTCTGTTTAAATCCTATAATTTCTCACCCTAATAATGCATTACCCGGCTGGGGCTGGGGTGGGTGGGAGCTGCTCCTCTCTGGGTGTAACTCAGAGTTGTGTTCTGAGATGCCTCAGAACCACCTGGTTTTGTTTATTTATTTCTAAATTTCCATCTGAGAAGGGAGCTGGGAGCTGGTGAGGTCCTGCCCCTGCCAAACTGACCAGGCAGGGGACAGCTGATGATGCTCAGGCCACATAAACCAGCTGGGAATTGCATTTTTTAATCTTATTTTTCCAGGCTGCAGAGATATTTGAGGGACAGGTTGCTGTAAAAAATAGGAATCTGGGAGGAATTTCTCCAGCCTTTACTTGGCAATTTTATTTTTACTAAAAGCTTGCAGTAAAAAAATATTTTTAGAGAAAAATAAGTGCATTTGAAATACCTGAAAGACTCCACACCTCTGTAGGCAGTATAGAAGTTTAGAAGCATTATGAACATTAAAGGAGCAAAATAATGAAAATGTTAAATGAAATATTATGGAACAAAATCTTTTGAGCAGCTCTGAAAAGGTTGCTTTGAAATTTGTCTCAACCCCAAAATTCTTATGAAAAACAGCAGCTTAAATGAAATGTGATGGAAATAATTCACTCATTTCATTAACTGCAGGAAAATAAAGGAATATTCCTTCCATTAGAATTCCAGGAAATCTCTTCCTTGAACTTTCTGGTTTATCTTGTCTGCTTGAAAACTTCATGAATCAACACTTTCTGAGCCACACCTTTTGTGCATTCACTCCCGTGTGCAGAGTGGCTCCTAAAAGGTTACAGAGACAGAAATAACACCTGAATGTTTTTGGGGAGGTGGAATAAATCAAATCCAATTCCAGAATAATGAAATCTCAGTCAAACCTCTGGTGACAGAGGTGGAAACTTCACCTGGAGCTTTATTTCTGCTCATTTTCTTTACACTGAACAACTGCATTTGATGTGAGGATGTAAACAGGTTTATGAAAGGAAGTGTTAACCTTTGAAGATCAAAAAAAGCCAAATTTATTCTGAAAGACAATTGCTAGAGCTCTGCTCCAGAACACATTTAGAAAATTTAACCTTTAAATATCCAAAAAATTCCAAATTTAATCCAAAAAACAAGCACTAGAGCTCTGCTCCAGAACACATTTGGAAAGTTTAACCTTTAAAGATCAAAAAAATCCAAATTTAATCCAAATAACAAGTGCTAGAGCTCTGCTCCAGAACAAATTCCTGCTCCTGCTGCACAGAACTCTCCCTGGAAGCCCCAGGATGAGGATTGTGGGACAGCAGAGGGACAAATACATTCCTGCAGAAAGCAAGAAATGTGTCAGCAGCCTGGAACCACGCCAGGGAGCTGATTGCTTTGTGGAAGGTGTAATTAGCATTGTTTGCAGGGAGCTCCCTGAAGCCCCACCTGAGAACAGGGCTCTGGTGGAGAGGAATGTGGTAAAAATAGCAGCCAGCCAGCTTAAAATCCATATTGAAACAAGGGAAACACTTCCTAAAGTGGGATTGTGAGCTAAACTGTATTGTCATTGTTCTGTAGAGTTAATATTGTATTTTAGTCCTCGTTATTGACAGAAAACACCCAAATAAAAGGCACATGGGGTTTGCTCACAGCTCTTGATAAACTCAGGAATCAAACCACCAGTTAATGCTGGAAATTAAATATAAACTGAGATTATGAATGTTAAATATAATATTGACTCCTGGGTTTGTGGTGAACAATGGCTCCGTTCCCTCCTCCAGCAAAGGCTGTTCCAGCAGGTGACAGAAGTTTGGAGGGTAAATAATGCACCAGAATCCAACTCCTTCAATGGGTTCTGACACCTGGGCCTCACTAAACACCACACAGCTCTGCCAGTGTTGACATTTAAGGAGTGAAATGTTCAGTGGTGATGAGTGAACTCAACCTGGGCTGCAGCTGAGCCTTCATTAACTCTGGGTTTTCATTTTCTCTTTTGTCACTCAGTTTCCACTGCAGATGCTGCCCCACAGAATGAGGTGAGTGATTTCCTTTTTTTCCTGGATAAGAATAAATAATATGAGGTAAAAAATAATAATAATAAAAATAAATAAAAAATATTTTATAATAATATAAAAGATAATAAAATTATTATATAATTATATATAATAATATATATAATTATATATAATGAGGTCAGGAAATAAACATGGTAAACTTTAATTAAACACTGCCAATTTATTGAGATTTCAGTGAAAGTTCATGAGTTTGGGATATGGAGTTTCCATAGAGTTGCCCTGACAAATTCCAAATGTTTTCACTTGTTGGTCATTCTGGGCAAGAAATTGGGCAAGGACAAATTTTAAGCCAGAGAAATCTAGATTTTTTTAAAAAAAAATATTTATTTGATGATGACCCTATGAGGGTTTTAGAAGACTTTTAGCTCTTAAATCAGGTACCTGGAGATTGTAATTCTCTTTGACTACTCTGGGGTCAATGTCTGGAAGAAATGAGGCACCATGGAATAAAAATCCTTCCTGGGGTGAGCAGGAAAGCCCTGGCAGAGTGGTGGGGAGAGAAAATTCATCCACACACAGAGCCGGACCCATATTGGCACAAATCAGCAGGAAATTCTCCATGGAAAGGGTGGCCAGGCATGGAAGGACTGCCCAGGGTGGATTCTATCCCTGAAGTGTCCAAGAAAGGTCTGGGTGTGAATTGATCCCACCTGAGTTTCCTGATTGTTGTGATCAGACAATAAAAAATCCCAACACTCTGCACTCCTGGGGCTGTGCTTCTCCAGGGACCCCATTCCTGTCACAGGCAGCAGCACTCACACCTCAGAAATGTTTCATTTTTGGGGTTTAGCCTCCTAACAGAGGTGGTGACACCTGGCTGGCTGTGCTGCTGGAAAGCATGGCCCAAAATTCAATATATTCACTATTTCTGTGATGCCTCACTGGCTGTGCTGCTCCAAAGCATGGCCCAAAATCCCATATATTCATGATTTCTGTGGGTGGAGGGTGTGACTGGAGCTGCCCTCGTTGCAGGTGGACTGCAGTGAGTACAGGAGGCTGGAGAGGGGGAGGCCCATCTACTGTGAGAGGCTCTACCAACCCTTCTGCGGCTCAGACGGCAAAACCTACAACAACAAATGTTCCTTCTGCAAGGCTGTCCTGTGAGTACCCAAAGGCTGGGATGGGCTGACTTAGCTGGGATTTCCACTCCACTAAAGTGCTGGGTTTTTTTTAGGGTTGTTGCTTCTCTGCTCCTTTGCTTTACCTTTACACAATAATTGTAAATTCCTCCCACCAATAAATGTCCAACTGATCCAAAAAACAAATGATGGTGATATTTGGGTGAGAACTCCCTATTCTGGCAAGAAGTGTAAAACAGGGAACTAAACATTGACCCACATATTCAGGTCTAAACTTCCTATTCTGGCAGGAATTGTGAAGTTGGACACTAAAGAATTACTTGGATATTTGTGTGAGCAACTTCCTATCCTGTAAAATGGGGAACTAAAAAATGACCCAAATGTTTGTGTGAGGAAATTGCAGCAGGCACTGCAAAGCTGAACACTAAAAAATTATTCCTATTTGTGTGAGGAACTTGCTATAGGTACTGTAAGATTTAGTCACCAAAAAATGACTTTGATATTTGTGTGAGCAGCTGCCTATTCCAGCAGAAATGGTAAAGTTGGACAGGGAAGAGTCCAATGAGCAACACAGCCTGACAAAGCACCTGCACCCAGCTCAGGCCATGCAGAAATTCAGAAGTGGTACTGGAAATGTCTTGGGTTTATGGATAAACACATAATTTGGCAAGGAAAGCTGTTTGCAGATGAGCGCCCTCATGTCTGCTGTGAATGTTTATGGTGTCTCCTCTGCTGGCAAAGGGATTCAGAGGATTTTGGTGCATCATGTTGATGCCTAAAGAGGCTCTCTAGAAGAGAGGCTGGACAGAGTGAAAGGAATAAAGTGGGAATTTATGAAAAGGCCTTCAAAGGATGCACCTTGGGCAGTGCAAGAGCCTGGCCAAGGCTGCACACAAGATGGATGCCAGGTCACGAGATTTCACACTTTTATAAGTTTTGTTCCACTTCCACATTGGGGTTCACTGTCCAATTACACTTCAGGTGATGCAGTCCCACCCTCCCAGTTTGCTCTCCCCAGCTCAGTGTGGTTTATCAGTTTTTGGGCCTGAAGCTGCAATGGTGTCTGTGGTTCTGGGGCTGGAGAAGGATTGTTTGGTGTGACTGAGCTGTGAGGAGAACTGGCTAACATTTCATGTGAAGATGTGGAAAATATCAAAGCTAGAACTTAAGGCATCATTTCATTTCCAAGGTGAAGCTTTCTGTGAGCAATGTCCATTTTTTCCTTGCAGGAGGAGCAGAGGAGCCCTGCACGTGAAGCAGGCAGGGGCCTGCTGAGGGAGCTCCATGCTGCCCCATTCCCTGGATTTCCTCATCCTGCCCCTGCCAAAGCCAGCCCGAGGAGAATTTCCAGCTCTGCCCCCTCACTGCTGCTCCCCTCTGCTCCAGAGCTGGGATTGACGCTCCTGTCCTTGCAGCAGAACTGTTCCTGTTGGTTTACACGAGCCCTTCATTAGATATTTGTCCCCATGGCTGAAGTTCAAATCCTCTGACAATGCCCCAAGTCTCTTCCCCTCACTGATCAAATGTTTTCTTTCCTTTGCCCAGAAACTTTAGTAAACTTTTTTTTTTCAAAGGGTTCAGCTTTCCCTGGCAGTGCTTTGACTCTCCCAGTTTTGTAGCTAAATTTTAAATGCTTATTTTTCATCCCTCTCTGTACAGTTCAGGTTCCTGAATGTTGTTCAGCTACTCAGTGTGCTTGTTTATTAAAATAAACTTTCGTTCTTTTTTTCCCTCCATGGTGAACTTTCTGGAGAATTTATTGCATCCATTACTAACAACTATTTCCCAAATTACAGAAAACTGTGGTGGAGCAGGGGCTGAGTCCAGAGGTAAAAATCCAAAGCCTGGGATACAAAAATTGTATAAAAAATAACCAACAAACAGTGTGCCAGGTGATGAACCAGCCTTGTTACCCAATCCCTTGGGGTTTGCATCAGACATGACTATAAAATGTTGAGGAAGTTGTGATTTCTGCTGGGATCCACCCAAACACAATGAATAAATCATTGCTTAAGTACAGACCTGCATAATACTGCAAATACACATGGGAGAAAACCGGCAGGACTTTTGGGGCTGGGGTAAAGACTCTCCAAGAAAAATCACTTAAAAAGCTCCCAGAGAGCATCCGAATGAGAGACACGGGGATGGGAAGGGTCTGGAGGGGCCATGGAGGAGCAGCTGAGGGATTGTGCAGCTGGAGTAGACTGAGGGGAGACTCCTTGGGCTCTGCAGCTCCTCATGAGGGGCATCTTCAATCTCTGCTCTCTGTGACAGGGACAGCACCCAGGGCAGGGCTGGAGCTGGGCCAGGAGAGGTTCAGGTTGGATTTTGGGAAAGGTTTTCCCCCCAGAGGGTGCTGGCACTGCCCAGGCTCCCCAGGGAATGGGCACAGCCCCAGAGCTCCAGGAGAGCTTGGACAGCGCTGCCAGGGATGCCAGGGTGGGATTTTGGGGATGTGCAGGGCCAGGAGCTGGGCTGAATGATGACGGAATCAGGGAATGGTTTGGGCTGGAAGCACCTTAAAGCCCAGCTCACCAAAGCTCACCTCATCCCAGCCCTGCCACGGGCACGGACACCTCGCAGAGCCGAGGCTGCTCCACGCACCTCGTGTGTCCCAGCAGCTCGGCACGTCTGTGACTGTGACTTTTATTGAATGCCATCCCTCCCGCTGTGTGCTGAGCGAGCCCAGCCTGCGAACGGCTGCACCCGGAGCCCTCAGCGCTGCCCGCGGGCCGGGCAGTGCCACACTCAGCATGGCGGCGGTGCCCCGCGGAGTGGCGGTGCCACACTCAGCATGGCGGCGGTGCCCCGCGGAGTGGCGGTGCCACACTCAGCATGGCGGCGGGGCGGGGAAGAGGAAGCGGAATCAGCCGCGCGGGGCCGGAGGCGGAAGCGGCGGCGCTGGCGGAAGGGGCCGCGCAGGAAGCGGGGCCGGGGCTCCCCCGCGGCCACAACCGAGGAGAGGGCGGCGAGGGGAGCGAGGCCAGGTGAGGGCAGCGAGCGCCGGGGGAGGGCAGCGAGGGGACGGGGACGCGGCTGGCTCGGCCCCCGGTGCGGCGGGGCGGGCACCCCGAGGCTGCCGTCCCCTCTGGGCCCTGCGGGCTCGGGCCGGCCCCGCTGTCAAGGCCGCCCCGTGAGTGACCGGCGGTGATGGGGCTGTGAGGAAAGCTGGTTTTCCTTCGCTTATCTCGGCACGAATCTCCGCGTCCTCGCCTTTTCCCCTCCGCTTCGGGAGCGCCCCTCTGTACCGGCGCTTGCCAGGCCGTCCCTGGCTGCTGTCGCCGCGGTTTTCCTCATTTTTCGTTCCTGCGGAGTCTCCCCGTGGTTTTTAAAGCTTTATAAGGTCCGTGGGGTATTTACTCATGGAGAATAGAGCACGTCGAGCTGTTGTTTCACGCGACGTTTATTGTCGGGAATTAATTGAGGTGGGGGCCGCAAAATCCCATTTGCTTTATTGAATATCTAAAGCTCTTCCTGCTGCGGAGCTTTGTCTTTTATTTCTAATGAGGTCAGCTCGCTGATGTAGAATGAGGTGTTAAAGCTGTGCTCATTAGCTTAAAATAACCCCAGGAGGAGCTTTTGTGCAGAAACTGCAGACTCATAGAGAGAAATCTTTCTTTTCCCCCTGCATGGCGGGGGGAGTTCATTGGGCTTGTGTCTTACAGGATTTTCCCTGCTTTGGTTGTTAATGTTTTTATTTCTCTTGCCTTTGGTCCCAGTCCTTTTGCTGTTCTCTCTCCTGCTGGTTGTACCCAGCACGTGGCTGTGCCAGCCTGGAAGTTTTTAGGTTGTGTCACATCCTCTGTTCAAGCTGAGGTATCCCAGCTGACTCGGAATCGATGTTTTCCATGGAATTCTGTCTGTAAATAGTTCAATTTGGGCTTTACGAGGTTGATCACCCCAAAGTGAGCCCTTCCAGCCTGCCCCAAAGAGAACAACAAACTCAGGGCTGGAGAATTCCCCCTGTCCAGAGGAGCAGAGATCCATCTCCCGCTGTTCACAGGCACAAGGTGGGGATTTATTGTTTGAATATCCTCCTTGAAGAACAAATCATGGCAATGTGCAGTTAGTAACTTAAAATGCACCCAAAATGTGTCAGAGCACGTGTTTGCAGTAATTAGATCACAGTGAAGCTGTCAATATTCCAAATTCTGGCGTCACAGGTAGGCTGCAGTGGAGGCCTTGCTGAAAGTTTTTCCAAAATCTGCCTTTTTTTACCACTTGTTTTTCCTCAATCCACTGAATTTTGGCATCCAGCCTGTTAAACTCAGGTTCACTGGGCTGGTGAAGCTTTGCCCTCCTCGTTCTTGTTTTAGAATAAAATAAATCTTTGCCAGATACAATCGTGGAAGGGTCTCTCAGCATCTGCAGAAGGTGATTTTCTGTTAGCATGGAGTTCACCTTTATTTTAGTTGCTTATTTGTGGTTTCTCATGACAATTGTGCGTGTTTTTGGATGAGGCATTGTGACTCCAGTGCCTGTGTGTGCTGCAGCGTGGATGGACACAGCTCAGGAGGGAGCAGAGGATCCTGCACGCTGCTTTCAAACAATGAAAACAAAACAAAGTGTTTGTGATCTTTAACTCAGCAGCCTGAATGTTTTACTTGCTGTTCTCACCTCGAGGAGGAGCTGGTTTGAGGGCTTCTAATGTGGCATTTTTGGGGAGTGTTCAGCAGGAGCCCATTCTTTCAAAAAAGAAAAATCGTTTTTCTGCCGGACAGACTTTGGACTTTCATTTTGTGCTGGAACGTTGTGGTTGGTGCTGAGCTGGTGATCTCTGCACAGCCTCCCTGTGACTGTCTCAATCTCAGGGCGGGATCTCTGAAGATTCTTTATTTATATTTTATATTTATATTTTATATCTATATTTTATTCATAAAAAGAACTGATCTCTGCTTCAACCTGTGGTGATTTTTCCTCATCACTCCCTCAGCTGAGAGCATCTGTCCGGTTTGTCTGATAATCCTCAGGTTTTGTCTGAGCCCTTCTGTCTAAGCAAACCACAACTTGTTTTTTTTTGCAGCTGAGCTGCTGTTCCCTCCTCTGCTGTGTCCCTTTGGTGTTTGAGTTGCCCTGGATTTCATAACTCTGTGCCCATTTCCTCCCTCAGAGCTCGGTGCAGAGATGGGGCCCCGGCGGAAAACTGTGAAAGGCAGCGCAGCCAGCAGGGAAGGGGCAGAGTCTACCAAAGCTGAGGAGCCAAAAGATTACATGAACCAACTCTCTCATGAAGTGCTTTGCCACATCTTTAGGTGAGCAGCCTGGCAGAAATTTATTTAGTGTTTATTATTTTAGAGTTCTTTAGTTTTTCTCCGACTTTACCTGTTTTGTGACACAGTAAACGGTGGATGTACCATGAGGAGATTGCTGGATAAAAAGGGATGACAAATGTTTTTTTGAGTCTCCAAAATTCATTTGGAAACTGAAAATTAATTTATGTGAGTGTCATGAATGTTATAATGGGGAAGAAATAAATAAGTGAATTAATTCTGTTATAAATACTGATTTTAGAGCAGAAATACATTTTTGGTAGAGCGCAGTTGAGGTGATTATTTGGGAATTGTTGCACCTGCAGAAGGGATCTGGGATGAGGATGTGACCTCCCGTACAGCAAAGTCCTTCTCCCAGATGTTTCCTCAATCCTATTATCCAAAACAAATGCCTCACCCACAAGTTTTTGGAGAACAGCAGCACTCCAAAATATTTGGAAATTAAGCTTACAATATGTGCTAGAAAACGAAAGTAACTTCATTAAACCTGTTGAGGCAAATGGCTTGGTCAGCAGGGTTTGGGTTGGTTTAAATTAGCTTTAGGGAAAGATTTGTACCTTGTGAGGGTGGGGAGACCCTGGCACAGACGGGCTGTGGCTGCCCCTGGATCCCTGGCAGTGCCCAGGGCCAGGCTGGACACTGGGCTTGGAGCACCCTGGGACAGTGGAAGGTGTCACCATGGCAGAGGTGGGAATGGATGGGCTTTAAGGTTCCTTCCAACACAAACTATTCTTTGATTTTATGACTAACTAGAGAACCAAATCCTAATGCATTTAATATTAGATTGTGTGACTGTTCCATATGCAGTATCAGAAACTGCTGAGTCACCGTGCTCAGCAGAGCTCCCCGTTTAACAAGAGCCCCGACAGCTCCGCGTGAACGAACGTCCTGCCCTGCCAGGGCTGCCCCACTGCTGCAGCCAGGCTCTGCTTGGTGGCAGCTGGAGGCTGGGGCTGCAGCTGAGGCAGGGGCTGTTTGTCTGTCCCCAGGTACCTGCCCCTGCAGGACATCATGTGCATGGAGTGCCTGTCGCGGAAGCTGAAGGAGGCGGTGACGCTGTACTTGCGCGTGGTCAAGGTGGTGGATCTGTGTGCGGGGCGTTGGTGGGAGTACATGCCCACAGGTGAGCCCCTGCTGCTCCCTCCTGTGCAGAATAACCCTGGCATTGCTGACACCTTCCCTTCCTGCCCCAGGAATGGCTTCCTGCTGTCTGTGTGTAAATACAAATTTGGGGTGTCGCTGTGTTAGGTCGTAGGTTGGACTTGATGATCTCAAAGGTCTTTGCCAACCTGATTCACTCTGATTCTGTGGCTGGGAGTGCTCTGTAGCCACCTGTCAGTACAGTCTGTGTTTGTCTGATGGTTGGAAGGGAGTTTATGCAGGGGTTATGTCACAGAGAGGATGTCTGTGTGCAGGCAGCAAAAAATACAGGGGAGTGAGAGAGCAACTCATCTGCCAGCACTTAACAATCATGAGTTTTGATGTCACACCTCGAGTCACCTGCAGATCAATAGATAAATCTGTCAGTCTAGTGAACCCTGGGAGTACCAGGATTTCTGTTGGGTTTGAATTGCCCTGCTGGGATTTGGTGGGGGACACAGCTAAAATGAGGGAATTCTGAAAATGAGAGGAGTTACAAATTGAGATTGGCTGTGGCTGGTGTTAAGCAGGTGTTTAGACCTAACCTAAAATTGGTGTAAATACAAGTAACTTACCCAGTTAAAATCCTTTTTATGTGCTGTCTTTCACTAGAATAAAATAAACCTTTTCTTTAAGAAACTGTCCTGTTTCTGTGAGAAATGTGAGCTGTGGTGAATAGTGAACTGAAATAAGGGATCCAGCTGGAATTTTTTTGAGCTATGGAGTTGATACATGGAATTCCAGAAAAAGTAGACCCACAAAGCTTCATGTGAGGAGGGAGAGAGCACAGTGAACCTTGCAGCCATGCAGCTCCTCTGAAGGAAACCTGTAGCAAACCTGCAAAATTCGAGGCAGGGTAGTATTTAGGTCATGATTTCTAGAATGTGGAAGGAAAAGAAAAGTTATTGCTTCACCAAATGCATCTTTCAACACCGCAGAACTTGTACTGCCACATAGAGAGGAGCGCGTTTGGCTTTCCCTTCTCAGCCGAGTGCCTGCTGCCACACCAATACCAAATGTGTTGTTGTTGTCTTAGGTTTCACTGATTCCAGCTTCCTAACGCTGCTGAGGAAGATGCCAGACATTGAACAACTTTATGGTCTTCATCCCAGGTATCTGGAAAGGCGCCGAGTCCGTGGCCACGAAGCTTTCAGCATCCCTGGAGTTTTAGAGGCTTTGCAGGCCTGTCCAAATTTGCTGGTGAGTGGCTGGACTTGGGAGAGAACCTCCTTCAGCACTGTTAAAAACTGTGACGAGGACTTGGTGCTTCCAGGGCTTTGGTTTGGGCCTGGCTGCACAGGGAGGAGTTAATTGTGACCTTGTTTGCTAATGACAACTATTTTTAGTTGCACCGCTGGGAATCCCAGGTGCTCTTAAGCCCGGCAAGGAATTAAAGCTCTGATCCCTCTGCTTTTAAAAAGACCAGTCCTGCTAGAAATGAAAAGTGAAATAACCTTGCATTCTGTAGTTGACATGGTTAAGAGGATGTTGTTGTTGAACTGGTGTTAGAGCATTTGCTTTGCTTCCTTTTATCCAGGGTGTTGAGACCTCTCATTTAGAGCTGGTGGAAGCTATTTGGACATACATGCCCCAAGTCCACATTTTAGGGAAGTTTCGTAATCGTAATGGTGCTTTTCCAATTCCTCCTGAGAACAAGCTGAAAATTCCTATAGGAGCTAAAATTCAGACTTTGCACTTAGTAGGTGAGTGTGGTCGTGGTGAAGTAGTTGGCTTCAACACAGGTGGATTTAAAGGCTTTGAAACTCTGCAGATTTGTAATTCTTTGGAGGAGAGGGAGTTTGGGCTGTGGCATCTTGGAGATCTTAGTTGGATATTTGATAGCAGGTGCAGAGGGCAAGTTCTAAAGAGTTATTGGCAAACCAAGGTGAAGAACTTGTGTTTCAAGTGTTCACAGCTTTTCTCACGTGCCACAAAGCACAGAAAAGCTTCCTTTTGAAAGCCAGGAATTTGTCATGCAGTGGTTTAGTTTAAAGCTTGTTTAAAATGTTTGTTTGTTTTGTTTATGTATTATTAGGGGTGAATGTCCCTGAGATTCCTTGTATCCCAATGCTGAGGCACCTTTATTTGAAGTGGGTGAGACTCACCAAACCACAGCCTTTTAAAGATTTCCTTTGTATCAGCTTACGTGCTTTTGTCATGAGGAACTGTGCTGGTAAGAGGGATTCTTCCTGTCTGAAGGGGATGGTAGAGCATGGAGGAAATCTGGTTCTGTTAAAGTCTTGGAATTCCACGTTCTGAGGGCAGCCCTTGTTTGATTTGTGGTGTTGGACAGAAATCTCTCCCTGTCCTGTCCCCTTACTTGGTGCTGTGTGGTTCTGTTGACTTCCTGCTCTAGAGGGATATGTGTGCATGTGTTTGGGTTCTTCTGGGGATAATTCAGGGAGAAGTGAACAATCTGCTCTGTCTTTTCTGGCCTTGTTGTGTGCAGGACCCACAAACTCTCTGAAGTACGTTCCCCTGGTGACAGGCCTGGCTTCTGCCAGGAATCTGGAGCACTTGGAACTGGTCCGTGTTCCATTTCTTGGAGGGCTGATCCAGCACGTTGTAGAAGACAGCTGGAGATCAGGTGGGAAACTCCCCATCCCTCACACCTAAATAAAAACAAGCAAATAAATAAATTAAAGCTTTATCACATTCTGGTTTTTTGGTTTTTTTTTTTTTTGTCTGTAGCATATTCTTTTTTTGAATGTTTGGAACTGTGGTCATAGTGCTAAATGTGCTCTGTATTTGTTATAATTCTGATATTCCAACTGCAATTAACTATTAATGAGCTGCATTTGTTGATGAGCAGAACCAGGATTGCAGGAGTTGGGTGCAAATATTTGGGGTTTTTTGATTTGTTAAAAAAGGTCAAGACAACACTGGTGAAAATGTGTAGGGCTGAAGGCTGTGATGTGAGGCTGCAGTGTAAGAAGGGTGTTTTTTGTTTGCCAGGTGGTTTTAGGAATTTGCACACTATAGTTCTGGGAGCTTGCAAGAATGCACTTGAAGTGGATCTTGGCTACCTCATCATAACTGCTGCACGAAGGTACCTCCCTTCAGATCTCTCTTTGCTTCTCCTTTCTCAAAATAAATGTCAGAAGTGACATCCAAGAGGTGGAACAACCATCAAAGTGTGAGGAATACACATATAAACTTGCATAACGAGAGTGTTCTGTGATTAAAATCACTGCAAATACCCTCTGAGTCCTGCCAGATTCTCTGTTTTGTTAGAACTGGGCACCTTCTTGGGTGTTTTGTGTGTTTTGGCCTGAATTTTGATGGGAGCAATTCTGAATTCCCTGCAGGTTGCACGAAGTGCGGATCCAGCCTTCCTTGACCAAAGATGGTGTTTTTTCTGCTTTGAAGATGGCTGAACTGGAATTCCCACAGTTTGAAACTCTTCACCTAGGCTACGTTGATGAGTTTTTACTACAGTGTATGACACTTTTTATATCCACAAAAAAACCCCATAAGGATTCCAGAAATTGCTGTTTTCAATCATGTTTTCAGTGATTGATAAGAATATTAATATTGCATGTGTTGAGGCTGCTGATCTCACAGACAAATCTGGTTTTCCTCACTGCCTGAAAGTGGGAAAGCTGAGCTTTATTAAAGGAATGATCTGATCAATAAGGAGTTAGAAAATCTTGCCATAAAAGGCAAATTTACTGCTGTGTCTGCTCCTCTCTTTTATAGGTAAAATGACGAGTACGGACTTGGTGAGGTACGGCTTGGCTGATGTGGTTGAAAACCCAGGAATTATTACAGATATTGGTATGAAAGCTGTAAATGAAGTTTTTTCTTTCATCAAGTATCTGGTCATTTACAACTGCCCACATCTACATAACCCAAATAATTGGATCACAGGTATTGCACACCTTTGAAATTTCAGAGCTATTCTATGAATTTCTGTGCTAAACCAGAATTTCTCTGCTCTAGTACTGCTTGTTCTGTTGTTAGTAAGTACAGTAAATGATGCTTGCTTTGGGGCCATGGTGATGCTGGGAGCAGGATGGAGATCCAGAGGATGCTGCTGTCAGATCTGAAAAGGGGGTAATGAACAAGGGGTGAGGTGGGAATCCCTCAGGAAAGGCTTCTCTTGTGTCCCCAGACCACTCGAGGTGGACCCGCCTGGTTGACCTGACCCTGGTGAGGTGCCACGCCATCAAGCTGGACTCTTTCAGTCAGTTCATCGAGTTACTGCCAAGCTTGGAGTTTATTTCTCTGGACCAGATGTTTAGAGAGCCTCCAAAGGTAAATTCCACAGAATGGTTGGGCTATTTCTCATGGCCAGGATTTTTACTTGTTTTTATTTCGTTGGCAATCCAGTGTGCTCCAGCTGCTGTGCATTCTTCTCAAAATTGTCATTAATTAAAGAGATTGGTAATAAATTATTTTGGTTTGCAGTTGCTTTTAGCATGGTATGCTGGGGAGAGTGGTGCTGCAGATGGGAGCAGTGGCAAGGAATGAACTTGTGACCAGAAAATAAAACTCACTGATTCTATTGGAAGTAAAACTCACTGATTCCCTTGAGGTCTCTGCTGATGTTTCACTGTGCTGCTGCTTTTTATATTGTTTTTTTCCTCTTAGGCCTCTCTTTACAATACTAAGAGGTTTTTATGATTTTTTGCTGGGTGAAATGGGGGTATTGTTTCCCTTTTGAAGCGCTTTCAAAGCTTAGGAATTTTATTTCTTCACATTGTCCCCTCACACACTGTAACACAGCTCCTTGGTAAGCTGCTGGCAGGCAATGAAAAATGTAAAATCTGCTTCCTTTGCTCATTAGTGGTACCTGGAGGCTGCTGTGTGCTGGGAAAACTGATCTGCTGTTCATATTCATGTCATGATCCCACAGCAAATTAATAGATTAACACAATTAATAGATTAAAATGAGGCGCTTTGAGGACTTTGCCTCTCATTAGGGGTTTAACAGTGTAAGTTCTGGGTTGCCAGCCTGAAGAGGCACCTCTGCAACCAGGAAACCTGAGGGACAGTTTCCCTGGTAGTGTTGTGCTATCCCAGACAATTCCAGCTTTTTTTTTGTTTTGTTTTCCTGTTGCCTTTAGGGAATGTTGATATAATGAGTCCATATTTGCAAACCTGAATCTCTGCTCTTCGTTCCCAGGGTTGTGCTCGTGTGGGCCTGAGTGCAGGCACAGGAATTGGGGTCTCCTCTGCCCTGGTGAGCAATCAGAACTCCAACAACGACAATGACAACAACAACAACCACCAGAACAACAACAACAACCCCAACATCCACCACAACAACCACCAGCACCCCAACGAGCAGAACGAGGAGAATGAGCTGCGCCAGGAGGGCCCTGCTGAGGAGCAGCAGATTGGGGCTGAGGGTAACCCTGGGGAGCTTTTGGGGGATTTACAGCTGAGGGTAACCCTGGGGGAGCTTTTGGGGGGGATTTGCAGCTGAGGGTAACCTGGGGAGCTTTGGGGGGGATTTGCAGCTGAGGGTAACCCTGGGGAGCTTTTGGGGGGGATTTGCAGCTGAGGGTAACCCTGGGGGAGATTTGGGGGGGATTTGCAGCTGAGGGTAACCCTGGGGAGCTTTTGGGGGATTTGCAGCTGAGGGTAACCCTGGGGAGGTTTTGGGGGGATCTGCAGCTGAGGGTAACCCTGGGGAGCTTTTGGGGGGATTTGTAGCTGAGGGTAACCCTGGGGGAGATTTGGGGGGGATTTGCAGCTGAGGGTAACCCTGGGGGAGCTTTTGGGGGGATCTGCAGCTGAGGGTAACCCTGGGGGGGATTTGGGAGAGATTTGCAGCTGAGGGTAACCCTGGGGGAGATTTGCAGCTGAGGGTAACCCTGGGGGAGATTTGCAGCTGAGGGTTATCCTGGGGGAGCTTTTTGGGGGGGGTTTATCTGCATTCCCACTCCTGTAGGCTCCTGGTGAAGATAGGAACATACATTGAGAGCTTGTTGCTATTTCAGCTCCTGGTGTGGAGCTTTAATCTTTTCTGAGCAAACCAAACCCCAAAAGTTAGGCTGGGCTTTGGCTACAGAGATGTGGAACAAATCAGTGAGAGACTCTGTGTAACCCAGATGCTCACCAAGGGAACCAAGGCAGTTATTATTTATTTCTTGTGGGTGTTTGAGGGCTCTGCTCATTCTGTTTCCTGTTCCTGACCACCTGTTGCCCTTTGCAGCCCTGAATGAGATGGAGGAGGTGGCACAGGAGGAGGGGGAGGCTGCTGGGCAGGGCCAGGACGAGCTGCCAGCTCCCAGCCAGGCTGTTGTTCCCATGGAGGTGGATGAGGAGCAAGCAGGTAACTGGGTTTGGGAAGAAATCACCTCTTGGGATCTCCCTGAGGGATTGATTTTCCACTCTAAGTCTGGTTTGGGATGTTTTCCTTCAGCTGGGTTGTCTGATTTTGGATAATGATGTTGGCACAGCTTAGTGCTGTGAAGGAATTTATTCTGTGTTACAGCCCAGAGCTTTCTTTGCATGTGCAGGGAAATACCTTGACCTTAAAGCCTGATTTTTGTGCTCTGTAATAAAAGTCAGAAGGCCTGAATGAACTTGTCCTGTTGCTCTGCTGGTGTTCATGGCCTCAGTTCTTTCACTGCAGCACTTGGGTTGTTTTTGCTTTTCCTCAAGCCAGCACAACTTGTTCCAGTGTTAATTTAATTTGTATTAATGACACAAGGCAGTCTCAATTTCTTTTATTGCCACTTTTTGCTGGGCAATATAATTTTCTACTGAATATCCCAACAACATGAGCTAACACTCATTGTGACACTCCTCCCCTTCCAAACCAGAATGTTTTAATGCTGAAATGCAGTATTTTGCCCTTCTCCCATTAAATTTTAATGGAGCACCCACACAATGAGTGGCTAAATTGACTCCAATTGATTCCTTTCCAGTTTTTCAAGCAGTACTATAAGTTTTTCAGCCTTTTAATCCATGCTTGGTTGATTTTTACATGAAATGTTGATATTCTCCTTCTCAGGACCAAGTGGGATTCAACCTGTTGTAAAAGCAGCTCCTATCACCATCCATGATTCAGACAGTGAGGATGAGGAGGAAAACATGGGCACTTCCAGGGCCTGCATCTCCAACAGCATTGCACAGAGTTACTCAGATGGGGAAGAGAAGAGCAGGGATCCAGTGGAAACCAGAGAACCTTCAGGTGTGCAACATTCCTTCTTAAGCTTCAGCCTTGCCTGTGGTTCAGGTTCATTTCCAGCTTAGTTTGGAATGTGGAATGAGGGTGTAAGGACATATTTTGAGCTCCAGTCACAGGTCTTGTACAGAAACACAAATAGTGGTGCTGCACTGATCAGAACTGCAGCTCCTCTTTGGGATTCCCAAGTGGGCAGAATTTATCAAACCTGAGCCCACAGTGTGGGTGTCAGTTCTGGTTTCAGGGGGAAAAGAATCTATGCTTGGAGAGAATTTGCTGCAACTTTTGTCCTGCCAGTACTGGGGATTTGGGGCTTGGGGTAGTGTGATGAGCTGAGAGGATTGAGACAGACATTCAGGAGGAATTTCTCCATGGAAAGGGTGCTCAGGTCTTGGAGCTGCCCAGGGAGGTTTGGATCCCCAGCCCTGGAGTGTCCAAGGAATTCCTGGAGGTGGCACTCAGTGCTCTGGGCTGGGGACAAGGTGGGCATGGGGCACAGCCTGGATTCAATGGGCTGGGAGGGATTTTCCAACCTCAGTGATCCTGGGATTAAGTTCTGTTATGATTTGTTTGGGTTTTTATTCACCTGTGAGCTGAGACTGCTGCTCCTGCTGGCAGCACTGCCCAGACCCAGGAGGGGGAGCTGAGGGTTGCTGCTGAAACCTGAATTTCAGTCCTGTCTCTGTTCCTGTTTGATTCCTCAGATGCATTCCTCATATTTAAGAAAACAGAAGCCTCTCTGGATTGGATATTAGAAAAAAAATATCCCTGTGAGGGTGGGAGGCCCTGGCACAGGTGCCCAGAGCAGCTGTGGGTGCCCCTGGATCCCTGGGAGTGTCTTGGGCCAGGTTGGACATTGGGGCTTGTAGCAGCCTGGGACAGTGGGAGGTGTCCCTGACATGGCAGGGGTGGCACTGGATGAGGTTTAAGGTCCTTCCAACCCAAACTATTCCATATTCTCTGGTCCTCTTATCAGTGTGTTTTTCATTTTGTTGTGCCTGTGTGAGCAGTGAGCTGCTCTGGGACAATTTGGGATTTTTGTGTGGCAAACCCTCCAGCACATCACTCCAAAAATAGCTACAAGATGTTACAAAGATGCAACAACAGCTACAATTACTAATAATTCCCATTCCTGGGGAGATTGTCACTGCCCTCTGGGCTGCCCTCTGTAACACTCACGTTTATTTGGAGTTTCTCACTGTTGTCCCTCCCTTCACTCCCGCAGTGAGCGGCAAAGGCAAAACTCCCCTGCGCAAGAGATGCAGCACCAGCCACGGGGTCCAGGCCAAGCAGTTCCCCGTGGAGGAGAGCAGCTGTGAGAAGGGCTGCCAGGTGACCAGCGAGCAGATCAAAGCTGACATGAAAGCAGCCAGTGACATGCCCGAGAGGAGCAAGAGCAAGGATTCCTACGGCAGCTGCAGCAGCGCCCCAGCATCCGCGGCAGCACCAGGCTCCTGCAGCGCTGCTTCTCCCAGCCCTGACTGTGCCCAGGCTGCCCAGAGCCACTGTGCTGGCCCCAGCCCAGCAGCTGCAGATGAGTGCAGGCAGTGTGGCTGCTCTCCTTGCAGGAGGGACGGATGCAGCCAGAGGGAGGCCGAGGAGAGCTCCGTGTGCTCCCGCTGCTCCTCGCGGGGCAGGACGAGTGGGGGGGGTGATGGGGAGAGCCCCTCCACCAGCAGAGCCTGCAGGGACGGGCCAGACTTTGCACTGAGGACTCTGCCAGGCTGTGGGGCTGCAGGAGAGCCCGGCCATGACAGGACTAGTGGGAGTGCCTGCGGGGCTGGCAGGCAGGAGCAGAGCACACAGCCCCCAGGCTGGCAGCTGGACTGCAAGGAGGAATATCCACGGAGACCCCTGACCAGGGCCAGGAGCAGGCTGTCCCACGTGCCTCTGGTGTCAGAGCCAGGTAGGGTTTACACACTGAGTAAGGCCTGAGTAACGTGCAGTGCTGCTGTCAGACAGCTCTGAGCAGCTGCAGCTCCACCAGGGAGCTCTGATGTGCAGCTTGTCAGTCAGGGATTTCAAGCTGAGTGCCTGGAAAGGGTCAGAGCTTGATGGAGCAGAGATGCCATCACCAGGTAAAGTCAGGTTTCTCTGGAAGTGCCACTGACATTTTCCTTTCCTTCCTTCATTGCCTGCAGCTCTTTCTGTTTGTGCTCTCTGTGCCTCCTGCCTCTGTACCCTCCTTGCTTTACTCCTTTGAAGAGCAATCAATTTTTTGGTGGCTCTGCCTGCCTGTGAAGGCTGTGATTCATTGAGACAGAAGTTGTCTCTCCATTAAAATCCTCCCTGCAAAGGCAGCAGCTGCACTTAGATCTGAACAAGAAGGCAAAGGTTATAACTGGTGCTTTATCAACCAATAAAGTCATAATTACAGCTGAGCCAGGCTTTTGGACCTGCACTGGGTTCTGCTTCCAAGTGCTTAGGGCAGGGTGATCAAACTCACTGAAAATTATCCTTTTGTTAAACACCTTCATGCTTCACGTTATTGTTTTGTTCATCTGACATGAAACAAAACCCCTGAAGGGCTGGAATGGAGGGAAAAAACAACAGATGTGAGAGGAGAACTTGCTGTTTCTTTTAAATCCACTTGATTTCCAAAATAATAATTTTATTCTGGCACAGCCTCATATATCCAGGATTCTTTACTGGGGATATCTGGCAGGTAAAATGAAACTGAAAGATGAAATGTGCTGCTTACACAAGTGTGAGTGTTGGAGGTAGGGAAGATTGAGAGCAAATTCCTGCCTCTGTTAACATGGAATGAGTCAAACACTCATATCCTGGTGTTTTTCCAGTTTATTTAATGCTCCCAAGAGTTAACAAAACCTAAATCACCTGAGATGTTCTGCAGGTAGATGCAGCTCAGTTTTCAAGAAGAGATCTTGCTATTATTAAATTTAAAATGTCTGCTTTCTACCTTAGGACCAGGAATTAATTGGGGATCTTTGTGCACAGGCCATATGTTTTAATAAAGAAAGCTTGGTTTTAGTAAAATAATTTCTCATTTTGAGCTGTTAATGACAGAAGATTAATTCTGGGGTATTTTTTTCCCTCTTCCTGTTGTAAATAATTCTTATGGTGATTTCTTTTCAAATATTCATCTGTTAAATCAAGGAGGAATTTGAGATCCCTGGTGGAGCTTGGGAGCATTAAAGGATTTTATACCTGGGCATCCTTTGCAATATTAAGAAAAACTTAGTGACAGTTACAAAGAACAGATTTTCCAGAAGTTTGAGATAATTTCTACTATTTAAACATGAAAGCTATTTTGGGTCTTGTATTTGTCAAGAATGTTCTGTTTCCTGCAGAGATTCAAGTGTAACCTAACCATGAATCTTTCCTTTTCCTGGCTCCACATCTGTCTGAGGTGTAGGTTCAGCATTCCAGGGTTTTCACCTCTGCAGTTATTGGGAATAATTCTGAGCACAAAGCTGGCTGAGGGGTTTGAGCAAGGAGAGATTTATTTTGAAGCCAGGCAGGTGTTTGGATTTACCTGTGTGGGAAAAGTTGTCCTGGGCTGTTCTCAGCTGTCCTGACACGGAGCACAGGAAAGATTTTTCCATGTTTTTGTTTCCAGAAGTAGCAAAGCCAAAGCCAAGGCAAACCACCAAGAGGAAAAGGACAGCTGACAAATCCACCAGTACCAGTGACCCCGTGATTGAGGATGATCATGTGCAGGTCAGGGCTTTTCCTTCACTCCCTGCAGCTTTATCACCACAAACACCTGGTGGGAACTGAAGCTGCATTATATTAATTAATATATAGCATTAATATATTTAATAATTAATATCCTCCTATATCTTGTAAAATTCAATTTTTTCAAATTTTTTTTTCAATTTTTTCTCTCATTTTTACCCTTTCATACTTTTTTTTTTTTTCTTTTTTTTTTCATTTTCCCCAGGTCCTGACTTTGAAATCAAAAAACCTCGTAGGAATCACGTTGACCAACTGTGGGATAACAGATTTGGTGCTGAAAGACTGCCCCAAAATGATGTTCATCCATGGTATGTGGTTTGTGTCAGGGCTGCCTCCTCCCTCTGGCATTATTGGAAATTCCTGAAAGAATTCAAGTCAGGCCACTGCTCATTTTGCATTCATCAGCTGCATTGCTGATGAATTAGAACTCCAAATATTGCTGCTTCCCACTCTCAATGGCTCTTATAACAGCTTTAATAAAGATTAATATCTGAAAATCAACAGCTGAAATGATCTGACAATTAGGGAGATGAGATGTTTATTGAAGAGTGGTAATACAGTAATTAGAAGTTGATGAAATGAGTTTGAGTACCTTGTTTTTCTCTCATTTCTCATTCTGCCACAGGTTTTTTAGCTGACAGGATGATACTTCAGCTCCTTGACATGATAAAAATCTGTTTTCAGTGCTGGCACTTAGGTTGCATTAGTTTCACATGCCAGGGTGTGACTGCTCCTGGATTGGGTCATTTATTGTTTTCTGCACATTCTAAATGAAGACAGTTTCTTCTGACCTGAGATCTGTCTACTTAGCAGAAATAAAGGAATTATTTCTTTATTCCAGAATACTCAGAGCACACATTGATTTTGAAGGAAATTTTGATTACATGAGCAGTGCTGCTAGAAAGGAAACAATTTTATTTTCTGTTGTGTGGCTTCCCAATCCTCCGTGTCTGAGCAGATTTTGGAAGCTGTGGCAGCCCACAGACTGTTTCAGTGAAAGGAAACAGAAGGAGGAAAAGGTTATTAGATGAAATTTGGCATAACCTTTTAAAAGGCCACTTCTGGCAAGGTCACAGCTGAAAAGTTGGATGATAATGTGGAAAAAAGGAAGAGCTGGGCTATATTTGATATATTTATGTAATCTTTTGGTACTTATATTGCTTGTTTGCCTTCTTTTGAACCTGCCAGCCTCAAAATCCTCTGACAGGAGGCTCCTGAGCTCTTTTATTTCCTTTTCCAGCTACAAGGTGCCGTGTGCTGAAACATTTGAAGGTGGAAAACGCCCCCGTGGTGAATCGCTTTGACTATGCCCAGTGCAAGAAGCTGAACATGGATCAGGTGCTGGATCAGATCCTCAGGATGCCCCCAGAGAGGAACAGAATCATTTACCTTCGTCCCATGCAGCAGGTACAGAACCAGCCCACATTCCCTGGGAACACACCTGGAGGGGTTTGCACTTGGGGCAGGAAATGTTACAACAGCACAGAGCTGAAATTTGGTTGTTTAAAGCAAAAAAACCAATCAAATTTTATTATTTTATTGATTGTTTATTGCAGAATCTGCTACTTGGATTTTCAGATGCTCTGATAGATGAAATATTAAAATTCATTATCCCCAGTGTTCATTGCATTAGAGGATATTGTAAGCTAGGATGCACTGAATTAATTTCAGACTGACAAACCTGGGTGCTCCTGCAGCTGTGTGTGAGCAGAGGTGGCACAGGGATCTGAAATCCTCAACCCTTCAACCCATCCTTTAATCTTTGTTTCTTTTGGCTTGAGGAACAGCAGAGTTTGGGGCACTGAGGGCTCCATCCCCTCCTGCTGCTGAAGTGTTGCAGGACACTGGTGGGACTGGGAGCCACCCTCTCCTCCCCCTGTATGGGAGCTGCAAGCAGGGACATTTAGGGAGTTGTTAAATCATCTGATGAAGATTTATGAGGGCTTCATTTAAGATCTGGGAAGTTGGGAATGTTTGACTCTGTGGTGCTGCTCCTCTGCTGCTTTCCTGTCTTGGTTTGCCAGCAAGGGAAGGTTGATTGTACATAAATCCATAAAATCAGCTTTGAAACCTTTAAATCTCTTAAAGGGCAGCTGTAAAAATATTAGATGGGAATAAAACCCCAAATAACTGATGCTCTCCTCATAACAAAAATTCTGAGGAGTGAATGTAGTTTTCACAGAATCACAAAATCCCTGGGTTGGAAGAGACCTCCAGGATCATTGAGTCCAACCCAACCTTAACCTCAACTAACCCATGGCACTGAGTGCCACATCCAGGCTTTTCTTAAACACATCCAGGGATGGTGACTCCACCACCTCCCCAGGCAAACCATTCCAGTACTTTATCACCCTTTCTGTAAAAAACTTTTTCCTAATATCCAACCTACATTTCCCTTGGTGCAGCTTGAGACTGTGTCCCTTAGTTCTGTCAGTTGTTTTAGACCATTCCGTGATTTTTTGGAGTTTATTTCCACATTGGAGTTGAGAAGGATATCAGAAATGGGACATTTCCCATCCAATTCCAGCACTGAAGGAGATAAATTGGCAAAGCTGCACTGGGGGAGTTTCATTGCCCTCAGTCCTGCATTTATTGCTGTTGTTAAAATTCTCTCTCATGGCTGCATTTCCTGGGGATTTGGTCGATATCTGTTTGCTTTTAACTCTGCAACCCATTCCCAGTGTCTATGGTGCTCACAAGGCTTTGTGCCCAGGTGGACACGCTGACTCTGGAGCAGAAGATCTTCAGTGGGCCCTACCCCTACCACATCTGCATCATCCACGAGTTCAGCAACCCCCCGAACGTGCGCAACAAGGTGCGCGTCAGGAGCTGGATGGACACCATAGCCAACATCAACCAGTGAGTACTGAGCACCCCAGGGGGCTCTGAGCACCCCAGAGAGAGCCCTCAGCACCCCAGGGAGAGCCCTGAGCATCCCTAGGGGGCCCTGAGCACCTCCAGGGAGAGCCCTGAGCACCTCCAGGGAGAGTCCTGAGCATCCCAGGGGGCCCTGAGCACCTCCAGGGAGACCCCTGAGCACCCCACAGATCCCTGAGCATCCCTAGGGGGTTCTGAGCACAGCCAGGGGGAGCCTTGAGCACCCCCAGGGAGCCCTGAGCACCCCAAAGGGGCCCTGAGCATCCCCAGGGAACCCTGAGCATCCCCAGGGGGTGAAATTTGGTTGTTTAAAGCCCAGCAAGGCTTTTATTGCAGAATCTGCTGCTTGGATTTTAAAATACTCTGATAGGGAATTTTTAATATTTAATCTATCCCCAGTATTCATTGCATTAGAGGATGTTATAAGCTTGGATGCACTGAATTAATTTCAGACTGAATAACTCAGACTGTAGAACCTGGGTGCTCCTGGCAGCTGTGTGTGAGCAGAGCGTGGCACAGGGATCTGAAATCCCTGTTTGCCCTCCAGGGACTCTGCCAAACTGTCCTGGAGCAGCTGCAGCTCCACACTTGGCTCTATTCTGTCACCCAAATTTAAAAAAAAATCCATTTTGTTACTACTGAAGGTTGAATTCTGGGTGGTACAGTGTAAATTCAGTGTCAGGATGCATTTAATATAAAACAGCCTGTAAACCCATATGGAAAATCCTATAAATTCTCCAGCAGAACCAGCACATTCATCCAGCAATAATGCAGTTTATGCAGTTTAAATTTAATAGCAAGATCTTGAAAACTGAGCTGCATCTACCTGCAGAACATCTGAGGTGATTTAGGTTTTGTTACCACTGAGGAACATGGAAGTTGTTGGAGTAGTTGGGAAATATCTTCAAAGCTGAAAATGAGTTATTTTTAAAAGAGTGATTCCCTGCAAGAAATAGTGTTGGTTTCTGTGGAAGGTGATGTTCAATCAGTATCAGCTCCTGAAAATTCCCAGCAGCAGGGAATTTTCTGAAACTGTCCCTGTTGGCTGTGGTTGCTCAGCAGAGTGAAGGGATGGATGCTGAGCTGGTGGGAGTTTTGGGGCAGTTTTTCCATGGATTCAGGCTCATTAAGGGGAAGGTTGTGGATTAGGGTTTCTCCCCATTTCCTGGCTGTAACCTCTCCCTCCTTCTCCTTCTCTTTCATCAGAGAGCTGATTAAATACGAGTTCTTCCCTGAGGCCACCAGGACTGAGGAGGACCTGAAGAAATACCCCAAGTACCCCTGGGGCAGAGACATTTACACCCTGGAAGGTGAGAGTGTGTGGGGAGCCCCTTGCTGGGAGGAGCAGCTTTGCATCATTACCTGAGCTGTGGGGAATATTCCTTGTGAGGAGAGTGGGGAAACTCAGCTCAGTGGGGGAATACAGTGAGGGGATGATCAGTGATTTGAAGAGTGCTGCAGGGGTGGTGTTTTCATAAATTCACAGAATCCCTGGGTTGGAAGAGACCTTCAAGATCATAGAGTTCAACCTAACCCTAACCTCAACTAACCCACGGCACCCAGTGCCACATCCAGGCTTTCCTTAAACACATCCAGGGATGGTGACTCCACCACCTCCTCAGGCAGATCATTCCAGTACTTTATCACTTTGTGAAAAACTTTTTCCCAATATCCAGCCTGTATTTCCCTTGGCACAACTTGAGGCTGTGTCCTCTCGTTCTGTCAGTGCTGCCTGGAGAAAGAGCCCAAGCCCAGCTGAGCACAGGCACCTTTCAGGGATTTTTAGGGAGTGATGAGGGCACCCCTGAGTCTCCTTTGTTTCCCCTCCCCAGGCATTGTGGATGGTGCTCCCTATTCCATGATCACTGACTTCCCCTGGCTGAGGTCCCTGAGGACAGCAGAGCCCAACAGCTACGCCAGATACGACTTTGAGGATGATGAGAGGAGTGAGTAACCTGCTTGCCTCCTTCACAGGACTTGCTTATTTGGCACAGTGCCTCTCTTTCTTTTTTCAGCTTTCTGCTCCTTAGGCTGGTTTTGGTAGATCTGTTGTTATGGTAGGCTGGAGAGAAGTGAGAAAACTGACAGAAATTTGATATAAAAGTTAAAAACTGAACTTGGGAACTCTGGAATTGAGATGATTTGGGTTGGAATTTATTGTGGATGTGGCTCTTTCTATTTAGGAGCTTGTCTGCTAAGATGTGATGGTAGGCAGTGCCTGGGCCTCAATTAAAACCTTGCTTGGTACCAGAGAAAAATATATTCTTCCATTACTTAATTAAAAACATCCAGAAATCTTCATTAGAGGCATTTTTAATTGATCCTGGTCTGGATATTCATATCCAGCTCCAGTTTAGGACTCTCAAGAGGATGAGAAAGAGATTTGGGTTTTTTTTTCTACACCTTTCTCTGGTTTTTTTTTTTATTTCTTTTTAAAATTTTGTTTTGGACAGATGTAATTTAATTTTGTTTTAGCTTGACTTGATGCTTGTAGTTCAATATGAATTACCAAGAAATTGGGAAGTATTTAAGAGTCAGGATGTTAAAAGAGTCATAGTGGTAAAGCCATGAAAATAAAGGAGAGCGCTGCTGCTTTGTCCTTAATTGCTGCTGTTTATAAAACATTTAAGGAATGGATAACCTGGAATTATGTCAGGGAAGCCTCAGGGACAGGGTTTCTGATGCTCTGGGGTTCATTTCACTCCCAGACATTTGGACATGAGGATTGGAGCCATGGAAATCCTTGAGGAAGGCAGGAGAGGAGAACATTGCTGAAACACGGGCGGCTTTTTCTCTTTGCCTCTTTAGCCAGGTCTGAACTCAAAACCAGCCTGGCTGCTGAATATTTTGGGGACAAACATCTCTTTTTCCTTGCTGTCTTTCCCCAGCCACCATCTACGCCCCGAGGAGGAAGGGGCAGCTCTCAGCTGACATCTGCATGGAGACCATCGGCGAGGAGATCTCGGAGCTGCGCCAGGTCAGGAGAGGGGTGTTCCAGAGGGTCGTGGCCATCTTCATCCACTACTGTGATGTCAATGGGGAGCCCGTGGAGGATGACTACATCTGAGGGGTGCCCCCAACCTGCCCTGCCCTCCCTCCCTTCCCCCTGGCACTGCTGGCCAAGAAAAAGCAGGATTTTTTTTTTTTTTTTTCCCCCCTCCAAATGCAAAGCATTTCCCACCACGGCGCCCTCGGCTCTCTCTGCGGCCAGGAGGATGTAGTTAAATGTAAAATGGAAAGTACAAATTGTATACTAAGAGTTGTACATAGAGGAAACAAAAAAAAAACCCAACAAAAAACAAAACTTCCTAATACTGAGACTTTATTTCATATGTTTATACGATTAATTTAAGTTCCATTTTAATGAAGGCCAATAATTAGGAACGGGGAAGAAGATTTGAACTTTTCAGCCCATACAATTCATAGCAGTATTTTTGGTTTTTTTTCCTTACAAACAACAATTTCATTTGCTGTGTTCAAAAGAGTCATCAGAGTCTCTTTTAATCTGTGCCTTTTTCTTGAGCATTTAAGAGTCCAGTCTGAGTAAACCTATTGAGCACAATCTCGGTGTCTGGTGTGCATTTTTGGAAGGGCCAGAATATTCTCCAGCTGTTGCAAAGAAGGCCAGAAGCAGAAAAAAAAATAGAGAATTTGGTGATCTGTGATAGTTTCTAGAGGTATTCAACCCATTTTTGGGGGGAAAGGAACCCCCATGTTCAGCACCTTGGAAACAGAATGTTCTGGAGCATTTTGTACTGTCAGATTTCATGTTCATGGTGTATTTGACTCTGTACTATGGAAATCATGTTGCTGATTGTTGGTTCCACCCTCTTGAAGATAAATCTGCCCGTTGTAGCTGGCTGGAAGCTGAACTTTCCCTGCAGGCAGGCAGAACAGGGGATGTGGCAGTGCCTGTGGCAGCTCTGGGGCTGGGCTGTGCTCCCTCCTGAATGCACATTTTCCATTCTGGTCAGTAAAAACTGCTGCTGTTTGCCCCAAAAACGTGTGTGTGTTGTGTATTGAAAGGTGCTGCCAGTGCCCAGAGGTGTTTGGTGGGGATTTACTGCCAGTGCAGGTGTGAAATGCACATTTTGGGGTTGCACTCACAGTGTGCCCAGGCCTGGCACACCTTGAAGAGGCCAATTCCAGCTCTGGCCTGGACTCTCATCTGTGCTTGTTTAAAATTGGTGTTACCAGCCCAGAAAATGAAATTTCTGAGGTAAAAGCTGTGCAGTTCAAACTGTTTTATCCAATTCTGCTCATCATCCTGATGGTGATTCTCTGAATTTGGGGTAAATGTGGCTAATGGGGATTTCTGTGATGTTCAACTCTGTAAAACTGAGGTGAAGCTGCTCCACCCAGCAAAGCCAGTGTTGGTTTTCTCTGCCTCTCTGTGGGAATTCTTGGGATAATGTGAAACCAGAAATACCTGGGATAAGAGGAAGAGAATGGTGCCTAAAGGAGGGAGCATTTCCTCAGCCCTGCTCTGTGCTGACTGGAGGTGGAGCACTAAACACCAGAGAATGTGAATGTTACTAAATTTGCTTTAATGCAGGATCACAGTCAATGGTTTATTATCACTCTAATATTTAATTAACCATAGATAATGTATTCAATGATATTCAGCCAAAACAATTGTGACCCTTTCTAGAAGTGTTTCAAGCCCTCTGAGTCATTGACTCTGTCAGATTTACCATTTTAGTCCAGAAAATGTTAAACTGAGTTTCTGAGGTATTGCACCACATCTCCAGCTGGTATCTCCTCACTCCAGCCTTTTGCAGAAGTATTTACACAAATAAAGTGTTTGTTTATATTCAGTATTTCTGGGAGTGACTGAACCTTGCAGTAATTTTCACCTCTGAAATGTGACACCCATTTTACACCCATGCCCGAATCCCAGTGTCCATCCCCTGAGGGCTGGGGGGAGGGAGGAGCTGGGATCTGCTGGGGATTTCATCTTTTGGGTCTGAGCTTCCTCCTCTCTCCGTTTTGTGGCTGTTTGGGCACTTTTATCCAATCCCCGTGGCAAGGGAGGGTTCCCCTGGCTCTGCCCAGTTCAGTTTCCTTGGGGCATCCCAGATATTTCTGTGCCAGGCTTCTCCTCCCTGCTGTCCCTGCAGGTGAGGGGCCAGTGATCCTGCCCTTCCCACCTTCCTGCAGCTCTGGGAATTCCAGCTGGGCCTCTGCTCCTGTGGGGACAGTCTGGGATCCATCCACAGCCCCTCAAACCAGGGGTGTTTGCAGCTGTGGGTACCAGAGGAAGCTCTGCTGGAGTTCAAAGGCAGCCTGGCCAACATTTCACCTGCAGGGTAAAGAATGACCAAGGAAAGTGTGATTGCATCACCTCTGTGCCCTGCTTCCCTCCTGGATGTGGCTTTGGGGAAACTGGAGCAGGAATTTCTCCCTGGGTCAGCTCTGACTCAGCAACACGGGGTAAGTGAGACCTTGGTTGGGTTTCTGTCCCTCAGTGCAGGTGCACAGGCAGAGGGGCTCCTCTTACACTCCCTGAGGAGAAATGAGCAATCCCAGGTCCAGCTCAGCTCCAAGGGCAGGTGGAGATTGCAAAGATTGGGAAGTGAGACTGAGGGGCTTTGCTTTTCCCACAGCTCCTCCTGGAAGAGGATGCAGAGATCCCACTGGGAGAGGCTCAGGTGCCGGGGAAATGTCACCTAAATAGTGCAGAGGGTAAACAGGGAAAGGCCAGGGTGTGTTTGGGCACAGCAGAGGGGGCACAGAGCCTCCTGTTCACTCTGCTGGGGCTGCTCCTCCCTCTCATTTAGGAGGAAGGCAAAGTCAGTGCCTGGGTTGCAAAGAGGAGAGGATTTTGGAAGTGTTTTAGTTTGAGAAGGAGCTGTAAGGAGTTGATGGAGGCAGGAATTGCCCCTGCTGTCTGTTCAGGCTGTGAGGAGCAGCTGCAGCCTCCCCTTGCCCAGGATTTCCACTTTTAATTCCCAGTTAAACAATTCCAACTTAACCCCCTGTGTGACAGGGACACCTTGGCCCTGTGAGTGCTGCTGGTGGTACCAGGACAGGAAAAGCAGTGCCCATACCTGGAGAGCTCCCTTCAGCTCCTCAGGAGATAAACTGGGCATTTATTCAGGAACATTCATACAAAAACTGAAAGAACTTGAAGCTTTGGTATATTTTTATTGAGTCTGTATTATAAGAAACCAACAGATCTCTTTGCCTTTTGGCCTGGGAGTGCTCAGAGATGGCTCAGGAGCTCAAATGTGGAGAAAAAGGGGATCCCAAACTGGGGAAGGGTTCCCAGCTGGCAGGTACAGAATGGAAATGCTCCCCTGGAGTGGGGTGGGGATGACTTGGGCTGTGTGGGCTGCCTGGAGCTGCTCCCTGCTCTCCATCCCTGCTGGGAACGAGCTGGACACGAGCTGGGCCCCACTGGTTGGGTCTGTGCACGCTGTTAAGTCAGGCTGACACACAGGAGTGCCTTAAACACCTTCTGATCCCCCTCCTCTCTGAGCAGAGCAGCTGGGAGTGAATCCCACCCTGATCCTGGGCTGGGAGGAGCTCTGGGCTGAGGATGCCTGGCAGGAATCCCTGAACTGAGAGGGATTTGGAAGTGCAGAAATGGCATTGGTGCAGCTGATGCAATATTGCTGATTGCTCCCAGAGCTCAGGATCCCAGGAGGAAACAGGAGGAGCAGGTGAGGTGAAATCAAAATCATTTGGAGTCAGAGGCAAGGTGAGCATCATTCACCTGCCAGCTGTGCCTTGTGTGCAGGTTTTCAGTGACACATTCCCAATGTCTGTCCCCCCTGAAGTGTCCTGGTGGAACAGATGCCCCTGGAGGAGCAGAGTTTGCCTAAAAATTGTCTCTGGAGCAAGGGATCCACACTGCTCAACATCCAAGGTGCCCCTTGGTTCTCATTTCTCACACGAATCCATCTGGATGCCTCTGATCCCATCAGCAGCTCCACAGGGCCCTGGGAGTCCTCCAGGTAAGGGGCCAGGACCAGGTGGGGGCTCCTGGACTGCAAACAAATCCTAACTGGGGAGGGATGGAGCTGAATAGGGCAGAATTTCTGTGAGCTGGGAACAGTTAGAGCAGGGCAGGGACTGTCCCCTGTGCTGGCACTGCTGAGGGACCTCCAGGGGTGTCCAGCTCTGGGGCCGCAGTGCAGGAGGGACCTGGAGGGGCTGGGAATGGAGCTGGGAAGGGTTTGGGGCCCCAGGAAAGGCTGAAGGAGCTGGGAAAGGGGCTCAGCCTGGAGAAAAGGGGGATCAGAGGGCCCTTGAGGCTCTGCACAACTCCCTGGGCACTTCCAAGGCCTGAGCACCCTTTCCATGGGGAAATTCCTGCTGCTGTCCAAGCTGAGCCTCCCCTGGCCCAGCCTGAGGCCATTTCCTCTCCTCCTGTCCCTGTTCCCTGGCAGATCCCAAATCCCTCCTGGCTGCCCCCTCCTGTCAGGAGAAGCCAAGAGGGGCAGATTCCCCCTCCCTGTCACAGCTCCTGGAGCCCCTGGGGGGAGCTGGGAGGTTTGAGCTGCTCCCAGCCTGGGTTGGGTGCAAGCAGCACCAGGAACGAGCCCGAGCTGGAAGTCACTGCCACGTCCAGAGAGGAGATTTTATTTTAGGAACAGCCACTGCAGCACACACCACTGAGCACAGGTGAGGATAGCACCACCAGCCAGGATGGGCAAAAGCTGAGCTGGGAGGCCACAGGAGGCACAGAAATCCAGAGTGGGGCCTTTCCATGAGACATCCTACTTGCCAGGGCAGTTGTGCCACTGCTGATGGCACAGTGGAGTGCTGGGGTCACAGGAGCCTTGCTGGGATCACTAATGGATCCAGGAGGAGCTGCCAGGTGGGTCCTGACAGGTTTGCTGAGCCAGGGAGGGACAGGAGGTGACAGGACACGGACATTTCGTGTTTGGAATTCCATCCAGGTGGAAGGGGAGCCTTTTCCCAGCGAGAGCTGTTGTCCATTTTGGCTGGTGAGTGTCTGCTCCTGTTGACAGAACCATGGGAATGTTGCCCCTGGGGAAACTGGGAGGTTCTTTGAAATTAAAATGAGATCTTTTCCAAATGCACATAAAAATAAAGGAGAAAACAACGCCTGAAGGACAAAGCAGAACCAAGGAACCCCTCCTGTGGCTTCCCTGTGCTGCTGGTTCCTTTCACCCCAGGAAATTTCACACCAAGATTTTGATGCCCTTCAACGGGGACAGAGAAAAGATTTATTTTAGGGTTTCTTTTAAGAAATTTGACACTTTAGGTGAAACCAAGCCAAGCTGTTCTGCTCTGGGCACTGCCACAGAGAGGGGGATCACAGGACTGGAGCAGCCCTGGATGGATTTTTCCCAAACTTTCAATAATGGCTTTTTTTCACTCACTGTTCTGGTTTCAAGGGTAAAATTGAATGAATTTGGATCATTTGGAAATTTTTTTTTTTGGGAAATAAAACCCTCTAAAAACAGATCATTGCCAACCAGGTCCCAGTGATGAACCAGGAGCACCTTCCACCACAAACATCAATAATTTGTGTCTTTCCAGCAATTTTCTACCTCGGTCTTCCAGCTGGGGCTGTTTCTGCCCAGTGTCCTTCTGAATCCTAAAGGAAAAGGATGTGAAGCTTTATCAGTGACTTTGCTGTGGAAGAAATATTTAAAGAAGTCAGACTCCATGGCCAGGAAGCCACTTGTTCTTTTCATGCACAGTTTTTCTCCTACTGAGCAACGTTTTTGTTTGTTCCGAGCAGGATTTGTCTGTTTACAGTAAATACCTGTCACATAGCAACAGAAATATTACTAAATAATAATACATAGAATGTTCAGCTCCTTGATCTAGAAGCTTTTAATGAAAAAAACCACACGTTCCTGATAAAAAATAATAAATAATGTCAGCTTCTCTTTGTACATTACAAATCTCTGTACATGGTTACACCATATGACAAAGAACAATTTTATTTTCTAGGCTCAGGGTGGCATCTCTGGGGTTGATCTTCACCTAAAAAGGGTCGAGGCTCGTGGTGTTGATCCTGCAGGAAAATCCTTCTCCCAGATTTGGGGAGTTTGGAGCCTTGCCCACCCTTCCCATGCAGAGGGGGAAGCAGCTCACGGGGAATGTGGAGACATCGACATGCAGGGAGCAGCTGAGGACTGAGACCTTTGCAAATGGTGAGACTGGGAAGCCTGAAAACCTTCTTGCCTCAACTGGAAGAGACCAGCAACAAATAGAAAAATAAAGGTGGCAGAGGTGAGTAGAAGTCTCTCTTCCAAACGTGGCTGGAAAAGGGTTTTGATGGTTTGTTTTCCAAGGTGGCACTTAGTGATCCATTTCAGACTGCCTCACAATGCCCCAGGTTTGCTCAGGGTGGGGATGGAAACAGCTCTGGGCTCCAAGGCCACAATTCCATCCCTGGGGATGGCAGAGCAGGGCCATGGCTCTAGGCTGGTCCCACTGCAGCTCCCCGTGCACCCTTGGGATCCTCCTCAGCCAGGAATTCATCCAGAGCATTTCCAGAGCCTGGCAGGGTGGGTGAGCAGCAGCTGCTGCTGGCCTGGCCCAGGGGCTGGAACCAAAGGGCAGCAAACATTTCCTCTTGTTTTCCTGGAGAAAACCTGGAGCTGCTCCTCCCTGGGCAGTGTCCGAGCTCCAGGCAGGAGCCAGCAGGGCTGGAGCAGCTCAGTCCCACCCTGCTGGGCTTCAGCCACACCTTGTGAGCCCCAGGACAGGGCTGAGCTGAGCAGAGGGCAGCTGGGAAGGAGAGGAGCAGCAGGAGTCCCTGCAGGGGCTGGTTTGGAGCTGGTTTGTGTCCTGATTGCCAGGAATTCCTGGAGCGATCCAGATCCAGAATCCTCTGGCACGGCCGTGCCCCAGCTGCTCCTGCTGGGACAGGGACAGGGCCAGCAGTCCTGACCCTCCCCATGCCCCCACCCAGCTCCCACTGCTGGGAATTCACTGCAGGAGGCACCACCACGATGCAGATGGATGAATTTCACCTCCTGCTGCCTGTGAATCCTTGGGATATCCTACAAGGCCTCTGTTCCTCCTCCTCTGAGCCAGCACTAGAAACAGGACTCCTGGGATTCAGGGTCGGGGTGGATGGGAAGCTTCTCCTGCTCCTGGTGGTGCCCGTTGTGTAAAACCGTGTACCTGGGAGGGGAACACAAACCTTTGTCAGTGCCAGGTCAAATGTCAAACCAAATGGCAAATTTTTATGGAAAATCAGACTTTGCAAACCCTGAAGTATATTTAAGAGAGTGATTCTTCCAAACATCCAGATCCCACATCAAAAAGTGTGAATCCCTGCTTTGCTCTGTGCCAGGGAATGGAATCTTCAGCTTGGAGCAGTCAAAGCAATCCCTGAAAACCAAGAACCTGTTCGGTTTCAGGTGTCTGAGGTGAGCTGCACTGCCCTGGGGTGTGCTGGGGCTGCTGGGTGCTCCTGCAGGGATTTCCCAGGCTGGATGCTGCCTCTCAGCACTGAACGTGCAGGGATTTCCCTCAAACATCCCTTGGAACTCCAAGACTTTCTATAAGAATCAGGAATTTCCCAGGCTGGCAGCACTGAATGTGCAGGGATTTTTCCTCAAACATTCCTTGGAACTCCAGCACTTTTTCTAAGAATCAGGAATTTCCCAGACTGGATGCTGCCTCCCAGCACTGAACGTGCAGGGATTTCTCTCAAACACCTCTTGTAACTCCAGCACTTTCTATAAGGATCAGGAATTTCCCAAACATCCCTTGGAACTCCAGCACTTTCGATAAGGATCGGGAATTTCCCAGGCTGGATTCTGGCTCCCAGCATGGCCAGGGTGCTGAATGTGCAGGGATTTCCCTCAAACACCTCTTGGAACTCCAGCCCTTTCCATAAGGATCAGGAATTTCCCAGGCTCCCAGCACTGAATGTACAGGATTTCCCTCAAACATCCCTTGGAACTCCAGCCCTTTCCATAAGGATCAGGAATTTAAAAACATGCTCCCAAGGAGTCAGAGAGTGGATGTGAGAAACAAGGAGAGACGTTTTGCACCTGACACTGAACAGACTCCAACGAGAGACGAGGCGATAACAGAGCCGGGGTTGGATGGACCAGGTCAGACAGGGACAGTGTGGAACACAATCCCACATTCCCGGGAGAGCTCGGGAATGCCAAAGGCTCTGCCACAGACGGGACACAGAGAGGACAGCCCTGCTCCATCCCGGGGCAGACAGGAGCGGCTCGGGACGATGGACAGGGACACCCAAGGATCCAAACCTTCCTCCGTGTCCTGCGGCCGTCCCGGAGTGGAGCAAGAGCAGCAAGAGCAGGCGGTGCCATTGTTAGAGGTTCATTAAGCTAAAGAGGAGTCATTAAGGTGTCCCGGGATGTCGTGTGGCTCAAAGTGTCTGTCTGGAGCCTCTGGCAGTGGGCTCAGCACTTCCAGCTGTTTACCCTGTGGGGAAAGAGGACTGGTAGGACAGGGGGAAGGAGCAGCCCTGGCACGGGGGGGGGGGGGTGACAGCTCGGGGGCATCGCTCCTAAAATATCCCCAGCACCTCCAGGAGCTGCTCAGGGCATCCTCTGCTGGAGGCTTTGGTGTTCTGGGGGTTTTTCCATACCCTGCAGCTTTTCCCTTCAAATATAAGTGCAGCAATGCACCCCACACCTGAGTGAGTCCTACAGGGAAAGGTTTGGGACTCACCCCTTGTATTCTTTATGAGGTAAAGAACCCAGAAAGTTCTTTGTTGTTCTCACTGTAACTGGCTCAGTGCCAGCACAGAGGCATCGATTGGGTTTGGAAAGTCAAATTTAATTTGGTAAGTCAAAGCCTGGTGCTGATTTCATTGGGCCAAACAGCCCCCCTGAACCATCAAGGACTAAAGAGAGCACAAAGGAATTAAAGATCTTTTTAGGGTGTCTTAGCAAGGTGCAGAAGCTTCTCAGGCACCTGTGCTCGGCTTTTATTTCTGTAACAGTTATTATTTTTCATTTATTTGTAATTATTTTTGCATTTATTAAACCTTTTGCTTTTACAAAACACATCTGAAGAGCTGCCCTGCTAATTATTTCAGCCATTTCTTTGCAAGGCTGCACCCTCAGAGATACAGGAAAAGAATTCCTGTATGTAAGTTCAGTTGTAGGGCATTGATTTAGGGTCAGATAAAAACTGGGATTTTACAGCCCTGCTTTTGTTCTCACCCCCCTGTGCCCCCCCTGATCCCTAGATGAAAATACACTTCATTTCTCAGCTGTTGGTGCCTGTGGGGAGCAATTTCAGAGAAAAGGTTCACCTGCACCCCAAATTCAGCTGCTTTTCCCTGCAGGAACACACCGGGTGTGCCTCAGCTCCCACCCGTGGATTTGCCAGGGATTTATCCTACAAGGATTTATCCTACAAGGATTTATCCTGCAAGGATTTATCCTACAGGGCAAGGAGGGAACAGCACTGGAACCCTCCCTGTGTGTGCTGAAGGTTCAAGAGAAAGCAGCCAGGTGGGTCTGAGAAATGAATACCTCTGAGGGAGCTGGAATATGTGTGCAGGGAAGAAAAAATATTAAAAGGGTTAAATGGATTAAGTAATTTATCTACAAGAAATTAATTGCTCTGTTTTCCTGCCTCTGGTGGGATTTGTGCTCAAAGAGAATCCTGGGCTGTCCCTGCCCTCTGCATCCTCCTAAAGTGGGAACAGAGTTGTGTGAGCTTTTCCTAGATCCCAACCACCCCAAAATAAATCCCAATAAAGGGAGGGCACTGCCCCTGCAGGGACCTGCTGCAAACCCTCCCTGTGACCCTGGAATTGTGCTGGTTTGGGGACAGCTGTTCCTGCCAGCCCAAGGGACTCTGTAATGGCAGCTTGGATCAGCACAGGACAGGAGTTGTGGGGTTTTGCTCTGGATTATTCCGGGAATTTGGCAAATCCCAGGGAGAAGACCCCAAGGAGATGCAGTGGCTGCAATGTTCCCACTTGCACTCCCTGCAGAGCTGTTCAACACCAACCTGGACAATTTATTAGGAAAGCAAAGCCCAAAAGTGGCTGGGTTTTGGTTTCCAATTTATTAGGAAAGCAAAGCCCAAAGGTGGCTGGGTTTTGGTTTTCCCAGCTGGAATGAAAACCAGCCACAATTTCCCCAAGCCCGAGGTGCTGCTCTGTCCCGTCCTGACCAGCAAAGCCCTGGGACCAGCCCTGAGCTCACCCCTGGGACCAGCCCTGAGCTCTCAGGGACAGGAATTGTGAGAGTTTGGACCACACTGATCATAAATCAAATGCAGAGAGGGCCAAGCCAGCCTGGCCCAGCAGGGTGAGGGATTTCTGTGGCTGCCCCTCCTGCATTTCCCACCTTCCCAAACCCCACCCGAGGTGTGCAGCTGCCTCTGCTCTCTGCTCAATCATCCCTGCCCCTTCACAGCTGCTTTCTTTATTAATTTCTTCTATTTTTGGAGGTGGTTCCTGTTGTCCTGCCCTTCCCTGGACACTCAGGGGAGGTTTTGCAGCTGGGATTTGTGCAGGGAGGGATCAGAGCTGCCAACTCTGGGCTTCCCAGGAGCTTCTGCCCCTAAATCCATTCCCCCTGTGCTCAAAAATAGAAGGAGAATAGGCAGAGGGGAGATTTTGCTGCAGAAATAAGGATGGATGGGGGATTTTTGGTGTATTTGGCACTGCCAGGTGTGCTGGTTTTGCACTGATTGAAGAAAGCTGTGGCAAAACCCCAATATAATAAATATAATATAATATAATGTAATGTAATGTAATGTAATGTAATATAATATAATAGTGATATATATGTGATGTAATATAACTAATATAATATAATTAATATGATGCAATATAATTAATATGATGTAATATAATATTATGTGATATAATATTATATTCTGTGATATAATATAATTTGATATAATGTGATATAATATGTGACATAATATAATTAATAAATATAATATAAACTTCACAACTACAAATTTCCCAGGCACTCTTTTAAAATAAACTAATAATAAACTATTTTATAAGTAGTAAACTAATCTAAAGTTCCAAGTTTTGTCTCTACATGTTATCTGTGAAAAAAAGCCCCAACTTATATAGAGAAAAAAGTATTTAAAATATTTTATTCTAATTCTTAATAATTTTTTCTCTCTTGTAGTTATATTAATAAACCTAGCTTTATATCTTTTAAAATTTAAACCTACCTTACTTCTCTCCTAATCCTATCTCACAAGAAGAAGAAAATGAATAATTCTAGTAAACACTCAAACCACTACACTAATTTTAAAAAACAAAAATTAACAAACATCAAACCGCCACACCAGGGTACCTCAGGCCTCACTGGGTGCACAAATGGCTCGGGAAGTTTAGACATGAACTGAACAAAAAGCTGCTAAGCACTGACTTTTTTCTGTATTTATAAATTCTTTGTAATTTTTGTATTATAAATGCAAAATTGTTCCTGACAGACCCCTGAGAGTGCAAGAACAGGAGAGAAAATCCAGGCCTGAAATTCACTGCAGTGCTGCTGTTCTGAGCTGCTCACTTGGTTTGCTTCCCTCATTCTCCAAACTTTTTCACTTTCAGATCTTTTCCCCATTTCTGATCTGGAGCAAGACTTCAACTCCTCGTGAGATAAAAAAAAGAAGAAAAAAGCAGAAAAGAGCAGAGTCCATTTGATGTTTGATGTCTTTTGCTGCTTTTATCAGGGGACTGATCTCCCCACTGCAATACTGACAATTTTGGGAGGCATCCCCTGCCTGTGTCTTCTTTTTTTTCCTTTTCCAGTTGCTGAAGCCCAGCTCCAAATGAAAACCTCAAAACAATTTTCTTCCTTCGTGTAGGACCAGAAGCTCCCCCAGGAGCCACCCAGAACAGATTTCCAAGGAAAAGGCAATGATGGCTCCCATTGTATCACAAATTTTTGTTATTTCCAGGAGCACCCAGGAAAGATTTGCTGGGACCAGAGGAAAACGAGAGGTAATTCTGTAAAATGGGATAAACTGGGAAGGTTTGCATTTGGCTTGAGAGGAATTCTGTAATTCTGTAAAATGGGATAAACTGGGAAGGTTTGCATTTGGCTTGAGAGGAATTCTGTAATTCTGTAAAATGGGATAAACTGGGAAGGTTTGCATTTGGCTTGAGCAGAATCCCATTTTCAATTATGCTTTTTTATACCATTTCTTTCCTCAACCACCTAAAACAGTGGAACTTAGAAGAGGTTTTGAGGTCAAAGTTGGCTGGAGCCACATTTTAAATGGATTAATTAAATTAACCCTGAATGAAGGATTGAAACTTTTCTAAGATTTGACACTTGTGTTGCCCCACAATTTATCTTTCCCTGCATTTTCCTTTCTCTCCCCAAGTGATTTCCCTCTGGAACACTTGCAGCACCACTGCAGCAACTTCACCCTTGACATCGTGTCCGTTCCTCACAGCTCTGCTGCCTTCAGAGGGACTCAAAGAGAAAATCATTGATGATAATATAAAATGGATAATTGGTGTGAAATGGGGGTTGTGGTGAACACTCACTTGGCAGAGGTTATTTTAATGAGCACATCACTGCAGTCAGCCCTGCACCATCTGCTCGGTTCCAGAATTATAAATTTGGAATTAGAAAACAACAGAATTCATGCACCACTCTGAAAGTGAGGGAAGAGGGAGCAGCTTCAGAGGATTTTTGTGATTTATCCCAGCCTGTGCTGGATCTGCTCTTCCTGTGTCAGGAACAGGTGGAAAAGAGATTTTTTTAAAAATTTCTGTGTTTTATGGCAGCCACAAAGCCCCAGGAACCAACCCCTGGAATGGGTCTGGGTGACACCAAGAATTCCCCAGGCTGGAAGCACCAGGAAAGATCCCATAGATGGAATTGCAGTGGGCCAGGAGTGAAATCTGAGCGAGTTCTGCAGGACACCAGGGAGGACCCCTCCTATTGTCTCCCTGGAAAGGTATTTTTGATATTTTTTTTAACAATTGGGAGATGCTGGGAAATAGAAAACTGAGGGGAGTGTGACACAAAACCCAAGAATCTCTGGAATTCCCTATTTTAATCCGTGATATTTTTCCACTTTGAAAGAGTGGGAAGGCTTTGAAAGAGCAAAAACCTCAAACCTGAACTACACCAAATGTCAGGACGAGCTGGGAACAAAATGAATTGTTCCATTTCCACCTTCTGCTGAAAAAATGGATGCACAGAGGCCAAATCAAAAGGAATTTCACAAAATATTTGCTTTTCATGCAGCTTCATATGAAACTCCCACAAATGAGAGCAGGATTATCCCTCTCTCAGCAGTCCCAAGAAAATGAAAAACTTCCCAGTGACTCTGTAACCTCTGGGCTGAATTTGTCCTGTTCCCATCACTGCAGGGAAGTTCTGCACTTGGCCATCAGCACAAAATCATTAGGGCAGGGTAAGAATAAATTGAATTATCCCATTAGAGCCCAATAGTGGAAACCCAGATCTTGGGAAAACGTTGGGATTGCTGAATTATTTACATGGCTGTGACAGCAACGTTTATTTTGGAGTCCTTTGTAGTCAAATCTAAACACAAATCTCTCGCTGTCTCCTGACAAGTGTTTATTTTCCCACTCCTGAGCAGTTAAGCTGAATCTCTTAATTATCTTTAAATCAAATAATGCTGTCCCAACCCTGGGAGCTGAACTCAGCCCTCATCATTCTTTGCTAAATATCAGGCAGAGGTTTTATAAAACATCTGTCTCCAGCCCACGTCACCCAGCTTCCAGTGCGTTTTGTAGGATTTCTGCAGAAATACAGATTGGAAATTAGCAGTTCTCAAGTAAGCAAAGCCCTTGAATAAGAGAAACACACAAAAAAAGGATAAAGAAGATATTTTGGGGTTTTTTTTTTCCTTGACAAATCTCAGGAAACAAAGCAACATCTCCCAGTTTTCCCAATTTTGTGTCTCTCCTTTTTTCCCCCATTGCTCCGTCATGCCCCTTTTTTTTTTTTTTCTGGAAAACAAAAATTAACCCCCCTCCAGTCCCTTTATTTTTGTGTTTGCAGGAGCTGTGGATCTTTTTCAGGAGGATGTTTAGAAGTGCAGGCAAATAATAACCTGAAACAGGACCTTGAAATGAGATGTCCAAACCCTTCAGCATTTTGTTTCCTCTTGGTTTTCTCCTGCTGAATTTGACCCCAAAATTTATTTCCCTGGGACTGCAGGTGCTCATTTCCATCTTTCCTTTTTTTTTAAATCCCCTTTATTCCATTTATTGGTTCTATTAATGAATTTCTCTGTGGTCCTTCCCAATCCCCCTCACCACAACTGCTGAATTTGATCATTTTTCCCTTTTCCCACTCTCCTGCTTTCAGCTGCTCCACCTGGATAATGTTTATAATTTTCCCTATTTTCCACTGCAGGATGTTTTACTCAACTTCAGCTCAAAACTTTGGAATTTGGGGGTTGTGAACACGAATTTCTGATGGAAACCACGAGGCTGGGATGGCCCAGAGCTGCTGAGTTCCTCTCCTATAGATTTGTGACATTTTAATGCTGCAGGAGTTGATGTTTCCACAACAGAAACAGAAATCTGGGCACCAAATGAAGTAAATTTCAAAATCAGCGAGGAGGAGCTCCCTGTTTGCAGTGAGTGAAATGCATTTGCTAATTATAAACCAGGGTAAACAAATAAACAAACGGGAGAGGCCACACAGGGGTGGGTGGGGGAGAGGAGCCCTTTCCCCTTTTTCTCCCATTAATTCCCTGTTTCCATTCCTCTCTCGTTAATGTGAAGCTTGGCACTCCATTAGAGGCTCTAATTAGCTGCAGATTTTGGCCTCCGGTTCTGTTTTTGCACCATAATTAATGCAAGAGTCATAAGAGCCCCAGTGTGGTAATGAGGAGAGCACTTGGAAGTGCTCAGACACATCAGAGACACAGAGCAGCCCATGGAGAGCAGCTCACAGCCACCCCCAGATGGGATTAAGTGTTTCAATTAATGAAACACAAGCAGGATCAATTAATAATACTCAAATGGAAGATAACGATGATTTTATATATATATATATTTTTTTTTTTTTTTTTAAATGGAGGTCTCACCATGGGCATAATTAAATCTTTTATCTGCTGGTGGGGGAAAAAAAAATTTACATTTGTTAAAGCTGTGGCAAAAGTTGGAGCTGTTCAGTGGAATTTGTCAGGTTTCAAATGTGCCACAGTGGGAGAATCCCAGAATCTCAGGTTGGAAAAACCCTCCCAGTGCATCCAGTCCCAATCCCCACCTTGTCCCCAGCCCAGAGCTCTGAGTGCCACCTCCAGCCCTTCCTGGGACACTCCAGGGATGGGGATCCAAACCTCCCTTCCAATATTTCCCACCCCTCTCCCTCTGGGAATGGTTGACTTCTCCCCACTAAAATATCCAGCAGAAAATGCAATTACAGCTCGTTAAAAATTGGCAAAAATCCTCCCCTCCTTCCCTATGTTGTGTGTGAACAGCAGAGCTTTTTTTTTAGGTGTCAAAAGCAGATTTTCTCCCAAGCATCACGTGTGTGATAACAAAAGTCTGGCATGTGCACATTGTTCCTCTCCAGGGAGCAAATGCCACCAACTCCCTCCCACCCTGCAGGCTCCCCAGGGAATGGCTCATCCAGCCCCTCCTGCCTTCTGTCCACAAAAATCCACAGTTTTGTGTCCTGGGAACTTCTGTGCAGCCCCAAGGTGAGGTTGGGAAGCTGTGCTGTTATCTTCATTTAAGGGCTAAAAATTGTATTTTCTGGTATTGGAGTAATGACATAAAAATTAAATAACAATATACCAGTTAAATAATAGTCAATTAAAAACCTGTTAAATTTAATAAGGAAAAACCCATTTTAAATTAATAATAAATATCCTTGTGATGCCTTTAACATCTCAACTAGGACCTGCTGTAGGTTAAGCTTAGCAAATGTTATCAACATAACATTTGTTTAATTTAGTTTAATTTAATTTATTTGGCTGCCTTTCCTCAGGTGTGAGAGAGCAAACCCCAGGTTTCACCGTGCTGTGTTCAGTGTGAGTTTCTTCTCCCCTTTCCTCCTGCATCCAGATTTTCCAATTAATATTTCTCTGATGTGATTCAAATAGCACATTCCTGGCTCTGGAATTTCTCCCTTGCAACCCACCGGGTGTGAATTTGTGAAGTTCCATCGGTGACATTGTTAATTACACAATATTAATTAATTGTGAGCTGTGCTCCCCTCGTGTTTGGTGAGCCTTTTATCAGGATGAAATGTCACACCACAGATGGGGACATCAGCTGTGGGTGCTTCAGCTGAATAAAATCTCCAGATCCTCCCTCCCCAGCCTTGGTTTGCTGGGATTTCAGACCCCCCGTGCTCCCCACCAGCACAATTCATTCCCTGCCTCCCTTTTCTCCCATTTTCTCCCATTTTTCCCCCGTTTTCAGCCTGTTCAGGGATTCCAAGCCAAGCAGCACATATTGCCCGTGGCTGTGTTCCTTCCCCTGTTCCTCAGGAAGGAGGATGATGCTCCCCTTGCTCATCCCCTTCCCTGCCAAGAGCTCTCTCCTAGCAGGGTCAGATCCTCCTCAGGAGCTGCTGCTGCTGCATTTTGCTGTGACTCAGAGGCTCCCCAGTCCCCAATTTCTGTCACTGTGTCCCCAAATCTTCTGTGCTGGTGCTGCTGTCCCACCTCAGCCTCTCCAGGAGCTGATCCCGGGCATCTGCCCATGAGGATGCCAGGCCCTGCTCCCTCTGGGATTTCTCAACTTCTCTGGAAACAAAAACCTGAAAAAGTTGGGTTTTTTTTTTTTCTTTCTCTGAGCCTCAAATCTCCTGAAGGTAGTACTGCACACCTTGAGCCCAAAAGAAAAATGCCAAGCTCAACACTTGAATGTGCCATGCCCAGGGTAAGGGGAGGCAGAAATCTGAATATAAGGCACAGCTTCTTTTGTGGGGAGGATGAGGGGAACCCAAAAAACAAGGGATCATAATCAAGCAGATATTTATTTGTTCTCTGATGGGTTTGGGTTTGGTTTTTTTTTTATACTCAAAGTCAAACCAGCTCTCAGCAACTCCTTTTGAGATCATTCCTCAGAGCAATCCCCTGTGGATTGGGACATGAAGAGTTCCACTGATCAATGAATTGATTTTGAGCACAGGAGGAGGTACCGAGGCCATCAAAACACCTGTGTGTGTGTAAACTCTTGATTTCCATATCCCTGCTGTTAACACGAGGTTATTTCTGTCCTTTTGTGCTTTTTTCTGTATTTCTGCACATCTGAGTGAGTCCCTACCTGTCCCTGATTTTATACATCACCATCAAATCTGCTGTGCAGAGAGAACAAATAAGTTCAAACTTCTGAAGGTTGTGCCCTCCCTTGGTTGCCCCTGGGCCTATTTTCTGCTCCAGAGGAGATGACACAGCCCATAAATCTCTGCCCTAGTCCCCGCTTTGGTAAATAAAACTGCTCAGATTTATATTTGTTCCTACCTGAGGAAAAGCAAAGCAGTGATACATGCGGCAAATGGAACAGAAAATTGCTTTTCACCCATCAAGTTTCCAGTGTAACTGACTTAAGTTTGGGCTCTGCTACACCAATAAATGCTCTCACAAAATAAATTCGATTTTGTACCACAATTCTTTGTGTTGTGTTGAGGCAAGCAAAGATGTGCTTTGCCCAATAATTGAGCAAATGGCTTCAGATGGAAGGTAGGTGTAGGATGGATACTGGGGAGGAATTCCTGGCTGGGAGGATGAGGAGGATGTGGAAGATCCCAGAAGTGCCCAAGGGACAGGGCTTGGAGCAGCCTGGGACAGTGGAGGTGGTTTGGGGTTGGAACTGGGTGAGGTTTAAGGTCCCTTTCAACCCAAACCACTCTGGGATTCTCAGATTCTGAGGAATGAAGATCTCACTGCAGCCTCGGGGAGGAAGTGAAGGAAATTTTGTGTTTATTTTGGCAGAGCTTTGTCTGTGCTACTGAGCCTCCAGAAATCCTGGCCTCTCCTCCTCCCAGGGGCAGGGGAAGGAGGGGGAATGGGGCAGGGATTCCAGGGGAATGGGGCAGGGACCCCAGAAGAATGGGGCAGGGATCCCAGAGGAATGGGGCAGTGCCAGGGGCTGATCCCAACCCCTTCCAATAAACTTGGCTGAGGAAACTGCCTCTGAAAAACAATTCATGAACCCAGCATCCCACCCCTCCACTGAGCCAATTCTGAATTGCTCCCTTTCATCCTCTCCAGCTGTAATTCATGTTGCTTAATTAATCTTAATTAAGTGTTGTGGGCATCTCTGCAGCTCAGTTCTCTATTTAATTACACTAACACACCATATAATGGCCTCTGTTTGATGGGACGTTTTGCACGAGAGTTTAATCCAGAAGCTGAAAGAATTAATTAGTTCTTAAAACATCTCCAGAGGGGTGGCCAAGTTACCTGTGGGTTTGTCACAAATGCCTGGACTCTTCAGTGGTCAGAATCTGTCCCTGATACTGCACACCTTGAGCCAGGAACACTTTTCCCCTTGCTGGGGCTCTCTGATCCCTGTGGGATCTTCTGGAGCAGGAATCACTCATGGGAGACAGAGAGATCTGGGATTTCTAAGAGTTTACAGCTTGTTCTTGTTCCAAAAGCTTTACCCACTCTGCCCTGGGTCCTGTGTGCATCCCCACAGTCTGAGCCAGCCCCAAAAGGGATCAGCTGCCCTTGGAATGGGAATTCCAGCAGGAAATGACCTCCCTGTTTGCCAGGGCATTCCCTTCCCCACACCTGCCTGGCACCTTGGCACATCCACACCGATTTCTTTGCAGCTGCTGCGCCTCCTCCTCTTCTCTGCCAAAAAGAAGCTGGGATGGCAAAACACGGAATGTTGCAGGAAAACTCTCGGAACAAGGACAAAGGGGAGCAAAGGCAGGGACTGTCCTGTGACCACAGAGCTCCAGGGGCTCCTGATGCTCCTGCTCTGCTTGACAGCTCCACCTGTGATGATTTTGTCACCAGGATCTTCTCTCTAGCTGTGATTCCTTCAGGAATACAACTGCACAAAGTTCCACAACCTCAAGGATGGGCTGCTTGGATGAGCATGTGGTTCCCACTCACTGTAAAAGCACACATCTTCCCAAAGACAGACAGGCAGAGCCTGACTGGTTTGCTCCCAACATTTCCATGAACTTTCTGCCTCTTCTCAGCCCAGGCAGGGAGGTCTGGACGCATCAGGGGTTTGTGGGTCAGGAGAACACGGTGGTTGTTGGAGACTCAAGCACTGAGGCCCAGCTTCATCCATCCTTCAGCAACTTCATCCCAAGGGAGGGGAGCTCCAGGCCCTGGCAGGCACAGCTGCTGGCAGTCCAGTGCTTATGGCAGAACCATTCCAAGAGCTATGACAATGAGACTGTTGATAGCTCTGGAAATGGCGCTGCCATCGGCACCACGGCGGCGGCTCTGCGCCCTCCCTGCTCCTCCTCGTGCTCTGGGTGGAGGGAATGGGGATGGAGGAGCAGCTTCGGCTCAGAAATCCCTGAAATCTTCAGGAAAAGTCCCAGTGAGGTTGTCTGGAGAGGCCTTGGGAGGTGCTGGCTGCAGTCTCCTGCTGCTGGGACGTGCCCTTGGAATGCAGAGCACACACACACACACACACACGTGTGCCTGTTTCCTCCTGTACCCTGGGGTTTAACTGGAAAAAAAAGCTGGAAAAAAAAGGGAAAGCCTCCATCCCTCTTTCCTGATTCCCCTCGTGGCAGTTTTCTCTCCTTCCCTTTGGATCCAAGCCAGAAATGTTGCCCAGCCCTGGAGCTCATTCCTGCTGCAGAAAAGCACGTGGGATTCACGGGGCACAGCAAACTGCCACCAATCCACTTGGCAATTAATCCTGGAGTCACGCTGCTAATGAAGCACTCATCATCCTTCTTGCCTTCCCAGCTGGAATCCTGTTCCAGGCTGGCAGTTTCCATCAGTTCTTGGACAGCATTCCTCAAAACTGAAGGATTTATGCCTTGGGAAATCAGGCAGTCCCCGGTTCCTGCTGCTGAAGCCTCTCTCCAAAACATCTCTTGTACCACTACACACATAACTCCCACCAGGGATCATCCTTACCACACCAAGGAGTTGTAAATGAAGGAAAAAAGACAAAAAGGAGCTTTTCCTTCTCCTTCCAGGCACATCCTGCAGCCTCCAAGGATGATTGTGAGGAAGGTTTGAATTACAAGTTGAAAACACTTTTTCTGATGCCTGAGGTGTTTCAGTCAGCTGTGTTCCTACGACAAACACTGACAACTTCTCTCTCAGTGCTTCTAAACCTCAAAAAAAAAAAAACCCCAGCACAATCTCCAATAACTTTTCTGCAGCCTCACCGAGGAACTCATCAATAACAACTGTGACAAAATCAACTGGGGGACATAAACAAGGACAAAGAGAGAAGCAGAAGAACAAGAAGCAGTTTTATCACCCCAGTTCTGTCTCTAGACCAGGGAAAGTTGGCCCAAAGCACAGGAGGGGCGGCCCAGGGCAGCTTTTCCCAGTGCATTTTCATTTTTTGTCCTCACTCTTTGTTGCTTTCTGAATCTGAGCTACTTTTGCTGCTGTCCTGACCTTGAGGGAGGCATTTGTCACTTTGACCAGGGTAGTGACAAATCCTACCAGACCAGATGGGTAAGGTTTTGTAACTGCTTTGCATAGATATGATGGGAAAAAAAAAAATCAAGATTTTCCTCTCTGTGCCCAGCAGAAGGAGGGGAGAGGTGTTCTGTCCAAGGGTCACAGGGTTTGGCAGCAGCTCAGCTTGGGTTGTTGCAGGCAGAGGAAGGAAAGAACCCCACAGGAGAGCAGAGAGGGCAGCACAGGCAGCATCACATCTGCAGCCTCTCTACAGCAGAACTTTTTGGGACAATTGCAGCTGAGGTGGATCACAAAGGGATGGACACTGGGATGTTTCCAGAGGTATGAGGGCAGACAGAAACACTCACACGAGGACATTTCACAGACACAAAGCACTGAAGGAAAAACAGCCAGGTACAGCTGGAATTGACACCTTTGGGTACTCACTGAAGCCTTAGATCCCAAAAAATGAAGAATCCTGAATGCCAGGCTGGACAGGGCTTGGAATAACCTGGGATAGAGAAAGGTGCCCATGGCAGGGGTGGCAGAGCTGAGCTGTAAGGTCCTTTCCAACCCAAAGCATTCTGTGATTCTGTTTCCTGCAGCACTGGAGGGACGGTGCCAGCTCTCCCTGGGGGGCTGGGGGTCCTGCAGAGCAGCTCCAGGCAGCAGATTGTGCCCTGGGCACAGCTCGGTGTGCCCAGCCCTCCCAGGGAACCTGGCTGAGGAAACTTCCACATGGAGGGAACAGAAACTGCCCCGAGCTCTGCTGGTGTGACTGCTGAAATCTGCTGCCTCCCTGCAATCTGTGCCTAATGAGGAATGAACAAAAGCACTGAAGGGAAAAAGGAGAGGGAACCCCCCTGCCTGCCACAAACCTGTTGGGATTATTGCAGGTTCAGTGGGAGCTGCTCAGTCTGCCCAGGATTTGGGGCTGCAGGTGAAGGGATGGGCACTGGGGGACGCTGTGGGGTGTGGCACTGAAGGGATGGATGTCCCTGTGTCCTGTCACCCCCCCACAGGGAGGCTGTCACTGTGACCACCAGGATTTGCTCAGGCCTAGGATGAGCCCTGCTCCTTTCCCCTGCCCTCGTTCCAAAAACTTTTTGAGGAGGAAGCCAATTCCACATTTATTCCACTTGTCTGGAAGTTCCTGGGCCTGGAGCATTCCCACAGTGGCAGGAACTCAGCTGGAACCTCTTGGGGAAGGGGAAGCCGCTGAGCTGTCAGGTTTAACTCATTTAAGAGATGCCCAACCTGGAAACTTCCTTGGAAACTTCATTGGAAACTTCCAGGGATCCAGGGCCTCCCCACCCTCACAGGGAACAATTTTTCCCAATATCCAAATCCATTCTCTGTCTCCTGCTTTTCTCTGTGTGCTGCCCACTGAGGAGACCCTGCAGTGCTGTACCCTTGGAGTGAGAACAACCATCCCAAGGGGGAAAATCCCTGTTATCCACAGGATCCTGCAGCCAGGAGACCATTCCCAGGGTCCTGTCAGGCACCCCGGTTCCCCTGGGGCTGCTTCCTCACCCCACAAAAGTTAAACTCTAAATAAAGGAAGGGTTTAAAGTGGGTGGCAATAAACAGTGAACACAGAGCTGCAGTAATAAAAGAAAGGACTTACAGAGCATGGTCATGGCTAGACAGGAGCTGGTCTGCTGCAGAAGAGCAGGAGGAGCTTGGAGACAGAGGAACAGCCACTTTTAGTGCAGGAAGGAGCAAAGACAGACACAGTGAGGGGGATAAAGGGGGAAAAAGGAAAAAAACACAGCGCTGGTTAATCGGGAACAGCCCCACATCAAACACTGAGCAGTCAATGGCATCAAACCTGAGCAGTCACAGCCACACCCCAAACCTCCCAGGGAAAGTGTCAGAGCCATCTGAGCCATCAGGTGCAGCCCTTTTTGCCATAAAACATCCTGGGAATTGTTCTGCTTTTCAAAAAAATCCTTTTCCTGTCTCCCCATAGGGTTTTGAGCAGGAATTCTCTGCTGAGCCTGTTTTCCAAAATCTCTCCAGCTCTGGAAGGGATTTGGGAGGTGGAATTGCCTTCCCTGTGCTCATTCCATGGTACCAACTCCCCTCTGGTCTCACTGAGGATCCTCTCTGGAGGAAGCCACCTCTGCCTCTAAACCAAATCCAGGGAGTTGTAACTTGGCCACTTAATCTGTCCCCATGATTTTAGCAGCCACTGCTAAATAATCTGATTTATGGAGGCAACTCAGAGCTCTGGAGATCCCTGGCTGCTGATCCTGGAGGTTTTGGCAGCTGCAACATGCTGGAAATGCTGGGCTGGGTTTTTAAGTACGGGTGGGAGAGCAATAGCTGAGCTCCCTTAGTCTGCAGTGCAGTTACCATTTAATCTTTACCAAAGCTGGAACTATGCCTGGCTGCAAGGATGAGCTTCAAAATGCTCCTCTGTGGGCTGGGAATGAGGTGCTGCTGGTCTCTCACCAATCCCCTGAACAGGGGAATTCTAATCCCTGTAACAGGGAATTCCAGGGGTTCCTAAAACACTGAGCAGTTCCTAAAACCCCTCCCTCATCCTGCACTTTTCTCCTGAAAAGAGAGAAAACCAACTCGTTTCAGCCAACGAGAGCCTGAAACAGTGTGCATGGAAAAGAAAATTCTCCTATAAATCAGCAGCCCTGGACTGGGAGAAATCAAATTCCTCAGATTCCTGAGAAATCTACAATTCCTCAGATTTAACCAGGTTTCCTTATGTCACGAGAGGAGGATGTGGAATTGTCCCTTAACGTGGCTGAGTCTGAAACAGGAGCTTGGAACCCTGAGTGTGTCCTGTGCCTGCAAAGAGAGGGAGGAGAGAAGGGCAGGGAGCTCCAGGGGAGCCCAGCAGCCTCTGTTGTCCAACTGTTAATTATGGGACAGGAAGAATTCCAAGGTGAGACAAAGAATTCCAAGGCAGACACAATTTTACAGCCAAATCTTCCCAGGCAAACACGTGTGAAGCCAAGCAGAGGGGAAAAGAGGGTTTTAAGGAAATTAATTTAGCTTGCAGCTTATTTTGAAGGATTTTATGGGCTTGTTTTAAAATTTATCAAGGACAAAGATCCTCTCAAAAACAGAGGAATTGGTTTGTCACTGAAGGGCATCATTCATTTCCCTGAGTTCTGGGGAACTCAGAGCTGGTGTTTTATGGGGTTCTCTCACAGAACAGAACCATGGAATATCCTAAGTTCCCACAGGATCATCCAGCCCAGCTCCTGGCCCTGCACAGCCCCAAAATCCCACCCTGGGCATCCCTGGCAGCGCTGTCCAAGCTCTCCTGGAGCTCTGGGGCTGTGCCCATTCCCTGGGGAGCCTGGGCAGTGCCAGCACCCTCTGAGGGAAAAACCTTTCCCAAAATCCAACTCAAACCTGCCCTGGCACAGCTCCAGCCCTGCCCTGGGTGCTGTCCCTGCCCCAGAGATCAGTGCCTGGTTCTCTTCCCTCCCACAGAGGCTGAACAGGGCTGTGCCCAAGGATGGATTTGCCTGGGGCTACAGGAGGTGCACAGGACACTCCTACAGGATAAAACATTCCCAATTCCTCGGTGCCAGCCCCAGAGCCCTGGTGGAACAGATAAAACATTCCCAATTCCCTATTGAGCCCCAGAGCCCTGGTGGAACAGATAAAACATTCCCAATTCCACATTGAGCCCCAGAGCCCTGCTGGAATGGATCAAACATTCCCAATTCCCCAGAGCTGTGCTGGAATGGATAAAACATTCCCAATTCCCCAGTGCCAGCCCCAGAGCCCTGGTGGAACAGATAAAACATTCCTAATTCCCCACTGCCAGCCCCAGAGCCCTGCTGGAATGGATAAAACATTCCCAATTCCACATTGAGCCCCACAGCCCTGCTGGAATGGATAAAACATTCCCAATTCCCCAGAGCCCTGGTGGAATGGATAAAACATTCCCAATTCCACATTGAGCCCCAGAGCCCTGCTGGAATGGATAAAACATTCCCAATTCCCCACAGCCCTGCTGGAACAGATAAAACATTCCCAGTTCCCTATCACCAGTCCCAGAACCCTGGTGGAACACAGATCTTTGAAGATCTCCTGGCAGTGTCACTCCTAATTGTTTTCCTGCAGTTGCTTTGTGCAGTTCTTGTCTCAAACGTTGGATCCCAGCGTTATGAAGTGTTTTCCGTGCTAATAAATACCAGCTCTGGTGCCATAAAAACCTGTCAGCACAGCAGCACTGGGCATGAATCTCCCTGGATGAATTCGTGGGTCTTTAATTTATCAGTGGGAGCTGGGGCTGCTCCTGTGCACTGACAGATCAATCAGTGATAAAGTTACTCACAGGTAACATTAATATGAGACACGAGCAGATTCTGGGTTTTTCTTTTCTGCTTGAGTTTGGCTCTGCTTTGTTTCACGTACTTTGCAAATCCATATTGTTCCCTTCAATTCCTAAATAAATCTCCACAATGTATTGCTGTGCATTGCACTTAAGCTGTTGTTTATGTGTTTTCCCACAAGGGCTTCACTTCAGGGACAGAAAAAGCACTGCCAGGAGTCAGAGCTTGGAAAACACGGAGGTTGAAGGAATTTTTAGACTTCAGTTTGAGGGAAAAGGATTTCAGAGCAGGAAAATGCTGCTGTGTGGATGTCACATCGATTGGGCTAAAGGCAAAATATTAAAAAAAATGGGAGGGGCTGCCCAGGGAGGTTTGGATCCCCAGCCCTGGAGGTGTCCAAGGAATTCCTGGAGGTGGCACTGAGTGCTTCGGGCTGGGGACAAGCTGGGCACAGCCTGGATTCAGTCCTGGAGGGCTTTTCCAGCCTCAGCGATTCCCTGACAACACAAACAGTTCAGCGGATAAAGCAAAAAGCTCTTTTAGTGCAGCTCCTGAAGTGCTTTGATGGCTCAGCGGAATGACACAAATTAACAGGCTCATTAACAGGCTCATTAACAACCCTGCGGGGACATCCCTGAACTGTCAGTGTCAGACACGATCCCCGCCCCGGGGACACGGCTGGGGCTGACACCGCCGCCAAGGGAGCCTGAACCGAGCGAGATGGGAATTCTGAATTCTCGGAGGGGGAGCAGCACCAGAGGGAGGCAGGAATTCCTCAGCAGTGCTCCCATTCCCAGCTGTAATAGATGAATTACAGATATAATGGATGTATACATTATATTTATATATATATATAAAAATACATATGTGTGTATACATATATATAAAATGTATACAAATTATATATATATTATATATATAATATGGATACATTATATATATACACACATATTATATATGTAATATATAATGTATACATACATTATATTAAAAATATATGATGTACATCATATAATACATATACATACAATATATATAATATACATAATATACATATAATATATGATTATTAAATCTATATTTAAATTTAAAGAAATAGATGTAAAAATTTAAATAAATATATAAGTATATTATATATTGTGTATTGTATATTATATATAATATTTTATATATTTTATATAAATATATATATTTATATAAAATATATATAAAAATATATTAAATTTAAATAAATATATAAAAATTAAATAAATGTATATTTAAATTTAAATAAATAAGTATATTATATATTATATTGTATATTATATTTTATATAAATATATATTTATATATAAATATATAAAAATATTAATTTAAATATATAAAAATAAATATATAAATTTAATATATATAAATATATTAAATTTAAATAAATATATAAAAATTAAATGAATATATATTTAAATTTAAATAAATATATAAGTATATTATATATTGTATATTATGTAAAATATTTTATATATTTATATAAATATATATAAATATATATAATATATAAAAATAAATATATAAATTTAATATATATATTAAATATAAATAAATATATATAAAAATTTAAATAAATATATATGTAAATTTAAATAAATATAAGTATATTATATATATTTTATATAAATATATTAAATATATTCTAAATATATATATTTATATATAAATATATATGTTTTTATATATTTATATATTTTAATATAAATTTATTACATTTATTCTAAATATACATATTTATATATAAATATATTCTAATATATATATTTATATATAAAAATATATATATAATATATTAAATATATTCTAAATGTATTAATATATTTATATATGAATATATTTAGAATAAATTCGTGCTAAGGACTAAAAATTACAATATCTTTTAATGGAAACGGAGTGATGGGAAAGCACAAGGTGATAAGAGGAAAGGAATTTGCTACCAGGGATGAATTCCTGTCTCAAAAGAAGGGTATTCTGGAAGATTTTTTTCATTTGGTGAAATCCCAGTGTTATAAATGAATCCGCCAATTTAATAATTAAAGGATTTTACTTAAAAAATCAAAATTTGTCCTTTTTCACATATTAATGCATGTCCTTTCTTATGGTGCTTCTAACAAGAGTTTTTCCTGGAATATTCTGATTTCTGGCATCCTGTTAGATGGAATTCCCTTCGAATATCTTGTTCTGGTGACCAATATTCATCTTATCATTCAATGCATATTTCTCTGGTCTCACTAGAAATAATCCTTCAGAATAGACTTCTTTTGAGACAGGAATTATTCCTGTGTGTATTGCTCTTTCCTGTGACTTGGTTCCATATCAAAAGATACTGTATTTTTTATTTCTTAGCATGAATTTATTCTAAATCATATATCACACCCAGCAATATGCATTAAGGATAAGATGAATATTCGTTGCCAGATATTGGAGGGGATTTTCATCTAACAAGATTCCAACAATAAGGATATTCCAGGAAAACTCTTTGTCAGGAGCAGCCACAAGAAAGAATGTACATTAATACGTGAAAAAGGGACAAGATCAATGAGAGAAGCCTGAAAATAGTATAAAATAAATAGTATAAAATAGTATAAAATAAATAGTATAAAATAGTATAAAATAGTATAAAATAATATAAAATAGTATAAAAATCCTTATGAAAGCAGCATTTTGTGACCTACAGGGGTACAGAGCTGTCCCAACCCAGTTCACCCAGCACCAATCACCCAGCTCAGAGCTGTTTTGCTTGTGGCTTTTTCCAATTTTACTTTGATTTTTTAAAAATAAATTCCTTTAATCATTCAATTGGCTGATTCATTTATAACACCAGCCCAGTCCTGCTGCAGCAAGGAAAAATTATACAGCCAAGCCTATCCCAAGGATTGCTGTGCAAAACTCATTTCAAAGCCTGGAATGTGTCTGTGCCTTCTGGGAGCTGATTTTAGGGCAGCCCAGGGGAGGAGGCCCTGGGGAGTTCCCAAATCTGGTTACCTGCATTTTAAAATGTTCTTTTCTGGGATGGCTGGAATGGTCTGTCCTGGCCACAGAGCAGAGAGATGAATGCAGAAGTGAGGGCTGGAAATCATCAGCTCCTGCAGGAGCAGCCCCACAGCTGGATTGAACAGGGATGGGATATTTGCAGGGCAGGATGTCATTCCCACATTTCCACAGCAGAAATTTGTGTTTGCTGGTGGCAAACCCAAACCAAGGCTGGTCCTGCATCAGTTCCCAGGCCAGGTCACCCATTCAAGGTGCACTGAGCAGCTGATGGTGGCAAGGATTTATTTGCTCTGCCAAATAAATCAAACCAAACCCTCCAAAGGCCATATTTCCATTTTTAAATGGAAAGCTGAAGGTGGAAAAATGCTCAGAGCTGCCCAAGGTTTGGGATCACAAGTGGGTGAGCACCAAGGGCAATGGAGAGGATCCCAAAAATGGCAAATCATTAAAACCAAATCAAATCACAAGAGATGTGCTGAAAGTCCCTGACACCTTCCTGGAAATTTCTGACCAAAATATCTTGGGAATAACAAGGTTTTCTCTCCCACAGCCACTCCAAAAGCCTTAAAAGCAATTTTAAGGCAGCAACAGGGAAGCTTTTCCACATTGTGGGTTTCCAAGGGGCCAGTGCATACAATGCTTAAATAAATTCTCCTCCAGCAATCAGCAAGGAAGAGAATTATTGAAAGGAAGAACAAAGGAGTGAGCCTAAAATTAAAATGCACTCACACAATTAGCTCTGAGTTGGAGATACTGCTGCCCCGAGGAAGAACAGAACATGACAATAATTGCTGAGGTTTCTGTAGAATTTCTAACCCCGAGGCATGTGGAGCTCTTTGCACATGCTGATTTGCATTGTCTGGAAACAGCTTTGCTGATAAACCAAATTAATCTCTGGAGAGGAGAGAACCAGCCCAACACATTCAAAGGTCAGCTGGAACAGAAGGCAAGTAGGTGGAGAGCAAATTTCTATCTGTAACAGAGTTTATTCAGGTACCAAAATTAGTTTTCAATCCTGTTTTGGATCTCTGGAATGAGCAGAGAATGGCAAAGGCCGGGGAGTTGGGTTCAATATGTGCTGGATGATGAGGGGTGTCTGTGGTTTATCTAAATGCACTGTTGGATTTGTATCCCATTATTTAAGTGGGGACATTCCCCCAGGTCTGGGCTTTGCCAGGAAAAACTCAGGAATTCCAGCTGCAGGGAATGTGGGCTCTGCTCTGGGCCATGGATCCCTAATTCCAGCTGCCCCTAATTCTGCCCCACCACAACACAATTTAATTACTTCATTAACTAGGAATTGAATTATTTTTGGTAACTATCAATTGATAACTGTCAATTGATAACTATGAATTGATAACTATCAATTGCACGATTTGTGTTTTGGGTGACCTCATTACCCACAGCACAAATGGTGCAATTGAAAGCAGCCAAAGACATTTCAATAATTTCATCACATTTCAGTAATTTCATCACATTTCAGACATTTCAAAGCTCCAGGTGCCCTGCAGAGCCTTGGTTTCCCCACCAGACACAAACTGATGCACAACTCCTGACCCTGAACTGGTGTTAGACCAAAGAACAAAAAGGGGTTTAGCTTCACTGTAATCTCCTTTTCCAACAGCCAGGCATATTGAAAGAGAGTATCTTTCAAAAATTGAAGGAAACTGTGGTTTTTAAAACTCTAATCCCCTCTGTCCTTTGTAGGGAATGAGATAAATACCTTGATTTCACTCAGCACAATTACAAGAGGCTTTTCTCTTATCAGAAGCTCTCAGTGAGGCATTTTTGGAGGTGGGACAAGGTTTTAACAGTGTTCTGCTCCCTGGGAGCAGGGTTTGGGGAAGGAGGCTCCTCTGACACAGGGGGGTGACCTGGGCTGTGTGGAACACCCACATTCCTGCACCTTAGGGTTCCTCTGCTCCTGGATCCTGCAGCAAATCCCAAACCTGCCCTGCACTCCCTGCCTCAGCCCAAATCTTCCTGAGGGATCCCTGATGGTCACAGAAAGGTTGGCATTGATGCCAAGCTGCAAAACCATGCCAGGGAAGTTGGAACAGAAGTTTGGTTGCAAATATTGGCAAAGCCTCATTAAAAAATTAAGAAAGCTCCTTCAAGAAATGACAAAACTCTTTTTTTAGTTGTTGTTGAGTCTAATCATCCCCCGTGTTTTTAGAGAATCCCTTTGCAGGTTGGCAGCTAATGAAATTTAGGTGAAAACCAAATTACCTCTTGGCTGTATAACAATATTAACATTTCCAGGCAGCAATCAGATCCCCTCAGCCTGGGCTTGGTCTAGAGCCACTTCTGCTGGCACGGGGAGCTGATCCCTGAACTGAAACCTCTGGAGTGGAGAAAACATCTTGAGCAACCTCTGGCTGCCCTGCCCTGGGCAAAACAAATGAAATATCACTAAAATCACCACTTTTAAATGCTCATCACTCGCTGTGTTTCTCAAGCTTTTGCTCAGGGATTTCCAAAAAAAAAGAATTTAGTGGGAATGTGATTTATCAGCACCTTGGCAAGGGGGGAAAAAAAAAATCTTCTCTCCTGGTGCCATAAATAAAAGAACTGCTGGAGAAGGGACAGCACAGACCCCAAAGCTCTGTGGGTGCCACAAGAACAAAAACTCCACACTTGCCTCCAAAATACTTCCAAAAATGCCCAGTGCAAATCAGGGAGTGCTGGGGAATGGAGGGAAGGACAGAATAAAAATGATCCACTTGGGCTTCATGAACTTGTAGTGAAGGAGACAGAAGCTGTCAGAGCTCTGATTTACCTGGCAGGATCATTAAAATTCTCAGGCAGTCAGAAATTTTAACCCTTTCCAACCCCCAGCACTGAGTGTGCTGCTCTGCCTTGGGAAGCTCCCTGGTCTGTTCATCTCATGCCCAGGGAAGGATGAGGGACAAGGAGGAGGAAGAACAGGAGATATTTTACCTGAAAGCCCAGATCCATGAGAGACCTGCTGGGTGCACCAGGAACAGCTCTGAGGAGCCACCTCTGCCTTCCCTGAGCTGAGCCACAGCTGCAGCCCACGAAATCCCCACTCACAGGTGGGGTGGGATCACTGCTCCACCCCCAGGAGCACCCTGGGCTCTGAGGGAATCCTGGCTGAGAGCCACACATCCCAAACTATTCTAAAAAATGTCACAGACCTTTCAAAAAACATCTCAAACCATTCAAAAAACCGTCACAAACCATTCAAAAAAAAAAATCTCAAACCATTAAAAGACCATCTTAAACCATTCAATAACCATCTAAATAATTCAAAACCCCATCAAAAACCTTCAAAAAACATCAAAAACCATTCAAAAAAAAATCTCAAACCATTAAAAGACCATCTTAAACCATTCAATAACCATCTAAATAATTCAAAACCCCATCAAAAACCTTCAAAAAACATCACAAACTATTCAAAAAAAAAATCTCAAACAATTCAAAAAACCATCACAAAACATTCAAAACCCATCACAAACAATTCAAAAAACATCTCAAACCATTCAAAAAACTGCCATAAACCATTCAAAAACCATCTCAAACCATTCACAAAACCATCACAAAACATTCAAAACCCATCACAAACAATTCAAAAAACATCTCAAACCATTCAAAGATCCATCACAAACCATTCAAAAAACATCTCAAACCATTCAGAAATCATCTCAAACCATTCAAAACCCATCACAAACAATTCAAAAAACATCTCAACCTATTCAAAAAACATCCCAAAACATTCAAAAACCATCTCAAACCATTCAAAAAAAATCTCAAACCATTCAAAAACCATCTCAAACCATTCAAAGACCCATCACAAACCATTCAAAAACCATCTCAAACCATTCAAAAACCATCTCAAACCATTCAAAAGCATCTCAAACCATTCAGAAACCATCTCAAACCATTCAAAAATCATCACAAACCATTCAAAAAACTGCCATAAACCATTCAAAAACCATCTCAAACCATTCCAAAAAATCACAAACTGTTCAAAAAACCCATCCCAAACCATTCAAAAACCATCTCAAACCATTAAAAACCCATCACAAACCATTCAAAAATCATCCCAAACCATTCAAGAAACATCTCAAACCATTCAAAAAACATCTAAATCATTCAAAAACCCATCACACATCATTCAAAAATCATCTCAAACCATTAAAAAAATCTCAAACCATTCAAAAAACATCTCAAACCATTCAAAAAACCCATCTCAAACCATTCAGAAACCATCACAAACCATTCAAAAACCATCTCAAACCATTCAAAAAACCATCCAAAACATTCAAAACCCATCACAAAACATTCAAAAACCATTTCGAACTATTCAAAAAACTGTCATAAACCATTCAAAAAATCCACCACCACAAACCATTCAAAAATCCACCAGAAGCCATTCAAACACCCACACAGACCATTCTATGGTTCCAGGGCTCTGTGATCACTCATCCTTTTGCAGCACCGAAGCTCTGACCTCTTTCCTACATCCAGCAGGGATTTATTTTTATTTCAATGGATCCGTGGAGCTGTTAAACCTCTAAAAACTGGAGCTCTGAGTTGCTGCACTCCTGCTCCAGTGGCAGCAGGGGACACTGGGGCTCACTGCAGTTCCAGCCCCCCAAGGTGCTGTTTCTGTTTTTTCCCCCACTTTGTTTCTCTTGGCTCTTTCAAGAGAAAAAAAATCAGGATGTGTTTTCCTTTGGAGAAATCCAGTTGACATTTGGAGAAGGCCTCTCAGTGCTGGAAAATGAGTGGTAAATAAACCTCTCCTCAGAGATTTCCCTGAGGAGTTCAATGCAATGCTCTGAGCACTTCTGAGAGGAAATTGAAGCACACCAGAGTGACCTCCCTGAGCCAGATGTCCCAGAGTTTGTCTGCTCTGATCATTGCTCAAATATATTTCACCCAAAGTCACCTTTTGTGGCAAAATTTCACAACTTGTTTCATGCAGGAATTGCAGCAATGCTGACCTGGTTCCCCATCCACTTGTGCTGTACAGGAGTTCAATGATTCACTGAGGCAGGAGTTTGTTGGTTTGTGTTGAATAAATATCTACTCATGACAGAAGAAATGCAAACAACCTATTCCAAGGGGAACACAGCATTTTTCAGATGACTTTGGCTTTTTTCAGTCTGGTGTTGCTCAGAACCCTGAACACCCAGAAATCCCCATCTATTTACAGTTCATTATTGTGCTAATTTTTGTCATAGCTGAGTTCAGCACAAGCTCTGTCCCTCTTGCCACTGCTGTCCTTGCCAGGGGACAAAAAGCAGCTGTAAAATCCCACTGGCACAACTTCCCCATTTACTTTTAATCCTTTTCCTAAAGAAGAAGCAGCAGGCAGCATCCACAGGGTCAAGCTGCTCCCTTCAGACCAAACGATGCCAAAATTCACACACAACCTCTGCACTCTCCCAGCTCTCTCCTGGGCACACCTCTGGAGAAACTGCACACAGCTGTTCCCTACACACCCAGCCTGCCCGAGCACCCTCAGGATTGCTTCTGCCCCATCCCTTTCGGAGCGTTTATACCACCAAACATTGCAAAATTAAAGCAATCCTCTACAAAATCCTCTTGCTGGTGCCTGCAGGCTCTGTGCAGCCCTGGGCTGATGCCTTAAATTTTAACTTTCATATTTTCCACATTCTGCACTGCATTGGTGCATAACTCTGAACTTCACATAAAGTGTTAGCCAGGTCTCCTCACAGCTCAGTCACACCAAACAATCCTTCTCCAGCCCCAGAACCACGGACACCATTGCAGCTTCAGGCCCAAAAATGATAAACCACATCGAGCTGAGGAGAGCAAACTGGGAGGGTGGGACTGCATCACCTGGAGTGTAATTTGACAGTGAATCCCAATGTGGAAATGGAACAAAACTTATGAAAGTGTGAAAACTTGTGACCCACTGTACATCTTGTGTGCAGCCTCTGTCAGGCTCTTGCACTGCCCAAGGTGCATCCTTTGAAGGCCTTTTCATAAATTCCCACTTTATTCCTTTAATTCTGTCCAGCCTCTGTTCTAGGGAGCCTCTGAAGACATCAGAAGAACCAGCCCCAATGTCCCCAGATGTCCCCCAGGCCATCCCTGATGCCTTAAGTTTGAGCTTTCATATCTTCCATATTCTGCACAGCATTGGTACATAACTCTGAACTTCAGGTAAAGCAAACAACAGTGAATTGAGCAGAACAAACTGGGAGGGTGGGACTGCATAACCTGAAGCTGTAATTGGACAATTTACCCCAGTATGGAAATGGACTAAAACTTATAAAAGTGTGAAAACCCATGACCCAGCATCCATCTTGGGTGGAGCCTCTACCAGGCTCTTGTACTACCCAAGGTGCCTCCTTTGAAGGCCTTTTAACAAATACCCACTATATAAAATTCCTTTAACACCATCCAGCCTCTACCCAGGCAGCCTCCCAAGGCCAGCACTCACCTCAGCACGTGCGTGGAGCCGTTGATGGTGGTGGTGGAGCAGGGCACGGTCTGGCCCAGGATGGAAGGCCTTCGGTAGCGCTCGTCGCCGCAGCACAGGATGATGAGGAAGGCACGTCTGAAAGCCTTGTTGAGGAAGGCGTAGAGGAAAGGGTTCAAGCCCGAGTTGATGTAGCCCAGCCACAGGAAGGCCGTCCACAGCTTGCCGGGCACCGTGTAGTTTATGAAGGGATCCACGATGTTGGTGACAAAGAACGGGGCCCAGCAGAGGCAGAAGCAGCCCATGATGATGCACAGGGTCTTGGCAGCTTTGGTCTCGGTCTTCATGCGGTGGGTGCTGTGCTGGTCGGGGGGGTGCTGCTGTGGGTGCTGTGGGTGCTGCAGTGGCTCCTGTGGGTGCTCCTGTGGGTGCTGCCGTGGCTCCTGCGGGTGCTGCCGTGGTTCCTGCGGGTGCTGCCGTGGCTCCTGCGGGTTCCCAGCCCGCTGCAGCAGGCGGATCTGCCGCGCGTGGGCCCGCGCTGTCACATAGATGCGGTGGTAGGCCAGCACCATCAGCAGGAAGGGGATGTAGAAGGCCACCACGGAGCAGGTGATGGCGTAGGGCTTGTTCACCATGAAGATGCAGTAGGTGGAGTTGGAGGCCTTGTTGAACTGCCGCTGCTGGATCTGGGGTGTGGAGGTGGGGGAGGAAGTGGGAATGGGAGAATCAGAGAAGGTGTTGGCTTGGGAGGGACCTTAAATACGATCTCATGCCACCCCCCTGTCATGGGCAAGGACACCTTCCACTAGACCAGGTTGTTCCAAGCCCTGTCCAGCCATCCTGGGGCACTTGGATGCATCCAAAGCCTCCCTGGGCAGCCTGTGCCAGGCCCTCACCACCCTCACAGGGAAGGATTTTTTCCTAATATCCCATCTAACCCTACTCTGCTTTATTCTTGTTTATTCTACCAAGAGAATAATTCTGCCTCTTATTTAAGACCAAGGGGACCAAGGACTCCTGAGGTGTTGTCAGGGGCCAGCTGGGGCTCGGCCTTTTTTCCAAAGGTTCTGACTGAACTGAGAGTGAATGTGGCTAAAATCCTGCCCCAGGCCACCCATTTCCTTGTGCCAGTTCTTCCAGGACAGAGACACTTCAACCCCCCTTAAAGATCCCCTCCAGAAATCCAGCAGCCTCTCTGCACTGGAAAATTTCTCCTTTTTCCCTTTCCCTGAAAATCACTTTTTAAAGAACATCCAGCACCCAACACATTGGATCAGTGTCTGTCCTTGGCTACTCACCAGATCAATGATGCCAATGCTGTTCCAGCCTTGCATGATAGGGAGGAAAGAAATGAAGGTTGGGATCACCCAGCAGCCTCCTAGCATCACCGCGATGCGCAGCGGCGTCATCTTGTTCCTGTACACCAGGGGCTGGCAGCAGATGGCATAGTACCTGCAGGGAAAAAAGGGACAGCAACACTCACAGCAGGCTGCCAAGACTTTTGAAAATCAAATTGTAAAGCCTTTTCTCCAGCTGTTCCTCCTGCCTTTCAGAACAGAGGGAAAACAGGAGGCTGTGGTGTGCTTCCATTGGGCTTCTCACGCAGGAACTTGGAATATTTCCACAGGGCTCAAGGAAAAGCCTGAGTTTTCTGCTTTCCAGGCAGGGAGAATGAGGCACAGGTGAATGCTGTGGGCTGTCTGAGGTCACAGGGCAAGGGAGAAATTCCATTTTCAGCCCTGCTCTCCCTCTGCACTGCTGATGTCCCCACCCTCCAAGGAATATCCCCCCATCCTTCCAGGCAGCCTCAGCTGAACTTCCTACCTGCACTGGAGATTTATCTGGACAAGGCTGCAAAAGCTTTGTTAAACAAATTAACAAAGTCTCCCAAAGCTGTGAAAATGTCAGTAAAATGAAGTGTTTTCCCATTTCCCAGGACTCCACCTCTTTTCCAGCTGGGCTTTAACCTTCCCAAGGATGGGGCAAAGGTGTCTCTGTGCCATCGAGAGGATGTGCCCTGAACTCTCCCCTCACCTCCAGATCCATTCAAAATACCCCAAGCACAACAGGTCCCTGCTCCTAAAATAATTACAACCTTGTTGGGGGTTAGACTTGTTTATCCTTTTCACCTATAGAATTTTTTCCCAAGGGTTCCAAGGCAACTGATTGCCGGGTACTTATGAGTGCTCAGGTGAAAACAAAGCATAGAAGCTGGCACTTGGCTACACCCTTTGTCTCTGGGAGTTTCCCCCCGAGGGGTGGGGGGGGGGAGAAGAAGACGGGGCTGGGGGGGGCAGCTTCACTTTTTTTAGTGTGGTCTGCGTCGGGGGCGGACAGGGGCTGCCGTTGCTGCGTGAGTTTCTCACGGCACCACCGAGATCTGATCCTAGAGAGAGAGAGTTACCATCATCTGCTCGTGTGCCCAGATCCAGATTCCTCTTTTTGCTGCCCTGCTGGAGCTGCCTCGGCTGGGCATCCTGTCCCACTGCCTCGGCGCTGTTTTGGAGCTGCACTGCACCGCGGGCCCGCACTGGCCTCCCGGCCAGACCCCTTTGCCTTCTAGTGACTACTGACAGAGCTCCGAACTTCATCTGATCCACCAGCCCGGGATTCCCCACTGTTCCAGCTTAGTACTTTTCTTCAGAGTCCCCCAGAGACCAGACTGCCCCGGGTTTTGTGGGACCAAGCTCCATCAAAGTCCCTGGTTCTGTTTTTCGCTATTAATTGCTGTAGTTGTTGTTGTTTGTTTGCCCTGTTATACCTATTAGTAAAGAACTGTTATTCCTATTCCCATATCTCTGCCTGAGAGCCGTTTTAATTTTCTAAATTATAATAATTTGAAAGAAAGGGATTTGAATTATCCATTCCAAGAGAGGCCCTGCCTCTCTCTAGCAGATACCTGTCTTCTTTCAAAACCGAGACAAACCTAAAAATGTCTTCTCAAAGAGATAATAAATCAATTTTCCATTTGTTTGATCCCTGTGCCACCCCTGCAGGTGGATCTCTCTGTCAGGAAGGGGCAGCAAAATTAAAACTGGAAATCTCTGGCTCTGAAATTATTATTTATTCCTGAGAAGACCAGACCAGCAAATATCCAACTGCAGACTTTCAGTGGTCCTGACCTGAAAATCAGCCTCAAGTTCCCAATAAAATATTTTTGGCTCTTTAGATTTTTGGATTTCAGCACACTCTGTAAAAAAATTTTATGAGGTCAGCAGAACTATGAATTAGAGAAATTAAATTAGCAAGCACACATGGGTGTATTAAAGAGCTGCTCTTTGAGATGTGCATTTATTTCATCAACATTTGAGTGGGAACCAAGAGCTTTGTCCTAAACAGGCACAAAAATATAAGAATTTCCATTATTTCCTAAGGCTTTTTTTTTTATTAAAGTCATGTGGAGTCAACTGAATTGCTTTATTTTGATAAAATCAGACGATATATTCCACACAGAGGCTTGAAATAATATCAAAGTGTCAAAAGAAAACATTTCTTAAAAGTCTCTTTGAAACAAGATTCAAAATGTCACAGGGGAAAAACGCTGAAACAGGCATTCAACTACTGCTGCAATTTGATAATTCCTCTGCTCTCCTCTGGTTTCCTGTGTGCCTGAAAAATCAGCCTGTTCCTCTGGAAAGCTGCACTTCCAAAGAAATAGGATTTGCCAGGGGCAAATCTTTTAGACCTGTGGGTGAAAGGTTTCCCTGGGGCTGATCCCTGTCCCACGAAATTACCTTTGAATTCCAAATTTGGAATTTTTGGGATGTTTGTTGGGACAGAGGGAGCTTCCCTCGGCATCAGAGCTGCTCCTCTGACTCCCAACACAAAGGATCTATATTAAAAAAATAGATTTAAACGACTGAGTTGTTTCTGATCTCAAAGTCACCCACTGGAAGTGCCGGACTTCAAAAGCATCAAAGCCAAGTCACGAGAGACTCCAGTTCTCTGCAGAAAGGGCAAAAGAAGAAATCCAATAAATAAAAGGATAAAACCAGCCAAGACAGCAGCTACCCTTGGACAAGTTGGCTAAGCAAACAGGAAGGGAAAACCACTGTACACTGCTAATTAACTACAGCAGGAAAACAATTCTTGCCAGCAGTTTGAATGATCACATTTCTCTGCCCCTCTCTCTGCTGCAGCTGAAAGAATTACACTGAATTGTTCCTGCTATTAAAGGCCATTAGAGTAAAAATTATGCCTTTAAAAATGACACTTTAAGCTCTCCTATTTCTTCCCTCCCAGTGATTCAGCAGCAATTTTCCTCCACTTTCACGTCAAAAGATTTTATTTCATTTCATTTCCCTCTGGTGCTGCTACCAGAACTTCCCCCGTGCTCGGTGAGTCGAGCCAGGCTCCTCCTGTCACTGTTTGGGGTGACAAAGTGACCCTGAGCAGGGCGTGGGTGACAATTGTGTGATGGGGAGGGAGGCAGGGAGCACAGCTCCCACTTTTCCAGAGCCCAGCAGGGTTTCCATCCCAGGAATCACAGCTGGCAGTGCCACCAGAAGGCCTGGAAGTGCCACTTGGTGCAGGAGCTGCTGATTTGATGTATCTGGGCATTTAAGCAGCTGTTTATTCACTGGGAGAAAAGTAATTCTATCTGTGAGATTATCAATAGTTTAGGCAGAGGCTGGAATAAAGCCACATTCTGTTTCTGCCTCATTCCCAGGCAGGGCTGTGATTCCTGGGCTCACCAGGAATATCTGATACGTGCTGCCGTGGCAGCGTGATGGATGAACATAAAATGCAATGCATACACATGATTAATACCCTGTCCAAGCCAAATTAAATATTAATTCTCTCTATTATCAGTCAAGTTCCTTGCAAATGTTCGCTTCCCTGTTACCCAGGGCAGAGCAGCTGATGTGAAACCTCCTCTCCCCTGCAATGACATTCTCCACTGAAGGGGAAACACAGGAATCCCTTCCCAGAGCTGCAGCTCTTCCCAGAAAGCAAAGGTTATTAAAATACTTCTCCTTTTCCTTATCAGACATTTGCCACAGGCATGAATCGAGTGCTAACATTTTACAGGTGGCTGAAGAGAAGAAATCCATCATTTCTCTGCCCTCACGGCTCCTCTGGCCACTGCAGAAGGGAAGGGGAAGGGGAAGGGGAAGGGGAAGGGGAAGGGGAAGGGGAAGGGGAAGGGGAAGGGACATTAAAGATTATTTAATTCCACCCCAGCCATGTCAGGGACACCTCCCACTGTCCCAGGCTGCTCCAAGCCCTGTCCAGCCTGGCCTTGGACACTTCCAGGGATCCAGGGGCAGCCACAGCTGCTCTGGGCACCCTGTGTAGGGCCTCCCAGCCTCCCAGCCAGGAATTCCTTCCCAAATCCCATCCATCCCTGCCTCTGCCAATGGGAAACCATTCTCTTGTCCCTTGTCCTCTTTCCATCTTCCCTCAGGCCCTGGAAGGTCCCAGGTAGAACCACTGAAGGATGTGACTGACAGCAGCACAATCCAGCTGGGGGCCATGGCAAGGGAATAAATCAATAATTTCTTTATCCAAACACCTCCTCCATCTCGTGCCTGTGGAAAAGCTGCCCTGGAGAGCACACAGGTCAGAACTATTTTAGGAGCAGGGACCTGTTGTGCTTGGGATATTTTGAATGGATCTGGAGGAGGGAGGAGGGTTCAGGGCACATCCCCTCGATGGTACAGAGACACCTTTGTCCCGTCCTTGGGAAGGTGGAGTCCTGGGAAATGGGAAAACATTTTACCAACATTTTCACAGCTTTGGGAGACTTTGTTAATTTGTTTAACAAACACTGACCACACCACTGCTCCTTCCTTGCCTCCTGAGCACTACAGAAACAGAATTCCTGAGCTGCAGAGATCACTCCTTGCCTTTGGAGAGGAATTAAAGCATCTTCCAGCACAGTTTGGAGCTGGCAGCCTGCAGGCACTGCCCTGCACGGAGCTCTGAGCTCTCCCAGACAGACAAATCCACCCCCAGCCCTGTGAGCAGCCTGGCTCTGGGGGTGGCCCACGCTTCAAAGCTCTGGGTGTCATGTGCAGATGGAAAATGATGTAAGGAGCATATGCTGGATCATTGCTGGGGCAGCACAGGATGAGACACAGAACGCTCACTGAGCACTCACTCTGAGTAATGTTTAACCCCCGCCTGAAATCAGCTAGGAAAAAAGAAGCCAAAAGATGGGAAAGCTGAAAAAAAAAAAATAAGCCAAAAGATGGGAAAGCTGAAAAAAAAAAAAAAAGCCAAAAGATGGGAAAACTGAAAAAAAAAGAAAAAAAAAAAAAGAAAAAAAAAAAGAAGGAAGACAATAGATGGGGAAACGGGAAAAAAGAAGATAAAAATGGGAAAACTGAAAAGAATAAAGACAAAAGAATGGAAAGACTTAAAAAATGAAGGTAAAAGGATGACAAAACTGAAAAAATAAGATAAAAGATGTGAAAACTGGAATAAAGAAGACAAAAATGGAAAAACTGAAAAGAAAAAAGACAAAAGAATGGGAAAACTTAAAAAATGAAGACAAAAGTATGAGGAAACTGAAAAAAGAAGCCAAAAGATGGGAAAGCTGAGAAAAAAAAAAGACAAAAGATGGGAAAACTGATAAAGAAGAAGCCAAAAGATGGGGAAACTGAAAAAGAAAAAAAGAAGACAAAAGATGGGAAAACTGGAAAAAAGAAGAACAAAAGGATGGAAAAGCTGGAAAATAAAGAAGATAAAAGATGGGAAAACTGGAAAAAATAAGAAGAAAATGATGGGAAAAGTGGAAAAGAAAAAAGGCAAAAGGATGAGAAAACTGAAAAAAAGAAGATAAAAGATAGGAAAACTGGAATAAAGAAGACAAAAAAGGAAAAACTGAAAAAAAGAAGACAAAAGAATGGGAAAACTTTAAAAAATGAAGACAAAAGTATGAGGAAACTGAAAAAGAAGCCAAAAGACGGGAAAGCTGAAAAAAAAAAGAAGACAAAAGATGGGAAAGCTGATTAAAATAAAAGAAGCCAAAAGATGGGAAAACTGGAAAAAAGAAGAACAAAAGGATGGGAAAATCTGGAAAATAAAGAAGATAAAGTATGGGAAAACTGGAAAAAAGAAGAACAAAAAGATGGAAAAAGTGGAAAAAAATAAGACAAAAGGATGAAAAACTGAAAAAAAAAAAGAAGATAAAAGATGGGAAAACTGGAATAAAGAAGACAAAAATGGGAGAACTGAAAAAAAAAAAAGAAGATAAAGAATGAGAAAACTTAAAAAATGAAGACAAAAGATGGGAAAGCTGCGGGTGCTGCTGTCTCTCTCCCAAAGTCAGGTGCAAGAGCCAAGCCTCTGTCAGTGGGAAGTCACTCCTTGTCCTTGTCCCTCAGAGAATCCAGACTGGGACAGAGCCTCCAGCTGAGCCCTGACCAAGTGCTGAACCTAAGGAGCCACAATTTCAATTTATTTGTGCCTGTGGGAAATTAATCCAACACGACTGTTGCTGATATTTCAGTGAAAACAGGTTCTGGCCTCTGTAGAACCAGATTTGAACATTTTTTTTGGAAAGAACAGCTCTTTCTATTTTCCTTTTTCCCACCGAGTAAATAAGCTTTGGGCTCTCATTGTGCCAAAGAAAGTCCTGCATCGTTGGTCCAGAAAAAGAAAATGCCCTAAAATGATTATATCTAACAAAATTAAATTCTTATTAGAAAAACAACGGCCTGCTGGTGTTGAGATAATTACAGAGAGAAAAATGCTAAAGAGAACAGTTAATTGGAGCTGGATAAATTTAGCAGGGAACACAAACAAATTTATGTTGCCAAATGGAATGAGAGAGGGCTCCTCTGTGGTCTCAGCAAGGCTGAGGTGTGTGGAGGGTTATTGGCAGCAAGGGTGGCACAATAAATGAAATATTTCTGGAGGGTTTGCAAAGATGAATAAAGGACAGAGCATCCCTCAGCCCATGCTGTGACCATCTGCTCTGGGATTTTCCTTCAAATTTTCCTTTTTTCTGCAAAGCCTGGGCTGGTTTTTCTGGCTGGCAGGGACAGCTCCACAGCGGTGTCACTGTCCCAGCCTCGGGGACAGCTGCAGCTGGCCCTGCTCAGCCCCTCAGGGCTGCCCCTCTGCTCTCCCACTGGGGCTGGCTGAGCTCAGGGTGAAATACAGGGAATGCACAGCCCGGGCAGAGCTGCAGCTGGAATTTGGGGCATTGGATCAGGCTGTGAGCATTAATTACTGACAGCTGCCCGAAGTTTAAATGTTCTCCCCAAAAACAACCTCCCCATGGCCCTGGACAGACGGGGGTGTTCCAGGGATGTTCCAGGGGGTGTTCCAGGGATGTTCCAGGGGTGTTCCAGGGGTGTTCCGGGGGTGTTCCGGGGGTGTTCCGGCGGTGCTCCGGGGGTGTTCCAGGGGATGTTCCAGGGGATGTTCCGGGGATGTTCCAGGGATGTTCCGGGGATGTTCCGGGGGTGTTCTGGGGATGTTCTATGGGATGTTCCAGGGGTGTTTCGGGGATGTTTCGGGGGTGTTCCGGGGGTGCTCCAAGGGTGTTCCGGGAATGTTCTGGGGATATTCCAGGGATGTTCCAGGGGCACTGCTGGGCACTGCAGCTCCCTCCCAGCCTGGAAAATGACCTTGTGCCCCTAGCCACAGCCTGGGCATCCTTTGGGCACCAGGCAGCCCCTCGTGCCCGTCTGTGATGCCAGGGAAGGGGGATGAGCATGGAATGCTGGGCTGGAGCACTGGGAGCGGGGCAGTGCCCACCCCGTGTCCCTCAGGGCCACCCTCCGTGCCCTGGCATGGGGACAGGGCTGCTGGCACAGCGTGTCACCACAGGCCTTGGGAGGATTTACAGCCTCACCTCTCCCGCGGGGCTGTGCTAATTTGCTGTCTGAACAGTCCGTTAATTGTAATTAACGTTTGCAAACAGCACAAGGAACATCTGTCGCTCTGCTCCTGGGCGCATCTGCCGTGCTTCAGCCCTGGCTTAGCGGGGATTTGGGGCTGGGCTGGGATGTGGGATCAGTTTGGGATCAAAGAACACACTCAGGGATGGTTTTTGAAACCTCCAGCTGACAGAACCCCCACAGGGACACGGCCTTGGGGGAACCTCCCTGGGCTGGGGAGCCAGGAGGGTGCAGGAAGCAGGGAGAGGATGCTCCAGCTGCATGAAGAGCTGCCAGATGTGCAGCCAAACCCAAACCCACAGACATTTAGGACCTGTTTGTTTCTCTGTTGTTTTTTCCCCCCCAAAGGCTTTGAGAAGTAATTGCATTGCAAATTGGACTGCAAATATTGGAGGAGAAAATTGCCTCTCCTGACAGGTTCGCTGTATTTGGGGGCTCCATCAGAGCTCCTGGGGCTGTTTATCTGCAGTGCAATTATTTTTTATTGCACTGGCACAAAGAATGGACATGCATGCATAAAACATGCAATAAATAAATATTTCTAGGGTAAATCCCTCTAATATATTAGAATATCAAAGAGATGATGAAAAATCCTAAGGCAGTGCAGCAAACTTTGGATTCAGTGAGCCCTGGGATACTTTTTCTACCTTGGAAAATCCCTTTTCCAACTGAGGCTGACAGAACCTCTCTGCAGGATTTTTCTCCCTGTGTCTGAGCAGTAAAATCAGTTTATTATGAGGTGATTTCTCCAGATTTTCTCCAAGGCCTTTGAGAATTTAAGCCTCAGTGCTTGTTTCCTTCTTTTCCAGAGACAGAAGTGGAAACAGACACAGGACATTATCTGATAAAAGTCTTTTCAAGCAACACTTTGTGAATATGTTGAAGGGAATTGCTTTCCAAACAGAGTCTTTAGGATTAGATTAACCACCCAGTTTTCTTTAAAAAAACCCCTTAAAACTCACACCTGCATGCCCTGAAATAAAACAGAGGGCAGGAAATAGATCACAGAAAAAAATACCAACTAGAAGCAGCACACCACTGTAAATTCTGAATGAACACAAGAGCAAACAGTTAAAAAAATTGAATTAAGCCCTGGGAAGGAAGCAGCCCTGCCTCTGGGATCCATGCTAGGCTGAGTCATCCTTCCCTCCACAAAAACCTCTCATTCATCCACCTGCTCTGCCCTTTTGGGCTCATCCACCACCTTCTCCTCATCAATTCTGGCCTCTCCACACTGTTCTCAATCCGTCCTCACTGTGGAAAAAACCAACTCCAAACCAACTAAAAAATGTCAGAGAAATTCAAGGTTCTGCCAGGAACATTTAACAGCAAAGGCTGAGGTGAGGGATGTCCCTAAACAACAACTCCAGTCCAAGGCTGTCCCAGGATCCTGGGGACAGCTGGGGATAGGCAGCTGGAGCAGGGGACACAGGGGGCTCTCCAGGAGGGCAGGACAAAAGGGGGAACCTCCTTTCTGTGCCCCCCACACTGGAGGTTCCTCACCCCCTGCTACAGATCCGGGGCTGAAATCCCACTTTCCCTTCTCTCCACAACCCTCTCTATCTAATTAAGAGCCTGGAGAATCAAACTCCAACGTTCCAGCGAGCGAGGTCACATCTGGAGCGCCGTGCCCAACATCTGCTTTCCTGGTAATTGGCTCCGAGTGGCAATTTGTCAATGGTTTGAGGATAATGAGCTTCCTGTTTGTGTTGCAGCCATCAAAACTTGCAGATAAGGACAGGAGCTGTGGCTGTGGGACATCAGCTTCTCTCTGGACACAAACCTGCTGCCCTGTTTCCCACCCCAGAGCAGTGCTGCCATCAATACAGAGGTTAAGCAACTTTTTTTTTTGGAAGTCTGGCTGCACTCAGACTCTCAAGATATTGAAATGCCACATATTTAAATATCAGCTGTCACCATGACAAGAATAATTATGGTTATTTTGGTCCTGTTAGCAGGACTAAGTAACAGTGGTTTTAAAGGTATTGAAATCTCCACACAGAACTCAAAAAAAAAAAAAAAAAAAAAAAGCCTTAAATGCTATCAGAATAGCCAAAATGTTTTCTACTGAGTGTTTATCTTGTGAAAAACTCTTCTGGAAGTTCTGCCATTTACCCTGAAAATCTGCAGGCAGCAGCCAAACAGAATTGTTTGCCATAAATTCTTGAGGCTTTGGGTTTTATTTTTAGGTGGCAAGAAATGTTTGAAAGAAAGGAAAGGTTTTAGGAGATTCAGGCTGGAAAAGACCTTCAAGATCATCCTGTGCCCAGACCCCACCTTGTCCCCAGCCCAGAGCACTGAGTGCCACATCCAGGGATGGGGATCCAAAGCTCCCTGGGCACTTCCAAGGCCTGAGCACCCTTTCCATGGGGAAATTCCTGCTGCTGTCCAAGCTGAGCCTGCCCTGGCCCAGCCTGAGGCCGTTCCCTCTCCTCCTGTCCCTGTTCCCTGGGAGCAGAGGAACATCTCTGCTGGAACAACCCCCTGTGCACGATGTCCCTCCTTCTGTCCCACCTTTGGACACATTTGGGGTGTCTTTACTGCAGAGAAGGAACAGAACTACACCTGGGCAGTGCTGCCAACACAGCCGTGCACAGAACCACCCAGCCCTCACCACAAACCTCCTCCCATTCCAAATTTCTCCTCCCTCATCAGTGTTCTCTCCAAAATCAGCCCCCTGGGAGGGATTTATTGCTCTGCCATTCCAAGCAGGACCATCTTTGCCCTCTGGCAGCTCAGGAGAACCAAGAACACAGCAGAGATTTCCAGCAGGGCCCCTCTGCAGCTCGTACCTGTCCAGGGAGATGCAGCAGAGGTGCAGGATGGACGCCGTGGTGAGCAGCACATCCAGGGATGTCCTCACCAGGCAGAACATCTCTCCATAGACCCAGTTGTCCTGGACCAGCTCGATGGCTCCAAAGGGCATCACCAGCACCGACACCAGCAGGTCAGCAAAGGCCAGGGACACAATGAAATAGTTGGTCTTGATTTTCCTGCAAGGCAGATCATGAAATCAGAGTGTGTTCAGTGCAGCAGCCTCCACACACAGAGATTCCCGCTTGAATTTGGGTTTTATCTGCTCCATCACACTAAAAGCTCCTCTATAACACACCCCTCACTCTAAATGGTCACCCCTGGCTTGCTCTGGGTTTTTAAAGCTCAATATCCACCATTTTCCTGGCCTAAGGACATCTTTCTGCTCACCCAGAGGGGGCAAATGGATGCTCACAGGCCTCTGCATGTGGCTCAGCCTCACAGCTTGCACTGGAGACTCTGGGGTGCAGGAGGGGGATTTTATTTTAACTTGTAAATGGAGAAAATCCTTCCAGAAAGCACTGAGAATAATCTAGACTGAAGCTGTAATTTTAACTTGAGGAGTACTTTTTAAATCACAACAATAAAATAGAATTAAATCCATTAAAAATCCCACGCAGCACATGAATAGAGGCTGTTAAATCTCTCTCTCCGCTTCAAAGGCTGGGCTTACAATTCCCAGGGTTAGCAGCAGCCTTGAGACAGGGATTGTGCCTGTGACCCCCTCAAATCGTGGGCAACATTTGCTAACTTGTGCTGGTGCTGCACAATCACAGCCAGACCTTGGTCTGTGTGCTGATGATGAGCTCATTGGGGAATCTGAGATGGAAAAAGGGCAGAGGCCAACCTGCTTCTCCAGGGAATTGCTGCTTAGCTGGGATTTTCACTGATTTGCCTGGTTTTTTACACTGAGAATGCTAAAATGATGAGGATGGGAATGAAAATGGTGCCAGTGCTGCAGGATGAGCTCAGGGCAGAGCAGCTCTGCAAGGCAGGGCCACCTCCCTGTGGCTGCTCCTGCCCTCAGCTCCTCAGGACAGTGGCCATGGACACTTCAGTGGGGGGGCAGTTGGGTTTGCTTTCCAGAGGGACCCCGTTCGGAGGTTTCCTGTTGCATTTGTCTTCTTTTATGCCAGGGTCAGGATTAAATGCTCAGTTGATATTTCTTGTTTGGACCCAGATGTTTATTAATTCTTATCTATATTACAGTCTCACAAACCCTGAGTTCTACAGCACTTCTGGCTAACAAACTAAAAATGGAGCCCCATCCCTCTCTCTACAAGGACTTTTAAGGATAAGCTGTTCAATTATGAAATGACACTTAAATTATTTTTACTTTTAACCCAATAACCAACCACCACGTGGCCTGCAATGTGGACTTTTCTACCCAATTACAAAATCCCACCCAGACCCATGAAGGAGAAGGTGAAAAAGAAGGACTGGCCTCTGCCCTAAAAGCTCCATCTTGCTTTATAGATATATTAATGTATTCTAAACCCTTAAACTCTCAATTTTCCACCCTATGATATCACACACTTCTATCCAAACTGCACACCCACAATCCCAGTGTTATATTCAATTTTGGGAGCCTTCTCCTTGCCCTCAGGTCAATGCAATGTTTGCTTGGGGGTCAGTGCCTGGCAGCACAGAAATCTGAAATTCTCAGTGCCCAGGGTTCCAACAGTTCCCTCCCAACTTTGCCCTGAAGCAGGCCAGCGGGCTCACCTGAGCTGCCTGTCCCGGCACACGGCCACCATGACCAGCAGGTTGCCCAGGATGGCCATCAGGATGACGGCGGAGATGAAGGAGAGCAGCAGGATCTTCTCCGCGATGCCGAAGCCCTCACTCGAACTGCCAGCCAGCACCAGGAAACCAGAGAGACAAAAGGGAATGTGAGAAATGGGTTTGTGGAGGATTCTCGAAGCCTGACTGGAAGCTCACGTGGTTTTGTGCGTCTGTGTGCAAACTCTGAGATAAAAAATGCTGACTGAGAAAGGCCCTGGGATAGGACAGGCATTGCTGAGAGGGAAATGGAACTGGAAACAAGTTTCAAACCATGGCCTTGAAAACAGAGCAGATATTTTGGAGGATTAGAACTGTGAAAGATGCATTGCAGCAAGACCATGTGGGGTAAAATAACAGTGATTGGTGTTAGAAGGATTAACAGCATTGTGTGGCAAAAGCTGATGGGCTGAAAAACATTTACAAGGTATTGGAATTAGGAAATAGGTTGGCTTGTGCAGAGCCTCTGCACAAAAACGTTTCCATTCCTTTTTCACACAAATAAAATCTCATTATTTCCCATGCAGAAGCATTTTGTTGTTTTGTTGGGTTTTTTTTCCTGTCATTTTTTTCCAATTTTTTCCCCAGGGTTTTAGTATCATAAAATCACCAAATGGTTTGGGTTGGAAGGGACCTTAAAACTCATCTCATTCCACACCTTCCACTGTCCCAGGCTGCTCCAGCCTGGCTTTGGACACTTCCAGGGATGGGGCAGCCACAGCTGCTCTGGGAATTCCATCCCAGCCCCTCCCCACCCTTGCAGGGAAGGATTTTTCTGCACCTGTAACCTCAATTTCCCCTTTTTCAACTTGAACCCATCACTCTTTGTCACTGCAGCTCCTGATGTGATGTGACAAGGAGTAATGGGTTCAAACTTTCCTCAACACAAGCATTTTACATCTTGAATTTTGAAATCTACATAATGTTTTGCCTTTTTTCTTTCTTCCTTTCACTCTGTATTACAAAACAGTCTGGCTTTTCTGGTTGGTTTTTTTTTCCTTTTCTATATTTTTCTATTTTTTTTCTTTTTTTTTCTTTTTTTAGTTGGTATTTTTTCCAGAATTATGGTAAGGAAATAATTTTTTTTCTAAGTGCCCAATTCCTCCCTTCTCTGAGATCAATAATTTCTTTCAGTTAATGCAGAGGAAGAAAAGAAAAAGGAAGAATAACACAACCCTCCCCCTCACAGTGTCAGCCATATTTAAAAATCTGCATCTCTACAAATAATTTGCTGTTCCAAAGAAAGTTTTTGGTTTTTCTTTTTTTTTTTCCAGAGGTTGCAAAGCAGAAAGGTAACACCTAGCATGCAATAAATCCCTCATAAACCTGTTTTTTTTACAAAATTTTGAGTTATTTTTCCTCTAAAGCTATTTTTAATGATATGTCCTGAAAAAACTGCATCCTAAACCTTCACCTGCTTGTGTGACTTTACATCACACGGGTGAGAAGGGGAATTTTCCTGTTATCAAGTGTGGCTGGAGATAAACTGGCATTCAAAGCAACACTTGACACTAATTCAGCAGGGAAATTTCCTCTCAGCCTGCAGAGCTGGGGTTGGACACCCAGGATTGATGCTGTGAGATCGCTCAGGTAATGGAAAAATGGAACTGTTATTCTGTTTTACCTTGACTGACTCCGGGGTCACTTTTTATTCCCCAAACAACATCCCAGGCTTTTCACACTTTATCTCACTGAGCTCTCCGCATTTGGAGAAAAGCTAAAAAAAATTAGAAACCTCTGGCACAAAGAGATGTCGAGTTTTACCCATCCAAGCAAGCTCTGGAAACACCAAAAGAGCCACATCCCTCCAGACATTGCCTGGGGGTGTTTTCACCTTCAAAAACCCACCTTCAAAAAAAGTTTTAAAGCCAAATTTCCCACCCTGTGCACCACAGACGAGCCCGTGTTGCAGTGCACCCCACACTTTAGCAAGTGGAGAAATAGGAAAGAGTTTGAGTTTCACCCCTGAACTTTTAAGGAAAAAGAACCAGAAACTTTTATGCTTCTCTCACCATAATTGGCCCAGTGCCAGCACAAAGGCACCTGTTGGACCTCTGAGCTGTTCCTCAAGCCCTGGAGTTGTTTTCTGTTGGGCAGCAACCAAAAACCCCTCCTGGATTACTGAGTACTTAAGAGAGAGCCAGGAGATTCTCAGAGCATTTTTGGAGTGTCTTGGCAGGTGTAAGGGACCTCCCTGCACCTTGCACGACTTTCACTCTTTTGTTTTGTATAGTTTGTTGTTCTCACTTTAATTAAAACCTTTTTGCTCTTTCAGAGCACACCTGATCACCTGTCTGGCTGATTTTTATAATCCATTTCTGGGAGGCTGCTGGCACCCCTCAGAGCTCACACAGAATTGTACCAGCCCCTGAAGTTGGTGGCATCCTGGTGACATCCCTGGACAGAGATGGGCACCACCCAGGCTCTGAGCAGAGCCCTGCAGGGCAGGAACTCCCACTGGCACATCTGTGAGAGGAAGATTGGCTCTGAAATCCATTTGGGGAGTGTTCCTCTGGTGCTGTTTTGCACTGCTCCCATTATACAATGAGATTCCTCACTGGGGTGCAGCAGGGATTTCATCTGGGCTCTTTCTGCCTTTGGAATAATCCATCATCAAGCGGGAATACATGTTAATTATTCAGTCTTAGTAATTCCGAGTTGTTAATAATGGAAGAAGTGGATATTGCTGTAAATTAAAATCAATGGTTTGCATAACATCTTTTATCAAAGCGGAGTGCTCTGGCTTCCAAGCTTGCTCCCCTCTTTAATAGAGCGGAGATTGATGGGTTTGCTATTATGAGGAAATGAGATTCAGGCAAAATGATTGCTGGTTAGCAGGAATATAGAAATCACTTAAGGAAAAAGGTGAAATTCTGATGGGGAATGAATGCTTGAAACCCACATATGGACATATTTAAAAAGCTCTTCTGCATAGTCATTAATGTGAAAGTAAAAAGAAGGGTAATTACTTTTTCAAGCTCAATTTTCACTTTCCTGTAAACACCCCAACTTTTCTAAATGAACTCGAGTGCTTTTGCATATTTTATGCTGCAGTTAAAGAGCACAGATCAGTCACTGGGGTCGCATTCTCTGCTCCTTATTCCACATCCCAGCAGTGCAGAGGGGAAAATCCCTGCAAACAGCCCCGTGCTGAGAGCACAGAGCTCCTGCAGAAGGGAGAGAAATAATTCTGTGCTTGGGGGGCAGAGGAGCAGGGCTGAGAAAAGGGTGGGGCTGGAAGGGATAACTCTGCTGAAAGGGATAACTCTGCCTGCACAGGGAGCCGGGAGCATCCCCAGGGAACATTCCCCAACGAGGGATGTGCACCAACCTCACTGAAGGAGATTAAACTCAGACTCAGATAAAAACTCAGAGAAGTAAAAGCCTGGAAAATAGTTTTCTCGATTTATCAGTGCCCTGGGGTGTGGGGAATACAGGGAAGGGTTGGGTTGATTTGTTCCCAGCCAGGGCTTTTCCCTCTGCCACTCCATATTTCATAACCACAATGAAGCTGTCATTGGCCTCTCCTCTTTGCTGCTTCCCTGATTATTCCCAGGCATTAAAATAAAAATAAAAATCAAAATCATTAGGTCTTAAGCACCTAAAAACCAAGATAAGCTATTTTATAAGTAAACCTGATAATGTGTCTCAGGACAGAAACGTGACAATAGGGAAGTGATGATTTGATCTCTGCCTTTCCAGCTGTTATCACATCCTCTTCTAAAATATTAATCAGAGGTCAGCATAAATCCAGAAGCATTTAATTTCCTTTAATGCCTTTAAATGCTGCACTGCTTCACTTCAGCCCGTGCAGATGGTAGGGCAGCTCCTAACAGATCCCAGTCAATTACGTCCTTCACTTCTGTTTTAGAAACAGATTGAAATCCATTAAAGTATTGACAAGCCAGGAATAAACAACATTGCACGTATCAAAACAACTCAGTCATACAATTCGTTGATTTGAGTGGGTTTTTTTGGGGGAAAAAAATCAAATAAGTTGTGGCGGTGGGGTGGGAGGGAAGGGATGAGGTTTTCTCCTTTTGTGCTGGTTTGAAACAAAACTCCTGCGAACAAAAAAAAATCCTGCGAACATCCCCAACCCCGCAGCTCCGCTCCCTGAACCTCCCGGAGGCTGAAAGCTGCAGCGCTCGGCAGAATGAAGCGCTTTAAGCAGCTGATAACACTGATTAAAACCAATTGTGTCAAGATGAAGCGAAGAAGACAGGCTGCTTGAATGTTTCAGAAATTGCCGTGTGTGGGCTGGCACAGTCAATCCGGGCTGGGAGCACTCTCCAGTTTGGGAACAGGGACCTGCCAGACACGGGGGGACCTCGGGAGACACCAAATGGCTTCAGCCTTGCCCCCATCCCAGGCTGTGGGACTGAATCTTGGAATATCCTGAGCTGGAAGGGACCCCCAGGATCATCCAGCCCAGCTCCTGGCCCTGCACAGCCCCAAAATCCCACCCTGGCATCCCTGGCAGCGCTGTCCAAGCTCTCCTGGAGCTCTGGGGCTGTGCCCATTCCCTGGGGAGCCTGGGCAGTGCCAGCACCCTTTGGGGGAAGAACCTTTCCCAAAATCCAACCTAAACCTGCCCTGGCACAGCTCCAGCCCTGCCCTGGGTGCTGTCCCTGTCACAGAGAGCAGAGATTGAAGATGCCCCTCATGAGGAGCTGCAGAGCCCAAGGAGTCTCCCCTCAGTCTACTCCAGCTGCACAATCCCTCAGCTGCTCCTCCATGGCCTCTCCAGACCCTTCCCCATCCCCGTGCCCTTTTGGGAAGCTCTCCCAAGCTTTAGGGATGTATTTTTTTTGCCATTGTGGTATTTTTTTGCCCACACTGCTCCCAGGGCTGGGGGTGAGGCGCAGGCCCAGGCCCTCACACGGGGCATGAGGGGCTCCAGGCCCAGGGACCCCTGAGCTCCCTGCTGCTCCCTGCACCCCCTCATTCAAATGCAAAAATTTTCTGACTGGCTTCATGGATAGGAATGCAAAAAAAGGCATCTTTTAAATCTAAAACAGTAAACCAAGTTAGCTCTGGTGTTAGACATGTTAGCAGTGTATAGGGGTTGGCTACTACAGGATAAAGATCTTTAGTTATTTTGTTCACTGCTCGTAAATCTTGCACTAAGTTCTGCAGCAGCAGCACTTCTGCCCTGTGAACTTTGGATCTGGGGCTGAAAACTCACCCAGGACAATGAGATGTCTGAGACAGAGTGAGGCAGGAGTTTAGGGAATGAGGGAAGAAATGAAGCCAGCCCGGGGAGCTGTGGGCTCTGTTAAGCCTGGGGGCTCTCCTGGTAGGGAATGAGGTGTCTGAGACACCTCTGTGCTCCTCCTGCAGGGCAGCAGAGAGCCCAGGCTCTGCTCTGTCCCGGGCAGCAGCTCAGGAGTTACATAATTTACACCCACACACGAGCAGATATCGCTGCAGGGCTGATGGATGTGAGCACAACCCTCGAAACCCATTAGACTGTCACCTAAAACACAAGCTAAAATTAACTTATGAAATCAGCATGAGATTAGGATCACAGTATTTACATGGAGCAAAGGCAGCTGCTGCGAATCCTTGGGCTTGCATCCTCTAAAGACTTCCACAGGAGAGCCCTTGTGCCACCCAGATCCCCCCTGCCACACCCTGCATCACCTTGGATTAGTCTTTTCTCCTCATAATGTATTTGCAACTCTTCAAAATTTAAGCCAGCTGTCCCCTCCACGTGCTGAACCCTCCCCTTTTGTTTCCACACCAACACAACATTTTGGGATTTGCACAGGGAGGACCTGGAGCTGCTGGAGAGTCCAGAGGAAGCACCAGGGTGCTCGAGCAGCTCTGCTGGGAGAGCTGGGATTCTGTGCAGAGTCAGGGTATTTAATGGAGTTACCAAACACTCCACAACAACGAAAAACCCCAAATCTCTGACTTAGGCAGGGATTTAGACACGCTACACAGCACAGCAGAGCTGTTGTAATAATCATTTCTCCTTTGCAAAGGCTGAATAAAACCAAAGATCAAACAGGAGTTTAATCAGAAATGTCTCGATCAGTTCCCAATTAGAACTGCTCCTCCAAAGCGAGTCCACGTCCTCTACCAAACCCCAGAGCAGTTTAATGATGAACAGAGGATGATGAAAGAAGCAGAACAGCAATCCTGGCTGTTGGTGCATATTCCATAATCCCAACGTGGTTATTATCCCCTATTTTCTAGGTGGCTCTTGCCTGTCTCATGTCACACACAAGGCTGAATGCTCAGCAACAAACACCACAGAGAGTTCAGGAGAGCTGATGGAATGCAGCCCCTCACTCCCAATATTCTCAGTAATTGCCATTAATTTCCCTTCCATATTCTCCCAGTGCTGAGGGCAGAGTCCAGGCTGTGCTTCTGCACAAGGATATTTGTAGTTTGGCTGCTGTACAGAAGAATTTTACCTCACAGAGACATCACCACTACAACATCACCACTACAACATCACCATTACAACTCGAGCTTTATCTCAAGAGTTTAGAAACAGGGAGGATGCAGATCCATGGCATACAGTGGGAAAATAAAGGTTTAGGCTCATGCCAAACACACCCCGAGTGCCAAGATTTCTCAGAGAACTGAGAAATTAAGAATTATTGCCTCTTGCAATAACCAGGTGCAGAACTGGGGTGCACAGAACCCACAGCTCTTCAGGAGTTGTGCTGCTGCTCTGGGCTCAAAACATTTAATGCCTGTTTTGTTATACCTTTTCCTGTAAAAATTCCTGCAAATAAATCTCTGTGCCCAGACATTTGTTACCTCTTGATCAAACCCCCTCAGGCAGTTCTTAGTCACGATCAGCATTCTCATTCTGACTTCTCCTCCTCAAACCTTTGTTCCCTTCTTTGCCCAAAGCCTGGGACTTTCGAGATGTTCAAATCAGAGACCATGAAGGTGCTGCTCTGCTTTTTCAAACAATATCTGCAGTCAGGAAAATGTTAAATGAGAGGCATTTAATCAAGACCCTTGGTATTAAAATATCCAGGCCTTGCCCTTTTCCCACTGCCTGTTTACACCTTGGACAGCAAAAGACAAATGCAGCTATTGGCTGTCTAACTTCTAATATTTCCTGGAGAGTTTCCCAGTTTCAAGCCTCCAGAGGAATGAAGAAATTCCTCGCAGTTACCTCTGCTAATGGAAGGCTTGGCATAGACAGGATAAAACATTGATTTCTAGAATACATTTTATTTGAGACCCACTCCCCCAGAACCACCCCTGTGTGACTCCAAGCCTCACAAAAAGCTCATTTTGAGCTTTACTATAAAAACCAAAGTTTGGTAAACATAATTCCAGAGGTGGCAGCCAGGAACCTGGCAGCCCCTGATGTTCACCAGTTCATTTTTATGGCCCTCACTGGTGTGCAGGCTCCAGACAGGTGTCCTCCCCAAGCAAGGACATGCAACGTCCTTGAGTCAAGAGCAGAGCACTTAAATTCCTCTTTTTATTTAAACCTCCTCTACATCCCCAGCTAAGTGTGTGTTCTGAATACTCTCCACAAAGCCCTCATCGCATTTCTCACTTCAAATAAACAAGGGAGGAGGTCAAGGTGCTTTGAGGGTGGGGAGTGCAGGCTCTCAGCTCAGATGGAACCCAGATGCCACCCAGGAGTCAGGGTCAGCACATTTCTGCAGCCTGGCGAGCTCGGGGAGCGTTTGTTAATTGTGTTTAATTGTGGCTGAGCAGGGCAGGAGCTTCCAGCAGGAGCAGAAGTCCCTGATTCCTGGGAACAACCACCCCTGGGGGACAGGGCAGTGCAAACGTGGGGACAAAGAGAATTTTGGCAGCCTGATGCTGAGGGTCAGCCCTGGGAACTCAAGGAAGGTGTTGAGGAAATCCCCTGGCACTGCACCTGGGCAAAATCTGGCAATAAAGTCCAGCCCATTTTTGCCAAGCCTTGGAGCCAGGCCTGCCCTAGGGTATCCCAATTTTTGGGATGGTTTTCACCATCACAGCCTTCCACAGCCTTTTCCACATCTCCCCTCTGCACAGAGACACTGATGCTAAAAATGTGATGCAAGACACCAAAAATTTCATTTTTGTGGCCCAGCTTTTAGCCCAGGGAATTTCCACGTGCCCAGATTGCTCTAATAAAAGCAGATGAAAGCTCCCAGAGGTGTGTGATGGCCTGAGCACAAGCACAAATAGGAGCTGCCCCTCTGCACTCTCCAGCTTTATTTACAGAGCCCCTGTGTCTCCCTTGCTCCACAGCTGCCATCAGAGAGCACACTATTAATTTGCAGAAGCTGGAGCCAGGCTTAAAAACTCCATTAATTAAGTGTTGGCGGAGGTGTTTGGAAAGATGTTCCCATAAATACAGTGCTTTAAAGTGTTTCCCTAGAAACTGAGAAAAGAGTTGAACAATATGAAAAATACCCAGGCTGATGACTCCCCCATGGATGGAGCAGTGCCTGGGCTGGAGGGAGAATTTAAGAAAAAGAAGTTTTTTTTCCCAAAGGTTTTTTTGGCTACTGGAAATTTTGGGCTGGTAGCACAAAATGTAAAAGTGAGGCTTTTTATCATTCCTTGCTTCCCTGTGCCCCCCTGCTTTGCCCTGGTGGCAGGTAGGGTGGGGAATGCTCTGTGAACTCTGTGGCTGCAGAAATGCCTCAGGTGTTTGAGTGCTCCCAGGTTGTGGATTCCTCCCAAAGTGTCCCTGCTGCTCCAGGCACGGAGAGGATAAGCCTGACAACCACCCCCCCCCCCCCCCCCGCCAGCCTCTTGCAACTGGCTCCTTACATTTCATGGAATTATTGAGGTTGGAAAAGCCCTCCCAGACCACTGAGTCCCAGCTGTGCCCAGACCCCACCTTGTCCCCAGCCCAGAGCACTGAGTGCCACCTCCAGAAATTCCTTGGACACTCCAGGGATGGGGATCCAAACCTCCCTGGGCACTTCCAAGGCCTGAGCACCCTTTCCATGAGGAAATTCCTGCTGCTGTCCCACCTGAGCCTCCCCTGGCCCAGCCTGAGGCCGTTCCCTCTCCTCCTGTCCCTGTTCCCTGGGAGCAGAGCCCGACCCCCCCGGCTGTCCCCTCCTGGCAGGGAGTTGTGCAGAGCCACGAGGTCCCCCCCTGATCCCCCTTTTCTCCAGGCTGAGCCTTTTTCCAGCTCCCTCAGGAATTCTCTCGCCCCTTCCCCATCTCCCTCAGCCTCTCCTGCTGCTCCAGCCCCTTCCCCAGCCTGGGGGACCAGGTAGAGAAGACAGAGTTTGGCAGAAAATCTTCTCAATCAGTTCATTTATCTCTGCAGAAATGCAAGAGCAAATCCCTTTCTGGATGGATGCTGCTGATATTGCAGAAGGATTAGAGTTGATCTTCCCTTGGAAAGGGAATGAAGAAGAGAGCTCCAGGCTGATTGTGGCCTGTTAAATGACATTTTATAGCCTGTTATTTCTCACCTAAACAGAAGTGTGATCAAAGGACTTGAGATAAACAATGATTTAATGACTCCAAGTGCAGAAGCTGGAGAGGTTTTGAAAAGAGCTTGTGTACACAAGAATAAACTCTTCTATTGCACCCTGCCAGAGGCACCCTAAGCTGTTTGCTTTTGCTGCCAGGGCACTCAGAGCACACAAACTCTTCCCTAAACTCCTTCAATTTCCTACTCTTTGGGTTATTTTGCTGCCTGTTTGGTTTAACCACTCAGCCCAGCCCTTGTCCCCCTCAGGAGTGGCTGTCAGTGTCCTGAGCAAGGGGGGCACAATCCAGCTCCTCTCCTGGGACACCCCTGGAACTCCAGGGATGGGTCTTTGGGTCCCTCTTATGGAATTTCTCGAAGAGCCAGGGGTAATCAGCTCTGTGAGGGTTCAATAGCTCTGAGGGTGTCCAGCACCTCACAGAAAATGGCTTCAATAACCAGCAAGATGGCATGGCTGAGTGTGTCTTGAAAAAGCAAAAAGGTTTTGATAAACGAAGAAAATAATACAAAAACAAAGAACAAAGCCACACAGTGTAGGGACAGCTCCCACACACCTGCTACAACACCCTGAGAAGCCTCGTGCTCTCCCTTAAGTATTGAATGATTTGGGTGGGGTTTTTTGGCAAACAGTCCAATAGAGAATAGCCACACTTCTGAGGAGCACCTAAAGAGACCTGTCAGTGCTTTTTGTCTTAACATTGAGCCAATCACTGCCAGGAGAGCAAAGAAACTTCTGGTGTTCTTCCCTTAAAAGGTTTTGGGGTGAGTCTTAAACCTTTCCCTAGATGGGTGTGGGGTGCTTTACTACACCCTCTCTCTGACTTTTGCTCCTGTTTCTCCCGGGTTTGGATGGGGAGAGGGGATCAGGGACCTTCCCTGCCTCCTCCTGCCTGTGCACAGCACCAGGAGCCAAACCCATCCCAAATCCCAGAGCCAGCCACCAACAGCTCCAATCACAGACTCACAGAATGTCTGGGTTGGAAGAGACCTTCAAAATCCATGCCCTGACACTTCAACTAGATCATGGCACCAGTGCCACATCCAGGCTTTTTTTAAACACATCCAGGGATGGTGACTCCACCACCTCCCTGGGCAAACCATTCCAATACTTTATCACTCCATGAAAAACCTTTTCCTAATATCCAACCTGTATTTCCAATCCTTGTGATCCACAGGGAAAAGGAACCTCCTGAGCCAGCAGAGCAAACTCCAGGATTTGGGACTCACCAAACACACAATTCCCTCCCAAGGTCGGTTGTCAGGACCAGGGTTCCCTGTGCCTCTGTGCCAGGGCTTGGGGTTAAAAAAATGAAATCCTTCCTTTGCTTCAAAACCAACACCACCACTCCACCCGATTTGATTCCTTGTTCCCCTGCCTTGCTGCTCATTCCTCAAAGTCAGGATAAGATTAATGAGCTGCACACAGAACTGCTGGAGGGCTCTGCACTTTTCAAGCCACAGAAAACACCTCCAGCAACAAAATGAGAAAACTAAAGCTGATAAACCCAAGCTTGGAAGCAATTAACATCAATCTAAAATTTGGCTGGTTTAGGGGCTCAGCTTAAAAATAAAAAGCAATTACTGCTGTGGCAAACTGAAATAATTCATTGTTTTTCCACAGTTGATTTAGCAAAAGGAGTCTGCATTCACCAGCAGCTACAATTAAAAGGGTTTTGTAAAAGCTCTTTACTTGCACTAAAAGTTGTGATTTTTTTTTCACCTGTTTATCCAGACTGTGGCAACCTGTCTCCCACACTCTTTATTGAGCAGAACCCTTTACCGAGGGTAAATATCCCAAAATCTGCCTGGAGCACAATTGTGGGATCAATATTTTGCACATGCAGGAAACCCCACCATGAAAAGCCAGTGTCCATAAAGGAGACAGAGGAGTCCTGCAGCTTTCTCTGAATAAAAGGAGAGAGTCCAACACCCTGAGGGGTTTCTCAAAATTCCTTTTATCCTAAACTCCCTGCTACAGGCAGCCCCTCTTCCCTTCCCCACTGGTTCTGCAACAGACTTTGTGCTGACCCTTTTATCTATTCTATTTTATCTATTCTATCTATATTTATTTATCTAAAGTTCAAGAGTCAAAAACCTGTCTGGGTTCTCCAACAACCTTGCCCTAGATGTTCGTGGAGACATTGGGAGCCATTTCAAAGCCATTAATTAACACCCCTGCCCTCACCCATGGAATTATTTGTAAAGACATCAGCACACATCTTCCCCTATGGAGCATTAAGGAGATTTTCCAAGGGAAACATCAGCCAGACCAGGAAAATCGGGTGCTGGCTTGGAGCAAAAGACAGATTCTCAATTAAGCGCCATTTCCCAGCTTGCTGCAATGGGTAAACAGGAAAGAAAAAGAAAGGAAAGTGGTGGGGGAAAAAAGGCAGGGGGAAAAAGGCAGGGGGAAAAAGGAGGATGGAGGGAAAATGGGCAGGGAAAAAAAGGGGCAGGGAAAAGGTGAGTAAAAGGGCAGGGAAAAACAGTGGGGAAAAATCAGGCAGGAAAAATGTGGAGGAAAAGGCGGGAAAAAAGGCATGAAAAAAGGCAGGATAAAAGGGGGCAGGAAGAAAGTGAAAAAAAGGGTGGGGAAAAAAAGCATGGAAAATGCAGGTGGAAGAAAAAGGCAGGAAAAAAATGGGCAGGGAAAAAGGGGTTGGGAAAATGGTGGCCAAAAAAAGGCAGCGGGTGAAAGGAGGAGAAGGGGCAGAGGGAAAAGGGCAGGAAAAAAGGCAGGCAGAAGAAGGCAGGGCAAAAATGTCTTGCAGATAAGAGTCACCTGTGCTCCAAAAATAGAAGAGAGTGAGATTTAGCTACCATGACATAAGGAGGGGCTCTCCTTCATTCCTGGCAACTGGGAATGCTCTGCAGGAAGATGATGGGAGTCTCACCCAAGGTCTGGGGAGGTTTTCATGGTCATTCAAAGGGCTGGCACAATTAGCCCAAGAGAGGCAGAGTTTGGCCCCTCTGGATTGCTGTAACCAATTTGAGGTTTTCATTTCAAACCGCTTGACAGGATCTCATTAACCTACTGCCTATAATAAATGTACCCAATAACAATTGGCGAGGCACACGAAATTAAAAAACCCAATAAAATATAAATAGGAAATACTCGTGGGTCATTTAGTTTTCTACTCTGGAATTAGAGAAAATGAGGTCTGCCACCTCCCTCGAGCTGTGATGAATGCAAGTTCCGAGCTGAACTGTCAAAAATTTCCAGGAATGTCTCTCCAACATCATGTTGCAACCTTTTCAAAATTCAGAACATTTTCTACTGAAAAGAAATCCTCGAGTTTTCTAGGCCACGTTTGACACTTATCCAAATACTGGGGTGATGCCATGTCCTTGGAGAAGCTCCAGGAGCCCCCAAACCAGACGCTGCTGCCTGAGCAGAGACTTTGAGCTGCAGCCAAAGAGGAAATGCAACCCTGCAGATGCACTGTAGGGTCACTGCCCCAATGTTATAAATGCATTGTATAGAGTTGGCTTTTCCAAATATTAAAATTAATATTGTATGTATAATGTAGGAAGATTGTACTGTGTTTTCTTTTATTAATAGAAAGTAGAAATGTGATGAATATATATTTTTTTATGATTGTAACATAGTGTTAGAAGTAAAAGACTGGAGCTTTGTTCTGTAACTAGCCAGACCAGAAGAAAGAGGTGTTATCCTTCATTCCTGCATGAAGATTGCTGACCAAAAAGCTACAAAAAAAGGAATTGAACTTCTGTTATCAAGTATCTTGTCCAAATGAAAATGACCAGAACTCCAAGAGAAGAATTTATGGGACCTGTGCTATCAGACAGAATGGAGCCGAAAATGAACAAAGAAAATTCACACTCAAAAGGAATGTTTGAATCATACCTGTGAATTTATAAATATGCAACAGGTTGATACTTTTAAAGAACAAACTTTTTGTTACCAAGTGTGTGCTAGCTAGTTCCATGCCAGGCACCCTCAGCTGAGAAAATGTATTTTGCTTTTGTGTCTCCTAATTATCTATTTTCTTTTTCGTTTTTTATTAAACTTCTAAATTTTTCCAAGAAAGTGAACCTTGTTTTTCACACCCACCACAGCTCAGGGCCTGCAGGAGCCCAGCCCTTCCTCCTACCTCACATTCACATCAAGCTCTTCCATCACAGGCAGCAGGCAGCTGGGAGTTCAAAGTCCATAGAAGAGACCTCATCCTGCAGTGGAGAGAGAAATTCAGGGATTAGTTCCAGGATCTCCCATAAATGCAAATTTACCCCACTGGAGGACCCAAGCCAGGTTCCCTTGATTTTTTTTGGCCACCTGGGCACTCCCCAGCTCATGTTCAGCTGCTTTAGACCAGCACTTCCAGGTCTTTTTCCATCAGGCATCTTCCCAGCTCTTCCCCCAGCCTTGCTGAGCCCATTCCAAATTACCTGCACACACCTGCAAGGCTTGCCCAGGAACTTCCCAACTTTCAAAGCTCCAAAAAGTGGCTTGAATAGAGCCAAGCTGAAGAAAGTTTGCAAAGCCCAGGTGGGAAAACACAAGCAAGAAGGCCTGGTAAATTAGTTTCTGTTTTTACACAAAACTAAAACATTGAGTTACCACTAAATTAAACCAGGTTTCCTGTGACACTCTATTGTGCAGCCTTATGAATACTTAATAGCAGCGCTGTAATTACAAAGAGCTAAATGCTTTGCAGCTTGAGTTAAAATAAATGTACTTACTTCCAGCACCACTAAGTGATGTAAATATTAATGGGGTTTTTAACTCTATCAAAATTCCATCCTGACTCCAAAGAAATGAATGCACCCTCTTAATAACGTGCTTGTGCATTTGCTGCTGCTAATCCAGGGGAAAAAATAGGCTCAGTTTCGGAGCACTCGAGGCTGTTGATTACCCCTTGTGTTGTCTCTAGGGAGGCAGGGATAAAGGCACCACGGTGCCAACCCAGATGCAAATAATGCCATTGTGGTTCCTCAGCTTCAAAGGAAACCCGGAATAAAACTGCCTCAGCCTTCCCAGACACCACTGCCAGGTTTGCAATGCAAATGAGCCCCCAGATCTGCAGACCTGGCTCGGTGTCTGCCACCAGGAGTGATTCAGGGTGGGTGTATCAGACATCATTTTGCAAGGAAAAATTGCTGGAGTCAAAAGGATATTTTTATCCAAAAGGCAGCGTTTGGTTGGCCCCTGTTTGCAGCTTCAACCTGGGCTGGAAGCTGGGGATTCAAACCTGCTGCTGTGTTTTGCAAAGAAAAGGGTGAGAGGTCTAGAGATTCACCTCTGTGTCCCTGAGACCTGACCTCCAACTTGAATTTGGAGGAAAAACCCCAAAATCTGCTGGAAAAACCCCCAAATCTGCTCTCCTGTGCTCCTGCTCTGGAGTTCTTCCATAGGACAAAACACCTGGTACGGTTTCACTCTTTAACATATCAGCATAAAATTAATTCTGATTTCTCCCGCAAAATGGATGAAAAACTTTTCGGTGATTTTGTACGTCAAAAATTCCAGTTAGGGGGCACCTTTCTTCTTTTGTTCTTCTGTAAAAGGTGTAATTTTAAAAGTGTAATTTTAGTGTGCACTAAAGGTTACACAACATCTGCACCATCTTGCTATCGTGGAGATTTCTACAATAACTGAAACTTTCTATATAAGAGTAAAAAAAAAAAATAAACCCAAAAAACTCAATTTGTAAAATGGAAAAAAATCTTCACAAACAGACAAAATCCTCCCAAAAAACCAAGGAAATCCAGGAACCAGCATGGAAAGGCTGCACTGGGGAATTCAGGAATGATCCAGCTGCCAAGCTGAGCTCAGCTCCCTCCCTCCCCTGGCACACACTGTCCTGTCCCTGCCCCTTCTCCTCCTCATCCCCACAGGGAAAAGAGAAAACCCAGCCAGGACATGGATAAATGGCTGGGTCTATCCCGTGGGTTTAAGGAATTACCAAAGATTTCATAGGGTAACAGATTTATGGGGTAACACATTCACAAAGGTTTTTCACCAGCAGGTGCAAATGGAGCAGTTTGCTTAAACAGAGAAATTAAAAGAGAGACGTGACACATTCCAAAAAATAAAATAGAAACAGCTTGAAATAAAGAACACAGAAGAAATGGTTTTATATTTCAAAAGCTCTTTAGGGAAAGTCTCTGGCTTGCCCACCCAAACCACAGGCCCTGAGTTTTGGGGCTGGTGCTCCCAAGGGATGCCAGCCCCAGGTGGCCCTGGGATGACAATGGCAGCCACCCCTGTGTGCCAACAGCCTTTCCTTGGTGCCAGCCTGGCCAGAAGGGCTTGGCTGGTGGCCAGCAGGTGACCCTGTCCCCTGGCACCATGGACTCACCCCGTGGAGGTGGAAATGTCCCCCCAGCTGCCAGCAGTGGCCACACCATCATCCCTGCACGCACCGGCCCACGGGGACACCGACACATCCCCCACCCCACTGATTTCCATCCCACTCAGCCCCCGGCAGGTCCCACTCTCTGTCGCTGCTCAGCTGATGACAGCAGAGTTGAGTCACTGTGAGCAGCTCACACCCCCATTTCCTGCACTGCCGGCCTGCCAGGCTGCTCCACCAGAAATTTGGTGCCACCTGAAATTTGCATTCTGCAAATCCCATTTTCTCCACAGACAGATCCACAGTGTCCCCTCTGCCCTGGGAGGGATGGGTTTGAGCCCTTAACCAAACCAGCAACAGGCTCCCCAGGCAGGAATTCCTCCAGGAAACCCTCACTGGCTCATAATGAATTATGAGCATATCCCAGAGCATGGAGCACTGATGCCACAATTAACACGTGAATAATGAGTGGCAGCTTTTCCCAGACTTATTTACCAAGAAAAAAAGCACGTGAATAAATCTCACACACACCTTTCCTGTTGTGTGCAATTTGACTTCCAGACAAGCACTTTTTTCCCTCAAATACATCAAGGTTCCTTACCTGAGACCAGGAGATTCTTCCTTAGCCAAGGCTGAGGCCCTGTGTTCATCACAGACCCTCAGTTTCTAATTAATTCTAATTAAATCCATGTAGGCAGCTCCATTAGACACAAACTTTGTCCACATGGGGCTCAGACTGGACCCAGCTGCACCCAAACTGCCTCAGGAGTTTAGGGAGCCAAGGGATCCACTCAGAACCTCACAAATCAATGGGAGGATCCCCCTGACCCTTTTGGGTCTCTGGTCACTGAGTAAATCATTTGTAAACCATTCCAGGTCAATTTTAACTCTCTTTTCCTTTGTATTTTCCCTCCCTGTAGTAAGGAGCAGAGTGAACCTTGCCACTGAACTTTAAGTCACACTTTTACAACATCCTATTAAAATCTCTTCTGCCAATACCTTTGGAGATAACTCTGAGTGACCAAATTACCCATTTGTGACAGGCTCTGCTGCACCACAGAGCAGGGAGGAGGATGTAAAAATAAATTCAGTTCAGTTTCTGCCCATCTCATGCTCTCAGTGAAGAACTGGACTGACCACTGAGTGACTTTGCTCTTCTCTTTGTACGTGTAAGATAAAAAATCCCCTTTACAATAATCCTGTGCCAGCTTTCTGGAGCACAGTGTGGTGTGCAGTGATGATTCCAGTGCAGTTTTCTGGCAGACACACAATTTTTATGGGGTAACACAGAGCAAAAGATGTTTAGAAATTATTTAGCCTCCCCCTGGAAATTGCTGTGCTCCACACCTCGGGCAGGAGCTGTTGGAAGTGCAGGGAGTCACTTATCTCCCCTCCAGTGTGGGATTCCTGACTGGGGCCAGCAGAATCACTCTGACAAACAGAAATAAAGACTCCACTACCATCTAAATCCGTGATTTCAAGAGGCTCCTCACTTTCTGTAGTGAACAGCTGCTAAATTGAAGCTGTGACTGAATAAAAAAAGAGACATTTCACCTTTGGGGTGGGGATTTTCCTCAGAGCTCCATCATTATCAGAGAAAAAGAAGGTTAGCAGAGGTGAGCTGGACCACATCTCCCCAGCCCATAATAAACTGATATTTTTGAAGTGAGAGGCACCTCAATCCAAAGACAATTTCTTGCTCATCACTGCACAGTAGTCCAAAACCCTCCAAGTGTCATAAGAGAATATCCTGCCCGTGACACCACTTGAGGAACAGGAAATATCAGAGTGATTCATCTTGTTCATTCCCAGATAAAATGGCTTTACTTCCACCCATTTCTGCCAAAGGCACTGCCTGCTCCCACAGCACCTCTTGCCTTCCCTGGCACTGCTCTCTGTTCCCCCCATGAAGGACAAAGCTGATAAGGAATCCCTCAGCTGTCAGCACAGACAGATTGCTGGGCTGATTTTAATCCACAACCATTCCAGCAGGTGAAAATGGAGCAGTTTGCTCAAACAGAGAAATTAAAAGAGGGACGCGACACATCCTGAAAAATAGAATGGAAACAGCTTGAAATAGAGAACATATGTCTTTATATTTATATACAGAAGAAATGGCTTTATGTTTTAAAAGCTCTTTAGGGAAAGTCTCTGGCTTGCCCACCCAAACCACGGGCCCTGAGTTTTGGGGCTGCTGTTCCCAAGGGATGCCAGCCCTGGGTGGCCCTGGGGTGACAGTGGCAGCCACCCCTGTGTGCAAACAGCCTTTCCTTGGTGCCAGCCTGGCCCTCACAGCTCCCAGCCGTGCCCTCTGTGCCTCCTCAGCCTCACACCAGATTATTCTGTCCATGTTCACGTTTAAATTTCACCCCTGAGCACCAAAATAGCCCCAACAGACAGCAGAGTCCGAGGGAAGGGCACGGGGAGGCGGCTGTGCCTCCCTGCTGCCCTGGATCAGATATTCATGGCAGAAAAGCTCCTGTGGGTTCTCAGGGGTGACTTTGCTCCCCTGGATCAGAAATTCATGCAGAAAAGCTCCCGTGAGTGCTCAGGGGTGACTTTGCTCCACAGCAGAGACATCTCCAGCAGATCTTGGTCTGTGCCAGGGCAGAGGGAGCAGCTGTAAAACCTGCAGGGTTATTTGCTCTGACAGGGGCATTATGAGCTTTCACAGCTCGCTGCTCTCACCTTCAGCACTTGCTGTCAGCTTTGGTATCCAAACCGAGCCCTCAGCTGCACTGGCAAAGCTCAGCACAGAGAAACATCCCACGGGAGAGCCTGGCTCTCCTGAGAGACCAAAAATACAGGAAGGGATTAATTAACAACTATTAACAATATTAACAATGAACAGCTGAGGGCAGGAGGGATGGGTGAGCCCTTTCTCAACACCTGTTCTTCCATAGGACAAAATCACAAAATCATTATTGTTAAAAATGCACATTATAAAGTTGGCTTTTCGCAAATATTAAGATGAATACTGTATGTATAATGTGGGAAGATTGTACTGTATTTTCTTTTATTAATAGAATTTAGAAATGTGATGAATATATATTTTTTATGATTATAACTTAGTGTTAGAAAAAAAGACTGGGGTTTTTGTTTTCCTGCATGAAGATTGCTGACCAAAAGCTATTGAACTTCTGTTATCAAGTATCTTGTCCAAATAAAGATGACCAGAACCCCAAGAGAAGAATTTATGGGACCTGTGCTATCAGACAGAATCGAGCCACACGCAGATGGATCTACCAGATAAAATGATCGGGGGGAGCTGAAAATGAACAAAGAAAATTCACACTCAAAATGAATGTTTGAATCATGCATGTGAATTTTTAAATATGCAACAGGCTGATACTTTTACAAGGAAAAACTTTTTGTTAGCAAGTGTGTGCTAGCTAGCTCTGTGCCAGGCACCCTCAGCTGAGAAAATGTATTTTGCTTTTGTCTCTCCTAATTGTCTATTTTCTTTTTTTATTTTTTTATTAAACTTCTAAGTTTTTCCAAGAAAGTGAACCTTGTTTTTCTTAATCACAGAATCTCTGGGTTGGAAGAGACCTCCAGGATCATCAAGTCCAACCCAACCCCAACCTCAGCTAACCCATGGCACCCAGTGCTACATCCAGGCTTTTCTTAAACACATCCCAACACTTTATCACCCTTTCTGTAAAAAACCTTTTCCTAATATCCAGCCTATATTTCCCTTGGTGCAGCTTAAACATACCTGGTGTAGTTAAAACACCTGGTACAGTTTCACTCTTTGAGATACCAGCATAAAATTAATTCTGATTTCTCCTGACAAAACCACTTGTCCTTCCCACTGCCCTGAGCTCCTGCCCCGTTTCCTGCACAGGTTTGTTGTGTGCTGGGCTCGCTCCACTGCCCATCTGGAGCTCAGGCACAGCCACAGCTTTGTTGTGTCAGGATTAAATGCCTCTGGTTTATTTTTATTGCTGCCATAAGCTGGGTTTGTAGGCTGTGAAAAGCAAGCAGAAAATCAGCTCCTGCTTTGAAGGCCAGTGCCAAGAGCCAGTTTATGGCTCTGCAGCTGGACTCCAGCAGGAACAGGAGGATCTCCTGGCCTGGGTGTCTTTTTTGGCTTTAATTCCTCCTGTGTGACTCCAAGGTGTTGGAGCCCCGGGCACTGAGAATTTCAGATTTTCTGTGCTGACAGGCACTGACCCCCAAGCAAACACTGCACTGACCTGAGGGTGTAAAAATGGCTCCCAAAATTAAATAACAGAACTAGAATTATGGGTGTGGAGTTTGAATAGAAGTGTGTGATATCACAGAATGGAAACCTTAGAGTTTAAGGGTTTAGAATACATTAATATATCTATAAAGCAAGGTGGAGGTTTTAGGGCAGAGGTCAGTCTTTCTTTTTCACTTTCTCCTTCATGGCTCTGGGTGGGATTTTGTAATTGGGTAGAAAAAACCGCATTGCGGGCCATGGGTGGTTGGTTATTGGGTTAAAAGTAAAAATAATTCAGGTGTCATTTCTTAATTGTCATTTCTTAATTTCTTAATTTCTTAATTGGACAGTTTATCCTTAAAAGGCCTTGTAGAGAGAGAGATGGGGGCCATTTTTAGTTTGTTAGCCAGAAGTGCTGTAGAACTCAGGGTTTGTGAGACTGTGATATGGACAAGAATTAATAAACATCTGAGTCCGAACAAGAAATATCAACTGAGCATTTAATCCCGACCCTGGTGAAAAAGAAGACAAACGCAACAATCCAACCCCATCAAACCCTGCGTGCTTCATCCCACCACATCCATTCGGGAGAAAAACGTCCCTTGCAGGTCCATCCCTGCCACTTCCCAGCCTCTTTTCCCAGCCTGGAGGGTCAGAGCCTCCCCAGGCTCTCTCCTGCTGCAGGTCCAGCTCATCCCCAACCTCTCTGAGGTTCCTCCTGACAGGATGTGTTGGGTCTGATCACCAATAACAGGACAGGGTGACCAAGATCTCACAGAGTTTTTTATTTCATTAAAAAACTCTCGTGAGTTTTTATTTCATTATCAGTCTCAGTGAAGGCAGAGACATAAAAGATGGTAAAACTCACACCATAACAACAGAAGCCAAAGTTCTCTTTGTTCCAAGGCCTTTTAAAAGTTTTTTAACTAACAGGTTAATGCTAAAACTTAAAAGCATCTACTTGAACCAATCAATAAACACTACATGTGCACCTTACAGAATCCAACAGTTGCTTGTTTTATATTTTTTGCAGCTCAAAAACTTTCTAGGTTCCAAATACTTCAAGGCCTAAAATTCAACTCTTTCAAACCTCTATCCATGTGAGCTTACTGCAATGCTGTGAAAGTCCTCTGCTCTTTCAGTTCCCAAAGGAGGCCCTCAAACCCTGGTTCTGCACCTCTCAAAGCTCCCAGACCCTCCCCACCCCAGCAGGACTGACTGCTCCCCTCCATTTCCTTCTGAAATTATCCAAAAGAAATTTCTCAAAACCATCCTGAAAGCATTTTGCAGTTCTCATGTTGCTCATGAGAAAAAATTCCCACTTTTTATTCACACACACAAAGAATCTCTGACTTTCTGCCACTTAAGGCCACCACAGTGAATATTCCAGCAAATAAACTGCTGAGAAACCCCATGGGAACAGCAGATTTTTAGCTGAATATTGGCCATTAGTTACTAATTAATTCTGAGTTTACAGCGGCGAGGATGAGCAATGAAAACCTGATTTAGTCCCTAAGATAATTCAACAGGACAAAGGAATCAGCAGTCTGTGACTTTTATGTCCCTTGGAATGAACAAAAACAGCTGCAGCATCAGCAACTCAAAAAAAAATTGCAGTGAATGGCCCACAAATCAGCACAGAAAAGGACCTGAACATTGTCAGGGTTTGTGATTTGTATTTCTTAATTTAAATTTGTCTACATCTAAAAATCTCCAATATCAAGATCAGTATTCAGTCATCTCCAGGGTTCTCAGGAGTGAGAAATTCCTTTTTCTAGAGCTCACCTGGACTCGGGGTGTGTTCCTCCTGTGCTAAATTAGCCTGGAGGTTGCAGCGTGCTCAGACTGCAGGGATTTATGGATGGGACGGTCTGTGAGGCTGCAAAGGGCACAGGCAGCATCCGTGGTGGTCTTTATTTTGAAATTCTGTGGTTTTAAACAAGAAAAAGCTTTGGTCACAACTGGGTAGAGCAGCTGAAGAGAGACCTGAAATTTCTGTGAAAAAATGTGATATAAAAGATTGTCCTTTGTGGATTCATTTGGGGCAGGAGCCTGAGGCAGGGCCAGGAAGGTTGGAGGTTGGAAGTCCTCCTAATTCAAGGTGCTTTTGGGCATTTTTTCCAAAAAATTCCTTTACTTTCACCTGTTGAAGCTCCTTTCTGTCCTGGTCTCAGTATTTGTGCCAAACCCTGATGATGCATCAGCTGGGCCTGAGCATGCCCAGCCCCCAGCAACTGCAGAATCTCCAAACTGGGCCACAGAAAACCAAAACTCAGCAAATTTTCCATAAAAGAGTTGCAGGAAGGAATTCCCACCTTGCCCAGCTCACCTCTGGAATTCCCTCCTTGTTTCCAGACTCACACCTGGCAGCACAGGGATGAGTGGAGACCACTGCAAACTATGGAGCTGTTTAAAAAAAAACCCAAAAGTGGCTTTAAAATGGTGATTTCCCATTTGCACTCCTTCTCTGGAGTCCACAGGGCTGGAGGAGTAGCTGCAGCCTACAGATGCAGTTTGAGGCTGCTTTTTAAAAACTTCCATGTGGGTGTTTGCCAAAGGAGCTTTTTTTTTTTCTCATATTTTATTTTCTTCCCTGCTCGTGAAACAACTGACTTTTATTCATATTTACACAGCCCCTCGGAAAGCAAATGAAAAACTCACCCTGAGAAATTGCAAAAGTATTAAATTAGCCAAAAGTAAATGTTATTTTTTGGATAACAGGTTCCAGGTGTGGCTGCCAGATTCCTTCCACCCAAAGCTGCAGCATTTGAGGGAATAAAAGCCTGGACATGACAAAAGGAATGTCACTGCTATTGAAATAAAAACAGATTTTGCTCTGAAGCAAAAGCTGCTGGTGAGACATTTCTTTCACCTGGATCCAAGGAAATTGCAGAGGGCTCCATCAATCTCCTGTTCCCCTTGGCTGCCTCAGCACCTCCCCACTGCTGAAACCCTTCCTCATTCAAAGCAGCAAACACCGAATTTTCTCTTTTCATGGCAGGAAATGCCACCAGGCCTGCTCTGGATGGTGCAGAAGCAAAGTTTGAGCTCCCTTAGCACAAATCCCTGTCCAGCTCCAAGTGCTGACTGAGAACAGCTCAGCTTTGGTCACCCCAACTCCCTGGAAATTATTCCCTCAAGGAATTCATGGGCAGTGATCAGATGTTCCCTGGACTGGTTTGAAAGCAAAACCAGTGAGAGACTCCAAGTCAGAAACACAATTTAATGAGAGGAAAAGAAGTAAAATAAAGTAAAATAAAATAAATGCAATAGTACAAAAACCCACTGACAGAGTCAGAATCCAACCTGACCCCCTGTTAGTCAGGGTGGTGGCAGCAGTGCAGATGAAATGCTCTTGTCCAAGCAGTGATCCTGTAGAAAGGTCTGGGGGCTCTTGTCCTCTGTGAATCCAGTGGGTCAGGGCTCCCTGTGCTGTCCCAAATCCCAGATTCTATCCAGGTGGGAATGCTTGGCTCCTCCCCCTGGGCGGAGCAGCTCCCCATGGGCTGATCTCATTCTCTGAGCCCTGCAGTGGCTCCTTGCTGGCCCATGAACCAGAGACAGCTCCCGCAGGGAGTTCCCCATGAGCCATGGGCACGACATTGCTGGGCCATGGACAGGAGAGAAGGGAAACACTGCCCCAGCAGGTTCCAGCAGCTCCTGGGGATGGGGATGGAATACAGACTGTGGGCACAGCTCACACTGTAACCCAGGACATCCCCCAGGCTGCTTTTCACCACAGCTCATCAGAAATCAGGGCTGGGGACAGGGCAGGGCAGGGAGAGGTTGGGATGAGAGGAGGGAACAGATCCAGCCAAAGAGGAGGAACTGACGTTGCAGTTTTTGCCCTGCTCGTTTCACAGTAAATAAAGAATTAGAGAAGATTGCTGGAAATGTGTCCATTCAGGCAGCAGCTGAATTTCCTGTTAATTGCTTTGGGAGTGAGGGAGGAGGGAGAAGTGTGGAGACATCACAAAGAGCAGTGAGTGACTGGTGAGTGCCCAAACCCTCACTCTGCACGTGTGCTGCTAATGATAGAAACAGAGATGTGCTCTCACAAAAACCCCTGCTTAGTGAACGAGCGTGAACATAAAAAATAAACCCATCTCTCAGGGAGATGGAGAGTGGCAAAGTAATTTATCACGGCATTTGTTTTGGAGGAAGGAGTGACACCAGGTTTTCCCTGCCCCAGTTCCCCCAGTGGTGCACACTTCAAAATAAAAAATCCCAAAACCCAGAGGGAACTGCCCCAGTTCCCTCACTACCCTGGGACTGGAGCCAGCTGACCACAGGGTGAGGAAGGGCCTTGTGTGAAAAGGGCCAGCCCAAATCACAGAAATGTGGGATGATTTGGGCTGGAAGAACCTCAAAATTCATCTGTTCCACCCCCTGCCGTGGGCAGGGACAACTTCTGCTGTCCCACACTGCTCCAAACCCATCCAGCCCAGCCTTGGACACTGCCAGGGATCCAGGAGCACCCACAGCTGCTCTGGGCACCCTGTGCCAGGGTCTGCACACCCTCACAGAGAGGAATTTCCTCCCTAAATCCCATCTAAACCCACTCTCTGCCAGTTGAAGCCATTCCCCGTGTCCTGCCACTCCAGGCTCTTGTAGAAACTCCCTCCCCACCGTTCTTGGCTCCCTGCAGGTGAACCCTGTGATGTGCCAAGCCCGGCCCTGCTCCTGCCCCTGACAGGCAGTGCTGGGTTCACAGGGAGGGGAAGCTGCTGGGAAACCAGGGGATCCTTGGATATTCATCCTGGATGCACTGGGGAAGGGGGCAGGAGGAGCTGTGTTCACGTCACACCTTTCAAAGCCAGCCAGGACAACCAGCAAGAAGTGGCTGTGAACAGGGAAGCAGGAAACCCTGAGCTGACACAATCTTCTGCCCTGTTATCTGCACCTTTGGTTTATTGTGTTTAACCAGGCTTTTGATCTGAAGGAAGAACATCCGAAGGGAAAACAGCACTGAAACCTTTTGTCAGCACCAACTTTGCAGAGCCAATAAAACCTCGGAACAGAACAGCACCAAGAACCCCAGAACAGTACCAAGGACCTCAGAGCAGCATCAAGGACCTCAGAGCAGCACCAAGGACCTCAGAGCCGCATCAAGGACCTCAGAGCCGCATCAAGGACCTCAGAGCAGCACCAAGAACCCCAGAGCAGCATCAAGAACCTGAGAATAGCATCAAGCACCTCAGAGCAGCACCAAGAACCTCAGAGCGGCATCAGGGACCTCAGAACAACATGAAGGACCTCAGAGCAGAATCAAGGACCTCAGAGCAGAATCAAGGACCTCAGAGCAGCATCAAGGACCTCAGAGCAGCATCAAGTCAGCAGATCCAGCAAACAGCTTTGCTTTGGGATCCTGGCTTTTCCTCAGAAAATCACATCACGCTGAAATCAGACTCTTCCAACAGGAAGTTTCCATTTGTCACTTAAAAATCCAACTCGCCACCAAGAAAATCTGTCACGCAGTTGTTGCAGATCTGTATTTCTTTTCAGGCTGTAAAGCAGATTCTGAGGCCATGGAGAGAAGAATCAGATGGAGGAAAAGGCCTGGAAGAGCCCCTGAGGAGCTGTTTGAGCAGACCCAGCAATATTTTAACGTGCTGTGGATGACATTTGGGGATGGAGATTCCACATTCTGGTTGTGCAGCCTCCCAGGGGAAGCACAGGCAGGGATTTTTCCAGGCTCTCTCCTAAATCTTCCTCGCTGCCTTTTATTGCTGTGCCTCCTTTTCCTGCCCTCCACAGGCTGTGCTTATTCCTCTTGCTGCAGACACTCCTGCAGCTGCACAGCAGCCCCAGGAACAGCTCCACTGACACAGAGCCCCCCTGCCCCAGCTCTGCTCATCCCTGAGAGCTCCTGGATCACTCCTGTGGCTTTTCTGAGGTGCAAACCTGAAAAGAGCACTGGGAGGAAGGATTCCTTTCCTTTTTTCCAGTGGATGAGCACTGGGGGGAAGGATTCCTTCTCCTTTTTCCATATCCCACCCCTCTGGATGAGCACTGGAGGAAGAATTCTCTCTCCTTTTTCCACATCCCACCCCTCTGGATGAGCACTGGAGGAAGGATTCTTTCTCTTTTTTCTGCATCCCACCCCTGTAGATGAGCACTGGGAGGGAGGATTCCTTTCCTTTTTTCCAGTGGATGAGCACTGGGAAGAAGGATTCCTTCTCCTTTTTCCACATCCCACCCCTGTGGATGCGCACTGGGAGGAGGGATTCCTTCCCTGCTTTCCACATCCCGTCCCTGTGGATGAGCCCTGCTGCTGGCTTTGCTCTTTTCCAGCCTTGGTTGAGGGGTTTGGTGATTCCCTGTTTTCCATGTCCTTTTCCATGCAGTACCTTCCTAACTGAGCATGGAATCACTGAATGGTTTGGGTTGGAAGGGACCTTAAAGCCCATCCAGTGCTACTCCAGCCATGGCAGGGACACCTTCCACTGTCCCAGGCTGCTCCAAGCCCTGTCCAGCCTGGTCTTGGGCACTGCCAGGGATCCAGGGGCAGCCACAGCAGCTCTGGGCACCCTCCCAGGGAGGGATTTCCTCTCCAGGCTGAACAATCCCAAATTCTCTCAGCTTTTCCCAGTCCTCTTGGCCTTTTCTCTGCCCTCTCCTGGTGCAGTCAGTGATTCCTGCCTTGGCACAGCTCATCCTCATCATCTCCATCGATTTCCTTGAGAAGATCCTTCCCCAGCTGACTCCCAGAGAAAGTCCCAGGAGGGAGGTTGGAATTTTGCACTGATGCACTTTCCTGGTTTCTCAGGGGATGAGGGATGGGGCACCCAGGTGGGATAAGGCTGACCTCACCCGGGGCTGAGAGGAAGCAAATCCTTTGCCCCCAGTTCCTGCCGTGGGACATCTCTGCCCTGGGGGATGCAAATTGTCACCAGCAGCCACAGGACACTGTCACCTCCCACAGTTTTCCATGGCTGATGGGTGAATTCCAGTGGAGTGGATCCTGCTGCAAAAGCCACCCCACAGCCATTTCTCTCCTTTTCCTGCTGGTGTTGCTTTTAGCTGGGTTTTGTTAAGCTTTCATCACAAATGTTTTCCCATGTGCCAAATTGGAGCTTTCAGTCTCTCCTGGGTTGCTTATTTTTGGATCCTTGATCTGGGCTCTCCTTGCTGATTTTTTGGTGTTTGTTTTAAAATAAACAAACAAACAAAATCTGGAACTGATGTCTGGGCACCCAGAGAGCAGAGAGGGATCAGATGTTTGCTGGAGAGGAGGGATGTGGAAAAGGAAGGAATTGCCAGGGAAACACTGCAGAGCCAGGAGAGCTCTCAGCTCATCTGGCAGGGAGGGGAGGGCAGGGAGCTCTGGGGATGCAAACAAACACAGATGAGCAGGAGGGAAGCGTTAATCCAAACCAGAATTAATCTGTGCCACCATTCCTGCTGCCACCAAACCCTGGGGTGTGCTCACAGCCCCTCCTCACTGCCAGAATCCCTGGCAGCAGGAATTCCTGGCTGCTGGAAACCCTTCCTCTGCTCCAGGCTTTCCTTCTCCGAGCCAAGAACTTCCCTGGCACTCATATCTCACAGGAATTTGTGCTCACACTGCCCTGACCTCACCCCACAGGTCTCACACAGGTGAACAACCCAAATTTCTCCTCCCTTTTAGCATTTATGTGGTAAATGGCTGTTCCATAGAGCAGGGAAGCCCTGAGCTGAAGGGGCAGAAGGAAATCCCTTCTTCCTCCAGTTCCCGTTCCCTGGTTATGTTTTAATCATCCCCGAGCAAGTTCTGCTGGCTCTATTTTATTAAAAGCAAACACGAGAGCGCCAGGGCTGCTTGTTTTCCTCCCTGGGCTGCAATAGAAGGGATCTGATCAATAAAACAACTCAGCCAAGCAGAGCCCATGGAAAGCTGGGCGCTCATAAAAGGCATCCTGGCAATTAGATTTGATCAGCTCCCTGATTTTCTGCTGACCAGGGAGGCTCCTAAACTCCGAGCAGCGAGGAGGTGCTGGCTCTGCCCTTCCTGTGGTACAGAACAGGCTGGGGAAGGTCTGGGGAGCTGCAGAGCTGAATTTCCTGCATCTGTGAGAGGGGCTCTGGAAGTCAGAGCCAAGGATGGGATGGGATGACGGCAAAGAGGAGGAGGGAAAGGGAATTTCTTAATTTTCCACAGCAGCACAAGCTCCTGGCTGCTTGCACAGAGAGCCTCTGCCTCTGCTCATTGCTGTGTACCCTCACACCCAGCAGGTGTTTCCACATTACAAAAAGAGTTTGAGTTTCACCCCTGAACTTTTAAGGAAAAAGAACCAGAAACTTTTATGCTTTTCTCACCATAACTGGCCCAGTGCCAGCACAAAGGCACCTGTTGGACCCCTGAGCTGTTCCTCAAGCCCTGGAGTTGTTTTCTGTTGGGCAGCAACCAAAAACCCCTCCTGGATCACTGAATACTTAAGAGAGAGCCCGGAGATTCCCAGAGCATTTTTGGGGTGTCTTGGCAGGTGTAAGGAACCTCCCTGCACCACTCACGGCTTTTATTCTTTTGTTTTGTATAGTTTATTATGTTCTCATTAATTAAAACATTTTTGCTTTTCCAAACACCTCCGATCAGCCACCTCACTGATTCTTATAATCCATTCCTGGGAGGCTGCTGGCATCCCTCAGAGTGTGATGCACCTTTATAAGGCTGATAACACCCTGGCCTCACACAGAAATTCATCACCTGTTTTACTGCCAAATTTCCATTTCTGCCCCCCTGACTGCCTGGCTTTCCCTCAACCTGGAGGTTTGGTGATAGCCCAGCAGATATTTCCTGCAGGTTCAATCTGACTCTGTCTTCTCGTGGTTTGACTCTTCCATTTGAAGCCAGCAAAGCAGTTCCTGAGCTCAACATTCTGGTGGTTCTTAAGGTTTTTGGGAGATGCTTTCCCTTCATCCTTAACCCCCCTGCTCATTATTATTTCACAGATTCCTTTAGCTTCCCTTATCAGACACCTACATGTTCTAATTCCTAATTTATATTCATTGCTGCAAGTTTCCCTTATTTTTCTGGGGACGGTGTTGACTGGGTTTGGGTTTCTATTTTATTTCCTTTTTCCCTTCTCTGCTGACTGATAAAAATTTGGCAGTTTTTCCTGTCAGGGAAAACATGTTTTTGTAACAATCCCATGGAGGGCTTGTGAAGAACAAACACTTTCCACTGCCTTGGCTCATCTAAAATCAGCTGCAGCCTTGGGTTCTGTCTGAGCTCTGAGAGGTGCCTGCATGCTGGCAGCTCTGACTTCAGGGATGTTGGAGCAGCCATAAAGAGCCAGATCACCACAAAAATCCTCCTCAAACTTTTCTGCTCCACAAGGAACCAGCCTGGCTCTCACCTCACCAATCATTTCACTACCAGAGCCCAGCCAAACATGTTCTGGTTGAGCTGAGGAGCCCAAAAAGAGTCAGAAAAACTTCTGGGAACACCTCAGAACAATTTCTGGGATGATGAGCATGGAAAAGCTCATTTGCTGGATGCAGAGGTTCAGCTGCATCCTCTGAGTTCTGTCAGAAAGGTTTCATTTCACCCTCCTGATGTTACAGCAGCCCTGGTACACCACCAAACAGGGGATTCAGGAGGCCAAATTAACCCTCCTGCACCTGGGGAAGGCACTGTGAGCTCTGCAGGGGTGGGCAAGGTGGGATTTCACTCATTTTGAGGACTCCCAAGCACAAAGGTGGGAGCGGAACAGAGCCAGGGTCAGACACTGCAGGCACAAAGGAAGGAGGAGAGCTGGGCTGGGCAGGGAGGCAGGGGGAGCCTGGGTGGGATCCCAGAGCTGATTCTCAGAGCTGTTGGGTCTGTGCAAAGCTCAGTGATCTCAAACAAAGGTGTGGGGGTGAGAACCTCTGGAGATGCAGGAGATGAGGGCAGGGTGGAGGAGGAGGTGGGGATGAGATTTGCTGGGGGCAGGGCTCTGAACTGCTGCCTCAGCTTGGGAAAATTCACATCCAGAACCCACCAGGGAATGATCTCCCTGTCAGCTCCAGCTCCTGCTGCCTCAGCTTGGGAAAATTCACATCCAGGACCCACCGGGGAATGATCTCCCTGTCAGCTCCAGCTCCTGCTGCCTCAGCTTGGGAAAATTCACATCCAGAACCCACCGGGGAATGATCTCCCTGTCAGCTCCAGCTCCAGCTCCTGCTGCCTCAGCCAGCCCCAGGCTCTGTAAAACCCATCTGTGACCAACCAAACCCTCCTGGCTGTACCAGGGAAGCAAAAACACCCAACATCACCCACAGAGAGGGGCAGCAAGTGGCTTTTCCCCCTCACCTCCCCATGGCAGGCTGGTGACAGGACCCCACACCCAGGGGTGACTCTCCAGGGCAGCTGCCACCCCAGCACCATCTCCTCACCAGCCAGAGGCCACTGCACCTCCAGCGATTTTCTCCAATTGTCTCCCTAATCACATCTAATTGCTGAAGCCCCATTTGTGCTCCTGCAGGGTAATTTGCTTTCCCCCATGCCCTGCTGGCCTCCCTGGAGCCCCAGGTCTGCAGGGCTGAGGGGGGTCTGGATTAGATTATGGGCTCTAATCAAAATAATTCTTAATGGAATTACACAACGAGAGCAGAGTCGAGTCAGCTGCTTTGCAAATCCTGGGGTTGGGTTGGTGTTAGCTGAGGGAACAGCACATGGATCATCCCTCTCCCACCTCCTGGCCCCACACACCAGTGTAACCCACCCTGTGCCCCGGCTGAGGCACAGGGAACACGTCCCTGACAAATAACAACAGAATAAAGGTGATCCCACAAATAAATGCACCAGGGAGAGCAGGGAATGCCAGGGAACAGGAGTGCAAGGAGTTAAATGCAAAAGCCATGAAGCACTTTCCCCCTTTCCCATAAACTGCACCACAGTGAGGTTCTTCACTCTCTGCTTCCTCGAGGAATCAACCAGTTCACAAACAAACATTGGCACCATTTCATTGGGTGTATTGGTCTTTTGAGAAAGATTTTCTTTGTGAGGGACTGCCTAAGGAATGAGACACAGGAATAAAACCATCAGAGCAAGGGACAGTCTCTAACCTGACACTCATCAGAGTCTTTTTCTGCAAACAGGCCAGGGAAGCCCGAAGTGGATATTAATTAGTACTGTTCCCATGAGAGGTTTTGTTTAACCCCAGAACCTGCCACTGTCACCCCAGATTTTAGCCACAAGGCTCTCAGGATTTACACCAACAGTCACAGAACCCCACAATTATTTGGGTAGAAAATCCTTCCCAGCCCATGGAGCCCCAGCTGTGCCCATGCCCACCTTGTCCCCAGCCCAGAGCACTGAGTGCCACCTCCAGGAATTCCTTGGGCACTCCAGGGATGGGGATCCAAACCTCCCTGGGCACTTCCAAGGCCTGAGCACCCTTTCCATGGAGAAATTCCTTCTGCTGTCCAAGCTGAGCCTGCCCTGGCACAGCCTGATCCTTGTGGATCCTGGGGCAGCTGAAGCCTGAGGGGCTCTCAGTGAAAGCCTCAGATTTGTGTCCCTGTGAGCAAACCCAGCCAGGGAAAATCCTGCCCTGTACACCAGCAGCTGGGGGGGTTTGTCCTGGTCTTCCCTCAAACACAAAGCACAGAGAACGTTTCCTGAGTGCAGGGTGACAGCTGGAGGTGCAGAGGGACAGCTGGAGGTGCAGGGCAGGGTGCTGCTTCCTCACACCTCCCTGGCACTCATCCCACCCCATCCCAGTGTGGGGGACAGCAGCAAGCACAGCCAGACCCCACACAGGACATTGGGGTCCTCACCTTGTCCTCCTCCTTTTCCCCCCCATCCTGCAGCCTCCAGGAGTGTGGAAAGCAGGACAGAGCTGCTGTGGATTTCCCACCTGTGGATCCCTGCTGTGGAATTCCCAGCTCCTCCTCAGCCCCACACTCTGCATCCTCTGTCCCACGCCCAGCTGCGTCTCCCCTGAATCCCCCTGGAAACTCCTTCCACAATTTCTGAACATTCCTCCCCCAAAGGGCTCAGCCCCGTCCTGGCAGGCACCTGTTCCCTGTTCTTTGTCCTGCCCCAAACCTCCTGGGATAGCTGGAAAAGGGAAGCAGATGTGGAAAACTCGAGGCACGCCAGCTGGCTCCAGAGGATGGAGAGGAGGAGGAGGGGGAGAGGCCGAAGCACTGCTGGCACTTGCCGGGGCACAGTTGGCACAGAGGATCTGAATGGACAATTTGGAGACTTCCTTAACGAGCCAGCAGACTCAGGCAGAGCACTTTTACTTTTAAATCAGTGTTTACAAAGTCCTGGGCGAGCTCAGCTATTTCTGTCTGTCAGGTCAGAGCCTGCTTGAGGAAATAAGACAAACACCCCTCGGTGTAGCAGGAGTTATAACTTAAGCAAACTCACAGCCTGACTCATGTTTGTTTTCCAACGGCATTATTGGACAGCTCGGATGGAGCCAAGGTCAGGCTGGCACGGGGAAGAGGCACAGGGAAGAGGAGGAAGAGGAAAAAAGAGGCAGGGGGAAGAGGATGCAGAGGGAATATCTCCTCAGAGGAGAGGAAGGTGCTGCTGCTCCTTTCCTGTCCCCATTCCCGGTGGGAATGCTCCCATCCCTGGCTCCCTGGGCACACCTGTGGCTCTGCACAACTCCTGCACGTCCCTGGGCACCTTCCCTTGGGAATGACCCCAGCCAGGCCATCATCACCCTCTGCTACACTGACAAAACCCAAATCATCTCCTAAAAAACTCCGTCCTGCCTTTGCCAAGTGAAACCAGCCAGCTGCAGCATCAGGGGACAGAGGAAAATCATCCTCCTTCAAGAAACACTGGGCAAGATTCCCATTCAAAGGAAAGCATTTTGGTTTTAAGAAGAAATGAAGTCATAATGACATCACACATTTCAAAGCACACTCGGGGCTGTCCGGGTGCCTAAAATTGGCAATCCAGGACTTGGCTCCTTCCTCAGCACCCTCAAGGAGCACAAACTTGCAGCTGGGTGATGTTTTAATTATCATGTTTTAATTACTCACTCTTCTATCAAGTTTCCGAGGGTGAGGTTTGTTTAGGAGCGAGGGGAGATGCCTCAGGGGCTTGAGGAAGTGACGCTGTTCCTTCACTCCCTGAGTGGGATCCCAAACTGGCTCCACTGCCAGCACCTGAATCAAAACATCCAGGCTGGAGCGGGACTCTGCGAGCTTCCCTCACTCTGGGGTAATCCTGAGCAGCTCCAGCAGCAATAAAATGCTTTAACCTCAGTGACACGGGCTTGGGTTGGATACAGAGCTCGGGGAGCTCCGGTGTGACCCGAGCCTTTGCACTCTGCACCCTGGGACACAGGGGGCACAGCACGGAGCTGCCCCAGTCCTGGAAAACACCTTCCTTTCCCGCAGGATCACGGAATTTCTCAGGCTGGAAAACCCCTCCGGGATCCTCGAGTACAACCGCTCCGCTCCCCCAGCACTGCCAAGGCCGCCGCTGAACCGTGTCCCCAAGCGCCACAGCCTGCCCGCCCTTCGAACGCTTCCACGGACAGCCATCCATCCTCACTCCATCAAAGTTTCCCGCCGAGCCGAGCCTCCCAGTGAATTCCCTGTGCCAGCAGCAGTCCCGGTGCTCCCGCGGGTCGGTGCTGCCCATCCCGGCCCTTTGCTGGGAGCAGGGGCTGCACAACCCAGCGGAGCTGCTCGCTGTCACCTTTCCATGTGCAAGCACACACCACCGAGCTTCCCTTCGCTCCCTCCCGGCGCTCCGGGGCTCTGCCCGGGGAATATCGGGCACTGCACACGGGGGACACCGGGCACTGCATACGGGGAATATCGAACACCGCACACGGGGGACACCGAGCACCACACCCGGGGGATATCGGGCACTGCACACGGGGATATCGAGCACGGCACCCGGGCGATACCGGGCACCCCACCCCGGGGGACACCGAGCACCGCACCCGGGGGATATCGGGCACTGCACCCGGGGGATATCGGGTACGGAACCCGGGGCGTACCGGGCACCGCGCACGGGGGACGCCAGGCACCGCACACGGGGATTATCGGGCACTGCACCCGGGGGACACCGGGCACTGCACACGGGGGACGCCAGGCACCGCACAGGGGGGATATCGGGCACCGCACGTGGGGGATATCGAACACCACACCCGCATCCTCACCCGCATCATCCCCGCCGCTGCCGAGGGTGAGGACGGCCAACATCTCCCCCCGGAGCGGCTTTGCCACCATCCTCACCGGACCCCCCGGTCCCCCCGCCGCCCCCTGCTCACCATGGCCGGGGCAGAGCCCCTCAGCGCCCGGCGCGGCTCCTCCGGCTCTGCCGCTCATCCTGGCGGGGCAGGACGGCTGTGGCGCTGCCCAGGTGCGGGATGCGGTGCCTGCTGCCCGCCCAGGTGCGGGATGCGGGGCTGCGCTCCCGCCCGTGGCTCCGTGGGCAGCGCCCGCCCCTGGCCCGCCCCGCACGGAGAGCAGGGGATGCCCGGCCCCGGCCCAGCCCCGCCCCGCCCGGGGAAAGCCGAGGCCGTTCCCCCCGAGAGACCAACCCCGTGCTCGCCCCGTGTGCCCCGGGCACGGCACCGCTCCCTTCATCCCGGGGAATTCTCCCAGGTGCTTCTCCCTCGCTTTCGGAGCAACTTCAGGGATCCGCGGTTTGGTTTGATTGCTTGTGTGCAGAAGGGAAGTGGAGCAAGCCCATCTTACTAAAACTTGCTCGATAGGAACTGTTTTTTTAAAGGTCTGAGGGGTTTTGGCAAAGATCTTTCAATGGAGTTCTCAAAACAAACAAACAAAAAAAATTTGGCGGTATTTCCACGCACGCTGCAAAGGCTTTTTCAGCTGCAGCATCAGCCCAGCTCCTCTGGCATTATCAGAGCTCTGGGAGCTGAAATCTGGCCCTGACACCCTCAACAAAGCTCAGTCCTGGCAGAGCGGGACACCACAGCCAGCTTTAAAACACCCTCTGAAATATCAGGCTGGGCATGAACCCAGGATCTGAGCAGTGTGGTCACCTCCACCTGTCACTTCTGGAGCTGCAGTTTGGGGGTTTCACACTTTGTACAGTCCCTGAGATCTTCAGGCTGGGATTTCTCAGGGCAGAACTGCGCTGGATCCATGGGGAGATCCAGAGCACGCTCAGGGGCAGAGAAGTGAATTTGGTTTGAGCATTTCCACGGCCTTTAATCACAGCTGAGGTCCTTGCCCCTGCAAAAGGGACATCCCCAATTCTCTGTGTGGACACAGGAGAAACCCACAGAATTGCAATATCTGCTGACAAAACACATCAAAAAATTAAAAGTAGATTCAACACCTTATCACCTTGTTTGATAGAACTCATTTTTTTAAGATCCGGGGGGGTTTTGGCCAAGATTTTTCAGTGGATTTCTCAAAAATTTGGTGGCACTTTCAGGCAGTGCAGGCAAACACCAGCCAGGCTGCCAGGCCCCGTGTGTGCTGCATGTGTTTGTCCATCACTATAGAAACTGAAAGACAGAGGAAGAATAACATTAACAAAAGTAAAACACAGCCAATCCGTGAAGAAACACCTTGTCACAGCCTGGATTTTCTCAGACTCAAAGGACCAAACCCAAAGTGAATGAAGCTGGGCTGGGTGGAGCTGTTGAAGAGTCCCTGAAACAATTTTGGTTTGCCTTCGTTTTCCTCTTCATGAAGGAAACGTGACTTTTCTGGACATTATTAGTATTTACTAATAGTAGACATTTACTAATGTAGCCTCTAGCTTTAATGCTGAATTTACATATAAATATACGTGGTTTGATGTCTCCTCCTGGAGCAAACAACTGAAATTCTTCCTGGCAGGATCTGAGTGCTCAGAGCAGCTCCTCACCTGCCCTTCCCAGGTGTTCCCAGCCAGGATTTCCACCAGCAGCTCCTAAAGGGAAAAAATGGCACAAAAGGGAAAAAACGGCACAAAAAGGGGAAAATCAGAGCGTGGAGCCCTTGACCAAATCCATCCTGAGTTTGCAGGAAGGGGAGGACTGAGCTGGAATGGGATTTTGTGCTCTCCTTTCAATGCTTGGGTGGGTTGAGGGCCAGCAGGGCTCTGGGGCAGGGTTGGAGCTGCTCACGGGAAGGGATTTGGTGCCTGGAGAAGGCAGAGCTGAGCCCCTTCCATCCCTGGCTGCTCTGAACCTGAGAAATGCTGAACCCCAACGCTGTCCCCACTGTGGTCACATCCCATCCCTCCTCCTCTCAATGCAGGTGCCTCTCCAGGATCAGCAAAAGTTTATTCCACCTGAATGGGAAACCTAAAAAAAAAAAAAAGAAAAAAAAAGGAATTAAAATTTTAAACAGGAGAATTGGAAAGGATTAGAGAGGGGGATAAAGCACTGAGGTTTTTGGTTGTGGGTTTATTGTGGGGTTTTTTGGGGTGGTTTTTTTTTTTCCTGTTTTTTCTTTTTTTTTTCTGTTTTTTCTCCCCTCCTCCTTTTCTCCCTGCTCTAACAATGATGAATCCCAAGATCTGCTCGAGAAGGAGAGCGGCTGAGTGATTCATCGGGACTGAATCACAGCCGCTCTGCAGAGGAATTCGCTGCCCTCGCTGCTGCCGCTCCGGTCCCCGCTGCCCCTCCCGGAGCGGAGGGACCCAAACCCAGCCCCGGGAGCAGCTCTGGGTGCGCTCCCTCTGTGCCCACGCGGGAGGGATTTTATCCAAAAGGGAAAAACGCACCGAGGGTTTCACCCGCTGCTGGATCACGCAGCCTCCCACTCCCCCGGGAGAGAACTTTCCTTTTATTCCGTTTGAGATGCAGCTTCCCCCCTCTGTCCCTGATCCCGCTCATCCTGGGATCCAGCAGCACCCAGGGCTAAGCTGGGATGCAGCCGCTGAATTTCTGGGATTTCCCAGTGCTTGGGATTGTCTGAGGGACATCAGAGGAGAGGCAGGAGAAAAATTCTGGGCCGATGCTTGTCCTTGCACAGAATTTTGTCTCTCTGTTGTCACCACCTCCTCTCCTCACTTTATCCACACCTAGAGCACCCGGGATTGCCAGGAATCCACACTCCCAAACAACATTTTTACCACTTTTACTCCTGGTGAAAGTGCTCAGCCAAGCCAAGGTGGGACCAGCTGGAAAGTGAAATGATCAGAACGAAGAGGCTCACCCTGGTGATTCCTGAGCTGACAGGAATAATCCAATATATTTTAAATAATTTAAAATTATTCTATTTAAATAATTAAATTCGAAATGGTTTTAAATAATCCAACTTTGCCATCTGTGGCAGGAGCTCTCTGTGTTTGCAGAGCACTCTGATCCACTCCCCACGTGTTATTTACAGCACGACCTGCAGACAGAAATCTAAAACCCAGCTTAGGGCAGGCCTGAGTCCAGGCTTTAAAGCAGAACATTTGGGGTCATTTTTACCAGTGTAACCATCACTGTTCATAGTACAGACACTGCTCAGCTTTCATTGTAGGGGCACAGGATTATTTCACAGGCATTGAAAGACCCTCAGAGTGACCCTCGGAGGTGTTTGTTATCTCAAGACCAAAGGTGGAATCAAAACAAGTCAGCATCATCTGGAGAGTCAGAGCTGGAGGCAAATCCCACTTTTACAATCTGTGGGCTGGAAATTCCTAAACAATCCCTTGGAAAATTTAGGATGAGAATCCTGGGAGAGCTGCTCTGAGCCCTGGGCCCTCTCAATCTCTTCTCTTCTGGCCACAGAAGTGTGACTGAACTTTCCATTTCCATCAGTTTCTTTTAACCGGTGGGGTGGTTTTGGTTTTTTGGTTTTTCGGTTTTTCTTTTTTGGGTTTGGTTGGGGTTTTTTGGTGTGGTGTTTTTGGTGGGGTTTTTTTGTTTGTTTGTGGTTTTTTGTTTTTTGGTTTTTTTTTTCTCTAAAATCCTACTTTCTAATAAAAAATTTCCACTTGCTTCTCTGCTCCAGCAAGGAAGTTTTGGACGAAAAAAACCTACCCGGGGAGCAGAAATCCATCTCCTGCAGGGCAGCAGGACAAACACACAGTGCTGAGGGGCCACCAGAGACAAAATTCCAGCATGAACTGGGAAAAGAGGGAAACCTGAGTATGGGGGAGCTGGGGACAGAGGGGTCATCTCTGTCTTGGGAGATTTCCTCCCTCAGTGTCCCCTTCCTGCCAGGAGGGAGGTGACAGCACAGGGATGAATTCCCGGGCTCATTGCCATGCAGATGAGGCTGTGTGTAATTCCATGTGAACACGGATAACCCATGCGGGCTGTGAATAACAGAGTGAATCACTCATCACGGATTATTGATAGGATTCATTTCACCTCTTTTTCTGCTCTCAGGATGCCCACAAGCTCCTCCCTCCTCCCTGAATTTATGGAATATTTCTGGAGATAAAGCTGATTAAAGCTGGGTGATTTTTCTCCTCTTTGCTGGGCTGGAGGAGATGGTGGTGGTGCTTCTCCTCCTCTCCCTGATGGAACTGTCAGGAAAGTCTCCCTGGAGGTGCCTCCTCTGCTGGCATCACACCCTTGGATCCAGGCTGGTCCTGCCCATCAGCTCCTCTGCACAAGGACATTCCCAGCTTGTCCTGGCATTTCTGTGTCCCCTCCCCGGCTGTGACAAAAGTCCTGTCTGAGCGTGGCTCCCCTGGGCCATCCCTGGGTTTGGGATGATTTTTCCCCCAAAAAGGCTGAGGGTTGTTCCTTGGAGATGGCTGCAAACCCTGCCGGGCCCAGGCTGTTGTTTCCATGGCAGCACGAGGCCGATTCCACTTGTGAGCAGCCCCAGGATGGAGCACAAACCAAAATAAACATGAGGGGAGAATTCTGCCTTCCCACCCTCGGCCGGCCTTTGGGGACCCTTCACCCTTTGCTCCCTGCTGGGAAGCTCAGGCTGCTGCTGTGGCTTTGTCCTCTGAGCTCCTGGGGCTGCTGGAGCTCCCTGAGCAGCCCCTGTGGTGTTTGGGGCTCCTGTGAGATGTAAAACCAATTCCCCAAGTCCTCCACCTGCTTAGTGAGGCAGCGTCTTTTATTAATTATTAATAAACTATTAAAATATCAATCAATAAAATTAATTAATAATCAGCGTTCTGATTAATTCCCTATCAAGGGGAAATACAAATACACTTCGAATACAAAGGGGAAAAGGAGAATTCTGTTCAAGGAGCTGAGAAGAGCCCTCGGGTGGTTTGCAAACCCTTCCTGCAGACCTGCAGAGGTGAAACCACCCCGTGCCCAGGGCAGGGAGTGCCCAGCTCAGCTCCTGCCAGGGCCCCACTCCTCACAGTGGTGTTTCCTCACATTCCTGTTGCGTTTCCAGGATGACATCCAGGGATCTGCAGGACAGGAGTTAAGCCAGAGCTGCTCATCCCTGAGCTGTGCTACCCACAGGGTTAGGCCAGGCTTTGATAAGAGGGACACAGGGCTTTTCACCTCTCTGGCTGGGGCTCAGCTGGGTCCAATAAATGCAGAAGACAATTCAGTATTTGCCCTTCCAACCCAGTGTTTTCCCTTCCAGGAAACAAACACCAGCAGTTCCCCACCCAAATTAACTCAGAGTGCTCAGAGCAGTTCCTCACCTGCTCTCCCAGATGTTCCCAGCCAGAATCTCCAGCAGCAGCTCCTAAAGGGAAAAAATGGCACAAAAGGGGGAAAAAGGAGAAAAATCGGAGCGTGGAGCCCTTGGCCAAACCCATCCTGAGTTCGCAGGAAGGGGGGATCCCATCTCCTGTGCCACCTTTAACCTGCAGCCATTTTCACTTCTCCTTTCTACAGTTTCCACCCTGGTTTGGGCAAAATTCATGGCAACGTGCACAAAGCCTTAAAGGGGAAATCATTGTGCAGCTTCCCAGTCAGAGCAGATATTTCCAGCTGAAAGGGCCCAGAAGGGTGGGCTGGGCATGGGGCAGGGAGGGCTCAGCAAGAGGAAATCACCTTTCACCAGCAGCAGCTGCTGGGCCTCCCCTCCGAGGCCACATACAGTTCTGTTTGCACCAGTGCAGCTTCTGGAGTGACAAAAAACAGAAGAAAAAAAATTTTTAAAAAGAAAAAAAAATTGAAAAAGAAAAAAAGAGAAAGAATTGGTTGCTTGTGGTCCAGCCACAGCCCAAGGCATCCCCAGGGTGGGGACAGTGTGACACAACAGTGCCAGCCTGTGGCAGGTGACACTTGGGTCACCAACAGCTCCCAGCTGCCCTGCCTGAGGGGTTTCATCATTTTGGGATAAAGCAGAGCTGCCCCATCCCTGTGGGATCTTGTCCCCACAGCAGGGGTGGCAGGGGACAGCCACTGCCAGCTGTCACATCTACAGGAAATATTTGGAAGAGGAGGCCAGCACTTGCTGGAAGCTCAAAGATCCAATCAAATTTATTTTCTTTAAAAAAGAATAAATTGATGTAACGTAGAAAACACAAATTCCTAGGTGAGGATGGTCTGAAATAGCAACAGCTTTGAGATGTCAGCACTCAGCACTTTCATTTCTGCTTGGCTTTGGTGAACTTTGGGATCTGTTCTCCACTGCCTGCCTGGGAACCTCAGCTGCTGCCTGGCTCGGCAGGTATTTTACAAGACATTTAATCTTTATATAGAAACCACAATTGTGCCTGCTGGAACACTCCCCAGCCACCAAAGAAAGAAAACAAAAGAGACATTTTCTTCTCGTTTCGCTCTTTTTTCAGCCTTTAGACTTAAAAAAGCACCTTTTCTGCAGCTCTTTTTCTAGAGCTATGTGGGGTATATGCTTTTTTTGTTTTAAAGATGCAACAGCCATCTCTATGAACTGGTGTGGTTCCCAGGAGTTCAGATACCGACCTGAAAACCCTAAAATGGTGAAAGATGAATCCAAACCGCAGGATTTTTAATAAATGCCAAGGGCAGCAGATGCCCAGAGCTGCTCCAGTGCAGGTGGAACTGGAGTCCAGCTTAACGCTCGTGCTCCAAGCTCACCTCCTCCTGATTCAGGGATTTTGAGTTCCTTTCCTTGCCATTTATTTTTTTATTTCTTCCTGCCTTTCTTTGAGCCTTTTCTGACTCTCCTGGAGGATGCCAGAGGATTTCCTTGCTGCCAAACAAGGGGGCACAAATCTCTCTCTGCTCCTCTTGTGCCCCTCAGGGTGACACTGCCTGAGCTGGGCCAGCACCTCCACTCTGCACTCCTGCCCTTGCTCCAGGGGAGCTCCCTGCAGCTGAGCATCCCATCTCAGCCAAATCAATCCAGCCTTTGCTTCCTGAATTATTTTTCATCACGACAATTCACGGATTTGTTGTTATTATCGCCTCAGCCTCTCAAAGGAGAGCACAAATGAACTCTGCCAGGGGGGCAGAGCAGAACCCTGGGCTGTGGCATGGCCACGTCCTGCCCCTGTTGTCCTCAGCCAGGAGGAATTCCCTCATGGAAAGGGAATTGGAAGTGCCCAGGGAGGTTGGAGTGCCCATCCAAGGAGGGGCTGGAGGTGGCACTCAGAGCTCTGGGCTTTTCAAAATCCTTCTCTTTTCCAGCCTCTGTGGGGAGTCTGAGGGACCCAAGGCAGATCAGGGAGCAGAGCTCAGGTTTGTAAGAGGAGGGAGCACCAGCAGGAAGGAGGTGGCTGTTGTTTCCTGGGCAGTGACAGGGGACAGAGGGATTTGTCACCAAAGAGCCTGGGCTGGGCTCCTGGGGGGAATTGAGAATTGATTCCTCCTCTCCCTGATGGAACTGGGGCCCTGATCTGCCTCCCTGATGGAACTGGGGCCCTGATCTGCCTCCCTGATGGAACTGGGGCCCTGATCTGCCTCCCCTGATGGAAATGGGGCCCCCAGTTGGATATTGGTGCTCCAGGAGCCTGCCTCCTCCTGTCCCTGATGGAACTGGGGGGCCCTGATCTCCCTCCCTGATGGAACTGGGGGCCCTGATCTCCCTCCCTGATGGAACTGGGGGGCCCTGATCTCCCTCCCTGATGGAACTGGGGCCCTGATCTGCCTCCTCCTCTCCCTGATGGAAATGGGACCCTGATCTGCCTCCCTGATGGAACTGGGGCCCTGATCTTCCTCCGTGATGGAAATGGGGGCCCTGATCTCCCTCCCTGATGGAACTGGGGCCCTGATCTCCCTCCCTGATGGAACTGGGGGCCTGATCTGATCTGCCTCCCCTCCCTGATGGAACTGGGGCCCTGATCTCCCTCACTGATGGAAATGGGGCCCTGATCTGCCTCCCCTGGTGGAAATGGGGCCCCCAGTTGGATATTGGTGCTCCAGGAGCCTGCCTCCTCCTCTCCCTGATGGAAATGGGACCCTGATCTCCTCTCCCTGATGGAAATGGGACCCTGATCTCCTCTCCCTGATGGAACTGGGGCCCTGATCTGCCTCCTCCCCTCCCTGATGGAACTGGGGGCCCTGATCTGCCTCCTCCTCTCCCTGATGGAAATGGGACCCTGATCTCCCTCCCTGATGGAAATGGGGCCCTGATCTGCCTCCCCTGATGGAACTGGGGGGAATTGATCTCCCTCCCCTCCCTGATGCACTTGCCGACTGAAAGGCAGAAAAGCTCCAGACACAAAGTGGGATAAATTGGCTCCCTCCAGCTCCTCTCCACCCAGGATGAAAAAGGGCCAAAGGGCAGAGGCAGCTCAATGGCAAAGCAGCAATTACAGGAAGATTTCCCAGTCCCTGGGCTGGTTCCTCTGTTTTGTAGGAGATCACAGAGGCCTCAGCCACTGCTGCCTGTGAGGATCCTGCACACTGCAGGAATTTTACCCGGGGTAATTTTCCTCCTCAGATCATTCCATCCTGTCCTTCCTCTTCTTCTGGCCCTCTGCAAGAGCTGACAGCTTCTCCCAGGCCTCCTCTGTCACCAGTGATGCATTAACTGTCCCCAGCCTTGACTTTTATCCCAGAAAATCCAGTGCCATCACCTGCAGCTCCCGGCTTTCTCTCTCCAGCTCAGTTTTGTCTGCTGGGGGAAGTGCACACGGGTAGATAAGCTCACGCTGGCAGCACATTAATTGCTTTAGAGCAGTCAGAGAGCTGCAGAAGCAACTTCTTGCCGTCCCAGGGGGTGTTTTTCCAGGAACAGGAGCTGGGAGCGAGGAGGAGAACCCTCGGTGCAGCAATCAATGTCTCCAACGCTTTCCAGAGGGGAAGCAATCAGCACCAGCCACAACCTTTACTCCTGAAACTTCCCCGGAGGGAACATTTCAAAGCATCAAAAGGATTTCAACCTGCCCAGCTGCTGCTGAGCCATAATTAACAGCTGCACAGTCAGCTCCGACTGCGCCTGACAAAGCCTCAGCGGCAAATCCTCTCTTTTTATCACACTGCTGGAGTATTTATAGAGCCACAGGCAGGCAGGGGGCAGAGGGAGGAGGAGAGCAGGTGAGCTGCCTGCCAGGGGGGATAACATTTCCTTTCAGCTGCCTGGCCTTTCCTCAGCCCCCGGGAAGCTCCGGGAGGGGTCCTGGGGTGCAGCCTTTGGCTCTGGGGCAGAGCAGCAGCTCCTGGGGCCAGTCCCTGTTGTGTTCCCCTGGGGAATGGTTTTTCCCCTCAGAGTCCCCCTGAAGCCTGTGCCATGCAGTTGGACCCTTCCTCCCTATCTTACCTACTCCTGACCCTATTGGCTCAGGGCCAATATCTTTCCTTGGCCCTAAACCAGATAAACCCCTGTCTCTTCCTGTACTCTCACTCTCTCCTCACTCCCTTGGAACACCACATGAAGAATAAAGCTTGAACTGAAGCTGAGGGATGAGAGCCACCCTTTTGAGATCTTTATTCTGTCTCTATGAAATATATCTCCCTAAAACCCCTGAGAAACTGAGCTAGCTAGAGCCTGGGGGATGGCTAGAGGGAGATTATTTCAGGCAGAGGGAGAATATTTCAAGTCCCCAGATGGAACATTGGCAGCCAGGGCTGGGATCCTCACCAGGAGCCCTCCCACTCCCAGTCACTGCCCTGTCCTGCTCTCATCTGCCTCCTCCAGGAGAGCCCAGCAATGGAGGCCAGGCTGACCTTCCACAGCTGTTACCATGAACTGACCTTGGATTGTGTCACTTGTCCCTCCTCTGTGACATTCACAGCCCCGGGCCTCTTCACAGGGAGTGATATAAAAACAGCAATTCTCCTTGGCAGAGCGTGGGGACAGGAGGGGCTCTGGGGCTGGGAGGGGATGCTGGAGCTGCTGGGATGGGACAGCTGGGCAGGGGCACCCAGCGAGGTCCCAGGTGCTGGAGGGGACAGGGAGGGAGGTTCTGACCCCTGCAAACTGCCGGGTGTCTCTGTGGCACTGTCCCAGCTCTGCCAGCTGCCCAGTGAAGATCCCACTGCAGGATCTCTGCTCTGGGTTGCACCAGGCTGTGCCAAGGAATTGCCAGCACTGGGTTTATTTCCTGCTGTGCCTTTATCACCCCACTGAGACCATAAATGCCCCTAAAGCCTAACTAAAGTAATTTAATTTTCTCCATAAACAGCCTTGTAAAGAAAATTATGGCAAGGGGAAGGGTGGTCAGGTACCAGGAGGTTTTTACTGCCCTGCAGTGCCCCTTTCCCCCTGTTCTGTGGCTGATGTAACTCCCTGGGGAGTTTCCTCATGCTGGGATGGCCTGAGAGGATCCTTGGGAAGAGCTCCTGGGAGCTGCATCCCACCCACACCTGGAGCTCCTGGAGCACCAATATCCATCCCTCCTTGCAAGGAGATCTTGGTTAAACTCCAGCCCCTCTGGCACAGCCTTACCCCAAGGACTGCAAGCAGCCGGGCACACCTTTTAAAATCATTTTTAAATCCATTTAAAGTCATTTTTTCAGCACAAAGAGGCATTTTTCCTGAGCACAGCCACAGGATTCCTTTTCCCCACACTTTATTTACAGCAGTGTCCCGTCCCTGGGCTTCCAAGCCACAGCTCCCTCCAGCAGGATTTCTTTAGGGGGTGGGAATGGGATGATGCTCATGGTCCCTGCCATGGTGGGGGTGGAATGGGATGAGTTTGAGGTTCCTGTCTGTGGCGGGAGTGGAATGGGATGAGTTTTGGGGTCAGGGATGGAATGAGTTTTGGGGTCAGGGGTGGAATGGGATGAGTTTGGGGTCCCTGTCCATGGCAGGGATGGAATGGGGTGAGTTTTGGGGTCAGGGGTGGAATGGGATGAGTTTTGGGGTCCCTTCCCAAATTCCCGGCAATTCCCGGCCCCGCTCGCGGCTCACTCGCGCCCCCCAGCGCCCACGCGGGGCAGGCGCAGCTCCGCCGCCCGCCCCTCCTGGGGACGGATCCCGAGCTCAGCCCCCCTTGAACCCCCTCCCCAAACGCCTTCCCCATCCCGAGCATCCTCCCGAGCTCAGCCCTCCCCAAACCCTCTCCCCACCCCTCTGCCCCATCCCAGCCCCTCCTGCGCGCTCTGACGGCACCAACACCGAACCTGCCCCCGAGCCGCGCTCCGCTGGAAAACTTTCCTCGCCCACAGGGCTACAAAGACTCCTGGAAGTTCAGGTCCTCGGGGTGCGGGAGAGCAGCCTGCTTGTCCCGGCTCTCCCCTCGGTGCCCGCGCTCAGCGAACTGCACGGCATCGTGGATGCTGTGGAAGGCCAGCTGCCCCCCGGCGCTGCCCGCCTGGCCGGCCCAGCCTCCCTCCCGGAGGCGCTGGCGGATGGAAGGGTTGCAGTTGGCCAGGAGCACCTGGACACCGACCCGCTGGTAGTCGTGGTGCGTCTCCTGGAGCACCGAGAGCCCCGCGGTGTCGATGAACTGCATGGCCCCGCAGTCCAGGATGAGCGTGTGCATCTCCGCGCAGGGGGGACCGGCATCCGCCGGGGGCTTCTCCGCCCTCCTCCTGGCCTGCTTCAGGCAGCCAAACCCGGTGCCCCGACAGCCCCCGCTGCTGCCCGGCTCTGCGTTTGTCCTGGCAGCCAGCAGGACAGGATTGACCCCGGTTTTCTGGTACAGCACAGCCTTGAAGTAATCCTTGTTGGCGTAGTAGAGGGAGCACTCGAAGCGGAAGATTTTGACGTTGGCGATGCTGCTGAGCTGTTTGTAGGCGGCCTGGTCCTCGTAGACCTCCCTGTTGCTGACCTTGCCCAGCAGCGTGGCCCGGGGCCGCTGCGTGCGGAAGATGATGCAGAGCAGGGCGAAGCAAACGCCCACCAGGAGCCCCATCTCCGTGGTGAGCAGCGTGGAGCACAGCATGGTGGCCCACCACACCGCCGTGTCCAGCTTGCTGAGCTGCCACATCCTGGGGGTGTCACGGAACCTCCTGAGGCCGCCCCGCAGGTTGACGATGGTGACCACCCCCAGGATGGAGGTCTGGAGAGAGTAGAAGAGCGGTGAGATCCACAGCAGCACCAGCAGCAGCACCAGGGAGGTGACCAGCCCTGAAACCTGGGTCTGGCTGCCCGTGGACTCCTTGAGCAGAGTCTTGGTCAGGGCAGCAGAGCTGGCAAAGCAGTAGAAGAAGGAAGGGATGAGGTTGCACAAGCCGATGGCGATCATCTCCTGGTTGGCGCTGACGGCGTAGCCGTGCTTCTTGCCAAAGATTTCTGCCAGGGACACGGTCATGGCAAAGCCAATGACAGCGATGGGCACGGCGTCCAGGGCCAGGCTGGGGAACAGGCTGACGTCTGGCACCGTGGGTTTCCTGAAGCCGGTGGGGATGTCCCCACACACCGCGGCCCCGTAGCGCCGCTGGAAGTCGAAGTAGTGGGAGGTGACGGTGGCCACGATGACCACCAGCAGCTCGATGGGGACCGGGGCCTTCATCCTGTGCTTGTAGCACTCGTTGAGCTCCTTGACGGGCACTATGATGGCCAAAGCCACCAGGCTGGTCAGCAGGTCGCAGATGTTGGTGTTGTGGATGTACCTGCGTTGGGGAAGATGAAACAGAAAAGCCTTATGATTGCTTGGCAAAAGATTTTGAGAATATGGAACCTCTAAGTGAGGTAGAAATGAAAGCCAGTTTCTATATTTAAGATGCCAAGCCAGTTTCGATATTTAAAATTCCAAGCCAGTTAAAAACTGGAGAAGACAATGGTTTAGCCAGCTGAAGGAGAATATCTTTTGATTGAAAAATACCCTTAACAAATAAGGGGATACCAAAGGTCCAAAGGTGGGAGGGACCCTGCCAAGGTGGCAGGGAAGAAAAAAGGGTTTAGAATATAGGTTTTAGGGTTTAAAATGTAACACAGCATGGTAATGTAGTAATTCTTATAGGCTATATGTAAATTCTATAGGATTTTTGAAGTGGTTGATTGGTGTAAATTAGAATATTCAGCACAAAAGAGATATAATGAATTGTAACAGGAACTCAACACTCTTTTAGCTGTGGCTGGCAGCTGAAGCAAAGCCCTTGGACCCACAACCTGTGCAATAACCCGCCTGTTTCAGGAGCTGCCCTGGACTCCAGAGATCTCCAGAGATCTCTCCTTGCCATCCCTTCCCTCTCTCACATACCTGAAAAGGTCCACCCAGGTGAGGATGAAGGAGCCCACGCCCTCGTGACGAGGGATTTTCAGGCCCAGCAGATATTTCATCTGGGAGGTGATGATGGTGAGGCTGGAGCCAGCCACGAAGCCACCCAGGAGAGGCTCTGACAGGTACACAGCCAGGAAGCCCAGCTGTAAAACCCCCAGCAGGATCTGAAAAGAAAACCACAGCTTCAGCAGGGGTGAGAAGGGCTGGAAGGGGCAGCTGGCAATTTTTGTCACTTTGCTGCCAATTCAGGAGCTCTGGCTACTCTGTGGATGTGCTGAGCATTCCATGTGAGGAATTTGTCTTCAGGAGTAAATCTGGGGTATGGAAAACCAGAGATAGTTAAAGACTTTAACAGTGTAAAAGTGTTTAACAGCATTAAACACTACATTTAATACTTTCCTGTGGCTGGGGATGCCACACAAAAAACCTAAGGAGGTCCCTGCTGCTGCCTCCTCATAGCAGCCCCATCAGAACAGCTCTGGGTATCGCTCAGTTGTGGTGCTCTGAATTTTAGTTGTCCTAGTGGAAAAGCCTGGAATTTCTCAGGGAATTTTAGTTGTTCCAGCAGAAAAGCCTGGAATTGCTCAGTGACAGCTCAGCCCAGGCAGAGGGGACACTGCCAGGGAGCACGGCAGGGCCCTTGAGGGTGGTCCCTGTCAGCCCCAAACGTGCTCCAACTGCCCAGCTGCAGGACTGAGGGGATGGGAAGGTGATTCACAGACCCTTCCCTTCTCTGGCTGTGTCTGATCCTGAGGGTGTCTCAGACACATCCAAGGACCTGCCTGTCCCAGGGAGGAGAGCAGCCCCCACTCAGCTGTGTGGGAAATGGATTTGCAGAGGATTCTCAAAGCCTGACAGAAGGCTCACACAGTCTTGTGCATCTGTGTGCAAACTTTGAGATAAGAAATGCTGACTGAGAAATGCCACAGAATGGGACAGACATTGCTGAGAGAGAAATGGAACTGGAAATCAGTTTCAAAGGGTGGCCTTGCAAATAAGACTAGATACTTTGGAGAAATAGAACTATGAAAGGTGCATTGTAGTAGGACCCACGTGGGGTATTTTTAGATTATTTATTTTTAGGGATTTACAGCATTGTGTGGCAAAAGCTGGTAGGCTAAAAAATGCTTATAATGGATTGTAATTGGGAAATAGTTTGGTTTCTGATTGTGATGGAGTGAATTGTAACATCTGTACTGTCTCACCCTTCACATGAGACTGAAAATGGAATAAAAGTTTTTAAAACGCCTCTCAGTTGCCCCATCTCTGGGTCAGAAAAGGGCATAATCCGACACAGCTGTGTTTGCATTCTAAAATCACTGCACTCACAAATACTCAGGGGCGTCAGGGTCTAGAAATGTTTCTTGGGACTCTTAAAAGTCTGAACCAACACTCAGAGATCTCAGAGAAACTCCTAAGAGGAAACAGCACAGGAGTGAACATTAGTACCTGGTAAAGCCCCACCAGAAAGCTCAAGGACAGGGCCACGGTGATGGCGTAGCAGCTCCTGTCACAGGCCTCTGTCCCGTTCCTGGGGGAGCTGGAGTTGTCCCCGAGGGCAGCACTGGTGTCCCCATACCCTGCCAGCTGCAGGTGACGTGTCACCGACTGCCCCACCATGAGGCACAGCACCCCGAAGGAGCCCACGCTGGTGTGGCGCGACGTGGCCGTGGCGGCGTAGATGATGTTGCAGAAGAAGTTGGTGTAGATGCCGTAGATGGGGTCCTGGTTGGCCAACAGGGAGTAGGAGATGGACTGGGGGATGGCCACGATGCCCACCAGGAGCCCCGAGATCACATCCCCCAGCAGCTGGCTCCTGGGGCTGTACTGGGGCAGCCACTCCAGCACCGGGAGCAGGCGGCGCAGGAACGCGCTCAGGCTCCGCGGGCTGCACCTGCAGGCAGCCCTGGCCCTCTCCAGGATGAGCTCCCTGCTGCTGGAATCTCTGGGCTCGTGCTCCTCCAAGCTGATAAAAGTGGCAGGAGCCTCCTGTGGCCTGAGGGAGTCTTTGCTGGGCGCTGGCTCCTGGCTGGACGTGTCCTCCATGGCCCCAGGGGAGCTAAGGCAGGAGAGCAGGCAGGCGTGAGGGGTCTGCTGGGATGGCCTGGGAGGATCCTTGGAGAGAGCTCCTGGGAGCTGCATCCCACCTGCACCTGGAGCTCCTGGAGCACCTGGAGCACCAATATCCATCCCTCCCTGCAAGGAGATCTTCGGTCAGTTTAGCCCCCGTGACACAGCAGGCACGAGCACAAGGGGCTTTGCTTAGCTCCAGGGCTTCTGGCATGGATAGATGGATAGATAAACAGATAAATAAATAAAGGGAAATAACCTCAGACAAATCAAACAAAAGCATTTTCCCAAAGCTGATTTGTTTGTTGTCACTTATGGACTTGATTAACCCCATTCCCCTAATCAGAGCTACAGAGCCCCCTGTGCTCCTTCCCCATCCCTCTTGTTTTGAAACAGGAACTCCACTGAATTTCACTGAAATTTCACTGAATTTCCACTGAATTTCAATGAAACTAAAACTCCTTCAAGAACTCTGACTGCCGTCAAGACACTTACTTAGGCAAAAACTTATTTTGGAAATGTTAAGATATTCCAAGGGATACTTTAGGAACCGAGATGTGGGTAGGGGAGATAATTTGCAAATTAATTTTTCCTTCAGCATTACATAATTTTAAATTGCATTAGTGGCTTGATTCAACCAGGGACTCCATCTGCAGAAGGAAACCATCCTCCTTTTTCAGGCTGTTAAAGTAACAGAGACCTTCCAGAGCCACTCCAAGTTAAAATGCAGCTGCAATAAAAAATGATTTTTGTGACAACCGAACAACAGAGAGAGAAAAACACTCCTGAGGGGAGACCCAGAGTTGCTGTGGTTTGGAGCTGAACTGGGATGAGGAGAAATCCCATTCCCCTGCACACGTCACCAAACCTTACCTCTGGCTGCAAATTGGGGTTTCCTCACCAGCTGGAGCTTCTCCCCTGGGGACAGAGCTGCCTGCACCTCACAGTACCCCTGGGCAGAGGAAAACCTGGCCCATGTGCCACTTCCCTCGGGATCTGGGCTCCTCAGCCAAGCCATGTCTCTCTTTTATCTCTATCCAGCTGCTGGAAACGGTGCAGCCGCCAACCAGAGCCCGTGTTTGGAAAACAAACACCATCCTGAGAGAGTATTTTGGCTGACAACTTGGTCTGGACACCAGGAATGATTGAAGGGGCTTAGAGAAGTGCTCCTGCCCAGATAAGAGGATTGCTTGGATCTGGAGAAGTGTTTGCTAAACAAGGGGAAGGATGGAAAGAAACCTCCCTGCTCTGCCCCTCTCTGAACTGAGCGAGCTCAGGTCCTGCTGGGCTTCCCTGCTCAGGGTTTCATCTATTCTGGACAAGTTTTGTGCCAAAATCCAAGAGGCAAAGCTCGTTCCAGAATGATTTTCCTTTCCTGGTAGTTTTTCCAGGTAGAGGCTGTGTAAAGCAGAGAGCAGGGATAGGTTATTTTGGGGAGACAGCAGAACTTTGGGTGTGCCAAACCTGCACAATTCACCTTTTGCAGAGCCTTTCAGAGAAGGGGTTTTGCTGTGCAGAAACACAGCCAGGAAAAGAGCAGGGCTGCGTTATTTGGTAGGTAAAGGTGAGCAATTGCACCAGCAGCCAGGAAAAAAGGGCTGTTCATCACCCTGAAGGGACAGAGCAGCCTCACAAACAGCAGCTGGAAGTGCTGTGCCCTTGAGAGCTGTGCCAGCCACCTCCACCAGAGCTGCCAGCACTCAGTCCCCCTCCCCTGGCTCTGCCTCCTCCTTCTCCATCCCTTTTCCACTGACCTAGGCCAGATCTTGCTGGATGTGGCATGCCTGGTGCAGCTGGATAAGCTCCTGCCACACAGGCACCTTGGCCTTTCCTTGCATTCCCAGAGCTGCAGCAGGGATGGAGAGGTGGAATTTCCACAAGGTTTGGGTGCAGATGCTGGGGACACAGCCTGAGGGAAGAGAAGGGGGGAAGCAGCATCCTGAGCTACATTTATCTCATCAGGGCACGCCTGGAGCTCAGTAATTGGGAGTAAATAAATAAGAAACATCCGTGTTCTCTGGCAGCAGGAGAAAATGAGAGCACATGGTAGGGAGGCAGCTGCTCGATGGTTTTATCTATTTATATCTTTTTTTTTTTTCTCTGCCAATCCTCCACAGCTCATGTATTTTCAGGTGCAGCGTTGAGAGTTCCCCTTTCCCTTCCCCTGCTCTCAGTGAGACTCACTTTCCATGGCCTTGTCATTCCTCCTGTCCTGAAAAATGATCCTTTCACACACTTTGTAATTGTTCCTAGTTATTGGAAATTTGAATACAAGAAAGGGGAGGAAAAAGCTCTAGGGGATAGAGTGGAGTAAAAATATGGAGACACATTTCTATTTCATACTGAATTTTGTTCTTTGGCCTAGATGATGTGGTCTTTACTCACTCGTTCTTTTTCCATCTTCTTCCCTAGCAAATGACCCAAATTTCCATTTTCTCCATGAATCCTTCATGGTGAAATTCACTGAAGAAGTGATGAGTCAGCCACTGAAGAGCTGGCCAGGCTGGACTTTTAAGTCTGATTGTTCCCTGGGATGAAACACAGCTGAGCACAATCCACCTTTGGGTTTGATCTTATTGAGGAAGATCCAGCTCTGGATCTCTGCCCTGCCCACCCCAAAATGGGGTGAAGCACTTTTTCCCACATGGCAGGATTTAGGTTACCTCAGCCTCCAGCCTGCTGCCACTGCTTTTCCTTCCAAATTCCACCCTCATTTATATATCCTGGAGCTCTTTTATTTGTTAAGCCCTGACATAGCCCTGACATTCCCCTGTCTGAGGTTTCTGCCTCCAAACCCTCCCTGCCATCCTCCCCTGGAGCTTTTTGCACTGCTCTGTTCCTTACCTGCCTGCAGTGCCTGTGGGATGGATGGATGGATGGATGTTAAATTATTCCCACACCACTCCAGGAATAAAAAACTTTGGATTTCCTGCTCTGGAAAGCAGAGGGGGCTGTGTCAGTGCAGGCAGGGTCCTGTCTCCACCTGCATTGCCCAAACCCACCCGTGCAGCCCAGCCTTGCCCAGGATGGAGCTGGACGTGGAGTGAGTTTATAGTGGCAATAAAGGAGAAGCCTTGGAGATGCTTTTGGAAACAAACTGTTCCAGCTGCCCTGACCTTGCACGGGGAAGGCAGCACGGCCTTGGGTGCCTCAAGGTCACCTGGAGTTCCCTGGTGGGTTTCTCTTTTTTTGTGATGTGTTTCCCCACAGCCCACATGAAACTTTTTGTGTTTTCTGCCTTTGCCTCACCTCATCCAGAAAAAGGAATTCCAGAGGTGTCCACAGTGTCACCAAGGGTGTTTTAAAGCCCCTCTGCTGGCAGGGAGGACAGGGAAGGCCCACTGCCAGGATTTCCAGCACAGAGAACCAGCGGGGACAAGGAGCTCGAGAACTGCAAAAAGCATGGAATATTTTAAAGGAAAGTATGGAATATATTGAAATAGATATTTGAGTATTTGGGAATTTGAACACAAGAAAGGGGAGGAAAAAGCTCTAGGGGATAGAGTGGAGTAAAAATGTGGAGACACATTTCTGTTTCATACTGACTTGGAACCCAGCCCAGGATATTTGGCATCGTTAGGGGGGTGAGGACCTGGGTGCCCAGAAAAGCTGCCCCAACCCTGGAAGTGTCCAAAGCCAGGCTGGACAAGGCTTGGACCACCCTGGGATAATGGAAGGAGTTTGGAATGAGATAATCTTCCAACTCAGTGAAGAATTCTCTCTTAATACCTGACCTAATCTCCTGCCACATGACAAGACTGGATCTTCCATCAGATTTTAAAGAGAAGGAAAAGCTTTTCCCAGCACTCAAACATTGGTTTGACAAGGCTGGATCTCCCATCAGATTTTAAACAGAAGGAGAAGATTTTTCTCAGCACTCAAACATTGGTTTGACAAGGCTGGATCTTCCACCAGATTTTGAAGAGAAGGAAAAGATTTTTCCCAGCACTCAGACACTGGGATGCTGTCACAGGCTGTGGTGGGAGTCAACAGGTTTGGGAAAAGGGAAGATGAAGGTTCATCCTCAGGAAGTGCTGCACAAGCTGCACCAAAGTGCTCAGAAGTTTGTGTGGGAGGGCTCTGAGTGGGTGGGACCCTGAGACACCTTTTCCCAAGCAGCCCCCAGACCCAGAGGATGGGCTGGGGGGTCCCACCAAGTACAGGAGCGTGGAAGGCAAGGATTAGTTAATCCTTAGGTTAATCCCAGCTAAGGCAGAGCCCAGGTCAGTGTGCTGCTGGCTGGACCTGGCTCTCTCAGCCGTGGCCCAGACTCGTTTTGCTGGAGGCTGTGGCTGTTCTCTGCTTTCCAGGATGAAGCTCCTGGGGGCATTCCCCAGAACCCCAGTGCTCCTTCTGCTCTCCTGGCACTGACACAGAAAGTGCAGCCTGTGCACGGAGGTCCCCTGAGGTAAAAGGCATCCTCAGGTAAAGGCTGAGCCAGAAAAGTCTTTTCCATGACTCAAGGACACATTTGCAGATAGAATGGCACGGGAACTGCCCAGAACTGCCCTCACAGCTGCTCACAGGTTTTTCTGGCTCTTACCGGCTGTGACCTGAGCCTGGGATGGAATCACAGAATCAAAGGGACCCACAGGATCATCCAGCCCAGCTCCTGGCCCTGCACAGCCCCAACAATCCCACCCTGAACATCCCTGGCAGCGCTGTCCAAGCTCTCCTGGAGCTCTGGGGCTGTGCCCATTCCCTGGGGAGCCTCTGGGGGAAGAACCTTTCCCAAAATCCAACCCAAACCTGCCCTGGCACAGCTCCAGCTCCTTGGCATGGTTCATTCCCTGGGGAGCCTGGGGAGCCAGCACCCTCTGGGGAAGAACCTTTCCCAAAATCCAACCCAAACCTCCCTGGCACAGCTTGATTTATCTCAAGGAACACTGAAACACACAGCAGCAATTTTGCAATGCTGAGTATGAAATACTCAGGCGCTGTAACTACACCTATTGTAAAGTACAAGTAGCATCCAAACCTGGGCATTTCCTCACGTCAGGAATTCAGTGCTGGCCCACAGGAGGGTGCTGCTCCCCGGCACACGGCTCATCACTGTCCCCACACGCTGATGAAGGTCATTAATGCCACCACAAACCCCGTCCTGGCTGCACCTTGAGCAAACAGGGCAGGGACTCAGCATTCGAACACAAAATTCACAAATTTTTTTGTCCTTTCTGTCCAAAATTCACAGCTGCAGCATCTTCTAAGGCAGGGCAGTGAGCTTTGTCCACCTTGACTGTCTCTTCTCCTCCTGAGCAAAGCCAGGCTGGATGTGGGCCTGAGATTTCTGAGGCTGAGAGGATTTTTTAGCTCACTAACAATTCCCAGCTCTTTCCCAAGGGAAATCTTCTCAACAGGTTTCTTTCTCAAAACAACCTCATGTAAATAAATACCTTTTCTCAAAACTTTTTGCTCAGCTGGTGTTTTTCTGCTTCTGTTGTTTAACCATTGGAATTAGAGAGGTGTCATTCCTATTCACCAATCATTTCATTTTGTATTGTAACATCTTATAAATAGCAGGAAGAATGGAAAAATGAAGCCTTCTGATTTTCTTTGGGAATTCCTGGAGTTTCTTCGTGTCCAACTGCGACAGCTGGACAAGGGGCAGGGGGTGATTGGGAACTGGCTCATCCCAGGGGCAGCCTGGGTTTGTCACTGGTGTCACCAGGGCTCAGTGCTGGCCCAGGGTGGTGTCACCCACCCACCCATGAGCAGCCACCACCCCTGAGGGCTCTGCTGCCCTCCCAAAGGGCCTGGCCAGGGCGCAGGGATGGGTAAAGAATGGCCTGAAATTCAGCCAGGGCCAAGGCAGGGTCCTGCACCTGGGGAGGAACAACCCCATGGGGCAGCACATGGGGGGAGCAGCTGGGACAGCTCTGGGGAGAAGGATTGGGGGGTTCTGGGGACAAGGAGCTGTCCCAGAGTGTCCTGAGCAGAGCCCAGAGAGAGGATGGGGATATTCCAGAATATCCTGGGGATATTCCAGAGCTGTCTGGACACTCTGCAGTGCCCTGGGATGTGGAGGTGGCACCAGGGACCCTCTGAGGCCTCTCCCAACCTCACCAATCTTGTGACCAAGCATTTAGTTACGTGACAATAACAACAACAAAACCTCCATAAATCTCATCTTTTAATTGTGCTGAAGAAACCCCAATGATTTTGACCAGATTGGACAGAAAATTCTCATGCTAACAAATCTCCAGAGACAAAAAGGCACAGGAACAGTTAAAAACAACAATGGGTACAGCTCAGACAGGGCAGGGGAGCCACCAGCAGGCAGAGGTGGACACAGGACAGGAGAAAACCTCTGACAAAATCAAATTTTCCCCACAAACGTTTCTTGGTGAGCCCAGCAGTGAGGGAGCTGTCCCCACACTGGGCATGGGGACAGTCCTGCCAGCAGGGGTGGCACAGCTCCCCCAGCCCCACTGCCCAACTGTGGGATTTTAGATCTTGTTTTTACTGCACAGACAAGTCACAGCAAAAAATGAAGTGATCTTTTCCACACACTCCACGATTTCCCCACATTTTACCCCAATAACACATTAATTATTTCATAAATAATTTCAGATTTGCTGACCAACAGGATCTGGCCCAATCCTGAGGTCCTGTCTGGTTAAACTGATTCTCCAACAAACTCCAGGCACATTTTGCCATTTTGTTCATTCTCCAGAAAATTCTTCACGACTGCCTAAAATCATTCTGAATTTTCAATTATTAAAAAATCATACCCCAGAACGTACCAAGAACATACCAGAGATGGTCAGGAACACAAAAACTAAAGACTCAAAGCATCATGTGCTCATCATTAAAAAATGAGGTTTTACCTCTCCTTAACCATGTTTCAATTGCATTTCCAATATACACAAAATTTTCTTCTTTAAAAAAATCAGATATAAAAAATTGGACCCAAGTTCAACAAAATGTCTCCTATCTACATGTGGGATCTTTAGATCATTTGGGAGCTGCACTAAGTGCTGTCAGAGCTGGGATTCAAATATTGAAGCAGTAATTTTACCTCAAAGAATTTTTGGTTCTCCATCCAATGCTGAAGTATTGGATGAATTTGCACATCAAAGAATACCATTATGCCTTAGCTTATAGCATCTCTAGAAAATAAAATAGACAGGCACTAATTATGCAATGAACTAAATATATATATTAAATATTTGCCATTTTACCTAACCACAGGCCTTGCTTTTAGCACTGCAGTGATCTCAAAAGAAAAAGCAAGGCTCAGAATTATTTCCACTTCAGACAGAATTTGAGTGAAATTATAAAGATCAGGTTGATTTTCACACGAGCAGCTAATCCTCCAAAGGCTTATAAAGATGATGACCCCGTGTAATTAATTCTTGGGATTTAACGAGGTCATTCCCAGTGCAAAGCCTGCACTCAAGGCAGGATCCCTCCTGTCTGTGCCAGCAGGGAATTGCAAATCCTTGTGATGTGGAGAAATGCACCAATATTGGAGTGACATCAATATTGGAGTCCCACAGCATCATCCCACTCTCAGCTGAGGACAATCTCAGTGATAAAAATACAAATACAAAACCCCAGCATGGCAAGCAGGAAGGAATATTTGCATGAGCAGCACAGGAATATTTGCATCACAACTTCATCAGCTTAGAAATGTCCATGAAAAAAAATTAATTAAAAAATGTCAATTACCTCAAGCATTTAATCACTTTTCCAAAGCAGGTGGAAAAACCCCAACCCACAGCAGAAGATAATGCCCTGAAATGGATTTTTGTCTGAAGTTTCACCCTCAGCTGGAGCTAGGACAGAGTTCCCCAGCCTCACACAAGGCTCTGGGCATGGCTGAAACTCAGGATGTTTTCCTGCCTGCAATTCTCACCTCTGCTCCTCTGCCCCACCAGCAGTGGATTTTTAACCTCAGCAGAAATAAGCAGAGAAAAAAAAAGTGGCTGAGATTTCTCCCAGAAGGGAGCACCTTCCATGGCTGCAGCTCTGAGATTAAAATTAGACAAAAATAAAGAACCATAAACCCCCAAAATCCCTGATTTTCACACAGGCAGCTCGTGCCACACTCACTGTTTTGCACAACACCAAATCACAGTAATGCCATCATAAAAACACCTCCAGGTTATCTGTGCTTCCTGGGCAGCACAAACCCTCTGCCAGCCCCAAACCAGGCTCCAGCAGAGCCCCCAGCCCTGGGGGGTTTGGGGTGGTTTTACACTCATTTTGCTGCTCAAGAGCTTTGGCTTTATCAAAAGATCACAAAAACCCAGCTGCAGGTTATGGGAACACCAAAACACACACAGCTCCTCCTGTTTACAGCCAACACTCAGGGTCTGGCAGCAAAACACAGAAAAGGGAGGTGGAGGTTGGTCCTGCAGGGTTTGGGAGCCTAAAGGAAATCATCACCACTAAACCTCAGTATAAACCCAAAATAAACACCTCGTGCCCACTGCAGTGCCTGCCCCTGCTCTGGGGACTGGAAATGGTTTTTGTGCTGAGAGGAATGACAGATTTGTCTTTACAAACCTGCTGGTGGATAAAACCAGCACTGAGAGATAAGAGAAACAACAGGAAGGGTTCCACTGATGGATGAATGGAAAAGAGGAGATTTGCCTTTATAAACAAACCGTGGATTTGCTGATCAATGAAATTGGATATTGAAAGATGAAAGAAACAATGGGGAAAACTCATAAATCGCATAAGAATTAAAAATTAGGGGTGGTTATACATTAAAAGGTGAATCTTTGGCCTTAGGCACTCCGGGAAGTCTGCACCTCTCAAGTGCCTCAGCCAGTGGGGAAAGGGAGAGGGAAATGGGGGCAGGAAATTGGGATAAAAAGGAGGCTGCACCCTCCAAAAATCTGACAGACCCCAGGGGAAATGCCCCATGGCCTCTCCCTTTATTCCAATACACTAAAATGACTCCTCTGTCTCCTGTTTGGACATAAACCTCTGGCATTTGTGGATTAATTTTCCTAACAGTGTCAAAACACTCAGACAAGTGAAACATTTCTTAGTACAGCTGCCTGAGAGGAGCTGACACCCCTGAGCCACAGCAGCAGCACAGGAGGGAAAAAAAAACCAGAGAAAAACAGAGCCTGGAATTCAGCAGGAGAGTGCTAAAGAACATTTCCACAACAGCTGAGTCTGAGAACGTTCATTTCCATAATGCTCTGTTGTTGTCATTAATGAACGTGCTAATGATCTCTTAATTCCTCATTTAGACTGATAATTGCTGATTGGGACGTTGGGGAATAGAGCTGAGCTGATTTACAGCAGCTCCCAGCCTGGCCTGGCGTTCTGCAGGTTGCACCTGGGAGGAGCATCCCTGCTCCAGACTGATGGAAAACCCAAACCCAACCCCTCTGAGGGTCCCTCTGCCCAGAGTTTACAAATTCAGGGGATGAGGGAAGCGGGAATACTTCACAGGGAGCAGTGAGTGTGGCAGATTTCCCCTTAAAACACCTGCCACATGCCTACCAATGTTCATTTAAAGCAGTAAAAGGCAGGAGAGCCCTTGACAGGACAGGACTATCACAAAAGGATGAAAAGCACAAATTCAGCTGCTGCATCCATCACACAGCAGCAAAATACGTAAATAGATGGAATTCCTTTATAAAACAAATGCGTTAGAGGAAAAGTTCCCAATCAGTGATCCCCAATTCCTAAAGATAAAATTGGATTGCTTTAAAGGCTCCATAAAACAAGTGCAAGCAAAATGTGCAGCTTGCCAGTAGGCTCAAATCAGACTCATGCCACTGCTAAAAAACGATTCCAGGCCTAAAAGGGCTGAACCCCACAGTTCTAAGAAATTCCAGCCATAGGAAGCTTTAATCTCCAGTTAATTCCCAAGAACTCCCTATTGCACTGAACTCTCTGGCAAATTGCTTTTATTTCAGTTCCCTTTTAGCCAGGGCAGCATGAATTAATAGCTATTATTAATTAATAATAATAATTAATAATAATAATAATAATTAATGCTATGACCCCTGGATGTTATTTTAAATAAGAACACTAAAAGTATTTCTTTTGGTTGCCTGGCTGCTTTTGCTGTTGCATTTTAATAGTTTCTTGTGTTTTGCTGGAAATGGAATTTGGAGGCTGCACAAACAGCACTGAGGCCAAATGCAACGTGCTCCAGTTTATCTTCAGCACATCTTTTAGATATAATCTAATTTAATTACATGAAAAAAATCATTTTATGGCTGTTTTATTGTGCTTTTATGTAAATAAATACCCAGGAGCCACAAATACACATCCCACTAGTTGTGGGAAGTGGGTCCTTTTTGGAGTTAACATTGCCATTCCTGGCACAGGTAGGAATGGATTAACAAACCCATCTTTTAATAAACACAGGTTTGGAACTCTGTTACACAAACCCGTGCATGGTCACAGGTGAAAAAAAATCTCCACCTGGGCAGCATGGAAAGAACAAGGGAGAGAGGGAAAAAGAATCACCCAGAGCAGTTTTTGTTCAACTTTTGTCCTACCTGTGGCTGACCTGCCCTGAACTCTTCTGGGCAGCAGCTCCTTCCTCCTCTCCCTGTGCCCTGCCCATGTCCCAGGGCAAAGGGGTGAGAACAGGGAGCTGCAGGAGGGCAGGAACATTTGCAATTAAAAAAAAAACCCAAAACCAAACAAACAAGCATTTGCAACCACAAATAAAACGTTTGCAACAACCCCGTGCTGTCCTTTGTCATCAGCACTTTTAGTGCTTCTAGCCCTCTGGCAAAACAGGAGTTAAAAATCAGCATTTAAAAACTGCATCAAGGGTTCTGCTCAAAGTTCCAGAGATTCTTTCTGACCATGTGAACAAACTGTGCTGCAAAGGGAATCCCCAGGCCATGGCACTGCCACCCCTGTGGGACAAACCTGCCCACCCAGGGGCTCCAACAACTCCACACAAAACAGGTTTGGTTAAAAATTGAAATACAACCTGAAAATATAACCCTGCTCACTGCTTTTATACAGCTCAGCCCAATCCTCTCTGGCAATGCCAATTCAGGGATTACAGCTCCCCAAACTGCACAAAGGATGCAGGAATAAAAATGTCCATGCAGGAGGTTATGGCAGCAAAGGAGAAACTCAGCAGAATTTGGGATTCATCTCCTTCATAAACAAACCTTGAGCTGAGGCAGAGCAATTTTTGTGGGGTTTGATGGCTGCAGGTTTTTCTCAGTGACACACAGAGGGCTCTTTGCTCACCAGTGCCAATTCTAGGACATGGAATGGGTGGAGACCAGCGAGGTTTTCCTTTTCCAAGCTGTGCTCCAGCCACCCCTCACCTCCCCCAGCGCTGCTCTGGTGTCCTAAAAAATGCAAAAAGTTCAGTGAACACAAAAAGGACTCATCTTCCTGCTGCCTCATCCTTCTCTGAGGCTCCAGGGTGAAGTGATCCATGACATTCAGCTTTCACAGAAAGAAGAGAATTGTTACTGGTCCTTGCTCAGAAAAAAAAACAAACCAAAAAAACACCCAACAAAACAGTTTAAACTCAAGACATCTTTCTATTTAGTAAACATTTCACAATTCATATTGGATTTTATGCCTTTTTTTTTGGCTTCCGACTCATTATTTTTGAATTGTTGAGGATGAGAATATTATCTGTACACAGCACCTTTCCCTTTTAAAAAGCTGTGAAGCACCTGAAATTCAGATTGTAAACTCCTCTGGGAGGAAAGCACCCTCTTCCAGGGATGTGTGCTGTGTGTAGCTGGCATTCAGGAAAAGCTGTTAATCTCCCAATTTTGCCTTCACAATTGTATTCTACTGCTGTGAGGAAAGAGAATCTCTTCCCACCCTTGTATTTCAGCATGAAGAGCAGGCACTCTCCACTTCCATGTAATTTAAAATCAAAGTAAAAAGCTCTATGTACACTGAGCTGGTAAAAAATAAAAAATCAGGAAAGAATTTTCCTGGTTTTTCAATGGTCTGTGCATTCCTATTGCAAAAAGTCCAGGACAGAGCAAAGGGTTTATAGACAATAAATTCATGTACAAAATCTGTGTGACATGGACACTTTGGGCAGATGTCGGATAATCTATTTGTCCCTTTTCACTTTGGCGCCTGTGAAAAAAACTGCCTAGAAGGGACTTCTTTTGGTTAAAAATAAAGAAGTAGGTATTTTCCATATCTAATGTTCACAGTTCTAAAGAGCTCCTAAATATTAGGAAAACAGTTGACTGACCATAAGAATGAATCCGACTTCTAAAGAGTCATCTATGAAAAGGAAAAAAAATCATTAAAATCAAGCTGGAGAGGCAGCATTTCCATGGGCACAGGCAGGTCAAGGCCTGTGCAGAAATGAGATAACCATGCCCTTGTGGCCTGGCTGAACCAGGAGGCAGTGCCAGAACCTCTGGAGGTGAGAGGTGCTTGGTTTGAAGATATTCATTAAGATATTTCCCTGCATGTTTAGATTTGATTTCTCTATCTGAGATTCAGGGAAAATCAAGCACTGCCCAGTGAGGGCAGAGCAAACAGTCCCTGGCAGGCATTCCTTGGCAAACACGAGGGCGTGGTGATGGAAAGCAACGCCAGGATGAGGGATGAGAAAGGAGTTGCCTCATTCTTCAGCTGGACAGGATGTCCAGACTACCCCAAAATTCCATCCACAAGGACAGGCTTGCAAAAAAGATTTGATCACAGCTTAAGAGTGGAAGTGAGACACAGAAAGCTCCAGAGAGGGGACATGAGATGAACGCCGACTTAAGATTTGCAGATTGGCCACAATCAAGTGGAGAACCGCCTTCATTCAGTACCTCCCATGGAATCACTCCCCTGGCAGGTAAATCCAGAGAGATTGCACGGCCCCAGCGTGCTGGCACCACCCTGCCCTGCCACCTGAGCACACACACATCCACTGCACAGACACACGGACATGTTCTCCCGGGCTTTGCTCCCATCTCTGCCTTCCCAAGCTAGTTCTTGGAAGCACCGCGCCCCTGCATGCCCAGGGCAAAGTCCACGGCCTGGTGCACGCTGTGGAAGAGCAGGTGGTCCTCCCCCTCTTTGAAGAACTCCCCCCGGAGCAGGGAGCTCCTGACGGAAGGGTTGCACTGGGCCAGCAGCACGTGCACATCGATGTCCCCGTAGTCCTTGCAGACCTCCTTGAGCGTGCGGATCCCGGCCGTGTCCAGGAACTGCACGGCGCAGCAGTCGATCACTATGGTGTGAAACCCCACGGGTTCCCACCCAAAATCCACGGGGACGCCGCCCTGCTTGTCCCCAGAGCCCGTCTCCTTCTCCCTGAGCATTCTTTTCTCTGCTTTCCTCTTGGCCGCCTTCACCCCCACGGGGTTGACCCCGGTTTGCTTGTAGAGGGTGGATTTGAAGCACTCCTTGTTGATGTAGTAGAGGGGGGCTTCGAATCGGAACACCACAACCCCGGGCTTGGTTTGGAGGTTCTTGTAGGCAGACAGGGACTCGTAGGTCTCCAACTCAGCCACCCAGCCCAGCAGCGGCGCCTCAGGCCGCTGGGTCCGGAAGATGACACAGAGCATGGAGAAGCAAACCCCCACCAGGAGCCCGATCTCGGTGCTGATGAGCGCCGTGGCCGCCATGGTGACCCCCCAGATGACCGTGTCCACCTTGCTCAGGTGCCACATCTTGGGCAGGTCCCTGAACTTGCGCAGGGCCCCGCGGAGGTTGACGATGGTGATGACGGCCAGCACGCATTTCTGCAGGGAGTAAAACAAAGGGGCGATCACCAGGAGGACCAAGAGGATCACCAGGCTGGTCACCAGGCCGGACATTTGGGTCCTACAGCCCGTGGACTCCTTGACCAGGGTCTTGGCAAGGGCTGCGCTGGTTGTGAAGCAGTGGAAGAAGGAGGGGATGATGTTGCAGAAGCCAATGGCGTACATCTCCTGGTTGGCCCTCACGGAGTATCCGTGCTTCTTGGCAAACATCTCCGACAGGGACACGGTGATGGCAAAGCCAATGATGGCAACGGGGATGGCATCCAGGGCCACGCTGGGAATCAGGCTCCAGTCTGGGGGGCGCGGCGGCAGAAACCCGGTGGGGATGTGCCCAGAAATGCTGGAGCCGTAGGTCTCTCTCAGCTTCCCAAAGTGAGAAGCCAGAGTGGCCGCCACAACCACGAAGAGTTCCACTGGAACCGGAGCCTTGAGCTTGGATTTGAAGCGCTCGTTGAGCTCCTTGGCGGGGACAAGAACCAGGAAGCACAGGAAGCTGGTGATGAGGTCGCAGATGTTGGTCCTGTGGATGTTCCTGAAGATGTTTATCCAGGTGGTGATGAGGGAGCCGACGCCCCCGCTGCGAGGAATGTCCAGGCCCAGCAGGTACTTGACTTGTGAGGTCAGGACGGTGATGGAGGCCCCTGTGACAAACCCACTCAGCAGCGAATCCGAGAGGTACACGGACACAAAGCCCACCTGGAAGAAACCCATGGCCACCTGGAAGGAATCAACCACACACAATGTGTCAGGGCACAAATCCTGCAGATTTTGTCAGCTGGGATAAAAAAAAAAACAATGTTGTGCACGGCCCTGGAGGGTGAGGCATGGTCTGAGCAGGGAGAAAAGTCTCCAGTATTCAAACCAGGCTTTTTGGGGTCTTCATGCCCTGAATAAATGTTTATTGTTTGTTCTGCTAATTATCCTGGTGAGGGAAAAAAAACCCAAAAAAAACCCTAGGAAAAAAACCCAAACCCCACATTTGAAATACTGTCTGCTTTTGCCATTTCTCTTTCAGTTTCTGTAAACTCTGTGAACTTTGCAAGGATCTGAAACTTTTCTGGTGGCCTTTGTCTGGAGCCTTACACTGGAGTTCAGGGCCTGCAATAAAAACCTCAGCTTGTGGGGTAACAACTGTCCTTTGCACTGCAGAAAAGTTTGGTGCCTCTGACTCAGAAAGTCTGTGAGCTGCAAACTCCCCTGCTGCAGATCATAAAAATAGAGATAATCCTCTGCTGCAGATCATAAAAATAGAGATAACTGGGAACTCCATGAGAATCTCAAAGAATTGCTGAAGAGAAGGCAGGTCTGGGACCTGGACTGGCTGAAATCAGCTCACAGCTCTCAAAAAGCCTCCCTCATAGCCTTGATAATTAATTCAAGGTTGCTTTAAGTGTGAAACATTAACAATAATTTGCTTACCTAATTAGGCTCTATTAACTGGTGTGGGATTTGCTTTTAATGATTATAAAGTTTCTGACACAAAGAATATGTGATTTTGATTGAGAAAATAAATTTGAGGGTGTTGGCCTGTAGCAAATATGCCTAATATCCAGAGGGACTGAAGAAAAACTAATCTGATTTCTTCAGATAAAGAAACCTAATTCTATTTGTACTTGCCAAGAGTATTAAGTGCAATTCACAACTCCAAAACTGCACCCATCCCACAGGGATGAAAGATGAAACCCAAAATCCAGTGTGGGCTGGGAGGCCCAGAATATTTCTGACATAACTCAACATGAACTTGCAGTACAAAAAGCTCCAGGTTGTGTCCAAAACCTATGTTTCAAAGTATCCCAAACAAGTTTTGTTCTCCTCCCAGATATTTTGAATGGTGGCCACCCTGGACAGGTGAGAACAAATGAATGTGAACTGACAAACTCAAATACCACAGCTCTGCAGCACTGCCAAAACCAATCCCATTCTGGTTAATATATAAAACTTTAAAAACAATGATATCTGCTTTAATTTAGGCAAGCAGTGAGTTCTAGAAAACAAGTAGAGGTATATAAATATAAAATATATTGTATCCTCTCAGTAGAATCCTTTCCATGCAATATCATTTTTTTTTTGGCTTCAAATGGGCAAACAGCAAATTTTTAAAAGCACATTTACAGATAAAAGGAAACTGGAGATACTTTTACTGTCCAAATTTTTCTTTGTTAAAGGTAAATGATTAAAGAGTGGAATTAGGAGTTAATGCACCACATTTTGGCCCGATGAAATGGGGTCTAATGCAAAAAAAATAAACAGAGCTTCAGGCCTTAGAGAGGAAGGAGATGAGCAAACCTTGAGAGCTGGAGGTGAAGTCCCCAAAAGAGAAACAATGGAGGCAGGAAAAGCTGTTAAAAAGTGGGGAGAGCACCCAGAGCACCAGAGGAATTTCCTGTACCACAGCCACCTCCAGCCCCGAGGCACAGGCTGAGGATACCTGCGAGCCCAGCAGGATGGGGACAGTCCCCTGGAGAAGAATGTGAGAACTGACACTGGTCAAAGGTAGATTTTTAGGCTTCAGGCACAAGCTTGGGGGGAAAGCCAAGTACATAACTGAGAAATCATAAGGAGGAACCCAAACAGTCCTGGTAGATGTTTTCCTGTCCCTACACTTGTAGTTTTTCTAACAGCAAAGATATTTACAAAGAGGTGCAGGCTCTAAATGACCAATCCTATTCATTGTACTGTATAAAAGGATGTGCCTTTCAATAAACCTTTCCTAAAATGCCCTCCTGTTGTTGTAGGACACAAAAGAAAAGATGAAGGACTCCAAATATTTCAGAAGGCAAAGAGCATAGAAAAAAAGCTTTATTGTCTAATTCTTACCACCTTTTATCATAAGGTTTTCCAATAGACTTAACATGATTGGTGAATAGGAACAACACCTCTCTAATGCCATTTGTTAACTAGAGAAACAGCAAAACATCACCTGGAAAAAGATTGCTTTGAGAAAGGAGAGTTGTTTGCCAAGATTGTTTTGAGAAGAAGCTTTCTTGAGAAGTTTTCCCTTGGGAAAAGATAGCAGCTGCTAGCAGGCTAAAATCTCTCAAACCCAGAAATATCAGGCCCACACCCTCCGAAGGAGATTGGAGTTTTTTATCATTATTTCTGCTGTCCCAAATATTGTAACCATAGAAGAATGACAACTATTTGCACACCATGCCTGTCTGTCCACCTGTAGGCCTGATATTTCTGAGCCTGAGAATTGCTAGCTCCTCCCAAGGGAAAAACTTTTAACAGTTTTTCCTTTTCCCAAAACATCTTTCCGTAAATAACTACTTTTCTCAAAGCATTTTTAAGTAACCAATATTCTTTCTCCCATAACAAACCTCTCTCTAGGTGCTGTGTGCTGTTTCTGTAGTTTAACCAATGAATTTGAGAGGTGGCAAACGCTGTGCACCAATATTGTGCTTTTTAGTGCTATAAAAAAGCGGGATGAATTGTAAATAAAGCTTTCTGATAAGAATTAGAGTCTGTAGTTTTTATTTCATGTCCTACTGTGACATCCACCCTTCCTTACCTGGTAAACTCCAGAGATGAAGGTCAAGGTGGCAGCCACGGCCATGGCGTAGCAGCTTTTGTCACAGAGCGGTGCTGGCACTGTCCCGTTCCCGGTGACATTCCCGTCCCCTCCCAGGGCTGGCAGGGCACTGAGCACAGCTGGCTCCAGCTCGTAGCCAGCTCTCTCCACCTCCCTATCCACCACCTGCCCCACCATCAGGCACACCACGCCGAAGATGCTGACGGAGATGTGGCGCGAGGTGCCGAAGATGCAGTAGATGATGCAGGAGAAGAAGGAGGTGTACAGGCCGTAGATGGGCTCCAGCCCAGCCAGCAGGGAGTAGGCAATGGACTGTGGGACCAGCAGGACCCCCACAATCACACCAGACATTACATCCCCCAGGAGGTACTCCTTGAGTTTGTATTTAGGAAGCCACTGTAAGATGGGGAAAAATCCCAAAATGCAATCTTTAATTTTGGCTGGGGTGCAGCTGCAAGTTTTCTTTGCTTGCTTAAGCAGCAGAGCCTTCACGTTCCTCTTCTTCTCTTGGGGTTCCAGGAACATTCTGTGATGGAAACTGCACTTGGCATCATCTCCTTCCGGCCCTTCCGTCACTGCATGGATGTTGTTGGTCTCTGTCACTGCTGCCATCACCAGGACTCACTAAAAACACAAAGAAAGAACATTGAGCCAAAAATGAACGTAGAACATGAGACCTGAACATGGCATTTATGGAAAGCAAGGGCTGAAACTCTCAGTTCAGCAGAGAGAAAGTGATTTCCAAGCAAACTGGGCAGGAGCCTCCCCACTGCACCCCTGTGAAGCAAGGCATGACCTCTCCTGGGAGGGAAGCTGATGTCCTGATGGAATCCACCTGCTGCTGGCAGGGTTGGGAAATGGACAGGAATGCAGCAGCACTGCCTTTCTGGGAGGCCACCTTGAGAAAATCTCTGCCTGCAGCCTGTCCCACCCTGCAAAGCCAGACAGAGGATTATTGTAGTGCCACAGCTGCTGAAAATTAACTGCAAGTGGGACATTTCCAGCAAAGCACAGCTTGGGCTACATCTCTTGTGGGTTGGTTTTTGTTTTTTTTAAATGCAGTGTTTCACCTGCCAAATACTGTAAAGGTTTGTTAGCTAAGAAGTGGCTTTTTTACAGCCAATGGCATGCTGCAAGGAAAGCACTTCACACTTTTGAAAAGCTGGTTTTACAAGGAAATGTCACCTGATCAAAATAATCGAAGTGGAAAACATTTTAAAGGGCACAATGATAGGTAGGTGGGACACTTCTGCTGGAACGGGTGCTCTAGTCCACAGACAGTAAAACAGGGTAATTATACCAATAATTACCATTATTATTATTATACCAATAATTAATACCAATTTAACACTGGGGACATATTGCCTGACTGGGAAAGAACAGAGCCTTGATGAGACAAACCCTAAAGAAACTTGTGCATACCAAGTGACTGCCAGCACTTACACAGCTCTCCCACCTTCCAAAAACATCCAGAATTCTCCAGAAAACTCCTCCAGCCCAAATACTTGGCTCCACCAGTAGAGTGAGGCCATTTCAGCCAGAAACTCACTGGTCTGGGGTGAGACCCAGCAGGAGAACCCTGAGGAGTGTCACTGCCAGGCTCCCCTTTCTGCCACTGCAGCCCCAGAGTGCCAATGACAACGTGGATTTTGTGTGCTGCTCACGTCCTCTCCACGCACTGCAAACATCAGCCAGGCTCCTGCCCGTGGAATGTTCACTGCTGGATTGATTGCCCAATTAATTGTCCAATCGTCCTGAATTAATTGTGCCAATTAATAAATTGCTACTGGAACGGGCAGTGCTAAGGATGCCACTTGAGCCTGCCTGAGAATGTGTTCACTTAATCACCATTTCACAAGTAGCTCCAGTTCATATCACAGAACTGTGGAGTCACTCAGGTTGGAAAATCCCTCTGAGATCATCCAGTCCAACCACCCCCAGCAGCGCCAAGGCCTCCACTAACCCATGTCCCCAAGTGCCATATCTACAAATCTTTTAAATCCCTCTGGAGATGGGGCTCCAGCACTTCCCTGGACAGCCCTGCTGGTACAGAAATATTTCCTAATTAAAACACTCCCTGCTACCATCCCTGCAGTGTGAGTTTCCCAAAGATACGGGAGGGAGGAGTGAGGGAAGTGACTTTGTGTGGTGCCTGCTGCCTTAGGACAGCCTGAGCAGAAGGAACCCACAAGAGCAGAGCCAACTACAGAACTTAATATTTAGAATGGCTTCTTCAGAGGCCTCTAGAACCAATTAAAAGGAATTCCACCCAACTAATCCCACCTCACACCGTGGTGTCCTTGTCCCTGGAGCTGCAGGCGTATCTAAAGCCAGCACACAGATGCTGACAGAAGATACCAGGGAGGAGTTTCTGTTTTATCTCCTCCATGCTGGGCTCCCAAAGGTGTTTCCATCCACCTCAGACCCAGACAGGACTGTCTCTTTGATGGGTGAGCTCCTGCAGCCTCCCAAATAACCAAACCCAGCCACTCTTTGCTGGCTGTCTCTAAAAAGAGGATTTCAAACACCATGGACAGCCCAGTGGCACCAGCAGGGATGGATTTTCTGTGTGACAGGGGCTCTGTCCCTATCCCTGCTGTAATATTCCAGGATCACTGAGGCTGGAAAAGCCCTCCCAGCCCAGAGTGCCACCTCCAGAGCCACAGGAAGGATCAGGATCTTTAAATGAATAAACTGCCCTGCAAGAAGGGACGTGCTCGAGATGACAGAGTGATCACACCTGGAGGAGACCCCCACCCCTGCCTGCAGATTTCCAATCTCACCCACCTGTACAGGACTGCAAAATGTGCTCAGGGATGATTTACAGCCCTCCCAACCCCCCTAAACACACACTGAGAATCAAGGGAGTATTACAAAAGCCTGTGTCAGCTCTACTTTGCAAAAGCACATTTTGGAGCTTTATTTGCTCAAGAAGTCTTATTTGTTTTATCAGCACAGAGTTACAAATCAAAAGGCTTCGAACCCACCCAAAGCTCAGCAAATCAGCACTGTAAAAGCTGAGGGGAAAAAAAATTAACCCAGACCACTTTTTACGTGTGGCAATGAGTTTGTTTTCTGAGATTTTAGTAAAGATTTCAGTAGTGAAAATCCTTCTGATTCCCTCTGTCCCTCCTCCAGGACTTGGAGACAGCTCACTCAAACCTGGGAATTTTCTTAAATGTGCCAAGACAAACCCCAGACAGCTCAGTTTGGTGCTGCTGGGAAACATCTGCATGGGAGGGGGTGCCTGGGTTTCAGTCGTGTCCAGACTGTAGGGAAATGTTCTAAGTAAAAACCTTTTTTTGGCTCCAGAACTCTGAGCACATACTGGCTCTTTGTGCTGACTTGCATGACAGCTTTCTCTCCGTGCCATGAAAAGGACCTTTCACCACACACTCCCTGCCCCTTGCCATGTCAGGACAGTAGGAAATGACACAATTTCCAACGCTCATTTCACCCTTTTCTGCCTCAAACTGCTGCCCTGTATTAATTTTGTAACCGTTAGCCCAGGCTTGTCTAATAAAACTCGATTTTGTTCTTACACATAAAAAAAAACCCAACCCTGAGAAAACCCCTTTGGTTCATGGTTTGGACACTGAAGGACATTCTGTACATTTAACTTGAAAAAGGAGCTGCTGTGTTCTTTTTTCTGAAAGCTGCTATTTACACACAACCTAGAATTCACTTTTATCACTCATTTGGCCTTTCAGGGGGTGTCTCATTGCCATAAACTTCGCTTAAGATAAAAAAAACCCTACAAGACAGAGCTGAGGAAATTTCCAGTATCTGTTATCAACTGACTGCCATAAAATAAAGATACAGGGAGGTCCTGCAGTCTCTAAAAGTCATCAGACCTCCAGACTATTTCTGGAGCCCATCTGGGCTCTTCTTTCTGATCCCATGATGTGGCAGCATCTGCCTGGCTTCTGTTTTTGGGGGAGCACTACCTGCAGCCCAGGGCTGGCTTGGACTTCCTTTGTGGCAGATCAGAGTCACCTTGAGAGTAAGAGAAAAATGGATGGTGAAGTTCACTCACCTGCTGAAATAACTGCTACAAGGTGAAACTTCAGGTGTGAGCATTTCAGAGTAGAAATGAAATCAAAAGTATTCTTGTACCACACCCATGTCAGTTTTCCTTATTTTTCTACATTTAAATTATCACTCTGTGTGTGATCACCCCCCACCCTCATGTACGCCTTGCTAGACAGGAGAATTTACATGCACTAAAAATTAATGCATAAATCCATAATCTAAAAAGACACGAACAATTTCTGGAGAATTGTAAAGGAGAAGCAGATGAATCAGAAACCCAAGTTCCACACAAACTGAACCAGAGCTGGGCCCTTAGAAAATGCCCCCCCTAAGAATATAACAGGAAAGCAGATCACAGCATTTTAACAACTAAATCTTTGACCTTTCTCTTGTTGGACGATGGCCTTTTTCAAATAATGTCTTTACTGTTGAGGAGCAACAAGGAAATTCAATATTACCGTGATAACACCCAGATAAGCACCAGAACAACACTGCCTGCACCTGGGAATTTGACAAAATCCTTCATATCCTCCAGCAAAACATTTCAAGCCACAAACATTAACTTCCACAAAGGACTGCAAATAACATGAATAATGGAAACCACGTTTAAGGAACACATGTGGAAATAGAGCTGCCTCACTTTTGGCACAGTAACCACAGTAACATGTGGAGAAACCTGCAAAGCCGGACAATAAAACCTCGCTTTTGTGAAATGTGGGATCTGCTCCTACTCTAGATATGGGATCTCCCGAGCAGCAGCAGCCTCCAGGATTTTTGGGGAAGATCCCACGGCATCTGGCTCCCTGCTGGCAGCCGGATATTCCGGGGAAGTTGTGGCAGCTCCCAAGGGCAGCCGAGCGTGTGGCTGCCCTGCCCTGGCTGAGGCTGATCCCTCCAGCAGGTTCCATCCCACCCGGATTTCTCAGGGAGAGTTTGCCGAGAGGCCCTTTCAGCAAATTATTCCCGTGTTAGGGCCCTTTTCCCACCTTTTCTGTTAGCAGGGAAAGTGGGGATGGGCTGAGGAAGAGGAAATTTCCAAAGGAATTTCCTCCGGCAGCAGCTGCCAGCTCAGCCCAGGGCATCCCACCACGGATCCACGGGGCTGGGAGAGACCCTCCGATCCCAAACCCCACCGGGATCCCGCTGGATAATGCAATTGCCTTGGTTGTTGTGTTTTAATGAATAAAAATTAATAAAATTAATAAAAACCTGCGAGAAGAACCCCGCACTCGGAGCGCCTCCTGAAACTGAGGGGTTCTTTGGAAGCCAAACCAACATTTACGGTCCCGCCAGAGCGAAAGGGAAGCGAGCGCAACAATTGAGCTTTAAACGCAACTTTCACCCTCAGGGTCCCGCTGCCTTCCTACCCAGCTTCCTCACGGCTTCCATGTGCATTTTGCTCTCCTCCTGCTCGTTCCGGGGGTGCGAGCAGCAGCCCGGGAGGGTCCGAGCTGGACCCCGCTGTCCCCCCCTGCCCGGCCCCTTCCCTCGGCACTCACCGCCCGCGGCTCCCCGGGCGCCTGGGGCGGCTGAACCCACGGACGGAGGGACAGACGGAGATACTGAGGGAGGGACAGACAGACAGACAGACAGACAGACAGACAGACAGACAGACAGACAGACGACGGACGGACGGACGGACGGACGGACGGACGGAGGGACCGCCCGCCCCGGGCAGCACCGCCCCGCTCCGGGCAGGGAGGGCCGGGCAGAGCCGCGCCCCTTCCACCCCCCCGGCCCGGGTCACTTCCGAAGGGATCCCGCGTGTGCGGGAGGCCCCGGAAAGGTTGGTCCTGCTCCTTTACTTGGCATTCAAGCCTTTTAAATTACAGAATCACTGGGTAGGAGGAGACCTCCAAGAGCATCGAGTCCAACCCATGCTCTGACACCTCAGCTAACCCACCAGTGCCACATCCAGGCTTTATTAAACACATCCAGGGATGGTGACTCCACCACCTCCCCAGGCAAACCATTTCAGTACTTTATCACCCTTTCTGTAAAAAACTTTTCCCTAATATCCAACCTACATTTCCCTTGGTGCAGCTTAATTCCCTCTCATTCTGTCAGCTGCTGCCTGGGGAAAGAAAGTATAAGGTTGATAAAGTGAGGTGAAGTGAGATTAAACTCTGTGCAGGTGGGGAAGCCTGACACTCTCTGGCCCCTTTTTCCCCCGGGGTACCACTGGGATTCATTAAAAAGCTGGGAAGGATGAAGGATCCTTGGCAAAGTGGGTATTTAAAATCCCAGGTTTCTGTTACGTGCTCTTATCTCTGGGCTGGAGGTTCAAGGCTGGAGGGCCATGGCCAGCCCTGCCTGCCTTCCCTTCCCTTCCTGGCTGCACAGAAAAGCAGACGTTTCATCTGATGTCAAACATTGCCCAATATTTGCATTCCAGGTGGAGCCTTGAGCTGTCAATACATCAATACACAGTTGGAGCAAATGAAGCCGACTTCGAGCCTGCAGAATTCATGCTCCTGTCTTTCAGAGTTAAGCAAATGCTGTAAATCTTACTGCAGAAATACCGAATATTTCCATTGAAAACATTTCCTTTCTCCGTGAGGGTTTATTAGATGTCATGGTAACCAGAACAGGCAATTGCAATGGAAATAGAAGAACTCCCTCCCTCTCCCCTGACTGTCCATTGTCAAAAACATCAGTGGCTGACTTCCCAATCCCTTTAGGGACTTCCAGAGGAGTTTTAATCGAGTTTGAAGTATTTGGTGACTCCAAGACAACCAGAGCAAATCCTTGGGAGGAGTGACATCTATGACAAAAGCATTTAAAGCCTTTTGTTTAGGGACTCTGCAGAATCCTAATATGAAATCACAAACCCAAGCAATGGGTGTTCCAGCATTTTCATTCTTGTTCTAGAAGCACAGCCTGTGGAAAAACCTTGGATCATCCAATACATCATGTCTTCATGGAAGAAACTGGGAAATAATATCTTCCTGGAACATGATATCAAAAGAAAAAAAATACCAACAATTATTATTTTTCTGGACCTAAAAAAGAATTAGTGGGTTTTTTTCTTCTTACTTTTAGACTGATTTTCTAAAAAATGGGTGGGAAAAAATCCAAGCAATTATTTAAGATAATTAAATCATTTCACTTCCAACTGCTTTCCTCTTCTTGAGGTGTATTAAGCTTTATGGTTAATAAATTTCTGTGCTGAGGGAACCTTTGGCCTTGGAGAAATGTGCCTCTGTGCTCCTGACACTCCAGAATCTCCTGCCAAGGACCTGGGGTTTGCTGACACACAAATGCCAGCGTGTGCCATCTGCCCATCCCACCCAGCCTGCCTGGCAAACCTGCTGCTTCTCCAGATCACCACAGCATCTTTGGAATATCAAATCTCCACAGACCAGTTGGTCAGGCTGCAAAACAATCCTGGAAATTGCTTTATCCCATGGAGCAGGTGCTCCTGGGCAGCCCTGGGAGCCCTCCCTCCCTGCCTTTTGCCCAGCAGCTCCTGTCCAGCCCTGCCGTGCCCTGGTGCCACCTGGCACGTTGCTCTTCGAGCTGCCTGTGAAGGTGTTATCAGCCCTCTGGCCATAAACCCCACAGGCAGAGGCTCTCCCTGGTTCTTCCTTGTCTTTTCCAGGCTCCCAGCTCAGCGTTATCATTCAGCAGATAAAGGCAGCCTGTGATTTCCCCGGGCTCTCAGCACCTTTGTGCCACCTGGCTGCCAGCCTTGTGTAAGGAGCCTCCTGCCTTCACTCACATCTTCCTGGCACCTCCCTGCCCAGTGCCCTGCTCCTGCTGGTGCAGCTCCATGGGAGGATGGCTGGGTGAAGCTCAAAGTGGTTAAAAAGGATTTATTTTCTCTCCTTGCCCTTCCCTCCCTCTATGGCTGGCAGTGCCTGAATTTGCACGTTGTTGCAGCAAGTTTGGAGATGGGGAAGATGGAACTGCCTGGTTCCCATCTGTGAGTTCTGCCAGAGCTGGGACAAACCTTCCTCCCCACCCTGACCTGCTGGGCTTGGACAGCCCTAATTAATGTCACACACACAGAGATCTACGTGTGGCAGGTCTGACTTACTTAAAAACCCCATCAGACTAAGTAACAGAAAGAGGCCCATCCTAATGCTTGAAATGCATTTAATTTCATTTAATTCAGTCACATCATTCAATGCTTGGCAAAACCAAAAAAGAAGAGCTAAAATGAGCTGCTTTTAAAGGCTTCCATCAAGGATGAGACAAATGCCAAGTAAAAATTGAGTGGTTGGAGGGGAGAGGGCGTAATACAAAAGGAGAGATGCAATGAATCAGAGTTCTTCGGTAATCAAAATAATTAAGCCATAAAGATATCAAAAAGAAATAATCCCTGTCCATATCTTAGGACAATTATACTGCAATCAAGAAAGAGTGTTCTGCACAAACATCTGTGCAGAATTGCTGCACTCTCAGTGTGTGTCACGGTCCAATGTTGTCACCTAGAGTCAAGAAGTAATTAGGTGATAAAATTTTCAGAGTGTTGGTATGTGTTAGAAGGCTTAGTTAAATAATTGGTGGACTCAGTGTGTTTTCTCACCCTGCTCTCATCCAGCCTTTCAGCTCTTTGCTTCCTCAAGGCTAAGGCATGGAACATTAAAACAAGTCACAAATTCCAAGGAGTCTCTTTGCAAGCAATCAAATGCATGGGGGAATTAAACTGCACCATCAACTTAGCACCTAACTCAGAAATTCCACCCTCCTAGACACTCATTTTCAGCCAAAGGCTTTGTGAGCCTGCAGCAGGATTACAAATCCCACGTTTGAGTGAGGGTTGCTGCCTGCAGGGATTTGCAGCACTGCAGGAACTCTGCAGCAGCAGCACTGGCTGCTCCCAGCTCCGTCAGCTGGCAGCCAGAGAGAAGCCCAGGACAGGAAAGTGCTGAAGGACAGACTCATTTCTTCTGAATCTCTTTCTCATTCCTTTTACTCTCAGCCTCATCTGAGTGGCTGAGAGCAGCTGCCCTTTGTGCCTTGCTGACTTTGAGCAGGAAGGAATGTTTGTAAAGTCACCTTGAGCAACCGCTGATCTCCCAAAATTTGGCCATGCACTTTTGTTACACTTTTGTTTTGAATTACAGCTGACATCCACCACTGACAATTGATGGGTGCAGCAGAGCCAGGGCTGAGCACACAGCATGGCTTGGAGGGTCCATTTAAACCAGGAAAAGAGATGTTATTCTAAATCTGAGATGGATTGCTGTGTTTATTTTAATCCCTGAAATCAGGTCCGTGTTGCTTATCACAAGCGACAGAACAGAGTTGTAGCCACAAGTGCTGTAAAAGCACAGAGAAATTCAGCCTGGATTTCCTGGGAGTCTACCGACAAAAACTGCTCTCAACAGCTAATTCCTGGTATGAAATCCTCCAGCCTTGCTTACATGTATCTAGAGTCATTAATCTGCTTATTCAGCCACATAGCAGCAACAGAGTCACCAGAAATCATTATACAAAAGTATAATTAGACCCATGAGATGATACAGTCCACAGCTTGCAATGCAGCAGCAGTTAGAGACTTTATTATGTTCATGTTAATTCTTAAAAAGAAAATTTTCACTTGTTACAGAATTGATTTGAATGCAAGGTAGGAGGGGCAATCAAAGCACGTGGCAGGTTCTCATTATTAGAGGTAATCTTGGATAATATTTAAGTTTTTCTTTCCATCTCATTTCTGACATCTGTTTTTCACATCTCCCTTATGTCAGGGCCTGAGAGGATCAAACATCATTAAACAATTTCATTAGTGTATCTTGTGCCAAGCGGTTGATTCTCTCCTGCTGTAGGAATAAACAAGATGAAAAACTTTCACTTACTGTACAATAAAGTAACATTTTATAACATATTTGACAAGTTGCTTCCAAGTAGAGCATTGCCTTGTCTCAGAAAAAATTATTTCTTTTCCCTGACCTGTTTTGAGTGACTGGTTCTGTACAGAGCACAGCCACTGACTGAGCTCACAAGACAAATAAATGGACATATACACTGATTAAAAAATATACCTCTAGATTTGCTCCAAAAGTTAAAAAGTGGTGAAGAGAGTAAGATTTTGAATTTACAAATTAAGAAGAAAATAACTTTCCAACTGAACTTTAGTTGCAGTAATTAAAAGAATAATTATTTTAAAATCTTTTGTATAGCTTCTAAACAACATTTATTTTAAAAAGCTTGTAGAAAAGATGCCCTGCTATGCCCAGAAGATATATATTTGAATGCTGGATTAGTGCTCTCTGCAAAGAAATACTGTTCACACATTTCATATCTCCTGCAGCATTTGGATTTGTCTAGGGAACATTTTCAGGTACTGGTTTGCTCCAGTTCCTGCCCAGCTGGTGGGAGCCTCTCTGTGGTCTTTCCTTGGAACAGGCTCAGAGTTTTCCTGAGTGCTGAAGCAAACCCAGTGTCTCCCTCAGGCTGAGGATAAATGATTTCTCTGGTGAGTTCCCAGAGATTTCTGCCCAGTGCAGCTGTGCCCTGAGGCTGCATGCTCTGGCAAGGACTGGAGATACCTGCAACAAAATACCGATCACATTGATAGGTGGGAGATTTTCTGTGCAAGACTCACAGCCCCAAGCCAGAGTCCTGAGGAATAAATGGTGTTTACATTCTGGAGAGATGTCAGTAGGTGAAGCCTCACTGTGAAGAAATGGTGTTGAATGTTAGAGCCTTGTGAAGCACAAATCACATCTTGTTAATAGCAGAACAAGAGATATGAATAGATTTGACTCCTTTCTTTTAAGCTGAAGGAAAGCCTTAGGCCTTAGACCCTTGAGATTCTGCTTAGGTCTCCTTGAAACTGAACCAGGAAAATGCAGGACATACAGTCCTTAAACAATCAACTGGAGAAATTTGCAGGGAATATTTTTTAAGTAAAGAAAAGGATTTACCAGCTTCTGCTTCTCTCCATTTAAGTTCAAAAATCTACCTAAAAAGAAAAAAAAAAAAAAGAGAAGAATGGTTAACAAAGCTGGCAATGAATTCAAGTTTAGGGCTGGGTACTGTCCCCCTGGATCTCAAGGTCAGAGATAAACCAGGAAGGGATGGGGCTGGGCAAACACAGAGGCCATTTCCTGACAGCCGGACTGAGCACCCAGAACTTGGGAAGTTGATGGGAGCAGGAAACCACATCAGAGAGAGGAGAAACTGGCCTTGCACTGCTTAGGAGCAGACCTCTTCCTTGTTATCCACAGAAACCTGTCCCCTGCCCCCTCCCCACCACTCCACACCAACCCCTCACACCCCGGTGGAAGGAGCTGCCACCAGGTGGGATTAGGGTCCCTGCTTCAGTTGGGGCTGCTCACCATGAATGTCCTTCAGCAGAGCATCCAGCTGTGACATGAACCTCCCTCTCTGGGTTTCGTACTGGGTAAACATTTTCTGATCCAGCTCCATGTCCTCCACATGCCCCACTTCCACACTCTCAGTGTCCAGATCCAGACGTTTAACCCTAGTGACAGAGAGTCACAGCACCAAGGAAAACCATCCAGCATCCAAAGGTAACAGAATTCTTCATTAGGACAGTCTGCAAAGAGGAGAGGGCTTTGGCAACATGAATTATTGAGTTAACAGCCCTTTGTGAAGGCTGAATTCCAGTTGTTATTTATTTGGCAATGCCCTTTGCTTACTGACCTGCCTGGAACTTTGAAATGCTGATAATGAGAGAGGAGGAGGTGTTTTGATTATCCCCATGTGTGAACAGGGCCTTGATTTGCTGCAGGCAGGCTCTTAGTGCTGTAGCAGTGACAGAACAAGAATGCCAAACATATTAAATGGTGTCCAGGTTTCTGGAAAGTTATCTTGATCTCACGGGCCAGGATGTGATTTGCAGCACAGCTGTGAGCTACAGACCGAGCTGCAGCCCTGAGGTACACAGTGATCCCAAGTTCTCCTTAAAAACTGAGTTTGATCTCAGCTTTAATCTGTGCAAGTTACAGAGGTGACATCTCAAATTCCAGGTAGATGTTTGAGCTAGCCCTTTGTGCAGCTGCAAAGCCTCTCGTGGATCTGGAACTGTGGGTGCAGTGCTGCACCACTGAATTACAGCTGACATCCAGGCATTGCATAGGAAGAGGTAAGTTAAAGATATAATTTGCAAGAGAAGTGATAATAAATCTTGCTAGCTACCAGGCTTGTCCACAACTCAAAAAGCTGGTGGGAAATGAGCTGGTTACCTCTGCTGCCAAAGGCTGTTCCCTGGGAACTCAGCTGAGGGAGGGTCACCAATGTGCATCCAAGACAGTGATACTGTAAACTGAACCCTAAGGGCTTCATCTCTGACAAAAACAGTTTTATGGTAATAAAAGCCAGTGGTTTTCATCAGAAATCAGCCAGGAAACCGAAATTTAAAGGGACAAGTGTAGCATGCCTGTTAATTGTGTGGATGTGGTGCCCTCTGGCTCAGCTGGAATAGGGAGCAGCTTGCAGCACAGAATGGTGGGACAGTGGGGCACCAGCAGTGGGGTTGGATCCCAGTTATCAACACCATATTTTTTCAAAGAAGAAAACAAGTGTTATGAAGTGGAACATACCTGTCTGTGACCAGTTTCAGATCCTACCAAGAGGATTGCAAAGAAAAAAAAAAAAAGGAAAAAGGAAAAAAATAAAAGGGAAAATATCATTAGTGTGATTTTCAGAAAGGTCACCTGGCTGAGAAACAGGCAGATCCATGAAGAAAAGCAGAATACCACTGCTTACTTTGAAGAAGAGGAAAACATCTGGTTGTTCTTTTATCTTCTGCAAAGCCTAAAGATTCTGTTCAGCCTGGTCTGTCTTCTGTTCCATTCTCTTCCTCATATTGGCAACGACTGCCAGTTGTTCTTCCTCATGAGACCAAATGTCACTCACGATCATCACCTTTTTCTCAAGAAGTTCTGTCTCTATACCATTAAACAGCTCTTTTAGGTCAGAAGCCAGTTTTTTGGCATTGATCTAAATTAAGAGAGAAGAAAAAGGGGCACTGGCTCAGAAACTCCACCCTTCAGTTTAGTGTCTCTGCTTATCAATTAGGATTGTATCTGTCCTTTGCACTGGCTTTGGAAGGAAGCAGACAAGAAACATTTGCTTAGAATATCTGATTCAACAGAGGCTTTTCAAAATTAATCCTGATATAGTAACAAATTCAGATGAATTTCAGTTACCAATGTGAGAGCTTACTGGTATGCACTGAAAAATCCCACTTGCAGATATAAATTGCTTTGCTTTTATTAAACAGGTAGAAAACTTTTAAAATACATAATCTTATGTACAGTCTGTGGGCTGCCAGTCCTGCAACCTGGTCTGTGCAAGCATAATAAAGGGTGGAATTCCCCAGCTGGTTCCTCCTGTGGAGGAACTGGAAGGTGTGATAAAGCTTGGCTTCTGGCAGTTTCTTAAACCACTCCTTTCCCTTTCTATTCATCTAACGGTATAGTTACCATCATTTATTGCTGGGAAACTGTAAAGGAAACATGCTCTGAATTAGCAATAATCTGGATACCAACCTCGATCTGATTCTCGCTTTCCTGAAGTTCTTCTAGGGCAGTAACTAAATTACTTTTACAATCCTGCAGATCTGTCATGGTGTAGGAGAGTCTGACCTGGCAGAAGGAAAGATAGCAGTGAACTTCCCAGCAGGAACAGCTTCAAACCAGACTGGCCGTTTGTGGAGCTGGTGAAATGGCCATTGTCTCTCTCACACATCCCACTTCTGCTTGAAATTTTGATATGTAATGTGGGGGAGGAAGATAGTCTGCAATTCATTTAACTGCAAAAGATGCTTCTGCTAATTCCTGAGGAGGCTGTGACCTGTCCTCAGGTCCAGAGGGAGCCATTTCCTGCCCATGCACTGGGTTCCTGCAGGGTTTTTGCTTGGAATCTAAACTGAGCTCAGATACTTTAAATGCAAGGCAAAGGTGAGCATAGGAAATGCACTTCTCCCCATCAGTCTCAGCTGATGCTGGAGCATTTCAAGGACAGCAGCTGGACTCAGAGGCAGGAACACAGAGGCCCCATGTCTCTTGCATCTGCTGGGACAGTGGCTCCACAAAATTTGTGGCAGAGGGAGGAATCCCAGAATCACTGAAACTGGAAAAGACCTCCCAGCCCACCGAGTTCAACCTGTGATCAATCTCCACCCTGTCACCCAGCCCGGAGCACCGAGTGCCACATTCCTGGGACACCGCCAGGGATGGGACTCCAAACCTCCCTGGGCAGCTCCTTCCAATGTTTAACAACTCTCTCACTGAAGAAGTTCCTCCTGATGTCCAACCTGAACCTCCCCGGCACAGCTTGAGACAGCGTCCCCTCATCCTGTCACTGGTTACTGGGGAGCAGAGCCGATCCCCACCGTGCTACAGCAGAAGGGAAGGACCTCGAGAGGGAAAGCTCCCTTCTCCACCCAAAGTTCAGCAGCATTGGCATTACCGGGGCTCGGCGGAGGCAGGGATTTTCTAATCCTTGCAGGAATACTCCTCAATCCCAGCCGGGAACACCGCAGTGAGGGCGGCCGGCGGTGCCGGGGCTGCTCCTCGCTGCTGTGGGGCAGCCGAGCCTCCCGCCGGCTCTGCCGCGTCCCCACACCCTGAGGGACTGAGCCACGCTCGTCCCGGCCAGCCCCAAACACCTTTCTCCGCTCTTCTCCCTCTGCTTAGCTGTTCACACTGCTCTGGCAACACGCAGGAGGGAATGAAAAGCAAAGTCCAGCAGTCCCTTGCTGGGACAGAGAGGAAATCCCCGGAGCTGCCCTTACACCCATCCCCATTCCCTGTGAAAGCCCCACCGCCCTTCCTGAGGTTTTTCCCCCTTTTTCGCGGCCAGGGCAGGGGTCATGGGGAGGGAAGAGCTCCTTACCAGCTGTTTTTCGTATCCCTCCTTCATGGTGATGACCTGGTGGCCCTTGTGGGTCCCGTCAATGGAGCAGAGTGAGCAAATGCACTTTTCCTCCCTCAGGCAGTAGAATTCCAGCAGTTTGCCGTGATCCGCGCACCTCCTCTCCTCCGCCTGGCCCGCTCCCACCTCCACCAGGACGTGCTCCTGATGGAAACTCTTGGCGTTGTGTTTGCTCAGGTGGGCCTGGCACAGGGAAGTCTCGCAAACCAGGCAGGTTTTCACGGCCGGCTGGGGCCCATCCAGGCACTGCTCGCAGGGAACCACGCCCGTCTCCCCCTTCTCGGAGCCTTCCTCCTGGTCGAGGCTTTCTCCTCGAGCCTGCTGTCCTTTGGAAGTGGTGGCCTGAAACGCCTCCAGGATGTTGCCCAGCTTGAAGTTGTTCTGCAGCTCCGCGGTGGGCCCCAAGTGGGCCCTGCATGTGGGGCAGGTGGAGGGGCCCCGGGAATCCTGCTGGGCTCCCAGCACCTTCTCAATGCACTGCCGGCAGAAGTTGTGACCGCAGCTCAGCGACACCGGCTTCTGGTACAGCCCCAGGCAGATGGGGCAGGTGAGCTCGGCCTCCAGGCTGACGGCCCCTTCACATCCCTCCTCAGACTTCGCCATGGCCGCAGCGAGAAAAGCGAAACTAAAACCAGAAGCGGGAACCCAGCCAAAAGGCTCCAAGCCCGTCCCCTCCAAGCCCTTCCTCCGCCCCCGCCGGGCAGAGAAATGTTCCCTCTGCCGGCTCCACCCTTCCCCACGCTGTGGCAGCCACTTTGGGAAGTTTCCCCTCAGTCTCCAGCAAAAAACGCTGCCCAGTCTCTCCTCACCTCCCAGGGCAGCTTTGCTTCTGCACTGCATGTGCAGGATGGAAAGAGGCGGCAGAGGCAAAAGCTGCTGCGTAGATCAAAGATCAGCATTGCTGCTGCCTGGTTCTGTAGCAGTTAATGTTGTGCTGTCAACGTTTAGATAAAATAAATTGCCATCGCATTTTGCAAACTAATAACATGACTTTAATAACATGAAGCCAACACAGTATTTGATATAACTGAGCAAAAATGAACAACTTAATGGTATTTCCATTATGATTAACAGAACAAATAAAAGAGGAGTTCTTGATACACCCCGTCAGAGCAGCCCACAATCCAATTTCTCATATGCCAGCTTAGCATAGTCTCCATCCAACAATTTCTGGGTCTGGAAATACAAAATAACACCTTGTCACCACATCACTACAGGACCTTCAACCACTGGTGGCAGCATGGATGGGATACTTCCAAGGGATGGTTCCTGTCTCTCTAAGCCTGAAGTTCTTGGCAGGATGTCCAGCCTTGACAAACACATCATAAAAAGACAGAGTGTTTCTTCCGCCTCGCTGATGTCTTTGACCTAAGGAATTCACAGAGGTAACTGTGAGGTATTTGCAGGCAGCACTCAAACCAGGCACAAACAATTCCAGTCTTCCAGCAGCTCTCATTGCTAGTGTCCTCCCAGCAGCTCTGGTCACCCTGCACATCTGGGATGGCACTGTGTGTATTGGAGTCCTGTCCTGGTTTGTGCTGGGAGAGAATTCCTTCTCTCCTCAGCAGGTGGTACAGTTTTGGGTTCAGTAGGGAATAACGTTGATAACACTCTGATGGTTTGGCTGTTGCTGAGCTTAACCTGAGCCAAGGACCTCTCCATGCCTCACACTCTGCCAGTGAGGAGGTGCACAAAAAGCTGGGAGGGAGCATAGCTGGGGCTGGTGACCCAAACTGGCCAAAGGGGTATTCCACACCATGCCCAGTATATGAACTGGGGGGAGATGGCCAGAAGGAGCCAGTTGCTGCTTGGAAACACTGGCTGGACATCAGAGAGCAGGTGATGGGGGAGCAATTGTGCTGTGCATCATTAGTTTTTGCTGGGTTTTCTCTGTCTCTTCCCTCCTTTCTATGATTGTTATCATTATGATTGCCACTGAACTTGTATTTCGTTAGGCTAGTTATAAGAAGCCTAGGGATATCCAGACCTGGAAGCAAAGGAATATCCAAACCCGGGAGCAGAGGAATATCCAAACCCAGAAGCAGAGGATGTTCCACCACCACCAAATGTGAAGGAACCTAAACAGAAAAAACCACATTATGATTAACAGATAATTGTGGATATTTGGAGTCTGCCTCTGTCCCGACCCGAGGCTTGCTGCCAGTGAGGGCTGAAGCACCATCCAGAGAGCAGTACCCAGGGAACCCTAATTTCATCAATTCAGTCAGACAAGTGTCCCACTGTGCGCAGCTCTGGGACTGCAGGCTGAGCTTACAAAGCATTGCAAAGGAGTAGAAGTATTTACACAGAAAGAGCAGGTTATTTATGTCCTAAGCAAACTTCACCCTGCTGCTGCTGTGATGGGTTCTCAACTTTCCCCTTGAATCAAAGGGATGCCACAGAGGTATTCTTCTTCTTAATCCTCCCAGAAAACTCCTGGGACTTTCAAGCCTCTTTATCCATAGCCTGGTTTAGCAAGGTGTATTCAAGGCATGCTCCAAAAGCCCTGAATCCCAGGATCAGCTCCCTTTGCTGCACACACCTTTGCAAATAAGCATACAGTATAAGGAATTAACACTTCTAGAGGTACTTGGTGTCTCATTAGAGTCCTGTCTTAAAGATATTTTATTGACTTCTCCATCTTGCTTTTCACATAGTGAAATGAGCACTTACCAGGAGGTGCTCCTCTATTACCCGAAGGTGGTGGTGGTGGATTAAAGGAGAAATCCATGTTTGAGAGGAATTGGTGGAAAGAATACTCAATAGCATCTGTTGTTGATTCATCCAAAGTAATGGGAGGCTTTGGCACCGTCACACCATCCGTTCTAGGAAGTGGCTCATGTTGCCTAAAACGTGCAGAAGGAATCACAGAACCACAGAATGACTGAGGTGGGAAAAGACCTCCAAGGCCATGGAGTCCCAGCTGTGCCTGATGCCCACCTTGTCCCCAGCCCAGAGCGCTGAGTGCCACCTCCAGGAATTCCTTGGACAGCTCCAGGGATGGGGATCCAAACCTCCCTGGGCACTTCCAAGGCCTGAGCACCCTTTCCATGGGGAAATTCCTGCTGCTGTCCAAGCTGAGCCTCCCCTGGCCCAGCCTGAGGCCGTTCCCTCTCCTTCTGTCCCTGTGTCCCTGGGAGCAGAGCCCGACCCCCCCGGCTGTCCCCTCCTGGCAGGGAGTTGTGCAGAGCCACGAGGTCCCTCCTGATCCCCCTTTACTCCAGGCTGAGTCCCTTCCCAGCTCCCTCAGCCACTCCTGGTGCTCCAGCCCCTTCCCCAGCTCCACTCCCTTCCCTGGACACGCTCCAGCCCCTCCATATCTCTCTTCCTCTGAGGGTCCCAGAGCTGCCCCAGCACTCACAGTGTGACCTCAGCAGTGCCAGCACAGGGGACAGTCACTGCCCTGTTCCTGCTGGCCACACCATTGCTGAGACAGGCCAGGTACCATTGGCCTCTGCCCTCCTGGGCTCATGTTCAGCCAACATTGAACAGCATTCCCAGTTTCTTTCCTGCCAGGCAGCTTTCCAGTCACTGTTCCCCCAGCTTGGAACTGCATGAGATTGTTGTGACCACAGTGCAGGACCTGGCACTTTGCCTCATTGAATCTCACACTGCTGGCCTTGGCCCATGGATCCAGCCTGTCCTGATCCCTCTGCAGAGCTTCCTCCCCTCCAGCACATCCACAATCCTGCCCAACTTAGTGCTGTCTGTGAACTTACTGAGAGTGCACCATCCCCTCGTCCAGGTCATCAATAAAGATATTAAACCTCAGGAAGAGCTTACCTGGTTTTAATTGCTGCAAAAGCCTGTAAAGACATTTTGAAAGCAGAATTAGCACAGTGCAGGCAGAGACCAGGCCTGGAGCTGTGTGTCTCTGGGAAGGGAGATGCTGATAGGTACCTTGGTGAAAAGAAGTGTGTCCTTCTGATTTCTCAGAGCCTCTAGCTCCTGAACATCACGGCTGACTGAATCCTTCTCCATCTTGTGATTATTCTTCTCTGTCTGAATCCGATTAATTTGCTGCTCCTCGTAGTCACTGAGAACTTTCAGGACCTCTCTTTTTTTGTTCTCTAGCTTCTTATGCATGTCCTTGAACAAATTCTCCAGCTGTGCCCTCCGCTGGCTGTCCTCACTCTATTAAGAAAACAATTTCAAAATTGTAAGGGACATTTTCCACATAAGCTCTCACTCAGAAAAAAACCTCTCTTTTTTTTCTGGGATGAGAAAAGTAACTAAACGTTGAAGGTTGGAAAAATAAAAAAGCCACACACCAGCCACTCATCAAGAGGCACAGACTTTCAAGCTTAACTAAGAATGTACCTCCCAGACTGGTAAAAAAGTTATGCATCATCCTTCCTCAAAGAAGAAATCTCAGAAATACATGAGAAACCACCCAGGAACTGAAAAAGCTTCAAAATATGAGGAAGGGCAAAAGAAAACTTTATCTCATCATTTACCAGCAAGCAACCACACCAAGGTGACGTGGGACTTGGAAACAAACCTTTAGTCCCTCCAGTTGTTCCAGCAGCTTTCGTATGGCTTGGTCCAGTGCAGCTTCGTGGTGTTTCAGTGTTTCCAGAGTTCCAGGATAAGCTACCTACAAATAAAACCAGGAGGAGATACCAGGATAGGACTGGCATAATGCACAAGATCAGCAGTTTTATCGACAGGGGTTAAACTAGACTTGCAGAGGGTTTGCTCATTGCATGCTCTCAGGACAAATCAATAGATAAAGGTTTACTGGAATGTTTTATCCCTGAACAAATGCCACAATTACAAGCACAAAAAAGACCATTTGAAGCTGAAAACTGTTCACGTGCACTAGCCACATATAAAGCTATTTCCTCTGTTGGCACCTTTCTTTCTGTTACTCTGTCATTAATTATCTCTGCTTAAGTGCAGCTCAGGCTCATCTTGGAGGTGCACCAAGGGCTAAAACCTTTCAGGAGCACTCAGTCCCACCAGTTTGGCCAAACTCTTCCCTCAGGATGGGAAAAAAACATTTATAGAATCTTGTTTTATATCCCAAGGGCCAAACCCAGGGAGAATCTGTGACAAAATCATGAATAAAAGCCCAGAATTGCAATTTAGCCCCATCTTAGGTCTGCAGTTCTGGAACTCAGGTGTTTCCCCTGTGCCATGGGCACCTCTCTGGGGATTTCCTGGTGCAATCCATGCCTGTCCCACTGCACCAGCCGCCTCTTACCTGAGCTTCCTTGAAAGCCTCCTCCAAACTGATGATCCTGTGGTCCTTGTGGGAGACGATGGAGCACAGGACACAGATGCAGCTCCAGTCGTCCTCACAGAAACACTCCAGCAGTTTGCCGTGCTTGGGGCATTTCCTCTCAGCCAGAACCTGGGCATCGCAGGGCTCCACCAGCGTGTGGCTCTGGCCGTTCTTAATGTTGTGCTTGCTCAGGTGGGCTTGGCACAGGGCGGCTTCGCAGCTCAGGCACGTCTTCACCGCGGGCTGCGAGTCCTGGAGGCAGAAATCACACAGCACCACCTTCTTCGGCTGGCCCGAGCTTTCCCCGTCCTCCTCGCAGGGCCCTTCCTGTTTCTGCTCCTCTCGGTGCGCGGGAGCCTCCATGAACTTCTGTACGATGTTGCTGAGATGGAAGTTGGGCTGCAGCTCCCCGGCGAGGGAATGGCAGAGCGGGCAGCGGGCAGGGCTCTGCTGGCACCGCAGCGCCTGCTTGATGCAGCCCCTGCAGAAGCTGTGCCTGCAGCCCAGGGCCACGGGCTCCTTAAAAATGTCCAGGCAGATGGGACAGGTCAGCTCCTCCTTTAGCCCGGCTAGAGACTCTGCCCCGGCCATGGCGCTGCAGCTCCGGGGATGGGCTGAGCCCGAGGGCGGGCTCTGCTGGGAAATCGGAACCAAAATGCTCTACGGAAGAGAAACAAACTTCACCCCCGTCGGCTAAAAGTTGCTGCCTCCTCCCCCTTGCAAGGGAGGGTCATCCCTTCCCTGTCTCCAGCTTCCTGCCACACCCTGCCACGTGGGAAAGGGTCGGGGTTGAGAAAAAAAAAATTGTAACAAGTCGTGTTTAATTAAGTCTTGGGAGTTCCTTTCGGTTTACCCGACAGCGCTTTGTCCTGTGTGCAAATGGTTATCTCAGCTGTAAAGACTGTGAGCCCAGCGATGCTGATAAGAAGGAATATCCTGCAGACTACAGCAATGGCATGCAGTCAGACAGAAGAAACGTTTTTGCAGGCCTGTGACTAAAAAGAATAATTGGAGGAATGGGATGTTCCCCAAACGACAACCCAAGACTCTCAAAAGAACCCTACACTAATGAAAATAAACTCTGAGAAGTGATTTAAATACACAGAAAATTCAGGGAGAGGTTAGCATATCGGTATGAGTTTGGGGAAATGTATTAAATATATAAAAGTTATATAAATTTAAGCTGGTTTGTTAGCAAGGTGTGCAATGGGGAGTTATGCCCCACATGCCTGGGGCTGAAATAAAGTAATGCCACTTTCTAATATTGAAATTACAGTGTTAGAGAGTTTAATTTCCCATTTTCAGTGACAACAGGACAAACTCCATGCTGCAGCTCAAGGCTGAGAGCTTGGACACTTCAAGGGGAACACAGCAGGTCCAGCCCTGCTTTGATGGGTCAGGAAATGTGGCAGGAAGGAAAACTGGGAAGAATCCTTGTGGGCAGGGAGGCTGGGACAGCCAGACCAGCAGCAAGAGAGCAAAGGACCCAAACTTGTTCCCCTCTGCAAAGACACCTGGATGGACCTGGACTGCTATAAATGCATAATATATAGTTGGCTTTTCAAAAATATTAAAATGAATACTGTATGTAGAATGTGGGAAGATTGTACTGTATTTTCTTTTATTAATAGAATTTAGAAATGTGATGAATGTATAATTTTTATGATTGTAACTTAGTGTTAGAAGACTGGGGTCTTTTGTTTTCCTGCATGAAGATTGCTGACCAAGAAAGCGATTAAACTTCTGTTATCAAGTATCTTCTTGTCCAAATAAAAATGACCAGAACCCCAAGAATTGATGGGACCTGTGCTATCAGACAGAATGGAGCCACACGCAGATGGATCCACCAGATAAAATGATCGGGGAGGAGCTGAAACTGAACAAAGAAAATTCACACTCAAAAGGAATGTTTGAATCATGCATGTGATTTTTAAAATATGCAACAGGCTGATGTTTTTAAGGAACAAACTCTTTGTTAACAGTGTGCTAATTACCTCCGTGCCAGGCACCCTTGGCCAAGAAACTGAATTTTGCTTTCGTCTCTCCTAATTGTCTATTTTCTTTTTATTCTTTTATTAAACTTCTAAATTTGTCCTAGAAAGTGAAGCTCGTTTTTCACATGGACAACAACCTGGGACTGATAAAAGCTGAATGGGCAATTGCAGGGGTTACTTGAAGTGCAGCCTCCAGAGCCCCCTGGGCAGACCTTGTGTGGCACAAAGCTCCTGGGGGATTTTCCCCTCCCACGAAGAGAGGCGAATTTATATTTATATCCTGTGCCAGGATATAAATAACACTACCTCCCTCCCCCCCAGCAGAGCCACACGAGCTACTCCAAAGCAGCACCTGTCTGTGTGAAAAGGAGTTGTTTTGCCACAAAATTATACCAAAATAAAAACACTCCAGCTAGGATTTTTCCCAAATGGTTGGAAGTAATTGTTGGGCTGATGTCAACATTGACCAACAGCTCCCGTCAGACTCCAGGCTGGGTTGCAGGAGTTATCTTCAATAAACAATCATATTCAATAAACAGTATCAGCGCTTTATTTCCCAGCAGGCTGCCTGGGAATGCAGTGTTGGAAGCACAGGTTGGGCTGGGAGGACAAACATCAGCTGTGGGTCTGTCCCTCCCTGCAGACCCTTCCTTTGAGTGCCCCTCTCCCTCCTGGGAAGCCACTCCTGTGTCTCTGCTCCACATGTGCCCACCACTGGCTGTCCCATCTGCATTCCCACATTTCCCCTCACCAAATTCGTGTTTTCATCTGTCTGGGCACTATTGGCATCACAGTGCCTGATGTATCTCAGAAAAACATTCCTCCTCGGTGGCCCTGAAGCCTGCTGGTTTTGGAAAGCAGCAGGGAATGGGCTTCCCATCAGCTCTCCCCTCTGGGTGCAGCAGTGGCAGGGATGAGGGGATGGCTTTGGGGTGGGAGGCTGGTTCCACTCTCTGCCCAGGCTGGGGGATCCACACTGAGCTCCCACAGATGTGCTGCAGGCAGGCAGGTGTAGAGCTGCTCCCTAAATCAGTGCAAATCAGCCAAAACCAGCAGCTGGCACAGCCCAGCAGCTTGCAGAGCTGCTCCTTTCGGGCTGCTGGGATCCTCCAGCCTGGCAGCATCACTGATCCATGGTGTGGATAAAATCAGAGCAACCTCTCCAGCCTGGTGAGCCCTCACAGGGGCACGGCTGGCACGGGGCAGCTGTGCCCGTGCTGGGCCTGCCTAGGCCTTCCAAACATCCCTTCCACAGCCTGGGCTGCCACAGGGACCAGGGCACCAGGACACCAGGACATGGCCGTGTCCCAGTTTGGCTCCCAGGGCCTGCTCTCCTGGTTCCAGGGGCTCTCCAGGTGCCATCCTGAGCCAGGACACCACAGCCTGGCACAGTTTGGCTCCCAGGGCCTGCTCTCCTGGTTCCAGGGACTCTCCAGCTGCCATCTGGAGCTGCAGGGCTGCTGCATCACCACCTGGAGTCTTTCCCACATTTTTTTCCCCGCTCTCTTTTTCATCACTCCAGAAAATCTGAGGAGCATGCCCTGCTTCATTCTTCACCCACTCAATCTGGGGGAGTTTTTCGGCCAGGGGTCCTGTGGCAGTGGCACCACTCCTAGTCCAGCATGCAGAGCCCAGGTTTTTCCTGCATGAGTTAAACTGGGAGAAGCCACACTTCAAACAGCAGCACACAGGGATATTCCCAGGCAGGAGCTGCATCCCTGGCAGCTGGGAGGCTCTGCCACCCCCTTGGCCCTGGCACAGCCTCACTGCCAGCCAGGCAGAGCAAAACACCTCTCCCCGAGCAGACTTGCACTCAAAACTATATATAAAATATAGCAGCACAAACTTCTTCCCTTTTTTGTTCTTTCCACTTTATAGTATATATGTTATATCATTTATTTATAGGCAGATCACTTCACTATTTACAGTACATGAGCGTAGAGATTCTACAGTCTTTTTGATGTAAACAAGAAACTCCACGGCAGGGGAGTCTGGAAAAAGAAGCCAGTTCTGAAGTATTTACACAATTTAAAATAGAACTTTTATACCCACTGGATAGATATAGAGAATACATTGAGCGATTTGGTTAAATTATCTATGAAACTATAGAATCTGACAATGTAAAAATACAAGAAAACGTTCTCTCATTTTAGAAGGTAGACAGTTAAATCACACTAGAAATAAATCTCTTTTGTTTTTTAAAAATAATAACAATAATAATAAAGGAAAGGCATAAGAATCCATGCCATCTCTTAAGGTTAAAGTATATTACATAAATAAGGACACAACAGAACGGAACCGGGGGGAAATTAAGTGAAATATAAAAAAAACCGCTACCAATTAAAAAAAAAGTACTAAAAACTTGATTCTTAATCATAGAGGGATCAATTCTGCTGCTCTTACTTACTCTGCAAGTAGAAAATTGCAGAGTTAAGTAGTACTTACTCAGCATGAGCAAGGGAGGCAGAATTGGCCCCTAATAATTATGAGCAGTCCTTTTACTTTAAAAAAAAAAAAAAAGAAGAAAAAGACAGAATTTAGCTTTTTTTTTTATAAATAAGAAAGCAGATGTGCCCCTTTTTAGGTGAAATTCTTACACCTTTCTCAAGAAATGCATCAATTGAACCGTTCTCTCTCTTTCTCACATGCACTCACACACTCCCTCCCCAACTCCTGCTGCTGCCCCTGGCCCTGGGGAGGGCGAGGGAAGAGGAATGAAACCCCAAAATGAAACCCCAAAAATAAACCCCAAGGCTGCATTTGGCTCTGTATTGCTTGAGATTGTCAGGGATGCACTTAGAACAGAACGGGTGTCGGGTTCAGCTCCAACACCAGTGTACCTCAGGACTCAGCTGACCTCCAAAAAGAAAAAAAAAACCAACCCAAAATAGGAGAAAACCGTGTTGATCTGAGATTGCAAAACTCATTTGTGTGGCCCAGAGCTGAGATGAGGCTCAGGGCTGTAACATGGTGATTGAGCTGCTGCTCCCTGAAAGATGTGCAGCCCAGGCAGCTGTGCTGAGGAATCGAGAGAAACCTTTCCTTTTGGGGCAGCATCCAACCTAAAACCTGGGATTGTCCTCTGCATTCAGCCCACACACTCAGAAACGTTTGCTCCTCCCTGCGGAGCCTCAGGGACGCGCTGGATTCCAGCCAGAAACCTGCTGTCCCCCCCTGAACCACGAGTTTTTCTGGGGCAAACCTGTGCAAAACAAGCAAAGGGGCATTTTTATCAGAAACTCTTCACACATTCAGCTTTTCCCCACAGCACCTGCAGGAAACGGCCGGGGGGGATGTTCTATACTTACACAGTTTTAAAAAAATAAATCTCCTCCTGACTTATTGCCTGCCAGAATAAATCCTTTTGCTCCCAGTTTCTCCTGGCCATCCCACAGCCCTCTCATAGGGGGCTGGGCTGTGAGGGGTCCCTTTTTGAGGGGCACCCACGGTGATGCCACAGGCTGGGTGGGATGGAAAGGCAATCCTTGGAAAAAGGGGGGGATGCCCAGTCCCTGGCAGCTCCTGCAAAGCTTTGGGCACCTCTGGCTTCCCTGGCAGCAGTGCCTGGGCATTGCTTTGCTCCTGCCCCATTTCCCTGGCAGCATCCAAACCTTAGGCAGCTCAGCAAGGGAGCTCTCACCTGCCCCTGTGCCCGACCCACCTTCCTGCAGACTCGAGCACTGTGAGCTAAAGACACCTTTAGAGTAAAAAAAAAAAAAACCAAAAAAACAAAAAAACAAAAAAACAAAAAATCCCACAAGAATTATTAAAAAAAAAAATCAAGTGTAAATTTATTTTTCACCCAGTCCTAAAAGGTGGGGGGAAGCCCTAGGGCAGGCAGCACACAGCCCAAGGGGCTCTAAGCATAGTGCATAAGTCCTGGAAAAAAAAAGACTTTTTTGGGGAGGAAGGAAAAACAAACTATCCCAAGTGAATGGAAAAGTAAAAACCCAAACCAAAAAAAAAAAGAAAACCCAACCCCACTTATAGGCTTGAGGCACCACGAAGACCACTTATTGCATCTGTTCCTACCCACGGGCTGCAGTACTGATGAGCTCTGTGCAGGACCAGCCTTCCCCTTCCCCAGCACTGGCTCAGGACCCAGCAGCTGGGCTGAGGCCCACCCAGAGCACCCAGACACAGGGAAACACTGGGAAATTCTGCATCTGGGTGTGCCCAAACCAGTGCTTGGGAAGTGACTGAGTAATCCCCTGGAGTGGGCTGGAGCCCCCCCAGCTCTGCATTAACCCTTCCCCTCCACCACCCTTGATGCATCCCCAGCGGGGCCCAGCCATGGGTGCCTCCAGCTGAGTGGGAGATGGAAGAATTCCACTTATTTGCTTTTCTTTTTTTTTTTTTTTTCCTTTTTCTTTTTTTTTATGTTGGTTTTTTTTTTTGGTGATTTTTGTTGGTTTTTTTTTGGATTGATCGTTTTCTGAAAAACATCAGCACAGCACAGGACAGTACTACCCACCCTAAATGTGTCGCTATATACATTCTACATAAGCTCTATAGCAATCACATGTAAACATCATCATCGTGAGGAAATACTAGGACAGAAAAAGGCAAAGCTACAATGAGGCAATTGCCAATAGCAGATGCTCAGTCTCAGCCAAAGCTGCTCGTGGTCGCTGAGGTGGGATGAGAACAGGAGGATTTATTTGGGGGGAAGGGAGAGACGCCAGATTTCACTGCTGAGGCTGAAATGGCACAAGGAACTGTTCCCTGGCAGTGATGGTCACCGGGTTGGGGACCCCGCGGTGGCCCCCGGCGCTGCCGGGCTGGGTGTTGTCAGCACCACGGCTCTCCCGAGGGGAGCAGCCAGGGAACTGTGCTGGTGTGGGCACTGCTGCTCCTGCCAGAGCCCAGCTGCACTCCGGCCCCCCAGCCAGGGGCTGGCCACCCTGGCAGGGCTCCGGCTCTTGGCGTCACATCTCGTGCCATTTCCGAGGCTTTGGCCGCTCTCCCTGCAGGACGGAACATACCCAGGGAACCGGGGGTGAAACCCCCAAGTCATGGGGAGGGGAGACCCCAGGAGACTCTAATCTATCTATTGGCAGAGTTAAGGCTATAATATTCTATCTACAGAGGATGGCTGAATCCCTAGTGGTCTCTGGGGCTTGAAAAGAAAAGGAGAAGGTGGCGATGGCTTGAGGAGCAGCAAGATTCCCACTCCCTTGGGAAAACAGAGCCCCTGGCCGGCTGCTGGTGGGCTTTGCTCCGGCTGGTGGAGGGCTGTGCCCCCATCCCACTGCACCCACACATGGAGGGCAAGTCCACAAGTAAATGTGGCATTAATCCAGCCCCGAGGGCCCTTGGCCAGAGGCAGAGCTGTGCCCGGGGTGCTGGTGGGCACGGGACAGATTTGGGGAGCGGGTGAGTGCTGGGATGTGTATGGCTTATCAGCTACGGGGCAGGGTGCTGGGTGGGTGTTCAGTGTGGGTGCTGTGCCCCCCCTGCCTCTCTGGGTTTGGGGCTGGATTTAGGGCTGGATTTAGGGTGGATTTGGGGCTGGCTGCCCAGCGGAAAGCATGGACAGGTCTTCTCGCCCCGCTTGCTTTGCAGGGTGTGGAAGCCAGCGTGGATCAAGCCACGGGGCCTGGCCAGTCTCCCAGCCACCGAAGGAGCTGGAGAGGAGCCAGCTCCTCCACACAGACCGGAGACATCCATCCCCAGGCTGTGCCAGCAGCACCCACCAGACCAGGCCTGGCTGGCCCAGCCCCTCTCTCCTGCCTCCAGCAGAGGCTGGAGCAGCACTGGCTGCAGGCAGTGCATCCCTCTCCCACCTCTGCAGCCTGCAAAGCTGCCTGGCCCTGGCTCCATCACCCACCAGGACCCAGCTCAGCACGGGGGCGATGCTGGGGGGGGCTCAGGCCACGCCAGCACGGAGAATGGCTTTGACAGCAAAGTGGGTGACCCCGGGGCAAGCACTGAGCACCCCGGTTTGCCAGCAGAGGAGGCAGGGGAATGTCAGCTCTGCAACTGCTCTGACCCCCCATTTGCTGAGTGGCAAGTGCCTCATTACAGTGCATAGTTAAAAATCAAGGAAGCGGTACAATAAATCTGAATTACAGTACATCTGAGCCATAAATACATTTTTTTAAGTATATACTTTTTTTTTTCTTCTTCTATTAAAAATTAGTTTATAATCCTGATTCTATTCACAATGAACAATTTCATCATCACACACTACGGACAAAAAAATGTTATGGTGAACACAGCTGCAACTCCACGGCGGGAGCACGGGGAGGGCTGGGAGGGGGAAGAGGGGCAGGGGGGGCTCCTAGGCTCACCCTAAAACAACCAGTCAGAAGCAGAGGGGGGGACTAACGTGTGGCAGTGAGACATCAACACCATGGGGACTCACAGACAGAAGCAGCTTTGTTCAATGTAAACATCGATCAGGGGACAGCAGTCTCTCTCTCGCGGGTGTGCTCTCGCTCTCTCTCGCTCTCTCGCTTGCCATAGACTGAATAATTTCTTTGAAAACGTAAACATATTGGAAGTGCCTTGACTGAGGTATTGAGGTATTCCTCCAAGGTTAAGGCTGTTACCGATGCAGGCTGAGCTGGGCCTCCTGCAGCAAGCTGTCGAAATCCATGGTCTCGTACTTGCTTTTCACCGGAGCTGGGGAGGACTCGTCCGTGCCGCAATCTGGGGATGGCAGGGACAGCCAGGTCAGGGAGGGGGGGATCAGGGGATCTCTGCCTCATGGGGAGGGAAACTGAAGCACAGCAAGGCACTGCTCACTGCCCTGCTACTGCACAGCCAGGCTGGACACGGCAGTGATGGTGACAGGACTGGGGATGCTGAAAAGAGCTGGGGCAGAGGGGCTGCAGCCAGGCCCAGCTGGGCAGGGCACACACCACTGGCATTCACTCATTCATTCATTTTTGCAGGGGTGAAAAATCTGCTGGGTGCAGCTGAATTTGGAGGGGCTGCCCCAGGGCCATCCCCTGGGAGCTGTGCTGGTGGCAGAGCCAGCCTGCTCCAGTGGCAGCCCTGTGCCAGGAGCTGAACACAGAGTGCCCCTGGAAAGCCCAGGGAATTCAGCACACAGCAGAACCGAGGCTGCCTAATTTCACAGCAGCTTAACATTTGGGGTGTATATTTTTGAATGGTGTGGTTGCATTTCACCTCTGCCTGCGGGCTCCTCTTTTCATCCTGTACCAGGATGAGCAGGATTTTAGGAATGAGCCAGACTGTGCAGGAATGGGGTGACTGTGACTCTGCAGAAATCAGGTGAGGAGCACTGAGGGGGTTTCTCCCTCCCCACATCACTGCACAGTCACCATCTTCCTCATGAGGTGCTAACTGGTTCCTAATTTCTCTGTGCCCAAAATGGGAGGCTCTGCGATTTATTCAGATGAACAATGGACAATTCATGCCCACAATCAAAGTCAAGGGATGGCTGTTCTAAGCAGAGCAGACACTGCAAGGTGATAAAAAAAATCAGGGGGTATTTGTATCAGATGGGGCATCTAGTGGTAAGTCAAGACTTGGGGCTTTATTTTCTGGACCTCAGTCTTTCACTCATCAAGTGGGACCCAGAACCCTTCAGCCCCTGCAGAGGGTACAGAAATAAACACCTGAAGCAAGGAGGGCTGGGCATAGCCTGGGACACATTTCTCTTGCAGGACTAGCACAGTGTTTGGCTCCTGGCCCTCAGCTCAGGCTGCAGCCCTGGTGACACAGTCACTGAGACCTTGCTGAAGCCCTGAAAGGATTAATGCCACCACAGCACATTTCAGAGCTGTCACTTTGGCTCCAGAGTGCATGTGCAGTGTGGTGAATCTGTCCTGCAGAGCAGCAAACCACCCACATCACCTCTCGGGCTAATGAAATGTTTCTGACTGCCTTCTCTAATGCCTGGGAAGGGAATTTTCTGCTGGAAAGCCTCCGGCACTGTGCAGAAACTCAGCAGACACAGGATGGGCTGTGCTCAGCTGAGACCCAGCAGCCCCGGGCTGTGATGCTACATTTTGCAGCCAAAATGCATTTTGCACCCTGAGGCCTCACACCAATTTTTTTTCTTCTCCCCAGTTTGCCAATCCACCTGTCTGAGCCATGAGCATTTCCATGAGCCATAGAAAAGCCAGTGGGCTTTTCTGCAGGCTCTGAAGGCGTTTGGGATCCCTGCGTGACCAGGGCTCGGTGGTGTAATGTGCTGTAGCAGCTCTGTGCTGATAAAAGAGACAAAGCAGCTGCTGCTTCCTCACCCAGGTCGGCGTATCTGGTCCAGAAGAAGCGGCCCAGGCCACCCGAGCTGAGCTGGAAGGAGGGCTCGTTCCTCTTCCTGAGCGAGGGGCCGTTCTTCAGCGATAAGGCGGCGTGCTCGGAATAGCGGTACGTGATGAAGCCGTACTTCTCCCCCCTTGAGCAACCAGAGAGAGAATTCCAGATGGGATGAGCCCCACAGCCCTTGTGGTGCAGCACTACACCCCTGGCCCATCATTCTTCCACTGCTCCATCCCACAGGTGCCCTTGGATCTCTGGACACACTGAATCTCCTCGGCCAAAGCACCATGGGGCTTGGAGCAACCTGGGATAATGGGAGGTGACCTTGCCCATGGCAGGGAGTGGAATGAAATGGGGTTTATGGTGCTTCTCAGCCCAAACTCTTCTGGGATTCTGTGGTGATTTCTTGGATGTGAACCCAAAGCTCAGCCCTTCCTTCTCCCTCCCTGGCCTATTCAATGCTTGGGTGATTGACTCTAACGATGCTGAAGGCCTGGAAATGTTTGCTGCAGCCAAATTTGCAATCCCTGAATTTGCAAAACCAGCAAAACAGGGTGATTCTTCAGGCCCTGGAGGGGCAGGGGCTGAGCTCTGCTCTGGGACCGGCTTGGCTGACCCAGGGCATTGATGTGGCACTGGCAGTGCTGTGGGGTTTGGGGAGAGGAGCTCCTGGAGCTGCTGGGGATCACAGCTCACTGCCCACCCACCTGTTAGTCCTGGACAGGACCTGACACTCCACGATTTCACCGAACACCTCGAAGCGTTTCTTCAGCTCGCTGGAGCTCATGCTGCTGGAGAGGTTTCTGATGTACACCACCCGGCCTTCCCCCTGCCAAAGCAACCAAAACTTTCAGGCTTGGACCCTGCTCCTCTGTGCTGCTGATGGGCTGTGGAGGAGCCCCTGCAAGCACTGCCATGGTCACACTGATTTCTCCAGGATCTGGCTGTCTCTGCTCCAGCCAGGTCATAGTGTCACCCCCAGGACAGCCAAAACCAGGTTGGAGCAGCCACTGTCCCCTCCTTCTCTTTTAAAATTCTCCTGCATTCTTGCAGCTCTTTCAGCTTCTCCTGGCAAGCGTGGGATATATTCCTAAGAATTGCCAGGGGCAAAATCCAATTGCATTGCAGGAAAAAGTGCCAAAGCAGCATGTGTGTGTGTGTGTGTGTGCACAACAGCAGGGAGCACCAATTTACTCTGCCACGTGCCCGCCCCTCTCCCAGCTCCCAGCATGTGCCCACGGGTTCCTGGTGCAGTGGGGCCACATCTGTGACAGCTGAGCAGCTTCAGGGATTCCCCAGTTCACCCCACAACCTGCCAAGTGCACTGAGCACCAGCGTAGGATGCTCTGGGCATCCCTGTGCCAAGGACTCCGTGTGTTGCCAATTGCTGGCGGCTTCCGCTGCACGTTGGGTTTTCCTCTCCCCCCTCCGCCCCCATGTCCTTGTTTAACACTGGCCTCGCACCAAGGGATGCTGAAGCCAGGGCTAATGGGCTCCACTGCTGCTTTTTGGAGCAGGGGATGAGCCCAGGGCTGGGGTGGCTTTGTCCCCATGGGGTCCCTGCTCACTTACGATGGCCTTTTCCCGTCTCTTCTTCTGCTGGCCCCGGTGCCCGCTCCCGCCCTGACACTGCTCGCCATTCTCACACCTGCAAGGGAGGGACAGGAGGTCAGCCTGGGGCTGGGGGAGCTGCTGGGAAAGCTTCAAACATCACTGAGAAGCTGAGGCACCCACAGGAGTGGGTGAGCATTCAGGGGCACTGGGAGCTGAGGAGAGACTGAGGCCTGGAAACACTGGAAAGGACACTGGGAAGTTTTTCTCATGGATGCCAGGCTGTCCCGAGCCAGCACTTGCCCCTTCCCAGGCCTGGCTTGGGTGCCTGCCCATGCCCTGTCACCCATGGAACCCCCCGGCTGCTTTGCTCTGCCACTGCTTCCTCAGGCCACGGCTGATGCTTGCACCAATTATTACCAATTATTTCCATAGTTTTCCTTTCATTAATTAGCATCTTTACAGCTTGGGCCAGCAGAGCAGAGAGCACTGAGGCTGCCCTGCACAATTCACCAGCCAAAAATTCAGGGGCAAAGGCAGTCCCGATGTACCTGAAGGGGCGTCTGCTGGCAGGCGACCGCGAGCGGCAGCACGAGGAGCCCGAGCTGGACCTGCTCCGGGAGCAGTAATGCAAACTGGTCCTGGAAAGGGGGTTTCTCCTCAGGCACAGCTTGGTGTTGCCATGCTCCTCCTCCTCTTCCTCCTCCTCCTCCTCCTCTTCCTCCTCATCCTCCTCCACGGGGGAGCCGCTCTCACTGCAGCTGTCCTCAAAGACGGTGTCGTACTCGGGGGTCTTGCAGAACACCATGTCCTCGTCGTCGACAGCGCTGTCCAGAAAGCCAAAGTGCTTTGTTAAGCTGGCTCTGATCTCCTGGTCTCTCAGCTGCTTGACGCCGTCCTTCCACAGCATCTCAGTGCCCGTGTCCTTGCCGAGCTCCAGTCCCTGGTAGTGGGCGGCCGGGACCCTCCTCTTGTGCTCCGTCTCCACCTGGCTCGGGGGCTCCCATGACTTGAGCACCTTCCTCTGCAGGGCAGCCTCGGGTTTCAGCACCTGGCAGTAGTCGTGGTCCCCGAACGAGCGGGAGAAGGGCCGCTTGAGCAAGCCCTGCTGCTCGGGGAGCGCGCGCCCGCCCGCCCGGCTCAGGTGGGCGAACAGCTCCGTCCTCTCCGGGTGCTTCCTGGGGGCTTTCCTCGAGGCTGCCACGTCCCCGGTGCCCCCGGGGCTGGGGGCCATGCTGTCCTCCTTGCCTGGCTCCTGGGGGATGTCTGGCTTGTACAGGTCCTCCTCGGCGGGTTTGTATGGCGGAGTGGTGGGCGGTGTGAGACCTAAACCCCCCCGAACAAAGGGCAGGAATCAGCTCTGCCCCATCCTGTTGTGTTCCTCTGAGAAATGGTTTTTCCCCTCAGAGTCCCCCTGAAGCCTGTGCCATGCAGTTGGACCCTTCCTCCCTATCTTACCTACTCCTGACCCTATTGGCTCAGGGCCAATATCTTTCCTTGGCCCTAAACCAGATAAACCCCTGTCTCTTCCTGTTCTCTCACTCTCTCCTCACTCCCTTGGAACACCACATGAAGAATAAAGCTTGGACTGAAGCTGAGTGGTGAGAGCCACCCTTTTGAGATCTTTATTCTGTGTCTATGAAATATATCTCCCTAAAATCCCCGAGAAACTGAGCTAGCTAGAGCCTGGGGGCTGGCTAGAGGGAATATATATTTCACCCTCCATCCTGCCCTGCCCCATCCAGCCCTGGGCTGCACCCACGGCCCTCACAGCCTCATCCAGTGGCCCTTGGGGGAACAAGGAGGATGCCTTGATCCTAACAGGGACCAGAGGACTCTCCCTTCCCTGATGGCTCATGTAGGGCCGCCCTGAACAGCTCCTCCCACCCCAAACGCATTCCCCTGAGCTGCTCATGGTGCTGGGATGTGGCAGTGCACAGGGAGTCTCCTGTGTCTGCAGTGTGAAGGGGATGAAGGTGCCCCCTTGGCTGGGTAGGCTGGAACTGATGCCTCCAGGCTGAGTTTAGGGTAAATGAGCCCCCTCCTAGAGGAGATTTTTGCAAAACTAAAAGAATTCAAAGCCTGTCCTACCTGCTGTCCCACACAGCTCCACAGTCAGCATTGGCTCAAAGTTTCTCTTCCCAAAGGTTGGGTCACTGGAGAAGAGCAGGAAATCAGGAGAGAGAAAGTGTTTAGGTGAACCATAGCCCCAAAACCCAAAAGAAAGCTGAGAAAACACTGCCCACATGGGAACCCTCCCGCTTTGGCTGGTGCCTGACAGAGCAACCCCACAAGGGCAGTGGGGTGAGCAGCTCCAGGGCACACAGAAAATGCCCTGCCCTGGGCAAGGGACTTTCCCAGCTCCCTGTGGCTCCCCACAGCCCCATGCCCAGCAGTGCAGCTCACTGTGCTCTGCAATCACAGCTCCCTGGGCTGGCTGCAGAGGCCCTGCCCAGCCACACATCCCCAGGCAGTTTCCAGCCCCAGACTGGTTCCCTCAGTCCCATCTGCACTTACGTTTGTGCCAAGGACAGCGTGAGACACCTGGGTGTTTCTGAAAGGCAGGAGAGAAGCAGGTTACCCATGGAGCTGTATCCCTGCAGTGCCACTGAGGGCTCTGCCCAACCTGAGAGGGACGGCTCATGCTGCCAGGGCTGAGCCATTCCTGCACTTGCAGCTTGCTGGGGTTTTGGGGCACCCCTTTTGGGGTTTTGGGGCACCACTGCAGCTGAACTCCAGAGCCCAGAACCCATGGGGAAGAACATGGAGGGATGTGGAAACCTGATCCCTGCTGGGTTATGGCCACACCAACTCCTTCACTTCATTATAAGGATGGGGAAACTGAGGCAGAAGATGCCCATGGATTGAAAAAGCACCCCAAAAGAGAACATGCATGGGACCCCACAGCCAGGCAGCTCAGGGGGCTGCTCACAGCTGAGTGCCCAGCATCCAGCCAGCATCACTCACCCATGGCAGGGACAGCACGGGCAGCACTCAGGGGAGGGTGAGCAGAGTGACAGCCCCCAAGCCCTCACCTGTTTGCTCCAGGAGGGCACAGCGCCGACTCTCCGTGCCCCCCTCTCCATCCCCCAGGGCACCCAGGCACAGGGGCTGGAGCTCCACGACGGGGCCGTGCCCCCCACCTCCACCTCGGCCGCCGGCTCTTCGGCAGAGAAACCCTCCAGCACCGGGCACGGCGCGGCCTCCCTGCAGCCCAGGGGCACGCAGGACTCGAGGTGGGGCTCGTCCAGGAAGGACATCCAGTGCCCGAGCTTGGGGTTGAGTCTCTTGGAGCGGCGCACGGCGTAAACCGCGCTGTCCTGCCTGCGGCCTGCCTTCCCTGCGCCCTCCTGCTTGCCAGCATCGTCCTCAAGGCCACCCAGCTCCTGCGGTGCTGCCTCCACCTCGGGGCTCTGCCGGGGCTCAGCCTTCTCTGCCGCCCCTTTCCCTCTGGATGTGCAAGTCCCAGTGGCCTCCTCGCCATCGGGTGGCACGGGGGAGCAGGAGCCGGGCGGCCGTGCCAGGGCGGCGTACACGGGCTTGCCCAAGCGGTATGGCTTGCTCACGTCGCACAGCAGGTCCCGTGCCAGCAGCTCCTTCAGGATGGAGAAGGACGCTGCGGGTTTCTTGCAGCCCTGCCAGGCGCAGCCCGGCCGGCTCTGGGTGCTGCCCGGCGCGGGGGCACAGTCCGGTTTGGCTCTCTTGAAGGGGCTGCAGGGCTGGGGTTTGGTGTCGGCGGGGTCGCGGGCGGGCAGCTTGCGGGGGGGCAGGCAGTAGGTGTGCATGTAGCGAATCAGCTCCACCACCGAGTGCAGCTCCCCCTCGCAGGAGAACTGGCTGCCCGTGCCATCCTCCGCCGAGGACAGCGCGGCCGCCGAGTCCCCGGAGCTCAGCGAGTCCTCGCTGGAGTCGCTGTCATCCTCGTGATGGGCGCAGTCGCCCGGGGATGGGTGGTGGGCGCTGCCGGGGCACTCCTCGGGTGCCTGGGGGGCTTTGGTCTGGGAGCAGGAGGTGCTGGAGGTGAGGTGCCGGTGCAGCTCCGTGCAGCTGCGGCTCTGTGCCTGCGGGACGCTCGCCCTCCTGTCCCGGGGACCCTCCACCTTCCGAGGGGAGAGAGGAGAATGTCAGCCCTGAGCCTCACAGCCACGACCCTGGGGGGGCTGAACGAGACACCCCACACCCTCAAATCCCCCCCAGTTCTGGCTCACCAGCACCCTGCCCTCCCTGGGGTCAGCCCTGTGCCCCAGTGCTGCCCCTCCTGCATGCAGTGATGCTCCCTCTCCCCAGGAGGGATTTGCTGCTCTTCCCACACAATCTAATTTGCCAGGCCTAATGCACCGCACAATTACCATCAGCAAAGTAGGAAAATTTCTGATGGCACGGGTTTCAGATCAGCTGAAGCGTCGGGGTGGGCTCTGCAGTGTGATAGGCAGGGACTCCTGGCCAAAGGCCTTGGCTGGGGCTGAGACTCAGCAGGGAGGGGGCAAGGGGGTGCCCAGGGAGCACATGGGGCTTTCACCTATGGGTGCTCAGCAAAGCTGGGAGAGACCAAACCCCCCTGGGTTCAAGTGAGATCAAGATCCCTCTTAGCCCAGCACAAAGTCTAAAGTTTTGCAGAGCCCAGACAGGGATGGGAGCACTGCAGGTGCCAGTCCCTGCCTGTCCCCAACCCCTTGCCCAGCCCAGAGGCTGCCCAGGCTCCCCAGTGGGGCAGCTCCCAGGGGTGGGTGCTGCTGGTGGCAGTACCTTTGTGCAGGGCCGTGCTGGCCGGGACTTTGGGGTCCCCGGGCGCCGGGCGCTCCCGTCCCGCTGGGCCTCGCAGCTCAGAGGCGACGGAGACAGGAGCAGCTTCTTCAGCTGCAAAGAGAAGGGGCAAGAAAAGGAGTCGGCACCGCAGGGAGGGCAGGAGGAAACACCCGGGGGGCCACAGCCCCTTGGCTCGTGTGTGAGCACATCCATCACCCAGCATCCGACCCAAAAACGGGGCAAAAAAAATAAATATCAGGCAGGGAGGGTCAGGGTTAGGATTTCCCAGCTCCTTGGGGCTGTGGGGCAGGTGCCTGGCTGTGTGCAGCCCTGTGGGGGTTGGGGCTGTCCCCACAGCCCAGGGACCCTCAGGCAGGCTGGGACAGTGAGGACAGGAGGGAATTTCCTTCCCAGGGAACACCCCAGTGGTGGTAGACACACAGGAGCTGCCGTGGCATCCCAGCTTCTCACTCCATCAATTCCACCCTGAGGTGATTGAGGCTTTACACTGGTGTGAGTGATGGGTTTGGACAGCTCGATGTCCCCTCGAAAGGCTCATTTAGCCAAAACATCCAGAGAGGGCCTCGACTCATTAAGGAGCTTTCAAGGCGTTTTTGCAGATGCAAATCCCTGTGGGATCTCGAGGATCTCCCCCAGCACCGTGCCAAGCCCATGGGCGCTGGGGTTTTCCCCAGGCCACCCGCAGTGCCACCACTTCAGCACAACATTTTCCTTCCCATCAACCCCAATTTTGGCCAGGAGGAGGGGGAAAAAAAAACCAACCCAGACCCCCACACCCAGCAAGAACATTTGAGATTGTGGCGCTAACAACCCGAGGCAACAACAGCTCAACAGCAAGACGACTGCGTAGGGGACTGCAGGAGAGACAGACCTGGGGCTCCCGGGGGGCACAGAGCCCTGGGGGGGTTAGGGAGTGATAGAAACGGGGTGCCCGGGTCAGGGTCTGCCAGGAAATGCCAGCCGGGGCACCCGCAGCTTTAGGAGCGAGGCTCCTGTGGGTGGAAGCGCCCAGCACCCTTTCCCGCCCGCCCCTGCAACGTATACATCCTATATATACACATACAGGTCATGTGTGATATATACCCCTGCGGGCCGTGGGCGGTGGAAATGCACGCTGTCACCACTGGATGTCACTCCTCCCCTTTGCTGCGTTTTTGGGGACACCCCCCCGGGGCTGGGCTGGGGGCTTTGGGCAGGACTGTGAGCCCCAAGGGGGAGCAGGTTGGGGGTTCTGTCCCAAGGAACCTCCCAGGGATGGCAGGAAACGCTCCCAGTTCATCCTGGCCGGGAAGGGGAGCAGGGCTGGAGCCCCAGCATTGCAGGGAGCTGACAGGGATGCTCCAGCCAGCACATCTGGAGGGACTGGAGGCCACACAGCCCCCGAGGGGCTTTGGTGGAAGGCACAGGGAGGGTCAAACCCTCCCGCTGACACTCAGGCAAGCCCCTCTTGTGACAGCCCAGGGCACAGCCGGGGGGAACAGCCACCACTGCCCATGGGCACGGGGCTGGGATGAGGCAGGGAGAGCCCCGGGCAGCCCCACACCCACACACGGGGTTAAAAGCAGGTGTGGGTGTGCCAAAGCAGCCCCCAGCCCCCTGCCAAGCCGCCCCCACCCCTCCCAGAGATAGATTTGTATACACACAGCTCGTTCCCGTGAGGATGGTGATGGAGGTGACAGCAATGATGCAGAACATGTATACGTATACAATACAAGTATATGCTTTGGTATTGACGGTTAAAAGAGAGTTTTAAGCCTAGAATGAAAAAATTCAGACCTTGGCTTCCTATCATACCCATGCAGCCGGCTTATCTGGGGCTCATCCAAATCCACCTTAAACAGTAGGAAGTGGGTTCTTACTAGAGACAGCTCATCACACTCGGGGGCCGGGGGCGGCCCCCCCGTGACCGGGGCGGTGGGTTTGGGGGAAGGGGCAGGTGAGGTGGTGGCAGAGTTGAGCGTGTCCCCCTCTTCCATAGTTCGGAAGGCAGCCAGGCCCATGTCATCTCCCTGTATATCATCCAAAGTCTCGGTGAGGGCTGCCAGCAGCGCTTCGTTCTCGCTGTCTATTATCTGAAAGGAGCAGGCAGAGAGGAAAAGGGGCTGTTAGGCTGGGCAGAGGGTCCTCGGGATGCTGGAGAGGGGACAGGGACCAGCAGAGCCACACCAGCTCCCACACTTCCCAGTGACCCCACTGGGAGAGATTTTCCCCAGCACGGCACAAGGATGGGATGAGACCTGGAAAAGGAGCATCAGTCTGTCCACCTGCACCCCAGCAGGAGAAGAATGAATCAGAGCATCTTCTCTCCCTACAGTCCCTCCACCCCACCGTGAGGCAAACAGCAGCAGATGAAGGATCTGTGAGGAAAAAGCTCCTGGCCCAAACCCTCCTGACTCTGGGCTGTGAGTGCACGAGCTGTGAGCTCAGCCAGGGCTGGCTGCCCAGTGGATGAGAGGGCAGAGCCTCCCAGGGGGGCACAGGGGAAGCTCTGCACCGCTGGGCAGGTGCCACAGCTTGTGACAACAACCACCCTGAGTTCTGTGTTCACTGAAAGCCCCCAGACATGGGTGCCTCCAGCTCCTCAGGGGCTCTCAGCCCTCACACCTGAAGCTGGTGTACCCAGTGCTCTGTGAGAGACTGTCCAGAGCACAGCCCCAGTCACTCCCAAATCTCCCATCAGCAGCCCCAGATCACTTTGTTCACCCAAAAACTGCCTCAGGGGAGCTGTAGTGCAAGGCCCATCTCACTCTGGGCCAGGGGCTGCTCCTGCCTCCCCCCTGCTCCCCACTCCAGCTCGACTTGGGTCCCTCTTTTCCTCTGGCCTTTGGCTTTGCTGATGCTCCTCCAGCCTTCCCAGTGCCCTCCCAGCCCCATCCAGCCCCACGAGCTCCCTTCCAGTCTGGTAACACAGCGGTGAAGCCCAGCAGAGGATGCAGAAGCTGAGGAATGGCTGGAGCGAGCCAGGAGCTCCTTCTTTTTGGTCCTCCTCCATCATAATCTGAATGTAAACCATGTCCAACGAGAAGCAGGCTCCCATCAGCGATAAAATTAGCACGGGGGTAAATTCAGGCTCACAGGCAGTGCTGCTGCCTGCACACAGCCTTCTGTGTTTCTCTCCTCTTGTTTGAAAATTAAACATCTTTTGTTCCATGCCCTAACCTTGCTCGCAGTTACTAGAGCAGGCTCCAGGGAAAGGCAGCAGGATGCTCCATTTTTGGCTCCATTTCTTTTCCTCCTGTTATTGGCACGGGATTGCTGTGCACACAAGTTCAGTGGGATACATTTCATCATAGTCCACTGCTCCTCATCGGCCTGGCTTTTGCATTTCTTTTCTGTTTATCTTTTCCCCAGGAAGTTCACGGAAAATATGCATCTCGTGATGAAGGTCCCTCAGCTGGACTGGACCATTTTCAAGCACAGCATCAGCCCCAGCATAAAAGCCAGAGGGTTGTTATTATGGGCAGGTTAGAAAACATTGAGGCTTTTTTTTTTTAAATCTCCTTGTTTAAATAGAAATCTTCCTCCTCCCAAAGTGTAACCCAGTGTTGGTGATTAGCTGGTACCAGTGGCTCAGAACCTTCTTGTGCAAGGGGGTGAAGGCCTGGGTGCTGCTCAGGAGGGCACAGAGACCCCAGCCCCAAGGATGGGCACACCCAGGGTCTGGCAGGAGCTTTGGGCAGGGGAAGGCTGCCCAGCCCTGTCCCCTCTGCATCTCCCTGCCTCCAACCTCTCTGTGCTGTGCCTGCAGCCCTGCCCTGTCCTCAGGAGATCATCCAGGAGATGAAACAGAGACAGGAGCAGAGGGACGTGGAGCAGCCCTGCCCCAGCTTTGCACCCGTGTGTCACAATCCGCCAATGCAAGCGGATTTTTGGGACATTCTCTTACACCATGGATCCATCCCAGCCCCTCTGCCAAAGCGACCTCAGCCCCACACAGAGGGGGCTGCCAGAGCCTCAGCTTTCCCAAAACAGAGGGAAGGGCTGCCCTGAGCTCCAGGGAAGGGAATTCTCCCAGCACTCAGACCCCCGCACTGCCGCCCCAGCATTCCAGGAATGGAACAGGACACGCTGCACCCCGGCTGCAATTCCCTGTCAATAATCCAGCACAGGAGGGCTGCCTCAGCAGCCTCCTCCTCGTTAGCCCTACTCCGCTTGCCCCATTTAGAGCCGGTGCACAAATTAATGGAGCACTAATCAGCTGGGGAGGAGATATTAATAGTCGTGCGTGTTCCCTCCTCCCACCCTCCTTCTCCTTCTCCTTCTCCCCCTGCCTCCATGCTCGGGGGGGATGGGGGTACCTGGAAGAGCTCGGAGTCGTCGGTGCTGTACTGGCTGGAGTCGGTCTCCGAGTGCTCCCCGCCCCAGGGCAGCTCGCTGAAGCAGCCGGCAGAGTCCAGGTCTCCTGCGTCCAGCTGGGACAGATCGATCTCGGGGAAGTCAGAGTAGAGATGCTCCTCGCCAGACACCTCATACTGCACACAGGAAAGGAGAGGAACGGGCTGAGCACACTGGTGCAGGCAGCAAAGGCTGCAGCATCCGTCCATGGGGACAGCCAGTGATGCCAGTCTCGGTGCTCCCACCCCCGGTGCACCCACCCTTGGTGCTTCCAGCCCCGGTGATCCCAGCCCTCGGTGCTCCCAGCCTCGGTACTCCCATCCCCGGTGCTCCCACCCTTGGTGCTCCCAGCCCCGGTGCTCCCAGCCCCGGTGCTCCCACCCTCGGTACTCCTAACCCCCGGTGCTCCCACCCTGGGTGCTCCCACCCTGGGTACTCCTAACCCTCGGTGCTCCCACCCTCGGTGCTTCCACCCTGGGTACTCCTAACCCTCAGTGCTCCCAGCCCCGGTGATCCCAACCCCGGTGCTCCCACCCTGGGTGCTCCCACCCTGGGTGCTCCCAGCCCTCGGTGCTCCCACCCTCGGTGCTCCCAGCCCCAGTACTCCCACCCTCGGTGCTCCCAGCCCCACTCCAGCCCCTCTCCCCGTTTCTCCAGGGGCAGTGACACGGCACTGGCAGGGTGTGCTGGGCTCCTTTTCACCCAATCCCTCTGCACAGCCCAGCACGGGTCACTGTGAGCAGCCCCAGCGCTGCCACCAAAGCCCCTCTGGTGTCCCAGCTGTGGCAGAGGCTGGAGCAGCAGGAGCTGCATGGGAAGAGCGTGGAAGAGCATCCCTGCCAGTGAGCAGATGGGCAGGGCACAGCACAGCCACCCAGGGGCTCTTAGGGACAATTCCTGCCCTTGGTGCCCTAAAAGTGACACCCAGGTTATCCTGGGGATCAGCACGAGACACCTGGCACAGCAGCACACAGGGCCAGCCTCACGCCTGGGGCTCACCCTGTCCCCAGCCCTGAACACTCAGGACATCCCTCTGGGGAAGCTGCACATCCCAAAGCACCTCCAAGGCAACCCAGACCCTGCTCCCTTCAGGATGAGAGGAACAGCACAGAAATGAATGGATGTCTGAGAGCACAGAGGGGGATGTGAGCTGCAGGAACTGAGCTAAAAATCTCCATTTAACCACAGAAAGGAGCTGGCACCTGCCCCACTTGGGCCTGGCTTCCAGCCACGGCTGCACCCAGCACCCAAGGGAGCTGGGCTGGCACAGCACTCACTGCCTGCCCTGGCATTTGGGCTCTGCCTGGTTGTGCCTCGGTGTCCAGGTTAAAACACGGAGGGGAAAGGTCTGCCGCCACTCCTCCCAGCATTGGCTGCCCAAGGGGAGGTTTCTGGCAGGGAGGGAGGCAAGTTTATTTACAGAGCAAATGGATTTTGGAGCAGGCAAACATCTGAGCATGTGAGAGAGGCTGCAGGGGAGCGCGGGGGCCCCTCCTCCTGAAGCACCCTGGAAGGGTCTCCTCTGCCACTCAACGGGAAGGAAAAAAGGATTTCAAACCCAGCTGCAGGAATGGAAAAGACAGCTTTTCTCTGGTTCTCTCCTCATTTTTTTGTTTCTCAAATTGGGATAATCTGGGATTACTGACTGTGTTGCCCCAGGCTGATGAGCCTGTCTGCCATGCTCCCCACTGCATCCAGGACACTCCAAAGGACACTCCCCTGCACACTCACTCCCATTCTGCATCTCTCACCTGCTCCCCAGCCTGCCCAGTTCCAGGGGAGGTGGAAAACAGGGAGAGCACCTTGGAGGGCACTGCAAGGACAGGGGAGAGTGGTTTTATGGCCAGTGCCACGTCCCAGCCATGCCCAGGGGCTGCAGCGGGGCTGGGGGATGCAGGAGCCGCTGATGCTGCCCCAGACAAAGCTCTGGGAGCTGCCCCCACTCTCAGGGATGCTGTCCCAGCACCCTCCTTTCCTTTGCTGGAGGGATGTGTGAATTCATTCTGTGAATTCTGTATCAGGTCAATACCACAATTTGTGTGGTGCCACAAAGTGTATCAGGCACCCCTGAGTGGCTCTGGGAGCTGATATCCTCACTGGGCCCCTGGGAATGGGGATTTTCTAACCAGCCCTGCAAAACCCAGGTGTCAGAGCACATGCAGCAGGTCAGGAGTCCCCACTGGCAGCTCTGGGGGACACAGATGCTGCCCTTCCCCTTGTTCTGTCCCCTCTGCTCTGGGATCAGATGTCCTTTGGCCTTTCAGACGTGTCCCTTACCTGCTGTCCCTGCCTTCCTGTCCCTGCTCTAGCTCCTGCTCCGGAAAAAGTCTTGTGACAACTTTGTCTCCCCCTTCTCCCCAAATCTTCCCATGGGAACACAGGCAGAGGCTTTTATTTTTAGCCAAGCCATACATACACAGATATACGTGTGTCTGTGTGTGCGTGTGTGCGTGCAATTAAAAATAGCAGGGCAGCCAAATTCTCCTGCTCCTTTTGATATGCCACAAGGGAAAAGATCCTGGTGCTGAGATCACAAGGAGCAGCTGACACCGGCGCTCGGGATGTCTTTTGATCAACTCCACAGATGTGACACGTCCCCATTGGCAACAGGGCTGGGTAAAAATAAAACTCCTGCAACCTAACGCTGCTGAGCTGCCCTCTCTGGGCACATCAGGGCAGGACTGGGGATGCTCCCAGCTTCCTGCCTACCACAGCTCAAGAATGCCCAAAACTCAGCTCTGTCTGTGCTGAGCCTCCTCCTCCTCTGAAATAATCTCCCTCTAGCCACCCCCCGGGCTCTAGCTAGCTCAGTTTCTCAGGGGTTTTAGGGAAATCTATTTTATAGAGACAGAATAAAGATTTCAAAAGAGTGGCTCTCACCACTCAGCTTCAGTGCAAGCTTTATTCTTCATGTGGTGTTCCAAGGGAGTGAGAAGAGAGGGAGAGAACAGGAAGAGACAGGGGTTTATCTACTTTAGGGCCAAGGAAAGAGATTGGCCCTGAGCCAATAGGGTCAGGAGTAGGAAAGATAGGGAGAAAGGGTTAAATACATGGCACAGGCTTCAGGGGGACTCTGAGGGGAAAAATCATTTCCCAGAGGAACACAACACTCCTCCAGGAAAAACATGGGATAGCCTTTGCTTAGTGGGGTCACCCATATTGTCACCTGGATGGGCACCCCAGTCCCCTCAGCTAGGCAGTGGCATTTACCCAGCGCAGCCACCAAGGCTGCAGAGGGACCCCATCACTCCCAGCTCAGAGCCCACAGCCCTGAGAGCCCCTCAGGGCTGGCACAGGGGTGGGGAAGGGCTCAGCCCCCTGCCCAGCTCGGGGCTGGCAGCAGCTTTGGGGTGGCTGCCTGTGGGCACGGGACCTCCTCTGCTCCAACTCTCCCTTTTCCCACCCTTTGCACTTCCTGCTGCCTTGGGAGAGGAGTGAACTTTTGTTCTAATTTTACTCAGGACTTTGTAGGAAGATCAGCCATGGGTTCTTGGTGTGCAGCCAGCAAACACCCATGGAGACATGCTCAGAAATTGGGAGGCATCCTCCAGCCCCGACACCTGGCCCGGGTGTGCTGCAGCAAGGCTGCGACCAGAGAGCTGCTGGCTGTGTCTGATGAGTCCCTGAGAGCTCCTGCTGCCTCCTGGGTCAGCATCCCTTTGTCTCCTGGCACTGGGAGAGCTCCTGGGTGCTCTGGGGCTGCCACCAGTGCAATGTCCCTTTGCGGTGTCCCCAGCCTGTCCTTCCAAGGGCAGTGGCAGGTGAGGCAGCACCAGGAGCTGGCACAGGGGTCAGATCCATCTCCCTGCCCCATTGTCAGGGTGTTCAATGCAGGCCGCTGTCTCTGGTGTCTCCAGAAGCTCTGGGGACATGTCCTGGGCTGGAGCCACATCTAAGGATGTCCCAGCTCAGTGCTGGCTCCTGACACTTTGGGGACAGCAGGTGGGACACGTCCCTTTCAGTTCTCCTGGTTTGGACTCTGGCATGTGAGGTTTTATCTAATTCAAACACTGGATTAACGGGACAGGAAATGTTTTCCTCTTTTTCAGGGTCAACTTGGGCTCCCCAAACTAAACCCCCTGCAGTCCCAGCGCTGCAGAGGCTGGCTGGGGTCAGGCTCCTGGGGACAGCTGTATCCCCAAGCCCGGGGAGAGCAGGAGCAGCCCTGCTGCCAGGGAAGAGCAGCCTGAACCAGGGCAAGGGCTCAGCTCATTGTCTGCCTCAGGGAGCCAGGCACAGCGCAGTGACCGTGACAGAGAGACCTGCAGGTGCTCTCCTCTGCCTCACTCCAACAACAGCACCGGCAGAAATTACCCTTATCTGCAGAACCCCTAGCTCCAACCCCTTGAAGTGGTGGCCAAGTATTTCGGCGTGGGCCGCGGGCACACGGGGTGATGGCACACACAGAGCAGGGCTGGTGCTCAGTCAGCTGCACAGGGACAGCCTCTGAAGTGCCGGCGTGGCAGCACCTTCCAGGAGCCTCACCCTGCTCTGCCATGGCCCTGGCACTCACGTGCTGCATGGAAAAAAGGAAAGGGAAGAGGCAGCAGCTTGGAGGGGCCAAAGGATGCAGCCCGGAGCTGGGGAGCAAATGGTGACTCAGCTCCTCCCTGCACAGCCAAGAGCCTGCCTGAAGCATTAAGGGATAAATATACATCCACACGTGCTGCCAGCACTGCCCCAAATCAGCCAGGGGCACTCAGGCTGGCACCCAAAGCAGCAGAGGGTGAGAAATGCTGAGAACACCGAGTGCTGCTGCCACCAGCCCGCCCTCGGCCCCACGGGAGCTTCTCCCTCCTCAGCCTCACCCGGGCCTGACTTGAAAAAGGAAAGAAAATCCTTGGCCAGGGGTTTTGCAGAGAGTTGTCTGGGCTTATCAGGGAAATCCGTAATCACAGACTGCTTCAAACGGGGATTACAGCCCTGCAGGGAGACTGCAGAGCACTGCAGGGCTGCTCCGGGATGGGCTCTCACTGCCCAGGTGGCACTGGGATGGCTGGTGTGACACTGAGCTGGCTGCTGTGGCACTGGGCTGGCTGGTGTGACACTGGGCTGGTGTGGCACTGGGCTGGCTGGTGCGGCACTGGCTGGGGTGACACTGGTTGATGTGGCACTGGGCTGGCTGCTGTGGCACTGGCTGCTGTGGCACTGGGCTGCTGTGGCACTAGCTGGTGTGACACTGGGCTGGTTGGTGTGGCACTGGCTAGCGTGGTATTGAGCTGGTTGATGTGACACTGGGCTGGTGTGACACTGGCTGGGGTGACACTGGGCTGGTGTGGCACTGAGCTGGCTGGTGTGGTATTGAGCTGGTTGATGTGACACTGGGCTGGTGTGGCACTGGGCTGGCTGGTGTGGCAGTGGCTGCAGTGGCACTGGTTGGTGTGGCACTGGCTGGTTCCACACTGGACTGGCTGGTGTGACACTGGGCAGCCTGGCTGCAGCACCAGGGAGGAGGGCAGAGGTGGGAATGGAGGAGAGAGCTATAAATAAGTGTAAATACAGCAAGGAGGCACCTGGCCAGAGCTGTGAAGGTCACCAGAGTATGTGCCAGCAGATAAGCAACCCCCCGTCCCTGGTGGCATTTGACAAAATGTCACCATGAGTGAGGGAGAGGCGGTGTCAGGTTGTGCCTTGGCCCTGTCACCCCTTGACACCCCCGATATTTATAGCCTGAGAGCCCCACCATGAAGGGCAAGGGGTCCCTGGAGGTCAGGGGACACAGTGGGACAGGCAGCTCCCTCATCCCTCCCCAGTTTTGGGGGAAAGGCACACAGGAGCATGAGACACCTCGCTGTCCTGCCAGGCGTTCTGCCCTCTGCCCCCTGTTAATTTTTAATTACTTTTTTTTAACTTTCTACTAATCCATTCTAACGATTCGGCCCAGCCAGCAAGAGGCAAAACCTGAATTAAAGCCCAGACTAAGCAAACAGCTGCTCTTTCTTCCTCCTGAGCTACTCCAAACCCATTTCTGCTGGTCCCTCTGGGTGCAGCACGTGGGAGCTGCTGGGCCCCACGCCGGGCACGCTGTGCCAGCACAGCCTGGACTCAGAGGTTGGACTCAAAGGTTGCACCTGATGACCTCAGGAGGCTTTTCCAACCTAAATGATTCCGTGATTCTGGGGCACACGTGGAGCAGCCGCCCTCCCAACACAGCCTGAGATGTGCTGAGTGGGGAAAAGGGGGTGCTGAGTGGGAAAAGAGGGTGCTGAGTGGAAAAAAGGGTGCCCAGCACCAGGCTCTGAGCCCCAGCCCCAGCCTGAGCATGGTCTCGCTCGCTGACTTTTGTCTTACATTAGGAGGGTGTAATTAAGATCAACCATGAGATGCCAGTAATGGGAAATATTAAACATTAACCGCAAACAATAAACATGAACTTGCCAGGATAACTTTGATATGGAGGAAAGATGGGAGAAATTGCACTAAACTGTCCTTGAGTCACAGGATAGAGAAAAGGAGCCTGAGATACTGGTAATAATGTAATAATGCCCTGGATAAACAACATTCTGCTGGAACACTCCAAACAAAGGTGTGTCGGGTTTAGGAAGAAGGGCAGCAGCAAAGTGTATCACAGGTTACAGAGCTGCATGTTCACACTATTCTCAGCTCATTTATCCAGGCTCCAAATTACAGAGCCCACTGCCTGAGCTCCAGGGCCAGCCCAGGGGAGCCCCCACAGCCCCCACAGCACCCCCCAAGTGCTGCCAGGCACAAGGCAAGGGCAGGTGGTGCCCTGTGCAAGGAGCAGACACAGCAGGAACAAGCTGTTCCTCCTCTCTCAACACCACCTCATGGAAACTGCCCTGCCTGGGGTGCTGTGCTCTGCCAGGGCTGGCCAGGCAGTGCCAGCACACCTGGGCACCCACAGCCTGCTCAGAACTGTGCTTGCCCCAGTGTGACAGCTCCATCCTGCACCCCTGGGGACAGACAGCAGCACACGCTGCCAGCAGCCAGCCTGGCCAACGCCATCCACCACCAAAATACACTGGGCTGCTGCCAGCCCTGTCCCTGTCACCAGCTCCCTGTCACTGTCCCTGTCACCAGCCAGGCAGGGCACAGACCCCGGGCTGAACACTGCTGGGGTTTTCTAAGAAATTCCTTCTTATCTCCCCCGAACCAACAGCAGCACCAACGGACAGCAGCTGGCACGTGCTGAGCCAGGCTCAGCGGGCACTGAAATGTCCCAAATGTCCTCTCCAGCCCTGCCATGTGAGCCCCTGGCCATGGGGACAGGCAGGGAAGGAGTGGGAGCTGAGACAGGGACAGGGACAGGAGCAGGAGCAGGGGCAGGAGCAGGGGCAGGAGAAGGAGCAGGAGAAGGAGAAGGAGAAGGAGAAGGAGAAGGAGAAGGAGAAGGAGAAGGAGAAGGAGAAGGAGAAGGAGAAGGAGAAGGAGAAGGAGAAGGAGAAGGAGCAGGAGAAGGAGCAGGAACAGGAGCAGGGGCAGGAGATGGAGCAAGGGCAGCAGTAGGAGCACGGGCAGGGACAGGAGCAGGGACAGCAGAAGGAGCAGGAGATGGGGCAGGAGAAGGAGCACGAGCAGGGACAGGAACAGGAGCAGGAGCAGGAGCAGGGACAGGAGCAGGGACAGGAGCAGGGACAGGAGCAGCAGTAGGAGCATGGGCAGGGACAGGAGCAGGAGCAGGGACAGGAGAAGGAGCAGGGACAGGGACAGGAGCAGGAGCAGGCAGAGTTCCCCCAGCACCATCTCACCTCTCTCCTGCTGCCTGTGTGTGCAGCAGCACTGCCTGTGTGGGACAAGGACAGAGCAAGAGGTGGCACAAGCAACCCCGAGAGGATGCCAGTGGGGCTGGGAGCAGTGGGGGCTGGAGGCCAGCAGAGCTCTGAGACACTGAAACCCTCAGGATTGCTCCCACTCACACACTGCTGGAGAGGCTGGGAGCCCTGGGAGCCCTGGGAGCCAGGCTGGCAGCACAGGGGACCAGGCTGGGCCATGGCAGGGGACAATCCTGACTCACTGGTGAGCTGACAGTTAGCTCTGCTGGTCACAAGAACTGCCCACGATAGCAACTCCCTCCTTTTCTAAGGAAAACATGAGGGGGTGCTTATTTTCAGACCTTCCTCTTCCGAGGTCCCTGCAGGCAGCAGCCACATGACTGAAGTGGGCACAGGGACACCAGTGAGGAGGAGCAGCCCTGTCCCTGCCCTGGCCACCAGCCCCTTTGGAGGTTTGGTGGCCAGCTCAGAGGCTGGCAGGGCTCCACGAGGCCCTTTCTGTCCAGAGGATGTTGCAAAAATCCTCCCACGGCACAGCCTGTCACACCTAACCCCAGCTCAGCCCCCCTGCACCTCTCTCAGTCAGCTCCAAGAGCAAATCCCTGCCTGGAAGCAGCAAATCACAGCTGCCCAAAGCACAAAGTCACACCTGTGGTGGCACTCAGAGCCACTGCCCACAGGGATGTCACCCCCTGGTGCCACCAAGCCCAGCCACAGCCGTGCTGCCACGCACAGCCACAGCTTTGGGATCTTCCAAGCTCCCAAAAACTCCCCTTGGCTTTGCAGGAGCCACAGCCACAGCCTGGGAATCCCTGAGGTGCTTCAGCCTGGCTCTGCCCAGCTCGGCAAGGAATTCCCAGCACGTTGTGGCACTCGGTGTCACCCTGTGTGACACAGAGCTGAGGTGACACCCGGCCCAAATCCTGCCTGAATCCTGTCCCTTCACACCTGACAAGCAGCTGCAGAGAACCTGCTGCCTGCCAGCCACCCCAGCCCAGTGTCACCCCCTGCCAGGTGTGTCACCATCACCTGCAGGATGTCCCTCACCTCCCCGAGGCTTTTCACACCCTGCTGATGCTCTGCTGAGGAGCAGGGACTGCCTGGACATCCTGTCCCTCTGCTGGGGAGTATTTCACAGCTCACATTGCATTCCCAGGTCCAGTAAATGCTTATCCATACATAAAAAGATGCCAAAGGCAATACAGAATTTCTATTTCTTACTGGATTAACTCTGGTGTAATTTTTAGTGATACAATGATCAGAATGCTTCCTTCAAAAATTCCAAATAACACAAAGCTCCTCAGAAACTCACGGATTTCCCCATGCTGGGGAGGTGGCCGCAGGGCAGGGGGGAAAGCACAACTCCTGCTGCCCCTCCTGCAGGGCTTGAGGCTCACAGGGGGGTTCAGACCCCTCCTGGCACACAGGACACCCTGGGCTGGCACTGCCCAGAGCTGCCCGTGCCACCAGCTCCTCTCAGTGCTAATCAGGCCGAGGCAGGAGACAGGGCAGGTTCAAGCTGGGGTTAAGAAGGCACAAGGAGGATCTTCCTGCATTAGCCTGACCTCGCAGCCAGCCCAGCCCCAGCACGCTCCAGGGATGGCCCTGCCCTGCTGGGGGTCAGGCCACCACCCCCAAACCCTCACTGTGACCCTCCAGGAGCCTTTTTCCTGCTGGGCACGGGCTGTGCTGGCCCTCCTGCCCAGGAGGGGCTGTGGAAGCCCCCACTGAGCCCGGCTCCCACGGGAAAATGTTGTTTTCAGCTGGATGCACGAGGTTCCAGGGGATGCAAAGCTCTGTGCAAAGGGTAAAACCACTCAGATGTGTCCTCACCCTCCTGCCCGGCCTGTCCAGGTGTGTCCAGGCCCACATTCCAGTGCAGTGCCAGGTGGGTGGGCAGTGCTGGCCACCCCTCACTGATGGGCAGCACTGCCCATGGCAGCTCCTGCTTCTGCCCTGCACCTCCCTGTCCCCATCACTTGAGAGTGCCCCCACTTCTCCTCCTGCATCAGGGCCTCCCTCTCCTCCCCCATCCTGCTCCCCCAAATAAATCATTGCCCATTTTCTGAGGTGTCCTGCCCAGTGTGTGACACCTTGTGCCTCTGTCCCCTCACTACCATGGCCAGAAAGCTGCTGGGAAGGGCAATGCTGACAGCTGGGTGTTTTCTAGGTGGGCATCAAGGAGTCCCTGGGATAAAATGATTATCAGTATTGATACCATTCTAATTCTGTGGGAAAAGCAGGCCGCGGGAGGTGAGAGGAGAGCAGGTCCCAGCAGGTCTGTGGATGCAGGGACACGCTCACAGGTGGATGGTGGAGCTGAGAACGCTGAGCAGCACCTCTGGGCAGGCTGGGCAGGCGTTTCCAGCAGCACAGGCTGTTTGCTCTGGGGATTTCCTGCGGCTGCACAAGGCTTTGCTGTGTCCGGGTCTGCACCCGGGCGCTGTCAGGTGTCCCAGCCAGGGCTGGGCTCTGTCTCTGCTTTTTGGCTCTGCAGGGAGCATTTCTGGGAGCCACAGCCTGGAGCTGCTGCTGCCAACCTGCTTTCCTCGGGCTTCCTACTCTGCAAACAACTGACTCACCCTGGAAAGAAACTGCTCTAAGATCTCCAGATAGAAAAATCCCTACGAGGGCATGAAGCTCCTTCAGGAGCACATGCAAACCCACAAACACAAAGCTTTGTTCTATTTCAATTTCTCCCCTGTGAGGGACCACACCTTTCCCCTCCCCAAAACCCCAGGCAGGCTCCAACAGGGCATGAGAGGAGGGGTCTGGCCGCTCCCTGTGCCAGCAGCTCAGGGCTGGGGCCCATCTCCTCCTCCCAAACCAGTTGGGGGCCCTTGTGCTCCTCCCAGACCAGTCGGGGTGAAGCCCACAAGCACGAGTTCTCACACTAAATCTGATCCTTTAACTGTGCTGTGCTGGCTCCCTCACCACCCTGCCCTGAGCCTGCCTGACCCCAGGCCTTGTCCCCCCTGGTTTTGTTACCCCAGGGATCAAGAGAAAGCCAGAAACCCCAGGGCAGGCTGGCCTGAAACACCAATTTGGGCATTTGGGCTTTGGATGTGACAGGAACTGCTCTGACCCAGCAGCCACCTCTGGGTTGGGAGCATCAGAGACAGGGATGAGGGGAAGCCACTGTACCCTGGCAGTGCCACATCCCAGCTGGTCTGGGAGCCCAAGCAGGGCTGGCAGGGCTCAGGCTCCTCACCCTGGCTTGGTGTGGCACCTTGGTGCACTCTGCACGGCCCCAGCGCCTGGCAGCAGCTCCCCAGTCATGTGAGCAGCTCCAGCTCCTCGCTCTTATCCATCCCTCTGCCTCTGTGTCAGGGGCTGCCATGCGGGAACGTGGCCAGGTGTCCTTGTCACAGCCTCCAGTGTCACCTTGGAGGGTCCTGCAGGGAGGCAGGGCAGTGCTCGGTGTGGCACTGCTGGGGACATTGCTGGGGCTGGAGGGGAACAGCCAGCCCTGCACGTCCCAGGCTGGCAGCAGGACACACAGAGGGCACGGTGGGCATGGCAGGCAGCCCCCTCAGCCCATCCCCAGCCCCAGTGCCAGCCCCAGGTGACACCGTGTGTACCCAGAGCTGGCCGAGCCAGCCTTGCTTATGCAAACCACAACGGGAGCTGTTTCAACCACTTGGCCTCCTGCCTGGCAGTCAGGTGCCTTCCTCCTCCTCCTCCTCCTCCCAAAGGGCTGCCAGTGCCCTGGGCAGCTGCCCGAGCTCTGTGGGTGCCTCTGTCCCCACACTGAACACACCACGCCTGCTGTGGGTGAGGGGCTGCCCCTCCCTGGGGTGCCCTGAGATTTGGGGGGCAGGCAGGGGGCTTGGCTGACCCCCCTCACCCTGTGCTGCTCTCCCCCAGCTCAGCTGAGAGCCAGCTCTGCCTGTGGGGTGTCCTTGGGGTGTCCTCAGGTAACCCCAAGGCACAGCTGGCACCACGGGCAGGCACAGGGGAGGTTGTCCATGCACTGCAGCCTTCACAGAACGGGATGGTTTGGATTGGGAGGGACCTTAAAGATCACCTGGGTCCAACCAGGGACATCTTCCACCATCCCAGGTTGCTCCAAACCTCATCCAGCCTGGCCTTGGACACTTCCAGGGATCCAGGGGCAGCCACAGCTTCCATCGTGCCTGGGTGGGAGCAGAGATCTGGGGCTGTGCAAGCACTAGAAGGGGCTCTTTGCCCCATGGCTGGGGAGTTTTACCCAGCATTGTGCTCACGCTGCCATTTCCCATCCCTGGGAGGTGCAGGAACCCAAGCAAAAAACTTCCTGTGGAAGGAAGGATGCAGGAAAGAAATCCTGGTGCTGTGAGGCACAAAGGGAGGCTTGGGCAGAGCTGGTCACTGTTTCTGTCACCAGCTGCCCCTGCCACACTCACACCTCGTGGCAATGGCTCAGTGTTTGGCTCTGCCTGGAGAAACTCTCCCCAGCTTAGGAGGAGCCAGCAGTGGACAGCATCTGTTCCCAACATCCTCTGACATTGCAAAATAGGGGGAAAAACCCAGATCCGGGAAAAACCCAGATCCTGAAAAAACCCAGATCCCAGCACCAGGAATCTTCATGCAAATCTCCTCATTCCCAACCTTGCTCTCTGGGATGCCAGGAAAGCCAGAGCCTGGCTCTGCACTGGGCTCTGCAGCCTTTGCACAACACTCCAGCCTCTCCTTGAATTTCAACACGGATTATCAGGCACTGCCTGAGTCAGTGGAGGCCCGGCAGCCCCAGCTCCAGCAGGGATCTGTCCCCTCCCCACCATCAGCTGCTCCTGGCAGCTGCAGTGGCACAGCCAGGCTGCTGTGGGGGTTTAGGGACCACAGGGATCAGCAGCTCCATGGGGTGAGAGCTGTCCTGGCTGCACCAGCAGCAGTGGGATAGGAGCTGACACCGGGCTGGGGTGGCTCCATCCCTGTTTTCTTTACTACAAAATTCTGTGCAACAAAATAAAGCCTCTGCCAAACATAACTAGCCCTGAGCCAGCTCCTTCAAAGGCTCCCTGGAACTCTCTGCTCTGCCATCCCTCGGCGGGCGCTGAGATTTTGTGCAGGTATCAGTTTTTCTGGTCAGGATGCTTTTCCAGCTGGATGTCTTTGCTGAGCTTTTCTGCAGAGGTGGCACGGAGCTGGAGGAGCAGGGAAACCTGCCTGTGGTGAATGGTAAAACCCTCTGGCAACGCCGTGACGCTGCTCCAGACACGGTGGCTAAATATAGACTCCTCATTTATTATCCTGCAGCTGCTGGGTTTGGTGTGAGAGGAGCCAGGGGCTGCACTGATGCTCCCCTCACCCGTGGCTGGGACTGCCTGGACACATCCACAGGCTCACACTGGCTCAAACAGGGTGCAAAGCATAAAATAATTAATGAGCTTTTCCCCTGGGTGCCTCCTGATGAGACTGAGTGTAAATCCCCCACTCTGCATCCCACAAGGGTTTAGATGGGGTGGGATAAGCGGGTCCTTCCTGGGTGGGAAGGCGTCCCCCAGCTCCTGGTGACTGCAGGAGAGGCACCCAGGCTCCTGGCAGAGTTGGCTTTCCTGTGCCTTCCCTGCTGCCAAAATCCAGGGATCTTCCTCAGCCAACCCAGCCAGAGACAGAGCAGAGAGGCAGGAGGGGCGCGGAGCCACGGGTGCCATCGAGTGCCAGGCCTCCATCTCCTTCCCCCTGGGATGTGCAGCAGAGAGATAAATCCTGGTGTGACCCTGGGGCTTGGCAAAGCATCCTCTGCCTGCAGTGCCAGGGAGACAGCAAGTGCAGCCAGGTTGAGTACTGGCACCCGTGGCTGCCTTGGGTGAGGATGAATCCCTGCGCTCCGGAAGCCACAGGAAAGCCACCCATGCTTTGGCAGGAGGCCTGGGAGCCTCCATCGGCACATCTGGCAGGAAGGGGTGGAAAGGAGGGCTGCCCTGCATGGCCAGGCAGCCAGGCTGGGCCGTAGCCCTGCTGGGACTGGCAGCAGCCATCTCCCCACTGCTGGCACCGAGTCCCATTGAGACGGGGCCAAGCGGGACGGAACTCCAGGCATCCATCCTGCCTCCCGGGGCTCCCAGCCGGGTCACGCTGGGACACCCGGCTCCCTGGGTGGCCAGGGCCCTGCTGCCAGCACTGCCAGCCCCCTGCCCCACCAGCACAGCCCTAACCAAAGGAACCAGCCCTCAGCTCCCCAGCCTTCCCCCCACGGCCCCCCCACCAGCCAAGCTGGGAAGAGCCAGGAGGGGGTTAAACCATTCATCATGCCAGGGTGAAACCATTCATCATCCCTGCTGGAGATGGACCCACAGCAGCACCAGTCCTGCACCCCACACGCTGCTGCTGGCACCTCTCAAGGGTCTCACAGGCTGTGGGGTCTGCTGGGGCTGCCCCACCCCACCAAACGCTCCTTGGGGACAGTGGGGTGGAGTGGTGGCAGCAGCAGAGGTGCCTGCTGTGCCTGTGCCACCTGCTCAGGAGGGGACTGGGAACCTGCTTGGCACAGCCACCCTCACACACCTGGGCATGGGGAGGGTGGGACACAGGTGACACAGGTGGGACACAGGGACACAGGTGACAGTCCCTGCTCTGAGCATGCCAGCCCCTGGCTGCACGCTGCAGAAGCAGCCAATGTCCAGGGACACAAACGACCTCATATCCCAGGCTGCTGTCCCCACACAGGGGACATGGGGCTCATGAAAAAGCCCCTTGGAATGACGGGTCCTTGGTCCCCTCAGAGTGTCCCCACTGCTGCTCCTGCCAGTGACCCACGGGGACCTGCAGCACCAAGGCCCTCCCTGTGCCTTTTGGGGCTGCTCCCCCTTCTCCCCTCATTCCCTTTCCAGGCACCATCCTATGCACGGACTTTCAGCAACCCAAAAAATCCCCCGAGGTGATCCCTGGGTGACCTCCTCCTCCTCCTCCCAGTGCTGACATCTGCTGAAGCAGCACAGAGGGGACACAGGGACGTCCTGTTTCTGCCTCCCCTCCAGCCCCAGAGGCCTTTCCCCTGCTTTCCCCCGGTTCAGCAGGGGCATAAACCCTTTGGGCAGTGGTTGGTATTTGGGTAAGAGGCCACACTGGGGTACAGAGCCAGCAGCACGTGCTGCTGCTGTCCTGACACACAGAGGGCTGGGGCCGTGCCTGGCCATCAGCACAGGCTCCAGCAACTCTCCCACGGCCGCCAGCAACACCCCCGGGAGCCCCTGAGCCCAGCTGTGAGAGGTGACAGGCAGGGGAAGAGCTCAGTGGGGAGCAGAGCCTGCCTGCCTGAGGCTCTGCCCTCTCTGCCTGCACTGGAAGGCTTCCCACTGCTCCCTCCCCACTGCTGGGAGGAGCCCCGTGCCCACCTTGGATGGGAGACTCTGCCACAAAGCTCCTTCCCCCCTCTGCCACGCTCCTCACCCTCCTTTGGCTGCCAACCGTGATCCTCTCCCACCTTTCCAAGGATTTGCAGGAATAAAGTGCTCCCTCTGTGCCATCAGTGCCCTGGAGCTGCTGGCACCCACCCTGGCACACACCCAGCGTTGTCCTGTAGAAATTGGGGCAAAAACCTCACCCTGGCACTGCTGAGCCCACCCTGGGCAGCCCCTGGCCCTGGCCACCCCCCTCACCAGGGGCACGGGTCCCGTGGCAGGGAGGCAGTGCCCGGCCAGCCCGAGCAGGGGACATCCAAAGAAGGAAAAGAGTTGGCTAGATGGAGGAGCCGGCCGGGCTCCCTGGCCAGCCAGCCCATACTGTAAAAGGAATGGGAGCAGGGAGTGCACAGCTCTGGCTCCAGCAGTTTTAAGATGGCTGTGAAGCTGAGAGAAGGAGAAGGAGGAGAAGGAGGAGGAGGAGGACATTAACCCTCCCAGCGCTGCGCTGCAGCCAGCAGCACTGCAGGGAGATGAATGGCAGCTTTCCAGAGGCTCCACTTAACAGTAGATGGATGGGGGACCATTCAACTCCCACCCAATAAAATCCAGCTGGTGATGCTTTCAGCTGGGAGATGCTGACCTCACACAGCTCCTGTGGGAAGGAGGAGGAGGAGAAAGAGAAGGAGGCACATGACAAATAAAGGAGGTGACCCACCATGGGACAGGACATTCAGCAGCACCTTATAGATCCCTTAAACCCCTGAAAAGATGCTCTTCCATCCGTGCTGCCCCTGGGGGCTCAGCACACCAGAGGGGCAGCAAAGGGGCACCCCTGGGTGAAACCCCTCTGGGTGCCTGCATTTCACCCCTTGCTGGCTGCTCAGCAGGGAGCAGCAGAGCCAAGAGTCTGCTCAGCTTCCCTCCTCTTGTCCCTGCCGGACACTCACGTGAATATTCACGTTTTTCCTGCTTAATGTTTTCCTTTAAAAACATCGGGCTTGGCCTTCCCGGTGCTTTTCTGCAGGATTCATCAGAGCTGCAGCGCCTGGAGGAGCAAAGGTACCGGGCACTTAACAACAACTTCCCTTCTCCAAAGTTTTAATTGGTCATTGACGTCAAGTGATTATTGAGAATTATTAATTAAGAAAGCATTTAAGAGCCTGGCTTTTGTTGAGGTTTTGCCATTACAATTAGTTTATCGGCCAACAGGAGAAACATCAGCCTTTGCAGTCGCTTGGAGTGCAGCAAAGTGCCCATAATTAATTTCCCTTTCCGCAGCAAGTGCTTTGCTCTGGCCTGCCTTGGGGACTCGCCTTTCTCCAGGTGTGCCAACCACAACAGCTCTGGAAACACCCAAGCCACGGGGACAGCACGATGGGAACACCATGTCCCCTCCAGCCCCTCACAGGCAACTGCGCAGGGACAGCGGCTCATTTCGGGAAAGCGTCCTGGCCACACGCCCTGATCCTGGGGAGGAGGCCACTCTGCCTTTGAAAGAGATTTTCTTTTCATCTCCTTCCTGCCCTGGGGGAGCAGCTGCCTCGCAGGTGCTTGGCACTGAGAGGATGTGTTTTGGCAGCCCGACGCTTTCCAGGATTCCCTCAAGCCCCTCGAACACCGGCAGCACCCACCGCAGACAGCAGCAGGATGCTGGCAGGGTGAGCTGAGGCTGGAGAGGCAGGATAACCCCATGGGATGCCTGCAGGAACGGGGCTGGAGCACTACCTGGTCCTGCCTGTGCACAGCCTCGGGCTGCTCCCTCCAGCAGCAATTGCTGCCTCTCCACCTCTGCTGGGGCAGCTCCTCCTTCCCTGGGGGATCTGGGCTGGATGGGGAGGCTGGGAGGGTGCTGAGGGGCTGGCAGGCTGCAGAGTGGGTGCCAGCACTGTCCAGCCCTTCCAGAGCAAGCTGCAGGGAATGCAGGAATGCAGGAATGCAGGATGCAGCCCAGCACTCCCAGCCGGATGCTGCTGCTGCTGCATTCCCTCACAGCACCCCAAGTGCAGCACCAGGAGGGACCAGCAGCCCCCGCTCAGCAACTGGGTCAGCTAAATATAAACGGAGCAGCCCCAGAACCAGGCACCTTCCTGCCTTTGCATCACTGACACCCTAAAAACCACAGCCTGGGGACAGGGGCCGTGGCAGCCCTGAGGCTCTGCTGAAGCTGCTCCTTGCCCCAAGGGCTCCCACCCTGCTCACCCTGCTTGCCCAGGGCAGCCACCACAGAGGTGGGGGACCAGGAGGGACAGATGCCTGTAGGACAAGGGGACCAGGTGGGACAGATCCATCCTACAGGATGGATGTTCCCAGGAGGACATGGCTGCAAGCTGTGTGTGCACTCCTGCACACAGAGCAGGCTCCCAGGAGGGAGATTTCCACTCGCATTTATCCAAACCAGCCAGATCAGCTCCCAGGCACCAAAGCAAGCAGCTCAAACCCTCTCAATAGGGCTGGGCAGCTGCCTCCCACCCAAGGGGTGCAGGTGAGCACCCACAGGTTCAGCTCCTAGGGTGATGTCCAACAGCCCCATCCCTGGGTAAGAACATTTTGTAGGAAAACTGCAGCAGGATGGGTTAGTCCCAGTATCCCCAGCTTGCTGCACCCCAAGGGCAGATGCCCCCCCAGTGCAATCTGCCCTGCAGTTTGTGAGTGCAGTAAATCTGCTGGAGCCCAGGAGAGGCATGTTTGGGGTGCTTTGAGCTGCCCCCTTCACAGCCTTTTTGGCACTGTGTGGGAGAAAAGGGATGGTGCTCACCCTGCACCCCACACGCAGCCTGAACAGCCCTTTGCAGCCTGCAGGTCTCCAGTTGTCTGCAGCTGAACATCACCCAGCCCAGAGGGTTGGTTATTAGGGAAAAAACACTTTAATGAGGCAGCTCATTAAAGGCAGGAACAGATTAAGGCAGGAACCTGAGGAACTCGGTGACTGCCGAGTTCAAGAATAGGAGGAATAGGCCTTTCCCTGGCAACGGTGGGAGATGCTGCCTCAAAGCAGTGGGATGAGCCCTTGAATCCTCAAAGCCCTTTCAAAGCCCTGCACCCTCCCAGGAGCTGTGTGAGCTCTGGAGATGAAAGGTGCTGGGAAGGGTGGACCACAGCTTGAAACCTATGAAAACACCCACTGAAATACAAGGGGAAAATACTCCATCCCCAATAGTCAACTCCATGCACTGCCTCCTGCACTAATCAAGCAAAATCCCAGCACCAGTGTGGACTTCCAGCAGGGATGCTCCAGGGAGAAAGCCTCTGGCAAGCCACAACCCTGCTGCACAGGAGCGACGTGGGAGGAGAGGCAAAGGCAAGCAGAGTTCAGAGTTACGGTCACCGCAGAAAAATGAACCCTGGGAAAAAATAATAATAATCCAGCTCCATTTCCCACTTCGGGGAAAGCTTTGCAGCCCATCCCTTTGTACAGGCAGAGGAAAGGCTGGTGAGCGGTGCAAGCCCAGGCGAGTGGGGCACCTGGGGATGCCGGGGTTACCTCAGAGCCACTCCAGCAGCAGGGCCAAGAGTCAGGCCCATGCCGTGGCTGTTATGAATGAAGGTGGGAGCAGTGCAGCTAAAGATAACTTTGTGAGCAGGTACTATTAATAGCCATACTCTCAGGCTGTTGCTTTGTGCTTCCTGCAAGGCTCGGCAGGATGGAGGAGCGCTAATGGATCAGGGAGCCCTGCCGTGGCTTCGGGGAAGGGCCCTGTGTGCATCCCCGAGCCCAGCAGTGGGATTGACATCCTCGAGGAACGGGGAGCAGCAGCGGTGGCCCAGCCTGGCACCGGTCAGCCGCCACCAGCGCGGCACCGGCCGGGCTCTGGGAGTGAGGATGCTGGCGAGGCTGCTGCCATGCCGGTTTCCATGGTGACTTCAGCACTCGGCGCGAGATGGAGCTGACGGGATCAGCCAGCGGAGTCACTGAGCGGAGCTGGCGTCCTCCGTCTGCCGTGGCCGGCGGCACAGCCCTGCCAGCCCCGGGAGAGCGAGCGGCTGGCACGGGGCGCGCACCCGGCAGCCTCGGGGCATCTGGGTCCCCCTCACCTCGCAGGCCGCGTGTGGCTGCCAGTTGTCCTGGTGAGGCAGAGCCTGCACATCCCATCGGCGCCTCCCTGGCACCTCCAGGAAAGCTCTGTCCAGGTCCTGACCCCAGCCCTGTGCTGGCCACCCAGCACTGGAGCACCCATTCAGGTCTGTGCCCCCAGCAGTGCATTTCCAGTCCCAGTGGGGCTGTCTCCCCGGCAGCAGGACACACATCCCTTCTCATCCCAGTTTGTGGCATCAGGGCCTGCTGGCACAGCCTGGCAGGGTGGTACCCAGCTCCTCTCTGCAACTGAAGGAGATGCTGCAGGCTGGGGCTGAGCTGGCACCGGGACAGCTCTGATCCTCACTGGCCCTTGGCCCCGCAGAGGCTTTCCCTGGCTTACAGGTAATCTAAGATCAAGCGCTCCAGCCAGCCGTGCCTGGTCAGACACACAGGGACACCGCGGAGCACTGGGGAACCGAACACCTGCAGCATGTGACTCCCCAGCTGGCTCGGCTTCCCTGGCCCCTAAAGAGCACTCCCTGGGGACCCCAGCCCTTGCCAAGCTGCCACGCGCGGCTGTGGCATTCCTGGGCTGCTGGCAGGGAACACACAGGGCCGGGGCAGTGGGCTGGGACCCCTGGCACCCCCTCCCGCCCACACGCAGGATCCTCGCCGCGCACCCTTTTATTCCAGCAGTGCAATTAGCCTTGCTGACCCCTGAAATCCTCAGCCTCTCTAAGCAGCCATGCATTAAATCCCGGATCCAAGAGTGGAAATAGACTTTGTAAAAGGCTTATGGCCCTATTTATTACATTTTACGCATGACGGAGCCGGACAGCGCGGCAGTGGCACTGCGGCCCGCACCGGCGCTGCCTCCACGCCGGGGCAGCCGGACACACGGACGGGCAGGGGCTGCAGAGCCTCGGCGGGTGTCTGCTCCCGGGCAGCCTTGTGCTGCCAGCCGAGCGCTCCCGCAGACGCAGGCCGGCAGGGATATTGATCTAGGTGAAAGCCAACACCGCTGCCGGGGCCCAGTAACCGTATCCGCCGCACATTTGTATTCCTCGGAGCAGGGCGGGAGGGCTGCAGCCATCTGCCAGGGAGCCAGGGGATCCTGGGGACACTGCGAGCCCTCTGCATGCAGCTTGCCTCCTCCCCTTCCACCACACAGCCTCTGCCTTCTCCATTACACCTGCACCCTGCTAGGGCCAAACAACACAGACCTGAGCAAGGTATCCCCCTGCCAGGACCTGCCTGGTCCCTGCTGTGCGATGGGAGCTGAGGGGATGTCGCACCGGGGCTCACAAGGTTGTCCAAGGGTGCTGTGTGAAACCAGGTGTTCCCTGACACATCCCTGGGGTCCCAGGGTTTAGCTAGGTGGCTCCTGCCCCGGGGGGGTGGCAGGGGTGGCAGAGGAGCCTGCACACCACAGGCTGCACAGCTCTGAGCTGGGCACAGCAGGGGGATGAGGTGTGCAGGGAGGCAGAGCCGCTGTGTGCAAAGGAAGCAACGCCAAAAGCACAGGAGCAGTGCTCAAACAGCTGAGGAACCCTCTGCTTTCCTGCAGGAAACACAAGGCAGCTCCTGTGCATCTCCAAATGCCAAGGAGTTCCTGCAGCAGCACCAGGCCGGGCAGCTGCTCTTGTGTCAGTGCTGCAAAGCAGGCGGGAGCAGAGGGAAACACAAGGGTGATCTCTCCACACTTAAAATGAGCCAGCTGCAGAGTCCTGCAGCATGTGTCCTCGAGTCCCCGGGACACCAGCACACACACACACAAACAGCTGCTCCCCAATTCCTTGGAAGGGACACATGGCACCCTCGCTGCAGGGCAGTTGGAAATGTTACGAGACAAAAGCAAAGGTCACCCTGTGCACCTCTGAGGAATTCAGTTTCCGTCAATGCTTGGTGCAAGGTGCAAGCCTGGCTGATCCCAGGGGGTGCGCGAGAGCCCCCCCACGCCACACGGTCAGACCCATCCCTTGTGCTCACTCCAGAGGCAAAGAAGAAGCAGCAGTGGGTCCATGGGATGTGCACAGTGCCCAGATTCTGCCAACACCTGCATCTCAGAGAAGTGCACAGGCCCTGGTGCCCAGGAGGGTGAGGGTCCCTGAATGCCCATGAACATCCCTGGCAAAGGGAAATGGCACCTGTGGGGTGTCCCTCAGCTTGGCATTTCAAAGGCTTGGTCCCACACCTTTCCCTAAAGGTGCTCAAGGCTTTGCTGCCTGAGGTGCACCTACAGGCAGGACCCTTGCACTTCCCTGCCTTTCCACCCAGCGCCATGTTATGGGGGTGATTCCTCTCCAACAGCCCTGACTGACCACCCCGAGGTGCTGCAGCCCCACAGGGCCTTTTGGCAGGGCTGGATGTGGAGGTTTCACCCCATAGCTCAGCTCTGCTTCAGTGCTTTGGAGCACAGATCCTCCCTCCAAGGGAGGTGATGGCACAACAACAAACAGCATGTTTGGGCAGAGATGGGCCCTGGCCTCAAAAGGAAAAAACCCTGCAGCCCACATCTCCACAGGTCTGTGCTTCCCAACCCAGTCACTGCCCTGAGCTCCCTGCTGACCTGGAACACTGCAAGCCCATGCTGATAATGACAAGGAGAAAAATCCCCCCAGGCCCCACTGAATGAGGTTTAAACTCCCCACAACACCCGTGCACAAAGGTCCCATACCCGCCAGGGCACTGGCAGGCTAATCCTCCCTCCGGAGCAGCTGCTATATTTAGGTATCTAAATGAGACAGAGTGGCTCTTTCCAAAAAAGAGTTCGTTTGGGTTACATAAATACAGAGAGAAACTTGAAAGCTGTATTTCCAGGTCCTTGCACTGCCATAAGCGAGCAGAGATGAGGACAGTCTCCCCCTGATAATCTGCCTTTCATGTATTTTTGACTCAGCTGGATGTGCAGACAGAGGGTTCCCAGCTCCTCTGGGCAGATGGGCAGCGGGCACTGGTGGACACTGAGGTGGACACTGAGAGGATGCAGCCAGGGCAAGCAGTTCTCAGTTCTCCCCAGGGAAACCTCTCAGTATCCCAGATGTCCTGGCAGAGGAATGGAGAAGCAGGCACTGCAGGCAGGCCAGGCAGCACCACTCAGAGCATGGGCAGGAGGAGTCAACAGCAGTAAAGAAAGGCAGCAGCCCCAGCCCTTCCCATCCATGCTGCCCCAACATTCCCTCCATGACATCTCTCTCCTCCTCTCAGCTACCAACTTCCTTCCTGCTGCATCCACTTCCACATCATCAAGCCTCTGGTCCTGTGGAGAATTCCCAAGAGAATGTCCTGCATACCCACCATAGCTCACCCCAAGCTCCAGGGGCTGCTCCTCAGTTCAGCTGCTGGGGTGGGCTTGGGGGGTGGTCACCAGTGTCCCCTCCAGGGCTGAGTGACAATATGTACCGTGTGAGGGTTTCTGGGGACACGGGCCACGTGCTTTCATTTTCAAAATATATATATATAAATAGACATACTTATTCCTTCTTAAAAGGACAAGGCAACAAGAGGAAAAAAAAGCAGCTCAAATACCATCCAACCTTTCAGCCTGAGAAAACTACACAGTTCTCACAGGCTTGAGTTTTGTTACCTGGGAAATGGGTTCTAGCATTCGAAACCCGCATGCGCCAGCCTCCCTGTGGGGCCCACACAGAAACAGAAACTTCCTTTTTAAGAAAAAAAATTGCGATTTTTTTTTTCTTTTCATTATCAGCACGGTTTGGTCGTGACTGTGTGCAAGCCTGCCTGAAAGGAGAAACGATGCTGGTGGTTTAAATCTCCAGCTCTGCAGAGCTCTGGGGTTGGTGCTGTTGGAGGGGAGGTTTGAAAATCCTCCTGTCTTTAAGATGTGGGAAGGTGGCCCCGAGCCACACACACCTGGCACGGGGCAGAGCCGCAGGTCCCTGAGCCCAGGGCAAAGGGAAGCAGCCTTGGTTTGCAGGGAGCCAACAGGAATGCACATTTTAATTAGCTGGAAGCCAAGGCCCGTGGAAGTTGCAAACATTTGCACCGAGGCAGGGAAAGTGCCAAGAAATCAGGACCAAGGACTGAAGCTGGACAAAGTTCAGCCTTGCTGTGCTGGTGCCTGGTGAGCACCCTGTGCATGGCAGGAGTGGGTGCTGGCAGCTCACCTGGCATGAACCAAGGTGCAGCCCCATGCCAGCTCTGCCTGCAAACCCTGATCCCACACACGGGCAGTGGGATCTCACCCTGCTCCCAGCCCAGGAGTGTCCCCTCTGTCCCCATGCCTCTGCCTGGGCATCACACATGGAGCAAAGGACCGTGGCCACCAGCTCTGTGCCCACCAGTGTCACCACACCATGCTGGCACCAGGTGTGGCCTCTGCAGGGGAAAGAGAGCCAGAGCCCGGCCCTGCTTCATCCTTCCAGGAGAGCCGTGAGTGCCATGTTTGTCACCTCCAGCTCCTCGCTGTCACCCCAGCACGTGCACAGCTGTGGCCCCGGTGTGACCAGTGCTGGTCTCAGCTCCAACCCAGCCCAGCTGCAGCCCAGCCCTGCCAGTCCTGTGTGCATGCAAGAGGTCATGGCAGCCTCCTGAACACCCTGCAGCTACAGATGCACTTTCTTCATGAAAAAATAATAATGCCACTCCCTCCTACCTAGGAACCGGGCTAAAAAAATGTGAGAAAGGCTCAGCAAGAACGCTGCTCGGCAGCTCCCCTGCACCCCCCAGGGACAGCTGGGGCTGCTCCAGCCCTGGGTCACCTCGTGGCAGGACAGCCAGGTCCCCAGCTGTCACTTGTGAAAGCCGCATCCCCCCTCGCACGGCGCAGGAGGGAGGAGAACAAACATGAGGAGAGGCAGCTGGGCTTCCTTCCATCCCCACGGCCCCGCCGCCTGCCCCAGCCCCGGCTCAGGACGCTCGGCCCTCGCCACAGGATTTCCTTGCTCTTGACGTCCATGAAAATTAGGAAATGAAGGTTCCTCGGGGAATAGGTGGGGAAGGCAGCTTTTGGCAGCGGGGGCGAAAGGATGACACTTCCCACACCGCTCCCCACGTGTGCCAGGGCCAAACCGGGTCCTGCAGCCTCCCCAGACAAAGGAGGGGAGCAGAAGTGACAGCAGTGCTGAGCTGCTGCTCTCTGAGTCAAACTCGAAGCAAACTGAAACAGGAACCCAGGGGCCTGGCCGTGCGCTGGCTCAGCAGAGGGGCTGCGGCCGCAGGGCGCACAGGAAGAATTCCGAAAATGCATCTCAGTAAAGATATGCTGCTGCCTTGCAACTGTAGTCCCTGCAAGAGCTTGAGGCGCCACCTCAGCACAAAAACATCCATATAAAGCATGTACTGCTCATCCCAGGGGAGGGGAGAAGTGTCACATCAGCCCTCGATGGTCTCACCAGCCTTTGTCCCCATCGACAGGCTCCTCTGCCAGCTGCTGGGTGGGCATGGGGGCAGAGGGGACACTGATGTGAAAAGCTCCTGGCACCTTTTAGCATCATCACCTCCCCCAAGGAAGCTGCTGGTGTGCCCACCCAGCTCCCAGTGCCTGCCGGCTTTGCCTCGGGACAGTGGGATGTGAGATAAGGGAAGTATTTTCCCTAAGCCCCACATGGCTGGGCAGAGATCAAAGGTTACTCCGGCTACTGGATGGGGCCGTGTCCCCAGGGCTGCCACCTCCTCTCCACATCCCCCACCAGCAGATACCACACTTGCCACATGAAAATCCCCTCCCGCGGGGGGGTGGTTTCCAGATCTCCCAGGGCCAAAGGAGATTTCCAGCTTTTACTTTTTTTCCTTGTGTTAATTCAGAAGTGAACCGGTTTAACGCAGCAGCTCGGCCTTGGCTGTTGCCTCCACGTGGGGAAGCGCAGGGAGACGGGGCTGTGTAAGGACAGGGCTGGCAAGACCCTGAGCGCAGCCAGATCTGTGCAAAGTCCTTCGGCGTTTTCTTGGAAGCTCCCGTTATTGAAAGAAAAAGGGAAAAAAAACACCACAAAACAACCGCCATAAATAGATAAATAATAATTTGTGAGCCAGAGTTCAGGAAAAGTGCTGAAAAGCAGAACGGCCGAGCGATAAGGGAAGGGAAACACATTGGCTGGACCATCACCTACAATGCCGGTGCCCCTGGAATTAGGTCACTACCTCACCTGACCACCCGCCCCATTAACTTCAACCTTTAGTCCCTGGCTCTTTACTACAAGCACGGACAGCTCAGAACACCCCTGTGCAGGCACTGGCGAGAAGGTGGCTCTGCAGGCAGCAGGAGGTGGTGCGATCCTGCCCTGAGGGAAGGGGAGCCGGAGCCCCTCACGGCCGGGCCGGGAGCGTGGCGGTCACCCCGGCACGGCCGCGCTGGCGGCGGCTCCGGCGCGTACTGAGTTCCCCCCCTCTGCTAAATCACTTCAGGCTGCCAAGCAGTCACGAGAAATATAAGCCCGCGCCGGGTTGCCATGGAGCAGGGCTCAGCTGCGGGAGCCTGAAGCCGATTCCTCCGGCAAACGTGTCTGCGGCCCAGGCCCTGCCAGCGCCTGGCGGGCCCAGCGAGTGCCACACGCGTGGTCGTGGTGCGGCCACATCTCTGGGGACAGCATTTCCCTTCCCCGACAGAACCAGCGCTGCAGAGCTCCGCAGGGACACTGCCACTCTCCCCGGGGCCATGGGCATGCAAAAGTGGTGGCTTCGGTGGTGGCGTTTGGTAACAACAACACGGGCTGGCCCTGCACAGTGCCACTGCCTCAGCCCGCTGATGTCCCCAAGCCTCCACGGTGCTGGCACATGCTGGCCAGGGGGAATCATGTCTGTCATGGGATCACAGAATTGTTGGGGTTGGAAGAGACTTTGAAGCTCATCTATTCCACTCCTGCCATGGGCAGGGACACCTTCCACTGTCCCAGGTTGCTCCAAGCCCTGTCCAGCCTGGCCTTGGGCACTGCCAGGGGTCCAGGGGGAGCCACAGCTGCTCTGGGTACCCACCACCCTCACATGGAAGAATTTTTCCTAATATCTACTCTAACCCTACTCTTCAGTTGGAATCCATTCTCCTTGTCCTGTCACTACAGCACTGCAGCTCCCATATTTTGCCACAGCCCCCCAAAGGGGATCTCAGAGCTTGTGGGCTCCTGCCCTTGGCATCACAACAAACCATCTGCCAGGTGCCAGCCTGTGGCATCCCTGTCCCCAGCCCTGCACCAGGGACATGGGATCCCTCCCCAAAACCAGGAGTTTGGGGTTGGAAGGGGCATTCCCAGAGCATTTTTAATTAGACAACCATCCGTGCCAAAGAGCTCGTGTAAGTGGAGTTCCTCCCTACAAAAAAGCTTTTGACATTGGAAAGGTTAATGTGAGAGAGATCCCTCTCCCTCACAAAGCTCCCTTTGCTGGAGGCCCTCATTGAGCCCTTAATTATTCACCTGTTGGAGAGGTGCCTTTCCATTACGGCATGAGAGCGGGGCAGGGATGTGCAGGCAGGCAGGTAGGGGAAAACCCCCAGCGTGGGGCACCCCTGGGGCACTGCCAGGGTGGGGAACACCGGTCAGAATTCGGGGGGAAGGCAGGCAGGTGTGTGGAGAGGCTCTGAGGGGCAGGTTCCAGCTCTCCTCTCCCTCCAGCTGCTGCTGGCTGCTCTCTCTCTCCTGGCTCAGCTCAGACCCTGCTGTGCTCGCCAGCCTCCGCAGCCTCTGCTGTGGTGAGGACAGCCACCAGCACCCCCAGCACCCTCCAAGCCCTGTTTCAGCACCAGGACACAGCCACACTGCTTCCCAGAAAACTTCAGCCTTCTCCAGCCCTGCCACTGCAGCAGCCCTTCGACCCACGCTGCAGCAATGCAGCTGAGGATGCCCTTTGCACAGGCCCTGGGGCTGTCTGTCATCCAAACCCACTCCAAATCTTTGAGAGAAAAGCCACAGAAAAAGCAGGTCAGCTCAGTGAGGACTATCAGAAATTAGGGATGCATCCCCACTTCATCACGAGAAATGCCAACCCAGCGCGGGCTCGCTGTGCCTCCTGCACTCATCGATGGATTAAGCTGTTAGCAGGAGGCTGGGAAGTTAAAGAGGGAATATTGTATTTCAGTTCATGTGATCTTTAAACATCCCTCCGAGAAGCAGCCTGGTTTGGTGTTTTTTTTATTTCCCCCCCACCCTGCTGCACTTTTTTGGGATTTTTAAACGAATTGAAGCTGTAAGAGCCACAGTGCTCCAGCCTCTCTCAGGGATGCCGAGAGCTGCTCCGTGGTGCTCTGGGCAGAGCTGCCTGGCTGGCACTTCCCAGTGTCTGGTGCCAGCAGATGAACCAGCTACAACCAGCTTCATACCTCTGAGCAGCAGAGTTGCTCAAAAATGGATTAAGCAGGCCCAGAAATGACACATTTTGAGGCTCAGCAGAACAAAATCGCTTTTTTCTTTTTGTTGCAAAAAAAAAAAAAAAAGGCAAAAAAAAAAAAAAGAAAAAAGGAGTTGGCAGGAGAAAGGCAGATATCAAGTGAAAAACCCTGATTTTCTTTCTGTAGCAATGCAGGTACCATGTGAATCATTGCTGTCCTCGATATGTAAATAGAGGTTAGCAGGCACTCTCAGCACAAACCCTTATGAATAAGGGACTGATGCAGATACCCCTGCCAAACCTTCCCCGTGCATCTCCCCGACAGCCTTGCTCAGGATCCCTCCCCTGGAGAGGAAGGATCGCCCAGCACCTGCACCAACTGCGCCTTTCTCAGAAACCTACTGCAAAAGCAAGGACTGGGGAGGAGCATGGGCGAGAGAGAGCAGGAGAGTCCCAGTTCCTCAAAATTTCCACGAAGGAAACAGCTCCTATTCATCATCCCGTGGCCTCCTGACACCGCAGCCTCTCAGGGTAATGTGCTCTGGTGCTGGAGCACTGGGGTCTTTGGGGAAGCAGCTTTGGGGCTCCACGGAGGAGTCAGTAACCCAGTTGTAAGCAGAGGCTCGTACAGTAGTAATGGGGCGAGACGTCAGCGCCAGCCCGGCCCGCCTCCCGCTCCCAGTTAGAAGGCAGCATGTGACAGAGCCAGGGCTGGAGCCTTCCCCCAGTTTCATCAGAGGTTAAGGTACAAGCACAACACATGCTTACAACTTCAGGCGGTTCTTAAGCAAACGCATGCAAATCATAGCTGGGGGGGCGGCTGTTTTTTTCTTCCTTTTTCCTTCTTCTCTTTTCTTCCCATCCCAGCCCTGAGCCCCTCAGTGTGTGCGGGGGACAGAAGAGGAAATGGAATTATCGAAAGCAGGCGCCGGACAGGAAAGCACGGAGAGGCTGCACAGGAGCTGCAGCGAGCTGCAACGGTGCCCTCGCTGCTCCTCTCCTCCCACACCTGCAGACTTCGGACCAGCACTACCTGTGCTGCTCCCTCCAGCAGAGAGCACGCCGGGGACAGGGAGAGAAAACAGGGGACACAGCCAACTATGTTTTATCAACACCACCTCATTTCAGCACAGGCCATTTCACCGTTCCAAATTTTCCAGGGAATGTTCACAACATGGTGGGCTTGCACCAGAGAAGGATGACAATTCGTAGGATTTTTTTTTTCCTCCCTCCCTTAGCAGTCCCTTTTTGGAAGAAGATTCTTTAATTGGCACATCAAATGCTGACCAAAAAGCAAAGAAAAATAGCAGCAAGGCTCCAGGCACGTGCTGCAGCCATAAGGGCTTTTTTCATGTCATGGTTAACAAGCGGAGAACAGGAGGGTTATCACAGGGAAGTGGAGCCAGGAACTTTCACCTGCTCAGGGAGCAATGGGGCAAGGTGGGAGCTGCAGCCTTCCTGCCGTACTTCCAGGGAATGGCATCCCACACAAGCAACCGACTCCGAGGGACAGTGTCCCACACAACCAGCAGACAGTAACCCCTGAGCAATAATAAAATGGAAAAAAACCCCTCACAAACTGCTTACAAAATCTCGGCCCGCTTCTCGCTTTTCCTGCCCCTTCTGCTGTAATCAACCTGTCAGCAGCTCTTGGTTAAGAAGCCAGGCTGCCTCCCCCCTGCTCTGCCCCCAGCAGCCGCCCGGTCCCGTGCCAAGCCGGAGCGCTCTGGCGCTGGTGCATGCGAGCAGAGGTGCCGGGACTACATCAATCTGGCTGGTGGCAAGCCCTGCCTGGTTCTGTCTGGCACACGCACCGCGGGCAAATCTGATTTACCAGCTCTCGAGCCCTTGTTTTGTTTTGAACCCAAACGGCGGCAGGATTAGCCCCGGTGCTGTTCCCCCACAAACACACACACGCTCCTTTGCTGTTTGCAACCGCGGGGCTGAACTGGTGAGAGAGCAAGGGTTGGGATGAATGTGCTCGCTTCACAATCAGAGCTATTTTGTAATCTGTGGTTATGAAAGTGAAGGGTCGGGGGGGATGATACATAACTACAGAAAACTCTTCCCACTTGCAGCAGCCTCATCAAGCCGACTGCGAAATGCGCGGCTGTGCTCGGGCTCAGCCCCGGCTCCGGCTCCTGCCCGGTTTATTGTATAGCGCCTCTCTTGCAGCCCCCAAAATGGAAAAGCATGCGAGCCCTATAGCCAGCACGGCTCGCTCTCGTGATCCCGCCGGAGCTGCCAAGGAGCCTTAATCTGATTTTAATACCCAGCTCCGTCCAAAACACAGCCCATCCACATTTTGAAGCCGGCGACTCGCAGCACCGAGACCCCTGTCGCTGTCGCACCCCCCACCCCCCCCCCCCCCCAAACCTCCATCCCCCAAGATCCCAGCCCGTATGCGTGGAATTGACGCTCGGCATGACTCATCCCACAGCCCGGCTCTGTCAGCCCCCACCGCGCAGCCCCCTGCGGAGCCCCCCCCCACACCGCCCGCACCGCGCCGCCCCCTCCCCACCTTTGGGGGAGCCCTAACAACCGGGAGGGGGTGCCTCTGTACCGAAACCCATCGACCCATCAACTTGTCCCCTTGCCCCCCCCAAACCCCCGGCCCATGGGGGAATGGGGGGGGGGGGCGCGGGAGTCCACGTGCGAGTGGTGCTGAAAGCGCCGGCGGGGCTGCGGCCGCCCGGGAGCCCCGGGAGGGGCGCGCACAGCCCCGCGGGCGGGCGGGCACGGCTCCGCAGCCGCGGAGAGAACGGCACCGCCGCACACCCCGGCGGGCCAGCCGGGCCCCGCACCGCCGCTCTTCCCCGGGGTGCCCCGGCAAGCAGCGAGGGGGGGTCTGTCCGTTCCCCCCCTGCAGCCGCAGCGCGCCGTGCAGCAGAGCCCCCCCCGGCACACCGCGCTCCCTACCTGGCTGTCAGCTAGGTAACTGAAGACGAAGGAGGAGAGATCTTCGTCGAGCAGAGAACTGCAATCCGGCCCCGGCTCCGCCATCTTCCACCTCCGGCTGGGGCTGAGCACCGAGCATGCAGCAGGCGCGGCGGCGGGAGCCGGGCGGCCGGCGGGGCGGGGAGCGCGGGGCGCCGGGGCGGAGCCGCCCGCAGCCCCCGCCCGCAGCCCCCGCCCGCAGCCCCCGCCCGCGGCTGCGGGAGCAGGGCATGGAGGGGATCGCTGTGAGGCAGCGCCCCGAGGGCTTTGCAGACACGCGTGGGACACCGCTTTGTGTGTGTCCCCCTTGGAAGTGCCACCCCATCAAAGTGGGGGTGCCCAGCACGCTGCCGGTGCACGGCCCCGGGGTGGCTCCGGGTTTGGATATGTAAGTGCTGGGTGCAGGCTGTTGGAGCAAGGGGGCACATCCAGGCTCGCTCTGGGGCTGTTAAAGTGCGCCGTAGTTGCTGCAGGAGCACTTCCCCCAGGGACGCGCTCACAGAGGGAACCCACTCTGAGCAATGCACTTTAAAATTGGCAGCGTTTAAAAGTGGGAGCACCCAACACCACCAAGCACCTCTCAACAGTCCCCAGATCACCCCATGTGGAGATACATAAATCCTGAGAGCCCGGCCAAAGGTCTTCCAGGTTCTGTGGGTCTGCATTGAAGTGGGACCGGGGGACTGCAGTAAAGAGTAAAAAGAAGCAAAAGATCTGATTTTCCTTGTTTTCATTTCAGCTGCCGCTGTGAGCATCTTGATGTCACGCACGTCATCTTTCTGTCTGGGGTTTTGAGGCGTATCCTAAAAGCCCTTTCAGAAATAATTAATGATGGGACCAAAAATCTCATGAATGTTCTATTTACTTACCCATAGCAATTACATGGGAAAGAGCAGGGTTTGGCACTGCGGCCTGAATTAGCTGATACACAACCAACCGAGTGGCAACACCTGCAGCCTAATGGCTCCAGATCCTTGAATCCCCTCAGACGGCCCAGACAGGCCTGCAGGGTCACGGTGAAGAGCTGATGGAGCAAAGTGATGTGGAGCTGTCGGGGTGGGGAGCTCTGTGCCAGGCTCTGAGGGGTGAACAGAAAGTGCTTCTCCCTCTGGCAGGAAAGGCCCACTGCCCATCCGTGCTCTCTTTGCTGTTGTTTCAAAGGCAGAGCTGTTTCCAGACACTCTTTAAATTCCCTCTGGCCTCCCTTTGGCTCAGGACATGTTGTGAACACCATGCAATGGAGCAACATTGGTTTTTCCCTGATGATCCCCAAGCCTTGCTCCAAAGGGAGATGTCAGGGACTGTTGTGTCACACTGCTGAGAGCTGGAGGCCAGGGTGGCCTGGCTGCTGGGATGGGACAAAGCAACCCTTCCTCATTGCTGTGCACTCTAGTATTAATTACTGTTATCAAGTGCCAAAAACACTTACCCAAGGTGCTTTTCTGGCTGCCCTGCCAGCAGTGAAACTTCTCTTCCCATGGGTGGGAGGCCTGGGCCCTGGAATGCCCTGCCAGGATTCACAGCTGTAGCTCACAGCGGGCACAGCACAGTCAGCAGGGCCAAGCAAGGAAATTGCTTTGCTCTGGGGCATGTGCAATTCCTTGGAGAATGAGACTCAGATTCCCAGGTGACCAGTGATCTGCCATGCATTCCTTTCTTTGCAGAAGATACAAGCGATGCAGGCTGCAGGGTGGTGAAGATGAGCTGAGAACAGGAGGGATGTTTGCCCCATCAGGGCAAAAAGCAGGGCTGGAAGGCCTCACCACAAGAATAGTCCTTTGGGAGGAATTTGTTACACAAAAAGCGAGGTTTGCACTTGAGTATCTCGTGATTTCCTTTGCACCAGCTGCACTCAAGTAGGAAGTAACATTCGTGGGAATTACTTGAGAATTGTCATTTGAACATCAAGCTGTGCATAGCTGGGTTTTTTGGAAATACCTTTTTCCTTCTGCTCCATGTGCAAGCACATTTCCTCCTGCCTTGCTTTCCAACCCGAGGAGATGAGCCCTTCGCTGAGCCTCCAGTGGTCACAGCCTGCAGGACACCCACCCTGGCAGCAGCCACCCCCAGCCATGAGGAAAGCAAAGCCCATCCTGTGCTGCCCCATTTCTCCTCTGAACAGACAGGTTAGGGCTTCTTCCAGCCCTGCAGACAAAACTGGATGTGACATTGGGGTCATGCTGCCCTTGTGGTGGGAGGAGGACAGAGGAGAGCAGAGCACAATGGGGGCATCTTGGCCAAGTGGATTTTCTGCTGCTTCTCGGTTTCAGTGGAATCCTGCAGGATGAAGTGCAGCTGCTCACGTGGCTGCAAGTTGATGTTGACCTGCTCAACTTCAGGTCCTGACTGCTCTGGACTTTTGCACAGTCCAAGCATTTTTCTGTGCCTTTTGGTTCTTTTCACCTGTGAAATGGAGATCACACCACTTTCCCTGTGCCCTGCAGTTCCTGGAGGAACTGGTTGAATAACACTCATAAAAAGGGCTTCGGAAGAGGCGAGAGAGGCGAAGGAGGACAAGATGTTATAAGTGGTGTTGTCTCCACCTTCTTAGGAGTCAGTCATGTGGCAGCCTCAGAAACACCTGAGGTGGGTAGAGATGGTGTCTGGAGTGCCGTGGTGTGAGTGGGACATCACACTGCCCATGTCACACAGCCTGCCCTGTGCACAGGAGCCGGGCAGCTCTGCCCTGTGCTCACAGCTTTCCTCCTCAACCAGACCTGAGCTTTGACAGCAGGGCAGCTGCCAGAGCTCCAACCTGTGCTGCTCTCTGTGTTTATGGACTCAAAGAGGCGTCAGCCACTCTGGAGCAGAGTTCAGCCCCCTGTGCCCACCCTGGCCTGGCAGCCCTGGCTGATCCCGTGGCACCGCGCCGCCGCCACAGCAGCAACTCGATGCTCAGCCCGGAGGGGCTGGGGATAACATTACCGAGGTAAAATATAACAGGAAAAGCTTGCAAATGTCCTTTCAAAACAACAGCGAGTGAGTAATGTCATTGGGCCAGCGGTCAGCAGGGGACAGGGTTTGAAGGTACCCTGAGCCTGCCAAGGGCCAGGCGTGGGACAGCGGCAGGAGCCAATGAGCGCCGCCTGGGCAGGAGCCACCCCGGCAGGGCGACCGCCCGCCCTCGCTCTCACGTTGCAGCTGCCTCTGTTTGTGGATGGCAAAATGTTGTAAGGACCGGGCAGTGAGAGGCAGCGGCAAATGGGGCTCCTCCGAGTTACACCATCCCGGTCCCCGCCAGCCCCCCGCCTGGTGACACTCTCTGCTTGTCACTCGCATGAAACGCAGCCCCAGGGGGGATTGGCGTGGTGGCCGCTCTCGCTGGGCACCGGGGAAAGGCTTTGTGCGCTGTGAGCCGGTGGCTGGGTGAGCTGGGGGCTGCTGAAGGGGAAGGTGTCCCCAGGCTCCCCCCGAGCCCTCCCCTGCAGCGCTCTCCATTTATGCGGGCTGCTCGCTGGGGCCGCGCTCCCCGCGGGGCACAGCGGTTGGCAGTGCTGTGCCCTGGGTTTCGCTGAGTTTCTCTGCCTGGCTCCTTTCCACGAGCTCTGCTTTCCCTCCCTCCCCGCAGCCCTGCTCGGCGCTCGGCTCAGCCTCATCCTTCACCTGAAGTCACGAGCGCAGGGACAGAGTGTTGCTTTCCCTCCGCGCTTTCTGTGCCTCATTAGCTGTGTGCACCTGGGAGCTCCTGCCTCCTCCTCCTCCTCCCCAGTTGGTGACAGGAGGGCTCAGTTATGCTTCACAGTCAGCAAAGAGTGAAAGTCTGATGTCCTCTCTGCCACAGGGCTGAGGGACTGGCCCCTGGGGCAGGAGGGGACCTAGGAAACAAAAGTGGAATTTGAGGGCAAGTGGGTGCTGGGTGGGCTCCTGGCTCTGAGATCCAGCTTGTCCAGGGAGCAGGGCTGAGCCTCTGCTGGTTCAGAGGTTGAATTCCTGCTCCAGATTCCCTCGGCATCGTTGTGGAGTGATGTCACAGAGATGTCCCACTGTGCCAGCAAAGCCCTCATGCAGGCACACCTGGACACCGTGGACACTCTGTGCTGTGGCAGAGCACCCCGGGCTCCTCACCCTGTGCCGCCTGCCAGGCTCTCTGCAGCTTTTTCCCTGGAGCAGAGACTGCTGCAGCTCCGTCAGAGGAGCCTGGGGCCGGCACTGAGGCTTGGAGGGATGCACCCATGCAGGGGGATGTTGTACAGGGCTCCAGCCTGCCCCATCCTGCAGCCTGCTCCTCTCCCAAACTGCAGCCTGCAGCGTGCTGTGGAGGTAAAAACCTGTGCAGAGAAAAACCTAGGAGGAGACAAATGTGGTGGCAAAGGAGCGAGAAGGGGGGGTTTGTGGATGCATTGTTGGAACAGATGGGAATTTCCTGCAGCAAGAGGCAGAGCCCAGGCAGTGCAGGGTAGGGAAGGCTCCCGCAGGATGGCTCATGCTGCCCACCAGCTGTGTGGGCTAAGCAGGGGATCAGGATGCCCATTGACTCCTTATGGCACTTTCAGTGACTCATTTGTCCACGGAAGCAGCACACCCACAGCAGCTGAAGCAGCCTGTCCTCCTCCCCAGGCTGCTCTGGCACAGCAGGGCCAGCCGGCCCCTTCTGCCTGGGGATGAGAGGCTGGCAGCAGCCCAGGGCACTCGGCTCAGCCTGTGCCTCGCTTCATCTGGGGGAAGGAACGCGCTGTCAGAGACCTTGCACTGCTCTTTCTGCACTGCCTGACATCCCAGCCTGCAGCCCCAGCCTGCCCCGTGCTGTGGCAGGGTCGGTGTCCCCCTGTGCTGCCCCAGAGCAGCCTGGCACAGGGCAGCAGCCAGCCGTGGCACCGGTGGGAGCTGTGCCATCCGCTTCGTGTCCCTCGTGTCCCTTTCCCTCTGGCTGAGCTCGGCTTTCCCACAGCTCTGGCAGCTCTGACACTGTGCTGGCAGTGTCTGTCACAGCCCATCCATGTCACCCCACTGGCCTCTCGCTGCCTCATCAGCTGCCTCTGATGCTGGTGGTGCTGCCTGGGCTCCCTTCACTGCCTGGGCTCACTTCACTGCCTGTCCCTGTCAGGCAGGACAGCACCAGCAGCTGGGGGGTCTCCTGTATCCCCACCATCCTGCTGCCAGCTGCTCCCAGGAGGAGTGAGGGGCATTGTGGTGGCTGGCTGAGACCCAGGCTGGCCTCATTCTCCTCTGCTGATGGCTCTGAGCAACTCCTCCTGCCTCTCCCTGGAGGCTGCTCAGAGTCTGGGTGCATCTCTTCCTTTCTCTGATTTAACTGCCTCATCCCTGAGACGTGCCATGATCACCGGAGCAGGCCCTGATCCTCCTGCACCAGCAGAGCTGGCCAAGGCAGTGAGCAGTGAAGGGAGACACTTTGGATCTGCAGCACTGCTGAGCAAGGACTTGCTGTTCCCCAAGCAGCTGTAGCTGGCAGGGATGTCCATGGGCATCTCCTGGCTCGTGACTCGCAGCCTGCCAGGCTGGCTCTGTCTGTCCCTGGGCCTCCAGCTTGCACACCCACTCTTCCCTTGTCACCAGCTGTCCTCTGAGCACCCCCCACAGTGACTGGCCACCACTGTCCCCTGCAGGCCTGGCTGGGCACGAGTGGTGGGAAGGGTCTGTCCTGGCACCCCCTGAGCACAGACACTGCTGTTAGAGCAGAAACCCCTCCTCAGGTGTTCCCCCCTTGCCAGGCTGGCGAGCAAAGCCACCCTGAACACTTTGGGGAGTTGAGGGGTGGGCAGCAGGCCCTGGTGCACTCCCAGCCCTGTGCAGACACTGCTCTGCTGCTCCTCAGCACCGTCTCCCTGAGCAGGAGACGCTTCAGCTCCAGCCAGCGCTATAAATAAAACCACATTCTTTTATCCCGCCAAATAGGTTCTCATTGATTTTACCTATTCCTCCTGCTCCCCCCGAATTCCTTTGGAAGATGAAGTCAGCTGGGGAGGAGCCTGGGGAGCCGCCAGCCCGGCTGGGGAAATGCCACCCCCTCCAGCCCCTCTTCCTGGGCATAGCTGCTCTCCCCTGGTTCTCACTCTCTGAGCAGGCGGCACCACTGGAGGAGAGCAAACGAAGCTCCCTGGTGGAAGTTTGCCGGCTGATTATTTATTAATGTCCTGACAGTGCAATCGCCGGCAGCCAGGCAGCCCCTGAGCCCCAGGAGAAGCAGGAGGAGGAGGATGGAGAGCTCTGCTGCTGGGGCTTTCTTGCTGAGGAGCTCGGGGTGAGCTGACACCGCTGTGGTGTCCGGCTGCTTTGGTTACTCATGGCTGAGATAAAGGGGGTCCAAAACAGAGACCCCGGGAAGTGCTGAGGGCCGGTCAAGGGTGGTCCCTTGTGGCTGGCGGCAGCTGTGGGGCTCAGCACAGGCAGCGCTTGGATGCTGACTTGCTGCAAGCAGCTCTTCCGCACACAGGAGCTCCCCGTGCAGGGATAGCAACAGAAATAATGCAGCAAATCACAGCTCGCACAGCCTCCCCGGCACTTGAAAGCATCTCGAGAGCTTAAAAAGCTGCAAGATGCTCTCATTCCCATCCTCTCCCTGCTCCTGTGCTTTGGGCCCCCCTTCCAGAGGACAGGGAGGGGGAGAGCATCAATTTCCCCGGCAACGGGGCCGCGGTTGCTCTCGGCGGGCGCTGCCCGCACGGTGCGGGAGGCAGGGCAGCCTCGTGCTGCCCGAGCGGGGCTCCGGCTGACTCATCGCCATGCAGTATGCAATTACCACGGCAAGTGCAGGCCCCTGCTGTTCCGCACAGGTATCTGTGTCAGCCAGGGCTATTTCCAGCTCTCCCCGCACTCCCCGGCTCCGGAGAGAGGTAAGAACACAGCCGCCTCTCTCCTCCGCCTGCCACAGGGATGGGCACGAGTTTCCCAGGAGCGGCGAGCAGGGAGAGAGGGGGGGAAGGTTGGAGATGGCATCGCAAGAGCCCGGACTGCACAGCTGGGGGAGGAGGGAGCGATGTGCCGCTCACTGCCCACGCGTTCCGTGGGGTTTGAGGGCGCAGGCTCGGGCTGGGAGCGACCGGGGGCTCGGAGCGGTGGGACCGGGCGGGCAGGATTGATTTAGGGCTGTTATTATTAGCGGGGCTGGTGGCGCTGGAAAAAGAGCAGCAGGGATGCGATAAAGCACAGTTTGAGAAATGCTCTGGCCTGGAAAGGCAGAGGAGGGGAGGGAGAGGGATAACGGAGTGCGGCAGGGAGCGGCAGCGCCTTTCCCCGGCCGAGCAGGTAAGCGGGAGCTCCGCGGGGCAGCGGCTCTGCCTCCCCACCTGGACACCGAGTGCCGGCCAAGCTGCTGAGCCGGACTGCGCTCAGAGAGTGAGATTTTTGGATTCCCAAAACGTTTGCCTAAGATCTTGCTGCTTTTCCCGCTGGTTTCCGTGACTGGAAGAGGGGAAATCTCAGGTGCTGGGCACATCTTGGACAAGCTCTGAGCAAGGATGCAGCCCTCCAGCCACAAGTCATGGCAGGGGTTTTACAGCTGGGGCTGTCCCAGCAGGGCAGGAGCTGCAGCCCAGTCCCCATGGCCATGAGCAGAGGCGTCACACCAGTGCTCAGACTGGGAAGAACTGGTGTCCCTTCCTGGGAAGCCTGGGTGGGATGAGTCTGCCCAGGGGAGCAAGCCCAGCCTTGCACAGACTTTGGGGGTTTTCCCGAGGTGCTGGAGCTTTGCTCACCTTCATCTGGAGGCTGCAAGGTGGGAGAAACTTCCACATGTGATGCAGATGTGCCCGGCATGGGCCTGCCCTGGATGGTGACACGAGGGATGTGTGACACAATGGATGGTGACATCCCCAGAGCCCCAGGGTGTGGGCTGAGTGTCAGGGAACATCCGTGTCCATTCTCACTGCTCATTCTCACTCTGAGCCGTGTTCACCACCCAGCTGGGCTAGGGTGGCCGGGCCTGCTGGGGGCAGGTGTGGGGAAAAATAGAAAAAAGAAGGGATGGATACATCCAAGGGGCTGGGAGGCCTCAATATCCCTTTGGCCTTTGCCTGACCCGTGCCCACCAAAGCCCGGCCTGGGGAGGGTGAGGCCACAGCATGCCAGGCTGAGAACAGCACCCAGAGCCTTCATCCTTCCCACACCCATCAGCAGAACCCGCAGCACGGGAGAGCTGCTACAGTATTTCACTGGAAAAACCACATTAATCATCCTCAGCACCGCCTCCCTGGCCTTTGTCACAGTTTGGTGCCCCAGCACCGGCTTTAAAAGCATTATTTATTTTTAATAAAAGCTGATCTAAAGAGCGGCATTGGCGGGAGGATAAAAATAAAAATGCAGTGGTTGTCACAACTGTCAGCATCCCTGGGAATGGGGTCTAGCAGTGCCTGGCTGCCTCCCCCTCCAGCCTGAGTGGCTGCACAGGAAGGGAGGAAGCAGCCAGCAGCGCGTGCCTTGGGCAGCCTCTGTGCCAGGAAAGCAGCTTCTGCTCCTTATTCTAACACACAGGTGCACTTCCCTGATGTATTTGTAATTTTCTAAATGTTTAGTAACTTTAATTGCATTTACTGCATGAATAAGTGAGCAAATAGGACATATACAAATGTTGGGGAAGTAAATTAGCTTAAGTCTCTTCATTAAAAGAACTATGTGTTATTAAAACATCTGTGTTGCAACGCGCCGATATCACATTAGCAACAGGAATAAGAAATCCTGTTTATCCCTACGAAACTAGATTTTCAGGGCATGGATCTGGCAGCATGCACCGGGGCTGAGGCTGTAAACCACAGCGCCTGGCAGCATCTCCATTTCCCCAGGGAGCCGTGGAGAGTCACGGGGCAGCATTCCATGGCCCGGGCTCCAGGGGCAGCATTCCACGGCCCAGGCTCCAGGGCGAGCTGAGAGCTTCATCCCTTCATCCCTGGAAAATTCTGCCTCTACTGCCCAGCCCCACCGTGGGGTCCATCAGGCAGGGGGAGAGGGAAGTGTGCAGGAATTGTGTAGGAATTGTGGATGCAGGAAGGATGCAGGAAGGATGCAGGGAGCACACCTCACTCACTTCCTGACCATCTCCTCTCTTTCCATCACTTTTCCTTCTGGCAGACAGGAACAAAGCTTGGCTGGAGGTGCTGGGAAGAGCCCACCACAGCTCTTGCACTGTGGCTCTGCCTGCACAGGTTTCAGGCTGCTGCACCAGGGCTCCTCTCAAGCTCAGGTTTCTCCCTCAGGTTTTTCCAGAGGAGCTCCATGCGCAGAGCCCCGTGAGCAGCAGGGTTTGAATGCTGCCTGGCCGAGGCAGAGCACAGCCATGGCTGGGACAGAACAAAACCAGCATTCACGGGCGGTCATTGAAATTCCCAGCAGCTGTTCCCTCCCAGCACTCAGGTCTGCCCTGCTTTGCTGTCCTCAGGCACTTCCAGGGACTTTTTCCTGCGTGGAAGAGGAACAAGTTCACCCATGGCCAGAATCTCTCTTCCTCCTACAGCTCCTGGCTGGTAAAAATAAACCCTGGTGGGGTGGCACTGCCTGGGTCATTGAGGGCCAGCTGGGTGCTCCTCCCTGGCAGGACACCCTGGGGTCACCAGCACCCTTAGCCCCTGCCCTGCGTGTCCCACAGCCACCTCCATGGCTCCAGCTCATCCCTGATTCCTGGGGATGCTGCCTGAGCCCCTGAGGCTGCCCAGCACCTCCCCACACAGAGGGAGAACCCCCTGGAGAACCCTCAGGGATGGGGCTGCAGGCCGGGCACAGCCACATCAGCCCAACAGGAGCTGAGTGCTGCCCCAAACACGGCTCACATGAGGGTGAAATGGCTGGGGCACGTGTTTTGGTGTGTTTGGGATGAACCCCAGGCCTGCCTGGCCGTGGGACAGGCAGGGGCACGCCGGGCAGGGAGGCAGGAGCCGGCACACTGCAGTTCCCAGCAGGAGCCTGCTTGGGGAGCGGGGGCTGAAACTCTGCCTGCAGCCCCTGCACGGCTGCCAGCACAAATGAGTTTGGTGGCCTCAATTTAATTCCCATTTGGACACGGTGGGAAAATAAAAATATAAAAAGAGGGAGAGGAGCAGAATCCCGGATCGGCACTGGGATGGGGATGGTGAGGCACAGACACGTGGGAGGCACAAATTACCCAGGGATGAGCCCTGGGAGAAAGGGGCTGTGCTGGCAGCAGGGATGGGTGGCACAGGGACAGCAGAAGGGTTGTCAGTCACACTGGATGTGCCCAGTTCACGTAGCTGGAGCCACCAGAGTGAGATGGAGCTCCCCCATGCCAGGAAATCCATGGAATGCCAGGACAGTGCCCCTCTCTCCCTCTCTCCTCAGCCGGGGTGCCCGTGGGGCTGCAGCACACCCAGCCAAGGGAACACTGCCACAGGGAAGGTGCCACCTCAAGCCCTCAGGAGCCAGAGCTCTGATTTCAAAAAATAAAGTGAGGTTTTCATCTGTATTTGCTGAGGGAGGTAATGACTTTATTCCTGATTTGATGCTCCTGTCCCTGATGACTCAGGCACAAAAAGGCAGAGCTGATAAGAGTGAAGAGGCCCGGCCAGAGGGATGCTGGTGGCTGCTCTGGGCCTGGCATTCCCCACCTGGATCCCTTCCAGGGGATTCCAGAAATGCTGTCAGCTCTGGGAGCTGGACTCTGGGCATGGGGAGGGCAGCAGCTCGAGGAGATGAAAGCAGCAGCAGGCAACCCTGATAAGAGCCGGGCTCTGCCCCTTTATGGCTTTGGGGAAAGCACAAAGAGGAGCACAAGGTATTCCATACTTGGCCTGACCCGCCTGGATCACGTTGTACCTCTGGCCTCATCCTCTTCAGGAGAAACAAACCTTGCTGCTGGGGAGGAGAGGAGTTATTCCCCCTCCCTGACATCCCTCTGTGCCCACCCCGTGCCCCTGGGTGACTGCTGGGGCCTGGTGGGCAGCAGGGAATGCCCCTCCTTGGGGGATTTAATCACTCCCAGAGCAACCCAGCTCCATTTCTCCATCACAACAAACAAACAGAAGTGTTCTGCCCAGGGGAACTGCTTTAGATTGGGAGAGCAATCCCAATCCCAGTGCACCCAGGTCCCCCCAGCCTGAACAAGAAGCTGGGAAAAAGACACATTTTCTGTGCTGAGGAGATTTCTCTTCTCCCCCATCTCTTGTTCCAAGTTTGCCAGTCCCACAGAGACATGAGCAGAGCTCCGTGCAGCTGCAGGGTTAACATCCCAGCTCTTCCAAATAAATAGAAAATGACCCAGTTTCTTTATTTTCCTCTTTTCCCAAAGTCCAAACACCCAAAAAAATGAGATGGTAAGTGGAAGCCACAAATAGATTTCATGTATCCTGGCAGAGCTGGGAGATGAAAGAGGAGAAAACAGCTCCCCTGCTCAGACCTGGGAATGCTGCAGCACATCTTGCCAGGGGTTACTTTCCCTGGGTCAACAAAGCAGGAGCGGCTTTGGGTCTGATCCCAGCTCAAATCCTCATCCCTGGAGGACCAGGCTCTTCCTGCTCCCCTCTGCCTTGCTCCGAGCTTTAAGGTGAGTGGCAGAACGTGCCCAGCCTTCAACTATTCCTATCACGTCCCATCTGGAGACAGAAATCTGCCTGCTGGCTTTACAATTAAAATTGAAATGATTTGATTATGGGGCTTCATTAGTAAAAACAAACACCAGGCAGCCTCCCTCCCTCTCCTCCCACCATCCCCGCCCAGCCGTTCCTCCCCGGGGCTGTTTTAGGTAAATCCCAGCCGGGGATGCGGTCGGGATCACAAAAGGGTTCGGGTCTGCAGCTTAAAGAGGCAGAATTGAGATGCACAAATCTCCTCCTTCGGGCAGAGATGAAGGAACAGCCCCGATGATTTTATGGGCTTGGGGAGTGCACAGAGGCACAGCCTTGAGGGGAGCAGGAGGTTTTCCATCCCTTCTGGATGCTTACAGACCTCACCAAGGGGTCCCCAGAGCTCTTGGGGCTCCTGACTGGGCTCCTGGCTGGATGTTTTCCATCCCCTTTGGATGCTTGTAGACCTCACCAAGGGATCCCCACAGCTCTTGGGGCTCCTGGCTGGATGTTTTCCATCCCCTCTGGATGCTTACAGACCTCACCAAGGGGTCCCCACAGCTCTTGGGGCTCCTGACTGGGCTCCTGGCTGGATGATTCCAATCCCTTCTGGATGCTTGTAGACCTCACCAAGGGTTCCCACAGCTCTTGGGGCTCCTGGCTGGGCTCTTGGCTGGATGTTTTCCAGGCTCTCTGGATACTTGTAGACCTCACCAAGGGGTCCCCACAGCTCTTGGGGCTCCTGATCAGGCTCCATCCCCTTCATTCTCTGAGTCTTTGAACTGGGGGGTGTTTGCACCTCCACACCAACTCGGCCTTGTTGTTTCTGGCTCCTTTTTCCTTCCCTGCAGCTGGCACATCCCGCGGGAAGGGCCGAGCAGGAGCAGGCACGGAGCAGGCTGCCCGTGGTGTGTGCAGATGCTCCAGCCCCCAAAGCATCGGCAGCTCCGGGGGAAGTAATTCCATTAACGCTCGGGGCGTTGGGAACAGGCTGTGCCGGCTGGGAGAGGAGGAATGCCAATGAAGGAGGGCTCGGGAATGCTGCTGGGTTAGGGTCACTCCCCCGGCTGCTCCTCCAGCAGTGACAGGACAAGGGGAATGGTTTCAGCCTGACAGAGAGTAGGGTTGGATTAGATATTAGGAAAAAATTGAAGTGTCATCAAGGCAGTGGCACTAACAGCATTGCTGTCCTACCCGGGCTTGCCTTGTGGGCTAAATCTTTAACCAGATCAAGGGTTTAACTTTATCAGTAGCTGGAAAAACGTGGCACCACTCACTTCCCCAGGGCAAAGTATCTTGAGCCCTGCAGAAATCTCATTTCCTGGGCCTCACTCCGCAGCTCCTTTGGCATGGGAACCCTTGGGACACTCTGGAGGAGGGAGCACCGTGTGTCCCGTGCCAGACCTGGGCTCACAGCTGCTTTCCCTCCAAAATCACGATTTGCACAGCCCCCAGGAGCTGGCAATTCCCCTGGCAGGGTGTGTACGTGGTCATGGATTGCCCTCCCGGTGGGCACTGCAGGAGGGAAGCCACCACCGGAGCAGAGGCTTCTGTGTCCCCTCAGGGAGCCCCCCCAAATCCCCCTGCCAGCCCCACCAGCTCCTCAGCCCTGGAAAACCTTGCAGATCCCCTGCCCAGAGCAGGATGATTGATTATTGTTATTAGAGGTGGAGAACAGTTTCTGTGCACAGCCAGGTGCTTCAGGAGCAATTCGTCACCCACCGGCGGGGGGGCCGGGCTGTCCCTCTGTCCCTGCCGAGGTGGGAGCTCTCGGCAGCCTCAGGAGGGTCCGAGGCGGCTCCGGGCACGGCTGGATGGAGCCCGGTCTGATGGGCAAGGGCAGCGCTTTGGCAGCGGCACCGCCGCGGGGCAGGGCTGCGACCTGAGCTGAGCCCGGGGCATCCCGTGGGGTGAGGAGGCGGGAGGGCAGCCCCGGCCCCATAAGAGGGATCCAGCCCCACAGCAGGGATCCATCCCAATCCCACAGCAGGGATCCAGCCCCAAGGTATGGATCCACCCCCGGACCCACAGCAGGGATCCATCCCATGGCAGGGATCCATCCCCAGACCCACAGCCCCATGGTATGGATCCATCCCTGGCCCCACAGCAGGGATTCATCCCCATGGCAGGGATCCAGCCCCACAGCAATGATCCAGCCCCACTGCAGTGATCCAGCTCCACAGCAGGGATCCATCTCACCCCACAGCAGGGATCCATCCCCGGCCCCACAGCAGGGATCCATCCTCGGCCCCACAGCAGGGATCCATCCCCGGCCCCACAGCAGGGATCCACCTCCAGCCCCTCAGTCAGGATCCATTCCAGCCCCACAGCCGGGATCCATCCCCATGGCAGGGATCCATCCCAGCCCCATAGCAGGGATCCATCTCATCCCACAGGAGGGATCCATCCTCAAAGCAGGGATCCATCCTCAAAGCAGGGATCCAGCCCCATGGTGGGGATCCATCCCATCCCCACGGCAGGGATCCATCCCCATTGCAGGGATCCACCTCCAGCCCCACAGCCAGGATCCATCCACCCCACAGCCGGGATCCATCCCCAAAGCAAGGAGCCATCCCACCCCACATCTGGGATCCATCCCACCCCACAGCAGGGGTCCCCCATCCCGGTGCTGCCCCCACAGCAGTCCGTGCTGTCCCACGCGCGGGCACAGCGGAGGGGCTGCGAGGCACGGAGGGGACTCTGGGCAGCCCCCGCAGCCCCCGGCACGGCGCTCCCGGTGTCCTGCGGGGCTGTGCAGGCACGGCCGCACCCGGGGCTCAGCTGGCAGCGCCGGCGGGACACGGCGGCAGCCGGTGCGGGCGGGGGGGGGCGGTAATGACGGTCCAGCTCAGCAAAGGTAGCAGAGCATGAAAGCAATTTCACACTTTATTAGACAATTCAGGTGCCAGCTGCACCAGCCCGGAGCGAGCGCTGCTGCTCACACCTCCCGCTCCGCAGCGCCAGGTTGGCTCTCCCTGCGGCTCAGCCCTGCCTCGGGCCGTGCTGCTCCCCGCTGGCACCCGAGGGTTCAGGTGCCACCTTGCTCCCGCACATGTGACAGGGAACATCGCAGCGCAGGCTGGCTGTGCTCGGAGCCAGCTCAGCCTGGCAGCGTGGGGAACTAAAATCCACACAAGGGTGGTTGTGCCCTTCAGCCCAGGGCAGCCCCCCTGCTCCTCCTGGCTCCCTCTCCCTTTTTGAAATTTCCTTTTCCCCCGTGGTGAGGGAATGTGTCCGGGACTGGGAGCCTGAACTTGGGGTTTGCGCGGCAGCTGCTTTATCTGACACCTCCCTGCCCCCGGGGTGCCCCCGCAGAGCCGGTGGGCACACGGACACCTGGGCACTCAGCCACTCCTGCCATCCCGGGACCTCACCTGGGATATGTTTTGTGGCCCCGCTGCGTCCCCAGGGAGCAGCAGCGGCTCAGAGCACAGCCGGAGCTGCCCCGTCCTGGGCTGGCACCCGCGCCCTGGGGACACAGCCGTGCGCTGTCACACCCCGCGGGTGGACAACATCCAAATGCCTGCACGTCCAGGATATGAATCAGCCCGGACAGGAGCGCAGCAGCCGCTCAGGGACAACCGGAGCTGCCCCGGAGGCTGCTCCGGCAGCCGGGCAGCGCCGCTGCCAAATTCCGCGCGGGCAGCAGCGGCAGCCTGGCTCCGCTGCCACCTCCAGATCAGCCCCGGGCACGGCAAACCCCTGGCCTGGCATTCATTTCCCTGCTCTGTTGTCCCGGTGCCAAGCCATGGCACGGTGGCAGCGGGCCAGGGCCGTGCCTAACCTTGACCTGCCCGCCCGGCGAGCAGCCGGCCCTGCCCGGCTGTCCCCCCGTGCCCCCGGGCACAGGCATGTTCCACCGGGCCAGCCAGAGCATTCCTGCCGGGAGAGCCTGTCCTTGACGGGCTATTTAAAGGCACACTTGTGCCCTTTATCCCCGCTCATGTTTAGGCTGGAAGAGCCCGGTGCCCTCCCGTGACTCCCTGAGGGCACTTCCAGGCTCGGGGCAGCAGCAGCGCCGTGAGTTCGGGGGAAGTCCTGGGAGAAGGGAGGGATGCAGGCATCCACGTCCTGCAGCCAAGCACCAGGCCCTGTCCTGGGGACAGATCCCCCGGGAAAGGTCCCCTGGCCATCGAGGCTGGCAGCAGGACTGGGGGGGGAGCCCAGCTGAGCCCCTGGGATCCAAAAACTGCAGAAGCCACAGGAACTCATTTCCCTCTCCCTGGCAGGACCCACCCACTGCTGATGTCCAGTCAAGGCCTGACCACCCCAGATCTCCTTCGGGGCCCAGGCAGCAGCAGTGCCAGCACCCCGTGTGCCACTGTCACCTTTAAGCCCCGGAAGGCCCGAGGGCTGTGCAGCAGGACCTGCCTGAGCGCTGCCCTGGCACAGGGCTCAGTGCACCCCACTGGGCTGGCAGGGAGGGGACTCGGGAGGGAAACCCGAGTTTGATTAGGGATGGAAAAATCCAGAGGAGCCACCTGCAGGGAGCTGGGGGGGTGAGCGCTCTGGCTGCAGGGCCTGGGCTGGCTGGGCCAGCACAGACACAGCCCCTGCTCGATGACCCTCATCCCCCAGCCTGCTCATGTTCCCTTTCTGAGGAACCCTCCAGCCTTTCCCCAGGCTGGCAGCATCCCAGGACGTGTCCCCAGCTCTGGCACTGCTGTCCCCTCCCAGGTTTTGTGTGGGTGATCATTTCCTCGGGCCTTTCAACACCACCTGGGCACAGCTGGCTGCCCCCAGCCGTCCCACAGGTACCAAGGAGGGTGAGCCCCACTCTGCCCCAAACCAGACCTCAGCCCCACACAGGGCAGTGCCCGGGGCCTGTCCCCACCCACCTGGCACCTGCTCAGGTTTACCTGAGGCCATCCCAGCCCTGCCCCACTGCCCAGCCCGCACTGGGGGCAGCCCGTGGGTGGCCGGGCGTGGGCAGGGCAGGGCAGGGCCCGGCGTGCCAGCGCTCGCCAGCCGGCACGGGCGCCTTTGATGTGGGCAGCGCCGGGAGCCCCGGGCAGCCGGGGTGACGCCAGCCGGGTGCCGCGCTGCCCGCGGAGGGTGAGGGATGGGCAGCGTGCCCTGCCAGTCCTGTGGGGGCTCCCCAATTCCCAGGGCTGCCAACCTCAGCCCCATCAGCATCTCCTAACAGCGCAGCCGCGGGGAAACTGAGGCACGGAGCTGGGATACCCCGGGAATGGTGGGAGGGAGGCTGTGTCCATCCACAAACCGAGCCCTAGGGCAGGACAGACACGGATGGATTCTCCCAAAAATCTTTTCCGTGGGACCTGTGTCAACCCGCCGGGGATCTGTGCGGGTCGCAGGGGGACGGGGAGCCTGGGGAGTGCCGGCAGTGGCGATCTCCGTCCCCCTGAGCGCTGCGGAACCCCCGGGCTGTGCCCCCGCACTCCCGCACCAGTGCTCCCAGTACGAGCCGGGCGGGCACTGGGAGCTGGTGCGGGGCGCCCTCTGGCGGCCGCAGCCCAGCGCTGCCACAGGCGCGCAGTGCCCAAGGGCTGTGGCAGGAGCCCAGGTGCCCAAATTCTCAGGGGCCCAGGTGCCCAAATTCTCAGGAGCCCAAATTCTCAGATGCCCAGATAGTCAAATTCTCAGGTGCCCAGGTGCCCAGTTTCCCAGGTTCTCAGGTGCCCAGGTAGCCAAATTCTCAGGTGCCCAAGTGCCCAGTTTCTAAGGTGCTCAGGTGCCCAGGTAGCCAAATTCTCAGGAGCCAAGGCAACCCACCTTCTCAGGTACCCAGTAGCAAAATTCTTAGGTGCTCAGGTGCCCAGTTTCTCAAGCACTCAGGTGCCCAGGTAACCAAATTCTCAGGTGCCCAAGTGCCCAGTTTCTCAGGTACTCAGGTGCCCAAGTAGCCAAATTCTGTGGTGCCCAAATGCCCAGTTTCTCAGGTGCCCAAGTGGCCAAATTCTCAGGTGCCCAGGCAACCAAATTCTCAGGTGCCCAGGTGGCCAAATTCTCAGGTGCCCAGGCAACCAAATTCTCAGGAGCCCAGGTGCCCAGGTTGTCAGGTACCCAGTAGCCAAATTCTTAGGTGCTCAGGTGCCCAGTTTCTCAGGTACTCAAGTGCCCAGGTACCCAAATTCTCAGGTGCCCAGGTTCTCAGGTGCTCAGTGCCCACCTGCACAGTGCCCAAAGTGCCCACGTGCGCGGGTGCTCAGTGCCCAGGTGGCTGAGTGCCCCATGCCTTGCTCAGCACCCCCTGCAGTGCTGCACCTTCGCTGCTCAAGGCTGCTCTAACCAGGCACGGTGCTGCCTCATCACTGCCAGGCCACATTTGCCACTCTCAGGGATTCCAGCAAACCCCTGGATAACTGCAGCCACCTCCCTCACCCCCTGGGGCTGCTTTGCTTTGTGCCAACACCCACACGGGATCCAGCACCCTCACACCTCCTGTCACAAGTGCCATCCTCGTGCCCGTGTCCCTGGGCCGTGTCCCCTGGGCGCCTCCCACCACCTTCCCAGCTGGGGGCTGCCTCCCTCCAGCCTCTCCCGAGGTGCCCTCGGGTGCCAAGCTGGCTGCTCCCATCCTGTGCCCTCGCTGCGGGCTGGCCACGCTCACACGGGCAGGCTCCAGCCCGCCGGGTCCTGCACGGGGACTGTCACCAGGTAGCTGGAGGGGACATAGCCCCTCTGGCCGTTCACCTCCACCAGGCTCCACTCCGGGCTGCCCTTCTTGTCGTGGGGTTCCAGCACCAGCACGGGCTGCCCTGCCTGCAGGGTCACCTCCTGCGGGCTCCTGGCGGTGAAGGAGAAGCCGGCGACCACCTGTGGAAGGCAGGGAGGGAAGGAGGGAGGGATGGAGACCTTGATCCTTTCTGCAGGACCACATCCCAGGGACAGGTGAAGAGGAGAAACTCCTCCACACTCCCTGCTCCACCCCCAGGTTTGGAGATGAGTGTCCAGAACCAGCAGAGCTGAGCTGGTTCATCCCTGGTTATCCCCAGCCAGCTGCTCTCAGGGGCTCAGGAGAAATTCTGTGGCAAAAGCCCCTGGGCCACGCTGTGAGCCAGCCTCCCCAGAAAGGGGATTTTGTGCACTGGGAAAGCACAGTCCAATCTCTCTCTGGGGCTGGGAGTCAGCAGGGGAAGGATGTGGCAGGACAGGCAATTCTGAGAGGGCAGCACAGCAGTGCCACGAATGCAGGGACTGGGAGCACAGCAAGGACACTTCTCTTGCCCTGTCCACCCTGGTGCCAGCAAGGAGGACACCTGGAAGATCAAGTCCACCTTCCCACCCACACAAGGACCAGCAGGGGTTGCTAGAAATGGCCCTGGGGATGTCCCCCACTCTCACCTGGAATGTTGGGGTGAAGGTGGCCACCTGTGGCCTGGGAGCCTCAGGGAATTGATAGGAATGTCTCCTCCTCTCTGTGCTGCTGTCCAGGGTCAGCAGGTCCATCCCGGGCTGCTGGGCTTGAGCTGGGCTGTAGGGCCGGAGTTTTGCAGCAGGAACAAACCCTCGGGGACCTGCAGGACATGGACACACACCCGGGTCACAGGGCCCTGCTCCTGCCACATGCAGGACTGGTTGCAGGAGACAGGAATGGCGCTCTGGCTGTTGGCTGGCATGGCACAGCAGCCCTGCTCCAACTGGTGCATCACTAGGGGATATCCAGGAGAAATCCCTGCCAGAAAAGCAATTCCATATGTTTCTGTGTGCATGGATTCTCCTTTCCCAGCCATGACACTTCATGAGTGCTCCCTTGGGGAATCAGACAGGACACCTGAACTGTGGGCCTGATATTTTTGGGTCTGAGAGATTTTAGCCTGCTACCAGCTGCCAGCTTTTTCCCAAGGGAAAATTTCTTAAGAAAGCTTCCTCTCCAAACAATCTTAACAAACAACTATATTTTCTCAAAACAATCTTTCTCCAGGTAGTTTTGCTGCTCCTCTAGTTTAATCAATGGGATTAGAGAGGTGTTGTTCATATTCACCAATCATATTAAGTCTGTATTGGAACACAGGTTCCAATTAAAAGGTGGTAAGAATTAGACAATAAATCTTTTTATATGCTCTTTGCCTTCTGAAATATTTAGTCTTTCATCTTTCTTTCGTGTCCTACAACGACACTGAACCTCACAGCTGATGGCAAAGCTGGGGTGGCCCTGGGCTGAGCACAGCCTGGAAGGGAGCACCGAGGAGAGCAGGGCCTGCTGTTTCATCCAGGATTAGGAAACGATTCAGGTGAACCTGGCCCTGGTGCCGGGGTGAGGAGAGGCTGCCCACAGTGCCCACAGTACCTCCAGCATCCACCAGCCACCTGCTGGTGTTGCCCTTGGTGTCGGCGCCCTGCAGCAGAGCCACGATCTGTCCCCTCAGCAAGGTCAGGTCCAAGTCTCTGCTGCCACTGATGTTGCTGGTGACCTGGTAAAGCTTGTCTGGGCCGTGCTTGCTCACAAGGGAAAGGACCTTCCTCTCCTCAGCAGGGGTCAGAGGCTGGGGGGAGCACGAGACACAGGAGCATTCCATGAGACACACGGGGTACTGAGACCCTCCTGCTCTGCTTTCTGCTGGATCACATCCCAGGGACAGGTGAGGAGGAGAAACTCCTCCACACTCCCTGCTCCACCCCCAGGTTTGGAGATGGGTGTCCAGAACCAGCAGAGCTGAGCTGGTTTATGCCTGGTTATCCCCAGCCAGCTGCTCTCAGGGGCTCAGGGGAAATTCTGTGGCAAACCCCCGGGCCACGCTGTGAGCCAGCCTCCCCAGCACAGGGATTTTGTGCACTGGGGAGCCACAGTCCCACCTCTCTCTTTATCCATCTGGCCTAAGAGCTGCCCTGCCCAGCCCCTACCTGTGTTCCAGGGCTCGGTGTGACCGTCTCAAAGGCCTGGTGGAAGGCACGGAGCTGAGCACCCGACTGCTGCAGGGCATCCTCCACCACCTTCCAGAAGCTGGGCAGGGGCACGTGCCCATGGGGCAGCTGTGGAGACAGACTGGGATCAGGGGGGGCACTGGGACAGGAGGAGCTCGGGGTAGGAGCAGAAGGGAAGCAGGAGGAAGAAAAGGAGTGAGAAAGTGAGACCAGACCTGACCACAAAATTCACCTTGCCCAGGGGATCAAAGGTGTTCCTCTCTGGCTTTGAGCTGCACCTTGTTCTCCTCCTGGTGCTGGCTCAGGCCAGGGCTGTGCTCCACCCCAGGGCTTTGGACAGCCCTCACTCTCAGCATTTACAAACGTCAGGCTCAGAGTCCTGAGCAGTGAGGAGTGCTGGGACACATCTCCCAGGGGCTGGGGGAGGCTGTTCCCTTCTACAATAGCCTGTCCTGTAGGAATTCATCCTCCACAGTTCCCCAGGCCAAGGAAGGAGCTGCCTTTCTCCTCCCTGCCCTCCTAGCACGGGGCTCTGAGGAGCTCCAAGTTCACACTGATCTCTCAGACAGCAGCACATCAATAAATTACCAGCAGTGCCCACAAACAGAAAGCAGGACAGCTTCTGACAGTGCAGAAGAGAAAATTTGGCTTTCCCCAGGCAGGAAAGAAGTGAGATCCTTACAGATCCCTACAAACAATCTGCGAGGGGAGCTGGGCCACAGCAAACCTTCAGTGCCCTGATGTCTGAGAGATCTCCCAAACCTGGAGAAGGCAGTTCTAGCTCAGCTCACGTTCCCACTCACCTGCTCCAGCTCCTTTTCTGCGTGGTGCAGGACCTGGGCAGCCAAGTCCAAGTGCAGGGTGCTGAAGGAGCGCAGGATCTGCCCCAGGAGCTGCACGGCCACCTGGTTGAACTGGGGCAGCTCTGCCACCAGCAGGTCATTGATGGCCAGGTAGGTGTTCATGGCCGCCTCTTCGTCGTAGCTCACGCTGCCCGTCTCGCTCTTCCTCTCCTGGATCTCCTCGTAGTCCAGCAGTTTGTCCAGGCGCTTTTTCACCAGCTGCTGGGGCCCCTCCAGCATGTCTGAGAGGCTGCACAGGGGCTGCCACACCAGCCTGTCCACACGCTGCTTCTGGGAGGTGAGAGAGCCCCAAATTCCACGTGAGCCCCCCCAGACAGGAGCAGCTGCCAGCACAGGGATGGGGGCAGAGCCTTGGGGGTCTGTGTGGGGTGGGGAGCACCTGGGACATCTTTCCCTGAGGGCACACAGGATACCAAAAAACTCAAAGCCTTGGGAGGGAGCAGTCCTGCCCGACACAATTCCAAATTTGTGCTCCATGGAAACAGCCAGGCAGGACCTTTCATGGCTTGGAGCAATCTCAGCTGAGTCTGTCCCCACTCCCCTGCCCAGAGCCTATTTAAGGGCCCTGTGCCTCTGCCTTGGGGTGTTCTGCTCTCCTCCCCATCTCCCTGATACGCATCAGACACAGCCTGCAGCTCATCCCAGCCTGGACGGGCTCAGGAGCTGTGCTGTTGTTGTGCCTCTGTCCCTGCCCTCTTGTCAGAACCCAGGACATCCCTCTGGCTGCCCTGGGTGATCCCAGACCCTGACAAGGGGTCCAGAGACCCTGGCACGAGAGTTTGATTAGAACAGTATTAATTTATCACCGGGTGTTAATGTAGAATTTTGGGGTTTAATGGGGGTTCAAGAAGGCAAGATGGAAGAATCTGGGTGTGTCCCTGTCCTTCTCCTTCTTCTCCTTGCCCTCCATCTTCTGCTGTGGTGGTGGCACTTTTGGGTTGGTTTAGCACAGCAGTGCACTGTCTAACACAGGTGATAGGTGTTGGTATCTCACTATAAACACAGATCACGGAATATTTGGTATAAAAAGTTACAACTGCCCTCGGGGTGGTCAGTCAGGGATGACCAGCACTGCAGCCAGCACCCAAGCTGGGTGAGAACAAAATGTACCAGATCAGAAATAATAAATAACCTTGAAAACCTGAGCTGACACATCCTGACTTCTTCTGGCACGGGGATTGGGAGGAGGACTTTTAACAAACATCTCGGGGGCAATCAGCCCAGAAACAAGAACTGAGACCCTCCCTTCTTCCCCAGAGCTGCTCCCTCATTTCACATGTCAGGGACTGCAGGGGGATCTCGTTACCTCTCCTGGCTCTGCCTGCCAAGCTGGCTCTGGGTGGCTGTGAGGACACTGGGGTGCCCTGAGCTGTGCCCCGGCAGAAGGAGGGAGGGCTGGAGGGGAAGGAGCACTCACAAACTCTGGGAACACGGTGCCCTGGAGGAGCTCGGAGAGGTGGCGCTGCTGCTGGGCAGGTCCCTGCTCCATCTGCAGGTCACACCGGTGCGGGCTGGGCAGCAGGAACGCCTGCAAGGGAGGAAGCACCACACTCCTTTCCTCCTTCCCAACAATCCTGTGCGGGCAGCCCTTGGCAATCTTTTCCTGCAGGGTCTTTCCAGCCCAGGAATTGCTGCTGAACCTTCGGCCCTTCCCGAGGTTTTGCTGATAATGCTGTATCTGGGCATTGCGTGCTTTGCCAGAGCTCAGACTTTCATTTTCCTCAGATGCCCCAAGGGATTTCCATGAGAAAAATCATAGCAGCTGCTGACCCAGGTGATTTCAGAAGGGCAATTTGTTGTCAGGACTGATCTGGGGACATTTCTGCCTTATACACATTATTAAAGCAAGAATTCCCAGGCTGAACAACACCCGGCCTTTTCAATCATTTAAGACCTTGAAATAATGATAAGTTTAAGGACAGATTATTCTCAACTGACACCAGCTCAGGCTGTGCTGTCAAAGCCTCAGCTTTGCTTTAAACTCCCCTGGACCTGAGCAAGCCTTGGATGTTGTGCAACTCCCTGACACAACAGCTCAGCTGCAAATCCCTGAACATCCCCAACAGCTCCTGGTTTCCACAGGACTTGAGAATATTCCACAATCCCAAGGAACAGCTCCTGAGGGGATGGGGCCAGTGGTTTTACCTCCAAATGGCCCAGGTAGGATGCCACATTCTCCTTCAGCGTGGCCACCCCGGATGCCACACACTGGAATTTCTCTTCCAGGTCGTCATATTCCTTGTCCTGAGTCTGTAAGGAAGGAGGCAGCCTGTCACCAGCATGGCATCATGGGGGGCTGGAACAGCAGCCAGGCACCGGCCTGCAGCTCACAGGGCTGGGACAGGCAGGGCAGACCCCAGGGGGCTCCATGAATCTGGAAAGGTGCAGGCAGCCACGAGGCTCTTGGTGGTGCTGGGGAACACTGGTGTGTCTTTCACAGAATCACAGAATCAATTTCTGGGTTGGAAGAGACCTCCAAGATCATTGAGTGCAACCCATGCTCCAACACCTCAAATAGATCATGGCACTGAGTGCCACATCCAGGCTTTTTTAAACACATCCAGGGATGGTGACTCCACCACCTCCCCAGGCAGACCATTCCAATACTTTATCACTTTTTCTGTGTAAAACTTTTTCCTAATATCTTTCCTTTAGCTAAGGGGGCCAAGGATCCTGTAGGTCCTTTGGGGGCCGAAGTGCTGCCCTGCAATGCTCTGGGGTGGGGAGTGAGGGGTGTCCCTGCATCCCTGCCACCCCACTGCTCCTTGGGATGATGGAGGCAGCATCAGCCACCCCACCCCAGCCCAGCTCTGTGCTGCCCATTCTGCTATTGAGGCACTTCAGGAGCAGCAAAACGCCCCAGAAAGGAGCCGGGGAGGGGCAGCAGGGGGGAGGGCAGGGGGTGAGGGCTGCCCACCTTGGCCACGATGCCGGCCTCGTGCAGGAGGAGGCGGCTGAGGCGCGTGGTTTTCTTGGCGATGGAGTGAGTGTTGAGGCGCGCCAGGCGGTCCCGCAGCGTCAGGTGCTCGGCCTTGTTGTATTTGGTGGCTGCCTCAGGTGGGGGGACAAAAATAGGGGGAAAAATAAAGATCAGGAGAGGAGACTTTGTGGCTGAGCAGGCAAGGAAGGTGAGCAGCACAAGGGGTTGATGGACAGGATAAGCACAAGCCACATCAGAGAAGGAAAGGACTAGGAAAAGCAAAAAGAAGGGTGAGCTTGATTATTCCTATCCCAAGGGCAGGACTGTTATTCCCTGTTCCCCAGCCTCAGGAATGTGGACAGACTGGTTTTGTCCCCAGCCCCCCATGCCACCCTGCTCCTGCAGCCTTCGGGTCTTGCCCAGAGCGGCATTTACAGGACCAGAGCAGCTCCAGCTGCACAGAGTCTGCTGCTCCACCAGGATTAAGTGGAGGGCAGGAGAGCTTTGAAGTGATTTAAGCAGGAATTAGGGCCTAGAAGACCACAGGGTTGGGCTGGGTGCTGTGCCCTCACCTGCACCCAGCCCCAGCCACTCACCCACTTCCCGGCGCCGTTTGTACTCGTTGATGTTGGCATTGACCTGGGCCATGGCTCGAACTGCTGCCTGCAGGGCTGAGTGGGCGCTGGAACTGCTCCGGGTGTTCTCCAGGATCTTCCCCAGCAGCAGAGGGTATTTGGTGACCCTCTGTACCGGCATCACCAGGAAGAAGCTGAGGTCTGAGGCGCCCGTGTGAGGCCTGATGGAAAGGGGAATGGAGAGGGTTGGTGTGCAGGGCTGCCTTCCTGCCCTGCTGCTCTCCACTGCTTCCCTGGGAGTGTTTTTCACAGAATCACTGGGTTGGAAGAGACCTTCAAGATCATCGATTCCAACCCAGCCCTGACACCTCAACTAACCCATGGCACTCAGTGCCACATCCAGGCTTTATTAAACACATCCAGGAATGGTGACTGCACCACCTCCCTGGGCACAACATTCCAATATTTTATCACTCCTTCTGTGAAAAACTTTCCCTAATATCCAGCCTGTATTTCCCTTGGCACAGCTTGAGGCTGTGTCCTCTCGTTCTGCCTGGAGAAAGAGCCCAAGCCCAGCTGAGCACAGGCACCTTTCAGGGAGCTGTGGAGAGTGATGAGGGCACCCCTGAGTCTCCTTTTCTCCAGGCTGAACAAGCCCAGCTCCCTCAGCCGTTCCTCACAGGGTTTGTGTTCCCAGCCCCTCACCAGCCTCGCTGCCTCCTCTGGACGCGCTCGAGCGTCTCAACGTCCACCCTGAACTGAGAGGCCAGAGCTGGACACAGCACTGAGTGTCCATCCTAAACTGAGGGACAGAGCTGGACACAGCACTCAGTGTCCATCCTAAACTGAGGGACAGAGCTGGACACAGCACTCAGTGTCCATCCTAAACTGAGGGACAGAGCTGGACACAGCACTCAGTGTCCATCCTAAACTGAGGGGACACAGCTGGACACAGCACTCAGTGTCCATCCTAAACTGAGGGACAGAGCTGGACACAGCACTCAGTGTCCACCCTGAACTGAGGGACAGAGCTGGACACAGCACTCAATGTCCATCCTAAACTGAGGGGCCAGAGCTGGACACAGCACTCAATGTTCATCCAAAACTGAGGGGACAGAGCTGGACACAGCACTCAAGGTGTGGCCTCACCAGAGCTAAGTACAGGGGAAGAATGACCTCCCTGCTCCTGCTGGCCACACCGTTCCTGATCCAGGCCAGGATGCCATTTGCTTTCTTGGCCACCAGGGCACACTGAGGGCACACTGAGGGCACACTGGCTCTTGTTCAGCCAGCTGTCGACCAGAACCCCCAGGCTTTTGGGAGAGAACAGCCCAGATGTTGTGGGGCATTTCTGGCTGTGAACCCTTGTTCCCCTCCAGCTGCAGGGGGGCTCTGTCCCTGCCAGCCCTGGTGGGTGTCCTGCCTCCCTGTGCTGCCCAGCCCTGGGATCAGAGCGTGCTCCGTGGGCAGCAGGGAGGGAGGGAGTTGGCAGTGTCTCCCCACCCACCCACAGGGAAGGCATCTCACTTTGGGGAATCACATCACCTGTGCCCTAAGCAAATCCCAGGAGCTCCCCTGCTGCCACTCCTGCTTCTCCTGACTCTGACAGTGTTTGTGACCCCCCTGACAGTTCAGGAGGGGTGTGGCACATCCCCAGGGCCAGCCTGTGTCTCTCTGGGCAATCTGGGCATTGGGGAGGCAGCAGTGTGGGTGTCACCCATCCCTTATTTTTGTTCCACCATAAAAGATTTGAACCAAGCGGCTCCAGGGCTCCAGCACAGGCTGCCAGGGATGACACCAAGAAACGCCACAAAGGTGGTGGCCATGATGTGACACCCAGCCTGGTGACACAAATCCATGCAGGCAGCTCGTCCAGAGAGGAGAAGGGCAAAGCCAGGGTGTGAAACAGGCACAGGGAGGTGGTGGCTCACAGCAGGGACATACACGGTGGCACAGAGGGTGTCCAGGATCTCCTCCTGCAGCCGGGGGTCCCGGCGGTAGCTCTCCACCAGCTGCAGGGCGTGGTCGTAGCTGGCACAGTAGGTCTTGTAGACAGACTCCATCTCTTCCTTGAACTCCTGGAACAGGGTGCCTGGGGAAGGAGAGTGGGGCTGGAGAGAAGGCTCCTTTCCCATGGGCTCAGAGGAGGCAGGGGTTTCTCCCCAGCCTGCTGCAAGGGTGAAGCCAGTGCAGCAATGCCAAGTATGCCAGGGCAGAGCTCTGCCCCCTGGGCACCCTGACAAGCTGGGCCTGGTGCTGTCCCCAGTGCTGTCCCCATCGCTGAGTGCAGGCTGGGCAGGAGCAGGAGGTGTCAGGGCAGGGGGCTGCCCACTTACTGATGCTGAGCAGCTGCTCCTGCCCCTGGCCGGCCGTGGCCTCTAGAGCCTTCAGGAACCTTCTGGAGACATGCAAGATGTCGTCAGTGTTAGAGAAGAGTCCTTCCAGGTCAAGCTCAGGCAGCTGAAGGGAACAAAGATGTCCCAGGCTAAGCCAGACAGACCAGAGGTAGAGCAGGTGTTTTAGAGATACTACTGCTGACCTTCTGTCTGCCCATGGGACAGCCCAGGAGCTTCAGGAGGATTTGGGAATGCTGAGACCTGTCTGGGCTTCCAAATAGGATGGGGTTAAAGTCTGTTCAAGTGGCTGTGCTGGGTCAGACCCAATGTGCATCCAACCCCAGACCCTGGCTGGTGAGGGGGAGCACAGGAAGGTGGCAGGAGCACCTGCACTGATTTGGGCATGTCACAGCTCTGGACAGATTCACAGAATCACAGAATCATTGGGTTGGAAGAGACCTCCAGGATCAACCCAACCCTAACCTCAACTAAGCCATGGCACTGGGTGCCACATCCAGGCTTTTCTTAAACACATCCAGGGATGGTGACTCCACCACCTCCCCAGGCAAACCATTCCAATACTTTATCACCTTTTCAGTATAAAACTTTTCCCTAATATCCAGCCTGTATTTCCCTTGGCACAGCTTGGGGCTGTGTCCTCTTGTTCTGTCAGTGCTGCCTGGAGAAAGAGCCCAAGCCCAGCTGAGCACAGGCACCTTTCAGGGAGCTGTGGAGAGTGATGAGGGCACCCCTGAGTCTCCTTTTCTCCAGGCTGAACAAGCCCAGCTCCCTCAGCCGTTCCTCACAGGGTTTGTGTTCCCAGCCCCTCACCAGCCTCGCTGCCTCCTCTGGATGCCCTCAAACATTTCAGTGTCCTTCACCCTGCAGTCCCCATCCCCGGGCAGGGGGAGGTGTCCCGTGTCACCTGCTTCCTCTGGAGGTGTGCCCGGATGTCCGACACGCAGAGCTGGATGTTGTGGACATAGCTGGCCTCGGTGGTGATGAGCTCCTCCACGGCCAGGCGCTGGCTCAGCTCCGTCCTGTCACAGGGCATCACCTCATACACAGCCTCCTCAGCCTCAGCTGCATCCTCAGGCTCGGGCTCTGCACTCGCCATCTCAGCAGGGCCCTGCAGGGCTGGCAAAGACAGGGGTGGCTGCTCTGGTGTGCCCAAGCCAACTCAGTGCCCTGGTGTCCCTCTCATGAGCACTGTGGGCCTGATATTTCTGGGTCTGAGAGATTTCAGCCTGCTAGCAGCTGCTAACCCTTTACCAAGAGAAAATTTCCCAAGAAAGCTTCTTCTCAAAACAATCTTGACAAACAACTCTCCTCTCTCAAAACAAACTTTCTCCAGGTGGCGTTTTGCTGTTTCTCTGGTTTAACCAATGGAATTAGAGAGGTGTTGCTCCTATTCACCAATCATGTTAAGTCTGTATTAGAAAACCTTATAAAAGGTGGTAAGAATTAGACAATAAAGCTTTCTATGCTTTGCCTTCTGAAAAATCTTGGAGTCCTTCATCTTTCTTTCGTGTCCTACAGCAACAGGGCACTGCAGGGGTGGCAAAGGCAGCCCTGGCACTGCTGCTCTGGTGCCCAGCCTGGCTCAGTGGCTGTGCTCCCTCCCCTGTGCCTGGGGCACCCCCAGCACATCCCCAGGGACACTCAACCCCTTCACAAGCTCGCTCCAAAGCCATGAAATGCGGCCAGGCAGGAGCAGGCTGGCTGCAGACACCCACGTGTGGCAGGCAGGGACTCGCCACACACACGTTCCCACCTGTGGGGCTGGGGTCCCCAGGGGCCAGCAGGGGCCTGGCAGGTGCCACCCAGCACTGGGACTGTGCAGGGACCGGTCCCCATGGGCAGAGCAGGGTTTGCCACCTCCACTCCAGCTCCTGGTGCCAGGGCCAGTTGTTCCCTGCCTGCCTTGGCTGCTGGCGCCTTGCCTGGCATTCAAAGGTCCTGTTCAAAGTACAAAGAGTCGTTCTGCAGTGCTGCAACAAGAGATGTTTCTGTGACAGCAAGAGCTGCTTTAAAAGCCACTGGGACGAGGGGAGAAGTGGGCAGAGCTGCTGAGGCCTCTGCCAGATGCACTGGCAGCCCCTGGTACGCAATGCCAAGGCCCTGCGTGGCACACATCCCTTCTCCTCTCTGTGTGGAAAATCCCAGCTGACTCCTGACATTTTCTTCTCAGGAAATACACTCTGCCCTGATAGCAGGGAGGATGAGCAGCATCACAAACAGAGCTGGCTCCTGGCAGGAGGGCCTTGAGAGGGAGAGGTGTGGCACAGCCCACAGGGGCACAGGCACAGCTGCTGGATCCAGACCCCGGCAGGGGCAGGAATGCTGCCAGGCCTCCTGCCTGCCTGCCTGCGGAGGAGGAGAGCAGCAAAGGCAACGCAGAGGTGGCCTGGCAGGATGAAAATCAGATGACACAAGCAGCAGCACAGACTTTGCCCTGCCCTACCTGCCCAGCCACGCTGCAGCACAGCCCTGGAGGCTGCAGCCCCTCTCTCTGTCCCCACCGGGCCCAGTGGCTGATGTAGCTGCGAGCCCTGGGCAGGGCCAAGGTGCCCTCCTGGCTGTGCTGGAGCAGAGCTGAGCTTGGCACAGCAAAGGGAGCTGGCATCGGACCTCCAGCTGCCCGGCAGGGCTGTGTCACCCTGCCAGCTGTCACCCCTGTCCCTGCGGTTTGGCTGCCTCCCCTGCCTGTGGCATGGCTGCGATGGGACATGGGGAGGAGGAGAATTTTCTGCGCCCCTCTGGTGCTCCCGAGGTGTCCAGGCAGAAGGATTCCCAACAAGGATTGTGGGCAAACCCAGAGTTCTCTGCCTGGGGTGACAGCAAAACCCCAACTCAGTGCAGGCAGGTGGAAAGCCCCAATCTGAGACACCCCCCGAGCCCTGGAGGGGCGCCCCACAGCTCAGGGCATGTCAGTATTGGGGTGTCCCGGTCCCTGCAGCATCCCCCGAGCACAGAGCAGCTCTGGGGGGGTTCCCCAGGCTGTGGAAACCTCGCTGCTCCCCCCTCACCCCCCTTGCCTGAGACCTCCGAGGGAAAAGGGAACAGTGCAGAACTAAACCGCGGCAGTTCTGGGCAGCGTTGGAGCGGCAGACAGCGCAGGAGCAGGTTTCGTTTTCCCAGCCCCCTCCTGCCGGGCAGCTTCCAGCAATTGAGCTGTCACTGCTGCCTCGGCGGCTGCCAGCATCCCTGTCCTTAAGGAGGGGACCCTTGGTCCCCAAGGCGGGGCTCCGGGTATCCCTGTCCCCAAGGGGGGCTCCTGGTGTCCCTGTCCCCAAGTGGGGCTTCGGACATCCCTGTCCCCAAGGGGAGCTCCGGACATCCCTGTCCCCAAGGGGGCTCTGGATATCCCTGTCCCCAAGGGGGGCTCCTGTTGTCCCTGTCCCCAAGGGGGCTATGGGTATCCCTGTCCCCAAGGGGCTCCGGGTATCCCTGGCCCTAAAAGGGGCTCCGGACATCCCTGTCCCTATGGGGGGCTCCGGGTGTCCCTGTCCCCAAGGGGCTCCGGGTATCCTTGTCCTTTAGGGGGGCTCCGGACATCTCTGTCCCCAAGGGGGGATCCGGATATCCCTGTCCCCAAGGGGGCTCTGGGTATCCCTGTCTCCAAGAGGGCTCCAGGTGTCCCTGTCCCCAAGGGGGGCTCCGGGTATCCCTGTCCCCAAGGGAGGGGGGGCTCCGGGTATCCCTGTCCGTGACGCAGACACACCGGCCCGGCCCTTCCCGACACCCGCGCTCAGGGCTCGCCGGCTCCGGGCCCGCAGCTCCCACCGCGTCCCTGGAGTGTCACCGCCGCTCCTCAGCCAGCCCAGCCTCGCCTCTGCCCCCCGAACCCCCCGGGCCCGGCTCTCACCTGCGGAGCGGGCGGGGTTGCGCAGGTCGCCGTGCCCGGCCGCGCTGCCGCTCCCGCGGGCGGTGACACCGCAGCCGCGCCGGGCGGGCACGGGGGGGTCCCGGGCAGGGGATGGACCCGAGCAGGGCTGAGCCCGCCCAGGGGGGCCCGGCCCCGCCGGTCCCGGCCCGCGGCAGCCGCAGCCGCTCGGTCGCAGCGGAGCGAGGCGGTCCCTGCGCACGCCTGGCGGGCGGGGGAGGCTGGCGGCCGGCCCGGCTGGCACCGGCTGGCCCCGAGCGCGCCGCCCCCGCGGCACCGGCACCGGCACCGGCACCGGCACGGGCTGCCACCCGCCAGAACCGCCCATCCATCCCCCGGTTTGTATCGACCCTCCCGGTGCCCCCCGTCCATCCAACACACCGGGAGAGCAGGGACACATCGGGACAGCAGGGACACACCGGGACAGTAGGGGACACACCGGGACAGCAGGGACACATCGAGAGGGCAGGGATACACCGGGACAACAGGGACACACCGGGAGGGCCAGGGACACACCGGGAGAGAAGGAGACACACCGGGAGGGGAGGGGACACATCAGGAGGGCAGGGGACACACCGGGACAACAGGGACACATTGGTAGGACAGGGACACATCGAGAGGGCAGAGACACACCGGGAGAGCAAGGACACATCGGGACAGCAGGGATTCACCGGGAAAGCAGGGGACACACCAGGAGGGCAGGAGACACACCGGGAGGAGAGGGACACACAGGGAGGACAGGGACACACCGCCTGGTCCCTGCCACGAATGACAGGGACAGGTCTCCCGTGTCTCCCGGGCGTTGCTGTGACTCCCCCGGGGGTGCCCTGGTGGTCCCACAGCCCACCTGCAAACCCCCGGGGGTCCCGCCGTGTTTGCCAAGGTCAGGCGTGTCCCCGGCACCGCCCCTCGGCTCTGCTGTCCTTCACCAGCTGCTCAGCCTCGGGAACGGGGCAGAGAAAACAGAAATGAAAATATAACCGGGGAAGCAGCTGCCAAGATTAGGGCACGGGGAAGCAGCGGCTGCTTGGCATGAAGTTGGTTTTATTTTTTGCTTGGTGAGGTGTTTGGTCCTTATAAACAAGGTATTGAGGAGAGCCAGGCTGAGGGGCTGATCCCTGTCCTGACCACAGGGAGGGGATGGCAGCGCCGGGTTTTTTCCAGGCGGGCAGAAAGTGTCACTGTGAAAAGGACTCCGAGTTTTTCAGTGACTCATGCGGGACAAGGCAGCGTCTGTGACTGGATCCAAAACTCCCCACGGGCCAGGACAAATTCTCTGGCAATTCCAGCCCCTCCCTCTGGGTCCCTTTCTGATATGGGCTGGACAGGGCAGCACATGCACCTGCTCCTCTGGCTCCCAGCCAGTGCTGGTGCCACAAAACCCATCCTGTCCCCCTGCCTCGATATTTCTGAGCCTGAGAGAATTTCAGCTTGCTAACCATTGCTAGCTCTTTTTTTTCAAGGGAAAACTTCCAACAGTTTCTTTTCCTAAAACATCTTCCTCTTTTTCTTGAAACATTTCTAAGTGAATAGTGTTTATTTTTCTCATAACAATTTCCCCTAGCTGTTACTTCTAATTACTTAACTTAATAGAAAGAAGTGTTAGTCTTATTGACTAATGAATACCTTTTTTAGCGAAGCATGCTATAAAAGAAACAAAAAGATTGTGAATAAAGTTTTCTAATGCTCTCTTTGTAAAAACTGGAGTTGAACTATCTTTATTTTGCCTTCCTTCCTTCCTTCCTTCCTTCCTTCCTTCCTTCCTTCCTTCCTTCCTTCCTTCCTTCCTTCCTTCCTTCCTTCCTTCCTTCCTTCCTTCCTTCCTTCCTTCCTTCCTTCCTTCCTTCCTTCCTTCCAGGTCCTTGCCCAGGTGCTTTTTGAAGCAGCAGGAGTTCCTTTGGGCTGGCATTGCTCTGATGCCAGGAGTTCTCAGCTCCATCCTCGGGCAGGTGTGGGCTCAGTATTTTCTAGGCCTGAGAGAATTTGTAAGCTCCTTTCCCAAGGGAAAACCTTCAACAGTTTTCCTTTTCTCAAAAACATCCTTCCCTGTTTTTCTAAACATTCCATGTGGGCAGCAGACTCTTTTCCCAAAACACTCCTCTTCACCTGGTGTTTACCAAAGGGGAAGAGACGTCAGTCCTGGCTGACCAATGAACACCATTTTAGTGAAACATGCTATAAACGGACAAAAAGAATTGTAAATAAAGTTTCACCTTCAGCCTTCTGATCCAGAACTGGTCTCTGTGTCCTCATTCCGTGTCCTACTGCGACAGGCAGGAGCTCTTACTGCCGTGTCCAATAAAGCCACCAGGACACATCACAGCTGCTCTGCTCCCATCAGCGCCTTGTGGATGATGCAGGACAGGAACCACGAGGGAATCCCGGCAGGGCAGAGCTCCCTCCTCCCCATCATCTCCATCCCACCGGGCAGGACCAACATCTCCTCCCCGGCCAGCTCACACCAGGGTGTTCCCTCGGGCGTATTTCCCATTCCAGTCTGCTTTTTCAGAGGCTGCATAGCCTGGCTCCAACCAGTTCCTTGCAGGATGGGCTTGTCCGCCTTCCTGACAGCTCCTTCCAGCACAAGCTGTTTCCTTCCTGCCCTGCTGCTGGCACCACACACCCCTCACCAGCCCTGGGCTGGGGCTGCTGCTCCACTGGCCTCACCTGGGTGGCTCAGGGAGCACCGGGACGGTGTGACAGCGCTGTCACCACTCCAGGCTCCCCAGGAGCTGTGACACTGGGCTGGCTGCCCTGGCCCGGCTCTCCTTACACGAGGAGCACAAACAGGCGCTGGCTGGTCGAGCACCAGGGTTTGTGTCCCAGGGTTTGTGTCCCAGGGTTTGTGTCCCAGGGTTTGTGTCCCAGGGTTTGTGTCCCAGGTGAAGCCGAGCTGAAGTGCTCCAGCAGAGTGGGCTGGATATTTCTGAGCCTGAGAGCTGTGCTAGGGAAACCTTTCAGGAGCTCTCTCTCTTCCCAAAACAGTTTTCTAGAAAACTGCTTTTCTCTCATAACATGTTGAGTGAACAGTTCCCTTTTTCTCATCATACCCGCTCTCCCAGGTGTGGTCTGTTGTTTCTGTTACTTCACCAAAGGAGAGAGGTGTCAGCTTTTGTAGTTGAGCATGCTATAAATGAAACCAAGGAAATTGTAATAAAGCTTTCTGTTGTTCTCATGCTAAAAATTGGAATAATTTTTAACCTTCTGACATCAGAGTCCTGTGTCGTTGTAATTCAAAATAACATCACCCTGGCACCCAGCTGGGCGTGCTCCCACCCTGCCAGCACCCACCTGGCTGGCTGTGGCAGGGAGAGGGATCTCCTGTGTGTGGGATCACGTGTGGGGCCACGCAGGGAGGCAGGACTGGCTTCTCCTGCAGCTTTGTGCAACCCCATTGCAAAACTGCTCCTCACAGAGCAAGGCTGAGCCACCTCCACAGCACTGCTCAGCAGGAGTGCCCTGCCAGCCCTTCTCTGGCAGTGTTTAATAAAAAACCCAACCCCACGGGGCTGGTGGGGCTCCATCCCCTGTGACACTCCTCGTGGGATGAGCACAGCCTCAGTCCAGGGGCTGGGGAAGCACCTGGTGATGGTTCTGTGCTCTGCCTCAAAACAGGACGGGCTGAAAGCCTCAGAGAGAGGGAGGTGGATGGGAGGCAGGGACATTTGGCTGCCCAGCAGCCAGGCAGGCAGGAGGCATCACCTCACCCTGGACAGGGGTTATTTCCACCCTACATCTCACCTTGGAAAGGGGTTATTTCCACCCTACACTTCACCCTGGAAAGGGGTTATTTCCACCCTACATCTCACCCTGGAATGGGGTTATTTATACCCTGCATCTCACCAGGGAAAGGGATTATTTCCACCCCACACCTCACCTTGGAAAGGGGCTATTTCCACCCAGCATCTCAGCCTGGAACGGGGTTATTTCCACCCTACACCTCATGCTGGAAAGGGGTTATTTCCACCCCACATCTCAGCCTGGAAAGGGGCTACTTCCACCCTACACTTCATGCTGGAAAGGGATTACTTCCACCCTAAACCTCACCCTGGAGAGGGGTTATTTCCACCCTACATCTCACACAGGAAAGGGGTTATTTCCACCCTACACTTCACCCTGGAAAGGGGTTATATCCACCCTACATCTCACACAGGAAAGGGGTTATTTCCACCCTGCATCTCACCAGGGAAAGGGGTTACTTCCACCCTATATCTCAGCCTGGACAGGGGTTATTTCCACCCTACACCTCACCCCGAACTTGCTGGCTCCTGCAAAGCCTTTTGCTGTTTTGCCTTCTCCAAACATTAACGCTCAGGATATCGGGATGAAAGCTGGAGCCATCAGGGGGCTCTCTGGGAACGCTCCAGACAAGCTTGGAGTTAAACAGGGCTTGCTCAGAAAATAAACACAGCTTCAGTTCAGGCTCTGCCTAATAACAGCAGGAGGGGGGTTCAGCAGCAGGTTCGTACAGGAAAGTTACATTTCCTCTGTTTAATCTCTTCCATTCTTACTGTTCTTTGGATTTCTTTCCCGTCTAGAAAGGAGCTGCTGGCCACAGGATGGAAAGGAAAAACACAGGGAGAAAAACAGCAGCTCAAGAATGCACTCCCAGGTGCTCCCTAATCACAAAACTTCCTCCCACAGGCAGGGCTGGGGAGTGGACTTTGCCTGCAGCCCCGCTGTCTGTGTGTGCTGTGCAGCTCCAGCTGCTGCAAAGGAGGAAAAAGTCTGTGAAATTAAAAGTTTTCATTCTGCCGAGCTTGCCACCAGCACGAGCAGCTCCTGAAAAACCTCAGCGATGTCCTCCTTTCCTCTTCCTCCTTCCCTTCCCAGCTGATGTGGTTCAGAGGGAAGGAGGCTGTGCCTGCCTGCTCAGGGTGATCCCAGCCAGGTACTCGGCCCAGGCAGGTGGAAATGGAGCTCCAGCCACATGCCTGCAGCACGAGGCAGCCTAAAAATAAGCAGATAGGATTTGATCTAGGCAGAATAAATGAAGAGTCAGCTCTTTATTCCCCAGAGGGTTATTTACGGGCCTTGCAGAGGCCCATAAAGAAGAGAATTTAGGTATGAATTAAGTAAGAATTTAAAAGGGTTTTTTTTTCAAAATACTTCAACAGTATTCTCGAGAGCCATTCAAATTAATTTGTGTTTCTTTACAGTGTCTTTGGAATCCAAAGCAAATCCTCGTTCATGGAGGAGGCTTCAGCCCCTCTTGGCCTCCCTGAGGCTACAGCAGCCTCCTGGATCCATGTTTTTGTGGTTGAAGCCTCTGTGGTCCTTCCCTCTCCCCTCTGCTGCCCTGCCTTGCTTTTCCTACCCCAAAAATCTCCTTTTCTCTCCCAGGGCTGGTGACTCCGGGCCTTTCACCCATTTGTCACAAATCCCTGCAGCCAGCTGTGCCAGCTGGGGGTGACAACAGCTCAAGGAGAGAGCCAGAGGCTGGTGTGAGGGCTCTGAATTCTGAGATTTTCGTATTTCTGCCCTGGCAGAGGATCCTGCTCTCTCAGGACCAGCATGGGGAATGCAGAGGTGTGCACAGCCCATGGGCACCTGAGCTGGAATGCAGGGAGAGATGGAGGTGCCTGCAGCATCCTGCAGCTCTGGGAGGAGGGACAGATGTCTCCAGGGCCAGACAGGGTCACCCACAGGGTGACACCACCCCTTGCCCAAAGCATCCCACACTGAGCCCCTCCTGCCTGCAGCAAGACATGAGAAAAGTCAGAAGAGTTCAGAAAATTCTGGTGGTTTCTGCTGCTTACTCATTCCCACTGATCCACTACCCATCTCCTCCCTGCCTGACTTTGTGGGATTTCTGCTCCTGCCGCGTCATCACCACCACCCACCCGTGGAGCTGGAACTCCACGTGAGCTCCTCCTCCTCCTCTTCCCTGTGGGCACCCCGGGCACCTCCTGCCCTCAGCCACCCCTGGGTGCTGCTGCTCTCCTGAGCAGGGCGAGGGTGTGAGAAGCCAAAGGGAGGTGTGTCCCCTCGAGAGTCACCTTCCCCTTTGGGATCAGACACCTCTGGAGTCCCACCAGCTCCTCCAGGCAAAATCCCTGCAGGAGTGGTTGTTGTGGAGTTGCAGCAGTAGCTGCTGCCTGCGCAGGAGGAGCTGCAGGAGATGCAGTGAGGAATGAGGGGTGGCAGGGAGGGGAGAGCCCCTTGGAGCTGCCCAGCCGGTCCCTGCACAATCTCCCCAGCCCTTTTTTCCCACTGACACACCCAGGAACGCCTGTGCCATGGCAGGGCTCGTGTCTCTGCCACAGGCAGAGTAACAGGTGTCCCTGGGGAGAAGCACTGGGTGCTTGTTCCCCTGCTGGAGGCACAAACCCAGCCCAGGGGGCTCAGCTGGGTCTCACAGCACAGTGAGGACACCCAAAGCAAAATCCTGGCAGGCTCAGCTGGGAAGGAGGGCAGGGCTGGGCAGCCCTGAGCTTTGAGCTACAGCCTGGGGAAGTGCATGGCCAAGAGCATTTTCATGGGAGCAGCTTAATGCCTGGATCTCCCTTCATTTTGGGAGAAATAATCACCAGAGGCTTCAGAGAGCTGGGACTGGTGGGGCTGCCAGATGCCAAGGCTGAGAAAACAGGGAGATGTGGCTGAACAAAGCCAGGAGGGATGAAAAGTGGTTGAGGTGGAAGGAGAGCTCCAGACCTCCCTGAAGCCTCAGCAGCAGCAGAGGAGCTGCAGGGCCAGCTCATGGTGGTGCCCACACGTCCTCCTCTCCCCACCACGTCACAGCAGAGCAAGGAGGATGTTTTACTGAGGAGGAGTTTGGTGTGGAAAAACCCCAGCAGCTCATGCCGTGGAATAGAAAATGATGGCCAGGAATTGCAGTTCTGGTGGCGCTGAGGTCTGGCAGCTCCAGCTCAGGATCCCCCATACCTGTGGGGTTAGCCCAGCTCTGGCAGTGTGGGGTTTCCTGCAAAGTGGCAGTGCCTGTCTGAGGTTTCTCTGCCTGCCCATTGAATGCAGAGCTCCCCGGTGTGTCAGCAGCCATTGCTTCATCCTCTTTCCCCCAGCCACAGTGTCAGAGGGAAGTCTCCATTATTAATGAGATTCCAGCTCTGACTCACCAGCCCACGCCCCAGCTCCAGGCCATGCTGGTCACAGCCTCACACCCTCTGCCAAGCCTGGCTCCTGCTCTTGGCCAGGAGGGATCACAGAACCATCCTGCAAGGATTGGGGAAGGAAACCTGGTTTGGGAGATGTCCGGCCAGGCCTCCCAGCAGAGCCCCTCAGGGATGTGGGAGGGAAAGAGGAAAAACCTGCCAGGCAGAGTAGTTGTTGCAGGCAGGAAAGGAAGGGCTGAAATAAAGAAGTTTGTTTTCACAGCTAAGGGGTGTTACCTGTGGGGAGCCATTGAGTGCATCCACTCAATTAAAATTATATATAAAATAAAAATTATAATTATATATAATAAAAATTATATATTATATATATAATAAAACTACATATAAATTATATATTATATTATATATAATTTTTATATAATAAAATTATATATAAATTATATATATAATAAAATTATATATAAATAAAAATTATAAATAAAATAAAAATTATCTGGACAAGGGCAGGGCCAGCAAAGTGACCGTGTTTGGCACCAGCACGGAGCCCTTTGGAGCTGCTGTGTCCATGTCCCTGAGCAGGGGACTGCAAGGCAGCCAAGGGAACTCAGGAAAAGGCAGGGAAAACACATAAAAACCAGTCCTAACACTGGTAGCCCAGTGATAGACTCTGACTGGTGCATCTCCTCCCAGGAAGGGAATCTTTGGGATCGTGAATAATGATGCTCCTTCCAAAATGCCTGGAGCAGAGCAAGCAGAAAATCGAGTGTTGGGAATGAGCAGGGAAGAAGCAGAGGATGAGAAAGGAAGCACTGGCACTGCGGATGTGCCCACGCTGAGGATGCTGCCTGCGGCTCTCCCCATTTCCTCCTCTCCAGAGGGATGTGGGAGAGGCTCAGAGGAGGGAACCAGGAATGCCCCGAGCTCTGCAGCAGCCTCTGCAGCAGGAATGGCCAGGAGAAGGGATGAGGGAGAGGGGTGTGATGCAGACTGCCCTGCCCTGGGAGCGTGTGAGGGCAGGGAGGGGATTACTCATGGCTCTGCCACTGCAGCAGCACCAGCTCCAAACGAAACTACCTGGAGGGAAGTTTGGGATAAGGAAAAGGAAGTGGTTCTTGGTGCAGTGTGTAGTTAAACCGTGGAGCTGCTCCCCACAGGATGTGACAGATGCAAAGCATTGCAACAGGAACTGGATGAATTCATGGAAGAAAAATCCTTTGGGTTGTTGAAGACAAAGAACCACCAGCTCTTGCTTAAGGCTGGAGGTCTTGGGGGAGCTCAGGGGATATCGTTGGGACAAGAACACTGCAAACATCTGCTGTGAGCTGGAGCATGGTGAGCTGTCAGACGGCTCTCACGTGTTGTCCTGAGATGGAGCCAGAGGTCAGGAGCTCCCTGGGAACACAGGGAACACTCCACTTCCTCTCCAAGGAATGCTGCTGTCACCTGCTGCACCCCAAGGCTGCGGCAGCCCAGCCTGGTGTGAACACTTCCTTCCCTTCTGCACTGAGACTTTTCTGTCTCTCTGCACAGGGGAGGCAGGTCCTGCATGGCTGAATTTTCTTGAGGAGTTTCAAAGTGAAAAATCTCCTCAAGTGATGGCAGGTGGGATCCCAGAGCCAGGAGTGTGGGATCCCAGAGCCAGGAGTGTGGCTCCACCAGCCCAGGGAACACAGGGTTGCTGTGGGGAGGCATTGTTCTGTCACCACACACTCTGTGTCCCTCTGGAGGCAGGGTCACAGGACACCTTGGGGACAGCACGGGGACTGCCCCACTTAGGAGAGAGGTGATGAGTTTTGGGCCTGAGTCACACGAGTTCTGATCTGCTCCTCGTGTACTGGTGAGGTTTGGAGTGGGCCAGCAGAACCATCATGGGGGTGAGGTGTCCTTGCTGGGTGACATTTCTGTGCCAGGCATCAGCCACCACCTCACAGGAGCTGCTCAGGAAGGAGTGTGGGTATGGGAGCTCATGCAGTGACAAATAATCCTGTCTGTATTTTCAGCCAGCCCAACGAGACTGGGCACAGGGCAGTGACCAGCAGAGCTGTGCTCCCATCACGGAGCCACTCTGCAGCCCAATCTGGTCCCTCCAGCTCTGTAGCAGGGACCAGTTCCTGCCAGTCCCTGCTCCCCCTCAGCAGAGGATGGTGCAGAGGGAGCCTGTGCTGTGTGTGCTGGAGCTGCAGTCGGTGCAGAGCAGAAGGCAGGGCCATCCTTGGCTGGTGCTGCTCCCAGATTTGCATTCTGGGTGTCTGTGGAGCACCCTGCTCTTCAAAGCACCCACCTGCATCCCAGGGCTGTCCTCTCTCAGCTGCCTTGTGTCACAGAGCCCCAGCCCAGCTGTCCCCACAGGGTCTCTGAGCCACCCAGCTCTGGGCTGGAGTTGGATGAACCCATCTGGTGCACATGAGACCCCACAGAGCCACTCCTGGGGTGCCTAAATATCGGCTGGAGTGTCCAGCAGGGACAAGCCAAGCATGGCCCTGCTCTGTGCTGAGCTGCTGATCATTAGTGCTGAAATTCACTGAATTCAGTGAAGGAGCCCTGGACAGAGCTCGTTCCCAAGTGCATCCCTGCAGGACAGCTGTTCCCTCTTCATCTGCTTGCTCTGCTCCTCCAGCCCTGAAGTGGCACCCACAGGTCCTGGCTGCTCCTGCTGAGGGGTCACGGGCCTTGTGCTGATTGATTCGTTAGTGATATTTCCAGTGCTGTGCTGACAATAACATGTGATGAGCCTTTCCCCTGATCTGGCACTTTCCACCCTGTGCTCTTCCCAAACGCAAATGAACCGGAGCTCGTGATGATCTTTGGAGGAGGGGAGAGAAAAAAAAAATCAGGCATAATCAAACAGCATTTCTCAGCCCATTGTCGGGCTTTTATTTTAATCTCAGCAAGCATAAGCTTTTGAATGACCTGAAAAGCTCATCCATTGAGTAGAGATGATGCTCAGGCAGGAAGGAACTTGCTTTAAAAAAAAAAAAAATGGGAGAGATTGTAATGTCCTGACAAGGGAACCCTGCTCCAGGTCCATGTAATTTCTCCCCCAATGTGTAAAGAGATCCTGAGCACCCCAAAAAGAGGGCGATGGCTCCACTGGGACAGACTGTGCTCAGCTGGCTCCTGCCACTGGAGAGCAGCAATGTCCAGCAAGCACAGCCAGAGCCTGCACTGAGACCAGCTCAGACACTGCACCAGCTGCTTTTGTTCCCCTTATCCTCCCTGCCATCCTAAACCACAGTGCAGGACATGTTCCCCAAAATGGTTCAAGAAATTATGCTTAGGAGGATGATTTACTCCCAGGTGAATCAGCTGTCATCCAGCAGCTGAATTATTTTGTGCTAGAGCAGACTCACCTCAGTGATTTGAACCTGACTGATTTAAGCAGCCACAGAGGAAATGTGCCTTGGCTGCCAAATTCCAGAACTCTGCACACCAGCAGGGTAATTAATTCCAAAGCACCAGAGAAGCTGCTGCTGGAGACTTCTCCAGAGCACTTGACGCGCAGTGAATCAGCTGTGCTGCCATTTACATCTTTTTGGGCCCATGACTTCTTCAGACTCTCTTTTCTCACCTCCCAGTGCATCCTCTCAAGCACTCAAAGCAATCTCAGCCCTGACATCACTGCAGAGTTTGGGCCTCAGCTCCACACATTCTGCAGGAAAGTCTTCCAGGGAACAAGTTCAGTGGTGGAGCTTCAGCTGTGCACTAACAACATTCCTGTGAATCATCCAAATTACTTGAAAATCCCCCTTTTCCTCCAGCACTTAAAAAAAATAAATCCTCTCTCCAAACAGCCAAGAATGTCCCAGGCTGCAGAATTCTCCTCTAACTTCTTACAGGCTTGGAAGTCGCACTGTTGGCTCCTGGACACCTTCTCCCTGGACACAGACACCTTTGGTTCAATCCAAGCACAACAAAAATGAGATTTGTGCCACTGTCCCTGCCTGCTCCAGGCTCTGTCCGTTCTCCAAGGCCTGTTGTGTCCTTTCCTTGCTGGAGGACGAGCAAGGCATGATGGCTGTGGATGCTGGGATCTGCCTGCAGACACGACGAGGTCAAATAAATGTTTGGCATTAGTGGGGGACTCTTTTCCCAACCTTGTTCCCAGTGTGCTCCCCTGCAGCAGTGCTGGAGATGAAATCCCACGATTTCATGGCTGCTCACATCCCTGCTGAGGCAAAAAGGCACCTCCTGTGCTGGCTGTAACTACAGGGGCTGACAACTTTCTGAGGGTTGCATGCAAACACTTAAAGCAGATGCCCTTGCCAAAAATAATGGTGCCTCTTGCCTCGTGCCAGCACTGGCATCGAAAAGTTTGCACTGAGATCCAGCCTGGCAAAGGCTGCCAGTGTCAGACTGTTCCGGAAAAACGGAGTTATTTTCAACCTGGAGCAGTTCCCTGGGCTGGCTCCCCACAGCCCTGTGCCAGTGCAGGGGAGGGAGCCACAGGAGGGCAGGGACAAGTGGCTCTGGCAGGGCTGGCAGCAACGCCTCCCTGGGTGCCCTTGGCGTGGGTGGGTGTCAGGCAGGACACTGCCCATGGAATGTGGAGGGACTGGATCCCTCCTGCCACACTGCAATGTCCTGGTGAGCCCCAGGTCACCCTGCTCTGCAGGAGCCACCTGAGGGCCAGGAGGGTTTGGGCAGATGGGTGGCAAAGCCACCTGTCTTTGGACAGGAGTGGCTGAAGTTGAGCTGCCCCACGCAGGGTCCCAGAACGAGCCTGCTTTGGTTCCTGCTGGCACAAGCTGCTCCTCTCCAGCCCTTTTCCCAAACACCATAAGCTCTGCTAAAAATAACTGCATGGAGGATGAGCTGAGGTCAGCTCAAAGCTGAAGGCAGGGAGGGCAGAGGTCCCTGTGTGAAGGACACACTGCTGGGTGAGGTGTGGGCAGATGTCAGGGCAGAGAGGGTGTCTGGGGACAGCTCTGGGGACAGCTCTATGTCCTGGGGACAGCTCTGTGTCCTGGGGACAGCTCTGGGGACAGCTCTGTGTCCTAGGGACAGCTCTGTGTCCTGGGGACAGCTCTGGGGACAGCTCTGTGTCCTAGGGACAGCTCTGTGTCCTGGGGACAGCTCTGGGGACAGCTCTGTGTCCTGGGGACAGCTCTGTGTGGGTGTGCTGGGACTGCACACCTGTGACCACATCTGACAGACACACACATCCCTCAGCCGTGCCAGAAGCTCACTGGCTCTCCTGGCAAAAAGAAAAGGGATTCTGAGGTGATTTTGGCAGCCCAGGGCTCAGTGACACCCATTGGTGGTGGCTTGGTTCTGTCTGCACCTGGGTTTTGCTCACTTAAAGGGAAAATAGGGTAAAATTTCCTTGGGTTCCCCATCTCTCTGAGACAATAAACACCTCAAAGGGCAGGTCAGAACTCAGATCTGGAGATGAGGGCTACTCACACTTGGTCATGCAGCAGGACTTCTGGCCTGCCTTTTGGAAAGGGAAGAGAGAGGATTTATTCCTTTCACTCTCTCAAGTGATGCAGATACAAAGATGTTTTCATTGTCTCTGTGGCCCTGAAAGATGTGAAAAATAAGAATGGACAGGAGGTTGGTGTTCTCCCTGTGAGCAGGGAATTCATGGATTCTCCTGCTCTCTCCTGCTGCCTGCAGAGCTCCTTTCCTGGCAGTGGGAGATGTTCCTTCAGTTTTCCAGCTGACACCTCCCATCTGTTGTTCTGCCATGTCACTGCCAGCCTGGGACAACCCTTGCACTGTCCCCTGGAGCTCCATGGGGATCACCAGCCTGGCAGAACATTAACCCAAAGAAAGCACCAGGAGAAGTAATTTGGAAAATTTTCTGTAGGTTTGGAGAGCTGAGTGGACCATGGAGGGCCTGCTGACCTGCCAGAGCTGGGCAGTGAGAGGGGAGAGCAGGAGGGAAAGAGGATGAAGAAGAGAGACCACCCTGTATGAGCAGCAGTGAGACCTCGGGTCAGCTCAGCCTGAAATTCCCCTCCCGACTTACATTTTCAGAGCTATTTAATTGGAATTTTAAATCCAATCAAGGGGCTATCACCCAGACTCAGAGCTGTCCCCTGGACAAGGAGTTATTACCCGGACACAGAGCTGTCCCCAGGACATAGAGCTGTCCCCAGAGCTGTCCCCAGGACACAGAGCTGTCCCCTGGATAAGGAGCCATCACCCACACATGGAGCTGTCCCCAGGACACAGAGCTGTCCCTAGGACACAGAGCTGTCCCCAGAGCTGTCCCCAGGACACAGAGCTGTCCCCAGGACATAGAGCTGTCCCCAGAGCTGTCCCCAGGACACAGAGCTGTCCCTGGACAAGGAGCTATCACCCACACATGGAGCTGTCCCCAGGACACAGAGCTGTCCCCTGGACACAGAGCTGTCCCCAGAGCTGTCCCTAGGACACAGTGCTGTGCCCTAGACAAGGAGCTATCACCCAGACACAGAGCTGTCCCCAGAGTTGTCCCCTGGACACAGAGCTGTGCCCTAGACAAAGAGCTATCACCCACACATGGAGCTGTCCCCAGGACACAGAGCTGTCCCCGGCAGGCAGGAGGTGGCAGCATTGCCTAGCCCAGCAGATCCTGCTCCCCTGCATACCCAGGCACGGGGCTCTTTCCAGGGCCAGGAGCTCCAGACCTGTTTTTCCAGCTCCTCCAAGGATATGTGACTCGAGCCAAACGCCTCTCAGCTGCTCAGATCCCATCCAGAGCAAGCATTAAACACAACCCCAAAGGGCGACAGAGGCACATCAGCCCTGAGCTGTCTGCAAATCACCGGGGGCACCTGAGGACACGGGGGCTCTGCTTTCGGGAACGGGTGTGATGTTCAGAGATACCTCATTTGCCCTTGAAGCTCCAGCCCCCTGAAGGAGCGTGTGATGCATCCCAGATCCCCCACACGAGATGCACAATCCCTGTGAGTGACAAGAGTGCGGATATTCTTGCCTGCACAAATGCTCCCTGACAGAGCCGAGGTGGGAATGAGTTGGAGGCCAGCTCTTTCTCGGAGCATCGTTTTCCTTCTGGTGCATCTGGCTGATTTTGAGTCATTTGCATTTCGATTTTTTTTCATCAGAGACGCAGGGAGAGCTGTAGTAAAAGCTTGGATTTAAGCCCCCTGAAACACAAGGGGAACTTGGAGATGATATTTGCCGTGCAGGGCATTGCCAATCTTCCCTCTCCAATCCTCTCGGTCTCTCACTGTGGAGTCATCTGGAGCTCACTGAGTCCACCACAGGAAGAAAAACTCAGGAAAATCACAGATTTCCCTTCCTGCCTCACAGCCAGATGGACACAAGCCAGAGCTCTTTTGCACTTGTGCAGGCAGAAAGTGTTTTTACCGAGCTAGAAAGCAACATGAGGAGTTCAAGAAGAGCTTCTTCTACCGTGCTGTTCTTTGAGAGAACTCCTCCACCTTCATATCCTACTAATATGTTCTAACCTGGACCTCTCAATCTCACTTTTCTATAGCAGTCAGCTATTAAAAAAAAAAAAATTCCACGCATAGACAGGTCTTAAAATCCGTATTTTTATTATTTCCATGGCTTTGGGTGCACTAGGCAAGCTGGGAAGCAATTTCTGCCTGCCTGCCTTCAAAGCAGACACCCTGAGTAGGCTTTCCTTCTACTTCCATGAGCTACATTACTGGAGGAGCTTTCTCTCTCCTGCAGACTGAATCATTTCCCAAATGTAGCCTCGCACGGCAGAAGACGCCGCTGTGACAGGGAGTGATGATGAGTCACTGGGAACTCACAGTTTGGTGTTCCTGCAAAGGGAAAACTCACAGCGAGCAAGAGAGCGAGGGGGCAAGGCAGGAGATTTCATTTCTGACAGACTGCAAGGAACAGCCCCTGGAGCACGAGCTGCTGGGGCAGGGTGACCCTGGCCAGCGGAGAGCTGGGTGTAGGGCCCATGTGAAGGTGGAGACTGCGGGGACAAGGGATGTGGCTGTGACGGGTGGTTCTGCTGGCAGTGTCCTTGTCACGGGGTCACGGGCTGCTCCTGGCTGGAGAGGTCACCCAGGATCTGCACTGCAGCAGGGCCAGGGCTGAGGGTGAACTGTGGAGCAGGGAAGGGTGATGGAGCACGGTGTGTGTGTGCTCAGGAGCGTGAACAGCTCACCCCATGATCGCCCTGCGGATATGGGAAAGGAGTTTGGATTGCAGAGAATCACAGACTTGTTACGGTTGGAAAGGACCTCTGGAGCTGGTCCAGTGCTGGAACAGGGGGCATGGGAATGCATCCAGGTGGGTTTGGGATGTCTCCAGAGTGAGAGACTCCACAGCACCCCTGGGCAGCTCTTGCAAGGCTTTGCCACAGTCGTGGAAAGAATCACAACATGCCAGGATGGTTGGGGTTGGAAAAGATCTCCCAGATCATGGGGTCCAACCTGTGAGTGATCCTCACTTTGTGACCCAGACCAAAATACTGGGTGCCCCATCCAGCCTTTACTTAAACACCTCTAAGGAAGGAAGTTGTTGTGTATTTATTTACCCACAAACCAGCCCGTTAACGCACACACAGTTAGGGCCTGGGCCTGGGCTTTGAGAACAGCACCATATGTGGGGTGGCATCTCAGTGGTGGCTGACACAGCTCCAGCTGTGGACCCCCCGGTGCCTCAGGGCCCAGGGCTGTGTGGGCAGCGCGGAAATCGCGAAGAAACCCCCACTCGACCCCCGGCCGCTCCCGCTGCCTGCCCCTTTAAGAGCGAGTGAGGGCACGTCCGCTTCCTCCGCCCTCTTCCGCCCGGACTAGAGGAATGGCGCTGCACGCATGCACAGGCCCGCAGAGCACCCAATCACCGACCTCGACTGGAGGGCGGGGCGCCAAGCTAGCGCGGTGATTGGTGCAGCGCCGCGAGGGGCGTGGTTTTGGCGGCAGCGCCCCGCCCCGCTCCCAGCGCGCCCCGCGCGGTGAAGAAGCGGCGGCCGCGCGCCGGGGGCATTTTGTGTCGGCGGCGGCGGCTCAGGCACAAGATGGCGGCGGCGGCCGAGTGAGCGGCCGGCGGCCGCCGCGACCCCGCGAGTCCCCCCCCCTTTCCCCTCCCTGCTCTCACAAGCACCTCGGGGGTCGCTTCTCCTGTTTCTGGAGTCCGCCGAGAGCCGGGGAGCGGCGCAGAGCCGCGCAGGGGGGGCGCCCGCCCGAGGGCCCCGGCTGGAGCTGAGCGCGGGGACCGTCTTTGGCGGCGCCGGTCTCCCCCCCTCCAGCCCTTTTCCCCTCCTCGGGGGCGGCCGTAGAGCCCTCATTGTCCCGCCGAGCCGGCCGGGAGGGCCCGAGAGCCGCCCCTCGCCATGGCGAGCAGCAGCGGCTCCAAGGCCGAGTTCATTGTCGGAGGCAAATACAAGCTGGTGCGGAAGATCGGCTCGGGCTCCTTCGGGGACATCTATTTGGCGATCAACATCACCAACGGGGAGGTAAGGGCCGCTCGCACTCCCCCCTCAGCTCCTCGGGGGGCGCCGGGCACCAACCATCGCCTCTGAACCCCACCTGCCCCGGGCTGTGCCCTCCGTGCCCTCGGGGTGGGCTCTTCCTTCCCCACGAGGGTTTTCCTTTCCCCCTCTTTCCCCTTTCCTCCTTTCCCCCGAGGGTCTTCCTCGCTGCCCTTTCCACAGCAGAGCCCTGCGGTCGTGGGCTCCCCCACCCTGCACTTGGGAGAGGAGATAAGAGGCGAAAACCATTGTGGGAAAACATATTTAAACATATTTGTGTTCTGTGAGCGGCCAAAGTCGTCGTCCCTCGCCCGCCATTCATCTCCTCCTCTGCCTCAGCTGGGGAACACTTTGTATCTCGTTTCATCAACAGTAATAGAAACAAAGAAGATCCCCCTGTTTTTCCAGCTTTTCCTTTGGTTTTTTTTTCTTTTCTTCCTCCCCCTCACGGCTCTGAGCTGTAAAGAAGAAACACCCACGTATGTTCTTCCTCACTTAAGTGGTTCTGAAGACTCCACATCTCTAGCTCAAATGCATGACCCGGGATGGATATTTATGTACAAATCACCGCGATGTGGATTTTATTCGAAGATGCGACAAAATGCAGCACGTCGAGCTGGGAAATAAATAATAAATATATACCCGAAAGCGTTTGCATCGGGGGTGTGTGGGGGATGTGGAATTGCTGTGCCCCTTAAAGCTCGGTGGACGCTGTGCCCTGACTCCTTGTTCCCTCTCACTGCAGGAAGTTGCTGTGAAGTTGGAGTCTCAGAAGGCTCGGCACCCCCAGCTGCTCTATGAAAGCAAACTGTACAAGATCCTGCAGGGAGGAGTTGGCATCCCACATATACGGTAGGAATCAGCTGTGTGTGCCAGTGGCGTTTCTGTACGCTTGGCATGACTTTTTGTCGTGCTTATTGTTGTATATTAGCAGTTGTTTTATACTTTTTAGCATGAGGCATCACTGTGAAATGAAATTTATCCGTGCAGGATTGGGGCTGATAAGGGGGGAGATGCTCCATTCCAAGCTCTCCAACTCACTGTGTTCCTCTGGCAGGGCTGCTGCCTTTATAGACAGTGAGAAATTCTTACAGCCATTAAAACAAAGTGTGAGGAGGCTGTTTCTCCGAGAGGCAGAGAGTTGGGAGCCGACCCTAGAAATGGCTGCTTTCTTTTGTTGCGCCTCTCTCTTTTTTTTTTTTTTTTTTTTTTTTTTTTTTTTTTCAACATGTCTTCCTGCTCCGCTCAGAAAATGGCGGCTGGACGTGATTAACCCTCCCCCTTCTCCTGGTGGGACAAGGGACGTGCTCGGGCTTGTGCCTTTTTTTTTTCCTTTCATAGTTATGAGCCGGCAGCCTTGAGACTGCGGAGAACCTGGAGCAGGAATGAAATGGCAGCAGCTCTTTTCTGCTGCCCGCAACAGATGCGTCACCAGGCTTTCCTTACGGGATTAATCCCTCCCAGTTTCTCATTATGCGGCTCCTTGCTTCATATTCCAGCTGAAACTTTCGGCAGGGTTTCAGAATTTCCTGCTCTGGAAGAAAATCGCTGGTGCAGGACTCCTGGAGGGGGTTATTCCTCGTGGGATTATCGAGGTGTTACCCTGGGGTAGTGCCCAACTCTGGAATCTGGGCATCAAAGAGTTACATGAAACTTTGGTTTTCTCCAGGGAGACTTTTTACAAGTTGTTCCTTTTTTTGAAAGTTTGTTAATAATTGTTTCTAAACTTAGTGTGTGTGTGGTTTTTTTTTTTCCTTGACGCAGTGGCATAAAGGATTTTTGTTCTTTGAGCTGCAGGAACTATTTCAGTTTAGGTTCTGTGTCAAACTGTGGGTTCCATTTAATTTAGCTCTTCCTGACTTTGTACAGGATCAATAGTGACATTTAGGGTCTATTCTAATGTTCTCACGATGACATAGTTGAGATTCTGGCTTAATTTTGATAAAGCCTGGTACAAATCTCTATTTCTGAGGTTAATAACTCCCTCCTCCTTCCCCCCAAACACAACTGGCTCTGATCCTGAATGTGAGCTGGAGGAGACAGTGTTGTCCTGGCCATCTGTCCTCATTCACTCCAGCCTTTTGCAGGGACACAATCAGCATACCTGAATTAAAGACTTGCAGCTTCAGCAGAGTTGCTGGTGTGAAAACAGATGCAGTCTTTTTTTTTTTTTTTTTTTTTTCTGAGAATACAGTTTCCTTTTCGTAAATGTGGCTGCCTTTATTTCACAACTGAAAGCACAGGAATTGCATTTTGGAAAGCTTTCACGGTATAGTTGCATGCTAAAACAGGGATAACTGGGAAAACAGCCAGAGCAAGCAGATATCAGGTGTTTCATCACAGAACTGGAAAAGCAGGCATTCTTGGACTACTTTTTTGAAAAGTAAATGAGTGAGTGGTGCTATAATGAGGCCCAAGTTGCAAATTTTTGGCTTTTCCACTGAGATACTGTTTAATTTCTTCTATTTGGTTAAAATGCCCTGGGAAATACTGATGATAACCTTGCATGTTGAGAAACTTGCCTCTAGCTCCAACTGCAACTTTCCTCTGTATCTGATGTTCTTACACCCCCTAAAAATAATACAAGGTTACAAAAAAGTTGAGACTAGATAAATGAGGCAACACTCAACACATTGATTCATAGACTCATTGTGCTAAAGGTGTGTGATTATTGGGTGATGTCAGTCACTCCTTTCAGGTTCTCTCAATGTTAATCTTTGTAGTATTTTTCTAGAAAAGTGTCTTTTTGGAAATATTCTTTTTCTTTTTGGAAGCAGCATTTATTGTAAATATATTTTTATGTGCCAGATGCTCCTTGAGAGCTCTGGGGTGTTGGTGTTGGTTTGGTGATGCTTGACAAAATCTAAACCAGCATTCTTAGATTGATTTTCTTTTAAGAGGAAGCTGAGTAGGGGACTGGTACAGTTCTTGTGACAAATATTAAAATATTCTGTGTTTAGTGGAAGTAGAATCCGTGGTGCTCTGAATCCAAGTCAATACTTAGGTCACTTTGCATGTGTCATTGATAATCCATGTGCCACCATTGTGTTGTAATAATACGCTGTCACATTGGAATAAGCTGTTCCTGGCTCAGTCTATTCACAGGGATGAATTAAGCTGAAGGAAAGTCAATACATTTGGTAAAATTTCTGTAATGTGACACCTTTAAACAACAGCAGCACAAGAGTTTGATAGGAAGTGAAGGAGTCATGCCAAGATTTCCTCATTGCCATGCGTTATAAAACTCAGTCCACATCTTGGACACATCAATGTGAAAATTTGTGTTTCTCATTTGAGAGTCAGGGACTTTTCCTCTATTTTTCACCTACTTAAGTGATGCACTGGCCAAGATCAACTTCCTGGAAGTTGCATGATGTGACTTTGCCTCACTCCAGTGGTCTCTGCCGTGGTTCTGTGACTCACAGAGCTGAGATAATAAATGAGGTCTGGATTGCTCATTCATTGGGGCTCTTGTTTCTAAAGATGTGATTGCAACTTAGAATTACAAGAACACATGTCTAGAGTGTCACTGAAGTTACCTAGAACCAAGCAATTCTTTTTACAGCCTTAAAGGTTGGTTTGAGGGACTTTGTCTCATTGCAAGAAACTAATAAGCAAAAATCTCAGTTTTGGGGTTAAGAATTTATTGTGGGGCCAACAATGAGCCTTCACCTGTCGTGGAGGTTGAACAAGGGGCCTTGGTGCTTAATTCCACTGTAATAGAACATGTTGTTTGCACAGAAAATAGCAAAAAATGAGATTGGCATGAATGAATTGGAAATTCTATTCTCTGAATATTCTAAACCCTTTTAGATCTTTAAATTTGCTGCTTATTGTTTCCTGGAAGAGCAGCAGAGTTTCTGAAATGAACTCTATAAAGTTTCAAAAAACCTTCATTAATACTCAAAAAATTTTTTAAGCTGTGTTTTATTTTTAATGTCCACATTTTGCTTAATTATTACCTTATTTTTTTCCCAAAAAGCTCTTGAACCAAGCTTAACATTGTGACAGTCTGCTGTGCCTTTAGGACACAATGGCCAGGCCCCAGCATTCTGCTGGGCTTATTCTCATTGTTCTCCCTCATCAGCTGCCCTTTGCTTTTTTTCCTTTCTTTTTCAGTGACAAAGCATTTTGAGCTGTAATCTTGTTAACTGGGCACTGATCCTATTAGTTGGGGCTATCCACCTTTATTCCCCAATTGCTGGTGCTGCCTTGGAGGAATGCAGCACAGTGTGTTTGATTTTTGGGTGTTTGTCCACAGTGTAACTCTGGTCAGGCTTTATTCACAAAAGCAATTATTCAAATTACCTGGGACAGCCCCTCTTGATTTTTTTGCCATTTATGGTGTTCATCAACTATTGGTTGTATCCTTGATGAAGATCAGCTATTTGTAAGTTACAAAACAAATAGTTACTGACTTAGTGTTTTTTGAGTTGGTTTTTCTTTTTTGCAAACTTTTGCAAACTGAATAAGTCAAACTCTACATTTCTGAATTTTTCAATGCAATACTTGCAAATATTTTGATGCTGAGAAATTGAGAAATTCTCAATTGAGTTGAGTTTTCTGGAAAAAAAAATTGTCTGCAATATTTGTGATTCTGGTTGATTACTGCCATGTTGCTGGATAATTATCAACAACAGAGTCTGCCCTTATAAATCTTCATTAAATACTACCTGTAATGGAAAAATGTGGTCAAGGTTGGTGATCTAAGAGTTATCACAACCAAATTTGCCTTAAGCACTTAAAATGTTGATTTTTTTAGCAGTGCTTAAAAAGCTGTAAACACACCTCTCAAACAGTTTCATTTTTAACTGTTTTCTGAGGAACTTCCTGCAGAATAAATCCCCGCAACCAACCACAAAAAAACCCCCAAACCACCATGAGAAACAGAAAACCACTCACTAAACCCACAAGAAACCCCACCCCCCTCAAAAAAAAGTTCTATCAATAAATGCAACTACTAATTAATTTTTTGTTATTAGTCCGCATATTGAAAGGCAGAACCATTGAATAGGTAACCAGAGGCCTCTTCCTGTGCCTCTAAATAAAATGGAAGAAAATATTTTAAATGAATACCTATGGTTCCTTTATTTAGCAAATAAATATATTGAAATAACATTTATTTCCTGTTTCCACCAATCTAAATTATTTTTTAAATTGGTCTTTGTGCACTCTGTCAAAACATCCAAGAGAGTCCACAATTAGATTTTTTTCCCTCCCTGCCTTTACTCAGTTGTTGGAGTTTGAGGTCAATGTTACTTTAGTTTGAAACCAATGAGCAGAGATAATATTAAAATATTCTTTTCCTCAGTGATGTTTGCTGTGGGTTAATGGTTCACCTTCTCACTGACTCCTGCAGGGGAAACTCAACTCCTGACTTCCTCCCAGGTGTTAATGGAGTTTATTAAACAGCTCAGCAGAACAGGGAGTCAGCTGCATGTTTGCAACATCACACTGGACAGATGAAACCACCTCCTCGCTGAGGGGCTGAGTTGTGCTGGCATCCTTGCTGTATTGCTCTCAGAACTGTACAAAAAGTGATCCAGAATTTTATTTATAGAGTGAAGCCAGCTCCGTAGCGTAGGGTGTTCATGGCTGTTTCTTTATTTAGTACTTGGGTGGCCTAATTCATGCTCTCCATGGCAACTAACGTTAGGTGACATCTGCTAAATATTGCACTTCAGGATTTCAGTCATGCCATATTATGTGAAGTTCATTTATATTACTCCTAGCTGGCTAACAGTTAAGTGCTTTTCCACATTCAGGGGAGATAAAGCAGAAATATAAAATATATGTCAATTTAGAAATGAATCTGTGATGGATTACCTTTCTCTTATGTGTTGCTTCAGTGTCTGTAAGGCTCAGTGCATTTTTACAGGTGTAATTCACTTTCCAATTTGTCAGCACTGTCATTATTTGTCAGGAGATGTCTGCTGAGAACATGGGAGCAGAAGGGTCTCAATCAGTCAGGTGCAACATCACAACTTTCTAGGCCAGCAGGGCAGTGCTCATGATTGTGTTGTTGGACAGAGAGAGCCAGAGAGCTTCTGTGCCTAAAGATAATGCCTGCACCCACAGGATGTCAACTGCCTGTTATTTTTTTCTCTGATTTTTGTTAGTAACCTTTTCCCTTTCCCCTTTTCCCATCCTCCTGTATCTATAACAAATAATTCCATAACTCCATAACTGCATTGCTGAGCTGTTTGAGTAAATGATTGCAGAGGTCACAATCCTCCTGCCTTTCTTGAAGTCTTTTTTTTTCTGCCCTTGTTGGGATTTGGATTTCCTTTGCCGAGTTGGTGACAGGACTTGCAGCAGTGATCCCAATTCACAAGTTCTGTGTAGAACAGCTGCACTTTTCCTGGTTAGGATAACTTGGTGTTTTATCAGAGCTCTGTCATTACAGGGGGGTCAGTGTTTTCTCTTTAGTCCCATCATCTGACTAATGCCCAGTTCAGAGACTTTTGTGTGAATGACTTAGGGCTGGCAGGATTGGAATACAGTTCCAGAGTGTTCACCAGATCAGTGCCATTTGGATTTCTGTGGGATTTCTGAGTCCTTTGTGTCCACGAGGCCTTCCAGACTTGCATATTCCCCCTCATGTGCCTGCTGACTTGTCAAATGTACTAATTAGGTGATCTCAGGTAATTCTGTTAGCAAGTTCTTTCCAGCTTGCATTTTCACCTTACATTTTTGTTCTAACAGCTTTTTTATCCACCTCAGCTCTTCTGACAATCTCCATTTCTGTCACGAGAACTCTTTCACTTGTTGCTTGAAAACCCAAATACTGGGAAACTTAATTACATAGGATTACACAGAGTAATCATAGGGTCACACACCATAATTCATGAAAGTGGCAAAAGTTTATATAATGTCAAAGAAGTCAGAATCACCCTTTTTATAATGGGTGTACAAATGTTTCTGGAAGTGTAAAGGTTTGAGTTTAAATATTCCAGTGTTGGAAGAATTGTCCTTCCCTGCACCAGGAGATGTTTTTTATCTGACAAAAGCACAACCTCCTGTAGCTCTGTTTGTAATTCCAGCTGCCAGAGCCCCTGTGGGAACAGTCAGTGATAGAGCTGACAGAAGCCTTTAGAGCAGGATGGGTTACCTGGCAAAGCAGGTGTTGATTGAGGAGAGCTTTTATTAAGTTGGAACAAAATGGTCTTGTCATGGTTTGTCTGGTGATGGGAGCAGTTTCTTGTGACATTGAGCTCATGTTCTGGTTTTCTATATAAGCTCTATTTATTGCCTCTACGTCTTCAGAATTCTGGGATTTGGGGTTTTTTTACAGTGGCTTATAGCTGTCATTTACTAATTCAATAATTTCCTTCATCTTGATCTGAATTTGGTTTTGTTTTTTTTTTTTTTTTAGTGTGAATCTTCTGAATTCTTTTATTTATTTCTCACACATTTTGGGTACTTGTGCTGGGTTTGTTACCTTGTTGTAATTATTATAAATGAACCTGCTGGTTATTGACTGGAATTGTGTGAGTGACTCAGCAGTGTGAAACTGGGCTGGAATTTCATGGCCTGTGTGTGATTGTTAGCCCTTCACCCCCTTTCTCTGCTAGTTAGCATGGTTCTGTTTGACCCTTTCAAAGGAAGATGTGAAAAAATACTATTAAATAACCAAATGAAATGTTTTCTTAGGTAAAACAAATAAAAAATGCAAACAAAACAAACCAAGCCATTAACAAACACTTTCTCAAACATTTCTTTTGTCCTTGACATTATTTACAAAACATGCAGCTGCTGAAATAGAAATTATTGATTTTTTTGGAAAGATGCAGCTCTGAAAAGGCAAAAAGGATTTTAAGTTTGGGTAGAGCTGACTGCAGTGTTTGCCACCAAGTACTAGATATGCATCAAAATTTCACTTCCTTGTCTCAAGGTTAGTCAAGAGAATTTAGAAACCCACCCCATGTCACTTCAAGTAAACATCCACTTTTCATGTGACCTGACATCATACCTGCTTCGTTGTGTATTATTTAGAAACTAAACTTTCCAACCCCTGTGTGGTGTGACTTCAGTGTTCCCACAGAGCTCAAATACTGAAATCCAAGATTTTAGAAAATTTCAGCTTCATGTTTATGCTGGGGTTATAGATGAGGCTCTCAAACCACATGGTTTGGAAACTTGGTGACGTGGCCAGTCTTGGTCTTTCACAGACAAGTCACTGAAGTCAAATTAAGGTCACTGTGCTCAGCCTTCAACCATGCTCTGATAGAAAGCTTCATAAAAGAGCTTTACTGTATTCTGACTAATTGGAATTTTTTGATTATGTAGCTTAAATGAGATGAGGGAAGGGAGAGTGATGAAGCATTTTCCTGCCTGGGCACACCTTGAAGTTTAAGTAGGTTTGTGACATCTGTATCAGATGTTTGTGTGACACTGCCTGTTCAAGGGTAAACTCAGCTATTCCTCGTAATTCTGTCCTGTTAATGTTTTGTGTAAGGAGGAAAAGCACACTGATAATCAGTCTGAGAAAACCTAGGAGAACTTCCTTTAGTAAATTAGCTTCTCCTCTTGAAATAATACGTTGTATGTAACTAAATCAGGGTAATTACCCACCCAAAATGGCTGTCAAGCAGTTCAATCTCTTGCTCCCACTTTTTACTCCCCTCCAAAACTCTGCCTTACTTAAAATGTGTTGCTTCCTTAACTTCATTATGAGGGAAAGGACTTCAGGTGTGATGACAAATCCATGGATCTCTCAGATATGTGGGCACACTTGTATTTTGAGATGCCAGTGTCACCTAATAGTTGCTCAGGGCTTTGTATGGATAATTCCAAGTCTCCCTGTGGGTGCAGTGTTAGAACTTGTGAAGATCTCTTTTTGGGACACCAGCTTTTTTATATCCTAATATCCAAGTTTTCCTAAGAAAACCAAGACTTTTAATGTTCTTTCATTCAGAGCTGCCAGTAGTAGCAGCTCCTACACCTTGAATGGACATGATGTTGCTTTACTTCTTAATCCTATTTTCCCTGGAAATGTTCCAAGGGAAATGAAAACTTACTTGGAGTGTTAGCAAAGTAAATAAAACATTGTGATACCTTGGAAGAAGTTCAGTTGCCAGTAGTGAAATGAATAGGTGTCAGAGTCTTCAGTGAGGGATTACAGGCAGGTAAACATGAGAATGAAATATTAAGGGGTTCTGCCTTATTTCTTTGTGTTGGAGAATTGAGTGTGCTTTCCACCAGTGCAGAATGGTCAGGAGATGAGAATTTTCTTGTTCATACATAGAAATAGGCCAAACAGGGGTTGTGCAATCATCCTGAATTACTGCACTTACTCAGCAGACAAATCCCTGTGGAGGAACAAAAAGGTTTTTAAGATGTACCTTCCAGGGTGGGCTTCCTTTGCCTCAGCATCACCTTGTCTGTGAGGCTGTGACTAAATTTTCTTTGCTCCAGTGAAGGCTGACCTTTGATCCTTTTTCTTTCCACTGCATCTCTTGGGCGCTGAACCGTTGCTGTGCTGAACAATTACACTCAGCATCTCAATTAGAATTCCATCCCTTGAAGAAAATAGTACTTTATCTAGATCTTGATTTACTCCTTAGCCCTTCACTCTTGATTTCAGCCCATTACTCCAGAGCTTTTTTCATTACAAATTTAAATTTCATAGAACAGAATACTTGGACAAACCATTTTCTCCAATTTTCATTACTCTAGGTGACCATAATGTTTCATGTTCACCTGTGACCCCTGGAGTTGTTTACAGAGCTGTTCTGTTGACATTTCATCTGAATGATTGCTTTCAAAATACATATTTTCTGCATCCCATTTTGATGCAGGGAATGAATAAAGGTCCTAGACTGATCTGTAAATCAAGGAGTATGAGCTACAGCTCATAAATAACTTTTATCAGATTTATAACAATGCAGGAATGAAGGGCACGATTTCTCCCAGAATCCAGACAGTGGGAAGGTACAGGCCAGTAGTTCCTGAAGCAAATCCAAATATAGAATCTTTTCTCTCTGGCTTTGTGAACATTTTATTTTACTACCCCAGCTAAGTTAAGCTTGGAATCCTGTGAGTACCTAGGAATTTGTTGACTTTATCACTGGTAACTGTTTTCCAGACAGCCATGCATTGGTGTACTGGAGTCATTGCCTAAAGTGGAAATACAGTGTCTGTACAGATATTTAAGCCTCAGCTGCTGCTTTAGCTGAATCTTGAGTTATTTTTATTTTTAATCTGCATGCACTTCTTATGAGACACATCCTTGGGGTACCTTGTCTATGCCACTGTTGTTGGAAAATTGAGGGAAATTCTCCCTGGACTATTGGCAGTAAGTCCTTGATGTAAGGACCAGCAGCTTAGAAAAGGCAGAATTGCAGCCTTCTGATCAAACAGGTGTCATGTCAGCTTCAAAACAGTTTTTCACACACAGCTGTCACTTCACTGTAGTTATCTGGGACATGCAGAAGGATTGGAGAGGAGAATATTCCATCCCTGTCTTTCAAGTGTGGAGATTCACAGCTGAGATGTGCAGGGGTGCAGGGTGTGACTCCAGCTCTGCTCAGGAGCTTAGGTGGGGAGATACCACCCCCAGTTACAGATGCAATAAAAAGCAGGGCTGTGATGGAAATGTTAAACATGGATTGGAAAGGAAAATATCCATGGAAGGACTTCTGCTTGTCCTCACAGCATTGTTAGCCTTTATTTTTGCCCAAAATTGATGTATAAGGCACTTAAAGGTTACTGGCACAGTATAGCTGCAATTAATATTTTGTCATGTTTTGACTTTTGCTTTTCTGACACTTAAGTGCTTCTTTCTCTATGATATTAAAAACCTGATAAAGAGCCTTTATATTCGACTAAATTGGACAATAGTACTTGATTGCCATTTTTAAAATTGATAAATAAATTAAAATATATATGAGTGAATTGCTTTGGTCTGCTGCAGAGAAGTCAGACCTGAAAACAAAGCCGAAAGCATGTCAGGATGGTTTTGTGAAGTGAAATAATGCAGGAACAATGAGAGGAAGGTGTCCTGCAGAGGAATTTCAGTCCAGTACACACCCCTCAGTATAAGGACGCTACTGTTGTGGTTACATTTTCAGTCTGGTGTTTGGTATTTTGGTTGTTGGAGTAGTGTTTTCTCTTCAGGGAAAATTGCCAACTTGTGTGTTCTGGTTTGTGCTCAGACTTTTGTTTCCAGGAAAAATAAGATATTACCAGCATTAATTTCTCATCAGCTTTCAAGATGGAACATTAGTCAGCAACATGCCCTTGCAGCTGAGAGCACTGAGGGTATGCTGGGCTGCATCAGGGCTGCTGCTAATGCTGGATCATTTCCTTTCTTGCAGGTGGTATGGTCAAGAAAAGGACTACAATGTTCTAGTCATGGATCTTCTGGGGCCCAGCCTGGAAGACCTCTTCAACTTCTGTTCTCGCAGGTTTACGATGAAAACAGTACTTATGCTAGCAGACCAGGTACGTGCACACCTTGGTGGGAGCAGCTTCAGAGCCCTGAGGGATTCTCTGCAGAGTGGGTTAAATAATTGATGCAGTGTTTTATACACTAAGTGAACACTTGACCTAAATAAGGACAAAGTGATGGTGGTTTTTGTGTGCTCTGCCCTACAAAATGCTCCGAGTGGGAGGGCACTGCAGCTGCCAGCTCCTTTGTGCTGCTGCTTTAAGGGCAACTTCATTAAAATAGTCAGACTAATTTGGGTGGATTCACAGTATCACCACAGGGGTTGTAGTAGGGGGCTGAAAGAATCTCTCCAGCTGTGGTTGATCTGATTCAATGGCATCTGTGGTGACAACAGGCAAGTCTGTCCCTGTGCTCTCACACCCTCCTGTAGCCTCTAGAACCAGACAGTGAGCTAATAATAAATAACTGCCTTGCTTCTTCGGTCCTCACAGACAGTTCTTAAAGCTGTTAGTGGAGATGCCACTCTACCTCCAACATAATCGAGGCCTCTAAAACTCTCTGAAGTCTTTTTTTATAGCAGTTGATATTTTTCCAACTTGGTCATGAGAATCCAGCATTTGAAATGAGCAGCCACATTTATTTCTTGTTGCTTAATAAATGGCTTGATTGTGCTGCCTTCAGCTCCTTGAAAAGCAGTGAGGGTTTTTCAAGTCGAATTTTTCAATGGTAGTTGAAATTTCATCTAATATTACGTAATTGATATCAGTACCAAGCTGTCACTTAGCCAGATGCTCGTAGAATCCCAGGCTCTTGGCCAAGGAAGCTCAAGGCATTTGTCTGGACACAAGGTCAGCTGTCCCTGTTCTCAGCTGCCCTAAGAGGGTGATGTGCTTGCTTTAGAGAGCCATTTGTCTGCTCACATAGCCAGTCTGGGTGTGACAGCATCTCCAGGGAATCCACAAGGGGTTTGTGCAGTATTCCTTTGGATGATAAAGATTAATTAGCTGTCAGCTGGGAAACAGGCAGAAATGGAGGATATCAGTGCTCAGAAGTGGCTTTTAGAGCACAGTCCAGCAAACAGCTGTCAGGGGTGTGATGTAACAATCTCAAGCCTGCAAGAGGAGGTTTGAGGAGCTGCAGAGCTGTGCCACATAACCACGGGCTGTGATCTCACCCACAGGAAATGGGCTGGCCCTGTATGATGACACAGATGTGCCAGAGTTCCTCCATGTCTCCAGATATTCTGGCATCAGCATAGCCCAGATATGACAGGATGGGCCACCATCAAGTTGTGACTTGTTCATGAAAACTGTTACCTGGAAAAGGGATGTTTGATGAATGAATAACCAGATGAATGAGTAACTGGGACAGGGAATAAGCTTTAAAATTGGCTTGTGGTAGCTATAAAACCTTTGAAGTAATGAAAAAAATTACTTTTTAATAGGATACTGTAGTTAGAAACATGAACTTCAATAACTGGGAAATATTCAGGTATTTAATCTGCCTATTTCTGACCAAGATTATGGAGTTTTAACATGGAAAAATGATATTCAGACAGCATTTTAAAAAGTTGATTTTTATTAAACAAATGCATGAACTGAAGTTGCAGAGAAAGGTAACACTAAAAAATCATGCTTTCACTGAAAGTTTAATGAAATGTCTTGCTCTCCTTGAAATCTTACATGTTGCTGGTTTTTTTTACAGATGATCAGTAGAATTGAATATGTGCACACAAAGAATTTTATACACAGAGACATTAAACCAGATAACTTCCTAATGGGTATTGGGCGTCACTGTAATAAGGTTAGTCCAAAGCTCTTTGTTTCCAAGCTGCAGAGGGAATGCCTGTGTGATTTGATTTCCAGCTGCACAACTTTTGTAAATTCCATTGCTAAAACTGCTATTTTGGATAAAATAGCTAAACCACAGTTCTTGGGTGTGAGAACTTGGTTTTCTTGGTGTCCACTTGTAAATGCTGCGGGTCTCTGACCCACCCTGGGGGTTGCACTTGATTGCAAGATGATTTCTAGACTTGCAACAAGGTTATAAACTAACCCTAGAGACTACTTGACTACTTCTCTCAAGATGTCTGTTGTCATAGCATTTTATTCCTCTGTGATGAAAGTCAAATTCTATCTTTGGCTTTGGGGCTGACTACTTCCTAGGATGAAAACAATTTGTGCCAACGTGGGAGCTCCTGACCTACCAGTCAGCAGGGCATTAAATCTTGCAGTGACAGACTGGTAAAGTCTCTTCAACCATCAGAATTGTGGATAAGACCAAGAGCCAACATACAGATGCCTTTAAAATAAAAGAAATGATGCCATTATGTTGATGGAAAACTTTTAAGCTGTAGAATACCTGCTGTAAAACAAAAATTTTGTCTCAGTTTACTTTTTCGGGGGGAAAAAAAGCTGGGGGTGGGTGGGGGGGTGGGCTGAGGTTGTTACACTTTTTGGGAAGGGTAAACATAGTCAGAAGTGCATGTTTCCTGCCTTGAAGGCAACTTTTTCATTTTATTTTTAGTTTTCTTGAGTGAAATATGCTTAATCCTGCAATTTGTATGTCGAGCTCGGGCAGACAGGCAGCATTGGCAATGCATTAAGCATGCTACTGATTAGAAATTAACTTCAGGACAAATGTACGTGATCAAGCTGTTTATTGGAAGCAAGATTCCCACTTATCTTCTCTATATGCCATCCCAGGATGTCTCATCTGGTTAGGCACTACCAGTAATCAAAATGTTTACCTTTGTTTGCCTGTATGAATGCCAACTTCAGGGCCATGAGCATTAGAAGAGGAAAGCTTGGATAATGTGAGATAACAGCTCTTGTCTGAAGAGGTGCAATGCACTGAGTGTTTAGAGACAACCATTGTTGGAAAAGTTTGTAATTCCAGCCGGAAGGCAGTCTTTATGTAATCCTGTTGCTGTTAAACTTTGTTTGTTCCCAAGTTTCATACTTTCACTCTGTACAGCTCTATTTTTCTCTGCTGTGTTGAGCAGTTTAGGCTCCTTAATTTTCTGGCATGACTCAAAGTAGAACTTGAAAACTTTTATTTTGGTTTTTTCCTAGTTTTAGTTTCTGATTTCCAATTGTTCTTTTTGGGCCATTTTTCTATACTTTTGCACAGTCATGCTAGGTTGGCATTGCTGCACTCCAGTTCATCTTGGTGTGGATTAATGGCCTAGAAATTGCTGCTGTGCTTACTTTAGAGGGAGGAACACATTAGATTTGCATCAGCTGAAATGAAAGACAAATTTGCCTACAAACCATTCGATTTTTTCCCCATTAGTTAGGGAGCCATGCAATGCTATGGTGGTAAAACACTGTGGGCATGGGCTTCACTTCTGTGTTAGGGAGGTAATTCCTGACCCAAGTGCAAATTAATAATTTTACAGGAACAAAAAATGTGGAATGGGTTCCTTCAGTTTGGAATCAAGTGCTTTGTCCAGGAAACACTTGCCACCATACAGTATTTACTGTTTCTTTTTGTAACCAAGTGTAGTTTTGGCGTTTTTAGAGATGACTCTACACAGTTCAAAGAAAATCAGCCACAAAGATTAGAACAGCATGGTAATCTTGTTCCAGTAGCTTCCTGTCAGTTATATTAAAAAAAAAAAATTAAATTGATTTTTTTCCCCAAATTTTAATTTGGTGATTGGGAGAAATTTTACTCCCACCTTAAAAGATGAATTTCCAGCTCTGCTAGAAATAAGCCCTGCATGCTTATGAAAGTAAACTTTAAGGTGACTAAATGCCTTCTACCTCTTCCTTACTGAAGATTTACTTTTTCTAAATGTCTTTTGGGGGAAGGGCAGTTTGTGGAACCAAAGGCTGCTTTTGTAAGCAAAAACTTGAATTTCCTTTTTTAATAGAGCCAAATGTCACCATTGCTATCCCTGGTTAAGGCAGTGCCATTTTGGAGCGGCTCACAGTTGAAATTTACCTTGTCCCATCTGTCAAATTTTCTCCTTGGAAAAAAAAAAACAAACAAAAAACCAAACCTACTATAAATAATCAAACTATCACTCAAAAAAAGATGGAAAGAGAAGAGTTTTTTTGAAAAGTACAGTGCTTGGTGGAAGAAGGATGGCATTTGGCTACCCTGTTCTTTCTCGAACGCCTCGGTGTTGCCTGTCTGCGCCGGCCAATGTTGCAATGTAAGCAAGACTGTTTGATGCACTGCCACCCTCTATTGTTTGTTCAGTGTTTAGAATCTCCAGTGGGGAAGAGGAAAAGAAGCATGACTGTTAGTACTTCTCAGGACCCATCTTTCTCAGGATTAAACCAGGTCTGAACTGTCTCCTATTCCAACCTCAACCCCAAATTCATGTGCTTTATTTTTGTTTTGGTTATTTTTTTCTTTTCGTTTGGTTTGGTTTTAATTTTTGTTTTTTTATTTCGTTTTTCTGGAGAATGTAGACCTTGCAAAAGCACCTCTTATGTTGGCATTATTCAGACATACTTGGCAAACATGTAACATTACTAAGATGTTTCCCTGTGGCGCTTGTTTAAATTGTGGAATTATTTCTAAACTTTTGATAGGGCTAAATGTACGTGCTTGATTTCAGGTGCAGGTTTTATTTGTGGTCTTTCCAGCTCAAAAGGCAATCTCCTAAAAATGTGGTGAAGGATAGACATGGACCAGCAGGGTTCCTGCTTGCCTTGCTGAGGCTTCCTGCAGTTCCTGTGGATGCACGTGGAGAAGTTTTGTTATCACTTCAGCCAGACTCCTCCCCGTGCACTTTTTGTTCAAAATCACCCCAGATGTGTAATGAAGACTTGATATTTTCATCCATTGTGCTTAGAAGCTGAAATTGCTCCAACAAGCTGTGCCTTGGAGAAGCAGGAGCTTTATCTTTTAGCGTCTAATGTTGTGTTTCTGACTCTTGAAGAGAAGATGAATTGCAGGGAGAGGAAGACATTTGCCAGTTGGTAGCAGGACAGCTGGAAATTGCTGAATATGAATCACTGCTCAGGAGCTTGGCCATTGGTCCATAGCTTTCCACAATAGTCTCCATGGATTAAATCCCGGGCGGATTCCTGCTGTACACAAGCTGACAGGCTTCTGTTGTCTGCTTCTGAAACTTTCTTATCAGAGGCACAGGCTTTGATCTACTTGTCTAGTTGCTCTTGGCAAAAATCGTGCCCTACTTCTCCAGTTTCCTGCTGATAGTGCAACAAACAGAATGAAGGTGGTGTGAGGTTATCTGGGAATGTGTTCCTGAGGGCTGGCACTGGGACATTCTGTGCTCATCCAAATTGGGCTGTGTCTCCCAGCTTAATTCCTTCCAGGAGGGACTCACTCCTTTGCCTTCAACCCATCCACAGGGAAATACAGACTGGTCCTGAGCTAGGGAACAGAGCAAACTTCCCCAGGGAAGCTGCTTCTCTAAAGTAATAGTCAGGTACAGGTCTGTGTTGTGGACCAAATCAGAAAATGAGGGATTGCATTCGAGCTCAGGCTTTGCTTCTAGGAAAGTCACAGCATAGCAATCACATTAAAGCTTCATATTGTCTGCTTTGGGATTCAATATCAAATATTTCTTGGCATATCTGATGATTTCCTGGTAGCTAGGGAATATATCCATGCTCACAGAGTAGCTGCCTGTAGTGGGTGCAGCACAGCCAAGCCCCACACCTTGCTGAGCTGTCAGAGCAGTGGAGTTGATTTAAAAACTTGGGTTTATGTCCCTTGCTCCAAGCGTTCTGGGCTTTCAGGGTGACTTTCACCTGAGCAGCAAATGTGGCACTGCAGTGCTTTGTGTTTGCATATAAATCATGGCAAGATTTCAACCCCAGCTTTTCTGCTCTGACACCAGTAGTTTAAGAGGATTTTAGCTTTGCTTCTTCCTGTCTAGGCTATTGTAGTTGGTTAATCTTCTTGAATCAGAATTCTGAGCCATAGCTACTCTGCAGATCAGAAACTTTCAGTATCTTGGATACTTCATATAGAATTGAATTTCCTAGTTCACAACACTTCCAGTGTGCCAGTGACTCCCCCATTTCAGCCTTGGGTGTATTTTAGTCTCCAGTATGCTTTTAAAAATATATCTCCAGTTCTGGAATCAGCTTTAAGGTGATACTGAATTGGTTTTTACTGAGACTTTATCAAACTTTAAATGTCTTCTTTCCATCACATCCTGCCCCCACCCAGATAACTTTTGCAGCACTGATCAGTCTGTAGGGATTGCAGTCCTTGATCCAGTAGCATTAATCCAGTGTTGGAGTCAGGATTTGTAGCTTGAAGTCTGAGTGCTAGAATTTGAAAGGTTCCTTATGTACTTCTTTCTGCCTCAGAAAGTCCTAGTCTTGAAATCTTGCCCAAGAAGGTGCAGCCTGGATGACCCTTTGTAGGTGGGCTGGCTGGCAGCACACTGATTACCACACACTAATTTTACCACACACTCAGGTTGCTAAATAGCAAATCATTGGGCAAGCTTGGTTATTAGAAACCCAGATTGGATCCATTCCTTGGCTCCAGCTTCCCAGCGAGTTTGTCCTGCTGCTGTGGCAGCGTTCTGGGAGCCTTACAATGAGCCAAGAACAAGCTGTCTTGTTTGCTGGGGAAGGTTTTGGCCTTGTGCTCTGCAGAATGGCCACTGTTCTTTGAGACAGGAGGTTGCAGGATGTGCCTCCTGAGTTCAGCTGCCATGAGCTCTGTGTGTGTGACCTGCTGCGGTGCCAGTGGGGTTTGGGATGTGCTTTCACCATCTTCCTCCCTCAGCTGTGCACTGCAGTCATCAGACTACAGTAGTGATAGCAAATAGTGGTAGAACTAAGCTCCAGAGGCTGAGTAGTACCATCTAATCCATTCCAGGGGATTGAGAAAAGGCTTGAACTAATTCACCATTGAGTTTTTAACTGACTAGTTAAAGCTGATTGCGCCTCCGCACTGTTACTTTGCTTCTTTTAACTGTAGGCTGTTACATTGTCTGGGTGTCTTAAAACATAGCTAATGCCTAGTGAAAGAAGTTGGGAATTTTGAGAATTGGATAGGAATCTAACCTATTTTCATTTTTCTTGAAGTTATTCCTTATTGACTTTGGTTTGGCCAAAAAGTATCGGGACAACAGGACAAGGCAACACATACCATACAGAGAAGACAAAAATCTCACTGGCACAGCTCGATATGCCAGCATCAATGCACACCTTGGCATTGAGCAGAGGTGAGTGCAACCTTCTGGAGGGTGCTGGGTGATTTGTGGAAACTTCTGAGCTCATTTTGTATGGAAAGCATATCCATCCCTTTGCAAGTGTTTTTCCTTTTGGCTGCCTGTGCAAGGACGGGTGGGGGGGAAAATCCAAGCACCTAATTTGCTTCTTGAAGAGACTGTGTGTCTTGCAGACATCAGGTGGATGCTCTGCATATTATTTTGGCTTTGTAAAGGCTAAGTCATACTTTGATGTGGGTCTGTCAGAGGCCCTTCACACATAAAATGGTGCACTTTGCTGATGTGTTGGTACCTGTTGGCACCACTGCTGACTGGCTTGAGAGGCCTTTCTGTAAGCAGAAAGGGTGTTCTAAAGCTGGTGTCTGGCCTGTTTTCTCACTCTCTTCAAGTTAGTAAACCATTATTTCTCCTTTTGCCTGCAGGCAAGACTTAAATACCTTCAGTCACTGTATTTTAGTTTCTGGTGTAGTCATGTCTGTAGGTATGTACACATGAGTGTGGATATATTTATATATTTGAGCTTTGCTTAATCAACAAACACATTTTTATCTTCTGGATCAAAGGCATTTTGTTCCTACAGAATCCTGGTATTTTCCAGTGGAGAGGAGAGCACTTCAGGTTGTTTGGGAGTGTTAGGTATTTATGGTGTATCAAGGGATGCCTCTTTTCCTTACATTTGTGCCTAAATATTGTAATGGATAACTGAAGAGTGTGACTTTACCTCTCTTGGATAGTTAAAGCTTCCAGGAATGTCTGTGCCTCTGACCTTTGTGTTGACCAAGATGAGAATGACAGGATTTCTCGTGGTCAACTTCAGCAGAACATGTAACCCACAAATAGTTATTTAAAACACTCCATGTTTCCTTTTTTTACTTTCATTTCCTTAAGGTTCCTTCAGGGTATTTTACTGTCTGTCAGTGTCATCATTTAAGCCAGTTTGGCATGTGGCTCAGGGAGGTAAATGACAGGTGTCACTTCTGAAGTAAATGCATTTCACAGATGCCAAGCAGTTCTGGTAAAGGAATATCTGTGCTTGCATCTGAGAGTGAAGGAGGGATCTGCAAAGGATGTTGCTTTTGAATTTAGTTGGACACTAAAAATTGAATTTAGTTGGATTTTACACCATATCTGCTGGTAATGGGAATTCTGTTATAATTAGAAATGTAGGTTGGTGCTTGCTAAAAGCTGCTAAACTGTCTAGGTCAAGCCAGCAGTGAGGCAAAGAAGTAATGCATTCCTGTAATCAAGAGAAACCAGTTCTGGAGCTTATGGCAGAATATTTCAACCTCTAGTCCTGTACTTTTAACTGTTACAGAACGTGTTTTCCTACAGGTAATAACAGCTGTGCTCAAGGAGCTGTTTGCAATGTTATTTTATTTAATAAGGGAGAGGATTGTCCTGTTTTCCAAATCCTGAAAACTACTTCTATCAATATATTGTAATAATGTACCCATTACAGATTTACAGAACTAAATGTTTTCTACTACAAGATCATGGCATTAAACATTAAAACAATGAGCTGGGTGGGGGATGGATCCTCTTAATCCCTTTATTGCTTCTGAATTTATCACTGTGCTCTCAGAAAACATAATTTTATGTCATGGCCCTGTACAGGTTCCCTGAATGCTGTTGGTGATTAAAATCTGCAGTTCTAATAGAATTAGCAACTTTTGCAGGCTGGAATTTGTGGGCTCAGGATCATTTTTCAGCCCTTTGTCTGTGGTTTCATGTTGCAGCTGAGATGATCTCAGAGGTGGCTGCTGCTGAGGGGAGGGAACCAATCCTCTCTTCCCTGGGCACGGCAGAGCTTTTCTGCCCTTGTGCTAAAAGCTTTAGGGAGCCAAGCTGATTTTCCCCTGGGATAGCTTTTCCTTTGTTCCCCAGAGGGTCACAGAGCTGGCCACTGAGGGAGGGGTGCCAGGCTGTTCTGGTTATATTGACTGGGCTAGAACACAAACCATCACCAACTTCTTTCTTCTGGTACCAAGATCTGCAGATAGATCTGGTTACAGCCTGTTCCCACTCACCTTTGTGTGTAATCCTGTTTGCAATGCCACTGTCAGCCTTTTGATCCCTTGTTGGGGTAGGAGGTGTAGAGTCAGTCCTGCCACCCTTTAAATCCTTCTCTGGGTGGCAGAGCAGCAGCAAAACCTACCAGAAGAGAGCAGGGAGGAGAAAAAGTTATTTTTCTGCCTCATATTAAATAGATGTCATCTGCAGAAGGGCAGTCAGAGGAAAATTTTGATTTTACCACAGCTGGGAAGAGGCAACTTTGCCAAGAGGGAAAAAAAAAAATCCTGGATTGTGTTTTCCACTCCAGTGAACTGTGCTGGTCTTAGTGCTCAGGAAAGCTGTGAGCAAAGTACAGTGGTGTTCATGTGGCCAGAGTGGGCATGTGGAACATGTGCAGGGCAGAAAGCATTTGAAGCCTTTTGCATGAGAGTTTGTGCAAGTTCTCAGTCAAGTCTGTGGCTGGATCACTTTGGAGTTCTCCAGCTGCCTTGGAACAGACTTTTATGGGAAGAAGGCAGAGGCACCTCTCAGATTGATCCATACACCTTTATAAATATTGCTGCCTTTTAAAATCAGAGACAGCACAGGGTTTTTTTGACAGAAGAGAAGGAGGAAAGGAGAAATGCCCTTTAGGGACCAGGTGGAGAGGATTGATCCCAGACTGAGCCAAGGTTCAGTGAAAAATTTACTGACATGGTGTTACAGCTTTATTGACCTCATTAACCTCATTCTCTCTTAAAATGCATTCCATGGTTCCCACAAGAAAATCTTCAGTTTCCACCTAAACTACTTAAGAAGGCAGGAAAGACATTTCATGTTTCTTTTTTTTTTTCTTTTCATTTTCCAAAGTTTTTGTTTCAGTGTAACTGCAAATGGAAAGTTAAAAAACACACAATACCTACAGAATATTCCTTGCTTTAAAAATTAATAGGATCTCCTCCTATCTTAGGGTTCTCTTAGGGTTTATTCCTGAATTATTTTTTTAATTTAAATTTTGGAATGCTAACACTGTGGCATAAAGTAAGAAATGCCAGAATTTGTAATTCCTTGTGTTTTTCCTCCTGCAGTCGTCGGGATGATATGGAGTCTCTAGGCTATGTATTGATGTACTTTAACAGAACCAGTCTGCCTTGGCAAGGATTAAAGGTAGGTTATGATGCCTTTTTTTCCCTCCCCCACCCTTTTAATATTTTTTTTCATGTTTGGGTATCATGCTTCTGCCTGTCAGGTGGGTTTATATAATGTTTAGCCTCAGTGGTACAAAGCAGCTTTTCCCAAAGCTTGATATTTATAGGCTGTGGATTCTGCCTCTTACGCAGCAGGCAAAATGTGCATTGTTGGACTGTCTTAAAATTTATGCTAAACAATAGCTGACATCATCTTTGCCAGTTATTGTCCTCTTGCAGGCTGAGGCCCCTTTGGGAAATAGAAAATAACACTGTTAGTGGCTTTTTGAATTGCTGGAGAGAGCATGGAAATAATCTCTTGCCTGGCAAGTTCAGCCTCAGTGGTATCTTCAGTCCAGATTATGGCACAACTAAATAATTATTAACTGCAGCAGGCTTGTTCAGGATTTCCATGTATGGGAGCCAGCTACAAACGTGGCAGACATTTCTTATTTCACTTATTTAGACTCCAGTGATTGGTTTCCATGTTTTAATTGTTTTTCTTCCTCCGTGTGAGAGTTGTGTAATTCCAATGGTGTTGCAGCTGCACAGTTTCTAAAAAGGCAGCAGCTTGTGGGCCACTGGAACTCTTCAGCTGCAAATGAATGTAAGGGGTGCTGAAGCAGCCCTGAATGGGGCACTGAGTGGGAATTAATACAACTTTGGCAAATGTAGCTGCAAGTCTGGTGTGGTTAATGGACAAAAGCAGCAGCTAGACCTACACGAGCTGTGCCATGTGATGGAAGCATTAGACTGCGAGAAATGGTATTAAACTGTGGCCAAATCTTAATACCAGATTGACCTTCATTCTCTTTGCAATAAGTGTGTGGGACTTGGAGATTTCACATAAAATACTTATGGTTGACCAAAGGATTTTTGTCATTTTTTTTTTACTGCTGTCCTTGTTAATCCAGTGTTGCACAATATCTCTTATATTGTGACCTACATATTCCACAGGCTGCAACAAAGAAGCAAAAGTATGAAAAGATTAGTGAAAAGAAAATGTCCACTCCTGTTGAGGTTTTGTGTAAGGTAAGAGTTTCCAAATGATGTCACACTGTGAAATGGGAATTCTTTTCTTGTTTGGTTTCTTGTTTGTTGTTTTGTTTGTGGTTTGTTTGGTTTTTTTTTTTTTTTTCTAAACTTGAGCCAGTATATTAAATAGCCTCACATGGCATTTGCTGCTGAATAATTCTGCTTTGGTAGGCACTGGGTGCCTTGTGTTCGGCCACCCAGCAAGACTGGGAATGTGTGTAAGGGCAGCATTTGCTGCTGTTCCTTGGCAAAGTTCATTCCACCATCATTCAGGTCTTGCTGGCTGTTGGCTGTGCAAGCTCCCAGCTCTCTTACGTGAGGCTTGTTCAGTTCTTCAACGTTTACAGTGCAAATTTTACATCAGAAGTCAATAAGTAACCAGGGTGGAGCTGTCTGCCTTGCCCACATGCACTTTCTGCCTCTCCAGGAGGGTTTTCATATTGTCTGCCCTAATCAGGTAGTGGCTGTAGTGGAATTGGATGCAAGTGATATTTGTTTTTCCAAGGTTTTCCTTTGAGTCTTAAGATTCCTCTCACACAGTGGCATCCAAGGGCTCCTTAACAAAGACCCTTGAGAACACAGCAGGGTTTGTGCACCTCAGACAGCAGCAGCAAGGATTGCACTTTCTAGTCCCCAGAGTCTGACAGCATCTCCCAAGCTGTTGAACTGTTCATGGAATGGTTTGGGTTGGAAGAGACCTTAAAAATCATCCAGTTCCAAGCCCCTGCTGGGGACAGGGACGCCCTCCACTAGTCCAGGTTGCTCAGAGCTCCATCCAGTGTGGCCTTGAACTTTCCAGGGATGTTACACCCTGTGATTTTTTACAGTACTGTTCTGTATGCTATTACCTATTACAGGTAGGCTTTCATACAGCATTCAATGTTTAAAAATGTAAAGCAGAAAATCTTTGAAAGAGGTTTTCATTATTTAAGTTTTCACACTTAATGCTTGTTAACTGACTTTGTTTACTATGTTCAAGCAGATTATCAAGGAAACAAGAGTGAATCTCTCACCAGATAATTATCATTATTTTAGAGACTTAGTTAATAAGAACAAGGTTTAATTAGGATGCACAATGTGCTTTATAAATAAATTAAATGTTGGAGGTTCTGGTAGCAGAGAGCTTATGATTGCAAACCATGCATGAGATAACAGTTCTGGGGAAGGATTGTGTACCTGAGCAGATCCACATGCTGAAGTACAGAATAAATAAACAACTAGGGGCAAAGTGGAATTAATTCAGACATCTTCAACCAGTTCTCCTCTGCTGTTAGAGACAGATGTAGATCTTTTTGCCTTTGTTAGAAGCTTTTTCCTGCAAGCCATGGCTTGATTAACACTGTTGATTTACAGGGGTTCCCTGCAGAATTTGCCATGTATCTGAACTACTGTCGTGGCCTGCGCTTTGAAGAGGCACCAGATTACATGTATCTGAGGCAATTATTCCGTATTCTTTTCAGGTCAGTCTCCAAGTGGAAAAGTACAGAAACTTCTCAGGGATCCAGTTGGGAACTGCTCTGTGGGACTGGCACTGCAGAGAGCAGCTCCTGTGTGTGTGGTGTAGGGAGTTCTTCTGGGACTTCCTTTCATTTCACAGCTTCAAAAGCTGTTTAAAGGACCTGAAAATTATTGTCCAATGTTAAACATAAAGGGAAAAGATTCTCTTGTTTTTGCATTGTGTGATGTGACCACAGGGTTGAGCCCTGAGGGTTGTTGCAAGTACCTTATGAAATTGACCCCTTGGTGTAGAAGTCTTTGAAGCTTTTAATGTTTGGAAATTGGTGCTGGGCCCAGCAGTAGTTCCCAGGAGAGAAATTTCAGTGGAGAAGAGTAGTGCTGTTCCACTGAGCTCGTTAGAGCAACTGGAACATAAATTCCACCTTGTGCAGTGAACAGCATCTGTCAAAAGAAGGGCTGGTACTGATCTCTCGAGTCTCCCCCCAGGTTTCTGGAATCCAAAGAATTCCTATTCAATGATGTACAATACTGCAAGTCTCTCCTTGAAATTATATCTATATTTAAAAAAAAAAAAGCTCAGAAGCTCAGTGCAGACAGTGGGTGAGCAGGGCTGGGAGGAAGTGCTGCTTCCACGAGTGCAGACCTTGTGTAAGCAGTGAGTAAATGCTGCTGGCTGGCATTTGGGTTTGCTGCAAGAATCCCTTTAAGTTAGTAATACTTAGCATTTCTATACCATTCATAATCTCTAAAGCAGCTTACAGAAGGGGGCTATCCTCTAGTTCTGGGATTTCAGGCTGGGCTTGGTGTTAGCTCTGATGTTACAGCAGAACGTTTCCCTCTTTTGCAGGACCTTGAACCACCAGTATGACTACACATTCGACTGGACAATGTTAAAGCAGAAAGCAGCACAGCAGGCAGCCTCTTCCAGTGGGCAGGGGCAGCAGGCCCAAACCCCCACAGGCAAGCAAACTGACAAATCCAAGAGTAACATGAAAGGTTAGTAGCCAAGAACCAAGTGACGTTACAGGAAAAACAAAAATTCCACGAATTTGGACAACGGCGGCAATTCCAAGTGTTAGATCAAGGAGGTGGTTTAAAAACTACATTTGGCTCTTAAATTCAAAAGCAAAACCAAAAAGACGTCCTTGGAGAATTTGACTACTAACTTTATACCAAAATGTCCTTGTTATTCATATCATTTCTTCTGGGGATGTTGGGTCATTTTTAACCACTGCATCTTTTGCTCCCGCATTAACCACTTTCCAAAAAACAAGAAACTGACTTGGTGTTGGGAATGTGACATTTTTATTTATTTTGATTTATATATATACATATATATATATATATCCTTATATATGTATAAATATATAATGCAATCCAAAATCCTAGACCTAACACTTCTTAAGGGATAATTCTCATTGACTAGGCAAGGATCTAGAGACTTTGGGTTCTGCTGGTACAGTGCTGTGGGGTTTTGCTTCTGTTCTGTATGCGTCAAACACTGGGAACAGAAAATTGTGACTGCTCTGGCTTCCTCCAGTGGGTTTACATTGAGACATTTGGTCCAGAGTTCAAGGAAGGGACCAGTGAGCTCAAAATGCCTTGTCTAAATCAAGCAGTAACCCCAAACTGCTGTGGATTGCCAACTCACAATTTTCTGAAGTATCTGGGTGCTCTGGGGTGGGGCTTCAGGTTTCCTGAATGATTTTTTTTTGATGTTTCTAGGTTATGGTTTCAAAGGGAAATGTTGTGACATGTTCAAATGTAATTGTGTAATAACTGAAATCTGAGTTCTGAAAAGACACATCAGTTTTTTTTCCCACATGGTCTAGAAGCTTTTGAAATACTTTCTATTTTGTGATGTAAATGTGCTGGTGTGAGTCTGGTAAGTCCCTAGAATGAAACTGCCACATCTGTGCATTTTTGAGCCAGTCTTGCCATGAAACCAATTCCTCCAGCTGAGCTGAGGATAAAATTGAAACTAATGAGATTGTGTCACTGAGAATCAAGATTTAAATTCTGTACTGAGGCATTGCTGCTCTTCAGTACCTCTTGTCTGTCATTTTTATACGTATAAAATTATATACTTGGCTAACATGACAATCCTGGAATTCAAAGAAATGCAGAAGTGTTTACAATAAACTTAAACATTGTTCTCCATGTATTGTGGCAGCATTCAAACCTTACCATGTGTCTTTAGTCAAAATAGCTATCAAAACCCCACATTTCATCCAGAATAAATGAAGTAGTAAAACTCCTGCTGCTTTTCCCAAAATTGAAGTGGTTCTTGAAAAAAACCAAATTCATAGATGCCATTAAATGTCAGATTTTTGGCATAAAGAGTGGCTGGAAACCAGTTCCTTCAGCTGCAGCACCAGTAGCAGACTGGGTGATTAAGCACCTGGGCTTGGATTGCTTCCTGAAATAGAGAAACTCTGACTGAAGTTCAGAACCCAGCCCAGTTTAGGGTGTGGAGAGGTTGGCTGTTCAAGCAGGAGAAGATAATTTGAGCAGAAATGCACATTCTTCACAAGAGCTCATGCTCAAAGTGAAGGCTTTGCAGGAGGTGATGATCTGTGAGTGGAACCTGCCCTGAAAATCAAGTTTGTGAGCTGGTGAGACACAGTTTTGCTGAAGTGTTCTGAGCTTTATTGTGCTGCTCTCCTGGCTCAGACAGTCTCTGCCCAAGTGCTGTGTGTGAAGAAAGAAAAGGTCATTAAAGTGATTATCTGCCTGCACCTTGAAGTGATGCTTCAGTGCAGAGAGCAGAGCTGAGCTCACTGCCAGGCATGAGGAGCAGGGAAGCTTTGCCATGGAGCCTGAGACCATTTCTATTCACTGATTTACATTCCTTATCAGACTGTCCTTTGGTGGAGACGCCTTGCTACAGCTAAGATGAAATTCCTGGTGTTTCAGCACAATTTCATTGGGTTTTTTGGGGAATGACTCCCCTCTTCCCTCCCCATCACCAGGAAAGGCTTGTGACCCTTAGATCGATCAAGCTGTAATGTCAGCCGAGCATTAAAGCGCTGCTTGGCAAACATCTGAAAACTTCAGAGGCTTCATCTCTTCATCAAAGTAAAGATTTCCAGATTCCTAAAATCCTGCATGTCTTTTTGTGGGGAATTCTGCCTATTAATGATTTTTTTGAGCCCAGCTAAGCCGAAGGAGGGGGCTGTATGGCTTGGATGCTCTGTCACATTGGAGAGGATCAAATACCTGGATATTTTTTCTGAAGTTCAGTTAAATTCTTTTGTAGTTCCTGTAGCAAAGCCTGTATGGAAGTGGCTTAAAAGCTTTCCTGCTATCAAGTGTTACCTCTGTGGTAACCATATCCATTGAAATGGAGTCCTGCAAGTAGCAATGTACAGGTGCAGTTATTTATAAAGTGCTGTTGAAAATGTGCATCTGGGCAGGGTGGGCCAGAGAAGTACAGACTCAGATTGTTTGTCCACTGTGCTCATTTACAGATATTCCTGATTTCCTTAACTCAAATCCATGTTAAATCATCAGTGAATCCTAAAGTTTATCCAGCCTAAATATTCTGCTTGGTTCCAGAATAACCTGTTCTGTCCATGGCCTTTTTTTCTCTTCAATTTTTTTTCCCCTGCCCCTCTCTGGAACTCTGTGCAGTGTCTTTTGTAACAGCCAGATCAGCTGGTTTGGAACTTGGGAGAGGTGAACTGTTCCAGCAGACAGAGCTCTGCTGACTCGGGGAAGCTGGGCTGGCTCTCTTTTGCCAGTGCAGCAGTTGTTCAGGTGTGATTTGTAGCTGTGCTTACACTCAGCTTCCCTCAGTCATAAAAGTGACTCAAGCAGTCAATCTGGAGGATAAAGTCTCCCAGTTTCATTTGGGAGAGGTGTTTTTAATTCCTGGCAGTGGAGATTCTGCAAGGCTGTCAGCAGGTCCATTAATATTTGTGGTGGTGGCAGGATTGCTCAGAACAGTCTGAGGCTTCTCTGCTTGAGAATTGGAATTATTGACAACTGAATACTTCTCACTCGCTTGTCTGGAGAAATGGAGAATACACAAAAGTTTGGGCATTTCAAATTTAAGAGGTTTTTAGGGAATTACACTACAGTTGCTGCTCCCCTCTCAATCAGATCTTCAGCCATGGTAATAATAAAGCAATTTGAGGACCCCTCATGTATCACAGAGATTTTCAGAGGTTTGAGCAACACCTCAGAGGGACAAGGAGTGATGATCTGGCCCTTTACGGAGTGAAGATCTGTGGAAGAGATGCCACCATGAGCTCTCCAGCACGTTCCTCATGGCAGCAGTGCTTGTGTGCTCCGAGTATCCCCATCTCATCTGACAGCTGTGGCTGGGCTGTGTCTTAACAGGACTTGCAAGGGACATTTTGAGTTGAATCCAGTTCTCTGTTGCACTCTGGACATTCTCCTGCCCATATTACGCTGGGTTTGAGGAGTTCTAACAGCAGCAGATCATTTGGTGGGATGTCCTTTGTCCTCAGGTTCAGGCTCCCATTTCTTGTGAAATCTTCAGACTTCTGAAGCAATGAGTTGATCTATTTCTTTCCACACTCATCCTTTGTTGACTTTGTTTTGGCTGCTTTGACGGAGAAAGTTGTTCAAAAGTTGAATCAGTGTTCTCTACTGAGCACACTCAATGGAAAAACAGCATAATTTTTGGTTGTGTGAATCAAGTAAGGATTAGGGAAGTCAGGAGTCACTGGGCTTTCTGTGGGAATTTGCACTCAAGTGGGAATGGCTGTCTTGATTCTGGTGCAGGATTTGGTTTTTTTAATATGACCAGTGCTGGATAAAGAGAATTGTCCTTCAGTGCATTAACACTGGGTTTGAAACAAGTTATTGAACCTCTTTGAAACAACCTGTAACCAGTTCTGGAAGAGTTAAAACCATTTTCTGGGTGCTCTCCAGATATGTTTTGGACAGAATGTCAGACTAGTAAGACTTGTTTGCACTTGCTTCTCTCTGGATGACAGCACAAGCTCTAGCTGAGGTCAGCTCTGTCTGTATTTCACTGAGAAGAGATTTCTGTTGCAAAAACTCGGAGCTGTTGCTGTGATGAACTCAGCCATGGCCAGAGCCATCCTGTCTGGAGGGCATCCAGAACGGAAACTCGCTTGGCAAAGCCACCTTTGGTTGAGGCTCCTGTTCCCTGTGTAAAGCACAGCCCTGCCACCTGAGTCACCAGAAAGGAGCACGGAGGGAGGACTGGCTGAGCTTGCAGTAACTGGTTCTTGGAGATCCGTGTGGATTCCTGTGCTCTCCCTATCCCCCAATGTCATTGGGAATACTGAACATAAAAAGAATTGCTGTGTGTGCATCACCTCCCCTGTCATGTGAGTCAGCACTTGTCCTTGCAAGGACTGAGGTGTGCTGCTTCCCCAGTCACTGTCACAGGTGCTGCCTTGTGCTGTGGCTGCCCAGAGCGTGCTGCTGTGGGTTTGTGGTGACACCAGTTAGTGTGAGGTGAGTTATCCCTGCCCGTCCGTGTGACACTGCCGTAGTGCGTCTCTGGAGAGCACCCTGCAGTCAGATGACAGCTTGACATTCAGGGATATAAACATGAGCCACTGCAGACGAGTAGAAAACAATCCTATGAAATTACATCCTGTTTCCTAGTGGCAATAACACAGCTTGTTTTCAAACTGCTGGGCTGAATTCCTGCTGGAGGAATGTGGCATCCAGCTGGTGCATTAAGGCTGTTCCCCAGTGCAGCAGTAGGTGTGTGAGCTCCAGAGCTGTGGCAAATGCTGGTGGTCACCTTTGCAAATGGACACCAGGAACTCTGCAATTCCCAGATGGAGCAGCATTTTCCCCTTTGAATGACCATAACTGCTGTTTAATTCTCCTCCTGTGAAGGCTGTTGCTCGTTTCCATCCCGTATCAGTAAGTTTCCCCTTGTGTTTATCTTGCAGGTTTCTGAGCATGGCGAGGATGGGACAAAAGCAGAGCAGATCGGAGCAGGACTTGTCACTCCCCAAATCCTAGAAATTTTAGTTCATACACTTGCCAGTGGCTGTGGGCAACCATTTCCTTGGTGTAAAGAACTTAATATCAGTATAAACTGGCTCTGGGCAGTGTCAGTGATGCTGCACTTTGAGTTGTAGCAGCTGTAATTGTGAATATTACTGAGATAGTGAAACATGGTGTCCAGTTTTCTATTGCATTTTTTTCAAGTGGAGAAGTTAACTAATGGTTGACACACAAGTGGAGAAAATTGTGCATATGCCAATTTTTGTTACCTTTTTACTTTGAACTACACTGCTTATGAGATCTCATTGTTTTGGAAGAATGGCATGAACAGTCTTCGGCAACAGTTGTGATAATTGTAAATGCTCACAATTGTGCACTCTTTTCTGGTTATTCCTCCCTGGGTTTTGAAAGTTGTACACTTAAAACATTCTTAAAGTTGTTGGCTTCTATGTGCAACATACCAAGCCAGCTGACATGGTAGTAACCAAAGATTCCAGTTTTTAAGCATATGAAAGACTCTGCCTGCTTACCTGTGCTAGAAATAACAGCATCTAAAGTGAAGACTTAAGAGAAACTTAGCGACTACTAGATAATCTTTAGGACTCTGCATTAACTCTATAATGTTCTTGGTATAAAAGGAAAAACAGCATATTTGTCACGAAATTTAGTTAACATCTTACAACTGAACCTGTATGTAAGTTGCTTAGATAAATGTAATCACTGTAAACATCTATATGATCTGGGATTTTGTTTTTATTTTGAAGCGGGAGCTTTTTTGTTTACAAGTTCATTAAAAACTAAAAACTGTTTCTGTAAGGAAATGAGATTTTTTTAATTTGCCTTGTTAATTCAGTTTAAGAAATTTACATTACCCTGTTTTTAAACCAAGTTTTAAGGCCATTTGTTACGCAAAAGAAGTCATATTTCTTTCTAAATCATTTTAGATTTAGTGTTGTAACTCTTCCTCATTTTGTTTTTAAATAAATTTTGTATTTTTTCCTTGAGGGGGAAGGGGCAGTCTTGCATTTTTATAAGCTGTTGTTTGAGACCAGCCCTCTATAATAAGATTGGAATTTTTTAAAATGAAATGGCATCTTTTGCAGACCCGGGATTGGCAGCCTCCGAGCATTGCCATGTCCTGCCTCGGCTGGACTGACTTGTGATTGCTGCTTTGGAGAAAAAAATTGGAATGGTTTGGGGGAAAAAAAAAATTTGGATGGTTTGAAACCAAGGCATTTTCTTTCAAGTTCTTGTGAAGTGGATATGACCAGATTTCCTCTTGTTCTTGGGGGCAGCCTCGCACCATGCAGAGTTCACATTGGTTACTGCCCCAGGCTGTCTTCCTTCTCACTCCTATTCTAGCCCAGCTGAAAGAAAGAAATACTTTTATTGCTGGTAATTCTTTAACAGTGTAATTTATTCCTTTATAGCATGTCAGAATAAATTAAAAAAAATGTCTGAAAATGCTGCCAGATGCCTATTGTGTAAATGTTGTCTGTATGTTTGCTTTTTAGACAGTTTTCATGCCCGGAGCAGAGTTCCTGCTCACAGTTCACATTTTTTATTTATGGAAAAGATCTTTCTTTCCTTTTGAAAACCATTTCTTCAGGATCATAAGACACTGTGCACTCCTGGAATGGTGATGATGTGGATCAAGGCTCCCCTGTACTCTGTCCAAGAAGGATCTGCCCTGAGATGTGAAACTTTAGGTGGAGAACACTGTGTGCTAATAATAATAAATAATAAACACTGGGGTAGATAACCTGGGAGGGCAGGGAGGCTGCTGGGCTCCAGAGATAACAGAGCACACCAGGCAGCTCCTGAGGCACAGCAGGCTCTGCCACCTGCCAGGTGGAAGAGGAAATGGAGCTCGTTCTGGCCAGGATGGTTTTCCAAACTCTTGAGTATCCAGGATGGTTTTCCAAACTCCCCAGTATTACCCCATCCAAATAAGGATGGTTTTCAAGCAATGCCTCCTGTGAAAACCAGTCTGTTTGTAAGGGCTGGTATCTAGAGCACTGTGAGATGTCCTTATCCATGATTTCTGCTGTCTAGGCAACGAGTGTGACAACACACGTTGGCAGGAGGGGAAGAAGCATCAATGAAATGCCTTCTTGGCAGCTGTTCTTGGAGAGGCTGCTCGGAATTGTTGTGGCATCGCTTTCCATGCTCTGACACGAGATACTTGCTGAAAAGTTGGAGAAAATAATTTGGTTTCAGGGGAATAAATTATTTTCTCTGTTGGTAAAATTTGCTTGTGACTTTGAGGGGGGGTTTTAAAAACAAAACTGCTCTTGAGCTCTGTAAGGGAGAGTAAATACATTTAGGGTGGCAAAATGCACTGGTTTGTAGTTTGGGGAGCTGCAAGTGCTGTGGAGGAGCCTGGAGCTCAGTCAGCCTTGCAGATGTGTGGGAACAGAATTTATTTCTGCACAGGAGCGTGGGCCAAGGGTTCTGCATCAACAGCCTGTGCCAGATGTGCTGGCTGGGACACGAGATGCCCACCATCCTTAAACCCCCATTTGCTGTGTGTTCTCCTTGGTTTGTAACAAAGACTTCAGCCTGAAGGATTCAAACCCTGTGGATCCCGAGTTCTGCTTGCACCTCTGCAAATGTTTTGTGTTGAGAGAGATTCACCTGCAAAGTCCAAACTTCTGCAAGCAGTCCCAGGCCCTTGACAAGGAATCACCATTTGGACCAGAGGCTGTAAAGCTCAAGATGTGCAGCCTTGTGCTCCCTGGAAAGTGCCAGAATTCGGGTAATGACATTAGGCTGTGACAACAGCTCCTTAGTCACCTCACTAAGCTGCATGCAGGGTTTCAGAGCAATTTATTAACCTCCTTACAACGACTCTGAGAGGCTTCCTAAGGCCACCTTTTAAAGGATTGCTTAATTGGGAGCACGGAGTGCTCATGTGCAGAGCACGGCTTCATTATTTTTAACCTATTTAAGCCATTCCTTGTTAGAAGCAGTTGAGAGCCTTTTTCTCTTCTCCCATAAAAGCTCTGAAAAGAGACAGTTCTGGCTCCCAGTTACTGCCAGCGTCACTCCTTGGCTGCTCCTCTGTGTGGTGTTGGTAACAAGTGACAAACACAACCCCTGGCTGTGTTAAAAACACTTGATGTGTCTGGTAGGTCTGGAGCCTGTCCAGCATATGCTGCACTTTTTTGTTGTTGTTGTTTTTGCTGATTTCTATGCAATTCTGTCTTTCTGGGGGTTATTTTTCAAGCTCAAGTGTTGCCTCACTGCTGCAGTGTTGTGCCTGTTCTCTTGGCTTTTTCAGGTGTTTTCTGTTGGGAACCTGTCCCTGCTTTGTGCTGGGGTTTTCCTGAGCTGAGGTGCTTCAGTCCAGCCCCACTGCTCTGACCCAGAGCTTGGGCTTGGCTGCCTCCCTGCAGTCCCTCCCACGTGGAATTTTTCTGCCATCCCAAGTTGGCTTTTCTCGGTTCTTTGGGCTGATAACCCCCGAGATGTTTGTTGAAAATCTTTCTCTCAAGCCCTGTGCCAGAAGAGAGAGTTGGGATGTGTCAGTTCAGGTTCTCAGGGTTGTTTATTGTTTCTGATCTGGTACATTCTGTTCTCACCCAGCTTGGGTGCTGGCTGCAGTGCTGGTCATCCCCGACTGACCACCCCGAGGGCAGCTGTAACTTTTTATACCAAATATTCCGTGATCTGTGTTTATAGTGAGATACCAACACCCATCACCTGTGTTAGACAGTGCACTGCTGTGCTAAACCAACCCAAAAGTGCCACCACCACAGCAGAACATGGAGGGCAAGGAGAAGAAGAAGCAGAAGGACAGGGACACACCCAGATTCCTCCATCTTGCCTCCTCGAACCCCCATTAAACCCCAAAATTCTACATTAACACCCAGTAATGAGCTAATTATTACTCTAATCAAACTCTTGTGGTTTGTAATTCTTCATACAAGGTTGGTAACCGCTCCCATGGGCTAAAATCGAAGGCACTTTGGTATTTCTGACTTTGTGCCAGGGTCTCTGGACCCCTTGCCAGGGTCTTGGACGACGCAGGGCAGCCAGAGAGATGTCCTGGGTTCTGACAGGCTTTTTGCACAAGGCTTTTATTTCTCTTGACAGCGTTCTCTAATTTAGAAGATTTGTTGCTTAGCCAGCTCCATCAGCCCCATCTGCTCCTGCCTTAATTGCAGTGAAATCATCATGATTTCATATCAGCTTGATGTCATAGCACACGTGGGTGAGCACAGCAGGCTGCAGCCAGGGAGGAGAAGTGACCCGGGAGGAAGAGCTGCGAGCTCTGCTGTCTGATGCCTCTGGAAGGATGACACAGAGGAAGTGCCCACCCTCCTAATGGGGCCTGAGTGGAAGGACTGCGTCCCTGACTTTCTAATGTGGAAATGGCTCTTTAATGTGATCCTCGTTAGCCAGGGCTGGGGCTGGCTGTGAGGAATTCACTCGTGCTGGGACACGGCTGCCTTAATGAACCTTCCAAACACACCCAGCCCTCTGTCCCTCTCTTCACATGTACCACAGAGAGCTCAGCTGCTTTGCAAAGCTCAGTACTAAAGGTGTAAAATCCATGACTTTGAGATGCTAATGTGACTTTTTACATTACTTGAGATGTTCTTCGCTGTGTCTGTGGGTAGTGCTGGATTTTGGTAGCTGGAAGTCGGGAGGAGCCAGGGAATATTCTCACACCAAACTCTAAATGATTGGGGTTTTGGGTATTTGTGTTCATAAATTACTGAATGTTGGTGCAGCTCCTTTCTCAGAGGAGAACTTGGTGTTTTGGTATCAGGGCCTGCTCCTGGGAGTACCTGAGCACGCTCAGCCCTCCCCGTTCTGCCTTCCCTCCCCAGAAGCCTTTTGTTCCCGTTGATAATGTGGGTTATGTTTTATAAACACAGCTGATTAACTGCATTTCTTTCCCCCTCTGAGTTTGTAGCAAGGCTGGAGGAGAAGCTCCTCCAGAGCTGTGTGTGCACCACTCACATCCCAAGAGCTCCAAGGTTCCCTGTGCTGCTCCCTGTCCCCACCCTTGAAACACCACTGAGCCTTGGGCTGTTTTGCAGGTGGCAGACTTTGAACTTCTTTGGAATGGAAGCAATTGGAGCTGGTCGGGAGGCTTTGAAGGAGCACTCATGTTGTCCTACAGGGTGGACTGGCTTGTGAGCTTCCCTGCTGCTCTCCGAGCCCCTGCCTGCATGATAAATTCAGCCCTTCACTTTACAGCCCTGTAAATGCCCAAGGCAGGAGCCTGACTTGGCACAACGCTGGGCCTGGCAGAGGTGGGGCAGGGAACTCGTGTGACTCAGCTTTGTGGGACTTCATGAGCCACCAGAGCAGAGCAACCTCATGTATTTGGTTCCCCGAGGACCAAACCCTCCCTGTCCCTTCCTCATACCTCGGGCGAGTCCCTGGTGCTGCTGTGGCCAGAGCAGAGCACTGGGACTTTTCCAAATGAGGCCATCGTGTGTTGAACTGGGAATCTCCAGGGCTGGGCCCTGATGTGTCTGATTCTCCTGAGCTGCTGCACTTCCTTCTCATGGGTTCTTTAACTGCTGCTCAGCTCTGTGGATGAATTAAAGATCCTTGAGCCCATCTCGGATGACTGCAAGGGTTTCACAAATCCAAGTGGGCATGGTGGGCTGGCAGCTGGCTCTGGTGTTGGGTGGCCATGGGCAGGGCTTTGCCCAGATGGGGCAGAGAGGAGCAGGGAGCATTTTACTGCCCTGGCAGCTGCAGTCAGGCAGTGGGGGAGGAGAGCTGAGAGGTAAAGCCAGAAACTGGTGCAAGTCCTTTGAGCTGAGAAAAACCACTTAGGCAGCAAATAGAATCATTCTCATGTGCCCACAGCTTCCCCCCGGCACAGCCCTGCCTCGTGCTGAGCTCTGGGTTCTTCCTCCTCCTCCTCCTCCTCCTCTCCAGGGCTGTTTGTGCCACTGGGTCGGGGTCAGCTGGTGGGGCAGAGCCCATGGGCAGCTCCAGGAGGGTGGGCACGGAGGGTGGGGGTGTTACTGCCCTGCAGGGGCACAGGGTGCCCTCAGCCCTGGAGCAGCAGATACAGCCAGAAATCCCTGCTGACACACCCTGGAAGTGCCAGCCTTTCTTCCCAGGCCCCCTTTCCTTGGGGAGGAAAGGTGAGGAACAGGCTGTGGCCATTCTTTCCTTCCCAAGCCCCCTTTGGGGAGGAGAAATGAAGAACCTGGCTGTGGCCATTCTTCCCTTGGGCTGCCCTGGAGGTGTTTTCTGCTGGGTTTCTTTTTTTTTTTTTTTTTTTTTTTGGTGGGTTTGTGCTGTTTGTCTTTGTGCTGTTTGTCCCTGGGCAGCTGGGGAAGGTTGATAACCCTGCCAGAGTTGGAAGGTGGAGCTGTGCTGACGCCGTTCCCAGCCGCCCTGAAGCTGCTCACAAATCCCATAAACTGATTATGGGTGTTAAGTCCCTGCTCAGTGACCTTTCTCCCTCTCACTGACAGCTTTTAACATGGTGCCCCTCCCCGGGGTGCTGGCGGGGGTTCAGGGGCAGCAGGGTGGGTTCGAGGGGGGCTGCTTGGCGTGCCAGCCCTGCCAGCCCCTTCCCAGGAGTTGCAGCACGGCCTCGGTGACTTGACACTGATTGGAAGTGGCTTGTTTTTGCTTCCCGACATGCAAACTGCTCGTGGGGTCCGAGCTGACTGTGCTCAGCCTTCCCCAGTGAAAAGCTGCTGGCGGGGTTGTCAGCTGGCCCCGCTCCTGTCGTGACTCCCAAAATCCCGGCTCCTGGCACGGCAGGGCAGAGCAGGGCAGGAGGCGGTGGTGGCTGTGGAGGGGTGGGATGATGGCGCTGGGCAGGCTGCCTCAGCTGGGGCCGGCAGCTCTGCCTGGGCTGGCTGAGCCAAGGGGGAGCTGATCCTGCGTGACAGGGAAAACCTGGGCACCCCTGAGGCACTGGGGGTGTTCCTGTGTGTTCCCATGTGTGTGTTCCCATGTGTTTCCATGTGTTCCCGTGTGTTTCCATGTGTTCCCGTGTGTTCCCATGTGTTCCCATGTTTCCATGTGTTTCCATGTGTTTCCATGTGTTTCTGTGTTCCCATCTGTTCCCATGTGTTTCCATATGTTCCCATATATTTCCATGTGTTCCCATGTGTGTTCCCATGTGTTCCCGTGTGTTCCCATGTATTTCCATGTATTTCCATGTTTCCATGTGTGTGTTCCCATATATTTCCATGTGTTCCTGTGTGTTTCCCTGTGTTTCCCTGTTTCCATGTGTTTCCATGTGTTCCCATGTGTTCCCATATATTTCCGTGTTCCCATGTGTTCCCATGTGTTTCCCTGTGTTCCCATATATTTCCATGTGTTCTCATGTATTCCTATGTGTTTCCATGTGTGTGTTCCCATGTATTTCCATGTGTTCCCATGTGTTCCCATGTGTTTCCCTGTGCTTCCCTGTTTCCATGTGTTCCCATGTATTTCTGTGTGTTCCCATGTGTGTTCCCATATATTTCCATATGTTTTCATGTGTTCCCATATATTTCCATGTGTTCTCATGTATTCCTATGTGTTTCCATGTGTGTGTTCCCATGTGTTCCCATATATTCCCATGTGTTCCCATGTGTTCCCATATATTTCCATGTGTGTTCCCATTTATTCCCATGTGTCTCCCTGTGCTCCCATGTGTTCATGGCCTCCCCAGGGTGGGGAGCAGGGGGAGGGCGCAGTTGCTCTGACACCAGCCCCATCCCGTGCCAAGATCCTGCAGGAATCTGCCTGTCCCTCCTTCCCGGAGCGTTCTGCTTTGTGTCCCCTGTGGGCAGTGCCGGGGGAGCTGCCTTGTCCCCGTCCCCTGTGAGGGAAATCCTGGCACCCCCTGCCCTGCTGCTCCCGGGGTTCAGGCTGTGAAAGCAGAACCAGAGCCCCTCTCCTCTCCTCTCCTCTCCTCTCCTCTCCTCTCCTCTCCTCTCCTCTCCTCTCCTCTCCTCTCCTCTCCTCTCCTCTCCTCTCCTCTCCTCTCCTCTCCTCTCCTCTCCTCTCCTCTCCTCTCCTCTCCTCTCCTCTCCTCTCCTCTCCTCTCCTCTCCTCTCCTCTCCTCTCCTCTCCTCTCCTCTCCTCTCCTCTCCTCTCCTCTCCTCTCCCTCTCCTCTCCTCTCCTCTCCTCTCCTCTCCTGGCAGGTTGCTGGGTGACAGATAAACACAGCAAAGGCAGAGCTGGGGGGGCTCGGTGCCCTTCACCCCTGCTGGAACCGGGGCACAGCTGTGCCCAGCAGAGCTCAGGTGGCACCAGGCACCCACCTGCCCCAATCTGGGACTCGCTGCTGACCCTCTGTGTGCTCCCTGCCCAGCCCAGGGGGCTGTGGAGGGTGAAGGTGGCTTTTTTCTCACCCCAGCCTTCATTTTGGCTGCTGGGGCAGCGCTGATGCTCCCTGGGGCTGGCCAGAGGGTCCCAGAGCTGAAACATCCCTATGGTGCCTCTCAAACACCCCACTCCTGCAGCTTCCTTCTGACCCTAGGATGAAGCATAAATTTAGGATACTGCAGCACGCAGGGCACAAAAACCTGTTTGGCTGTTCCTCAGCCTCCTCTGAGGCTTGCCTGGGGAGAGCTGGGGAGCCTGGGAGGCTCTGGCGTGTGTGTGGGGAGTAGTGGGACCATCACCCCCGTGCTGGCCGGGTCTCTGGTGGGTTATGGGAGAGGAAAGCAGCTCTGGGAGCAATCCTGCTGCTGGAAATAACTCCCCAGCTGCTGATGTTTGTTAACAGGGCCCAGCCGAGCTCCTGCAGGAATGTGAGGTACTCCCGGATCAGTGTCGCAAGGGGAGCTTTGTGGCATGGGAAGGAATCCCAAATGCCAGGATACACTTTCCAGGAAAGAAGTGTTTGTGCCCAAATCCCCTGTCTGGAAGGTCAGGGCAGCCTCCTCTGTGGCTCTCTGGCTGCTTTTATTTTTTTGCTGTGGTAACAGAGCTGGGGTTGGAGTCCTGTTCTGAGCCTTTCTGGGGGCTAAAGGCTGAGGCAGCTCCACAGCAGCTCTCTCACAGCTCTGCAGCTGCCCTGGAGCTCACTGCAGGGTGTGCCCTGCTCGGGACACCTGGAGAGGGTTCAGAAGGGCTGGCAAAGCCCAGAGCTCAGTCCTGCTCCCCCTGGATCCTCACCTTGGTGTGGGGAGCAGCAGGGAGCACCCCTGTGTGGGGACAGCTGCTGTGGAGGTGGCACGGGAGCTGGTGACAGCTCCCAGCATGCCCAGGTGTGGAGAATGAGCTAAAAGGCCAACGCGAGCTTCTAAGGGTAACCAATTGTAAAGTAGCACAAAACGCATAATTAAAGCTAAGAATTGTATAAAAGAAACTGGAAAATTTATTAAAATGGCTTACTTCGATCATATTGATCATGAAGTAGCGTCCCTTTTTCTTTTCGCACCCAGGGGAGTGGGAAAGCTGGGGATAGTTCACCTTGACCCTGCAGCTGTGTGCCAGCACCTCTGGGAAAAGCCCAGATTGTGCTAAACCTCACCAGGGATGATCCCAGGTGAACACAAAGCTCCTTGGGGTCACCCCTGGCCTGTGACAGCCCATGGAGCGTGTCCCAGCTGCTGAGGAACCTGTCAGATCCTTTATTTCCCCCATGGAAATGTTCTCTGCAGTGCTTTGGGTGCAGAGGGGCTTTGGAGGGGCAGCTGTGCCAGGCTGGAGCGGTGCTGGAGCTGCTGGAGGGATCCAAGAGATCCTGAAGGATCCAGGAGTGGTCTGGCAGCATGGGCAGAGCGTGGCAGGATCAGGTCAGGGCTTTCATCCTCTCAGGGTGTGCCAGGTGAGCTGAGGGTCTGCCTGCAGAACCCCTGGCTGCAGTTTGGGGTGCAGGCCTGTGTGGCTCTGTGTTTTTTGGGCTTTGGAATTTTGCTGCTAACTGTTGCACGCTGATTTCTCATAGGAACAAGTCCACATTCTCACAACACTCACTGCTTTTGTTGTTTTGTAAATATTTATGTGAGCCTCGACTCTTCTCAGCAATTTTCTCAAAACACCCTCCTTCACCTGTTGTTTACCAAAGGGGAAGAGAGGCAGTTCTTCTCAGACCAATCACTGCCTTTTTAGTGCTCTGTGTTATAAAAGTAGCAAAGACAAAATGTAGTAAAGCCTGGACTCTGTGTGTGTGTCCTTCATCGTCCTACTGTGACAAGCCTGTGGTGCTCTGCACATCAGTTTGAAGTGAGGGATTGGGAGCATTTCACATCTGCAGGACAGCACAGATTCCTGGGTCCCCACCACGCAACTGCAGGAATAACAGCGCTTCCCTTTCAGCTGGGGAAGGGAATAAGCTGCTCCTTCCTTCAGCTCCTGTCAGGAGGAGCGTGATAAATCCACAGCGTCTCGTCTGGCTCTGCCTGATAGCTGGGAGGTGTTGCTGATGGAAAGCCGAGCGTGGTGTGAAGCTTTTGGCTTCAAACGTGTGAGCTGCCAGCCCAGCTCCTCCAGGTGCAGCGTCAGCTCCCGCCGGGGTTGGGCAGGGACAGGAGGCTTTCCCAGGCTCGGCAGAGGGAAGGGAGGCTGCCAGCTCCGGGAGGCAGAGCTCTGGAGGCACAGATACGTCTCTGACTCGCCCGTGCTGTCAGATAAGCGCTTCTCCTCTCAACGTGCTCCCTGGGCACGGCCAACGCCTTCTCTACAAAGCTGCCGCGGAGCTGAGGCACCGCTGCTGACGTCAGCAGGATTGCAGCGGGGGAACATGTCTGCCTCTGTGCCCTGGGGAAGGGATGGTGTGGCCAGCAGGAGCAGGGAGGTCATTCTGCCCCTGGACTGGGCACTGGTGAGGCCACACCTGGAGTGCTGTGTCCAGTTTAGCTTAGGATGGACACTGAGTGCTGTGTCCAGCTCTGTCCCTCAGTTTAGGATGGACACTGAGTGCTGTGACCAGCTCTGTCCCTCAGTTTAGGATGGACACTGAGTGCTGTGTCCAGCTCTGTCCCTCAGTTTAGGATGGACACTGAGTGCTGTGACCAGCTCTGTCCCTCAGTTTAGGATGGACACTGAGTGCTGTGTCCAGCTCTGTCCCTCAGTTTAGGATGGACACTGAGTGCTGTGTCCAGCTCTGTCCCTCAGTTTAGGATGGACACTGAGTGCTGTGACCAGCTCTGTCCCTCAGTTTAGGATGGACACTGAGTGCTGTGTCCAGCTCTGTCCCTCAGTTTAGGATGGACACTCAGTGCTGTGTCCAGCTCTGGCCTCTCAGTTCAGGGTGGACGTTGAGACGCTTGAGCGCGTCCAGAGGAGGCAGCGAGGCTGGTGAGGGGCTGGGAACACAAACCCTGTGAGGAACGGCTGAGGGAGCTGGGCTTGTTCAGCCTGGAGAAAAGGAGACTCAGGGGTGCCCTCATCACTCTCCACAGCTCCCTGAAAGGTGCCTGTGCTCAGCTGGGCTTGGGCTCTTTCTCCAGGCAGCACTGACAGAACCAGAGGACACAGCCTCAAGCTGCACCAAGGGAAATATAGGTTGGATATTGGAAAAAGGTTTCCCCAGAAAGAGTGATAAAATACTGGAATGGTCTGCCCAGGGAGGTGGTGGAGTCACCATCCCTGGATGTGTTTAAGAAAAGCCTGGATGTGGCACTGGGTGCCAGGGTTTAGTTGAGGTGTTGGGGCTGGGTTGGACTCGATGATCTTGGAGGTCTCTTCCAACCCAGTGATTCTGTGATTCCTGCACTGCTGCCACCTGATCAGCTCAGAGCCCTGGCAGGAGAGGCCAGGCCCACCCTGTGCCCACCCTGTGCCCACCCTGTGCCTCTCTCCTGGTCCCTCCACTTGCCCTCAAGTCCCTGGGGTTGGCTGGAAATGTCCCCTGGCTGGTGGGCTTGAGGTTCTTCCCAGCAGTAAAAACTTTTAGGACAGTTTTTAAAACTCTCTGAGCTGTCTCCTCTGTCCCGAGTGACTCTGGAGCTGCCGGGCTTGGGCTCTTTTGTGCCACCCCCAAGCCGCCGGTTCCAGCTCCTTCATCCCACTTAGCCCAGATTTTCTTCTAAATAGGTCACTCGTTAATTGAGGGCAAGTACAAAGTTGCTCTGTTTCTCCTCGTTCTGCCAGGCTGGACAGACCCACTTGAGGAGCTGCCAGACCTGGGGCAAGGCTGGGTGCTGAAATCCTCGTGGGCTGTGGCAGCTCCAGGACTTGGGCTGCTGGATTGTGGAGCTGTGCAGGGCAGGCTGGGGCTGACTCTCTCCCTCCAAGGCCGTGTGAAAGCCCAGCCCTGGCTTGTTTGCAGGAGGAGAGGCCAGGAAAATTCTGGGCTGTGGCTGCTGGGAGGGAGGGAGGGAGGGAGGGAGCAGTCCTGGTGTGGTGGGATGGGTTTTTATCCTCTGTGGTGGAGGGGAACCAGCCCTGTGTGTGTTCCTGCCCTCAGGAACTGCTCAGGGTGCCAGCCCAGGTGCTGGGGAGGTGCAGACCCCAGCTAGGGCTCAGTGCTGGGGACAGGGGACAGTGTGAGCTCTGCTGTCCCTGCTCTCTGTGCAGACCCCAGCAAGGATTCAGTGCTGGGGACAGGGGACAGTGTGAGCTCTGCTGTCCCTGCTCTCTGTGCAGACCCCAGGGGTGCCCCTGCTGTAAGGGGATCCCTCAGGGCCCATCTCTGGAGTGTCCCAGGAATGGCTGGAGGTGGCACTCAGCTCCCTGCCCTGTGCAGCCTCCAGGGCTGGGCGTTTTATCTTGCCCTGCTCATTTCCATGCACACGAGTGTGGATGGAGGGAGCCAGCTGCAGCCTCTGGTTCCCAGGAACACGGAGCAAAGTCCAGCTGGGAGCACAGGCACAGCCAGCTGCTGTCCTCCTGCTGCCCAGGGAGGATCTGGGGGAGCAGGATGAGGCGTGGCACTGGGTGCCACCACCTTGGCCATGGCACCACTCTGCTCTGGATGGTCCTGTGCTGGTTCACCCTGTACAGGAGCTCGTCCCCAGCCCCGGGGTGGGATTAATGCAACCTCAGGACCCAGTGGAAGGACTTGGGCTGCTCCCCCAGGGCAGGAGGAGATAAGGCCGGGGCCAGGTCCGTGGTGGAGCTGTGCCTTGAGTCAATATTGGCTGATGACAGCCCGTGGGCCCTCAGCTGTGCTCTTCTGAGCCCAGCTGTGCCTCAGCTGTGCCCCTCCCAAGGCAGGGCCAGCCCCAGCAGGATCCAAACCCATCCCCACGCCGGGCCCCGGTGGCTGAGGGAAGGAGGGGAACACGGTGGGAAAGCGCCCTGTGCTTCCCTGGCAGGTTCTGCTTCCCAGGGAGCGGGGCTGGCTGGGCAGGTTTGGGGCTGGGAGCTGCTGATGGAGGGCTTTGGGATCGGGGTGAGCGGGCAGGGCTGTGCCTCCCCCGGGCTGGGCTGGGCACGGCTCTGGGCACCCCAGGGCTGTGCTGGGGGCTCCCCCTGCCTCCCCTCCTGCTGGGTAATGGGGCTGCTGAGGGGGTGCTGGCAGTGCCCAAACCCCGCTGCTGTGCTCAGCCAGGCCGGGTTTGGCACCGGTTTGGCACCGCAGGCGTTGGGGCGTGCCAGGCAGGCCCGGCCGGGACACGACCTGCTCTGCTGACTCAGCAGGGCAGGGGTGCCAGCCCGGGCTGGGTGGCTGCGGGTGCTGGGCAGGCTGAGCCTCTGGGCAAGGACAGCCCTGCCAGGCTGCTCCCCGCTCCTGGGGGCCATGGCTGCCCCCTTCCTCTCCTCCTGCAGCTTTCCACACCCATCCCATCCCATCCCATCCCATCCCATCCCATCCCATCCCATCCCATCCCATCCCATCCCATCCCATCCCATCCCATCCCATCCCATCCCATCCCATCCCATTCCATCCCTGCAGGGCTGGCTCTGAGCTCAGTTCCTGAGCTGTTCCCTGGGGTGCTGTGGGACCCTCAGGGCCTGAATCCCACCATGCTTGGATGGAGCTGCCTGAGCCCCATTCCCACATTTCCAGCAGAGCTCAGGAGGGCAGGGCTGGGTGTGATGGCCCCTGGAGGGGCTGTGGGGAGCGGGGAGGAGCAGGGACCCTCGGGAATGCCATGGGGATGCAGATGGGCCCTGTGTGTGTCTGTGTCTCTGTGTGTCTGTGTGTGTGTGTGTGTTTTCCTGCTGATCCCATAGAAAACCCACATTTGCAAAATCCCCTAATCCAGGAGCCTTTCCCCAGCCCAGGGGTGCCCTGTCCCCAATCTGGGGTGCTCCCAAACCCCTCTGAGCCCAGCTCTGTGACACCCACAATGCCCAGGGTACTCAGAGCTGGCACCTGGGCACGGCCACGCCATCCTGGGAGCCCAGAGAAAGGGATGAGCTGCCCTGCTGTGTGACACAGGGGTGCCAGTGCCACACCAAGGCTGCCACAGCAGCCCCTGAGTTAAAACCCCTGTGGGCCGTGGCAGGGGGGCACTGCCAGCCCCCCTGAGCCCGGGGCAGGGCAGGACACAGGGATTATTTTTAAGCCGATTGCTGCTGCCCGGTGACGAAGTGCTGAGGTACTCGGCTGTGGGCTGTGGGTCACGGGGGGGGGCTGGAACTGCCCCCCCTGAGGCAGGGGGAGGTTTTACCCTCCCTGATCCCTTTGGGTTTGTCAAACACCGCCCTGAGGGTCTCCAGGAATGAGGGGAGCCATCCTCATCCTCTGCCCCGACACCCAGAGCGTCCTGCCCATCCCCACAGGGACAAACCTCCCTGCCTGGCACAGGGGTGGCTGTGGGCTCTCAGGGACATTTTTTACTAATGATGCCTCAGCTTTTATATTTTCAGATTCTGGGCTCCCTAGGGATGAAGCCTCGTATTAGGAACTGTACTGAGCTCCCTCTATGGAGCAGTGAGAAAAAACAAATCCATTCCTGCTGGAAGACCAAGGACAACTTTCAGCCCAAGAACACAAACAACGATGGACTGAGGGGTGGAACAAGGATGGGACCTCATGGCCTGGGGCTGGAATTGGACAGTTGGACCCAAAAATGCAAATAGACCTAAACTTATAAAATGGCAAAATCTCGTGACTGCGGGGCCATTTTTGCCACCACTTTCAGCTCACCCTGGGTGCAGCCTCGGTCAGGCTTCTGTAATGCCCAGGGTGGATCCTGGAGACCTTTTAATAAATCCTGATTTTATTCTCTAGTTTTGCCTCGCCTCTGTTTCAGGTCAGCCTTCCCAAGGCAACACTAAGAGATATTTTTTCCTAAGAGATAAAGGTTTGGAGGGATGTGGCTCACAGGAGATGGAGAGAGGGCAGGGAAGCACAAGCAGGCAGAGCTGGGGACAGGTTTGGGCTGGGTTGGACTCGATGATCTTGAAGGTCTCTTCCAACCTAGAAATTGTGAGTGATTCAGAGGATTTATGGCTGCTGAATTTCTGCAAAATTGGGGGTGGCTTGGGAGCACCGAAGGCTTTCAGGCACGTGGGTGCCACACCAGCACCCACCACCCTTTATTAAAATCCCAGAGTTTCACTGCAGAGGCATTGCCAGGCAGCCCTGAGTGTGGAGCCAGCCCAGGACGTTTATAAGGGACAAAAACTGCCCAAAAAAGGGAGCGTGGCAGCTTGGCCTCCCCTCCTGGTGCTTTGCAGAGCGCAGGGAACACTCGGAGCTCATCCTGCCGGGAGCAGGGAGGCCAAGAACGAACCGGGGGAGCTCTGCCCCTGCTGCTCCCTGCGTGCCCGGGGCGGTGCCAGCGGCCGCTGCTGCTCCCAGGTGGTGCCGGTTTTGCCGGCTGAGTCAGGACAACTCCCTTCCCTTCCTTTCCTTTCCTTTCTCTCCCCGGCATGGGCTGCCTGCTCCTGGGCCAGCTGGGGAGGATCAGCATTCCCCAGCCATGCTGTGCAGGGAAACTGAGGCAGGCAGCCTGTGATGGGTGCCAGGGTGGCATCGTGCCCGGGGCATCCTCAGCCACACCGCCCTGGGGTGGAGCAGAGCCCTGCTGGGTTCTGGAGGCTGTGCGTGCCTCAGTTTCCCTGGCTGTGTCAGCATTCCTGGAGCTGGGGAAAATCCCTGTGCTTGGATGCGCCTGGAAATTTCCAAGGGCAGCGCCTGGCTGGGAGCTGAACCCCAGCCCTGCTTTGTGACTGGAACCAGACTGGAACAGCCCTGCAGAGGCTGGGGCAGCTGGGTCACAAGCAAGCTCTGGGCAATCAGGAATTCTCCAATTAAAGAGTTTTTTTCTGGCCAGAAATTGCTGATATTGTCCAAACCTAAATCTCTCTCAGGGACAGGGTAAACCTCGATGAATTTTCTAGCTGAAAAAATAAAGGGGGGAAAGAAAGAAGGAAACAATGAAAGCTCTCTGGGCTGGCATTTCCTGAAGTAAGTGCCATATTTTTTTAATTTGGGTGTGTGAGAGCCGTGGCTTTCCCTCCTGCCCCGGCATGTCCTGCGAGCCCCTAACAACAAAATCAAAACAAATGCTTGGAAAGTGTTGAAACAGAGTGGTTGGAGCCACGGCAAACCCACAGCGCTGTCACGGGGAGGAGCGGGGTTGGATTTTGGATTTCCACTTCCAGAGAGCTTTTGTGATTTCCACTTTTCCTCCTCGTGTGGGGCAGGAAGGATTTTCCCTATCACTGCCTTTCCTTGGCTGGGGTTGGGGTGTTCTCCTGGGGTCCTTGCCCATCCCAGGCACCCCAAACCTCGCTGTGTGAGGTTCCAGGTCCTGCATGGGGCGTGTAGGGGGTGCTGGCCCCATGTCACTGTCCCCCCAGTCTGGGGACAGATCTGCTGCCACCAGGGGTGGGGGAACCCCTGTGGGGCACCTGGGGGGCTCCAAGCTGGGAACTGGGGAGTGTGGGATGGACTGGGATGGGATGGGAGGGGATGGGATCAGTGGGATGGGATGGACTGGGATAGGATGGGGATGACATGAGAGGGGAGGGGATGGGAGCAGTGGGATGGGATCAGTGGGACGGGATGGGAGGGGATGAGTGGGATGGGATGGGATGGGATGGGATGGGATGGGATGGGATGGGATGGGATGGGATGGGATGGGATGGGATGGGATGGGATGGGATGGGATGGGATGGGATGGGATGGGATGGCCCTGCCTGCTCCCATCGACACAGCAGTGCCACCTGCCGGCCCGCCCAGCCTGCTGCCCGCACCTGCCTGCTGTGCCAGGGCAGGCTCAGCTTGGACAGCAGCAGGAATTTCCCCATGGAAAGGGTGCTCAGGAATGGGAACTGCCCAGGGAGGTTTGGATCCCCACCCCTGGAGTGTCCCAGGAAGGGCTGGAGGTGGCACTCAGTGCTCTGGGCTGGGGACAAAGCGGGGGCCGGGCAGAGCTTGGATTCCATGGGCTGGGAGGGCTTTTCCAAGCTCAATGGCTCTGGGATTCTTCTGTCTCTGTGCAGCGCCTGCCCACGGCCACCATGGTGCAGGCAGGGCTGGGTGCAGGCAGGGCTGGGCAGGGCTGGGTGCAGGCAGAGCTGGGTGCAGGCAGGGATCAGTGCAGGGTGCCCAGGGGGTTGCAGTGACAGCCCCCAGCCCATTCCCAGCTGCTGCCTGGGATGCTCTCAGTGCCCCACAGGATCACACATCAATGTCCCATCTGCAGGAGCTCAGCAGGGCTGGGAATGAGGTGACATGGTGGGGGACAGCAGCTCCCAGGGCTGTGCTCTGCTGTGGTTCCTGTCCCTCCTTTCTGCCCCACACTGTGCTGGCACCACCCCTCAGCTCCCACCCTGCTCCCAGCCCCAAAGCACGGCCAGGACAGAGTCACTGGGGAGTGGAGACCTTTATTGAGCCTGGGTGACAGGGCAGGAGCAGCGTGAGGCCACCTGGCCATGAGCCACCTCCCCTGGCAGCGATGGTGACCCACAGGGACATCCATCCCCCCGTGTGGGGTGTCCAGGGGCTCCCCCTCCCTCTCCCAGCCCTCCCCATGGCCCTGTACCTCCATTCCCGGCTCCTCCGCTGCCTGTGGCTCCCTCGGGATGGGCTGCCGAGCCGTGACCCCAAGAACAGTATTTCCAGGAATCCCCAACCTAGTGCCTAAGGGATTCCTGGGAAAACTGGACCCTGAGGACACGGCACCCCAGGCTCCGTGCCAGCCCCGCGTGTCCTCACGGCTGTCCAGGCTCCGTGTGTGGCTGATGGGGGAAAGCCACCACCGTGTCCCTGCTGTGCCCCCACCCCTCCCATCTCAGTGGGACCCCTCCCACTGGTGCCCAGCGCCGGGCTGGGGGTCCTGAGAAGGCACAGGGGTCCCTCTGCTGCAAGGAAAAACCTCCCCAGCCTCCTCTCCCTCCTTGGGAGCTTTGGGATGAGCCCTTTTGCTGCAGCCAGGGCTGAGCTCTCCTCGTGTCACCTGTCCAGGTGGGGGGTCCCCAGGGTGCGCAGTTCCTCCCTTCCCGAGCTACAGTGCTTCATCTCAGACTCCCAATTGACCAGAGATGCAGCACTGCACCTTGGGCTGGGGGACAGGGACGTGTCCGTGCTCCCCCTCGCTGCTCGTGGGTGGGGACATGGCCAGGCTGTGTCTGGGTGCTGGCAAAGAGGTGTCCCCAAAGCTGTGTTCCCTTGTCCCCAGAGTGATGGCAGGACAGGCCTGGGCTGGGTGGCTCAGCCTGGTCCCAGCTCTGCAGGGACAAGGACAGGGACAGGGACATGGATAGGGACATGGACAGGGACATGGATAGGGACATGGACAGGGACAGGGGGCAGGTACGTGGTGGGGCTGCCTCTGAATCCCAAATGTGTCTCCCCAGAGAGCTGGTGCAGAGCTGGGCAGGAGGGTGAGGGTGATGAGGGGTGAACAGGACAGTGTGGGGCTGTGGTGCCACACAGCACAACCCTCCCTGCCCCTGCCCCACCCTGGGGATGAGGAGTGTGTGAAACTCCTGCTGTCCCTCCCCACCCTTGTCCCCGTCCCCAGGACAGCCTGCAGCTGGCCAGCACCTCGGCTTCCCAAACCCAAACCTTGGCCTGATCCGTTCCCAGGCTGGCAGAGCCCAGCCCAGCCCTTCCCACGGCCAAGAGCCAGGAGCTGTGGGACAGAAGCTCCCTGGCTCTCCTCCCTTGGGTCTGGAAGGCTTCAGCCCACCTGGCCTGGAGAGGGAAGATCCGGGGGGAAGCAGGAGGCGAGGGAGGATGGAGGGAGCGGCCGAGCCCAAAAATATCTTTCTCAGGCGAACACTAACATCCTGAGCAGGGCTGAAGCTGATAAACAGACCATCTATCACTGCCCCAGCAGCCCCAGCAGCCTGATGAGAAGCAGATGCTGCATCTCTGCTGTGAGCCCCTGCATCCGGCCCGGCCCCCCCGGCCACGCGCACCCAGCTGGGACCCGGGGCAGGAACCACCCTGTGCTGGGGCTGGGCTCCCCCCGCTGCTGCCCCTTGTTCTTTGGGGGCAAAGAGTGGGGGAAAGAGCCCTGTGGAGCCCCAAGATTGCAGCATCAACTGCTCAGAAACGAGGGTTGGAGCAGCCTTGGCCAGCACGGGGTTGTCTCTGTACCGGCCACGTCCAGGCCAGCCCTGAGCCCTGGCCAAGTGTGACAACAGCCACGGGCACCCAGCAGCAGGGGAGGTGCTGCAGGGACCCTGCTGCCTTTGCAGGGCCTCTGCCTGGTCCCCTGCACATCCTCAGGTAGAAGCTGCTGTGCATTCTGCAGGAGGGATGTGAGGTACTGCAGAGTGTGCTGGGATCCGTGTACTGGGATCCAGCCCCTGGGATCCATGTATGGGGATCCATCCTCTGGGATCCCTCCTGTGGGATCCAGCCCCTGGGAGCCAGTCCCTGGGATCTGTCTACTGGGAGCCAGTCCCTGGGATCCATCCCCTGGGCTCCATCCCCTGGAATCCATCCCCTGGGCTCCATCCCCTGGAATCCATCCCCTAGGATCCATCCCCTGGAATCCATCCCCTGGAATCCATCCCATGGGATCCATCCCCTGGGCTCCATCCCATGGGATCCATCCCCTGGAATCCATCCCATGGGATCCATCCCCTTGTCTCCAGCCCCCTTTGCATGACTGGCAGGGGCAAACAAGCCCCTGGCCTGTCCCTGCCTGTGCCCAGGAAAGGGCCCGCAGTGGTGGCCGTGGTGGAACATCAGCTCTGCCTGTCTCTCTTGGCGGCCATCTTGGGGGCTGCACCATCCTCTCATCCCAGCTTCAAAACCCCGGGGGCAGCCACAGCTGAGCCTGTAAAACACAGAGGATGGGAGTCAGCAGAGCGATGAAGGGCTGAGTGTGGAGCCAGAGGCTCTTGGGTCCTGTCCTGGGCAGCTGCTGTGGGGCCCCTTTGGGTGCCTAGCCCCTCTTAGGCCTGAGGACAGCAATGCCAACAGCTCTGTGCACATAACAAACCCCACAACAGTCACACAAAATCCTCCCTTTGCTGCTCAAAGCCCTGTGTGCCCAAAGTCCTGAGGTGTGGGACACGTCTCCTCTCCTACGGGTGACTTCCAGGCCCCCCAGTCCCTTGCACTGGGCCTGGGGATGGCCCTGTCCTCCCCCTGCCACCATCCCCTGGTGGGAAAGGACAGGACAAAGCCTCGTCTGCCCCCGTGGTGCAGGGCTGGGAGAGCTCAGCTGCCGTCCCCGGGGAGGTGCTGGCGGGGGAAGAAACGCCGAGAAAGTCTGGAGGAATGCGCATCCCGCCGGGATGGAGGCAAAACATCTGCACAGCTCACCCAGCCCTGCCCGAGAGAGGCTCCCAGGGCAGACTGACACCCCAACCCTGCCTTCAGCATCCCCAAAAACGGGGCAAAACCCCAGCACTGCGGGCCTGCCTTGACTCTGCTCGCGGTTTTCTCCCAAATTGCCAAGGAGACACGACTGCCACCAGCACGACACTGTCACCACCCTCACACTGCTGCTGGGCCACCTCTGAGTGGGGGACACCAGTGTCCCCTGAGCCAGCAGAGCCACAGCCTCAGGCTGCTCATCACACTCGAGCGGGTGCGAGCGCGCCACATGGGTTCAGAAGGATCTGGAATGACAAATGGCTGGATCACAGTCCTGCCAGCACTGGGGATCCACCAGCCACTGCCACATCCCCACATTCATGAGGGCACAGCCAGGACTGTCCCCTGGCACCTTCCATGGGCACAGCAGCTCTGCTGGCACCACCTGTGCCCCTACCCGCCGCTCACCTCCAGCCTCGCCTGTCCCCAGCCGTGTCCCTGAGTGTCCCCTGCTGCTCCTGGTGATGCCAGAGGAGGAAGAGGAGTGGGCGAGTCCTCCGAGAGCTCCGTGGCCACCCTGAGCTGCTCGCGGCAGCGCTGGGCTGAGTCAGAGCTCGGCCCTCCCCGCGGTTACAACACAGCGCCCTTTCCCCTCTCCAGGCAGGCCTCTGCTGCAGGAAATGTCCTTTTTTAATAGCACTTGGGATTTGTTCCTCCTTGAAATTCCCCAGCCCTGCGAGGCCAGGCTGGGGCTCCTCAGGGATGCCTGAGCCCCCCGGCCAGGAGGGTTCTGCTGTGAGCAGCTCTCTGGAGGGTGGAAGGCACTGGGTGATGCTCCATCCCATTCAGGCGCCCTTTCCCCTCCTCCTGGCCCCCCAAATCCTGATCTCCATCAGAACCCCACCCCTGGCCCAGACAATCCATCAGCTTCCCAAACAGCCCTGATGCCACCACCAATGCAGCACAAGGGAAATCTTGCCCAAGAACCCCCTCACGTTCCCCTCCTGGGTGCTGAGGACTGGGATCATGTAGGAGAACCTGCCCTTGGCTGGAAGGACTCACTCAACTCCAAAAATTCAAGGGGCTGACCCTAGGGCAGCTCCTGCAGGGTGCCTGCAGGCAGCAATCACACGGGGATGCTGCTCCCTGGCACTCTGCAGCATGAGCTGGTGGCAGCACAGCTCCAGAGCTCCTTCCCACCAGGCCTTTCCAGCTCTCCCAGCATCTCCATCCCGTCCCCCACAGACCACGGTGGCCTCTGCAGAGGAGAGGTTCCTCCTCTCTCCCTTCCTCCCTCCCTCCCTCGCCAGCGCTGGTATTAAATCAAAGGTTTATGAGAAAATTGAGGGGCCAGGGGAGATCCTAATCTGGTCACAGGCTGATTAACCCCGAGTTCAGGCTGAGGTCCTGATGCTTGGCTATAAATAGCTCTGCCTTCCCTTTCCCATCCTCCTGCCGGGGCTGCGTGCCTGGCCTTTTATGGTCAAAAAGGCAGATTTGGAGCCCGAGCGGCCCCCATCTCCCCCCATCTCCCTTGCTGGGGACGAGCCAAGGGGGCCCAGGGGGATGCTGCTCTGGCTTGCTGGGCTTTGCTGGGATGAATTATAATGCCAAGAACAAAGGAGCAGGTTTGGGGGGCTGCGAGCAGGGGATGGGTGCAGAGGGGAGAGCGCGTCTGGTTTGCGGGGCCGGAGCGAGGGAGAAATCGCCGTATTTGGTGTTTGTGCGGCACTGGGGTCCTGCACACTCTGCTCTGCTGGTGGTGGCATGGATGGCTGGAGGGAGACAGGGATGAACGAGGCCTCTGTCACCGCATTGTCACCTCAGGGAAGGGCGCTGACCCCCCTGTCCCTGCCTGGCCACCGTTGTGCCCGGTTCTGCCATACAGAACCCACTGGTGCCAGACTGTGCTGAGGGGCTGAGACCCTCCAGCCACAGATCCTGGCGTGGGGGTGAGGAGTCTCCACAAGGGGAGGAGCAGCAGAACTCATGGCTGGAAGAAACTACGGAAGAGCCAAAGCACACAGGAGCCTGGCCACTGCCATTCCCATGGCCTCAGCTCTTCCCTGCTGCTGCCAGCCCTCAGATCACCATCTCCACATCCCCGGCTGCCTTCCTGCCCTCAGAGCTGCTCCCCATCCCCAGCCCCGTGCCCTGGAAGGTGTTTTGGGGCACGGGGATGCCACTGGGGCCAGGGCTGGCCTTGGGGCACACAGAGCGTGGGAGCCCAGCCCGGCACCAGCCTTCCCACTTTGTTTACACGTCACATTCCCGGCCTGCAGGAAGTGGTGCAGGGGTGAAGTCCCAGAGGGGACAGGGCAGCACGTCACCGGCCTCCAGCCCGCTCTGGGAAGGGCTGGTGGGAACCCAGAGCGCTGCAGGGAGAGCTCCCCATGGATGCTGTTCCCAAGCAGTGAGGGGAGGCTGCTCCAGCACCCTCCTGGCTCCCGAGCTCTGCTCCTCACCCCACTCTTGCAGGGCTCCTGATGGGGCTGCAGGAGCTCCCCAGAACTTGGAGCTGGAGCAGACAGGGAGCTGCTTTCCCGGGCAGAGGCACAGCCATGGTGTGCTCCTTAAACTGCCACAACTTTGGCTGCTTCTCTAAATTCTGTCACCTTATCTCTGCAGGTTGTAATTGACATCCCCCCATAGACCCCCAGCTTTCCCAGCCCTGCTTGCTGCCCAGCCATCTAAACAACAAAAGACAATAAAATAAAATGTCCTAAATGGCTGAAGTTCCCAGCACTTGGGAGAGGAGATATAGGAAAATCAGGGAGCACAAAAGTGGTATAACAGGCATTGTTCCCCTGCAGAGCCTCCAGCAGAAATTGTGGGGCTGGAGGTGGGGAAGAATCAAAATGAAATTTAAAAAATAAGGTGGGAAAGGGAGAGGGAAAAAACCACAAATCTGCAGTGAGGGATCCCAGTTAAAAAGGCCAAGGCGGGAGAGAGACACCGTCCCAAGTACCAGTGGCCACTGAGCTGGTCCCACAGCAAGACCAGGGCGACCATGGAGAATCTGCCCCACATGTGGCACATCAGACCCCACAGCCCCATCCCCAGGCCCTGGCTGCTGCTATTCCTCGTGCACGGGGAGCTGCTCACCCTGCAGAGTTCAGCCCAGGGAGAGGCAGTGCTGCCCATGGGCCTGTGCTGCCACCAAGGCAGGGGTGTCCCTGGAGAGTGGGGACACCTGCTCAGGGCAAAAACAACAGCACCAGCCAGCCCCCACGGATCCTGCTTGCTCAGAGTGCCCCCAGCACTGCCAGCACATCCCAGTCCCTGCCACCACACCCTGGCACTGTCACAGCCCATCCCCACATGGACCCAGGCAGGGCCGAGCCCTGAGACCCACTGGGGAGGTGGCACTGGTGCCCTGCAGGGCTGGCAGAGCCCTGGGCAGCCCCCCAGGACCCCCAGCAGCTGCAGCACTGCACACACCACATTTCAGTGATGGTAGGACAGGGACAATGCTGCTGCTCAGAAGCTGCTACCTGGCTGTGTCACCTCAAGCAAAGCCTGGGCAGGGTGACACATCTGTCACCTCCCCAGCTGACAGCCATGCATGCTGTGCACCCGGTGGGGGCACAGGGCTGGCCCATGGGCCTGCCAGCCCTCCGGAGCCCCCGTCCCCATGGACAGCAGGACCATCCCCAGCTTGTCCACCAGCACAGAGCAGCTTCAGCCCTCACCTCACCCGGCAGCCGTAGCCCAGGCTCTGCATGGAGTCACCTCCAGCCCCTGAACTTTGTCTCCATGACCATGCCAGCGTCTGTCCCTAAGCCAGAGATATGGGGCACCCCAAGGGCTGGGGGAGCACCAGCACCTCCCAGCCAGTGACCCCTTTGGTGGCTACGAGAGGAGGAGGAAGAGGGGACCCTACTCCCCTGTGCCCTCCCAGTGCCCGGCTGGTGAGCACACACTGCCCAGTTCCCCCAGTATCCCCAGAGCAGGCAGGCAGCACATTCACAGCCCCCAGACATGGAGACAGGGCTGAGATGAGCCCTGTGAACACACACAGTCCCGGGCAGGCAAGGGGGTTTGGGATTCAGGAGCAGAGAACACCCCCAGCACCCACCGGCCCTCAGCCACAGGATGTGAGCTGGGCTTCACCCGCCCCGGCTGCAGCCCTCCCCTGTGCAGGATCTGCTCCCATCGCCTCCTCTGCGCTCCCAGCCAAGGTCAGGGCATGGTGAAACAGCCCCAGAGCTCAGATTTCAGCTCCTGCCTCATTGCTGAGCTGTCGCTGCCTCTGCCCAGGCTCAGGTGTTGGGGCTGCCCTGGGGACAGCCAGGTCCCCAGCCTGGCACAGCCCCTGCACTGCCCGTGCTCCTGTCTGTGCCACAACACTGCCAGCAGCCTGCCATGGCATGGCACAGCACCACCATGGCATGGCACAGCACAGCACCCGCCATGGCACAGCACAGCACCCGCCATGGCACAGCACAGCACCTGCCATGGCATGGCACAGCACCCGCCATGGCACAGCACAGCACCCACCACAGTATGGCACAGCACCCGCCACAGTATTGCACAGCACCCACCGTGGCATGGCACAGCACTCACCATGGCATGGGACAGCACCCTCCACCGCCAGAGCTGTCACTGACCAGGCGACAGCAATGCCATGGCCAGAGCTGTCATTGACCAGGAGGCACAAGTGCCACAGCCAGAGCTGCAGAGCTGTCACTGACCAGGAGACAGCAGTGCCACTTTTGGAGCTGTCACTGACCAGGAGACAGCGGTGCCACAGCCAGAGCTGTCACTGACCAGGAGGCAACAATGCCATGGCCAGAGCTGTCACTGACCAGGAGACAGCAATGCCACTTTTGGAGCTCTCACTGACTGGGTGACAGCGGTGCCACATCTGGAGCTGTCACTGACCAGGAGACAGCGGTGCCACAGCCAGAGTTGTCACTGACCAGGCGGCAGTGGAGCCATGGGCTGAGGGAGAAGCTCCCCGGGAGCCACTGCAGGATGATCCAGCAGGCACCGAGCACTGCTCTTCCCACTTAGCCCCGGGAGAGGAGCAGGATGCTGGGGATGAGCATGGCTGGTTACCCGGGCTCTGCGGAGGAACAAGCCTAGGAAAAGCTGGATCAGGGACAAGGGTAGTTCTTGGACAGAAAAGGAGACCAAGAGGAAAAAAAGGGTCCTTAATCATCTGCAGACTCTGTCTTGACAAATGTGGAGGGAAATGCCACTCTATCCAGCAGCCACCCAGAGCTGCAGCCTGTCTAGACACAGCCTTTCCCAAATTCCTGCTGATAACTGCTTGGGAAATCTTTGGCGAGGCGTCTGCCTGTGTTTGTTGGAAGTTTTCTCTCCCACCGGCTGGCGGTGGGGAGGTGATTCCATTGTCCTTTGGAGGCTCCCTGGATGGTGCATGGGGTCTGGGGAGCCAGGCTGGGCACAGGCAGGATTTCCCTGTGCCAGGGACATCGCCACTGGGATGGGGACACAGCTCATGTCCCACCAGTGGCTCCCCAATCCCATGAGCAGCATCCCAGTGCCAGGATGCTGCAACTTCCCCAGGAGCAGCCAGCAACAGCAGGAAGCTCCTGAGGAACAGCAGAGTGGGGACAGACCAGGACTGTGGTGGCCACAGCTGCCCTGAGATGTACTGTCACTGTCACTGTCACTGTCCCTGTCCCATTGCAGAGGGACACAGAGCCCATACAGAACCTGCACCCCCATGGATGTCACTGTGCCCTGGCTGGACCCCCTGTCCTTGTGCTGGACCCAAACAACACCTGGCAGTTGTCCCTGCAGAGGAAGGAGGTGGGAGGACATGGCACCTTGCTGCCACCGGGCACAGTGTCCCCAGGTGACCCACTGGGAGGGGACAGCCACTGCCGGTGCCTTGGGAGCAGAGCAAGAGCGCAGAGCCAGCCACAAACCCCACAGAGGCAGCCCTGAGGGACGAGGCAGCACCCGGGGAGCCTTTGCAAGGCCATCAGCCCTGCTGGCCGTCACCTGGTGCCCTCCCTGTGCCCTCCCCTGCAGCCAGGACAGGGCTCAGCTGCTGACCCCACAGGGTCACACACTGTGCAGCCACCACTGCAGCTCCGGGGGTTTGAAGGTGCAGCCACCATTCCCCAGGACAGCGATGGAGCCGGGGAAGTGCCCCCGGCTGGGATAATGCCCGTGGGGCCGGCTGGGGCCATTCCCGGAGGATAGAGAGAGGCAGGGCACGGGCTGGGTGTCCCTGGAGTCCCAAAAGCCGCGGGCAGCAGGATGCTCCCTGTCGGTGTGAGTGCGCTGGAACAGCGGCTCCAGCACCCTGCAAACCTCGGGCACTGAGCCCCAGCCCCATCCCCTCTCCAGCTCGTTTTTCCCAAAAGTGGCAGCAGCACAGGCGGCTGGAGGAGCCAAGCAGGGGTTCCCATGTCCCCGCTGTGTGAGCAGCCCACCCGCCCGGGCTCACCTCCAGCTTCCCGGTTTTTCCATCCCATATATCCACACAGCAGAAAGCAATTCCTCCCCTGTCCCCACATCTGAAAAGCTGGGCCAGCTCCACCAAGCCCAGCAGCAGGATGGAGCTGTAGGGACAGATTTTGGGGAACCCCTTTGTCCATGATCCCCAAACCCTGAGGAGGCTTCGGCCACTCAATGCCCGGCACATTTCCCTGCTCGTGGCTGTGCCCCACTCACCTCCCAGGGCACAACCCCAAAGCTGCTGGGCTGAGCATCCCGGGCTGGGCTGGAGGAGTTGAGTTTCCCACACAACAGGCATGGACAGCGGGCACAGCCGGAGCTCCCGCACCACCACAGAGCCCTGGCACCAACCTCCCCACAGCCACCCGAGCCCCCTCCCACTCCCTCCATCCGCGCCCCCCTACCTGCCACCCCACAGCTGCCCTGGGGCACCGTGGGGACACGGCCACGTGCCTGCCACCTCCTCCCGGCACATCACAACCCGCCACTGGCACCCACGCCACGCCGGGCCGGCCTTTTTGAAGCGGCCGAGCACGGGAGCCTCGCCTGGATGCAGAACTCCTGAGAAGCTGGAAAACCCTTTTTCTTTTTACCTTATATGAGCTGTCGGGGGAGGCCAGGCCGTGGCGGGCAGCGCTGTCAGGGGTGCCGTGGGGATCCATTGGCTGGGGGGCCGTCACGTGGGGCCCGCGCCGCCACTGCCGCCCGCGAGGCCCAGTGTTGCTTTTACCCCCTAAGGAAGGGCCGCTTGACAATTTTCATATTTCTTCTAAATTTGGAGATTTCAGACAATGCTGGGAGGCTTGGCTCGGCCTGCCAGAGGCCCATGTGGAAGTCATTAAGGCGGAGAGGGGGAGAGGAGGGAAGGAGGGTTGGGGGAAGCGAGGGGGAGGAGAGCGGCCGGGGCTGCCAGCGACGCGCCTGGGAACCCGGGGCCATCCCGGCCAGAGAAAGTTGTTTGGAATAACTCACTTCCTCCCGGCACCGTGCACGGAACAGGGGGACACACATCCCACGGCCCGTGGGGAGGGGGTCCAGCGGGGCTGGATGGCCGCGGGGAGCCGGGGCGGTGCCGACCAGCTGGGGAAGCGGAGATGCTCCCTGGCCTGGCTGTGAGGGTGACTGCCATGACTTTGAAAAGCTCCATCTGCCCTGGGAAATAAAACAATTGCAGCAGGCCTGGGGCTCTGCTGGGAGGTCCCTGAGTGTACCCATGGGGTGTGGGGCTGGCTGTGGGTGGTGGGCCTTTCCTGGGTTCCAGGGGTACAGGGAGGCTGTGTGGGGGCTCCACCAGTGGGCCTGGCCCCGTGAGCACTGTGAGGCCTCCAGCCCACACCGGGGCCCTGCAGTGAGCAGCAGCTGGGGCAGGGAACACCCGGCACCGAGCACCTTCATCCTCTGCTCCATCAGCCCCTGGCGTGGCAAGGAAGGAGTTTGTCCCTGCTCCGGACATCCCTGCTCTGCCTGGCTGACACAGGGCTGTGCTGGGCAGGGAATCTGCACGGAGCTCAGCTCTGGAGCAGCAGGAACAGCCTCTGCTGCATTAAATAACTGAAGGAGAGCACAGGGAGCACTGCCAGCTTTAACTCTGGCTTTCCAAGGTGGTGACATTCCCTGAGGGGAGCACAGAGAGGGGTTCTGGGCGCTCATGTCCATCAGAGGGTCCTGGCCTGTGGGAAGGACGCTGATCCTGAGCCCTGCACAGGCACAGTGGCTGCTGTAACCTCGGTGGGGACAAATGTGGAGTGTGACTCTGGCAGGCAGGACTTCCACCAGAAACACATCCCAGAGAGGGCTCCTCCATCCTCAGACCCCTGAGCCTGTTGGGATAGCCCCAAAGCCAGGGCTGAGGCCTCTCTGCCACCACGCCAGGCTTTGTACAGGGATGGTGAGGAGTGCTCGGCATCCCTGAGGCTCCCCCCAGACCTGGGCGCCACCTCAGCACCAGAGCCACTGCTGGAGGAGCTGAACATCCCCTCAGCACTCCTGTGTGTGTCCTGGGGATATCCCTCATCCCGCAGGGAGCTGCCTTGCCAGCTGCAGGGAAGGAGAAGCAGGGAACCAGCCTGTGCTGGGTGAGGCACCAGGAAGGTGCCCAGCAGCTGCCAGGAGGGCAGGGATGGCAGCAGCAGTGCCTGGATCTGCCAGCAGCATGCCCAGAGCCAGAGCCACCAGCAAGGTACCTGGCCAGGAAAGTGAAGCACTTCCCAGCGGCTGCTTGGGGAAAAAAAAACCCAATCCTTTTTGGAATTGCTGCACACACAGAGACTCAGCGGCCCCCGGCAGCACAAACCTTGGTTTTGCCAGGCCCCAGGAGCAGCCAGCCCTGCCCAGCAGGGCAGAGATGAGCCCAGGCTCACCAAACTGAGATGGGAGTTGCACAGAGCACAGCCCACAGCAGGACATCCCCTTCCCCTGCTGCAGACCACCTTGGGGCACGGCACCGAGCTGGGACAGCACCTGTTGGACATCCTCAGGACACACCAGGGCTCTCCCTGGGCACAGACCCTCCCTCACTGCTTCCAGTCCCCAAACTGTGCCCAATTTAATCCCCAAGCCATGCCCCGGGAGCCAGCAGGGAGATCTCCCAGCCCTCTCACTCCCCTCTCCCTCTGCTCTCGGGGGGCTGGCTTTGAGTGAGGCACGACCGAGGGCTGCCATTAAACAAACACTATAATTAGAAACCAGGTTCCCTAAATGAAGTGAAAAATGTAACGTTAGCCTCTGTTTGTTCACTGGATGCTGCGCTCTTGTTCCATGACCCAGAGGGGTCGCGCCCTGTGGTTTCTGAGAAGCCTTAATAAGGTAATGTTTAGGAGGTTACTATCTTTACAGCTCTTGTCTTATTACAACTCCATAAGAAAAACATTTGGGGCAAAGCAGGATTCCTTGGCGCGGGTTTGTTTTTGTTACTCCTTCGCTAAGATGCTGCCCAGCCATCCTTCCTCACCACAGATTCAGTTTCAGTATCTCCACAGAAGTGACATTTTTTCCCACCTCCCGGTGACCTCCGGCCTCTCTGGCTGGGTGTGAGGACAGGGGTCAGGTGGCAGTGGCAGCTCTGTCCCAGGCAGGTGGGGTGCACAGGGGGCGATGCCACAGGGCAGGGATGGAAAGGGAGCCCCTGGGCTGCTCCCACCTTCCCAAGAGCCTGGGATGTGGCAAGAGGAATCCTTCTCCTACGAGCCCTGTTACCATCCAAACACACCAAATTTAGAACCTTTTCATCTGCTGCCCCACAGCAGAGGGGCTGGAGGGCAGGAGGGCGTTTCTCAGCCCGTATTTTATTACAGCCCCTGCCTCCCTCACCCCTTGCAGGGGCAGGACAGTGATGGATGGGCTCTGAAGGTGACCTTCAGCACCGGCCACTGCTGCCCTGTAAATCCCTTCCCTCCCTGGGCTGCAGCACACAGGAGCAGGGCAGATTTTCTGCTCTGACTTCAAGCCACCAATTCCCACCTGGTGATGATTCCCCAGCAGTCTGGGGGTCCCTGCATGGAATCCCTTGCCCAGGGACACCGAGAGAAGTTTGGTTTGATCACAGGACAGATGTCAGTGTCACTGCTGAGCTTTCAATTTACCTCTGCCCTTCGCCTTGCCCTGAGAACTGGGAACTGGGAACTTGGACTCCTGCCCACAAGAAAAAGCCACCAAAGCCCTTCAGATAAGAGACTCTCTCCTCACAGACCCACAGGGCACTGCTGGCCTGGCAGCACGTCCCTGGGAGCGTCCTCCAGCCCCCTGGCCTTGCAGGGAAGGTGCTGGGGCTGGCTCCGGGCTGCTCCGTGTGTCACAGCCAGGAGCTGGGATGCACCCTGGCAGGGCTGTCTCACCTTTGCCATCCAGCACAAAATTAACCCAACCCCTCCAAAGCACTCAGAGGTTGGTGCCCAACTGCCTGAGGCTGCAGGGGGAAGGAAAACTGAATTATTTGGAAAGCCAGCATCGCTCACCCATGTGCTGGTGGGGCACAGCCGGGACAGGCTGAGGCCAGAGCTGGAAAAACTCAGAGGGCAAACCCAGAGGGCACAGAGGGAGCAGGGCACGGTGCCAGGCACGTGAGGGGAACCATGCAGTGCCTCAGTGGTGCCTGCAGCCTCCCAGCCTGGAGGAGCCCGTGGTTCTGTCCCCTTTTGTCCTGTGGGGACCTGACTGTCCCACACAGAGCTCCCAGAGGGGCTCGCTGGGGCCAGGCTCTGTCCGTGCCGGGCACTCACAGCGGCCCCTCCAGCCCTTCCCCGGTGCCACCATCGGGGACCAGACACGGGGCACCAGGGCAGGGAGGACCGGGGCAGCCACCGGCCCCGCAGCAGGCGCTGTGCCGGGCAGGGACGGAAGGAAGCGGCTCTTTCCAGCGGCAGAGCAGGCTTTTTCCATCAGATGCTCTGTCTCCAGCAGCAGGAGGGAAAAGAAAACAAAAAAAAACAAAAAACAAAAAAGCCACGAGAGGAGCGGGACAGGAGGAACCTGCGCGTCTGGATCGTGTAAGCAGCGACGTGCTGTAAACGCCGGGCGGGTGTGATGGATGTGCCGGAGGGGCCGCGCAGGATGTGCCGGACGCGCATCTTCCCCCGCCCCGCCCGCCCGGCGCTGCCGCCGGTCCCTCCGGAGCCTCCCGTCCGGGTGCTGCTGTCCCCCCGGAGCCTCCTGTCCCGGGTGCCGCTGTCCCCGCAGCCTCAAAGGAAAGCCCGGCTCAGCTCTGCCTCGCGACACCCAAATCTGGCTGTTCTGGGATCCAAAGGGCGTGATTTACAGCCAGCCCCAAGCATCGCCCAGCTCCCCGCCGGGGCAGGCAGAAGAGCCGCCGGGAGAGCTGGATTAGGGCTGGATAAATCTGTGCAGTGATGCAGAGCCCGGGCCAGCGAGCCTCGGGCTGCCAGTGTGGTCACCCCTCCACAGTGGGGCAATGCCCCTTCCCTCCCTCGGGAAAACCCTTCCTGCTGGGATGAGGGCTTGGGGACAACGGGGGCACAAAAGAGGATGGGTCCTTGTCCCACAACAGCTGCTGGAGGGAGAGCACCCATCCTGCTCCATGCCAGCAACAAATCCCTGCCTGCCCTGTCCAGCCGTGCCGTGTCTCTGTGTTTATGCAGTGGCAGGAGCCGGCAGAACTAAACGCTTTTTGTTTTTCCCTTTTTTGAGAATGAGGAGTTTTAATTCCCACCAAACAATGTGCTTTTTCCAGCAAGCTTAAAATAAGCCTTTTTGGCTCGGGCGTCTCTGGAGCCGTTGTGCAAATAAGGATGTGAGCTCTGTGCTCTGGCCGGGCCAGCAGTACCTGCCAGGGGGGTTTTGGGGGGACATGGGAGGCCCCCAGGCCTGACCCTCCTCCCGCTGCAGCACAGGGCCAGCTCTGGCCAGGACAGCTGGCTGGAGCTTTCCTTTGATGAGTGGAAAATGTTGCTCACACAGAGATAGGGATGAGGCCGTGCTGGAGCCTCCAGCCAGACCCGCCTGTCTGGCCCCAGGGTGGGTGTGTGCTCAGGTGTGCTGGAGCCTCACAAACCCCGCGGGGAGCTGGGCTCTGGAGCAGCCTGGTGCCCGGAGAAGTGACCATTCCCTGCAGAGTGGCACCCACAGTGGTGCTGCCCATTGCCCTCTGCAGATGGAGGGGGCTGCAGGCCCCACAGCAGCAGCTCCCACCCCTACAGGGACATTCCTGCTTGTGGGGAACTGCTCAAAGCTGTTTTCTGCCAGCGTGGAATTGTGGCCTGACTTCCCCTCATTCCCTTACCTGCAGTCCCCATGGGAGCACATCTCTGGGAGCGTCCTCCAGCCCCCTGGCCTTGCTGGGGCTGGCTCCAGGCTGCTCCATGTGTCCCACTCTGGGCTGAAGGATCAGCCCTTCCCACAGCCAGGAGCTGGGATGCACCCTGACAGGGCTGTCTCACCTTTGCCATCCAGCACAAAATGAAACCAATCCCTCCAAAGCATTCCCAATGCCACAGGATCCCTGCCCAGCACATCCCTGCTGCCAAGCATGACACAAATGGCTGGGGTGGGTTCCATGAGGGTTATCTGGCAAATAAACACCTGGGTTTACTCAGGGCAGGTGGAGCTTATCTTCACAGCCTCTCCTACCTCATTGGGATCCCTGTTCCCCACCTCCAGGCCCTGCTCTCCACCCAAATTTCCCACGGCAGTGTGGCGAAGTGGTGACAGCAGCAGAGAGGAGCACCTACAAAGCCTGAGCACCTCTCCTGCACTCCAACCCCAGCCCACGCTGCTCCCTCGGGGATGGCACTGCAGCCAGGATGGGCACACGGAGCCCTCCTGTCCCAGCCTCCCCACCCCATCCCAGCCCGCGGACGAGGCCGGTGGGGAAAATCCTCCCGCGCCTGGCCCCCGCCTCCCCCAGCTTATCAAATTTGGCCATGTCTGAAAAGGCCTGGTTTCCTTTTCACCAAAAAAGATCAAAACTGGGTAATTGGCTGCCGGCACAGATGCCTCTGCGCCTCTCTCATGTGTAAACAGCATTGCCGAGCGCTGACACAACGCAGGCGGCCGCGGCACACGCAGGCGCCCCGGGGCTGCCACCGGCCCTGCTGGGGGTGCCAGAACACGGGGTGAAGTCGCTGGGTGCAGGCAGCAGTTGGCTCAGCACCCCAAAAAATGCTGGCGGCCAAAGGTTGGGTGCTGCCGTACACATGAGGCACAGGCAGGTGGTGGCAGGGTGCCTCTGGCAGTTCCTGAGGTGACAAACGGGACACTCTGTGCTCACATCTCAGCCGAGGGGACAGCAAAGCCTCTGACCCGCCGTGCTGGGGCTGTCCTTGGGCTGGGGCGGTGGGAGCAGCCAGGCTGGGAGCACCCCAGGGCTGGCAGGAGGAGGGGACAGCGTGAGTTGGGGGTGCAGAGACCTTTACCCCGTTTCTGGGGTTTTCTAGAGGCCCAGTTCACAGACTGGGAAAAGGAGGTGGAAATTTCCCTCTGCCCTACAAAGCTCAAAGGCCGTCAAATCCCTGGGGATGCACAGAGAGGCGGGAGGAGGAGGAGGAGGGAAACAACATCCAGGGCTGCCACCAAAGGAGCAGGGCAGAGCCTGCTGCTGCCCGGGAGCGTGGGGAACTGCGCCGGGCATCCGCCCGCGGCTGGGGCTGGAGAGGAGGAGAGAGGGATGCGCGGAGGGGCGGAGGGATGCAGGGAGGGATGGAGAGGAGGAGGGATGCAGGGAGGGATGGAGGGCGGGATGGAGGGGCGGAGGGATGCGCGGAGGGGCGGAGGGATGCAGGGAGGGATGGAGGGAGGGATGGAGGGGCGGAGGGATGCACGGATGATGGAGAGGAGGAGGGATGCAGACGGGAAGGACGCAGGGCTGGGAGCGGTTGGGTGGCGGACAGCACCATCGCGTGGCGCTTGACCGCAGGGACAGTGACAGCTGTCCTTGTCCCCTGTCCTCCGCGCGGGGAATTACAGCCAGCACCCCCGTGCCTCAGTTTCCCGCACCGCAGCTCCCTGCAGCGCGGTGCCTGGCCCCGGGAAGCCAGGGCAGCACCCAGCAACACCCAGCACCCCGCAGGCCCAGGGCCAGCCGTGGGCACAGCTGCTGTGTCCCCATGGTGGGACAGCAGAAGGGGAAGGGTTTGGGGACAGACAGACCAGGGGGGCAGGGAGTGATGGGTGCCACTGCTGGCCAGAAGGGTTTGGGGGCTCCTGGGGACAGCAGAGCTGCTGGTGGTGGCACACAGGTGACAGTGAGCCCTCAGCCCCAGGTTACCTGCTCACCTTGCAGAACACAGCCACCTCTGCTCCTCCTGTGAGCCCCTGCTCTGCCAGCCCACCAGCCATGTCCCTGCTGCCCTATCAGGGCTGTGACCACACTGGTGACCCCAACAGAGCCCAAACCCCCTCCCCAGAGCGTGTTATTGCCAAGAGAGCCCCTCAGGGCAGCCTGGCCCACAGGGGACCCACCACTGACCACAGCCACCACTGCCAGCAGAGCCAGCGCCCGGGGCGGTGACGGGTGGCCGAGTCCCAGACCACGCTGGCCCCCTGCCCTGTCTGCTCCGAGGCTCTCTGGCACCTTGGGGACCGGACACACCTCTGCCGGGGGCTGGGGCTTTCCCTTTTTAGCTGCCCGGCTCGCAGGGACCGGCCACAGCGCAGGAGAGCGGCCGGCACCCCTCCGGAGCCATGGAGAGGGCTCCAAACCTGGTAAGGTTCCTCCTCCCCGGCAGCTCAGGGCTTGCTCCTCGTTTTTCCTTCCCTACCAGAATGATTTGCATGCTTGTTTACCTGGGGTTGTTTGCTTTGGAGGTGTCTGCTGTGGCCTGCCAGGGCCATGGCCCCCACGCCCGGCAGGGTGAGGGCGCAGCAGCCTGGGAGAGCAGAGCCACGGCTGGACAGTCCGGCACCGGGCAGGAGAACAGGCCTGGCCGAGCCCTCCCTGCCCCGGGGCACTCCACACACGGGCAGGGGCTGGGGCTGCCTGGGCCACTGCAGGGACACGAATAGCAGGGAGCAGCACTACAGAAAGCAACTTTGTTCCCTGCTGGGCAGCCTGCCGGGTGGCAGCACAGGGCTGCTCGGCCCCAGTGAGGCTGGAGGGAGAAGGGAAGGAAAAAAGCATCTTTTCTGTCTCACTGTCCTCAGAGCACAGAGGGAGGGAGAGGAGGGTTTGGATAAAGGTCTCATTCTTGACGGTCTCATCTCTGTGAGGCTCCTTTTAAACCAGGTACAGCCTGAGCTGGATCCTCCCAGCACGCAGCTGACTCAGGGTGGGCAGGGAAGGGACTGGGCACAGCTCGGGCAGCACAAAAAGGGAAAGCCCAAAAAGCAAGCAGGGTGAGGGGCAGCCACACACAGCAGCTCATCGTGACCCTGTGCCCACCATCCCTGCAAACTGCCCTCAGGTGTTTCTCACCTGTAGGCCAGCACCGCCTTTGGGCACTGAATGTGCCACCTCAGTGTGGTCCAGCTATCACCTGGTGACCCCTGGGAGGAGAGAGAGCTCCCCTTTCATTCCAGCCCTGCGGCCCAAGCAGCCACTCACCATCCTCCTCCTTCCTCAGCTTCTCCTCTGCATCTTCACCTTCGCCATGGTCCTGGTTCCCGAGGCCAAGGACCAGAGCAAGGCAGCCAAGGGCAGGAGAAGGGGCCTGGCACGGCCACCAACAGCCCCCCCTGCCCTGGCCTGGGCCCCGGAGGAGCCCTACACCAGCATGGCCGAGTACGAGCACAGCATCCAGGACATGGTGCGCCAGCTGAGGAACGGCTCCGAGCCGGGGGACACCAAGTGCCAGGTGAACCTGAGGCTCTGGAGGTCCAACCGCAGGAGCCTGTCCCCCTGGGCATACAGGTGAGCTCGGGGCAGGGGGACAGGCAAGGTGGCTCTGTGCCAGCACAGGGGGGACACCAAGTGCCAGGTGAACCTGAGGTTCTGGAGGTCCAGCTGCAGGAGTTTATCCCCCTGGGCATACAGGTGAGCTTGGGACCTTGGGGACAGGCAAGGTGGCTCTGTGCCTGCACAGGGAGGGGACACCATGTCCAAGGTGAACCTGAGGCTCTGGAGGTTCAACTGCAGGAGTCTGGGCATGCAGGTGAGCTTGGGACCTTGGGGACAGGGAAGGTGGCTCTGTGCCAGTGCAGGGGCTGTGCTGGCTGCCGGAGGCTGTGGCAGGATGTGATGCAGAACCCACTGCCCTCATCGCCATCTCTCCAGCTTTGCCCTGCTTTCCTTCTCCTCCAGGATAAACCACGATGCCACACGGATCCCAGCAGACATCCCCGAGGCCCGGTGCCTCTGTGCTGGCTGTATCAACCCCTTCACCATGCAGGAGGACCGCACCATGGCCAGCATTCCCATCTACAGCCGCCTGCCCGTGCGCCGCCTGCTCTGCCCAGGCCCGGCCCCGGCGGGGCACAGGCCCTCGGGCAACAAGAAGTGCCCCAAGAAATACCAGATGGTGATGGAGACCATCGCTGTGGGCTGCACCTGCATCTTCTGAGGCTGCAAAGCCACCCCCCTGCAGCTCCCCGTGGGCAGCTTGCTCTTGCTTCCCCAGCTTGCCCAGCCCTTTGGGAGAGGCCACCTACGTGGGCATCAGGGTGACGGGAGGCCCCTGTGCAAGAGCTCCTCAAAATTCCCCTGCAGACTCTGTCAGGCTCAGCCCCAGCTTCTTTGGGGACACCCGGTGCAGAGACAGCCCCTGAGTCACCAGTCCCAAACACTGCCTGTCCCAGGCTCCAGGGAGGAGCTCAGCTGTGGGGTGGGGAGACAGGGAGGCAGCTGCCCATGGTGCCTCTGGCTGGGCAGGATCGGAATTGGGATCAGGATCGGGACTGGGATCAGGATCAGGCCTCCTCCCTTCCCAAAGTCCCCACTTCCCTTTGTTGGCTCCATCGCTGCAACAGCCCCAGCAACACCCAGGCCCCCTGTCCTTTCCAGTCCTTCCCAATCCTTCCCAGCCCTCCCACAAGTTCCTCTGTGCCAGGCTGGGCAGTCCAAGGATCGGGGCGAGCGGCTGCTGCTTTGGGCAGCTTCTGAGGTCTCAATAAAGTGCATTGCTGGCCCTGGTCTGAGCTGCCCCTGCCTTGGCCCCTCTGCCCTGTCCAGCTTCTCCCACTGAGGCTCTTCTGCCCCCAAACACACGCCTGGACACCCCCAGAAACACAGAGCACCTGGCACGACCTGTGACAGCCCTTGCTGTGTCCCTGGGGCACAGGAGCAGGGTGAGGCTCCAGGGAGAAGCCATGGGATCTCCAGCCCTGAGAGTTTCCCAAAGCCAGGAAGGCAGGAGAGGCTGGTGGGAGCTGGGAAGCTCAGGAGGGACCCATGTGCTGCCAGTGCCAGCCCCTAAAAGTCCCCCAAGATCCCTCCCAAACACAGAGACCCTTTTTCAGGAGAAGGCACAGGCTCCTTTCCAGTAGAGCCTGGGGTGAGGGAACAGGGAAACTGAAGCACACAGCACAGACACAGCAACACTGGGCAGGAACTGTATTCCTGAAGGCCTTCAAGTCACCGGGACACAGCCTGTCCCTTGTCCCCTCAGCCCCCCAGGCCTCCCCAAGGCAATAAATACTCCCCAGGCTACCACACACCAAAACTCCTGGCCCACCACCCCTCACGGGTGCATTACAGCTCCGTCTTCACCTTGTGCATCAAGTCCTTCTGGTCGATCTTCTCCAGCTCCTGATGCCAGCGGTTGTAGGCCAGCAGGGCCACGTTTTTGGCGGCCACAGCCACCATCTCCATGGAGCTGGCCACCCACTCCACGCCGCTGAGGTAGAAGAGGTTCTCGTGCAGCACGATGGGCGGCAGCGCCTTGGCGGCGTCGTAGCGGGGGTAGCTCTGCCACTCTGTCACCTGCACCGAGTAGAAGGACCTGAAAAGGGTCTTAAGCTGGTGCTTGTCCAGCGGCTGGCGGGACAGGACGCGCCATACCGCCGCCTCTTGTGGCTGCTTGCGCCGGAACGCCGCCGAGATGTTGACGGGGCAGATGTTGTCCATGGCGTGGAAGAAGAGGTCGGGCGTGTCGGTGGTGAGGATGCTGGTGAAAGGGAACAGCTTGGGGTCGGGGAAGCCGAAGTAGGAGGAGTTGAGGTAGCCGTGCACCACGGAGGTGACGGAGGGCTGGAAGGCGCCGGGGAAGTCGGCGACAGGAGGGTCGAAGTTGTCGAAGGTGAAGTTGCTCCTGCTGGGATGCAGCGGAGTCGTCACCACCACCAGGTCGTAGAAAGCCGAGCCCTGGCCCTCGGTGCTCTCATAGTGGACCTGGTACAGGGCTCTCCCCTCTGGAAAGAGACAGGGGACAGTCAGGAGCAGCCCTGAGGCCCAGCTGGTGCTGCCCTGACCCTCTTTTTCCCAACCTGACCTCCATCCCCTGATCTTCCAGCACACACCAGTGCTGCACCTGATGGTTATGGGTGAGTTGCTGATGCCTTAGGGTGGCAGAAAGGCTTCATAAGACTCTGGGAAAATGTCTCCAGAGAAGCCCAGCCTAGTGGGGGCAAAGAGGACTGGGGGAATACAGCCCATACCCCGGACCTCAGATATTCCTCTGCTGTGGCGGAAGAGGGAGCGAGCCTGCAACAAGGATGGTGTCACAGGAGAACCTGATGGACCTCAGGATGGAGGGAGGACAACCTCAGGGCTGAGGCTGGTGCTGCAGGGTCCCCATTGGATCAAAGGAAGAAGGACAGACCCTCAGGCCCTCTCCCAAATGCCTCACCAGAACCAGGACACCCTCCAGCCACAGCATTCCCACGCTGCCACCACCAACCTCCCACCCTGGCGCACCCCGAGCCGTGCCCAGGCTCACCTGAGCTGTGCAGGGAGATGCCTGTCACCCTGGCTGAGATGACATTGGCTTTGGTCAGCTTCAGCAGACCTGAACACACCAGCTTATTCCCTCCTTCCACCGCCCAGGTGCTGCCCTGAGCTCCCGCCAGCGACATGGCCCCTGCAGAGAGGAAGACAAGAGTGAGCTCCACAGCCTGGCCACAGAGGGGACACCGAGGAGCCGAGAGGAGGTGGCTTCACCTGCGAAGGCGGGCACCAGCACAGACTGGCCGTAGCTGGAGCGCAGGACGGCGGCGATGACGTCGTCCACGAAGCGCTGGGTGACACCCACCTCCAGCAGGGACTCTGCCACGGAGCGCTGGGTCATGTTCACAAAGGCCTCACCCCCCAGCGAGCGCAGCAGCTCCTCCAGGCTGGAGAAGGCGTAGCCGTGCGCCTGGTACTTGTAAATCCTGCAGGGGACACCCGGTGATGCCCCGGTGCCAGGGAAACTCCCCCCAAGCCCTGCGGGCTGTCCTACCTCATGAACTTCTCCATCACCTCCTCCACCCACATCTGCAGGCGCAGGAAGCTGATGCCGTAGTGCCACCAGAGGCGGAAGAGGTTGAGCAGGTACCAGTCGGTCTCCTCCAGGACAAAGTGCTCCCCGCTGAAGATGGCGCTTTTCCCAGCCACTTCACGCCGGTGCTTGAGGCCTGCGGGGGCACAGGGGACAGTGTGGATGTCCCTCCCTGGGGCTGGCTCCTGGGAAAGGCCAGCACTGGGCAATACCCAGCAGGGAGATACGGGCAATTCTCTTGGAGCAGCATCAGGAATGAGAGACCCCAAGGTGTGAATTCCCTGCTACGTCATGCTGCGATGGAGCTGCTGCTGCCTATTGGGACAGACTGGAAGGAGTTACTGGTCAGGCAGCACTGATGGGACATGGGGACACAGCCCCAAGCTGCGCTAAGGGAAATATAGGCTGGATGTTACGGAAAGGTTTTTTACAGGAAGGGTGATAAAGTTTTGGAATTATTTGCCCGGGGAGGTGGTGGAGTCACCATCCCTGGATGTGTTTAAGAAAAGCCTGGATGTGGCACTGGGTGCCATGGGTTAGCTGAGGTTAAGGTTTGGTTGGACTTGATGGTCCTGGAGGTCTCTTCCAACCCAGTGATTTTGTGATTCTGTGAGTTTGTGAACAACCTCCCAACACCAATTCCACCACCTGATAGTGTCCACCCCGTCCCTTTCTCTCTCCAGGGCACAACAGGGCAAAGGTTCATGGACAGCAAGGGGATCACCACACGCCTGGGGTGCCAAGGGGGCCTGGCAGAAACCCTCCCCACTACCCCCAGCACACAGCCCGGGGGTGTCCCAGCCCCCCAGCCCAGCGAGGGAGGCCACGCAAGCGCTGGGACGCCCGGTCTCACCCAGGATCTTGACGAAGTCCTGCATGTGCAGGCTGAGGGCGTGGATGGAGGCTCCCCGGCTCTCATACTGCTGCTTATTGACGGTGACGGTGGCCAGGCGCCCGCCCACGCCCGCCGCCTCGTACACGTCCAGCTGCACCTGCGGCCCGAAGTGCTGCTGCAGGAAATACGCCGAGGCCGAGCCCCCCAGCCCGGCGCCCACCACGGCTGCGGGCGAGAGCGGCGAGAGGCCGGGTCAGCGGCGCCTCGGGGGGCGCGGGGGTCCCGCCGCTCCCCCGGCCGCGGTGGGGAAGCGCCAGCGCCGCCTGCGAGGGCGGGGATGAACGGGGATGGGGATGCGGGGCTGAGGAGCCTCTCCGCCGCGCAGGGGTGCGGAACGCTCCGTGCTGGCCCCACGGGGCAGGGAGGCGGCCCAGTGCCTCCCTGCATGCCCTGGATGCCCACCCCAGCCCAGCCCAGTGCATCCCCCGCGTACCGATGGAGCGCGGCGCGGCGCGGGCGGCGGGCGCGGCCGGGAGCGCGGCCAGGAGCGCGGCCAGGGCCGGCAGCAGCGGCAGCGACAGCGCGGCGGGCGGCGGGGCCATGGCGCGGAGAGCGGGGCCGGCAGCGCCCGCCCCGGCCCGCCCCTCCCGCAGGCTCGGCCCCCGCGCCCCCCGCGCCCGCCCCGCCCCGAGCCCGGCACGGGCGGGGGAGGCGGCACCGGCCCCGGGCACGGCGGGGCGGAGAGCGGCGCTGGGGGGGCACGGGGAAGCCTGACACGCTGCCGGCACCCCCTGCCAGCATCCCCCCCACTGCCCTCCGCTCCTCACACGCGTCCCACTGCGAGGGCAGGGAATAGGTTTGGTGCCTGCCAGACCCTTTGCCAGAGAGGGCAGGCAATGGATTTGGTGCCTGCAATCTGCTTTGCCAGAGAACAGGTTTGGTGCCTGCCATCCCCTTTGCCAGAGAGGGCTGGGAATAGGTTTGGTGCCTGCCGTCACCTTTGCCAAAGGGGGCAGAGAATAAGTTTGGTGCCTGCCATGCCCTTTGCCAAAGGGGGCAGAGAATAGGTCTGGTGCCTGTAATAAACAGGGCAGGAGATTTTTCTCCTTTTAAAAGCCTTCGGGACAGGGCCGCCGTGGGGACCCCGAGCTTGACTCTGCCTGCATTCCAGTGAATGAGGCTGCTGCACACCTCCCCTCCAAGTTGCTTCTGAGAGCAGCCGGCAGCCCTGTTTATTGCCTGCCATCTGCTTTGCCAGAGAATGGATTTGGTGCCTGCCATCTGCTTTGCCAGAGAGGGCAGAGAATAGGTTTGGTGCCTCCATCCCCTTTGCCAAAAAGGACAGAGAAGAGCTTTGGTGCCTCCATCCCCTTCGCCAGAGAGGGCAAAAAATAGGTTCAGTCCCTGCCATTCCCTTTGCCAGAGAGGGCAAAAAACAGGTTTGGTCCCTGCCATCCCCTTTGCCACAGAGCCAGCAGGAGGCTTCAGACAAAATAACTGCTTTGGTGGGTATTAAAACAAAACATTTCTGCCCTGCAGTTATGGATAAAGTCACCACAGCAGCTTTCACAGTGACTTCTCCCATCAGTGAAGGGCCTTGCTTGTAGGAACAGAGGGATTTTCCTTTCTAGTCCAAATTTCTGCTACTTTTGCCCCGGCTGCTGCCGCCGCTGTCTGTGTGAGCACGTTTTCCATGTGCTCCGTGTGCCCGGCTCGGTGCCCGGCCGAGAGGAGCAGGCTGGCTCCTGCCCGCCTCATGCAGCAGCGAGGGCGTTTCAAGCTTTCAGCTCGGACTTTTCTGCCCCGGGCAAAACAAAGTGCCTGACAGCGAGCGGTTTGTGCCAAGGGCATCCCACGGGAGCCGCTGCTGCTCGGGTTAGGAAGGATGGCAAAGGCTGAGCAAAAGCTCTCCAACAGGTTGGACGTGTAATTACAGACCCAGAGCCTGCTCCAGCCCGGGGCTGGCTCCTTACCAAGGGACAGAATTTTGTTTGAGAACTCATCGTTTTGTCTCCGGGAAACACAACACAAGCACAGGCCCCTTCCTTTCCCCAGCCAGGAGGCACTTCAGGCTTCCTGCACGGGGAGCACGTACAACCCCAAACCTCAAGTGTGAATATCTGGGGTGGGCACAGACAAAAATGACCCTTGCTCAACCTCAACCTCAACCAAGAATATTTGGGGTGAGTACAGACAAAAATGACCCTTGCTCAGCTCAACCTCAAATGTGAATATTTGGGTGGGCACAGACAAAAATGACCCTTGCTCAGCTCCCCCTCAAACTCACCCATGAATATTTGGCGTGGGCACACACAAAAATGATCCTTGCTCATCTCCCCCTCACCCTCAATAAAGTCAAACTCTTGATTTTATCTGGACAGATGTTCTGCTAAATAAGCTCAGATGTTTTCTGCCTTGAAAGTAAACTCAAGTTGCTTTTCACTTGGCAATTTGATCCTATAAAATGACAGCTAGACCAATTTTTGGAGTAGACCTGAGCACCTTGCCCAGGAAAGAGTGTTTAGATCTTCCCTGAAAAGGGGGCTCCAAGAGCTGTTTGCAGACTCTGACATGATGGAACAGCATTTAAAAATTAATAATCATTCTATTTTATATGTGTCATCATTGATAGTCATCAATCATGTCTTTTAAAACATGTACCAGAAGTTTTCCTGGTTGCTGTCGACAAAGTCATGCATCTTTTGAGTATCAATGCACGTATGCAGTTTTTGTATTTTTGTATTTATTTTGTGAATAATTGGGTGGGCACAGACAAAAATGACCCCTGCTTGTCTCACCTTCAAGTGTGAATATTTGGGTGGGCACAGACAAAAATGACCTTTGCTCAGCTCAACTGTGAATATTTGGGGTGGGCACAGACAAAAATGACCCTTGCTTAGCTCCCCCTCAACCTCAAATGTGAATATTTGGGGTGGGCACAGATAAAAATGACCCTTGCTCAGCTCTCCCTTACAATGGGCAGGATCCCACCGGGATGGAGAAATGATGATCCCAAGCAGCTCAAAACGCAGCACACAAATATCTTTGCAGCTAAAATCTTTGGGATTTTAACAAGCTCTTACTTAACCAGCCTGTTTTCCCCAAGGCTGTGGGCGATGAGAAATCTGCTGTGCAGGGCTCCCAGGCAGGTCAGCACTGCTCCCAATCCCCGCCCTGCTTGCAGGAATTCTGGAATATCATGCCATAAGCAGAATTCTCTGCCCCAAGCTCTTCTGCACGTGGTGGTTTGAGAGCTCCCAACTCTCACTGTTGCTGCAGAGAAAAACCAGCAGAGGCAGAAATTTCCTCTTGCAGCAGCAGGATTTCCTGGGCTGGAGTGGTTACACCAAACAATGTGCATTTAGCAGGATGAGGAAAAACCCCTCTAATGGACCATCACTGGCTGGCTCTGCTGGCAGATCTCTAGCACGGAAATATTGATCTCACCCCCATAAAGGCTATTTGTAAATGGTCTTTTTGCAAATGCGTTTGACTGCGGGGAGAAGTGCCCGGGGCCATCCGGAGGTCTGGAAGAACAAGGCCCACCCACACCAAGTGTGACAGCAAAAGCAGCAAGGGAGGCCCAGCTATTTTTGCAGAGAATGAAATCTGTTACAAACACACCCTTAAAGAGAAAGCCTCGTGTTTTCCCCCTCAAATCCCTGAAATCACTGTGGGTACCACAGTGTGAATGCACCCTGTAAATTAACCCATCATTAACTGCACTGCTGCACAATCCTCAGCACAGCACACACAGAGGCAAACAGGCAGCAGAGCCAAGCAAAGATAAACCCAGATATCCAGATTTCAGCTCTGCTGAACCAACCACCAGCAGAGGCTGGCAGAAAACATTTCTCTCCACAGTTATCCAGGAACAGACACAGCAGAAGGTGTGGAAATACCACGGGCTGACACACCTGGGCAGGTTATCACTGACACCAACCCCGTGTGTGTGTGCATTTCTGGGAGTCCTCCAGAATAAAATGTTAAGTTCTCTCAAGTTAAGTTAATAAAATTAAGTTTAAGTTAATAAAATGTTCAGCCAGATGCTGCCATGGCCCTTTCACAGACAGTGGATCAGGAACAGCAAGAAACCTTTCCAATGTGCAGTCCCAGCTGGTTGGAGTTGGGAATGAGCAGCAGTTCAGGGCAGGGAAAAAGACAAGAGAAGTCACTGCAATTCTTCTGTTTTATTATTAGCAAATGGACAGTATCTGGACATCTAAAGGAAATCAGCCCTTTCCAACATCAACTCAAATGTTGTCGTCAATTCCTTGCACAGCTCCCACACATTGCTGCCTTTCATACAGCCAGAACCTTTGGGTAAACAAAGAGCACAGAAACACACACAAAAAATACAATATATACATGTTTTCACCCCACCTAAATGGCCTTAGGATTTTTGGAGATTAGCAACTCTTTGTTCGTTTGACTTTGCAAGTAATATCAAAACACCTCGAGTTTTAAAATAAAAAAATACTACAATATTCACAATAGAAAACTTAAATACTTTTTTTTTTAATTAATTAAGGGACTGCTAAGAGCTACTGAGTGATCACAGCTCTTCCAACAGAAGCTCTGCTGCTGAAGCACTGGGAAGTTAAAGTTCACAAAGCAACATCTATTTAATTCTGCACTGCTCCTGGTCAGAGTTCAGATCTTGCCATGCTCAGGACAGTGCCACTGGAGACTTGTCCAGGTGTGGAAATGACTAAAAGGTATATAACACTTTTTCTCCTCTGCTATTCCTGCCCTGTTAATGTATTTCTGTGTTTTATTAAATGGATAAAGTGACTGCAGAGGAGCAGCTCGTGGGTCAGTCCCCTCCCTGCAGGAGTTACAGAAACAGAAAAGGCAGCAAAAACCGAGGAGAAACTCAACCCACCCTTCCACAATCTCATCCAGGACAAAAAAAAACCATCATTAAGTGTGCTTGGAAGGCAAGAGAATCAAATTTTACCTGGGAAATCTGGATTCTGTGATGGAATCCAGGTTTGGTTATTTCATTTTCATTTCACCTTTCAAGGGAAGCAGAAACTGGGACAAACAACAGCTACAGGATTTATCTCTTTGGTAATATCTGTGAAAGAGTCTCTCAGCATTGGCTCCATTTCACAGGAATCATAAATAAAAGGATTCATAGGATCCTGTAGAAGTTCTGTAGGTTTCACTGGAAGAAGAACTTGCCCCAAATTAATCAGGGCCTCTGTGAGGGTGGGAAGGACAGCACAGGAACTGGATCCCTCAGATTCCTGCAGTGCCTCAGTGAGAGCAGACCCCAGACAGACAAGGTGAATAAATCATCTCTCAGCACAGACAGAAGGTCTGGAGTGCATTTTAGGGTATTTTTAAGGCAGAAGCAGGTGAGTACTGGCTGAGGAGACAGGCAGGGTTGGCAAACCCAAGCTGGACTGAGTGGCTGTAACGTTTTTTTCACAGTGCAGTGGCTCCATGGGTGAGTTTAAAGAGGATGTGGATCCCATCACTCCTGGTCACAGCCAGCTGCAGCCTCTCTGTGACAGAAAACTGTTGTGTAAAACTCCTGTGCTTCTGTTTGGTTCCTTACAAATGAAGTTTCACTTTCCAAGTTGGTTTCCAGCTCTCCCCTCGTACTGCAAGGCTCAGCTGATACAGCAGGGGCTGAGGAGGCAGCAGAGACCTCACTGTTCCTTCCAGCTGAGGACATGGGTTCCTCACTTTTGAGAAGAACAGCCAGATTTGTGGTGCCACATTTCATATTTTACCCCTTCTTCTCTGGAGAAACAGCGTACCCTGCAGACCTGCTCAGCACAATGAATAGGGAGTCCTGTTCATCTCTGAAACTCCCAAAAACATCATCATAATGCAAGATATTGAACAAGTGGATTGGCCATGAGCTAAAGCTGCCACAAGCGCTGTTTCAGGGCTGGAATCTCCAGTACCTCCCTCAGAACCTCCTGCACAGACAGAAAGCCACACCCCAAAAAGGATCCACCACAGACTCACACCACAGCTGCCACTAAAAAAGGTTGCACGGAGCAGGTTAGAAAAGTGCAGATTCCCTAAATTTCTGGGATGCCAACCCACTAACTGCACACAGTCTGCCCAGGGGAGAGACTGTCAATATTAAAGGCTGTGACAATCTTGAAGTCCACCACAAAAGGGTTTTTCAGCTGAAGCCTGCAAAGGAATGGGAGAAGAAGAAATTTTCTTCCAAACCAGGGATGGCATCCACTCTAAGTAAAGCAGTTTTGGAAGTGCATTTATCAGGTTATGGAACCAATTCCAGAAAGTAAAAAGGAAGGAATGAACAAATCAGTAACAAACAGCCTGGAAACCACTCCTGGTTTTGTGGCTTATCTGGTCTTCTGTCACTGGACTCCTCTGCGAAGGGTTAAATTCTGATCCTCCTCAGTGACTGCATCCTTTCAGCTGAGATAAATGAACTCCCAGGCAACAGGGCCAGTGGGAAATACATATGTGCTGTGACAACAACATGCCTCCAACCAGGAGAACAGCTCGGGGTCAGCTTTCACTTCCTCAGCCTTCTGCTTCTCTTGCTTTCTTGTCACTGCTGCTAAAATTGGTTCAAGGGCACTTGAGACTTTGGAGCAGAGAAGATTTTTCTCCTTGTGTCAAAACCCAAAAGGTTTAATGTTTACCAGGATCATTGAAATAAGACCAGAATGTGGATTGGAAGTTGGTGTAATCTGAGGATCTCTATCGGAGAGCTGAGAAAATAGAACAGTCCAGATTTCCTGCTTAAGGGCACAGCTCCTTTTTGCCAGCAGCTGCAGCAAAGAGCACACAGTTTATCATGCTTGAAAGCTGCACAAATACCCACCAGGGAAGAGAAATTACTCTCCTCGAAAACATACATTTGGGCTGGAGATTAAGGGATGTGAGGACAGTTTTCTGGCTCCACCACAAATCACCATGCCCTGTTTTACCTTTGGGAACAAAGAGTCAAGCTGGAATTTTACCTGGAGAAGGAACATTAACATTAGTCTGACCTAACAACTGAATTCTTTTTAAACCCTCATCTCTATTCAACTCTAGTAGGACAGAGATTCCATGAATTCCAGATTGTTTTCCTGAAGCAAAAAGCTGCCCCTAAATGTCATTTCAAGTGATCATCTTCACCCCATCCGAGGGGTCTGGGGACAAGGGAAGACATCAAATCCAGGTGATAATAACACTCATCCCTCTGGACTTTTCCCAGTGCTTTGCACATGAAAAGCCTCACCACATCCTTGTGAGGTAGGTCGGTATTATTACAGTCCCTTAACACACCTGTGGAAAGTGAGGCAGAGAAATTCCTTTCCCGGAGGCCTCAGAGATGGAACAGAGAGACAAAAAGACAATTTCCCTTTCTCTCCGTATCTCCTCTCTTCCCCACACAAACCTTCACGGAGAAACAAGCAGAGAGAGGGGCTACAGCGCCACAAATTCCTGACAAACAGGACTCCTCCTGCTGTTCCACACCTTCCAAGAAGAATTATTAAATACCCAAGTACCTCGGAACGAGCGGCGACGCCGCCATCGCGAAATCATCGCACAGTACAAACCCATCCCAATAAATAAATAAACACACAGAGCTGTGACTGTCCCCAGCTCAGGAGAAACCCAGGGTGGAGCAGATGAAGCCACCCAGGTCACTCCTGTGCCTCCACAGCCACGCCGACCAGCGCATGCCTGATGGTGCGGCCGTGCAGTTTGTATCCGTCCTGCGTCACCAGCGCCACCGTGCCGGGCTGCCGGCCCTCGGCTGGCACGTGGCAGATGATCTCGTGGTCGTAGGGGTCGTACCTGCCACCCACGGGGTTCATCTTCTGCAGGCCGTGCTTGGCAAAGACGCTCTGCAGCTTGGCCTCCAGGAGGGAGAGGCCCTCGTAGATCTTCTTCAGGGTGGGGTTGGGGTCACTGGGCTCCGCGTGGCCCGCGGCGCTCTCGGCTGTTTTCTCCAGGATGTCTGCGACCTCCACCAAGTCCCTGCAGAAACTCTGGATCCCTGCAGGAAGGAAATGAAGGACAGCTATTGGTCTGTCCAGTACTGTTATAAGCGAAAATAGTTGAACTGTTTTATATGAAAAAATTTATTAATGACAATTTGGTTACAAAGAAATAAAAATCTACTACTAAAATAAAAATAAAAGAGATGCCAAGCCCGGGGGTCGGCACTGGTGAACAGGGTCGGTTCAGCGGTCTATCTGGCAAACAGCCCTCCCCTAGTTCACACTAACCATCTGAAGGTTAGTTTTTATAAGGTTTTTAGGCCCCGAGGCTAGTTTTCTGTCTAGTCTGAATATGCAGATAGGATTTCCATCCACCTGGAGTGAGAGTAGAATAGAATTCTGGGAAATCTGGTCACATCTCTGGATCTGTCTATGAATTATTCTTGAAGTCTTCACTAAACATGTCTGTGAATTATTCTTGAGGCTCCTGCCAGACGAACATATCTGGGTTTGGGTTTGGTCTCAGTGCAAGATTCTAGGAGTGATCAGATTTTCTGAGAGCTGAATCAGTTCTGATGGGCCTTTAGGGATCGTTATCTGGCACTCTTTTGGCATGGTCTACCTCTCATTGATATAGAGAATACAGGTCTATTGTTCTATGGGCAGGCCAGTTACCTACCCCTCCCCTTGTTGGTTTCTGTGCAAGGGGGTACCTTTTAGTATACTTAAATCAAACTATATAATTATAACAGTAAAAAACTCGAATTAAACTACATATTTATAACAAGTACCAAGGACAGACAAAGTCACAGTGGTTTGAAGGCACCCTTAATTGAAGTTAATTTAGCGAGACCAGGTGGTGTCTTCTGATTCCAGCGACCAAAGCTCCAGCATTAAGAGACTCATCTAAATCTAATCTAAAGACTCTCCAAACCAAGGTATATGCAGGAAATGCACATCCATACCACGAACATATATATATTTGGTATTCCTGACAAAGCAGAGCATTAAAGTCTCACTCCAAACATTTTTTTCCAACTCAGATTTGTCATTTAGGACTCTGCTCCATCCCCCTGCTCCAGTCCCACTGACATGATTTTGTCACACAAAAGCCCATTCCACACAAACACAATGGGGGGAAGCAAAAACAATGCATGCCTATTCTAAAGTACAAAATCCCCAATTCATTCACAGCTTAAAACCATTGTGGAAGGACTGGACCAAAACCATTCTTGGGTTGGTCATGAAAAGCCAGGCAGGTTTTGTCACTAGAAAAATGGGGTTAGATTGGCTGCATTTCCAGCAGTGGTGTTTTTGCACAGTGCAGAAATTCCAGGAAAAGCAGCCTCCCTCAGCTACATAAATGTCATAACTCTCTGACTGGAATGACACATTAGGGAAACAGAGAAAATGAGGCAATAGTCAGGTGCTGTTTGCAGCTGTACATGTGAACAGGCACAGAACAAAGGGAGAGGAAGGAGACGCAGCAAAGGAGCTGACAAAAGCCCAGCAATTACCACTCATTTCACGGAATCAGAGTCATTTAGGCTGCCCAAGACCTTTAAGATCATCGAGTCAGCACTGCCAAGGCCACCTCTAAACCGTGTCACCGAGTCTTTTCAACACCTCCAGGGCTGGTGTTCCCACCTCTTCCCTGGGCAGTCTGTGCCAGTGCTTGGCAACGCTCTCAGTGAAGAAATTTCTCCTAAAATCCAATCTAAACCTCCCCTGGCACAACTTGAGGCTCTTTCCTCTTGTCTTACCTCTCATCAGTTGGGAAGAGACAAACCCCACCTTGCTATGACCTCCTTTCTGATTTTCCTCTTACCTACAGATCTCCAAGTCTCACTTTGTGAGCAATTTCTAATAAAGAACTTATTTTTTCTTCGTGCTACATATAAAATCCCAAGAGCTCAAAAAACACTCTCAAAAATCAATCATCCTGTTGTTGACTATCCCCAAACTCAGCAGCCATTTTATAGCACTAGGGGTGGAAGAAAAAAAACCACAGCAGTTCAAATTTCAAGGCTGCTAGAATTAACTAACAATAAACCTCTTGAGATTCATGCATTATGGAGAAAAATAGTTTTTCATTCTCGGAGATGGATCTGGCACTGTGCAATGCCTGAACAGCACTTTCTTCCCCCTTCACCTGCCTCTGCTGCCAAAGCTACAAATCCAGCTCGTTTCACTGATACTAAAATATTTCTTTTAGAGGTTTTAAACATCTAATCTAGAGATTGACAACTACAGCTCCAGGCTGCATCTACCTCCAACGAAGTGAAGCAGAAGAGGCTGTTAATCTAGTAAAGGAGACTATAAGCTGATGACACAGCTGAGTATAAAATACACCCTGCCAGAGCCAATCCTCAGCACACAGCAGAGCCTGCATTTTCAACCAAGTCAGCAGAACTAAACTCAGCTGCACTGGGACTATTTAAAAAAAAAATAGTCACAATTCTGTAATTCTGTGGGTAAACCTGATAGGACAGGACACAGCTGGACACAGAGAAAAAAATAGTGATTAAGCCCAGATATCAAGAGTCCAGGCCAAACATCACAGCCGGCTTTAAAATAAATGAGGGAGGGCAGGACAGAGGGACAGAATGCTGCTGATCAGCATTTTCTGCTCAGGCAGGCAGGCCAGTGCAGTAAACACAGCTCTTGTGCTTACCAAAGAGTTTGGCATCTTCTACAAACTTCTGCGTTCTCCTCCGGACGTTCTCGGAATCTGCCAAAGCTTTCCGGTACCGCTCCTGTAACCACAGAGGGGACACATCAAACCCGGGGGAAAAACCCCTTTCCTCACACTAGAAAAGCCTCAGAAATGCTTTAAGAAAGAGAAGGTTGTGCTGGGCTCCTGCATTTTCATACACAGCCGAGTCCTTCTAGTGATTAACCAAAAACTGCAACTCCCTCAGAAGACTCAAGGCCAAAAATATTCTGGGCGCTGAATGACTGAATTCAGCTGAAAAGGCTCTGTCAGGCTGCTGCTGAGATCCTCCTTTCTCCAGCAGGCAGCTCTGTGACAGCTGATTTCTCACTCCTGCAGGATCCTCAGGGTGATTATCTCCAGAACTGCCCAGTGCTGTGGGATTTAATCCCTTCCTCAGGCACGTGTGCTGTTCAATATAGAACCTGATTTCTGCCACACGCAGACACTTAAAAGGACTTCCCTGCCTGGCTAATCTGGATCCAGTGTGACATAAAACTATCAGGGAGTGTCCAAAGGAGGGGCATGAGGATGGTGAAAGGCCTGGAGGGGCCATGGAGGAGCCATGGAGGAGCAGCTGAGGGATTGTGCAGCTGGAGTAGACTGAGGGGAGACTCCTTGGGCTCTGCAGCTCCAATCTCTGTGACAGTGACAGGGACAGGACCCAGGGCAGGGCTGGAGCTGTGCCAGGAGAGGTTTAGGTTGGATTTTGGGAAAGGTTCTTCCCCCAGAGGGTGCTGGCACTGCCCAGGCTCCCCAGGGAATGGGCACAGCCCCAGAGCTCTGGGAGAGCTTGGACAGCGCTGCCAGGGATGCCCAGGGTGGGATTTTGGGGCTGTGCAGGGCCAGGAGCTGGGCTGGATGATCATGTGGGAACTCAGGATGTTCCATGGTTCTGTGCCAACATGTGACACTCATCAGCACGAAGCCACTGCCACAGGGCTGTGAAAGAAGTGAGCAGCTCACCCAGCCTTTCCTGCCCTGCTGCTGGCACTGCTGACAGATGCTGTTTTGGGGAAGGCAGGGTGGAATTTCACCCTCTCACACTAGGGTAGTCCAAGACCCTACCAAGAGTCCAGAGACAAGTCACGAGAGTTTAATTAGAACAGTATTAATTTATCACTAAGTGTAAATGTAGAATTTTAGAGTTTTAATAGAAGTTCAAAGAAGCAAGATAGAAGAATCAAAGCGTGTCCCTGTCCTTCTACTTCTTCCTCTTGTCCTCCATCTTCTGCAGTGATAGCAGCACTTTTAGATTAGATAAGAATAGAAATACACTGTCTAACATAAGTGATAAGCATTAGTACCTTACTAAATGTAATATAGTAAATACAGATCATGGAATACTCAGTATAAAGAGTTAAGACTGCCTTCAAAGTAGTCAGTCAGCAAAAACCAGCAAAGATCCAAGCAAAGTAAGAACTAAATGTACTAAATAAAAAATAATAAACAACTTTAAGAAACTAAGCCAATGCATCTCGACCTCTTCTTCTAGCACAATGCTGAAGAAAAAGACTTTTAACAAACATCTCAAGAGTCACCAAACCCAGGTGACTCAGGGCATGGCTGCTCTGGAGCTTTGTGTGTGTCACAGGGAAAAATCCAGGGCTGAAAACCAGACCAGGCCAAGGGGACTGAAGCAAAGGCAGCCAGCACACTCACAGTTAAATCTCGGACTTGCTCCTCCAATTTGATGGCTTTGTGCTCCAAGGCACAGTCAGAGAGGGGGTGCTTGGGCTCGTCACTGGGGTCCTCTGGGCCACACTCATCTCCTGTACTCCTCTGCTGAGCTGCAGTGCTGAAAGCACCGGGAGACCCTCTGAAACACAAACTAGGGACAAAGAAACAAAGTTGAATAACTTCAGGGTCAACGAGAACTCAAGATTAATGTCATTATTAAGAGCAGGCTCTCTTAGAAGAGGCACACAGGATTCTAGACACAATTTGAGCTCTTTTCAGAAAACACACAATCAGCAAAGAAGCACAAAGGTGTTTTTTAATTCTTTTATTTTAGATTAACATGGCACACAGAGGCTTCACAACACTTCTTTGGCATACCTTGAAAAGAGTCAGATTTTCACAGAAACACAGAATAAATGAGGTTGGAAAACACCTTCAAAACCATCAAGTCCAACCTGTGCCCAATCCCCACCTTGTCACCAGCCCAGAGCCCTGAGGGCCACATCCAGTCATTCCTTGGATACTTCCACCACCTCCTTGGTCTTTTCCAACATAAATAATTCTGTGGTTCCCTGATTGTGTTTCACTCTCCCTCCTACCACACTTGCTTATACAAACCAGCCTAGACAGGGCTCATTCCTGCCAGCATGAGCCTCAGCTCCACCTCCCCCTCACACACCAGAACAAAACAGAATTTACTTCCAAACCAGCTCCATTCAGGAAGCATTTCAGTACACACCTAACAAGGATGGGTGTATTCTCCTTTTTTGGGAATACCTGGGCTCTTCCTCTGAGCAAAGCTTTGACACTCCCTTCATGCAATGTTTTATATCCCCTCTATGCAATGTTTTCCGTACATTAAGAGCACATGAAAGGCAGCACATCCCATAAATCCCTGTGCTGGCACCAGCTCCGCTCTCTGTGTTTTTACAGAACAATCCCACTCTGCACAGAGACATTAATTTCGACCCCAGAATCGATTCAGCTGAGTTCACATTACCAGGCCTGCACCATTAAGCATTCTTCCTCTTTAGCAAGGCTGTATTGCTCAGGTTCAATGTCACAGAAACACACAGAGTTTATTCTGGGGTATATAATGAAGCCTCAGTGCTGCTCAGACGTTTTGCCCCCTTTATCCCAGTACTGGAGCTGAGTAGAATTCAATCTCAAGGAGTTAAACCAGCTGAAAAATAACCCTATAAAACAAGGACTATTCTCTCAGTGTCCCTGAATAGATCTGCTGCCAGATCAGATCAGTGCAAATACCAAAGAGCAGCCAAATATGTGAGATGTGGGGCAGGGAGGTGTCCCCGAGGTGCTTCAACTGGCTCAACCCTCAAAGCCCAGCTCAGAGATCTGTATCTGCCCAAAGACCACCTGGCATCTCCTCCCACCCCATGTTTAGCAGCCCAGATGTTTCCTCATTTAAATCCTTAATACCAGGTTGCTAAATGTCCCACAGCACTAATGACAAACTTCCTCTTCCCACCTGAGGTCATTTGCATGTGCAGTTTTTATTAAGTGGGTACTTAAAACATCATCTGTATGTCAAACCACTCCTTTTCAACAAATTATGCACCAAACACAAACCTGAAAGTGCTTTCTCTACTTAAAATTGCTCTAGAGTAGGATGTTCCTCAGACTAAAGAACCATCTGGGTTCCAGGAATGCCAATACAGGAAAAAAACCCAACATTCCATCCCTGGCTGCTGTTTGGGGCACAAGACTCCATCCTGAATGATTTTTAAGATGCCTTTCACATTCATTTTATTGACTCATTAGCAGCACTTTATCAAAGTAGATTAAACTAGAGGGGAGGACAGAGCAGGACCCTTTCACCAAGCCTTCAAAAATCAATCTGAGGCTTCCTTTGCACCTAAAAATGTCCATGGGAAGCACCAGCTACAAGCTTTATCCTTTATCATCTCAAAGAGCTGCGGGGATGGAAATCAGCTGCGCTACAGATGAACCCAAAAACCTGAAACGCAGCTGAGAAATCTCGCTGGGCCCCTCAGAGGTGAAACTCCCGTGTTTTAAAAATAGGCTGTGCAGCTCAGTGAACTCCTCTGCACCCCAGAGGCCACAGCTGGTGAGGTATTTCCCTGTGCCAGTGCTTACAGAGCAGGGATGGGTGTTTTGCGTGGGAGAGGGGCATGGAGGAGCCGGTCCCAGCTGCCTACGTGGAGCAGGGAGATCCCTGCATGGATTCCTCTCTGCAGCCTCTGAACCCAAATCCCAGAGCAATCCCTCGAGCAGGGGACATGCCCTGGCTGTCACACGCTGCCTGGAAAAAGTCATGGCAAAGAAATCACAGCCTGACTCTAAAGGGAATTCTCCAGGGTTGAAAATGCCGCTCAGTTTGTTCCTGCAGGATGAAAGGAATCCTCCCCAACAAGTGGCAGGAGCTATTTCCAGGCTGTCCACTGACTGGGCTCCATCTTCTAAAAGCTGGTTTGATCACAGCTACCCTAAAAATAGGCACGGGTCCCACGGGAGGAAGCTGACACATGCTGAAGTGACAGACCCGTGGAAGTCGCGGGGCGTGTGGAAGGGGTTACACAAGTTGGTGTGACAGAAAGATTTACAAAGTGATGTCCCAGAAAGCCAAAGAGATAAGGGAGAGCAGAGAAGCTGATTGCAGCCATATGGCTTAAGCCAATTGTCCTTCAAGATTAATATTTCAGGGATGAGGGAGGGTTTGTGGTCAGAGCTACAATGGCATCACCTCTTTCTGGAGCACTCTCCAAAGTGACAATCAGCTCTCTCAAGGGTCCCTCCCCACCCCTCCTCCTCCCAAAATCAGCATGACAAAGCACTCGAGTGCTGAGACACACAGAAACATCTGCACTGCTTTCAGCTCTGATGAGCCTGCTTGGGAAGGAAATCTCATTACCCCCAATTCCTTCGCGCTGTTTCATCAGGGAGTGACTGCAGAGATAATCCAGTGGAGGGAGGGGATTGTCCCGCTCTGTTCTGCACTGGGGCAATTTTGGGTGCCAGGATGTAAGAAAGACTTAAAACTCTTAAAGAGTGTCCAAAGGAGGGACACAGAGATGGTGAAAGACTCACTGCACCTTTTTTAGGGTGTTAATTTTCACCCACATAAGGGAGAATTTCCTGAGATACATCTGTATTTAGCCCCAAACACAGCTGCCTCTTTTATGTGCTGTAGATTTATTATATTACATTTAAATAGTCTTTTGGTGGTGTTTCTCTTCTAGACAAAAAAAAAAAAAAAAAAAAAAAAAAAAAAATTAACAAGCATTTGGGCTTTTTTTCTTTTCACCTGCCCATTCTTCACTCAAATAACCAAAGCACCTTTATGGTTTCCTCTTTTCTAAGCCATATTCTGTGATGCAAAAAAGCATGAGCGGACACTGTTCCTCTGTCTAAATATTGACACAATTAATTGGATTCTCTTCCTGCGACCACCCAAAACACACTCGATAGCACATGTGCTGCCTCACCACCAAAAACAAAACCCGAGGAGCACATTAAACCCGTAATTAATGAATAAATGGTTCAGCCGGGCGAGACACAGAACCCACGCAGGGGCAGGAAAAGACCTCCCAACGTGACTTATCGAGCGCGGAAACGCTTTGCCTTAAAAATTAACATTATTTACGCCCCCAAAAGTCGCTTTTCGGGGAAAAGAGCTTGGTTATCGGGGATTATTTCTGCCCTAGGGCGTTTTGAGGAGGGCAGAAGGGCAGCGTGGGGGTTTGGCGGTGAGATGGGGAGCGGCGGGGGATGATGGAGAGCGGCGGGGTCCGGCTCGGGGTCTGCCCGTGGGTTCGGGTCGGGGTCCAGACCCGGGCTGGGGTCGTGCTTGGGGTCCGGGTCGGGGTCTGGATCCGCTCCCATTCCCGCCCCCGGCGCGGCGCTCGCCCGGGCCCGGCCCCGCGGCGCTGCCACGTCTGTCCCCGACACCCCCGCGGCTCCGGGCCACCCCTGTCCCCCTCATCCCGACCCGGCCCGGTCGGTCCCAGCCCGCCGCACGTACCTGCCGGTGCCGGCCCTGCCGGCCGCGGGCAGCAGCGCCCCGAGGCGCCGCAGGGAGCGGGCGGCCATGGCCCCGCACGGAGCGGCGGAGGAGGCGGCGGCGCGGCCGCGTCAGCGCGGAACTACAGTTCCCACACGGCCCCGGGAGGCGGGCGGGGCGGCCCAGGGCTGAGGGGAAGGAGAGATGAGGGCCATGGAGGAGGGTGGGTGGAGGGTTCGGAGGGTGCTCCGCCCGCCGCCGGTGCACACGCGGCTCGGCTCGGGGCACAAGGGGCCGGGACACCGGGGGTTGGGGCCGGGACACCGGGGATTGGGGCTGGACACGGCTCCTGTCAGCCGAGAGCCGGATCTGGACACGTGGTACCGGCCCCCGGGACTGGGACCCGGATAGAGCTCCGGTGTCCCAAGTATCGGACCTGGAACCTGACCCCGGACACAGCTCCGGTATCCAAAGGGTCAGACCTGGAGATCGGCCCTAGACAGAGCTCTGGTGTCTCAAGGATCAGACCTGGACACGCAGCACTGGTTCCCTGGAGCCTGGCCCTGGATACAGCTCCAGTGTCCCAGGGATCAGGCCTGGACAGCCAGCACCAGTTCCCTGAGTTCAGCCCTGGACAGAGCTCCAGTATCCCAAGGATCAGATCTGGAGCTCGGCCCTCAAGGGACACAGCTCTGGTGTCTCAAGGATTGGATCGAGACATGCAGCACTGGTTCCCTGGAGCTCGGCCCCAGACACAGTTCCAGTGTCCCAGAGATCACACCTGGACACCCAGTACCAGTTCCCTGAGCTCACCCCCTGACACAGCTCCAGTGTCCCAGGGATCAGACCTCGACAGCCAGCACCGGTTCCCTGGAGCTCGGCCCCTGACACTGCTCCATGCTCCCGGGACCCGTTCCCAGCCCCAGCTCCTGCCCCAGCAGAGTTCGGATCTGGACACTGGGTACACAGCTCTGCTCCCCTTGGCTCGGATATGGGCACAAGGCTATGTGCTCCCCACAGGGCTCAGCCCCGGACACAGCTCTGGTGACCCCAAGACACACAGCTCCTGGCTGGGTGGGTTAAGGGGTGATAACAGCACAGGTTTCACCTCTGGTTCTGGAAAGGGCTGGAACGGACTGCGAGTGTTCCTTACCCACGTGAATAAACATCAACCAAAGCCTTGGCCACAACAACTGTGGGCTACCCAGTGTGAAGGATGAGGGGGAATGGCTTCAAACTGCCAGAGAGCAGGGTTAGACGGGATATTGGGAAGGAATTCTTCCCTGTGAGGATGCTGAGGCCCTGGCACAGGGTGCCCAGAGAAGCTGTGGCTGTCCCATCCCTGGAAGTGTCCAAGGCCAGGGTGGATGGAGCCTAGAGGAACCTGGGACAGTGGAAGGTGTCCCTGCCCCTTGGAACCAGATGAGCTTTAAGGTCCCTTCCAACCCAAACCAGTCTGGGATTTTCTGATGTGCTCTCAGGGAGCTGCTTGTCCCAGCAGCTGCTGCCACAGGGTGCTGAGCCCACCCCAGCCCCTTTCCCTGGGAGCAGGAGTAGCATTCCCACCCTGTTCCCTCAGCCAGAGGACTGGGCGGACCAGTGCCAGTGTTTTTATTAAAAGCTGCATACCTAGGTACTAGCACAGGGCTGTGGAAGAGCTCCAGAGGTTAATTGTGGCAGTCCATAGCATGAGAGGGTGATGGTGACTCTCTTGTTCCCAGCACAAAAGCTGGGGCCCTTCCTTTCCATTCCTGTCCCTTGTTTCTGCCCCTGCTGAATGACCTTAACTCTATTTCGCTTTTCTGCTCCAACAGCCCTGATGGCTTTTTTTTTTTTTTTTAATTTAGACTTCCCTTCACTCCATTTTTATCACATGCCTTAGCAACCTGTGTATGAGTGCAGCAGCCAGAGTGTGAATGTGCTGTTGGCCAGGAGACAGCCCTGTCCCCTTCCCTGCTCCCCCGAAACCAGCATGGGACCAGGGCAGAAAGCTGGCCTGCCTCCCTCCCCAGCCCTTTGCAGCACTTCTAAGCTGTTTAGCAAAGGTAAAAGGTGTCCACTTTTGTTAATTTGCTTTCCAATGCTGACACTTGAGCTTCCTTCAATCCAAGGGAAGGCAGCATGGCCTCACCCTTACTGCCTGGGGAACAAGAAGGAAATATTGGACAAAGGCACTTGGTTGAGGCACAGCAAGCTCGAGCCATGAGGAACCCTGAGATGAGACCCTGCAGAGCTGGGAGCAGTGAGCAGGGTGAACAGTCAGCATCTCCAAAATGGCTGGTCCTGAGCAGCTCCTGAATCCCAAAACTGAGGGGGCCAAAAACCCCGACGAGTCCATGGTTGCTTTGGCAGATGTTAGCCTGGACACACGCTGATCCCGAAAACTGGAGCACCTGCTGGGCAGTGCCAACTGCCAGCCCAGGCTCTGCCCTCCTTCCTTCTGCACCCAGAGTTTGTGTCGGACTCCTGGCTCTGGGGCAGGCTCCCCTCAGAGCTGGGTTTCCCAGTAGTTTGTGACCCTGATCCACAAGGAACTCCCTTTCCCCACCCGCCTCCCGAATCCCCTCCCGCCCCCTTGCCCTGGTGTATAGAGTTGGTGGTGCCACAGTGCTGAGGGCTGGGAGAAGGTCTCTTCCCACCACGCCTTCCCAGCACCCTCCCAGTGTCTTGGAGAGAGGGGGCTGGTTCTCCTCCGTGATCCCCAGTGTGTGTTTGGGGCTTGGCAGGCTGGTTTAAGTCTGCTTCTTTTCCCATTCCTGCAGAGAAAGGAAAAAAGAAAAAACAAAACCGGGATGAGGAGACATTGCTGGAAAAGCAACACTTCAGGGCATCCCTCCCTACTGGGGGCTTTGGACCCAGCATTTTCCAAGCATTTTCACTGCTGCCCTGGGCATTGTAGGGGTGATGCTTTCCCTCTCCCACCCAGCCCTGCAATTCCATGATTTCATGGTTAAACAAGGGGCAAAGACTGGGATTTCCCATGGGGTCAGGGAGGAGAGGGAGAGCTGCAGCACCTTGGCTTTCCTCAGCACGCTCCCCTTGTTGGCAGGGATGATGGAGGGGCTTCTCTTCCTCAGCTCTGCTGCACAGTTCACGGGCACCAAGTGCTCAGGGGGGCTCCCATTTGGCTTGTTCGTAGTTTCCTGTGGAAAAGGGGGAGCAAGAAAAGCTTGGGAAACCCAGGAAGCATTGACAACCATAATTAAAAAAAAAAAAAAGAAAAAAAAGAAAAAAAAACATGAACTGTAATGAGATAAAAGTTGAGGTGACCAAATTCAACTCACACACCTCCATCCACAATGGGACAAAGCCACAGAGATGTCCCCTCTCCCATGTGCTGCCCCCCACAACACCCAACCACTGTTTCTTGCAGAATTTGGGAGCTATGAGTGAGGAAAAAGGGATGCATACCCCATTGTCAGCCTTGCTGGTCACGGCCAGCCCCAGGGCCGGCCCTCCTGCCAGCGACTGCTTCAGCTGCTCCTTCACTTCGGTCAGCTTGAGCTCCAGATCCACGCGAGACTCCTCCTTGTGCCGGCACCGCTCCTCCAGCACCGCCACCCGCTGCTCCAGCTCCTGCAGCCTCGGCCCTGCGCACACAAAATCACCCAGCTCATCCTCCTGCACGGCGACACTAGGTGGGGCTGCCAGCCCGGCACAGCGCTGCAGCCAGCCCAGCTCCCGGCCACGGTGTCCCTGTGCCAGCCCAGCTCCTGGCCACACTGTCCCTGTGGCCAGCCTGGTGTCCCTGTGCCAGCCCAGCTCTTGGATGGTCCCGACCTACCTGTGCTGCCCTTCATGGCTTCCCGCAGCTCCCGCTTCTCCTTCCGCAGCAGCATCAGCTCGCTGCGGATCGATGCCTTCTCCTTCTCCAGCTTCTCCTTCTCTGTCAGGAATCGCCTGGCGTCCTCCTCGGCCCGGTTCTTGCCGTACCTGTACTGGTTGGCACCTGCAGGCACGGGGAGAGCCCATGAAGGGCTGCACTGATGGCACCCCCAGTCCAGCTGAGCCCACCTGTGGGCTAGATATTTCTGAGCCTGAGAGCTGGGCGAGTTTCCCAAGGGAAACCTTTCAGGTGCTCACTCTCTTCCCAAAACTGTTTTCTAGAAAACTGCTTTTCTCTCATAACATGTTAAGTGAACAGTTCCCTTTTTCTCATCACACCCGCTCTCCCAGGTGTCATCTTAACCAATGGAGAGAGGTGTCAGCTTTTGTAGCAGAGCATGCTATAAAAGAAACCAAGGAAATTGTAATAAAGCCTTCTGTTGTTCTCATGCTAAAAACTGGAGTAATTTTTAACCTTCTGACATCGGAGTCCTGTGTCGTTGTGGTTCAAAACAGCATCACCCACCCACCACCCATGGGTGCACATCCCTCCAGGGAACAGCCTCTCCCGCATTGGCCTGGAGCCCTGGGGAGGTTGGTGGCCCAGGACTCACTGGACGCGTGTCTCTTCACTTTGACTTGCGGGTCCACCCGCCGCGACTTCTCGCTGCAGGACGAGGCATGGCGCTTCACCTGAGCTGCCCCCGGCCGCCCTGGCTCCTCCTCTGCCTGCTGGGAGGAGAGAGAGGGAACTGAGACACCCACAGGGCCATCCCAGCCCGGCCACGGCTCCCTGGGCCACTGCAGTGGGACATGATGAGCCATGAACTCGTGCTCACCTGGACCTTCTCATAGGGGACATCATCGTACACCACCCGAGAGGCGTCGGCTCGGTGATCCTGGGAGGAGCTGGCCCACCTGCAGAAGGAGGAGTGGGATCTTCCTTCCCATCTTTGCCAGCCCCTCAGGGAGCCCTTCCAGCATCTCACAGCCCTACCTTACCACACTCTTCATCAGCACTGATGAAACCCTTCCAGCTTCCCATCCTGCCCAAGGGAACAACCCCTGGGGCACTGACTGTCCCTGAGATCACAAACCACAGCCCAGCCCGTGCCCGTTCTAGGGAATGCACAGGGCCAAGGATCACCATGCCCAGCCCGTGCTCGTTCTAGGGAATGCACAGAGCCAGGGATCCCCACGCCCAGCCCAGCACTCAGCCCCCAGCCCAGCAGGAGCACAGCCTTACAGGTAGGAGTGTCTCACGGCCGTCACGATGTTGGCAATGGTCTCCACATCCACGTAGTCGTAGTGCAAAGCCTCTGGGGCTGTCTGGGAGCCTGTTTCCACCAAGAGGAGACCCAGCCAGCGGCCCAGGTCTTCAGAGCAGCTTGCCTGGAGGACAGAGGAAGAGTTGGGGTGCATGCCCAGCTCCCAGCCCCTCTTCCTTGCTGCCTCCCGATGCAAAGCTCTGCTGTGCTCAATCCCCCTCTGTTCTCAAAGTTCAAAGTGTGGCTGCCCCACCAAAAGGGGGATGGCAAAACAAGCCACTGCTTGCAGGTGGATCATCCCAAGGATGCTCCCCCAGCCTGGCAACCCTGTCCTCACCAGCCTGTCCCACCCTGCTCACCTCCAGCGCCGTCACCTCCTGGCCGTGGCGCAGGATGCGGAAGGCAAAGGGGTGCTTGGGGCCGAGGCCGGGCACCACCTCGCAGCCCCGCAGGACGATGGCGTTCACGTGCGTGCGCAGGTCCGTGCGGTCCTTGTGGAAGTAGAGGGTGTTGCCCTTGAGGCGACACCAGCGCTCCTTCCAGCACTGGTTCACCAGCACGCTGAGGTAGCCTGGGGGTGGCAGGGGAAGGGAAGGGCATCAGCGCCTGCCTGGCTGGGCCTGGGGCAGGCTTTGAGGTTACAGCATGGCTTCCCACTCATCCAGCCCTTCCATGCCTCAGTTTCCCCACAGACAACCAGCTGGGCCCAGCTTGGTACCACGCAGTCACCCAAGCCTGTTTTTGGGGACATGGATGACCCCTTGCCTATTTGTCACTGGAATTTGCAGAGCCAGGCCTGGGCAAGCATTTCCCAGCCTGTGGCAGTGTCACAGCCCTGCAGTGAGCTCGTCCCCACCCCTCACCCCTACAGCCATGCTGGGGGAAGGATGTCACTCCCCACTGATCCCACTCCACTGCCAGTCCCATCCCAGCCCGCACGAACCGCAGCAGGGGATGTCCTCCTCGGTGGAGGAGGTCTGGGTGTCCTCAGGGGATGGCTTCTTCTTGGAGAAGCTGATGATCCTGGTGATTTTCTTCCCTGCAGCCCGGCTCATGGAGCCCTTCAGGTCAGCCAGGCCGCTCTTTTTGCCCTTCCCTGGAAGGACAGGGAAGCTGTGTGACCCTGGTGTGTGTCCTGGCATCCCAGCTGGCTGCAGAAGATGCTGCCCAGCTGTGGGCACACAGCTGGCCCTGGCTGGGTGGGCAGTGGGGACAGTACCGTGCTCGCCGTGCTCTCTGCGGGTGCCCGGGGACCCGGTGTCACCCATGGCCACGCTGTCTGAGTCTGAGGTGTGCTTCTCCTGGGACAGCCGCTGTGGGAGAGCAGAACCCCATCAGCACCATCCCCCAGCCACTGCCAGCCCTTCCTCCCCCTGCACAGGGCTGAGATCCAGCTCCTGTTCCCTTCCCAGCCCTGCAGAGCTGCTGTGAGAGTGGGAAGAGCTCCTCATGCAGCCCCAGGAATTTGGGGTTCTCCAGCCCTGTGTTCCCCAGGTTTGTCCACAGCAGCCCCACACAGTCCCTTAGGAACCATCACCTTGTCCAGCTCCATCTTGCACGGCATCACTGGGGAGGTGGGGGCTTCCATCCCGCCCGCTGCTGGACTGCTGGCTTCCTTTATCACCTGCAGGGACAGCCCAAGTGACCCCAGGGCCAGGGCTGCCCTCCCTGGCTCAGCTCCTTCACTGCCAGAGCCAGGCTGAACCAGGGGGACAGGTCCTGGTCCGCACAGCTCAGGGCAGCAAACCCAGATCGAGTCCCTCACACCTTGGCCCCTTCAAAACAGTTTTGTGCATTTTGTTGGGGATTTTGGAAATCTCAGGAGGTAGAGATGTAGGTGCCAAGCCAGCATCATCCTGCCAGCACAGGACACCTTGTGACCCCCCTGTTTTAAGGCGTGGCGTGTCCTGGTTGTGTAAAACAACCCTGTTCTCCCACATTGGGGGTGACAGCTGCATTAGCAGTGTGCTCACAGGCTCCTTTCCCACCCGCCACCCCTTCCCCGCAGTCCCCACTTCCCGACCCTGAACAAAGGCAGGAAAGAGCCCTGGGGAAGAGGAAGGGGAGAGCAAACATCCCCCCAGCCGGGGCTATCAGCGCCGGAGCCGCCCAGGCCCTGGGAAGCGGCCGATAAGGGACAAGAGCAAAGCCCCCTTCCTCTCCCAGCGGGGCAAGGCCGTTCCCAGGGCAGCCCCCTCCCCAGCTCAGGCAGGGAGGATGCCAGGGGGGCTCTGTGAATGCCCCTGGCAGGAGCAGGGGTACCTTGAGCCACTCCTCAGCCTGCTCCTTGCTCTGCACCGCCAGCACCAGCGCCTCGGCCCCCGGCAGCGAGAACCGCAGCTCGTGCTTCTTGCGCCGCCCGTCCTTGGGGACGTAAATGACGTTGCAGGTGGCCAGGGGCACCTCCAGGTGTGGCTGCCGGTCCTTGGAGCTTTTGTAGCACTAAGGGAAGCAGAGAGAACTGCTCAGGGCTCAGCCAAACCTGCTGGAACAGCTCGACAACCTGCCTGCTTGCCTGGTGGCCGTGTTCGGGGTCTCACAGGTGGCACAGATGGGGGGGGTCCCAGGGTCCCTCGCTGGTGGCACAGATGGAGGTGGCTCAGGCCACGCCACAGCCTGAGGATCCCTCCAGGGATCTCCCTTCATGGCCCTTCTCTGGGAAGGTGCTGGGAGATGGGAATCACTGGGAAATACAGCTGGAGTGTGGATTCCCTCATGGCCAGCCCCCAAACAGCTACGAGGGAGCAGGAACAGCACCCAGAGTGATGATGCCCACTCTGGACATGAGGATGGAGCTGTCACCCTTCACTCCGTGCTGTCCCAAAAATAGGGACCCTTACAAGGTAAGCCAGGGCAGCTGCTGCTTGGGTGGCAGCCTTGAGGCAGGGACTTTGTTTGGACAGTGCTTTTTTTCCTTCAGCTTGGCCTCAGCCACCCTCCCAAACCCCCCAGAGGGTTTCTGTGCCCCCCAGGCCGGGCTCACCAGCAGTTTGCCATCCCGGATGATGGTGAGCTGCTTGGCCCACTGTCCGAAGCGCTTCTTGCGCAAGAGGAAGGCGCAGATCCGGCAATCCTTCACCAGGTTCATGGAGGCCTCCTCCGAGGGCCACTGGTGTGTCAGCTGCTGGCCCTTGCCCTCCTCCTCCTCCTCATCGTAGGACTCGTAGGAGCTGCTCATGGCATCCGAGTCATTGTCTGGAAGGAAGCAGGGGAGTCACCCCAAAAGGTGCCACACACCCTGCCAGGGTTCCCCGTGCCCAGCAGGCTCCAGACAGAGCTGGGCTGGCTGGATTTTGTGTCACCCTCTGGGAACTGCAGCGTTTGGCACCAGCCACCTCCATTTCCCTTGCAATCCCAGCAGGATGCTCCTGGGCCCAGCGCCAGCCCCAGGTGCATCTACCCAATGCTCTGGGCTGGTTTATTTCTTGGCAAGGCTCATGTTTTGGAATCTCCAGCCTCAACCCCAGCAGCCCCCAGCCCCACCTCGGGCTGGACTTTGCCAAAGCTCTCCCCTCCCCGTCGACGACACCCAGATACCTACAGGAATTTTTCTGCTCCCCGTTTATCCTGGTGACGGGGTAGTTGCTGTCTGCATCCTCGTAGTAGCTGTCCTCGATGGAGTTGGGGGGGCTGGAGCTGTCTGCAGGGGAAGCAGAGGAAGCTGGGGCTGGCACACTCATTTTTCCCTCGTGGATGCTCCGTGGGGCACAGCCAAGCACACCCTCCCAGGGCATCCCAGGCTCTGATCTCTCCCCATCACCTCATTCCCAGCCTGGCTGGAGCAAACAGCAATAACAAGTGGGATGGAAATGAGTGGGACAGGAGTGACACTGGTAGGAGCAGCAACAATTCCTTCCCCAGGATGGAACTCCTTCTCCAGCCCACCGAGAGCTGCCTGGTTTTTCAGGGATGCAGTGGGCAGCTCGTGGGGTCCCCCCACCCTCCTGCTGGCCTGGAGGGAGCAGCACTCACTGCGGGAGGTGATGTACTCAGGGGCTTTGCCAGGGCCCAGGGGCAGCGCTTCCTCGTAGTAATCCTCAGGAGGGGGAGTGGTGGGCAGGGGAGGAGCAGGATCCACAGGAACCTGGAGCAGAAACACCTCCAGCATCAGCCAGGCAGCAGCAGGGGCACAGCAAGGGTCCCACCCTGGCCAGTGTCACCTCCCCAGGCCCGGGGACAGCCAGCACTTACAGGTTTGGCTGGCTGGTTCCTGGCCAGCTCCAAGCCAGCGCTGTCGCTGGTGTCCCCCTCCTCCTCCTGCATGTCCTGCAGGTCCCGCAGGTCACAGTCTGCACGGGGTAAACAGAGGGTGAGGGGAGCAAGAAAGCAGAGCTGGACACCCCAGCTGTGCCCTCCAGGGATCTCCCTTCATGGCATTCCCTGGGAAGGTGCTGGGAGATGGGAATCACTGGGAAATACAGCTGGAGTGTGGATTCCCTCATGGCCAGCCCCCAAACAGCTACGAGGGAGCAGGAAGAAGCACCCAGAGTGATGATGTCCACTCTGGACATGAGGATGGAGCTGTCACCCTTCTTCCAAAGGACCCCAGGAGCAGCAGGCACCCAGCACGACCCCCAGGGCACCTCAAAAAGTGACTCAAACGTACCAAACTCCTCAGAGAGGGACTCAAACACACCAAACTCCTCAGAGGGACTCAAACGTACCAAATTCATCAAAGAGGGACTCAAATGCACCAAACTCATCAAGGAGGGACTCAAATGCACCAAACTCCTCAAAGAGCGATTCAAACATACCAAACTCATCCTCAAGGAGGGACTCAAACGTACCAAACTCATCCAAGAGGGACTCAAATGTACCAAACTCCTCAAAGAGGGATTCAAACGTACCAAACTCCTCAAAGAGGGACTCCACAAAGCTGGTGCCATTGCCCAGGGACGCTGTGTTGACGTACATGTAGTCCACATCCTTCCCTGGAATTGAGGGGGATGCTCTGAGCCCGGGGCAGGCTCTGGCACCCCTTGTTCCCACAGAGGAGGTGCTGGGGATGGAGGAACCCCCAGGGATCCCAGGAGAGCAGGAACAGGGGAGGCTGTGATGCCCCAGGTGCACAGCTCCAGCCTTCCCGTGGAAACCCCTGAGCTCAGCACAAACTCAGGGCAGGAAAAGCTCTGGGAAGCAGCATTTCTTCAGGGAGCAGCCCTCCCACATCCCCCCAGCCCTGCTCCCGGGGCAGGGCGGGGCTGGGAAGGGAAAACACGGAGCAAAGTGCCCGGAGGGGGCTGAGCAGGTGCTGGGCTCATCCCTGCCCTGCAGGAGCTTTTCCCTGCACTGCCTTTGGGGACAGCCACTGCCTTTGGGGACAGCCACAGGAGAGGGACACAGACCTGCAGGCGGCTGCAGCTTCTGCAGGATGGTGGACACAGCCAGCTTCTTCTCCTGCGTGGTGGCACTCAAGTACTCGTGGTCCAGCAGCTTGAGCAGAACGCTGAGCTCTGGCAGGAGCTGGTCCAGCACTGAGGGGAGCAGGGAAAATCCCATCAGCCAGGGGGATGTGGGGATGCTGGGGTTAAAGCAGGGCCAAACAGGCCTGAACTCCAGCTCTGGGTAGAAAGAAAGAGCTGCAGTTCCTCCCAGAGCAGGATCCCTCCTCCTGGCAGCCACCAAACATCCTCAGAGCACAGCTGGGGTGGCACACAGCTGGCTTTGGGTCTCCAGGGACAGAGCAGAGGCCAAGGGTCACCGCAGAGGCAGCTCAGACTGGTGGGGATGGCTCAAAGGAGGGGACAGCTGTGCCCCAGAGCATGGGGACACCCTGGCTGGGCTGTGGCTGTCCCCACACTGCTCCTTGGCAGCAGCAAGGTGCTGGCACAGGGTGTTTCCCAATGGAAGAAAAGGATTCTGAGCCACTGATGGGATCCTCCTTCCTCATGTAAGGAAAGTAGAGCCAAAAGCAGCACAATGAACCCAAGTGGTGTTTCAAAGGGCAGAGCCCAGCAGGAGGGGGTGATGTGGAGCAGTGCCAGCCAGGATGAGCCCCTGGGCACAGGGACAACGTGCCAGCCCCAATGCCACCGTCCCAGGACACGAGGCAGGATGTGGCTCACAAGGCTCTTCCTGCCCCCCTGCACTTTGCCTCCACAGAGCTTCTGCTCCCTCCTCCCTCCCCCATGCCCAGCTGAACGTGGGGCAGTGCTTGTGAGCACAGCACAGCACCGGGCAGTGCCCATCCCCACGGGCAGCCAGGCCAGGACAGGCAGCAGGAGAAGCCTCAGCCCTGCTCCAGGAGGTGAAAAAAGCATCCCTGAGACCCTGGGGAAGGAGGAGGCAGCCACAGGGAATGGGATTCTTGCTCCTTGAGCTGGAATGACATCCCACAGCCAACAGGCAGAGGCAGGGAGGGAGGGAAGAGAGGAAAATCCTCCCTGGGGTGTTGCAGAGTGCTGCACTTCTTCATAAATTATATGATAGTTTAGAAAAATGTTATTTCAACTTCTTAAGATAATTTGTGATGATATAATATATATATTTTATAATATATATATAAAATATATATATTATAATATATATTATATATATTATGTTGTTAATTATATAATATGAATTTGTTAATTTTTCTATACTTTAGTTGACTTTTATAAGCTTTAATATCCTTTATAACCTTTTATAACCTTTAATATCCTATTCCTAATTATTCTTAGACATGTCACTTCAAGATCTCCCTTTCATACTTTAAGTATTTTTCTGTTATTGCTAAAAGCTTTGCTTTAAACAAAACAAAACAAAACAAATCAAACAAACAAGAAGAACACCTCAAAACAAACAAGTATTAAGGTGATCTCCAGGCAGGTGAGACCTCCTCCCTGCAGGGCTTGGCAGGGCAGGGGACTCCCAAGGAAGCAGCTGGGACAAAAATCAAGATTTCCCCTGTCCAGACAGCACCTGCAAACATCTGAGGAGTCACCCACCCTCCTGCTGCCCCAGCTCAGCCAGGAGCTCCCACAGAAGGGATGGGGACAGTGCAAGCTCCCTGCAGTGGCTTTCCACAGCTCACCAGGCTGTGGGGTCACCAGCATCCACTACATTCCCAGGACACCTCAGGCTGCAGTGTCACCAGCATCACCTCCACTCGCAGGACACCTCAGCCGTGGTGGCAGCAACATCCCCCACACTCCAGGACATCCCAAACTCCAGCCTGTGGTGTCACCAGCATCTCCCACACTCTAGGACACCCCAAACCTCAGGCTGTGGTGTCACCAGCATCCCCCCCACTCCCAGGATACCTCAGGCTGTGGTGTTACCAGCATCCCCCCCAATTCCAGGACACCCCAAACCCCAGTCCATGGGGTCAGCAGCATCCCCCTCACATCCAGGACACCCCAAACCCCAACCCATGGTGTCAGCAGCATCCCCCACACTCCAGGACACCCCAGGCCATGGTGTCACCAACATTCCCACTCCTACAACACCCCAAATCCCAGCCCATGGTGTCACCAGCATCCCACACTCCCAGAACACCCCAAACCCCAGCCCATGGTGCCACCAGCATCCCTCACACTCCCAGGACATCCCAGCCCATGGTGCCACCAGCATCCCCCACATTCTCAGGACACCCCAAACCCCAGCCCATGGTATCACCAGCATCTCCCACACTTCTACAACACCCCAAACCCCAGCCCATGGTGTCATCAGCATCCGCCACATTCTCAGGACATCCCAGCCCATGGTGCCAGCAGCATCCCCACCCCGTGCCATGTGTAGGACACGTCCCACCACAGCCACCAGCCCGGTGTCAGGGCTCTGGGCCAGCCCAGGGCAGAGGGGCAGCCTGGTTTTTGTGACCAGTGCCCAAGCAGGCAGGGAGGGGGCCGGGGACCCTGCTGGGCACCACAGCCCGGGTCTGACAAGGCAGGGCCTGAGCTCAGCAGCAATCCCTGAGCCGGGCACACGCAGCACGGACAGCGAGCTCTGAAGGCGCCTTTGTTCCCCCCAGCTGAGCTGTCCCCTCCATCTCCCTTGTTAAACATCCTCCAAAATACACGGGGGGAGGGAGGGGGCAGTCAAAGAGGCCTGTGATCCTAGGAGGGCACTGAGCACAGCCTGGGGGAGTGCAGGGAAGTATTAATTAATTTCCTAAGCTCGTTAGGCTTCCAGCTTAATGGGGGGAGCTGCAGAAAGCGAGGGGAGATTGCTCCAGGGGGGCAGCAGGGGATGGTGTGACACCCAATGTCCCCCTGCAAGCAAGGACCAGCACGGACACTGTCCCCAGACCCACAGAGGGGACAGGGGACACATCTGTGCTGGGGTGGGCACTGGTGTGTGAGCCCAGGGACAGCAGGACAGCAAAGGGACGAGGGTGGGCTGGGGTGTCAGAGTGACCACAGGTGACACAGCTGGAAATGTCCCCTGTGTCCCCTGCCCCTGGGACACTGTCACCCTGGTTTTTCAAAGCTTTCTGATGTCTACATCCTTGGAGTCAGAGTTCTCACAAATTTTACTAAAGCACTACGTGTTGCTCACATTCCTTCTTGGAGGAGGAGAAAATTGACAGACTGTTCACCTGGCCAGTGTGGTTGCGAGGTGGGATTTCATCCTCCAACCCACTGTCACTTTAGAAATCCTATAAATTCTGAAAATCTGTAAATAAAGTCCCTTTTTTGCCTTAGGTGACTGAGTGTGTGCTGCGTGCTCATTTCGTGTCTCAGTGTGACAGGACACCCCCAGCCCTGCTGCAGCTCCCACCTGCTGCTTTCTGCTGGGGCTTCTCCTGCATCAAAAATCTGTGAGGATCACAGCACTGCCCTGCATTCAGGCTTTGATCACAGGACAGGGAGTGACACCAGCATCTCCCTCCTCCCCACGCCTGCAGCCTACCTGAGGCAAGATGGGAGATGTCCTTGAGCCTGGGAAGGGCAGGACCTGTGGCAGCAGATGGCTTCAGCATTAACCACCAGGCCTAAATGGGCTGGGGGGACCCAGGGCAGCTCTGCTGGGACAGGGTGACCCAGGGGACAGCACCAAGACCCTGCTGGGCAGTGCTGCCCAATCCTGCCCTGGCAGCAGTTCTAAGCACGGCGCTGCAAAGGAGCTGCAGCCCCTCCAGGCCCTCCCTGCACCCTGCACCAGGCCAGCTCTATTTTTAGACCCCACAAGTGCTCCCCTCCTCAGGGATCCTTTTCCCAGCACAGAGATAAGGGCTGGACACAGCCTGCAGCTGCACAGCCTCCCTGCCCCTAGCAACAAAAATCAGCTCCTGCTCCAGTAACCTGCAGAGAGGAGGAAGAGGAGGAGGAGGAAGAGTCTCAGGCCAAGCAGAAGCAGGAGTTTCCTGCTGTAGAAACCCAACTTTTGCAAGGGGAGAGATAAGACAACCCCATGGAGTTCTGACTCTGAGAAAAGCCCAGCCTGCAGCCTGAGAGAGCCCCGGGGAGGGGAGATGCTGAATCACAGCTCTGAAATGCAGTGGGAGGTGCACAGGGACCCCCCTTATCCTGTGGCCACAGCTCTCCTGCCTCCGGCCACGCTTCCTCCTGCGCCAGGTGACGGCCCCGGCCGAGGGAAATCGGATGCTGGGAGTAACAGCCATTGTTTGTAGCTAAAATAAAACCCAGGCACAAATAAATCCTTCCTGTTGGCACGGGCAGGGCCCTTGGCTGCTCTGCCTGCCGGCACAGGGCTTCTCCTTACAGCTGCCACCCCAGCAGACAAACCTTGAGAGCCCCAAACAGGTGGGGACAGCACCCAGTGACACCCCAGCCCCTAGGGGAGCCCTGCAGGGAGGTGCCTGCAGGACAAACAGACCCAGAGGGGTTCTCTGCAGGTCCACAGGTCTGTGTGGAGCCACCTGCAAGAGCCACACAGTGCTGGGATGTGTCCCTATGCTCTGCTGGGTGTCCCAGCGTGGCGTCACCACCTCCAGCCCCAACATCACTGCTCCCTGAGGAACCCCAAGCCTCCTGAGCACTTTGCTGAGCTCTCAGGGCAATTCCTGTTCCCGCTCCCATTCCCAAGGAGGATTTTTTCCCGCTGGGGAGGAGGAAATGTCTCGGCGGGGGTGGCTCCCAGAATTGTCCCTTTGTGCAGGGGACAGGAGGACGGAGCTGCCCGCGGCCACTGCTGTGGCACTGCCCTGCCAGGCAGAGGGGCAGCACCCGGCCCCGGAGCCAGCCAGGCTCTGCTCCCATCCCTCAGCACCTGCTGGCTGTGGGGCAAACTGGGATGGACTGGTAGGGCCAGGAACAACCTGGAAATCACCTCCTCCTCCTCCTCCTCCTCCTCCCAGTCTGTCCTGCTCCAGGCCGGAGGGCTTTTAGGGAAAAGCCAACCATTAAGGATCACACTTGAGCCCTGGCCACATCCTCTAAGAGTGGAAGATTTGCCGAGGGGCCACTCGGTGCACATGAATCATCTCCTCCCTGCAAACAAGGGCCCCTTGAGTGGGGCGGGCGGGGGGAGCCTCTGGCTCTGCAGCCAACAATTCCAGCAGGAGCTGAGCACTCGGGGCTGGCTCCTGCCTGGCTGCGACCCTGCCACCCTCCCTGGCCCTCTCAGGATCCTGCTCCCATTTTGGGGGCTGCAGCAGCCCTGGGTGTTGAGGAGAACAAGGCAAGCTCAGCTCTCAGGTCTCAGCATCTCCCCACAGCCCCAGCAAGCAGAGCAGCCCTGCACAGCTCCTGGGGCCCTCATCATCATCACCGTGGCCTTGCAGGAACTAATATCCTTAGCTGATAGCCTGGGAAAATCAATCTGGGAGATGAATGTGAAACCTGATTGCCTGAGGGGGCACCAGGTCCTCCCAGTTCTGCCTCCCAGAGCAGCTTCTCCCCTTCCACAAGGAGCCTCTAGGGTTGGGGGGCTCCTCTGAGCCACCAGAATGGTTAAAAAGCACCAAGGGTGCCCTGGCTGTGCCTCCTCCATCAGTGCCCCCATCTGCCCCAGCCACCCCAGCACTGACAGCAGCTCTGGGGATCCCTATCCCAGCATGGCTCCAGTGCCACCAGCCCATCCCAGCAGTGTCACAGGGAACTCCAGTGCCACCAGCTCACACCAGCAGTGCCACAGGGCTCCATCTCATCCCAGCAGTGCCACAGGGAGCTCCAGTGCCCTCAGCCCATCCCAGCAGTGTCACAGGGGGCTCCAGTGCCACCAGCTCACCCCAGCAGTGTCACAGGGGGCTCCAGTGCCACCAGCTCACCCCAGCAGTGCCACAGGGCTCCATCTCATCCCAGCAGTGCCACAGGGCTCCATCTCATCCCAGCAGTGTCACAGGGAACTCCAGTGCCACCAGCCCATCCCAGCAGTGTCACAGGAGGCTCCAGAGCCACCAGCCCATCCCAGCAGTGTCACAGGGCTCCAGTGCCACCAGCTCACCCCAGCAGTGTCACAGGGCTCCAGTGGCCCCAGCCCATCCCAGCAGTGTCACAGGGCTCCAGTGCCACCAGCTCACCCCAGCAGTGTCACAGGGCCCCAGTGGCCCCAGCTCACTCCAGCAGGTCTCAGGGAGGCTCCTGGGCCCATCCTGGTGCCTTTGCCAGCTCCTCTCCCCAGGATGAGCAGCCCTGCACCCAGCCTTATCTCTCAGCCTTGCTGCAGCCACTCACCCACCCCAGCACAGACCAGTCAAGCCCAGCCCAGAGCTGCTCCCTCAGCCAGGCCCTTCCCAAGGCCCTGCCTCACCCTGGCCCCCTGCACAGGGGGGTTCTGAGTCCTCAGCACCTCCCAAAAAGGGGAGAAGAACAAAGGGAGCTGTGGGACACCCCTGGAGCCACAGCTCTGCCCTGCACCAGGGAGCTGAACACAAACCTCCAACCCCCCCTGTGAGCACACTCTTTCCTGGAGGAGACATCAGCTTCTCACATCCTCCTCCCCAGCTTAAAGGAGGAAACAGCACTCCTGAATAGAGGGAAGTGTAATTACAGGCTGACAGAGCGTGCAGAGGGCAAAGATTATCACGGCATTGGTGTCCCTGGCAGCTCACACACCGCAGGAACCATCACTCACTCACTCCGGGGGGCCAGGGAAGCCTTTTCCCTGTGTGATTACATTAAATGGGACATGGGGAGCACGGGGATCCCAGCCAGCCCAGGAGCATGGCCCAGAGGGAGCAGTGCTGACCCCCAGGCTGTTCCAGGCTCTGCTGGTGCTGCCACACCCGGATCATGGCTGTGAGTGAGGAATCTGCCCCTCAACCCCAGCCCTGCACGTCCCCTCAGCACCCCAGGCCCTGGGGAGGGACTCCCCAGCACAGCCATGGGGCAGCAGAGGGACAGAGGCTCCCTGAAGGGACATCCCTGCTGGGCTGTCCTGAGTGTCCTTCCTCCCAGCAGTTTCAGGTAATGATTAACAGGCTGATTAAATCACCAGCAAGCACCTCCTTGTGACCCAGGCCGCCCATGACCCCCCAGTGCCCTGTGCTGTGGCAGGACCCCCACTCCAAGGGCTGTCCCCCCTTTCTCTGCCTCCTGGAGGAGTTTGTGGCTGTTTGCTTTAGCCCACCCAAAGCAAACTTCATCCCCCTGACCTGGAGCCTGCAGCTTCCCCCACCCCACAGGGGCAGGGCTGGGTTCTGTGTCCCAGCACAGCGAGATGCTGAGCAAATAAAATCACAAAAAGGTGAGAGATCTCTGAGTTACCCTGCTGCATCCCCAGAGAGGCCAAGGGCAGCCTCCAAACTCTGCTCCTAACCCGGGGGACAAAGGGTTTCCAACCCTGCCCAACACAATCAGCTCTGGAAAATCTCATGGAGCAGGTTAGTAGGCTAAAATGCAGCTCTTAGGCTGCATTTTAGAACTCGTGCCAGGTCCAGACTACAGTTTAGAATTCGGTGCCAGGCCCAGACTAAATTTCAGGACTCGGTGCCAGGCTCAGCAGGCTCATAGCAGGATGCTCCAGCCTGGGAGCAGGGCTGGAAAACACATTTAAATAATGAATGAAAAGGAGAGGTTTGAGATGCCCTTTAAAGGAATAGTCAGGCAGGGGAGAGACCTGCTGAGTAATGTATAAAAAACAAGCTTGGGGCAGAGGAGAGATGTTAGGATTACTCAGAACCCAGAATAAACTGTGTTTCCTCCAACCAAAATTTTGGTGTCGGCCTTTTCCAAACAAACTCCTGCAACAGGTTGGCCTGGGCTCCTCTCCAGCACTGGGAGAGGCCCTGGGGTGGTGCCCCGAGCCTGTGCCCACCCCTGTGCCACCCTCCGTGGTGGGCAGAGCAGTGGGCACCACCCTGGGTCACACCTTCCTGCCTGTGGGGACCTGGAGCTGTCACCTCTCTGCAGCCCTTGGTCTCCTCAGCCTCCAGGAGAGGCAGAATTCCAGGTAATTGCAGGAATTCCAGGTAATTGCAGGAATTCCAGGTAATTGCAGGAATTCCAGTGGGAAACTCCAATTCCCACCAGTCCACGCTGCCAGCCAGGGCTGGATCCAGCCCCCACATTCCCAAAATCTCCTCTGGTGGGGGAGATTTCCACCCAAGAGACTTTTGGGTGGAAATCTGCACTCCAAGAGACTCTTCTCCATGTCGCATCCATTCCCATTCCCCAAAACCAAGTTCCAAAATGCCTCGGATGCAATTCCCAACCTGCAGCAGTGAGACAGGGGGAGGCCACCAGAGCTGGAACATCCCCCTGGGAGGGAAAGTCCCACAGGGAGGTTGTCAGGGGATCCTGAGGAGGGGAGGAGGATCCAGACCCTCACCAGGCAGGGTACGGGGAGGGATTGGCAGGATGGAGCTGGTGGATGGATCAGCTTTCCCAAATCCCACTACACTTTACCAAATGCCTTCAGCAGAGCAGGATGGGGATCCTTTAGGGAGCTGGTGGGAGGAGAAACCACAAATTCCAGTGGGGGGAATATCCCTGAGGATCTGGGGTGCCCAGCAGCCAGCCCCCAACCTTGGCACCCCTGCCCTGACCCTGGCAATGCCCAGAGCTGTGCTGGGCACAAGTTCCCCAGCCTGGTGGGGGCTTGGGACCCTCTCCATGGCCACCCCAGCCCTGTCCCCGTGTCCCCAGGCCTGGCAGAGCAGCGGGTGGCGGTGTGGGGCTGTGTGCCCCGCAGGACCCTCGGCCAGCAGGATAAGCGTTATTTTCTCAGCCCTTCCCTTTCCTTCCCCTTGCCCAGCTCCGCCGGGAGCATCAGGTGCAGCGGCAAGGCCACCAGCATCCGACAGCATTTCCGACCCGTTTAACCCCTGCAGGGCAGGGCTGGAGGGGCAGGAAAACCGGGATGTGCCAGCGGGAAAGGTGACAAGGTGTGACACGCTGCTCTGCCAGTGCTGGGACTGGCTCACCTGCTCTGAACTCCGGGACACCAAAACCAGCTCCCAAACCTGCTGCTACCTCTGTTCTGTTCCTTGTTCTGTCCTGCACGGTTCCCCGAAATTTTGGACCACATAAAATGAGCAGCTGTTCCTCCATCAGGAACTCGGGTGGGTTTAACGCTCACACAAACCCCCGGAGAAAGCCAAAGCCATTCTCCAAAGTGCTCCTCTCACATCTCCTGCTAATTGCCAGCAATCACAGCACACCGGCACCTCCCCGAGCTCCCTCTTATCACTTCCAGGATCAAACGCACATAAAAACCACTTCAAAAAAAAAAAAAAAAAAGTATTTCGAGCATGGAAACCCCTCGCAGCAAAGCTGTTTTTGTTCCAAACTGTTGCGAAATGTCAGTGTTTTCCCTCCCGCGCCTGCCAAAGCGCCGGCTTTGATGCCACGGGAGGTTTTATCAGGAGCAGGGAAGGCAGGGGCTGCAGCAGCCCCCCCTGTGCCGCGGGGGGAGGCTCGCAGAGATTATTTTCTCCTTCCCCACTGCCCGGAATCCACACTGAGCGCCCCAAATGCCGCTGCTCTCACACCTCGGGGTGATGACAGGCGGCTGCTGCCTGCCAGGGTGCCCTCCCTGCTCTGTCACCTCCTGGGTGCCTTGCCTGGGGTGCCAGCCCCTTGTTCGTGCAGTGAAAAGTTTCCAGCCCCATTGTCTCGTTGCCGGCCTGGGACGGTGACATTTAACAGGTATTTTACAGGACAGAGGGCTGTGTCATTAATTTTAATGTTCCTTAAGCTCTGGAGGAGGTGTGTTCCTCAGGAGGGAGTTTGAGCTGTGCCAGAGTAGATAACAGGGAAGGGTTAAAGGGTTAGGACACAAATCTGGGATGCCAGAAACCACTCGGAGCCTCCACGGTTATCTCCTGTCCCCAGCAAGTGATTTGGCTACTGAGCAACAAGGCAGAGCTTGGGCCCAGCCCAGTGTTCTCCTCTGAAGAGGCTTCCCACTGCTCGGGATGAGACAAAACTTCTTCAAAACCCTCAAAACAAACTTTTTCTGGGCAGGGATCGGAACCTCCCGCAGGCCCATGGGAGCTCCGCAGCAAAAGGGCACGGCAGCCTCGCAGCTCGGCACGTTTGCACAGGAAAAGAGCATTTCCAGGTCAAGAGTGGGGAAGAGACAGGTTTTTCCAGGCTGTGCAGAGCTCCTGGCTGGGGGACGCCATCCCACAGTGTCCTTCCCCTCCCCAGCAGTAACTCGGGTGGGTTTAACAACACACCGGGCTCACACAAACCCCCGGAGAAAGCCAAAGCCATTCTGCAAAGTGCTCCTCTCACATCTCCTGCTAATTGCCAGCAATCACAGCACACCGGCACCTCCCCGAGCTCCCTCTTATCACTTCCAGCCCCTCTGTGCCCCTCCAGAGCTGCCAGCAGGGTGGATCCAGAGTTTCCCTGATCCATCAGGGATAATTCCAGCAGGATCTTGGAAAACCCAGGGGGGCAAACAACTCCAGAGCTTCATCAGCATCCCCAGGGCCGCCCTCCCACCCTGTTTTATCCACCCCAGGGGGGCTCAGCCCCTTCCCCCGGGCTGGGAACAGGCGGTGGCCGAGTTTCCAGCGGAAGGAATGGCTGCAATGCGGAGGAGAGCTCGGCACTTGCCCGGCGCTAACAGCTGGCCCGGGCTGTGCTTCTCAGCAGCCCCGGAGCCCTTCCTTCCACCGGCAGGATTCCTGCTGCCAGCTCGCAGGAATGATCCCGGCTCCCTCCCACCCATCCTGCAGCCTCCCCATTCCTGTGGGCGAGCTGGAGCCAAGTTTATCCCCGGCACACCTCCGCCGGCTTTGCTGGATTTAGAGCCCAGATAAGTTCGGGGCAGGACAGAAATTCTGGTGGCTCGAAAGGTCAGGGGAGAGACGCTAATGAGGGTGGAGAAGCCGTGTGTGAGCAAAGGATCGCCTCCCAAATCACACATTTGGGAGCTGGGTTCTCCATCGGCACAACCTGAAACAGCTCTGCCAGCAGCACCATTCCTCCCAGCCAGACACTGGTGCACAGCTGGGCCTGCTGGGCAGTGAGAAAAAAGCGGCAGATGATAAAATGAGGATACAGCAGGGCCTGAGCAGAGCCCCAGGTGAAAAAAGGGGCTGCCAGAGAGCAGCCAGAGACTGGAATGGGCACGGAGCTCCTGCCTAAGGCCAGACCCACCCTTTCACTGGGGAAGGAACCTTCCCTCCACAAGTCACAGCCCCCAGAGGGATCCAGCAGCTCTGGCTGATGAGCAGGAGGGCCCGGGGGAGGTTTACATTAGCAAAAAGCCACCCAGGTGCCAACAGCGATTCATCACAAACCCTCAAAACAAAGCAGGAGGGCGCTGCCATGGCAGGAACCAGCGAGGGGGATAAAACAGATCCTCAACCTGTGGAGAGGCCAAGCCGTGCCCAGACACGGCTGCCTCAGCTGGGCATCCCCTCCTTCCCTGCTGTAGGGTCCTGGGTTTGATTTTTGGGGTGGGCTGAGGTGCACAGAGGGAATTTCCCATCACTCCCACAGCAGGGAACGGGGAGGCCGAGAGGCTCTGCTGGGCCCTGGGACCCTGAAGGACATCAAGTGTCACTCGCCAACACTCCTGCCACAGCTCCAGAGCTGGCAAAGCCACCCTGGCTGGACACGGCCACAGGGACAGCTGTCCCTGTCATTGTCCCTGTCCCCTCCCGGGCTGCAGGCGCTGGCACGGCTCCCCCAGCACTGACACCGTGCCTGTGTTCGCAGCAGTCCCAAACTCCTCGGAGCCGTTTCCACTGCGGAAACGCCACCCCATCCTTTTACATCGGCCGGGGGAACTCCTGACCCCGGGGTGTCTGTGGTGCTGCCCCAGGGCTGCAGGAACAGCACTCCTGGGACCTGAGCGGCCACAGAGGCCCCTGGCCACTCTCTTATCGTTTTTGGCCAGTGTTTCTGTAGCACCTCCAAGGCCAGGTCAAGGGGCAGGACCCCCGTGCTCCATCATGTCACCACCTGCTCCTCCTGCGCAGCCCCGGGCTGCAATCAGCAGCAAGAAACAATCTCCCTGCAAACCTCCCTGTGCTCCCCCCAGGGACCTGGCAGCCCCAGCAGAACTCCGGGACCTTCTCTGCAGAGCTGGCCCAAAGCCCTGGCAGGTTTGTACAGATCCCAGATCAAAGCCCAGGAGCTCCGTGAGCCCGGTGCCACGGGCTGCAGGCGGGAATCCCACACGTGTGAAGGCAGCTGCTCCCCAGCGGGCCGGGGATCAGGCCCTCCGTGCCTTTACTTTCCTGGGAAACCCTCTGAGCCCCCTCAGCTCCATCGGGGAACGCCACCTCCCTTCCCACCGCCACAATTTCCCCTAACAAGCGCTTACACCCCACAGCCTCCCCTGCGGGCTGCTGCTGTTTTACCCATCCGACCAGCAGAGAGGAACTGGTTCCAGTTCGGGCCCTGCTGGAGCACTGGTGGGACTCGCTGGGAGCAGGGTCCCACATAGAGCCGGTGGGTTGGGACAACCCGAGATTCCCCGAGCCTGGCACGGGCATCCCCTGTGCCCTCCGCGCTGCGCTCCGAGGAGGGGATGCGCGTCCTGCTCCGGTCCTTTCCCATCCCGTCCCATCCCATCCCACTCCCGTCCCGGTCCCGTCCCGTCCCGTCCCGTCCCGTCCCGTCCCGTCCCGTCCCGCTCCCTCACCGCTGAGCCGGTCCATGGTCCGGAGCCGCTGCAGCCGCTGCCGCCCCGGGAGCTGCGGGCGGCCGAATGTCGCGGGCAGCGGCCGCCCGGCGGGGCCGGCTCTCGCTCGGGGCGGCCAATCCCTTCACCCGCCCCTCCCTCGCTCCCTCCCTCGCTCGGTGCACGGCAGCGCCGAGCACCGGCACGGCACGGCACGGCACGGGACAGCCGGGCTGGGGTGCCCTGACACCCACCCTGCATCCCCGCCACCGCATCGGCACCCTGAGACCCCCCTGGGAAGGGTGAGGGTCCTGAGTGCGCCGCCTGCACCTGCCCGCCTTGTGCAGCTTCGGTTTAGGGGAAAAGTCCCCAATTCCTGCGGTAGCAAGGACAGCTCCGCCTGCCCCTCACTCCGTGTTTCCCCCTCCCCGAAATCCCCTCCGCGTCTGCTCCCTCCTGAGCCCAGCGTGTCCCCGGCCGTGCCGCTGTCATTGTCCCTCCCCAACACACACCTCCGGGGACACCTGGGACGTGTGACAGTGTCCCCAGGCGTGGCAGCAAGGACAGAGGCTGCTGGCACTGCCAGGACAGCCCGGGCTGCAGCTGAGCCCCGTGGGGACAGAAATGGGCTGAGGTTTCACACGTATCCAGTTGTTGTCACTTGGGAAAGCAATAATTGAAATTTCAGATGTGAATTCGCAACTGGCCTGGAGAAATTCCCTTTTTTGGGGCAATTTCAGCCCAGAATCACTCGGCCCCTCTTACCCCCTCAGCTCCTGCATGGATGGTGTTTGATGATCTCTTCATTCAGGATTAAACCCCAGTTTTCTTCCACAATTTGGGATCACCTTTGGGGCCGTGGTTGGGGCAGGAATTTCATTCCAGAATGGAACAGAGTGGAGGCCCTGGCTTAAAAAAAACCCCCCAAACCCAAGCCCTGCCTCAGTTTCCCCACCTTTGCCACACAGGTCCTTGTGGAGCAGAGTTACTGTCCATAAAATGCTCTGGAAATGAAATTATCCTGCTGTTATGTTATAATATTAACTATAATATTAATTATGTTATTATTAATAACATCCTCCAGGCTTCATCACTGGAACTGCTGCTGGAGAGGGGAGATTCAAACAGCTGAGTTTGATTTAGAGAGCCCCATTTTGTATGAGTGAAATAATTATAATAAAATATATATAAAGATATAAATAATTATATAAATAAATATTATAAAATTTATAAAATATATAAATTTATAAATAATTATAAATAAACTCGGCTCATTGGGCCAAGCCCCTTGAACTCTGGCAAACCCCTGCAAGGGGAACCCGCTGGTGGATTTTTGTATTTTTTGATCCTTTTGTATCAAAGTACCTTATAAAATAGGGGGAGAATTGTAAAATAAAGTTTCTGATTTCTTTGACTTCTGGGAATTATTCTGGAGTCTATCATCTTTTATTTCGTGTCCAGCTGCGACAGGTGGCCCATGGCACAGTGAAGGTAAAAACTGTCCCCTCACAGGAGCTCTGCTGGTACCCCACAGCTCCCTGGCCTGGTTTTGGGGCTGGTTTTGGGATTATTTTCGAGACTGTTTTGGGACAGTTTTTGGGACTGTTCAATCCTCCTGTATGCCTGGAAATCCTGCAGGATGAGCAAACAGGGAAGCAGAGCACCACAGACACCAGGGAAGAGTTTGTGTGGAAACAACCTGATTTGTTTTATGGAAAAAAAAAATAAGCCAAAAAAAAAAAGTTATCCCGTAGAGTTTGGGATACAAACATGTGGAGTTTGGAGTGGAGGGAATTGCCTTCATTCCCAGAGGGATTTGCCTTCATTCCCAGAGGGATTCATCAGGGACTCAGGCAGCTGTGATGGGGAATTCAGGAAAACCCAGGAGAGGTCCAGCAGGTATTGGGACCTGCATTTCCCTCTCCTTTCCTCTGGCCTTGCCCCAGCTCCCAGCTGCAATATCCTGGAATACTCAGCCCTGGACAAACCTGAAGAGCAGCAAGGAACTGCACAGGGCAGGGGGTGGCTTTGGCTGTTCCACTTCAGAAGGAAGTTTGGGGATGGAAAGTGGCAATTCCAGCACCTCCGCAGGATAAACTTGCTCTGGAGCAATTGCAGGGAAAGCCACCAGCCCAGCAGGGACTGGGACTCAGGGTGTCACCCTGGCCCCCTGGGGTCCCCACCCTTCCATCCCCTGCCCCAAACTCTGCATTTCACATCCTGAAGTGCCCCCAGACCTCACCATGTAAAGGCGGGGATGGATTTAGGGAGCCTGGAAGGAGATCCCACTTTCCTTCTTTTTTTCCTTTTTTTTTTCTCCTTCTTTTTTCCTTCTTTTTTTTTTCTTCTTTTTTTCCTTCCTTTTTTCCTTCTTTTTTCCTTCTTTTTTTCCCTTCTTTTTTCCTTCCTTTTTTCCTTCTTTTTTCCTTCCTTTTTTCCTTCTTTTTGTCCTTCTTTTTTCCTTCTTTTTTTCCTTCTTTTTTCCTTCTTTTTTTTCCTTCTTTTTTTTCCTTCTTTTTTTTTCTTCCTTTTCCTTAATTTTTTCCTTAATTTTTTCCTTCATTTTTTTCCTTCCTTTTTATACTTCATTTTCCTTCCTTTTTTCCTTCCTTTTTTTCCTTCCTTTTTTTCCTTCCTTTTTTCCCTTCCTTTTTTTTCTTCCTTTTTTCCTTCCTTTTTTCCTTCCTTTTTTTACTTCATTTTTTTTCTTCTTTTTTTCGTCTTCTTTTTTTTCCCTTTTTTCTTCTTTTTCTTCTTCTTTTTTCCTTTTTTTTTCCCTTTTTCCCCCCTTCTTTTTCCCCCTTCTTTTTTCCTTTTTTCCTTCTTTTTTTTCCTTTTTTCCCTTCTTTTTTCCTTCCTTTTTTTTCTTTCCTTTTTTCCTTCTTTTTTTCCTTCTTTTTTCCCCTTCTTTTTTCCCTTCTTTTTTCCCTTCTTTTTTCCTTATTTTTTCTTCTTTTTTCCTTCTTTTTTTCTGTCTTCTTTTTTTTCCTTCTTTTCTTTTCCTTCTTTTTTCTCCTTCTTTTTTCCCCTTCCTTTTTTCCTTCTTTTTTTTCCTTCTTTTTTTCCTTCTTTTTTTCCCTTCTTTTCCCACTTCCCAGAGCCTTTTCCACCCCTACTCCACAGCCCAGCAGAGCAGAACAGGATGGGACAGCCCCATCCCAACCCCATCCCAACCCCTAGCTCTCTGCCAGCCCCAGGGATCGTGGCTGCAGCAGGAAAATCCTCCCCTGGTGTCCCTGTGGGGCAGCAGTGACAGACCTCGAGTCAGGGGAGAACCCAGGGACGTGTCCAGAAACCCAGGCTGGGAAAGGAAAGGAAACACAGAGCACCAAAGGATCTGCAAGACTCCAATTCACTCTCGGGGGTGCAGAGAGGGCCCCCGTGCCCCGTTACAGCCCCGAGAATCATACAGAGCTGCCATATAGAGATCTCTCTATGTATATATTTATAGGTATGTATATATTTATAGTGCCCTGCCCTCAGAACAGCCGGGCCTGCTTCTTCAGCTCGTTCCTCTTCCACAGCGCCAGGCGGTCGAACTCGGCCATGGTCATCCCGAAGATCTGGTAGAATTCCTCCTGGGACAGGTGCCTCTGGGAACAAACGGGAGGCTGGGCCAGGGGGTTCTGAGAGCATCCCCGTGGTGGGGGCTCGGTATATCTGAGCCTGAGAGAATTTCGCCTTGCTAACCACTTTTTAACAGTTTCTTTTTTTCTGTAAATAACTGCTTTTCTCAAAACATTTTAAGTAAACAGTGCCCTTTTCCCATAAAATCCTCTCTCCCAGGTGTTGTTTGCTATTTCTGTTACTTAACCAACGCTCAGCTTTTGTAGTGCTGCAGGCTATTAAAAAAACCTAGAGAATTGTAAATAAATCCTTTGTTTTGCCTTCTTCTGAGAAGTGTAGAGCAAACTTCTTTCGTGTCCTACAACGACAATCCCCTGGATTGCCCCCATTGTCACCTGCTGGGACAATGGGGTGACACAGCCCCAGCACTGCTCCCTCAGGCAAGGGACAGGGGACAGCCCTGCCCTGTGACAGTGCCCCAACACTCCTGAGCACACCTGGAGATGCTCCTCACATGCCCACGAGCCCCCCACACTGCCAGGCCTGCCCTGTGGGATCAGGCCCCTCTGTGCCCTGGTTGCCCCTGGTGGAAAAGGCTCCTCTCACCTCTAACCGAGTCCTGTCCACGTCTTTGGGCAGCTGGTTCCTCCCCCTCGTCTTCACCAGGAGCAGCTCGTAGGGGTAAATCTGCACAGGGGACAGCCAGGGGACATTGGGGACACTTGGGAAGGAGGGCAAGGCCTCTGCTGTGTTTAACAGGGTTTGGGTGGCACAGCTGACTCCAGGGCTTGGACAGGGACAAGGAGAGGTGGGAATTGCTGCCAGGGTGGCTCTGATCCACCCTGGATCTCCGTGGTGGCTCTGGAATAACCTGTTCACTCTGCAAAACCAGGAATGACCCAGGAAACCAGCAGGAAACCAGCAGGGAACCAACAGGGAACCAGCAGGGAACCGGCAGGGAACCAGCAGCACCACCCCCTGCTCTGCTCCTCACCCAGGGGACAATTCTGCCCCAGCCAAGCACTCAGGACCTGGCCCAGGGGACAATTCTGCCCCGCCAAGCACTCAGGACCTGGCCCAGGGGACAATTCTGCCCCACCAAGCACTCGGGACCTGGCAGCAGGGGAGGGGCTCTGGTCTGACCCCGCAGTGCTGGGGTGGGGCTGTCAGAGTGAGGATGGATGGGAGCAAAGGCAGAGGGCAAAGCTTCCCTCCTTGGGGACACACGGACACATCCCAGGGACCGCCAGCTCTGCCTGGTGGCCACTCCTTGCAGAAGGTTCTTACCTTGTACTCTGTGGGGAGAGAAAAAAGCAGGACGTGAGCCACACTGCTGCCACCACGCTGCTGTCACCACTCTGCTGCCACCACCCTCCCTCCCCCCGAGGCTGCGGGGACCCCGCCCATACCCCCCATTCTCCCTGCAGCCCCCTCCCTTTTCCAGAGCTGCCTGCGGGGGGGTTTGGCAGCCCCCCAGCATCTCCCCCGTGCCCCTCAGCATCTCCCCCGTGCCCCCCAGCATCTCCCCCGTGCCCCCCAGCATCTCCCCCGTGCCCCCCTTACCTCTCATGCCCCAGTTGACGGCGTTGGTGCTATCGTAGTGGAAAAGCTCCGCGCTGGGAGGCTGCGGGAGGGATGGACAGAGTCGGGGTGAGGCTCCTCCAGACGCTCCCAGTGCCACCTCCCACGTCCCAAGGGCAGGACCGCGAGGTCCCCACCCACCACCGAGGTGAAGTGACAAGCCCGGGTCGCACGGAGGGAGGAGCAGAACTGATCCCAAGCCATCCCTGTATCCCGGGATATCAAGCAAAGCTGCTCTGCATCCAGCATCCCTCAGGAAATTGTCCTGTGGGAGTTCCAGGGCAGGCACGGCCTGGGCAGGGCACTCGGGATCCCAGTAAGAGCAATTTTGGATTGGCACAGGGCAGCAGGGACAGCAGGGATGCAGAGAAGGGGAAAAGGGACATCCCAGTCATGGAGAGGGAGCACTGGGGGCTTGGAGGAGCTTGGGAGAATGAGGAATGCCTGGGAGAGTGGGGAATGCCTGGGAGAACAGGGAATGCCTGGGAGAATAAGGAATGCCTGGGAGAACAGGGAATTTCTGGGAGAATCAGGAATGCCTGGGAGAATGGGGAAATTCTGGGACAATCAGGAATGCCCGGCAGCAGCAGCAGGAGGCGCTTACTCTGTGCAGCCCGTTCCTCCTGTAGGCAGGGAGGGAGGCCGACTTAGAAATGAGCGGATCTGCAAAGAATTCACCAAGGGGCATCAAGGAAAGAGCAGGAACGAACCTCCCATCCCAGGACAGCCCCCCCCGGCCACCCTCTGCCCCAGGGGGGCACATCTGCCCCTGTGCCCCCAGCTCTGCTCACCCAGCTCCAGCCCATTTCCAGCCTGGCTCCCTGCCGTGCTGATATTGCTCTCCCCAAATTCCCTTTCCAGCCCTCTCTCCTCACCCTTCAGACCAACACATCCTCCTCTCTCAGTTCTCCTACTCATCCTCTCTGCTCTGTTTCAGCTCCATCCCAACCCAGGCTTTCAGGGGCTCCTTCTTTGCTTCCCTTCTCCCCTCCCTGTCCCAGCACTTTCCCCTGGGCTCGGGGCAGGGCTCAGGGCAGGGCTCAGGGCAGGCACTCACCGCTGTCAGCCAGGTAATGAGTCCGGGGAGCTGCAAGGAGAGCAGAGTGGGCTGTCAGGGTGGGCTCAGCGCCCCATGCCGTGCAGCACTGCCCATTGCCAGCCCCACAGAGCCTCCCTGGAGCCCACGGGGCTGGGGGGTCACTGAGCGCCCCCAAACTGCTCCGTGAGGGCAGATGTGCCATGAGGGAGGGCAGCATGGAATGGACAGAACTGAGGGGCCCCCCAGTCCCGCCATGGCCCCCTCAGAGCTGGGGGATCTGGGGGCTCTGCAGAGGAGCAAGGCAAGCCAGGCAGCCCTGGGGTGCCAGGAGGTGCCAGAGGTGCCAGCCCAAAGGCAGTCACAGCAACCCCGGTGTGGCTGTGCTGCCAGAATCCCAAGGGATCCTTCAGCCATTCCATTAGGCACTGCCAGGCTGCCCAGACACCGCTGAGCAATGCCCTGTGCCAGCTGGGCACAGGGAATGGATGGATGATGGATGGATGGATGGATGGATGGATGGATGGATGGATGGATGGATGATGGATGGATGGATGGATGGATGATGGATGGATGAATGATGGATGGATGATGGATGGATGGATGGATGGATGGATGGATGAATGATGGATGGATGGATGGATGAATGATGGATGGATGGATGATGGATGGATGGATGGATGGATGGATGGATGATGGATGGATGATGGATGGATGGATGATGGATGGATGGATGGATGATGGATGGATGGATGGATGGATGGATGAATGATGGATGGATGGATGGATGATGGATGGATGGATGGATGATGGATGGATGATGGATGGATGGATGGATGGATGGATGGATGGATGGATGGATGATGGATGGATGGATGATGGATGGATGGATGGATGATGGATGGATGATGGATGGATGGATGGATGGATGGATGATGGATGGATGGATGATGGATGGATGGATGGATGATGGATGGATGATGGATGGATGATGGATGGATGGATGATGGATGGATGGATGGATGATGGATGGATGGATGGATGATGGATGGATGATGGATGATGGATGATGGATGGATGATGGATGGATGGATGATGGATGGATGGATGGATGATGGATGGATGGATGGATGGATGGATGATGGATGGATGGATGATGGATGGATGGATGGATGATGGATGGATGGATGAATGATGGATGGATGATGGATGGATGGATGGATGAATGATGGATGGATGGATGATGGATGGATGGATGGATGGATGGATGGATGGATGATGGATGAATGATGGATGGATGATGGATGAATGGATGATGGATGGATGATGGATGGATGGATGATGGATGGATGGATGGATGATGGATGGATGATGGATGGATGGATGATGGATGGATGGATGGATGGATGATGGATGGATGGATGGATGATGGATGGATGGATGATGGATGGATGGATGGATGGATGATGGATGGATGGATGGATGATGGATGGATGATGGATGGATACATGGATGGTGGATGGATGGATGGATGGATGGATGGATGGATGGATGGATGGATGATGGATGGATGGAACTCCATGCCAGCTGGGCACAGGGAATGGATGGATGGATGGGTGGATGGATGGATGGATGGGTGGAACTCCATGCCAGCTGGGCACAGGGAATGTATGGATGGAGCCCAGCTCCATGCCCAGCACCTCTCTCAGCCCTTTCCCCATCCCATTCCTCCCTTTGCACCCCACAGGGGCTGGGGCTGTGCCAGCTGGGACAGAGGGATGGACAGGGACAGCCTTACAGCCGTTGAGGGAGCCCTCGTAGCCCGCGGTGTGCAGGGCCTCTCTGCTGCTGGCTGAGCTGCGGGGGGGCGTCCAGGGGTCTGCGTAGGAGTTGGAGCGAGCCTTCATCTCCTCCCTCAGGATCAGCCTCCCGATGCCACTCTGGATCTGGCAGGGGGGGAGAAGCCACCTCGCACTCCTCCTTCCCCTGCCCAGCCCTCTCTGGCACGTCACAGAGCACAGCACCCCTGGCATGGACCTGGCATCTCCCGAGGATGAGGGGCTGGGGGTGCTCTCCCCCTCCTTCAGAACCCACTTTGGGGGTGGCCAGGAGGGGACAGATGGCCCAGGGTGGCAGGGATGGTGGTGGCACGTTCTCAGGTGGCAGAGCTGGGCTGAGCCCTCTCCCCAGAGCCAGCTGGGGACAGCAGGGTGCTGGCTCTGTGCCCAGCAGGGCTGGCACTCACCTTGTGCATGCCCCGGTCGTACCCATCCTCCTCACCACCCGACGAGAACCTCCGGGCCCGGGGAGCTGCAGGGGGACACGTGAGGGGTCAGAGAGGACAGAAGTGGGGGCAGGCAGGGAGGAGGCAGTCCCCAGCTGCACGGGGACAGTCGGCTCCCAGAGACTCCTTGGGTTTTTGTAGGAATAGGGTAAAAATCCAGCCTGTCATTTCCTCTAAGTGCAGCTAATGAGCAATTTGTAATTTCACATATGAAGCTGTTTTGAGAATGAAAATTTCCTTTAACACAACAATCTATTGTGAGGGTGAAAAATAAATGCACCTGTAATAACGATGGTTTTGACCCACGAAAATCAGTAAAGAAAATATGTAAACAATCCGAGAATAGAGAGATTTGATGGACGAGTAAAATACCTTTCACTAACCAATAGAATAATTAACAATTAACCAATTAGAAGTTGCCCTCGAGTTTTTTTTTTTTAACTTCTAAAAGTTTTTTGTAAAAACTGTATAAAAGGCCATAATAAAGAGCCTTTTAGCAGATTAAACTGTATAAAAGCAGCATGCTGCTGTAATAAAGAACCTTCTGAATATTTTAATGTGTCACTCTGTGTGTCATGTCTGCCCTAACCAGGACAGGTTTTGGGGTCACCTTGGCAGGTATCTCAGCCCAACCCCACTTTTGTGTCCAGACCTAACTCAAAGTGGTGTTTGCTCCCAGAAAATCTGGATTCCCTTTCTCCCAGCCCCACGGGGATCCGTTACCTTTGGGGGAGCCTTGGAAGGACCAATATTCCGACTCGGAGTGGTAGTAGGGGTCCGGGGAGTAGGCGGGGCTGTACTTGGATGACTGCGCGATGTCCTCGCTGGTTTTGCTTTTCGTGGCTGCGGAGGAGGCGTCTGCGAAAGGAGCAGGCAGAGCCGAGGTGAGGATCGGCAGAGACCCACCCCAAATGAGGGCAAATCCCCTCCCCAGTGACTGCCAGGGGTTTGTGTCCAGGACAGCGCAGAGCAGAGCTGGGAATAATCAATTTTCCAGCTGCTGACACCTCCTCAGGGGTGCTGAGGCAGCCGGGGGGACAGTGACAAGCAGGGGACGTCACGGATGTGGCTGGGAAGGGACACGAATGGCTGAGAGCCCACGGTGCCACAAGGGCTCATCCCAGTGCCACCTGTGCTGCCCTGTCCCCAGGAGCTGAGGGAGGGGACAGAGGAAGGTTCAGACCCGGCAGGGACGGGGCAAGGTGGCAGCAGGGGGGGAGCAGAGGGGCTCTGGCAGGGTTTAGTCCTCATGGCAGGGACACACGGAGTGCTGGGGCTGGGGACACCGGGGAGCCCAGGGGACAGTGCTGCTGCACCGGGAGAGTCACAGGGGAAGGGGCAGCAGGGACAGGAGGTGGCAGAGCCGTGTCACCACCTCCGGCAGGCACGGGGACCCAGCAGGTACTTACAGCAGCAGCAGCAGGAATTGGGCAGGAGGGAGGGGAGAGAGCCCGGGGAGAGAGAGGAGAGGAGACACAGTCACTGCTCAGGGGGAGCTGCTGCCCCTCCGTGAGCAGGAACAGGCAGGGACAGCACAAGCCAGCCCCGCTGAGAGCCACCAGACACGGGGAGCCACCCAGCACCGAGAGCCACCCAGCTCTGAGAGTCATCCAACACTGAGAGCCACCCAGCACTGAGAGCCACCCAACACCTAGAGCCACCAAACACTGAGAGTCACCCAGCACTGAGCGACACCCAACACTGAGAGCCGCCCAACACTGAGAGTCACCCAACACCGAGAGCCACCCAGCACTGAGAGCCATCAAACACCAGACACCCTCCCCAGCCTCCTACACCCCCAGGCCCAGCTTCCTCCCCTGCTGATATTCCTCTGTTTCATGTTCCACTCTGGAGCAGCCACCCAGGACGGGCTGGGATTTTTCTCCAGGGCTTCACGTGAAACTGCAAATTGCTTTTTTTGTCCCTTTCCTGAGGCTGCTTTGACTGCCTTACCCCCTCTGCCACCCCAGCAAGGCCCTGCTATCCTCCCACAGCTATCCCAGGTGTCACTGCCATCCTCTGCTCCACCCCTCACCACAGGGACATGGCCCAAAGTCACACCTGACCCTCACTGAACCCACTCTGCTGCCCACAACAGAGGCAGGAGCGTCCCACCCACACCCAGCACCCAACCCTGACGCCTGCCCCATCTCCCACCCAGTCCCTGACCGCACCAGTCCCCTCCCCGGGGTGACACGAGGACAGGGACACAGCAGCCAGGCCGTACCGTGGCGCTTGTAGATGGGCGGCTTCCTGTAGATGTTGCTCTCGCCAGCAGCTGGTGGGAGAAGAGAGAAAGGGGAGAGAGAAGGGGAAGGGAGGTCAGTGTGGGCGCGCTGGGAGCGCACAGGACACGGGTCCTGCAGGAGCCACCGCCCCCCTGCCACGTTCCCATCACAAAAACAGCCTCGGGGCCCACCAGTGCCCCGGGAGGGCTCCGGGCACCGGGACACGGCCACGGGGACACGGCCACAGGGACACGGTCCCCGCTGTCCCCACGGCGTGACAGGACATGCAGTGAGCGCCCAGCCACAGCATGCACCGGGCACAGCCCGCCAGCCGGCAGCGAGGCACCCGCGGGCCGAGTTCTGGGGGTGCCAGCGCCTGCAAGAACCGCCTGCGAGCTACCTGGGGGGGCGAGCTAACATCAGCCAAAGCCTCTTTCCGCAGCACAGAGAGAGAAAAGAGCGAGTCGGGAGGGAAAAGCGAGCTGGAGCCTGGCGCTGGAGCAGGGAGGGGGCCATCCATAAACCACCGGGCGGCAGCGGGAGGGCAGGGATGGGATGGGCAGGGCAGGGCAGGGATCTGCGGGAGCCTCTGGGTGTCCTCAGGGCATCAGCGATGCGCTGGGGAGGGTGCCACGGTTTTTGGGGGGCACGGGGAGATGCCAAGAGCTGAGTGGGCCGGGGTTCTGACCCCGCTGAGGGGCGATGGGCAGCTCTGCCTGCTTCCCAACCCGCTCTTCCCTTTCCGGCCCGCTCCGTCCCCGTCCCCGCGGGCTCTGCGTGGCCGGGAGCGGGTGGTGGCGGTGGTGGCCCTTACCTGGTGGCCCCCTGCAATCCCTGCAGAAGGGGAGCGGGCATCTGGCAAGCCCAGGAGACTCTGGGGGGAGGGAGCGGCGGGCCCTAGGGGGAGTATAAAATAATCATCTGTAGCGGGCCGGTGTGGAAACGCCTCTGGCAGACGCGCTCCGGCTGGTGACCCTCGGGGGGAAAGGCAGGGGAGGGGACAGGACTCATCTTGGTGTGGGGACAGTGGAGGGAGGGCAGGGCAGAGGAAGAAGGGAGATGTCGCAAGGGTCAAGCAGAGACTCCGGGCGGCTCTGGGACCTCCGGGTGGTGACGGGGAAGGACAAGGAGGAAAGTTCAAGCCGTAGGTCCTGTTTATGGATGGCCTCTACCAGCGGTGGTGGATCCTGCTGCCAGCTGGCTCTAGGCATGCGACACAGCGGGGACGGCACATGCGGGCATGCCACGGACGCGGCGCTCCCCCGGGGCGGCGGGGACGCTGCGGAGCCTACCTGGGATGTGGAAATGCTTGGGCGCTTGGTATGAGGTTGGAGTGGAGGACCTCACATCTAACTGGCTATAGTAGGGGGAGCTGCGCCCGCTCTCGGTGCCTACGCGGGGGCCGAGCGAGAAGCAGCCGTGAGTGACCGAGAGAGAGAACAAGAGGCAGAAGAAAATGGGTGTTAAATGCAGCGGTGTTAGAACAGGCGGCGGCCACCCGTGTGAGGCGGGGCGGGGGGTGACGGGGACGTGCGCCGGGCTGTGACGGGTCCGGGAGTGGCGGTGATGGTGCGGGGGGAGATTTCCCGCATCTCCGGAGGCGGACGGGATGCGGAGGAACGCCCCAGCTCTGCCAGGAAAGCCGAGCGTGCTGCAGAGGCAGACGGTGATGAGCCCTCCTTGGCGGTGCGGCGGGGCTCTGGGCGAGCTCAGAGCGTCCCCGGTCCTTCCTCCGCAGCTCCAGGGGACAGGAGGACACGGGCACAGGACAGGGGACACGGCGCAGGCACCCCTGCCGCCCTGCCATGCCCCGGGCTGTGCGTGCATGCGGGTGTGCAAGGAGCTCCCCAGGCACAAGCGCTGTCCTGCACGCCCCTTCCAGAGCCCCCCACAGCTCAGGGCTCTTCACCAGAGCTGGAGGTCACCTGCCACCCACCCCATCCTCCACGAGCCTCATCCCTGAGCCACAAACCCCCCTCGGCCTCTCCTTGGTGCTCACAAGAGTTTGGAGAACCAGGGCATGCGCAGAACCGGGCACTGCTCCCACCACCGGCCACGCTGCTGCCGGCCAGGTGAGAAACCACGGAAATCCCGTGGATGTTTTTGGGATCCTCTCTCCGCTTGGTGCAGTGAGCTCAGCTCAGCCGAAATGCTCACCTGAGCGGTAGAAATGGTGCGGGGACCTGGGGATGGTGGGCGACATGCCCTGGCGGCTGTAGGTGGGGGAGTCGATGTAGCCAGGGCTGGAGGCTCGCCTCTGCCGCGTGTCAAAGCTCTCGTAGATGTCCTGGGGGCGGGGAAGGTGTGGAGAGAGCGGGGTTAGAGGTGTCCCATGGGTGCCCTGGGGCAGCCCGGGAGGTGCTGGGGGTGTGACACTGGGCAGTGTCGGTGTCCTCTGAGGCTGGTGGCGTCCCCAGCCTGCCCTGCCTCCCCCTGCCAAGGCACAGGCAGCAAAAACCAACATTTGGGACCAGGTTTGTGCCTGGAGATTGTCCCCTTCCCTTCAGCTTGTTCCCAGTTCCTGGTGTCTCCCTCCATGGGGCAGCAGCTGCACCCTGGGGGCCGTTCTGCTCTTTTTGGGGCCTCAAGGACACCACAGCCCCCCCATCTCCCCACACCCTGGGGGGGGACGATCAGCAGAGCCCCTGGGCACAGGGACATGAGGTGGCAGCAGCAGGGGACAGAGACCAGTGCCCACAGGGGCATTACCTGTGAGTATGGGGAGAGGGTCCCCAGGGACTGCAGGCAGCAGGAGGCAAAGTGAGGAGGAAAAAGAGAGAGAGAGAGAGAGACAGCAAAGGGTTAAGAGGAGCAGTGACAGACTGGGGTCCTACAGGCAGACTGGGGTCTCACAGACAGACTGGGGTCCCACAGGCAGACTGGGGTCTCACAGACAGACTGGGGTCCCACAAACAGACTGGGATCCCACAGTCAGACTGGGTTCACCACAGGCAAACTGGGGTCCCACAGACAGACTGGGATCTCACAGACAGACTGGGATCTCACAAGCAGACTGGGATCCCACAGACAGACTGGGACCCCACAGACAGACTGGGATCCCACAGGCAGACTAGGATCCCACAGACATCCTGGGGTCCCACAGACAGCCTGAGGTCCTACAGGCAAACTGGGATCTCACAGACATACTGGGGTCCCACACTGGGATCCCACAGGCAGACTGGGATCCCACAGGCAGACTGGGGTCCCACATTGGGATCCCACACTGGGGTCCCACAGGCAGCCTGGGGTCCCACACTGGGGTCCCACAGCAGCTTGTTTTCCCCGTGTTTCCCGGCAGTGAGGGGGACTGGTGGTACCCATGGACCTGAACTGGGGCAGGGAGCTCCTGGCCAGGAGAGGAACTGGCAGGAGGAATCAGCAGCTGTCACCTCTCCGAGAACTCTGTGGAGAGGCACAGAGGGCCACGGCCACGCTGCCCGCAGGACACCGGGCCTGTGACAAAACCTTGGCATGGCCATGCAAGAGATGCTGCTGCTGCTGACATTTCTGAGTCTGAGGGAATTTTTAGCCTGCTGGCAGCTGTTAACTTCTTTCCCAAGGGAAAACTTCTCAACAAGGTTTTCTTCTCAAAGCAACCTTGGAAAACAATTATTCTCTCTCAAAACAATCTTTCCCCAGGTGGTGTTTTGCTGTTTCTCTGGTTTAACCAATGGGATTAGAGAGGTGTCGTTCCTATTCACCAATCATGGTAAGTCTGTATCAATATTCCTTATAAATAGGTGGTAATAATTAGACAATAAAGCTTTCTATGCTTTGCTTTCTAAGTATTTTGGAGTCCTTTGTCTTTCTTTCATGTCCTACAGCGACAGCTGGGCTGCAGGATTGTCTGCCAGGGCCAGGCTCAGGGGCTGAGGGGTGAATTCCCTGCCCCACACAGCCCCTGCACACATCCTAATGTCACTGGGATCTTTCTGACTACAGCAGCACCACTCTACCTCCCTCACTGACCCTCCCCGAGCCTCTGGCAGAGGTCCTGCCCGACCTGAGGGAGGTCCTGCCCCACCTGCGACAGGTCCTGCCCCACTCCTGCCTCCCTGCACTATTCCCAGTGGCACAAACAAACCCCACACGGTTCTCCCCCGAAGTGGGGGGCGTTCCTGCACGCCCCAGCAGGCTCAGGGGGTCTGTGCACCCTCAGTACCTCCCCATAGCTATATCTCTCCAGCGTCTCGTCCGACGTGTATCTGTGATAGGGCTCGTAGGAAATGAGGTCAGGACGCTGCACTTCATAGATGGCTTTAATCTTGGGAAGAGCTGCCAGGTCTTTGTAATTAAGGATCTCATTATCCACTTTAGCCTAGGGAGAGGGAGAGACAGAGACGGAGAGACAGAAAGGAGGAGGAGGAGAGAAGGGAGGGAGGCTGGAGCGCACAGTGTGGAGCCAGCACGGGGCAGACAGAGCCCACAGTCACCCCAGCAGCAGGGACAGCTGAGAGGAGAGGCCTGAGAGGAGCAGTGGGAGGGCAGAGGAGCTGGGAGGGCAGGGCTGTGCCCCTCTGAGCGCTCCTTGGCACTGGTGGCACAGCTGGGACAAGGGGACAATGCTGTCCCCAAATTCTGGGTTTGTCCCGCTGAGGAGCAGCACGGGAAGCTGCTGTTCCCATCCCCAGGGCCCTGGGGCAGGGGCAGGGCTGGACTTACGCAGATGACACGGTTGGGGGAGCCGATGCTGGAGCCAGGGGGGGAGATGGAGGTTTCTGACGTCCTTCTGTGCTGTGGAGGCACAACGGGGGAGGGCAGGTGAGAGCCTGGCCAGGAGGGACCCCTGAGTGTCACTCATTTTTGGGGGCTGAATTTCACTTTCACAGCCTCAGCTACGGCCACACATCATCCTCTGATGAGGAAGCCACTCCAGGTTTGGGTGGTGCCAGAGCAGTTCAGTTCCAGCAGGGACATGAGGACAGTGGAACCTGGGACGTGCCACCCTCGGGTGCCCCTCACCCTGTGCCTACCTTCAGCTTCTTCTCTGCTCTGGCTGCCTGCTTGCAGATGGGGTGCCACACTTCAGAGCCTGCAGGGCAGCAAAGGGACAAGGTTCAGCCCCACCACCACGTCAGGGGACAGCCAGGTCCCCCTGCCACGTCCCTGCCACCTCCAGCAGTGCCACGGGAAGGTGCAGGGCAGTGGGGACTGTGCGTGTCTGTGATAAGGAATGGAGCACTGAGGGCAGGGGCCAAACCTCAGTGGGGACAGCAAATTTGGGTGGATTTGGGGTGGCCCAAGCAGTTCCTGCTGTTTAAACCGGGGTGCCACCGAGCTTGGGGCATCACAACAGCTCCATCCTTTGGGGTGCAGTGAGCAGAGGTTGGGCCTTGCCCAGGTGTGCAGGGAGACAAAAAGTTCCCAGCTGAGTGGCAGGGGAGGTTGAAACGTGTTTCATGTGCACACAGAGCAGTGCAGAGGGGGATCTCTGGCACTGCTGCACACAGAGAGACCCTTCCAAATAAAACCCCAAACCCCCCCCAGCCATGCCGGTGACAGCCCTACCTGTCAGGTACATCTCTTCTCCCTCTGTGAACATCTGGTGGCAGCGCACACATCTGGCACAGGTGGGGTGGTAGTGCTTCCCTCCTGCCTGCAGGGGCGAGCAGAGAGCAGCCCCTGAGCAGGGCAGGGCACGGTCCACTGCCCCTGGCCCTGAGGGTCCCTGCCAGCCCTGGCTGCTGCAGGCAGCTGTGGGCCTGAGATTGCTGGGTCTGAGAGATTTTATCCTGCTAGCAGCTGCTTTTTCCCAAGGGAAAATTTCTCAAGAAAGCTTCTTCTCAAAACAATCTTAGCAAACAACTCTCCTTTCTCAAAACAATCTTTCTCCAGGTGATGTTTTGCTGTTTCTCTGGTTTAACCAATGCGATTAGAGAGGTGTCATTCCTATTCACCAATCATGTTGAGTCTGTATCAGAAAACCTTATAAAAAGGTAGCAAGAATTAAACAATAAAGCTTTTTCTATGCTTTTTGCTTTCTGAAATATTTGGAGTCTCTCATCTTTCTTTTGCATCCTACAACAACAGTGACAAGATGAACAAACTGTCTGGGGTGGCCTTGGAGACCTCCACGCCCCATGGAGAAACCCAGAGAGATTCATCCCTGTTTTCAGCCTGCTGGGCTACGGGTCAGACCAGGAACCTTCTGCTCTCCTTGGAATGTTCAACACCCAGCAGAGCCAGGAGGTCTCAAACCTCCAGGGATGGAGTCCCTACAAAGGTGACAGGCTGGGAATGGCCAAACCCCTCTGCAGCCAGGATCTGCAGCAGCTCTTTCCCCAGAGGTTTGAGGACAAACAGAGAATTTGGCCCCGGATGTGACAGCAGGGAAGCAGCAAAGGGAGAGGAGGGACCCCACAGACCCCCCTGCCTGTCCCTCTCCCTAAAGGAACTTTCCTCCTTCTCTGCTCCAGTTTCAGTGCAGGGACAGGCTCTTCCCCAGCTGAGAGGAAGCTGGGCTGCTCCTTCAGCTTTTGTGACAGGGCTAACAGCTGAAATTGGGAGCCTCCTCCCCCTCCAAGTGTCTGTCAGCATCTCAGTTAAGGGCTGGGAGCTGGGAGCTAGCTCAGGGCAGGAGGAATCTGGGCTGTTAAAAAGAACTTTTTTACTCCTATAATAAACCAAGAGAAGAGGGAGAAGAATTGAAGGTGGCAGAGGGAAGATGAGGGTTCTGCCTTTAAGGAAGAAGGTTATGGCAGAGGGGGCTGGAAACAGGGAAATTATCTGTGAGGATAACAGAACCTGCCCATGGGCTGCACATTAAATCAACCTGGAATTCAGTGTCCTTGGGGTGCAGGTGGCAGTCAGTCCCTCCAGTTTGTGCCAAAAATGAGTAGAAGGTTTTAGGATGGGCAGGAGGATGAGTTTGGAGGTTTGGACCCTTCTTCCTTTCCTTACAGCCAACCCAAACCATTCCAGGTGGAGGGAGGCTGGCTGCTCCCCCAGGAACGTCCCAGCCCATTCCCAAATTCCATTTCATCACACATTTTTGCTTTCTCCAAAAGCCACCCAATATCTGCACACCCAGAACTCCCCCAAACCACGCACAAACCTTGCTCCTTTTATTCTGGTTATTATTCCACAGGGCTGGTGGAGCTGTGAGGGAAGGGACCTGCTCCTTATCACTTGGGCCCCTTAAAGACTCGTTAATCATCCAGGCCTGGCTGGGCAGTCTGGAATGCCTGGAGGCTGCCAGGATGGCACCCAGAGGCTCCTTAATGCCTAAAATTATTTAAGGGCGCCCTTTTCATTTCCCACTCTGGCAGAGAGGACAATTAAAGCCCCTGGATTCAGAGCTGGTTCCATACTGGGAGCAGGCACATCCCAGGGAGGGTGAGGAGCTCAGGCTGCCCTCCCTGGAGGTGCAACCTGAAAATGTTGTGTGTTTAGAGCTACCATTGTCATGATTCCCTGCTCAAGGTTGGCATTCACACTAACCCTGAGAATATTTTGGTTTCTTTCTGCTGTTTAAATGCATTGATCACTATGATAAAACAAAGCCTTGACCTGCACCCTGAATATTTAATTTCAGCTCTGTTCTCTGGTTTTATTGCCTATTTCTCATAGCCTAAATTGTGATCTCTTATTAGTCTCATTGTGATCTCTTATTAGCCTTATTGTGATCTCTGCTGACTGTGGAACAAGACCAGGATGTCTAACTTGTGTACCTCATTAAACACCTCAAAGACAGCTGATATGATTCCAGCCAAAATGCTTGTGAGTGTTTTCTTGCATCTGTCTGCCTTGGTGATGTTACACCTGTCTGCATCTGAATATAGATTATATATTACATATATCATCTCCTTCCATATAAATATGGAAGGTGGGCAGGGGGGCTGGAATGAGACGCTCTTTAAGGTCTCTTCCAACCCAACCCATTCCATGATTTTACACCAGGAATCCCTGACCCCTTCTGGCTCCTCTCTCCCAGCTCCCAAGGCAGGTAACCCCACCCTGCTCACACCCAGGGGTGCCTGAGGATGCTCTAACCTGGCACGGGGCCCTTGGGGTGGCACTGCCCAGGGGAGCAGCAGCAGCAGCAGGGATTTGATGTCACAGCTCTGTCCTGCTCAGATTTGCTGACCCAGTGAGCTGGTGCAGGGCAGCCAGCCTGGGGCAGCTGCTGCAGTGCTGAGCTCGTGCTGCCAGCAGGGCTGGGGCTGCTGCTGCAGCCTGCAGTCAGCAGGAACAGGCACACACAGCCCGGGCACACGGGCTGGGAGCCTCCTGGAAATTTGTTCCAGCTTCAGGAGAGGTTCCTTGGGCAGGCTGGAGCTCCCAGGCCAGCAGGAACAGGGGAGTGAGCCCCATATAGGCTGGATATTAGGAAAAAGATTTTTTTACAGAAAGGGTGATAAAGTATTGGAATGGTTTGACTGGGGAGGTGGTGGAGTCACCATCCCTGGATGTGTTTAAGAAAGCCTGGATGTGGCACTGGGTGCCATGGGTTAGCTCAGGTGAGGGTTGGGTTGGATTCGATGATCCTGGAGGTCTCTTCCAACCCAAAGATTCTGGGATTCTTGGGGGGCTGTGAGTGAAACAGGCTGGAGACATCCTGGGACAGCCCTCAGCAGGCTGGAGACTCCCAGAGCCACTGCCAGCCCAGCCCAGAGCTCCTGCAGAGCCGTGGTACCCCCTGGTTTTGGGGTGCAGCTGCCTGTCCCTGCAGCCTGGGGCTGGCAGAGGGGTGGGAGCCCTTCCCTCCTGCTCAGGAGTGTCAGAGCACAATTCCAGCATTGCCGCCTCTCTGTGCCATCACAGGCTCTAAAAATCACACCAGGCTTCCTTCTCTGCCCCTCCTGAGCCTTTAAATCACCCTCAGACTGGATTTCCTGGCTGTTCTTTTTTCCTTGCCAGCACTGGGACGGAACAGAACGCATGAACACATCACTTCCAGGAGCTGGGAAGGACCAGCTGGGATGAACCTCTCTGTCCTACCCCAAAACCATCCCTGTGCAGCCCCACCACTGTCCCAAACGTGTCCCACAGCCACCTGCACCCCTGGGGGATCCCTGCATCCCTCCCTGCCTCCACCGCAGCTGCTGCTGCTGCCCAGCCGAGCCTCCCCCTGCCTGGGTCCCTGCCCTGCCGAGGGGGATTCGGGGGGTTCCCCGGGCACTGCTGCCCGCGGGAAGGGCTCTGCAGCCCCTCACACAAGCTCCGCGGCAGCGCGGGATGCGTTTCCAAGGCAACAGGCGGGCTGCAGGCACAGGGATGCACTCAGGGCAGGGCTGGGGTGGCGCGGTGGGGACACCCAGGGCCGGGCATGGCTTTGGGCTGGTGTTCCCACACTCCGGACGTATCCCAGCACCACTGTGGGGTTGTTTCCCCCAGCTCCAGCATCCAAGCTCTGGTGTTGCTTCCCCCCCTCCCACCCTCAGAGCTGCTGCAGGACGAGCCACGGCCCCCAGAGATGGGGGTGGCACCTTCCCACCCCCCCAGGCCGTGTCCCTGTCACACACCCGTGGCTCTCCGAGCCGTGATTAATTGATGAGGAGGTGTTGGGCCATAGGTTGGATTCGCTGACCTCAAAAGCTTTCCCCTCATTCAGGGAATACTTGGTTTGGGGTTTTGCCGGGCTGGGCTGCAGGGAGAGACTCGGCATCCTCCTCCTAAGGATGCCTTCCCTAGGGAATGGCACCAGGAGCCTGCACAGCTCCCCTGCCACCCTGCTGGTGGCAGTGCCAGGGCCAGCGGGGCGGGGAGGGGACACGGGCGGGCGGGACAGGCTCCGCCCGGGACAGGCTCCGTCCGGGACTCACCTCCAGGACGCGGCCGCTGATGTAGCGATCACAGGTCTCGCACTTGATGCCGAACTGGGCGTGGTAGTCGGACTCGCAGTACGGGATGCCATCCCTTGGGAGAGCGACAGGACGGGGGAAGTGGCGGGTGAGCCCCTCGCCACACCCCCAACCCCCGGGGACAGCCCGGGAATGTCGCAGCACGGTGGCACTCACTTGCTGATGTACTCGCCGGTGAGGATGATGCCGCACGTTTGGCACTTGAAGCAGCTGACGTGCCACTGCTTCTCCAGGGCCAGCAGTGACTGGCCCTGCTTGATCTCCTCCTTGCAGCCGGCGCAGTCTGCGGGGACAGCAGGGATGTGACACACGGCAGGGGATGTGACACTCGCCAGGGACACCCACAGCTGCTGGGCCACCCCGGCTGTGTGACCTGGCACTCCTCACAGCCCGAGGAAAGACCCGGGAGGACTTTTCCAGGGATGATGCTGTTACCAACACCCTGCTCCCTTGTGAGGATAATTTCATTTTGGAAATTTGTCACCTCAGCTTGTCCCCAGCACAGGAACTGGGAGGAAATCTGGGACCTCTGAGGTACTGCTGGCACCCAGCCTAGCACAGAGCTGGGCCTCCCTCGGGGTGAGGAATCTGAGCCAGCCCAGTTGGACACCGGAAATAATTCTTATCTGACAGAGTGATTGGGCACTGGGAGGTGCTGGAATCACCGTCCCTGGATGTGTTAAAAAAGCCTGGACGCAACACTCAGCGCCGTGGTTGGGTTGGTGAGGAGCTGTTGGGTCATAGGCTGGACTTGATGATCTCAAAGCTCTTTTCCATCCTGTGTTGGGCTGAGGGAGGGCCATGCTGCCCTGGCAGGTGCCCAAGGGTGGGAAGTGTCCGGCAGAGGAAGGGCTGTGCTGTCCGGCGGCCGCGTCCGGCCCCGCCGCGCCGTTTACCGCCCTCCCTTCCTTCCCTGCTTCCCCTGGCTCCAGCCAGGAAGCACATGGGCCTCGGACCCCTGACCTTGACTCCTCCTTGTCCTCTGCCCCCCTGGGCAGCAGGGCAGCCCGGAGGGGGGGTTCTTTAACCCCTTCCCTGCCACGGGGGAAGCAGGAGCAGACAGCTCATCCCAGGTTGCTCCGTGCCCAAATCTCTGCCTGCTCGAATAAGGGGGGAAGATTTTCCTGGAAAAAAAAAAAAGCAGGATCTGTTCCCTCATTGAGGGAATGCTTGGTTTGGGGTTGTTTGCAGGGCTGGGCTCGGCATCCTCTTTCTAGGGATGCCTTCCCTAGGGAATGGCACCAGCAGCTGCCACGGCTCCCCTGCCACCCTGCTGGTGGCAGCGCCATGGCCACTGGGGCAGGGAGGGACACGTGCGGGTGGGACAGGCTCCGTCTGTCGCAGCTGCCATGAATAAGGCATGGTGTCCTCAGGTAACCCCGCCTCAGCGCCGGGAAGGGGATGGGGAGAGAGAGGAAGGCGGGAGGGAGGCAGAGCCCAGAGCCCGTGGCTGAAGATGGGGGAATTCCTGTCCTATGGCTCGGTCCAACCTTGCCATGTCCCCTCATCGAGGGCAGCTTGGGGGGCTCACAGGGGGTCCATCAGCACCAACCAGCAGTGCCACCATGGTGACTGGGTGACAAAGGCCATGGGTGACCCCCAGCCCTGGCTCTGGCAGGAAGGGAAGGTCCTCCCAACCTGGGGTCAAAAGCAAGGCCAAACCCACCCAAAAGAGCTTGTCCACCTCTCCAGATGACTTTTAGGGGTTTCCTGGGGCTCACCAGGGCAAGGGATGAGCAGAAAAAAACCTTTCAGTGCTGGCAAGGAACGCTGATGTTGTGAAAGTCCCAGGAGAATTCCCAGGGCAGCCACTTGGGCACAGGCACCTGACCCCGAGCAAACCCAGCCCCAGAACCTCCCCGGGAGCTCAGACAGCGCCTGCCAGGCTGGTGGCACCTGCCCAGGTGACAAACAGGCCAGGGGAGTTCCCAAACCCTGCTGTGAGCTGGGTGGAGCCGCAGGACTGTCCCGTCCCTCCTCCCAAAGCTCTGTGACACCCGTGGCTGCACCGCAGCCACCAAGCCTGTCCTGCCACCCTCTCCAGGGCCACGCGGTCCTTCCCTCTGTACCCGTCACAGTCAACTTACGGCTGGGCCCGTGGATCTTGATGGGCTTGGTGCTGAGCAGGGTGTGGGAGCAGTTTTGGCAGACGCAGTCCTTCCCGCTGAACGTCACCTTGTCACCGATGGGGAACGGCTTCCTGCACCCAGGGAGAGGTGGGGAGGGCTCAGCTGCTCATCCCCCAAGGGCTCTGGTGCCAGCTGACTGATTTCTAAGGCACTTAGAGTCTGTTTGCTTTAAAACTGAGGTCTAAGCTTCTATTTCATATTTATGTGGCTTCAAGTATTTTAATTTCTCTAAAGGTTTTCAATTCAACCCCTGTGTCCTTCTCTCCCTCTGAGGGACCCAGGGGGCTTCTAATCCAAATCTGCCCCTCCTGTTGAACCATGTAGGCTCCCCTAACAGCTCTGCTGATAATTTATTGTGTTGGAGCAATCAAGGCACTGTGATTAGCACAGTGCCCCGGAGCCTGCGGGGAGCTCCAGGCAAGGGCTCCTCCAAAGGGGTCGCCGAGCCTTGGGGACAACCTGCTGGAACCCTGGAGGCTGGGAATTTCAGGATTCCTGAGCTGAGGGGTGCTGACCCTCAGAAAAGCACAGCGTTTGACTTGAGTACTTGGGACAGGCTCCTGAGATTGTGTGACAGCACTGGGGGTGTGGGTGTGTAACCTGAGTGGTGGTGTGTGATCTCACAGGGTGAAAGCCTGGATTTAAGGTTTTAGTGTATAATTTAGTGTATAATATGTGTGAGCCAAGATAGAAAATTCAGGGTGTTGTCTGAGCTCTTCTTCACAGATTTAGGTGGTTTTCTCTAGTTGAGTGAAAAAGGCCTGCATTGCAGACCTTGGGTGGTCATTATTAAATATAAATATATTTAATATATTTATATATTAAATAAATTTAATATATAATTATACATAAAAATATAAATAATATAGGTGTCACTTTGGTATTAAATAATTATCTCTTAAATAGCCTCAGTAGGAGAGGGAAGCTCACCATTTTGCCACATTTCTTTAACTTGTAAATAGAAACTCAGGCCTTATGAGACTGTAAATAAAGTATAATAAACAATCGAGACTGAACTCAACTTTACATCTCGTGTAAATAGATAAAGTGTAATAAACAACCAAGACCGAACTCAACTTTACGTTTTGTGTAAATAAAGTATAATAACTGAGACCAAACTCAACTTTACGTTTCATGTAAAAAATATAATAACTGAGACTGAACTCAACTTTACGTCTCATGTAAATAAAATATAATAACTGAGACCAAACTCAATTTTACATTTCGTTTAAATACATAAAGCATAATAAATAACCAAGACCAAACTCAACTTTACGTCTTGTGTAAATAAAGGGTAATAACTGAGACTGGACTCAACTTTACGTTTCATGTAAATAGATAAAGTATAATAAATAACCAAGACCAAACTCAACTTTATGTCTTGTGTAAATAAAGTATAATAACTGAGACCGAACTCAATTTTACATGTTGTGTAAATAGATAAAGTGTCATAAACAACTGAGACCAAACTCAACTTTAAGTCTCATGTAAATAAAATATAATAACTGAGACTGAACTCAACTTTTCGTCTCCCGAGCCTTTCATCCCGCCCTGAGCCGAGATAAAGGAAGCACGCCTGTGATAACAGCCGGCACTCACCTGCAGGTGCTGCAGACAAAGCACTTGGGGTGGTAGGTCCTGCCCAGCGCCGAGATGACCTCGCCGGTGATGAAGTCCCCGCAGCTGTCACAGCGGGTCCCGTAGAGCTGCTGGTAGTCGTGGGTGCAGATGTACTCCTGGTTCTTGAAGAAGAAACCCGACTGGGCCAGGTCGCAGCCGCACACTGGGGAAAAGGGACACGTCCGGGATGCCTGAGGCGCCCCTGCGGTTTCCTGCAGGTATCTCCGAGGGTTTCCCTTCCCGGCCGAGCTCCGGGGCCTGCCCCGGCTCCAGCAGATGTCAGTGTCGGGCTGTGGGATGGGGACGCTCCCGCAGGGAATCCCACGGCCAGGAGGGAGCCCCTGCACTGCAGCGCTCCTGCACCACGCTGGGCACGGCCTGGGCATCCCATCCTAGAGCTGCTGCACCCGGCTGGGGCTCAGCCCCTCCGCCCGGCACTCTCGGGGTGCCAGCAAGGGGAGGACAGGGCTGGCAAAGAGATGGGAGTGCCCTGGGGCTGGTGTGGGAGACCCCTGGGGCTGGAATGTTCATCCTGGGATGGTGTGGGAGACCCTTGGGGCTGGAATTCCCACCCTGGGATGTTGTGGGAGACCCCTGGGGCTGCAATGTTCATCCTGGGATGGTGTGGGAGACCCAAAGGGCTGGAATTCCCACCCTGGGATGATGTGGGAGACCCAAAGGGCGGGAATGTTCATCCTGGGATGGTGAGGAAGACCCAGAGGGCTGGAATTCCTACCCTGGGATGGTGTGGGAGAGCTCTGGGGCTGGAATTCTCCCCCTGGGATGGTGTGGGAGAGCTCTGGGGCTGGAATTCCTACCCTAGGATGGTGTGGGAGAGCTCTGGGGCTGGAATTCCCACCCTGCAATGGTGTGGGAGACCCAAAGGGCTGGAATTCCTACCCTAGGATGGTGTGGGAGAGCTCTAGGGCTGGAATGTCCATCCTGGAGGACTCCAAAGGGCCAGCATGTCCATCCCAGAGGTCCCAAAGAAGCCATCAAGCCCCAAGGCACCAGGACACCCATCTGCAGCCTTGTCCCCTCCCATTTTGGGTGGGGGAGGGAACACAACAAAAAATGGGACAAGAGCCAAAATCTCTGCTTGGAGTGACCAGAGGGGACACAAGGACCTCCAGGGCTCCTCCAGCTCCTCCCTGGGTCATGTCCCTGCCCTGGGGCACAGCTGTCACCTCGGTGATGAGCCACCTGCACACCCTGGACACAGAGCTGTGCCCTGATGGGATCAGATCCCAGGAACTGGGCTTGGAGCTCTTCCTGCTCGTTGTTTTTCCATGGGTGTCCAGGCCAGCCTGGCTCCCTTCCCTGCCAGGGAAGTGTGGGTGGTGCAGAGCCCATCACAGGAATCGGAGCAGACGTGGCCAGCCCTGGCCTCAGCATCCCCTCCCTCCCTCCCTCCCTCCCACGGCTTCTCCAGCTCACGGGACCTGCAGGGCAGCAGAGCCTGGCAGTGGGGTGGCACAGGGTGCTGGCACAGCGCCATCCCCTGTCCTGCAAGGTGACAGCGTGGAGAGGGGACAACGGAGTGACTGAGCTGGCACCTTGGTCTCTGCTTTGTCCTTCAGCCCCCCATCCTGTCCCTGCACCTCTGGGCCACCCCTGGGTGACAGGGACAGCTGGACCCGCTGCTGCAGGGCCCATGGGGGCAGAGATGCAGCTCCTGCCCTGTGGAGCATCCCCTGGCCGAGCTGCTCCCCGGAGTATTTGGGGGATTTGGGTCCCCCAAACATCCTGTCAGCAAGGAGGGACAGGCCAGCAGCTCGGGGACAGCACCAGGAAGCAAATATGAGATAAAACGAGGTGCTCCGTGCCCTGTTTGCTGTGGGAACAGCACATCCCGGGGCGTCACTGCTGTGCCAGCTCCCGGGGACACACCAGGGACAGGCGGCGGGGCTGCAGCCAGCCAGGGGTGGCAGGAGGTGAGAGCTGCGAGGGAAGGTGAGCTGGGAGGATTTCCTCTCATTATTTATTCCCTTTCACTTGGAAATCGGGCCGTGAGCACTGCCAGGCTCTCCCTGCTGGCTCCGGGGCCCTTTGAAGCTGAGCTCTTTGTCTGGATGCTCACTCAGCTCCTGCTGGATCCTCCTGGCCCGGCTGGGACAGGGCAGGATGCTCAGCACTGATGCCTGAGGGCATCCCGGGACAGATCCTCCTTCCCAAAAATCCCCACCCCACGGGGGACAGGGTGGGGACAGCCTGGGCAATGTCACCTCCAGCCAAACCCTCTGTTCCCTGGCAAGGAGCAAAGCGTGGCCAGGGGGATGGGGATGATGCTGAGCTTGGAAGACCAGAAGCTTTAAAAAGGCCTGGAATGGGGAATTTTACAGCCTGCAGAAGCCGGTTGAGAGCAGCTGCTCCAATAAAGGAGCTGAGGAGCCCTTCAGCAGCAGCTCTGCACCATGAGCTTTACAGCCCTGCAGCTCCAGGAGGATCCAAACCTCTCTGCTCCACCCCTGGGGGCCACCGAGTCCCAGCTGCACGCCATGGGCAGGTGGCAGGGATGTGTCAGCCACCCCAGCTCTGTCAGGAGCTGCTCTGGGCATCCCCCCACCTCACTGCCTCCCAGCCAGGCTGGCAGTGCCTCCTCCCCCTCCTCTTCCTCCTGCTCTGGGAACAGCTGAAGGACATGGTGACCCTCCCAGACACAGCTGGGCACGTTTGGGACCTGCAGGCTGCTCCAGGACAGTGACATTGGGCACCCCTTCACTGTTCTGGCATCACCCAGGGGCTCTGCCTGCCCTGTGCCACCCCAGGTGTGTGACCCCATCTCAGTGGGCCAGTGCCCTGGGTTACACTGTCAGCTGTGCCCACAGTCTGTATTCCATCCCCATCCCCAGGAGCTGCTGGAACCTGCTGGGGCAGGGTTTTCCTTCTCTCCTGTCCATGGCCCAGCAATGCCGTGCCCATGGCTCATGGGGAACTCCCTGCGGGAGCTGTCTCTGGTTCATGGGCCAGCAAGGAGCCACTGCAGGGCTCAGAGAATGAGATCAGCCCATGGGGAGATGCTCCGCCCAGGGGGAGGAGCCAAGCATTCCCACCTGGATAGAATCCGGGATTTGGGACAGCACAGGAGCCCTGACCCACTGGATTCACAGAGGACAAGAGCTCCCAGACCTTTCTACAGGATCACTGCTTGGACAAGAGCATTTCATCTGGGCTGCTGCCACCACCCTGACTAACAGGGGGTCAGGTTGGATTCTGACTCTGTCAGTGCTCTTTTGTACTATTGCATTTATTTTATTTTACTTTATTTTACTTTTTTTCTTTTCCTCTTATTAAATTCTATTTCTAACTTGGAGTCTCTCACTGGTTTTGCTTTCAAACCAGCACAGCCAGGTGGGTCTGTCCCTAGGCAGGTCTGCCCCCGGGCAGGTCTGTCCCTAGGCAGGTCTGTCCCCAGGTATGTCTGTCCCTAGGCAGGTCTGTCCCCAGGTATGTCTGTCCCTAGGCAGGTCTGTCCCCAGGTATGTCTGTCCCTAGGCAGGTCTGTCCCCAGGTATGTCTGTCCCCAGGGTTTTGCTTTGCCCCCAGGGCTGTGGGACACAGCCTGTCCTCTCAGCTTTTTGGGGGTGCAGGTCCTACCTTGGCAGGTGAAGCAGCGGATGTGGAAGTGGTTGCTCTGCACACGCACGACCTCGCCCTTGCAGGTGTCCCCACAGCGGTAGCACTGGATGGCAGAGGAGCTGCTCCCAGGGGTGTAGGGGTTTTGCTGGTAGGGAACTGCTGGCAGAAAGGAGGGAGAGCAAAAGGAGAGAGGGGAAGGGTTTGTTAGGGTCTGGGACACGGCTGGGTGGCACTGAGCTCAGCACGGTGGCTGTGGCACGGCCATGGGACATCAGGCCAGCACTAAGGGCAAGGGACAGCGCCCAGGGACTCTGAGATGGCAGCCCAGCCCTCTCTGGATTTGGGATTTCCCTGCCCCACTAAAGAGGTCTGCAGTCCCAAACCCTGTGCGGGCCACCCTGTCCCTGCATGGACAACCAGGTCACAGCATGACCCAGAGCCAACAGGATTCAAGGTGAAGATGTCCTTTGTAAGGATGTGTTTTACACAGCAGGACATCCATCTTTTGTGTTGTTCTAAAAGCCCCGCACACATTTCTGCTTTGGCAACACGGTCACTACCTTTTCCTGCAGAAATATCGCACACATGAGCAGTAGAACAGTGAATAAAAAGTGTGACCTCCTTAATTTCAGTCCTATAACACTCTTCCAAAATCCATTTTCTAACAGATAAACCCACAATAGAATAAGTCCAGATATGCAGGATAAGGGTGTGAGGACAGACATGAGGAGCTGCAGACACTGAGGTCTTGGGCAGCCCTGCCTCCAGCCCCCTCTGTCCTGTCCCCAGAGCAGGAGAAGGAGGACACTGCAAGGACACTGCCCAGCCCTGGTGGCTGCTGACCCTCCCCAGGACAGCCCAGCCAGTTCTGAGCTGGCAGCAGCACGGGAAGGAACTGCTGGGGGTTTTTGGAGCTTCCACTTGTTTGCTGAGGAACTGGAGGAAGAAGTCGTTTGTCAAGGAGCTTTCAAACATCACAGCAATCGAGTGCTTGGCCTGGTGGCACTGTCACCTCCTCAGCCAGGAGCAGCAGCCCTGTCCCACAACTCCTTCCGGAGCATGGAGGTTCTGGAAGGAGCTGGGGGCTGCAGGGAGGGCAGGGTGAGAGCTGAATTTCTCCTGCTGCAGGCAGTGCTGGGATTCACCTCCACTGCTCAGCCCCCCTGGGAACACCACAGGGGTGATGCCCAGCAGCCTCACCCACGCCCCAGGGTAAAACCCTCCTGCAATTCCCAAACACAGGGAGAAACCAGAGCAGCTCCTGCTCCACCTGCCCCACCTGGGGGGGTGCAGGAGCTCCAGCCAGGCTGACACCACGCCAGCCACTGTGGGGTTTATTTGCTGTAAGATTTCCGACAAGGGAGTCACAATCCAGGCAACTCAAGCTGCAAAAAGGAGGACTTCAATGGGCCACAGCTTTTCTGACCCGGTGCTGAACTGCATTCCCAGGAACAAGAGAAGCAGCTGATTGAGAGCCAGCCTGTGAAGTCCCTCCAGAGCAGGGGAGAAGGGGCACAGGACAGAGGAGATCACTCATCAGAGGCTCCTCGCTCACCAAGGGGCAGATCAAGTGACAGGGAGCAGAAACAGCCCATTATTGGCTTCAAAGGCCAAGCGAGAGAAGTCAAAATGACATTGAGGCCGTGTCACAGTCAAACCCCGCTCCCTGTGCCAAGTGCCCAGAGACACTCCAGGAAATGGGCTGGAGCTGTTCGGAATGGCTGCCAGGGAAGCTCTCAGTGCCCCCCTGCAAACTCCAGCCTTGACTTCCAAGAAATTCCAAGAGCTGCTGGGACTTCCCTTTCCTGCCAGCCAAGAGCTCTCAGAGGTACCTGAGCCACGAAAGGACACCAAGTGACAAAATGGGAGTCAGGCCTGGAGCTAGCCCAGCAGAGATTAATTAGTCTGGACCTAAATCACTCTGAGGTCCCCAAAAAAATGAAAGGAGCAGGAAACCCCCACCCAAGAGACACCAGCCCTGGGAACAGGAATCCAGCACCTCCCGTGATGGTCACTGGTGGTAATGGGTGCCTAGGAGCTCTGCAGCTGCCTGAAGGGACCAAGAGGATTTCCCAAGGTTGGAATAAAGAACTCAGGGATCTTCTCTGCAGGGGTCTCCAGCAGAGCAAGAGTTACAGAGCTGAGACTTCCTCCCACGCACCCACTGCTCACACCCTGGCCCAGAACGGAGCCAAGCCCTGGGACACAGCCATGGAAATCCACAAAGCTGGGAGAGGAAAGCAGGACAGAGGCGGGGAGGGCAGGGGGGGAAGCCAGGAATTCATCCACACTTCAACATTCACAACAAAAAAAGAGGGAAGACAAAACCAATAATAATAATCTGTGTCAGAACAGGCATCACTTAGTGCGGGCTTCTGGTCTCCAGGGAAAAACTTCCTGGTGTCCATAGCAACACATCACCAAGCCCTGGCTTGGTCTGACGGGAAAAGGAGCTGAGGATGGCAAAGATGCTTTTAGCTGAGCTCCAGCACGGGCAGAGCTGGATCTGATCCATCCCTGCTGGCTGTGCCCGTGGGGCCGGGTCAGGAGCCTCCCGCTACATCCAGCCCTACCCAAAACTCCCTGAATTGTGCTTAACCTCCAGCCCGGGCTGGAATTTTGTCCGGGAACATTGCAGCATTGTGTGCCTGTGTTCCAGGCAGCAGCTGCCCGCCTCGTGGCCCCGTGCAGGAAGTATTACACATCGCACAGCCCCGAGCACAGGGCCAGCTGAGCGGGGCAAAGCTCATTACACCCAAATAATCCGCTAATAATGTAAGTAGCATTAACGGCCCGGCAGGCTGGGCTGCAGCAGGCATGGACAGGGGGTGGGAGCTGCCCAAGGAATGCCATAATCCGCCCCCGGTTTGCTCCTGTTTTGCTCCGAGAGGGTTTGAGCCAACAATTCCAGCGTTTGTGCTCCGCTCTCAGTGAAAAACACACCCAGGGCCAGGCTCCTGTGGGGCTGTGCCCGGTTCCCGGTGGGCTGCGGGGGCAGCCGGGCAGGGAAGTGCCCCGGGGCTGCGTGGGCACTCGGCAGATTTGTCACTGATCCGGATTAAGGTGGCACCTCCGGTCAGGGATGGCTGCCCCAGGGTCAGGCTGTGCGCAGCCAGGGTGTGACCTGGGCAGGGGACAGTCCCCAAACTGCCCCCCCAAACCGCCCCCCCAAACCGCCCCTGAAACTGCCCCCAAACTGCCCCAAACTGTCCCCCAAACTGCCAGTAACTGCCCTCCTAACTGCCCCCCAAACTGCCCCCCAAACCACCCCCAAACTGCCCCCCACCACCCCAAACTGCCCCCACGGCCGTGCAGAGCAGCTCTGTCCCCCCGGAGGGCGCAGGGAGTCTGTCTGAGGGCTGTCCCAGCTCTCAGTCTGCAATTCCCCCTGTGCATCCCTATTTTGGAAGGGTCAACGACCTCGTTCATTTTTCCTGCGCTCTTCCTGCTCAGAGCCCAGCCCTCCAGCAGGCAGCAGCAGGATGGGGAAATGCTGAGCCTCTGGAACACTTGGAGCACTTCAGGAGTGAGAGGATAACGGGGGATAGTTTCCATCTGCCTCGGAGGGTTTGCTGCTCACCACCAACACAAATACAGGGCCCTGTTGGAACCCTGAGAATTGCAGCCCAGGGGGGCTTAGAACGAACTCCACCAGCAGCTTTTGGGTTCCCCACAGGCTGCCCCACATACGCAAACCAGGAGCAGCTTCCCACGAGCACCCAGAGGCGTTTTTAAAGATCCATCCGTCCTTCCTTACTGGGCCCAGAGCAGGTGATGCCCTTTCCCCACTCATTTCCCCCTTCCAGCCCATTGGCCCTCCAGGAAGGTCCGTCAGGGAGAAGCTGCACCAGGTGGGGTTTGGATCGTTATCCACAGGGATAATGTGGATAATGGTTCCCACCCAGCCCTGCTGCCAGCGTGTTTGTGCATGGCATCTCCATGGGAAGATGGACATGCCTGGCTTAATTAGCTGCCAGTAATTAATATTTACACAGTGCTGGGAGAGCCACAGGTGAAGGGGACTGTGGAAAAGCAAAGCAGTCACCCTGAAATTAATGAGGAGAGGCAGTGCCACCATGGGAAACTGAGTTTGGGGGGTGCCAGGGGTGGTGCAGGGACTGAGAGCTGGCACCTACAGCAAGGGGGTGCCAACATGGGATCCATGGATCCAGCTCCTGGAATGTCTGGGGAGATGTGGGTGTCACCACGGGATGGATCCAGCCCCTGGAATGTGTGAGGAGATGTGGGTGTCACCACGGGATGGATCCAGCCCCTGGAATGAGTAGGGAGATGTGGGTGTCACCATGGGATCCATGGGATCCAGCCCCTGGAATGTGTGGGGAGATGTGGGTGTCACCATGGGATCCATGGGATCCATGGGATCCATGGATCCAGCCCCTGGAATGCTGGATGTCAGTTGGATGCTGGTGGAGCAGCACTGGGATGATGCTTGCAGGGATCTTCACATCTCCACGGGGCTGAACTCCCTTCCCAGTGCCTCCCACCACTTCCCACTGCTTCCCAGTGCTTCCCACACCTGCCTGGCCGTGAGCCACTCCCCACTCCATCCCCTGCTGGGTCCCTGAGGCTGGAAATCCTCAGAGCCCCCCTGTGGGTGGTGGCACCAACGCGGCACGGGCTGGGGTGGGACACAGCTCCAGTGGGGAGGGTGAGGAAAGCTGGGAATTCCCGGTGGGGCATTCCCGGTGGGCATTCCCGGTGGGGCATTCCCGGGGGGCATTCCCGGGGGGCACGGCCGGCAGAGCCCGGGAAGGGCCGATCCCACGGCTCTGGAGCTCGGGGAAGGCTCAGGAAGAGGAAGCCCAGCCCTGCCAGAGCAGCAGCCCCGGAGGCGTCAAGGCTGAGGGGCGGCAGTGACTGGCCAGGAAGGAATTCTGCTGGAAGCTCTGGAAGGGTGAGGGAGAGGCCGGGGTGAAGCAGGGGGGATGGGACACAGCGTGCCGGGCTGGGGGCACGGAGCGAGCCAAAAGAAACCTCTGATGGCACACGGGGACAAGGAGGGGACACTCCAGGAGCTGCACCGCCAATCCTCCCGCTGCAGGAGGGATCCAGGGTGCCTCCAAGGTGGAGGATTTCCTCCCCAGGCAGGAGCTGCGCTGTGTCCCTGGGGTGGCCGGGGAGGAAGGGTGGGAATTCCAGGGCCACGGGATGTGGGTTTCTCATCAGCAGCGGGGCCAAAGGCTCCAGCCTGCTCTCCTGCAGCGGCCAGGGCTTGGCCACGGCCGTAAAAACGCCTTGGGAAGGAAGGGGAGGATGGGCTGGCAGGGACATCCATGCTGCTCCTTCAGCAGGCACGGGAGAGCCTCAGCCTGGGCGCTTGACCCCGGCATGTCGGAATGTGCCCGCTCCAGGCACGGAATCAGAACTGACGAGGTTGGAAAAAAACCTTTGAGGCCATGGAGTCCACCCCAGGTCCCTGCGGAGGAGGTGACACTGGAGGTGCCACCAACCAGTAAAGGAGCAGCCAGATCAGCCCTGAATTAAGGGAAGGGACCAGCAGGCAGCTGGGGTGCTCAGCTCTGACCCCTGCACGGCCACCTCAGCGCTCAGCCACTGCTTCCCGTGGAGCTCCAAATCCATTTTCATCCGGGAGAAAATGCCAGATTTACCTTTGGACGAAAGATTTTCTCTCCTGATCCTTCCCTGCTGTAAAATCCAGAAGCATCCCATGGTTCCTTACTTAATATTTACATTTTTCAGCTGGGATGATGGGCTGAGGGACCAGGGATGTGCTGTGGGACAGTCTGAGCCTGCTGCAGCTCCTGCTGCTTCTCCCACTGGAGAATCTATGCGGACTGGGCTGGGACAGTGGGCTGGGGACACTGGGGACCACCCAGCTCACCCAGTTTGGGCACTGGGCTGTTCCCAAACCTGCCAGTCAGCTCGGAGTGTATTCCAGGCGGGATCATGAGCCCCCTCCAGTCCATGCCAGCCTCCAGGCGAAGCCATCTGTGGCTTAGAGCTAAACCCCCTCCACTGCCACAGCCCCTAATCCAGCCCTAGGCTCCCCTAATTAGATCAGGAACAATTATTGCCCCCACCTGCCTCATGCTGGCCCCTTGCCCCGCACTGCTGCCACTCCCTGGATGGGACACAGGGCTCCAACAAGCCGTGGGTGCCCTGAGGATGGCACCAGGGAGGTGCAGTGGCACATGTCACCATGGGATGTGGAGCTGGGGATGATGCCTCAGCTTTTATATTTTCACATTCTGTGCTGCCTAGGAATGAAGCCTCGTATTAGGAACTGTACTGAGCTCCCTCTATGGAGCAGTGAGACAAAACAAATCCATTCCTGCTGGAAGACCAAGGACAACTTTCAGGCCAAGAACACAAACAACGATGGACTGAGGGGTGGAACAAGGATGGGACCTCACAGCCTGGGGCTGGAATTGGACAATTGGACCCAAAGATGCAAATAGACCTAAACTTATAAAATGGCAAAATCTCGTGACTGCGGGGCCATCTTTGCCACCACTTGCAGACCACCCTGGGTGCAGCCTTGCATAGGCTTCTGTAATGCCCAGGGTGGATTCTGGGGACCTTTTAATAAATCCTGATTTTACTCTTTAGTTTTGCCTCGCCTCTGTTTCAGGTCAGCCTTCCCAAGGCAACAGGGATGTTGGGCCAGCACTGGGATCACAGCAGGGAGGGAACACCCTTCAGCTGGGAGTGAGCGTGGCTGGAGGTCACAGGTGCCCAAAGAGGTGCCAAAGCACCCTGAGGGCACGGCAGGACACGGTGCCAGGGCAGGTGCTGGGTCACACTGGGACACGCTGTAAAAAGGGAGAGGAGGGAGGGCAGAAACACCCAGAGGAGACAAAGGAGGGAAGGAGACAAGGAGAAGAATCAAGAGGAGAGAAGGAAAACAACAACAACAACAACAACAAAAGCCAAGGCCCTGCCGGCACAGCAGAATTTGCTTCTGGCTGCGTTTGTGGAAATTATTCTCCAAATGAGTGTGGAGGAAGCCGTGATTGTCTTCCCATGCTGACCTGGCCGCAGGCAGCTGCCCGTGCCTGCCTGCAGGATGTTTATTTCCCGCACAGGCAGGGCTGGAATGTGCCAGGGAAACCCAAAAACCCCCCTGGGGCCCGGCTGGGTTCACCTCCTGCCCTGCTGGAGCCCCCAGCCCCACCCCAGCAGCACCCTGGGGTGTCCTGGGTGAGGGATCTGGGACCAGCCTGCTCTGCTGGAAGCACTGACTGCTGCTGGGATTTTCCCAGATTTCCAAGAAAAAAAAAGGGAAAAGTCACTTTTCTAGAGCTCAGAGCTGCGGGGAGGTTTGATGGCCTGAGTGCAGATACCAGAGAGGCACAGCAGAGCAAAGCTTCCCCAGCCTGGCAGGGATGTCCTGGGCTGTGCAGAGCCAGGGAACATGCTGGATCCCAGGAATTCTGCTGGATCCCAGGAATTCTGCTGGATCCCAGGAATTCCACTGAGTCCCAAGAGTTCCCAGCCTGGCAGTGACAGCCTGGGCAGTACAGAGCCAGGGAACATGCTGGTTCCCAGGAATTCTGCTGGATCCCAGGAATTCCGCTGGATCCCAGGAATTCCACTGAGTCCCAAGAGTTCCAAGCCTGGCAGCTCCATCCCAGACTGCGCAGAGCCAGGAATTCCTCTGGATCCCAGGAATTCCACTGGATCCCAAGAGATCCCAGCCTAGCAGCGACACCCTGGGCTGTGCAGAGCCAGGGAACACGCTGGATCCCAGGAATTCCGCTGGATTCCAGGAATTCCACTGGATCCCAGGAATTCCATTGAGTCCCAAGAGTTCCCAGCCTGGCAGTGACACCCTGGGCTGTGCAGAGCCAGGGAACACGCTGGATCCCAGGAATTCTGCTGGATCCCAGGAATTCCACTGAGTCCCAGGAATTCCCACCCTGGCAGCGGCCAGGCAGTACCACGGGAAGCTCCTGTGCACATCCTCAAACACATGGACACAATGTGAGGATTGAATTAAAACCTTCAGAAAAACCAAAATGTGGGCCTGATGTTTCTGGGTCTGAGATTTTATCCTGCTGGCAGCTGCCAACTTTTTCCAAAGGGAAAATCCCTCAAGAAAGCTTCTTCTCAAAACAATCTTGGCAAACAACTCTCCTTTCTCCAGGTGGTGTTTTGCTGTTTCTCCAGTTTAACCAATGGGATTAGAGAGGTGTCGTTCCTACTCACCAATTGTGTTAAGTCTGTATTGAAATATCTTATAAAAATATATAGATAATAAATCTTTTTCTATGCTCTTTGCCTTCTGAAATATTTGGAGTCTCTCATCTTTCTTTCATGTCCTACAACGACACTAAAACACCAAAATCCACACAGGTTCCTCCCATCCCCAACTGGATCTTTTTTTTTCTTTTTTCCCTGGATGTCGCTTGCACAGCTTGTCATGGCAACAGCAGCCCTGGAGCTGCAGCTGCAGCCGGGGCTCCTGGAGCTCCCATGTTTGTCACTGCAGACACCACGGGAGCCCCTCCCAGCACAGCTCTGGGGTGCACAGCCCCAAACTGGGAGTGACTGGGAACCTCAGACTGGGAATGACTGGGATCCCCCAAACTGGGAGTGACTGGAAACTCCAAACTGGGAATGGCTGCAAACCCCAAACTGGGAATGGCTGAGAACTCTAAAATGGGAGTGATGGGGACTCCAGACTGGGAGTGACTGGGAACCTCAAACTGGGAATGACTGGGACCCCCAAACTGAGAGTGACTGGGACCCCTAAACTGGGAATGGCTGAGACCCCCAAACTGGGAATGACTGGGACTCCCCAAACTGGGAGTGACTGGGAACTCCAAATGGAATGACTGAGACCCCCCAGACTGGGAACAACTGACACCCCCAAACTGGGAGTGACTGGGAACCCCAAACTGAGAGTGACTGCAAACCCCAAACTGGGAGTGACTGGGAACTCCAAACTAGGAATGGCTGAGACCCCCAAACTGGGAATGACTGGGACCCCCCAACTGGGAGTGACTGGGAACCCCAAACTGGGAGTGACTGGGACCCCCCAAAGAGGCTGCGGCCTGTCTGCCCATACCAGGCCCCTAAACCAGGATGGAACTGGGATTTGGGGAAAAATGCTCCTGGCTGCTGCTCCCAACACTGCGTTTGCACCAGGAACTGCACTCTGCAAGGATTATCCACAGAATTCCAGGATTATTTCAGTTGGAAAAGCCCTCCCAGCCCATGGAGTCCCAGCTGTGCCCAATCCCCTTGTCCCCAGCTCAGAGCACTGAGTGCCACCTCAAGGTGACACCTCCAGGGATGGGGATCCAACCCTCCCTGGGCAGTTCCAAGCCCTGAGCACCCTTTCCATGAAGAAATTCCCACTGAATTCCCAGCAGATCTGGTATTTCCAGAGTGTGGGGCTGGAGACGTCGAGCCCGACAGGGAATAGCAGGCTCCAGGAACAGCGATAAATCTCCTCTCAGATTTCCCAGGAACTGCTTAATTCCCCTCCCTATTATCCCTGAGAATATCTTAGCAGCTCCTGGTGTCTTGGGGAGAGGCTGAGAAAGGCTAGATTGCATTTTAATTAATAATTGCTGAAATGCACGGCTGCCCAGGGCAGGAGCCGGGAGCAGGGAGTTGTGCCCAACAGGAGGGGACAGCACAGCTGTCACAGCTGCCACAGCGCTGGTGGCAGCTCCTGTGCTGGGCTGGGTTCCCAGGAGAGCTGTGAGCAGCCCCCTCTGCCACTTTGCTGGGCAGGAGCATCTCTGCAATGCCCTCCTCTCAAAATCTCAGTGAGAACTTCAGTGAGAACTTCAGCCCTGAGCTGAAATCCTGCTCTGACACCAGGCCAGGCTCAGCTGTCCCAGTGGGGACAGTGACACCAGGAGTGGCACAAACCCAACCCTGTCACACACAGCACCAGCTCCAGGAGGCACAAACACCTCCCTGCCCTCTTATCTCCCACGCATCTCCTGCCTGCTCCCGGGGTTTGCTGCAGCTGCAGCAGCTCCTGCAGCCCCGGCACATGTGCAGCACGCCCTGAGTTCTGCATTTTGGGCTGCGGGAAGGTTCACTGGAGGGAACCCCGCCGAGAGGCTGAAGATGGGATTTCCTCCTCACATCTGGTGCAGCTTAAAACCCCTGGCCTGAGCTGTTGTGGATGTGAACAGACAGGGCAGGAGTGAGGGGGATGAGAGGGGGATGATGTGTCCGGGCACAAAATCAGGGCTGGGCTGGGAGCAGGGACACAACACCCCAGGGTGGGCTGGGAGCAGGGACACAACACCCCAGGCTGGGCTGGGAGCAGGGACACAACACCCCAGGGTGGGCTGGGAACAGGGACACAACACCCCAGGCTGGGCTGGGAGCAGGAACACAACACCCCAGGGTGGGCTGGGAACAGGGACACAACACCCCAGGCTGGGCTGGGAACAGGGACACAACACCCCAGGCTGGGCTGGGAGCAGGGACACAACACCCCAGGCTGGGCTGGGAGCAGGGACACAACACCCCAGGCTGGGCTGGGAACAGGGACACAACACCCCAGGCTGGGCTGGGAACAGGGACACAACACCCCAGGCTGGGCTGGGAACAGGGACACAACACCCCAGGGTGGGCACAAATCCGGCCCAGCAGTCACGGTGACACGTGGCTGTGCTTGGTGGCCCTCAGTGGATCCCAGGGGCAGCAGGACCAGCTGAGGTCACACTCTGGAGGCCACCACACCGCAGCCAGTGTCCAGTTCCTGTGCCCTGCCACACGCAGGGGACACAGCCCCAGCCTCAAATCTCCAGAGGTGCAGAGCAAGAACATCTGGAAGGCATCCCCACATCCCCTCCTCCACTGTGCTCATCCCAAGGCCAGGCTGGATGGGACTTGGAGCAGCCTGGGATAGGGGAAGGTGTCCCTGGCTGTGGCAGGGAGTGGAACGAGATGATTTTTAATGTCCCTTTCGACCCAAACCATTCAGAAATTCTGTGACACCCCCTGCTGCACCCCACCCTCCAAGTGCAGGGCCAGCCCTGAGCTGTCACTGCTGCAGGAGCTCTGGGCCACCCCAGCCTCCCTCCTGCTGCCCTGCCAGGGTGGTCTGGAGGGACACAGCCCCCCTGGCAGCCGGGCACTGGCCAAAGTCCATCTCCTCCCCTGGGTTTGATTGCTGAGCCGTGATGAGTGGGGGAGCCCCAGCCAGCTCACCCAGAGCAGGAGGGGTGGCCTTGACTGAGGCTTGGACCCAGCCCCAGCCCACAGGATGCTATTTTCAGCTCCAGCTGGGCTGGACAGGTTTTGGGGGGTCCATGCAAGGGGCTACGCTCGGGTCCTAAAGTTGAGGGATGTGCGGGGTAGAAGAATCTAAACTCGAGGTCCTGGCCAAAAGCTGAAAAAGCCTGAGCTCATCATTTTGCTGAGGCCAGATTTCCTGCTGAACAGAGGCTGCGTTTAGTGCTGGGAGACAGCCCTGGCTGTGTGGGGGTGCAGGGAGCACGGGGGGACTGTCCCCTGGCTGCCAAACCACACACCACCAACCCCCCAAGCTGGGGCTGTGGCAGTCTGGGCGAGCTGGAGCACAGGGGACCCATCCCAAACCCCTAAAAACCCCAAAGAGAAATCAGCAGAGGGGATTTCTGAGGATGGGAAAGCTGTCAGATGGTGGCATCTCCTGCTGGGCACCGTGGAGGCAGTGCCAGGGTGGCCGGGACAGGAGGTGACACAATGGAAACATTCAGCCTTGCTGCTCACATGAGCACCCGGAGACAGGCAGGACAGAAAGGAGCTTATTCCTGGCTGCTGCAGGAGGGATTTGCTGTTTGCTGCTGCTGTGTTTTGTGTTTGCAGCTTCCCGTGTGGAAATGCTTTTTTTCCCTTTAACCTCCGCCCACCAGCCCGCTGGATTTCGGCGCCGTTTCCCCAACATATGGCGCATCCATCAGAGACGTAAAGGGTGCTATATTTAAAATATTACAAAAGAAAAGCCAGGAGCTGACTTTAAAAAAAAAGAACAAACAACAAAACTAGGGCAGCGTCTGAGAGGGAGAAATGTGGGGATTTAGGATTTTCTCTGCCAGATCAGAGGAGCGGCCCCGTCGGATGAGGCAGAGCCAGGTTGGCACCTCGCCACCTTGCAGCAGACTGTTGCTTCCAGAGTCTGGGAGCACTTTTGGGAGAGGATCCGCCTGCTCTGTCCCTGCCTGCACCCTGCAGCTCCCCGGAAGCCTGGATCCAGCACTTCCCTGCCCTGCTGGCAGGGTTTGGTGCCCAGCTGAGCCTTGGTGAGGTGCTCCAGAGCAGAGTGCGCTGAGCTCGTTCCTCCCTGGGCTCTCCTGGGGATTCCCTGGGGGGCTGAGAACCTCCTGAATTCCCCCACCAATCAGGAGCCCGACAGCATCATTTGTCTGGTCACCAGCACTGCAAGGGAGACAAACTCTTGCCTGTTTTATAAACCCAGAGGCTCCTCCATGTCTTTTCTGCAGGCTGGAGCTGCTTTCTCCCATTCTGCAGAGTGCAGAGCACTCCCTCGTTTTATTTTAAACCCTATTCCTGTCGGCATTGTAACTCCAACCTGGGAGGCTGCGTCATAGCCAGGGAATGAGGGGTGTTGGAGTTGCTATTTTTAACTCTTTCTACTCCGGGGAGCCAGCTGAAATCAAATCTCCATCCAGAAGCGCTGCATGGATATTAATGCAACGAAATGGGAATTTGGGCTGGGTGTGACAGCTGGCAAAGCAAGCCCCTGGCGTCACCGAGGGGACAATGTCCCCAGAAATAGGCTGCAGGGCAGGGATTTTTGTTACAGAGCCCTCTCACTGCCACCAGCACCAGAGCAGCAGCCCCCAGCCAGTCCCATTCCAGGGGATGAATTACAGCTCAGGGCTGGGGGCAAAACTCCAGCAGGAACTTCCCTGGCTGGCTCCAAATTCCTCCGAGTGCCCTTGTGGCCTGGGAAGGTGATTTTTGAAACAACTGGGAGCGCTTTCAGACCCGGGGCTGCAGCAGGGAGGTGAATCTCATGATACTCCTGTCATCCCCTTGGAGCCCTCCTGAACCAAACCCCCTGCAAATGATGGGGTTGGAGAAATGAAATCCACCCCTGCAGTCCCCTAACACATCAGAGCAGCCCCCAAAAATGCTGCAAAGCCCTCAGAGGGGAGCTGAGCACAGCCTCCAGGGGCCCTGCACGGAGGGTGTTTACAGCTTCCTAATCTGCTGTGATCCCCTCTCTAATTCTGTTAAAGGCAGCAAATGGAGCCTTTAAGTGGACCTAAAAAGATTGTCCCCACCCGCCAGGGGGTTCATTTGGGACACCTGGCCTTGCATATGGGTGGCAGAGGTGGGGGCAGCAGGTGGAGGGGACAGGGACACGCCAGGGACAGTCCCAGGGCCACCCAGAATTGTTTGGGTTGGAAAAGATCTCCAAGATCATCGAGTCCCAGCTGTGCCCATGCCCACCTTGTCCCCAACCCAGAGCACTGAGTGCCACCTCCAGCCCTTCCTGGGACACCTCCAGGGGTGGGCACTCCTCCTGTGGTGTTTCAGGCACCACGAGCAGTGCAGGACAGCACAAGGCCTCAGGACAGGCTCTCTGATCCTCAGGGTAGTGCTGGAAAACCCCAAATTCCCAACCCATCGCTGCCCGATCCCATCTTTCCGACCCCATCCTTGATGCTGGGTAAAACCCCGTGGGACAGAGCTCTGAGGAGCCCACACAGCCCCTGGGCACTGCCAGGCCAGCTGAAGGGGGCACAGAGGGCTCAGCAGTACCTGGGCAAGGTGACACCAGGCTGGTGACAAATGACAGCTCCTGCCTCACCTGGCAGAGGGGGAAGGTGGGCACAGAGGGAGGAAATGGCAGGCAGGGATGCACTCAGCAGTGCCAGGGACAGCTGAAGGGGTGTCCTGGGCTCAATGCAAGATGTGTTCTATTCCCATCTGTTGAAATTGGTTGGGGTGGTGTTTGTTTTTCTTTATCTCTTCCACCACCCATCCTCCCTCCAGAGGATCTCTGCTGTTCATGGGCCATCCAGGCTCACTGCAGGGCTGATCCAATGACATCATCCCACTGGGAGATGCTCCGCCCAGGGGGTGGAGCCCAGCATTCCTACCTGGATAAAACCTGGGATTCAGAACCCCAGCACAGCCTGTGTGCACTGCATTCCCAGAGGGAGACCGGACCCATCTCAGCACCACTGGAGCTTCAGAGGAAAACTACACCCTGCTACAGGATCATCTCTGCTCCAACAGAACCACATCTGTCACTCCAGGAGGATTTATTTGGACTGCCACCAACACCCTGACCAACAGGGGGTCAGGTCGAGTTCTGACTCTGTCACTGTTTTTTTCTTTTTTCTTTGTTTGTTTGCTTTTTTGTACCGCTACATTTTTATTTTTAATACTCCCAGTAAAGAACTGTTATTCCTATTCCCAGGCCTAAAAGCCCCTTAACTTCAAAATTACAATAATTCAGAGGGAGAGGGTTCACATTCTCTATTCCAAGGGAAGCTCCAGCTTTCCCTGGCACACACCTGTCTTTCCAAACCAGGACAAGTGGTCACAGGCCACCCCTGGGCGCCAGCCTGGGGCTCGTGGCAGCTGCACACACAGCTGGGCACAGCTGGGCACAGCCTGGCATCCCTGCTCCTCCACAGGCTCAGGCCCATCCTGCTGCCCCAGGAGAGGCAGATCCCCCCTGGGCTGGGCCCTGAGAGCTCCTGGTGTCCCCCAAAGCCATCAATGTTCAGCTGCTGCCTGCTGTGGCTGCGTTGGCTGGGGACAAAGCTGTCCCTGTTAAAAGGTGGCAGTTTTTGTTCTCCCTGCCATCTGTGTGTTTGTGTATTCCCCACACCAGCACAATCAGCGGGCTGGGCTCCAGCCAGGCTCAGGAGGAGCTCTCAGACATCTTCCCAGCAATTTGAACAGCTTCATAATTTCTTTTATGGCTCCCCCAGTGCAGTCCCATCACTGGGGTCATCACATCCCAGAGTGACACTCCTGGCACCCCTCAGACAGTAGGGATGGGGGCTACATTCCAAAAGCATCCAAAACCTCCCTCATCTGTGGGGCCTGGTGAGGCCAAAATCCCACCCCCTGAAAGGCAGCAGGAGGTTTGCCATGCCCCCAGCATGGATCATGTCACCAGAGCTCTGCCACCACCACCCAGGTGCAAAAACAAGGAGATAAAATCCATCAGTGTGGCCCCAACAGCAAACACAGCCCAGTGCATGGCTGGAATCCTCTTCCAGCTCCAGGGAAAGCTGGTGGCACCCTGTCCTGCTGGTCACCTCCTCCCTGCAGGATGTCCCCACCCTCCACAAAAAGTCACCACAGCGGCCCAAGGGTGGCCAGGACTCCACCAAGCCCAAGCCAATCTCAGTTTCCACCCCAGCCAAGTGCTGCTGAAAGCCCTCACGTGGATTTTGGCAATTTTGGGATGCTCTGGGGGCACAATCTCCTCCTGCTGCCCTCACCCCAACCCCAGCTGGGCAGAGCCAGGCCCAGCAATGTGCGAGCAGCAGCAGGAAGCTGGGATGTGCTGGATTCTCCGTGTGGGACCCCGGGAGAGGAGCTGTGCTGTTCCTGGGGCTGCTCTGCCTCGGCAAACCCCACTCTGCTCTCAGGCTGTCTGAAAAACAGACTCGAGCTTGCACATCCCCAGACATCCGCCCCAGGCAAGCAGCAGGACACACGTGCACAAGCAAATTTGGCAACTTGATGCGAGTTAAATGTGCATTTAATTGAGATTTATAGGGGAACTCGCAATAGCAATTGATTATCAAAATCAGATTATTTATGGAGGTTTAGCAGCTATACAGGAGATTAATGCTGGTTGCAGGATAAATCCTCAGTAAATGTATGTTTCCCCAGTAATCAGCTAATGACACGTCATCCTAATTATCTCCTGAAAGGGGCCCAGCAGTTCTGACACCCACTGCAAGCAGATATTGCCATCCACAAATCGCCACCAGAAGGCCACAAGCAGCCCTGCCTCTACACCCACAGGGACTCCTTGTGCTGCAGCAGCTCCTCTGTTTTCCTCAATTAATGCTTGCTCATTAAAAAAAAGAATAAAAAAAAATATTGGAGGTTTTATTGGCACGTTTCTGGCAGCAATGAGGCTGTGCCATGCAGCCAGCCCTGCACCCCAACCCGATCCTGAGCTGCTGGGGGCCACCCCACACTGTCCCCTCCTCTCCCCAGCTGCCAGGATGGATGCCCTCAGGGAATTCCGTGCCGGGGAGGAGGTGGCAGATGTCCCCAGGGAGGGACAGGAGGGTGCCCTGCATGGCCATGGCCAGGGCAGGCACAGGACTGCTGCTGAGGGATGCAGAGATGCTCTGGCAGTCACCATGGCAACCCCAGTACACAGCCAGGAGAACAAAGCTGCCAGGAGAGAAACGGGAAAGGGGAAGAGAAAAGGAAGGGGAAAAAAAAGCAGGAAAGGCAAAGAGTGGTGGAGCAAAGGCTGGGGCAGGAGGGAGCCATGGGGAGGGAAAAGAGCTGTGGTGGGAAATGGAGCTGCCTCGAGGCTGCTCCCCTTGGGATGGCCTTCAGCACACCCTGAGTGCACCATGGAGACATTTCCTGTCTCCTTCCAGTGTCCCAGCAGAGGATCCCTCCAGGACACGGCCTGTCCCCCTGCCAGCGTGAATGTCCCACTGTGCTGCAGGAGGTGACACCTGCCAGAGACCCCAGAGGAGCCCCGAGGAGCTCCCAGACCTCAGAGACCCTCAGGAGATGGAGGGATGGAGGGATGGATGGATGATGGATGATGGATGGATGATGGATGGATGGATGATGGATGGATGGATGATGGATGGATGGATGATGGATGGATGGATGGATGGATGGATGGATGGATGGATGATGGATGGATGGATGGATGGATGATGGATGGATGGATGATGGATGGATGGATGATGGATGGATGGATGGATGGATGGATGGATGGATGATGGATGGATGGATGGATGGATGGATGATGGATGGATGGATGATGGATGGATGGATGATGGATGGATGGATGGATGGATGGATGGATGATGGATGGATGGATGATGGATGGATGGATGGATGGATGGATGGATGATGGATGGATGGATGATGGATGGATGGATGGATGGATGGATGATGGATGGATGGATGATGGATGGATGGATGATGGATGGATGATGGATGGATGGATGATGGATGGATGGATGATGGATGATGGATGGATGGATGGATGGATGGATGGATGGATGGTGGATGGATGGATGATGGATGGATGGATGGATGGATGATGGATGGATGATGGATGGATGGATGGATGGATGATGGATGGATGGATGGATGATGGATGGATGGATGATGGCTGGATGGATGGATGGATGGATGGATGGATGGATGGATGGATGATGGATGGATGGATGATGGATGGATGGATGATGGATGAATGGATGGATGGATGGATGATGGATGGATGGATGGATGATGGATGGATGGATGGATGATGGATGGATGGATGATGGATGGATGATGGATGGATGGAAGGTCCAGGTTATTCAGCACCTTCCCCTGTCCCAGCACAGATGGGTTGGCTCAGGTTTTGGGTCACAGCACACACATCACACCAGCTCAGGGCTCTCCCAATCCGGCCCAGTTTTGGGCTCCAGGCACATTTCTCAGCCCAGCTGTGCCAGCTCTTTTCCTGCTGCTTCCCAAGGGGAGCAGGGCTGCCTGAGCCCCCTAAAGGTATTTTAGGAATCAGAACACAAACAATAATCAAAGTTGCTGTTTGTGAAAGGAGCCTGTGAACAAAGTACAGGACAATTCCTGCATGGCTTAGGGCTCCCCTGAACCCCAGAGCAGGGCCAGAGCAGGAGGCAGAGGTGCCACCTGTACATCCACACTCTCCACTCTCACTTCTCCTCCCCACCTCAAAGGCAGAGAATCCAAAACCAGACATCAAGGTTTGGGTCAGAAAGCCGCAACTCCAACCCTCTCTCAGCAGGAATGGAAAATAACGTCCCTCTTGGCTGTTTATTCTAACGAAATAACAAATCCCAGAGGGGAGATCCCCCTCTGCAGAGCAGCCCTGGCTGTAGCTGAGCAGCAAACCCAGACACAGCCTCCTGCTGGTGCCTCTCACAGAGAGCAGGAGGAGGTCACAACTCCATGGGAGCCCACAGGAATGGGAGAAAAACTGAGCAAACCCCCAGGAAAAGGCCTGGTGAAGCAGCTCAGCCGTTTTAGGAAAGAGGAGATCAAAGGAGGGGAGTGAGGTGAGTGGCACAGGTGCCACAGGAGCTGCTGGAGCAGGGATGGGCACCCAGGGAGCTGTGACACCCCTGTGCACCCAGGGAGCTGTGACACCCCTGTGCACCCAGGGGGCTGTGACACACTTGTGCACCCAGGGAGCTGTGACACCCTTGTGCACCCAGGAGGCTGTGACACCCCTGTGCACCCAGGGAGCTGTGACACCCCTGTGCACCCAGGGGGCTGTGACACCCCTGTGCACCCAGGGAACTGTGACACACTTGTGCACCCAGGGAGCTGTGACACCCCTGTGCACCCAGGGGGCTGTGACACCCCTGTGCACCCAGGGGGCTGTGACACCCCTGTGCACCCAGGGAGCTGTGACACACCTGTGCAGCAGTGTGACACCCCTGTGCACCCAGGGAGCTGTGACACCCCTGTGCACCCAGGGAGCTGTGACACCCCTGTGCACCCAGGGGGCTGTGACACCCCTGTGCACCCAGGGAGCTGTGACACACTTGTGCATCCAGGGAGCTGTGACACACTTGTGCACCCAGGGGGCTGTGACACACTTGTGCACCCAGGGAGCTGTGACACCCTTGTGCACCCAGGAGGCTGTGACACCCCTGTGCACCCAGGGAGCTGTGACACCCCTGTGCACCCAGGGGGCTGTGACACCCCTGTGCACCCAGGGAACTGTGACACACCTGTGCACCCAGGGGGCTGTGACACCCCTGTGCACCCAGGGGGCTGTGACACCCCTGTGCACCCAGGGAGCTGTGACACACCTGTGCAGCAGTGTGACACCCCTGTGCACCCAGGGAGCTGTGACACCCCTGTGCACCCAGGGAGCTGTGACACCCCTGTGCACCCAGGGGGCTGTGACACCCCTGTGCACCCAGGGAGCTGTGACACACTTGTGCATCCAGGGAGCTGTGACACACTTGTGCACCCAGGGGGCTGTGACACCCCTGTGCACCCAGGGAGCTGTGACACCCCTGTGCACCCAGGGAGCTGTGACACACCTGTGCACCAGTGTGACACTCCTGAGGGGGCTTCAGACCCCCCTGAGCTTCAGCTGGGGTCGTGGGGCTTCAAGCAGAGCAGGGCCACACCTGGCTGGGGACAGCAGGGACATAGCAGGACAAGGCACACCTCGACCACAAAACTCCCCGGGGCACACGGGGGGCTTGGCACAGACGGAATTCCCTCCCCTCCTCCTTTCCACACTCGTGCTCTCCTTGGCTCCCGCGTTCAGCACCCCGGCTGGCAGAGGAGGGGGAGCTCCAGGCAGGCAGACACGGCTGGCTCCTGCTAAAAGCCTTTGGTGCCGTTCATCAGGGCTGGGATAAAAACCAGCCTTCCACTGGCGGGCTGGAGGCATGGGGCCAAGCCCTGGCAGAGGGGTCTGCTGCTCGTGGGCCACAGAGATTGGGGCCTGGTGGGGCCTGGGGAGGCTCCCTAGAGCAGGGGCTGGGCAGAGTTAAAGGAATAAAGTGGGAATTTATTAAAACACCTTCAGAGGATGCACCTTGGGCAGTGCAAGAGCCTGGCCAGGGCTCCAACCAAGATGGACCAAGATGAACTCTGAGTTTACACACTTTTATAAATTTTGTTCCATTTACAATTGGGGTTCATTGTCCAATTACCCTTCAGGTGATGCAGTCCCACCCTCCCAGTTTGCTCTCCTCAGCTCAGTGTGGTTTATCAGTTTTTGGGCCTGAAGCTGCAGCGGTGTCCGTGGTTCTGGGGCTGGAGAAGGATTGTTTGGTCTGACTGAGCTGTGAGGAGACCTGGCTAACACTTCATGTGAAGTTCAGAGTTCTGTACCAATGCAGTGCAGAATTGATGCCTCAGCTTTTATATTTTCAGGTTCTGTGCTGCCTAGGGATGAAGCCTCGTATTAGGAACTGTACTGAGCTCCCTCTACGGAGCAGTGAGACAAAACAAATCCATTCCTGCTGGAAGACCAAGGACAACTTTCAGGCCAAGAATACAAACAACGACGGACTGAGGGGTGGAACAAGGATGGGACCTCACAGCCTGGGGCTGGAATTGGACAATTGGACCCAAAGATGCAAATAGACCTAAACTTATAAAATGGCAAAATCTCGTGACTGCGGCGCCATTTTGCCACCACTTGCAGCCCACCCTGGGTGCAGCCTTGTGTAGGCTTCTGTAATGTCCAGGGTGGATTCTGGGGACCCTTTAATAAATCCTGATTTTACTCTCTAGTTTTGCCTCGCCTCTGTTTCAGGTCAGCCTTCCCAAGGCAACAGAATGAGGAAAATATCAAAGCTAAATCCTAAGGCATCACTCCCTGCTGGGCAGGGTGGGTTCAACCCTCTCCGTCCCACCTCCCCACATGCAAACAAATCCATCTGTGTGCAGGAAAGCACCAGAGATCCCCTTCACCCCCGCGGCTGCCGAGTAAGGGCACGGCGCTGCCCTGCGTGCCGCGGGCACGGGAACCGGAGCGTTCCTCGTTAACAAACCCATTCATGCAGCTCAGCTCACCCACGCCGAGGTCACGGCTGCCTTCCCCGCTGAGATGTCCCTCCCGAGCCGAAGCGACAGTCTGTCCCCAAGAGCCTCTGGATGCCACTTCGCCCAGCTCCTCATTAGCGACAATTAACAGGCAATCAATGGGCCCGGCAGAGCTGGCACTTTGCAGGGAACAAGTCCCCTTTCAGCGAGGGGAAAAATGAGCGTGGGCTTTGTTGTGCTTTTGGTTAAGTGAGCCAAAACCGGCCTGCCAGGAATGGAATTGTGTCCCAAAATGGAGCCTTGGTGCCAGCTGAGCAGCCGAGCAGGCACAGAGGGCTGGGGCTGCTGCAGGTGTCCCCTCCTGGCCACTGCAGGTGTCCCCTCCTGTCCAGCTGCAGGTGTCCCCTCCTGGCCAGCTGAGGTGTCCCCTCCTGGCCACCTGAGATGTCACCTCCTGGCCACTTCAGGTGTCCCCTCCTGGCCAGTTCAGGTGTCCCCTCCTGGCCACTGCAGGTGTCCCCTCCTGGCCACCTGAGGTGTCTGCTACTGGCCACCTGAAATGTCCCCTCCTGGCCACCTGAAATGTCCCCACCTGTCCAGCTCAGGTGTCCCCTCCTGGCCAGTTCAGGTGTCCCCTCCTGGCCACCTGAGGTGTCCCCTCCTGGCCACCTGAGGTGTCTCCTCCTGGCCACCTGAAATGTCCCCACTTGGCCACCTGAAATGTCCCCTCCTGGCCAGCCCTCCCTCTGGACACCCACAGGATGCTCCCAGCCAAGGGCAGGCAAGGTGGGAGCAGGGACCAGGGGTGGAATCATGGAATGGTTTGGGTTGGAAGGGAAAACATAAAACTCATTCATTCCACCCCAGCCATGGGCAGGGACACCTCCCACTGACCCAGGCTGCTCCAAACCCATCCAACTTGGCCTTCCAGGGATCCAGGGGCAGCCACAGCTGCTCTGGGCACCCTGTGCCAGGATCTGCCCACCCTCACAGGAAAGGAATTTCATCCTAACATCCCATCTAACCTCAGTCTGTCAGTGTGAGGCCATGCCCTGCATCCTGTCACTCCACTGTAAATTATCTCCACATTCCCTGCAGGCTCCCTTCAGGCACTGGAAGCTGGGTGATCCCAAAGCTTCTCTTCTCCAGGCTGGACAATCCCAAGCTTCCCAGGCTGTGCTGGGAGCCCAGGATGGAGCTGGGGTTGGGGATGGACACTCCCCAGCCAGGATGGTGCCAATGCCCCAGAACCACCACAAGGATCAGGCAGGATCTCTGCAGATCTCCAGAGCTGCTAACCCTCCACAGCCTCTGCTGCCATGTCTAGCTGAGGGAGGGAAAAAAAAAGATAAAAAATATAAAAAAGACAAGGAAGCAGAGAGGGAGATGGCCTGGATGTGACAGCCCGGCGGGTGTGACAGAGCAGCCTTGTTAGCAGCGTTTTTTCCCCGCAGTTGGAGCAGGGGCAAAGCCGAGGAGGGTTCCCCAGCTGCCTGCACCAAACAAATCCACCTGCACGGGGCTTTTCCTGCCAGGGGCAGAGCTGCGGTGGGCAGCGGCCCCTCAGGGGTTCGGGAGGACAGAGAGAGCAGAGCTGATGGCTCCAGCCACATTCCCAGCATGGGAAATCCTCCATCCCTGCGGCACAAGGGATGTGACACATCTGACTCCACGCTGTGCCTGCCAGGGCTGAGCCCAAAGGGAGGGCATAGCGCCTTGTGCCACTGGGTATTGGCACCACGGTCCCCAGGCCAGCTTGGAGACAAGGTGTGACCTCAGATGAGGACCAAGATGGGGATCAGCAGCTGCCACAGCAGCCTCCACCAGCTCTCCAGGGGATCCAGAGGAAGGATCTGGCAGATCTCTCAGCTGACTAAGAGCCCTTTGTACCCAGTGGCTGCGCCGTACCCGGAGAAGCCAAAGCAATTAACATTTCTTGGAGACGCTCCGGAAAACCTTCCCTGAGGGATGGGGAGAGCTGCCACAAGCACAGCAAAGGGCCTGGAGGCCGTGCTGGCAGTGCCACACGGCAGGGCAGGACTGTCCCCCCGCAGCAGCGGAGCTGTGCCCTCACTGAGCCCCAGCACCCCCAGATCTCACCCCTGGGCATTACAAACTGCCAGGGCAGAGCTCTGGATCTCCCAGCGCCTTTCCAGGTGGGAAAAGCCACCTCAGGGAAATCCAGGAGCAACCTCATCCCTCTGCAGCCTGGGGAAGGAGCGGGGATGAGCTGTTTGGGAATCACGCAGCAGCAGCAGCTGCAGCTGGCCCAGGCAGGGATTATTTTTAACAGCGACTTGTAGAATGCAGCGAGTGCCTGCGGGAGAGCTGCTGCTCACCCCGGGCCTGCCCCCAGCACGTGCAGGGCACAGCTCTCCCAGGCGGGCTTTTTTTAGGGTTTCCTGCTCCTGCCGGGCACATCTCAGCGCCTGGGTATGGCCACGCCGCCCCCTCCCTCGGCAGCCACTCACATGCCGCTCACCAAAGTCTTTCCATTCCCTCCCGAGCTGTTTCCTCTCCTCTCCTTATTAGGGATCCACCTACCTATCCATCTTCTCATTCTCTCCCCCTCCGTGGCTATTTTTAAGATGCCATAAAAGCTTTCAACGGGGAGCATCCTCAGGGAGGCGAGGGATTTTATATGTAGCCCATCAGAAGGAGTCATCACCACATAACTCACCACACAGGCAGCGACTTTCCTTTTTTTTCTTCAAAAGCAGGGGAGGGGAAACAGCTCCACTGAATCCCTCAGCTCTCCCTGGCCAGCTCATCCAGACACCTCCATGTCCAGAGGGGAAGGATCAGATCCAGCCTAATCCTCCTTTTCCAGAAGGGAAGGATCAGATCCAGCCTAATTCTCCTTTTCCAGAGGGGAAATACCAGATCCAGCCCACCTGTCCTTTTCCAGAGGGGAAGGATCAGATCCAGCCCACCCCTCCTTTTCCAGAGGGAAAGGATCAGATCCAGCCCATTCCTCTTTTCCCAAAAGGAAAGATCAGATCCAGCCTAATCCTCCTTTTCCAGAGGTGAAGGATCAGATCCAGCCCATTCTTCTTTTTCCAGAGGTGAAGGATCAGATCCAGCCCATTCTTCTTTTTCCAGAGGGGAAGGATCAGATCCAGCCTAATCCTCCTTGTCCAAAGGGAAAGGATCAGATCCAGCCCACTCCTCTTTTTCCAGAGGGGAAGGATCAGATCCAGCCCACCTGTCCTTTTTCCAGAGGGGAAATACCAGATCCAGCCCACTCCTCCTTTTCCAGAGGGAAAGGGTCAGATCCAGCCCACTCCTCTCCCAGTGGGACACCAGTGCAAGTTCTCTCAAGCCACATCTGGGGGTGGGTGAAGGGATGTTTTTGCTCCCTGTTCAAAGGCTCCAAGCTGGAATGATCCAGCCTCATGCCCCAGCAGATGCCACCAGATGAGGGTGGCTCACCTTGCTGACAGGAGGGCCATGGCTCTCCCTGTGTGCCCACACACCTGGAAGCTGCTCTGATTCTTGTTTCATGGCCAAAAACTGGGGGAAATTCCAGCAAAACCGCCTCCAAAGGCACAGCCTGGACAGACAGACAGGACCAAGGTCTTCCTGATGCTCACATGCACTGCATCAACCCCACGAGCGCCTTTTTGCCCTCCTAAATCTGCTTATTCCACTTGGAATAGCTGCCATCCCAAAGTGTGGCCACAAACCTGGCCCACATCCCAGAGATGCCCCAGCCACACCACCTGCACCCTGGCACACCTGGCAAGAGCCAAAAGCAGGATGGCACATCTGAGCCTCAGGGGAAGGATGCCCACACCTCGCTGGCCATGGTGACAGCTGTCACTGGTGTGGGCACACTGACTCCAGTGCCACCTGTCACTGCCACCCAGGTGTGAGCACATTGACCCTGATGCCAGCTGTCCCTGCCAGCCAGGTGTGAGCAGTGTGGACACACTGACCCTGGTGCCAGCGAGGTGTGGGCACACTGACCTTGGTGCCAGCTGTCACTGTCACTCAGGTGTGGGGCACACTGGCCCAGTGCCACCCTGGCGTGGCCACACTGACCCCGGTGCCAGCTGTCACTGCCACCCAGGTGTGGGCAGTCTGTCCTCGGTGCCAGCTCTCATTGTCACCCAGGTGTGGGCACGCTGTCCTCAGTGCCACCCAGGTGTGGGCACGCTGTCCCCGGTGCCAGCTCTCATTGTCACCCAGGTGTAGGCACGCTGTCCCCAGTGCCACCCAGGTGTGGGCACACTGACCCCAGTGCCCGCTGTCACTGCCAGCTGTCACTGCCATCCAGGTGTGGGCACACTGATCCCGGTACCACCCAGGTGTGGGCACGCTGCCCCCGGTGCCAGCGGCGCTGAGGCCGGGCAGGACCCGAGCGCTGTCCCCGCACGGTGCTGATGCCATGCCCCGCTCCGTGTCACCGCAGCGCCGCTCCCCCAGCCCGGCTGTGCCCAGGAGCGCTGGCCGGTCCCTCCCGCCCGGCGCGGTTGGTTAGTTATAGGAGCTGCGAGCGAGCTCATCTTACCTCGCCCCACCTTCTCCATCCTCCGAGCCGCGCAGCTGGCGCGGGAGGCGGCAGCGGGGGATGGGGACCGAGGAAGGGACACCCCGGCTCCCCGCAGGGAGGGAGGGTCCGGCGGTGCTCTGGGGAAGCCTCTGCTCCATCACTGCTGCCACAGGAGCAGAGAGAGGGGAAACCTGCACAGGCCACACCTGGCTGCCCCACACGGGCGGGGTTTGGGTTGGTGCTGACAGAAACGGGATCTGCACCGCCCTGGAGGGGCTCTGTCCACCCCAGCCCTCATTTTTTGGGGTTTGGCTTCAAGGAGAAACTCCCCATTGCTGGACTCAGCACCTGGCTGCTCTGTGGTTCACACAGGGACCACGGGGACCTGCTGCAGGTCCTTCAGAATCACAGAATCACTGGGTTGGAAGAGACCTTCAAGATCATCGAGTCCAACCCAGCCCCAACACCTCAACTAACCCTGGCACCCAGTGCCACATCCAGGCTTTTCTTAAACACATCCAGGGATGGTGACTCCACCACCTCCCCGGGCAGACCATTCCAGTATTTTATCACTCTTTCTGTAAAAAACTTTTCCCTGATATCCAGCCTGTATTTCCCTTGGCACAGCTTGAGGCTGTGTCCTCTCGTTCTGTCAGTGCTGCCTGGAGAAAGAGCCCAAGCCCAGCTGAGCACAGGCACCTTTCAGGGAGCTGTGGAGAGTGATGAGGGCACCCCTGAGTCTCCTTTTCTCCAGGCTGAACAAGCCCAGCTCCCTCAGCCGTTCCTCACAGGGTTTGTGTTCCCAGCCCCTCACCAGCCTCGCTGCCTCCCCTGGACACAGTTCCTGCCAGCCCAGGGACCTGGCTGGTCCCATGGTCACCACGGTAGTGCAGAGCTTGCAACCACAACAGTCAGAGAGATCTGACACTGCCCCAGCCCCAGCCAGAGGGGATTTTATTCCTTCTCTTCCAAAGAGCCCTCAAGGATTCAGTGCAGAGGAGAGGGGCAGGGCAGAGCAGCCAGAGCTGCCCTGATTCAGGGTGAGGAACCCCCTTCTCCTGGAGCTCTGGGCCATGGAGGGGCTGCTGTGCCTCAGGAATGGCTTTCACACAGCTTTTTTCTCCCCTCCTCTAAAGCTTTAAGGGTTTTGGCCAGCGGGTGAGGCAAAGCCACCCTGGCCCATCCAGCCTGCTGGGACCCTCTGTGCCTGCCCTGGGAATCCAGGCTAGGAGCAGCTGGGGCTGGGAGATCCCCACCACATGTCCCAGCAAGCGAGGCAGGCAAAGACCCACCCAGTGCCCAAGAGGATTTAAAAATAACTCCCATTCTCCAGCAAGAGCAATCCCTGGAAGTGTCCAAGGCCAGGTTGGGCAGGGCTTGGAGCACCCTGGTCTGGGGAACGTGTCCCTGCCCATGGCAGTGGGTGCTACAAGGACTTTAAGGTCCCTTCCAGCGCTGGCCACCCTGTAATTCCATGAGAATTCCCTAAATTTCATCCCAGCACAGCCGGGATGTTGGGAAGGACAGGCAGGGCCTGGCAAGGCGAGGTGCTCCTGAGGGGGGCTGTTCTGCAGGGCCTGCACGTGGGTTTGGGAGCTCACACCGAGCCCTGCTCTACATTTGGCTCATCTGATCCTGCAGCCTGGCTGAGTTTCTGAGAAACAGTCACGTAACTGCCTGCTCTGAGGACAGGTCAAACCCTGCAACTTCAACTCAGCCTTGCAGCGGGCTCAGGCCGCCTTGAGGAAGGGTTTTTGAGGCTGGAATTGGTGCCAGCAAAGCTTTTCCTGCCCCACAGCTCTCCAAAATGTGCCACTTGTTGCCAAGAAAAACCAGAAGCCAGCGGGGTGGATTTAAACCTCGAGCACCTGCTCCCCTCTCCCTCTGCTGTGCTCCTCAGAGAAACCTTCCCACAAGGACTTCCCCAGCTCTGAGCCTCTTCCAAGGCTCAGAAAGGAGCTGATTCAAAATGGAAGGGGAGTAAAATGTCCATGAACAGGAAAACAAATGATCCTCAGGGCTCTGCAGACCTTGCCAGGCCAGCAAGGGTAAGAAGAAAGGAAGGTCAGACAGGCTGGCTGAGGAAACCACAGCAGCAGCTCCTTTTTCTTTCCGCTCTCCGCCCCAGGCAGTGGAGAAAGCTCATCAATTCCCAGGCCAGGGCTTATGGCTGAGACTGATAAAGCATTCAGAAAACTCCACCTGAGCTGAGAAATGCACCGGGAAACCGGGGCCTATCAAACAAACACACGGGACCAGTGCAGCCGGGTTTGCTCCTGGGACAGATCACTCTGGGCCTGGTAAACCTCAGCCAGCCCCTTCCTGACAGCCATGGGGGCTGTGGGGAAGGGAATTCCAGCTGTTCTGCACCCCCAGGGATGCACTGAGCCCCCCGACTCTGGGAGGGCACAGGAGGATTTGGCACAACCAACTCTCCTGCTCCAGGCAGCCCCTGCCAGCCTTGCCCCCCGAGCCTTCCCTCCACACTCCCTTTCATGTAAAACTCTCCATCATTCCTCTCCCCGGTTCCTGCCGTGACCACTCCACCCCCAGATGCTTTCTGGGGGTGATGCAGCGCTCATAACTCAGGCACTGATGTATTTAGGAACTAAAAATACCAGATGAGGTGTCCCAACCACTTCGTGATGGCCCCATCACGACGGGGCTGCAGGGTCTGGCAGGAACTGGGTGGGTTTTTCTTCCCTCCTCCCCAGCACACAGACTCGTGCCATCAGCCCAGCCTGCTGGCATCCCAAACACCGTTATCCTGCTAAACCAGTCATCACTTGATCATTAGAAAATGTGATTTTTATTTTAGAAGAGCACGCTAGGCCCCTGGAAGGATTCAATCGCCTCCATTGACCTTCCAGCACGCACTCCATGAGCCTGCAGGGCCACTCGCCGTGGCTCCTGCTCTTCCAAGGGCCAGCTGCCAGGAAAGAGGGTTTGAAAGAGCCTGGGTGAAGCCTGGAGAGAGGACAGAGCCCATCCACCAACCCAGGGTCAGAGCTGCTGCCCGGGATCGGAATTCTCTGGCAGCCAAGTGAATGCAATGGGTGATTGTCCCTCTGCTAGGCTGCCCAGGAAAACAGGGAACGATTTGTATCTGCTTGTTTGTCAGAGCCTGGGGATTGAGAGGACAAAAATGTAGGCAGGGAGTCTGGGAGTTCCCCTTGGTGCCCAAATTCTGGAAAAAAACCACCCTGCTCATGACATCAACAGGCTGATCCCTCCGTGCTCACTGCATTTCTGAACGCTGGAATAAAAACTCCCTGCAGGACCTTCCCAGCCCCTGCCCCACAGGGTGGGGACACACCTGTGAATCACCTGCCTGAGGAGCAGGGCTGGAGCTGCCAGGGATGTGCAGCACCGCGGGATTCCTCTTTAATTACACAGGGCCTTAATGGAGTTTGCTGGTAAACACCTTGTAACCACATGTGCCTGCAGATTACGGGGTAATTACGCTTAGAGGATCACGATCTAAGAGCAAGCACGATTTAGGGAAGACAAAAATAACCGGGCAAAACATGCTGCATTCATCAGGATCTGTCAGGAAGCCTTCCCTTCCCAAATGTCCAGCCTTTCCTCACGGCTCCTGCTCAGAGCAGGGGGTGCCTCCCAGCAGGAATTTGAGAGGTGGCATTGATGGGGATGAAACTTTCCACTTGGCATACCAAACCTTCTTGGGGAGCTCTCCGTGCTCCAGCAGGCTCCAGCTGCTGCAGGGATGGGGATGAATGGCTCAGCACACCCTGAGCTGGCTTGCCACCAGATTCTGGCCTCCTTTTCCCCAGGTGCACGTTGGAATAGGAGGGAATTTGGAAAATGCCAGGTTTGTGAACCAGCCCAGATCACCTAGTGCCACACCAATCCAGATCCTGCCAAACCTGGCCCAACCAAGGAGATCACCAGGGTTTCACCTCTCCAGGAGCTGGGATGTCCTTGGTGAGACCCAGAAGAACCAGGGGCGCCCCTGCCCCTGACAAAGGCAGTGCCCAGACTGGCGCAGCCCCTCTCCCACCCCAAATGAGCTGGGCCAAAAGGGATGATGGGCAAATCCCACGGGGTGAATCACAGGCAGCGGCACTCCGTGGACCTGCAGCACCCAGACCTGCTGGCTCCCTCCAGAGCAGCAGAAGGGATCCTTCCCACTCATTTCAGAGGCTGAAATCCTTGGGGCAGTGGCAGCTTTAACCTTTTCAGCACAAACACAGCGTCGGTCATGTCAGACTCCCTGCTCAGATTCCCAGAGGGAGATGCTGGCTGCAGGCAGAGCAGATCCCAGGGGGGATTTTAAGGGATGTTCTCTTGGCCAGGGGTTTGTCCTACAAGCTCCAGCTCCCGTGGAAATGCCAGGCAGCACCGCAGACCTGTTTGCTAAGGCAGGGATCTATTTGTAGGCAATTAACAAGAGGCAGTGATAACCTAACGAATGTAAACACCAACACTGCGCCCTCCAAACCCTCACTGCACACCTGGAATGCCAGCAGGAGCACAGGCCACCTTCCCACCCTGTCCTGGGTTACCCTGTCAGCTGTGCCCACAGTCTGTATTCCATCCCCATCCCCAGGAGCTGCTGGACCCAGCTGGGGCAGTGTTTCCCTTCTCTCCTGTCCATGGCCCAGCAATGCCGTGCCCATGGCTCATGGGGAACTCCCTGCGGGAGCTGTCTCTGGTTCATGGGCCAGCAAGGAGCCACTGCAGGGCTCAGAGAATGAGATCAGCCCATGGGGAGATGCTCCGCCCAGGGGGAGGAGCCAAGCATTCCCACCTGGATAGAATCTGGGATTTGGGACAGCACAGGAGCCCTGACCCACTGGATTCACAGAGGACAAGAGCTCCCAGACCTTTCTACAGGATCACTGCTTGGACAAAAGCATTTCATCTGCACTGCTGCCACCACCCTGACTAACAGGGGGTCAAGGTTGGATTCTGACTCTGTCAGTGGTCTTTTGTACTATTGCATTTATTTTATTTTACTTTATTTTACTTCTTTTCATCTTATTAAATTGTATTTCTGACTTGGAGTCTCTCACTGGTTTTGCTTTCAAACCAGCACACACCCTCAGGGCCACCTGAGCTGCTCTGCAGCCTCAGGACAGGAGTTTGTGCCTGAGATCAACTGATTTTCTCTCTTCACCTCAAATACAAAATTTTCATCTTCCTTTGCCTTCATCATGGGGCAGATGATGACATGGAGCCTTCAAATTTTGGGTGAAAAGCAACTCTCTGTCCCTTCAGCAAGGGCTGCTGAGGCTCCTGAGCGCTGTGCATGGAGCATCTCCAGGGATAAACCCAGCAAATCCTGCCCAGAGCTCCTGGAGGCCTCGCAGATTTGCTCAGCAGCATGGCTCGGGGCCAGCCGTGGCCCACAGCCACAGGTTTCCTGCCTCACATCAGCTCCCAGGCGGGAGGGAAGCGTTAACAAAATGCAGCCGGCGAAATGGGAAGCAGTGGTGGGAATTCGCAGATCAGATGGTGGCATTTCATTCTGGGCTGTGCGCCTTCCTTGGTGTGCCAGCCCCAAAATTTTAGCCCTGCAGGCACAGGCACACCTGGGCACCATAAATTTTTCACCATCCAGCTTCTCTAGCCCTTCTCGTGGGGGGAAAAACAGCCAAAAAAATCAAAGCAGCAGCCTGCTCATGCTGGGAGGGCTCTGACAAGTGGCACCAAACTCCACTGAGCCCCTGGCCACCAAAGAAGGGTAAAAATCCATGGTAGGTCAGTGCCAGGTGACATCACGGGGGTGACACAGAGGTGGCACTGACACAGGGCTCCCAGGATTTCTTTTGTGCCTCGTGGGTGGATGGATTTGAGGGCTGGGGAGGGATGGCCAGAGCTGGGCCAGGCAGGTTTTGGCAGTGTTCACACCAGCCCCAGAAGGTGCTGACAGCAGAGATGGCCCCACAGCCCAGGCTGAGCCACTGCTGGGGACAGAAGTGAGGCAGCATTTGGGCATCCAACCCTGCTCGGAGCAATCCAGCTGTTGGGAAAACAGCTAGGAGCCCAACAGGGCAGAGCCAGTGCCCAGCAGGGTTTGCACACCCCTGGTGTGGTCCCAAAGGGACCTGGGGTCACCCATAAATCACCAACCCCTAGCACTGTGAGTGACCAGGAGATGTCACAGAGCTGCCAAGCCTTGATAAAACACGTGGCTACTTAAAATGGGGTAATGGCAACTGAGACAAAGGCCGCAAAGCCCCCCCAAAGGGCTTGGCAAGAGCCCTGGCACTGCTGACGTGCCCAGGGCCACAGAGGCAGGCGGGGGCAGAGGGAGGAGCAGCTCCCAGGGGAGTCCTGGCTCTGCCCAGGGGCCTCCCCCGTGAGTCAGGGCAGGGCAGCACAGGTTGGCTGCCTGGCCCTATGTGTGTGTGTGAGGGAGTTTTGCAGCACAATCAGATCGCTGGAGCACGCCAGTGCCACAAACAGCCCTGATCTCCGGCAGCGGCCAAGCCAGCTATTAAGAGCTGGCAAGGAATCCCAAAAGGAACCAACAGGCTTTTGGCAAAATTGGCTTAGAGGAAGCTTAGCAGCTCCCACCTGACCACAGCGGCCGCTGATCCCCCCCAGCCCTCTGCAGCAGAGCCGAGCTGCTCCCCCGGAGGAGCAGAGGGAGGACCCTTTGTTATCAGGCATCCTGCAGGCTCGGAAAGGATCAGTCCCTATTGTTTCCTACCTAGGCAGCGCCAGCCCCGCTCCCTCGGGACGGGGGGCTCGCTCCTGTCCCAGGTGTGGCTCGGGCAGAGGGCACCTGGAAACTTTCCTCGCCTCTGACACAGCCCGACGGAGCTGGAATCACCTGTTCTGTTGCCTCGCAGCGTGCCAAGGCATTTTTCACGGTGTTTTGCTCGGGAACCACCCCAAGCCCTGGGATTGAGAAACCTCAGCACGCCAGAGCAATGGAGAAGTTGCTGCTCTGCTGTTTTGTGCCTGGGGGAGGGCTCCGCTCCTCACACAGCTCCAGAACCCGCAGGGAGGCTTCCCTGGAGAGGTGATCCCGGGAGGAAGCCCCTCAGGTGGCCGCCAGCATCAACTCCTTTAGTTCCTTTTAAAGGAAGGGATCCGAGCCGTGCCAGCAAGGTGGGCACAGCTGTCACACAGCACGCCGGGTGGGGAAAAGAAACCGATTGTGACTCGCTCAACCCTGATCCATCTTCCCAGACTTTCCAACAAGGGCACAGAATCCAAAGTGAGCAGCCTGATGCCAGTTCTCATCTTATGCAGCACATTTCCGAGCTCTGCTTCTTTAGAAATTCATCCACGGCGCATGAGTGCCTCCGTCCCTGTCTCACACGCACAATAGGAACACCCACACCCCCAGCTGCAGAAGGTTTGGGGTTGGGTTTTTTTTTTTTTAGGATTGCACCTGTGCTTTGCTCAGGTTTCTGGGTCTCTCCTCACCCTCCTCCTTCCCTCACATCCATTTCTGCCCAGGCAGAGGCAGCAGCAAGTGAGGCTGTGCCTGTCAGAGAGCTCCCGGCTGCCTCTCACCATGTTGCGTATCGACATTTCAGCCGATGCTCTGCCCTCCCAAACCCCTCAGAAATCCAAGCCAAGAAAAGTACTCCGTGGAGATAAGCGCCGCAGCTCAGCCCACACCGAGCACCGCCGAGCCAGAGCCTGTCAGAAGGCAGGCAGGAAAACAACCCCAAATTCCATCCCACTCGGCTTGTCAGCGCTGCTATGACATTTTCTTTCCAATTCCTCCCAGCCAGCTCGGTGCGGTATCAGCCCCATCCCCGCGGCCGAGGCGAGAGGACGCCGTACTCACTGCTAGTGCTCATCCTGCCGCTCCTTCCCCGTCCTTCTCATCCAACAAAGGGGCAAAGATGCTCTTTAAATCCGCTTTTCCTGCCGCTCCCCGGCCGCGGGAGGAGGCTGCCGCTCTCCTTCTCCCGGCAGGAATATTCCCGTGCGATCCGCCGCCTAACGCATCCCACGGCGGCTGTCCCCGGCGCTGTCGCCGCGGCTGGCGGATGCCAAGGTCACGGCTGGCGGCGGCGGGGGGCGGCCGGGACCGGCCCCGGGGAGGATCCCGGCGGAGCGGCGGGGGCCGGCCGGGGCTCGGCCATGCACTGCGGAGCGCGGCCGCGGCCGCCCGCTTATAGCGGCTGGGAGCGGCGGCGGGGCCGCGCAGCACCGGGACCGCCCCGGCACCGCCCCGGCACCGCCCCGGCCCGGCGGCACCGCCCGCGGGCAGCGAGCGGCCCGGGAGACACGGGCGGGGCCGGGCGGGGCGGGGCAGAGCGGGGCGGGCCCAGGCAGGGCGGGGCAGGGCGGGGCAGGGCGGTGGCCGCTCGGACAGAGATCCCAGCACGGATCCGGAGGCGGCTGAGGGATGCTCGGCCTTGGCAGTGCCCTGCCCTGCTCTGCTTTGCCCTGCCCGCTGCCTTCTTCTGCCAGCTGCCCTGCCCTGCCTGCAGTCCTGCCCTGGCTGAAACCCTTCCCACGGCCCTGCCCTGCCCTGTCTTTCCTTCAGTCCTGTCCTGGCTGAAATCCTTCCCACGGCCCTGCCCTGTCCTGCCTTCAGTCCTGCCCACAGTCCTGCTCTGCTTTCCCCTGCCCGCTGCCCTGCCCTGCCTGCAGTCCTGGTCTGACTGAAATCCTGCCCTGGCTGAAATCCTTCCCACTGCAGTGCCCTGCCCTGTCCTGCCTTCTGTCCTGCCCACTGCCCTGCTTTGCCCTCCCCTGTCCTGGATTCAGTCCTGCCTGCAGTCCTGTCCTGGCTGAAATCCTGCCCTCTGCCCTACCCTGTCTTTTCTTCAGTCCTGCCTACTGCCCTGCTTTGCCCTGCCCTCACTTCTGCCCGCAGTCCAGTCCTGCCCTCTGCCCTGCCCTGCCTGCAGTCCTGCCCTGGCTGAAATCCTGCCCACGGCCCTGCATTGCCCTGCCCACTGCCCTGCCCTGTCCTGGCTGCAGTCCTGCCCACAACCCTGCCCTGCCCTGCTTTCCCCTGCCCTCTGCCCTGCCCTGTCCTTCCTTCAGTCCTGCCCACAGCCCCACCCCGCCCTGCCCTCAGTTCTGTCCGCAGTCCAGTCCTGCCCACTGCCCTGCCCTCCCCTGTTCTCAACCCCCCGCCCCACCCTCAGCCCTGCCCGCAACCCCTGAGCCCCCTCTTGCCGCAGGGCTCCTGCCCAGCCCTGGGTGCCCCCGCTGCCTGCCCTGCCCTGTTCCCTCTCCAGCTTGGCCCCGCCGTGCCTGAGCATCCCAGAAATGCTGTCCCGGGACAGAGGGATGCAGTTTATGCACCAGACTGGATTTCCTGCACTGCCAAGATTCCCTCCCGCAGCTGTCCAGGCTGGCACCCCCAGCTGTCCTGGTAGCCTGGGGTGGGGAAGGGAGCTGAGGGTGCCTGCGTGGCTGCGGGGTGGAGAGGGGCTCTTCCCTCGGGATCAGAGCAGCCTTCCCTGCTCCCAGCACCTCAGCATCCCTGGAAGAGCTTCAAAGCCCTGATCTCCTCGTTTTGCGGGTGAAACGCTGTCTGTCAGAACAAAGCCATGCCCAGGCTGCTCCCGCGGTGCCCACAGAGCCGGGGCTGTGCCCTGCCGCCTCCACACCCCCCGGGAAGCCGTGCTGGGATCCCAAGCTGTGATCCTCACCGCGATTCCAGCGCCTGAGCTGCAGCCCTGCCGCTAATGAAAGAGGTTTTTCATGCAGCGTGACAGGCGCCGCATCCCTGGCGCTGCCGGGGCTGGGGAGCTGCTCAGAGAGGCCCTTTGGCTTCTCCTTCCTCTCGCTGCTTGATTCCCGGCAGATGTCGGTGCTGACGTGACAAGACAGGTAGCAGGTCGTGTGAGCTGTGCCGGCTCTCTGCACGCCCTGCTGGCTGTCCCCTTCGGCTGTCCCCTCCCCTGAGGTGTCAGGGAGGAGCAGGGGGAGCCTGGAGGTTCCTGCAGGGCTGGGGGAACAGAGCTGCTGGTCCAGGAATGATTGAGAGATGTTGTTTACAGGAGCGTGTAGTGACAGGACAGGAGGGAGTGGCTTTAGGGGAGGTTTAGATTAGATATTGGGAAGAAATTCCTCCCTGGGAGGGTGGGGAGGCCCTGGCACAGGGTGCCCAGAGCAGCTGTGGCTGCCCCTGGATCCCTGGCAGTGCCCCAAGGCCAGGCTGGATGGAGCTCTGAGCCAGCTGGGCTAATGGAAGTGTCCCTGTATGTGGGGCTGGAACTGGATGATCTCTCAGATCCCTTCCAACCCCATTCTATAATTCTGTGGTGATTCCACAGCACAGCACGGTGGGATGGCTCAGGCTGCCCCGAGTTTGGCCCTTTGTAAAGTTTCCCGTGCCTGGTGAGTGCCCAGGCGTCCCCTCCTCAGGGAAGGTCCCCACCACAGCCATGAGCGGTGTCAATGACACCCGTCTGAGGAGTCACTAAAGCAGCCACGACGTGAGCTGGTCCCCACGGTTCACAGCTAATTGAGCTCCTTCCGCTGACCTGGTTTCCAAATCTTGTTAACTTGCTGCCTTTGGAACAACTTGAAATTTCCAGCACAGACAGGCTGGGCTTGCAGAGGGCTGTACGGGAGGATGGGATGATGCTCAGGGGTGGAAGAACCTCTGCCCTTCCATCCCCTCCGTGTGGGGAAGGGCAGCGGGCACTGCCGGGTGGGCAGGGTGCCAGGTGCTCCCTGCAGTGGGATGGGTGAGGTTTTGGTGCTGGGGAGGTGGCAGCAAGGATCCCCAACCTTCATCACCTCCCCAGCTCAGCCAGCGCTGCTCGGAGCCCCTCGCCGCCGTCCCAGGGTGATTTGGAAATCCCATTTCCTCTCCTTTGTCTGAGGGAACCGCCTGCCAGAGCTGCCGTGAGAGGATGTTGGGGATGCCTGAGACAAGGAGCCAGAGAGGAGGAAATGTCAGGATGTTGAGGCAGCCTCCTTTCATCCCTTTGTGTCTGTGCGCTGCAACATGAATTTTCACAGCAATTATTGGATGTGTTTTTCCCACAAGGCTCCCGCTCCGTTCAGCAGGTCCCGCAGAGCTCAGGCTGTGCAGGGGAAGGACAATCCTGCATCCCTCAGTGAGAAGGGACTCAGGAGTGATGGAGAGAAGAGGACAGAGGAGAAAAAAGGTGTTAATTTCATTTAATTTGCCTTCCCTGCACACTGGGATTTTTATCCCTCCTCCATGCCCTGCTAAGACACTGAGAGTCACCCGAACCAAACTTCCCCCACCTGCTCCCTCACTGTGTCCTTCTGTCCCTGACACCAGCCGGGGAGCCGGGAGCTGCTGGTTGCACGTGGCATCACCGGGAGCTGGGCTCAAACTCACCTTGTGCCACACCTGCGCCAGGAATCCTGAGAAATCAGGCTCGGCACCTCTCCGTGTGCCTCTGCCGCGTGTTTCCGTGTGAGGCCGTGCCCAGCTGCTGTCCTTCGGAAGGGATTTTGGTCCCCAGGGCTGCAGGGGAAGCCCCCACCCTGCTCCCAGAGCCCCCAGGGAAGGGGATCCCTGCTCACCCCTATGGGCACAGGTGAGGAACGGCGAGGCTGCAAGGGGAATATTGGAATAAAGTCCCAGAGCTGGGAGGGACCGAGTGAGGAGAGTGAAAAGATCACACAAACACCCTTCTCCTCGGGGCACAGCGGGGATGGTCCCTCAGCAGCCCCAGCTCTGGCATTCCTGGCTGATTTGGAGCCACCGCATCCCTCCCGGCACACCTGGGCACCGCACACACCCCGGTGCTCGCCGGGCCAGCTTCCAGCGCTCTCCCTGGGATTTTCCACCCCCTTCCCTTCTATGGGAGTTATTCGGGTGCACAGCCTTTGCTGCCGGGCTCTGGGGACACCCGGAGCGCTGGAAAAGGCCGGGCCGGGGCTGGCTGGCAGCTGCAGCCGCTGCCCGCGGGTGTCACCGCGCCGATGTGTCCGTCTGTCCCCGGGGCTCCAGCTGGCCCAGCGCGGCCCTGCCGGCCCCAGGGCTCAGCTCCTGCCCGAGCGCTGCCGGCAGAGCCTCTCCTCTCCGGGCAGGCGGATGGGAGAGCAAAGAGCAGCAGGGAGATGCCCGTGGGGACAGCCCCACGCCTCGCACGGAGCAGTGGGCAGGCTGCGGAGAGGCACGACTGACTCATCGCAAGCTGGTGACATTTTCCAAAAAAAGCCTCCGAGTCCGGGGCTGCGATGTTCCCAAGAGGCAGCAGAGGAGCCTAAGGGGGCTGGAGACCCCATTCCAGCTCGGCACATGGGCTGTGCCATGGGATGGAGGAAATTCTGCCTCGCTGGGCAGCTCCCGTCCGGGTTTTTTTTCCTCTTGTCCCTGGTTCTCCTGGGAGTGGGATCCGGCAGGGGTGAGGCCAGCAGTGGTCAGATGCTGCTGCCCACTGCCCCGGTGCAAAGCTGGGCACTCCCAGTGATGACAGAGTTATTTTCCACGTGATGGAGAGGATATTTTAATTTGTGAGTGCCTGGACCATGGAGCAACTGGGAGCAGAGGCAGTGAGCTGGGCAGTGCCTCATCCATCCTCTCATCCTCCTCCTCCTCCTCACAGCCACCAAGGCATTTTCCAGTGGTTTGGCTTTCTTCCAGTTTCCCCAGCAGCCCTTCCCAGCATTTCCCCACGTCAGCAGGAGGAGACACAGCCTGGCAGAGGCAGATGTTCCCCGGGCTGCCTGCATTAAAGTGATAATCAAATGATAGATTATTTTCAAGCAAACTCTCGTTTTCAGGCATTAATTTTAGTGCTGTGCAAAGAGAGGCAGTGGGAAAAAAAAAAAAAAAAAAAAAAAAAAAAAAAAAAAAAAAAAGCAGGCAGGCGGTGGAGGATGGGTGGGATTGGATGTGCTCCAGGGAAAGCTGGAGCACCACAGCCCCATCTGTACCTGGAGCCATCCTGCAAAGCCACAGAGGGATGGCCCCATCCTCTGGCTCCATCCTCTGACTCCGTCCTCTGGCTCCGTCCTCTGCCTCCATCCTTTGGCTCTGTCCTCCGGCTCCATCCTTTGCCTCCATCCTCCAGCTCCATCCTCCGGCGCCATCCTCTGGCTCCATCCTCTGGCTCCATTCTCTGCCTCCATCCTCTGGCTCCATCCACTGGCTCCATCCTCTGGCTCCCTCCTCTGCCTCCATCCTCTGGCTCCATCCTTTGGCTTCATCCTTCTTCCCTCTTATCCTCACCAGGGCTGTCTCTGGGTCAAATGCACCAAAGATTCCCAAACCAACATCAGAGGAGTCAAAACGAGTCCTGCAGTGTCGTTTTATGCCCTTTTCTGCCCCAGAGATGGGGCAACTGAGAGGCATTTTAAAAACTTTGATTCCATTTTCAGTCTCATGTGAAGGGTGAGACAGTACAGGTGTTACAATTCACTCCATCACAATCAGAAACCAAAATATTTCCTAATTATAATCCATTATCAGCATTTCTTGGCCTATCACAAGAAATGTTTCTTGGAGTTGCTTTGCCACACAATGCTATTGATGCCTTAAGTCCAATCACCTAAAATCACCACTCGTGGGTCTCACTACAATATATCTTTTATAGTTCTATTTCTCCAAAGTATTTAATCTTATTTGCAAGGCCATCCTTTGAAACCCCAACGTGGCCATTTCCCACACTGCACACCAGGAATGTTCACATTCCCTCCTGGAACACGAGGAGAGGAGAGGAGAGGAGAGGAGAGGAGAGGAGAGGAGAGGAGAGGAGAGGAGAGGAGAGGAGAGGAGAGGAGAGGAGAGGAGAGGAGAGGAGAGGAGAGGAGAGGAGAGGAGAGGAGAGGAGAGGAGAGGAGAGGAGAGGAGAGGAGAGGAGAGGAGAGGAGAGGAGAGGAGAGGAGAGGAGAGGAGAGGAGAGGAGAGGAGAGGAGAGGAGAGGAGCTGCATGAGCTGCACTGGTGCAGGAGTGCTGGCAAAGGTTTGAGGGCATTGAAAGTCAGAGTTTTTCCTGAAACCTGTGAATCTTTCACCCTGGAGAAGTGGAGGATCCGTTTTTGTGTCACACGGCAGGGCTGGGGCTCCCTGGCTCTGTCAGGACTTCATGCCCGAGCTCGGGGCTGCCTCATCTCAGTGTCACACCCTGCTTGTGACACTTTTTGGGGACAGCCACCCTGCCGAGCCCAGCTGGCAGCTCCTGCCTGGCACAGGGAGCTCAATCCCAGCTGCAGCCAGAGCTCCCTGCCCTGCTCTCCCTCTGCTCTCACCCCACTAAAGGGCAGGGGAAGTCGGGGTTAATTTTAGTTTTCTCTTTGAAGTTGTCCTGGAGCTGCTGGAAGAAGGAATTCCTCCCCTTGGGTTGGGATCGCGTATTTTATTTTATATTATATTTATTTTATATTTTATTTTATATTTATTTTTATGTATTTTATATTTTATTTATTTTATATTTTATATTTTATTTTAGATTTATTTTAATTTATTGTTTTATTCATTATTTATTTTATTATTCTATTTATCTGTTTAAATTTTATATTTTACTTTAGATTTATTTTATTATTTTATATTTTACTTATTTTTATTTTGTATTTTATTTTATATTCATTTTTTATTGTTTTATTCATTATTGATTTTATTATTCTATTTATTAGTTTTAATTTTATATTTATTTTATTATTATTAACATTTTAATTTTTATTTTATTTTATTTTATTATTCATTATTTCTTTTATTATTCTGTTTATTTAAAATTTATCTTTTATTTTATTTTATTTGTTTTTATTTTATATTTATTTTATTTTATTATTTTATTCATTATTTCTTTTATTATTCTGTTTATCTGTTTAAATTTTATCTTATTCTTTTATATTTTTTATTATTTTATTTTTTATCTTATTTTTATTTTATATTTTATTTTATATTTATTTTATCATATTATTTATTCATTATTTCTTTTATTATTCTATTTATCTGTTTAAATTTTATCTTTTATTTTATTATTTTATATTTTATTTTATTCATTTTATTTTATTTTATTCATTTTATTTTATATTTTATATTTTATTTTATATTTTATTTTATTCATTGTTTATTTTATTATTCTATTTATTTGTTTAAATTTTACATTTTATTTTATATTTATTTTATTCTTTTATATTATATTTTATTTATTTTTATTTTATTTTATAACCTTACCCAGCACGAACCACCTGTGGGGAGCCCAGCTCTGCATTCCTGGAATTTGCCTGGAATTCCTTCCCAGAGCTCCTCGGGGAGCGATTCACCTCAGGAAATGCTGCTGCTTTCTTGTAGCTGCAGTGCTATTGTTAAAATAATTCAGTTTTCCTTCTCTTCCTCGAATTATTCCATGGAGAATCCGGGAATCCGGGTGATTCTGGGGGAATTCAGGGCACCTCCAGGGACTGGAGCTCCGGCCAGGTCTCCACATCCTCAGGGGGAGGCCAAACGCTGTAATTAAGTAGAGTTAATTTCTTTTTCCACCTCTAAGCTGCAGAATGGCTCGCCCCAGGTAAGCAGCAGGTTCTCTCTTTTCTAGAAAATCTCTTTTTTATTTTTTCCCATTCCTCAGTCTAAAAATGGAATGCAGGCCCTGCAAATAAATTCCCAGGGAACACCACTGTGCAAACATCCCAGGCTTTGATTCAAAGTGTTTGGATTAATTAGCTTAAACTGAAAGCTTTCATTCTGATTTCAGCCTCAGCTTTATGGACAAAAAATTAAAGCAGCAAAGCTTTGGAAGTCGAAAAATCAAAATGTTCCACCCTGGAAATATCAAAACAAGATGCTGAGCCTCGCTGAGCTGCTTTGTTGCTTTTTAAAAGGAAATGGCATCGACACCAACACCTTTACAAGAAGCTTGGATCATTAAGCACTTCAAAAAAAAATTCCTAGTTCAGCATAAGCAATTAATTTCTTAATTAGATTTTCTCTTTTTCTTCCAGAGGGAAGTCTAAAAATATTGATTTTTTTTTCCATTTTATCCAAAGATTTCTTTAAATATGATCCCCTCACTGCATGGTTAAGCTGGAGCTTGAGCTGTGGGAATTATGTGGGGTTGTTCATATAAATCCACTTTGTCATTTTTCCTTCTCCTTGTCCTGTTTATTTCTGTTCCCGTGGCAAAACAGGACCAGGGTAAAAACAAAGGATAATACAGAAAATGAGAGACCAGGAGGGAAATTGAATGTGAAATATTTTAGAAGTCCCATTTTTCCAGAGGTGAAACATGTTTCCTCTGGAAACCTCTTGGAGGAGAACAACTTTGATGTTTGGAGCAGCTTCTCCTCCTGATTTTCAGTCAGCTCCATCCAAAGCAGCACCTGGTTGGAGCTGGACATTCCCATTAGGATTTGCCAGACCTGGGGGTGTCTTTAACTCAGGAATTATAAAATCCTTGCTGGAATTGCTGTGGCCTCGCTGACCACTCATTGCTGAGCCTTATCCAGCTGTAAGCTCCCAAATTCCCTGGAGAAGGGCACTGCTGAGCCATTCCCAGCTCTGGGCTCCCAAATTCTCCTGGAGAAGGGCACTGCTGAGCCATTCCCAGCTCTGGGCTCCCAAAATCCCTGGAGAAGGGCACTGCTGAGCCATTCCCAGCTCTGGGCTCCCAAATTCTCCTGGAGAAGGGCACTGCTGAGCCATTCCCAGCTCTGGGCTCCCAAAATCCCTGGAGAAGGGCACTGCTGAGCCATTCCCGGCTGTGGATTCCCAAAATCCCTGGAGAAGGGCACTGCTGAGCCTTATCCGGCTGTGAGCTCCCAAATTCCCTGGAGAAGGGCACTGCTGAGCCATTCCCGGCTGGGAGCTCCCAAATTCCCTTGGAGAAGGGCACTGCTGAGCCTTACCCAGCTGTGAGCTCCCAAAATCCCTGGAGAAGGGCACTGCTGAGCCATTCCCAGCTCTGGGCTCCCAAAATCCCTGGAGAAGGGCACTGCTGAGCCATTCCCAGCTCTGGGCTCCCAAAATCCCTGGAGAAGGGCACTGCTGAGCCATTCCCAGCTCTGGGCTCCCAAAATCCCTGGAGAAGGGCTCCACAGGGTTATTTTTACTGGAGATGTCCTCCAGACCCAGCTCTCCTGTCCCTGTTGCTGCTCAGGATGCTGCTCCTCTATTTTAGGGTTTTTCCTGGCGATCCCAATTCTGCAGCCCCACAGGGCTCGGGTGGTTTTTTGTTCATATTTTTTTGTTTGTTTGTTGGTTTGGGGATTTTTTTTGCTTATTTTGGGGGTTTCTTTTGTTTGGTTTTTGTTTGTTTGGTTGGTTTTTTGTTTTGTTTTTGTTTTGTTTTTGGTTTTGGTTTTGTGTGTGGGTTTTTTTTTTTTTTTTTTTTTGGTTTTTGTTGTTGTTGTTGTTTGTTTGTTTTGGGGGTTTTTTTGTTGGTTTTTTTTTTTTTTTGTTTGGGTGGGGGTTTTTTTTGCCGGCCTATGGAGCTGCCGGTGCTCAGGGCTGAGGACAGCAGGGCTGAGGGAAAATCGCGTTTTTGCAGCGTTGGGCTGCTGTGGAGAGGTTCCTGCTGCCATCTAATGGCTCTGACAATTCATCTCCGGCAGGGAGGCTGCACCGAGCGCTGCTGGGGCGGTGAGTCCAGGAGCTCTCCCGAGGGCTGCGGGAGGCCACACCGAGCCCCAAACACCGCACGATGGCCCTGAGGTGACACCGGGCACGGGGGAAAGGCAGGGACAGACATTCCTATGGCAAAGATTTGGACGAGCCCCTCAGGGATGACGCTCCTGGTGCCAGCAGCTCTGCCCTTCCTGAGGCAGGAATGCACCCCACAGCCTGAAATGCATGGAAAAGGGAATATCCTGAGCTGGAAGGACCTACAGGATCATCAGGGCAACTCCTCACCCTGCACAGCCCCAAATCCCATCCTGGGCATCCCTGGGAGCGCTCCTGGAGCTCTGGCAGCCTCGGGGCTGTGCCCATTCCCCGGGCAGCCTGGGCAGTGCCAGCACCCTGCCTCTGCTCCTCCTTCCCGGGCCTCAGTCTGGAGGCTGCCCTAGGTGGTGACACTGAGCTGCTGTCCCTGGAGTGATGGGGACAGGCAGGAGCAGGGAGGATTCCTGGGATTCCCATCCCAGTGCCAGGGAGGAGACCCCAAACCACAGCTCCTGGTGTGGCAATGGCTGGGGCCGGCCTGCAGATCCACACGGATCCATCCAACACACACACAGAGCCAGTTCTCCAGTTTTCCAGTTCTTCAGTTCTCCCATTTTCTAGTTTTCCCATTTTCCAGTTTTCCAGTTTTCCCATTTCCCCATTTTCCAGTTTTCCCATTTCCCCATTTTCCCATTTTCCATTTCCCCAATTTTCCCCATTTCCCCATTTCTAGTTTTTCCATTTTCCCATTCTTTTGTTTTCCAGTTTTCCAGTTTTCCCATTTCCCCATTTTCCAATTTTCCCATTTGCCAGTTCTCCAGTTCTCCCATTTTCCAGATTTCCCATTTTCCCATTTCCCCATTTTCCACTTTTCCCATTTCCCCATTTTTCCATTTTCCAGTTTTCCCATTTTCCCATCTCCCCATTTTCCACTTTTCCCATTTTCCCATTTTCCAATTTTCCCGATTTTCCCAATTTCCAGTTCTCCATTTTTCCCATTTTCACATTTTCTAGTTCTCCAGTTCTCCCATTTTCCCATTTTCCACTTTTCCAAGAGGGTTCATTTCCTCCTCTGGCTGAAAACAATGCGAGAGGAGCAGGGCTCAGCATTTCTGCACAGAAGCGCTGAGTTCAGCTCGGTCCAGCCCCAGAGCCTCTTAACCCTTTAGTTGTGGGACGGAGCAGAATTCCCAGGGCAGCTGCAGCAGCTTTGGGCTGCCTTGTGTTGAGAAAACTCAGAAAGGGCTTGGAGGCAGCAGAAAATTCCTGAAAATTCCTGAAAATTCCTGAGTGAGGGCCATCAATGAGAAGATCTTAAAGCCAGGCCAGTCTGGCTGCATTTAGGGACTGGCCACACCAGTTTGGCTGTGAAAACCTTGAGGTTTCCCTGTGTCCTCAGCCATGCATGAATTCCTCCATTCCCAGTGCTCCAGCTGCCAAAAAACTGGGAAAATTCTGTCCCAAGGCCACCCCAGCCCGGGGATGGAGGTACATGAGGTAAGTTTTCCAGGTGTACAGCCCGAGGATTCCTGGAGGGTGGAAAACCTGGCAGGGGCAGGCGCTTATCGCGGCTCTGTGCCCGTTCACATGGGGTGACAGCGGAGCGCTGGAATGAGGAAATGTCCCCAAGGAAATGAAATGTCCCCGAGAAATGTCCCCAAGAAATGTCCCCTGTGCTCCTGCCAGCATCCCAGGCTGGGGTTTCACAGGGAGGGGAGCAAATCTCTGCTCCATCTCCCACCAAAGCGGGTGCCCCCACCCGTTCCAGAGGATCAAACCGCGAACCGAGAGTTTCTTCGGCCTCCGACGAAACCTTTCATCTTTTTTTTTGTTGTTTGTTTGCTTTTCCCTCCAGCGAAGCCGGCTCCGGGCTGACTTCCTTTGCTTTCAGGTTGGGTTTGAAATAACAAGCTGAAAAACCACGAGGCTTCGGTTTTGAACCTGCCGAGGAATGGCCGACTTCAGAAGGACGCAGAAAAATCGGGAAAGTTTGATGTTAACAGCTCCATTGTTCCCAGGAGCAAAAAATCCCCTGTGATTCCCTCCGCCGCCGACTTTAGCCGGGATGCACAAATACTGCTGGGTCCACAGATCTCTTGTTCTGCCCGCCGGTTATTTTGCATTTTTGGCCGGGAAGAAGCAGCGTTCGGAGCTGGAATTCCCGGAGGGAATGCCTCTCCCGGGATTTTGCGGTGGCCCAGCCCCAAGGACGCGGTGCCAGCAGGACACAGGTGAGGCTGGGCCGGGTGCCTGGAACGGGAGAACTTTGGGGCTGGCACACCGTGCCCATGCAGAGCCCCCTGGAATTGTTTCCTGCGGAGGAATTCCGGGAGTTCAGAGGGCAGCCCTGGGTAACTGATTGACCTCTGCTGGGAAGCGGAGGTTCCCAGGATGATAAGGAGCTCTTGGAAGGAATTCCTTCCCTCGTGTGAGGGAGTGGCAGCGCTGGGCACGCTGGCCAACACGTCCGCAGCTCCGGGAGCTCCATCCCGGCAGCACAGCGTTCCCTCGGGGCTTGGAGAGGCTGGAATTTCATCCAGGAGGAAATTTCTGCGGGGAGCAGGTCAGTAGAGCCGCTGGCTGTCCCCGGGGCTGTCCCCGGGGCTGTCCCCTGCCCGTGCCCTTTGTCCCAGCTGAGCAAACACAACCGGGACGCGCTGGTGGCGGGCGGGCGGCTGGAGCGATCCAGAGCCTCTGGAATTCCAGGTCGGGACGCGGAGTTCGGGGCTGTGGTGGAGGTTTGGCCCCCGAGCTGGGTCAGGCTGGGCTGTGACAGCGACCAGCGCGGCGGGGAGGGACGGGGGGGTTTGGCTCCTTTGGGAGCCGACAGGAGAAATGGGAGCAGGGTTTGGGGAGGGGGATTTGGTGCCGGGGGTGGGTGTCAGCCCTGCGGAGCTGCGGGGTCGGTGGCAGCACCGTCCCCAAGCCCAGGGTGCCCGGACAGCCGCTGTCACCCCAGGGCCGGCTGGGATTGCAGAGGCAGCAGAGCCCCTGAGAGCTGGAACAGGCTGAGAACCCTCTCTGGAACAGGCGGAGATCCCAGGAAATATTCCACAATTACCAAGGCAGGGCTGCTCCAGGGAGGCCAGGCTGCAGCAGCAGCAATGGGGGCTCTCCGGGGCACAACCAGGGTTTGTTGGGAAGCAGAAAAGTGGGAAACAAAGTGAGAGGATTTCAGCTCGCTGGCCAAATTCCAGTTCAGGTCAAACAGGAGGTGACACCTTTGCTTGCACAGGGATGAATTTGGTTGCTAAGTTGTCAAGGGAGACTTAAAAACAAAAAGACATTTCACAACCACAGAGGAAGAGGTTTGTGCTTAAAAACAATCAAACCCCTCCATTTTGTTGATTTAAAAAAAATAAAATTACCCCTGTGTAAAAGAAATTGATGCTGATTGGTGAACAGGAACTGGTAAAACCAAGAATCTTCTGAGGAAAGCAAAAATCTTTCTTTAAAAACACTGCCCTGTTTGAGCTTTGACCACTTGGACAGCACAGGACCAAAGCAGTGACACCTCTTGTGCAAAGCTGTGCCTGAATCCATCCCAAAATTCCATCTGGGAATTCTATCTGAGCACAGGCACCACTCCCCCTCTGACTCCTGCACCTTCAGAGCACTCCTAGGTCAGCTGGGGGAGTTTTTAAAAGTGGAGCTTTTGTTGGTTGTGGGAAATACTTAAAGTAAAAAGGCTTTTAGAAAGTTATGAATGCAGAAACAGAAAGAACAGAACAGAAAGAGCTGAAGAACTTGGAATTAGCTGCAACTGCAAAGTTTGAAAGTAGGAGAAGACACAATGATACAGTAAGCAAGGACATGAAACAATAGTTTGAGTTTTTAGGCTTGGCAAGAATAGACCTTCAGACTGCAAAAAATGTGCCTAGCAAGATAGGAAAAGGTTTTAAGTTTAATAATGGAATATTGTTTATTGTTAATAGACAGCATCCAAGCAGGCACTGTTTGAAGCAGCTGTACCTGTGCTTTTAATAATTGGTAGAACAGTTGTCTGTGAGCTTTAGCAATGTGCTAAAACTTTTAAAATGCCCTGAAACAAAGAAATCTTTGGCTGCTGCTGGCAGACGTGACCTGTTACCATCCTTCAATTGTGTAAAATCCTTTTATATAAGACTGATGCCACAATAAAAGTTCCAGGAACGTCTCACAACGGCCCCGTCCCGCTTGTGCAAAACCTCCAACACAGCTGGTGAGGATGCTCCCTTCTCCAGGAAGTCCCAGTGTTTGGAGGTCAGGATTAGGGATCCCCACTCCTGCAGCCTGGGGAGGAGATTCTTTCAGTGCAGCCCTCCCTGACAAGGCTTTTGGTTTTGTGAGGATATTCCCAGGCAGCTCCATGCAGGTGGGTTCCACCCTGCCATTCCCACAGCCGGGCACTCCCCGTGCTTTGCTTTATTGGCACTGCATTTGTGCCAGGGGAGAAATTCCCTCTCTGGGCCATGGAATCATAGAGACCATTAATCAATTTTAATCATTTTTAACCAGCTTTGGGTTAAAAAGGGTTTTTTATCAAGGTAGAAAATGGCTCTGTTTATTTAAGTTTTAATCAACCAATAACGAGGTGTGACCCACATTATTTGTGCTTTTGGCCCAATAATTGACCACCTAAGGTCCGCAATGTGGATCTTTTCCACCCAATTAGAAAAAACCCACCTGAAACCAAGAAGAAAAGGGTGAAAAAGAAGGACTTAGACAATGCCCTAAATCCTCCATATTGCCCCATATATATTACTATATAATAAAACCTTAAATTGTAAGTTTTTCACCCAGTGAGGTCACGCAATTCTATTCAAACTCCACACCCACAATCCCAGTGCTGTCACTCAATTTTGGGAGCCTGTTCCACAGCCTCAGGTCAGTGCAGTGTTTATCGGGGGCCAGTGCCTGGCAGCACAGAAAATCTGAAATTCTCAGTGCCCAGGGTTCCAAAAAAGGACTTTAAAATTTACCTCTGTTCGTGGGCAGGAACACCTTCCACTGCATCCACTCATCCAGCCTGGCCTAAACCACTCCCTGCATTAATTATCCCCTACTCTGTATTAATTATTCCCCACTCTGGAGAAGTTCAAGGTACTGCCAGGGCTTGGGATGCAGCCTGGGAGAGGCAGCGATGCTCTGGAGCAATCCCAGCACACAAATCCCTGCACTGGTGGCACTGGCTGGTTGCTGGACTAAAAACCCATCCCTAAACCCCTCCCAACCTGCGAGTTCTCTCCCTAAACCTGTTGGGTTTTATTTTGCAGGGGCCGCGTTGCTGTTGCCCAAGGATGCTCTGCAGACCACACACAGCTCAGTGAGCCCGCCCAGCCATCCCAAATCCCGGCCCTGAGGGCTGGGGAAGGTCTGAGGATGTGAGTGAGGAGGGGATGAGGCTCATCCTCATCCCGGGAATCCTGCGGAGCAGCCAGAGACGTCCCTGCCGGTGCTGGCTCCGCGGTTTGGTGCCCGGGCCGCAGGAACTCACCTGGATGTAGTGGCAGAGATGCCCGCGGTGCTGCCGGCTGCCCCCACGGCCACACGGGAAAAGCGGCGGGCAGGACGGAGGTGCAGGATCAGGGGCAGCCCCGGGTGGAGGATGCTGGATGGGCCCCAGCTGGACATCCCCACAGGTGGGCGAGGGGAACGGCTCTGCCTCTGGAATTTGGGGGAGATCAGCTTGGAGGGAGCAGCCGGGAGCTGGGGCAGCCTTGGCAGAGCCGGGGACTCCCGAGGAAGAACTCCAGGAATGCGCCGTGTGGGATGGGCACTGCTCCCAGGAAAGGCAGAGCGGAGAAAAGGAGGCTCAGGGGGAATTTGTGGCTCTGCACAACCCCCTGACAGGAGGGGACAGCCGGGGGGGGGGGATCCCGAAAAAATGGCACAGGATAAAATGGTGAGAGAGGAAATGCTGAGGAAATGGAGAGGAAATGGTCCCAAGTTGCACCAGGGAGGATTTGGGTTGGATATCAGGAATATTTTCTCCATGTAAAGGTTTGTCAAGCACTGGCACAGCCCATCCAGGACATGGTGGAGCCACCATCCCTGGGGGATTTCTCAGACATAGATGTGGCACTTAGGGACACGGTTTAGCCGTGGCCTCGGCACTGTTGGGTCTGTGGCCAGACCTGATGACCTTAAGGGCCTTTCCACACCTCAGCGATGCTGTGACTCCATCCCCGAGGCCGTGCCCGCCGCCCCCGCCGTGCCAGTGCCCGCTCAAAGGGGACATTGTGCATTGTGGCCGGTGCCGGGCGGGCAGCGAGCGGCCCTGCCCCTGCCAGCCCTCTGCCAGCCCACTGCTGCTGTCACTGCACGCATGGGCTGCTGCCTGGGGACCCCCTGGCACCTGGAGCTGGCGCTGGGATGCACAGGTAAGGAGCCTCTGGGTGCTGTGGCAGTGGGAGCTCCTTCCATGGGATGGGACACTGCACTTGCCTTTTCTGGGATGGCTCCTGGCGCTCTCTCCTCTTGGATTAGGATGTTTAGGGGGTGAGGCAGGATGTTTTGGCTGGGGAGGGGACAGGATGGCTCAGGGATTCGTTTATTCCCATGCTGTTGGCTTTTCCCCTTGCCAGCTCCCCACCCAGGAGCTCTCCAAGCACAGCCCGTGGGGTGCTGGCATCCCCCAAGGCACAATTCCCATTCCAGGGTGTCCCAGTGACCTGGAGGAGGGACACGGCTCAGGGCCAGCCACTGTGGCCACGTGTCCCCAGCAGAGCCAGGGCCAGGAGGTGCCCTGAGCACCCAGTCCTGGAGGCAGGAGTGCAGCCTTGAGCGCTGGGACCTGCTCCCAGCTCGGGGCTGGAGCTGTCTCCTGCCCACTGTTACAAAATATTTTGGCGTTGAGGAGGTCAGTGAGTCACTGGCACGGCAGGGAACAACTCCCCAGCTGCAGTTTCAATTGGTCCCTTAAAAAAAAAAAAAGCTCCCAGTTCCTTTTCTGAGCCTGGCTCAAATGAAAATAAACACTTAACCTGTGAGAGCGACCAGAGTGAGCCCTGGACCTTCCTGGACCTTCTGGCTCTGGGGACACATGGACAGGCTCTGCTGCTGGAGGAGGTGACAGGAGCGGTGTCACCACCTCCTGTGGCACAGCCCACGGGCACCTCTCAGGCAGGGAGGATTTTGCCATGGATCCGGATTCCTCTGCCCACCCTCTGTGCTCCCCAGGTGAGGAGTGTGAGTCCTGCTGGCCCCGCTCCCCCGAGCTGCTGCCCCACTGGGACCGCCGGGGACAATGGTGGTGGGACACGAGCATGGCACCGGGGAGCCACCCTCATCCCCAGGGAATGGCACCAGGGAGCCACCCTCATCCCAAAGGAAAGGCACCAGGGAGCCACACTCATCCTCATACCGAAGGAATGGCACCAGGGACCCAGCTCCAGAGAATGCCACCAGGTACTCATCCCCATCCCCAGGGAATGCCACCAGGGACCCATCCCCAGGGGATGGCATTTGGGACCCATCCCCATCCCCATCCCTATCCCCATCCCCAGAGAGTGGCACCATGGACACATCCTCATCCCCAGGGAATGGTATCAGGGACCAATCTTCAGGGAGTGGCACCAGGGACCCATCCCCAGCTCCAGAGAAGGGCACCAGGGATCCATCCCCATTCCCATCCTTATCCCATACCCCAGGGACCCATCCTCAGGGAATGGCACCAGGGACCCACCCCTATCCCCAGGGAATGGCATCAGGTGCCTATCCCCATCCCAAAGGAATGGCACCAGGCACCCATCCCCAGGGATTGACATCAAGTACCCACCCCTATTCCCAGGGAATGGCACCATGTACCCATCCCCAAGGAATGGCACCAGTTATCCATCCTCATAGAATGTCATCAGGGACCCATCCCTATCCCCATCCCCATGGAATGGCCCCATGGACCCATCCCCAGGCCCTGCCAGGCTCTGTGGGGCACAGAGAGGGGAGGAGGACAGGGAGGAGCGGAGCAATGGCAGCAGCTGTCTCAGATTGAGTTCTGCCTCTGCCTCCTTTCACTTCCCCTTCTCCATTTCCCTCAAGTGGAAGGGATGGAGCTGCCACGTGAAATGTTAAGGCTTTGTTAAATGCAGACTTTTCTTTCAAAGCAAAACTGATTCATGACCTGTCCAGCTTTGGGCTGTTCTTTTCTACTTGCTAGCTCTACGTAAGAATTCTATTTCTCTAAATAAGAATTCTATTTCTGCATGCAAACACTGGTTTGGAGTGACTTAGCAAACACCAATTTATTTGAGTGACTGGCAAATCTGGCTCAATAAAAAGAACTGTAAAGCAGAGTTCTGGCCAAAGAAGTGACTTTAAAAAGCTGCTGCACATTCCAGCTCCTCCAGGTACATGTTTATCTTACAAATCCTGTCTGATTACTGACAAAAATTTGGGTTTAATCCGGTTATCCCTGCACTGCCAGTGCAGCTGTGGAAGAGCAGGGCTGGAGTTTTGTGTGCCTCAGCCTTCATTAACATAATTAGCAGCTCAAGTTGCAGGCCCTGAATCCTTTATGGCAATCGTTGATGATGATGAGCAGGGAGAATGCTGCTTGGGTTTTGGGTACCCCCAGAGCAGGCAGGGGAGAAAATCTCATTTTGGTTTTCAGGTTTTTGAACGAAGAGTTTTGCAAGGCCTTGGCTCTGCTGTGCTGGGGAGGTGAGGCCTCCTCCAAACAAATCTCTGCTGGGGATTCACCCTTTTAACAGATCTGCTCATCTGAGAGTCTGGCCAGGAGAAAGGAGGGAAAATCCCTCCAGAGCCACTCCAGCACTGGCAAAAAAGCTCAACATCAAGGGAATGATGGAGTTAGACCCCATCAACCCCATGGATCCCTCCAACCTTCAGCACGACTTTAGGGTGGTTCCAGATTCACACAATCCCCAGCCAGATCTGCAGGGCTGTGCTCCTGGGAGCTCTCAGCTCAGGCAGGACATCCAAGAGCTCTTCCACAACATTTCCCAGCAGCTTTTCCATATTTTTCTGCTCTGTCCCCTCCTCTCCAGGCAAGGCTGGGCTGACAGAGCAGAGCAGCCCTGTTCCCAAGGCAGGACACAGCTCCCCGGACCCCTCCGTGGTGCTGCTGGCTCTCAGGGACAGCTTTCCACCAGGTACGGAGCTGCCTGGGGAATCTGGGATTTCCTGAGGTTCCCTGCAGTGCCTTGGAGCCTGAAGGACGAGGATGGGCTGGGATTGTGTTTGAGCAGCACAGCCAGTCTGGAGGCTCTGGTGGGGGTGGCAGGGGTGGCTCTGGGTGGCTGTGGGTGGCTCTGGGGTGGCTCTGGGGTGGCTCTGGGTGGCTCTGGGTGGCTCTGGGTGGCAGAGGTGGCTCTGGGTGCCTCCTCCTCCTCCCCTCCCCTTTAATCCTCTTCTCCTCCTTCCCAAGAGGTCTCTCTCTCCTTCTCCGTGGAGAGCCGCTCCTCGCGCTGCCGCAATTCCCGGCTCCAGGAGGCTGCCAGGAGGAAGCTGTGGGCTCTGGAGAGCGATGACAGAGGGGTCTGTGCCCTGTTCAAGGTACAAACCCCGTGCCAGCTGCTGGAACCCGGGGCACTGAGAATTCCAGGTTTTCTGTGCTGGCAGGCACTGACCCCCAAGCAAAAACTGCTGGAACAGGCTCCCAAAATTGAGTGGCAGCACTGGGGTTGTGGGTGTGCAGTTAGAATAGAAATGGGTGATATCACGTGGTGGAAAATTTAGATTTTAGGTTTTATAGTATAGTAAAAAAAAAAAAAAATATATATATATAAATATATATTAATACATATATTCTAATATATATTAATATATATTATATCTATAGTAATATATATAGTAATATATATATAATATATATAATATATATAAATATATATATATATTTAAAAAAATCTAACTAAAGTAATATATATATATGGAGGATTTAGGGCAGAGGTCAGTCCTTCTTTTTCACCTTCTCCTTCATGGCTCTGGGTGGGATTTTGTAATTGGGTAGAAAAATCCGCATTGCGGGCCAGGGGTGGTTGGTTATTGGGTTAAAAGTAAAAATAATTTAGGTATCATTTCATAATTGGACAATTTGTGCTTAAAAGGCCTTGGAAAGAGTTAGAGACAGAGCCATTTTCTACTTTGCTAGCTAGAACTCACAACCTGTGAGAATCCAACATAGATAAGATTTAATAAACATCTGAGTTCAAACACAAACTACATCTCCCGAGCATTTAATCCCAGCTCTAACAACAGAAGAAAAGAAGATAACAAACCCACAGCCAGCATGCTGGGATGCTGCTGGAATGGTGGGAGGTGTGCTGGGGTACCAAACCCAGCTGAGGAGCTCCTCCAAGGCCACTGCAGGGGACTCTGGGGGGGACTGGAATGATGGGGATGATGAACTGATGGCACGTGAGAGGCAAAGCTGAGCCTTGTGTAATTTTGGGGGATCTGAGCCTAAATAGCCAGGAATTCACAGAGATCACCAAATCCACATCCCTGCTGGAGGTGACAGCTCTGGACAGGCTCAGAGTTCTCAGGCTGGGTTTTATATAAACAAACCCAGCTAGTTCAGCTGGGCTGAGCTGTCCTCCCTGCTGGATTTCAGGGCTCCAGGACTATCCCCTGATGCTGCTTTGTCCCCCTTGTGCAGGAGCTGTCAGCCAGGCTGGTCGGCATGCAGGCACATGAGGATCGCTTCCTCCTCACCTTCAAAACCCTGGAGGAAGTCTGGAAGTTTTCCACGTATCTGACTTTAGGTAACGATTCCAAGGTCTCAACAGACAGAGGGAGAAGGGTTTTTGGAGAAGGCATTGCCTGACACTGCAGAACTGTAATGTTCTGGAGACTCTGGTGAACATTACAGAATTTAATGTTCATTACAGAATTGTAATGTTCAGGGTGGGCAGTGAGAAAATGGATTAAAAAACTTTGCAATCCGTTGTTTATGAAATCTCTGGATCAGTGAGAATTTTCCTTTGGGAAAATTTTGGAGACAAAATCAGAAGCTTTTTGCCTGACATTTGGAAATCCCCCAGACCTTTCCTGCTGCCCAGAGATGACCCTGATCCCCCTCTTGGCTTCTCAGGGTACGTGGGGACCTGCCTGGAGCAGCTGCTCTTTGCCCAGGAGTTCTGGCTGGACTGTGCCCTGGTGGAGGACACGGAGCTCAGGGTCACCGTGGATGAGGAGCACCTGGCCACCATCCACATGGATCTGCTCCTCCAGGAAGGTGTGATGGGAATGATGCACATGCAGGGAATTGCTGAAAATCCTCCAGCAGGGCTGATGCACTGATCCAATCTCTGACTTCTTCTCTGCAGGGAATTTTTTCTCCAGGGCAGTGCCTGGTGTCTGGAAATCAGAGCAGGAGGGAGAGGAGGGTCTGCAGCTCTGCAGGAACGAGCTGATCCATGTGAAGAGTGCTGGGCAGGATTCCCGATGGGAAGGGCTGTCCCTGCTGACGGGGCAGCGAGGTGTGGTGCCCGTGACAGCTCTGGAGCCAATTCCTCACCCCTTTTACCAGTGAGTGCTGAATTAAAGGGCTCAGGCCAGGATTGTTCCCTGATCCTGATGTGTGATGGCACCAAGGCTGGCTGGGAAACTCCTCTTGCCTCTGGCAAAGGGCAGGAGCCTCACAATTCCATGAGGTATTTCCAGGAGTATCCATATTAGGTGTAAAGGCTGGAATCAATGCAGGTGCTGTCAATGGGACACAGCAAGGACAGGCTCCTACTTGAGATGTGTTTTTTGTAAGATATTGATTCAGGTCAATATTTTGTAAAATATTGATTCAGGTCAACCTCAGACATGAGGTTATCTCTGATTAACAGATGAAGTGGCATAAAAAAAAAAAATTAGGCAACGCCAGCCAAAGTGGGGCCTCACATTGGTCACCTGGCTGAGCTTCTTCCTTTGAGAAATCTTCCTTAAAGAGGGCAGAGTTATCCTGCTCTCCCCCTGTGGTTTGATACCGTCCCTGGGGCTGGTCTGAGGTCAGGAATGCTCATGGAGGATCACTGAGGGTCCCTCTTGCCTTGCAGGTGGTTCCTGAGGAATTATGCTGTGGGGTTTGGCCTCTGCCAGGAGATCAGCGGGACGAGCTCTCAGGCCATTGGTGAGTGACACCTGTGCAAGGCACTGTCCTGGGCTGGGCACAGCTCAGAATGTGGGTTTGGCCACAAATGACCACAAAAAAACCAGCTCAAAACCTGGGCTTGGCCACAAATGACCACAAAAAACCAGCTCAAAACCTGGGCTTGGCCACAAATGACCACAAAAACCAGCTCAGAACCTGGGCTTGGCCACAAACGACCACAAAAACCAGCTCAGAACCTGGCTTTGGCCACAAATGACCACAAAAAACAACCTCAGAACCTGGCTTGGCCACAAACGACCACGAAAAACAACCTCAGAACCTGGGCTTGGCCACAAATGACCACAAAAACCAGCTCAGAACCTGGGCTTGGCCACAAATGACCACAAAAAACAACCTCAGAACCTGGGCTTGGCCACAAATGACCACAAAAACCAGCTCAGAACCTGGCTTGGACACAAATGACCACAAAAAACAGCTCAAAACCTGGATTTATCCACAAATGACCACAAAAACCAGTTCAGAACCTGGGTTTGGCCACAAATGACCACAAAAAAACCAGCTCAGAACCTGGGTTTGGCCACAAATGACCACAAAAACCTGCTCAAAACCTGACTTGGACACAATTGACCACAAAAAACAGCTCAGAACCTAGGTTTGGTCACAAATGACCACAAATCCATTTGTTTTTCTGGCCCTGACCCCACTGCAGGGGCTCTAAGGGAATTCTGAAACTCTGGAGTCTCTGGAATGCAGATCAGAACTTGCAAACCACATTCTGAGGAACACAGAGAGAGCAGGGAGCTGCTGGTGACACCTTTCTGCCAATGGGTTTTCCCTGTCTTACCTCAATTTTACGTTTCTTTTAATTCTTCCTTTTAAATCTATGTTTCTTTAATTTTAATTCTTTCAGGAGTGAGGTTCAAATCATGATTCTTTCAAATCATGAGGTCCCCACCTTGTTTTCACATGAAACCTGTGCCCAGAATCCAGCCTTTAACCCCAGCCCAGTCCAGTTCAGAGCAAGCTGGACACAGGAGGTGTCACCAGCAGGTGTGACTTTGTCATGCAGGGCTGGACATTTGCACTGTCCAGAATTTCACTCCTGGCAGAGCTGGGGTGGGGCAGTGTCACAATATGACACAAAATGAACGACACTCACACGCTGAGATGTCTGAGGCAAAAGGAGAGGGAGTTTATTTCTAGACTTCAATATTTATAGAATTCTAAAAGTGACCATGGATTGGAGGATGAAATTGCCACCTCTCCAACCACGCTGGTCAAACTAACAGTCCATCAATTCTCTCTTCCTCCAGAAAGGAATGCAAAACAATCATTATTTACATGAAAAGTGGGTGAGAAACTCTATTACAAAAATGTAAAACATCAGAAGGCTTAGCAGAATTTTAGAAAAATAGGGGGACAGGGCAGTGTCTGTGAAAATCCGTATTTCCAGGCACCTTCCAGGCTGCTTGCAGAGGTGTGGAGTTTATCCATCCTTCTTTTATTTTGTGTTTTAATCTCAAGGATTATAATTTTGTGTTATAACTGTGATGGCCCATGAACAGCAGATCTCCCCCGGAGGGAGGATGGGTCCTGGAAGGAATAAAGCACACTGCCCCACCCAGCCCTCTCCAGCTGGGATCTCCTTGCCCAGCTCTTTTCCAGTGAGGAGGTTTGAGCAGGGATCCCACTGAAATTCCCTTTTTTCCTTTGGTTTCCCAGTCAAAGGCAGGTGCATTGCCACCAAGGACCACAGAGGAGCAGCGTGGGATGAGCTGAGCTTCTCCAAAGGAGACCCCATAGAAACCATTGGTTTCCTCATCCCTGGACTGCCCTGGTTTGTGGGCAAATCCCTCAGCACCGGGAGCGTTGGCTTCGTTCCCACCCGACACGTAAATCCAGAGGCCTGTGAACCTCTGTGAGTTTATTTCAATTAAATTCTGGACAAAAGGGAGGGGAGGCTCCAAATCAAGGCTGTGTAAGAGCCTAGGGCAGGCGATTTCCTTCACAGAGGGTGGGTTTGAGGTGAGAGCAGAAGTTTTGGTCAGGCTCTGCTGCAGCCCAGACAAAGAAATTTTATTTCACCTGCCTCGGGTGATCCTTGGAGAGGAACAGATCCAGCCCTGGGCTAATCTGGCTTCCTGCAAGCTGGCTTCCCACTTTGTCCTAGAAATGTCTGCAGTTTGTAGCTCTGAGGGGCTGGAGGCCTGACAAGGGTGGGTGACATTCCCTGCCGAGGAAACCAAATCCTGCTTCCCTTCCTAATGCCCCTGGGTGTGGAGGCAGAACGGCCACTGGCACAGAGCAGAATTCCACACCCTCCCAGGGACAGAGCAGGAGCTGTCCAGGGATGGTAAATCCCACCCTGGCTCAGGCAGTTGTCTCTGTTGGTGGCTTCTGTTCGATCCCAAAAGGCTTCTCCAAGAGTGGGTGTGGGAGGACAAGGTTTTAACCAAGGTCTGGTTAAAAGGTTGAAAGGTTAAAAGGTCAGATCTGCTGGGCTTTCCTCTCTCAGAGTCACTGAAGGTGAGTTGTAGCCCTTTACTCTGGCACTCCAGAAGGGGCAGAGCAGATCAGGTGGTATCCTGTGGCTTCTGGATACCAAAAGGACCAATAGGAACTTTTCTCTGGTACCTTTCTGTTCCTTCATGGAGAACCTGGATGGGGAAGGTGTCCAAAATCCTGAGCTCATCTACAACAGGACTTCTGTGGTGGGAGGAAGAGAAAGGATGGGAAAACATCCCCATGCCATGCCACTGATTCCATCCCATCCCACTGGTTCCATCCCATCCCACTGATCCCATCCCATCCCACTGATCCCACCCCGCCCCACAGGCCAGCTGCAGTGCCAGGGGCAGGGGACACGCTGACTCTTCTCTCCTGCCCCACCCCAGGGGAAAAGGCTTCGTGTTTCTGAGTGAGGAGGAGAAGTCCCCAGTCCTGCAGCTCCCCTGCAATGGTGACGAGCAGCACTTTGCCACCCTCCTGGGGGACCTGGCTCACACTGACATCACCTCTGTCTACAGGTTGGGTGAGTGTCCCCTCTCCTCACATCCCAGTCCCTGGATCCCCACGGAGAGCTGGGCAGTGCCTGGAGAGCCCCAAGGTCATGGGAGTGCTGAGGAGGAAACTCCTGGGGTGGAGGCAGCTCCAAACCCGTGCTTAGCCTGGTGATGGAGGCTGGAGGTGTCCTTGGGAGGTGACCCTGCCATGCTGGAGTTTGTAGGGACCTTCTCTGCTCCAGGGCAGCTCCTGAGCTGGGATTCACCCTGGCAGGGTCAGGGTTTCTGGGGGCTCTCAGTTTCTCTGTTCTGCCTGGGTGGCTTTGGGATTTCAGCTGATTTCTGCACACTGACACCGACCAAGGATGTGGGGTTTTGTTTTGTTTGTCTCTTTGTACAGCTGGTTTTGAACCCACTGCTGTGTTCCCACAAGAGCCACCAGGTGAGTATGAGGAGGGGACAGAGGGGGTGGCTTTGGTGATGACTTCTGAGGGTGAATTTGGACGTGAGGAAACATCAGAGAATGGTTTGGGTTGGGAGGAACCTTAAAGGTCATCCAGCCATGGGCAGGGACACCTTCCACTAGGCCAGTTTCTCCAAGCCCTGTCCAACCTGGCCTTGGACATTTCCAGGGTGTCTTTCTTCCTGATCCCACTCTGGTTTCCCTGTCCCTTTCAGAGGCTGCTCTCTATGGCAGTAAAGAAATCCAGGTGCTCCAGTCTTGGGAGGAAATCAATGACTGGGCCACCAGCAGCACCTCAGAGCTGTCCAGCCCAGGCAGTGAAACAGCCCCTACCACACTGGAGGATGTTCTCCTGGAGAAGCTGGACGACTTGGATTATCCCAAATTCTTCATCGACCTCAACGCTGGACACATGGAGGATGCTGATGTCTTTGACCCCATACTGACCTTCCTCAACCAAGACAGTTTCGTGCCCAGTTTTCAAAGCTTTTACGATCTCAGCTTTTCCTTTCTCCACTCCACTTTTTATGGTTTCTCTGACGAGGATGAACTGGTTCTGTACCTCGAGACTTCCCGGAACTGGGCCAAGAGGACTCGTTTGGTTTGGGCTCATGTCAGGCTCTGCTTCCTCTTGGGCAAACTCTGCATCAAAAAAGTCAAGTTCTCCCAGGCTCGGGTGTACCTTGAGGAAGCCATGAATGTCCTGGACAGGGGCTTTGGGGACCTGCCCCTGCTGGCAGCGCTGCACGTGAGCCTCGCCTCCGTCTACCTGAAGCAGAACATGAAGCACAAGTTCTCCTCCCTGCTGGGGAAGACCTTGACCTTGCTCGTGTGCCTGCCTGGCCGCTCCTTCAGCTCCGAGAACGAGCTGGAGCTCCTCACCTACGTCCTGAGGGAATCCATCGCTGCGGGCAACGCTCCGCTGGAGGCACGGATCTGCTTCCTCATTGTCAAGCTCTTCCTGCAGCTGGGCAGAACTGAGGAGGTGCTGCCCTTCCTGGAGCATCTCCAGTGCCTCAGCACCCCCTGGCTCAGCCCAGGCACCCATGCTGGGCCGCTGGATGCTGCTGCCACACTGGGCTACCTCTATGACAAGAAGTGCCTGCCCAACATCGCGCTGGCCTCTGTCAGGTCCTTCATCCCCAGCAGCGCCAAGGGGACACCCACCCCCATCTGGAGAGCCGGCTTCATCCTCCAAAACGCCTCCAAGCTCCTGGGGAGGCAGCTGGACAGGAGCAGCATCCCGGCACTGGCTTGTCTGTACCTCCAGCAAGCGCTGCAGTTCTGCTGCGAGAGCAGGGCCGTGCCCATGCAGAGGACGCTCTGCGCCGTCCTGTCCAGGCTGTACCTGCAGCACGGGGCACAGCTGCATGGAGCTGCTGGTTATGCAGCCAGAGCTGCAGCCCTGGGCAGGCTGCTGGGCGAGGAGGAGGCTTTTGAGTCCTCGCTGTGGCTGGGCTGGGTGTACCTGGTGCAGCAGCAGCCGGGAGCAGCCGGGGCCATCCTGCGGCAGCTGCGGCGCTCCCTGCGCGGCACGGCCAGCGAGATGCAGGCCGGGGCCGTGCACAACCTGCTGGCCATGGCCCTCAGGGGCCAAGGGCACGTTCAGGAGGCTGTGGAGCACTTCCTGAGGGCCCTGCACAAGGCCAAGGAGACGGGCAGCAGGAGGAACCAGGCCGTGGCGCTGGCTAACCTGGGCCAGCTGAGCCTCTCATGCGGGGCCGCCCAGCTGGCCGAGCTCTACCTGCTGTGGTCAGTGCGGCTCTATGCCCAGCTGCAGGGACACCCAGAGCTGGACATGGAGCTGGCACAGGTGCTGCTGTGGCTGGGGCAGGCCATGGTGGACAGGCAGAGGATGGAAGATGCCAAACTCAGCTACGAGCTGGCGCTGGGGTTCGCCCTGAAGTGGCAGAACCTGAGGAGTGAGTATAGAGGGGAGCAGGGCAGCCTTCCACCCTGCCAGGTCCCCAGCACTGTCCCCTGACCTGTCCTTCTCCCTCTCCCTGTGCCACACAGGTCAGCTGCACGCCACGGAGTGCCTGTGCCGTTTCTACAGCAGAGTGTGCCCCGACCTGCAGGCCTGCATCACCTACCACGAGCACTGGGTGTCCCTGGCACGGCAGCTGCAGGACAGGGAGCTGGAGGGCAATGCCAGGCAGGCCCTCAGCCAGCTCTACCAGGCTCTGGGCACACCTGAGTGAGTGGCTGGGGCTGTGGGATGCTGCCAGAGTGCTGTGGCTTTTCTGGGGTGTCCCCTGAGCAGGGTGGGAAGGGGTGTGGTGGCTCCATCTCCCCCACAGTTCTGGTTCTGAAATTTCTGAGCTGTCACTGTGCTCTGAGGGGGAGCAGCTCAGTGTCAACCAGAGCTGGGCAAATGTTGTCCCAGGCAGAGCTGGAATCTGGCCAAACACAGTTTTCCAGGGCACATCCAGTGACAGGGAATTCATTGCTTCCTTTGGAAGCTCATCCCAATGATTAATCACCACTGCCCAGGAAGAACAGGCTCCTTATCTGCTCTTTGGGTAAGTCTGGTTTCAGCCCCCGGCTGCCAAGGCTGCCCTTCCTCTATCTGCCGTGATATTGTCCCCAGGAGGGACTTCAGTGCCACAGGAGGTGCTTAAAACCCGGTGTCAGCTCAGCTTTAATCTCTTGCCGAGGAGAGGAGAGGAGAGGAGAGGAGAGGAGAGGAGAGGAGAGGAGAGGAGGGGAGGGGAGAGGAGAGGAGAGGAGAGGAGAGGAGAGGAGAGGAGAGGAGAGGAGAGGAGAGGAGAGGAGAGGAGAGGAGAGGAGAGGGAGAGGAGAGGAGAGGAGAGGAGAGGAGAGGAGAGGAGAGGAGAGGAGAGGAGAGGAGAGGAGAGGAGAGGAGAGGAGAGGAGAGGAGAGGAGAGGAGAGGAGAGGAGAGGAGAGGAGAGGAGAGGAGAGGAGAGGAGAGGAGAGGAGAGGAGAGGAGAGGAGAGGAGAGGAGAGGGAGAGGAGAGGAGAGGAGAGGAGAGGAGAGGAGAGGAGAGGAGAGGAGAGGAGAGGAGAGGAGAGGAGAGGAGAGGAGAGGAGAGGAGAGGAGAGGAGAGGGGGAGGGGAGGGGAGGGGAGGGGAGGGGAGGGGAGGGGAGGGGAGGGGAGAGGAGGGGAGGGGAGGGGAGGGGAGGGGAGGGGAGGGAAGGGGAGGGGAGAGGAGGAGGTTGGGACAAGCCACAGACCTTGCAGGCAATCAGGTCAAAGAGTGCAGAGGCAGTTCCCATGTCCCAGCAGGACAAACGGGCAGGGCTGTCCCCAGCTGGGATGTTCGGGCAAGGCTGTCCCCAGCCTGTTCACCTCCCCAGGCAGGTCACGGTGAGAGCAGTGGAAGGTATTTCAGGCCTGTCATGTGAACGGTGCTATTTAGGATCACAAAGCCTTACCCCATTCCCCAGGCTCTCAGGACAGCAGGGGCCTGGCTGCCAGTGGGAGAGACACCAAGCAAACAAAGTGCCCTGGACACTGCTGGTTCTGCCTTCCCCACAGCTTACTCTGTGTCCAACCCTCTGGCTCATCCCCTGTGTCCTCCAGTGACCAGGGGCTGGAAAAGGGGCTTGGATGCATAGCCAGAGATCTCTCTGTGACTGCACAAGGGACAAACACCAGGCAAAGGTGGGGGTTTGGGTGCCAGGTGTTGTCTGGGAGGTGTAAGCACAAACAATCCCTGCCTGTGCTCCCATGTGGAGCAGGGACTGACTTTGGGACTGGGTTTAGGGAGGCAAATTGGGTTCTTAGGTCACCTGGGTGAACCCCTCTTTATCACACAGGGGTGAGGAGCAGCCTGAGTGGGACCACCGGTGTCCTGGATTGTCCTAAGGTGGCCAAATGACCATTAATTAAACCTGAGCATTAAAGCATGGAGGCTTCCATGATCCTACACTGCTCAGAGCTGAGAATGTCCTTTTGTCCCCAACCTTTGGTAACCACAGGAGGAGAGGGCGGGGGGTCAGTGCCATGGGGAGGTGGCGTGGGGACAGCTGAGAGTGTCCTGTCACTCCTCTGAAGTGTTTTTTTCTGCCTGCTGCCATCACAGGGCTTTGAGACAATCCCTGGACTGCACCAAGCAGAGCCTGAGGATCTTCATCGACCTCGAGGAGGGCACAAGGGCAGCAGAGGCCTGGCTGCAGGCAGGAAAACTCTATTACCTCCTACAGGAGGATGAGCTGGTGGAAATGTACTTCCAGGTATGGAGGAGGCGGCTGGAGCTGCCCCACACATTCCCATCATGTCCCTTTGGGGCTGGAAAACCTGGAAGGGAAAGTTCGGAGCACTGCAAACCTCCTGCTGGAAGGAGGAGCTCTTGCCTTACCCTCAGGCACTGAATTTCCTCTCTTGCTTTCCATCCACTGAGTTTAGAGGATTTTGGGGTGAAAACGAGTGAATTCATTGAGTCAGAAAGGGATGCAGGAGTGCCAAAGGAAGCTGGAGGTGCCAAGTGACCAGTTCCCATTGAAATATCCATAAATAAGTGCCAGGGAAGTCCTTGGAGTCGAAGACTTCTGGCATCTCTCCATCTCCAGCATTATTGTATCAGCTGAGCTGCAAAGTGGAAGAGCAGCTCCTAAAATGTGGGGGTTATTTAATCACACTGATGTCTCTGCCTTGCCAAATATCACTGCAGCCCCTTTTCCCTTGCAGGCAGCCATCCAGACTGCTCTGAAAGGAGACAACCTCTCCTTGGCCATGGAGCTTTATGAGAAGGCAGGTGACACCTTCTTCAATGGCAGCCGGAGCAGGGCCCGAGCAGTGGAGTTTTACAGGGTATGGAGCCCTGGGGGCATTTCTGTCCCTGTGTTCCCGCTGGGTGGTGGCTGGGGGACCCCAGGGCAGACCAAAAGGAGGGAGGGATGGGATGATCCTGAGGGTGCCAGGGTGGGAGGCCTGGAGCACAGGTGTCTTGGTTTGGAGAGACAGTTGTCTGCCAGGGAAAGCAAAGCTTTGCTTGGAATGGAGCATGTAAATCCCCTTCCCTCCAAATTATTGTAATTTTGCAATTAGGGGTTTTCAGGCAAAGGTGTGGGAATAGGAGTAACAGTTCTTTAATAGGAATATTGAAAAAAAACCCAAACAAAATACAAATGTAGTAGTACAAAGACAAGCAAGCAAGCAAACAAAACTCCTGGAAGAAACCCTGACAGGGTCAGGGATACGACCTGACCCCCTGTTGGTCCAAGGGTGCTGGAAGCAGCCCAAATAAATCCACCTGGAGTAACAGATGTGGTTCTGTGGAGCAGAGGTGATCTGGTAGTAAAAAAAGTCCAGTGGTGGTGAGATGGGTCCGGTCTTCTTCCTGGAGCCCAGGGAAAGGCCAGATTCCTGGAATCCCTGCTGTTCCTGAGTCCCAGTTTTTATCCAGGTAGGAACAGTTGGCTCCGCCCACACTGGGTGGAGCATCTCCCAATTGGATGATGTCATGTGTGATGTCATTGGTGAGCCTTCATGGCCCGTTATCAGCAGATATCCCCGATGATGTCATGTGTGATGTCATTGGTGAGCCTTCATGGCCCATTATCAGCAGATACCCCGATGATGTCATGTGTGATGTCATTGGTGAGCCTTCATGGCCCATTATCAGCAGATATCCCTGATGATGTCATGTGTGATGTCATTGGTGAGCCTTCATGGCCCATTATCAGCAGATATCCCCGATGATGTCATGTGTGATGTCATTGGTGAGCCTTCATGGCCCATTATCAGAAGATATCCCCGATGATGTCATGTGTGATGTCATTGGTGAGCCTTCATGGCCCATTATCAGCAGATATCCCCGATGATGTCATGTGTGATGTCATTGGTGAGCCTTCATGGCCCATTATCAGCAGATCTCCCCTGGAGGATGGACGGGTGGTGACAGAGATAACAAACACTGCCCCAGCTGGCTTTAATGGCTGGGCCATTATCAGAAGGGATCCGCCCCCCTCCCCTGGAGTTACAAGAGATAAGGAAAAAAAAATCTCAACTGCTTTCAACAGATGAAACAGAATACACATTTTTTGGTTACCTAACCCACGACAACAGGTTTGCAAAAAAACCCCAGAGATCTTTTGGGATTGGGAATCCTCCATTACAATCCCAGTGGTGTTAAGTGTGAGCTGGTCACTCCTGGGTGCACCCAGTCAGAATTCCAGGCACCCAAGGAAGGGCAGAGATGTGAGGCTCAGGATTTGAGAACCTCGCTCTGGTATTTAAAACTCATTCTCAAGGGAAAGACAAGACTAAAACCTAAAGCTGCAGTGCCCATCCCTGCCTCGGTCCTTCTCCTGCTGCTCTGCCACCCCTCTCAGGCAGTGCTGATCCCTCCAGGAGCATCCTGACCTCTCTATTCTCTCTCTTTAGGGAGGTGCTGTGCCCTTGGCCAGGAAACTCAGGGCCACGCAGACAGAGCTGCGGCTGTTCAATAAACTGGCAGAGCTGCAGATCAGCCTGCAGGGCTATGAGAAGGCTCTGGAGTTTGCCACACTGGCAGCCAGGCTCAGCCTCAGGGTCGGTGAGTGATTTACACCCAAAAGTTCCTGGGAGTCACTGGTCAGTGGGTGATTTTCACTCAAAATTTCCTGGGAGTCACTGGTCAGGGGGTGATTTTCACCCCCAGGGCATTGGGAGCCACTGGATATTGTGGATGATTTATTCCGTGTGAAAAGGGGATCTCCTGCTTTCCTAACACTGCTCGACCTGTTCTTACCCAAAGTCATGACATCTTTTTAAGGCCACTTCCCTTTTTTCCCAGCAGAGGGGTTTTGTCACGCCAGAGCACAGGAAGTCTGGTGAAAGCACAGGATTGAGCAGTTCCTCTCTGCCCTGGTTCTGCTCAAAACCTCACCCCTTCCCATTACAGAAATAGTTTGGACGGGCAAAATGCCAGTTTGAATGTCTGGGATGGGACCAGTCTTGTAACAGCCCCTTCCAGCACCCTAAAAAATCCCCTGGCTGAATGATACTGTGTCCAGCTGTGGCATCAACAACCCTGCCCATGGCTCTGTTTTCTCTTGGAGGTATCCAGCAGGAGCTGGTTGATCCCATCTCTCTCTTTTCTAGGAGATCAGCTGCAGGAACTGGTTGATTCCACACACCCTTTTCCACATCCATGGCAGGAGCTGGTTGATTCCATCCACCTCTTTTCCAGGGGATCCATTTTAAGATCTGGTTGATTCCATCCCTCTTTTCCAGGGGATCAGCTGCAGGATCTGGTTGATCCCATCCCTCTCTTTTCCAGGGGATCCATGGCAGGATCTGGTTGATCCCATCCCTCTCTTTTCCAGGGGATCAGCTGCAGGATCTGTTTGATCCCATCCCTCTCTTTTCCAGGGGATCAGCTGCAGGATCTGTTTGATCCCATCCCTCTCTTTTCCAGGGGATCCATGGCAGGATCTGGTTGATCCCACCCCTCTCTTTTCCAGGGGATCAGCTGCAGGATCTGTTTGATCCCATCCCTCTCTTTTCCAGGGGATCAGCTGCAGGAGCTGGTTGATCCCATCTCTTTTCCAGGGGATCAGCTGCAGGAGCTGGTTGCCTTCCACCGCCTGGCCACAGCCTATGACCTGCTGCACATGTACGAGATGGCCGAGGATTGCTACCTGAAGACCCTGGCCATGCGTCCCCCCGTGCTGCAGAGCTCAGCAGAGGCCCTCTACTACTGCAAGCTCTACTGGCACCTGGGCAACCTGACTCTGCTCAAGCTGCAGGTGAGACAGGAGCCAGGCCCTGCTCCCTCCCTGTGCTGCTGTGGCTCGCATGGAGAGCTCAGGGTGGAGGCCACCTCTAGTTTGGAAGGGGGGAAGGTAATTTGGAGAGAAGTGCTGGCACTCAGAACCATCCCAGTGAAATTGGGTGTCCCTGGCTCCTGCCTGGACCCCCCAGGCTGTGCCCCAGTCCCCTCCTGCCCCCTGACCTCCAGTGCAGCCCCTTCCTAATGCCTGCCCCGTGCTCTCTGCTCAGGATGAACAGGACGCAGCCACCTACTTCCTGCTGGCCCTGGCTGCAGCCACCGAGCTGGGAGACCAGGAGCTGCAGGCCCTGCTCCGTGCCAAGCTGGCTGCCATCCCCGGAGCCCCAGGGGGACCTGAGAGCACACCAGGCTGTGCCACGGGCCGGGCCTGGTGGCTGAGCGAGGGTGGCCACGTGGTGTGACCCATCTGGACTCTGGGGACACCAGTGGGAGACACCCAGCAGCACCATGCAAGGTCTGTGTGCTCTCCAGAACCAGGAGAGATCCTGTACCATGCCCTGAGGAGCTGGGAGAGTTTGGGCTCCTCTTCCCAGGAGAAATCCTGCACCATGTCCTGAGGAGCTGGGTGCTGAGATTTGCCCTGAAGTGGCCACAAGTGGCTGAGTGAGGGTGGCCACATGGTGTGACCCATCTGGACCCTGGGGACACCAGCGGGAGCCACCCAGCAGCAAGGTTCGTATGCTCTCCAGAACCAGGAGAAGTCCTGCACCAGTTCCTGAGGAGCTGGGAGGGTTTGGGCTCCTCATCCCTGGAGAAATCCTGCACCACATCCTGAGGAGCTGGGTGCTGGGGTTTGCACTGAAGTGGCCTTGGCGGCTGAGCAAGGGTGGCCACGTGGTGTGACCCACCCAGCAGCAAGGTCTGTGTGCTCTCCAGAACCAGGAGAGGTCCTGCACCATGCCCTGAGGAGCTGGGAGGGTTTGGGCTCCTCATCCCAGGAGAAATCCTGCACCACATCCTAAGGAGCTGGGTGCTGGGGTTTGCCCTGAAGTGGCCACAAGTGTCTGAGTGAAGGTGGCCACGTGGTGTGACCTGTCTGGACTCTGGGGACACCAGCTGGAAACACCCAGCAGCACTGTGCAAGGTCTGTGTGCTCTCCAGAACCAGGAGAGATCCTGCACTATGTCCTGAGGAGCTGGGAGGGTTTGGGCTCCTCATCCCAGGAGAGGTCCTGCACCACATTCTGAGGAGCTGGAAGGGTTTGGGCTCCTTGTCCCAGGAGAGGTCTGGCACCGTGTCCTAAGGTGCTGGAAGAGTTTGGGCTCCTCATCCCAGGAGAGGTCCTGCACCACATCCTGAGGAGCTGGATGGGTTTGGGCTCCTCATCCCAAGCTCTTGTGACCCTGCCCTCATTTTTTGGGAGCAGGGCTGTGCCCCAGGGCAGAGGTGGCACAGCCAGGGCAGGATGAGGCCCCAGCAGTGGGGCTGGAGCTGGGGGTGCAGCAGGGCTGATCTCCTGGGGGGGTTCAGAGATGCCCTGCCCAGGATGGAGCAGCTCAGCCCCACCCAAAGGTGTTTGAAAGAGCCACTCCTTTATTTATGCCTGGTTTTTATCCTGGTCTGCCCACGACCATGACATCTCTGCAAAGCCCCTCTCTGTAAGGAGCACCACCAAAGCTTTTGGCAGTGAGAGACGCAGAATTAGGGGGCTGAGGAGGAATAAAGGGGCTGCTCCAGCCTCATCTGGGGCAGAAAAAAACTGCTCAGGGTGAGGCAGAGCTCACCCTCAGCCCGGCCCTGCCATCCAACCTCCGGGTCTGGAGCAGGAGCGCAGGAACAGAGCACTGTGCTCTGTGGGTGTCCAAACAGATTGGGGACATTTGGGGACACGGTTTAGGGCTGGGGGAATGGTCGGGCTCGATGATCTTGGAAGGATTTTCCATCCTGAGCGTTTCTCCGGGGCACACGGCAGGAATGCGCAGCTCAGCCCGTCTCGCCAGCAGAGAGCAATAAATGCCCATTTTTGCGGCGAGAGCGGCTCCCCTGCAAACCCCGAGCTGGGTTCTCTCTCCGGGCCGGAGCACAGAGAAGAAGGAGAGGTTTTCCCAGCTGATCTCTTTGCTTTGACAACCAGCGGCCATCTGGGGCTGCACAGCCAGACCCTGCTCCGGGTTCCTGCACCTCCCTGCCCGTGATGCTTAAATGCAGAATATTTATTTCCTCCCTGCTCTCCGCAAAACGCCGGGTTCAGCTTCCTCCTGCAATCCCTGCGAGGCGTTTGTCACCGGGGCGATGGTTATTTACTGCTTGTTTACCGAGCGTTCCTGCCGGGCAGCCTCGGAACCCAGCCCGGAGGAGGGAAATCTTCATCCCGGCTGGAATCCAGCCAGCTCAGGGCTCCCCAAAACCTTCCTGCCCCACCCCATCTCAGCGCAGGTGGTTGGTGCTCACCACGCCAGGGCAGGATATTTTCTGTAGTTTTTTCAGTCAGTTCGCCTTTTTCTTTTGGTCTGGATGGCCTTTAAGGATCATTTTGTGAAAAACGAGGTTCACTTTCTTGGAAAAATTTAGAAGTTTAATAAAAGAATAAAAAGAAAATAGACAATTAGGAGAGACAAAAGCAAAATTCAGTTTCTTGGCTGAGGGTGCCTGACACAGAGCCAACTAGTGCCCTGTTAACAAAGAGTTTGTCCCTTAAAAACATCAGCCTGTTGCATATTTAAAAATTCACATGCATGATTCAAACATTCCTTTTGAGTGTGAATTTTCTTTGTTCAGTTTCAGCTCCTCCCCGATCATTTTATCTGGTGGATCCATCTGCGTGTGGCTCCATTCTGTCTGATAGCACAGGTCCCATCAATTCTTGGGGTTCTGGTCATTTTTATTTGGACAAGAAGATACTTGATAACAGAAGTTTAATCGCTTTCTTGGTCAGCAATCTTCATGCAGGAAAACAAAAGACCCCAGTCTTCTAACACTAAGTTACAATCATAAAAATTATACATTCATCACATTTCTAACTTCTATTAATAAAAGAAAATACAGTACAATCTTCCCACATTCTACATACAGTATTCATCTTAATATTTGTGAAAAGCCAACTATATATTATGCATTTATTACAATTTCACCCACTTAACATTCTCTGGATCTTTTCACACACGGGGAGAAGCGCGGTCTCACATCTCCATGCCAGGAGGGACAATTGGAAATCAGGCTGTGGAGAGGAGCTGGGATGGTTCTGGAAGCGCTGAGGGCTTTGTTTAAACACACAGGCTCAGAGTCTGAGCTACCCTAACTCAGCCGAGAGTTCCAGGAGTCCAGCAGAGATGTTCTGATTTCGAGGGGCTCTGGAGCTGCTTTGAAACCACGTGTGACCTCCTTAAATCACAGCAAAACAAATTCGTGGTGCCTGTGGGGGGAAAATTCTTCCTTCTTGAGAGCATCCTATAAAATATCATTTTCCCTCTCCCTCATCACGTGCTGTGATGCAGTGGGACGAGAGCTCAGGGTGGCCAGGGCTAATTAAAATTCATAATACAGTGAAATTTAAAGCTGTTTTTCGTGTGTACCAAATCGTGGGTCAGTGCTCAGGGAAGGATGAGGATATTCCACCCCTCCAGCCACCAGTTTTGTGGGCAGAGAAATTTGGGGATTTTGTGGCAGAGGAGGTGACCAGGTGGTGGCTCCTGTCACTCTCCACCCTGTCCAGGATAGGGATGTTGTCCCTCGCTGCTGGGACATTTTTTGGGATGCAGCAGGAGGGTGGGCAGGGCTGCAGAGCCTGCCCAAGGCTGTGCTGCTCCAGGAGAAGCCTCCAGGAAGGGCAGGAAGGTGGGAACATGGGAATTATCCTGCAGAAACATCGACCAGCAGCGTCCTCCTTGGTCAGAACTAGGGGAAAGGGAAGGGCTGGATCAAATCTCCCCTGACACCAGCTGTGCCCTGGCTTGTGACTCCTTCCCCAGCCGCATGTGACCGCCTGCTCCATGCCCAGGCCAGGAGTTTTCCTTCCTCCCCACAGCCAGGCAGGCTGGAAATGCTCCTGGTGGGAGCCACGTGCAGCAGCACGTGCTGCCCAGAGCTGCACCTCCCATCCCATCGCTTCCAGAGGCTGCTGGAGCTGCAGGAACGTCCAGTGTTGGGACAGGATTAATGTGGGCTTGATATTTCTGAGCCTGGGAGGATTTTTTAGCTCGCTAACAATTGCCAGCTCTTTCCTAAGGGAAATCTTCTCAACAGGTTTCTTTCTCAAAACAACCTCATGTAAATAACTACCTTTTCTCATAACAACCTTGCCCAGCTGGTGTTTTTCTGCTTCTGTAGTTTAACCAATGGAATTAGAGAGGTGCCGTTCCTATGCACCAATCATGTTCATTTTGTATCGTAACGTCTTATAAAATAGCAAGAAGAAAATATTTATTGTAAAAATAAATAAATAAAAATATTAAAAATATTTATTGTAAAATAAAGCCTTCTGATTTCCTTGCCTTCTGGGAGTTATTCTGGAGTCGATCATCTTTATTTCATGTCCAACAGTGACAGGATGACTGCCAGGTGTTCCTCGAATCTTTATTGCAGCATCACCCTCATAAAAAGATTTTACACAATTAAAGGATGGCAACAGGTCACGTCTGCCAGCAGCAGCCAAAGATTTCTTTGTTTCACGGCATTTTAAAAGTTTTCCAGCCAATGGCACATTGCTAAAGCTCACAGACAATTGTTGTAGCCAATCACTGAAAGCACATGTGCACCTGCTTCAAACAGTGCCTGCTTGGATGCTTTCTATTAACAATAAACAATATTACATTATTAAGTTTAAAACTTTCTCCTATCTTGCTAAGCACATTTTTCTGCAGCCATAAGATCCATCCTAGCCAAACTTAAGACTCAGATTATTGTTTTATGTCCTGGCTTGCTGTACTATTGTAAATTTTCCCACTTTCAAACTTTGCAGTTGCAGCTAATTCTCAATTCTTCTGCTCTTTCTGGAGCCTGCTTTCACAGATTTCCAAAAGCCTTCTTAGCTTTAGTATTTCCCCCACATCCCTGCTTTGGCTTTGGTGCTCCAATCCTTCCCCAGTTTGACCTTGCAGACCCCAGCACTCCCAGTCCTGACGCAGCACTGGCACCGTGACCCCAGTTCTGTGTTTGTTCAGTGCCTCAGGGGGCCATTTAAGGCCTGCAATAACCAGGGGCTGGATTTCTCTCACATATGTTCATTCTTGGACAGTGGAAATACCACGACAGGAATAAATTCTTGCATCATCTGAGCTCTGGTGTGAGCCTGTGGAACGGGGAGAAAGGAAATGCTGATAAATGGAAACACAGATATGAACAGAGCTGGATTTATTTGGGTTTTCGTGGAAATGACTTTTTTTCCTGCAGAAATACAGCACCCAACAATAACAGCTGCTATCAGCAGACATTTTTTCATCATTGCTTCGTGGCACAGTGGTGAGAGACCTGATGTGGAGGAGCAGAGAGGCTGAGGCAGAGATAAACCTGGAGCTCAGCTTATCTCAGAGGTGGCTGCTCCTCTCTGGGCAGCATCTCCTGGTGTTGCCTGGGTTGGTAATGAGGAGTTGGTAAACACCAGCTGTTCTGCTCTGCAGAGCTGGGGGGAGTGTGTAAACTGGGTAATTTAGATTAAAAATCATTTATTTGCACAGCAACCTGCTTGTTCAGTGATAATTGGGCTCATAAATATGTATGGAGGAGGAGGAGCTGAGGCTGAGCCAGGAGTCACCAACTGTGGCTGCAGGGGAGGAAATAATCTCTGCATCTCTGCACTGGGCTATGCTGGGATGAAAACACCTGGAACAGGCCAGGAATTCCTGCAGTGCTGCTGGCCCTGCCCTGAGAGCCCCCCTTGTCCCTGGGGGAAGGGAGAAGAGGCAGAGGAGCAGCAGGGAAGCAATCCTGGATGTGGAATAGTGAGGGCAGATGTAAAAATAATTCCCACAGGGATTTGAAACTCCTTGTGCTGAGGTGGCATCAGGCAGGGGGGCTCTCCTGGAGCTGTTGATACCTTAAATTTCAGTTTTCATATTTTCAGGCTCTGTGCTGCCCAGGGGTGCAGCTCTGAGCTCACAGTCAGTGTCACTCAGCTCTCTGCACACAGCAGGGACACAAAACAAATCCTTGTCCTGCTGCACACCAAGGACAACTTTCAGCCCAACAGCACAAACAAGGGTGGCTGGAGGGAGGAACAAGAAGGATGGGAGCTCACAGCCTGGAGCTGGGATTGGACAATTAAACCCCAATATGCAAATGGACCAAAACTTATCAAAGTGTGAGGCCTCATGACCGGTCAGCCATTTTGTGACCATTTTGGGTCCATTTTGGGTCCATTTTGTGACCATTTTTGGTCTATTTTTGTGACCCTTTTGGGTCCATTTTGTGACCATTTTGTGACCATTTTGGGTCCATTTTGTGCCCATTTTGGGTCCATTTTGTGACCATTTTGAGTCCATTTTGTGACCATTTTGGGTCCACCTTGGGTGTAGGCCTGGTCAGGCCCTGTCCTGCCTTAAAGGCCTTTCAATAAATCCCTGCTTTATTCTCTGGCTCTGTCCAGTCTCTGTTCCAGCTCAGCCCTCCCAAGGCGTCACTGTCACCTCTGCTGGCACTGCCCACTCTCCCCTGAGTGTCCCTCACCACCTGTGCTGGGCATTTCCAGGGAAAACATCTCGGTGGGCATGGAGAGGGCAGGGAGGGTGAACTGGTGAAGATGGGGCAGAAAACCCGACCCCTTCCAAGCACCAGCAGGTGAAACCCCAGGTGGCAGTGCCAGGGACAGGTGGGAGGGCAGCTGGCCCTGCTGGGTGCCAGGGGATGGGTGACAGCTCCCTGTCCCTGTCTTGGAAGGTGCCAGGGTGAATGGGGGGTCCCAGTGAAGCTGCTTGGAGCTCCCCTGGGCTGTGCACACAGCGACAGCTCCTGGCAGAGAGGAACAGGCTGGGAAGAGGCAGGAAAAGGCAGGAAAAGTGGCAGGAAATAGGGAGGAAGCTGTTGGGAAACAGGCAGGAAAACTGGCAGGATGACAGGAAAACTGTGAGGAAATAGGCAGGAAACTGGCACGAAACTGGGAGGAAAACTGGCAGGAAACTGGGAGGAAACTGGCAGGAAACTGGGAGGAAACTGGCAGGAAAACTGGGAGGAAGGAGGCAGGAAAATGGGAGGAAAGAGGCAGAAAAACTGGGAAGAAAACAGGCAGGAAACCAGGAGGAAACTGGCAGGAAAACTGGGAGGAAACAGGCAGGAAAACTGGCAGGAAAACTGGGAGGAAACTGGGAGGAACCAGGCAGGAAAGAGGCAGGAAAATTGGGATAAAAGTCTCCTCTCTCCACAGCACTGGGGACGAGTGTAGGAAGCAGCACAAGTGCCAGCAATTCCTGTCACACTGCGGGAGAGGGGAGGGAAATGAAAAAGATTCCACATTTGGCCGTGGAGACTCTTGGAATGCAGTCGAGGGATCAGGATGAGCACACAGCAATGAGCTCCTGAGCAGCAGATGGGGTTTGAGGAAGGAAGGAGAAATCCTTACATAACCAAACTCCCCCTGTGCTCTGCTTACGGGGTGGTTGTTTTCTTTTGGGTTGTTTTGGTTTTTGTAGGGTTGTTTGTTTGGTTTTGGGGGGTTTGTTTGTTTGTTGGGTTTTTTGTTTGGGTTTTTTGTTTGTTTTGTTTTTCGTTTTGAATTTTTTTGTGTGGGGTTTTTTTGTTTGTTTTTTGTTGTTGTTGTTTGGGGGTGGTTTTTTGGGTATTTTTTGGTTTTGTTTTTGTTTTTTCTTTCTTTTGCACCTGCTCTGACTGTGGCACTGTGGCCACACAAGAGCATAACCCCACATTGGTTATAAATATTATATCTGCAGGATTTATGGGTTTAATCCTCACTGGGACACCCTCAGCTCCTTGCAGCTGATTGTTTAATGGCAGCACAATTTTTTCCTTACCCCGGCTGAGAATTAAGCCAGGTTTGATCCCAAAGTATTCCTACAATATTAACCAGGTTAAAAACTCCCTTTTTCCAGTGCTTTGGGAAGGATTTCATTAATTCCTGTATGACTCAGGAGTCTCTCCCAGATTTCCCTGAGCCGTCAGAGGTTTTGCCATTTTTATGTGATGATGTGGATGAAGGATGAGCTGCGTGCTCTGGTGGTGGCTGTGCTGGGGCAGGGATACATCCAAGGGAACCAAACCTGGCACCTGTTATAAATACACATTATAAAGTTGGATTTTTGCAAATATTAAAATGAATACTGTATGTAGAATGTGGGAAGATTGCACTGTATTTTCTTTTATTAATAGAGTTTAGAAATGTGATAATGTCTATTTTTTATGATTGTAACATAGTGTTAAAAGTAAAAGACTGGGTTTTTTTTTTAACATTTAAACTGGCCAAACCAGAAGGTAGGGGGTGTCATCCTGCATTCCTGCATGAAGATTGCTGACCAAAAATCTACAAAAAAAAGAATTTATTGAACTTCTGTTATCAAGTATCTTATCCAAATGAAGATGACCAAAACCCTTGGAGAAGAATTTATGGGATCAGACAGAACGGAGTCACCCACAGATGGATCTACCAGATAAAATGGTTATCAGATAAATCTATCAGATAAAAATGGCAAAACCTCTGATGGCTCAGGGAAATCTGGGAGAGACTCCTGAGTCATACAGGAATTAATGAAATCCTTCCCAAAGCACTGGAGGAAGGGAGTTTTTAACCTGGTTAATATTTTAGGAATACTTCAGGATCAAGCCTGGCTTAAATCTCAGCTGGGGTAAGAAAAAAATCGTGCTGCCATAAAATGGTTGGGGGGTAAGTTGAAACTGAGGAAAGAAATTCACACTCAAAAGGAATGTTTGGATCATGCATGGGAATTTATAAATATGCAACAGGCTGATACTTTTAAAGAACAAACTTTTTGTTAGCAGGTGTGCTGGCTGCTCCACATCCAGGCACACATCAGCTGAACCTGTTAATGCAGCTTTAGTTGGACAGTAATTACATTTTTATTTAAAAAAAAAAAAAAGGATTTTTAAAAAAAATTATTGAGATATTCAGTGGCTGCCCAGGAGACAGGGCTTGATTTCCTGCTCGTTAGATAATAATTATTATTATTATGAATCATTGGATTAAGTTTCACAAATAAAAACTGATGAAACCCAAAGGGACGAACACAAGATACCTGTAACTTAATTTATGTGGAAGAGTTTTATTAGCTCCAAGCCTGGAACATTCCAGGAGAGTTTTGGCCACATCCTCCCCCCTAAAAAAGGGTTTAAAAAAGTCTGTGTCTCACTGCCTTGAGTCACATCTCATTAGTTAATTAGAGGGCAGAGGAGCAGCCCCACAGAAGGTGTGAAAATGTTCAGCCAGAGGTGCTGCCCTGGGTGAGAGCCACACTTGGGACACCTTGTGTGAAAAACGAGGTTCACTTTCTTAGAAGAATTTATAAGTTTAATAAAAATAAGAAAATAAACAGTTAGCAGAGACAAAAGCAAAATAGAGTTTCTCAGCCCAGGATGCTTGGCACCAAGCCAGCACACCTGTTAACAAAAAGTTTGTTCCTTAAAAGTATCAGCCTGTTGCATATTTAATATTTAAATATTTAATATTTAAATTAAATTAAATATTTTAAAAATTCCCATGCATGATTCAAACATTCCTTTTGAGTGTGAATTTCTTTGCTCAGTTTCAACTCCCCCCCCAATCATTTTATCTGGTGGATCCATCAGGTGGCTCAATTCCATCTGATCCCATAAATTCTTCTCCCAGGGTTTTGGTCATCTTCATTTGGAGAAGAAACTTGATAACAGAAGTTCAATAAATTCCTTTTTTTTTAGCTTTTTTGGTCAGCAATCTTCATGCAGGAATGAAGGATGATTCCCTCTACCTTCTGGTTTGGCCAGTTTAAATGTTACAAAAAAACTCCCCCAGTCTTACTTTTAACACTATGTTACAATCATAAAATATACATTCATTACATTTCTAAACTCAATTAATAAAAGAAAATACAGTACAGTCTTCCCACATTATACATACAGAATTCATTTTAATATTCGTGAAAAGCCAACTTTAAAATGTGCATTTTAACCCCTGTCACTGGGGATGGGCAGGGACCAGAGGTGGCTGCTGGTGACATTCCAGGACAGCTCCAGTGGGAAAAGCCACCTCAGTGCAATGGGAAAATGAGGTGATATTAATTAAAATGAAATTTTAAAAAAAATAGAAGAAGAAAAAAAAAAGAGAGCATCTCTGGGGAAGGAGAGCAAAGAGAAAATTTACATTTTTTGCTGCCAGCAGAGCCCCCTGTGCCACACCCCGCTGCCCAGGGCAGCATTCGCGGGTGATTCCCAGCAGGACGTGGCTTTTCCAGCCCTGGCTGAGGTGCCTGTGATCCCTTGGGGATGGGTGCTGCTGCTCTGCTCCCATTTTACCCTTTATTTTAGGGCTTGATCTCTTCCTTTGATTTATTTGCCAAACCCCAGCATTTCCCTATCTCTGCAGGAAACCAGAGAGGGAAGCCCGCACTCTTGGCCCCACCAGCACGGGAGGAGGACATGAGGAAATCTGAATTTTCCTCTGCCCAAAACGAGTGGAAAAGTGGAAGATTTTGCAGTGAAATTTCCGGCAGTGCTCTCCTCCCACCACGGGCAGTAAAGAACGGCAGGAGCGACTCCTCTGTGGCAAAACGCGCTCGGGGCTTCCCAGAATTTGCTTTCCCATTTTTAAAAATTACTTTTTTCAAACCCTTCTTTACTGCTTGTTTACTGCCCAGCTCTACATTTTCTGGAGTATATCATACCTGACTCATTTTATGGCCTTGCCTTGCCTTTTATCTTGCCGGGCTATTAATTTAACCCAGCAAATCCCCGTGTTTGTCAGCTCTGATTCCTGGGGTACCGCAGGACTTGGTTGGAAAATTGATTTGTGCTTCCCGATGCTTCAATGAAGCCATTTGGAATAAACACAGCTCTTCATTTCCCCGGCAGTACGTGGGGAACAGGCAGGGGCTGAGCACAAAAATAGACATTTATTTCACAAGTGGAGCAAGGGGAGGGCAACGCCGCTGCCTCTAAATAAGGTGAGGATTGCAGGGTAAATGAACCTGGTTTTATCCAGCAGGAGCTGCTGGGTGCAATATTCTGATTTTTTTGGTGTCTGTTGTGCACAGGGATGGAGTTCGGGGCTCTGCTGAGCTCCCTCACTTGTCCTGCTGCACACTGGGGAGGGGGAGAGGGAGGGTTGGTCAGGAATCCAGGGAAAATGGCAAAATTGGGAATAATGGGGTTGGTCCCTTGCCTTTGGGGAGGTCACAGACTCCCTGCTGCTTCTCCCCACTGCACAAATCCCAGTTTTCCATGCCTCACACCTGATTTCTCACCAGTCAGGAGCCCTCAGTGCAGCAGGAGGGGTTAATTTAAATTCCTTTTTCTCTTTTCTTTTCCTTTTTTTTTTTTTTGGCCAGCAGCTTTTCCTCGGTGTTATCTCGCAGGATGCCAAAACTGCAGCTTGGAGAGCTCCTCATTCCCACTCTGCCCACCTTTTCCAGGTTGGGGCTTGGCCAGGTTGGAGGGGATCTTAACCATCCTCAACTTCCACCACCCTTCAAAATAGACGGGGAAATTTTATCATGAAGCCAACGAGAAGCTGAACAGAGGAAGGAGCTCAAGTGGCTGCTTCACCAAAATGCTCCGTTTTTCCCTGAAATTAATTAGCTGAACCCTGACAAAGCCCATTATTAAAAGAGCACCCTTGTCTTTTTAATCATCTGAGCTGTTTATAAAAGCGCTGCCAGAGGCTGGAAATCAAACCCTCTCCCCCGGCTCTTTTGTTCATCTCTATCTGGGGGGAAATTCATTAAAAAATTACTGGCGCCCCTGAGGCAACGGCAATAGGCATCTCAGAAAAGGCCTGTAATGAACAACCACTGTCAAATGGCCAAAGAAAAGGGAAAATAGGACAGTAAACAACAGCCCGGGCAGTTGGCTGCCAGGCGGGGGCTGCAATTAGGAGCTGTGTGATTCACACCCCAGCACTCGCCCACCACTGCTCTTTGCAGGATGATTCAAGGATTGCATCACTCCAATTCCCTGGGAGTTTCCTTTTGGCGGTGGGGAAAAAAAAAAAAAAAAGGATGAAGGCGGTTGGGTTGCTCTAAACCTGTGAATGCCACTGAAAATGTAGAAGTGAAGTTGTCTCGCTGTTTGTGCAGTTCAGAGCCTGCCTGGAGTTCTCTCCCTGCTGCTGTGGGGTGGGCAGGTGTTGGAACCCTGGAGGCTGAAAATTTCAGGATTTCTGTGTTAAAAGGTGCTGCCCCTCAAGCAAGCACCACATCTGACCTGAGGGCATGGAACAGGCTTCCAAAATTGAGTGACAGCACTGGGGTTGTGGGTGTGGAGTTTGAATGGAATTGTGTGATCTCACAGGGTGAAAAACTTGGATTTAGGATTTTAGTGTATAGTAATGTGTGTGAGTCAAGACAGAGGATTTGGGGTGTTGTCTAAGTCCTTCTTCTTCACCTTCTTCCTTCTTCATGGGTTTGGGTGATTTTCTGTAATTGGGTGAAAAAGGTTGGCATTTCGGGTCTTGAGTGGTCATTTTTGGGTCATAAATATAAATAATATGGGTGTCACCTTGCTATTGGGTAATTATCACTTAAATAACCTTGGAAAGAGTTAGAAGCATCCATTTTACCTCATTCTCTAGGTTGCTAGATTGAGCTCCTGAGTCTGTAAATGGATAAGATAAATAAACAACCAAGTCCCAATTCGAAATCTGCGTTTCCGTGTTATTCCTCCTGACCTTGGCAGGGGAAAAAAGAAGCCAGAACTGTCACAGGCAGTGGGTGCAGGTGAGGGAGCTGAGAGCCTGACCTTGGGAATGGAGGGTGCAGAGGGATGGGGGGAGCACCCTCTGCCCCTGGGGATCAGAGGGATGGAGCAGCTCTGCTGGGAGAGCTGGGATTGTTCAGCAGGGACAGGAGAAGCTTTGGGGTGACCTCAGTGTGGCCTTGCAGGACCTGAAGGAGCTGCAGGAAAGATGGAGAGAGAATTTCCACGGGCTGGAGGGACAGGACAAGGGGGAATGGCTTCCCACTGCCAGAGGGCAGGGATGGATGGGATATTGGGAACAATTTCTCCCTGTGAGGGTGAGGAGGGGATGGGACGGAATTCCTAGGGAAGCTGTGGCTGCTCCATCCCTGCAAGTGTCCAAGGATGGGGCTTGGAGCCATCATCCATCCATCCATCCATCCATCCATCCATCCATCCATCCATCATCCATCCATTCATCCATCCATCATCCATCCATCCATCCATCATCCATCATCCATCATCCATCCATCCATCCATCCATCCATCATCCATCCATCCATCCATCCATCCATCATCCATCATCCATCCATCATCCATCATCCATCCATCCATCATCCATCATCCATCCATCCATCCATCCATCCATCCATCCATCATCCATCCATCCATCCATCCATCCATCATCCATCATCCATCCATCCATCCATCCATCCATCCATCCATCCATCCATCCATCCATCCATCCATCCATCCATCATCCATCCATCCATCCATCCATCCATCCATCCATCATCCATCCATCCATCCATCATCCATCCATCCATCCATCCATCCATCCATCCATCCATCATCCATCCATCATCCATCCATCCATCATCCATCCATCATCCATCCATCCATCATCCATCCATCCATCATCCATCATCCATCATCCATCCATCCATCATCATCCATCCATCCATCATCCATCCATCCATCATCCATCCATCATCCATCCATCATCCATCCATCCATCATCCATCCATCATCCATCCATCCATCATCCATCCATCATCCATCCATCATCCATCCATCCATCCATCATCCATCCATCCATCCATCCATCCATCCATCCATCCATCCATCATCCATCCATCATCCATCCATCATCCATCCATCATCCATCCATCATCCATCCATCATCCATCCATCCATCATCCATCCATCCATCATCCATCATCCATCATCCATCCATCCATCCATCCATCCATCATCCATCCATCATCCATCCATCCATCCATCCATCATCCATCATCCATCATCCATCCATCCATCATCCATCCATCCATCATCCATCCATCCATCATCCATCATCCATCCATCCATCCATCCATCATCCATCCATCATCCATCCATCCATCATCCATCCATCATCCATCCATCCATCATCCATCCATCCATCATCCATCATCCATCCATCCATCCATCCATCATCCATCCATCATCCATCCATCCATCATCCATCCATCATCCATCCATCCATCATCCATCATCCATCATCCATCCATCCATCCATCATCCATCCATCCATCATCCATCCATCCATCATCCATCCATCCATCCATCCATCCATCCATCATCCATCCATCCATCCATCCATCATCCATCCATCATCCATCCATCCATCCATCCATCCATCATCCATCCATCATCCATCCATCCATCCATCCATCCATCCATCCATCCATCATCCATCCATCCATCCATCCATCCATCATCCATCCATCCATCATCCATCCATCATCCATCATCCATCATCCATCCATCCCTCCATCCATCCATCCATCATCCATCCATCATCCATCCATCCATCATCCATCCATCCATCCTTCCATCCATCCATCCATCCATCATCTATCCATCATCCATCCATCATCCATCCATCATCCATCCATCCATCCATCATCCATCCATCATTCATCCATCCATCCATCCATCCATCATCCATCCATCATCCATCCATCCATCATCCATCCATCATCCATCCATCCATCATCCATCCATCATCCATCCATCCATCATCCATCCATCATCCATCCATCATCCATCCATCCATCCATCCATCATCCATCCATCCATCCATCATCCATCCATCCATCATCCATCCATCCATCCATCCATCATCCATCCATCCATCCATCCATCCATCATCCATCCATCCATCATCCATCCATCATCCATCCATCATCCATCCATCCATCCATCCATCCATCCATCCATCCATCCATCCATCCACCCCCTGCCCATCTCTCTGGATCTCACATTTACTGCTAAATAAAAATCTCTCCTGTTGACTTTGGGTTTGTTTCCACCTTAATTAGTGCAGCGAAACCTCTTTAATAGTTTTAATGAGCAGATTTTCACAGTGGGCACTCAGACCTTGCCCCAGCCCCGAGCTCTGTGCCTGGGAGGAGTTAAAATCCAGCCAGATGGGAGCTGTGGGCATGCAGATGTTCCTGCTCTCCAATCCCTGTCCCCGAGAGAAGTTGGACAAATAAATTGACCTGGAGGTCCAGGGTTGCATCTGGTTGTGCTCAAAGAGATGAAATCCATTTTGGGATCTCTCTCAGCAGTGTCACTCTGCTGCCAGGATTTTAAGGGCACCTGTCAGGGATATTTTGGGAAACAGAGGCTCCTGCCTGGAGGAATGCACAGAATTCCATGTCAAATGAGGTCTGCTGGAGCAGGGCTCAGGGGAAGTTGTGGTTTAGTGGGAAGCCAAGATGAGTGTTGGAAAATCCCTTTTTCTGGTCCAGAGAAGAGAAATTTTAAATATTTTATTCCATTTTCAGCCTCATAAGGAGGGTGAGGTGGTGCAGATGTTACAATTCACACCATCACAATCAGAAGCCAAATTATTTTCTAATTACAATGCATTATAAATGTTTTTTTGCCTATCAGCCTTTGCCTCACAGTGCTGCTGATGCTTCTAAACCAATTACGTATTAGAATACCCAACGTGGGTCTTGCTACAATAAATCTTTCATAGTTCTATTTCTCAAAAATATCTGGTCTATTTGCAAGGCCTTCATTTGAAATTCGTTTCCAGTTCCATTTCTCTCTCAGCAATGTCTGTCCTATCCCATGGCCTTTCTCAGTCAGCACACCTTATCTCAATATTTATATTAGTTATATTTATATTTATAGTTATAGATATTTTTATTTTCATTTATTTGTATACATTTATATTTATATTATTTTATTTTTAATTTATATTTTAATTTTTATTTTCATTTATTTCTATATATTTATAGTTATATAGTTATTTTTATTTTATTTTTGTTTTTGTTTTTGTTTATTTGTATATATTTATATTTAGTTTTAAAATTTGTTTTATTTTGGCTTGTATATTTATATTTATATTTATATTTATATTATAGTTATAGTTATAGTTATAGTTATAGTTATAGTTATAGTTATAGTTATATTTATATATCTATATCTATATCTATATCTATATCTATATTTATATTTATATTTATATTTATTTGTCGTGGGATTTATATTTAAATGGGAAGGCAGATCCAGTTTGGATTCAAGAAACACCCCCAAAAACCAGGCAGAAGGGACATTTTCCAGGCACAGAAATCCCCACCTCAGAGTCTTTCTGCTCCAGAAGAAAAGCCAGGCAATAAATCCTGGGAAAAGCCAGGAAGGAGCAATGGCTGCTGCAGAAAGAAATCCCTCCTGCCCGGCAGGAGCTTTATTTATCTCCCAAAGCCCTCAGTCCCTCCCGGGGGAGCATGACCAGAGCTCCCATGACAAACAAACCCCAGGCCAAGGGGAAAGACAAATCTGCAGCTCCCAGATCCCCCCTGGGGACAGGAGGGGACACTTCACTCTGGGAATGGCACCCAGGGGACGGTGTGACTGTGTGACAGTGTGAGTGGGACAGTGTGACAGTGTGACAGTGTGACTGACAGTGTGACAGTGTGACAGCGTGACAGTGTGACAGTGACAGTGTGACAGTGTGACTGTGACAGTGTGACAGTGTGACAGTGTTACAGTGACAGTGTGACAGTGTGACTGACAGTGTGAGTGTGTGACAGTGTGACAGTGTGACTGTGACAGTGTGACAGTGGGACAGTGACAGTGTGACAGTGTGACAGCGTGACAGTGTGACAGTGACAGTGTGACAGTGTGACTGTGACAGTGTGACAGCGTGACAGTGTTACAGTGACAGTGTGACAGTGTGACTGACAGTGTGAGTGTGTGACAGTGTGACAGTGTGACTGTGACAGTGTGACAGTGGGACAGTGACAGTGTGACAGTGTGACAGTGTGACAGTGTGACAGTGTGACAGTGACAGTGTGACAGTGTGACTGTGACAGTGTGACAGTGTGACAGTGTTACAGTGACAGTGTGACAGTGTGACTGACAGTGTGAGTGTGTGACAGTGTGACAGTGTGACTGTGACAGTGTGACAGTGGGACAGTGACAGTGTGACAGTGTGACAGTGTGACAGTGTGACAGTGGGACAGTGACAGTGTGACAGTGTGACAGTGTGACAGTGGGACAGTGACAGTGTGACAGTGGGACAGTGGGATAGTGTGACAGTGACAGTGTGACAGTGTGACTGTGACAGTGTGACAGTGTGACAGTGGGACAGTGACAGTGTGACAGTGTGACAGTGGGACAGTGGGACAGTGGGACAGTGACAGTGTGACAGTGGGACAGTGGGACAGTGACAGTGACAGTGGGACAGTGTGACAGTGTGACAGTGACAGTGTGACAGTGACAGTGTGGCAGTGCCCCTGGGAGCTCAGGACTTGTCCAGAGCATCCTGTGGGCTGAAGGTCCCAGGGCAGGAGAGGGGCCGGGTTTGTCTGCAGGAGGATGAGAACAACTCTTCTGAAAGGGAATTGCCCTCTGGTGTGTCTTTATTGGGGATGTCAGCTCTGGAACTCTAAAATAACACAAAATAATTTAAAAAACCCCACAAACCACAAAAAACCTAAAAAAACCCCAACCAAACAACAAAACAACAACAACAACAAACCAACCCCCCCCAAACCACCAAAAACAAAACCAAGAAACCCCCCCCAGAACCCCCCCAAAACCCCCCAAAACCCCAAACAAACAAAACAAAGAAAAAAACCAAAAAACAACACCTAAAACCTTAAAAAACTAAAAAAATTTTAAAAATTTCTTCCAATCACTACAATACAAATCAAAAATTCTAACACCAAACACAAACATCCCCCAAATTTAAAAAAACCCCAACACCCTACCTACTAAGCTATAGTCCTTTCTATGTAATTATAAAAAAACCCAATAATAATAATAATAATAATAATAATAATAATAAAAATAAATCTACTACTACTCTGACACAACAAATATTTAAATTAAAAAAAACAAAACTAAAAAAAAAAACCAAAGTGGGCGCCACCACACATCCTGGCTTCTTTGAGCAACAAACCCCTGCCCTGTGAAGCCCCTCTGTGGCTTTTTCTGTTCTTTGCATTGCCTGGCCCTTGTCATTATTGTCATTTGTGTCATTATTGTCATTATTGTCCCCAGTGCTGCCAGCTGTGAGCATCTTTACTCTGGACCTGCTCCATCTTGTAGCTGTAGGACACGAAAGAAAGAAAAAGGACTCTGAAAAAGTTCAGAAGGCAAAAGCTTCACAGTCTAATTCTTACCACTTTTTATAAGGAATATTGATACAGAATTAACACAATTGGGGAATGGGAACGACACCTCTCTAACCCCGTTGGTTAAACCAGAGAAACAGCAAAACACCACCTGGGGAAAATTGTTTGGAGAAAGAATAATTGTTTTTGAGAAAGAATAATTGTTTTCCAAGATTGTTTTGAGAAGAAAACCTTGTTGAGAAGTTTTCCCTTGGGAAAGAAGTTAGCAACTGCTAGCAGGCTAAAAATTCTCTCAGGCTCAGAAATATCAGGCCCATCCCATCCAACCTGGCCTTGGGCACTGCCAGGGATCCAGGGGCAGCCCCAGATTCTCCGTGCCAGGGCCTGCCACCCTCACAGGGAAGAATTTTTCCCCTAATATTTAAATTTCCCAAGGGTTCCAGCTTGGCCCTTCATTTCCCCAGCTGGGGCAGAGTTTGTGGCTGAGCAAATCCAATCCCTCTCTTGTGCCTTTGGGGCTGGTTAATCCTCCTGCCCTCAAGCAGCTCCAGAAATGGCTCCGGGCTCCCTCCCAGGGCAGCCACAGCAGCTGGTGATGCCCTGGACGAGGCTGCCTGGAGCCCACTGGAATTTCTCTGGTTGTTATCCCAACAGGAGCACCTGGGATGCCTCAGAGCTTGGGGTGGAGGCGGCAGGATGGGAGATCAAGGAGGGGTTCTCCCTTTCCCACCTGTGCTGATGAAATCCTACAAAATTCTGATAAAATCCTATAAAATCCTGACAAAATTCTGACAAAATCCTGAAAAAATTCTGACAAAATCCTGACAAAATCCTGACAAAATCCTGAAAAAATTCTGACAAAATCCTGACAAAATCCTGACAAAATTCTGTCAAAATCCTGACAAAATTCTATAAAATCCTGACAAAATTCTGACAAAATCCTACAAAATTCTGACAAAATTTTGACAAAACCTGACAAAATACTACAAAACCCTGATAAAATCCTATAAAATCCTGACAAAATTCTGACAGAATCTTGACAAAATTCTGACAAAATCCTGACAAAATTGTGACAAAATCCTACAAAATCCTGACAAAATTCTGGCAAAACTCTGAAAAAATCCTGACAAAATCCTGACAAAATCTGACAAAATTCTGACAGAATCCTGACAGAATCCTGACCAAATCTGCTGTTCCCAGCTTTCCATGAGATGTGGGATGTCTTTGGCTCAATGCCCGCTGCGATTCTCCTCCTGTTTACCAAAACCATCCCAAGTTTGCACAAAGACCAGCGGGAAATATCCAACTGCAGCCACAGGATGGAGAGCTGCAAGTGCCACTCCACCCTGCTCAGCCACAATTTGGGGGTCAAGGAGTCCAATTCCATCTAATCCATCTTTTTTTTCTCAAAAAAAAAATTCTGATCACATTTTCTTGGGGGAGGCTTCTGAAACACGGAAAATTTAATTTTGCGTTGACGCATTCGTTTCGCTGAGCTTTGGATGATAAAAGAAAAGTGGAAAATTTAATTTCCTCTTTGTTTGCTCTGTCCTGGAATGCACTTGTCGAGATGATGCCGAGGGTGTTCTCATTTCTCATTATTTCTTTCCCAGCCCCCCCTTCTTTGCTGTTTAAAACCCATCAAAAATCACAGAACTTCTCCAGCTGAGAGAGGGTGGGAGGAAGAGGAACAACCGCGGGGTCAGCACGCTCCCCTCGCCCTGGAAAGGGGAACAAAAAGTTGTGGCTTCTTTGTTTTCTAGAAAGAAACATCTGAAATGATTTTTCAAAGCTGAGAAACAAAACTTTTTTCCAAGATCCTTCTTCCCCCTAAACCTGCTTGGTGTGGGATTCCTTTCTGGCTCTGCAATTTTTCCGATGTTTCTTGCAAGGCTCCAAACCCCAATGTCCAACCCGGCCTTGGGTACAGGATTTCTTTCCTCCTGTACCTCTGAGGGTGCAGCCGTGCAGAGAAATGGCTGAAATAATTAGTGAGGCAGCTCTTCAGGTGTGTTTTGTAAAAGCAAAAGGTTTCATAAATGAAAAATAATAAACTTTACAGAAATAAAAGCCGAGCACAGGTGCCTGAGAAGCTTCTGCACCTTGCTAAGACACCCTAAAAAGATCTTTAATTCCTTTGTGCTCTCTTTAGTCCTTGATGGTTCAGGGGGGCTGTTTGGCCCAATGAAATCAGCACCAGGCTTTGACTTACCAAATTAAATTTGACTTTCCAAACCCAACCAATGCCTCTGTGCTGGCACTGAGCCAGTTACAGTGAGAACAGCAAAGAACTTTCTGGGCTCTTTACCTTATAAAAAGCGCAAGGGGTGAGTCCCAAACCTTTCCCTGTATGGACTCAGGTGTGGGGTGCATTATCACCCTTGGGCACTGCCAGGGATGCAAGGGCAGCCCCAGCTGCTCTGGGCACCCTCCCCACCCTCCCAGGGCAGGATTCCTTCCCAATACCCACCCTAAATTTCCCCTCTTTCTTGGACCCATCCCTCTTTGTCCCTGATGAAGAACCATCCCTTATCATTTCCTGATGTTTCCTTTGCTGATCCAGGGATCCCCTTGGATGCTGTTGCTGCCTCTGGGATGTCCCCTCTGCCTGTTTTTATTCTCCTGCTTATCCCTTCTTGACCATTCAGATCCTGAGCTTCCAGAACCAGCCTCTTTCCCACGTGGCTTCTGTGACACCTGGGGCCACTTGGAGCTGTCAGATTATCCCTTTATTCTGACTGAGACACAGGGCTCCTGAGAGGAGTTTTAAAGATTTTATTCCATTTTCAGTCTCATAAGAAGGGTGAGAGATGTTACAATTCACACCATCACAGTAAGAAGCCAAACTATTTCCTAATTACAATCCATTATATGAATTTCTTATATTCTTCTTTCTTATATTCTTATTTCCTATCAGCTTTTGCCACACAATGCTGCTGATGCTTCTAAACCAATCATCTATTAAAATACCTCACGTGATCTTGCTGCAACACATCTTTCACAGTTCTATTTTCATATTTATACGTTCCATATATTCATCTTTCACAGTTCTAATTCTCCAAAATATCTGCTCTGTTTGCAAGGTCATAATTTGAAACTTGTTTTTAGTTCTATTTCTCTCTCAGCAATGTCTGTCCTATCCCATGGCCTTTCTAAGTCAGCATTTTTTATCTCAAAATTTGCACACAGATGCACGAACCCACGTGAGCTTCCAGTCGGGCTTTGAGAATTCCCTACAAATCCATTTCCCACCTGGAGCCACCTGGAGCTCCCTGTAGGGTTGCCTGGCTGCCATTTCAAACACAGCTCCTTGTCACCCTCATCCCTGGATGCCCACCCAACTTTTCCATTGGCTTGGGAAGCCTTGGGAGGAAGATTAACTCCTAAAAACCCCGGCTTTTGTAGTTAATGGTTAACAGCACTGGGTAATTCCCTGCTTTTCCAGCCACAACCAGCTCTGGGTACAGCATGGATGAACCAGCCAGGCATTTATAATATCCAGATTTATTTTGATGAGTTTTTTTGTGCTTTAATGACCGTAATTTCCATTTTTGTAAAGCCCCTTCCTCCTGTTTTCTGTTTCCTGCAGTCAGGTGACAGCCTGGGCTGTTCCCGTTTTCGTTAGGAAATAATTTCATTATTTCACTGACACAAAAGGCAAAGCAGAGCAGCCCCCATCACCTCCTCAGGGTTGTGCAATCCCAAGTTCCTACCAATTTCCATGGAGACCAGCCCAGAGCATCTGGGAGTTCAGCATTCTCCTGCAGCAATCCAAATGTTGGTAAATCACCGGCTTGGAACAGTTTAATCCAATATTTGCTGGGATTTGTGCCTTTTGCATTGAAATAAACGTGGCTGTGAGACCCAGAATTCATCCTGTGCCCTGGGAAGGAAAAGCCTCAGGAATGATGTTGGGGTCAAGGCAGCAGGGAAAGGGACACGACGTCCAAAAGGGAAATAAGGAAGGCAGGGAAAGGAAAACAAGCTCCAGAAGGGAAATAAGGAAGGCAGGGAAAGAGGAATAACATCCAGTTGGACATAAGGAAAGCAGAGGAAGGGACACACCTGACTGGCCTGGCATCCCTCAGAGTGTGATGCACCTTCCTGGGGCTGGCAACACAGAAATTCATCACCCCCAGCCCAGTCCCACCCGGAGTTATTCCCACTCATCACCAGCAGCACCAGAAATCCCTGGGGCAGCTCCAGTTTGAATCCCCCTGGTTATCCTGACTGCATCCAACCTCATCCAAGCCCTTCCCACACCACCCTGGCGTTTTTCTGTTCCCTCCAGCCCGGTGCAGCCCCTCCCTGTGGTGCTACCCAAGAAAAAGCAGAGTGGGAAGAGCAGGAGTTTCCATTCTTTATTTGTTCGGTGACAAGGACAGAGCTGTGACCCTCCCCGTGGTGCCCCAGCTGCACACAGAGCTCCCCACGCTGGCTCCCTGCCTGCTCCCAGCTCCCAGCAGCTCTCCTGCCATGCAGAGCTGCAGCTCCAGCCCAGGATTCCATTCCCAGGCAGGACAGGATGCAATTCCCCATACTCCACGCGTTCCCAGGACATTTCCACAGGGAATTCTGGAGCATCCTCACTGCTGGAGCTCAGGCTGGGCTTTGCTGGACCTTGAGCTTGTCCCTAGCAGGGATTGCTCCCCACAGGATCACAGAATGGCTTGGGAGGGGCATTAAAGATCATTTAATTCCAAAAGATCATTTAATTCCTAAAGATCATTTAACTCACAAAGATCATTTAACTCATAAGGATCATTTAACTCATAAAGATCATTTAATTCCCACCTTCCACTATCCCAGGTGGCTCCAAGCCCCATCCAACCTGGCCTTGGACATTTCCAGGGATGGAGCAGCCACAGTTTTTCTGGGAAATCCATTCCCCACCCTCACAGGGAAGGATTTCTTCCCGATATTTTGGGATCCGAGTGCTCAGTGCCAACACGGATCCGTTCTGGCTCTGTTGCCCCTTCCCTGCACACCCAGACTGGGGAGGGAGCAGCTGCCAGGGGCTGCTCCAGGGATGGGTTTGGATCCCTGACAGGTTTATTAACGCCCAGGCTCACCCTGTGCCGGGCAGGGAGCAGCAGCTACCAGGGAGGTTCCTGGAAGGGGAAGAGGAGCCCTGCACAAGTGGCAGGACAGCACCAACAGCAGGTGCTTGAGGGAAAAATGGAATGAAATTTCCAGGAGAAAAGGCAGGTGGAAAAACTCCCAGCAGCTCCTGGAGCACGGAGCCACCTCCCAGGGGACAGCACAGTGACCCCAGGGTCAGGGCAATGAGAAATGGATCCAGCAGTGAGTGGAATCTGTGGAGCAAGCCTAAGGGGTGGTGGGCAGATGGATTTGCACAGCAAGACGCAGGTCCCTGCTTTTGGGTTGGCAAATGATGGCAGAAATTCATCCCTTGCTCTCCCTGTCCCTGCTCTGGCACATCAGGGATTGAGGAAAGAGAACTGCAACAACCCCATGTGTGGCCCTAACCCCCAACAATCCCAAGGACAGCACTGCCGGCACAGAACGAGGGGCTGCAGCCAGCCAGGAATCCTCTGAGGAACGGGGTTTTCTTGGGAAATATCTCCCTTCAGCAGGTTTGGACAAAGCCTTGCTGGGGCTCTTCAGAGGGAAGGGAGAACTCAGGTTCTCCCAGGGTAGCTGTGCCAAGAGATTCCAGGGTATCCTGAAAGCTCTGGGAGGGCAGCAGGAGACCTGAGAGCCCCAAGGTGAGCAATTCTCACAGAGACATGGCCCTGCAGAAAGAAAATCAGGATAGAGGGGCACTGCTGAGCTCCTGCAGCTCCAACAAAGCCCTGCCCAGGTTGCTCTTAGTTCCTGAAAGATCCAAATTGCATCCTCAGCCCAGGGACAGCAGTTCTGGTCCTCTTCTCTTGTGTGCTCACTCCCTGTCCATAGAATCCTAAAATGGAAGGACCTTAAAGCTCATCCAGTGCCACCCCTGCCATGGGCAGGGACACCTCCCACTGTCCCAGGGTGCTCAGAGCTCCATCCAACCATCCTTGGACACTTCTGGATCCTTTGCAGATCTTACAGAATGGTTTTGGTTGGAAGGAACCTTAAAAACCACCAAGCCCAATTCCCAATCCCCCCACCACCATCAGCAGGAGGTTGATCCTGCTGTGCTGGGAGGTGTCACTTGTGTCCCCTGTGTCCCCTGTGTCCTGCCCCTCTGCTCAGTGTCCTCACACAGACCTGGCAGTTTGTGGGGAGGGGGCTCCTTTAGCAGCTTCACGTCAAGCAGCAAGACAATAAATAAATAAATAGGATTGCACTGGAGGGGAAGGGTTTGCAGCTGGAAGCCCGGGAGGGAAGGTCTGAGATGGGGCTCCCACAGTCCAGTACCAGCACGTCCTGCCCAGCAGCTCAGTGACCACAGAGCTGGGGCTGGGCCACCACCTGCCACTCCAAGGTGCACATTTTTTATGGTTTTCAGTCAGTTCTTCCTGCTTTTTTCTGCCTGAGACTCTCAGTCCCTCCATCTCCTTCTCTGCAAAATGAGTTTTCCACAAAAAAATCTCTGAACTCAGGAGCTCAGTGTGCTCCTTCCCACAGCTGCAGGAGAGGGATGGATGCTCTGTCGTGTTCTGAGCCTCAGGTGGGAAATCTTGGCTCCCAGGGGTGGCTGGTCCTGCTGAAATGTGAATTCCTGCAAGGAAAAGGATTGCCAGGTCCCAGCCCTTCCCATGGCCCAGGTGCAGGCAGGACAGTCGGAGATTTTTTGGAGCAAGGAGGGAACAAAGGCCACATTCCTGCCCTGTGCCAATCCCACTGCTCCTTGCTGACAGTCAGGGGCCCCCCGTGCTCTCCAGAGAGGAAGAGGTAGACAGAGAAGACACCAGAAGGAGAAACGAGCACGGAATAAATCAAAGGGATCTCCCATGCTCCTCTCTCTTGGTCTGGGACAGGTTCCTGTTTCACCTGGATCCCCACCCAGCACGGGGACAGGCTGCCATGAGCTGGGCTCCTGGCCTGGCTGTGCCTCTCCCAAACCAGCTGGAGACCACACCTGGGGCTGCTGCTCCCTTTTGGAAAGGGTTTCCCAAGGGGAAAATAAAAATAAACCCTCGGCACGTTCTGTGGTGGTTTGGACATCCCCTCCTTCAGTTCCTGTGGCTGCTCTCCCACTGTCCTCTGAGGCTCCCAGAGCCTCTCCTGGTCCCTTGGTTGTCCTTCCCCAGCTTCTCCTGGAGGTGCTGCAGGATGGGTGATGGTTGGGATGAGGACTTGGCCGAGGTGGTCGCTTCCCACAGCATCCCCAGCTCGGGGAAGCGAGGCCGTGCTCCCACTCCCATCTCTCCAGAGCCCTCACGAGCTCAGGGTGGTGAGGAACAGAGGCTGGATCGTTCAGCTCTCCACCATTCCTGGACATCCAGGGATCTCTGTGGGGGAAAAAAAAAAAAAAAAGAGAAAGGAGAACAGCGTTAATTTAGCACAGAGAGGTTGGGGTAGAGGAGGAATTCAGGTGCCAAAACCAGGAGAGAGATTAAACCTCTTTCCCTGATTGTGGAGATACCAAATGACTGACAAGTCAGATGAAAAAAAAATGGGAAATTAATTCGGAGATAGAGAAAGGAACAAGAACAGAATATGCCAGTGTTTTTATTTTCTGGAAGTGGTATTTTTTAATAAGGACATGTACAAGATTATCATCTGTGCGTGTAGGAGAAGAAAACAGCTTTAAAGCCAAAATGGATCTGCAGAGAGGAAAAAAACCCCCATATCTGTTCTTTGGGAACACAATGCCTCTCTCAGAAGAATTCTGGGTATCCAAAGTGGAGTTGTATTTCTTGTGCAAATCGAGGATGAAGTTCCAACGTGACAGGGATGATTTGCATCAGTGTCCCTTGCCAGCATCTCTTAAAAAGATTATTTGTGCTCCATCTGCCCTGCCAAGTGTGTTTAATCCCTTCTTCCTTCCTTCCTGGCTCCCCTTTTCCCTTCTTCCCTACCAACCTGTGCCAGGACCTCCCCACCCTCTCAGGGAATAATTTCTTCCCAATATCCCCCCTCAACCTTTCTCGATTTAAAGCCATTCCCCCTTGTCCTGTCCCTACAATTCCTGAAGGAAAACTGGAAATCTTGCAGATTATGGAGCTCTTTAGAAGAATCCCTGTGAGAAATAATCCCAGCTCTGCACTTCCAGCAGTTTCCACAGGCAACACTCCCCAGTGGGACCATGGAGCAGCATTTTATCCAGGGTGGACAATCCAACACCCAGACAGGAAGGATGGATGGTGGAAGCCGTGACTTTGTGCCCTGTGGAATTCTGAGCACGCTGGAGTTTTTCCAGAACAAATCTGGAAACTCAGAGTGAAGCTCCTCTGCCCTTTTTCATCAGCTGGGAGGCCAAGGCCTCTTCTGCAGCAATCCTATAGATGGTGCTTGTCAGCTTCCAGGGAAAGCTGAGCCCTCCCCGGAGCTCCCAGGGCAAAGCCACTTGTGGAGTTCAAGTGGGAAGGGAAAGGGGAAATCCCCAAAATAATTCCATTTCTGTGGAATTTCAGGAAATGGAGCCACAGAGCTCAGCAAGGTTGTGCCTCCAGCTCTGCATCCCTCACCACTTTAACCTGATTTAAAAGCAGTTTAATTGCTGCTGTTGTAATTAGAGAGCTTTGCTCATTAGTGGTGCTGCTCATCACCCCCATCCCTGCCGGGTCAGGGGATGAGATCCTGCTTTGGTTTTTCCCAGGGAAATGAAGGAAGTTGATGTTTCTGGATATTTTACCACAAGTTTATCACCATAATGACTGCGTGGTGCTCCAAATCCGAGCCACACAGTCTGACAGGAGACAGAATTCCAAAGTCCTCTGGGTGAGCTCCCTGCCCAATTTCCAGTTCCCATGGCAATGATCCCAGTTTGGTTTCCCTCCTGGCAAACTCTGCCACCAGCAGAGTCCTTCAGTGAGAACAAAACGGGTGGGGAAAATTGGGACAACGTTCTGTCACCTCTCACTGCACCTCCATGGGCACCTTCCAGCTGAGGGGGGACAGGGAGGCACCTCCAGGTCACTCTCAGTAGGTCCCAGGTGCTGCTGACCCCATGTCCTGCTTGGTGGCACCTCCAGGTCCTCCTCCTGAACCTCAAAAGCCACCCATGATTCACCCTGGGCATCCCAAGCCACTCTGAGCCACTGAAAAAGTCACTTATGAACAATTAAGGTGCCCCCAGCAGAGGGGTGTAAATCACCCTGTGGTATTTATGGGGCAAGGCTGACAGGCCCTGAGGTGACCACCAAGCTTCCCTGAAAGCCACCAGAAATTTCAGGCACTCCTTTGCGAAGACTCTGATTTAGAGTTGTTTGGGAAGCCCTACAGCTTCAAGAGGAAATGTCCACTTCATATTCAGAATAATTAATATTCAAGAGGGAATATCCACAGGCTGCTTAAACCCACAGGCTGCAGGCTGGAGGCACAGCAGAAAGGGGCCAGCACCTCTTTTACAATTCCTTCCCTTCCAATCCTTTAAAAAAAAGGTGGGAAAACCTAGAGGGACAAGTGAGTGAGGATGAACACCCTGACTGCTGCCTTCAGCAACTCCTTGGGTCCTCCTGGAGGAGAAAAGTGCAGCCAAGAGCAGCATTCCCACCCCTCCAGAGCAGCTCTGGGCACCACCTCCGGGGCAGCTCCTCCTCATGCTGGGACCAGCTGGGATCTCCAGTCCCTCCATGGATTTCTGCCTGGAGGCCACCAAGGTGTGAGGACACTGCTGCCTTGCTCCCCATCATCATCATCATCATCATCATCATCATCATCATCATCATCATCATCATCTTCATCATCATCATCACCCCAACACAAGGCCAAGGGTTCATCCACCCCTGTGGGCCTCTCCTGGGGCAGTGTCAGGCAATGGGAATAATCACTTCACACAGGATTTATCCTTTCCTTCATTAATGACCTGGAGCTCTTTTAGCCCAAACTGTGCTAAACCACAGCTCATTTCCTTAATTAGCTTAATTCCAGCAGAATCCATGGAATTGGATGCACTGCACCCCAGAGCCAACCCTGCCTTGTTGTTCAGCCCAAGCTCTTTTGGGGTGAACCAGCAGCACCTCTCTGAAACCAAGGGATCAAACTCCCCCTGGCAATTTTGTGTCAGCGAGGGCAGGAACGGGACAGGGCTGCTGAGGTTGCTGCTCTCACCCCTTAATTAATCAGTCTCATTACAGGAGTAGAGGCAGTTGAGAAAAACCAACAACTCACAGCAAGCCAGCAGCAGCAGCCACAAATTTCTTTGTTACAGAGCATCTTGAGAACTTTTCAGCCAATAGTACATTGCTAAAGCTTACAGACAGTTGTTTCAACCAAATTATTGTGGGTCTTATATTTTTGAGTCTGAGAGAATTTTTAGCTTGCTAGTAGCTGCTAACTTCTTTCCTAAGGGAGAACTTCTTAACAAGGTTTCTTCTCAAAACAATCTTGGCAAACAATTATTCTTTCTCAAAACAATTTTTTCTAAGTGTTGTTTTGCTGTTTCTCCAGTTAAACCAATGGGATTAGAGAGGTGTTGTTCCTATTCACCAATCATGTTAAGGCTGTGTCAATATACCTTATAAAAAGGTGGTAAGAATTAAACAATAAAGCTTTCCATGTTTTGCCTTCTCAAGTATTTTAGAGTCCTTTGTCTTTCTTTCATGTCCTACAGCAACAAATTACAGCACACCTGTAATTCACCTGTTTCAAACAATGGCTGTTTGTATGCTTATCTATTACCAATACACAACACCCTTATTAAGACCTTCTGCTGTCTTGTCAGGCTTTATTTTCTGCAGTGTGAAGGTTTATTCAAACCAAACCTAAAAACTCAGACTTTGTTTCCCACGTCCTTGTTTGCTATACTATTTTATCTTTTCCAGTTCCAAACTTTTCCCAGTTGCAGGGGATTCTGAGCTCTCAACTTTCTCTGTTCGAGGCTTTTTCAGCTCCTAAAAATCCTTTTAGTGTTTCCCACATAATTCCATCCCGGTGCCGACGTCAGCGTGGCCATCCTGGATTTATCCCCGTGGATATGAAGGAGGGTTCAGCCCTCCCTGATTTATTCCCCTGCAGAGCTGAGGTGCAGGGGGAGCAGGGTTTGCAGCTTGTCCTGGCCCTGATGGAAGGCAGGGCTGCCCAAACGGCGGCATAATCCCAAGAATCCTTATTTATGGGCTCGGCGCAGGGCTGGGAGATGGCAGCTCGAATAAACAGCACATCCCTTCTCCCAAACATCTGCCTCGTAAAAAGCACAAAATCAGATGTTGTCCCGGAATGCTGCTGGCTGCTCCCAGTGACACGGACAGAGCACAGCTCTCCTGACCCCTTCCAACGTCTCCTCGGCCCTGGGAGCTGAATTCCTCAAGGTTCACAAGGCAAAGTTTAATATTCAAAACAGAAGTTGGCTGAGGAAACCTCGCAACCTCTGGTGCCTGTTCCACCTGTGGGAATCTTGGATTCAGCAGGATGAATCAGCCCCATCCCACACAGCACAGCCTGGTTAACGACTCCCCAGCTGGAATTCACTCCTTTACATTCCCTTCTTTTGGTTCAGGACACTCCTAGGAGAGGTGGGAGCCTGATGATGATGATGTTTTTGGTGATTAGTCCTAATTAATCCCAGCCTCAAGGACAGCCATTACACAGGGTGAAGAGCTGATCAGAAAGTCAAGATTCCCTTTCCAGTCAATGGGAATGTATTGCTGCACACAGAGTCACTGCACGACTCCCATGGGACATTTCCCAAGGGGTCAAGGAGAGGATGAAGAGGAAAACAATTCCCTGTGGGTCGTTTTAGTGCTTTGCACTAAGTGGTTTTGCAAATCAGCAGGAACAGCAGTGACAAGACATAGGGAATGGCTTCAAACTGACAGAGTAGGGTTTAGGTGGGATATTGGGAATAAATCCTTCCCTGGGAAGATGGGAGGCCCTGGCACAGAGTGCCCAGAGCAGCTGTGGCTGCCCCTGGATCCCTGGCAGTGCCCAAGGATGGGACTTGGAACAACCTGGGACAGTGGGAGGTGTCCCTGCCCATGGCAGGGGTGGCACTGGGTGATTTTTAAGGTCCCTTCCAACCCCGCTCATCTTCTGGGATTTTGTGATTTCACAAATCTTAGATTTGCTTCACTCCATTTGAACCCTGCACCCTGTGGAAATCTCCATGTGAACTGGATGCCCATGGGAATGGAGCTCTCTGCAAGGCAGCTCAGCAGCTCCTCCCCGAGCAATCCGAGGATTCGGGGTGGAATGAGGGCAGAGCAAGACAGAATTTCCTGCTCCAGCCCTCCAGGAACCAGGAAAATCTGCCAGTCTCACCCTGCACAGTCTGCACCTCCACGGGGGTCCCACAGCCCAGTCACGCCTGGCACGGCTCATCTCCAGACTGTCCCCCCTCTCCTTTCCTGCCTCTCCAGCCTCTCCTTGGAAACTCCTGCTATTTTATCCTGTTTTTGCAACCTGTCGTCCCCCATTTGCCAACAGCTCCTCCCGGAGCATTTAAACAGCATCTGCTCCCAGGGCAGGGTGTGAGAGGAATCCTGGGGCACAGCAGCAAGAGAGGAACCATCAGGTGCTTCTGCACAGCTCAGGGGAAAAGAAAAACCTGTGAATGCTTGATAAGAAGCCAAAGCGTGGCATAAAAAAACCACCCAGGGTGTCCCAATCCTAGATTTAGTCTGGGTTTTGATCACTTTTATCTAGGAAAGGAAAAATTCCATCTCATCCCTTCCAGTTTGCTGTGCCAAGGCTGGGATTTTGGTTCAGCAGCCAGTGCCACAAAGCCAAACTGGGACACGAATTCCCAGTTAGTTCTTAGCACATGTCCAGCTTTCCCCACGAGACAGGCACCAAATGAACTCCACTTGCTGGCTGTGGTATCAAACTTCTCTGAAGATCCAAGTGCTCTGTGCCCTTGACCCCCACCTGAAGGACTCCCAGCTCTGGGATATCACTGAAACCCACCTGAGTGAAGATCCCCGGCTCCCACACTTCCATTCCCAAACCCCAGACCTGGATTTTCCTTTCCTTTGCTGAGAAATAATGTCCCCATCAAACGATGGGTTTGAAGGACTTCTTTTTTTTTTTTTCCAGGCAGAGGATCATCCAAGTACCTCTGGAGAGCAGCCAGGATGGGAACAGCTGCAAAGCAACAGGCTTTTTAAAGCTCTGTTATCCCATTTCCCTCTCCTTCCTTTGTCCCAGCTTTTCTGACGAGTTTTTGGTCAATTTTGGGGAAGTGCAAGGACACTGTTTGCTTTGGGTCCTAAGGGGTTTTTTAATCACTGAACAGACGGAATGTTGTTCCTAACAGAGGGACAGAATCATGGAATGACTGGGGCTTTTAAGGAAGGGACCCTAAAATCATCCAGCTCCACCCCTGCTATGGCAGGGACACATTCCATTATCCCAGGTTGCTCCAAGCCCAGCCCAACCTGGCCTGGGACACTTCCAGGGATGGGACAGCCCTTCCAGAGAAGGATTTAACCCCCAAATCCCATCTAAACCAATGCAGGCAACGCTTTCCCCTTGGTTTGTGGCACTGTAATTCCCTTTTCTTGGAGTGATGCCAGCAGAGTGCAGACTCATCCCTAAGCCTGGCTTACACCCAATTTCCTCTGCAGGTATTCCAACTAACACAGGCTTAAACCCAAGCCAAACAAGTCACCAGTGAGCAGAACAATCTTCTCCCTGTAGGAACAACAGATTTGTCTCCTTCACCTGCCTTTGGGCTCCTCACAAAAGAAAATTGGGGATGGAATTCTGAATTCTCCACCTGCCTTTGGGCTCCTCACAAAGGAAGATCTGGGATGGAATTTTGACTTCTCCACCTGCCTTTGGACTCCTCACAAAAGAAAATCTGGAATGGAATTTTGACTCCACCTGTCTTTGGGCGCCTCACAAGGAAAGATCTGGGATGGAATTCTGAATTCTCCACCTGCCTTTGGCTTCCCATCAAGGAAGACCTGGGATGGAATTTTGAATTCTCCACCTGCCTTTGGATTCCACACAAAAGACTATCCTGGGATGGAATTCTGAATTCTCTCCTCCCCCTGCCTTCGGGCTCCACACAAAGATCCAGGATGGAATTTCAGCTCCCTCCTGCCACAACCCAAGCACAAAGCTCTGAGCAAGCTGCTCTCCCTGGCCCCGCTGTGAGCAGGGGATTCTGGTGGGATGTTGGGGTGATCTCCAGAGTTCCCCCTCAGTTCCTACAATCCTGTGAGACACAGAGGCAGGAGCACTGCTGTGGCCAAGCTCAGAAGGTCACGGAATGTGAAGAACATGGAGACACCACCAAATCCTCATGAGAAAACAGCCAAGAATTTTCCTCTAGATGGGAAAGGGCCAGGGATCTGACAGAAATGGGATTATCAGCAGGTGCCTGTGAATGCCTGGAGGGGATCCACACCAAAAACATCCCACATTTTAAGAGAGAAGCATTTGTGGACGTTTGGATTCCAGCAGTGAAAATCCTTCCCCAGACTCGGCGTCATCGCTTGAGGAATTCAGCTCTGAACTCTGATTTCCTCCGACTGCTCCCAGGATTTCTTGGAAAACTTGTAAACGGAGCTGGGGTGGTCAGTTTGATTGTTTTATGCAAAATACCTTGGTGTCAGGGGAAAACGCAGTGAGGTTTTTATTTTAGGAAGCCCAGCAGTGCCTGGTAAATGAATGCTCAGCCAGGGGTTTGCTTTCTACCACAAAAACCAGGGATATCCTCTCCATCTGCTCATGCTGCTGTCTCCCACCTGGGGACAAGAAGAAAATCTTTGGAAGAGTGAGCAGCGTCTTCTGCCCCTCAGAAATTCTCTGTCCAGTGAGGAGCATCCATCAGCTCTCCTTCTCATCCCCTCCTCATGGAACTTCATGGATTAAAACTCACCCTGGTTCTCACTTCCCACAGTAAACACTCATTTATTTCAACCTGGACAAGTGGCAATTCCTGCACTCGTGGTTAAATTGTGGTTAAATTTGGAGGATGCTGCTCCTGAGGAGTCTGATGGATCTTCCACCCCGTTAAATCAATGACAACCAGATCACAAATGCACAATTACATGGGGCAAATACACAATTACACGGGGCAAATACACAATTACATAGGGCAAATACACAATTACACGGGGCAAATACACAATTACACGGGGCAAATACACAATTACATGGGGCAAATACACAATTACACGGGGCAAATACACAATTACACGGGGCAAATACACAATTACACAGGCCAAATACACAATTACACAGGGCAAATACACAATTACACAGGGCAAATACACAATTACACGGGGCAAATACACAATTACACAGGGCAAATACACAATTACACGGGGCAATTACACGGGGCAAATACACAATTACACGTAGCAAATACACAATTACACAGGGCAAATACACAATTACACGGGGCAAATACACAATTACACAGGGCAAATACACAATTACATGGGGCAAATACACAATTACACAGGGCAAATACACAATTACACGTAGCAAATACACAATTACACAGGGCAAATACACAATTACACAGGGCAAATACACAATTACACGGGGCAAATACACAATTACACGGGGCAATTACACGGGGCAAATGCACAATTACACGGGGCAAATACACAATTACACGGGGCAAATACACAATTACACGGGGCAATTACACGGGGCAAATACACAATTACATGGGGCAAATACACAATTACACGGGGCAAATACACAATTACACAGGGCAAATACACAATTACACGGGGCAATTACACGGGGCAAATGCACAATTACACGGGGCAAATACACAATTACACGGGGCAAATGCACAATTACATGGGGCAAATGCACAATTACACGGGGCAGGGAGAGGCACGGAGCCCCAGCTGGCCTCTTGTGCACCACATCCCCACTGGCTGTTCCCAAATCCACTCCAGAGCTAAAACCTCATTCCCAAAATCACCTCAGGCAATCGCTCCCTCAGCAGTAGCTGCTACTCCACGAGAGTAAATCCTGATTTTTTTTTTCCCCTGATCCTTCTCACCCACATCAAAGGGTGGAGCACAGGAGCTGTGCCAAGGTCTGGGAACACTCCCAGGGCTGACAGGGCTGAACCTGTGTGGAAAAGGCTCCGGCATGGTTGGGTTCACACCACGCTTTGCTTCCCCCATCCAAGCCTGGCAGCAGGGTGCTGATGCTATCACAGGCAGACACAACACAAGGCAGCACCCATGCTGGGCCAGGCACCCATGGGTGCAGCAGGCATCACACCTGGGTAAACACAACCTGTTTTCCCAGCTCCTGACAGCGGCTCAGCCTGCTGGGCTCTCCTGCTCTGCTCCCTGGCAATCCCCCCTCTGCAGGCACTGAGCAAATGGTTGGCACCTGCCAGGGAGATATAAAAAGATTTCCCTGCAGGGTGGAGCTGGGCTCGTTGGTGATCTCATGGTTTCAGTCACGGTGACCTGCTGCACTTGATGGATGCAGCCCTTCCTCCGTGCCCCTGTCAGCAGCTCAACCTTGCCTTACCCGCCCTTTCCAGAATAAATCCCAATTCCACATCACAACAGCGAGCCCAGCCTTGTGTGCTCGGTATTTTTGAGCTTGAGAACTGCTAGCTCTTCTTAAGGGAACTTTTTAACAGCTCTTTTTCTTAAAACATTTGAAGTAAGCAATATTCTTCCTTATAACAAACCTCTCTGCAGGTGTTATTTACTGTCTGTAGTTTAACCAATGGATTTGAGAGGTGTCAAAAGCAATGCACGAATAGCATTCTTTTAGCACAGCAAGCTATAAAAGAAATTAAGTAAATTGTAAATAAAGCCTTCATTTTTTCATTTGTCTTCTCCTGAGAAGCGTGGAGTCCATTTATTTTGTCTTCTACTATGACACAGCCTGTCCTCCTGACTCCCAGAGGGGCTGGAAAGGAGACAGACGCTCCCTGCAGAAGGAAAATCCAGGAATGTGCAGAAATGGCAGGGGCAGGATGCTAAGGGGACACGAGGTTTTTGTTTTGGTGGCTCATTTACTGTAATTTCCCTGCTGTTTAGGAAGATTGAGAAGTCCAGTTGTGACCTGAAACCTCATTTGGAAATGGGTGGTCCCAAAGCTTGAGCAGGAATGAGAGGAGCACTCAAGGAACTCATCTGAGAGTCTGATATGGAAGATTTTCAGGTGCATTTTATTTTAAATCAGCTTCATGGTTATGACAGCACTGAAATCTGAAGGACTTCAGCTTTTTACAGAGCTGGTGACAATTTCTGGCTCCTCCACACCTGGCCTGTGATTCCAGGGCTCACTGCAAAGGCAGGAGGACAGAGCAGGGCTCAGGATCACAAAAGGTGGCCAATAAAAACCTGTGCTGTGCAATCAGAGAGTGGTTTCTGTGCACAGAAATCCATGAGAGGTGTGTGGGAACGATAACTGAGCTTTCCATAAATTACTGGAAGCCAAACTTCAACCAATTCCATGTAAGGAAGATGAAAGGAGGAGCGGGTGGGATTTATTCAGCTCCACGTATTTATCCAGCTCCATTATTCTCACCTCCAAAACCAGTCCAGCAGCCTTTTAATCCCTCAGCAGCTCATCTCAAAATTGTCTCTGTTATTAACAACAAAGTGCTCCTCATTGCCATCAGCATCCTTTGAAGGAGCCGTGGATGGGGGTGAGGATTCCTGTGGTGCAGGGCAAGGGCAGGAGACACAGATTTAGAAGGTGACATCCCCCTGGCTTGTGCCACACTCTTTTATCTAGGGAAGGAGTGGGCACCCCCTTCCTTCTGCAAAGGCACAGCCTGAAAAACTTCCAGGCAACTTCTGAGCGTGATAAACCATCCCTGTGCCTGCACTAGGGCAGAGAAACCCTGCAGAAATCCAAGAGTTTCTCTCATTAATTGTAACAGAGAGGAATTTCTGGAACTCCTGGCTGAACCCATGGGGGATTTCCTCGTGCAAAGCCCCAACGCAGACCTGGCTTGGTTGTTTGTATTGATGCCTTGAGTTTGAGCTTTGATGTATTTCAGGTTCTGTGCTGCCCAGGGTGCAGCTCTGAGCTCACAGTCAGTGTCACTCACAGCAGGGACACAAAACAAATCCTTGTCCTGCTGCACACCAAGGACAACTTTCAGCCCAACAGCACAAACAAGGGTGGCTGGAGGGAGGAACAGGAAGGATGGGAGCTCACAGCCTGGAGCTGGGATTGGACAATTCAACCCCAATGTGCAAATGGACCAAAATTTATAAAAATGTGAGACCTCATGACCAGTCAGCCATTTTGTGACCATTTTGGGTCCATTTTGTGACCATTTTGGGTCCACCTTGGGTGCAGCCCTGGCCAGGTCCTGTCCTGCCCAAGGTACCCTAAAGGCCTTTCAATAAATCCCTGCTTTATTCTCTGGCTCTGTCCATCTCTCTTCCAGCTCAGCCCACCCAAGGCATCACTGTAATTAGCATTTGTACAGAAATTGCCATCACCAGCCTGCAACTCCAATCACCTCTCCACTGGCCCAGAAATGAGAAATGAGGCATCTTAGAGAAACCAGAAATGAGACACCCTCAGATGAATCACAGCAGAGGGGAGGGGGAAGGAAGAAGCTCCCTGCAAACACAACCTGCTTCATCAGTGGCTGGGGGAAGAGAATTTAGCAGGTTCTTGTGGTCAACAGAACGAGCTGGCAGGGGCTGCAGTCACTTTTAGGTTAGGATTACTCAAGACTAAAAAAAAGAAGCAAAATAAAATGGCTTTTTACTGCTTCCAGGCAGGGATTGCTTGGAGTGAAGGATTGTGTCTCATCCTTTGGGGGTCCAGCTCTGAGTCTCACCTCCTCTGTGATCTGTGGTGATAGGGCCCATCTTCTTAAAGTATCTGTGTTCTTGGACTGTATTATTAATTATTAATTAATAATTATTAATTATTTATTATACTTTTTATTATTATTTTAGTTTAGGTTTTAGTCTGTTTTTTTTTTTTTTTTTCAAACAGCAGATGCTGATAATTAACATATTAATAGTAAGGTTTTTATTGCATGTTTACTAGAGGTTATCTTGACTAAAAAGACAGTTTACATATAATTATATTAGCTACTACTACCACCATGTTTAAGTTTTTGTTACTAGTAGAAATAAAAGTTATTCTAACATTATACATATAGCGTTAATTTTAATATTTGTGAAAAGCCAACTTTAAATTATGTATTTACAACTGAAAGATCTTGTGGCAGTTGTCTCGCAGACACCCTCTAAAGTGGCAAAGAAAGAGAAGGGTTTCATCCTGAGGTGCATCTGCATTGAGCTGGGGCTCAGATTCCTGCTGAGGAGGCCAAGGATGGGTAATGTGGGCACAGTGAGCAGGGACAGTGCCCGTGCAGGCAGCAGGGTCCTGGCAGGTGGCAGTGGCAGGTCCTGGCAGGTGGCACCAGGTTGGGCTGTGAGTCACCAGGGCACAAACTGGTTTCTAATCTGGGCCCTGCTGTTTGTCACCACGGAGCACGGTGACACCTTCACGCTGCATTTCTGTCCCTCTGCTGCTCCCAGCAAAGGACTGAGCCCCTGAGGAATCACACACAAACCCTGCAGGGACATTTTGGCCTCTCCAAGTCCTGTGTGTGTGGCAGTAACAGCACAAACTCTGCCAGGGACTGCAGGATCCCAGCAGCTGCTCCTGAAGGGTGGACACAGACACTGGACACACATCTCCATGCTCCAAGGGCACGGCAGGACAGCTCCTGACCACATTTGGACCATGGTTTTCATCCCTGATACAGCCATGGTCCTGCCCAGGTCACCATTCCCATGGGAATTGTGGAATTCCCTGGGGCACGGTGAGCTGTGGGTCCCTCCTCTCATCCTCTGGGGTTGTCCATGGATCATCCACCTCAGCAAAGTGGCAGTGAAGCCTTTGGGTATATTTTTGTACATTTGCACATGATCCATATGAGAAAGATTCATATTTGGTTAAAAGTCATCCTAGGGGATTGCCAGGAAAGAAATTAAACATTTTCAAAGAACATCAAAGTTAAAAGTAACCAACAAGTGGTGCTTGTGTTCCCAGGCGCACTGGAAATAGCACAGCCACAGCCCTGGTCACGACGGGGACAACTGCATGATGGACACACCAGGAGAGGGGACAATGCTGGACTGTCCCTTCCAAACAAACCACAGCTCCTGGCTGGTGTGGTGAAGACCTCAGGATGACAAATAAAGAGCAAATTAAGACCAGCAGAACTCCTGGGAGCAACGCTGATGCCAAAGCCTGGCAGCATCCCAGGTACCCAACAGAATTCACAGAATTTCACAGAGTTTCACAGAGTTTCACAGAATTCACAGAATCACTGGGTTGGAGGAGACCTCCAAGATCATGGAATCCAACCCAGCCCTGACACCTCAACTAACCCACGGCACCCAGTGCCACATCCAGGCTTTCCTTAAACACATCCAGGGATGGTGACTCCACCACCTCCCCGGGCAGACCATTCCAGTATTTTATCACCCTTCCTGTAAAAAACTTTTTCCTAATATCCAAATATCTCCCTTGGCACAGCTTGAGGCTGTGTGCTCTCACTCTGTCAGTGCTGCCTGGAGAAAGAGCCCAAGCCCAGCTGAGCACAGGCACCTTTCAGGGAGCTGTGGAGAGTGATGAGGTCACCCCTGAGTCTCCTTTTCTCCAGGCTGAACAACCCCAGCTCCCTTCCCACAGCCCTTCAGCTGGGAAAACCCCATTTCCCCTTCACCTCTTCTGGCTGGGAAGTGGTCAAAGGTTGAGCTCCATTCTGAGAGGTCTTTCCCAACCTCAGAGGTTCAGTTATTCCTCATTCCCACCTCCAGATCACCGGGGCAGGCAGGGGACAGCACGGCTGTCCTGGTTTGTCTCCCTACCTGTCACACACTCACTCCAAAGGCATCCCCGGCTCCAGAATGACAGGAACGCCTGCCCCACGCCCTCCCAGCCATGCCTTGGCAGGCAGCAGGGCAGCTCCGAGAAGGAAGCAAAGCTACTGCTCATTCCAGAGGCAACCATCATCTGCACAAAGCTGCGGGAGCAGACGGGGGAATGGCAAACGTGGGAGGGCAGAGGCACCAGCCAGGCTGCCTGCAGTGACACACAGATCCTGCACTGACACAGATCCTGCACTGACACACAGATCCTGCACTGACATACAGATCCTGCACTGAAATGCAGATCCTGCACTGACACACAGACCCTGCACTGAAATCCAGATCCTGCACCAAAATGCAGATTCTGCACAGAAATGTAGATCCTGTACTGATATGCAGATCCTGCACTGACATACAGACCTACAGACCCTGCAGTGACACACAGATCCTGGACAGACACACAGATCCTGGATAGAAACACAGACCCTGCAGTGACACACAGATCCTGCACTGACACACAGATCCTGGATAGAAACACAGATCCTGCACTGAAATTCAGATCCTGCACTGAAATTCAGATTCTGCAGTGACACACAGATCTTGCACTGACACACAGATCCTGGATAGAAACACAGATCCTGCACTGAAATCCAGATCCTGCACTGAAATTCAGATTCTGCAGTGACACACAGATCTTGCACTGACACACACAGATCCTGCACTGAAATCCAGATCCTGCACTGACACACAGACCCTGCAGTGACACACACACCCTGCACTGACACAGATCCTGCACTGACACAGATCCTGCACTGAAATGCAGATCCTGCACAGACACACACAGATCCTGCACAGACACACACAGATCCTGCACAGAAATGCAGATCCTGCACTGACACACAGATCCTGCTCTCATGGCATTTCCCAGCCCTGCTTCCTCTTCTGCAGTCCATTCTTTCCTTCTCCCTCCCTTTCCAGGGGATCCAGCCTCCTGAGTCTCCTGCTGGTGCTTGAGTCATTTTCCCTCCTAGGACTGATTTCTCATCTTTAATTGTTTCTCCATCTTTTTACTCTCTCCTTGGGCTATATTTTACTTTGCCTCTCTTATCTGGCTGCCTCCATCTTTCCATTTAACAACTCTCCATAGATTCCTTCTCTTTCCATCACTAATCCGTGCTGGATTTATGACTTTCATGGCAGAGCTGATGGGAGCCTCCTCAGACATCTGCAATTGTCCAAACCTGTCCTAAAAGAGTTGTCCAGTTGTCCATTGTCTCTCCCAAGTTTTGAGTGCTAAAGGAAATTCTCGGGCAGTGAAAGAAAACATCCCTGAATCCACTCTTGAGTTCATTGATTTGAAAATCAAATAGAAAGGAAAACTCCCAAAGCTGGGCCACGGAACTGTGGCAAATTCCAATCCCACCCTGCAGCCTTTGGCACAGCTTTGGAAACCTGAGGGTGTGAGCCAGCCCAGCCTGAGACCAAACCTGAGCACCTGCAATGCCAGCACCCACCCTGGGTCCCTGCGAGCTCCAGGGGGGCATTCCAGGCTGCTGGAATTGTTCATCCTGCCCTGTTGCAGAGCCCCACGCTTCCCTTCACACCAACAACCCTGGGCCCCCAGCCTCAGTTTGTTCTGTCCCTCCTGGCCACAGTTTCTGTCCCTCCTGGCCACAATTTCGGTCTCTCCTGGCCACAATTTTGGTCTCTCATGGCCACAATTTCTGTCTCTCCTGGCCGACAACCCCCAAAATTTCAGTCCCAGCCCTGCTGGTGCTGCTCTGGAGGTTCCTCACCTCCAGCCCTGCACAGTGACCTTTCCTTTTGGGAACAGCATGCTCCCCTCGCTTCCCACCACAGCAGGGACTGGAGCAGCCTGTCCCTCTCCCTGTCCCTGCCCCTGTCCCGTCCCTGCCTCCTCCTGGCCCTGCCAGGCTGTGTCACCTCCTGTGTCACCACCTGCAGCACCAGGGAGGTGCCACTGTCCCCTCCAGCCTGGCAAATGTCAGCAGGAGGGGCTGGGGCTGCAGGGGAACAGCCTGTCCATCCATGCCCTGCTCCCAGGGATGCTCATTCAGGCCTGGGTGAGGCTCCTGCAGCATTTTCCCTGCTATAAATAGGAACCCCGAGGATCCCCTTTTAGCAAGGGGCTTTCTCTGCAGCAGGGAGCCCCTGGAGGGACAGAGTCAGCTCCAAATGAGCTGTGCAATCCGTGCCACTGAGGAATGGCCTTGATGAGAGTCACAAACCTTTTCCCTTTTCCCTGCAGCTCCCCTTTGCCTCACTGCTGGGCCAAAGGGATTTTTTATTGTAAAGCTGAATGCTCAGAGATGCTCACAAGCCTGGCTCGGCTCTCTAAAGGAGTCTAAAGGAGGTCACGAGCCCCTCTGGCGTTTCAGAACAGGATTTGGGTTCTGCTGAGGCCTCACCACCAGGCCAGGCTGATAGAGGTTTATCTCAGCATCGCTCTCTCGCGCAGGGCTGCTCATGGTGCTGACACTTTTCCTCCCAAAAACCACCAGCAGCAATTGATTCTCACGAGAGAAGAGAGCAGAGGGTGTTCCAGCCTGATCCCAGCCTCTCCCAGGCAGCTGAGGGTGAATGGAAAGGGAGGAAAGCTCTGAGTTCCCCAGTGAACTGACCCAGTTCCCCCTCCCTGCTCCCCTGCAGGAATCTTGGGGCTGCCAGCAGCTCTGCTGTGTGCAGACACACTTCCTCTCCCCACCAGCTATCAGAAAACACACACAGCTCCCACTGACACGTTTGATTTCAGGGCCAGACAGCAAGAAACTTATTCAGGTCTTCATTTTTTTCTCAGAAAATAAAAAAACCCCACACATTTCCACTCACGTGTCCAATACAACAGGGTGGGATTTCAGGCTCTGGAACCCTGCAATCCCAGGGATATTTTGCACTGCTTCTGAAATCTTCTTCAAGGCCACCTCACAGTTTTTTGTCCCATGGGAGCTCCATGCAACAGCCACCAGGGAGGTCATGTCCTGAGAGGCATCATTTAATCCGATTCCAGTACGGCTTTGGGGGCGATAAGAAATATTTTCAAGCAGTGTGGTTCTTGCTTCAGCTGCAAAATATCAAGATGAAGCTGTTCCCACCCAGGGATGAACAAGCATTTCCTTCAGCCAGAGAGGCAAAAAAAGAGAAAAGATTAAGGAGAGGTTTTTCACACTCGCATACACTTAAGAGGAAAAAATATTTACATGAGGGAAAAAGGACTTGGCAGGGCCTCCCTAGAGGCCATTTGCTGTTTATGCATTTCTCAGGGCTGAGGCTGCAGAGCCTGAAGCTCCCCGAGCCACTGAGGGAGTTTTTAGGGCTGGAGATGCCCTTGCTGGGGCTCCTGTCCCTGTGGAATCGTGTCTGGCTCTGCCTGTGGCTCCCCAAGGTTTTCCTTTGGCATTCCTGCAGGATCAGAGCTGGGAAGAGCTGCTGAGATGCTCAGGGGAAATCAGGACGGGCTCTGAGCATCTCTTCAGACCAAGCACCTTTTCCAGGTGAAGTATTCCCCATTAGGAATGTCCTGATTTAACAGGAACATGGGAAAGGTGGGTGGCAGCTGCTGCTCCCCCACAGATGCTGAAAATCTGATTTTTTTCTTCCTGCTGCAGCTCTCTATCCCTTGAAAGCACAAATTATTATAATTTGAGTATCTGATGTCCCTGTCTGAGCTACACAACAATTCCCTGCTGCTGTTCCTGGAAAGGAGAAGCCTCAAAACGTGCCGGGCACAGCGTCCTCTGCTGCCAAGGCTTCATCTGGGATTAATTGCACAAAGGACACAAAATCCTGGTCACTGCAACGTGCTGGATCTTTGGCCAGGGGTTCATGATGGCAGCTGGGCTCTATTTAAAAAAAATGGTTTATTTTGACACCAATTAATTGATTATCAGTTAATTAATTTCATTTGGCTGTGGGTGCTGATGGAGCTGGAATGTTTGGGATTTTCCTGTGCAGGACCTGGTGTTGGATTTGATCCTTGTGGGATTTTTTTGACCAGAGGATCCTAATCCTGGCTGGGCTCCATCAGACATTGTATTGTGCACTAATTAATTGATTATTAATTAATTAATGTCACTTGGCTGTGGGTGCTGCTGGAGCTGGAATTTTTGGGATTTTTTGGTGCAGGGCCTGGAGTTGGATTTGATCCTTGTGGGATTTTTTTGACCAGAGGTTCCTGATCCTGGCTGGGCTCCATCAGACCTTGTACTGTGCACCAATTAATTAATTATCAATTAATTAATGTCTCTTGGCTGTGGGTGCTGTTGGAGCTGGAATTTTTGGGATTTTCCTGAGCAAGGCCTGGAGTTGGATTTGATCCTTGTGGGATTTTTTTGACCAGAGGTTCCTGATCCTGGCTGGGCTCCATCAGACCTTGTATTGTGCACCAATTAATTAATTATCAATTAATTAATGTCACTTGGCTGTGGGAGCTGGAAGTTTGGGGATTTTTTGGTGCAGGGCCTGGAGTTGGATTTGATCCTCGTGGGATTTTTTTGACCAGAGATTCCTGATCCTGGCTGGGCTCCATCAGACCTTGTACTGTGCACCAATTAATTAATTATTAATTAATTAATTTCATTTGGTTGTGGGTGCTGCTGAAGCTGGAATTTCTGGGATTTTCCTGTGCAGGGCCTGGAGCTGGATTTGATCCTTGTGGGATTTTTTGACCAGAGCTCCCTGATCCTGGCTGGGCTCCATCAAACCTTGTATTGTGCATCAATTAATTAATTATCAATTAATTAATGGCACTTGGCTGTGGATGCTGCTGGAGCTGAAATTTTTAGGATTTTCCTGAGCAAGGCCAGGAGCTGGATTTGATCCTTGTGGGATTTTTTTGACCAGAGGTTCCTGATCCTGGCTGGGCTCCATCAAACCTTGTATTGTGCATCAATTAATTAATTATCAATTAATTAATGGCACTTGGCTGTGGGTGCTGCTGGAGCTGGAATATTTGGGATTTTCCTGAGTTGGATTCGATCCTTGAGGGATTTTTTGACCAGAGGTTCATGATCTCAACTGGGTTCTATCAAACCTGAATTTTATTTTGACACCAATTGATTATCAATTCATTAATTACACCTGGCTGTGGGTGCTGCTGGAGCTGGAATTCCTGGGCTTTTCTGATTTTCCACATAGGGGCAGGATTTGCATCACTCGTGTTCTTTTCTCAGCCCCACCTGAAGCAAGAGGGACACGAGGACACCAGGAAACACAGGACAGGAGGTTTGGTCACCTCTCCAAAGAACCTCCAGGAGCTTTTCCAAGATAAAATGATTTAGTGGAGGTGTCAGGGTTGGACTCAATGATCTTCCAACCTAGAAATTCTGTGAAAGCAACCTGGGCCAGGCAGGAGTGTCCCACACCTGCTGCTGCCACCCCATTCCTGCAGGGCTCATCACCTTCCTCCACCCCGAACTCCAAACCCCCACAGCTGGGGAAGCTGCAGCTCCTTCCCAGCCCCAGGGGATGATGCTGGAACTGGTGCCCAGAAACAGAGGGTGAAACCCTCCCAGCTGCTCCAAGTGTCCAGGAATTTTTTCCTGTACTTCTGAGGGTGACCAGCACCTCACAGAAAATGGCTCAAATAATTCATGAGGCAGATCTTCAGGTGTGTTTTGTAAAAGCAAAAGGTTTAATAAATGCAAAAATAAATGAAACGTCACAGAAATAAAATAAAAGATGAGCACAGGTGGCTGAGAAGCTTCTGGCACCTTGCTAAGACACCCTAAAAAGCTCTTTAGTTCCTTTGTGCTCTTTCTTAACTATTTGATGGTTCAGGGGGGCTGTTTGGCCCAATGAAAGCAGCAAAAGGTTTTGACTTACTAAATTAAATTTGACTTTCCAAACCAAATCAATGCCTCTGTGCTGGCACTGAGCTAATTATTGTCACATCAGCAAAGAACTTTCTGGGTTCTTTACTTTATAAGAAGCACAAGGGATGACTCCCAAAGGTGTGGGGTGCATTATCACACCAGTGCTGCCATGGGAGCACAGGAGCCACCCACTGTTGTCAGTCCAAACAGAGAAGCAGGTGGGGTTTTAATCCCCTGTCTGCAGCTCCTGATGGGAGAGGGGAAAAGCAAAGAGTGCAGCCCTGCCTGGGCTCAATAAAAATAAATCAAGGATAAATTCAATTTAATTTATTAGATTTAATTTGTTATTTATTTATTAAATTAAGGAGAAATTTTAAAAATAAATTAAGGAAATTTTTGTCCACACTGTGTTTCCTCCCTGCGGCTTGAGGTGTTGGTTTTCTTTAATGAGCCCTGAAGGAATCACTGGGAAAATGTTGGGAAATGTGGGAGAAAAGGTTTTAAGCAAGGACACTTGACTGCAGGATAAATACCATAAATCCTCTTTATTTACACACGTCAGTCAATAGGACCTGCAATAAATACTCTGAGTTTTGAACATACAGATCTTCATCTCTGTACTTATCTGGCACAGCAAACCCTTTGCATTTCCTTGTTTATGCACAGCTCTACGTGTTGCTGTATATAGATAATGGATATAAACACACACACATATATCTATAAATGCACTTGTGCAAAAATGGCTTTACCCAGGACAGGAAACAAGTGAATATTTCCCAATCCACTCTCCCTGCCACTGGCAGTATTGCACAGAAATTCAGCTGGATGCTCCTGCCTTAGGGAAAATGGGAAAACTGAAATTGCGTGCATGGAGAAGCAGCAAATCCACTTTTTTTTTCCGTGATGGAGAAAGTTTTAAAAAATCTCAGTGCCCCCTTAAATACCGAGGTACAAGACAGCAGCACTGCATCTGCTTTAGCCTGCACTGTTTGCAGGAAGAATTTCATATTTGTCAATGATTTCTCTTGAATGAAGTCACCACCACGTGTTTTATCAGATGTGTTTAACCTAAGCCAGCTCTGCCAGTGTGAAATCCTTAAAATCCAATTGATTCAGCTCCTTTACACACAGCAATTCCAGATCCAGAGGGATGCGGGTTGTGTCCTGATCTTACAACACTCCAGGGGAGAGAATCTCCCTCCAAGCCATGGAAACTCGAATTTCCAGCTCTGTCTAAAGCCAGGCTGTGTCCCTAAAACCCAACAGAGCTGGCTGGGCTTTGTTTGTGCCAGGCAAACACGAGGGTACAGCAGGGAGAGGCTGTTCCACAGAGAACAGCATCTCCCAGCAGCCAGTGCTGCTGGAATATTCCTTCCCTGCTCTGAAATATGACAAAAAGCACCTCCAGGTTGCTGTGGGGGCAGCTGGTGCCCCACAGAAATGTGTGGATGAGAGATGCCAGCATCCTCACAGCCTGGGCTGTGTGCTCACTGCAAAATGCCCTCTCTGCCCCCAGCAAGAGAGAGGCATGCTCGTGTTTGCTTTCAGAAGAGCTCCAATAAAAAAGAGGGGTAGAAACGCTGGGGCTGCTGGGCTGAAGTCTCAGGGAGAGCCACGAAGAGATTTTTGCAGATTTTTGCACAGGGAGGAGATGCCAAGGTGGCCGTGGAGCAGAGGAACCAAGCAAAGTGTGAAAACAGCCACGAAAGGAACCCTCATCTTACAAAACATCTCTCAGGGAGGCTGGGGTGGCACTGCTGAGAACAGCCAGGCCAGGGCAGCTTTTCACAAGAGCCTGAGCTCCCCTGAACCTGCAGAACCGCTCTGCCTCCTGTTCCCACTGCAGACCAGAGGAGTTCCCAAAAACTGGGGTCAGCCAAGGGCTGGGACCTCTGCACCCAGCTGGGGAGGGGAACACGGGGGGAACGCTGTGACCAGAGCAGCAGAACCTGCCCTAAGCCCCCCTCCCACGGCCACAGCCCAGGGACACCCCTGGGTCAGCAGCCCTCGGCTTCCCTGGTGCTTTTAGGGTAGAACTTTGACAGAGAGCAGAGGGCAGGGAATTCCTGCCAGAGGAATGAACGTGCTCATAAACTCATCTCCTTGGGAAATGGATCCATCACGCAGGGAAAATAAACACCACGAGGCAGAGGGCTGGCAAAGGGAGGGACACAGCCCTGGCCTCGGTCTGTGGGTTTGGCACTCCTGGCAGCAGGAGATGGGATTAAAGTGCAGGAGCAGCCTGTGCCCGTGTGCTGGGTGAGCCAGCAGGGGTAAAAACAAGGCTAGCAGGGCAGTTTTGTCTGGAATTTGGAGAAAAAAAAAGAGGGTCTAGGACCTCTAGGAAATTCGAGACAACAAAGTTGCAGGGAGATGCAGGGAGAAAAGTTAGAGGGACCAAAGCCCAACTAGAATTTAACCTGGCTGCTGCCAGAAAAGACAATTAAAAATGCAAAATAAATCAGCAAGAGGAGGACAGCTAAGGAAAATCACCATCCTTTACTGGGGAAACACAAAGGATGAGGGAGAGCCTGAGGTACTCAATGCCTTCTTGGTCTCAGTCTTTAATTGTAAAACCAGTTGTACCCCCGAGCTGGAAAAGAGGGCCCTGATCTCCTGTGGCAGGGTGACCATTCCATGGATGAGGAAAAGCCTGTGGGTGATTTTAATAAAAAACCTGGACTTTAATGAAGCTTTGACACCATCAAAGGCTGTGGGTGATGCCCACCCAGACTTTAATTAGGCTCTGACACCATCAAAGGCTGTGGGTGATGCCAACCTGGACTTTAATGAAGCTCTGACACCATTAAAGGCTGTGGGTGATGCCACCCTGGACTTTAATGAAGCTCTGACACCATTAAAGGCTGTGGGTGATGCCAACCTGGACTTCAATTAAGCTTTGACACCGTTTCCCACAGCATTCCCCTGGAGAAACCGAATTCCCTTCACTTGGATGGGTCCATTCTCCACTGGGACAAACGTGACTGGGTTCAAAGCCCAGAGTGGGGAATGGAATAAATCCAGCTGGGGTTTGGTCACCAGTGGTGTCCCCAAGAGCTCCGTTTTGGGGCCAGTTCTTGTTTAATATCTTTACCAACGATCTGGATGAGGGGATTGAGTACATCCTCATTAAATTCATCGATGACACTAAACTGGAGGGGAATGCTGATTTGCTGGAGGGCAGGACAGCTCTGCAGAGGGATCTGGATCAATGGGAATGCTGGGTTAACATCGGACTCGACCTTCAAGGCCTTTTCCAGCCTAAAAGGGTCTGTGATTCTACACCACAAGGGCAAGAGAGGCTGGCAGGTGAAGCAGAGGCTGCCTGGGGTGGCACCCACACTGACCTCACAGTAAATACCCCCTGGATCAGCTCTGCCAAGGCCAGCAGCTGTGAGGGGCAGAGCCCTGTGCTCTCACACACCGGCTGCCCCTGTGGGCTCTCCTTTCCACACTCCCAATCCCTGACCCACTTTCAAACATTTGGGGCCATTTAGGAGCTGAAATCTCTGCCCTCCCTCTCTGCCGTGCTGGGCTCTCACCTTTACCTGCACCCCAGGGTGGGGTGAGGCTGGGGCAGGCACAGCCCTGACACTGCCAGGTGCACCTATGGGCAGTGCTGGACTGCAGGAATTGCAGAATAATTTGGGATATGAGCACTTTGGGAACAGCCAGTCCTAAAAAGGCGCTTGAGCCACATTTCCAGGGGGGGATCTGCACCCAGACCCTTTTCCCTCTGTTCATTTCCGCATCTCCCAGTGCCACAGCGAGCAGCATTTCCAGCCCTGGCTGCCCAGAGAGCCAAAGCTGCCCAGGAGTGCTGGCAGGAGGGAAAGGATTGGTGTAACCCAGCAGCTTCCTGTGCTGGGGGATGAAGCAAAAACAGCCCTGGTGTGGAAACTGCAGCTGCCCCAACCCCAGGCAGGAGGCACAGCGAGGATTTTGTAACACCCAAGCTGTGTTGGTGACGTTCACTCCACCAAGACTTCAAAAACAAAAACAATGTTTGGCCAAAGTGGATAAAAGCAGTGAATGCAGGGCCAAGCTCCAGCTGGCTGCACACCAACACCTGGGGCTGGTGTCCCCTCTGTGTCCCCACCTCTGTGGCAGCACTGGCACAAGGTACAAGCCAGCAGCACTGAATTAATTTGCTTCAGCCTGCTCTGTTTGCAGGAAGGATTTCATATTTGTCACTGGTTTCTCTCAAATAAAGTCACCACCGTGTGTTTTATCAGATGTGTTTAAGCTGAGCCAGCTCTGCCAGTGTGAAATCCTAAAATCCAATTTAAACAGCAACTCCTGACTTCAATGCTCCATTTTTTTAATGTGTTTATAAAACTTTTTAATATAAAATATTTTAACAGGACACAGCTTTTTCTTTCCAATCATGGAAAGGTTTGGCTTTGGTGGTGCCATAATATTTTTTCCTCCAGTGTTTCTCTCTTTTGATGCCAGCTGCCCCCAGAACTGCACAGTTTATATTTCACCAGTTTCACTAATGCTGCCTTAGAGGAAAGAAATCAGTTTTTCAACACCCAGACAATACTGCAAGCTTGAGGTTTCCTGGTAGTGCAGCTGAGCTTTGCAGTACTGAGGTCATTTGTCCAGTGCAAACAGCCCCAAAATTCCCTGTCCCTTCCACATCCACGTGCTCTGGATGCTGGAGTGGTTCTGTAAATAATCACTTGCTCATCTCTCAGCTTTGGCTACTCACAGCCACAATATTTAAAGTAAGAAGAGGAAGCCAAAAAAAGAGAGCAATTATTTGGACAACAAATCCTGCTCCAGTAGTGCTACCCAAATGCAAATAATTAATCACAATGAAAATACAAACCACAACAGCGATGTGGACGTGGGAATTCTCTGTGCCAGAGGGTCCTGCCACAAACTGGTGAGAATTTTGGGGCTGGCCTGACGCCATCACTGCGGGACACCTCGTCCCTCTGTGCCCTCAAACCCACAGAGCCCTGGGCATTGCAGAGCAGGAGTGACAGGCAGGAGTCAGAATGCAGGAGCTGGAGAGCACAGGAGAGATCGATCTCTGCAATCAAGAGTTAATTCTCATTTCCCCTGAATGCCGTGGGATAATCCCAGCCTGCACCGAGATAAATTGCATCTGCAGCTCCAGAGGGAGTACCTACAACGAGTGTGCACCTACACTGTGTTCCTACACTGTGTGTTCCTACACTGTGTGCACCTACACAAAGTGTACACCTACACTGTGTTCCTACACCAAGTGTGCACCTACACCGAGTGTGCATCTACACCGAGTGTGCATCTACACCGAGTGTGCACCTACACTGAGTGCATCTACACTGTGTTCCTACACCGTGTGCACCTACATTAGTGTGCACCTACACTGTGTGCACCTACACCGAGTTTGCTCCTATACCAGGTGTGCTCCTACAGCTAGTGTGCACTTACACTGAGTGTGTTCCTACACCAAGTATATTCCTACAGCAAGTGTGAACCTAGACTGTGTTCTTACACCAAATGTGTTCCTACACTGAGTGTGCACCTACATTGTGTGCACCTACACCAAGTGTGTTCCTATACTGAATATGCACCTACGCTGTGTTCCTACACAAAATGTGCACCTACACCAAGTGTGTTCCTACACCGAGTGTGTTCCTACACCGAGTGTGCACCTACGTTGTGTGCACCTACACCGAGTGTGTTCCTACACCACCTCCCCCCCACTCCGCAGCCCCTCACGTCCCGGTGCTTGTGCAACACGGAGCAAACAGCCCCTGAGCCCGCGCTGTCCCTGCTCACAGCCTGTTAATGTTTATCTCGGGGCTACCCTGCGGCCTCTCACGCCACCGAGTGTCACCGTGTCACCGCACCCTTCCCCTGCCGCGCACCCCGAGGCCCCGGGGCGCTGCTGGCACCCCTGCCCGGGCAGCAGGGGAGGGCTCCGGGGTGAGGGAAGGGCTCCACCCGCATTCCCCCCTGCTGCGGGGCTGAGCCCCAAAGGGGGAGAGCAGCCGGGTCGGTCACAGGGTGAGAGGAGGAGAGCGCTCCCAGAGCTGCTCCTCCTTCTCAAGCACCATCAGGATCGCTTTGGGAAGTAAAAAACCGAGCAGCAGGAGTTCCCAGAGCCCTGCGTTTTACCCTGAGGGTTTCAGAGCTCCAGCAGCTTTGCACACCTCGCAGCAGCACCGACACCCAGCGTGCTCCCTGCCCATCCGGGGGGATTCCCCTCCAGCCCCGGCGGCACCAGCGCTCGGGGCGAGTCCTGCCAGCAGCCAAGGCCACACGGGGACTGCCAGCCAGGGGGTGTCGGTAACCAGAAACCCGCTCCACCCCCATGGCAGCTCCGGCTCCTCCGGAACGCTGCCCCAGAGCCCCTCTGCCTCCTCCCGCACCGGGGCTCAGCCCCGGGCCGGTCACTCGCCACCCACCCAGAGACCCCCACACCCCAAAGTGACCACGGTGCGACCGGACAATGCCACCAACACCCCGAAGTGCGGGGCCAGCGAGTGGAAATGCGGGGGCTCCGCACCCCGAGCATCCCCCGGGACACCACGGCCCCTTGCAGCGCCGAGAGATTCCGGGAGCGGCTTTTCTTGCACCTTTCCCGAGTATTCCTGGAAAGAACCCGGCACTTGCACACCCCTCCAGCCCGAATCGCTGCTCCCCTCCAGCCAGGGACTGCCCCGTCCTGTCCTGTCCCGTCCCGCAGCCCACCCTGCCCGGGCACACCCGGCAGACCCTGGCACACGGGGTTTTACCCCCTCCACACCCAACCCAAGCGATCTGCAGCCGTCCCGCGGCGTTGCCGAGGTGCCATGGAAAATCCAACCCCTCCTCCCCTGCCACCACCCCGGGCTCGCTGTCATCCGAGCCCCGGAGTTAAACAAACCGGGCGCTTTACGAGCTTTTGGTCGGACGCAGAGCGCAGGGCTGGGATTGTCACCCGACTTCCCAGCGCCACATTCCTGAGCCCCGCAGTCACGGCCTCACATTCTAGGCGAACGCTCCGTTTGTTTCTATTATTATTAATTTTTTTCCCCTGCAGAAAGCCCTGTAGCACTTGGTAAAACAAAACCCCGCCGAGCATTCGCAGTTTTTGTGGTCGCTGCTCAAACTGTCCCGGTGCCGGCAGCCCGGAGCCGCGCTCAGCCCCGCTCCCCCTGCATCCCTTCCCCGCCGCTTTGGCGCAGATCAAGTTCAGGGGGTTTTGCAACCTCCGCAAAATGCCCCGAGCTGGAAAATCCCTTCACCCCCTCCCCTGGTGCCCTCCTGGCCTGGAGGGCTCCCCGAGCTCCAGCGGGGTTGTGAGAAGGGCAGCGGCAGCAGTCCCGCCGGTGCAGGGGGGGTCCAGCCCCGCTCCAGCTCCCAGCAAGGTCATGAGGTAGTTCAGTCCCGGGCCGGTTCAGTCCCGGCCACGGCCAGAAAATCCCTCCGGGGACGAGCATTCCGCACAGCCTGGCATCCCCCAGCCCGCTAAGGGACGCCCCAAACCCGGGGGGCTTCCAGCAGCCCCCCCGCCCTGCCCGGGGCCAGCCCCGCTGTGCACAGTTTGACTTTGGGGTTTGTTTCTTGCAGCCCTGAGCTTTTAGGCGCTCTCTAAAGAAGAATTATTATTAAAAGAGGTGGATTTTCCTTGGAAAAGCTCCTCGGTGCAACCCCCAGATCCCCCAGCACCCTCCCCGCCGGGCACAGTACCTTTGCCGTGCAAAAAGCCCTGGGGCCGAGGGAAGGAGCCCTCCTCGCAGAGCAGCTCGCAGGTTTTATCCGTGGCCAGGGGGTAGCCGTTGTCCTCCTCGTTGTAGTCGCTCCTGCCGTTGCTGTTGGAGTAGCCGTTCGCGTACATCTTGAGGGCGGACCTGCGCAGGCACAGCAGCTCCTGGAAGGCGTACCTGAAGTCGGGGCTCCGGCAGTAGATCAGGGGGTTGAAGGCAGAGTTGACGTAGCCCAGCCAGTTCAAGAGGATGTAGACATACTTGGGGATGATGTTGTCCTGGATGACGTGCACGATGTTGACGATGAAGAAGGGCAGCCAGCACAGCGTGAAGGTGCCCATGATGATGCCCAGCGTTTTGAGGGCTTTGTGCTCCTTCAAGAAGAACTTGGAGGAGCGGCGGTGCCCGGCTCCCCCTTTCTGCTCCTGCTCCTTGTTCTGGGTGTGAAACCTCCCCTCGCTCCTGTCTATCTTCTGCAGCTGCTTCTTGGCCACCTGGAAGACCCTGGCGTACACAAAGACCATGACGACGAGGGGCAGGTAGAAGGAGATGATGGAGGAGGCGATGGCGTAGGCCTGGTTGGTGAAGAAGTCACAGCACATCTCGTCCTCGTAGCAGCGCACGGCGTCCTCGTGCTCAGCCCGGTACCAGTGCATCTGGATGGGCAGGAAGGAGGTCAGGCCCGACACCACCCACACCACCAGGATGACCACTCGGGCCTTGCCCTTGGTCAGCAGGCTCTGGTACTTGAACGGGGAGGTGATGGCGAAGTACCGGTCCACGGCGATGACACACAGGGTCTCGATGCTGGCCGTGACACACAGCACGTCCAGAGAGGTCCAGAACTCGCACCAGAAGTTCCCGAACTTCCACATCTCCATGATGATGTGGCAGGCGCCGAAGGGCACCACGGCCAGCCCCATGACCAGGTCGGCGCAGGCCAGCGAGGTGATGAAGTAGTTGGTGACGGTCTGCAGGCGCTGGAAGCGGGCGATGGCCGTGATCACCAGCACGTTGCCGAAGACGATGGCCAGCACGATCACCGACATCAGGATGCCCATGCCCACCATCCACACGTCCCGCGACACCGCGGGGTCGGCGGCGCTCTGGTTGGCGCTGGCGTTGCCGCCGGGCAGCTCTGTTGTCCCCGCCGCGGCCATGGCCCGGCGACAGCCCCGGGGGAGGGGCTCGGTTCTGTTCAGGGCTCGGCAGCCCGGGAGCCGAGCATGCGGGACAGGTGCGGGGCCGCTCGGCTGGGGCACCTGGCACCGCTCCGCTCCCGTCCCGTCCTGTCTGTGTCCCCGCGGTGTCCCAACCCCGTGTCCCAGCCCGTTAGGCGCCGCGGAGCTTTTAAGTGACAGCAGCCCGTGACATCAGCCCGCCGCAGCCAATGGCAGCCGGCACCGCACCCCGACCCCCCCGCACCCCGCGGCCACCCCCGCCTGCCCCACGCGCGTCCCCGCCCCGCGTCCCCGCCGTGTCCCCGCACCGTGCGCTCCGCCCGTGCTCCCCTCGCTCGCGGGATTCTCTTGTCCCCCCCCGCCGCCCCAGGGTGACGCTGTGCGCTGCCGTGTCGCCGTGCCGTCCGCCCGCAGTGCCACACGTGCTCTGCCTGTGTCACAAATGTCCCCGAGCTCCCTGCCCGGCGGTGTCCCCACCTCACCCGTGTCCCCTGTGCGCTCTCTGGGTGGCACCAGGACACGCAGCAGCAGGAAAATCCCGAGGACTCCGGGGCTCCCGGCAGTGCAGAACCCCTGGCCCCACTGTGGCTGGTGACACCTCGTGACAGGATGTCACCCGTGTCCCCATCCCTGTCCGAACCCAGCTCGGGGTTGTCGCTGCACCCCAGCCGGGGGGTGCATCCAAGTGAAGCAGCCACAGAAATCCCAGAGCTGCTCAAGGGTAGGGACAGCCCTGAACTGTCCTGGGAGCACTGACCAGGCAGGGAGTGACCGCTGGACGCTGTGGCCGGCCACGCTGCGGCCAGGCATGTGGTCAGAGCCACACACTATCGCAAGCACTTCCCTCCAAAACAAACAAACCCGCTAAATAAGGGCTGAGGAATCCTGAAAACTTCCTTTTAGCCTGGCAGGAGATAACGCTGCCTCTGGAGTTTCATTTCTGCCATCGCTCTGAAGCAACACAGCCCTCCCAGAGACACATCTCACCCTGCTGGCCCTGCGTGCTCTCAGAGCTGACAGCTGAAAGTTGTGGTTCTAAAACCGCCCTGTACCTCAGAAAGGGAGAAAATAAAGGATTATTTTCACCCAGATTACCCCAGTGCCACCAGCAGCAGCTGCAGGTGGGATGCAGCTCTGTGTCCCTCCCCTGGCCCAGGCAGTGCCCAACTCCTGCCTCTGTCAGCAATTAAACACTTATCGATGTCGAATCTTATGTGAAATTCATCAGCTCTTGATGGTTTTCATGGATTCTGCCTCATTTCCCTGCAGTACTGGGGTGCCAGGGCCAGGGTCCCACTTCTCGCTGTCTTTGCCCCACTGTCCCCACACCACTGGGTGTCCATGCGGTGCTGGGGGTATTTATAGAGAAGGGAGGAAGTTTTGTGGTTTAAAGCAGCGGGGCAGATGAGGTACTGGAATCAGGAAACGAGACTGAAGGCAGTTTCAGTGCCGTGAAGTGTCTGCCTCAGCTGGGACCTCCCTGAACCGGCGGCTTCCCCGCTCTTCCCGCACTCCAGAGGTTTAAAAATGAAGAGACAAGGAGCAGGAGATCCAGAAGTCACCTCCTCCCACCGCAGACATCAGGGAAAGCAGGGGCGCTGGGATGAGCTAATTACCTGAGTTAATTACCTGGAGCTCCCCCTGCCCGTACAATAAATGAGATGTAGGAACATCGCTCCCTGCACACACACCCGGGCAGAGCTGGGACCTGCTGGGTTCAGTTTGTGGCACCGAGGCTTTCAGAGCTCACCCCGGCTGGGCGCTCAGGGAACACCAGCTGGGTGCAAAATCCATTCCCACCTCTGCCCCAGGCCAGCAGCGCTCACCCCGCAGGGAAAACACAGCCGAGAGCTCCTGGAAAAGCAGGGATGAGGAGGAGATGCAGCAGTGGGAGTGAGGAGCACAGCCAGAAGGAAAAGCAGAAATTGTGGGAGCTACAGCTCATCCTCAGCTCCCTGTTACCCCTTTTTTGTCTAAGAGCTGATGTGACAGCTCTGGGAAGCACTCGAGGTGTCAGGTGGTGACCAGGTGAGTTTCTGACACCAAATCCAAGCACTCCCAAAGAATTCAACCCCCAGTCCTCATGTTCATCCTACAGATGTTCAGCCTTGCAGGCAGCACTGGGCCCTGGCTGCAGCAGAAGCAGATTTGGGGATGTGGTGGGAAACCCTTGCTCTGAGAGAGAAAAAAACAAATTCTCTGCTTTGCAACAAGTGCTTTATCCACGGCATCCCTTCTCTGGCAATCCCTCTCCAGAGGCTGCTCCAGGACTGTCAATCTGAGGCCCAGGGTGCAGGGATCAGCCAGCCCAGCTTACAGCTCCAGATTTTGTCCTTGTTGCACTCTGCTCAAATAAATCTCATCCTGGGCTTTGGTGACGAGGCTGTGCTGGAAGAAGAAGGGCAAAGCTGATTTTTGTTCCTTCATTTTCTCCCTTGATTTCCTCTTTGGCAACCTTTGCTCACCTTTCAGGCATGGCAGGGTGGGCCCAGGGCTTGAGATGATTTTTGGCTTTGGCTACACAGCCGTAGCCCTCAGTGAGTTGGGCAAGTGACCACAGGGTCAAAAAAAAAGGCAGGAATTTGCCTCACATAAAAATAAATTCCATCACCCCAAGTCTCACTGGATTTTGTGTTTTGCATGACTTTACCCGTGCTTTGGAGTAATTATTAGGTTCCCATCAGGTTCAAGGCTCCATATTGGAACAAATACAACACCAAACCTCAGAGATGTTGTGAACACAGTTCAGTTTGATTTATTTTGGGGGGGAAGAGCCCCAAAATGCCTCAGTCTGGGTTCCTTGGACTTGCAGGGTGTCAAAACCAGACAGATCTCACTTGTTTCATGCCCCACTGGCCCTGGTGCTTTGTCATCACGCTGATCTTTTCCCTCTCCATAATTGGATGTGCGCTCCCTCCTCGCTGAGTGACATTTGAAGAGCAGCCTGTGGGATCAATGAGAAAGCAGCGCTGGGAGAGAGAAATAATCACTTTTATCAGCCCAGCTGACATAATTGGAACAAACAGCCAGGCTTTGGGGCATGGAGGACTTTCCTGAGGACTGGGAGGACCTGGATGCTGGCCCTGCCATCCCTGCCCAGATGATTGTCACAAACACCCTGGATCCCTGGCAGTGTCCAAGGCCAGCTTGGAGCACCCTGGGACAGTGGAAGGTGTCCCTGCACGTGGCAGGGATTGGAATTCTATCTTTAAAATCCCTTCAACCCAACCCATTTCACGATTCTTCAGGCTCCCTCAAGCTCCTGCTTCAGAGCAGCCTGGCAGGGAGCTCTGGGCAGGTTTTTTGGGGTTTGCAGCCCCCTGGCTCCTCATTTTTTTTTCCCTGTGGCCTTCCAAGCCATGAGAGGGAGCCACCCCTGACCCGCAGCTCCGCATTCACCTCTCCTTTATCCTTGCTGGTGCAATCACCAACAGGGTTTGTGTGATCAAGTGGAAGTTTTTGTTTGCTCGTTTCTCTCTGGAGCTCCCTGCATGGCCAGGAGGGATCTCTGGGCTGTCCCAGAGCAGCAGCAGCACTGAGGGAAGCCCAGGGGTCCCTCTGCACTCTCCTGTGTCAGAAGGGACGGTGACACTCCTGCCTCCTAGGAAGGGGCTGATGCTGTCACCTCTGCCCCAGGAACGCTGTGCCCCGCAGGGGAAGGGGCAGTGAGGGGGGTCCTGCTCCACTCTCGGGGCTGCAGGATGGTGTGAAGTGCCTGGGACAGCTCCTGCCTGACCCTGGAGCTTCCCAAAGCTCCCACGGGTGCCCCTCATCCCACCCAAGGGTGCTGAGAAGGTGGGAAGGGAAACTGAGCAAAGCAGGAGCTGGTGCAGGGCTGGAGGATGCTCTGCTGGAGGATGCTCTGCTCCTCCCCTGCATCTCCAGGGTGGGACACCCAGCTTTTAACGTCTGCAGTCCTTCCCAATCTTTCCACTCCCCTCCCTGAATCTATTCTCATGTTTTTTAAAAGCATTCTGCCCCATGCAGCTATCATATATATATAATTTCTTTAATAAAGTAACTCAATTTCAAACATTAATGCATTAAACCAGTAATCTTTGTTTTGTAGACCACCCCTCACATTGCCACAAGTTTCACTGCTTGTTTGAGCACCAAGGTAAGACAAAATACAAATCTTACTAAGATGTGCAGTAATTTTGATTTTGGTCAGTAGAATTTAATAAATTGATACGCAATAAAATAAGTAGCAAAAAGGCATTTAATTTGCTTCAGTGTCAATGTGTATGGATAGGAAATCTGAAAGAATTTTAATCATATTTGAGAATGGCGTGTAAACATAATGCAATATATAATATAATATAATATAATATAATATAATATAATATAATATAATATAATATAATATAATATAATATAATATAATATAATATAATATAATATAATATAATATAATATAATATAATATAATATAATATAATATAATATAATATAATATAATATAATATAATATAATATAATATAATATAATATATAAAAATTATATCTATATATTTAATATATAAAATATATATTTGCATATTTATATTTATAAATTTATATTTATATATTTATAAATATACATATATATTTATATCTAATATATATACCTAATATATATAATATATTATATATAAATATATTTATATAATTAATATTATATATTATATAATATTATATAAATTATATTATATAAATTATAAAGATATATTAATTATATATTAAAATATAAATATATAAAATATATAAATTTTATATATATTATATATTGAATATATATTTTTTAAAACATTATATATATTATATATATGTATATATTGAAAATATATATATATATATATACTATATATTGAATTACCATCTACACGAGCAACTTTGTGAAAATCTTGTTATAGTGAGGATAAAGTGTCTGTAAAACCTTGCTCTGGATTGTAACTCCAAGGAAAGAATTTGTCTTTCACTGTCACCGCCAGCAGGGAAGCAATTCCTGTGTTTTAGAGCAGAAAAGGGAAAAGGAAACTGCGGGGCAGGAGCGATGACCCCGGTGGGAAGTGCGGCACTTGGTGTGGAACAGGACCCTGCTGGAGCATCTCAGCACCAGGAATCATTGTTCCCGGGCCAAAGGCTGAGCTGCTCACCCATAAATCAGCACTGTGGGACTCCAGGTGACAGTGACACAGCATGAGGGCAGCAGAGGGAAAGGAGGAGAAATTCGCAGATAAAAGATGCCCATCACCGCTTTTCCCTTCTCCTTGCTGTTTTCCCACGGGTTTCACAAGCACAGGCGATCGCTGTCTCCAACTGTCTTGGTTTGGAAAGACAGGTGTGTGCCAGGGAAAGCTGGAGCTTCCCTTGGAATGGAGAATGTCACCCCCCTCCCCTCTAAATTATTATAACTTTGCAGTTAGGGGCTTTCAGGCAAAGAACTGGGAATAGGAGTAACAGTTCTTTAATAGGAATTAAAAAAAAATACAAATGCAGTAGTACAAAGATAAGCAGGAAAGCAAAAGAAAAGTCCTGGATGTTCTTCAGCTGGAGCAAACCCAAGAGTTTATTTGGTTAATTTGGTTTATTATTGGGTTAATTTGGTTTAATCACCTTTTCCTCCTGGATCCCATGGACCTTTGCAGTCACTGTGCCCACCATTTTCTGTTTTCCCTCAATGAAACACAACCAACAATTCTTTATTTCTCCAGGCATATTAAGAGGAAGATCACTGGTGTCTGTTCTTTTGGAGCAACTTCACAAGACAGCCCTAAAAAGTTTGGGTTTCTCTGTGGCTTCAGCATCAAGGGTCCCATCCTTTCCTTAAAAACCTTGCTGGAAAAAGAAAATAATTCAAAAGCGGTTCGGGTTAATTGTTGGGATTCTTTGTAGAGCCTCAGCCTGGCTGTTCCATCCCGTTTTACACAGACACTGCTCAGTTCCAGTGGGAATCGTCACGGGGGTTTTGCTCTGAGCATGGAAGTGAATGGATGCCCTAAAAGAAACTGAGATTTGGGGGCCGGAGGATCCTTAAGGAGTGACTGGGTTTGAGAACAACCATCACACTGAGAATCCTGCACGCAGCCACCCCCAGACCATGCAAATACAGATGATTAATTGGCTGCCATCAACTAATTTGCTTAATTGGGGGCCGAGTCTGGTGGCAAGCATGAAGGTGTCCGGGTGAGGTGAACAGGCACAATTCCCTCACCACTTCCCCCTCTCAGCCTGGCTCTGCTGGGGTCATTCCCTTGCTTGAGGGAATCCCGCAGCACATCCCACCTTGGATATTCCAATCTCATTTTCTCATTCATGAACCCGCGCTGAGGGCAGGGCAGCCCCTGCAAGCGAAAGGCACCGCCCCGGCTCTTTGCCCACCTCTGCCCCTCTGGGATGTCAGACAAACCCTGTTTATCTCCTCAAAGAAACCTTGTTTAACTCCTTTATCAACCCATGTTTAACTCCTTAAACAAACCCTGTGTAACTCCTTTAATCAATCCCCAACTCCTTAAACAACCCCTGATTAACTCCTTAAACAAACCGTGTTTAACTCATAAAAAAAACTCCTGTTTAACTCCTTAAACAAACCGTGTTTAACCCCTAAAAAAACTCCTGTTTAACTCCTTAAACAACCCCTGATTAACTCCTTAAACAAACCGTGTTTAACTCATAAAAAAATTCCTGTTTAACTCCTTAATCAACCCCTGATTAACTCCTTTATCAAACCCTGCTTAACTCCCTAATCAAACTCTGTTTAACTCCTTAATCAACCCCAGTTTAACTCCTTAAACACCCCCTGTTTAACTCCTTAAACAACTCCTTTTTAACTCCCTAAACAAACCCTTTTTAACTCCCTAAACAACCCCTGTTTAACTCCTTAAACTCTGTTTAACTCCTTTATCAAACCCTGATTAACTCCTTGAACAACCCCAGTTTAACTCCTTTATCAACTCCTGTTTAACTCCTTTATCAACTCCTGTTTAACTCCTTTATCAACCCCAGTTTAAGTCCTTAAACACCCCCTGTTTAACTCCTTAAACAACTCCTTTTTAACTCCTTAACCAAACCCTTTTTAACTCCTTAAACCACCTCTGTTTAACTCCTTAATCAATCCCTAAGTCCTTAATCAACCTCTTTTTAACTCCTTTGAACAAACCCTGTTTAACTCCTTTAAACAATGCCCGTAATTGCTTTTAGATGGGCTATTGTGTGCGGCATCCACCTCGGAGATGGTATCTGGGAACGGGGCTTTGTGTGGTGCCAGGATTTATTTAATAGCACGGCCGATTACATCTCTGACGAGTGTTTTTATTTGCTGGTTTTAATCTGGGGTTGATTTTAGTTTAATTTTTTTTTTCTGGATGTTGCCAGCCCAGAGGGAAATGGTGTAATGCTGTCTGGGGCTAAAATTAGCCGTGGCAAGCTCAAATTCGCCCCTTCCCCCAGCTCCCGGCAGAATATTTGGGATAAAAACCAGCTCTGAGTCGGACTAGAGAACCTGCAATTCCTACCTCTCCTACTCCCGATATTAATCTTTTCCATGGAGGCACAGACTCAGAGTCTTTAGAACCTTGTATCCTCCAGAATTCCTCCCCATTCCCCAGAGAACAGGATTTTTCTTCCTCGGTTCACCAGAAGGTATCAAAGACTGGTTTTTGCCTTAAAAAATTAAATAAAATTTTATATCTATATATATTAAAAAATCCATCCTTGTGCCTGAGGACTTTTTGATCGCATCCCTGGAGATGCTGCTGCAGGAGAGAAATTCTCCGGGAACCAACCCTTGTGCCTGCAGTTTTCTCTCAGTCACCTGTGTCCATCTCTGAGTGCAAGAAATCCCTGAGAGAAGTTTTCTCCACTTACATTTCCAGTTCTAGGAATATTTCCCCCCCCACCCCCCTCACTCCCAAAAAAATCTCTCTTGGCTTCCTTCCTGCAGCTGAGCTGCTCCCCAGGGCAGGGCAGAAGGCCAGGCCAGGTAAAACCAAGATAATAATGAAGATTTGGATGTTTGAGGTGAGCACAACACCGCGCTGGCTCCCTGCCTTCTGCCCAGAATGAGAGAAATCCGTGCAACCTTCCTGCTGTGCCCGTGAAAAATTCCTGCAGGGAGCTGAGCCCTGCCCAGCCATTGATTCCCCACTTCAAAGGTCAAACCCATTCGGTTTCATAATCAGGTGGAAGTTGGGAAAGGTGTCCTGGAGGAGCAGCTGGAGCAAGGATGGAGGTGCTGCACTGCCCAAATGCAGGGCTGGATGTAAATGTGGGTCTGGGTAGGATTTTAGGAGGGGAAAAGGCAGAAATGCCCCTGAACTCTCATGGGGCAGAATTCCTCCCTCCAGACCGCTGCAGTTTCATCCATGGGGTTCTCTCCTGAGGTTCCCATTCTCCCCAAAATTGCTCTGAGCTCTTCTCCCCACCACTGGCAGGTCCCTCAGAGTCAGGGGCTGGAGGCTCTTAAAAGCTCTGTGATCTTAAAATCAGCCAGAGAGCAGCAGGCATGAAAAAAGGTTTTTCACAGAAAGAGTGATAAAGTATTGGAATGTTCTGCCCGGGGAGGTGGTGCAGTCACCATGCCTGAATGTGTTTAAAAAGTCTGGATGTGCCAGAGTTAATTGAGGTGTTGGGGCTGGGTTGGACTCAATGATCTTGAAGGTCTCTTCCAACCTAGAAATTCTGTGAATTTCATGGAATTGCACAGGATTTGGGGGGATTTGGGGGGATTTTACAAATGTAGATGCAAACAAATCGATTTCATCCTTCAAATCAAGCAGTCCTGGGCAGGTGTGAGAGCAGGGAGCTGCTGTGCTGTGCTGGCCTTGTCCCACCTGCTTTGCTCCATGTGTTTCCCAGCAGGAGCACTTTGATCCCGGTTTTTAACCTCCTGAGCTCCCCGTTGTCCCTGCTGTCCCTGTTTTTGATGAATTCCCGAGTCACCCTGGTTGCATTTGGGATGTAACCAGCGGGACATGTGTGCATCCCTGTGCATTCCAGCAGCTCCATCCCTGCAGGATTAGCCAGGGAATGTGGGGACAACACCCTGGGGACACCCCAGGGCCCTCAGGGTGGGTTTGTGTCTCTGCTGCTCCGGATCTCAAGGCTCAGGCGTGCTCCAGCAGCAGCTCCTGCGTGTGTGACAACACAGGGACACCAAACAGGGAATTTTCTCTGTCACCCCTCATTTCTCACCAGATATTTGCACAGATCCTTGGTTTTGTCTCCTAAACCCCTCTTGGACTACTGAAAGAAAGAGATTGAGGCGATCACAGCAACACAATGTCCCCATTGGGGCTGGGGGCACATCTTGGGGGTGACACCCAGCTTGGCCTAAGGCAGGGCAGGAGCTGTCACCACCAAGAACCGATGGAGCACCAGTCTCACAAACACAAGAGGTGACTGCGGGGAAGGAACTCTTGTCCCTGGTATTTGCGAGCAGCTCACTCCTTTAATTTCCTTAAATCAGCTCCTGAAGGCCTGGCTGAGGTGAAAAGGGATTTTACAGGCACAGGGAGGTGTGGGGCAGATCCAGTGCCTGATGTCAGGCAGTGCATCCCAGATTTTCATCTGGAAAAGAGCCTTGTTCCGGTCCACATTGAGAGTTCCAGGGTGGCTGTAGCTGACGGACCCTGCTAAGAAACATTTCACAGCAAGGTTTGCATTCCCTTTCCCTGGAAATCTCAGCTCATTCCTATTGCATGAGTTCAGGCAGCTGCCGAGTTCAAGTGGGTGCAGTTTGAAAAGGGAAAATCCTGCTCAAAGCCCAAAATAAACAATTATGGACACAGGCATATGAAAAGCAATTATAAGGCTTTAAATAAGCGAAACTAAAATAAACCACCCCTCTCTACCTGCTGGCAGCTTGAGTCCCCAGCCATGGATGTGGATGGATTCCTGGAGCAGGTAGAGGAGCTCGGAGTGGCTGCATCCCTCTGGAATTTGGTGCCAAGAGAAAAATCCTCCTCATGCAGGGCAGGAATGGGAGCAGGAGGTCGTGGCTCTGTCACCACCAGCCAAGTCAGCCCCCGCTTTCCTTTCCCCCAGAGATTTCAAGCTCATTAATTACCCAGCCCTCACAGTCTGGGTTGTCGTTGTCATTATAAATAAAGTCAGCAGCTTTTGTGGGAGATGTGGGAGACCCCAGTTCACAGGAAATTCACTGTGGGGGGAGGAATTCCAGTGTCTGGCCCAGCTCTGACAGACCCAGCCCTCAGATGTTTGGTGTTTCTCTGGAGATAAAATCTTTCCAAATTTGTGCAGGGATTCAAATCCTGTCAGTGCCATAGGGGAGGGCAAGAAACAAAATATTCCTGCTGGAGCCCTCTGTGAGACACCATCAGAAGGGGCAGGAGTTTGGTTCTGAGCCCTCCAAGAAACTCAGGGAGCAGCTCAGGAGTGCAGGAGGGAGCTGTGATCCGTGCACCTGGGTATCCCTTTCACAGGAAATGTTCCTTTAATCCCCGGATTCCTGCTCCTGAGCCACCAGCAGTGACCTCAGAGATGTTCTGGGTGCAGAGCCAGGGAGCTGGGAGAGCTGGAGCAGGGAAAGGCCTGGAGGGCACCACTGCCATCCTCTCTGCACCAAAGGAACAGGGAAAATCCTAGCTCTCTCCTCCAGGCAGGGGATTCCCTGAATGCTCTGGATTTTCCTGCCTCATTCATCCACTTTTGCACATTTTAATTCCTTAATGGCAGCAGATCTGTGCCTGCCTGCACCCAGACTCACAAACCACACCTTTGCACCTGGTGCCTGCACCTCTGCTCCAGGCTCAGAAGAGTTGGGAGCTATTGATAAAAACTCCTTTTGTTCCTGTAGATGAGGAAAGCAGAGAGCTAAAATGGGAAGCCTAAAGGGCCTTTCCTGGAGGAAGACACGAGATTTGAGAAAATCAGGAATCCACCCGAGGGTGAACATTTGTTTTATTATTGTAGAGCTGCAGGGGATGGGTCTGAGGGGACGATTGGGATGACTGAGGGCGTTGAGCAGCACAGGCTAGAGGAGCTGCTGTGGCTGTTAATGAACCTCCTGTGTTCCCCAAGGAAAACCTCTGTGCCTGGACATGACTCAGAACTGCTGGTGGGAAGGGAAATTTGAATGCACAGTAGAAGATTTATTTATTTTTAATTTTCCCTGCAGTGGTTCAGGAGAGAAGGGAAAATTTGCCTTAGAATGGACCAGAGACTGCACCGAGTCCCTGTTAGAGCTTTGCTGACAACAGGCTCTGGAATATTGTAATTAACTTTAAACCAAGTTAATGAGGTAGAAAAAACAAAGGGGAAAGAAATGAAATGGCTGCTGCAAAAATGTTTTCACCTGCATCCAAGAGAGGAGCAGCATTTTCCTCATTGCTTTGGAAGGAATTTCTCCCTCACAGATTAAAGGTTCATTTTCCAGCACACCAGGATGGGATGTGTGAGCTCACAGAGAGGGAATTGTGAGGATAAATGTTCCCATGGATGCAGGCAGAGGAAAAAGTGGAATGAGAAGGAAGAAGCAATGTGCAATTAGAGGGAACTTTTGCAATATTGACAAGCCAGCGCTGTCTAATAATTAAATTGTCAGCGCCCAGGCAGCGCCTGGAATTACAGAACGTTCAAACTTGTGTTTCCTGTTCTTGGTATTCCATGGGATGAACCTCGTGTTCCCCTGCCTGGGAAAGGTGATTCCTCTCAGCTCCTGTTACAGCTTCCTGTCAGGCAGCAGCAGCAGGAGCCTTTCCAGCCAGTCTCCAAGGGATCCCTAAAATCCCCTGGAGGAATGAGGTTGAATGGATGGAACGGAGACGAGAGATCTCTGGAGTCAGGGCTGGTTTTGGAGCATGCAGTTTATTGCACAGGGCATGGGTGAAGGGGCCCTGCCACGAGCTGCCAGCCACAGCTCAGAGCAGAGGGAGAGTGAGGAAGGAGAAGGAGAAGGAGAAGGAGGAAGAGGAGAAGGAGGAGAAGGAGGAGAAGGAGGAAGAGGAGAAGGAGGAGAAGGAGGAGAAGGAGGAGAAGGAGGAGAAGGAGGAGAAGGAGGAGAAGGAGAAGGAGAAGGAGAAGGAGAAGGAGAAGGAGAAGGAGAAGGAGAAGGAGAAGGAGAAGGAGAAGGAGAAGGAGAAGGAGAAGGAGAAGGAGAAGGAGAAGGAGAAGGAGAAGGAGAAGGAGAAGGAGAAGGAGAAGGAGAAGGAGAAGGAGAAGGAGAAGGAGAAGGAGAAGGAGAAGGAGAAGGAGAAGGAGAAGGAGGGGAAGGAGAAGGAGAAGAGGAAGAGAGCGAAGTTCCCATTACAATCCATTAAATCTTCTATACTGAATATTCTGATTTACACCAACCAATCCAGCACAAGATACAAATCCTACAGCATTTACACACAGCCTATAAGAATCACTACATTACCATTCTGTGTTATATTTTAAACCCTAAAAACGACTCTTGGGACCCTTCCTGCCGAGCCAGCAGGGTCTGCTCTGACCCTTGGACTCTTGGTAAGGAGAAGGGCATTGTTTAATTAATAAATTTAATTGTTTAACCTTCAGCTGGCCATACCATTGTTTTCCAGTTGTTCAGTAACTAAAGCTCGGCATCTCAGACATCAAAACTTGCTTTCAACTCTATTTCACTGATAGGTTTCATATTCTCTAAAAATAAGCAGTCATATTTATAAGGCTTTCCTGTTTTATCTTGCCCAACAATCCCCCATCCAGTGGGGCTGAGCTCAGGACAACTCCGTGGGGTAGAAATCCACCTCATCCTCTTGGATTTCCATCCTGCACTCCATCCTCAAGGCATGGAACACACGGCCCCGAGGAGTGACTGGGCCATCAGCTGGCAGTGCTCCGAGCAGGAATTGTCTTCATATCTGACCATGTAGGGAATGAAGGTCCAGAGTCCCAAAGTGTTTTAATAGGAAAACAACACGAAATCCATATCCTGCAAGCAGGGAAGGGAAATCCTCATCCTGCATCCAGGGAAAGTTTGTATTTGTGAGCACTGGGGAGAGCTCAGAGCTGCTCAGTGCTCTGAGAAATTGCTCCTTATGTTTTCAATCCTGCAACATTTTGGAGTTGTAGCTCAGAGAAATCCTGGAAATCCCAGCTGGGATCTGAACTTACAGGTAATGAGGGAAATCAGGCATTAAAAAATGTGTGGAAAGGAACTTCTGGAGGTGTCTCTGCTTTTCCTAAGGAGACAAAGCACTAAATGGAAAAGAAAAAGAAAACTCAGTTATGATAGGGGTGATACCTCTTCCTGCTTGCCACAAGAAAAGCAAAATCCATGGGTTTCTAAGGGCCAGGAGGAATATTTCATAATCTGAAAGGTAAATCCATAAAAAACTGGGGATTTCTGACTTCAAACACAAAATTTAAACTGCAGCACTATAGATAAATCTCTATGGAAAAATGGTTTTGTTTTCTATATAGAGGCAAGATTTAGAAGGCATTTACTGATTCCTGGTTATGATAAGGCTGACAAATAAAGATTTTTAGTGCTGACCTCCCCTGTCCAAAACTTAATTTAAAGGAGATGGAAACAACTCTGTGAAAAAAAATTACACAGAAAAAAAGACTTTTCCTCCTGTTCCAGGTGTGCAGAACACTTGGGAAAAGCTTCCACACTGTCCATAGAGGTAAAAGTTTGGTCAGCTGTATAAAAACCTCCCTGACATCTTTCTTTATGTCCCATCTTTCTGCAGGGAGGTGTTTTCTGGCATTCTCCTTTTTCCTTCCAACTGAAGGCTGATCAGAAGAAGACAAGACTTGGTAACCTTTCAGATGATTTAAAAAAATAAATTAAAAAAAATAAATTAAGGAAGGTGGGAATGGGATCAGGGCTATTAAAGCTGAAACCACAAGGAGCTGCTGGAAGTTTTCTTCTCTCTCACTTGGTGGTTCCACCTGGGAATATGAATGGAATTAGGAACCCCTCGTGCAGGATGGATGTTCCACCGATGTTCCAGGACATCATCCATGGTTTATTCCCCCTTTTTCCACGTCTCCTCGATCCTGAACATCTTAAATTCATCTGGAGACGCTTGGAACGTGCGGAAAACTCCGGGATTTGTACAGCACGTTTGGCCGAGACCCTGGACAGCATCAGCCTCATCCCAGGATTTTTGGGAGCTTCCCAGCCTGGTGCAGAAAGGCTGAAGATTCTTTCTGACGTAAACAGAGCCTCTCACCACGGAAAGAAAACCAAAGGGAATTTCTGGCACAATCCAGAGTGAGACATAATTTTGTGATGACCTCTCCCAGCTCCGTCCCTTTGCTTGGCACCAGGTTCAGTGCCTGACACATGAATTTAAATTTTTATCCATCTGCAGGACTTTAGAGACCAAAAAACTCCCAAGGTCCTGGTCCTCACTGCTCCCTGCAGAAGCAGAGGAACAGAATCAGCACAAATTTTTTAATCCAAGAGAAGAGGAAACATGGGAAGATTATACCCAGGGACACACAGGAAATCAGTAGCAGAGCAATTCCCATTTTCCAGATTCTCTCTGTGTGCTCCGAAAGGTTTTCTCCCACTGCCACAGGAGCAGTGAGGAAATTCCATCCCACTCCAACTTCTTCCAGCTTCAGCTCTGCCCTGTTGGCTCACTTGGTTTCCCAGGAAATGAAACTCTGGGATTCAGCAGCAGCCTGGCAGCAGTTGCCCTTTAATGACAAGCAGAGCTCCCTCAGCAGCACACGAGAGCTTTGCTGGGGTTTCCATTTATTTTCCCGAACTTCATCCAGAGTGAAGCCAACTGGATGGGACACCTGGAGTTGTGTGGAAGGAAGCAGCAGCAGGAGAATCTTTAGGAGCAGTTGCTGCTTGGGGAATTTGTCTCCCCCAAAGAGTTTTGGTGTCAGGGGGAGGATTGGGAATGCCTCGGCAAAGAGGGGTTGGTTTGTCCTGGAAGAACCTCAGGGAATTACGGGGGAAAGTGGAAGTGAGTGGTGGAAATGATCCTGTCCAGCTTTCTGCATGATCCCTGTGGAAGCTGTCACTCCTCCAGCCTCCTTGGATCTCTCTGGACAAACCCTGAGATGCAAAGGCCTGGCTCCATCCCTGTCACATTAATCACAGCACCCAGCGTGGTTCCTGCTGAAAAAACGATGGAGTTCCACCAAAACCAGAGCACAGGCACACGGATGCAACTCTAAAGTTTATCCGTGTGTTTTGTACACTCACTTTGAGTTGTTCAGACAGGGACAACTAAATTGTCTTTTGAAAAGTCCTTTAGGTGCTCCCAAACCTTCAGAGGGTCAGAAAGGTGCATCACACCTGGTCTGGAAGCAGGAAACATCATAGAGGGACTTGAGCAACTTTGCAAAACTTTGGGATATGGGGATTGGAACATCCTAATCCTCACCCACGGTGTGAAATCCCTTCTTCAGGGGGTTTCTGCTGGCTTGACCTTTTCTAGGGGAGCTTTTCCTGCCAGGAGCCATCACAGTTTGTACCCGGGAGAGCCCAAATCCAGTCCTGGAATGTCCCCGGGGGGCTCTGCAGCTCCAGGCAGGCACAGAGAGGCTCTGACACCTCCCTGAGCTCCAGCCCAGCCTTATCAGCCTCTTCACCCAGATGACTCAAAGGAAATACCAGCAGCCTTTGAAGCTCTGAACCAGGCAGGGAAGCGCTGCAAGGTGGGCCCTGCTCCAATCCCGGCAGGAAAGGAGCAGGAGCACAGCTCCGTGCCCAGGGTAAAGCTTTTCCAGGCATTATCCCGGGAATTTTGGTTTGTTTGCTGCTCTCAGAGCAGGCCAGCAGGACCTGGCTGCGTTTTCTGCCATTCCAGGTTTTTCCACGGCTCGCTGACGTCGGGAATCCGTCATGGCAGGGTCAGATCCCTCAGAGGAACCTCCAGCAATCCATCATCCCACCCTCCTGCCTTATCAACACCCGGCCCAGGTGGGAAAGCTGGATCGGGGAATGGTTGGGAGTGGATTGTTGAAGAGTGGGGTCACAGCTGGAACAGCACCAGAACACTTCACTGCCACGTTCCCACTGTGGATAAAGAGCTTTGGAAAAGTCAGGAAGAAATTCCTTCACGTCTTTAAAGTAGAAACTTCTGTAGGTCCTGGAGACCAAGTAATGCAGTGATGGAGCAGAATTTTTTAATGTTTTTTTTTAAATTTCAAATGGGTTTGGGCAATATCCAGCGGGTTTTGGCATTAAAAGGCGAATGAACAGAAAATCCATGCAAATCAAATTCATCCTGGCAGAGGTTTTTGGATTAGAGCTGAATTAGAACTCGTTAATTAGAATTAGAATGTGACATTTGTGCGTGTTGGCATTCGATGACACCAAGGCCGTGTCACCAAGTGCTGTCAGCCACAGGTGACACACTCAAGCATTCATGACCAGACCTGGACACCCACAGCACAAACACCTGGATTCACAGCCCAAACCTGCAAATTCCCATCATTTCCTGGGTTTTTCCCACTATCCACAGGCTCAGCATCACCACCACTGCAACCCTGCTGGAACTGGAGGCCTGGAATGGCCCCACTGCTGCCTTCCCCCATCCTGAGCCCTCAGCCTCTCTGTCCATCACCGACTCCATCCGTGCTTCCTGCAGCTCCTCCAGGCCACCCTGAGCTCACCCCAAAACTTCTCCTCTCCCAGTGAACAATCCCAGCTCTGCCAGCCTCTCCTCCCTGCAGAGCCCTCTGAGCATCCTGAGCTTGCCCCAAGCCCAGCAGAGGATTTCATCAGACCACAAACAGCTCTCGAGTGATGTTTCCACCATCAGCCACAGTGTTCTGGACAGACAGGATTTGCCTAGCTAGACCTCTCCCAATGCAGAGAATAAAATGAAATGAAATGAAATGAAATGAAATGAAATGAAATGAAATGAAATGAAATGAAGCAAAATAATACAAAATAAAGTAAAATAAAATAAAATAGAATAAAATAAAATAAATAAAATTATAAAATAAAGTAAAATTAAATTAAAAAATAAAATAAATAAAACAAAATAAAGTAAAGTAAAATAAAAGAAAAGAAAACAAAATAAAATAAATAATGCAAAATAAATAAAGCAAAATAAAATAAAGTAAAATAAAATAAAAGAAAACAAAATAAAATAAATAAAATAAAATAAAACAGGGTAAAGTAAAATAAAATAAAATAAAGTAAAATAAAGTAAAGTAAAACAAAACAAAACAAAACAAAATAAAAATAAAATAAATAAATAAAATAAAATAAAATAAAATAAAATAAAATAAATAAAATAAAATGAAATGAAATAAAATAAAGTAAAATAATTTAAAAATGGCATTACCAACACTGAACCAAGATAGAAATTGCAGATATTTTATTATTCCAGCACCCTGAGTGTCAGTGCAGCCAACAAATCCCCATTTCCTCACTGTTCACTGACATTCTGCCCCTGCTGCGTGTCCCATGAGGTATTTACTGAGTCCATCAGTACCGGAGTTCATCTCCCAGCAAAATCCCCATCCCTGCAGGATCAGGAGCCTCCTGTAGTGCTGGAGCTGCAGTGAAGGGTGTGAACAATGTCAGCACCCCCAGGGCAGCAGCTCCCCTTGTTTGCAGCTCCTCGGTGCTGAAGGAGCTGAAAAAAAAAACCTCTCCCGAGGCTCTTTGCTCCCAGGGCAGACTCTTGTTTTTATGAGAACATCTTGGGCAGAATCTCCTCTTACTCACATTGATAAAAATCCGGTTCTGCTACTCCAGACAGCTGAAGGATTTCAGACATGTCCTGGTGTGGCCCCAAGCAGAGCCTGTCCCTGTGCTCCAGGGGCTCCTGGGGAAGTGCAGGAACAGCAGCTGGAATCCAGAGTTTGGATAAAATATTGTGGGCAAGCAGCACATGTCAGGCCATTCCCAGGAACAGATGATGACGAGATTAGGCAGAGCTGTTCCACTTCTTTTTGTGTTTGTCTTTCCCCTGAAACTCTGTTTTGGCTGGGGAAGGAGGAGAGAAAAGGAGAGGGGATTCCCAGCCCAAAATAACTGAGCAGCCACATTTTTGGGTTCTGGCCAGGGGCCAGGATTGGTAAAGAAGGTTCATCACTGTGGCTTCAATTCATTTTTAGAGAAGGGACAGAGGCAAAGCAGCTGAAGGTTTATGTGGATCTCATAGATGAGAGTTGCTGTTCCCACTTTTATCTTCTCCTGAGGGAAACCAGGTGAAAATTGAGGGATAAATCAGAGCTCAACACAGGCTGAGCCTTCCCCTGAACATCACTGCAAGTTCAGGGGTGCTGGGACACTCAGGAATTCAGAGGCCACCTGCAGCCCATGTGGAATTCTGACCCTGGTCTCTGGGAGCTGTAGGATCAGGACCAGGGCATCAGGACCAGGGACCCCCCCAAGCTGCTGTGCTGTGTCCTGTGGCACAGAGGGGACATGGTGAGTGACACCCTCACAAGGCACTATCAGACAGCTAAAGTAACTTCTGGATAAGCCAAGCTAAAAAATACCACGATTTCATGAAATAAATGCAATTTTGGGGTGTTTGATCAGGTTAGAGACCCTATGCACATCCCAGAACTGTCACAGATCCACGCTGCCAGCTGGAGTTTATTCCCTGAGGAATGGGGGGACGTTTACCCTGGGGAACTCTTTGTTTATAAGTTTCCATCATTGAATACCGCGATTTGTGCTCTGGATGGTTCAGGACAGAGCCTGGTCTCCCTCAAGCTCCAATGACCACACCACCATCTTTTCCTGGACAAAGTTCCCAGGGATCCCTCTCCAGCCTTTCCTGAGGCTCTTGCCAACACTGTAAAAGAACAGAGGACACAGAATTCAAGACAAAAAATAGCAGAGTGGAAATTTAGCATTTATTTTTCTTATCAGGACAAGAGTGCCAGCAGATGGGGGCACGTGGCTCTCGAGCAGATCCACACAATGATGGGAACGCAGTGTGCCCACAGGAGAGCAGGAAATCAGAGCCTCGATGGCTCCAGCCAGGCCTTTCCAGGAACAGCTTCCAGCATGGCTCCAGCACCGGGAAGGAGCAAGGGGGAGAGAGGAGGGAAGGAGGAATTGAGGATAAGCACAGTTTTCAGAGTGAGGATTTCTGAGGTGAGGCCAAAGACGGGTCCTTGTGGAACATGGCTGAGTGCAGGGCAGCACCTGAGCCCACACCTGCAGCAAATCTGGGCTGTTCCTGCCCTGATCAGTTTCTCCTAACAGGGAAATGTGGATAGCACACTGTGCCCATATCTACACCAAATTTGTGTTGTTTCTGCCCTGTTCAGCCTCTCCTGCCAGGGAAATGTGGATGGCACACTGTGCCCACACGTGCAGCAGATCTGGGCTGTTTCTGCCCTGTTCAGCCTCTCCTGCTGGAAGGGAAATCTGCATGGCACACTGTGCCCACATCTGCACCAAATCTGGGCTGTAACTCCCCTGATTTTCTCCTTCCCAAAGGAAATGTGGATAGCACACTGTGCACACTCCTGCAGGAAATTTGGGCTGTAACTCCCCTGACCAGCCTCTCCTGCCAGGGAAATGTGGATAACGAGCTCCTGCTGAGGTGGGCACTGAGCAAAGCCTCACTGGATGCTCAGGGAGGGCTCCCAAGCCAGCACTGCCCCCAGGCCTGGCAGTGCTCAGGGAACTCCTCATCCTCCAGGGAGGTGCTGCAGGAATCACGGCCCTGCTCTCCTGAGGAACTGAAGGTGCAGTTGTGCCTCTGTCCCACTGAATTTAGGACAAGAGGGAGGAGCAGGCCACAGCTGCTGTCTGGAAGTGCCACTCCTATGACACCAGCACAGGGACACTGGGGTTTTTCCAAGGGAAATTCCACAAGTTTTGTTGAGACTTCACCTATTTTCCTATTCCCGTGACACAGGGGACTTCAAGAAAGGAATGGCAAGTAGAAATCAGCTCCATCTGAGCTGGAAAACACCAGAGCACCCATCCCTGGAAGGCAGCAGCTTCCTAGACAGACAATTAATTCCAGGGATCAAGCTGGCACTGGCCACGAGAGTAAATGAATCAGAAAATGACTGCGCCTTCCAGGGTGGACAATAAAGATAAAATCAGGAGTTGAGGCTGTTTGGCTTTTTGTGAACTGCAGGAGAAGGAAGAGTTCGAGGCAAACACGTTCAATCAGTGTTGGAGATCTTTCCGTGGCTGTTTTATGGAACCAAAGGTCTGTGCCCGACCAGGAGTTTCAAGGAATGAAGGATTCCTGTGGTGAAGGCTGAGTGGAAATTTAGCTGTGTTTTATGGACTTTGACATCATTTTTGTTTTTAAAACAACTGTGACAAGAGCAGAGGCTCCGATGGAAGCAGCTCAGGGCTCTTGCCAGGCCAGTGGTGGATTCTGAGTGTTTGACTCAGGCTTGAACAGCTCAGGAAGTCTCATTTTGAGCTTGTTCCACAGCCCTGAGCTGCTCCCACTTAGGAATTATTTCCTGACATTCAGCTGACACTTTCCTTCAATTAGTCATTCCATTTCTCTTAACGATCGCCCTAATTGCTTTCCTTTCCTTGTTGGTGTGTGACCCTCCTTGTGTTTGCAGTGTCCTATTAGTCACTGCCTAATTTGTGCCACTTCCATTTCCCTTCACGTGTCAGCAGCTTGAGCCTTCCCATTTATTTCCATTTATTTCCAATTCTTGTGTTTCTCTGCCCTTCTTCTCACTGGTGTCTCTAAGGTCTCATAGAACCTTCCAGTGCCTGCTCTGTCTCTTATCCCACTGTCAGCACAGGCTGGGTGACACCCAAAAGTGGCACTTCCTGGAATTCCAGAATAATTTTAGTTGGAAAAGACCTCCAAGGCCATCAAATCTGTGCCCATCCCCACCTTGTCCCCAGCCCAGAGCACTCAGTGCCACCTCCAGCCCTTCCTGGGACACTCCAGGGATGGGGATCCAAACCTCCCTGGGCACTTCCAAGGCCTGAGCACCCTTTCCATGGGGAAATTCCTGCTGCTGTCCAAGCTGAGCCTCCCCTGGCCCAGCCTGAGGCCGTTCCCTCTCCTCCTGTCCCTGTGTCCCTGGCAGCACAGCCCTGGCTGTCCCCTGGTGTCACACCAAGACACGAAATGAACACACACCCCACACTCAGTCACCTAAGGCAATAAAGAGAACTTTATTTACAGTTTTTCAGAATTTGTAGATTCTCTAAATTGAGAGTGGATTGGAGGATGACATCCCTCCTTTAAACCACACTGGCCAGGTGAACAGTCTGTTAATTTTCTCCTCTTCCAAGAAGAAACGTGCAAAACACATCGTGTTTTGGTAAAAGGTGTAGGAACTCTTGACTCTAAGAATGTAAACACCAAAAGGCTTTGAAAACCAAAGCTGTCCCCCCCAGCAGGGAGTTGTGCAGAGCCACAAGGTCCCCCTGATCCCCCTTTTCTCCAGGCTGTTGTGCTCTCCCACAGCCTTGGATAAAGACATCACAGGTGCTCCCAAGACCGTTCCCACGCTCTGTTTTGGGTAAAAAATGAGAGCTGTTGGTCTGATTGATGCCAGCCAGGGATGTCCCAGGTGCCTGGGGCTGCCACCTCAGCCGGAGATTTTTGCTTTCAGCCTTTAGCAGAAAGGGAAGTGAAGTGTGATGGTTTCCAAAGGGATCCTGCCTGCCTGAGCCACTCCCAGCTGGTTCTCACAGGTCCCAGACTCAGCTCCTGCTGCCCTGGAGTCACTCACTGGAGCTGATCTCAGCTAATCCCCGAGGCCAGCTCCACCCAGATACCGATGCACGGCCTTCTGCTCTGTGCTCCCACCAGCACTGGTTTCTGCCAGGCTGGGTTTAGCTTGGAGAGGCCTTGCTCTTGCTTTTGATGTCTCACAGGTGAGGACTTCAGCACACAAGAATTTCTCCCTGGCAGCTGGCAAAGAGATGTCACTGCTGGGGGGTTTTGCATCAGTATGGGTTTGATGCCAGCCTCGCACCAGACACACCCAGCCTCTGTTGGGGACAGCAGGAACCCAAGTTCCCTTTTTGAGCTGGTTTTTAACCAGAGCTGAGGCACCTGATGAGGTGCCACAGGCAGGGTTTTTCCAGGGACATCCTGTCCCACGCTTTCTCCATCACCCCACTCCTGTCTGCTGTGTTCTCCCCTGATCCCAGAATAATTTCCCTCTAAAGTCCAGTTCCACATCCAGGAATATTTAACTAACATCTCTGCAACCTTTTCCTCTGAGCAGATGCTGCTTCAGAAACATTCACCTGTTTTTTTTTTTCTTGCCACTCCCCACCCTGAGCTCTGCCTTCCTCCCTCACTGAGCAAAACCTGCAAGTGCAGCCACCCCATGTGAAAACCCCACAGATTCCCATGAAGAAAATTACATTTATTCCCTCAACTCCACCCAGACCTGCACCACGGGCAAAGCTGCAGGAGAACAGAGGTGTGAGAGAGAGGTAGGAAGCACATGGGCAAACAAATTCCTTGGCTGTTGCTCATATTCTGCTCCTTTAGATTTTAATTTTTTTTTAAAAAAAAATCACCTCTGAAGCGTGTGAAAGAGGGAATGTTCCCATCAGAGGAGCCGTGCTGCAGAGTGTTCTCACACTTACTCACACCTCTGAGTCACGAGCAAGCCAAGCACGAGCTGGGCTGATTTCAGGGCTGATTTCAGAGCTGGAGAAGCTCAGACTGGCAGAACTGAGAGCCAAAGCCTGGACCCCAATTCCACATCCTGCTGCTCTGTGGGATAAATGGGGCAGGGGTGGGCAGAGGAGGCTGCACTCGAGGCTGGCCTTCCACCACCTGCACAGCCCTTTTTTTGGACAGCAAAACCTTGAGTTACATTTATTTTGTGATGCCCAAAGCTGTGCAGAGCCAGAGGCAGAGCCAGCCCCGCGCTGCCCACGCTGTCACAGCACTGGGGGTGACACAACCCCGGCTGCAGGTGACAATCACAGCAGAAGAGGAGGCTCCATCACACAAAGGTGGGCATGGAGCTGGCAGCAGCTGCACCTTCCGCTGCTCCCACAGCCCGAAGTGATGATTTTGGAGCCCCAGGGCACGAGGACAAGTCACAGCATCCCGACAAGTCGCTGCTCATCTGTTGATATCCCACGTGTGGCAAACTGCAGGGCCATGGCAAGAAGTGCTGGTTCCAGCTGTGCTTGGCTCCTCTGCTGGCTGGTTCCTGGGATCCAAAAATCCCGGGATGGTTTGGGTTGGAAGGGTCCCTAAAGTTCAGCTCCTTGCAGCCCCATCACAGGTACCTTCCACTGCCTGAAAACCCTGCAGCAGCTCCTGAGTGCTGCTCTGCGGGCAGACATTTTAATAAAATCAATAATTGATGCCGCCATTTATAAACTTTTCATTGCAGTTTTCCATGTGAGTCCCCTTGCGACTCCTGGGAATAATGTCAGCAGCTTAATTTTATTCATTTGTGAATGTGACTCAGACTTTTTTTTTTTTAATATTTACCAAACTCTGGACTCCCAATTTCTCTGTCCTTCTTCAAGAGCAGCTTTCCAACTGTTCCCCTCCAAACAATTCTTTTCTAAGTTCAGCTCCAGCCACGCCAGGCTGGCTGTGAGTTGGAGTTTTCTGGGATGCATCAGCACCCTGGGAACTTGGAATTTTCAGGAGTTTGGGTGCTAAATGCTGACATGGAGGTGACGTAGAAGACAAATGTCACCTCGGTCAGCTTTGAACGTGCTCTGACATCCCTGGGATGTATCTGGAGACAGCTCGGAGCTTTCTCCTCTCTCAGGTGCTCCATTGGCAGGGCTGAGCTGGGTTTGGAGCAGAACGAGATAAAGCAGCTTTTCCCTCTTCATTCCAGCCCTGGCTCCCAGCCCGGACAGCAACAACCGGGCGGGGCGCAGAGCTTTGAAATCCCGACAATCCCGATGGCTTCGTTTTGTTTTCTTTCCTTTGTGCTCTCCGTGGGCTGCCCGGCGTCATCCTGGAGCGAGAGCAGTGCCCTTCACCTCGCAGGGCTGGAGAGCTGCCCGCATTCCCCGGGAATGGGGTTGATCCCTGGGAATGGGAGGGATCTCTGAGAATGGGAGGGATCCTTGGCAATAGGATGGATCCTTGGAATGGGATGGATGCCTGGGAATGGGATGGATTCTGGGAATGGGATGGATCCCCAGGAATGGGATGGATCCTTGTCAATGGGATGGATCCCCAGGAATGGGATGGATGCCTGGGAATGGGATGGATTCTGGGAATGGGATGGATCCCTGGGAATGAGATGGATTCCGGGAATGGGATGGATCCTTGTCAATGGGATGGATCCTTGGAATGGGATGGATCCTTGGAATGGGATGGATGCCTGGGAATGAGATGGATTCCGGGAATGGGATGGATCCCTGGGAATGGGATGGATCCCGGGAATGCGATGGATTCCCTGGAATGGGATGGATCCCTGGGAGTGGGATGGATCCCTAAGAATGGGATGGATCCCTGGGAATGGGATGGATCCCGGGAATGCGATGGATTCCCTGGAATGGGATGGATCCCTGGGAGTGGGATGGATCCCTAAGAATGGGACGGATCCCTGGGAGTGGGATGGATTCCCAGGAATGGGATGGATCCCTGGGCTTCTCTTCAGCCAACTCCCTCCATTCTGCTGCATTCACAGCCTCGGGATCTGCCGTTTCCAAATCCGTGCTGCCTGTGGCAGTGTCCAAGGGGATTCAGGGTGAGGTGCTTCATTTCTCTGTTTCTCCAGCCTGTCCCTTCCTTGGTTTTTATCTTCCACTGAGCACGTTGTTCATCTGATCCTGGTTTTGCTCTTTCCTTTCTTTCCAGCAGTTCCTTATAGTCCTTTTCCTGGATAATTCTCCCTCTGGCTCACCAACATATTCCCTCTTCCCCCACTTTCCAACGTTCCCCACATGGACTGTCCTCCCACCAGCCACTGCCAATTTGTGGGTGTGGGAAAAACCTCCCACAAATTCAAACTGGGAATTTCTCTGCGTTTTCAGGAGGATTTTGGGAGCCCTCCTTTCCCTCTGTCCAAAGGGATCGGGTCTCTCCTTCTCCCAGGATCTGGGTGCTCAACTGGGTCATCTGTTCTCATGCCAGGAGCCAAAATTCTCCTCTTTGCCTCTCCTGATTATTTGCTAGCCAGGCAGCTGGATAACAACTCTGGGAACATTGGGCTCCAGGGAGAAGTTTGTGTCACTCGAAGGTACTGCACAAACAAATCTTCAGGATGTATTTCCCCCGCTTCACCACCCTGCATTTTGGGGGGATTTTTGTTAAAATATTAAAGAAAATAATATTGAAAAGAAGCTTTCCTCCTTGGCAGCCTCTGGAATTTGAAGGAAGCAGAGTCTTCCCAATATTTCTGCTTGTTCCTGCCTGTTTTCCTTTGAAACAAACCCTCTGCTCTCCCTGGGCACAGGCTATAAATATCCCTGGATTTCTGGAGAAACATCCACATCCCAGGGAAGGTGTCCACAGCTCCTGTGCTCCCCTTGACCTCTGGAATGAGTTCAGCCATGAGAAGGCACAAAAGAACAGGAGTTCTGTGGTGCTTCTTCCTGGGGAAATGGGGATGTTTCATAAGCTCCTCAACACTGCTGGAAAAGATGTTTTGACATCAGCAAGTGGCAAAGGACTGAATCATAATTCCAAGGGTACAAAGCAGGCACGCAGGGCCCTTTTCCAGCGTGTCCCATTGTTGTTATTCCGTGTGGCCCTGGCACTGGACCTGCAGCACTTCATGGGGAGTCACCAACTGTGCCCAGTGCCACATCCACACCAGCCTGGCATAAAATATCTTGAGTTTTGGCATAAAACACCCTGAGTTTTGGCATAAAACACCTTGACTTTTGGCATAAAACCTTGAGTTTTGGCATAAAATACCCTGAGTTTTGGCATAAAACACCTTGACTTTTGGCATAAAACACCTCGACTTTTGGCATAAAACACCTTGACTTTTCCCTTGCACAGCTAATGAATTTCATCCAAATGAAGCAGCAGAGATAATTGGGATGACATCTCCTGACTATTTTCCAGAATTTCTCCCCATGTGGCATCACCTCCTCACTGGAGCTGCCCCATCCCGGTCCCTCTGCAGCCTTTTCCCAGCAGAGCCTCTCTGCTCTGCCTCTGGAGAGGGGAACCAGTGAGCACTGGGAAATAAAGGCCACTAAGGGCCACCAAGGGCCACCAAGGGCCACCAAAGGCCACCAAGGGCCACCTGGATTGCTCCCATATCCTGTCATTCCTCAGGAGGGCTTGTTCTGCCGTACAAGAGCTCCCTGCTGTGCCACAGAGCATTTCCCAAAGCCCGTTAGAGGCAATGGAAAAGCTCCTGCTGCTTTGGCTGGACTTGGCAGGAGGCCTTATTAGAAGGGATTTCAAGTGAATCCTTGACATTTTGCTGTGTTTGACTCTCCAGGAAAGCTCCTTTCGAGCCCACTGAGTCTCACAGTGCTAAATCCCGGACCTTTGTATTACTGGGACAGGAAAAAAAATGGAATGCTGAGGATTAGAGTGTAATATGTGTCTAAAGCAAGCCTGGGAAGGGGAGCAGGAAGGGAATTATCCTGCTGAAACAGCTCTGACACTGAGCCTCCAAGCACCTGCATGGTGTTTCCAATCCTAAATCCTTCCTTGTTCTTCCAGGAGCTGCACAAGCCACAGGCTCCTGTTAAATACTCAGACAGGATTTTTATGAAATCCTCAGGAGCCTTTCCTGACAGTTTTACCTCCTGCAAGGAATTAACTTCCTTCAAAGCTGTCAAGGATTCAGCAAAAGCCTTGGAAGTGCACTGGTGGTTTCAGAAACTTCCTGAAGAGCCAAGACTCCTCTGAATCCATCACGGATGTCCCAGAAATGCCTTCAGACCACAATCTCATTTCTGATCACCTGAGGCACGAGTTATTTCATTCCTGAGCCTGGGATTTGCAGTAAATGCATTTTTCCCCCACAGCAATACTGGGGTGCAACCCTGTTAAAAGCTGCAGAAGCACCCCTGGCACTGGGCTCTTCCCAGAGCTCCTGCTTCCCTAGGGAAGAAAATTCCCCAAGCATTTTCTTCCCTAGGAAAGAAAATTCCCTAAGCATTTTCTTCCCTAGAGCTTCCCTAGGAAAGAAAATTCCCCAAGCATTTTCTTCCCTAGGAAAGAAAATTCCCTAAGCATTTTCTTCCCTAGAGCTTCCCTAGGAAAGAAAATTCCCCAAGCATTTTCTTCTCTAGGAAAGAAAATTCCCCAAGCATTTTCTTGTCTAGGAAAGAAAATTCCCCAAGCATTTTCTTCTCTAGGAAAGAAAATTCCCCAAGCATTTTCTTCCCTAGGAAAGAAAATTCCCCAAGCATTTTCTTCTCTAGGAAAGAAAATTCCCTAAGCATTTTCTTCTCTAGGAAAGAAAATTCCATAAGCATTTTCTTCTCTAGGAAAGAAATTTCCCCAAGCATTTTCTTCTCTAGGAAGGAAAATTCCCTAAGCATTTTCTTCCCTAGAGCTTCCCTAGGAAAGAAAAATTCAGAATGCCCGGAAGGGGAAGAAAAAGCCCTGTGAAAAGTGTGAGGTCTGTGCCAGGGGCTGTGCCAGGGGCTGTGCCAGGGGCTGCAGGAGCACACAAAGAGTCTCAGTTTCTCCACAGGGATGTTCCTTTGCAGGCAGCTCCCCTCGGTGCCAGGACACCTCTGTTCCCTGTTCAGGAAGTGCTGGTTGGAATCCCAGGACTTGGAGCCATCCAAACTTGCCCAAAAGTTACAAACGAGGGCATGTCCCTGAATGAACAGCCCTTTTCCAGGGGTTTCTCCTGTGGCTGGGTGTTATCCCATGTGATTGGTGCTCCAGAACATCCTCCAAAATCTTGGTGCTGCTCCAGGCAGGAGGGGGAACATGGAAACAGCCAAATATCCCCACAGGAAATCTGTTTGTATTCATCTGTTTGCATCCAGCGTGGCCATGACCCAAAGTGGGCCATGTGACAGAGCCAAAACGTGACAGATTTTCCTGATTTCAGGTCTCCACCTTTACCCCTCTGCTGAGTGCAGCAAGATGCAGAGCACTGGGAATGTGAACTCTGCCCCTGCAGCATCTCAAAGCACCTAAGTTGGGGCTATAGAATAATCTTTTTTTATTTTCATAAAATAAAATCCTTTTTTTATTCTTTTTTTCTTCTAAAATCATTTCAATTTAATCTTTTCTTTTCTGCAGAACTTATGTAACCTGGCCCACGATTTTCCCTGCCAACAATTCCCAATGGAAATACAGACATCAGATATGAGCTGTGGCTATCTCTGGTTAACTCGTGTGCAAAAACAAAAGGTGAAGTTGAAAGTTTTGAGCCTCCTTTCGAATAACTTTTAATCTTTTCTTATTTTTTCTGCAGAATTTATGTAACCCACGATTTTCCCTGCCAACAATTCCCAGTGGCTGGCAATCAGAGGAGGGAGATGGCACCCGGATCCTTTGGGATCTGCCTCTCCAGGCTCGGATTTCCCTTTACAAACCTGGACTGTGGCACAGCATCCTCTGCTCCTGCCCTGCCTCGTCCCTGGGTGGGATTCAGGACTTTGGGTGGGATTCAGGTCCCTGGGTGGGATTCAGGGCCCTGGGTGGGATTCAGGACTTTGGGTGGGATTCAGGTCTCTGGGTGGGATTCAGGGCCCTGGGTGGGATCAGGGCTCTGGGTTGGATTCAGGTCCCTGGGTTGGATTCAGGTCCCTGGATGGGATTCAGGTCTCTGGGTGGGATTCAGGGCCCTGGGTGGGATCAGGGCTCTGGGTTGGATTCAGGTCCCTGGATGGGATTCAGGTCCCTGGATGGGATTCAGGTCTCTGGGTGGGATTCAGGGCCCTGGGTGGGATCAGGGCTCTGGGTTGGATTCAGGTCCCTGGGTTGGATTCAGGTCCCTGGATGGGATTCAGGTCTCTGGATGGAATTCAGGGCCCTGGGTGGGATTCAGGGCCCTGGGTGGGATCAGTCCCTGGATGGGATTCAGGGCCCTGAGTGGAATTTAGGGCCCTGAGTGGGATCAGGGCTCTGGGTTGGATTCAGGTCCCTGGGTGGGATTCAGTCCCTGGGTGGGATTCAGTCCCTGGGTGGGATTCAGGTCCCTGGATTGGATTCAGGGCCCTGGGTTGGATTCAGGTCCCTGGATTGGATTCAGGGCCCTGGGTGTGATTCCCGTCCTTGGGTGGGATTCAGGGCCGTGGGTTGGATTCAGGGCTCTGTTTGGGATTCAGTCCCTGGGTTGGATTCAGTCCCTGGGTTGGATTCAGGTCCCTGGGTTGGATTCAGATCCCTGGGACACCTCGGGAGTGATTCCTGTTTGGCAAGGGCTGCAGGTCAGAGCTCCCAGAACATCCCGGACGTCAGCGCTGTGCCGGCGGCTGGCAGTGCCAGGAGAGGGATGGACGCTCTGAATCACGGCAAAAAGGGACAAAACAGCACTCTTGGCAGGCAGGACGGAACGGAAACTCGAGGTTTTAAATATTTGCGGAAGGTTTAGGCAGCGTAGTTAGGGTTTTAACGAAGGGATCCGGGCACAAATTGGGTGACAGTCAATTAACACTCGCTAAGAGGCGATGTTATCCTAAAGGCCCTGGGGAAATGGATTTGTTTATCCAATATTAAATAATAACACATGGCCTATCCAGCCTCTGCCAGCTCGGGATGCTGCAGCCAGCTCATTATCCCCTCACAGAGAACTTCATCTTCCTCTTTCCCCTTTTCCTGATGGGAACAGTGAATCAAAACCAGAGGAAATGACTTGCTTGGTGTTCTCCAGTTGCCCTGCCCTGGTTCCCCGTGTCCTGGGAAGAACTGAGCATAAATGACCTGAAAAACAGAGCAAATAGAGACTCAAAACTTTCAACTTCACCTTTTGTTTTTGCACACGAGTTAACCAGAGATAGCCACAGCTCATATCTGATATCTGTATTTTCATTGGGAATTGTTGGCAGGGAAAATCATGGGCCAGGTTACATAAATTCTGCAGAAAAAAAAAGAAGGTTAAAAGTTATTCAAAAGGAGACTCAAAACTTTCAAGTTCACCTTTTGTTTTTGCACACGAGTTAACCAGAGATAGCCAGAGCTCATATCTGATATCTGTATTTTCATTGGGAATTGTTGGCAGGGAAAATTGCGGGTCAGGTTACATAAATTATAAATTCTGCAGGGAAAAAAATAATTAAATTAATTAAATTAATTAAATAATTAAATAGCCCCAACTCAGGTGCTTTGAGACCCTGCAGGGGCAGAGTTCACATTCCCAGTGCCCTGCATTGTGCTGCACTCAGCAAAGGGATGAAGGTGGAGACCTGAAATCAAGAAAATCTGTCACATTTTTTACCAGAAAAGCCACGATTCTGAAAGAAACGCTCAAGGTTTAACAGCCATGTCCAAATCTGAGAAGAAACACTGGGTTTCAGAGTTTTAACCTGAGCAATGAAGAGTTTCCTTCCCAAATATCCCTTTCCGTGGGATCCCCATCAGTCTGTTAATGATGGAGCTGAGCAGGGCACAGAGCTCTGAGTATAACTCAGATTTCTGCCTAGGAAAATTCAAATTTCTCTGGGTATAACTCAGATTTCTGCCCATGAAAACTCGAATTTCTCTGGGTATAACTCAGACTTCTGCCCAGGAAAACCTGAATTTCTCTGGATATAACTCAGACTTCTGCCATGAAAACTTGAATTTCTCTGGGTATAGCTCAGACTTCTGCCCATGAAAACTTGAATTTCTCTGGGTATAACTCAGAGAAACCCATGAAATCTCTAATTTTGGGAGAGGGGGGAATGTTGAGTGTTCCTGGTTGTTGGGAAAATCCTGGAGAACTTCCAAAGAGCAGCTGAGGTGCCTCCACCCTCCTTTTCCCCCCAGCAGGAGGGGAGCAGAGATTGCTCCTGGATGGCGCCTTTGCTTTGTTGTTCCCTGTTTTCATGTCTTCCTTATGCTGCTTTTCCCACTGAAGTCCCATTTTCCAGCTCCTTGAAATCCTCCTGCCTTCCACCTTCCCGGAGAATGGCGGGAAAGGTTGAGCCTTCCTGTTTACAAGCAAAGAAAATTCCTTCCTGGCCAGCCCCTGTTCCACCTCCTGGGCAGTGCAATTAACATTCCTAATTGTTTTTCCAGGCAGAAGTGTAAAGACAACATTTTCCCTCCTGCTGGAGGCATGAAAGGCAGGATGCAGAACATGAAAACATGTTTGGAATTCTTCCACTGCTTCAAGCATAAATCCTCCATCTCTGTGTTCATCACCGTGTGCAGGGGCACTTTGTCCCACTGCTTCCAGGCTTTTTTTCCCTAATTCTATTCATGGAGCAGAGACAAATAAATAAATCAGCAGCTGCCCCTTCTTCAGGGGAAAATGGAGCTGGTGATGGGTGCAGCTTGTTCTGGCAGCCCCATCCCACAAAGCTTCTCCCAGTTTCCACTCCCAGCCAAGAAAAAAGTTCCTCATGAAGGAGTTTTGTGGCTGGTTGCTTTTCCTTGGCTCTCTGTGAGAATCCAAAGGAGCCATCATGAGTTTGGCATCAATTTCTTTGCTCTGCAAAGTGCCAGCAGTGTTGGGGAGGGCTGAACACGCCAAACTCCGTGGAGAATGTGAAGCTTCTGTGCAAAATCCTCCTGCAGAGCTCTGCCAAACCATCCCAGCCCTGGCCTTCTGTCCCAGCCTCATCCCTGCCCATGTTCACACCCCTCTGTGGAAGGGATGGTGGTGATGAACAGGCACAAAAGCCAATTTGGCACCAATTTCCTGCAGTTCCAGTGGTCCCCAACAGCAGCAGAGCCTCCTGATGTTGTCACCTGGGTCTGGTGAAGGTGAACTCAGTGTCTGAGGTTCTCCATGTGCATCCCTGAGCTGCTCCAGGACTCCCTGAAGCCAAAAAATCTCCCCCAGAGGTGCAGAGGCTGTGCATGTATTGGAAAGAAATGCTCAAGGTTTAAAAACTAGGTCAGAAAAATCTGAGGAGAAACCATGGAAATTTTACAAAACTGAAGCAGCTGTCCATGGATGCACTGGGGATGTGGGGCTGGATTCTTTCCCTCCAGCACTTGTGCTTGAAAAGGTGCCCCTGGATCCTTTGGGATTTTGTTATCCTGGGCCATAACCAGCTGGAAGATGAAAGATTTCAAGGATTTCAAGGAGTGAGGGTCAGTTATTCCCTGACACACACAGAACCCTCATCTCTCAGCTGATCCCAGAAAATGCTTCCAAGGGAAAGCAGCTCCCAGTGGGAAAGGTGGCTCAGTACCTTTATTTAGAGCTCCTCTCTGGTTTTTGGAGCACCTACCCAGAGACTCCTCATTTATTCCGAAAACTGAGCAGGATCCGAATTCCATCCCCCTCTGGTCATATCTGCCCTGGGGTATTTTCCTTCCAGTGCAATCCCTGAATTATTTCCAAGAATTTTGCACCTGGCTCAGCCACCCATTTTCCTTTGCTAACCAGCTCTCTGCTGATTAAACAATCTATTGTGGCTCACAGCGATTTTTATTTATTTTTTAAATAAATTGAATGCTGATGGTGGAAGAGAAAGAGTTTCAACACCACCACACCCTCCCACGCTGCAAAAATCCAACTCCCTGCACAGGCAGGGCTGGATATCAGCTGGATATCAGCTGCCCAAATTGAAGGATGGTCAGGACTGGGCAATTTTTTCCCCAAAAAAGTGGGAAAAAGGGAATGAACAGAACTCAGCAGGGATTTGGAGGAGGTGAGCTGGCTGTTCCCTCTGGGATGGCAGAGAGAAGGAAAATCTGTGGCTGTGCTCTGTCCCTAAATCAGTGCTGGGAACAGCCACTTTGGTTGTCCAAACTCATCCAGGGCTCCTTCCCCCTGGTAGGAAGCAGCTGAACAAGGTCCCTGCCTCCTCTCTTGTGGAGGATCTCATCCAAAATGATGCAACCCGAGAGGAAAAAAACATCATTTATGGAGGCAAATTAAGGACTAATTCCCCTAAATTGGGATGTGAAGAGCAGAGTGTTCCGAGTCCCACAGATCCCAGGGATGAGCAGCAGCCCATTAAGGTGTCAGCACAATATCCACACAAACACAGCTCTTCACATTGGCAACGGGAACAGCTTTCAAATCTCTTTTTTTGGCTGGTAATGAAACTCTCGGGGAGGATAACTAACTTTGAAAATATTTGCTTTGCTTCTCATGGAAGGGAAGGAAGTTTAGGCCTGGTTTGGGATGCTCCTGGTGATATTCAGGCTCTCCAGCCCTGCTCTGTGAGGTGGCTCAGGAGGGGTGGGGACGTGCTCAGGTCTCTTCCACACTGGATATCCCCCACAAAAATGACAGGATTTGGTCCTCAGAACTGAGCTAAAACCCCATTTCACCCATGAGCCGAAGAAACACATTTAGAATCATCAAAAATGCCCCTGGCTCAAGATGAGTCCTCTAGTCTACTTTTCATAAATTTTAAACATAGTGCTGCATGATTGCCACTAATTAAAGAAACCAGCCAGGCTGCCTTCATCAAAACCCTTTTGGGGAAGGAATTTTGATTCTCAGTTAGTCAGGAAAATACGGGGTGTATGGAAATCTAAATAATGCTGGAGAAAATTTATGCTCCTAGCTGATTGCAGGCGTCAAATTAAAGCCTACTTATTATTTTTTGTCGTGATATCCAAAAAACTTCGGGGTGAAAAGACAGATAAATTTACAGCTGGAAAACTCCTCCCAGTAACAGGCTGGCAAACTGGTTTGACAGACTGGGATTGTGCTCTGGTCACTGGTGATGCCATTTTCCAGCAGGTTTTCCACTGGCAGCCAGCAGCACTGCAATGCCAAGAGGAATTAAAAATGTGATTTTCTCCCAGATCGTCCTCACTGGGATGTGTCCCCTGCCATGGGAATGTGTCACCAAGTTGGGTTTAAGCCAGAATGAGATTTGCTGCTGCCTCAACTTCCATAAGCGCCCTATGGTAAATTTTTATATTAATATTGAAATTTTAAAAGTCTAAAGGCTGCTCTAACACCTTGGATTTGATCAGGGAAGGGTTTGGGGTTATTTGGGAATCAGTTTGTTAGCTTAAAATTTTTTTTAGTGAGTTTCTTGCTTCACCTTCTCTATTTTTGGTTGAACACACTGGTCACAGCTGTGGCTTCCCAAACCTTTTAAACCTCCCAAATCTTTTAAACCTCCCAAATCCAGTGTGTTCGCAGCATTCAACCTGACTTAATACACCAAACTGCTGCCCTTGGCGTCCTGTTTTCTCCTGAAATCCCCTGCAAACAGCAGGGAATTCCTAAAACATCATCAGCGCTGCCAAGAAAACCAGCTGGATGTCAGGAATGCTGGACAAGTGCTCCAAAGCCTCGCCCGTGCTGCAGAATTCCGGGCTGTGGCATCGGAGGGAATGCGATTGATGTTTGCTCGGGGACAAGTCCCAGGCACAGCTTTTTAAACGGGTTTGAAGCCTCTGGGATTAGGAACAGATTAGGGAATCCCTCTCCCGTGCTGGAGATCTCCAAGCAGCGCAAATGAGCTCGGATGGAGGCGTTAATTATTGATTTACACCCTGTCCCTCCCGGGGACAGCCTGGGAATCGGAGCGATGTCTTTATTGACATTCAGATCTTGATTTCCTAAAGATGGAGATCTCAATCCTTCAGGAAACCAGCACCAAAAGTGCCTAGATCCCCAGTACTGTTGAATAATTCCTGTTCTCATGGAAGTTCTGGGTAATTGTAATATAATTCAGCATCTCAACTTCTATATAGGTTCAACATACTTAATTTTAGCCACAGAACTTTTGAAACCTTTAATCCATAAAGAAGGAAAAGGGAAGTGAGAGGCATGGAAGGAAAACCAGGTAATTTCCTTGCCTTGTGATATATTCTTCTAAAAAACCATAGGAAGGAACCTCTAGGTTACTTCTCAAAACTATCTTTTGTTTTATTTTCATTCTTCCTTCTCCTTTCCCCTTTTCTCTGTTCAAAGTGCCCTCAGCAAAGCTTCAAGAGTTTCCCCATCCAGGCAACAATGACATCACAAATATTTCGCTGCTTTTATTCGTTTTGATGCAACCGAGGTTTTGTTTGGAGAGCGCTCAGCAGTGCCCCAAAATAGCCAGCATTAAAAGCTTCACCAGCGCCTTTCCCAAGCGTTTTCCAGCAGTCAGAATTGAGGTGTGGAACATTTTATTGCTGCCTGAAACAGGCCATAAAACTTTCCTGCTCCGCCTGGGGCAGCAGGTGCTGCCAGGGTCATTCCAGGCCGAGGCAGGAGGAACAAGGTGTGGGTGCTCCCCACCCTCTGTGGCAGTCAGGGACTTCAAAAAGTATCAAAAATTCTTTTAAATTACGATTTTATGGGTGAAGAAGGGAGATTGTCTTGGTGAGAAACTCCTGTTGGGGCACACTGTGAAGTGCTGGATGTGACTCACAGGATTCCCACAGGGAAGAGCCCTCAGGATTCCTATGGGGAAGAGCCCTTAGGATTCCCACAGGGAAGGCCCTAAAGCATTCCCATGGGGAAGAACTCACAGGATTTCCACAAGGAAGACCCCACAGGATTCCCACAGGGAAGGCCCCACAGGATTCCCACAGGGAAGAGCTCACATGATTCCCACAGGGAAGGCCCCACAGGATTCCCACAGGGAAGAGTCTAAAGGATTCCCACAAGGAAGGCCCCACAGGATTCCCACAGGAAAGAGTCTAAAGGATTCCCACAGGGAAGGCCTCACAGGATTCCACAGGGAAGAGCCCTCAGGATTCCCACAGGGAAGAGTCTAAAGGATTCCCACAAGGAAGGCCCCACAGGATTCCCACAGGAAAGAGTCTAAAGGATTCCCACAGGGAAGGCCTCACAGGATTCCACAGGGAAGAGCCCTCAGGATTCCCACAGGGAAGAGTCTAAAGGATTCCCACAGGGAAGAACCCTCAGGATTCCCACAAGGAAGGCCCCACAGGATTCCCACAGAGAGGAGCCCCCAGGTTGCCCAGTTTTACTTTTTCCTTCCTCTGCTGACCTTGGGAATGCCACCAGGATTTTGTTATGGTTTTGTGGTGTTTTCTACTTCACTGAACACTAATTTTTCTCTTGCTGCTAATTTCAGTGCTGTCACAGCTTCAGCCTCTTTTAAACCCTGAGGAAGCTGCACTGGGAGCCCTGGTGGGCTCCACAAACAATTCTGCCCCTCCAGGCAGAGCTACATCAACATCTGCCCTCTCCAAATGCTGAGATCACCAGGACTGGGCAAATCTGAGTTCCTCTCTCCTGCCAGCACCAGGGTTTGAATCACATCCCACACTTCATGTGTCTCTGAGTATCTCCATCATTCCTTCATGTCCTTTTTGGGGACAGGCTCTGTTTCCCCCAGCCCTGAAGCAGGAGAGTGGCCCATGGCACCAAGGCCTGCCCTCCTGGACAGCTGGAGGTGGCACCTGGCTCCTTCCTGCCCCAAAAAACATGGACTTTTTTGCCGCTCCCCTTCCCAACTTCCTCCTCAGCCACAGTTTCCACAGCCAGGCAAACAGATCTTGCTTGCTCTGGGATATCTTCCAATGCAAAGATGAGACATTGCTTTTCTTCGACTGGTTTGTTTAAGATGTAGAAACCAGTTCCACAGCGGGACTGGGCCCAGCTTGGCTCAGTTCCCATCTCCTCATAAATCACGGGCTGACTTGTGAGGGTACAAAAAACCATTAGCCCTGGTGTTGGATTATTCCTTTTTCTGCCCCAGAGATGGGGCAACTGAGAGGCGTTTTAAAAACTTTTATTCCATTTTCAGTCTCATGTGAAGGGTGAGACAATACCAATGTTATAATTCACTCCATCACAATCAGAAGCCAAACTATTTCCTAATTACAATACATAATAAGTATTTCTTGGCCTATCAGCTTTTGCCACATAATGCTGTAAATTCCTTAAAGCCAATCAACTAAAATTACCCCTCACGGGTCCTACTGCAATGCACCTTTCATAGTTCTATTTCTCTAAAGTATCTACTCTTACTTGCAAGGCCATCCTTTGAAACTTGTTTCTAGTTCCACTTCTCTCTCAATAATATTTATCTTATTCCATGGAATTTCTAAGTCAACATTTTTTATCTCAAAGTTTACATACAAATACATACTATATAAGCCTTCTATCAAACTTTAAAATTTCTCTACAAATCCATTTCCCACACCCAGGGACATTTCTCTCTCCCACCACCTTCACGCTCATCTTTGAAGCCGTGGCCACCCCAGGAACCTACAGATGATTTTTTGGGATCCCCTGTTGCACCCAGGCAGGACAGCAGCCACTCTGAATAAAGGAGCCTTTAGCTCAGACAGAAGCTGGAGGTGCTTCCAAGTCTCCAAAATTCTCCCAAAGGTTTCCTTCCAGCCTCACTGCAGCAGTGTGACTTTTCCTGGAAGGAAGAGGGTTGGATAAACTCATGGAGAACCCAGAGTAAAGGAAATGCAAGATTATTCCATAAAGGCAGGAAGAATATGGTCCTGACACTGTGAGATGCAACCCGGGGAAGAGATGAGCTGAGAAGAAGAAGTATTGGAAGTATTCCAAGAAGTATTGGAGAGGTCCTGGCCTTTCCCTATTTTTGAATCCCTTCCCCTTCCTCTCCCAGGTGACGGGCCCCAAGCTGCCAGCACCCGTGTCCACTGCACAGGTCTCTGGCTGCGCAGCACTCGAGGGAAAGTTATTTTTAGGATCATTTTTCAACAGATGATGGAAACTCTTCTGTCACTTACACAAACAGAAAATTATCCTGGCCAATGCCCAGACGTTTCTGGCTGCTTTTGAACTCTGTGCTCATCAGCAGCCCCTGTAGCTTCAGTGGCTCTTTGAGCTGGTGGCTCCTTCAGGAGAGGCAGCAGGAAAGGAGGGAATTTCACTGCAAATGAAAGTGCAGGAGAATTTTGCTGAAAAGGAAAGTCTCAGGGCTCTGCTGGGAGGTGCAAGACAGAAAGTGGGAAGACAGAAGGTCAAGAATGGAGAAGGAAGAACATTTCCTGCCTGCTCCTTCTTCAAGGAGGATGAAGATGATGAGGGCAGAGGAGAAGCTCTGCCACATTCCAGGGAGTCTGGGTGGTATTTCTGGATCACAGACACCCTGAGCCCTGCACCAAATGCGTCAGATCTGTTGGATGTGATGCAAGAACCCGGTGACGTTTGTTCTTTTCACTTTCCCCGGAGTTTATTTGCAAAGGTTTGGCCTTAGAAGTCCATTTAAGACAGGCTCATTGAGGAATTATGCTCAAGTATTTATTCACACTGATAACTCAGAGCGTTTGGCTCCAAGCCTAACAACACACTTGTTGGGAATTAATTCCATGATAATCTTTATCAGTTTGTGGTAGACACAGCAATAAACCTCCTCTGCGGATAGATTAATAACTGGAGAGCTGGTGAGGCATTAAATCAACCTCAAAAAGCTGTTTATTGTGTGTATCCTCCCCTGCAGCAAGGCTTAACCCAGCCTTGGCAAAAAAACCTCTGGAAAAGGAGAGTTGGGAATGGGGAATTTGAGGCTTCTGATGCAAAAGCAGCTCAGGCAAGGGTGGGGGGAGCAGTGTGCAGCATTCTGGGGCTCATCCTTGGAAAGGAATTGGAGCAGATCCTTGTGGCAGCACACAGGGGGATGTTCTTCCCCCTCCACATCCCCGCTTCCAATGGGGGTTCTAAAGCTGGAAAAAATGCCCAGAACAGCCCCTCAAATAGGCACCAACTGCTGCCACAGTCCAGGTGGGATCCCAGGAGAGCAGCCAGAGCCACAGGATTTGCAGAAGGAAGGGGCTGCCCAGGGAGGTTTGGATCCCCATCCCTGCAGGTGTCCAAGGAATTCCTGGACATGGCACTCAGTGCTCTGGGCAAGGGACAAGGTGGGGATCAGGCCCAGCTTGGATTTAATGATCCTGGAGGTCTTTTACCACCTGAATAATTCTGTGATTCCATGAAAACAGTGCCAGCTGTTCATGTCTTGTAGCTCTCTAAGTTCTGGAGATTTCTATGCTTAATTTTCCTCCTTGCCTTCAATTTTCCTGATTGTTTCTGAACTGTAGAAAACAATTCCTGCCTGGAGGAAAAAAAAAAAAAAACCTAAAAGACCTCATCATGCTGACATGAGAGCACCCAATCTTTGCCAAGCCAATCCCACCCTGAGGGACCAGCAACTCCTGTGGCCAAAAATCCATGGGAAGAGCACCTGCTTTAGCTCCCTCTCAAACCCATGAGGCCAAGAGGCTTTTCCAGGACTTTTCCATGGCTGGTGACTTTATCCATGGATTCCTCAAGCCCTGGAATTTGTTCTGGGCAAACACCAGCACCTTTAGGGTGGTTTGGGACTCAAACTGAGCCCATTCTGCTGCTCTGGAGCTCCAAGTGCAGCAGGACAAGGAGTGTTCCCTCCTTTTCCAAAGCAGGACACATTGTCCTAGGGAATCAAATCCATGCTGCTGCTTCTGATCAAGCAAATTAGGAAGCCAATTATTTTAATGACTCTTTCTCTCCCACCGCCTTTATTTATTTAATTAATTTGTTTTTCAGGACACCAAGAACTTACAGAACAATTATGTGGGGCCAGGATGGGTTGGTTTCCTATGAAGGTTTTTTTTTATCCTAATGATTCCCAACTTGTCAACAGGAATCAAATTCCCATAGTGAATAAAGGGGGAAATCCTGGCATCTTGGAATATTTCACCCAGCTCAAATGAAGCACCTCTGGCAATTATACCATGAGGGAAAGGCTAATTGGATAAAACTGTTGGAAAAAACAAGATTTATTCCCTCTTTTCCTTTCCAGGAACACTTGGATCATTTATTTAGGGAAGAGGCTCATCCTTCCACAGGGCTTTGAGTTCAGCTCAGATGCACCAGGATCAGCCCTTTTTGATGTCATATATTCATGATGGGACCCTTGGGATTTCTTTAAGGCTTGGGAACATTTACAGGGAAAGAAGAGGTATTGGCCCCTGATGCTTTTTGAAATCTATTTTTATCTTTTAGAACAAAAATATGATATTATTAAATATAATATTAACATGATAACATTTTAAAAAGCAACAGGAACAATACCAGCAATGCTATAATGAAGTCACCGAGAGAATAATGTGAGTTTTGGCAGCTTCTCCCCAGAGAATTTTTCCCTCAAAAAAAAAATCTGTTTAGCTTGTAGCCAATGGAATTTGTCAGGGGTCTGTGGTCAGGTGGAAGCTGCTCACGTTGTATCTGAGAATGTCAGCAGAAATCTTTCATTATTCCATCTATTTTTGTTGATGTTGACAACAGTTGCCATCAATTGGGCAACATTTGCTGACCACTGAATGCAGGTGCTCTTTACAGAGGCACTGCAAAAGATCTGGGCTGTTTCCAGAGACAATTTTTGGGCTCTCTTGGCAGATGCTGAGGGTTTTTTATTTAATGCCACATGCTAGATATAAAATATAAATAATTCATGTATAATCTAAGACCTTAAATAACTCAGGCCATATATATCTATATTATATTATATTATACATATTCATTCTCCTCACTGCTCACATCTAAAAATCACCCATTTAATGTTACTCAACCATTTTTCAAGTCCCTAAAGGTTTCTGCCTTTCTGCCAGACCTGCTGGGATTGAGTTGGCTTTGAAAAAATTTTTCTTTCCAACCTTAATCTTTAATAAACATCCAGAGCTATGAGGACAAATATCCATGGCTGCATTCTCCTTCTTGGAATCACAGAATCCCAGACTGGGTTGGGTTGGAAAGGAGCTTAAAGCTCTTCCTGTTCCAACCTTTTGCCATGGGCAGGGACATCTTCCACTAGACTAGGTTGTTCCCAGCCTATGCAACCTTGCCTTGAATATTGACAACCCAAATCATTGTATAACTCCATGATTCTATGAAAAAAAAATAAATTAAAAAATCCTTTGGAACCAGCTCATTTTTCCTTTTTTTCCCCAAATAAAAGCACTGGAGGGATCTGCATTGCAAGTGAGCATCTCCACCTGCTAGAAATATTTATATTTTTAATTAAAATGATTGTTTTTTTAGTAATGATGAGAAATGTCACATTCAGGATGTTCTTGTCGTAACAGGGACAAATTCATGCTCCTGCCAATCCCTTTGCTGCCCACCACCTTGTGTCCAGGGTAAATTCATCCCCTAATTTTCATCCCAACAACAAAACATAACTCTGAGAGCATAACTCCCTGCTGGAGGTCATTCATATTCCTGGAGCATTTGCATGAGGGAAATATGAAATATCTTCCCACATTAAAGCTGTCCCATGAATTAATGTCCCTTCCCCACTTCCCCTCTGCTGCAATTTCACACTTGAGGGACAAAAATTCCCTGGGGCCAGGGAGTTTCCTCATCCCCGAGTCCAGAGGGGAATTTCTGGCAAATCAGTGCCCTGGGAGAGCTGATGATGGATGGGAAAGGGATTTGATCCTGTGGGATGGGCTGTGCCAGGGGGTCCCTGTTCCCTCTGTGGACTCTGAGGCAATGATGTGTTGTAATTAACTCGTACCCTCTGAGTTAATTACAACAATTAGAGGCACAGCTCTGAGCAGAGGCCAGACCTGGAACAAGAGAGGATGCTCAGACCTACAGGTCTAGAGAAAACCAGGGAATTATCCTCTTGCCCTAAAGCCTAAAATTCCTGGGAATTTATCTCCCCTGCTTATGCCAACTGGACTTTCTACCAACTGCAGCCTGGGTTGCTCTGCATATTTTTCATTCACCCACAGCCCCAAACTCTCCTGGATGGAAACAGATCCAGGAGTGTGAGCAGCCCCAACCCTCTGAGCAACCTCAACATCCCTGTCTAGGGCTGGGAAGCTGGAAACCCATGGGAACTGAGTCACAAAGGATGAGCATGGGGGAAGCAAAATGAGCTTTGGAGGGATGTGCTCGAGACAGCAATCCTGCTAATTAAAAATAGATTATTTCCCTTATCAGCATGCATTAATAGCAATGCTCATGGCATGGATTGATCTTCCTGGGTTTCGTTTCTCTGCTGACTTTTAGTTCTGTGGCCTGAACGGGGAGATTGGGCGGGTTCACCCTCATTTTTGGTCCATCCCCCTTTTTGGCTCAAGCTTTGTGAGGACAACAAATCTAACAGTGATTAAATAACCCTATGAGATAATGTTTTTTTAAAAAAAATAAGAATGCTTATACAACCACCCTGCTGAGATCAGACTGAAGCGTGGGGCTGAAGCCAAGACTTCTCCTCTGTTCCCTGGGTGAGGAGTCGGTGCCACGCTGGGATGTTCAGGCAGGTGAGATCCCATCTCCTGCTGCCACACCTGGAAAGGCAGCGGGCTGTGCCATGAGAGCAGGGTGCTGGCACTGCCAGGCAGTGACATCATGGTGCTGTCACCCACCACGCCCTGGAATTGCACAGGGCTTTCATTCAACGCTTTTTTGGCAGCAGGAGGAGAAAAGCTGCTTCTTATCATCATCATCAGGTGTGAAGGAATGGGCTCCTGGGAACATCCCGGAATCCCAGGATGGGCTAGGCTGGAGGGGACCTCTGAAGGTCATTGGTGCCACCTCCCTGCTCCAGCAGGGCCATCCCAGCCTGTTCTGGTGCCTGGGATTTCCTCCTGGAGTGCAGGAGCTTTGTTCCCCAAAAGTCACCCTTATTTCAGAAGGTCTGACCTGATCATTCCACTTTCTCCCTCCTTTGTGCTCTAAAACACTTCATCAACAAGGAAGATTTTTTTTTCCCTCCTTATTTACAGCCCAGGAATAGAGTTCTCCATGGCCTTTCCAAGAGGGAGAGATGCAATCCACCCTGGACTGACATCAAAAGGATGCCAGGCTGATCTAGGCTAATAAAGAGCATCATTGAGATAATAAGATTAAAGCTGACTTGTTCATGGTGTCCCTGCTGGAAACCGCTCCAGGATAGGGCTTCCATGTTCCTGGAACCTTGGGAATGAGAGAAGAATTTTGCTGTAGCCCAAAAAGCATTGACCTGATTGTGCAGCCCTCCCACACCCAGCACTTCAGAGGTTCCTTGGGAAAAATCAGGACACTGAAGTGTTCCCTGCTTGTTTTCCCATCCCTGGACAGAAACAGGCAGCAATCCCTAGGCCAGTGGGAACATCGTGTTCATCTTGTCCCTGCAGAGATCCATAGGACACATTCCCAAGGGTGGGAGCTGCAGCTGAGCTGGCGGGGAGGAAGAGAAGGGCACCACGTGTGTGAGTGTGAGAATTCTATGATTCTAAACCAACCTTTGGGCTGGTTTAGAATCATGGAATGAGTTGGGTTGGAAGGAACCTTAAGGATCATCTCATTCCACACCTGCCATGGGCAGGGACAACTTCTTCCACTATCCCAGGGTGCTCCAAACCCTGTCCAACCTGGCCTTGGACACTGCCAGGGATCCAGGGGCAGCCACAGCTGCTCTGGGAACTTCTTCCTCCCCACCCTCACAGGGAGCAATTCCTTCCTGATATCCCTTCTAAATCCACTCATTTTCAGTGTGAAGCCATTCCCCTCATCCTGTCCCTCCAATTCCTGATGAAGTTCCCTTTCCAGCCTCCCCTTCAGACTCTGGAAGGTCCTGTGAGGTCTCCACACAACCTTCTCCTCTCCAGGCTGAACATTCTCAGTGCTCCAGTTTAACAACTTTGTGGCCTCTGGAACTGCTCCAGCAGCTCCATGTCCTTCCTCTGCTGGAAGCACCAGACCTGTGCCCAGAATTCCATCTAGCTGCACTTTATCTCCGGGAAAAGCAGGACTTGCCCAGCCCCTCCATTCCCCACCTCCTGCAGCACCATTTCCAAACAGCTAAAACCTCCCACGGCTTCAGTGTCCCAGGAGTTAAACAAAGTCATGGACGAGCCCAAACAACAGAGGAAAAGATTCATTTATCCCCGGCTTTCTGTGGAATTGCTCTGGAATACACTCAGCAATTCAGGAAAAAGCAAAGGGCTCCCTTGGGAGGCTGTCTGAGTATGCAGCTGTCCCTCGGGAGGATGCAGACAGGCTCTGCCGTGGGTTTGGGGGGCTGTGGGGCAGTTGGGCTGGCCCTGCCCCATAAGGGACGTGTGGGGATTGTCCCCTGTCCCTCAGGGACGCTGGCACAGCGTGGTGGGCCCTGAGGTGGGGCTGGCACAGCCCGGGCAGGCCCTGCAGCCCCCCCAGGCCTGGCAGGTGACCACAGGAAGCCCTGAGCTCCTGAGCTCATTTCCACCAGCCCAGGGCTTCGTTTGGAGCAAAAATAACTCGGGAAAGCCGAGCCAAAGCCCTGTCGTGGAGTGCCTCAGTCACTCAGGTGCCTCCTCCCTTCCTGCAGGGCCTGCAGCTCCTCCTGCGCCACAGGAGCCACCTCTGGCACCTGGGGTCATTGCTGTCACCCTGCTCCTTAAAAACCACCCATCACCCTCGCTGATTCCCACAAATCCTGTTTCTCTTTTACAAAAAAGTGCATTTTTACACCAAAGAACAGGAGGAATGCTCCTAACCCAAGTGCTGTCCCCTGGTTGTTATTCCTCCTGAGATCCCCTGGGCATTTCCTACAGTGTGGCTGTTTGAATAAGGAGCTTTCCCAGCCCATTTCCAAATAAAGCTGTAGGAACAGCCAATTTTTCAGCTTGGTAGGTGAACAAAGAAAGCAGAGGAAAATTAATTAGCTCAGCCCAAGCAGAGCTGCATTTTCCCCTCTGCTGTTTTGTACAACAGCAGTGACAAAGAAGATGAACTAGACCCAAACCAAGAGATTTATTTTATCTGGGGACCATTGGTTCTTCTTTTTAACTTCTTTTCTAAAATATAGGTCACATTTCAAAAGGGAAAAACCAAGCAGTGATTCTGAAAGATGAGGTTGAAAGGCTTCTTTCAAGCTGTCTCAATAAAAAACTTCAGCACTTTTGGGGGGAAGGGAAATCCTTGTGGGACACAAACGTGCACAAAACCTAACCCAAAAATGTGTAAATCATTTCCTTCTCCCATAAACAGCATTTCCCCCCAAATTTTCAATCTACTGAGGAGAAAATTCCACAGATCTCCTTGGCAGCATTCCCCTGGATAAGGGCTAAATCTGAACAGGGGATTGATAGAAAGGAGATCCAGGGATAAAGATTCCATCCAAGAGCAAGGCATGGAAGAACTCATGGCAGGAAACGAGTTTGCTTCCAAGTCAGGCACTACTGGCCTCCATGGCACAGCAAACATCCTTTGATCCAGATCCAGGAGTCACTGATAAGCGGGGAGGGTTATTTCTCACTCAAAGTTTCTGATAAGAAATGTCCACATGCTCCCCCCAGAGGAATTAAAACACAAGAAACCCAAATCTGGCAGGGCTTAGTTCCACTCTGTTGTGCTTGGGAAAAAAAATGGAGCAATTGAGCTCGGTCTGTATCCAGCAAATTATTAAGGTGTGCATAATTAATGGGCAGTGACGTGTTCCATGTGTTTTCTGGAGTGATCCCATTTTCTGGGGGTGAACTCACAACTGCCTGTGCACTGCTCCTTCTTCTGGCTCGCATTAAACATGAAATATTCATGGAAAAACCAACTTTGCAGGGTTCTTCACACTGAAATGATATTTTAGAGCTGAAGGACCCCACCAGCATCCAAGAAATATTAAAAAGAGGTGGCTCAGCTCATGTTCCTCACCCAGCCTGAGGAAAGAACCTCAGCTGTCCTCACTTCCCTCACACCCAACATTCCCCAAACCTGCCTGCTTTCACAGTAACCATCCCAATTATCTTCTGTAGGGCAGCCATTCAAAGTCTCACATTTGATCAGAAATCCATCCAAGCAGGGCACAGCATTCCCAGCTGACAAATTCCCTTTTTTGCAACCTCACAATTCTTGCAAACAAAGCAGCTCCTTGGGAGAAGTGCCTTGAATATGATGTAGAATTTAAGGGTTCAAAATGAGTAGAATTAAGGAATTAATAGAATTAAGAAATAAGTAGAATAAGTAGAATTAAGTAGAATTAATTGGAAATAAGTAGAATTAAGCAGAAATAAGCAGAAATAAGAAATTAATAGAATCAAGGGTTTGAAAATAATAAATATTAGTGTGAAATGCACTGAGAGAAAAGCCTTGGTCTGACCACTTCCTGTAGCAAGAAGAGCAAACACATCTCCTCAGGATGTGAAAACCCATCCCCCAAAGGTGTGAAAGAACATCCACCCAAGATGTGGCTGTGAAGGAGTTGTGCCCCTTTCAAGCCAACCCTTCTGTTCCACAAGCCCTGAAGTGACTGCAGGGGACAGCTGAGTCCTCAGTGCCACCTTCTCCCACCACACTCCCAGCACATGGATTTGGATCCTCAGATGGGCCAGGCAGCTTTGGGGATGTAGAAAAGCCCCTGAGGGCCAGGAACAGTCACACATGGGGGATATCTGCTGTCAGCTCCAAGCAAACCAGACACTCAGCACTGCAGTGGGTTTGGAGCATCCCCTCCCACAGCTTTGCTCTTGGTCCTCATTCCTGCAGGGATTCCTGCTGGATCAGCAGCACCAGTTTGCTTGGATTTTGGGAAGAAATTTCTTCCCTCTGAGGGTGGGGAGGCGCTGGCACAGGGTGCCCAGAGAAGCTGTGGCTGCCCCTGGATCCCTGGAAATGTCCAAGGCCAGGTGGGACAAGACTTGGAGCACCCTGGGACAGTGGAAATTGTCCCTGCCCATGGCAGGGGTGGCACTGGATGATCTTTAAGGCCAAAATTCTAATTCTGTTTCACTGGTCCTCCCCAATCAACCAAAATGAACCTGAATTCTCCCTGCAAGTCTTGGGCTCACTTCACCTCTGTCCCCCCATTCAGGAGAACCAGCTCCCACAGGAAAATTCCCTGCAAAATCCACTGGAAACGGCCCCAAAGCAGGACTTTCACTGGCAAAGCACCATCCTTGCCAGCCCAGTGGCATCAGAACGGTTTCATCTGCCCCAATTGTGCCACACACCCTTCCCTCGGTGCCCTCCTCTCTGTTAAACCCCACCAGGGGGCTCAGAAAAACTCAGAAAAGCTCCAAAAAGCTCAGAAAAGCTCAGAAAAGTTTGGGTTTGGGGCGTTTGCAGAGTTCACAGCCTTCCCAGTGCCAGCCTCCCTGATTAAGATAAACAATTTCCGTGACACTTTCCTAATTATGGAGAAGAGTTTCCTAAAGGGGACTGAACTCTCTGCTCTGCACTGATGGGAAAAGGAATAACTGACATAGTTGCAGCATTTTTCATGCTGGGAGATCCAAAACCCCGCTGCAAACACAGTCTGAGAGCGGGGATTGCTTTGCTCAGCACTGAAACACAACTTTGGAAGTGAAAAGGAGCAAGGCAAAGATTGTTTTGGGGGTTTAGGTCAGGAATTGGGAGGTTTCATAAAGAGGACATTGCAGTTTGGGGGAAGAATCACAGATTTGAGGACAATTCATGCAGGTCTCTTTTATTCAAGCCCAGTCTCTCTCATGGCAAATGCAGAGCAGTTGGATGAACATCTTGTTTAGGACCAGGATTTTTCCTCTCTGACAAACCATCAGAGCTCTTCCAAAACGGATCCAGCCTCGTTCTTCCCAAATCTCTGTAAATCCCCTTTGAGGATTAGAAACACAATATTGGGAATGGCATTGCTCAGAAATGCTCTGCTTCAGGGGAATTATTTTCTCCTTGTCCATAGAAGAGGAACTCAGAGCCAGCCAGGACAGCCCCTGATTCCCAGAATTTGCCCACCTAAGCCAGGCAAGAGCTGCCAACACTTCCAGCCCAGGGAGGAACCTCAGGGCAGCTTTTTGGGGTGGGTTTTATAGGATTTGGGTTGCCTAGACCAGCTACAAATGGCAGCACCTATCCCTTCACCCCCAAGGGGATCAATATTGTCCTGCTGAGTCCCAAGCTGTGAAATAAGGGCAAGAAGGACTCGCTGCAGGTGCCACGGGTGGCCACAGCCCCTTGTGCTGCACTCCCTGTCTGTCCCTGCTGCACTCCCTTGGGGACATGGACAGTGACACACTGGGGGTGGCTTGGCCACTCCCCACCTGCTCTCAGACCAAGCTGGCACCACTGGGGTGTCACTGTGAGGAAAAGCAGAGGCAGCCAAGCTCCGAGTGGGAGGAAAGGGAAAGTGTTGGCAAATGTCCTGCCTGTCCTGAATGTCACTGCTCCTGCAGGTGACATTCCTGTCCCCTGAGGATGGCTCAGAGCAAATCCAGGAGGGTTTTCCTCTCCCATATTCCTGCTGGGATGTCCACAAGCCCCTCCACGGAAAAGAGAGGGAAGCAGAGATGCCTCTGCTTGTCCCCAGATGGACACAACCCCACCTCACCTGTGGTGGCTGTCCCCTTGCCTGGACAAGTGACAGGGACCCCCTGCTCTGCCTGGGCTGTTTTTTCCAGCTCTCCCCCTTTCCCCAGGCCAATCCTGGAGTCTTGCACTGGATTGAAGCTGGGGGAGAAGCATAAACAGAGCTCTGAGGGACACTCTTGGCTGTTTATTTGCCTGGTGCTCTTGCCTCCTTTCTTGGTCATGGTTGCAAGAAAACAATTTTTTTTTTTTCAAACTTTAATAGAAAAACAAATTAATGGCTTCCTCCAGCCACGCTCTGCTGGCCAGCAAGAGCAGCTGTCACCCATAAAGGGGGGGAATTCTGACCTTGAAAACACTGGGAACAGGTCCCTGGCTTTGGAGAGATGCTGGGATCAAACATCAGGAATTTCATCTCCACAGTCAGGAGTGCCATCTCCTGGTGCTCGCTCCAGGACCATCCCCCAGTGATGGGCACAGTCACAGAGCCCCAGGGTCACTGAGGGTGGAAAAGTTCTCCAAGCCCATCAAATCCAGCCTGTGCCCCATCCTCACCTTGTCCCCAGCTCAGAGCACTGAGTGCCACCTCCAGGTGCCACCTCCAGGGATGGGGATCCAAAGCTCCCTGGGCACTCCCAAGGCTTGAGCACCCTTTCCATGGGGAAATTCCTGCTGCTGTCCAAGCTGAGCCTCCCCTGGCCCAGCCTGAGGCCGTTCCCTCTTGTCGTGGTTGCCCCCCCGGCTGTCCCCTCCTGTCAGGAGTTGTGCAGAGCCACAAGGTCCCCCCTGATCCCCCTTTTCTCCTGAAGATCCCACTCGGTGCAGGAGGAGGGACACGCTCCAGGCAGTTCTTTTCCACCCTCCAGCTGTTTCCCTGCAGCCTCTCCTGCACTGCTGGATTTCCTGGCCCATCCCTGCAGGCTGTCAGCATTAAATGTCTTTTCTTTTGCCACCACTGACCCTCTTTCCCTGGATCCCTGCTCCTGGCTCATCCTAGGAGAACAAGTTCTTCCTGGCTGTTCCTGCAGCCGGGAACTGCGGGGAGCAAACGCTGTGGACTGAGCTCCGTGCCCTGAACCTTCTCCTCTGACAGATGTCCCCTGGCTGCTCCTTCCTGCTCACCTCTGGGGCCAGGAGCAGCTGTCCACTCCCTCACACTTCCAGCTGGGAGTGACTCCATGAAAAATGGAAAAACACTGGGGCAGGAGTAGACAGCTGAGTTGTCTCCTCCCCACCAGCAAAAATACAAACCTAAAAGGTGTCCCTTGAGCTGCTGGTCTGGGATTTGGGGATGTTTAACAATGAAGTGGATGGAAAGGAGGAGCTTTGTGCAGGTCTGTGAAATAATCTCCCTCTAGACACCCCCCGGGCTCTAGCTAGCTCAGTTTCTCAGGGGTTTTCGGGAGATATATTTCATAGAGACAGAATAAAGATCTCAAAAGGGTGGCTCTCACCCCTCAGCTTCAGTCCAAACTTTATTCTTCATGTGGTGTTCCAAGAGAGTGAGGAGAGAGTGAGAGAACAGGAAGAGACAGGGGTTTATCTGGTTTAGGGCCAAGGAAAGATATTGGCCCTGAGCCAATAGGGTCAGGAGTAGGTAAGATAGGGAGGAAGGGTCCAACTGCATGGCACAGGCTTCAGGGGGACTCTGAGGGGAAAAACACAACAGGTCTGTGGGTGCTGATGGGGAAATGAGGCCAGGGCTGGATGAGGGAACAAACCAGCGGGACAGGGAGGCAGAGAAAACCCCCTGTTCGGGCTGAGGCTCCAGTGTGGTCACTCTGGTTGTCCCAACAGGGCTGAGTGTTCATCTGGCCCTAAAAGTGCCAGAACAGTGTCCCATGGATGCATCTCATCCCTGCTCCTCTGGCCTGTGCAGGATTTCAGCTGCACAGCTGGGAGAGACAACTGGTGACAACTTTGTCCCTGTGGTGCTCTGAAGAGGACCGAGCTCAGCCCAGGCTCCCCAGTTTCTGCTGCAGCTCCCAGAATCCATCCAGGCTCCTCCATCCATGCTCAGGATAATAAACCCTGTGATTAACAACCCTCTGAGGATGTGTTTCTCCAGGGCAGCAGGAACTTGTAGTGCCAGTGCCTTCAGAACCTCCGCTGGAGCGATGTGGAGATGAAAACTGGAGATAGGGAAATGAGCTGCCAGGCCAGCATCCAGAAGGACATCTGAGAAATCAGGCAATTCTATTCCAAAGGCATAACTTTTTGTGTTCTCACAGCTACAAATATAGCTCCCAGAACAGGCTCTTCTCTGGCAGGCCTTGTCTATTTGGCTCATCGGAGTAGTAGCCAGGCTGAGGATAAAGATCTTTGCTATCAGCCCTTTTAGCTAAGAAATGGAGCTTAAATGAACCTTTTATAGACAAACATCTGGAGGAGGGTGGATGGAGTGAAACTGTTCTGGGAATTCACTTCAGCACTTCAGCAATTCCCTTTCCCTCTCCAAGCTTGCACAGTGCTCTTGCTGCTCCTCAGGGGACATCATTTACAGTTTCTCCCCTGAGTTTCCCCAAAATTTTCTGAATGGTTGCTCTGTAATAAGGCCATGAGGTTGATAAAGGGACTGGAGCACATTCCCCATGGAGACAGGCTGAAAACGTTGGGAATGTTCAGCCTTGAGAAGAGAAAATTGTGTGGACACCCCTCAGCTTCTTCCAGTATCTGAAGGGGTTCCAGGGAAGGAGGAGAGGGATAATTCATCAGGAACTGGAGGAGCAGGACAAGGGGAACGGCTTCACGCTGAGAGAGGGGAAATTTAGGCTGGATGTGTGGAAGAAATTCTTTCCTGTGGGGTTGGGGAGGCACATCTGATTAGGATTAACGGGATCTTTGTTGTTTGTCAAGAAATCTCTTCCTGATTTACTTCCAAGGTCCAGTGGAATGCTGAGGTAAGGCAGGTCTTGGACCAGGAGGTCCCCACCTCCCTCAGCTGCTCAGAGCCTCTGTTGTGACATTGTTGTGCAGTAAAATCAGTGCCTGTTTACACATTTGAAATGTGCTGCTGCCTAAAACACCGAAATGCAACCTTGAAATTGCACTTCTCCTGTATTTATCTGTTTTCCCTTTAAACATCCCATGGAACCCCCTCAGACTGGAACCTTTTCTGAGCTCCCAGCCTGATGAAGCAGCTCTGTCCATTCGAAGCCATTCCACCTTGTCCTGTCACTTGTAATTAATCTCTCTCCATCTTCCCTGTAACTCCTTCAGGCCACAGTTAAATCATCCCAAAACTTCTTTTCTCCAGGGTGAGCAATCCCAACTCTCCCAGGTCTAATCCCCACAGATTTTAGGGCCAGACCTTTTGGCTTTGCCACCCTGAAGTCCTCTAAGACATTTTGGTGACAGTCCCTGTCTGTGGCTTGGCTCCTTCCCCCTTTATAGCTACAAAGAAAACTGTCCTTTCTTGGCCTCTAGCCTCAACTTTGATGTCTTTCCAAGTGCTTTTCAACTGTGTTTTCATTTATGGACAGCTAAAACTTTCCCAGTGAAGATAAAGGGTGTTTTTCTGTCCATGTCACATCTGTGGTTTGCTGTGAAGAATGTGTCAAAGTGCCTTTCTCAGCAACCTTTGAGGGTCCCACTGCCCTGCGGACATCGTCCTGAAAACTTCCTCTGGGCAGGAGGGACCAGAGCTGGAGGTGCCACATGAGGCTTCATGCCTTGCACTGAAAATCAAATGATGACCGTGGTTTTGTCCCATGTTAAATCTGTGAAGTTCTGAGTTGGTTTAACACCCCATGAATATACAGGGAAATACTCTCAGCTCATAAACCCAGCCTGGCCAGTCACTGAACCAAGGCTTGAACTGTTCACTGTTCTTTCTTTGGTCACTTCCATTTGAAACAACTTCTTCATCTTGATGACTTGCAACGAATATCCTGAAAAGTCCAGCTTGACGCCAAATAAACAATCTCATTTTTGGTTTATATTTGAGTTGCCAGTGTGATTTTCTGAGATCTGGCTGTGCTTGGGCTGGATTTCATGTTTAAAATGATGTTTGACCATAACAGATTCTTAAACCTTGCCAGCTCTTCACTGTTTATTTTCTTTTTTTTTCCCCTTCTTGCCTCCCATTCCCCCATGGATGGAATTCCGTGAGAACACCCTGACTTCTCCATTTGGATTTTGGGGGCTTCTCCCCCGTCCCTCCATCACTGTGACCTCTCCTTTGAAGCCAGAGCTATTCCTGGGGAAGAACCAGGAATTCCATGACCATGGATGTGATTGAGCCATGATTGAGCAAAGGAAGATGCAGGAATTATTCTGATGTGTAAATAATGTAAATTTTGGGGTGTTCTAAGGTAAACAGGCAGACGCTGCCCTTCAGCTCCTGGCTCACTCTTGAGACACATCACTGTGGAATAATCAATTTGTCCTAAATTTAATCTTTCCATCGCTGCCAGGTCAAGTGGAGCTCTTTAATCAGAGTCCTCAAGGAGCCAGGAGAGCCCTTCAGAATCCTCCAGGAATAATCTCACATTGGTGGGTATCCCTCTCCCAAACTGCTTTTCTGGAATTCCAGGACACTGAGGGACCTGGAGACCAAAAGGTGCAGGCTGAGCAAAAGCCAAGACCCTCAGCCCTCCATCCTTACTCCACCTCCTCCTCCTCCCCAAACCTTTCCATGAGTGTCCAGACCTTGCAGGAGAAGCTGCTCTGAACCCAGACCAAGCTCAGCCCCGAGGTGGGGAGCAGGAGAGGGAGCAGTGCTCCCAGGAAAAGGTCACTGCCATTCCCGGGACACTTTCCTGACATTTCACCTTCACCTTTTTCACATTTCACCTCCTTGGTCAGACCAAGTCGGTACCTGCAAGGAATATTTTGCTCTTCTTTTCCATTTATCTGCCAAATAAAGCCCAAATGCCTTTCTCCACCTTTAATCACAGCATTTTGAGAGAATTTCCCAGTGAATACGCACAGCCACTTATTGGCTCTGTCTCCTCCTCAGCTGGAGTTAATTCGGAGAATAATGGAGGAACTTTATCTATTAATTAAAAATAATGACTTTATAAACTGGCAGATGTGTTAAACTTCAAAAGACCTGCGTTGAGGCCCAATAAGAGCAGGCAATTTGCAAACTGGAATAATAAAGGAAATTGCCTTGGAATGGGGTTTGTCCTGCGAGATGAAATCCTCTCCAGCCATTAGAAACTGCAAAGTGAATTAATTGTGGCTGGCAGTCCTTAGATTAACCACGTTTCCCACCCTGTTTCAGAGGTGTGGACACTTCTCTTGCACCAGGAAAAACGGAAAGGACGTTTTCCCCTCCGAGGTAAATTCACAAAGAATGATTGTTTGCACTGATTCCCGTTTGTTTTCTTCCCAATTGTTTCCAGATTGCGCCCGCTCATTTTGCAAACTGAAGGAGTCCAGCTGGATGTTTCATGCTCCTCACATCCCCAACAGCAACAAAAGCTCTGCTACCTTTAATGTCACAGCAGGGAACAGCAGCAGCCCAGCAAAGGCACAGCTGGTAGCCCAGGAGTGCTCGTGGGTGGTTACCCGGCCTCACCAGAGCTTTGGAGGTGTCCTAAAAACTTGGGAATGGGCACTAAACCCTGGAAAAATGTGCTAGAGCACAATGTAAGGTCTAAAAGTATTGGAGAGCATCCAAAGGAGGGACACAGGGATGGGGAAGGGTCTGGAGAGGCCATGGAGGAGCAGCTGAGGGATTGTGCAGCTGGAGGAGGCTGAGGGGAGACTCCTTGGGCTCTGCAGCTCCAATCTCTGTGACAGGGACAGGGACAGCACCCAGGGCAGGTTGGAGCTGTGCCAGGGCAGGTTTAGGTTGGATTTTGGGAAAGGTTCTTCCCCCAAAGGGTGCTGGCACTGCCCAGGCTCCCCAGGGAATGGGCACAGCCCCAGAGCTCCAGGAGAGCTTGGACAGCACTGCCAGGGATGCTCAGGGTGGGATTTTGGGGCTGTGCAGGGCCAGGAGCTGGGCTGGATGTTCCTGTTGGTCCCTTCCAGCTCAGGATACTCTGGGATTCTCTGATTTTCAGATGGGTGGCACAGACAAGCCCCAGAGCTGCCTGCAGCCCTCCAGGTGTCCCTCCCACTGCGGGGGTGTTCTTCCTCCATGGGGAAGCAGGAGACACCCCAATGGTTTGGGGTTTGGAGGGACAGCACAGCCAAACCCTAATCCTAAACTTAACCCTAATCCTAACAGCTCTCACTGCTCACTGTCTCTTGGTAAAACAGAAGCATTTACACAGATCAGACAGCCAAACGTGGGTGAAATGTTTTCTTCCCACTACCAAGCACAAGGAGTGGCAAATATTTGACTCCAGGCCTCCAGCAGTGGAGAGAAAAGTTCAGCCTGCGCTCTGGGGCCTGAATTCAGGGTGACAACCTGAATTACACGTGGCTCAGGTTGGTGGCTGGGAGGACACAGAGCATTTACAGCTCCTGGATGCTGTGGCTTTCCTCAGAGCTGCCCCAAACATGCCCCAGGTGCCCAGGGACCTGTCCTGAATCCCCACGTGTCCGTGGGGAAGCTGCTGGACACCTGTGAGGAGCTGGCTGGCAGCGTGGTGCTGGCTCTCCTCCTGCTTTCCAGCTGCCACTTCAATTAAAAAGGAGCTAAAAATACTCAAATGCTCTCCTGAAAGCATTTGCCACAGAAGCAGGAGGAGAGGGATGCTCTGCAGGCATGAATGAGGTTCTATTTAGGTCGTGTTTATTTGGGAAATGAGGGAAATCTGGATTTCTTGCCCCTGCAATGATGAGTTCAGGAAGCTCCTTGGGGAACAGGCAGGATTTTTTGCAGCTGGGGATGCACCAGGCCTCCAAACAAATAAATATCAGAGCACAGAGAGCCCAGCCAGGCCCTGTCCCACCCTGCCAGTGACACCAGGACAGCACAGGAGCTTGGCCAGCGAGGTGGAGCAAGGCCTGAGTGCTCAGATCTGCGTGTTCCACCCTCCTGACAGCTTTACAACACCAACTCCCTCCCATAAACCCGGGAAAGAACTCATCTGCTGTTTGCTGCATCCTCTCCACCCCCTGCTCTCACTCATCATTTTAGGAGTGTGAGTTTACAGCAGTGAGGATGGAGTCTAGAGATGGAGCCAGCTCAGGGAAAAAAAACATCAGGATCTTTGCAAATCTGACAAATTTGGGATCAGAGGGGCAGAAAGAAACCCCCAGGCACCTCTGCAGGAGGAACCTTTCCCCTCTCCTTCGAGAAATCTGTTTGTCTGGAGAGCTTTAGGCCAGGCTTATCCTACACTCCTAAATTAAGGGGTTTTGTGCTGCACACCTCCACTGGGCAGAGCTCACTGCTTCCACCTGCCTGGCAGTGATGGGCAAGGAAAAAAACAGCTGGAATGTTCCCCTGCTTTGGATTCGTGGCAGGTTCCCTATGGTGCCTTTGCATCAGTGAAATCCGTGTTCTCCACACCAAAACCCCAGCCAAACCCCGTGGCTGCTACAAACCCCTGTGGGTGATTTAAGTGTGATTTGGTGTGAGAATGAAACAGATGCTCAAAGCATTTTGTTCTTCTGACAGCAAAAAATTCCTCACAAAGAAATGAGGATGTTGGGTGGAAAGGGAAGGTTTCTCTCATGAGGATTTCTCCTCAAAAACCCAACAGTTCAAAACAGAAATTGGGAGAGGTCTTGTTCTTGAAATTTTGGGTGGAAAAGGAAGGTTTCTCTCACGAGGATTTCTCCTCAGAAAACCAGCAGTTTAAAACAGAAATTGGAAGAGTCTTGCTCTTCAAAGTTTGGGTGGAAAGAGAAGGTTTCTCTCACAAGATTTCCTCCTCAGAAAACCAGCAGGTCAAAACAGAAATGGGGGGAGTCTTGCTCTTGAAAGTTTGGGTGGAAAGGGAAAGTTTCATGAGGATTCCTCCTCAGAAAAGCAGCAGTTCAAAATAGAAATTGTTGGCGTCTTGCTCTTGAAAGTTCCTGCCCCACAGGTTGTGACAGAAAAATCCCAAAGCAGATGGGGAATATTTGGGTACCTGTCAGCCTCAGCCTCCCAACACCTTCTCACCAAGACCTTGGTCCTGCCCCAGTGCAATTCCAGACTCCAGCTGGGAAGTTTGTTTGTGTCCCAGCCTGCAGGAGGGCACAGCACCTTCAGGAATGGTCAGGGAATGGAAAGATATCGAATTCCCCCCCAAAATAGCAGCTATTCCTCAGCCCAGAGCTTGGAGGTCCTGTATGGATAAAAGCAGAAGGGACCAGCAGCATATGCTGGGGTGCCTGATGCCAAGTGGAATTTTTCCAGGCGTGTTTGAGGACCTCAGGTTGAGGTGCTGCTCCCCAGGCCTCCCTCAGAGCCTATATTTAACCAGGCTGGATTTGCTGGCAGCCAGGGTGGGGTGGGCAGCACCCAGCACATCGCCCCTCTCCCAGAAAAGGCTTTTGGAAGGGCTGGGAGAGGATTCTGGTGCAAAGGCAAGGAATGGGAAGGAAAAAGGAAAGCTCAAACATGGTTTCCTTCTTACAGTGGATGTCACACCCAAGGCACCTCCATCAGCCCTCCCAGACATTCACAAGCTGTTCCTTGGACAGTCTAAAGTATTTTTTTCCATTTCTTTCCCCTTGGAGCCCTTCCCCAGCAGCAGGAGTGCCCAGGGGGAGAGCACAGCCCTGTCTGCTCCCCTCAGTCCCAGCGGGAAGAGCACCCAGCTCATCCAGGGAGCATCCCCAGCCCCACCCCAGCCCTGCAGGAAAACTGCTGCCCTCCCCAGGCCTGCCAGGAGGTTTAGGGTGTGTGGGCAGCAGGCAGCGGCTGTAAAGGATCGCTCAGGCTTTGAGCACCATCTCCTGTCCTGTTGGCTCAGCTCCATGCAGGTGATGGGGCAAACTCCGAGGAGCAGATTCCCCTGCTGGCCTCGGTCCCTAAATGCCACAAACACGGGAGAGCATCATGCTTTCCAGGCTGGATAAAGCCTTTTGGCCTTCTGAACTCCTGAGCCTCTTCACATCCTCCCAGTGGCTCTGTGAGGCCACATTGACCTCCAGGGTTTTACCAGGAGCTGCTGCACTTTGCCCAGCTCAGGAGTTTTATCCTGTCTCTGCTCTGAAGGAGTCCTGTGCTGTTTTCCTGTCAGGACTCTGGAGTGATCCAGGAGCTCTGGCGTGTTTGGCAGCAGCGAGAGCTTCAGCAGGGAGGCATTTTCCTGGAGCTAAAAGCTCCTGCCTGTAAGGGGACACTCGGCGCTGGCGGGGTCACTCTTGACGTCAATGGCACTCGTTGGCTCCTGTCCTGGGGGATATCGATGCACAGGCACCCCTTGCCCTCACTTCCCCCCTGCTTGGAAGGAGGAGACACCTCCCTGCAGCCCCGTGTGCCACCTGCCACCACCCTGGGTCCTGCTCGGGCTCCTCAGCCGCTGAATATTCCCAAATTCACATCCCCTCCCTGTCCCTGCCAACACCAGGATCTGCCTCCAATAAAAGTGTCCCAAGGGCTCAGCTTCTGCCACTCTGATCAAAGTTTGGAGATTCTTTTCCCCCACCACCAGCAAATTCTGTCCCTGTGGGTCCCCCCCAGCGCCTGGCAGCAAGGGCAGCACTGGAACCACAAAGCTGCTCCCAGCTGGACTGGGAGAGGGAACCTGGACTGGGAGAGGGAACCTGGACTGGGATAGAGCACAGCTGGACTGGGAGAGGGCACAGCTGGACTGGGAGAGGGAACCTGGACTGGGAGAGGGAACCTGGACTGGGATAGAGCACAGCTGGACTGGGAGAGGGCACAGCTGGACTGGGAGAGGGCACAGAGGGACTGGGAGAGAGCACAGCTGGACTGGGAGAGGGAACCTGGACTGGGAGAAGGGCTGGAGCTGGAGCAGAGCACAGGCAGGGTGCTGGGACAGCCCTGCTGAGCCCTTTAGTGCTTCTCTCACTCCCTCAGACAGAAAAACCTCATCCCATGGTGCTTTGACACCATCACACCTTGCTGAGACACTGAGTTCCTCTGCCTTGGATTTGTTTCCAGCCTCCCAAATCGGGAATAATGTTGCAATTGTCCCTACAGTTCCATGTGGTCTTGTCCTCCTTCCCATAAATATTTTTCTGCTTGTCTAAGGCTGTGAAAGCTGGGACTGTTCGGTGATTTTTAAAGGGATCAGAGCTAGACACGTTGATAGGGGCGATGTGTGTTTCCCAACACACATTCCCTGGAGAAGCCCACTCTAATCCTGGGGAAAACCACTCAGCAGTGCTATAAATGAAGAAAAATCTGTTGCTGTTTTTATTTTGAACAGAAAAAAAATCCAGCTCACACAGCAAATTATTTCGGGGAGTAATAATTGCATAATCAGGGCTAAAAGTGGATATTCTAAAAAGAAACATGTGGGGTAATGGTGATCATTACTGGAAAAAAATAGCAGCACATGCTCGGGGAGCTCAAGCAGGGGAAAACAGAGAGCCCCCAAAATAGCAGCTATGAACCAGGTTATATTTTAAACCTCCTGGGAGCCAGAGCGGAGGGCCAGGAGCCAGGGACACGTGGGATCTGCACTGGGGCAGGTCTGTGCTGCAGATCCCCAGGCACAGCAGCACTGAGGAGCCCTGGGTGGCAGCAGGTGTTGTCCATACAGGGGTGCACAGCCAGCCAGAGCCTCCCTGTGCCCACTTGTCTTGGGTTAGATAACAAAAAAATTTGGTTAGAAAACCAAATTCTGTTTCATCTGTTGAAAGCAGTTGAGATTTTTTTTCTTTATCTCTTGTAACTCCAGGGGGGAGGGGGGCAGATGCCTTCTGATAATGGCCCAGCCATTAAAGCCAGCTGGGGCAGGGTTTGTTATCTCTGTCACCACCCGTCCATCCTCCAGGGGAGATCTGCTGATAATGGGCCATGAAGGCTCACCAATGACATCACACATGACATCATCGGGGATATCTGCTGATAATGGGCCATGAAGGGTCACCAATGACATCACACATGACCTCATCATGGATATCTGCTGATAATGGGCCATGAAGGCTCACCAATGACATCACACATGACATCATCCCATTGGGAGATGCTCCACCCAGTGTGGGCGGAGCCAATTGTTCCTACCTGGATACAAACTGAGACTCAGGAACACCAAACATCCTTTTATTTTTCCCCATGGAGGAAGACTGGATCCATCTCGCCACCACTGGACTTTTCCACAGGATTATCTCTACCCCACAGAACCTCATCTGTCACTCCAGGAGGATTTATTTGGGCTGCTCCCAACACCCTGACCAACAGGGTGTCAGGTCGTATCCCTGACCCTGTCAGGGTTTTACCAGGACTTTTGTTTGCTTGGTTGGGTTTTTTTTGTACTACTACATTTGTATTTTCTTTTTTATTCCTACTAAAGAACTGTTACTCCTGTTCCCATATCTTTGCCTGAAAACCCCTAACTGCAAAATTACAATAATTTGGAGGGAAGGGGATTTACATTCTCCATTCCAAGGGAAGCTTTGGCTTTTCCTGGCAGACACCTGTCTTTCCAAACCAAGACACCACTTCATCCCTGTTCACCAGCAGTGAGCTAAGCAGGGTCAGCAGGGTGGGACAGAGGTCTGAGACAGAGGTAAAAAAAAGGAAAGAAATGTGATCTGGGGATTTTTCACCTCCTTTAGATTTGGAAACACCATGTGATTCTTAAATGGTCCACTGCAAGTTGTTACCAATCACCTCAATGGGCAGAATGGGCAAATGAGGAGGAAGGGGCTCAGTTTTACTTCACTTTACTCTAAGGACCTAAAGCTCATCCAGTTCTACCCCCTGCCATGGGCAGTGTTAGGAAAATTAATCCACAAATGCCAGAGGTTTATGTCCAAACAGGAGACAGAGGAGTCCTTTTACTTTATTCCAATAAAGGGAGAGGCCATGGGGCATTTCCCCTGGGGTCTGTCAGATTTTTGGAGGGTGCAGCCTCCTTTTTATCCCAATTTCCTGCCCCCATTTCCCTCTCCCTTTCCCCACTGGCTGAGGCACTTGAGAGGTGCAGACTTCCCGGAGTGCCTAAGGCCAAAGATTCACCTTTTAATGTATAACCACCCCTAATTTTTAATTCTTATGGGATTTATGGGTTTCCCCCCATTGTTTCTTTCATCTTTCAATATCCAATTTCATTGATCAGCAAATCCACGGTTTGTTTATAAAGGCAAATCTCCTCTTTTCCATTCATCCATCAGTGGAACCCTTCCTGTTGTTTCTCTTATCTCTCAGTGCTGGTTTTATCCACCAGCAGGTTTGTAAAGACAAATCTGTCATTCCTCTCAGCAGGGACACCTTCCACTGTCCCAGGTTGCTCCAAGCCCATCCAACCTGGCCTTGGGCACTGCCAGGGATCCAGGGGGAGCCACAGCTGCTCTGGGTACCCTGTGCCAGGGCCTGCCCACCCTCACAGGGAGGAATTTTTCCCAAATATCCCATCTAAACCCTACTCTCTGTCAGTCTGAATCCATTTCCCCTTCATCCTGTCACTCCAGGCTCAACTCAGCTGTGCTGTGGGGAAATAAATTGCAGAATTGGGCATCACCTGGAGCCAGTCGTGGTGTCTGGGAGGGTTTTTGGTGGCTGCAGCAGCAGAGCTCTGCTCCTCAGCGCTGCCAGCTCTGTCCCTGTGTGTGCAGCACACCACAGGGATGGGGTGACACTCATTGCTGGGCCCAGCCACTCACCTGAGCAGCTGGAGCTGGCCACAGCCTCTCCGTGCTGGCCATAAAATGAAACCCTTCCTGTGTCCTTGTCTCTCAGAGGAGAGCATTCACCCCCCGGCAGGAGCAGCGCCAGCACTGAGCCTGGCGTGGGAACAAGCAGTTCTTCCTGGGATGGATGGAGGGATGGATGGAGAAGCAGGAAGAGCAAGGTGGAACATTGCTGCAGCCCTCAGTGCTGGTGGCAGGTGTCCAGCCCTGCACACTGCGGGGTTTGTTCAGTGCCCAGGCTGCTGAATAGGCACAGTCAGCCTGCTCCCCTGGCAGTTGGGGGGCTGTCAGGGACAGGGCAGGGACAAATCCTGCCTGGCAAGACCCACAGGAGCCAGGGCTCGTTGGGATGGTTGGATAATCACCGTGGCACAGGAGCTGTGCCCAGCAGCCGTGGCTGGGATGGAGTGACCTCCCCTGATGAAAGGCCCTCACTTCGGCCAGGGAGCAGCTCTGGCTCCCTCAGCAGCTCAATCCGTTTCTCATTTCACATTCAGGCGCTGAGATGAATTAATAATGGCAGGGATTAAATGCCAGGTTGTTTTCTGTGGGTCCAGCCTGGCTTGCCCTCACCCTGCTGTTTGCATTGACTTCACAGCTCAAGCCCTGGAAGGTAAAACACAGCCACAGCCAGGGGCTGCCTGTCCCTTTCCCTGGGCTTGCTTCAAGTGCTTGGCCCTGACACCAAATTTCCAAGCTGAATCTGACAGGGCAAAGGGGAAATGGCCTCAAACTGACAGAGAGTACTGTCAGGTGAGGTATTAGAGTGAATATTTTTCCTGTGAGGGTGGCACAGGGTGCCCAGAGCAGCTGTGGCTGCCCCTGGATCCCTGGAAGTGCCCAAGGCCAGGCTGGATGGGCTTGGAGCAGCCTGGGACAGTGGGAGGTGTCCCTGCCATGGGAGAGGTGGCACTGGATGAGCTTTAAGGTTCCTCCCACATTCTGATTCTGTGAAAAGGAGGTGAAAATGTGTGAAGGAGCCTCTCCTGCAGGGCTCATCCCATCCCCTGTCTCCTATGGATTATTTCAGGCAGTTTCCCTCAGCTCACCGGCAGTGGGAAGAGATTTGGGAGCAGTGGGACACAGCCACATCCTCAGCACTGCTGCAGTGACCCCACAAATGCTCCTTTGTGCCCCTACTCCTGCACAGGCAGCAGAGCCCCAGGGGAGTGACCCACAGCACCCACCCCCAAATCCTGGGATACAGCTCAGTGCCACGGTCATCAGTGGCAGCACTGACCTGCGAGGCTCCACATCCCGAGGCTGGCTCCAGGCTAGGAGGGAAATCAGCTTTTAATTCCTAATTGGAGAAAAAGATTCTCTGGCATTGCTTTGAGAATGACCAAACCCCCTGCAGTGTTCATTTACACCCCCCTCCCTCGTGGTGAGTTCAATGAGAGCAGTTTAATGATCCTTCCCCAAAGCATTGGGATTTATTTTGCACATCCCACCGAGCTGGAAGGCAGAGGAGTGCACACTGTGGGGTCTCCAAAGGTCCAAAAGTTGGACAGCCCTCCCAGTCTGCCATTCCAACCCTTGGGAATGTGGGATCTCCTCGAGCCTGAGGTGCCCATGGGCAGAGTGGCTCGAAATGAGCAATTCTGCATCTGCAAACCATCTGTGGTGAGAAACAGCTGCTGAATTACCAGCGCTGCTCCCCGCGGCCCTGGGGAGGCTGGGCAGGACAGAACGTTCATTTATTGGCACAGCCCTGCTGTTTGCCTTGCATTTATCCCACTCTGAGGGCCAGCCCTGTTTGTGGGTCACCGGGGGTGCCATATGTCCCTAAAATGCCACCACACTTCATTAAAAAGTGAGTGGAAGAGTGAGAAGGCAGCTTCCAGCTCCCCTGGGGTGAGAGGGCTCTTGTTGGCACAGCAGCCAGGCTCTGCACGGAGTGAAAATTCAATGTTGGGCTCTTGGGATGGTTTCTTTTATGGCTTGGGAGGTGCCAGTGAAGCCTCCTGCTCTCAGCACGGGGAGCCAGGGGGACTGAGGGATGAAGGAGGTGCCGTGCTCTGACCCCTGGCTCTGCTGGAGTGTGACATTCTGCCTCTGAGAATAGAGCTGAGCTCCCAAATTCAATAAAATAAAAGAAATAAAGCTGAATTTCACAGAAGGAGGTGCAAACAGGCCCATGTGGAGCTGTGCTCTGCTGGGGTTACGTTCAGGCACTGTCAGGACTCTGCACTGCTGGGCTTGGCTCTGGTGTTAATTTGCCACTAATCAGCAGCTCTGGCCACATTTCCTGACTGCTCCCTGTGCGTTTTCCCAGCAGCAGCAGCAAAATAACAGCGTGGGGCACTGAGAGGTTCTTTGTGAACACTTACAGACCTTCCTGAGGTCCAGTTTTATTGCCTGTTTATCCCAGAACCATGGAATGACCTGAGCTGGAAAGGATCCTCCAGTTCCAACAACTTCCCCTGTTCCAGGCTGCTCCAAGCCTCGTCCAGCCTGGCCTTGGGCAGTGCCAGGGATCCAGGGGCAGACACAGCAGCTGGGAAATGGATCCCAGATGCCTGCAGAGAGTAAAAACCTCTGGAAGTTGGATTGCTCAGAGCTGAACTGCTGGAGATAAAGGCTGTGGCTGTTGGGGAGAGCACCCCCAGCCACTGCACCAGCTCTGCCTCAGACACAGATTCCAGCCCAGGCTCTCAGATGCCCCATTTGACACAGACTGGGATTTTGGGAAGTGCTCTCTGCAGTGACAGCTTAGGCCAGCCCCCATCTATTGCATCTGGAGATGCAGCCTCAGAAGCTCCAGGGCTCCTGGTGGTTTCCAAAGCAGGCGGTGCCAAATACAGACTCAAAATCTCTTTTTTAACACCATTGTCAGGTGAAATTATTTCTTAGAGTGCCTGGTCCCTACATTTATTTTTCTCTCATCACACTTTTCATGCAGCAGTTCAGTTTCCTTGCCAGCTGCCAGCCTTTCTCTGCAGGAAAGCCCCCAAGGCACCCAGGGTAGCAGACAGGGCTCTGGTCCCTTGGAAAAGGATGGAAATGAATCCAAAGGCAAACATTCCCTACATTGTGTAGGTGTTTCAGGGTATTCTCAGGAAGAATTCCTTCCCAGATGAGTTTCCAATGAAGGAAATTCCCCATCCTGGCAGGAATCTCCCCAATTTCCACCATCCAACCCCATTTGTAACCACCCCTGCACTGACAAAAGTGACAAATTTATCCCATAAATTCCCTACAAAATCAATAGAACAGAGCCTGGGCTGTGCAGGGAGTCGCTGGTGTCCCTAAAACCACCTCAGCCTGTCACAGAGGGCTCCTCCCTCATCCTCTGTCCTTGTTTCTTCAGGAGGATCACAGGGAACGCTCTGAAAGCTCAAACGGCACAGCAGGAAAAACCCCGCAGAGACGAGGGGCAGAGAGAACCCATCAGCAGAGACCACAGAGAGGAGAATGCTGAGCAGATAAATAAAATCATTTCCAGCTCATTTCAAGGAGCAGCCGAGAGGGGAAATTACAGGAGGGGTTGGGAGGTTTCCACCTCTCTCCTGCAGGGAGTGAGGAGATAAACCGAGGATAAACCTGACCCTGGTCATGGTTATCTGCAAGGGAGGTGAGATCAGGCGCACATTGGGATTGTTCCTCCTGAAGCTTCACATTTCTGCCGTGTCCAGGAGGTTCCTGACCCCAATCCCTGCCAATTTATTGAATTGCCATAATAAAAATCCCTTCCCTGCTGAAAATACTGAGAGGGACTGAACAAACCCCTGGAGTAAAGGGGATTTATTGCCTTTATTGAGTCAGGGGATCCAGAGGGACCTCGCTCCTTTTCCCTTTTTCCCTTTTCTTTTTTCCCTTTTTTCTTTTTCCTTTTTCATTTTTTCCTTTTTCCTTTTTCCTTTTCCCTTTTTCTTTTTTCCTTTTTCCTTTTTTCCTTTTTCCTTCTTCCTTTTTTCTTTTTCCTTTTTCCTTTTTTCTTTTTTCTTTTTTCTTTTCCTTTTTCCTTTTTCCTTTTCTTCCTTTTTTCTTTTTTCCTTTTTCCTTCTCCTTTTTTCTTTTTTCCTTTTCTTCCTTTTTCCTTTTTCCTTCTCTTCCTTTTTCCTTCTCTTTTTTCCTTTTTTCCCTTTTCCTTTTCTTCCTTTTTCCTTTTTTCCTTTTTCCTTTTTCCTTTTTTCCTTTTTCCTTTTTCCTTTTCTTCCTTTTTCCTTCTCTTTTTTTCCTTTTTTCCTTTTTCCTTTTCTTCCCTTTTTCCTTTTCCCTTTTTCCTTTTTCCTTTTTCCTTTTTCCTTCCCATCTTTTCCTGGCAGAGCTGGCCCATCCCACATCCCTGGAGGGACCAAGGCTGGCCCTTCGTGGTGCTTTTGAATCTTTTTCGGGGGAGCCTTTTTCCCCTTGGAAGGAACTTCCTGATGGTCGAATTTTTTTTCCCCCAACAATTCCTGAGCTTCTCAGCATCCACGTGGCCCGAGCAGATTTGGTATCCTGGGAACTCCTGGCGGTTATTGACAGAAAATGCTGCTCCAGCAGAGGCTGCTGATAAAGCACAGATGGGAGCAGGTCGAGGCTCCTGTAAACAATTATTGGGTGAAAATCTTGTGATTCCAGCAGAATTTGAGACTGAGGCAGCTGAGACTTGGGAAATTTAGGAAACTGGAAGAGGGAATTGTTTCTCAGGAATTCTCTTTCTCCCAAAAAAGGCTGAACCCTTCAAATCCTTCCACTCACAGAAGCTGAGGTGGGAAAATAAAGAATTTTGGTCAAGTCAAACCCCACATGGTTTCAGTATTTTTCAAAGCAGGTGGTCTGTTTGGGAGCTAAAACCAAAGTCATTTTGAATTAGATGTGTTAAATTTTAAGTATTTAAATATCATTTATATACTTCAATATCTTTATTTATGTATTTTATTTTATATACATTTTAAATACTTAATATTATTACTTAATATTATTTAAATAATATTAAGTATTAATATATTAATATTTAATATATTAATACTTTACATATATTTAATACTTAATATATTAATACTTAATATGTATTTAAATATAATTTGTTTTTGCAGTTGAACTGTTCTTTAAAAAACAAAAAGCAAAATCAGAGAGCTTTTTTTAAAAAAAGAAGAGGTTTGAAGGTGTTAAATTATCCAAAATTGAAGGAAAATGAAAGGGTTTGAGTTGAATTAGAATAATATTTTTCTCTTCAGGCTGAGCCCCTGGAGATGCTTTGGAACCATTCCTGGGTGGGGTTTGTCCAGCATTTCTCCACAACCCCAGAATCCCAGAGTGGTTTGGCTTGGGAGGGACTTTAAAACTCATCCCATTCCCCTTCCCAAACTGCACACCCACAATCCCAGAGCTGTCACTCAAATTTGGGAGCCTGTTCCACAGCCTCAGGTCAGTGCAGAGTTTGCTTGGGGATCAGCACAGAAAATGTGAAATTCTCAGTGCCCAGCAGAGCCACCTTCCCCTGGCCCAGGTGGCTCCGGCTCCATCCAAGCCCTGATGCTTTCCAAGCACCCAAAGGACTCCTGGTGTGAGCTCCAGCACATCCTGAGAGCCCCAGGGTGCTGGGCAGGGCTGGGCACACACAGAGAACCCTGCAGGGAAGGAGCTGCTGACCCTCAAGTCATCCCTGAGCTCTCCAAAGCTTGGATGAGTATGAAGGTTCTGGCTTTTTTTTTTTTTTTAAGGGTTTTTTGGGGGTTTTTTGGCTTTTTTGAGGGTTTTTTTGCAATTGTTTTCCCTGGCCACTCAAGCCAGGCAAGGGAAATGCTCTGCAGCCTGACACAAAGTCACTCCCTCCCTCTTTTAAACACAATGTCAGCAGTGAATAAACAGGAAAAAACCTCTCCTGCTCAGCAGAGCCCTTCCCAGGGAACGTCTCCTCTGGAGCTGCTCTTGGGAGCTCGGAAACACTTAAGGTGTAAAAATAGCACCTGCAGAGTCAGCAGCCAGCCCTGCTCCTGCACCAGTTGTATGGCTTTTTTTTTTTTTTTTTTTCCTGGGCTTTATTTATTTTCCAAAGCCTGTTCCAAACTCTCTGGAAGGAAGTGGGGACCGTCCCTGGCCGCCTCAGCCTGTGAGATCCTGAGCAAGATTCCACCTGAGCCAGCCCTGCTGCTGCAGGGAGCAAACCACAAGAATGGATTTTTAAAGGAATTTCCTGGAATATTTCTAGGGCGGGATGCTGAGGAAAACCCAGTCCTCAGCAGAGCCAAAGCCCCTAAAACCTGCTCAGGATGTGCCCAAAATCCCTTCCCATCCCTGCTCTGCCTGGGATGTTTCAAAGTCACCCTATTGTCTCTTTTTGGTGTTTTTATGTTTTGTTGTTTTTGTTTTGTTTTGTTTTGTTTGTTGGTTTGGTTTTTGTTTGGGTTTTTTTGGTTGGTTGGTTGGTTGGTTGGTTTTATGGGGGTTTTGGGGGGGTTTTTTCCCTTCTTTTTTTTGGGTTAAAGCCAGGTGAAAATTCTCAGAAATAAAGATGGAAAGGAGGAATTTTTCCTCTCATGGCAAACACATCCATGTTTCCCAGTGCTCTTTTTGCTCTCTGCAGGGCACTGTGGAAAAGGATGAGGGTGCTGAGCAGCTGGGAAGGCTAAAATCCAACCTGGGATGGATTTAATCAGCAAATCCCTCAGAGAATCCAAACATTCTCTGTTCCAAGGGAAACTTTGGCTTTCCCTGGCACACAACTTTCCAAACCAAGACAAGGAGGCATTCCGAGCAGCTCCTCCAGCCTGGATTTTGGGGCTGAACAAGTTCCCTGCTGGTGCGAAAGAAAGGACGTGCTGTGTGATGAGCTCTCGTTCCCATGCCAACAACCCTGTGGCTCCACAGAGGACATTCCCTCTCCTGGCCGGGTTTTAGCAGTGCCTCGCTAAGCCCTGTGGATGTTTTTGGGGACACAGGGACGGGTGCTGCTCCTGCAGGCTGCGAGTGAGAGGGGCTGGGATCTGTGACACAAAGGCACCAAGACAGGTTTAACCCAGGCCAGCTGAAGTGGTACCGTCCCTTATCTAAGGCAGCCCTGCTATTTGTGGCTCTTTGCTGTACCAAGTTTGGTCTGTGTCTATTGTACTTTTTGGCAGCAGTTCTCCAGCACCAACTCCAGCTCTTTTTCTAAGGATGCTGGAGCAGATGACAGCCCCCATCTCTGCCACCTGGCTGGATTGGGTGTTCCTAAATCCAGGAATAATGTGCTGAGGGGATGGAATTCAATGCACTGTGCTCAGAAGGGGAGACAGTGGCAGGTCTTGAAGCCTTAATTCTCTGGCACAGGCAGCACCACAAAGTGCTCAGAAAATCTGACAGTCTCAAAATCTGTCCCTGCATCCCCACCACCTCCATCAACTCCAGCTCCTTCCCTAAGGATGCTGGAGCAGATGACAGCCCTCATCTCTGCCACCTGGGCATTTGAGTGTTCCTAAATCCAGGAATAATGTGCTAAGAGGATGGAATTCAAAGTCCTGTGCTCAGAACTCAGACAGTGGCAGGTTTTGAAGCCTCAATTCTCTGGCACAGGCAGCACCACAAGGTGCTCAGAAAATCAGACAAAGTCTCATCAGACAAAATCTGTCCCTGCATCCTCACCACCTCCATCAACTCCAGCTTCTCTTGTAAAGATCCTGGAGCAGATGACAGCCCCCATCTTTGCCACCTGGGCATTTGAGTGTTCCTAAATCCATGAAAAACATGCTGAGGGGATGGAACTCAAAGTCCTGTGCTCAGTGGTGAGTTTTGAGGCCTCAATTCTCTGACACAAAGTCCAGCACAGGCAGTACCAGAACACGCTCAGAAAATCAGACAAAAGCTGTCCTTGCATCCCCTTCTTCCCAGAGCCACCCCTCTCCTGGTGACACAGGGATGTGCAAGAGCTCCCACAGACCCAGACATGAGCAGAGAATCATTATTCCTGTTTAACCCAACGTGGTTTTACCATAGCAACTCCCCAAGAAGGAATCAACAGCTCCTGAGCAAACAAACACTTGTTAAAGCGCCCTTGTGAAATATTTATGCTTTGTTCCCCAAAGCCCACTAAGTGCACGGCGCTGCCTGGCTCCAGGAGTGGCAGGAGAGCCTTTTTTCCGCTGCCTGGCAAAGTGGAAAAACCATCCTTCAGCAGCGTGTTTGTCAGCCTGGCAGCTCCTCACAGCGTGACTGCAAGGAACTGGGAGATGGGAGCAGCCCCAGCAGGGAACAGCACGGCCTCAGGGATGGGCGAGGAGGAAATGCAGGAGTTTGGGAGGTGCTGAGGAAATGCATATTTATGCAGGAAAATAGGAGCAGGAGCGAAGGGATCAGGGGTGTGGTGATAGGAACACCCTCAGCAGGTTTTTGTCCCCTCTGCAGGACTTCTCAGAGGCTGCTCGGAGAAAGCTCTGGGGTGAGCACTCTCCTGCACTCCCCTGGGGTTTGGATTTTACTGCTGGGTGACAGCAAGCTGAGGGAATTGCACTGCAGAGGACAATTTGTGCCTCTCATCATTCCCAGTTCGTCATCCAGGACCTCTGGAATGGCCCCGTGGCCTCTAAAAGAGCCAAGCACTGACAGGTTTGTGGATTTCTGCTCTTTGGCTGGGGGTTTCCCTCCCTCAGGGGGTTTGTTCTTGAAAAGAGGCTCCCCAAAATCTCATGTGCAGGCACGTGCTGGAATTGAACTCATCCCACGTTGTCACTGGTACAAAGTGTCACTTCCCTGACAGTGCTGGAGCTGTTCAAAGCCAGGGCCACAAACCAGAATCAAACGGCCCTGCTGGTTACAGGTTGTTCAGGATGGAATTTTCCTGGAGTTGTCAGCCAGATTTTATGAATAAATATTGATTTACAAGTTAAAAACTTGCATTCAGCCTGCTGTCACTGCTGGTTTTTCCTGGGGGGGGGGGGGGGTCCTCACCATTCTGTGTTAAAGTCACCCCTTGAGAATTGAATTTCCTGGGAATTTCCCTCCAATCTCCATCCTGGACTGCAGCTCTGAAGGTGACATGGATGGAAGGCGTGGCTGTGAGGTTTGAATCCCCTGAAATTTATTTCAATATGATAAAAGAACTCACTCCTTTCAATCCCCACAGTCACAAAAGAGCAGGAGAGGGTTGGGAACCCCAATTTCCTAAAAACCCCCTGAGATCTGTGATTTTGCAAACCTCAGAGCCCTGAATTGAGCATTTACTGTGCAGGGGATGAGTTGAAGAGGGAAAATGTGCTGCAGGGCACAGCCCAGCACAGATCTGCATCAACCACAGCTCCCAGGATTTTTCCCTGCAAGGAAAATTCTCCAAGCTCCGAAGCTGAGATTCAGGAGGAAAAGGAAATCCCTGAACCACTTCAGACACCTTGGAGCACAAAAAGCTGCAAACGAGGCCGTGACCCTGCCAGGGAGGATCCAGGAGCTGCAGAATCACAGGATCCAGGGGGTCTATCCCACATCCAGGAGCTCAATCCCAGATCCAGGGGCTCAATCCCAGATCCAGGGACTCAGTCCCAGATCCAGGGCTCAGTCCCAGATCCAGGGGCTCAATCCCAGATCCAGGGGCTCACTCCCAGATCCAGGGGCTCAATCCCAGATCCAGGGGCTCACTCCCAGATCCAGGGGCTCAGTCCCAGATCCAGGAGCTCAATCCCACACCCAGAGGCTCAGTCCCAGATCCAGGAGCTGCAGAGTCCCAGATCCAGGGCTCAATCCCACACCCAGGGGCTCAATCCCAGATCCAGGAGCTCAATCTCAGACCCAGGGGCTCAATCCCAGATCCAGGGCTCAATCCCACACCCAGGGGCTCAATCCCAGATCCAGGAGCTCAATCTCAGACCCAGGGGCTCAATCCCAGATCCAGGAGCTCAATCTCAGACCCAGGGGCTCAATCCCAGATCCAGGAGCTCAATCTCAGACCCAGGGGCTCAATCCCAGATCCAGGAGCTCAATCTCAGACCCAGGGGCTCAATCCCAGATCCAGGAGCTCAATCGCACATCCAGGGCTCAGTCTGCTCACACCAACAGCCCGGATTCCTGCACTTTGCTCAGGGCAGGCAGATCCCCTCAGGGCTCTGACATCAGCGAGTGCAGCTCTGTTCTCCGGGCCTGGAAGAGCAGGAGGGGGCAGAAATCTGGGAATGTTTCACCTCAGCACTGCCCGTGTGAGCCCCAGAGCCCTGTTTGTTCCTGTGCTGATGCTGCACACAAATATTTGGCAGGCTCCTTTCAGATGGTTTCAGGAAGTTTTTCCTTAAATAAGGAAAATAAATGTTCTCTGCCGTGTTTGCTCCTGCAAACGCTCCGAGAATTTCTCCCCTGAGAGTTCCTGCAAATCACCTCGATGGCCAGGATGGGAAAATGAGGAGGAGGTGGCACTGGTTTGCTTCATTTTATTTTAAAGACTTTAGAAATCGTTTAATTCAACACCCAGCCATGTGCAGGGACACCTTCCACTGTCCCAGGGTGCTCCAAGCCCATCCAACCTGGCCTTGGACACTTCCAGGGATCCAGGGGCAGCCACAGCTGCTCTGGGCACCTGTGCCAGGGCCTCCCCACTCTCACAGGGGAGAATTTATTCCCAATATCCCACCAAACCCACTCTTTGTCAGTTTGAATCCATTCCCCCTCATCCTGTCCCTCCATCCCTTGGGAATTGTGTCTCCCCATCTTTCCTGCAGCTCCTTCAGGTCCTGCAAGGGCACACTGAGGTCACCCCAAAGTTTCTCCTCTCCAGGCTGAACAATCCCAGCTGTCCCAGCAGAGCTGCTCCATCCTCTGCTCACCTTGGTTGGTTTTTCCCCCCTGGCACAGCTGATATGATATTAGAGAGCTCCCAACACACAGAAAATCGCCTTGAAATGGAAGAAAAATAAATAAAATATCATAATAATAAATAAAATAATTTAGCTCCTCAAGAGCCCCAGGACAAGAACTGGGCGATGCTGGAACCTCAGAAGGGCAGAATTTCCACAGCATTTGCAGGATTTGGCACAGATGGATCCACATTTCCAAGGCAGGGAATCTGCCCTTGGCCTGTGGGGTGAAACACCTCAGTCCTGAGCCCCCAACAGGAGCTCTGATCACAAATCCTGATACAAAACCAAATAATTCTTCAAATTCAAATCAAAAAATCAAAATAAACCTTGATTTCTTTTTTGATTTTTATTTTTATCTCCTGATTAAAAAAATATTTTTTAAAATAAATTTTAAATAAATAAAATTTATTTTAAATAAATTTTATTTATTTATTTATTTATTTATTCTCTCCTGTGGTTCCCGTTCCAGGCTGCACCGCTGGGCATTGACTTTAGTCTGGCTCTCTCTAGTGGTCTGAAGTTTAATGAGATGGAAGTCCTGCTCTGTAATTACTGATTTTAAATATGAGCATAAAGGCATCCAGTCACTTTTGAGCAGTTAAATTAAAATCAAACCAGACTGAGCCACCCGGGGTGTGTTTGCAGGTGATAAATGCTTTCTCACAAATCTCCTCCTTCTGCTGCGCTGAACTGGGATTTTTATGGATATCTTTAATAGTCCCTCAAATAATTTCATCAACATAAAGTCTCCTCCTGGAGGGAAATTTAATAAAAAGCTGAATTGTTCAGAAAAGTATGAGCATGATCTAGTCTTGCCCTTGTGAATGTATTCCTGACAGGGTGGCAGTTAATAATTAACAAATGAAATAAACTGCTTGGAAATTGCCAGCTCACACTGAGCTCTCCCCTCCTGCCTGCCCATTGATAATTCACATTTTAGGGGTTTTTTTCAGGCAGAAATCTCTGTGATCCAGATTGAGCACCCAAATTAAGGTTTGGGTTCAGAGTCTCTCGTTTCTCTAAAGCTGCAGGGTGAGTTTGCTGGGCTCAGAGCAGCAAAAGTGAACCCAAATAAAGATGCAGAGAATTCCTGGTGTATTTTAAAGGTCCTGACATGGCCTCGGGCAGAAATTATCACCTGAACCAGCAGGTCCCAGCCCAGCTCTGTGCTTGGATTCTTCTTCTCAAAGTCCCACCTGCAAGTTCCAAGCTGCCAGAAATCCTTGGGTGCAGCTCCACATCCTCCTGGGGGTCCAGACATCCCCTCAGACTGGTTTGGGTCCATAACCAACATCCCAGGGAGCTTCCCAAGCCTGCCCAGCACCTGGCAGGGGTGGTTGGCAGTGTCAGAACCCAGGACATCCCTCGGCTGCCCTGGGTGGTCTGAGACCCTGGCACGGGGTCCAGAGACCCTGGCACAAAGTCAGAAATCCCAGTGCCTTCGATTTTAGCCCATGGGAGTGGTTACCAACCTTGTATGGAGAATTAAAAACCACAAGAGTTTGATTAGAGTAATAATTAGCTCATTACTGGGTGTTAATGTAGAATTTTGGGGTTTAATGGGGGTTCAAGGAGGCAAGATGGAGGAATCTGGGTGTGTCCCTGTCCTTCTGCTTCTTCTCCTTGCCCTCCATGTTCTGCTGTGGTGGTGGCACTTTTGGGTTGGTTTAGCACAGCAGTGCACTGTCTAACACAGGTGATAGGTGTTGGTATCTCACTATAAACACAGATCACGGAATATTTGGTATAAAAAGTTACAACTGCCCTCGGGGTGGTCAGTCAGGGATGACCAGCACTGCAGCCAGCACCCAAGCTGGGTGAGAACAAAATGTACCAGATCAGAAACAATAAACAACCCTGAGAACCTGAACTGACACATCCCAACTCTCTCTTCTGGCACAGGGCTTGAGAGAAAGATTTTCAACAAACATCTCGGGGGTTATCAGCCCAAAGAACCAAGATGCAGCTCAGAGGAGCATCAAGAAATCAGTAATTAGCAGAGAGGATTCCAAAAGAGAATTGCAAAAGCACAGCCTCGTTTTTTCCTGCAGATCTGTGGCACAGGCACCGTTCCTGTGATGTGAGACCAAGATTTCCCAGCGCTGGGCACTCTCCTGTCTTTGTGTGGGCTCTGTTTTGGAGAAAATCTGCTTTACTCCATCATTTTCCCTCACCTGGTGCTAGAAAGGAGCTGGAATACACCCATGGAAATGTGTGGGGGTCCTGAAATCAGCAGAGCTGGTGGAATTCATTCCAGAGCTCTTGTGGACCATCCAAGGGGATTTGTGAGGCATTGCTGAGGATCTCTGAGAAAGTGTGACAGGAGGAATAAACAGTGCCCTGGCTTAGAAAAAGAAGAAAAAGGAGAAAAAGGAGAAAAAGGAGAAAAGGGAGAAAAGGGAGAAAAACGAGGAAAAAGAGAAAAAGGAGGAAAAGGAGGAAAAGGAGGAAAAGGAGGAAAAAGAGAAAAAGGAGGGAAAGGAGAAAAAGGAGAAAAAGGAGGGAAAGGAGGAAAAGGAGAAAAAGGAGGGAAAGGAGGAAAAGGAGAAAAAGGAGGAAAAGGAGGGAAAGGAAAACAAGGAGAACAAGGAGGAAAAGGAGGGAAAGGAGAAAAAGGAGAACAAGGAGAAAAAGGAGGAAAAGGAGAACAAGGAGAAAAAGGAGAAAAAGGAGGAAAAGGAGAACAAGGAGAAAAAGGAGGAAAAGGAGAAAAATGAGAAAAAGGAGAAAAAGGAGAACAAGGAGAAAAATGAGAAAAAGGAGAAAAAAGAGAAAAAGAAATCTGAGGAGTGATCCCTCAGCCTGCCCAACTCCATTTCTTGGAAATATCCTGGGACAAACAGTGAAATAATCAACAGAAACACCTAGAAGATAATAAAATTACAGGGAAAAAGCCAGCATGGATTTCTCAGGAGCAAATCACATCAAATCAATCTAATTCCCTGCCCTGGCAGAGTAACAGCCTGATGGACAGGGGAGAGGCAGCCGTGAGATATCCTGGCTGTAAAAATCTCTGTTCAGGGTTGTGTGGCAGCCTCGTGAGAGGATGAGGAGCACAAAGTGCTGCAATTCCAGAGCCTCAGCAGGAGAAAACGCAGCCCCCAATGCAGGTGGGGCTGAGCTGCTCCTTCTGCTCATTAATCACTGATTTGTCTGATGGCACAGATAATGCAGCGTTATCAGCCGGGAGGTGTTGGAACAACACGGAGAGCAGCTCCTGAATTCCGATTGCTCGGGATAATGGGGTGAGATCCGTGGGATGGAACTCGCCGAGGACAAACGCAGCACGCCAGGCTCAGGCAGGGAAAATCAAATGTACGGATGCAAAATGAGAGATAACGAGCAAAGCCTCGCTGGGAGGGCGGGGGCACAAATTACTTCATCTCCTCTGCCTGAGCTCAGAAGAATTTATGCATTTATATTTATTATATATTTATATATTATAAATCATAATATATTTGTATATATAAATAAAAATATAATATACAAATTATATATTAACCCTGATATATGATATATTATAAATAGTATATATTATATAGTATATATGCTATATAAAATATGCAATATAATATAATATAATACAATATATAATATAATACAATACAATATAATATAATATAATATAATATCAATAATATATATTGTGTTATATTATGTTATGTTACATTATAATATATAACTATATTATATTATATTAAAATATTTATATTATTTTATTAAATATAATATTTATATTTAGATATTAAATATAAATATTATATTTAAATATTATATCATATTTATAATCATAAATTTTAAATATAATTAATATAATTTATATTAATATAAATTATATGATGAAATATATAATTTCTGATTACAATGTGTGCAGATGCTTTTGATATTGGCAGACGGTAGAAGTTTTGAGGGTATTATTATTAATATTAACATTAACATAACAATTATTATTATTAATATTATTATTAACATTATTATTAACGTTATATTATTAATATTAATATTAATATTAATATTATAATTTTTGACAAAGAACATGTATTTTTCCAAGGTTTTTGCATTGGAAAGCAATGTTTTAGAGGAGAGCTGGAGTGGTGAGATCACACCTCAAGGGCTGTGTTCAGTTCTGGGCCCTCAGTGCAAGATGGACACGGAGGGGCTGGAGCATGTCCAGGGATGGGAGTGGAGCTGGGAAGGGTCTGGAGCACCACGAGTGGCTGAGGGGGCTGGGAAGGGGCTCAACCTGGAGCAAAGGGGGATCAGGAGGGACCTCGTGGCTCTGCACAACTCCCTGCCAGGAGGGGACAGCCGGGGGGGTCGGGCTCTGCTCCCAGGGACACAGGGACAGGAGGAGAGGGAACGGCCTCAGGCTGGGCCAGGGGAGGCTCAGCTTGGACAGCAGCAGGAATTTCCCCATGGAAAGGGTGCTCAGGCCTTGGAAGTGCCCAGGGAGGTTTGGATCCCCATCCCTGGAGTGTCCCAGGAAGGGCTGGGGGTGGCACTGAGTGCTCTGGGCTGGGGGACAAGGTGGGGATGGGCACAGCTTGGATTTGATGGCCTTGAAGAACTTTTCCACCCTCAGGGATCCTGGGATTCTGTGACAGAGCTCACTGTGCTCAGCCAGCCAGGCCCTGGACCTGGCACTGAACACTGGTGACACCAAATGACAAAAGGCACCTCAGAAATTCTCACTCACAGCTCCCATTCCCAAAAACTGGGATGTTTTAGAGCCAGCAGCAAGGGGCCTGAAGCACTGATTTAAGAAGTCTTTAATTTTGCCACAGGCAGGAATAGGATGTTCTCATGTTATAAATGCCAATATTTAAACCATTTTCCCGTCTCCTCAGGTGTTTCCATCATGGGTTTCTCTGATCAGCACACTGCAGGTGGATGGGAGCTGTCCCAAATCCAGGCCTCAGGGGAATTTTCCTGTAGGAATCCTGGAGATCCCTCCTCACACCACCTCTGAACCATCTCCCTTTGAGGCTCCCAGCCCTGCAGAGTCACTCAAATCCCTGCATCCCTTCAGCTGGAATTGCTGGGAGTGTTTTGCAGAGCGTTGGAATTGAAATCAAAGTGATGTTTATCCCTCTGAATCCATGGATGCTCAGACTTGGCTCTTTGTGTCCCTCACACACCCTGGAGGTCACGTCCCCAGCAGGGCTGGGTGCTGCACACCCTGCTCGGGCTCACACAGACTTTATTTTCCCCTGCTCACACAAGGAGCAGCTCATCAGGCACGAGGAGAATTTGCCTCTTTGTTTATTGGGAACACAACAATGGGATCCTATCCCACATCCCAGGGCCGCGCTCAGCATGAGGGACAAACAGCAGAGCTCACAGCCAGGATCCCTCGTTGTCATTATTGATGTTTAATATCAACATCCAAAGCTCCAAACAGATTTTGGTGCAAGTTCAGCAGCCCTGATGCAACTCCAGCACTCAGCAGAGGCTCAGCACGTGTGAAATAAACTCCTCAGAGATAAGAGTGATAAGAAGAGATGAGATTTGGATGTACAGCCAGGTGAAATCATCCAGCAGCTTGGTGTGAGAGTGTCCTGCCACGCGGAGGCTGTTCGGGTTGGGATTTTGGGGTGTTTCCCCCATTTCCATGCAAAGCTCAGTTCTGTAAAAGTGAATCAACTCTGAACGCTGCTCATCAGGATGAGGAACAAAGAGCTGGGAAGAATTCCTGGGTTTCTCCAGGTGCAGGGACAGTGGGGCAGGTCCTGGTCCCTGGCAGGGTCTCTGCTCTGGGTGTCCCAGAAAACCCAGGGAGCAGCTGGCAGTGACAGAGCCCTGCCTGTGCAGTGACACCTTGATCCTTTTCCCATCTCCATTTCTGTTCCTGCTCCTTTTCCCATCTCCATTTTCCTTCGTGCTCCTTTTCCCATCTCCATTTCTGATCCTGTTCCTTTCCCTGTCTCCATTTCTGTTCCTGCTCCTTTTCCTGTCTCCATTTCTGTTCCTGCTCCTTTTCCTGTCTCCATTTCTGTTCCTGCTTCTTTCCCTGCCTCGATTTCCGTTCCTGCTCCTTTTCCCATCTCCATTTCCCTTCCTGCTCCTTTTCCCATCTCCATTTCTGATCCTGTTCCTTTTTCCATCTCCATTTCTGTTTCTGTTCCTTTTTCCATCTCCATTTCTGATCCTGCTCCTTTTTCCTATCTCCATTTCCCTTCCTGCTCCTTTCTCTGTCTCCATTTCCATTCCTGCCCCTTTTCCCATCTCCATTTCCATTCCTGATCCTTTCCCTGTCTCCATTTCCATTCCTGATCCTTTCCCTGTCTCCATTTCCATTCCTGATCCTTTTCCTGTCTCCGTTTCCATTCCTGCCCCTTTTCCCATCTCCATTTCCGTTCCTGCTCTTTTCCCATCTCCATTTCTCTTCTGACTGAGCCCCTGCCCTCAGCACCCAGCAGGGAGCAAAGCACCAGCTGAGGATGGGGAGCAGGAATGAATACCCCACCAATGAATATCCCAACTGCAGTCCAGGCAAAACCCTCCTGAGCACCAGAATTTTCTTCCAGCTCCACAGCCTGGGAGAATGCTCGAGATCCAAAGCTAAAATATTTGGAATATTAACATCTATCAGTTTCACACGTCTCTTAAAGCAGCATATTCCTTGCCTGATTGATCCTGCCATATGGGAACATTAGCCTGTACCATCACCATCTGCTGCAGCTTTAATTTTATCAAAAGCATTATGACAGGAGGGAGAATGTTTCTTTTTTTCACCCTTCCTTCTCCTCCCGCCAAAACCTGGCTGATTTCTCCTCAAATGAACCCAATTTCCAGCCCTGAGTGAGAAGGCTGTCTGTGTATTCTGTCTAGGAATAGCTCTTTGATATCAAACGTTTCACTTTGGGGAAGCTGAGCTAAAAATCCAGGAACAAGGCAGCTCACAAACTTCTCTCCCAGAGAAATTTTTGGTATTCATGAGCTCAAAGCCGAAATAGAAGTGTGGCTTGGGGGTTGCACATTCCTTCCACTCTCTGCTGAGAATCCCAGAATTATTCAGGTTGGGAAAGCCCTCCCAGGTCATGGAGTCCAACCTGATCCCCACCTTGTCCCCAGCCCAGAGCACTGGGTGCCACATCCAGGAATTCCTTGGACACTCCAGGATGGGGATCCAAACCTCCCTGGGCACTTCCAAGGCCTGAGCACCCTTTCCATGGGGAAATTCCTGCTGCTGTCCAAGCTGAGCCTCCCCTGGCCCAGCCCGAGGCCGTTCCCTCTTGTCCTGTTGTTGTTTGTCTCAGAAGGTGAAAAATATTTTACTTTAATCATTCCTGACTCGTCCTGTCACCACTGATTGTGCATCCCTTCATAAGGGGAATAAAAGGAATTCTGAACCTCTTGCCTTATTTCTTCCTTCTCACTTGTCCATGACCACAGATATTTTTATGATGTCCCTGCTATCCTCCTTTTCTACAGCAAACCACAACCCAAATCCAAATCTCAGCGTCATGGAATCAGAGAATGCTTTGGGTTGGAAGGGACCTTAAATTCATCCAATTCCAACCCCCTGCCATGGGCAGGGACACCTTCCACCATCCCAGCTTGCTCAGAGCCCCATCCAGCCTGGCCTTGGGCACGTCAGGTGGAGATGTGAGCTCCCAAATGAGCCTCCAGATATTAATAAAATATTTATACAACACAAAATGAATACAACTGTCGTCGTAGGACACGGAACAAGTTGACTCCACGCTCTCAGAAGAGAAAATAGAAGGCTTTATTTAGTTTATTTAGTTTCTTTTATCCTATGCCGTGCTAAAATGAATGCTATTCGTGCATAGCGTTTGACACCTCTCAAATTTATTGGTTAAACTACAGACACAGTAAATAACACTGCAGAAAGGTTTGTTATAAGAAAGAATATTGCTTACTTAAAATGTCTTGAGAAAAAGAAAGAGAGCTGTTAAAAGTTCCCTTAGGAAAATCTAGCAGCTCTCAGGCTCAGAAATATCGAGCCCACATACAACGATAGCAGGAAATGCAGAAATGTCATCCCCACAGCCCAGGTGTGGCTGTGCCCTGGCTCCTGCTGCACTGGGAACGTGCAGAGGGTTGGGAGCTCCATCCTCGTGTGTTCCCTTTGTCCCGCTGCCGCTCAGCCCCTTCATTATTTAGTGACACCGAACACTCCTGAGCCCAGCCGGGCACAGAATCCACTCGGAGGCAGCTGAAAGGGGAGAACTCAGCCACAAAGAGCAGCCAGGGAGGAGATAAGGAGATAAGGTTCTCCGGGCTGCCAGCCTGGCTCAGCTGCAAGGGCTGGGCTCGGTGTTCAGCTTTGGGCTGTGACAATGACAGCGGGGTGGGAGCGCCTGCCCGGCTGCAATGGCATCAGAATAATTGTAATTATTTTTACAAAATCACCTTGGAAGTGTCATTATTGCAGCGTCTCGCTGTGCAATCAGGGAGGTCACCACAGGAGGGAAGCAGCGTTTCACTTTTGCTGCTTTAGCAGTCAAGGTTCTTTTTTTTTTTTTTTTTTTTTTTTAAATATATATTTTGATTAGCAAAACCTGCCTGATGTGACAAGGCAATAAATGATTGAATCATGGAATGGTTTGGGTTGGAAGGAATCTTAAAAATCATCTCTGCTGTGGGCAGGGACACCTTCCAGCAGCCCAGGTTGCTCCAAGCCCCATCCAGCTTGGTTCTTGCAGTGGAACCCTCCACTTCCAGAGATTCCTACCATCATCGCTGATGCTGCACATTAAAAAGTGATTTTTAGCCTTTTCAGTGACCCCTTTTCTCCAGCAATTGAAATCAGAATTTCAGAGCTTTGCAGAAACATTGAAAGCAAGTGGAACCATGACTTTTCTTTCTGTTATTAACAGAGAGAGATAAAGAAGCCACAGCAGTCCCCAGGAGGAGGAGTGGGGCTTTGCAGAGATCAGGAGAGAAACACAACATTGCTCTTCACAGCAACAACCGAAATTATCCAATCCAAATTCCCTCAGCAGCTACAGCTTCCCATCCCAGCATTTCCTGCGGCAGAGGGGTGTGCCAAGGCTATCAGAGTGGGGTTTGTGCTCTGGGGAGGGGCTGCAGGACACCCACAGCCCTCCCTCTGTTCAGTCCTGGCCAGCTGGGGATGTCCTGCTGCCTGCTGGGGTTCCTCAGCCACAGGAATCCCTCTGTGCATTTTTGTCTCCCTTGGTGGTTCCAGGAGAACAAACCCTGCCTGGTTTCACATTTTGCCACATCTCTGCTGCCTCTGGGTGGTGGAGATTGCAACCAGCCACTTTGGGAAGGGATGGATTAGGTGGGATCGGAATCAGCCTAAAAGTTGCTAGTGGAAAGTTCGGGATGGGAGCCAGCATTCCTAAAAAACCACATCCAAACAAAAGTGCTGTGCAGGGAAACCTCCAGCCTGTGAAAATGACCCTACAGCCTCAGCAGCTTTCAGGAGGAGCCAAAGGGAAGTAAATCTGCAAAGAGCAACTTGCTGAATCTCTTCAGACTCTCTGAGGAGGAAAACGAGCAGAACTCCATGGTTCTTTCCTGGGGGATCTTTGGTTGATAACCTCATCAGTTGTGTCTCCCTTTCCCATCTGTGAAAAACAGGGTGGCAGAAATCTGGGAAGACTCTCACAATGTGAAGACGTTGATAGTGCTGTCCTGGGCTGCACTGCTAAAAATCAAAACGTGGATGCCTGAGAGAGAGGTTTCAGCGCTGATGCAATTTGTCAGCATCTCATCCTTGTTCCCACACAGAGCTGAATCATCGGGGAACAGGGATTTATCACTGGATTGTCATGTGATGGCAGAACCCACCACCACTGCCTGCGAGCAAACAGCGAGAGCCCAGCTGGGGAGAAAAACCGGCAAAGGGCAGAAAAGGTTTGATTATATAGGATTATATAGGGTTATATAGGGTTATATAGGGTTATATAGGAAATAACCTGACAGCCACAGAGCCATGGAATGGCCTGGGTTGGAAGGGACTTCAAAGATCATCCAGTTCCAATCCCTTTGCCATGGGACAGCTTCCACTGTCCCAGGCTGCTCCAAGCCCTGTCCAGCCTGGCCTTGGACATTCCAGGGATCCAGGGGCAGCCACAGCTGCTCTGTGCCAGGGCCTGCCCACTCTCACAGGGAAAAATTTCTTTCCATATCCCATCTGACCCTACTCTCTGCAGTTTGAATCCATTCCACCTCATCCTGTCCCTCCATCCTTTGGGAATTGTCTCTGTCCATTTTTCCTGCAGCTCCTTCAGGCACTGTGAGGCCATAATTGTGTCACCCCAAAGCTTCTCCTCTCCAGGCTGAACAATCCCAGCTCTCCTAACAGAGCTGCTCCATCCTCTGCTCACCCTGCTGCCTCCCCCGGAGTTGCTCTAACACAGTGCACATGGAGATCTCCTCAGGGACTTTTACACGTCACCAACCCCATCCCTCAGCACTCCCAGGACAACACAGCCCAGCAGGATTTGTGCCACGAGAAAATCCTCCATCTGCTGGCACTGTAGGGTTTGTGACCCTCAAATAATCCCAGCCACACAGGGCAGTGGTGACTCCACGGACCAGTCAATCCCTGACACCTTTTAATGGTGAAAATAATTTTTGATGTTTTACATCCCACGCATTGCAGGCAGTTAGCAAGTCACAAAGAGCAAGAATTAATTAATCCTGGCCATACCCCCAAGAGATGTGCAGACAAACACTGATGTGCTGATAGCAGCACAGCAGCCAAGGTTACTGACTTGTCCAAGGCCACCGTGGGTGTTGGAGCAGAGCTGAAACTGAGGTGCAGAAATTCTGATTGCAAAGCTCAGGGAAACGTTTTAAGGAGGAACAACCTTCAAAATAAATAACCCATTTAGAAAAAGCCTTGTTTTTCCTTCAGTATTTTATTAGAACATTGCAAGTACATCCTGATCCGGGGGGGTCAGGCTGTAAATATTCACTTTGGCCCATCCTGAGTGTTTATATGCACACAAACACGAAATTTATGTGCTCCATACTCTGTGTGAGAGAACAGCGAGGTACCCAGTGAAAGAGTTCAGTCCCAAACAGGCAGAATAACAAGCCCTGGTGTGTTTTTCCAAGGCTCCACCAGCAGACTGCTGGCTGGGGGGGACAGACTTTCCCATGCCAGTCCCGCAGCCACCCTGTTATGGAACAGAGTCACGTTGGACTTCCAAAAACTTCCACCAGTTTTGGGATCTCACTGGGCAGCAGATACCCAGAGGGAGAGGCCCTCCCAGTGTGAATCCCACAAGTGCTTCCCCACAATCCCTGCAGAGCTGTGTGCTCTGATGATAAAGGGCTCACATCAACAATTTCCCTTTTTCTAGGAAAATTTGTGACTCTCTTCCAAGCTTCTCACGGTTTTGAACAAATAATATTCAATCTCTGTCCTGCCCCAGCCTGACATAGCTCAGGCATTGGGATGGGATGCTCAGGGAGGTTTGGAGGTGTCACCTGGAGGTGATACTCAGTGCACAGGTGGCACTCCACGGTCATGGAGCTCTTTCCCAACCTCACTGATTTTGTGATTCCACAAAATATCTTTGATTATGTAGCGTATATATGGGCAAACTCCCACGTGGCCCTCGGATAAAATCTGAAAAGAAAACAACTGAGCTCTGTGTGGTTCCTTCATCTGGTTTAAATGTCCGCACAGACGAGGAATTTCTGCTTTTGTTGTAATTAGTGGGCATGTGCTCAGACTCTAATGATTGTTCTTTAGGCTCTCTTACCAGGCCTGACCTTCCCATTTGGACCCAATAAAGCAGATGAGCTCTGTGCCTTTTTGTTCTCAGATGACAAAGTGCTCGGCATTTGGCACTCAGCTTATCTCATACGTTTGGGATTTTAATTATCAACACAAGAGCCTTCCCAAAGGCTGGCTGGGCTTTTGGTATGAAGATTATCTAGGGAAATTAATGGCAGAAAAACCCCTTTGTCCACCGGCTCTTTTCACAGTGGTGGCTAGAAACTCTACAAACAGCTCTGCTATTTTAATTCCAAAAAACACATTTGCAATGTCATCTTTATGGAGGGAAAATATGCTCAGCTCGAGTTTTGTTTTGTGCTGCTCTGTGTACAAGAACACGAAGCTGCCATGTAGAGCAGAGCGTGTGGGGAACCCAGAGCACAGTCTGTTAGCAGGCTTGATTTTTTTGCACTGTCTGCTTCCGTTTTTCAGTGTTCTGACTTCTTGCTGATTATTCCAAGGCGCTCCAGTGCATCTGATAGTGTAGGAACTGTAACTCCCCAATCCCAGGGCTGCCCGAGTGAGATAACCCAGGTGGGCATTGAGAGCACAAAAAGTCGAACTTTTCTTCTCAGAGCACTGAAGGCTGCTTGGTCAGATTGACCAAAAAAGCACCGAGTTTGCTCAGATTTTATTTCAAACTGGCAGTCTGATAACACAGAGGTGGCTGGGATTTATCTGAGTGTGGATTTTCTCTCCGTGTGCAGAGACAAATCACGGAACCACAGAACGGTTTGGGTTGGGAGGGATTTTATGGATCCTCTTGTTCCATGGGCAGGGACAACTTTCACTAGGCCGGGATGCTCAGAGCTCCATCCTTGGACACTTCGGGGATGGGGCAGAGCAGAGCTCGGGGAGCAGGGAATGAACACAGCCGGCACCCACGGCCCTCCGGGGCTGGGGTGCAGGGGTGACCCCGCATCCCGGTGCCGGTGCCGGGATGGTCCCAGATGTCGGTGCCGGGGCAGTCCCGACGTCGGTGTTGATGTCGGGGCGGTCCCGGTCCCAGTCCTGAGTGCCGGTGCCAGTGCTGGGGTGGTCCCAGATGTCGGTGTCGGTGTCGGGGCGGTCCCGGTCCCGAGTGCCGGTGTCCGTGTTGGTGTCGGTGCCAGGGCGATCCCACGGGCCAGAGGCGGAACCGGTGCCGGTATCGGTGCCGAGACGGTCTCGTGGGCCGCAAGAGGTCCCGGTGTCGGTGTCAGTGCCGGGGCGGTCCCGGTCTCCGTCCCGGACCCCGTATCGGTGCCGGTGTCGGTGCGGTGGTGGGGCTGTCCCGCGGGCGGAGGCGGTCCCAGTCCCGGTCTCGGTGCCGGTCCCGGCGGTTTTGGGGCGGTCCCGCGGGCAGTGCTGGTACCGATGCCGGTCCCGGTGCCGGTCCCGGTGCGGTGTTGGGGCGGTCCCGGTCCCGGCGCGGTTTCGGGGCGGTCCCGCGGGCGGTCCCGGTGCCGGTGCGGTCCCGGCGCGGTTTCGGGGCGGTCCCGCGGGCGGCGGGCCGAGGCCGCGCCCCGGGGGCGGTGTTGCGGAGCGGGGAGGCGGCTCCGCAGCCATCGCGCCTGCCCGGCCGGCGGCGGAGCTCGGTGCAGGGGAGGGGGGCGGGGGGCGGCTCGGCGGCGGGTCTGCGGGCCCCATGGGCGGGTGTGTGGGCTCCCACCACGACTCCTCGGGCAGCCTCAACGAGAACTCGGACGGCACCGGAGGTGAGCGCCGGGCCGGGCCGGGGGCGCCGCGGGGGGACCCCGGGGCGGGCGCTGCGGGCCGGGGCCTGCGGCGGGCGGGGGAGCCGCGTCCGGCTGCCGCCCCCGCTGCCGCCCCGCATCATCCCCCGGCTTCTCCGCCGGCTTCTCCGCCGCCTTCCCCCGAACTTTGCCGGGGCGGCGGGGCCGGGCGGCGCTGGGCGGGCGCTGCCCCACGGGCACGGCCCCGGCCCCGGCGTGCCGGGGGCAGAGCCGGCAGTTCTGGGGGGATCCTGGCGCTGGGCAGCACCGGGGAGCGGGGTCGGGTCTGCCTGCCTGGGCAGTGCCGGGGGGCTCAGCGACGCGGCCCCTGCTGAAATCAAAGCCAGGCTGGGGAAAGGGCCTGCCCGGGGCTCCCGAAGTTTGTTTTCCTCGGGGCTCCGCTCCTTGTGGTGTGCGGAAAATGATTCCTCGGCTCGCAGAGATCCTGGCACCGCTGCGGGGCCGGGGGTTTGTTTTTCGGTGCTTTGCTCCGGCCGTGCGGAGGGAGCGGTCCCCGGCGGCCGGGGATGCTGGAGCAGCGTGGTCTCTGTGGCAAAATGCAAGCGCACCCCGAGTTGGGGAGCAAAGGCGATGTGCAAACGCTGCTGCAGTGTCAGCAGCCTCGTACCGCCGTGGTTTCCTCCGGCTAAACGCCTGAGTGATTGCTTTTTCAATGCTCGCAGGTTTGTGGACCCCTGATGTTCTCCAGCTGAGCTGTGTGTGTTTTATAGTCATTGAAAGTCAGCCTACCAACAGGGTACTTGACTTATAAGCAGTCCTCAGGGTCCACAGATTTCAGGAGACTTGCTGATCTAGGTCTGTGTTTTCCCCCTGTGTCTTACGGAGTGTTATTTATCAGTCTGGTTTTATTTCAGATGTCCCAGCTGATGGGTGTTCTTTCTATCAGTCACTTTGCTGTCATTCCATAATGTAAAAATATGCAGCACTTGGAGTTGTGTCTGCGCTGACCATCTGCTGATTAATGCCAGATACAGAGTTCATGGAAATACCAGAGTTCCAGCTGCTAGGAGCTATGTGGGGTTTCACGGAATCCCAGAATAGTTGGGGTTGGGAGTGACCTCTGGAGATTATCCAGTCCAACCCCACTAAGGCAGGGTCATCCAGAGCAGGTGACACAGGGACACATCCAGGTGGGATTGGAATGTCTCCAGAGAGGGAGGCTCCACAACCTCCTGTGGATTTGAGCACATCAGTGTCATTAAAAAAAGGAATTTTATAGCTTTGAGTAGTGTGACTCTTCCTTACTCTATTAGTAAAAAGGGAAGAAGTGGGTTACCTAAAATGCATCTGGACTAAGCAGATTTACCAACCAGTAAAAACCTGAGTGCTGGGCAGAATGGACCAGTCAAAGGAAAAGAACAGCAGGAATCATCCCATACCCCAAAATCTGGACCAAAAAATAGCATGAAAAGCTCCACTGGTGCTTGTCCTGAGATCTGCTTTGCTGTTACGAGGTGAGATCATGTCACAGAAATAGGCTGGGTTTAATTTCCTTGCTCTTATCTCACCTGTGCTATCGAATGAATGAGATAGGAGGAGAACATGATCGGGGTTTGGGTGATATTGTGAAAGAGATTCCAGAGCCCAGAGCAGCCTGTGAGGTGGGCAGGCTCCATGCAGGGTTTGTGTGTCCCTGCCTGGTGCTCCCAGGGCATGGCACTCTGCTGCTCTGGGGTTAAATAACCCATTGTGCCTGGCTCATTACGACAGCAGCTGGGCTTTGGAGATGTAAGAGATGTGAAATTCGTGTCAGCTGGCTCGTGTTGATTCATGCTCTCAGGGTAATGTTCCTTAAGGTTGTCTCGCTGAAGTGAGAAGCGCTGAAATTTCACTTGAATTATGAGCTTCTTAGGACTGTCTTAAACAATCAGCTCCAGTGTGCAACAGCCTGTTTTGTAATGCTACAGATCTGTTCCTGCCTCTCCACAAGGAGGAAAGGGGGGGCAGGTTAAGCTGGAAGAAGCTCTGAGGATCTGCTCTGAACGTGACTCCCCAGATGTCAAAGTCCAGCCTGCGCCGATTCGGAGCTGTACAAATTCTGCCAATGCGCCCTCACCAAGCCTGAAACCTGACTTGCTGTCTCAAGGGAGCTTCTGTCTGGAGGCATCAGCCAATGCACCAGCTGAAGCACAAGTGAACACGATTTGGAGTTTAGACCTTTGCAGAGAGATGATTTTGCCCTGTTCCCCAAGTGGGGCTCATTTCCTCCAGCGCCGGGGTTGTGACCCAGCCGCATTCGCGTTCTGATTGCTGATGGTGAGCAGGGCCAGAACGTTTCGAAATCCTAGGAAGGTGTTTTGGAACATGATGATTCTAACTTGCCAGTGATGGACTTATTTTGGAGAGGCTTTGTCTTTTCCCCGGAATGGAAAAGTTTCCTGGAGAATTGCGAGCGCTCAAGAGCTTGATTAGACAGCAGTGGCCGTGTGCGATGCTGGCTGGAAGTGGGAGCCAGCTCTCGAGTCTGATTCATCCCAGTTTCAATTTATTCCAGGGCAGTGAGGAGTGGCAAAATCGTGCTCAATTGTGTTGTTGGAGTTGAGAGGAGGATTTGTCACATCCCTGTATTCTCCTCGGTGTTTTTGTCCCTGGCTGGCACTTCCCGTTACTCGTGTGCAGCTTGGCAGAGCTGACGGCATGTCCTGGCCACGTGTGCTTCCTTTGTCTCTTACTCTGGGCATTTTTCAAGGTCAGGATGCCTGTGTGTGTGTGTCAGGAGAGCTGCTGTGGATCCTCAGGTGTGTCTGGGCTTTTGATGGAGCTAATCAAAAACCCAGCTTATTGCACAGTTCTGTTTGCACTGACCGGAGCAGGAGGAGGCTGTTCCTCACCAAGAATTGAGCAGATGCTGCTCTGCCCATCGGGCTGGAAATGAAATGGGCTTTGCAGATTGGTACCAGCTGTTTCATTAGCACTGCTCTTCTTAGCAAGTTTTCATTTCACCAGGACCTTGTTTGGCATAGACAGGAAAAGTTCCTGTCTGGATGCTCGGTGTGTTTGTAGCCCAAATGGTGGTGGGTGTCCCGGGTGGATTTATTGGGGAGTCATTAAAGGACATCATGAACTGGTTTATAGACACAGGTTTTCCCCACTTCATCCCTTTAGCTCAGCTGTCTCCCACCTAACAGTCCAAGGTTTCTGGAGCACTTCACCTCTTCCAGCTGTGCCCTGTCAAAGGTGACCGAGTTCCTGCAGCATGGTGAGACCAGGGGAGAAAAAACTCTTCTCCAGCCACTTCCCAGGCTGTGTGACCTCCTCACTTGTGTTTTTTGGAAGAGCTTTGGGCTTGGAATTCACTGCTGGAAAACTCTGCCCTTGTGCCTGTACATCAGGTACATTCAGCTGAGCAAAAGCAGGAGAGCTGTGCCAGCTCCCATCCCCACAGGCACCTCCTTCCTGGAGGGCTCCTCAATTTCTTTCCTCTTTTCCAAGGGGAGCAGCAAGAAAGAAAAGGAGGAACCTCTTCATTCTCTCATGGCAAACCCTCACCCCTCTCAGAAGTTGTGTGTTGCTTTGACCTGGTGAAGTCCAGTGAGACAGTTGGGTGTGTGGAGTGAGGGAAAAGCAGGGAATGCAGTGGCTGGGAGCACAAGTCATCCCTGATTAAGGCTTTTGGCTGCAGCTGTCTGATTGCTGCTGAGCTCCCCTTGACACGATGCTCGCCTGCCTGCTGCAGTTCTTCTCACCCTTCCTTGGGAGCAGAGATGCTGATTCTATTTGAAATTTGTCTTCTTTCCTGCTGCCCCCATCACCCAGCGGCGAGAACGGGGCCAAGTGGAAGCAGGGCTGGCAGATTATTCCGACCATCAATTCCTCCTGTGGAGTCTGACACGGCACTGGAGCTTCATTAACTCGGAGGAAAACAAATATTGTGCTCCACCTCTGCTCCCAGCAACTGGACAGCACTTTCTAAAATATTGGAAGAGCTCCTGAAGCCTTGGACTACTAGGTGAGAGATAGCTGAGCTAAAGGGATGAAGTGGGGAAAACCTGTGTCTATAAACCAGTTCATGATGTCCTTTAATAACTCCCCAATAAATCCATCCAGGACACCCACTACAATGGAGATTATTCCAACCATCAATTCCTCCTGTGGAGTTTGATGCAGCGCTGGAGCTTCATTAACTCAGAGAAAAGCAAATATTGTGCTCCACCTCTGCTCCCAGCAACTGGACAACACTTTCTAAGATATTGGAAGAGCTCCTGAAACCTTGGACTATTGGGTGAGAGCCAGCTGAGCTAAAGGGATAAAGTGGGGAAATCCTGTGTCTATAAACCAATACATGACATCCTTTAATGACTCCCCAGTAAATTAACCTGGGACATCCACCACAATGGAGATTATTCCGACCATCAATTCCTCCTGTGGAGTCTGGAGCTTCATTAACTCAGAGAAGAGCAAATATTGTGCTCCACCTCTGCTCCCAGCAACTGGACAACACTTTCTAAGATATTGGAAGAGCTCCTGAAACCTTGGACTCTTGGGTGGGAGATATCTGAGCTAAAGGGATGAAGTGAGGAAAACTTGTGTCTATAAACCAGTTCATGATGTCCACCCAGGACACCCACCACAATGGAGATTATTCCAACCATGAATTCCTCCTATGGAGTTTGATGCAGCGCTGGAGCTTCATTAACTCAGAGAAAAGCAAATATTGTGCTCCACCTCTGCTCTCAGCAACTGGACAACTTAAATATTGGACTTTCTTAAATACAACTTAAAACTGGACTTTCTTAAATATTGGAAGAGCTCCTGAAACCTTGGACAATTAGGTGGGAGACAGCTGAGCTAAAGGGATAAAGTGGGGAAAACTTGTGTTTATAAACCAGTTCATGATGTCCTTTAATGACTCCCCAATAAATCCACCCGGGACACCCACCACAATGGGAGATTATTCCAACCATCAATTTCTCCTGTGCAGTCTGGAGCTTCATTAACTCGGAGAAAAGCAAATATTGTGCTCCACCTCTGCTCCCAGCAACTGGACAACACTTTCTTAAATATTGGAAGAGTTCCTCAAACCTTGGAGTGTTAGGTGGGAGACAGCTGAGCTAAAAGGATGAAGTGGGGAAAACTTGTGTCTATAAACCAGTTCAGGATGTCCACCCGGGACACCCACCACATGAATTCCTCCCGTGGAGTCTGGAGCTTCATTAACTCAGAGAAAAGCAAATATTGTGCTCCACCTCTGCTGTCAGCAACTGGACGACACTTTCTTAAATATTTTCCTGGAGTGCTGTGCAGGGCTGGTGTCACATGGCCGATTGGAAGTCACAATAACTGCTTTCATGGTGCTTCTCTGCAAGGCTGACCAGGGGAATTTGCATATTAAGCAGTGAGATTTGTTGCTCACAATTGCACTAATGCAGCCGGGCTCTGCCAGGCTGGCACGGGGGGGTTAAACAAGCAGCTCATGACTGAGCACTTGAGAGCATTTGGTGCCTCCCTTTTGTACTGGAGCTCACAAAAAGTCTCCCAGAGGGATTTTTTTCAATTTGGAGCTGTTGGGTGCAGGCTGGGATGGTTTTTTCCTGTGCACAGCACCTGGCTGGGCTTCCAGTGCAGTCTGGAAGAGGCACCTCTGGATTTCAGGTAGTTTATGCTGGTCTGGAATACAGGGCTGGCAAAAATATGAATGAATCAGAGCTGGGTTCTGCTGTTCAATCCCACTGTGGGGTGGTTTGTTTTGGTGTTGTTGGGGTTTTTTTATGGAATAATTAAAAAAAAAGCTTAGCATGGCTGTGAAATTTGCTCCCAATCCTTCCTGCTCCATGCCTGGGTATATTTAAAGCATGGAGCACTTGGGGATGGGGTTTAGAGGTGACAGTGCTGGGTTAACGATGATCCTAAAGCTCTTTTCCAATCTAAATGAGTCTGTGATTCCCACAAGAGTTGTGTGTGGGTTTTATCAAGGCTCTGGAATAAAAGTGGCCTTTAATAACTCTGATTTCCCGAGGGCTGGGCACCCACAGCCTCCTGGAGGTTATTGGGATGTGGGAATTGGTGCTGACAACCCCTGATAATTCAGCATCTCCTGGTGTGTCACTCTGCTGCTGTGACACTTTTCATTTATAAACTACAAGCCTTGGTTTTGTTTTCCAGGTGATAACAAGGAGCTCTCCTAAATTGAAATAAGGTGTTATTTTTGCTGTTAATAAGGGCTGGCAAACGAAGCTGTTTGGTTTCCTTTTTGGCTTGTTCCTCCATGTAATTGTTTGTTTGGCTTCTAGATGAAGTGATTTATTTTAATTTCTCTGTTTGGGATTGCAGCGTTGAAAACGACAACATCCTCCTTCACTGAATGTTAAATACAATAAATTGAACAGTCATTGTGCTTTGGAGATTTTTTTGATAAATGGAAAATATTATTAGTTGCCAGTTTGAATCAACTCTACAAAGCAGCCATCCACTCTCATTGCAGCAAGTAATATGATAGCTATTATTTTTCATGTGAATGTTGAATAATATAATTTATGAGTCACAAATTATAATGCAGTTGAAGCCTGAAATACAGATTTGCCTCGCAGTTAAGTTGCAAATTCCTGTGAGTCTTCGTGCAGGTACAAAGAAGGGTCAAGTCAGCCTTAATTGCTTTGGTTACCTCTGAAAAAGAAGGAATATAAAGATCTGGAAAGTTCATGAGCAAATGACTGTGATTGAGAAGGGAATATAACTTCTCCTTGTAATTTAGAGTGTATAAGTGTGTGATCATTTTTAAACGAATTATTTTCAATTTCCCACCTTGCCTTTCACTGCCTTAAAATTCAGCCTCCTTTGCTGCAGGTATTTCAGTTGGGTTTTATCTCTTAATCCTTATTTTTTTAAAAAAAAATTGTGGGGGGTTGTTTGGGTTTTTTTGGTTGTTTTTTTTTTTGTGGTGTGGGGTGGTTGGTTTTGGGGGTTTTTGGGTTTCTTTGTTTTTGTTTTTGTTTTTTTTTTTGTGGGTTTTTTTGTTTTGTTTTGTTTTGTTGTTTTTTGTTTTGTTGTTGTTGTTTTTCCCAGATTACTTATGACTCCTACAACAAAGTGTAGGATTTTTTTTTTTGGAGGAGGGAAAGTTCTGTCCCCCGGCAGCCAGGATGGAGCAGGGAAGTGTCCATGGGGCATCTCCTGGGTGTGCAGTGCCCAGCCAGGGAGGATCCTTTGGGTTCTCCTTCCCCTTCCCTACCTGCAGCTGCTCTGGGTGGAGTTTGGGGAGGTTTGTGGGGTTTCTGGCAGCTCTGGAGGACTCTTCCTTCTTTTCCAAGACTCATTATGAGACTTCTGAGGCTCAGTCACCCAAAATCAGGAGGGCAAGGCTGTTCTGTGCAGGAATAAAAAAACGCTGGAATCAGTCCCCTGACTGTAGAATAAAACACTTTTCTTGCACTCTGAGGTTTGCAGTTACAGTTTCATCTGCTGTTTCTGTGTTGTCTGGCAATTCAGAGTTGACAAAACAGAAATGTTCCACTACTTAGGAAGTAAATGAACTGTCAGTTTTGTTAGGGATTTTTATTTTTTTGCTTGGTTTGTTGTCGTTTTTAGAAAACAGAAAGTTTTCCTCTCACGTGAGAATTGTGTTTGCAGTGGAATTCAGTGTATCAGACTGAGTTATCAATATCAGAAGAGGTGATGGATCCAAAGCAGCAGGAATGCTCAGATTCCCACAGAAAACCACAGGATTATTGCTTGACTGAAGTCTCCTGGATGTGGAGAACACCTTCCAGCAAAGGATGGCAGCTGATACTGCCCTGACTGACCTGTGTGCAGGGAAAATGTCTCTTGTGGTTTATCTCAGGTTCAGCTGCAACCTGAATTTTGCATTTCCTGCCTGGTGCTGGCCCTGCCACACTCAGATTAATCCAAGTGGGAGCTGGACAAAAGATGGGGCACAGCAAACTGCAGGAAGTGTTTTTGTTCAGTTCCCCATTTCAGGAGTAAATCAAAAACTGTCTCAAATGCTGAATGAGGCTGAAGTTTCTTAGACTGCCTTAAATATTTAAAATGTCATCAGGCTCATCCTGAGGCTTCCCAGCCCTGGGAAATGCAAGGGCACTGCAGGTAATAAACCCAGGAGCAATTATTGGATGTTATCAATTTGCAGGAGCTGCTCCACATCCAGCTGACCTCTTAGGCCTGATGGGAAACGTTTGGAATTTGTCCTTCCCAAAGCAGAGACGCTGCTGGGATTGTGGATTAGAGCAGTTTGAGCAGCTCCTCCCTTCAGCCTCTTCTCAGTGTCCTTTTCCCTGCCCGTCTCCCCCTCTCCTCGGTGAACAGGATTTAAAAAGGGAAATTCAAAGCCCTGCTTGAAAGCCATTTGTGGGAGGAGATGGGCACAGCTCTGAAGTGCTGATTTTTCTCTTCTGGAGAATCTCAGATGTGCTGGAGGATTTTCTGTGTGCCTGTCTATCTCTATATATATGTGTGTGTGTATAAAGACATCCTTGTGCTGCAGATTAGGTGGAAGGGAGGGGATTTGGGAGTTTTTGCATGATCTGTCATGTGGGTTTGGTTTGGTTTTTTCCCCCCACATTCTCAGCCATGAAAGCAGAGGCACTTCACAAATGGTCGTGAAAAATGCTTCAGTAGTTTGCAGCAAGAACAGGTAGTGCCCAGGGGGAAAAGATTAGAGGCTAAAATGGGAAAATGTGTCACACAGAGCTGTGGATTGCATGGCAGCTCTGCACATGTCCAACAGGGAAAGTTTACTCTTAAAACATATCTATTCAGCCTAGCATCACCCACCACCTTTCCATAAACAAATTACTTTTCATCCCCTGAAATGATAAACATTTTATAGCTCCTAACAGCTTCCAGTTGATAATAATGTATAATAAATGTAGCAACTATAAATAATTCTCTTAGTTCAGACAACAGATTATGGAGGGAAGCATTTTTCACCTTTTCCCAGAGGAGCTGTGTGCTCTTTGAGAGCACTCCCAGGGCCTGAAATGGCATCGGAAGCAGAGCACAGCACTTTGGGATTGGAAGCTTGTTACCTTTCTATTTTTAAAATTCAGGCATGAAGCTCCATCTCTGCTCCCATGCTGTGATGAAGGGCACTGTGGATTCAGCAGAAGAATCTCTCCGTGGCATTTACTTTGTTGCTTTATTTCCCTGCCACAGAACTCTCATCTCCTGTGATTTCCTGCCTGTGTGGGTAAATACAGACTCTTTGTAAAAAGAGCACCTACAAAATAGCAGAGGGTACCTGCACCTGCCAAATGCCATTTACTCCTCTCTGCCAATTGGTTTTTTTTTTTTTGGCCCCACACTGCTGTGGGAGCACCTGAACCTGCAGCAGAGCATCAGCAAGCACAGGATAATGGCTGGCTGGAGAATTTAAGGAAAAATTGCCTAATTTGTTTAAGCTGCACAAAGCGTTTCCTGGAAAAGCTGTCACCGAGTGCTGCCCGTGTCACACGTGCTGGATTTGTGCCCTCACAGTGGGTTTGGCTGTGCTTTTCCCCATCCCAGGTGCACACAGAAGCTGGATTGTGTCCAAAGAGAGTCCTTAATTCAGATTATTGAGCTTTCAGATGCTCCTGAGCCATTGCACTGCGTCCCTGTCCCTCAGAGAGGGGACACAGAGTGGGAAGTGGACACTCAAATCTTCCAACATGCAAACCTATTTTAGATATTTTTTTTTAATTCAGGTACAAATCTCATTCTTACCTGGCATAGCTGTGGCTGCTCCCAGCCTGTTAGCACTCCCCAGGGTGGGAAGACTTGAGAAGGAGCAGTTGGGAGGTGATTTTGGGAAGCAGAGTTTGGAAAGCACCGTGGTTTATCCAAAGGTTGGATGTATTCCCAAGTGGGATAGATTTGGTGGCAGCAGAGTCAAACACGTTGTCTTGGTTTTGAAAGACAGTTGTCTGCTAGGGAAAAGCTAGAGCTTCTCTTTGGAGCAGGAATGTAAATCCCCTTCCCTCCAAATTATTATAATTTTGCAATTAGGGGCTTTCAGGCAAAGATATGTGAATAGGAGTAACAGTTCTTTACTAGGAATATAAAAGAAGGAATACAAATGTAGTAGTACCAAAAAAACAAGCAAGCAAAGTCCTGGTGAAACCCTGACAGGGTCAGGGATACGACCTGACCCCCTGTTGGTCAGGGTGCTGGAAGCAGCCCAAATAAATCCTCCTGGAGTGACAGACGTGGTTCTGTGGAGCAGCGATGATTCTGTAGGAAGGGTCCAGCTGTGGTGAGATGGGTCTGGTGGTCCGGTCTTCCTCTGGGGTCCAGTGGGAAGGCCAAGTCCCTGGATGTGGGTGCTTGGTGTTCCTGAGTCTCAGTTTTTTATCCAGGTAGGAACGATTGGCTCCGCCCACACTGGGTGGAGCATCTCCCAATGGGATGATGTCATGTGTGATGTCATTGGTGAGCCTTCATGGCCCATTATCAGCAGATACCCCCGATGATGTCATGTGTGATGTCATTGGTGAGCCTTCATGGCCCATTATCAGCAGATATCCCCGATGATGTCATGTGTGATGTCATTGGTGAGCCTTCATGGCCCATTATCAGCAGATATCCCCGATGATGTCATGTGTGATGTCACTGGTGAGCCTTCATGGCCCATCAGCAGATCTCCCCTGGAGGATGGACGGGTGGTGACAGAGATAACAAACACTGCCCCAGCTGGCTTTAATGGCTGGGCCATTATCAGAAGGGATCTGCCCCCCTCCCCTGGAGTTACAAGAGATAAAGAAAAAACATCTCAACTGCTTTCAACAGATGAAATAGAACACATTTTTTGGTTACCTGACCCAAGACACACATTCAGCTGAAGCTTCCGAGGAGCAGCATTCCCAGATTTCTCCGTGCCCCGATGGTTGAGGGTGAGCCAATATCTCCCTTTCCCTGAGCATTTCCATCCTCCCAGTGCCTGACATGGCCAAACTCGCTCTGGAAACAGGTGGGAAATCACAGCTCCTTCTTCAGGAGGGCTGAAGGAGAGGAAAGCTGTCACAGAGCTATTTAAACTTTATTTTTTGAACAGTTAGATTTTGCTCGTGAGTTGCATGTTGGTGGCTTGGCTCGGTGAAACGCGTAGCAGACTGATTTTTTATTTTTGTGATTTGGTTTTTTTTTTCCTCTGTGCCCACATAAGTTCGTGAAAAGCACATGGGATGCTATAAATATGAGTGCTTTTAGAACAAAAATACCTTCTGTGAAGTGCTGATCAATATTGGATATTATCCTGAGACAGGTTTAAATGCTCATTTGAGACGAGTTCTCACTCTTTTGTGTGTTTTTCACATCCGTAGATCTCCATTGTGTGTTTATCCAGATCTAAAAGTAGTCCTGGTGCCAAAAAAAGCTCGAATTTCAACAGAAAACCACATGATTATTGCTTGACTGAAGTCACACACTTCCAGTCAGTCACAGATTGGATGGCCCCAGCAAAATCCCATTTTTTGCTGCCTTCGTGCATCCCAGCAAATCACATTCCTTGTGTGTATCCAGGGCTCTCCTTATAACACAGCACTAAAATAGCTCCAGAAATACTACAGGCACGGGCTTGGCTTTAGCTGAGACTCCTGCAAAATAGGACAGGGAATACAAGATTTGAGTCTGGCGGCTGGGAATAAAAAAGGAGCAGCAGCATTGTCAGAACAAGCGAGCGTGGCTGTTGTGGTTTGGTGTTACAAGGCAGTACCAGAATAAAAAAATCTTTCAGTTGTAAATCAGCTTTTAGTCCTTGAGCTCTGCCTCGTAACAGAGAGTTTCTAATCGAGGGTAGACAGATTATTTTCTGAAAAAAAAAAATTAAAAATTTCTCTAAAAACACTTGGAGTGTATTTGGGGTTTTTATTCTCCTAAATAACACAAACCTTTAGAAAATATAACAGATTCTCAGCTGTTGTTAGGGGTGAAGCTCAAGGGCTGTGTGTGCTCTGTCCCCCTGGGAATTTTTGTGCCCTTTCTAATTCTCCTAAATATTGGTGTTGTAGGAGTTAGGTTTGAGTTGAGGAGGGGAGGTCGTGGTTTTTGATTAAATTACCACCCTGGCAGCTTAAAAATTGAAATTTTAGCTTGAAAATCGAAATAATCTGCTGGGTTTTGGAATGTTGGAGCTCAGCAGTGGGGAAAACAGAGTCACCCACTTAAAGAGGAGCCCAAATTTCTCTTTTTTGTGTTTAACATGACAGGAATGGGTGGGCTCCAAACATTCCTCCATCCCAGTCTTTATCCATCCTAGATCAGTCACGATCAGTTCTCAGGGAGCAAATTTCCTCAAAATTTTTAAAGTTAAACTTATTTAAATTACTGCTTACCACAACCTCTTCACAATATTGCCTTGGGAAATCAACAGGTTCCTTTATGAAATTATTTTTTCTGCTTTATCCATCCCAAAGAAGGTGTTTTATCTTAGGAATGCAACTTCAATTCTTTCTGCCTCTGATCATGCTTTTCCTGATGATTACTGTGCTGCAGGACTGGGGAAGGAACCACATTAGCATTTTATCTTGTGCTGGGAAACTTATTGCCAAGAGTTAATCATTTGCATTGAGCTCACATTAGTTAGGGAAATATTGTAGATATTTAGGGCTGGGGGAGGAAATATTTTGGTTACTGACAGTGTCTTGCTCTTTTTTGTTGGCAGCTCTGTCCAGAGGGATGCTGAGCTGAAAACCCAGCCTGGTAAAACCCAGCCTGAAAAAAGCCATTTCATTTTAGTGACAATTCAGCTTCAAACAAAGCTCTGCAAAGTCCAAGGTGGCAAAAGCTCCTGTGTCTCTGCTTCAGTGCTGCGTCAGGCAGAATATTCTGTCTTAGAAATTCCACCAGCTGATCTAATCTTGTCCTGAAACTCTTTCCAGGTTTGCCTGCTCAAGGATTCTGTCGCTATCTGATGGCTCTGCCTGCCAAATTTCCAGACTGAATTCATCTCCCATTGATGAAGTGCATTTCTCTCTGCTCGCTGCATTCACCCTTCCTTCCTTCACGTGTCTCATTTCGTTATTAGAAATTCATCAGGGTTTTTTTTCCAGCTGAGGGGACTCTTGCTGCACAATTCAGGTTCAGGGATCTGTACCCATTTCTTTTCTTTGTGTTTGCCCAACTTTTGCTGCTTTCTGATGAAGATTAATAAATTGGGAACCCTTTTCTCTCACAGAACATTTTTCTATCAAGATATTTCAGAGTTTATTGTGTGTTAAGGGGAGTTTTGATGCTGAGAATGGACCCCTGTAAAGGGGGGAGCTGTGTGGATGCTGCTCAGATGGGAACATTTTTTAATGCATTTTTCTCCTGCTCATCCTCAGCTTTTCCACAGGTCTGAAAGTGGCCCCAGTTCTGCTGCTCTGGGCTTTGAGAAGCCTTTGTTCAGAGCTGTGGAATCAGCACTTCCTGGGCATGGTTTGCTCATTAGAGCACAGTAATTAGTGAATTTGCCATGGACTTGCATCCAGCCATTCTTATGAATCCTTTCAACTGCAGCAGTTAAAGCAGCAGGTTTGGATGTTGGAGTTTGATTTCCCCAACGCTTTCAGGAGTTCCTTTACCTGAACCAAATAATCACTCCTGCCCTGAGAAACCACGGGGGAGGTGGGCTTTTGTTTTCAGATGGCTGAAATAAGAATCTCTTTTTTAATAGTGCATTCTCATTGCCAGCCAAACTTCTCATCTTCAATTTGAAACTATTTTCTGTTGAAAGGGAATATGGAAAGGGGAAGCAGGAGTGAGAAGAGGGTCTAGCAGTGGAGAGTTCTGCTGAACTCAGAACTTTTCTTGCAGACACTTTAAAACCCAGCATCTTCACTTATTTAATCTGTTATTGCATCAATCATGTCCCAAGCAATGGGGAAAAGGGGGAAAAGTAAATCTGTCACTTTGCCCTGGGTGCCACAGGAGAAATGAGCTCCTGGAGCGTTCTGGTGAGGACTTTTTCTAAAAAAGACAAGCACAGCCCACAGCCCTGCTGCAACTGAGAGCATTGCCAACATCATCACCCTGATGCCAGTTTTGAGCCTGCCCTGAGTTGTGGAGAATTAAAAGGGTTTTCAATCAAACCCTGTGATGCCTGCCTTTGAAAGGGAGTTACTTAAGGGCTGCCGTGTCCTTTGGAAGCACCGAGCAAGCATCACTCAGGCCATTAATAGCGCTAAAGCCTAGTGTGCTCAGGGACTTCTGAAAGAGATCAGATTAATTTGCTAAAGGTGGAAAGGCTCTGCCTGCTTTAATCTGGCTCCATCTCAGCAATTTAAATGAACAGGGCAGCTCCCTGTGCTTCCTCCAGGCTCCTTGGTGGGGAGCAGCAGAAGTTGGGGATGAAGCCTCGATTAAGTTCTTAATTTGGGGGATTTGAAATGTTTTAAGGGTGCTCAGAGAATCTCTGGCTGCCCCTGGATCCCTGAAAATGTCCAAGGCTGGGTTGGACAAGGCTTGGAGCCACCTGGGGCAGTGGCAGTGTCCTTGCTCATGGCAGGGGGTGGCACTGGATGTCCCTCAAGGTCCCTTCCTACCCAAACTGTTCTCTGCTTACATCAATAATCCTTGAGGCTGTAACAGGGCTATTTTTTCCCCAAGTACACCCACAGGGAGATAAAAAGGCCTTGAAAGGATGGAGTTTTAAGGCTGCTTTGTTCACATGTTCCCATTTACAGGATTGGGTTGATTTGGGGTTTTTTTCCCCCCTGGATGTAAAAGATTTCCAGGTATTTATACAAGTTGCAACAAAGGCTTGCACATTTTTCATTTTAGCTTAGATTGCTTTTGTAATTATCTGAGCAATCCACTGGTGTCCTTATCTGTTATTACTTCTCTCTAACTTGGGGATAAATGTGGATTTCTTAACAAAATGTGTGCTTGAAGGGTAGGAATTCCTTATGGCCAGGAGGTTGGTTGTGTGTTCTACACTAAATTCCAACTGCTGAGCTTTATCCAGCGCTGGTGCTGGAGTTTCCTGGGGGATGCCTGTCCAGGAGAACAGAGAGGAGTTGAGTTACAAAATTGAATGTGAAATATTAACTTCACTACGAAAAGCTTCCCTGTAAAATAGGGCTGAAAAAATCAGCAAATATCATTCTGAGAAATCCAACTTCTTAGATGAAATCTGTAAATGTTTGTTTCACTTTCACTTTTCCTTCTTTTGCTTTATTTTTCTTTGTTTTCTTTATTTATTTTAATTCAAAAGTGGATGTGAAATATTAACCTTACTATGAAAAACTACCCTGTAAATAGGGCTGAAAAAATCAGCAAGTGTAATTCGAGAAATCCAATTTCTTAGATGAAATCTGTAAATGTTTGCTTGACTTTCGCTTTCACTTTTATTTTTCTTTGTTTTCTTTATTTATTTTAATTCAAAATTGGATGTGAAATATTAACCTTACTATGAAAAACTTCCCTGTAAAATAGGGCTGAATAAAGCAGCGAGTGTAATTCTGAGAAATCCAATTTCTTAGATGAAATGTGTAAATGTTTATGGGACTTTCACTTCTCTTTAAACCAAGCATTCGCCTTTCAGTTTTCCTCAGGCACTGAGGAACGTAATATGGAAGTGTAAAATTAAATCATTAAGGTAATGTATGTTTGGGATGTGTGTCAGGTAAGATTCCTATTTTCAGCTTACACTGAGCTCTTAATTAACTGATGAGCTTAAGCAGCTGAGATACAGTAATAGTGCATTTAGTTAATTGGCTCATGTGCAACTTTATCCCTGCCAATAGCTGTGACACTGGAATAAATTCAAGACGTGGTGTTAGATCCTTTAACTAAGCTAATTTAATCACTGGTCATTGTAAAAACAGCCAAACTTGGAGGGGTTTTTTTGGTTGTTCCCTGCTGGAATTTGTGACTGCTGTGCTGGCAGCAGTGACATGGCAAGCGTGGCGTGTTCAGCCAAAAAATCCTTGGGAACATGGAGTTGGCCATCTGTCCTGAGCATTGTACCTTGAATTACCTCAATTCCAGGGTTTGAATGCAGCAAAGCCAAATCTCAGCTGTGCTGAGCTGGGCTCTGAACACTCTGCTCCCTCTTGAGGGAGGAACCTGAGAAAGATGGAGAGGGAATTTTATAATTCCCTGGAGTGACAGGGCAGGGGGAATGGGCTCACACTGACAGAGAGGAGGTTTAGATGGGATATTGGGAAGGAATTCTTCTCTGTTGGGGTGAGGAGGCTCTGGAATGGATTCCCCAGGGAAGCTGTGGCTGCCCCATCCCTGAAAATATCCAAGGTTGGGGCTTGGAACAACCTGGGATAGTGGAAACTCTCCTTGCCCATGGCAAAGGCTGTGACTGGATCACTTTTAAGATCCCTTCGTACCCAAACCATCTGAAGACTTTGTGAAGTCTGGGTTTACTTGTAATAAAAAATTCCCTGGTGGCATCATCCGGAAGGTTCAGCCCCACGTTTAAACACCCTCAGGGCCTGCTGAGCAGCGTGTCCTGGCTGGCTTTCAGCATCATCACACCTCATCAGTGCTTGAGGAAAATCATCAGCCGAATATTTTTTTGTCATTCTGGTGGGGTGAAAGATAAGGCTGCATTTGATTATATTTTCTTTTTTTTCCCCCCTGAAAATTTTGCCAGTGCTGGAATCTCTGGGGGTGTGTTGAAGGCAGCCCAGATGTCCAACAGCTGTTCCTGTGTCACCTCCCCAGCTCAGACCTCGTGTGACAGAGGCCACACTGCTCCCAGGGCTCAGGCAGAAAAGCCAGGCTTTGTTTTAAACCCTGCTGAGCCAAGCCCTGCTTTGGCCCTGCTCAAAGCACACAGAACTCAGCTGTCAGTGCATGGGGGAGCATTTGGGATTGGGAGCGTTTTGGTTCTGCTCCTTTTCCCTGGAGGTGTCCAAGGAAGGGCTGGAGGTGACACTCAGGGCTCAGGGTTGGTGACAAAGCTGGGCACAGCCTTGGTGAACTTGGAGGTCTTTTCCAACCTCAGTGATTCTGTGCAGTCAGCCCCCAGTGAACTTTAAATCACTTTTTTAGCAGCTCATGCTGCCTGCTATGCAGAGAGCATTCTCAAGGAGGAAGGGAATTGGTGAGCCTGAGCTGCTGGTTTGCAGCTGGAACTGGATGTTTCCAGGTGTGAAATGCACGCTGCACAGGAGCCTGGAGCAGTGGGCAGTGCCCTGTCCCAGCACAGGCTGTCCAGCCAGGAATTCACCCTTTGCACTTTTATCTGATGTGTCTGAAGTTTCCCTGTGAACCCAACGGGCAGCCAGACACACAAAGGCTTTCAGTGCTTTAAAAATGAAGTTGCTGAGTTGCATTCTTCCTCATGCTCAGATACAGAAAGCGCTGGGGTGGGATTTTTTTTTTCCTCGCAGATAAGCTCAGTTTCCCACTGCATTCCCATTGCTTTGTGCTGCTCTTGTTCCGTGTGGTGCCAAGCAATTGAGCTGGAGCTCAAGCCACGCTCTGCAGAAGTCACAACAAACGTGTGCTCTGCGCAGCCTTCCTCAGACAGAATATTTTTCATCTTGCTGACAGCTTCCTTAATGGTTCTTGTCGTAGCTTTTAAAAAAGGCAGCCCGGTTGCAGAGGGTGCAGATTGAAGGTCTTGGTGAGCTGGGAATGGGGAAATCTTTATCCTGTGCTGTATCCAGCTGAAAACATCCATCTGCCAGAGATAGGAGCGCTTTAAATTCCAGTGTAAACAGTGCTGACAGGTAATTGTGTTGATAATGTCTGTCCCCCGGAGCTGTAACACCGCAGTGAACTTCCCTGCCAGGCTGGGGCTGGGGTTTCACAGCTCCTGCTGCCTGGGCAGGCTGAGTTTGGGGCTCCAGGGTTCCTGTGCTGGCAAATAACACAGACAGATGGGCATCCCCTGGCCTGTGCCCTGCCTGGCAGCGTTCCTTCCCCATCCCTGCTCACCCCCTGACCGGGGCACTGAGGATGTGGTGACCCCACAAAGGTGTTCCCTCCCGGAGATGCTTTTCTGTTGTACCATGAGCTTAATCAAGATGATTGAGAATCCTCTGTGCTTCCAGCAGGAGGCTGGGTGGGCAGGCAGGACTCAGGAGTAGCCACAGAGCTTTTGGAAATCATCATCATCATTATCATCATCATCATCACAGAAACAAATGGTTTTGGAGGGAAGGGACCTTAAAAATCATCTTGTTCAGGGCAGGGACACCTTCCACTATCCCAGGGTGTTCCAAGCCCATCCAACCTGGCTTTGGGCTCTTCCAGGGGTTCAAGGGCAGCCACAGCTGCTCTGGGCACCCTGTGCCAGGGCCTGCCCACCCTCACAGGGAAGGATTTATTCCTAATATCCAATCTAAATTTCCCCCTTGCCAGCTGGCTCTGGGCTGGGAATGCACCCTCAGATCAGACAAAATGGTTTCAGTTCCTGTCCTGTTCAGGATATCCCAGGACTGTGATTGTCTGAGCAGATCCTGGGATATCCTGGGATATCATCCCTGCCTGTGTTGGGATGAGCTGGGATCTCTGCATCTGGGATGCCACCCAGGGAGCAGATTTCAAAAGCTGAAAATTCATTTTATTTCTTGCTGCAACCCCACTGGCTCCTTTGAGGGGTGATGAGTGAGTGGTGAGCTGCCCGGAAATCTCCTGATTCCTTTTGCAGTTTCTGCTGAAAATGATGGGAGGAATGGAAAATTCAGTGGAATAGCTGGTAATTAGAGCCAGTTTTTCTCTTTGTCCAGCTCATTCCTGCACCCTCATCCTCTCATATTTTATCTCCATGCTGAGAAGCCTCTGGATTGACTCGGGGAAGGTTTTATGTGTAAGCAGGGATAAATTGTGCATGGAGGACTTGTCCAGAGCTGCCTGGAATTCCCAGAGGAACTTTTAGTCCATGCAGCCTCTTCTGGGTAATTTTTAGTGCTGGATAAAAAGTGAGGAGGAGCAGGGAAGGATTCCCTGCCCAGCACTGTGTGCCAGGCTTGGAGCACTGGGGTGGCACCAGTGATTGATTGTCCCCTTTGTCCCCAGAGGCACCACATCCATCACTGAGCACCAGCACCAGCCTGGCTTGAAGTGCTGCTGCTCAACCCTGCTGGTTCTTCCCTTCTCCATCTGATTTTTTTGTTGTTGTTGTTTATTTTCTTATTTTCTTCACCTCCTTTCAGGTGGGAGAAAGAGGAAATTGCCCAGGGGTTTTTTTCTTGTGTCTCTGCTGGGTTTGCTGCTCTGAAAAGCTTCACAGTTTGTCACTTGGCTCAGAATTAATACCTTTTCCTGCACTTTTAGAATATTGCTCTGAGTCTGCAGCCTGGTGTTTTAGTACACAACTATTTCAAGATATAACTTGAATTTCTACCAGGGAAGCAGTGTTCATTTTACCCTCATAAAAAACCCATAAAACTTGATTTAGTTTCAGGCATTATCTTCCCATCTGTCTATCTGTATTTATTTGGAAAGTTTACGCAGGCTCCCTAGAAATGTTAATTCATTTCCTTGTTAGGAAAGCCAAATTGTCCTAATATTTCACTTTTAAGTCTTTGCCACTGTCCAGTGTCGTTCTGTTCCAAAATCCTCCTCTTGCCTTGGAAAAATGTAACCATCTTAGGAAGAAAATTGCTGAAAATTAGCAATAAACAGATAAAACTCTGCCATTTCCCTGCTGTTGTGTACGCCTGTGCTATTTAATGTAATTTAAATTGTGTAAGCCTGTGTTGCTTAATGTAATTCAAATTGTCTGCTGAGTAAATGCAATGAATTTCCCCTTCCTCCCTCCCTGTTTTCCCTGGGTTTTTGCACTTTTCCTTTGTGCTGGCTCCTCCAGGCACCGTTGTGATTCAGGATTACACCGGAGAAGGAGGCAAAGAAAACGTTGAGGATGAACTGTGTGATATCGATACCAAATTACAAGGTACCTTATGAGGAAATTGGAGCAAAATGGATTTAAAATGGAACTCATTTGATTAAGTAGAGAAGTGCTCAATGATTGTTGGAAGGGGAGCCCTTGGGACTATTACTGAAAGAAACTTTCTGGGTAGTAAACCATTATTTGCATTTCATTTACGATAGGAAAAGACTTTGTTAGCAGCTGAGCCTCGACAGGGAAGCAATCTGCTCAAGAAAATAGTTTTGATCATTGGTTCAGTTTGTAAAACATTTCCTTCACTTCTGGCTGGCTCCAAGTCGTTCCTGAGGTTTCTCCAGCTGATTCTCCCAGGGTGGACATCCCTTCTCCTGGAGCTGTGTGGGCTTTTGATATTTTTGAGTGTGAGAAGATTTTTAGCTTGCTGACAGTTGCTAGCTCTTTCCCAAGGGAAAACTTCTCAGTGAGATTTCCTTCTCAAAACAATCTTGTAAAAACAATTAGTCTTTTTCAAAATAACCTTGTCCAGGTAGTGTTTTTCTGGTTCTCTGGTTTAACCAATAGAATTAAAGAGGTGTCGTTCCTGGTTGTGTTAATTCTGTAGCTGTAACACCTTATAAAATAGTAAGAAGAACTGGACAATAAAGCCCTCTACACTTTGCCTTCTGAAAATATCCCTGGAGTTCTTGGTTTTTATTTCCTGTGTCCATCAGTGACAGATCTGGAGTGTTTGCAGCCTCCAACCCAAGCTGGCTCCTCTCCTCGCTGCCCTCTGCATCTCTGGGTCTGTGCTGTTCCCTCCACAGTTCATCATTCCTCCATAGTCCTTTTTCCTATGGACAGCCCTCAATTCCCATCTTTTCCACCCACAGCAGCTCCTGGATGTGTCATTCCCCTCCAGAGAGACTTGTGGTGATCTTTTATCCTTCTCTTGGGCGTTCCTGTGAGGAAGGGAGTCACTCCAAACCTTCTTCATCTCTCACCGCTTAAGCAGTTGACTTCATCTCTTGGATATTTTCTTAAATAAGATAAAGGAAAAAAAAAGAAAATATTATTATTAGAAAAAATATTTTTAAAAAAGAAAAAGTTATTATTATTAAAATTTGCCAGATTCTTCTAGTACAACATGTCAGCATTTGGATCTTGGAATACCTCTATCTGCTCCTAACTCATGTTCCACTGATGGGCTGTCCCTCCTTGGTGCTTTCTGGGTTTGTGTCCATCTTCCCACAAATCTGCAGGGATTGGGAAGCACAGCCAGGCTCTGTCACTCCAGGGTGTAGCTGCTGATGGATCCGTGGAGATCGACAGCCTGGAGTGGAGCACGTCCAATCCATGGTGGCTCCTTCTGGGTTTTCCATGCCCTGGGTGGGTTCTGTGTGCCTGGAAACTTCTCCACCACCAGACTGGGCCAGTTTCCCCCGCTTTTTACAAAAGCTGGAAAAGACTAATGCTGCAAGCAACATATGCTTGTGTTTCCAAGGGAAAGGAGGAAAATCACTGTGGAGCGCTTGCGGGGATGGAACAGTCAAGTTTGCGTCCTGACTTTATTTTTGGAAATAGGTGAAAGATGTTTGAAGGAATGGGGTGGGAGGGAAGACTCACGTTAGGCTGATGACAACAAAGGTGTTGCCACAGATAATTAAAATTTGAGCTCAGCTGCTTCAGGGCTGCGCCAGGTGTGGGGTCTCATCCAGGGTTACCTGGCAGGTCAGGAACGGGGCAGGAGGAAGATCCAGGTCCCAGCTGGAGCAGAGATCCTGCCCTTCTCCAGAGCTCTGAGCTGTCCTGTTTGATTTGACACAAACCCCTCTGAGGCTGAAATATCCCCGATTTGATGACGGAGCGCTGTGGTTCAGGGGGGTATGAATTAGGAATTACGGATTGTGTCGCTGGGTATTGGCTTTTAATACAAGAATCTCGTGGTGGCAGCTGCTCCTGCTCATCTGGTTCCCCTCACCAGTGATATCCACAGTGATACCCACAGTGATAGCGACATAACAAACACACCAGCTGTTCCAAAGAATTTCCACAGAGACATTTCTTGACATTCTGTTAAGAAACTGATTTCAATATCTGGGTTTATCTGCGTAAGCTCGCTCAAAAGGAGCGGAGATAACCTCGCAGATTCACCGCTTTGATGGGAAGCTGCAGGGAAGGGGAAATAAATTTACAATTCAGGTTGTAAAACAGTCGGTGAGGATTGGAGAAATGAGTTTTTCCTTTTAAAAATAAGGCTTTGTAGTCTGCCAGGAGTTCAGTGGGGCAGACAGGAGTAGCTGCCTCGAGGATCCCAGGGATCTCTGCTTGTGAAAGGAAAACAGGTTATGCTGCTAAATCCTACAGGAACAGCCCATGGCTTGTGGGCCACTGGTTTGGGGGCACTTTGAGGCATTGAACAAAATCATTAGGATGGGAAAAGAACTCCAAGAGTTTGTGCCCAGTCTTTAATCCATCACCACCTTTCCAAGCAGCAATTGGCAAACCAGGTGGGTTTGGATGCCTATCCCTGGAGCATCCAAGGAATTCTGGAGGTGGCACTCAGTGCTCTGGGACAAGGTTGGGATGGAGCATGGTTGGACTCATGGATGGCTGTAGCAGAATTTCTTAGGGAACAAGGGCATGAGGTGTTTTGGGATTAGGTCTGAGCTATTCCCAGCTAGGCCGCAGATTTGGGCCTGTGCAGTAGTAGATAAGCCTGTGGCACAGTAAGAAATAAGATTAAGGTGTACTTAAGTATTAATTAGTATAGTTATAGTAACTTCACGGTAGCTGCCTTAAAGTTAGGATTGCTTGCATTCTTTTCTATCTGAATACCAATTAGAAAGCACCTGTAACTGTGAACTATCTGGAACTGTATTTAACCCAGCATTTCGAGACAATAAACAGAGAACTCCTGATAAAACCACATTGGTTGTGTCTGCCTTGCTCTGTCCAGCTTCCCATGTATTAAGGGGATCCCTGGCTTTGGATGGCTCTTGGAGGGCTTTTCCACCATAAATTCTGTGGATTTCTCATCCTCTTTGGGATGCCCAGCACCACCTGCACACCTGAGCTGTTGGGACAACAACAGCCTAACTTATTTTGGAGTGTTGCTGCTGATATTTCACTTCTTGAACAGTAGACCAGTGCTCATTTCCATCTTCCCTTCTAAATAAATCCCTTGCCAAAAATATCAACGACCAGCCTCTGCTGAGATAGTGACTTTGAGAATTGTTTCAGAGAGAACGTGCCTCCTTGGCATTTGGAAAACAATTCCTGCTTTCGAGCAGGGTATTAATAATTTCTTACTCATGTTGAAGTGATGTAAGATGAAAAATTAATGTGGATGCTGCTCTCTCTTCTGGATCATGCGAGCTGGTGGTGCCTCTGATGTGCATGGTCTTGAATGGAGTCAACGTTTCCTTTGGAGCTCCAATTTCCTTCCAAAGTGAGGAACAGAAAACTGACACTCTAAATACTTCCAAGTGGTTCAGACTGTTGATGTTTGTTTCTTTATCAGCCTTGTTAACAGAAAAGGGAAAGTCCTTTGATGTGGTCCGAAAGTTTGGTTGTAGAAATTCGCGTGTTTTGCTTTAGTGACTAAAACACGGGCTGGAAAGAGAAATATTTTGACCTTCTTATATTTTTTTTTTTTACATGATGTAAGTTTCTCACATCCTTTCTTCCCCATCTAACCTCTGAGCTAAAAAATGAATATTTCTTCAGGGAAGGCATAAAGCTTTTTGGGGATCCTTGAAGCACTTGTAATAAATGATAAACACGCCAAAGATCTTTTTAAATACTGGCTTGTGCTGAAGCCAAGTTATGTTTAAAGGCTTAGCACTGGGATGGATGGCTTGTCAGAGTGGATTTGGCTTTTTGAGCTGTTTGGAGAGTCACTTTCTTCCACCACCCTTCCTTTTAACTCGGAAAAAAAAAAGAATTTATCACCAGATTTATCATTGCTGTCTGTGGAGGAAGGATGGGATCTCCAGGGAGGAGTTACTGGAGGCTGTGAGGATCTGAGCCTCTGCTGGAGTGAGGAGCAATAAATCTGGGTGCTGTCTGGGGCAGGGAGAGGATTGGGCTGCAGGAAGTGCCTTTAACCTGCTCCATAATTGATGTTTGGGGACAAGGAGAGGGCCCTGTGGGAGAAATCAGCCTCCATTGAGTGGACAGTGCAGACAGATGTGAGCTAAAGTGGAATGGAAAAAAAAAAGAAAGACATCCACTGACCCAAATTTCTTGCAGTGTCCTGTTCTGTCTGGCTGAAAATGTCATGCTCTGGCTGCTGAGCATTAATAAGGAAACAATTCCTTGCTGGAGTGTTTTCCCACATCATGTTCTTTAAAATTTTCAAGTGTGCAGGGTTTAATGCATCACCCCATTGTTTGAGGCTGCCCCAGCATCATTTTCCAGGCTGTTTGTGCTCAGCTGAGCCTTGGACTGGGAAAGGCTGGGCCCTGCCAGGAAAGCTGGGTGTTTTGTAAACACTGGGGTTTGCCTCTCTGCAGTCTGCTCAATGGTCAGCACGCCTTTGAAAAGCCAATGGAAGCAACCCCATGGAAGCAACGCCGTGGAAACAAAAAGCAATAAATGCTTGTGGTCACTTGGAAGGATTCAGAAGTTTGTGATGGTTGGGATCTGTGTGGGACACAGAGGAACAGCTGGAGTCAGTGGATGTGGGCTGCGCAATCGTCGTTTGCTACTTTTAATTAAGAGCTGGATTTGTTTCTGTGCAAATGCATCCTCCAGAGGAGGGATGGAGGGAGGAAAGGCTGGGAGAGCTGGGGTTGTTCAGCCTAGAGGGGAGAAGCTTTGGGGTGACACAACTGTGGCCGTGCAGGGCCTGAAGGAGCTGCAGATGGAGGGAAAGGAAAAGATGGAGAGAGAGGATTTCCAAGGGATGGAGGGACAGGACACAGGGAATGGCTTCAAACTGACAGGGAACAGGATTAGATTGGATATTAGGAAGAAATTTGGCTGTGTGGCCCCATCCCTGGCAGTGTCCAAGGCCAGGCTGGATGAGGCTGGAGCACCCTGGGTTAGTGGAAGGTGTTCCTCCCATGGCAGGGGCTGGAACAGGATGAGCTTTAAGGTTCCTTCCAACCCAAACCATTCTCCTGTGGTTTTTAATCCAAGCAAAGCTCATTCCTCTGCATAATTGGCAGTGTCACCTCACTATCAGGAATCCTTTTCAAACTTCCACTTCAGGTTCATAAATGTTTCTGTCATCCTGAGTTATCACAGGAGGCTGAGCATTCTTTGGTCCTGTGGGGTCAGATTGAATAAGGGTGTGTGGCTTCACCTCCTGTGGGGTTTTGGTCTCCTTAAAACCTCTGTGAGCTTGGAATCTCTTGCTGCAACTCCAGGCACCGACTGGGAAGCGAGCGGGGAGTTTTAATCTGTCAACTTTTATACCTGTGTGATAACCTCAAAGTGCCCATTACACAAAAACAGCTGTCGTTAAAGGGAAACAAATGGGCTTGTGTTTATTGAGAAGGAGGAAAATGCTCTTTAAACCTTGATGGATTCCTGGATTTCCAGGGGAAATCAAGCGGGAGGATGCATTTGCACAGAAACCAAGCCAGATGCTAATTAAAAGTAGCAAATGATAATTGCACGGCCCACATCCACATCACCTCCCTTCTCCTGGGCTCCACGGTGGTTTGACCTCTTGGGAAAGCTGAGGAGACACTCGATCTGGTTTTGACCACACAAGACTGATAAAAACATAATTCCTTCAATAAATGAAAGTCTGAACCATGAGCTTTATATGAATAACACCTCTTGCTGCACCATTTTGGGAACAAAAAGGAGGGTTGTAAATTCAGCTCTACAAAAGGAAAATTTTGTGGCGTTATTTCTATTAATTCCCTTTTTTTTTTTCTCTTTTGTGCCCCGCAGTGGCTCTGGGTCGGAACCAACCCCTGAAGAAGGAGAAACCCAAATGGAAGAGCGATTACCCCATGACGGACGGGCAGCTCCGCAGTAAGAGGGATGAGTTCTGGGACACGGCGCCCGCCTTCGAGGGCAGGAAGGAGATTTGGGATGCCCTCAAAGCTGCTGCCCACGCCTTCGAGAGCAACGACCACGAGCTGGCCCAGGCAATCATCGACGGTGCAAACATCACACTACCCCATGGTAGGTGCCGCTCACGGCCTTTCAAAAGGGTAACACATTTAAATAATGATGTTTCAACCCCGAAAAACCAATGGATGGGATGGTTTAATGGTTTAAGATATCTGGGTTGCAGTGTGGATGTGCTTCTGTTCAGAGTTTCCAAGCAAAAATGGTGTTAATGTATAGAGGGACCAAGAAAATCTGCTTTTTTTAGTGCTTCCTGCACTTGGAATTCCAAGGAATTCCATGGAATGCTCAGTTTGAGTCTGATCTTTACAGGCAGCACTTGGGACTTTCTGTAATCTCTTGGAGCACCTGGATGCTCCAAGGCACAATTTTCATAACTTTTCTTCCAGCTTCTCTCTGTAAGGAAGGAGATAATTTTTCTCTCCTGATTTTATGGGTTTCTTTGGCACTTGAACTGTTGGAGTTTTTTAAACTTTCTCCTCTGAAGAGTCTGAAAAAAAATTCCCCAAAATCTGGGGCTGTCAGATGCTGTGTGAGATAAACTGCAAGCTCTTCTTTTGGGTACTTTCCCATTTGTTTTGTTATTTTGAATCCTGCTGGGTGGTTGGTTTTTTTTCCAAGCTATATTTCCCTCACTCCACAACTCTGAAATTAATCCCTTCCCTATATTCCTTCTAGAAATCCAGTGAGGAAGTCACAGATCATTTTAAGTCACCATTCTGATAAATGGAAATAAATAATAACTCAGAATTTTGCATTTTGGAGGGAGTTGCTGCATTGTTTTTAGTTGCTAAAATATAAATTGTCGATGCCAGGAAAAGTCAATTTGTATATGGGGAAGGTGGAATAAAATACAAGTTACCTTTCACTGTGGGATGAAAAGGAAGCCTCAGGCTGGGCCAGGGGAGGCTCAGCTTGGACAGCAGCAGGAATTTCCCCATGGAAAGGGTGCTCAGGCCTTGGAAGTGCCCAGGGAGCTTTGGATCCCCATCCCTGGAGTGTCCAAGGAATTCCTGGATGTGGCAACTCAGTGCTCTGTATTCATGGTGAGAACCTAAATATTTTCCCAAGAAAGCCCAACATTTGTTGGATAAATTCCTTCAAGTCTGTGGGAACAAAATTGAAAGCTTTTCCACTCATTTTTCCTTCTGCACAATGATGCAATACCCACAGGCCGTGGTGTTTCATTTGTTTGCTGTGTGTGTAGGACAAGAGGCTTAAAAAAGAAAAAAAAAAGGAAAAAAAATTTCTTTTTTTCTTAAAAAGAAAAACCCCAACCCAAGGCCTACCTCCACATTTGACTGTGTTCAAGCCATTCCTGAGAAAATGAAACCTTGCAGGAGGTGGAGGAGCTGAGGAGTGAGTAAGGACTGACAGAGATTTTGCACACAGAGACTCAGACTTAGCTGATGCTGCAAAAATAAAATTCCCTTTTTTATTCCAGAATCCTACAGGAAAGGGAAAAAAAAAATTCCTTCTAAGGCTGCTCTCAGCCAGATCTGTCACTCCTCTGGTGTGAGGAAGACTCTCCCCAGTGTAATTTTTCTAATGGATGCCTTTTGCTGGCTTCTGCTGTTAAAAATAGCGTGTAAGAAGTATTAAATAAATAAATAAGTGAGTGGGATGGGCTTAGCACTTCTCATCTATCTTGGGTGACTCTGTGGGATGGATTTAAAAATAGAAATAACGTTATCACCGATTTATACTTTTTTTTTTCCTCCCCCCTCCTCCTGTCTTAAAGTAGCACATCCTCCATATTTTATTAATGAGTCAATTTAAATTTAATGAAGAAGAGTTTTCCATACTTCTCAGCTATCAAACAGGAAATCTTGGGGTGTGTAGTATTTTATAATAACATTGATGTTGAGCTGAACTTGGCCTGCAAGTCATTAATATTAATTGCAATCTGGCTGGGGTTAAGTGGAGTTTTTAAATTCCAGGATGGGCACTTCATGTGCTGCAGAATTCCCAGGATATTGGGGATTAATATCTCAGGGATTGCATATTTGCAGCCCATATTTGCTTTGTTGCTAAAATATAAATTGGAGATGGCAGAAAAACTCAAATTATACAGGGAGAAGTTGTAATAAAATGCAGGTTACCTTTAATAGGGAATAAAATCCAGATTAGTTTTAACAGGGAATAAAATCCAGGTTACCTTTAATAGGGAATAGAATCCAGATTAGCTTTAATAGAGAATAAAATCCAAGTTACCTTTAATAGGGAATAAAATCCACGTTACCTTTAGTAGGGAATAAAATCCAGGTTACCTTTAATAGGGAATAAAATCCAGATTTGCTTTAGTAGGGAATAAAATCCAGGTTACCTTTAACAGGGAATAAAATCTAGGTGCACCATCACCTTTGGGTCATTTGTAGGCAATAAATTCCAGCATGGACACTTCACCTGCTGCAGAGCTCTCTGGATTTTGGGGTTTTGCTCCTTTCAGGCTGTTGGAGGGATAAAAGAGTGATAAAATTTTCTCTGCTGAGTTTTCAGCTTTTCTGGGCCTTCAAACCCAGCTCCCGTGGCTCCAGCTGGATTTTCCAAGGAGCAGCTCTGCCTCTTTATTTGCTGAGATTCCCCCAAAAGTGGGGTGGGAATATTTCCCTGGAATGTTGGGGAGAGGTCAAGGACATCACTGAAATATTCCCACTCTGAACAGAGCATTTCCTTCTCCTTTGGGTGAAATTTGAATTAGAAAAGCATTTAAGAAGTCCTAAATAACAAGAAAACCTCTCAAAGCCAAGAGCAGCAGTGTGGGGAAGGCACGGCGTGTTTCCCACAAATTCCTAAATCCAGCACCACTCTAATAATGAAATCACACAAAATCCCAGAATTATTTAGGTTGGAAAAGATTTCCAAGATCGAGTCCAGCTTGTGGCCAGTCCCACCTCCAGATGTCTCAATCACAGATTCATCCATACCACAGGTAAGTCCAATATTGCCTTCTCCCAAAAATAAAATTAAAAGCAGAATTCCAATTCTGGAGCTGCCTAATTTCCAGGAGAAACTGAAACTCTGTGGAATCTGTTCCCTGGAGCCCTCCAGGGATGGGCACTCCACCATCAGCTTTGGGTTCTGATGTTTTTATCACTTGTAGTCACTATAAAAAGTTGCCCTTTGCTACGTTAAAAACTCCCTTTTTATTTATGTTGATGAAAATCTCCGTTTATTGAACCCATTTATTTTATTTTATGTTGATGGAAACCCGAGCTGTCAGTGTGTGCTCACAGCCCAGAATTAGCATTGAAATTTACACAGTAACTCAGCAATATCTGCCACAAAATGCTATAAAATGCAGGAATTTTTAACACTGACCATTCCATGGATGGCTCCTGTAAATTAAACAGCTCCAGAAGTGGAACTCTGTCATTTTGCAGTGCTTTTTGTGCCGTGGCAATATTGGACTTTTACCTGTTGTATGGATGAATTTGTGATGGGCTGAATCCCTAAAGTGAATTTTGCTTGGAGCATCTTTAGCATTTAAATTGAATCCCCTGTGAACTGCTGCCCTTAAAGCCACGAGGTCCTGGTGCTTTTTCTTCCTCTTGTCCTTGAAAATTGCTGCATCCATTGCTGCAGGAATTGCTTGCTTGTCTGAAGAGGCTTTTTATCATCAAAAATCACATTTTTGATGGATTACATTCTCCACACACGTGTAAAACGTTGTTGGACAATGTGTTTTTCTGTGAGGGTACCAAACACTCGCTCAGGTTGCTCTGATGCCCCTTTAAAAGGGGACTAAATGATATTTTGGTGGCTGTGGCTGGCTAATTTTAGATTCCAGCAGAGTTATGAAAGCTCTGGGAGGTCTGGCTATGAAAGCCTGTCTGTCAATATGATCAGCAGTGGCACTGAGGGGAAAAACTGCAGGCCAGGAAAGTTAAAGAAACTCTAAAATCCGCAGTGAGCATCATAAAATTTACAGCTGAGCCTCCTGCTTTGTTGCTTTGGGGTATTTTTGACTAAACCCTGCTCAGGAGACAGCAGTTATTAGTTCCAGGGGAGGTTTTTCTGGTTTGTTTTTACTTCAGTCAAGGAAAAAGAAAAAAAACAAACCCAAAAGGCAGGGATTAAAACCCAAAATTGCTGCTGTCTTGTGAGGAAGCAGACAAGCTGCTGCTGGCACTGAGGCCCTGTGTGCATTAGGAGAGTGCTTTTATTTTGCTTTTTCCTCTACACATCCATGTCTATTTTTAAGGGTTCTTGACGTCAAGTCCCATCCGTAGGCTGAGCTTGGCTGGAATGGGGAGTGAATGCATGGAGGATTTCAGGAAAGGGCTGCTTTATCCCTCCCAGCACCCAGGGGTGCTCTGGAAATGGGTGCTGGGAGCTGCATCCCAATTTTGCTGCCTGGGACCTCAGGTTTGGCCATCCTGGGTGTTCCAGCCTGGTCACAGCCTGGCTCTGCAGCAGGGCAGGGACAAGTGTGACCAGAAATGGTGCCAGGGCACTGCTGCCTGTGCTGCTGCTCCTCTGGGCTCCTGACAGCCACTGGGGGAGCCCAGCTCAGCCCAAAATCCATTTCTCAAAGCAGAAGAGCCCAGCTCAGCCCAAAATCCATTTCCCGGAGTGTGAGAGCCCAGCTGAGCCCAAAATCCATTTCCCAAAGCAGGGAACTGCAGCTCATCCCAAAATCCATTTCCCAGAGTGTGGGAGAGCCCAGCTCAGCCCAAAATCCATTTCCTGGAGTGTGGGAGTCCAGCTCATCCCAAAATCCATTTCCTGGAGTGTGGGAGTCCAGCTCATCCCAAAATCCATTTCCTGGAGTGTGGGAGTCCAGCTCATCCCAAAAACCATTTCCCAGAGCAGGGCAGCCCAGCTCAACCCAAAATCCATTTCCTGAAGTGGGGGAGCTCAGCTGAGCCCAAAATCCATTTCCTGGAGTGTGGGAACCCAGCTGAGCCCAAAATCCATTTCTTGGTGTGTGGGAGCCCAGCTGAGCCCAAAATCCATTTCCTGGAGTGTGGGAGCCCAGCTGAGCCCAAAATCCATTTCCCAGAGTGTGGGAGAGCCCAGCTCAGCCCAAAATCCATTTCCCAGAGCAGGGGACTGCAGCTCATCCCAAAATCCATTTCCTGGAGTGTGGAAGCCCAGCTCATCCCAAAATCCATTTTTTAGAGTGTGGGATCCCAGCTCATCCCAAAATTCCTGGAGCAGCCCTGGCTGCCCTGGCTCCTCACCAAGTGCCTCTTGCTGAGCAGAAATCTCCCCAGGCACAGGAATTGCTTTTCCATAGGAGGCTTCACCTCAGTGAGGGATCCTCACCCCCAGCTGAGTGCTCCCTGTGTGGACATGGAATTACCCCACAGTGGCAGCTCCTCCTCCTCTGCTCTCTCTCACTTTGGTGATTTTTGGTCTTTTCTGTGTCCATCACACCTGGAAAAAATCATTTATTCCCTTTGGGAACGGCTGTGGTTCTGGTAAAGGAGATGCTTTGTTGTTGTGTCTCCAAATTCCTCCTAACCTTGAAAAAGAATCACTTTCCTCAGCAGCCTCCTCCAAGGAAGATGCTGCTTTCCATCATTTCTGCTGTGATTAATATTTTTAAAATAGATCACAACATCCTTTCCGAGGGATGCTGAATTCCCAGTGTTTTCTTGGAGTGGAAGGAGAATGAATCAAAGCCTCAGGATGTAAAGCAATTATGGCTGGCTGGAATATTTATATATCTAAGTGCAGGTTAGAAACTCGCAACCCTTCAAATAAAAACCCCACTCATGGCTCCATCCTCCAGTTGTTTTCCTGAAATATCTTTAACTTCTGCTCTCGTGTTTTGAAAGGTATTTTGAGGAGCTTTGTCAACAGAATTGCTTGGACTCTTCTCAATCTCTTCCCCTGTAGCTCTTGCCTCTCTGTTTCCTGTCTTTGGTTTCAGTTTGTCTTTTCTGCTGTGGATGAACATTTTTCAGAAATGCTGGTTTAGGGGTATTTTTAAGCATTAATGTGTGACCAGAAAAATTGCAGCTAATTCCTTTGAGGAAAAAGAAAAAAAACCAAAGCAACAAAGCCAAGCTGGCCATGAGATGCTGAAAATAAATTCAGATTTGTGACAAAACATCTCAAATTCCTCGTGTAGGAAGCTGCTCATTGATGTGGGTGTTGCAGATGTTCCAGACAGGCTTTAGGTGAATAATTGTCCTGTGGTATCTGATAGTGCTTTATTAAATATTCCCCAGGAATGGACATTCACTCCATTATTGGCTCTATCAGCTTCATCTGCCTGCCTGTCTGCTTGGGAAATGAGAAAAAGAAATATGGGGTGTTTCAAGTGTGAGTGGGAAATGAAGTTTAAAGTGTGTTCCCCCTCTGAGTCTCCCCTGGTGATCTCCAGGGGTAGTTTGCTGCCTTCTGGAATGGTGTTTTGTAGTAATTTTGGGGTTCCTGGAGGGGTTGGGATCCTCAGGTTGGTAAATGAGGGGCTCGGGCAGCCCTTGGGTGTCTCACTTGCTTCTGGCTCATCTCGCTCCTCTTCCATCATCTGCAGATTGTGGCCAAAATATTTGGCATCTTCTGCTGGTTTAGCTTCAGGAATTTAAATAAGAGTAAAAAAGAAATGATGATTTTCTCCCAAACCAAATGAAAATAGTTGTTATGGCCAGAAGTGGCTGAGCCCCAGAAAGTTTCTCCCTTTAACCTTTTAGTGGCAGGAGGTGCTGAGGAAATCCTGCCTGAGGTGTCACAGAGAACATGGGCAGCACTCATGGGGTGTTTCAGTATTTATTTATTTAGATTTATTACTGAATATTTCTAATTATTCAGAATTACCTCCTCCAATAAATATTGAGGCTGATAACTTCCAGTCATTCACTGGGTGTGTTACAGACAGTTTGACCTCTGGAAAAATCCCAATTTTGAAGAATTTTCTTGCACCTAGAGCTGGGAGTTGCTTTTTGCTGACAGTTCTCACTGAGAAAGTTATCAGTGATAAAAAAGCTTTTTTATTCTGCTGAACCACGTCTGAGCCCAGCCCAGAGCAAGCAAAGTTTGATTTGTAGATTTATTGCAAAGAAAACCTGCAACAAAATGAACTCTTGTGTTCCCATCCGTGTTTTGACTCCTTGAAACTGCACGGGAACAATGAAACCTCCGAGGTGCTTTTAATAATTCCTGAGTGATCAAGGGAGGGTTTTTTATAGGTCATATTATAGGTTATTATATATATTATAGGTTATTTATATATATATAATATATATATTATATATTTTATATATATATTTATATATATGTATATATAATAGGTTATATTATATAAGTTATATTCAAGGCCTTGATTTTTTTATATATTTATAAAATATATATAAAATATATAATATATAGAATATATATTATATATATATTATATATATATTTATATATATATATAAATAGGTTATATTATATAAGTTATATTCAAGGCATTGAATTTTTATATATATAAAATATATATATAAAATATATAATATATATTATATATATTATATATATTATATATTTTATATATTATATATATATATATAATAGGTTATATTATATAAGTTATATTCAAGGCCTTGAATTTTTAACCTTTCTGTGCTCTCACCACCTGTGCTCAGGGCATGAGGCAGCACCAACATTCAATTTTCCACCTTTTTGCTTAATCATTTTTCCTCTTTTTTTAAAATAAATTTTATTTTAAATAAGGGCACTCTGAAGGAGCAGCACCGTGGAGGTGAGGAGCAAATAAAGCAACTCTGCTGCCTCAGATCCTCCTGTCACCTCCTTTAATCTCCTCCACCCCCACATCCTGAGCCAGCCTTGTCCTGGAGTTTTTATTTTCGGATGTGGGCGCTCCTGTGGGGTCCTGCCAGGCTGCCTGACCTCCCTGGAGCCTTGCACATGTTTTGCTGGTGGTCCTTGGAGGCTGAGCATGCAAATGAGTGATTTCCAGGCTCCTCAGCAGCTCCTGGAATGTCAGCAGGGGGATGCAGGGATTTGGGGAGCAGCAGAGCAAAGGTGCAGGGCAAACCTTGGATGGGTCGTTCTGTGCTTGTCCTGTTGCACACAGGTGGGGAAGAGTTGTTCAGTTTGAGGAGTTTTCCACCTCTTGTTCTCCTTGCAAGCAGCTGGGAGACAGCTCCAACAGCCTCCAACACTCTAACAAAGCCAATTTTTTGTTTGGTGTTCAGTCTGAGGGGTCATCGCTGCTGCTGCTCTGCTGGAGCTTTCCCAAGTGCTGTATCAGCCCAGATTTCCTTCCAGATCCACCTGGAGCTCAGATTAAACTCTTTGAATTCTCGTTTTGAGCAGGCACTGGTGGGCAGGGGATGATTTGGAAGCTGAACAGCATCCAACAAAGCCAGCTTTTATTTGGTGTTCTGTCTGAGAGATCAACACTGCTGCTCCTCCACTTAGAGCTTTAACAAGTGCTGGATCAGCCCAGATTTCCTTCCAGATCCACCTGGAGCTCAGATTAAACTCTCAGAATTCTCATTTTGAGCAGGCACTGATGGGCAGGGGATTGTTTGGAAGCTGAACAGCATCCAACAAAGCCAATTTTTTGTTTGGTGTTCAGTCCGAGGGGTCATTGCTGCTGCTGCTTCACCTGGAGCTTTCACAAGTGCTGGATCAACACTTTTCTTCCAGAAATTTTCTTCCAAATTTCCTTCCAGATCCACTTGGAGCTCAGATTAAACTCTGAATTCTCATTTTGGGCAGGCACTGGTGGGCAGAGGATTGTTTGGAAGCTGAACAGCATCCAACAAAGCAAATTTTTTGTTTGGTGTTCAGTCTGAGGGGTCATTGCTGCTACTGCTTCACCTGGAGCTTTCATAGGTGCTGGATCAGCCCAGATTTCCTTCCAGATCCACCTGGAGCTCAGATTAAACTCTCAGAATTCTCGTTTTGAGCAGGCACTGATGGGCAGGGGATGATTTGGAAGCTGAACAGCATCCAACAAAGCCAACTTTTTGTTTGGTGTTCTGTCTGAGAGATCAACACTGCTGCTCCTTCACTTAGAGCTTTAACAAGTGCTGGATCAGCCCAGATTTCCTTCCAGATCCACCTGGAGCTCAGATTAAACTCTCAGAATTCTCATTTTGAGCAGGCACTGGTGGGCAGAGGATTGTTTGGAAGCTGAACAGCCTCCAATGAGGCCAGCTTTTGTTTGGTGTTCAGTCTGAGGGGTCGTCACTGCTGCTGCTTCACCTGGAGCTTTCACAAGTGCTGGATCAACACTTTTCTTCCAGAAATTTTCTTCCAAATTTCCTTCCAGATCCACTTGGAGCTCAGATTAAACTCTGAATTCTCATTTTGAGCAGGTACTGATGGGCAGGGGATTGTTTGGAGGCTGAACTCCTGCCTGCAGTGCTCAGGAGGTGGAGCGGCTCCAGTTCTGTGCTCACCAGGTGCTGATTGAACATCCCAGGGAGTCGTGGTCAGGCTGTGCCTCCTCTGTCTCTGCAACTCCCTGGAATGAGGTTGGAGCCAGGTGGGGATGGGGCTCTGCTCCCAGGGAACAGGGACAGGAGGAGAGGGAACGGCCTCAGGCTGGGCCAGGGGAGGCTCAGCTTGGACAGCAGCAGGAATTTCCCCATGGAAAGGGTGCTCAGGCCTTGGAAGTGCCCAGGGAGGTTTGGATCCCCATCCCTGGAGTGTCCCAAGAATTCCTGGATGTGGCACTCCGTAGACTCCCAGGGACAAAATCTGTCTGTGGTTGGCAAGGAAAAGGAATTCTCTGCCACCTGGAGAATGGGAGCCTCCCCTTTGGTTTTCCATTGGAGCCGTGGCAGCTCTGGGGTTTGGGATGCTCAGGGCCAGGGGTTCACTCTGCATTTATGGGAACAGCAGAATAAAAAAATCAATGGTAACCAAGGCAGTGAGAACTTCTGTAAATCTGGGTTCAGCCTCACCCTCAACAGGTGACCTGGGCACTTCAAACCCTGCTTGGAGGGTGCAATGCAGCCTCAGGTGATGATGAAATTTCTGCTCTCCTCATCTCCTCCAAACCCCTCCAGCCCCTTGAAGGAGCTTGATCATGCAGAACAGCAAATGTAAATGAAGAGGGTACACAGAGAAAAGCTCTTTCACCAACCTTTTTATTTTTAAATTTTTATCTCAGAAGCCTGTCTAGACAGGCATCTATTTTCATGACATGCAAAGCAGAGTAGTAGATGAATACTTCATTAGTAAAATGACTTGTCATCTTTGAACCCTGGTGGAATATCTCTTGGAAGCTGTTCCTTCCGTGCAGCATCAGATCCAAGTTTTGCAGGGATGTGGAAGTGGCAGTACATATGGTGTTGTTAACACCACAACTCCCGAGCATTAATGCATAATTACTTTATTTATCAGAGCCAGTGATGGAAAATGAGCTGCACAGGCTGAGGAATGGGAGCTCTTTTTAAAGCTGTTTTAGGGAAGGATGAGTTTGTTTGTGGAGGTTACACTGCTGTGAAATTTGGAGCTTTCTGGATTCTTTCTTCTCTGTTCCCCCATTTTCCATCAGGTGAGTGGGGTGGGGTGACAGATTCCAGCCCCTCTGACAGGATTGTCTCTGCTGCTGCTGGCATTAGTGTGGATTTCTCAGAGGAATTTTGAGGGGTTTGGGTCAGGACCCTGAGAGTTTCCAGAGTTGTCACTGTAGGACACAAAAGAAAGACAAAGGACTCCAAAATACTTCAGAAGGCAAAGCATAAAAAGCTTTATTGTCTAATTCTTACCACTTTTTTAATAAGGAATATCGATACAGATTTAACATGATTGGTGAATAGGAACAACCAGAGAAACAGCAAAACACCACCTGGAAAAAGATTGTTTTAAGAGAGAATAATTGTTTTCCAAAGTTGTTTTGAGAAGAAAACCTTGTTGAGAAGTTTTCCCTTGGGAAAGAGTTAACAGCTGCCAGCAGGCTAAAAATTCTCTCAGGCTCAGAAATGTCAGGCCCACATTTCAGAGCGTCCCATCCCTGCTCCCTGTGCTGATCCCTCTGCAGAGGGATGCACACCCAGGAGCTGTGGCTAAAATCTGAGCAGGAGTGGCTCATTTAGCCAGTGCAGAAATTCCTCTGTTTCAGAAAAGCGTGTTAATTATCTTTCACCTTCCACCTAATTAATTAGTGCTAATGAATGAAGTGATGCTGGTGCTGTGCTCTGATGAAGGGAGAGGATCAGCCAGCCTGGTGATGCACATGGCTCATGTGCAGCAGGCTTTTCCCAAAATTTGGGCTGAAAGGGACCTTAAAGCTCATCCAGTCCCACCTTCCACTGTCCTCACTTTTTCCAACCTGGCCCTGGACAATTCCAGGGATGAGGCAGCCACAATTTCTCTGGATAACCTGTTCAGTTAGGAACCTGCCCTGTGTTGGGGTGAGTTCTGCTTAGTTTGAGGCAGGATAACTCGGATAACACCTGAGGGATCTTTGGTTGGATTCTCCAGCTGGGATTTGCTCTTTCAAAAGTATTATTTTGATATTACAGCATGAGGAAAAACTTCTTTCCATGGGGAGTGGCAGAGCCCTGGCAGAGCTGCCCAGGGAATTGTGGAATTCCCTCTCTGGAGACATCCCAAACCCACCTGGATGTGTCCCTGTGGGTGATCCCCAGAGGTCCCTTCCATCCTGTGATTGTAGGTAGAGCTTGGGTAGGACCCCTGAGATTGGGAAGGATGTCAGAGTCTCCTCATTTCCCCCCAATTTTCAATTTCAATCCCTGTGTGCCACCAGTGGGAATGAGACACAGCGAGCTCCAGCAGCTCCTGCAGCCCTGGGATCTCCTGCAGCCCTGGGAGCTGTTCTCCAGCCTGGAATGGAGCCAGACCAATAATGTCCCCATAATGGAAGAGCTGTTTCTCCTTGGGTTTGAAATGAGAATTATTAAATGCTTCGTACTCATTATCTGCAATGCTCATGATTCTTTAAGGAGCTGCAGTGACAAAGGGAGGGTGGGGGTGACAGCAGAGCCCTTGTGCCCTGCCTTAGGATCCAAACTGCCCCTCTGGCCTGGAGCTTTCTGGCAGCTCCAATTTGCACAACCCATGGAAATTCTGTGTGGAAGAAGCATGGGAAGGGGTTTGTATGGCTGGTTTATTATCAAGGGTTTCCCCCACCCCATTAATTCCTGTGGCTGCACAAGGCACTGACCTGTACAAGTATTCCTCACATTCCCCTCTGGAAAACAGGGAAATCCACACTGCTAACAGCACCCTTAGACACTTGCAGGGATGAACTGAGCAGTTTCTGTTGGGATTGAGTCAGGAAAAGCTTTTTTGGTGTGAATTCCTCCCAGTCTGGGCTGTCTGGGGTGAGTGGAACAGAGCACTGCTCTGTGTCTGCTCCTGTCCCAGCCCTGCTCCCTGCACCTCTCCCACGTGCTCCTGATGTCAGCACTGGGATTTTTCTCCTTATAAAATGGGATAAATTCCAGCTCATACCTGGAATCAGCAGCTAATAAAGAGATAATTCAGCTTTTCTGCCTCATCTTTGCTCCCTAGGAACTGCTCTGCTGTAAGACCCAGAGACCTCTTTGTTTTCCTGCAGAATTCCAGGCATTAGTGATTTATATTGGGTCCAGATCAATACTCCACAGGTGAAAGCTCTGAAATCCCCAATTTATTCAGCAATCCAGGCTCAGCTTGGCTTTGGAGTGGAGATTTTCAGTCAGAAAAAACCAACTGAACCAGCTGTTCCTTGGGCAAATGTGTTGTACACAGTCAGTCTCCTTAAATGAGCTGAGTCTCACTGCAATTCTGCATTTGGGGTTGTGTTGTCTTAATTTCTCTTCCTGCAGCAAATCTGTCCGGGGGAAGGGAGAAAAAATAATAATAAAAAAAGGATAAAAATCTGCTCAGTTCTTAAGTTTCGGGTGTTTCTGAGCAATGCTCCTCAAAATTGCTCTAAAACTTGAAGGCACTTTATGAACAGAAAACAAGAATTTTCCTGAAGGAAATGCCAAAACACCATTTCAAATGCATTAAAACTTTCTGTGTTTTCAGGTGAGTGTGGCCATATTTGCTTGGCTGAATAACTCCTGCAAAAATTGACTTCCCTGTCATTGAGATCTCTTAAATTGTTGGTCCTGCAGGAGGATAAATAAATCCAAACCCTGAACTGCTTAGGGGTGGAAGCAGTATTTTAACCAGTCCTTTTTAGCATTTTCCCTTCCCAAATCCAGCAAAATATCCTCAAAATCTTCATAAAACAAAGTGTTTTTGTGGCTGGCAAAGCAATTCACTTCAAAATGTTCCTGTTCCTTATGCTTGATGATCACATCTGCTTATTTTTCCCTCTGAAATCCTCAAGCTGTCTCCTACCTGGATAACAACCAGCAAGAAGCTCTGCCTTGTAGCTCCTTCCAGAATTCCTCACTCTCCAAGCCCGTGTTAGTTCTGAAATATTAGAATAATCCCATATGCTGCTGGTTTGTGGGATTTTTTTTTTGGTTTTGGGGTTTTTTTGGGGGGGGTGTTTTGTTTTGTTTGGGTTTTGGGGGTTTTTTTGGTTTTGGTTTTTGGTGGGGTTTTTTGTTTGTTTGTTTTGTTTTGTTTTGTTTTGTTGTTTTGGGGTTGGTTTTTTTTGTTTTTTTTTTTTTGGTTTTTTGGTTTTTGCATTGTACTTTCTTGTCTGCCACCCTTCCTTCCTGCAGCTTTCCTCCCAGAATCTGCCCCTTCCAGGGGTTCCTTTGGATGATCCAGCAGGGAAAACTCCAACCCTCCAGGCTTTGGCACCTGAACCTGCTCTGGTTTGGGGAGGGAAGGGCAATGAGGCTCAGTTGGGGTTTGGGATGGTTGTTCCTGCAGCTCTGAGCATCCCTGTCCTGCCTTTTCCTGTGGGCCTGACGTTTCTGAGCCTGAGAGAATTTTTAGCCTGCTGGCAGCTGTTAAATCTTTCGCAAGGGAAAACTTCTCAACAAGGTTTTCTTCTCAAAACAACTTTGGAAAACAATTATTCTTTCTCCAAACAATCTTTCTCCAGGTGGTGTTTTGCTGTTTCTCTGGTTTAACCAATGGGATTAGAGAGGTGTTGTTCTTATTCCCCAATCATGTTAATTCTGTATCAATATTCCTTATAAAAAACTGGAAAGAATTTTACAATAAAGCTTTCTATGCTTTGTTTTCTGAAGTATTTTGGAGTCCTTCATCTTTCTTTCATGTCCTACAGCGACATTTTCCTCCTCTGGTTTAAGGATGCTCCATCCTTCCTGTGCTCCAAGGACCCTGCCTGCCTAAGGAACAGAAAAACCTAAAAAATTCTCTCTTGTTTGCCACTTTCTCATAAAAACTTGGAATTCTTTTAGTGCCTTTTCCAGCTAAATGTGGTCCAAGCTGCTGTGTCCTGCAGGCAAGGTCAGAAATGTGATTTTCAGTTAGAACAGCAATGTTGGGAAGTGTTTTCTATCTGGGATGTTTGATTTCCTGGGACTTTGAATTAGAACCAATGTTAGGAAGTGTTCTCTGTTTGGGATGTTTGATTTCCTCTGATTTTCAGTCAGAACAGCAATGTTGGGAAGTATTCCATGGTTGGGATGTTTGATTTCCTGGGATTTTCAGTTAGAACAGCAATGTTGGGAAGTGTTTTCTATTTAGGATGTTTGATTTCCCGGGATTTTGAATTAGAACCAATGTTAGGAAGTGTTCTCTGGTTGGGATGTTTGATTTCCTGGGATTTTGAGTTAGAACCAATGTTGGGAAGTGTTCTCTATTTCCGGGATTTTCAGTCAGACCCAATGTTAGGAAGTGTTCCCTGGTTGGGATGTTTGATTTCCTGGAATTTTGAATTAGAACCAACATTAGGAAGTGCTCTCTATTTGGGATGTTTGATTTCCTCTGATTTTCAATTAGAACAGCAACATTAGGAAGTGCTCTCTATCTCTGGGATTTTCAGTCAGAACCAGTGTTGGGAAGTGTTCTCTATTTAGGATGTTTGATTTCCTGGGATTTTCAGTTAGAACAGCAATGTAAGAAAGTGTTCCCTATTTGGGATATTTGATTTCCTGGGATTTTGAATTATAACCAACATTAGGAAGTGCTCTCCATTTGGGATGTTTGATTTTCTGGGATTTTCAGTAAAAACCAACGTTGGGAAGTGTTCCCTGGTTGGGGTGTTTGGGGACATTCTCACCAGGATGAATGAGGACTGGGATTATTGGTGAGGTTTGCAATACCTGTTCTTTCATTACCAGTCTGTTGTAAATCATTTCTCACTCTGGGATGGGACACTGGGATTCTATTTGCAAGAGCTTTCCACTCCTCTGTCTTTTTCTATTTATTTAATTTTTTTTAGCTGCAGACCTCCAAGTTAGCTGCTGTTTGAGAGGATTTGCTTTAATATTGCTTATCTGATGATGATGAAGGAATTCAGTGTTTATAGCATCAGCTTTGACCTCCCTGTTAGTTCAGCTGGGCAACCAGATAAATGATGAGGAAATTCCTCAGCAAGCTCCCCCCGTGTTATTTAAAATTAACTCTTGGAGGTGCTCTTGTAAAGCTGATGCATTCTTTTTAAGAGAAATGGCTTTTGAAGGAATTTTAGCTGCTTTAGCTGCATTGAAAGGCTGCTGAGGTTTGGATTTTGGCTCTGTTTTAGCAGCAAACTTGTTTCTATGTCTGGAATTTAGTCCTGGGACATTTAGCAAATAGATGAGGAGTGAAATGTAAAACAAAAGTGAAGTGTGGCAACTTCAGGCTTGGGTCTGTATATGACAAAGAACCACAGAAGGGTTTGGGTCCAACAAAGCTTTGATAAAAGTTGGTTTGCTCTGAAATTCATTCATGGTAAAACACTGTAATGAGTTGATGTAATTATATCATTTTATTTCCTTTTTTTGTTTTATTCTCTCATAAATCTCAGGGCACAAATGCCTTGGTGCCACCTGTACAAACAGAAAGCCTAAAACATTGACCTTTGGATTGATTCCCTCTGTGTGTTTTCACAGACACAAATTATCCTTAAAAAAAAAAAAGAGGATTTCTATCCCAAAGATTTCCAGCAGAAGATGCTGCTGTTACACTGGGCTGGGTGACCCCACATGAGTTATAATTTTATATTGTGGTGATTTTGCTGATCAAACAGTGAAGTTTAAGACAACTCAGTGTCAGCGTGAAAAAAAAAAAAAACCCTCCAAATAAAAAACTCCAAATAAAACCCCGTGAGTTTCTAACAAGGAGCACTTGGTGCAGAACAGACTCAAAGAGGTTTTTAATATTCTGTAGCTCAAGGATTTGGCTCCTCTTCAAACATTTCCAGCTCCACATGGATTGGTAATTTGGGAAGTGACTGTGCCCCTCTAGGGGCAAAAATGTGGAAATTGGTTGCACAGGTAAATTCAGACCAGGGGAGAGGAGATTTAACCTGGGAAGGGATTCCTGCTGGGATTTGGGATGCAGCTTCCTCCGTTTGCCAGGCTCTGCTTCCAGCCCTCTCTGCCTTGAATCCTTCAAACAGCACGGAAAAAGTGCTGCTGCTTTTCTGGGGTAGCACTTGAGATCTACTTTAGAAAGTAAAACTCTATTTTATAAAGTTACACCGTGAAAAACCCAGCCTGTATTTGATAGTGGTGGAATTCCTGAGCACCCAAGTTTATCCAAGGGAGTTTAAGGAAATAAAAATCCCTCCTGACACCCCAGGGTTTGGATGTGGGAGTCAGGGATGCTGTGGGAGTGCAGAATCCGTGCTGAGTGTTGTTTCTGTGATGGTGATGGAGCTGCAGACTTGGGTGGCCGTGTTTGTTTGTCCTGGCAGGGCTCACTAAAACACAGGGCCTGTAAAAACCATCCCAGCAATCCGGGGATGTTTGGGAAGTTACAGCCTCTTCTTTTCAAGGAGCTCTTCTGTGCAGAAAGAAAAAGGGACACTACTCCATGATCAATATGATCGAAATAAGCCATTTTAATAAATTTTCTAGTTTCTCTTATACATTAATCCATGATCAATATGATGGAAGTAAGCAATTTTATTGAATTTTCTAGTTTCTCTTATACACTACTCTATGATCAACATGATCCAAGTAAGCCATTTTAATGAATTTTCCAATTTCTTTTATACATTACTCCATGATCAGTATGATCGAAATAAGCCATTTTAGTAAATTTTCCAGTTTCTCTTACACATTACTCCATGATCAATATGATCCAAGTAAGCCATTTTAATAAATTTTCCAGTTTCTTTTATACATTACTCCATGATCAATATGATCGAAATAAGCCATTTTATTGAATTTTCCAGTTTCTCTTATACACTACTCTATGATCAATATGATCCAAGGAAGCCATTTTAATAATTTTTCTAGTTTCTCTTATACATTGCTCCATGATCAATATGATTGAAGTAAATAGTTTTAATAAATTTTCAGTTTCTCTTATACATTAATCCATGATCAATATGATCCAAGTAGGCCATTTTAATAAATTTTCAGTTTCTCTTATACATTGCTCCATGATCAATATGATGGAAATAATCAATTTTAGTAAATTTTCCAGTTTCTTTTATACATTACTCCATGATCAATATGATGGAAGTAAGCCATTTTAACAAATTTTCCAGTTTCTTTTATACATTAATCCATGATCAATATGATCCAAGTAAGCCATTTTAATGAATTTTCCAGTTTCTCTTATACAATTCTTAGCCTTACTCACGCATTTTGTGCTACTTTACAATTGGTTACCTCTAGAAACACGTGTTAGCCTTTTAGTCCCTATTGGTTAATTCTCCTTACATACACAGCAAAATTATACATTTCATTTTTTCTGTCTTTCTTCCGATTCTTACATTCCTGAAGTTGTTTACCATGCTTTGTTCTTCTTTATACACGACTTTCTTCTTTTTCTTGGTGTGACTCCTTCATCCTTGAAATGGTTCCAGGCTCAATGTTTTTGAGCCTAAGACAATTTCAGCTTGCTAACCATTGCTAGCTCCTTTCTCAAGGGAAAGCTGTGAACAGCTTTAAAAATAACCACTTTCTCATAACATCTCTAGGTAAACAGTTTCCTTTCCCATAACAATCTCTCCCCAGCTGTTGTTTTCTATTTAACCAATAGAGAAGTGTCAATCCTATGCACCAATAATTTACCTTTTTTAGCACAGCATGCTGTAAAAGAAATAGAGAAAATTGTAAATAAAGCCTTTTTTCTCTTCTGATAACTGTGTAGGGTCAATATTTCATGTCCTACAACGACACAACCCCAAATTTCTGTATGCACACAGGGTGGGGCACTGATGGTTTTGTCTGGTCCTTTAAACTTTCTGTGTTTTCAGGTGAGTGTGGCCATATTTACTTGACTGAATAACTCCTGCAGAAGTTGACCTCCCTCTCATTGAGATCTCTTAAATTGTTGGTCCTGCAGAGGATAAGTAATTCCAAACCCTGAACTGCTTAGGGGTGGAAGCAGTATTTTAACCAGTCCTTTTTAGCATTTCCCCTTCCCAAATCCAGCGAAATATCCTCATAATCTTCATAAAACAAAGGGTTTTTTGTGGCTGGCAAGGCAATTCCAGCTTCAGCTCTTGGGTGGTTGAACAGCAGGGTAAAAATTTCCCAGAGTGACCACTCCAGTGTGAAATGTGGCAGGAATCCCCACTGATTTTCCTCCTTTTCTCTCCTCAAGGTGCTCTCATGATGAATCCTCACTGATTTTCCCCCTTTTTCTCTCCCCAGGGTGCTCTCACTGAGTGTTACCATGACTTTCCACTGATTTTCCCCCCTTTTCTCTCCTCCAGGTGCTCTCACAGAGTTTTGATGAATCCCCACTCACTTTTCCCTCTTTGATCTCCTCAAGGTGCTCTCATGATGAATCCTCACTGATTTTCCCCCTTTTCTCTCCACAGGGTGCTCTCACAGAGTTTTGATGAATCCCCACTCACTTTTCCCCATTTTCTCTCCCCAAGGTGCTCTCATGGAGTGCTACAATGAAGTCTCACTCAACTTTTCCCCCTTTTCTCTCTTCAAGGTGCTCTCATGATGAATTCCCCCTGATTTTCTCCCTTTTTCTCTCCTCCAGGTGCTCTCATGATGAATCCCCACTCACTTTTCCCCCTTTTTACTCTCCTCCAGGTGCTCTCACAGATTGTTTTGATAAATCCCCATTCACTTTTTCCCCTTTTCCTCTCCTCCAGGTGCTCTCACAGAGTGTTTTGATAAATCCCCACTCACTTTTCCCCCTTTTTCTCTCCAGGTGCTCTCACAGAGTGTTATGATGAGCTGGGCAACCGCTACCAGCTCCCAGTCTACTGCCTTGCCCCACCCATCAACATGATCGAGGAGAAAGGTGACCTGGAGACTCTGGACATCCCTGAGCCCCCTCCCAACTCGGGGCACGAGTGCCAGCTGCGCCTGCGCCTGTCCACGGGCAAAGACCTGAAGCTGCTGGTGCGCAGCATGGACACCGTGTACCACATGAAGCGGCGGCTGCACGCCGTCGAGGGAGTGGAGCCGGGCAGCCAGCGCTGGTTCTTCTCCGGGAGGCCCCTGGCAGACAAAATGAAACTGGAGGAGCTGAAAATCCCAAAGGACTACGTGGTGCAAGTCATCGTGAGCCAGCCCTTAGCAAACCCCACCCCGGTGGAGAACTGATTGCTGATTTTTCTGCTCTGTTTTTGTCGGTTCCTTCCTCTGCCCCGTCGCTGTTGTGGGGTTTGTTTTTGCTGCCCTCTTCTTCTTCTTCCTCTTCTTCTTCTTCTTTTTCTTTTGGGGTTTGTCCTGCTCGTGGATGGGTTGAGAGGAATGACCAGCGAAAAAAATTCCATCTGTGATGGAGATCTGCAAAAAAAACCGTGGAAAAAATGTAACCCGGCCTCTGGGGTTGGCCTGATCTCGTATTGAACGTGGCAGCAAGAGGAACGGGGCAAGGGCAAAGGAAGGGAAGGGGAAAGAGGGAGGGAAGAGATTGTTCGCTCACTACAGATATGTAATGATCCTGAAACTGCCAGGGGTGCCTGACCCATGAGGCTGGAGCAACAGAGAGCACTTTCATTTAAAACAAACCAACTTCCAACCAACTCGATGTATCCAGCTCCAAATCAGCAGCACACACAGTTCCTGCAGGGAGGAGCCGGGCACTGGGATCCCTCCGGCTGTGCCCGGGCTCTGATGAGGCACAGCCAGCCCTGGGCAGTGCAGCTGGGGCTGGGCTTTGCTCTCTGGCAGCTCCTGCTGATGCTCAGGCCCAGCAGTTGTACATTCCAAGGTGGCAGCGCTGCCCCGTGCCATGCCAGCTCCGAGCCTCAGGCAATAACCCAGCCCCAGTGCCCTGTACTGCACTGACACTGCCCTGCCCCAGCCCCGGCCTCCTTTACCCCTGGGGCTGGGCCTGCTGAACTCCTGCCCCTCACATCACACAGGAGAGCCAGGGAGAGCCAGGAGCCCCTGTGCCCCACAGCACCCCTGGGCCAGGGCACTGCAGGTCCTCCCAGGTGCCACGGACTGCAGCTCCCCAAAGCATGGGGATGGATGGATTGCAGCTCCCTGTGCTTTCCTGTAGGGCACAGAGCATGAATTGCAGCTCTCCATGCCTCCCTGCAGGGCCCAAAGTATGGATTGCAGGGCCCAGAGCATGGATTGCAGCTCCCCATGCATCCCTGCAGGGCCCAAAGTATGGATTGCAGGGCCCAGAGCATGGATTGCAGCTCCCCATGCATCCCTGCAGGGCCCAGAGCATGGATTGCAGCTCTCCATGCCTCCCTGCAGGGCCCAAAGTATGGATTGCAGGGCCCAGAGCATGGATTGCAGCTCCTCATGGTTCCCTGTGGGGCCCAAAGCATGGATTGCAGCTCCCCAAAGCCTGGGGATGGATGGATGGATGGATGGATGGATGGATGGATGGATGGATGGATGGATGGATGGATGGATTGCAGCTGCCTGTGCTTCCCTTCAGGGCACAAAGCATGGGTTGCAGCTCCCCAAAGCATGGGGATGGATGGATTGCAGCTCCCCATGCATCCCTGCAGGGCCTAAAGCATGGATTGCAGCTCTCCAAAGCCTGGGGATTCATGGATTGCAGCTCCCCATGCTTCCCTGCAGGGCACAGAGCATGCACTGCAGCTCCCCATGCATCCCTGTGGGGCACAGAGCATGGATTGCAGCTCCCTGTGCCTCCCTGCAGGGCACAGAGCAAGGCTGGCAGCTTTTGGGGTGTCCCTTTTGGGGAAGCCAGCAGCCTTGGAGCTGTGCTGGCTCCGCAGGACAGCTGGGGGTGTCCCCAGCAGCCCAGAGTGTGACCCTGGGCTCCCCCAGGCCCTGCTTTCCCTTCAGAATGTAACAGGAGCCCTCCCAGCAGGTGACAAATCCTTTGGCAGTCCCAGAGACATTTTTGGGGTTGGGGGATGCAGTTTTTTCCCCCAGCTGGAGCTGCTCTGTGTCCCTGAGGCTGCTCTGCTCCCCCTGCCTTTGGTGCAGATGAAGGCCCTGCTCTTTTCATCATCATCATCATTTCTGTTTGTTTGGGGTTTAAGCCATCACTGAAATCACTTCTTCCAAAGTCAAATGTGCTCTTAATGTGGGAATAGCAGAATTATTTTTTTTCCTGGTTTCTGCCTCCCCTCTGTGAATTAAGTGAAACCTGGGGGATTCCCTTGACGATTTTAAACTTCTGCTCCTTCAGTAATTCCACAGAAATCAAATTTCTGGCACTCAGAAACTCCGAGGGAGTTCTTGCACCAGAGTCAGGATGATCAGGGACATCCCAGCAGGTGGAAGCAGAATTTCATTGATGGTTGGGAAACAGAGCCACGTTTTGTTTGCATTTCCCACCCCACCCTGCCCAAGTGCAGCTTTTTTTGTTCTCATTTTGTATCAAACCTGGGGGTTTCTGACAGCTCCACTGGCCCCACTCGGTCCAGGATGCCTGAAATGCAGTGGCAGAGCTGTAAAAAGGAAAATTGAGTTCTCATCATCACCAAAGTGACTTGCTTTGCTTTTTTCTTCTTTTTTTTTTTCCTTTATTTTTAAAGGTGAGAGTGAGCTGATCAATACTAACCTAGAACAAGTTTTCTATCATGAAGGCTTTTTTTTTAAAAAAAAAGCAAATCTGATTTACTGTATTTGAGGTTTTTTGCAGCCAAATCTTTTGCATTCCAGAGGAGGGGGAAATATTTACTACATAAACATGTGAAAAATCTCTCCTGGTTTTTCTCTGGGCAAAGGATGGGTTCCTGCCAGGAAGACACTATTTGTCTTATAAAGCATAATTTATATGTCTGGTTAAATGCTCTTTATGGTGTCATTTCTCCTGGAAAAGGGAAAAATTCTGATGGATTAAGGAGAAGCAAACCTGGAGCTGTGAACACTAAAACACCACTTTTTTTAATTTTTTTTTGTAGGATCCTTTTTTTAAAATTATTTTTTTCTATTTTCATTCAATTTGTCACCAGGTGCTGGTTTTGAGCTGTAGGGGTTGGAATTGCTCCTTTTTTCCCCTCTGAGCTGGGAAAGGCTCAGGTTTATGACACTGTTCCAGATGATCATGTTGGATATTAATTGCTTTTATGGCAGGGAGAAAAGGTGATGCTCTGAAGGCCGTGTTGTGAGTGGGTTCTGAGTGGAACAGAGACTTTGTTCATGAAAATTCTCTCAAACAGCCTCCCCCTCCTTCATCACCCATCAAAACCTGAAAGAATTCAATGGCAAAATGCTTTTAGAGGTGACAGCAAAGACTTTGACCCTCTCTGTGTAAAGTGACAGCAGCACTGAGCACAAACACTCTGCAGAAACACAATTTTTACAAGATTTCTATCAGGAAAAAGAACTTTTAAATTTCAAAACACCTGTTTAAAAATATCAGCAACAAAGCTGCAAAGGCACGTGGCTGGCGGGGCTGGAAATGGTGACACAACAGAGAACATTTGTGTCTCAAACGATGGAGTTTGCCCTAAAAGCTGAGTTTTGGTGCAGATCCCAGTGCAGGGGAGAGAGCTGGGAGTGTGGGATGAGTTTTGGGGCAGAGGGGGTGAAATTTATTGGAGTGCAGGGCGTGAAAGTGGCACTAAACAGGAGCTCTGCTGTGGGGCCTGGTGGGTGCTCGGGAGAGGATGGAGAACCCCAGGAGAAGAATCCCAGAAAAGGATGGAGAACCCCAGGAAAGGAGGGAGAACCCCAGAAAAGGATGGAGAAGCCCTGGATTGCAGCAGGAGGGTGCTGGCAGCACGTCCTGGGTGGGTTTTTGTCCTTGGGGTGCTGTCCCCATCCTCAGGCCCCGCGGTGTCGATGAATTCTAACGCACACAGCACAAGTGGGGAAGGAGGAATCGATTTTTGGCTTTCTCAATTCCCCCCCTCAGCCCTCTGTGCCATTCCTGCTCAGCTCTGGCTGGGCCCTGATGCCAGGAGAACCTTTTTTTACCCTGCTCTGTTTGACACAGCTCAGATTTTTCTACTCTCTCTTGTCACTTCTGAAATAACGACCCGACAAAACTCACACTCCTGAAGAGCTTGAAGGGCAGAGAGGCACAAACACCTGAGCCTGCCAGGGCCAGGCAGCCCCAAAAAAAACAACCCAAATGTGCTGCAGCTCCATTTGGGGCACTGCAGAAGGATGCTCAGGGTCTTCTTCCCCACCCCAGTGACAGCTGCTCCTTCAGAGCCCCCCAAATATCCCTACCTGCCTTGATGCACGGCAATTTGGGGGGATCCTCTACCCAAAACACGGCTTGGGATCCATTTTCTGAAAGCCTTCGCCTCTCTGGAGCTGGGGAGTATTTTGGAGAATGAATTTCCAATGATTTTGGAAATTTTCCGATGATTTTCCAATGATTTCCAATGATTTTTTTGGAAATTTTCCAATGAATTCCCAATATTTTGGAGAATGATTTCCAGTTGGCAATTTCCAATTTCCAATTCATTTTGGAGAATGAATTGATACGAGTTGGCGGTGTAATAAGTTGGGTTTTTAATTAGACACCTTCAATTTGGGGTGTAACAACACCAAAAAAAACCCCCTCAGCCAGGAGCAAGCGAACCGACCCCGACTTTTCTTTGCCTTCCACAGAAAGTTTGGGGAGGAGAGGAAAGAAGGAATCTTTGGAGCAACTGTGTAATGTTTGGTGAAGGTCAATGATGACTTGATGAAATATTGCTGTAGTGTGATGTGCTTCTGCATATATATCCATTGCTAGTAAATAATGTAAAATACCTTTTTTTAATTTTTTTTTCCCCTGGAAGTATTAAAAATGCAAAAATACTCTTTGTTACGATGGTGGGATGCTTTTAGCCACGGAGCTCTGGGAGCATTTTTGGTGTGTAGGTGTTGACAAAAGTGAATGCTGAACGTTTCTCCACGTCTGTGACGCTTCAGAAATGGAAGGGGCAGCTGCATTTCTGGCTCTGGAGCTCTTCTTTTCCAAACTTTTTCCTGTACAGACATCCAAGACCCTGCACCTTATGCAGAGAATGTTTACATTTAAAAAAAAAAAAAAGGAATTTTTCTTTTTTTTTTTTTTTTTTTGGCTTTTTACCCCCTGTGCTGCTCAGATCCTGTTTCTTTGAAATGAAAATAGTCTCTGTTAGAAAAAGGGGGGTTTTTGGGTTTTTGTTTGGTTTTTTTGCCCTTCCCTGCAATCAAATCCTTCCTGGATTGTGGCTGGAAGCTCTGGGACAGTTTGGATTCTTCTGGAGCAGGGTTAGAGGTGCTTGAGAAAGGTGTTTAAAAAAAAAATAAAAATCCTGCCTTGGCTGTGGGGATGAGCTTTGTCCACGCTTGGAAAACAACAAATCCTGCTCCAAACCCTCTGGATGTTGTGCAGAATTCCCTGGAAAGCCGCGGAGTTGGATTTCCCAGCACCCACATTTGTGTTTTTTCTTCCACCAGTGATGCTGTTCCTGCCATACCCTCTTCAGCCACCGACACTTTGGGGTGGTTTGGATCTGCTCCAGGATTTCCCTTCCCAGGAATTGTTTGGGATTGCTGTGTCCTTCCTGCAGGTGCCTCTCCTCTCCCGGAATTCCATCGGCGTGGATCCTCCGTAAGGGATGGAGTTGGACTCTCCTTCCCTGTGGGAGACGCCTCACTGAGCCTACACCGGGCAGGAAAAGGAGAAATTTTAACCAAAAGGCTTCTTCAAAATGGACTTGGAGACTTTTAACCAACATATCCACTGGATTTTTCCATGGAAAATTTGTCCCGACCCTCCGAGCGGGGCCGGTCTGTCCAGGGGAACTCTGGATTTGTCCATTTTCCTCTCAGCCAGAGCCATGGGGCAAAGAGACAACTTCAAATCCTGACTCCTGCCTTAAAACCTCCCGTTCATCATCTGGAGCTCCAGAAAATCCTGCACCTGCTCATTCCCAGATCCCTTTTTGTTTTTATTTTCCGTCAGGAAATCGGAACTCGCTCCAAAAGGCCGGAGACAATTTTAGGGCGATGGAAAACAGAAAGAAATTGGAGCTGGTGGCTTTATTAAAACAACAAACTTGGTCTTGGCTTAAAACTCCCTATTTGTGCCTCTCAAGTCCAGGGAATGTTTCAAAAAGAGGCGGATTTGAGCAACGCTGGCCAGGACTGCGGCGGTGACACCTGGTGGCCCCTGGTGGCCCTGGTGGCACTTGGTGGCACTTGGTGGCACTGTGCTCCCGTGTGCCCCAGCGAGGGCCTCGGCTCTGTGTCCTCTCTGCCTCATGGGAATGGCTTTCAAAGATGGCTGGTACCATCAAATTTGTACTTCTTGAATAAATACCTTCATTTTTATGGTAAAACTCCCGGTGTGCCTTGGTTTGTGCCATGGGGGATTGGTGTTCCCGTTCCTTGGGTCTGCTGCTGGATTTGGGATTATTCCCCCAGGGATGGGGCTGTTTCTTCCCCCTCTAACTCTTAGGAACACTTCTAAAATCAAATATTGGTGTCAAGCAGATTTTTTAGTATTTTTCCCCTCCCCGGTCAGGGAAGAATTTCAGAATTCCAATTTTATCCTGCTTTGGACACCAGGTGACTTCCAAACTGCTTTATGGGGTTTTTATTAACACCTCATGGGTTTTCTCCAGACTTATAAATTATTTCTTATCCGAGGGAAGATCTTTCACTGCTGAGGGCAAACCACCCTGAGTTCTGAAACACCATGCAAATTTCCTGTATTTATAACAGAACAAAAAAAAAAAAAAAAAAGAATTTTTTTCCACCTGCATTTAAAAAATAATAATAATAAAGAAATCCTGGCCATGCCATGCCTTAAGAAATACACTCAGTGTCCTTTTTCCTCCTTAAATTCCTTCAGTGGGGCTTTTGGCTGGCAGCTGGAATTCTGCAATTTCTCCATTAGCTCTGATACCCCCAAGGGACACGTTTTAATGTCAGTTTGGGGGTGTGACAATTTTTTATCTCACAGACAAGGTGTGAAATCCACGGAGAATGCAGGGCCTGGAGATGTGCCTGGCTCTGGGGATCGGCTCCTTGCCGAAGGAAAATAATGGATCTGGGTAATTGTCCTGTAATTACATTCCCTGACACTTTGTCTTAATTCAGGTCAGCACTTTTATAGTCTTGATTAACTACCAGAGGTGCCAGAGGAGTAGGAATAATTCTTTGTAGGCCACGGATAAATATTTCAAATTTATTAAATAAAATTCAAGAGATAAAGGTAATTCCATTGTGGGATTTGGGATGTGAGTTACAAACAAACAAGGCTCTGATTTTACTGGAGATTTTCCCTTTACACAGGTAAAATATCGTAATTTTTACTCCTTTTACATGGGAGTGTGTACATCCAGTGTTTTTAATTTATCCATATTCCCCTTTTTAACAGATACTCATAAAACACAAAGTGCAAAACCCTGTGAGCAGCCATCCCATAAAATCTCAGAATGCTTTGGGTTGGAGTGGACCTTAAACAGCTCCAAACTTTTCCCATGGGCAGGGACATTTCCCACTATCCCAGCTTGCTCCAAGCCCGGACTCGGAGCAGTTCTGGGGTTCCACCCTCCATGGAAGGCCCTTGGGGGGGGGGGGGGGCTGGAATTTTCTAATTTTTTATTTTCTAAATTAATTTTTCCCTCATGCTGCAGCCATCCCCGCTTCCTTAGGGGAAACTCCAGCCTTTGGAGGAATTCTGTGAATTTTGTGATTCTGGGAATTCTGTGATTCTGTGATTCTGTGATCTCCCTCAGTTCCTCGTGCCCCTGGAGCAGGTGCAGATGCTCTGCTCAGGGCACAAAGGTTCCAGAACAGACCATGAGCTCTGATTTCCTGCCTGGAACACCGAGCAGAGCTCACTCACAGCCAGACAATTCCAGGGCACCTCCCGCTCCTCCCAGGCGCAGGAAATGCCAGAACTCTGCTGCTTCCTGCCCTGGAGCCTCACAGCTGCTGCTGCTGGGCTGGGGATGTGCTGGGAGAGCCACCCACAGCAGCTCCAGAGCTGCTGCCAGGGAGTCACGGGATGGTTTGGGATGGAAGGAACCTTAAAGCTCATCTCAATCCACAGGGACACCTCCCACTGTCCCAGGGTGATCCAAGCCCATCCATCCTGGCCTTGGGCACTTCCAGGGATCCAGGGGCAGCCACAGCTGCTCTGGGCACCTGTGCCAGGCTCTGCCCACCCTCACAGGGAAGGATTTCTTCCCAAAATCCAATCTAAATCTACTTTCTGACAGTGGGAAGTATCTTAACACTCTGGAAATTCGATGAATCCAAGGGTTTATTCTTGAAGGGTTCCAGGTCAGAGAGAGAGAATTCACAGAATTCACAGAATTCCAGAATTCACAGAATTCACAGAAATACAGAATTCCAGAATTCACAGAATTCCAGAATTCACAGAATCACAGAATTCCAGAATTACAGAATTCACAGAATTCACAGAATTCCAAAATTCACAGAAATACAGAATTCACAGAATCACAGAATTCACAAGGAAGAAACAGGACTTTATGTAGTCTTTGGCCAGGAAAGATAACTGGACCTGAGCCAATAGGTTTGAGATAGGAAAGGAGGGTCCAACTCCATGGTCACAGGCTTCAGGGAGACTCTGGGGGAAAAACCATTCCCCAGAGGAATACAACATCTCTCCATACTTCCTGCAGCTCCTTCAGGCACTGTGAGGCCACAATTGTGTCACCCCAAAGCTGCTCCTGCCCAGGCTGAACAATCCCAGCTCTCCCAGCAGAGCTGCTCCATCCTCTGCTCACCCTGCTGCCACCTCTGGGCTCTCTCCAGCAGCTCCAGGTCCTCCTCTGAGAGTTCCTTTCCCATTCCTGTCATGGCTGGGTTCTCCCCTTCGTCCCCAAATCCCACTGGGGACACCCCAAATGCTGATCCTGGGCCAGGCTCCTGCTCCAGAGCAGAGCTGCAGATCACAACAGCAAAGCTGAGCTTTGGGGCTAATCCTGGCTTTACCCTCTCCCTCCCCACAGAATTCCAGCCCTGCAGGAACCTGATCCTTCCTCAGCTCGGTCCCATCCCGAGGAAAACTATAAAACCTCCCCTGAGGAGAGCAGGGAGCTCTCAGGCACGGCCTGCACCAAGCTGAGAGCAATAATTAGCAGGATTTATTTTGTTTGAAATGCCCACTGCGCCCAGCCAGGCTGCACAGGCAATTAACAGCCCGGAACAGGCAGGAGATGCTGCTCAGAATTCACGGACAGGATTAATAAGATGATTTATGAGGGAGCCACGTGTGATTTCTGCCCGGAGAAAATGTGGAGGTGCTCATTGCTGCCTGCCTGTCTTCTCCTCCTGTCTCCTTCTCCATCCCACCACTGGAGGAAAAAATAATACTCTTCCAACAAACCAGAAAGGCTAGAAAAACCTCACATTTTTCTTTTGAGGGTGTCACTTTTAGCAATTATTTTCTGTCCTTTTTAATCTCCTCCAGTGCAGTGCAGAGGAAGGACTGAACCAGCTCCAGAATTTCTGGAATTCAGCTGGAAATCCGCTGCCAGTATATATATATATACCTTTATTTATTTATTTATTTATTTAACACCAAGGACAGAGAAAGATGACAATCAGCCCAAAATTTTAGGGAATTACGTGTCAGGGAATTCATAGGACATCTCTAAAATCAGATGTTCTCAAAGAGGGAGCCTGGGCTGAGTTTTGCTGGGATTATTCTTCAGGGTGTGCGGGTGTCCTGGGATGTCCGGGTGTCCCCGGGGTGTCCCGGTGTCCCCAGGGTGTCCCGGTGTCCCGGGGGTGTCCCGGTGTCCCCGGGTGTGCGGGGCCAGCCCGGTCCCTGCGGCTGCACCGCCGGGGGGGTCCCCTAGGTGTCCCCATTCCATCGGGATGGCCGGCCCGGGCTGCCACCGCGGGGAGGATGAGGATGAGGATGGGGATGGGGATGGGGATGAGGATGAGGATGAGGATGAGGATGAGGATGAGGATGAGGATGAGGATGAGGATGAGGATGAGGATGAGGATGAGGATGAGGATGAGGATGAGGATGAGGATGAGGATGAGGATGAACTTCCCCGGAGCCCGGCCGGGGCATCGCGGGATTGGGGTTGTAGGGACCGGACACGGCCCCGGGGATGCTGCGGGCTGGGCCGGGTCGGGTCGGGCCGGGTCCATCGCTCCTTCCCTGCCCGGCCAGGCCGGGATTTGCTTTCTTTGGTTCGGGATCGGGACCGCCTGGCCGGGCTGGGCCGGGACATGGCCCGGAGTACCGGGATGGGCAGAACGGGGCCGGGCTGTGCTCCCCTGAACCGTGCCGTGGCAGGGCTGGGCCGTACCCAGTATGAATCGTGCCAACCCGTGCTGAGCCGGGCCGTACCCAGGCTGAACCGTGCCAAAACGACGGGGCAGAGCATACCCGGGCTGAGCCGTGCCGGTCAGGACGGACCTTGGCCCTGCTGGGCAGTGCCGGGCCATAACCAGACCGAACCGTGCCGTGGCAGGGCAGAGCCGTGCCCAGGCTGAACCGTGCCCGGGATGAGCCGTGAGAGTCTGGGCGGGCCGTGCCCTGTCTGGGCCGTGCCCTACCCGGACCGTGCCCTGTCTGTGCCATACCCAGACCGAGCCGAGCCGTGCGGGGCAGTGCCGTGCCCGGACTGTGCCCCGTCTGTCCTGTACCATACCCAGACCGAGCCGAGCCGCTGCGGGGCGGTGCCGGCCAGGCGGGTGGAGGATGCGGGCGGCCAATGGCTCCGTCCCGGGCAGCCCAGCCCAGCCCAGCAGGTGGAGCGGCTCGGGCTCCATGTGCGCTCCTGGAGGCGGTCCCGGTGCCGGTCCCGCCTCGCCGCTCCCCGGGCGCGCAGCGGCTCCGTCCTCCCGGGGCCGGAGCGGGCGGCGGCTCCGCAGCTCCCGGGGCCGCACTCCGGGATGGCTTTCGCCAATTTCCGCCGCATCCTGCGCTTCTCCGCCTTCGAGAAGCGCCGCTCCAGGGAATACGAGCACGTCCGCCGCGACCTGGACCCCGGCGAGGTGTGGGAGGTGGTGGGCGAGCTGGGAGATGGAGCCTTCGGCAAAGTCTACAAGGTGGGTGCTGGGGGCTCCGGGGGGCAGCGGCGGGGCCCAGCCCCGGCTCGGAGCGGCTCCGCTGCCCGGACAGCCCGGGCCCGGCCCCGCTGCCCGTTATAGCCGGGAGGAGCCGGGCGGGCACGGCGGCTGAGCCGGGCCGGGGAGCGCAGCGCTCCGGGACGGGGAAAGGAGGGAGAAAAACTTCCCTCTTTTTTTTTTTTTTCTTCTTTTTTTTTTCTTCTTTTTTTCTTCTTTTTTTTTTTTTCTTTTTTTTTTCTTTTTTCCTTTTTTCTTCTTTCTTTTTTTCTTCTTTTTTTTCTTCTTTTTTTCTTTTTTCCTTTTATTTCTTCTTTTTTCCTTTTTTCCTTTTTTCCTTTTTTCCTTTTTTTCTTTTTTCCTTTTTTCTTTTTTCCTTTTTTTCTTTTTACCTTTTTTTCTTTTTACCTTTTTTTTCCTTTTTACCTTCTTTTTTCTTTTTCCTTTTTTCCTTTTTTATTTTTTTCCTTTTTTCCTTTTTTTTTCTTTTTTTTTCTTTTCTGTCACCCCGAGTCTCCGGTTTTCAGAGCCATGCTTTAGTGAGCAAACCCAGGCGCCCCGTGCCGAGCTCACCGCTGCGATGAATGGAGGGAGGTTTCTTGGAAAATCCAACACTCCCAGTGCTGGCTCCCAAATTTTTTTTCACTCTCCGGGGGGTGACACCGGATTTGTCTCCTCCGAGGGAACTCGGAGGGCCGAGAGGAGGCGGTGAATGTTTAACCTCGGGGTTTAGGGGGGTTTCAAGGAGCGGAGATTCCCCGGACTTTGCGCTCCAAAGCGGCGGCGTTGCCGCTGTCCCGGCTCCGAAATGCCCCGGGGGCCGTGCCGGGGCTCAGCCGGGGGGGTTCGGGGGCAGCTCGGGGATGCGGAGGCTCCCGGGCACACCTGTGTGACAGGCGCGGTTTGGAATGGGGGTAGGAATTGCCTCTTGGGCAGCTGGGGGTTGATGGCCTCGTTAGATCGCTGGAGAAGGTATTGCCTGTGAAAAAAAATCAGAAATAAATAGGCCAGGAAGGGAGGCAGGTGCTGCAGGTCAGGACAGAGGGGTTTGGTGCTTATTTCTCATCTCTATCACGTTCTGACATAAACTCTAAAAAACAGAGTGCTAAATACCCACTGAGTGAGACTTTTTAGTGAAGGATCCTATTTTCTAATAAAACACCCTTCCTAAAAATCATATTTAAATCCCTTCTCCGTTAAACCTTCCAAAAGCAGCATCAGTAGGAATTCTGTTCCCGTTCTCTGTGAGGTGCACTGGGAACACATTTGTGAGTTTTTCCTCACTCCTGGATGATTCCTTGCTTTTATTTGCTCAAGTTTCCCCAGCGGTGACAGGAACCAGGTAAACACTGTAAAACATCTTCACTGTCCTCTGAGAGGAAGGAAAAGTTAATAATTATTTAAATGTTTTCTATTTTAAACACGTATCATGTACCCAAAGTGGGTGACTTGGAGAATAAAGCTCTTTTAGAGGTGGCTGGTTTGGTTTTAATCTGTTGTTGTATCTGAATGCCTCAGACCAAGAAAATCATTGTCAGAGTAACTTTATTACTGTGGGTAAAGGATGTCAGGCAATAAAATCTCATCTTCAGCTCCTTTCGTCCTCATTTTGACCCAAAAGAGAATAAAAATGTCCCGGTGGACACCATGCATTTACAGCCAGGACTTCACTCCTCCTGGAACTTGAATATCCAGGCAAATTTTTGCTTTTGTGGAGTTTTAACCCTTATAGATAGGGTGAGGTTTTTAGCATCAAGCCAGCAATTATTTTTATTTTATTTTATTGTATTTAGCAACATTTCACTTCTCCATTGCTTTGATCTCTTCTCCACCTGTTCTCCGTTCCATCTGGCAAATGGTCATGGTTGGATTTTGAATTCTCATCCAAGAGTTTGTTCATTTAAGAATCCCAAATTATTTGGGGGTCATGTGCCATAAATCCTGAGTTTAGGTAACAACCAGAGATGCATTTTTCCCTTCACCTCAGGATTTTTTGTTGTCTTCCTTTGAGTTTTTTTTATATCTGGGGTGGGGATGAGTGGAAAGTGGGATGTGAAAGAAGGGGTTTGCCCTCTTGTGCTGCTCAGCTGCAAAAAAGTAGCTGAATAATCCAGCAAAAATTGCAGAATGACCCATCAAAAAATTGCAGAATAACTCGGCAAAAATTGCAGAATAACTCACCAAAAAAAGCAGCTGAATAACCCACCAAAAATTGCAAAATGACCCAGCAAAAAAGAAGCTGAATAACCTGCCAAAAATTGCAGAATAACCCACCATGACGTGCTCCAGGATCACAGAGGTACCCAAAAACTCAGTGAACAACTTGCATCATTCTCTTGACCTTAAAGTCAGTTTGATGTTCCCACTGAAGGCATTGCCTGAGTGTCTGCAGGGCCCTGAGGTTTTCAGGATGTTTGAGGGAAGTTCCTGCCTGTTTTCCGCCCCTTTTCCACGCCCGGAAGCGCGGGGAGGTGCCGGGATCCTGTGCCTGCATCCTGCCCCGTGTGCCATATGTTGTGTCCCTTTTGGAAAGGTCTGGCAGCTCTGAGCAGGGCTTTGGATTCTGGGCAGTCAGACCTGGGAGAAGCTGAGATGTGGAAAGGTGGAAAAATGGGTTGAGTTTAGTAGGATTTGGTTTAATGAAAGAGAAAGGATGGAGGGCTCAGGTGTTTGGGGTATTCCTGTCCTGGGCAAAGCTGAGCTGCCTTCACACAGTGTTTCCAAAAGTAGGGCAGGCTTTATTTAAATACCTATTAATTAAAAAGAATGAAATTTATAGTGGGAGTGTGGATGGCACAGAGCAGACCTAAAAAACCCGCGGCCAGCAGAAACTACTGGGATTTCCCTGCTTTTATAGAAAGTCTTTTTCCAGTAAAAGAGGATCTGCCTGCATGAGGAACCAGCAGAGCAGAGGGTAATGAAGCTGAAAAGCACGAGGGGGTGGGGAGGAAATGTTTCTCTCTGGCTCTCACTCTGTCAATGCCGTGGGTTTGGCAAGGCCAGAGGTCCAACGAGGACGTGGTGGCAGCCCACAGGTGACCAAGCTTTGTCACCTCCTCATCCACAGCTCACTCAGTGGAGGATCCTAAATCAGGAGCTGTGCTCAGTGTAAAATTCCTCACTCAGACCCTTCCTGAGCTGCCTTAGGAGAAAAGCAGAGTGATTTTGCTGGAAAAAACCCACCTAAAATACCACTCATAAACCCAGATAATAATAAATAATCATATCTGTGCTGTCACTTCAGAGCTGGCGTGGTTTGGGAGGGACAGGTGGCAGTGGCAGCCCCTCAGGGGAGATGCTCAGGGTGACAGCAGCAGTGCTGCAGCTCCTGCATCACCTCTGAGCCTGCCCAACCCAGCATTACTGCCTCACCTCACAAAGAGCTGCTTTAATGCCAGCAGCAAGGGGTGCCTGAGCTCTCCTATGCTGGCAGGGGCTCCTCTGGCTGCTGGGGGACTGCTCAGATAAAAAACTCCTCCCTCCCCATCTCATCATTTTTAAAATGTTTTGTCTCCCAAGAACCCAGTTCCCTTGGAGAAAAGTTTCTTTTCCTTGCCCCCGGGGAGCTGCTGCCTGTAAATGTGGGGCTCTCTGAGCCTCAGCCCCCTGGGGCTGGGTGTCCCCAAGGGCTCTGGGGGTGGCTGTGCTGTGTCCCCATTCCCTGGCACTGCCAGCCCGGCCTGGATGCAGAGAGAAAAGAGAAGGGAAGGGGCAGCTCCCTCCCAGATGTGCCACCCTGTTGTTGTAGGACACAAAATAGATTGGCTCCACTCAGTTATTAGAAGACAAATGAAGGCTTTATTTACAATTTCTGTAGTTTCTCTTTTAGTATGCTGTGCTACAAAAGGGAACCCCATTGGTCCATAGGATTGACACCTTTCTCTGTTGGTTCAGTAACAGAATTAGGAAACAAAAGGCCTGGGAGAGGTTTTGTTATGGGAAAGGTACAGAGTTTACCTAAAAATGTTTTGAGAGAAGAGCAGCTACTTACAAAAGCTGTTTTGGGAAGAGAGAGCTGCTGAAAAGTTTCCCTTGGGGAAACCAGCCCATGTAAAATTCTTTCAGGCTCAGAAAATCATTCTACACCACCCCTGGCTGCCTTTCTCATGGGGACATTGTTTTGCTGCTCTGTCACTGTTAGGTCGGACGTGACACACACACACGTGATCAGGATCTAAAATGTGAAGAAGTTTTTTCTTCTGTGTGTTCTCCAGCTTACATACTCTTAACAAAGCCTGATCTAAAGTCATTGACTACATCACAATAACTCATTATGTTCATTGGTGCAAAGCAATTAGCATCAATATAATTGGCAAAAGTTTTACAAGAAGTTAATAAGGCACATATACATGTTTACTCAGTCTAACTTACAAAAATTTTCATGGATCTTTTTTAATCAGTTCCCAAGCTGACAGCCTTGTCTTCTTCTTCCTCACTATGGATACACTTGGAAATCATCAATTGTTATTTCAGAAAATCATGTCTACACCACCCCTGGCTGCCTTTCTCCTGGGAACATTGTTCTGCTGCTCCCTTCCAGAGCAGTTTCTGGATGTGCCACTTCTCTCTGCCTTTCTCCTGGCAGGATTGTTCTGCTCTTCCCTCCCAGGGCAGTGTCTTGATGTTCCACCCCTGGCTGCCTTTCTCTGGGGGGATAATTTTGCTGCTCCCTTCCAGAGCAGTTTCTGGATGTGCCACCCCTGGCGGGATTGTTCTGCTCTTCCCTTCCAGGGTAGTGTCTGGATGTTCCACTCCTCTCTGCCTTTCTCCTGGCAGGATTGTTCTGCTCTTCCCTTCCAGAGCTGTGTCTGGATGTTCCATCCCTCTCTGCCTTCCTCCTGCAGGGATTGATCTGCTGTTCCCTCCCAGGGCAGTTTCTGATGTGCCATCCCTCGCTTTCTCCGGCGAGATTGTTCTGCTGTCCCCTTCCAGAGCTGTTTCTGGATGTTCCCCCCCATCTCTGCCTTTCTCCTGGCAGGATTGTTCTGCTCTTCCCTTCCAGAGCTGTGTCTGGATGTTCCATCCCTCTCTGCCTTCCTCCTGCAGGGATTGTTCTGCTCTTCCCTTCCAGGGCAGTTTCTGGATATTCCCCCCCTCTCTGCCTTTCTCCTGGGGGATTGTTTTGCCGCTCCTGCACCTCTTGTGCCGCGCTATCTGCCCTGCCCAGCCCCTGCTGATGGGGACACCGGCTCACCGATAAGGCTCCCAGCCCTGCAGGGTGGGGACAGGCTGCCCGCAGCCCCCGCAGGCTGGGAAAGGGGGTTATTCACCCACTTTGGGGTTATCTACCCGCTTTGGGGTTATTCACTTTATCCACTTCCAATCTCCTCCATCCCGCCGCGCCCCGGGGCCACAGCGCGTCCCCAGCGCTGTCCTTTGTGCCCTGGTTCTCCTTTCTTCTCCAAGTCAGCGCTTCAAAAGGCGAATTTGGGTTATGAAATGTGTTTTGCTGCTCTCAGTGCCGTGCACGCTGCGGGCTAGGAAGGCAGCTTTGGAGCTGGGGTGGTGAAAGGCGGATTGTTGGGTGCTGTGCAGCTGCCTCGGGGCTGCTCGGGGCACCACGGTGTCCCTGGTGCTCACAGAGGTCTCTGCTCATCACCCCGGCCTGCAGCACTGGCATTGGCTCGGGTGATCCAGGCTCAGCTCTTGGTTTGATCCCTGAGGAGGGAGCAGGTTTAGGTGGGATATTGGGCAGGGGTTGTTCCCTAGGAAGGTGAAAAGGCCCTGGCACAGAGAGCACGTTTAGGTGGGATATTGAGCAGGAATTGTTCCCTGGGAAAATGGGGATGCCCTGGCACAGGGAACAGGTTCAGGTAGGATATTGGGCAGGAATTGTTCCTGGGAAAATGGGGAGGCCCTGGCAGAAGGATCAGGTTTAGGTGGAATTTGGGGCAGGAATTGTTCCCTAGGAAGGTGAAAAGGCCCTGGCACAGGGAGCAGGTTTAGGTGGGATTTTGAGAAGGAATTGTTCCTCTGGAAGGCGGGCACAGGGTGCCCAGAGGAGCTGTGGCTGCCCCTGGATCCCTGGCAGTCCCCAGCTTGGATGGGGTTTGCAGCCATCTGGGATAGTGGAATGTGTCCCTGCCCACGGCAACAAAATGAGCTTTAAGGTCTCTCCCAGCCCAAATCTACAATTTAACCCATAATTCCTGAAAAGGGTGTCACAGAGAGATGTCAATTTGCCGAGTTAACTTTGAAAAAGAAAATAGTAGGAAAACAAAAGCAGGGGAAGTTTGAGCTGGTTGGCCACAAAAAATATAGGATCAAACCATGGGCTTGTCCTTTAGAACAGCTGAAGGGTTTCCTTAAAATCTTTCCTCATGGGGAGGTTTGACACTGTTAAACCTGGCTGAACTTTAAACTTGATTTTCACTTTCAACTGCTGAAACGTGAGATGCTCCATCCCTGCCGCAGCTTGGTGTGACAGGGGACAGGGACAGCTCTCCGTGGCCTAAATATTTTGCCAATGACTTCAGTGGCACAGCCCAGATCTTGGCAGTGCTGCTGGCAGTGGGAGCTGTGGGCAGCTGCCTGCAAGAGAGCTCGGGGCAGCTTTCACCCACGAGCACGTGGCAATTGTTGCTGCTCAGAAAAAACAACTCCTCCCTCCCCATCTCATCATTTTTAAAATGTTTTGTCTCCCAAGAACCCAGTTCCCTTGGAGAAAAGTTTCTTTTCCTTGCCCCCAGGGAGCTGCTGCCTGTAAATGTGGGGCTCTCTGAGCCTCAGCCCCCTGGGGCTGGGTGTCCCCAAGGGCTCTGGGGGTGGCTGTGCTGTGTCCCCATTCCCTGGCACTGCCAGCCCGGCCTGGATGCAGAGAGAAAAGAGAAGGGAAGGGGCAGCTCCCTCCCAGATGTGCCACCCTGTTGTTGTAGGACACAAAATAGATTGGCTCCACTCAGTTATTAGAAGACAAATGAAGGCTTTATTTACAATTTCTGTAGTTTCTCTTTTAGTATGCTGTGCTACAAAAGGGACCCCATTGGTGCATAGGGTTGACACCTCTCTCCATTTCTAAGTAACAGAAATAGGAACCAAAAGAACTGGGAGAGGTTTTGTTATGGGAAAGGTACAGAGTTTACCTAAAAAAGTTTTGAGAGAAGAGCAGCTACTTACAAAAGCTGTTTTGGGAAGAGAGAGCTGCTGAAAAGTTTCCCTTTGGAAAACCAGCCCATGTAAAATTCTTTCAGGCTCAGAAAATCATGTCTACACCACCCCTGGCTGCCTTTCTCCTCGGGGATTGTTCTGCTGCTCCCTCCCGGGGCTGGGGCTGCAAGGGGCAGCGTGTCCCTGGCACGGAGCAGAGCTGTGGCTCTGTTCCTGCTGGAGCTGCATCCTCTGACTTGTGCTTCTCCTGGCTGGAGAAAATCGCCTCGGTGCCACCTCCCAGGCTGCTCTGCCCAGCAGCTCATGGAAACCTTCCTGATCTCCACATTTCTCACCTCCCCGTGCTCCTGGCTCCAGGGCTCCTGTCTTTATTTGCTCAGCCAAAATCTCTCTGGTGTTTGGGGAGGTGGGAGAGGCAGAGGAGGAGCTGGTGTTGGTTCACCTCAGCACTCGGATCTGCTGCTCCTGCCCCGTGTTCCTTCTGCAGTGCCAGCAGTGCTGGGCCACGCTGGCAGCCCTGGAGACAGGGAAGGGCTGAGTGCTTTATTCCCCTACCAGGGCCTTGCTGAGCTGGTGCTTTTCAGCCCAGTGAGAGAGGGCTGCCAGCCAGCCTGCCCTGCCACTGCCAGCCTAAACCCATTCCTTGGCTCTTGGGTGCTGCAGCCACTCAGTCCCTGCTCCCACAGCGCTCTGTGGACCAAATTTGTTGCAGGAAGTTGCTAGGAAACTCAGAACTGCCTGGATGGCTTTTTTTCTTTATTTTATTTTATTTTATTTTATTTTATTTTATTTTATTTTATTTTATTTTATTTTATTTTATTTTATTTTATTTTATTTTATTTTATTTTATTTTATTTTATTTTATTTTATTTTATTTTATTTATTTTTTATATATATATTCATTTTTATTTTATTTATTTTTTAATATATTTTCTTTTTTTTATTTTATTTATCTTTTATTTCTTATTTTTAATTTTATTTTATATAAAAATATATATTATATTACTCTTACATTTTATATATTATATATTATATATTATATATTATATATTATATATTATATATTATATATTATATATTATATATTATATATTATATATTATATATTATATATTATATATTATATATTATATATTATATATTATATATTATATATTATATATTATATGTTATATATTATATATTATGTAGATAGAATATATAATAGACATATATAACATTACATATATTAATAATACAAAATTTTAATTAAAATATAACTATAAAATGTATACATAATATTAAATATATAAATAATATAAATACATATTTATTTTCTATAAAATATTTTATTTTTATTTTACTTTTATTTTTTCATTGTTGTGGCATTGTCTGATTGAAGACAGCCCAGGAATGCTCACTTTGGAGCACCGTGCTCTTCCATGCACCACTGACTTGAAGGATGCTTGGTGCTTTCAATTTTGAGGCTGAAGATGCTGGAATTTCCCCTCTGCTCAGAGCTTGCCTGATTATTTGCACGTGTCTCACAGCACCCAGGAGCTCTGCCTGGTTCCTGTGGGTGGCTGTGACACAGCCCAGCAGCCCCAAACCCCTCGCGGTGCCTCTGTGGCTCCCTGGGTGCAAGGTCTGAAACATCACGTGGAGCTGGGCTGCTCTGTGGCCTCCTCCTCTCTGCCCCTGCTTTGCTGGGCCATTTCTGAGCTTTTCAGGCCAGGAGGGGAGTTTGTGCTGTGCTTTGGTCACGTTTCTGTTTGAGCAGGAATCGAGGCCGTGGCTGTAGCTGAGCTCTCTGGTGGGGCTGCTCTCCCTGCCCATAGCTTGTAAAACCAAAGGAAGGCATTTCTGCTTTTTAATATTTTGTTGGTTTGTTGTTTTTAACGGTTTTTGGGGTGTTTCACAAGCCACTTCCCCTTCCCTCTTGCTGAAATGTTGCCACAGCTGCTGGAGCAGCGGTGCTGCTGCAGTGGTGGGGGCTGTGCTGCTGCAGTGCTGGGGGTTGTGCTGCTGCAGTGCTGGGGGCTGCACTGCTGCACTGGTGGGGGCTGCGCTGCTGCAGTGGTGGGGGCTGTGCTGCTGCAGTGCTGGGGGTTGTGCTGCTGCAGTGCTGGGGGCTGTGCTGCTGCACTGGTGGGGGCTGTGCTGCTGCAGTGGTGGGGGCTGTGCTGCTGCAGTGGTGGGGGCTGTGCTGCTGCAGTGGTGGGGGCTGTGCTGCTGCAGTGCTGGGGGTTGTGCTGCTGCAGTGCTGGGGGCTGTGCTGCTGCAGTGCTGGGGGCTGTGCTGCTGCAGTGGTGAGGGCTGTGCTGCTGCAGTGGTGAGGGCTGCACTGCTGCAGTGCTGGGGGCTGCGCTGCTGCACTGGTGGGGGCTGTGCTGCTGCAGTGGTGGGGGCTGTGCTGCTGCACTGGTGGGGGCTGTGCTGCTGCACTGGTGGGGGCTGTGCTGCTGCAGTGGTGGGGGCTGCGCTGCTGCAGTGGTGGGGGCTGCGCTGCTGCAGTGGTGGGGGCTGTGCTGCTGCAGTGGTGGGGGCTGTGCTGCTGCACTGGTGGGGGCTGTGCTGCTGCACTGGTGGGGGCTGCGCTGCTGCAGTGGTGGGGCTGCGCTGCTGCACTGGTGGGGGCTGTGCTGCTGCAGTGGTGGGGCTGCGCTGCTGCAGTGGTGGGGGCTGCGCTGCTGCAGTGGTGGGGGCTGTGCTGCTGCACTGGTGGGGGCTGTGCTGCTGCAGTGGTGGGGGCTGCGCTGCTGCAGTGGTGGGGGCTGCGCTGCTGCAGTGGTGGGGGCTGCGCTGCTGCAGTGGTGGGGGCTGTGCTGCTGCAGTGGTGGGGGCTGTGCTGCTGCAGTGGTGAGGGCTGTGCTGCTGCAGTGGTGGGGGCTGCGCTGCTGCAGTGGTGGGGGCTGTGCTGCTGCAGTGGTGGGGGCTGTGCTGCTGCAGTGGTGGGGGCTGTGCTGCTGCAGTGGTGGGGGCTGTGCTGCTGCAGTGCTGCTGTCCCCAACTGCTCTGTTTGGTGGCACCAGGACCTGAGCCCAGCGTTTCAAACAAAACCCCAAATGGGATTCATTTAAGGTGACAAACTGAAGCGGTTCCAGGGGGCCTGTAAGGCTTGGAGGTCATGGGATGGTTTGGAGTGGAAGGGACCTTAAAGGTCACCTCAGTGCCACCCCTGCCATGGCAGGGACACCTTCCACTGTCCCAGGGTGATCCAAGCCCTGTCCAGCCTGGCCTCAGGCACTGCCAGGGATCCAGGGGCAGCCACAGCTGCTCTGGGCACCCTGGGCCAGGGCCTGCCCACCCTAAAGGGAACAATTCTTCCCAAAATCCCATCCAGCCCTGCTCTGTCAATGGGAAGCCATTCCCTGTGTCCTGTCACTCCCATTCCTGGGGAACATTCCCTCTCCATTTTTTTGTAGCCCTTCAGGCCACAATTGTGTCACCCCAAAGCTTCACTTCTCCAGGTAGAACAGCCCCAACTTTTTCAACCTGTCCCTGTAGGGCAGGCACCTCCATTCCAGCCCCATTGATTATTCCACACCACCAGCAGCACTGACTCAAGCCTGGCTATTCTGTTTGTTTATTGATGCACAAAGCTCAGGGCAGGTTCATCAGGAGGCAATTAATTAATCATTAAATAATCCCTGGGAAGCACGTCAGGGAGCAGTGACACACAGGGCAGGAGTGGGGTGGGGCAGGCTCCGATATCACCCCCCAAGTGCAGCATCCCTGGCACCTCCAGCCTCTTTCTGGGGCTCGAATTTGGGGATATCTGAAACATCAGCTCTCCTGGCATGGGGACAAGGCTGGCAGGGAGGGCAGGAGGAGCTCACCCCAAAATCTGCTGGCATGATAGGCTGTGCAGAGTGATCCCGTGGCTTGGGGAGATACCAGGAGCAAACGAGCTGGGATGAAGCACTTGGGGAGAGCTCTCAGTTCTCCTTTTTGTGCCTGTGAGAGTTCAGGCAGGGTTTTCCTCTGCCTCACCTAGAAACTGGCTGTCCTGAACCATCCAGCCTTCCTGTAACGCGTTCTTTCAGGGCTTAAAATAGCTCCTGTGTTTGTCACACTCGGGATTTCACAATAGCTGCGGGGTGACTCACAGGCAAAGGCCGAGCAGCCACTTCTGTCACCTGGGCAGGCACCTCTCACTCCCTAAAATCCATAAACCCAGCTCTGATTTTCCTCTCTGCCTTCCAGGAGCAATCCTGCTCATCCCTTATTTCCTGCTGTTCCCAGGGGTTGGCACAGCAGCACCAACTCTGCTCCAGGGTTCTCCAGGAGGATCCTTTGCGTTGTTTCCTGCTTGGCTCCTGGTGTGGCTCTGGTTTACTGAGTAACTTTTATGTGACATTTGTGGAATGTGCATTCCAGCTCTGGTTCCTGCATGGATCCGTCACTGCTGACTTGCTCAGGGGGCTGGTGGTGGCCACGAGGGGTTTTTGGGAGTTTAAATGATTGTAATGAACCCCCCTGGAGTTCAGCAGCAGCTCCTGGGCACCACGCTGGCAGCTGACTGCTAATTTTTTTTTTAAATTTTTTTTAAGTGCTAATTAAATTATCCTTGGGATTGAAATGTCCAGGAGTGAAGGAGCTAAAAGATGGAAGCAGCATCCAAGAGTTTCTTGGGATCTTCCAGTCTGAGATGTGGCTGTAGCTCTGGGGAATGAGCAGATGGAGAGAAAGGGGCAGGAGATCTTTGGAATTTCAAAGCTTGCGTGGTGTGACTCGCTGGGCTCATTGCACTGTGCATGTCCCTGTGCCTTGTGTGGCAGGCTCAGGACAGCTGGAGTTTGGGCTCATGGACACCTCAGGGAGGGATGAAGTGCCCAGCCTGTCCCAGTGCTGCTCCTCCCAAAGCTGCTGTGTGGGGTGACCAGCATCTCCTCTGCACCACAGCGGGGATAACTTCCCAAAATCTCCTGCTCACCCCGTGATCTCAGGTCTCCTTCCTGCTTCAGCTCCTTCTGCCATCCTGAGGGTCACTTTGGTCCCTTCTGGGAGGTGCCCTGGGTCACAGCAGTGGCATGACCACAGTGACATTACTGTGACATCGTCACAGGGTCGTGCCCACACCATCCCCAGGCCATGCCCACGGGAGTTTGCTGCCTCCAAAGCGTTGTTGCTTCAGCAGCTGCTGATGCCCTGAGCTGATGTGTCCTGGGACGTGCTGCTCTCATTTCCTCTGGGGTTCCCAAGCTGTGAGCTCCCTGTGCCAGCTGGGGGGACCTGGGACATGGGAAGTGCTCCCTTTGGGGTCCCTCAGGAGCTCAGGGATGAGGAATTGAGGAAGGGTGGGTGAACACGTGTTCAGGACATGTGGGACATGGGAGGTGCTCCCTTTGGAGCTCAGGGACAAGGAAATGGGGAAGGGTGGGTGAACAATTGTTCAGGACATGTGGGACATGGGAAGTTCTCCCTTTGGGGCTCGTGGGGTTCCCCAGGAGCTGAAGGACAAGGAATTGAGGAAGGGTGGGTGAGCACTTGTTCAGGACATGTGGGACATGGGAAGTGCTCCCTTTGGGGTCCCTCAGGAGCTCAGGGACGAGGAGTTGAGGAAGGGTGGGTGAACATTTGTTCAGGACATGTGGGACATGGGAAGTGCTCCCTTTAGGGTCCCTCAGGAGATCAGGGACGAGGAATTGAGGAAGGGTGGGTGAGCACTTGTTCAGGACATCTCAGCTGGGGTAGAAATTCAGAGGTGGCTCTGCTCTGAGCACCAGGCAGGTTCAGGTTTGCTCCCAGCTGGGCAGGGCCTGCTCACTGGTCACAATTCCTTCCCAAATCCCATCCAGCCTTGCTGGCAGTGGGAAGCCATTCCTCTTTGTCCTATCACTCCCATTCCTGAGGAACAATCCTTCCCCAGGTTTTGTTTTGGTTTTTTGTTTTTTTGGGGGGTTTTTTGTAGTCCTTCAGGCACTGCAAGGCCACAACGAGGCCACCCCAAAGCTTCACACCTCTAGGCTGAACCATCATTTGCATGCTGGCTGCCTGCATTCTCAGAGTGGCTCTGGCTGAATTTTCTGGGGGTGCCTGTTTGGTCTGAACCCGCTGTGGTTTCCTTGCTGCTCACAGCCCAGCATGAGAGGAGAATATGAGCAGGTCCAGATGTGCCCAAATCAGGGATGTGAGGATAACAGTGAGCAAGGCCAGGCTGGGCTGTGCTCACTCCCCCACCACAATGTGGGGAAATTTGCAGCCTGGTTTGCCAACCCTGACCCCCAGCCTCGTGCTCTGCCCCTGGGTTTTTCCAGGGGCCTGCAGGGCCCCAGCATCCTGCAGGGGCTGAGCTGGCAGGGCCCCCGCCGGTGGGAAGCAAACCTCCAGGGGAAGCCCCACCTCTTCTCACAATATTTACTTCCCCTCCCCGGAGCTCTCCCAGCTCCCTAAGTGCAGAGCAAACACAGTGGGGCACCTCCTGCTCCTGTTTGGAAGGGCTGGGAGCTTCCCCTGCTCCTTCCCCATCTCCCCCTGCCCTGCTCTGTGTGTGAGAGCATCTGGTGCTGCCTTGGTGAGAACCCAACCAGCCTGAGCTAAAGAAACACCCAAATTTCTCCTGAAAGCAGCAGGAGCTGCTGTCCTGCCCCTTTGGGCAGCCAGCCCAGATGGAAATGGAATTGTCCCCTGTGGTAAGGACATGGCTGTCCCTGCCAGCTCCTGGAATGCAGCAAGGCTTCAAAAACACAGCGGAGATCCCTCATTTCCCTCCCTCTGCTGCGTGTTTTGCCCAATGTTCCCTCCTCCCCGCCCCGGCCTGTCCCTTGGGACATGGATACAGGGTGTAAAGCTGCTCAGAGGGGCTGGTGGTGTTTACAACAGGAATTAATCCTCCTGTGAGCTCCCCCGGAGGTTTTCCAAACACGGAGATGTAAACTGGAGAGCGGGAAGAAAGGTCACAAGCAGAGCTTGGCCGGCTGCTCCAGGGATTCCATCCGCAATGGGAATTGTTTCCCTGGGAGAGATGGAAGGGAAATTGAGAGGGAAGCTGGGATGGTGTCACTGGGGAGCAGTGGGTGAGCTGGGGGGAATTCTGTGCCAGGATGATCTGCTGACTCCATGAACTTCTGGGAATGTCTGGATGCTCCTGAGTCAGCAGCTCCTGTCTCACCCCTCTCCCACGTGTGACACATCTCCTGGTGCAGCTGGACTGTGAATTTTACAATTTTACCGAGTCACAAAACCACCGAGGTTGGGAAAGACTTTCAACATCATCGAGTCCAATCTGTGCCCCAGCCCAGAGCACTGAGTGCCACCTCCAGGAAATCCTTGGACACTCCAGGGATGGGGATCCAAACCTCCCTGGGCACTTCCAAGGCCTGAGCACCCTTTCCATGGGGAAATTCCTGCTGCTGTCCAAGCTGAGCCTCCCCTGGCCCAGCCTGAGGCCGTTCCCTCTCCTCCTGTCCCTGTGCCCTGGGAGCAGAGCCTGATCCCCACCTGGCTGCACCCTCAGGTCTTGGTTGGATGTCGTGGTTTGATCCATCCTAGGACGTGAGAGAGAGTTGGCTGTGAGATTGGCACCCTGTTAGAGCAATGAAAGCTCATTGGGGTTTCTATGGGGCACAAGGGAGACTCCTCTCCTTTAATAAATTAACAATGATTGTTTTAGCTGAATTAGCTGGGAGTTTCAGGTTTTGTCTCAGAAAGTTTTGGTAGGAATTATGGTGGGGGGAGGAGGAGTGGTTTGGGAGGTTTTTTATTCTACATCTTGGTTTTGTTCTTTTCTTTTTGTTTTTTCATATGCTGTAAGTTAATGAAGTTTTTCTTTCCATTTCTAAGTGGGAGCCTGTTCTGCTCTATTCCCAGTCCCACTCACAGCATCATTTTGAGGAACTTTATTCTCATGGGTGCACTGGCATTGGGCCAGTGACTGAAATCAATGATGTTGAATTATCTGCATACTCAGAATTTCTAGTAATTCACCTGGGATATCATCACAGAGTTTCTACACTTTGAGGTTTCCTCACTTCCTGTTTTTTTATTTCCCCGTGCTACCAACAACAGGATACATCTCCTTTCCTAAAAATTTCCATCTCCTTGTGATGGGAAGTGGTTTGGGCTTTGGAGCCTGGAGGGAGGAAGGAGGATCCAGCCACTCTGTGAAGCTGTGGGCAGCTTTGGGAAGCAGAAATGCCTCTGCAAGTTTCCCCTGGTGTGTGTGTGATGGCTGGGGCCGGTCAATTGGAATTTTGTGCTCCTCACTTTCCCTGCACTCACCCTGCTTTTCCCTCCCAGGCCAAGAACAAGGAGACAGGAGCTCTGGCAGCTGCCAAGGTCATCGAGACCAAGAGTGAGGATGAGCTGGAGGATTACATGGTGGAGATTGAGATCCTGGCCACCTGCGACCACCCCCACATCGTCAAGCTGCTGGGAGCCTTCTACTGGGACAGCAAACTCTGGGTAAGGGCTGGGACATCCTCACCCTGCTCAGGGGAACGGGCTGGGCACGCTGGAGCAAAACCTCTGGAGCTGCTTGGATGTCAGAAATGAGTCCTGAGCTGTGCTCTTCTCACTTTGTGCTCAGGGCCTGGATTTTCCCTGCTGTCCTCATCACCAAACTCTCTTCTGACTAAAGCTGCTCGTAAAAACCCAAGGGATCTTCACAGGGAAGTTGAGAGTTGTGTTTTTTCCACCATCAAGGGTTTGTAAAGGTAGAAAGGTTCTAAGTTTGTTACTATATGGTAACAAACAGCTTTCTTTGAAATGCATCCAATATTATAAAATAATTAAATAATAATATAAACACAGGTATTGCAATAGAGAATACTGAAGGACTGAGAAACAGAAATTTGAAATCCTCCTAGGAAAGTATTACCAGAGAGAGCATGTTCATAATTTTCAACAGAAGGGATTTTTATCAGTATGAGATGTGAATTTTCTCTTTTAAAGCCCCTCTTGTAAAACACCAGCTGGAAGGGGAACTCCTCCAAGTGATTTTCTGGATTTGGAGTTGATTTGTGGCTCAGCACTTTTAATGCAGAGACACCTGATAGCAAGAGCTCCATTTCTGTGGCTGTGGAGGTGCAGGGACATAAAATGCAGTCGAGTGGGTTGGTGCAAGGGCTGGAACAGCAGGTTCCTGCAGCTCTCTCCCCTAGCCCAGCAGGTTTATATATTATTTTTTATTTCCCCTGCCTGCTGCTCTCTCTGGGTGCCTGGGGAAGCTGAGCGTGAAAGGCACCTTCCTGTGCTCTGGGATGGAGAGGCTGAGGGAATGCACCCCTGGGTGCCCCAATAACTCTGTGCTGGGTCAGGATGGTGGAAATCAGGTGAACAGGAGGATTTCCCAACCCAGCTCCTCCTTTGAACTGCAGGAAGTCAGGAGAGGGGCAAAGAGTGCGCTCAGCAGCTCTGGTGCTTTTTCCTTCCTGTTTTGAATGTTTCAGATACCTTTGTGGCTTCCCTGGGTAAATTTAACAGAGTTAAGAAGAGATCTGAGCTTTTGGGACTTGTACTGGTGTGAGCTGAGCTGTTGGGGCTGCTAGTCCCTGCCTGTGGTGCCGAGGGCTGAGCTGGGATAACACAATCCCAGTCTGGGGCTCATTCCTGGGCTGAGCAGTGCAGGAGAGGGATGGTTCAATGCAATTGAATCAAATCCCAATAAAACATCCCTCTCCTGCACTGCAGTCGGGCTTTTGCAATGTCAGCACGTGTCTTCTCGTTTAAAAATCCATGGGGAAAGCCTCTGAGATCTCTGGGACACCCAGCTTGGAGGGCTGGAGTGTTTCTGCTCTGATCTCGAGGGAGCTGAGTTGTCCACTTGGTGTTTTGGATGGGTTCTGAGCCCTGGGAGTGTTAAAGAACAAAGTAAATACGTTCTCTGCTGAGGAAGGGAAGGACAAACATCTCCCCAAGGAGGGGACTGGGGATTTGGGTGGATTGCGGGATTGGGCTGGGCTGCAGTGAAAAGGCTGAGCCGGGCTGAGAGATGGGGCTGCTGTATCTGCCACCCTCTTGGTTTCACCTCCCTGCCCTGCCTGCATCCTCCAGCTGGGCCTTGCTCCTTCTCTGAAATGTCAGCCTCCTCCCCTTCCCTCTTTTCCACCTCCTCCCTGCCTTGGGAGCTTTCCTTCCTTCCTTCCTTCCTTTCTGGGTGGAAAAGGGATTGCAGAGTTCTCGGGCTCTGCCTTTGTCAGGGAATGCTTTGTGATGTCAAATGCTCCCAACCTACTCAAAAAACCCAAACACTGCAACAAGAGCCTCCTGTGTGGGGCTGTCCCACGGGGCAGGATCTGGTATTCTGTCAAATCCATGCCACAGCCATTGTTCTGGGAGCAGGATCCTTCTCTTTATTTAATTGTTGGGGTAGCATTTGCATTTCATTGCTCAGGCTGGTCTGATTCATGCTCCAGTGTTTTCCTGGCTTGGAGGGGACTCCCTAAGCCAGGCTGGTTCATTTCTGCAAGGCTTTCAGTCCCTACCAGGTTTTCCCCAAAGTCAAACCCTTCCTTTTCTTGGTGACCTGCGCTGCTGGGAAAAATCTGCATCCAAATATAAACAACAGCCTGCCTTGCTCAGCCCACATCCCATCCTCACTCCTGTCTGTGCACTTGTTTGAACCAGCCCTTTCCTGCATCATTTGCATTCTCAGAGTGGCTCTGGCTGAATTTTCTGGGGGTGCCTGTCTGCTCAGGAACCCGCTGTGGTTTCCTTGCTGCTCACAGCTCAGCATGGGAGGAGAATATTCCAGGTGAGCAGGTCCAGATGTGCCCAAGCTCCTGGATGGCAGCAGCTCCTTTGGCTTTTGAATCATTCCCAAGCAGGCTGGGCCTAAATCAGCCTGGCTGCTCTTCCCTTGAATTACCAAGGAAAATGTGTGAGGAACCCTGGCCCTCCTGGTGCCCCTGAGCTGTGCCAGATTCCCCGTGGCTCCTCTGCTCCAGCAGCCAGGAGGGGATGTGAAATATTTATGGAGCAAAAGGCCTTTCTGTGCCAGGGGAAGTGGCTCATCCTGCAGCAGCTGCTGGGAAATCCAGAGCACCGCAAGGAAAGCACAAACCAGAGAACCCCTCTGGGTTTTACACCTGATTGGCACCAAGGATAAAAGGAGGAAAACCTCAGTTCTTGTGTGGGATGGAGCAAAGCCCACTGTGAGCAAGGGTTTGGAGAAACCCAGCAAGTTCCCAGGAATAAATCTGGTGGGATAACAGCATCCAGCAGGAACTTTATTGGCATTGAAATCCTCTGCAGAGAGGCTGTGCCCTGCCAGCAGCTCCTATCTCGTTCCATCCCCTCCATCTCCTTTTCTTTGCTCGTGGCAGAGGCCAAGAACTCTTGTGCTGCTTGAAAACAGCCCAGGGAAGCTGCAAAACTGCCCTGGTGGGAGCTTTCAGGATTTTATTTTATTTTTATTACAAGCCCCGTGGCATTTGGTGTTCTTTTGCATAAATCCTGGCTGCTGGAAATGGGGGCACCAAATGAAAGCTGAGATTCTCATACTTTTTTTTTTTTTTTTTCCCCCCAGAGTTTGGTTTGAGTCCTTGTGGCTGGGCCACATTTTAAAGTCTCTTTTCCTGCACAGTGATGCAGGACTTGGACACACAGAAGCAAAATCCCCTTTGCCCAATAGAACACAGCTTTTAAAATGGACTTTTTAAAGTTTTTTGTGGCTTAAGAATGGGACTGAAACAGGGCCTGCTTGCTTTGAACAGCATTTTCCCTGATAATTGTTACAACATGGGAAAGAAAAACAACAGCTCTTGTGTTTTGTGTCCCTCTCAAGGGCTGCGTGTTTGGGAGTTGGGTTCCCCCCCCACCCCCTTCCAAAACAGCAACAAAAAAATAAAGGGTGAGACCTCAGAGGAAGGGAGGAACTTTTGATGTGCTGCTGCTGCTGAATCCCTCTGCTGTTCCCAGTGTCTCCTCCCGTGGCCAGAGCAGCGATAAGAGGAGAGGGGAGGAAAGTTTTGTTTGCTGTGAAGAACCTGAACTTTCCTCAGCTCCCAGGGGATGGGAGCCCAGCAGGATGGCAGCAGGGCAGGAAACCCAGCAGCTCCAGATGCTCCAGCACTGAGCCTGCAGGAATCTCTAGAAATTAATGAAAAGATCATTTGGCCCCGGCTGTTGAACTGCTGTGCTGGTGGTGGGACAGCTTTTCCAGGGAAGCCCTTGGGGATTGTCTCGTCCTCTCTCCTGTTCCCTGCCCCACGATTGCCATGGTAAAAGGGGTTTTTGGATAAACAGCCCTTTCCTGGAGCTGGGATTGCTGTCCCAGGTAACCCTGCCCGGTTTGGGGAATGGTTCATTTGGTTCATTTCACCAGCTCAGGGTTTCTCTGTGTGGGCACAAACTCCTGTAGCTGGCACAGACCCTGCAGCTCTTTGTACTCACCTCAAAAAAAAAACCCTTTGCATTTCTGTGGGCAGGCCCTGACCTGTTCAGCCAGCAACTTTTGGGATCGCTCCCCCTTTGATATGGATGTCGACTGGAGATTTGGGCATTCTTGAAAATCCTGTAGCATAAAGAAATGTTCGTTCTCCCAGGCTCTCAGCTGCTGGGCTATGTAAAGCATCTGCACTTGGGTTCCCTGAGGTTGGAGGCACCTTTCCTTTAAAACAAACAGAAAAAGGAGCTGCTGGCAGGATCGGATTCCCCACAGTTTCCCTTAGCACAGGGAGGTTATCACAACTCCCGGGGATGTCTTGCAGGGTGAGCAGCCTGAGCTTGGCCGGGTGCCCGCGGGGATGTGTTTGTGTGAATGCTGCACCAGAGCTGCTCAGCCCGCAGTCCCCGAGGAATTGCAGGGCTCTTTGTGTCCCTTTCAAACTCCACTTGGCAGCAGAGCTGCAGCCCTTCCTCCTTGGCCTCCAGCTCCCGGAGCTTTGTACCAAACTTCCCCCAGAAGTTCTTGAACTTTGCTGTTCGCGGCTCGCGGGAAAACCCAGGAAAACAAAGCAATCCCAAACTTTGCTGGCTGTGTCCTGGAGGAACAGCAATCCTTTCCCTTCCTCCTTGTCCCAGCTGCAGGAACAGAAATCCCAATCCCTCCCAGACCCTGGGACACTGCTGTGGGATCAGCCCCGCTGGGAAAACCAGTCTGGGGGTGGGGTTTGCTGGACCGGTTTGCAAATTCCTACCAGTCCAGAATTTGGGCAGAACTGCAAAACACCCCCAGGAGCTCCAGCAGGGTGGGTAGGAGAGGAGCAGGTGTGGGCAGATAGCAGCAGCCATGGCGACAGGGCATTGCTGGGGGCTGGGAGAGCAGCAGGGACATCCCAGTGTCCCCTCCCTGTCCTGAGGGGCAGCTCCTCATCTTGGCCAGAGCTGCAAAGTGGAAAAAGTGATGCAGCCCAGTGGTTTTCTGGCACTTTCCCGCGTTTCCAGGGTCAGCAGTTTGCTGTTCAGAGTAGCACAGTTGGAGTGGGTGGTCACTTCTGCTCCAGCTTTGGGACTGTGTCTCTGCCAGCTGGGATGCTGTGGGTCAGATATCTGTGATGTCAGATATCTGTGGGTGACATCCTCCTTCCCTTCCTCTGCCTGGCCGTTCCCAAACTCCTGGAGTTGATACCATGTTGTAATAATTATCAGTGAACGTTCTGTTCAAGCAAACCCCGTTTCAGTCCCATTCCTAAGCCACAAATAACTTTAAAAAGTCCATTTTAAAAGTTGTGTTCTATTGGGTGAGGGGAATTTGCTTCTGTGTTTCCAAAGACCCTAAATCTTGTGGGCAGCAGGTTCCACGAGCCCCCTCCATGCTGTGAATGTGAGCTTTAGCATTCAGCCTCCTGGCAAGTCATTCTAAATCCCATTCTGGGTAAAACTGGGGGGGTTTTCCCTTAAAACAAGAGAGAAACCAAATGATTTCCAGCAACCCCTAAAACTGATTTATGTCTCAGGCAAATTGCCACAGCCCAGCCGAGTTCAAGAGTGCTCCTACAGGTACCAGCAGGACACCCCAAAGGAGAACAGAAACCTTTGTCTGCCACCCTTTGCACAGGATAACGTTGCATGAAGAGCTCATTGAAGCTGTCATAATTCCTTGTGATTGCACAGCCTTGTCGTCTGAACGCCCTGCAATGCTTTGTAAAAGAGCTGGTGCCATTATCCCGGCTCTGAGAGGGAAGGCACAGACAGGGATTTGCCTAAAGTTTCCCCAGAGGGTAAAATGGCACTTGGGAATAAGTCCTGGGTGCTGAGTCCCAGTCCAGGGTTGTAACACGAGGCCGGGGTTTCATGAAAAGAAAAGCAGAGCAGACAAGAAGCCTTGTAGGCAAATCAGCTTTCAAAGCACTTGAAAACTTTGTTTAGGGCTGAATTGCAATTAGCCACGTTCCCACTTGGCTGGATCTCCAAGGGAATGCTAAGGAGCAGCGTTTGCATGGACAGGAATATTTATGAACTCCCCATGGATGGGAGACAGCGCCTCGAAACCCAACTTCAGCCTCAGCCCTGCAATGAGGGATAGCTTGGAGGTTTAAACTTCATTCTGTTCCAGATATAGCCTGAAAGTTGTCATCTGGAGGGAGGGAGGGACGTTCTTGTGCAGCCCTCATGGCCTGGAGTGATCCATTGACTTCAAAGCCCTTGCTGGAACTGTTCACCAGCAGCACTCAGGCTGTGTGATGGGTGCAGGCACCTCGTGCTGGGAGTTTGGGGATGATCAGGACAAGTGGTTGTTTCTAGGGAGATGTCAGGGGTGGAAAACTTACCCAGCCATTTAGCACCCCGTCACTGAATTGTCCTCATGGCCAGGCGAGGCTTTGGGGCTGAGCTGGAACTGCTGACTTGATAAAAGCCATCAGGAAACTTGTCCTGGGTCAAACTCCAGCTCTCACAGTGAACTTTGCCCTTTTGAGATGCCTCATCTCTTTTAGATGCTGACACAGGCTCGGGGCACTCGAGGCTGGGGAATCTTCCCACTGAAGCAACAACTCCTTCCTTTTTTGCTATTTATGTTCGAAATGATTCTTGGAGTTTTGCTTCCCATCCCGTAACAAAGTGAACTCAGTGGCCTCTAAATGCTGATAACTCGGTGAGAAAAGGGATCCCACTCACAAGCCCTCCGAGCAGCAAAAGATGCTTTTTGCAACATCAAAACCATTTGGTGGAACTCAAAGGAGTTTTTAATTTGTTCTGCCAAAATTGCAGCAAGGATGGGAATATTTCTGCCAGCCGTGGGGGGCAGTCCAAGGAAATATTTTGTCATCTTGCAGTGCTTTAAATGTGGACAACTTGTCCCCAGTTTCTTGAAAATCAGCAGGGAGCTCTGCACTCCGCCAGGAGTCTTGACTTTGTTCTCCATAAACTTTTCTTACTCTGAAACTCCCTAAACTTTGTGTCCCTTGTTTCCTGCCCTGCATCTTCTTCCCCCCACCCCTAATGGGGACAGCCTTTTTTTTTTCCCCATTTCTGATTTCAAATATTTTTCTCTGTAGGTTATTTTGTCCAGAAAAGGGGGCAGAAAAGGTTTATTATATTTAAAGTCTCTGAATGGTGTCCTTGTCCGTGAGGGAAAATTGGCAAGCTTGGAGCCTTCTCTTACAGAGAGCGAATTATTTCACTTCCACCTACAGCATATTTGCCATGTCAGGCCAGCTTTTGACATTTGTGCTGCTCTGAGGCAGCCAAGAGGCTTTTGGTGGCTTCTGGGTTGTTTTGTGCCCTCTCTGGTGGCTGCTGAGGGCCAGCTGCAGTCTTTTGTTGTCCCTCAAAAGGGGACAACGCCCAAGGGCCACCACAAGCTGGTGGCTTTTGCAGCTCTTGGGTGTTATCCCCTTTTGTCTTGGTGGTGCTCTGGCCTCGTGGGGCTCTGGGGATGAGCTTGGGAAGGGTTTTGTGCCTTGCCCTGCGTTCAGCGCCCAGCAAAGGGCAAAGAGCCTTGCTCTGGGTGAGCCCATCTGGCGGTTTGTGAGCAATGCTGGCAGAATCTGCTCCCCGATTTCCCCCGGCCCTTTGGTGTTGATTTCCCCCAGCCCTTTTTGCAATGATTTCCCCCAGCCCTTTGGTGTTGATTTCCCCCAGGCAATGATTTCCCTCAGCCCTTTGGCATTGATTTCCCCCAGCCCTTTTTGCAATGATTTCCCCCAGCCCTTTGGTGTTAATTTCCCCCAGCCCTTTGGTGGTGATTTCCCCCAACCCTTTGGCACGTGCAGGGTGAGGAGAGCTGGGCAGGAGGCTGGTGGGGAAGGTGCCAAGCTGAGTGGGTGTAGGAATGTGAGCCACCTCCTCCCTCTGCTGTAATTTAACTCAATCCTTGGACCCGGGTGGGAGCGGGGAAGGCTGGGGGAATAACCTCAGCCAGAGGTGCCTGCTGTGGTGTCCCCACAGTGCCAGGTCCATGTGGGGCAGGACTGAGCCCTCTGCCCTGAGCATGGCTGGGGCCAGCTGGGACACACCTTTTCCATGCCCTGCTCCAATCTGGAGAACACCCAGGTGAACCTGGACCTTTGTTCCAGCTCCACGCTGTGGACAGAGGGAAGCTGGGCCAGGAGAGATGGGTGGCAAGGAGGGAACTTGGCAGCATTTCCTTCCCCAGCTCTCTCTGCACGATTTCCTTGATCAAATTTATTTTTCTTATCTCCTCAGCCCCTCTGTGCCAGCACGAGGCTGTGCTGGGGAGTGCTCTCCTCTGTGGGTGACAAGGACACCTCAGAGCTGCCCCAGAAACGTGGCAGAGCCCCAGGGCCGTGCGTGGGCGCCGGAGGTGGCCGTGGCTGCAGGATGCTGTGGCTTCCAGCACTGCTCACACAAACAACGTGAGCCCCTCTGCTGCAGGCCAGGGCAGGAAATTGCTGAAGGTGTTTGAGTTCTGCTGCAGTTTCTAGGCCAGGCAGGGTGGATCTGAGGGCAGCTGCGCGCACGGGCAGGGCGCTGCTGCCGTTCTTGTCATGGTGTCCCCATGCAGGGATGACCCTCTGGAGCACCTCAGTGACCCCAAACTCCTCCAGGTGCAGGAGCAGCAGAGTGCTCCGGAAAGGCTGCAGGCTGCCCTCTCCTCCAGAGCCTTGGCAGCTACTGGGCTGCTCTGTCCTGAGGGGACTTGGTGGCCTTGGGCACCCGTGGGAAGCACCTGGTACCCAAGGGCACCCCTGGCACCCAGGGGCTCCCTGACAGGAGCTGCCCCCAGCTCTCCCAGCTGATGGCTTTTGTTCCCCTGGCCCTTTCTGGCTGCCAGGGCAGGGTTTGTGGGCACTGCCCTCTGAGTGCCAGGAGGGTGAGTAAGAGCCAAGCCCCGCTCAGGCCCAGCAGCTGTCCCACCCTTGGCGGCTGGGCAGTGTTTGGTGAAATTATCTTTGCAGATAAGCTTCTTCTGTGCGGTTTTTGCTTTTTGTTTTCGAGATGTAGAAAGTTCCAGGCGTTCAGACACACCCAGGAGGTGGGAGCTGTGCTGCCCGGGCTGGGAGGAGCCAGCTGGGTCTCGGTGCCACCTTGGGGGCACCTTGGTACCTGGGCAGGTGAGGCTGCTCCTGGTTTGTCAGACCCTAAAAGCTTCCAGATCCTGCTGTGGTTAACGCAGGATTAAGATGAGCCATGGGAAAAATAGAGGTGACCAGCAAAGCCCTTGAACCTGAGCGGACTTTCGCTTTCAAATTTGAATTCATTGTTGCCCGTTGCAAAGGTTGTTTGAAAAGATTTTCTGGTGTTTGCATGCAGACCTGTGCATTTTTGTTTTGTTGAACACGTAGGAGAAATTTTTTTTTTATTTAAACTGTCACAGAGATTTTCAGAGGTGATGAGAGCAAGTTCCTCTCTCTTTCACCCCAGCTGCCCAAATCTGTTCCTGTGTGTGCAGCCAGAGCCTCCCTTGGAGCTGGGCGTGAGCCCAGGGGGTCGTGAGCTCCTTGGCTGGGGGCTGGGCTGGGATTTGGGGCTCTGGCTGTGGCTGTCACTCCGTTGTGTCCCTCAAAGAACTCAGAAATGGAGCTACCACTGAATTTTGGGGTGGCTGTAATGGGCTGGAGACTAAAACATCCAGAGTGGAGCTTTGATGTGGCACAGGAACCCTGTGTCCCCCCAGCTGCCTGGGCTGAGGAAGTCCCTGGATTTCTTGTGCAGAGGAAACCATTAGGAACAGGATGTTTGCTGCAGCCCCACTCCCTGCAGACCCCACAGGGCCCCGAGCAGCAGGAGCTGTGGGTGCTCCCAGCTCACACACACAGATGCTGATGTCACCAGGCCTGCCTTCCATGGCAAAACGCTTCCCAGGCTGGCCCTGCTCCTGGAAGGAAGTGTGCTTGGAGGATGATCTGGGAGATTGCCAGCTGTGTTTGTTTAAATAGGATTTTTTGGGGGCTGAAACGAGCTCGTTATTTTTTTAGCTGCTCGGACCATCTGGCCACACCCAGAATTATTCTTTGGCATTGCTCCCCTTGTTGAAAGTGTGTTTTGAGGTTTTCCATGTTTCCCTGTGTTCCCAGTGCCCAGCTGCTGTGCCTGGATGAACACACAGGCTCACACTGCCTCAGAGGCACTGGTTCTCCTCATTTTCTTATTGCAAACCCAACTGGAATTTTGTGAGGTTTGCTCCAAGGAGCCCAGGAAGGGCTGGTGGCCACTGCTGGTTTTATTCTGCTCTGATGAATGTGATGAGGAACACCACAAAACAATGGGTTGGAACGACACTGCTGGAGCTGTTTGGGGTGACAGTGGGGCACAGGGCAGTTCTCTGACCATGGCAGGAGACAATTCCTGCCTTTCCATGTGCTCAGGGAGCTGCTGATGCTCTGCCTCAAGGCATTAAACAACAAAAAAGTGTTAATTTGTCCCATTGATGCTCTGCTGGTCCCAGACTCCCACCCGGAGCTGTGCCAGGCAGGTGTTGCTTTTCCTGGGCTGGGAATGGCTCAGTTGTGTTCCCAATGGCTTCTCTCCACCTGCCTCTTTCAAATGCTGGCCCCTGGTGATTCTCCTCCGTGCCCCTGTCACACCTGCCCGGGTTTGTGGCTGGGTTTGTCCCCTCGCTGGGCTGGTTCCCACAGAGCAATTCCAGCTTTGCTCCTGCTCCAGAACAAAGCAGTTTCCTCCCTCCAGGTGATAACTGCATTTTCCTCACCCAAGCAGAGCATCCGAAGGGTGGGATTGGGGCTTTCCTGGAGCTGCAGGATCAAACCATGAGGGACAGGGAGCTCGAACCTTCTCCCCTCATCTGCTGGGCCAGTTCTTGGAGCTGCTTTGAGCAAAGTGACCCATTCTGGATGGGTTTGGAGGGCTGAGCTGGTAAACTCAGCTCAGGAGCTGTCCTCAGAGTCACCTCTGGCATTTCAGCACTCCGGAATGCTGCCCTGTGTGCTGACAAGGAGAAGAGCGTGCTCAGAGGTGAAGCACCTCTTGTCCCTTGTAATCCCCGACTGCTTGAAATTGTAATCAGTTTATGTGAGCATTCCCAGAGGGGAGCGGGGAATTGAGGCCAGCACTGGGTCCCTGCAGAGGTGAGGGGAGAGGATCTGCATCCCCCAGGAGCTGGGAGCACCCGGGAGGGATGGTGGGAAGATGTGTGGGGCTGGCAGGGCTCTGCACACCCCTGGAGAAAAACACCAGAACCTGGGGAACGCTCTCACCCTCTTTGTTGTCACAGCTTCCCCTCAAAATGAGAGAGCAATGAACTACGGAGCAATGTGGGGAAATAAAAATAGTTAAAAAAAAAATCAAACCCTAGCCTAAAGACACGAGAGCCCTCCCCATCCCTCGTTTGGCAGGGAAAATCCTGCCTGGTGTGTCCAGCCATGTCAGCTCGCAGCTATGACCGCCATCCCAGAGGAGGGCCAGGGATGATGGAAACGGGGCCAGCTCCAAATCCTGAAGCTGCTGCTGGGGTGGGAGGCAGGTACGGGGCTGGTGGGGGTGGCACAGTCCCGGGAGGGTCCCTGGGAGTGGGCAGAGGGTGGGACCCGACCCTTGGCGCCCAAGGGATGCATCCTGGGGAGCTCCCCCAGCCCAGCTGGGGCTGAGGGGTGGCTGTGCCATGCAGGGAATCAAACCCAGCTTTCCTCTCCTCAGCCTGCCTTGAATTCTCTCTTTTTTCCCCCAGATCATGATCGAATTCTGCCCTGGCGGGGCCGTGGATGCCACGATGCTGGGTGAGTGCAGCTGTGCCCTGATGCATTTCCAGATGCATTTCCAGATGCATTTGGCATTTCCAGCTCCTGGCGCCGCCCCAGGAGCAGCCCTGGGACAGGTGGCAGCCAGGGGTGCCACCGCTGCCCTTCCTCTCCCTATTTCACCTATTTTCATACCCTGAGCAGAAGGTGTGGCAGCCCTGGGGGAGTTTTTGTGCTACTTTAATGTCCTTTTATGATTTAAAAATGCTGCTGGGATCAGCAGATCACAGGGCTGGGGGAGAAGGGAGAGTCTGGCTGCAGGGGAAAGCTGAATTTCAATATTTATCTGCTGTGGGCACTGCGTGCTTGGGATCCCCGTTCCCACTGCTCCCAGCAGGGCTGAGATGTTAAAGCTGGGTGCCTGTCAAGATGAATTTCCCCAGCTCTTTCTGCTGACTGCTCCGTATGGGATCAGTCATTTGGGGAGGCAGCAGAGCTCTGATAAACTGCAGCTCGCAGCAATCCCAGCAATTTCCCCTTTTTTAACTCCTCCCTCCCACACTGAGAGAGCTGCTGCGAGCAGGGATGGGAACTGCCCTGGTGGGAGCTTTCAGGATTTGATTTGATGTTATGTTATGTTATGTTATGTTAATTTATGTTATTTTATGTTATTTTATATTTTATTTTATTTTAATTTTTTTAATTTTATGTTATTTTATGTTATTTTATTTTATTTTATTACGTTATTTTATGTTATTTTGTTATTTTATGTTATTTTATATTTTATTTTATATTTTATTTTATGCTATTTTATTTTATTATTTTATTTTATGTTATTTGATATTTTATTTTATTTTATGTTATTTTATTTTATTTTATTTCGTTATTTTATGCTATTTTATGTTATATTTTATTTTATATTTTATTTTATGCTATTTTATTATTTTATTTTATTTTATTTTATTTTTATTACAAGCCCTGTGGCATTTCATGCATGGGAGCAGGGATGGGTGTCTGTACCCCAGAAAAGCCCTGGCTGGTGCCACAGCCCCTCTGGTGTCACCTTCTGGAGGGTGACATCCCCTGTGCACAGCAGATGTGATATCACCTCCCTGAGCCCTGGGACAGAGCCACATCTCCCTGGGGGTTACTCCTTGCCAGCCCTGATCTTTGCAAAGGCCTGGCTTTCTTTTTGTTTCCAGGCACCAAATTTATTTTATTTTAACTCAACCCTTAAAGCTCGTCCATCCTTTAGGGAACTTCTTTAAAGTGGCTCCAAATCACAGCGTGGAAAAATAACTTTCCTGGAATGTTGGAGGGAATGATGCCTCTCCTGTGGAAAACCTCAGCAGGAAGGGTTTTATCATCTCTTGGGACATAAAAATGAGATTTGTGGCTCCTCTCTGGAGGACCTGGCAGGGGCAGCATAGGGAACCATGGGAGAGCAGCCTGGCCGTAGCTGCTCTAAAATTTCTGCTCTAAAATTTTTGCTCTAAAACCAGGCTTTTTGCTAGGAAATAAGTCCTAAAATCTGCTGTGGAGGAATGTAGCAGCACTTGGGTTTTTCTGCTTTTTTGTGACCCCTTGAGTGAGGGTGAGCAGGAGCTGGAGCTCAGGAATGCTCTCAGAATTTGGAAATTCAGAATTCGGAAATTCAGAATTAGTAAGTCCCAGAATTCCAGGAATGATTCAGGAATTCAGAATTCCAGAAATGCTGAATGCTGCCTGTCCCCACCTCCCCATCCCCACCAGCAGCTGAGGTTTGTTTGCCCATCAAAACCTTCTGTACCAAACCTGTGGCCCACTGGAGCTGCCTTTTGCCAGGGAGGGTAAAATCATCAGAATCATCAGCTTTTCCTGGAGCAGAGGAGAGATTGGTGAGGAAAGCAGGAGCAAAGTGCCTGAGCCAGCACCCCCAGGCTGTGGCTGAGATCCTTGCTCTGAACAAACCTCTGTCCCAGCTGCTGGGGTCCCTCCATCAGCCCCATCTGGTGCTGTCTGAGCCCTGCCCTGCTCTGCTGGAGGAGGGATCTGCACTGCCTGGGCCTTGCCGAGGGAGGGAGGGCGGCTCAGGAGATGCTGAACATCTGGAGGGGTGATGCTGTGCAGAGCTCTGCTCTGGAGGGGTGGAGGTGGCTCAGCAGGGAGGTCACACCAGTGCCCCCCTGTCCCTGTGAGCCACAGAGTCACAAAACATCCTGAGCTGGAAGGGACACACAAAATCCAGCTCCTGACCAGCCTCAAGAATCCCATCGTGTGCCTGAGAGTGTCCAAGCACTCCTGGAGCTCTGGGGCTGGTGCCAAAGTCCCTATCCCTACCCAAAATGCCAGTTCAGAGCAGTGGGTGGGGATAACCCTGCTGAGCAGTTAAATTTTGTCCCTTTGGGAAGTGCTGGTGATGTTGAGGGGGCTCCACTGCATCCCCCAGCAGGGAGAATTCCCTGGTTCCCCCATCCCTGGGGAATGAGGGCTGCTGATGTTCATGCCCGTGGCTGACCCTGCAGCCCTGTTCAGCTCCCTCCTCCCACAGCAGTGACACCCAGCTTGTCTGCGTTCCCAGATTTTGGAATTTACAGCTCAGACCTCATCCCAAGCATTTCTGCCTCCCCCTCCTCGTCCCCCTCAGCTCCAGGGCCTCAGCTGAGCATTCCCAGGAGGGAGCTATGAGCCAGCAGCTCCGAGAGGTGGAAATTCTGCTGCGAGTGCTGGCTTAGGGAATAAATCACCTTAACAAGCTGATTTCCATCATCTCCTGCTGCTCTGACGCAGGGACAGTGGCTTTGCCACGCTCTGCTGGGTCACCTGGGCCTTCCACCGCTTCATCCCTGTCCTGTTTAACATCCTGCAGAGCTGGACAGGGGCCTCACCGAGCCTCAGATCCAGGTGATTTGCCGCCAGATGTTGGAAGCTCTCCATTACCTGCACAGCAAAAGGATCATCCACAGGGACCTGAAGGCTGGGAATGTGCTCCTCACCCAGGACGGGGACATCAAACTCGGTGAGTCCCTGGCACTGATGACAGCTGGGCTGTGGGGTTTGGGTGTGTGCTGGTTTGAAAGCAAAACCAGTGAGAGACTCCAAGTCAGAAATACAGTTTAATAAGAGGAAAAGAAAAGAAGTAAAATAAAGTAAAATAAAATAAATGCAATAGTACAAAAGAGCACTGACAGAGTCAGAATCCAACCTGACCCCCTGTTAGTTGGGGTGGTGGCAGCACTGCAGATGAAATGCTCTTGTCCAAGCAGTGATCCTGTAGAAAGGTCTGGGGGCTCTTGTCCTCTGTGAATCCAGTGGGTCAGGGCTCCCTGTGCTGTCCCAAATCCCAGATTCTATCCAGGTGGGAATGCTTGGCTCCTCCCCCTGGGCGGAGCATCTCCCCATGGGCTGATCTCATTCTCTGAGCCCTGCAGTGGCTCCTTGCTGGCCCATGAACCAGAGACAGCTCCCGCAGGGAGTTCCCCATGAGCCATGGGCACGGCATTGCTGGGCCATGGACAGGAGAGAAGGGAAACACTGCCCCAGCTGGTTCCAGCAGCTCCTGGGGATGGGGATGGAATACAGACTGTGGGCAGGGACAGGGTGTCCCTGGGTGTGCTGGCAAGGACAAGGAGGGGAAGGTTTTGTTCCACGGGAAGGCAAATGGAGCTGCGTGCTGTGCCGAGCTCCCAGCCCACAACCACGCTCAGGCCCACGATGGGTTTTGCTTCCCTGGGTTTGTTTAATCCCTCTCTGAACCTGATTTTTGTGCGTCTTGGCCTGCTGAGCATCCTGTGCAGGGTGCCAGTTGGCAGGGCTGGGAGCTGGGAGAATTCCTCTTATCTGCACAGCAGGTTTGGTGGTGACAGGGCGAGCGTTGCCAAAGGGTTCCTTTGCCAGCTCTCTCCGCTTTGGAGTCAAACTGGCACCAAAAGGACCTGCTGGGGGAGGAGAGGGGGGATTTATCTGCAGGAACCCATCAGAGGGTGACCCCCGGACAGGGATACCCCGAGCTCAGGCTGCAGATGGGTGACAGCTCCTCCAGCTGCCACTGGCTGTCCTGGAGAGCAAAACCACCTGCAGTGGGCTCAGTGCCCTCTGCAGCTCTGACCAGTTTAATTTGGGTTGGCTTCAGCTCAGGAGGAGCAAAATCAGGGAGAGGCTGGAGGGGAAAGAAGGAACAGGACAGCACTTTGGTTTTTCTGCTGTAAAATCAGACTTTTTATTATGAAATAAGTCCTGAAATCTGCTGTGGAGGAATGTAGCAGCACTTTGGTTTTTCTGCTCTAAAATCAGGCTTTTTGCTATGAAGTAAGTTCTGAAATCTGCCATGGAGCTGCTTTTGTTTGCAGAAAAGAGCTGCATTTCCTCCTAGATGTGTAAGGTTTGGCAGGAGGGGGTTGTTGTGCCTGTTTTATAGAACATGGGAGAGGAAAATCCTGGGGGTCACATACCCCAAACCAAGTTTAATTCCCCATGCTCAGCTCAGAGGACACAGCCCGTGGTATCACGTTCTTGCCTTCAGTCTGTGTTGTTTGCTTTCCAATCTGTGTCTCAGCCAAGCGTGCTAACCCAGAAAAGGGTTTTTCACTTTTCCTCCAGCCTCTAATGTTAGTGCTCTTTGCAGCTGACTTTGGAGTGTCTGCCAAGAACATGAAAACCTTGCAGAAGCGAGATTCCTTCATTGGGACCCCTTACTGGTGAGTCCCTGCTTGCTGGGAAATGCTGTGCTCACGGAGGGCTCCGCTCCTGAAAATCAGCGTTGCTCTCTGGAGCTGGGTCTGACAGCTTTGGGGTGTGTTGGACCACGGTGGGAGGATTTTAATGAGGCTTCCTGGCCATTTTCTGCACGTTCAAGGGTTTTTCCTCACCTGCCCAGAGCTGTGAGCAGCCTCAGTGGTGTGGCAGAGTGGTCGCAGTGCTCCAGGCTCAGAGTGAGGGACACACGAGGGTGCTGTCCCAGGGGTGGGATGGGCTTTGAAACCACTCCAAGCACATGGGAACAAGTCCCTGCCCCAGGAACACAACCCCTAAATCACCCAGCTTGCTGCAGGAGGGGAACCATGGGGATTAATCGATGCTCTGAAGCAACATCCGTGCCAGATGTCAACGGCCCGGGGGTTTGGCTCTGCCGAGGAGGAGGGAGGAGGGCTGCACCTCGTGGAGAAAGATGCTGCTGCTTCTGAAACCCAGAGCTGAGGGGCAAAACTGCATTTCCTGTAGCTCTGTGGGTTATTTGAAGCGTTTAATTGTTGCTGCCCACCCTGCTCTGCCCTTCGCAGGATGGCCCCGGAGGTGGTGATGTGTGAGACCATGAAGGACACTCCCTACGACTACAAGGCTGACATCTGGTCCCTGGGCATCACCCTGATCGAGATGGCCCAGATTGAGCCGCCCCACCACGAGCTCAACCCCATGAGGGTCCTGCTGAAGATCGCCAAGTCCGACCCACCCACGCTCAGCTGCCCTTCCAAATGGTGAGGGGGCAGCATGGGGAGCAACTCCCAGCTCACACACAGAGAAAAAGCAGAAAAAGAGCAGATTTCTTTAATTTGAGCAGGGTTTTAGCTGTATTCCGTAAATTTAGCTGTATTTAGTGATCCCCCCATATGTGCAAGGGGTTGGGGAGGCACTGCTGGTTTGAGGGCAGGATGCTCACACTGTGCTCACAGTGTCCAGGCAGCACAGGGAGAGCTGCTCCCCACCCACAGACCCCAAAAACCCCCGAAACCAGCGGTCACCCCCAGGCTGTTCTCAAAACAACCCATATGTATGAAAGGCAGATCTTTCTTTAAAGGTGGAGATGGCAAAAAGCACCAGAATTGTTTTTCCTGAAGTGTGGAAAGCCACTTCTGCATGTAAAAGAAAACTAGCCAGTTAATTTTAATTAATTAATTAGTTTGTTTTGTTAATTTACTCATTTATAAATCATAAAAGCTGCTGCGGGTCAGCCAGCAGCACTTTGCTGGCAGAGCACTGGAGTCCCAGCGTGGTCACAGCAGGCACTGTCATTGTCACAGGCAGGGTGGGGATGCTGGAGCTGCTCAGAAGTGACATCAGGGCCACGCTCAGAGCTCAGAGCTGCACTTAGCAGGCTGAGGGTGCCCCCCTATGGGGCTCCTGGTCCTTCACAGCCACCCTGTCCCACCGGGGCTCTGGGGATGACTCCTTGTCCCCAAGCAGCTCCTGCCATGGGGGACAACTGCTGTGTCCTGCCCTGCCTCTGCCCTGGGGTTCAGGGGCTGGGGCTCAGCCCCCCCATCTGCTCCAAACCCTTTACCTGTGCTCCCTGACCCGGCCCTGCTGCTGCTTCTCCTACAAATAATCAGAATTACCGAGCATATAATAGAAATATAATAATCAATACAACAATCAGAATTTTGCTCCCACGTTTCCCATGGGACCAAAACGCTGATTGTGGCTGACTGCAAGCTGGGACAGAACCTGCTAAAGGATCAAGCTGATCCCTCTGCTATTTGAGGCCTTTCCTCTGCTGAATTTCTCACCACCAGCTGTGTTTGAAGGTCCCTGGAGTTCAGAGATTTCCTGAAGAAGGCGCTGGACAAGAACCCCGAGACCCGGCCCAGTGCTGCCCAGCTGCTGGAGGTAGGGCCCAGTGACCCCAGACTGCTTTCAGATTATTTCTGTCTTCTTTAGAAAGTTCACATCACTTTCCAGCCACTGAAATGCTCCAAAAAGGATCAGCAACGTTTTTCCCTTTGGAGCAACCTGCAGAGCCCCTGTGTGCACCCTCTGGAACAGGAACAGCTCCTCCTGCCCATGTGGCAGCCAGCTTGGGCTGTACCTGCTTAGCCCTGATTGAAATTCAATTCCTTTCCTCCTGTCCCTTCCCGAAATCACAGCAAAAACCTGGAGGCTGCAGTTCCCTGCTGGCTGCAGCTGCCTCACTGTGTGCTGCTGCACGGAGCCCAGGGACTGCCCGGCCTTTTGCTGCAGCTCAGCACCAGCACCAGCTGGGAGCACCGAGGGATTCCAGCCCCATTCCAATTAATCCTTCCTTTCCCAGGCTGTTTGCTCCCAGATTATTCCTCCCCTGCTCCTGGTGATGTTCTGTGGGCAGATGTCCCCTTGTTTAAAAGCTGCTGCTGCTTTTTTGGGGGGGGGTGAGGGCTGCTGCCATAAAGCAGCTTTGGGGAGCAGAGTGTGAACCTCAGCCCTGCCGTGAATTCCTCTGGGGGTAAATCCCAGTGACACTGGAAAGAACCACACCCTGAGGTCCTTGAGCTCACAGAGTGATTTTTGGCCACCTGCAGGGCAGAGTGTGCCCTGCACCTCAGCCCTGTGTCTCTCCCATGAATTCCTCTGGAGGTAAATCCAGTGACACTGGAAAGAAACACACCCTCAGGCCTTTGAAAGCCAAAATGGTCTTTGATTTTTGGCCACTGTGCCCTGAACCTCAGCCCCGCTTCTCTCCTGTGAATTCCTGAGAGCCAAAAGTGGTCCTTGAGCTCACAAGGTGTGATTTTTGGCCACCTGCAAGGCCCTGCTTGTCTCCTGTGAATTCCTCTGGGGGTAAATCCCAGTGACACTGGAAAGAACCACACCCTCAGGCCTTTAAAAGCCAAAAGCCATCCTTGAGCTCACAAGGTGTGATTTTTGGCCACCTCACATTTTCATTTGTGCTTCCAGCATCCCTTTGTCAGCAAGGTCACCAGCAACAGGGCCCTGCGGGAGCTGGTGGCTGAGGCCAAGGCTGAGGTGATGGAGGAGATCGAGGAGAGCCGGGATGAAGCAGAGGAGGATGATTCCTTGGAGTCTGCCTCGGTGAGCAGCTTCACTGCTGTGGCTGTGCTGGGGGAAAGAGCCTGGAAACTTCTCTAGCCCCAGAAACTCTTCTGGGCCACATCAGGTGGAGGGGAAGTGGTTGCTTGGCCAGGGAGGGGCTGGGTTTTGGTGGGTGCTGAGGGCATGGAGAAACAATGGTGCTGGGGGGGTGGTCCAGTGCCCACTCACAGGAGGGGCTTATGAAAAATGGTTAAAAAACAAAAGGAAAAGGGAAAAAAAAAAGGAAAATGGCTCCTGATGTAGACTGAAGAAGCTGGAGTGGAAGCAAAGCCAGCAGCACATGGAGGGAACACAGCCCCAGGAGGGAGCTGGGCAAATCTGCCCCTGGGCCTGGCTCTTTGAAGGGGACATCTCAGAGCTGCTTGGGGACATGTCTTGACCTCCCCCCTCTGTCACAAAGGGAAGTGGTTCATCCATGGGAAAAGGAGTCTGGTGTGCAAATTCCTCATCTGCCTCTTCAGGATGTGCAGGTTCTGGGGTTTTTCCCTTCCCTCCATCCAGGATCTGTGGTCCTTGGGGCCACAAAGCTGGGGAAAGATGGAAGCATCCCAGGGCAGATGTCCTAAAAGGGGAATTTCCCCCCAATAAATCTTTAGTTCAGGGTGACTTTGCTCTGAGGAGGGGCCTTGTAGCCCCTGCAGTTGTGCTGAGTGCTGGTGCCAAACCCAACATCTGCCCTCCCCTGTCTTTGCAGCCCCCTGGGAAGCACAAGCGGGACCCCTCTGAGGGGAGCCAGCTGAGCTTGGATGGGGAGAAACCTCCGGACTCCTCCTTGCCCAAAGCTGTGAATGGCTCCGTGGGGACTGGCAAGGACACCACAGAGGGCCAGAGCCTCAAAGTCTCAGAGAAAGGTGACAAACTGGAGAGGAAGCACTCCACAAAACCCAGCTCGGCCTCCTCAGCCACCCAGGACAAGCCGGACATCATCCTGCAGCCAGGACATTTGGGGAACTCAACGGAGGGGGGCAAGGAGCCCAGGCTGGGCAGGGAGGAGAGGAGGAGCATCGGGGAGAGGAAGAGCATTGAGGAGAGGAAAAGCCTTGAGGAGAAGAAAAGCCTTGAGGAGAGGAAGAGTTTTGAGGAGAAGAAGAGCATTGGGGAGAGGAAGAGCATGGTGGAGAGCAAGAGCCTTGAGGAGAGGAAGAGCCATGAGGAGAGGAAGAGCATCGGGGAGAGGAAGAGCATGGTGGAGCGACCAGAGAGCGTTCTCCTGGAGAACTTCAGCGAGGAGAAGCTGGCCAATGGAAGCCTGGTGGAGCCCCTGGGGCCCTTCCCCGGCAGCCGCTCCAAAGGGGACTCGGATTCCGGCAGCACCTCGGCCTCCGAGAGCATGGACCTGAGCATCTCCTTGTCTGCTGACCTGGCCCTCAACAGGGAGAGCGGCTCCATCTCCCTCAAGGTGAGAGTGGTGCCCACAGGGTGCTGGAGAACTTGGAGAAGGGATTTCCCTACGGGAAGCTTTCCAGGGTTGGTTTTCCATGCTTCCTGCCCCAGCTGGGTGCAGCTGTGCCAGGGAGACGTGGCACGTCCTCAGGTGGAGGAGAAGCTCTTGGTGGAGCTGCTGTGAAGGTTCCTGTGTCCTCTCCTGTGCCAGGCCACTGAAATCTAGGGGAAATCTGATGCCTTGTGTCTGTTTTGTGTGAAGTGACCACGCCATGAGCCTGGCTTGTCCTTGCTCAAGTGTGAAACCCCAAATGGGACTTCCTAAATTTATCCACAGTCCATCACTCTGCTGCTCTTCCTCAGGACACCAGATCCCAGGAAAAAGTTCATCTGGGCTTGTGGGTCTAAATTTCCCAACCTGCCCTACATTTGGCCTGGTTTGTGTCAGCAGTGACTGCACAGAGACCTCCCAGGCCTCTTGGCTCTTGCTAAAGCTTCCTGGAGGCTGGGAATGCTTGACCTGGAGCTGCCTAGGTCAGCAGGGCTTAGAGGAAGAGCAAAATAACTGGAATGGTATTTGCTGAGCTCCAAGAGAAGAAATGTTGTGACTCAAGGGGGCAGAGAGGGATGTGTTGCACAAGATCTTTCTCACATCACCTGAGTGAGTGAGAACTTCCCGGCACAGAAACGTGCCCAAAAACCTTTCTTGGCAAAACTTTCCCCATCTCCTGCTGGGAGCTGGAGAGCCAACATCCCCCAGAGGAGCCTGCAATCCCTAATGATTGGAAACGTGATGCTCCTGCAGAGGATTTCCTCCTCCTCATAACCTTTCCCAGGACACCTGGTCCCCTTGAGGAGGAGGAATACAACGCCACTCATAAATTTGCTCTCTGAGTTGCTCCTTTAGGAGGGGAGAGGAGTTTTTTGGGTTTTTCATGGAGTAAGCTGTGATAGATCATGGTGAGGACGGGTTTTTGGGAGGTGGGTCAGATTTCAGGGTGGAAGCCTTGCTGCTCCATGGTTTGGTAGCCAGGCTGGATCTCCACATTCACTGATGGTTTGTGCTCCACCTGGATTCCTTGTGTGTGTTCTTCATGAGCAGCAGCATTAAAACTGCTCTGAGGGCTCCAGGGCAGCTGCTGCAGCCCTGGGGAGCTGCTTGATGGGCCCCTCCTCTCCTGTCCCCCCTGCCCACCCCAGGATTCCCAGATGCACAAGAAGACCCTGAAGCGCACCCGCAAGTTCGTGGTGGACGGGGTGGAGGTGAGCGTCACCACCTCCAAGATCATCAGTGAGGACGAGAAGAAGGATGAAGAAATGAGGTTTCTCAGGCAAGTGGGGCTCTGGGGTGGAGGGAGGGCAGGGTTTTCCTCTCTGAGCTCATCCAGGTGTGACCTAAACTCTTGGTGTCTGTCTTGGTCCCGCTTGGATGAGGGGTTCAGCTCAAGATGCAGCAAGGCGGTGGCAAGGGGAGCTTTGCTGTGTCTGGCTCTGCCCTCTGGGGATGATTGAATGTTTTCCCAGAGCTGCAGATGCCTGGCTCAGTGGAAATTAACTCAGAAATCTTCTTGAGATGTTCCTCTCCCTTTTGTTCTTGAATCTCCTCAGACTTCATTAACAGAAAGGCCAAGGGAGTTGTAAACTCCCGGAGCATTATTTAATATTCATGGGTGTATCCTCCCTCCTTGGTGACTCCTTTGCAGATCTTTCAGCTCTCAAACCTCCCTGACTTATTCTCAGATAGAGGAGCTGCTGTTTCTAGCATCGAAATGAAAAGGCCCTTAAAATAATTAAAATACAAATTGTTTCATTTGATGCCCAATTCCAGGCTCCCTCCTGCTGCTCTCGGGGACTCCCTGAGAGGATAATTTGTCTAAAACACTTTGAGTCCCTATGGCTGCCTTATTCCTCAGCCCCAATATCAGATTTATGTAAAAGCTCATTAGCAGAGGTCATTTACTGGTGAGCTGGATGAGGGGAGTGATGCAATGTCATCATAGATGGGTCAGAATTTGGGAAAACTGCTCTTTTTGCCACCCAGGTGTGAATAGAATGGATACAGAGCACAGAGGCCAGGCCAGAGCAGTCCAGCCTGGGATTTGAGCACTAACCCAGCTGGCACAATGGGCATTTGGGCTGCTGGGGGACACCAGAATCACCTCAGCAGCCTGGCCAGGGCTCCTTTGAGAAGCTGTGGGTGCTAACAGGCCTTACCTGTAGGAAGCTGATGATTTCCCAGCTGTCCCCATCGTGTTCCTGCAGTGTCCCACAGCACCTGGAGCACTCCAGGCAGCCGGGATCTCCCTCCTGGCTGTGCTCAAAGTGAGGTCAGGCTGCTGTGGGGTGCAGGTGCAGCTTCCCCTCCCTGCTGGAACGCTCTGCTCGTGGATGTGACCATCTCTGCCCCTCACATCCCTCCAACCTCACCTGACCCCACATTTCTCTGTCCCCTCCTGCCCCTCTGCAGGCGCCAGGAGCTGCGGGAGCTGCGGCTGCTGCAGAAGGAGGAGCACAGGAACCAGGCCCAGCTGAACAGCAAACACCAGCTGCAGCTGGACCAGATGCTGCGGCGCTTCGAGCAGGAGATGATGGTAGGAGGGCAGGGAAAACCCCTGGGAATCAGCTGGGAATCCAACTCCCCTGCAGGTGCCCCACACAGAGATGGTCTTTGGGTTGCAACAGCCTTGGGCATCACAGGAACTCCTTTGGGGTTTGAAGCATGGCTGGAGGGAGGAGGTTTTGTGGGCATTAAGCAGCTTGGGAAGCACTGGCAGCATTTGGGAAAGGACTTTCTCTGTTTAATTATTTTTTCTTTTGTGTCTGTTCATGGCTACTGTGAGAAACAGTTTCTAGTGCTGTTGTAATTCACAGAAAAAAACCCCCAAAACCTTTAAAAAAGAAAGCAGCACGGCCTGAGTGTGACAGCAGGAAATCTGGCAAGGCTTTGAGTGTAAATTGAATAAACTGAGCTCACACACTTGGCCCCTTCTGTTGAAGTAAAATAACATTGTAGTTATTCACAGAATGGTTTGGGTTGGAAGGGACCTTAAAGATCTTCTCCTTCCATGGCACGAGGGCACTGTTGGAACAGAGCTTCAAAGTGTGTGAGGTGTTGGTTGGAAGTTTCTCTCCTTATTGGAACTCTGGAGGCTGAAAATTTATGTTTTAGTATATAGTAGTATATGTGAAGCAATATGGAGGATTTGGGGCGTTGTCTGGGTCCTTCATCTTCTTCTTGGTTTTGGGTAGTTTTTTTCTGTAATTGGCTGAAAAAGGTCGGCATTGTGGGCCTGGGGTGGTCATTATTGGGTCAAAAATATAAATAAAATAGGTGTTACCTCATTATTGGGTCAAAAATATAAATAATATAGGTGTCACCTCATTATTGGGTGGTTAGTGCTTAAATAACCTGGAAAGAGCTAGAGGCATCCATTTTATCTCCATTTTCTAACTTGCCAGTCAGAGCTCACAGCTCGTGAGATAAGAAATAATAAACACTGAGTCTGAAACTACGACTCCCATGTATTAATCCTGACCTTGGCAGAAAAAGAAGCCAGTACCATCACATGAGGTGTTGGTTGGAAGTTTCCCTCCTCAATCCAAGCAGGAACAATCCCCTACCTTTTTTTTTTTTTTCATTCCCTCTTTTCACTCTTCTTTCTAAACCTTTGCAATGCAACAAAGCGGAGAGGAGGCCGAGGCTGACCTGTTTTCCTCGGTCCCTTTCCCGTGCTTGGCGTGGTTTGATTCTCCTGTCCCGGGCAGGCAAAGAAGAAGTTCTATGACACAGAGCTGGAGAACCTGGAGCGGCAGCAGAAGCAGCAGATCGAGAGGATGGAGCAGGAGCACGCGCTGCGCCGGCGCGAGGAGGCCAAGCGCATCCGCCTGGAGCAGGAGCGCGACCACACGCGCTTCCTGGAGCAGCTCAAGCAGATGAAGAAGGAGGTAAAAAAAAATGGGAATGGCAGGGAAGGGAGGGGAAGGTGCTTTCCTGCACTTCTTTCTTTCCTGGGAAGGCTTCAGCGCTTCTTGGGAAGGAACTTGAGGGAAAGCGGTTGGTGTTTTATGAGGAGGCTCTTGGGTTTGGGTGATTCTTGAGGTGGTTTTGGGTGATTCCTGAAGTGTTTTTGGGTGTTTCCTGAAGTGCTTTTTGGTTATTCCTAAGGTCCTTTTGGGTGATTCCTGAGGGCCTTTTGGGTGATTCTTGGGTGGTTTGGGGTGATTTTCTGAGGTGTTTTTGGGTGATTCCTGAAGACCTTTTGGTGATTCCTGAGGGCCTTCTGAGTGATTCCTGGGGTACTTCTGGGTAATCCTTGAGGTGTTTTGGGTATTTCCTGAGGTCCTTCTGGGGGATTCCTGAGGTGGTTTTGGGTGATGTTCTGAGGTGTTTTGGGGTGATTCCTGAAGACCTTTTGGTGATTCCTGAGGGCCTTTTGAGTGATTCCTCAGGTGTTTTTGGGTAATTCCAGAAGTTCTTTGGGGTGTTTCCTGAGGTGCATTTTGGTGGTTCCTGAGGTGCTTTTGGGTGACTCTTGAGGGCCTTTTTGGTGATTCTTGATGTGCTTTCAGGTGATTCCTGAGGGCCTTTTTGGTGATTCCTCAGGGTCTTTTGGGTGTTTCCTGATGTGTTTTTGGTAAATCCTGAGGTGCTTTTGGGTGATTCCTGAGGTTCTTTTGAATGATTCGTGAGGTCCTTTTTGGTGATTCCTGAGCTGTTCAATGATTCGAGCTGGGGTTGTTCCTGGCCTAAAGTGACCTGCAGGGAAATTGAATTTCCTCCCCACAGGTCAAGAACGAGGTTGAGAAGCTGCCACGGCAGCAGCGCAAAGGGAACCTGAAGGCCAAGATGGACGACTTCACCCAGAAAAAACAAACCATGGTGAGACTCTGGGAAGGTCCCTCCCAATTCCAAGATTGGGAAACGTGCAGTAGAATAAAGCATCCTCCCTGCTGGAGGGACTGGCAGGTTCTGAGACACCAGCAGCTGCTTTCCAAGCCGCAGCAGCAGTAGGGCTCATGGTGGCACCGCTGGTTTTTTAACAGGAACAGGAGTTTTTGGCCAAGCAGAAGGAGGACCTGGAGCAGGCCATGAAGAACATCACTGCCCAGAACAAAAGAGAGATCTGTGACAAGGAGCGTGAGTGCCTCAACAAGAAGCAGCAGCTGATGAGAGGTGGGTGGCAAAGGCTGAGGGAGGGGAGGGAGTGCTGTAACCATGGGTTTATCCAGCCCTGGCTCTTCCCATGCAGCAGATGCTGCGACAGAGTTGCAAGCTGGCAGGATGGGATGTGGAAAAAACCAGCCTTGCCAGGTCCTGTCTAAATGTTTAACAATAATAATACTTAGTGCTTTAATCTTTGAAGTGCTTTACAAATATGAACCAATTAGGCTTCATAATTGCAAGAAATCAGGCTCCAATATGGTTTGTGACCAATTTCTCTTGAAAAACGGGAGGTGAATGATCACCCCCAACATCTGCTGTGCTGTTTGTGTGCCCAGGGGTCTCTTGAGCTTGGTACACTTTGTGTGACCAGGATGAGAGGCCAAGGTGGGTGATCCTCTGCTCCTTCTCCTCCCCACAGACCGGGAAGCTTGCATCTGGGACCTGGAAGAGCGTCAGCAGCAGGAGAAACACCAGCTGGTCAAGCAGCAGCTGAAGGATCAGTATTTCCTCCAGAGGCACGAGCTGCTCCGCAAGCATGAGAAGGTGAAGGCTTTGCACCTTCCCAGACTGGTGTGGGTCACCAAAGGGTCCCTCGGTGTTTCCCTTCCAGGCTGAAAAGGGGGAAATCACCAAGGCTGTGTATTCAATCCCTATGTGGGCCATTCACTCCATTCATTTTAGAGTTGGACTTGCTGGTCCTTGTGGGTCCCTTCTAATATTTTCAGAATATTCTGTAATTCTATGAATTCTGTAATTCTAAGGGTGGGTTGGGAGTTAAAGGGGTTGGTTATGATTAGTGAAAAAGGACCAGGATAAAGCTGGTGTTGAGAAGGCAATAAAGCCTTCTTGCCTGGGGCGTGGGCTCTGTGCTGTGTGCATTCAGTGTGCAAGGAGCTGGGAATTTCAGGGGGCTTTTCTGGAAATCTGCCACTGCCCAGGGTTTGGCGTGGTTGATTCCCAGAGCAGGGAGTGAAGACTGGCACTTCCAGCCCCTTCTGCTCTGCCTTCCCAGCACGTTCAATCCTTGCCATCCCCTCTTGTCCCTTTGGAGTTTCACCAACTGTGTTGGAGCTTCATGTACAAAAGAGACAGGACTACTGTTAGGTGTTCCTCAAACTTTTATTGTGGCATCAGCCTCATAACAGGGTTTTACACAATTAAAGGATGATAACAAGTCATGTTTGCTAGCAGCAGCCAAAGATTTCTTTGTTTCACGGCATTTTAAAAGTTTTCCAGCCAATGGCACATTGCTAAAGCTCACAGACAATTATTGTAGCCAATCACTGAAAGCACACGTGCACCTGCTTCAAACAATGTATGCTTTTTATTAACAAAAAACAATATTCTATTATTAAGCTTAAAACTTTCTACTATCTTGCTAAGCACATTTTTTCTGCAGCCTTAAGATCTATCCTAGCTAAACCTAAGACTCAGATTATTGTTTTATGTCCTTGCTTGCTGTACTGTTGTGATTTTTCCTACTTTTAAGCTTTGCAGCTACAGCTAATTCTAAATTCACAGAATCATTGGGTTGGAAGAGACTTCTGGGATCATTGAGTCCAACCCAATTCTAACCTCAACTAACCCATGGCACCAGTGCCACATCCAGGCTTTTTTTAAACACATCCAGGGATGGTGACTCCACCACCTCCCCAGGCAGGCCATTCCAGTACTTTATCACTCTTTCTGTAAAAAACTTTTCCCTGATATCCAGCCTGTATTTCCCTTGGTGCAGCTCGAGGCTGTGTCCTCTCGTTCTGTCAGTGCTGCCTGGAGAAAGAGCCCAAGCCCAGCTGAGCACAGGCACCTTTCAGGGAGCTGTGGAGAGTGATGAGGGCACCCCTGAGTCTCCTTTTCTCCAGGCTGAACAAGCCCAGCTCCCAGCAGGCCCCAGAAACAGGAAGAGCTGAAGAATTTAAAATTATTTCACCATCTCTGGATGTGTTTTAAGCTTTGCAGCTACAGGTGTTAGGGCTGGGTTGGAATTGATTAACTTGAAGGTCTCTTCCAACCCAGATATTCTGTGATTCTGCTCCCACAGCTTTCCAAAAACCTTCTTACCTTCAATATTTCCCACAACCAACCCCTTCCCCACTACTCCCAAATCTGCCCTCCACCGCCTCCGTTCTGCTCTGGGGAGGGAGGTGTCCTGAGCCCTGTGTGTCTCTGCAGGAGAGGGAGCAGATGCAGCGCTACAACCAGCGCATGCTGGAGCAGCTGAAGGTGAGGCAGCAGCAGGAGAGGGCCCGGCTGCCCAAAATCCAGCGCAGCGAGGGCAAGACGCGCATGGCCATGTACAAGAAGAGCCTCCACATCCACTCCAGCGGCAGCGCCTCCGAGCAGAGGGAGAAGATCAAACAGGTCAGGGCCTGAGAAGGCACCAGGGGTTTGTTAAGGCTTGGCTTGGTTGTGGGGGCAGAAGGGAATTTGGGAAAGGGGAGCTGTTGGAGTTTTCCAGGGGGAAAGGAGGATACTGGAGCTGAATTGAAGCTCTCTCTTCTGGTGTGTGCTGGTTTGAAAGCAAAACCAGTGAGAGACTCCAAGTGAGAAACACAATTTAATGAGAGGAAAAGAAAAGAAGTAAAATAAAGTAAAATAAAATAAATGCGATAGTACAAAAGAGCACTGACAGAGTCAGAATCCAACCTGACCCCCTGTTAGTCAGGGTGGTGGCAGCAGTGCAGATGAAATGCTCTTGTCCAAGCAGTGATCCTGTAGAAAGGTCTGGGAGCTCTTGTCCTCTGTGAATCCAGTGGGTCAGGGCTCCTGTGCTGTCCCAAATCCCGGATTCTATCCAGGTGGGAATGCTTGGCTCCTCCCCCTGGGCGGAGCATCTCCCCATGGGCTGATCTCATTCTCTGAGCCCTGCAGTGGCTCCTTGCTGGCCCATGAACCAGAGACAGCTCCCGCAGGGAGTTCCCCATGAGCCATGGGCACGGCATTGCTGGGCCATGGACAGGAGAGAAGGGAAACACTGCCCCAGCTGGTTCCAGCAGCTCATGGGGATGGGGATGGAATACAGACTGTGGGTACAGCTGACAGTGTAACCTAGGATGTGTTGTCTCCTTTCAATGCTCTAAGTGTCCCATCGAGTTCCCTCCCTGTAGTTAAGATGCTCCATTAAGCTGCTTCTATGCCTACTGAGACTTTAAGTATTGTAACTTTTAGTAAGACCACATATTAGAAATCTGGCCTTCAAAACTAATGCATTTATATAATGAACACCTTTGTAATAACCAGAAAATGCTCTTGGCCTTTTAAGGTCTTAAACCCATGATTAACTCGACATGCAGCTGTCCTGGTTTAGGGCAAATTTGGGAGGAAACCCCCAAATATGGGAATCAAACCCAACCAGCTCCTCCCCTCAACCGGTCCAGGAAAGAGCTTCCTCAGAGAAAGGTGGAAAAAACTGTTTATTTAACAAACAAAGTGCCCACAAGCATAAAGAATAAATAATAGGAAACAATAAAACCTTTACTTGCTCTGAAGTGAGATGGTAAATTCAGAAAGCCCTCGCTGTGGGTAGCTCAGCTCTCTCAGTCTCTTACCATTCACTCCAGAGGTCCAGGCCCCAGTGGGCTGCAGGTGTGAGAGCTCTCAGTGCTCCTCTGGGTTTTTCAGTTCAGAGTGAGTTTAAACAGTCACAAGAAAAATAGAAAAAAACAGTCCAGGAAGCTTTTCTGCCTCAGCTCGCTAACCTAACCAAAAGCAAAAGAGATCTCTATGCCATTGCTGGTCTGTGCTTCAGACAAACACACAGTCCAGAGAGAGAATGCAGAGGAGTCAGAGCTGTTTTCAAAACAAACCCTGCACTTCTTCTTTCCCTGCTTCACTCTCAAAATCAGTGTTAAAGGCACAGAACTCAATACCCAGCACAAGCAGAACAGACAATCGGGGTACAAGCATCATAAAGTCACCCCAGGACAGTGCGTATTTCTGAATTTTAGCTTTCTGCTGGGTGAGAGGGCTCTGCTTTGTGGCACCACGTGTCGTGTTCAGCACTGTCTCCACCCTGGCTTGTATTGGGAAGCGTCCTCAGGGCTTTTCCTTCTTTCCTATGTAATAATGGAAGCTGGGCTGGTCTCTCAGGCAGCCCCAGAGTCCAGGGCAATGCTGCCCACACGGGCTCCTGCTTTTCTCTCTGCCAGTTTGCTCTGCAGGAGGAGAAGAGGCAGAAAGCAGAGCGGCTGCACCAGCAGCAGAAGCACGAGTCGCAGATGAAGGACATGCAGGCCCAGTGTGAGAGCAACACCAACGAACTCCAGCATCTCCAGGTACTCGTCCCTGGTGGCTGGGTCTCCCTGAGCTGCCTGGGCAGGTCTCAGTCTCTGCAGAAGTGGCTGCAGGGGACTGTCAGCAGCTGATGTCCCTTACTCTTGCCTTGAGAGGTTTTTGTCGCCGTGTGTAAACGTGGAGCTCAGAGCTCTGGGTGTCTCTGCCCAAACCAAATCCTGTTTGACCCCTGGATGTACACTTCCAGCTGCTTGATGGGTGTTGTGTTTGGGTGATGTGTTTTTAGAATGAGAAGTGTCACCTCCTGATTGAGCATGAAACCCAGAAGCTGAAATCCCTGGATGAGAACCACAACCAGCACATGAAGGAGTGGCGAGACAAGCTGAGACCACGGAAGAAGGTGGGGCCAGGGTGTGAGCAGGGTGTCCTGGCCAGAGGGGACAGTGCCCATGGCTCCAGAACAATCTCAAACACACCTCTTGTCTTGTTCTCTTTGCTCAAGGCCCTGGAGGATGAGCTGAACCAGAAGAAGCGAGAGCAGGAGATGTTCTTCAAGCTGAGCGAGGAGGCTGACGGACAGGTGCCAGTGTCCCCGACCAAACACGCCAAATTCGTCCCCTTCAGCTCCTCAGAGAGCTTGTAACGCCTGGCAGGCCACCAGCTGGAACTGGCCGTGTCCTCCTGGGCTGCAGGGAGCAGCTTGGACTTGGAAGATCCTCTCAGCAGCCCCTTCCTAGCACAGCACCCTCCTGTCCCTGCGCTCTGCCTGGGACAAACGTGGCCTCTGCGCTGAGGGGTGCTGGCTGGAACTCGGGGTGGCTTTCCCAGGAGCTCCAGGCTGGGAGCTGGGGCAGGACCCTGCCTGGATTGTACTTGCACTGTTGGCTGGATGCGTCCTGGGTGAGCCTGGTGCTCACTGGGTTTGTCAGCTCAGACTGGAGCAGTGACTGCTCTGCTCAGGGGAAACAGGGCTGTCACCTCTCTCCCCACTGTGGCTGCTCCTGTCCCAGTCCTTTGTAAGGCCTGGCCTGGGGCACAGCAGCTTTGGCATTGTCTTAAACTCACCTTGGCCTTAGATTTATTCCCCTGCACTGTGGCCCTTTTTTTTTTTTTTTTTTGCCACAGAGAGACAGAGATTTGGAGTTTTTTTGCCTAGGGAGGGCTGGGTTTTCTCCTTCCTCCTCCTGCCCACACAGACTGTGCAGAAAGGGGCTGGATGTCCTCCCAAAGATGCTCCTGCTCTTCCCTGGCACCACAGCCCCTGTGGCACTGAGCTAACACTCTGTGATGATCTGGGGTGATCCAGCTGCCTGCAGGCTTTGGCTCTGAAGGAAATGGAAGTGCAGGTGCAGAGGGGGAGGTTGGGGACACAGTGAAGTGTCTGTCACTGTCATGTGTCTTTGGGAGCAGTGGGGGGTGAAGGGTGTTCCTACCACAGCTCTCATGATCACACAGGTGCTCCAGGCTGCTTTTTAAGTCCTTTCTGTGTGGGGCCAGCTGGGTCAGCCAGCCTGGCCAGCGGGGTATGGCTGCAGAGCCTCCCTGGGGAGGAACAAGGGAGCAGAGAGACGAGGGAAGAGGAGATGCAAAGGGGACTTGTTGCTCCCAGCAGCTCCTTGTCCACTGATGTCTCATCTCCTTGTGATGGTTCTCCTGGCCAGGAGTCGTGGGCAGAGTGGCAGAGCAGGTCCTCTGTCCTTTCTGTGCCCTCCCCCTGCACAAGGGCTGAGCTGCTGGGTGGCACTGGGAGCACAGAGCTGGGGAGGGGCTCAGGGACCTCACGGGCAGCACCTTCTTTACACAACCCAGAGGTGTAAGGCAGCACTTAAGTTTTTCTCTGGACTTACACTTAAACATTGTTTAAGACCTGTTCCTTTAGCAAGAAAAAAAATTATTTCTGCTTAAAAAAAACCAAAAGAAAATATAAGAAAAAAGTTGTTACTCTCAAACCCCCTCTGCTGATTTGCTGGCAGTTCAGGGAAGGGTGGTATGTGATGTGCCTCGCTTCTAGGTACTGGGCTGAAGGAGACAGCCCCCAGGGCTTTAACTCTGTATCTGGGGAGTGATTTCCTGCCCTTTTAGAGCTCCTAATCCATATTTATAAGCTTCCTGCCAGCTAGCAAGGCTCTCTCTTTGGGCCATTCCAGGTTACCTCTGATTTCAGGGCTGTGATGTCTCTGTTAACAAACTCAGGAAGGGTTCCTGCCCCGTCTCCACAAGTGTGGGCTGTGCCCTGCAGATGTGACAACACCAGACTGGGAACTGATGTGAGGTTAATGAAAGCAAAGGATGTTCCTGAAGGGGACAAAGGGGCTGATTGGAGGCTTTTAATCACGTTAGGAATGTGTTACAGCAGCCCCGGTGGTTGTGGTGGTGCTGGGGTCAGGCTGGAGCTGTTCTGTGCAAGGGCTGTGCCACAGCAATCAGAGCCCAGGGCCTGTCCTTGAGGGGCCCTGCAGCACTGTCACCTCCCCCAGCTGAAGGGCACTGCTGCCTCTCCCCCAGCCCAGGGAGCATCATCCCTCTCTGGACATCCTGCAGCCACAAGGAAAAGCTGTTTCTGGGGGCTCTCAAAGCTGATGGAACGCCCCTGTGGTAAATCAGTCATCCCTTCCTTATTTTCAGCCTGTAGAGAGCCTCACAGCTTTGCTGACAGAGGTAGGAATGGTTCTGTCCACTCGTTTTTGTGTTTTGTGTTCTCTCCTGGGTGTGCCAGGCTCCAGTACCGTGTCCCTCACCCAGTAGGGGGGCACATCATCTGATTGTCGTGTTTACAGTGTGGTTATCACTTTTCCTCCTTTCAAAAGAGGATTTATTTGTTGTTCCCTCTTCAGAAGGAACCACGATTAAACCTAGCTTGCTTTTCAGGGAGGGATGGGACAGGATTTTTAAAAATGTGTCTTCGAATAAAAAGGGTTTTTTAAAAATATTTTGTAAAATATCTTCAGTGGGGCCACCACTCTGATGTAAAGACCTCTCTAATAAAGTAACAGAGAATCCTGGGCATGGCTCTGATTTTGTGCCTGGCTGCCAGCCGTGACCTCAGATCAGCTTTGCTCCTGCTTGGGGTTTTACTGACTTAAAAACTGACTTCCTGCCTTAAAACTTTCACTGACTTAAAAACTGACTTCCTGCCTTAAAACTTCCACTGACTTAGAAAAATTCCTGGCATTTGAACTTTGCCAGGCCGACCCTCCAGTTCTTTAAAACTGGAGCCTGTCCTGCTGCTCAGGGACAGGGACATCTTTGTCACCAGGCTGAAATTCCAGCGCAGCTGAAGCGTTCCCTGGGTGACTTCAGTGCGTGTTCAGACGGTGCTGGGCTGACCCTGCTCGGTGAGGAGTGAGTATTGCACCCTGAGAGCATTCCTGCATGGATCGTTCCTCCTTTTTAATTTAATTTAGCTGGCCTGGCTTTAACAGAAATCTCAGACAAAGGCTTCAGTTCCCTGGTTTTGGTGGGACAAGGAGGACCTGGGGATGCCTCCCTGTGTCTTCCCGTGCTCTCCTTTGCTCAGGAGGAGAAAAAATTCTGGTTTGCCCTGTGGATGTGGGGGGAAATCTCTGCCTCCCCCCCTGGGCTGCTCAGAAAAGCACAGAACCCAAACGTCCTTTGCTCCCTGCTCAGACCTTTCCACCTGCTGCTGACACTGATTTCTCTCAAGGACACCCCACATTCAATTGGGGCAGCTCTGATGTGGAGCTGGTGTGGGTTTACCCTCAGTTTTGGGAGGCTGTGCCAGAAGCTGCCAATTTAACCTTGGATTTCATGCAGGAAATGACCTTGTTGGCAGTGCCCACCCCAGGTAAAAATGCAGGATGTGAGTTCAGGTGAGGCGCTGAAAAGGAGATGGAATTGGGAGTGTAAGGAGTTGCTGGGGAGGTTTTAAATGAGCAGAGAGAGAAGGGTGAGCAAAGCCTGAGGGTTCCTGTCTCCTTGCTCCACAAGATAGTAAGGGATGGAGTAGCTGAGGACACATAATTAATCATTTTGTTTATGCACAGCAGGACTGCTCTGTCTCCTGGGACACACTGGGCTCACTCGGTGTATCCCAGGGAGGCAGGAGATCTCCTGGGAATATTTAACTTCATCTGCATGTCCTTGGCAGTGCCTGAGGGGAGCTTCAACCCCGAGGATTTCACATATATTTATAAGCACTGCATATTCCAGAAATAACTGCTAGCTGCCATTTCATCCGGCTGCTACGTTGAAAACAGAGAGAAAGTAAAAATATTCCCTAATTTCTGAAACCAGAGCTGACAGCCCTGAGAAGTTCCTGGTGCTGCAGCAGCTGCAGCGTTCCCTGTGGGTTAGACCCTGTCACATCTGGGCTCCAAGCTCCTCTGGGCTGCCCCAGGGCTTTTGCTGCTGATGGAATTCTCCTGGGGAAGAAAAGCAGGGCAGGCAGGGAGGGTCTTGGGGCTTGTGCCTGAGTGCTTTCCCCCCACGGCTGCAGCTGTGGAGTCCTTGGGGCTCATCCACACCCTCTGAAGCCAAATGCTGCAGTGGCCAATGGTTTATTCCCCAAACTCCCCGCGGTTTGAGCAATCCACGCCTCTCCGGAGGTGCTGGCCCTGCCTTGCTGCTGGTGTTTGTTGTTGCCCCTCTCCTGGCTGGGATGGGGTTGGATTTTGCCCCTGTAGCCCATCCTGGGCTGCTCTGGATGCGATTTCCAGGCTGGCAGAGCTGGATGTTTGCTGATGTTTGCTGCTCTTCCCGTCGCTCACTAGATGGCACAACAGCGGAGCTCCTGAAGGGCTCCCCGGCTCTTTTCCCTGGATTTGGCACTCTGTGGCATCTCTTCCATCAGATCCCTGCTTCCCCTCGGGGTTTCAGTCCTCGGGAGTTTTCCCAGGGCTCCCCCATTTCAGGGCCGATCCTCCGGGTAGGTTCTGTTCTCCCTGGGCAGGATGGGCGCTGATGGGTGGCACCTAAACCTGGTAATTCTGGGGTCACAGCAGTGGGAAACCATTCCTGGTGACAGCTGAGACTCAGAGAGCTCCAGTCCTGGTGAAATGGGAAATCTCCACCGGGCTTGGCTCCAGCTGCAGGGATTTGTCCTCTGTGGGGGTGGGAGCATCATTTTTGTCTGATTTTTGTGAGGTGGCTCAGGGAAGACGGATTGTTTTGCATTTGTTCTGTACTCAGGGAGGACCAGGACGTTCAGGCACCTGGCACAATCTCCCAATCCTAAAATTGAACAGCGAGCAGCTCTCCATGCCAGGATGACTGCAGCGTTCCCTCTGCACTCAGGGCTGATGATGGGGCGCTGCTTTCTCATCCCATTCCCTCCCTGGCACCAGGCAGAGCTCAGGCACTGCCCAGCTGTGCCCAAACAGCTGGAGCCCACTCACAGCCCTGCAGAAACCCACGTGTCCCCCCGAGCTCAGGGATGGCTTTTCAGAATTCATTTGTCCTCTTGTTTTAAATTGCTCAGCCATCCTGACAGACACAAGGGAGAGTGCACAAGCCTGACTCTTGTGTAGGTCGTGACCTCTCCTGTGTAGTTATTTTATCGTAGTTATTTTATTTTATTTGGCCCTGTGAAGGTTCAGCCCCTGGTTAGGGCAGCAGGGGATGAATGTTTATCCTGAAACTCCCCCCAGCTGCACCCACACCACCCAACCTTTTTGTGGGATGTGCTGCTGTCATTTCTCTGCTGTCCTGCAGCACATCCAGAGCTGTGGGCCGGGCACAGGTCACCCCCAAACTCCTCCTTTGGGCTCCCTTACAAATCCTTGGCAGATTCCTTGATAAATGACCAAGGCACAGCAGAGCCCCAGGCAGGCTCTGCCTCTCCACAGCCCCTTCCCAGCGTTTCTCCCTGGGGATGTGATCTGGTCAGCACGCAAAGCCACTCTGCACTCCTCTCAACAGCCCTCATTAGACTTGTTAATTAAACCCAGGAGCCATTTTGCAGCCGGAGCTGTGGTGCTCTCCAAGCCCTGCTGGTTCCTGGGTGCTCATTAGCTGGGAGGCTGCAGCCGGGGCCCGGGAGTGATGGAATCCCTTCAGCAGGCCAGGGGGGGGAAGACAGTGCTGATGCTTAAGTGCTTCTCTACCTTAATTCTTCTTTTCAGCCTGTGAAGACCAGAAATTGTTTAATTCCTCTCTTAATCAGCTGTCCCCGTTGCTCCAGGTCTCAGTGTACACTCCCTCTCTTACCAGCAGCTTTGGATGTTTTCCTCACCATCCTCTGGAGGATCTGTGCATCTTTCAGGGCTTTCAAACCAGTAAAACTTCCTCTGCTCCAGCCTGGACACCCCAGACATCAGGAGCTGCAGTTCCCTGGACACCCCAGACAACATCAGGAGCCGCAGCTCCAGATGTTGGTGCTATCCCAGGCTCTTCCTCAGCACTTCCATGCCCCAGCATCCCACATGAACGTCACAGGGACAGAAGGGAGGGAGGATTCCATGCTCACCTCCACACCCTCCCGCCTTCAGAACACACCGGGCAGGGGTGGGGGTGACCTGCAGCTGACCCACCAATACCCAGCGCTGTGTCTGCACCCCAGCAGGCACCAGCCAGGTCACTGTGGCCCGATGTCCCCTTCAGGCAGCCCAGCGCCCCTTCTGCAGCCACCCCTGCAGGGCCACCGTGCTCTGGGGCTCTGCTGAGGGGGAGGAGGATGAGGACGAGCCCTTGGGGAGGGGCAATAAAGCACTGGCAAGCTGCCGGCACCTCCGTTAATTCTCTGGGGTGGCTGTAGCTAAGTTAACAGTATTAAAAAGGAGCCACATTTAAGGAACCGCTAAGGAGTGAGATGAGTTGTTTATGATTAAATTAAATTCATATGAAAACTAATGACCTGCCAGTGTAAGCCTTGAGTAACTTTATAATGTAATTAAAAGCCCAACGGGGGAGAGAGCTGTGGTTATGCCACGTGTGGAGGAGCTGCTGGGAAGACGGAGGCCACGGGTAAGTGCAGATGCAGGGAAGTGCCCGGCCACTGCCCCGGCGGCTCTGTTGGCACAGCTGGGCACAAGGAGAGTCTGCCAGGAGGAGAGCTGGGCACAGTGGGTCAGCTCCTGGCTCACAGGGATAGGCTCACTGGTTTGGGTTGGAAGGTGCCGAGCTGTTAATTCACTTTTAATTTCTTTTAAAGGCTTTAACTAAACCTTATTATCTCTTTCTCTCGCTGGGGAGCCCAGGGGGCCATGCACTCCAACATCAAGGGATCATCCCATTCCATGGGCAAGGACACCTTTCACTATCCCAGGCTGTTCCAGCCCTGTCCAGCCTGGAGACCTCCAGGGATGGAACTTCCCTGGACAACCTGTGCCACGCTGACGGTAAAGAATTCCTGCCTGGTATCTAATCTCAACCTCCTCTCAGTTTGGAGCCATTCCCCCTCGTCCTGTCCCTACACGCCCTTGGAGGCAGTCTCTCCCCGCAGGTATGCGGCTTGTCCCGGGCAGGGCAGCTGTGACCCGACCAGGACAGAGATTTCCACCTTTCCCTGCTCATTCCCTGCCTCCTTTAGGAATGTCAGCCACCAACCCACGGGGACTGCCGCGATGGGACAAGAGCGGCGTGCAGAACAGCGAGGGGATGGATCGCACGCACAGGTAAGGAGGGGAGGGGGACACACCGGGACCCCTCCCCGGGTTGGGGATGTTCCCTCCGAACCATTCCTGCCCTGCAGAACCACCGCGGGGCGATGGAGCGCACACATAGATAAGGAGGAGAGGGGGGCACAAACCGGGACCCCTCCCCGGTATGGGGATGATCCCTCCGAACCATTCCTGCCCTGCAGAATCACCGCGGGGTGATGGAGCGCACGCACAGGTGAGGGATGGGGGCACAAACCGGGACCCCTCCCCGAGTTGGGGATGTTCCCTCCGAACCATTCCTGCCCCGCAGCGCCGAGCTCGGACGCGCAGCGGGCACACCGGGACAGACTCGGGGCCGGCCGGCCCTTTAAGCGGGCGGCGGTGGGGCCGCCCCGCCGGCCGGGATAGGCCGGGCCGGGCCGGGGCCGCCTCCCGCCCCCGGAGCGGGCGGCGCGGGGAGGCTCGGCCGCGCTGCAGCCTCCGGTGCCGGCGCCCAGCGCCACAGAGTCCCCGCTCCCCGAGGGGCAGCACGGCAGCGGCGATGCCCAGGCGGAGCATCGCCGAGGTGAAGGTGCTGGACGTGCAGAAGCGGCGCATCCCCAACAAGCACTATGTGAGTGCCCGAGCCCGGCCCTGGGCGAACAAAGGCCGGGCGCTGCCGGCCCCGCTCCCGCGCGGAGCTCCGGGAAGGGAGGACGGAGGAGGAGGAGAAAGAGGGCGGCAGCGCTGCCTGGGGTGCCTCTCACGGGGGTCCCGAGGGGGTCCCGGCCAGCGTGGGGATGCTCCGCCGCTGCCCCCGGCCCCGCGGGGGATGCCCGGGGGATGCGGGCGGGGGTAGCGCGCACCGGGCAGCGGCCACGGGCAGCGCGGGGAAGCGTCCCCGCTGCTGCCGCTTGGCACCGGGACCGTGGGACCTGTTGGTCGCGGAGATCCCGGGGCGAAGGGACCGCCCGGCTCCTGCTTTCTGCTCCCCGGGTAATGCTCGGTGCCTAGGCAGGATCCCTCGTGTGCCCCGCATCCTGCCCAGCCTTCCTGCCTGCTCCGGGGCATCTTCCAAACTGCTGTGGGTTTGTCTATTTTTGAAGGTGCTTTTCTTTTTTTCTCTTTTTTTTTTATGATTTAAACTTTGGTGTGTTTCCAGGCACCCGTGGAGAGCTTGTGGGTGAATCCTGGCAACAGCCGTAAAACAAAAGAGCGAACTGCTCTTCCCTCCCGCTTTGCCGTAGCGCAGGGTGACCCAGTGACACACTGCACACTCGGGCTGTGCAGAGGTGCTGTTTGCTCTGCCTGGACTCAGTGCTCAGCACAGCCAGCGTTCATTGGGAGCCCGAGGGACTGCTCCGGGTCCCCTCGGCTTGTCCGTGGCACGGAGCAACAATTGGAGGAAAGCTGAGGGCAGCCAGCTCCAGGCGGGGAGGGCAGCGGGGTCTCTCCTTGCCTCGGGGATGTGGCGTGGCTGCTGCCACCCACCTCACCCCTTTATCACCCCTTCTTCCTGCCGCCCTGCCTGCAGCTTTCCCGGCTCCAGCTGTGCCCTTTTCCTGCCGTGCCCAGCGCAGCCTTCCTCGCTCCTCGCCGCTGTGCCTGGCCCCGCTCCGGAGCGCCGCGTACGTGCGCGGCTTTGTGCGCTGCTGTTTGTCTTGGCCGATCTTCGTCCCGTAACGAGGCCGGGCTGGGAGCTCCTCTGCTGTCCCCTGAGCCCCTCCTGCGCCCCTCAGGAGCTCTGTCCCCCCGGCAGGGACACCTCACACCCTCCCCAGTGCCGCTTTGCGCGCTGTCCCCGCTCGCCCTCCGCCCGGCAGGGAGGGTCGGGTGGAGCTGGGCATTGCACGAATAAATAATCCCTGCGAGGCTGCGAAACTGGGACAGCGATGTTTGGAGGAGAGAGAGCCGGCTGGATGGCGGGGCAGAGGGTGGGGACAGCGGAGCAGGAGCTCCGGGAGCGGCGGGAGAGGCGGCTGCTGTGCGCGGTGACAGCTGTGCAGCCCGTTCAGCCTTCCCGGCGGATCCCTCTGCCTCCAGCCTTTCCCTGGACTTGTCTTGGCCCCAGATCCAGCAGCGGGAGCCAGCGTGGCTCGCAGAGGGCTGAGCCCAGGGAGGGGCCGGCAGCTCGCAGGCAGCTGCCTCCCCCGAGCAGCGCTGGAGTGAATGGGAGCGCTCGCCTTGCTGGAGGAATCAATAGCACCAGGCAGATTCACAAAGCCAGTTAATTATATGAAACCAGACCTCCTTTTTTTTTTTTTTTCTTTTTTTTTTTCCTTCCCTTCCTCCTCCTGCAAAGAGAGGGAGAAGCAGCAAAATCATGGCTGAATCATTTGTAGTGATCATTTGTGCTGCTGGCACAGCAGGAATCCGAGGTGGCCACGAAGTGTCCGTGTAAAACCTTTGCCCTCTGCACATCCATCACACGGATGTGCTCTGCTCCATCCCTGGGGCAGCACTCCTGTCCCTGGGGAGGCTGGAGGACCACGCTGGCTCTCTCCTCCTGTTGCCCCTCTGGTGACCTGCCCTGCTCAGGCTCCTCTGCATCAGCCAGAGGCTTCTCTTTGCTGGACAAAGCTGTGATTGTGTCACTCATGATAAAGCCAGAGCACAAACTTATGAATTCCTAGGAAAGTGAGACGGAGCCAGTGTTTCAAAGTCCTTGTTACACCTGCAGTGGGGAGGGCTGGCTCTGTTCAGGCTGCTGTGCTTTGCCTTTCACCTGGGTAATTGATACAACAAGAGCTGCCTTGCCTGAGACAAAAAGGTGGTTGTTTTGCAGCTCTGAAATGAAGCAGGAGGCACAATCTTTCCCCAGATTGCAGGGCAAGGACCCAGCCAGGTGCTGGGCAGGGTTTGGTGGCTGGGTGCAGGTGCAGAGTGTGAGGGTTCAGCCCAAGCACAGCCCTGTGCCCTCAAACTCCACTTGTGTTTTTAAGCTTTTTTTTCATGGGCATTACCTGGCAGGGGTGGTGAGGAGTGATCCTTGTGCAGGTGTTTCTTGCAGGATGCTCTGGCTCATGGCAGCCCATCATCCAGGTCAGAAGGGGACTCCATGCTCCAGGCAGTGGCTGAGGTGACATTTGGGTCACATTTTCAGGAGCATTTCCCACACAGGGCCTGTGTGAAGTGATCACAGCTCAGGGATGCTGCCAGCAAGGGCTCCGGGGCCATCCTGCAAATCTGAGGAGGCAACGAGTGAAGTTTAAAAATAATCGTGGTGAGAGACAGAGTAGCAGACTGTCATTTCTCTGGTCTGGCCAAGTCTCTGATAAATGAATGTTTATTCAGAAAAGACCCAAAACAAAGCTGTAGTTGAAACAGACTGGATTTTCCTTTAAAGGACTTCACATGGGACCTTTTTGTAGTGTTGTGTTTGTTATTCTCGAGTAGAAGCCCTAAAATAAACCTTTTCCTACTGAATCCAGATTTGGTTTTCTTTCCCTTGGGCGAGCTTCAGGATGTTTCATTTTGCCACAGCTGCAATGTGTGTGTTTTCTATGTGTTAATAGCAATGCCATTGAATCCCATCTCCATTTCTGCCTGCCAGGAACATTCCCACAGTTATATACATTTAAATAGTTGTTCTGGAGCCCCATCCAAAATTATATATATCTCGATTCAACAGCAAGCTGTTTGGGTGGGTTAGATTTTGGGAAAGCTGGATTATGAATTCCATAATTCTCCAGGTTCTCGCAGGACTTCCATTCCCAGCCTCTGTGTATCCCTGAAAATGGGAAATTTTAACAAAACGTGCAGCGTACATTTCTTTTTCAAGCCCAGTGAACAAGATGGCAAAACTCTAAACAGGGTGAAGGGCTCATTAGTGGCAGCAGGGTTGTGAGAGTAATTAACAGTGTATGGTGGAATCTGGCTAATGGGATCTACAGGTGTTTTAAAACAAATTTGAGGAGAACCATGTTCAAAAAGTGAATGTGTTGTATTTTTGATGTGGAATTTGTGATGTGATGGTGTAGGTGTCTTCTCTGTTCCTGGTTTCATTCCTCGTGTAGCCCAACGCCAGTGCGTGTCTGGGACTGATTCTGGAGTGCTTGGATGGCACGAGGACAGAGCTGCCAACCTGCAGCCTCAGTGGCTCTTTAGTGCCTCATATTTACAGAGCTGAAGGGGTTTCTGAGGAACTCACGGACTGTGTTTTGGGGTCCCCTGGTTGCCCAGCTGGAGCAGAGCTCAGTGGGCACCTGGCACGGGGTCACCTCATACAGCTGAGCTGTTCCTGTGGATTGTCAGTGTTATTTCTCCCCTCGTGAATCATTCTGGTTGTTTGGCTCCAGAAGGGTGTCAGGGGATGACTTCTCCCCGTGCTGTCTCCCTGGGAAGGGTGAGCATGCCCTTGGAATGGTGGGAATGTCCTGTGGGGAAGGAGGAGGTTGGCATGAGCAGGGTGAAATCTGTGCAGTGTGGCGTCCCCAGATAACCAAACTAGGAATGAGGGCGAGCCAGGGGAAGCTGCAGTCTGACTCCTGGTGGCCTCTGGAGGTCTGAGGGCTTTCTCAGCATCCTCAGTGGTGTTTTGCTGCTGTATCCTGTGGTTGTGCCTTGTCTCATCCCATTTCCTGTCAGCTGCATGATGCTGTCCCAACGAGGCAGGCCATGCACAGGGAGTTTGGCAGGAATTTTGCCCTGCAGGCCACCATGGGCAGAGAGTTTGGTAGGAATTTTGGTAGGAATTTTGTCCTGCAGGCCACCACAGGCAGGGAGTTTGGTAGGAATTTTACCCTGCAGGCCAGGGGCAGGGAGTTTGGTAGGAATTTTGCCCTTCAGGCCATAGGCAGGGAGTTTGGTAGGAATTTTGTCCTGCAGACCATGAGCAGGGAGTTTGGTAGGAATTTTGTCCTGCAGACCATGAGCAGGGAGTTTGGTAGGAATTTTGTCCTGCAGACCATGAGCAGGGAGTTTGGTAGGAATTTTGCCCTGCAGGCCACCATGGGCACAGAGTTTGGTAGGAATTTTGCCCTGCAGGCCACCAAGGACAGAGTTTGGTAGGAATTTTGCCCTGCAGGCCACCACGGGCAGAGTTTGGTCGGAATTTTGCCCTTCAGGCCACTACAGGCAGGAGTTTGGTAGGAATTTTGCTGTGTCCCTGCTCTGCCCCACAGAACTCACCACTCTTTCCTCCTCACCTCTTGGCAGAGCTGGGGTTTAATGGAGCACTCTCAGCTTTGTGGGTGAAAACCAGCCCTCAGACTCACACTCTCCTTTGTTTTTCTTCCCCAGTCACATTTCTCAAGGCTGATGAAAAGCTTGAACGTGGAAAGGCCAAATCCTGCCTGGCCCGTGGCCACTGGGGCAGGAACAGCTCGGTGTGGGGATCTGATGCTCACTGGGTTCCAGCAGTGACCTGCAGCTCTGGGGCCATCCCTGGCCCCTGCCTGCCCCACCTCTCTGACCCTGACCCCCCCAGCTTTGCTCTGTGGGATGTCTCTGTCTCCCACCGTGTGCTGTGGGGAATGGGAAACAGGAGGATCCATACGTGTGACCTTCAGTGTGCCTGGGGCACACTGGGTGTGTGTGGTGTGCCTGAGGGGTCTGAGCTGGCTTTGCTGGGCTGTCCTTGGGGGTCCCAGCCTTTGGCACACCTTGAGTGTGTCCCTGCCATGGCAGCAGTGCCGTGCTGTGCCGTGCCAGGCTGCACGGGCTGGGAACAGGGCACGAACCACAGGGATGAAGGGGAGCCAGGGGAGGTGGCTGCCCTGCAGGGCTGGCTGGGGGTGGTGAGGATCTGCCTGTCCTGCTGCTGCCCCATTCCTGTTACCCACCTCCCTGCAGCTCTGCCTCGCTGCTCCCCTTTGCCCCAGGGCAGCATCCCTGGTGCTGCTGGAATCCTTCTCCACGCCAGCATCACCCTTCCCCCAGCTCCCCGGGCACAAAGCAGCAGTGAGGGGGTCACCAAAGCTCTGCCCCCTGAGCTGGGGCCTGGATCTTGGGCACCCCATGGCACAGGAGCCCCCATCTCCCCTCCCCACCCTGCACGCCCAGGGCCGCTGGAGAGGGGCCAAGCACAGCAGCTCGGTGCCAAGAACTTTCTTTGTTTCCAGCCACCTCCCTCCTTTTTTCTTTTTTTTTTTTTTCTCTTTTCCTCTTACAATTTCCCACTCCCTTTTCTATATTAAACCCACTCAGGCTTGGCTGGGTTGCTCAGCTCCTTTGGTTTCTCTGCCCCTTTGGGTTTTGGCTGAAGGGAGGGTGAGGCTCTCACATCTCCCCTTGTTCCAGGGTCGGGGTAGCGTGGGTGAAATCAAAAGTCTGATGCTTTTTGACTGATGCTTTTCCTCTCTGCTGGTGAAAGATGCTTTAAATATGTGGAGTTCTCCACAAGAGAGGTTTATTGTGCAGAGTCTCCCTGGACCTGAGACCACACAGGCTCCAAGGCTTTGGAAAGAGCTCTGCAGACAGCTCTGCCCCTGCTGGAGGCTGTTCTGTCTGGAGCTGCTGCAGTAGCTCTGCTGGAGCCTGGGGACCTTCTCTGGTGTCCCTGCATCACCATGGAGGTGACTTTAAAAGTGGCCATGGTGTTGCTGTCCACCCTGCCCGTGTCTGTGTGGAGCTCTGGGACGCCAGGGAAGCTCTGGGATCCTTCAGGGCCCCCCAGGCTGCCAGGGGAGCTGATGTTGGCATGGCTGAGCTGCTCCTGGGCTCCAGCTGGATGGTGCTGAGCTCGGGGTGGCCTTGCTGCCTGGGTGCCAGGCGGAGTTCCCTCTCCCACATCATTTCTGTGGGATTTTTGTGTGCACCCCACAGCCGGGACGCTGTGCAGATCTCCATGAAAAACTTTGGAAAACTCCTGTAGGAAGAGAGAAGCTGAAATTGCAGCTCCAGCTTTTCCTCACCTTCACTCTGCCTTTTTCCTGCTCACATCTAAGCAGCCCAGGCTGCTCCCCAGCTCGTCCTGGTGTGTTTATGCAAGGAGCCCAGAAGCGATTCTCCTGTGAGGTCACACGGCCTTGTGTTCAAGAACGGGAAGCTGGTTCTGTTATTTTATTTTATTTTTTTTTTCAGTATCTGTTCTTAATTTCCTTGCCTCGAGTCAGCAGTTTGAATCAGCTCCTCTCTCTCCTCTTGCTGTTGTGAGGGACTTCGTGCCTCTTTGGGGAGGGGTGAGACCAAAGGATTTGGGAATGGCTCCAGTGCCCTCTGTCCCTTTGAGATGTCACCAGGATTTCCAGCGCCAGGGATTTCCAGCAGTCCCTGCCAAAGCCCTTCTGGTGGCTGACTGCCCCCAAGGCTTGCTGCTTCATTTCTTCAAGAGGAAAAGAAAGAAAGAAAAAAAAATGAAATCTCTGGCTGCCCTTTTCAGCTTCACGCTGGCTTCTCATCCCCTCTGTCCCCGTGACTCCTCCCGTGGCTCTGGATGTGTCTGAGCTGGCTCCTGCAGCCTCCCAGGAGCTCTGGCCCTGGCCAGCAGGGATGTCCTGGATCTCCCTGTGGCTCTGTCCTGTCAGGAATGTTCCCCAGGCTGCTGATCTCCCTCTGACAGCTCTGGCACGCTTGGCCAGGTGCCGCTGGCATTTCTTGCAGCAAACTGACATTTCTCTGACAGTTCCCTTCCAGAGGTTTCCAAGTTTTGCCCTGGCCCATTCTCCCTCTGAGGGAGGTGCTGGGGAGGGGACAGCAGTGACAGATGCTGGGTGATGATGGAGGGGACCAAGCTGTGGAGGCTGCCAGATCCCCTGGGCCTTTTTCCATAATATTTTTCCATTTAGGGCATTTTGTGTGACCAAGGAGAACCTTGGGCAGTGGCTGGTGGCCCTGATGTCACTCTGCTCAGCTGGGAACTTGGAAGGAGCTGTTTTGTGACCATTTCTTGTGATGTGGGGATCCCAAGGAGAGTTTAGGAGCCCAGCTCCAGTGGAGTCTGTTGTACTCAGCCTTTTGCATCTGCAATTTCCATTTTCTGTGAGGGATCTGTTCCATGAGGGAGCGTTGAGAGGGTTTGGTGTTCATGAGAAATGCTTCTCTGACCCGGCATTAAACAAGATCCACCTGCACCTCAAAAATTGTCCCTGTGGCCTCTGTCCCTGCCAGGGCTGGGAGAAGGGCAGGGAATCCTTTCCACAGGGAGGGAGGAAGGGCAGCCACCATTCCTGGGTTTCACCCACTCAGCTCCTTCCCTTCCCTGGTGCAGACCCCACAGGAGATATTTGGATTTTTGGGGATTTGGACAGACCCATGTAATAACTGCATCCACATGTCCTCACCCACACATGGGCTGGGAAAAAGCCTCAGAGCAGCCTCTGCAAGGCTGAGGGGCAGTGATGGGGTGGCTCTTTCTGGGACAAAATTTGGGTTATTTGGGTTGCTGCTTCGTGGTGGCTGCTCCTGGCAGGACGTGGTGCAGTGCCAGGCCAGGAAGGGAAGCTCCAGCCCAAGTGCAATGGTTTTAAAGCTCTCTTGATCATTGAAAGTGTCTTCCAAAAGCACCTGAGGAAGGGATTTATGGCTCTGTGGGAGCTCAGTGCCTCTGGAAATGCTCAGTGGGTGATGAGTGCACTGTTCAAACCTTTCCAAACCTGCTCTTGTCGTTAGGTGAGGGGAGCACCAGAGTTGTATTTTCTGGTGGTTTTTTGGTGTGGTTTTGGGTTTTTTTTTTTTGGTTTTTTGTTTGGTTTTTTTTTTTTTTTTTTTTTTTTTTTTTTTTTTTTTTTTTTTTGTTTGGTTTGGTTTGGTTTGGTTTTGTTTTGGGTTTTTTTTTTTTTATTTTTTTTTATTTCTGGGACAGCAAGGATGGATTAGATGTTGTGAGAGACCAAGATCTGTGATGGTTCTGACCCTTGGTAGGATGAGGAATACCCACAAGGAGAGAGGAAGCTTTCCCCAGGTTTCACAGACACCCAGGAGCTCCCGTTCCTCTGGGTTTCCTGATCTTCTTTGCTTTCCAGAAGTGGCTTGAGGAGATAGCTGTGGGAAGGAGGTCGGGATGGTGATGGGATGGATGGAGATGAGAGATCTCTGGAGTCAGGGCTGGTTTTGGAGCGTGCAGTTCATTGCACAGGGTGTGGGTGAAAGGGCCCTGTACGAGCTGCCAGCCTCAGCTCAGAGCAGAGAGAAAGAGTGAGGAGGAAGAGGAGAAAGGAGAGAGTGAAGAAGAAGAGGGAGAAGCTGAGGAGAGAGAGAAAAAAGAGAGCAAAGTTCCCATTACAATTCATTAAATCTTCTTCCATACTGAATATTCTGATTTACACCAACCAATCCAGCACAAGATACAAATCCTACAGCATTTACACACAGCCTGTAAGAATCTTTACATTCCCATCCTGTGTTATATTTTAAACCCTAAAAACGACTCTTGGGACCCCTCCTGCCAAGCCAGCAGGGTCTGCTCTGACCCTTGGGCTCTTGGTAAGGAGAAGGGCATTGTTTAATTAATTAATTTAATTGTTTAACCTTCAGCTGGCCACGCCATTGTTCTCCAGTTGTTCAGTAACTAAAGCTTGGCATCTCAGACATCAAAACTTGCCTTCAACTCTATTTCACTTCTAGGTTTCATATTCTCAAAATCTAAGCAGTTGTATCTATAAGGCTTTCCTGTTTCATCTTCCCCAACAATCCCCCTGGAGACCTTTCTGCTCTTGGAAAGGGGATGTGCAAGTAACTCCTCCTGAGCCCAGGGAGATGTGCGTTTCAGAACAGCAGTGAGCTCATCGCTGAGCAGACACGCTCCTTCCCCCAGCTGCAGAGGACACAGGGAAGCCTGGTGTGCCCTCAAACCTCGTGCCTTTATTACCCTGAAGAGCTCCGGATTGTTTTGGCTCGAGTGTATCCACATCCTGATTAAAATCCCAGTCTAATGAGCTGTTGACTCCAAATAAAGGCAGGAGAGGAATAAACAACGAGGCAGAGCTGGCTCCTCCTGCTGCCCCAGTGGAAGGCTCTCTCCAGGCAGGCGGCCAGCGGTGATATAACCCCGAGGAGTGCTGGGGGATGCTGAGAAATCTGGGAGATCAGCTGAGCTTCCAGCCCACATGAGCTCAATGCTGGCCCAGCAGCAACTCCTGGGGAGAGGGTAAAGGAGTTTGAACGTGTGTGTTAACGTCAGGTTAACCCCTGGTTTGCTGGAGGGGTGCTGCCTCACCCCTTGGAGCACAGCGTGGTCCTGCCAGGCCTCCACAGCTGGAGCAGATGTTCTTTTGGAGGGTCTGTCTGTCTTCCTTGTGTTCATGCAGGTCCTGCATCTCAGAACAAGAGGTTGTGAATGAAAGCACAGCAGGGAATGGAGAGAGCAGGTTTAGGTGGGATATTGGGAAGGGATTCTCCCCTGTGAGGTGGAGAGGAGCTGTGGCTGTCCCTGGATCCCTGGAGTGTCCAAGGCCAGGTGTTTGATCACCCTGAGACAGTGCAAGGTGTCCCTGCCCATGGCACTGGATGATCTTTAAGTTCAACCAAAGTGGACCTTGAATTTCTGAATTGAAAGTAGAGAAGTTCTTTATTTTAGCAATAAGAGCTTGATCCCTCCTGCTGCCCTGTTTTCTGTCTTAATTTGGAAGTGATTCCACTGGGAAGAATTTGTCACCCCTCAGGGGTGTCCTCCTTGCCTTGGTGGCTCAGGCTGTGTCAGCCCTCTGAGCAGCAGAGTGAGATTTGAGGCAGATTTTCAGCACAGGGTTTGAGTAAGTTTGATAATCTCAAATCACCGAGTGTTGCACGATGGTGTTTGAGTTTGGGTGCTGGTGTAGGATGTTGGTCACATTCCAGAATCTGGAGAAACGGGCATCTCAGTGGGAAAAACCTTTGAAACTCCTGAGAGATTCTGTTTTAAACACCAAAACATCAGCTTTTAAGAGCCTTCATGCTTGATTTTGTTAGCACAAGTTCCGCCAGGTCCCTTCACCTGAGCTTCTGAACGTTTTGGTCCTTCAAGGAATTGATACTTGAATTTCTGGTGGAAATAAGGACTTGAGTTGGGAGTGAAAAAAATATTCTTGGTTCTGCTCAGTCAATCTGTTATCAGTTTGAGATTTATATCACTTGGGTGTTACACTGGCACTTCATCAAGGGTTATCTCTGCTCTCTGTGAAAAACAAGGGAGGGCATTAGATCAGTCATTGCCTCATTCTGTGATTTGCCTGTTGTCCTCCACAGAGGAATTAAGGATGGAATGGGCTGGGTTTGGTGTTTTGTTCACATTCATCACCAGTTAAATCCCGGTGTGGGATCTGTGAATAACCTGCAGTGACTGGGGTTGGTGGTGTGGCTATTTAAGGGTCAGGACGCTGATTTCCACCCCATCAAGTGGAAGAAACCCAAACCTGTGGAGTTTCAGATCTTCGGGGCTTGAGCTGCTGCAGTTCCAGCAGCCAGGCTGGTGCAGGCGATGCCCTTGGATCAAATTTGGTGCTGCACTGAATGGGGTGGCCAAGGTTTGGTTATTAACTCCTGTGTCTGGAGGGATTTGTGCTGTTTTTGCACAGAGGTATCACTTCAAATTCAGTGACTGCCCCTCCTCAGCGCCACAGAGATCAGTTCACCACCAGGAATAAACATTTGTTTAAGCTGCAGCAGTGGGGCTCAACAATTTAGGCTCATCTATGTTGTGGTGTTGCTGGAGTGATCTGAAATGTTCTCTTGGTTGTTGGGATAGTGGGGGCTGCACTGGCAGCATTTTGGGTGGTGGTGGGGGGAGGGGTTTGGGGGGGGTCCCCTGCTGTTATAAACGACAATTCTCTAATTTTTCGGTAAGGAAATTTATTGGAAAATAGTAATATGAAAATCTGAGAAGAGCCACAATCAAAGTCAGTTCTGAGGCCAGGATCGGAGCTGGGTGAACCCACAGACACAGCCTCTCACACCGAGTCCCCCATGGTTCACACAGGCAGTCTCTCCATGCTGGTTTTTATACAGATCTCTGGTGAAAAGGCGAGTTTCGAGTTCAAATTTCGAGTTTTGTTGCTTCCCTTTGTCTTGTCCTGCTTTTCTTGCATACTCATATTCATTCATCCTTTTCGTTATTGTGAGTTTGTTGAACAGTGTTCCAGGAAAGGGGCACAGTCTTGATTGGATTTTCTTGGGCTGGGCATTGGGATGGGACTCCTTGACAAGCCGATAAAATGCTTATCAGGTATCGATCACCAAGCAGATAAGATGTTTATCAGTTATCGATCACCAAGCAGATAAGACGCTTATCAGGTATCGATCATTGAGTTTGAGTTTCGAGTTTCCTTGCTTCCCTTTGTCTTGTCCTGCTTTTCTTGCATATCCATACAGCTCCTTTTCTTTATTGTGAGTTTGTTGAACAGTGTTCCGGGAAAGGGGCACAGTCTTGATTGGATTTTCTTGGGCTGGGCATGCAACTCCTTGACGAGCAGATAAGATGCTTATCAGTTATCGATCACCAAACAGATAAGATGCTTATCAGGTATCGATCATCAGGGTCTCCTCCTGCACCTCCCTGTATTCTTTTGCTAATTCTCTCAAGTTACTGGGAAAAGGATGGCATAGCTTCTGCTCACCCGACCGTGAGTTAATTTATACAGTGGGTTACCATGAAATACAATTTATTACAGTAAAATACAGAGTTATTTTAATAAAACACGAATTAATCCACCACATACATAACACCTGCCCTAATTCCTGCCTCTGTTCCCTGCAGGTGTACATCATCAAGGTCAGCTGGTCCAATGGAGCCACCGAGGTCATTTACCGGCGGTACAGCAAGTTCTTCGACCTGCAGGTGGGGAATCCTGCAGCTCTGGGCTCTGCCAGGGAGGGTGAGAGCCTGAGGTCACCTGAGCTCTCGGGTTCTGCTTTATCTCTGTGATTGCTGGGGGTTTTATTGAGGGGGGGTTGTTTGCTTTGGGGGAGGATTTTGTTAGTTAAGTCCAAATTCCGTTCCCGTGGCTTTCCCAGCTGCTGGCACTGGAAAATGCTGGATTCTCTGGAGCAGGGCCTGGGGAAGTGCCCGCTCCTCCTGCCAGCCCAGAGGGCAGCAGCTGCTTGGGCACATGGAGGGAGCCAACAGCAAAGATGAGAGGGACTTTTTACAAAAAGTGACAGGGCAAGGGGGAATGGCTGCAAATTGAGAGAGTGGGTTAAGGTCAGATATCAGGAAAAAAATTCCTCCCTGGCACAGGGTGCCCAGAGAAGCTGTGGCTGCCCCTGGACCCCTGGAAGTACCCAAGAAGAGGTTGGATGGAGCTCTGGGCAAGCTGGTGTGGTAGGAGATGTAAGGTCCCTTCCAACCCAGGCCGTTCCATGATTCTGATTTATTTCCCTCCTGGTGCAGGAGGGAGCCAGGAGGAAAGTGGAAGTGGGAGGGAGGGAGGCTGGAAAGGCAATTGGGACAGGCTGGGCTGCAGAAAACCCAAAGCAGAGCTGGGGGTGAGCAGGCAAAGGGTGTTTTCCACCTCCTCCTTGGTGGAGATGAGCCAAGGGGTCTGGCTGGGCTTTATGAGCCAAAACAGAAACTGAGCTGCTGGCACAGGCTCTGTGCAGAGGAGGAGAGAAAAGGCACGGAGGGATCTCTGGGCTGGCAGCATCTGCCCCTGGCCTGCCCCTCCTGGGCTCTTTGTGGCACCAGGGCAGGAGCTGGGCACCCTCTGAGCTGAGCATCTCCAGGGCTGAATTCCAGCAGGGAAGGAGAAAGCTTTGCCTGAGAGCTCAGACACAAACCCACTGCTGGAATTCCAGCCTGCCCCTGGGAATGCAGATGGCTTTCCCAGCTTCAGCTGCCTCCTGCAAAGCCTGGGCTGGGGGCAGACACTTCCAGCCCTGTCCCCTGCCCAGCAGCACACCTGTGGCCATGCTGAGGTGACAGCTGGGTGTCCCCGTGCTGCTGTCACACAGCCCCGGGCAGGGCTGGGTGCAGGCAGGGGTTAAGCTGTGAGCAGCTGCTGGTGTAACCAAGGAAATATCCGAGTAAATAAACAAGGAACAGCTGTTGGGCAGCGGCCAGGGCTGGAAGGAAATGGAACTCGTGCTTCCTTCTCTGCAGCATCTCCTCCTCGTGGTGCCCCAAGGTGGTGGCCAAGCTCATCCTGCTGTTAACTGCAAGGGGGGCACAGTTTTGGGGGTTTGGGCTGGGGAAGGGATGTGGGGGATCCTAGCTGTGCTCCCTCTCTCCCTCCCCTCCATCCTGGCTGGAGCTGTGCACGCTCCTGAGGTGGAAAACATCATTGGAGCCAAACACTCTGCAAAACACCTTTAGGAGCAGAGATCCTTTATAAATACTTATAGATAATGTCACAGTGGAGGTGGGAGAGTTTAAAGCAAACATCTCCTCCCTCCGCTACTCCCTGCAGCTTTTTCTTAATTTTCTTTTATTCCTTTTTTTTTTTTTTTTTTTTCTTATCCCAACCACTCCTTTCTGGCTCTGTTAAAGAATGAAAGAAGCTGTGGTTTTCCCCTTCCTTCCCCCTTATCACACACGCTTCCTGGTGTCCTTATTTTAAACTTGTGGTGCAGGACAGTGGAAATTGGATTGGGAGGCTCGGAGTGAAACAGATCCTCTGAGCACAGTGGAAAAAAATGCTCTAGGTAGGCTTGATAGCACTGACTGTTGCCATTGCTGGAGGCCTTTCTTGTGTGACTCTTGGATGATTCTAAGCCAATTTTAGCTCTTCAGGCAGAAATTTTCCATGCTGGAAATTATTCATGCCTCTGGTTGTTTGAAAAAAAAAGAGAAAAATTCCACACAGCCCCCCACAAAAGAAATGCTGAAGTGGTTCAGCTGCTTCTGAAAACAGCAAGAGGGGAAAATATTTTTCCTAGGTCCAGTTCTGGTGATCTTTTTGGTGTGCTGGAGGAAGAATGGGGAATTTGAGCTGCAGGTGCTGTCTGTGTCAAGAATCTGTCTCTCTTGTTATCTAGGGAAAATCCATCCAGATTTATTCATCCTCACAGCCCTGAGCAATCCCAGGATGTGCATGTTTGGGTCAGGATATTTGTTCATTTCATATCAATGTTCTCAGTGGCTCTCTGGCTGCACTTTCCATGCTCCTGTCAGAGGCTGAGCAGGGTTTGTTTTCTCAAATATTGAGTGAAGGTTGGTGCACCCTCCTTGGCTGCCCGTGGCTGCTCCTTGGCAGGGACGTGGAAACTTCTGGATCCAAGTGGGGGAGAGGAGCTTGGTGGGGCTGAGGAGATGCTGCAGCTCTGTGTGAGTGCCTGGGGAGTTCCTCCTGATATCCCCAGTGGGGCCATAGCTGAACCATCTGTCACCTTCCCTTGTGGCTAAACAATTATTTCAGGAGCAGGGCCAAGGAAAACATGAGCACGAGGAGTGCTGACAGCAGAGCCACGGGGCAAAGTGTCCTCCCCTCCCCAGGCAGGACTCTCCAAACACAAACCCAACCAGGAGTGAAGCCTGGAGTCTGCTGCAGCCTGGCTCCACAGGATCCCTGAGCTTGGAAAAGAGCTGCAGCCACATTCTCAGAATCCCAGAATTATTGAGGCTGGAAAAAAAATCTCTGAGACCATCAAATCCAAGCTGTGCCCATCCCCACCTTGTCCCCAGCCCAGAGCCCTCAGTGCCACCTCCAGCCCTTCCTGGGACACTCCAGGGATGGGGATCCAAACCTCCCTGGGCACTTCCAAGGCCTGAGCACCCTTTCCATGGGGAAATTCCTGCGGCTGTCCAAGCTGAGCCTCCCTGGGCAGTTCCAAGGCCTGAGCACCTCTCCATGGAGAAATTCCTTTGCCTTGGAGACATCAGAGCAGCTGCTGGAACGAGGAATGTCCAAAGCCACCTTGCTGGTCCCAGTGATGGCCCATGCTCCAGCCAGGAGCATTTGTGCCTTTGCCTGAGTGCTGTGGCCTTGCAGAGCTCTTCCCTTTCCTGTCCTTGGCACCCAAGCCTGGCCCTGCCCTGCAGAATTCCAGGTTTCCAGCTCATGGAACCTTTCCAAGCACCACCCTGCCTTTCTCTCCTCTTTGAGCCTGGTTGCCTGTTCCCACTGCCTGTGCCACCCCAGCGGCCATTCAGTCGGTGTCACCAGAGGCTGTCACCAGAGGCTGTCACCCTCTCTCCAAGGGCTGGTGACCTTTGCTCACTCCTCAGCTGAGCTCAGCACGAGGCTCTGGCTACTTCCTCCTGGAGCCCAGCCAGCCCTGGAAGCAGGTGCCGTGGTGGCTCTTGTCCCTTTCCTGTCCTGGTGTCCCCGTTCCAGGTGCTAAAGTCAGGATTGGAATTCCTGAGCTGAGGATCAGCTGCTCTTTGCAGGAGCTCCATGAGCTCAGGACAGGTTCTGCTCTGCAGATCCTCTGCCTCTCCTCCTCGTTTTCCCTGTGAATATTTTCTGTAAATGGTTTTACACGAGGGCAGCTTTTTGGGAATGATGGAAGGTAAAATTGTATTTCTGAAGTTTGAAACTTGAGGTAACTATAGGATTCGTAGTAAATTTGTAACTCCAAATGCTAAACTTGGTTCTGCATAAATCCCTTGGCTGGAGGAATAATTTCCTTCAAACAGGATTGAGGAACAGTCAGCACTGTCAACACTCACCATTCCAGACGTGAGCTGCTGGGAGCAGCTGGATGCTGTTCCTAAGGAATCAAGGGAATGGGATTGATGCTTGCAGGGATCCCTGGGCAGTGTGTGGGGCTCCAGGGATGCTGGGAATGCCAGCTGGCATGGAAGGTGGCGTTTGGGCACAGGAGGGGTGGGCAGAGAGAGGCTGAGGGTCTGACCCTGCCTGGGAGATGCTGCAGCCCTGCAGCAGTGGAGGAGCTGTGCAGTGACAGGGCTCCCTTGCATGGTGTGGGATGTTCCACGTGGGAGGAGCCTGAGAGTTCCTGGGAAGGATCCTCTGAAACCACTGCCTGCAAGGAGTGGCACTGCTGCTTACAGAACCGATTCTGGCTGGCCTCTTGTGGTTTCTCGTGGAAACCCCCAAAAAGAAACATTTTTTCCCCCCTTTGTCATTCTGAGTTCATCAGGCACGGCTGGCAGTCACTTCGGGTCTTCATGTGACCCAGAGCTGCTGTTGTCTTGTTGCAATCCTAAAACATCCCAAACCCAACCCTTTTACACCTTTCCTGCCATAGCCCCCTGTGCTGGAGCCCCACTCCATGTCCTCAGCATCTTCTGCCTTTTGGCTGCAGCCACATCCTCAGAATCCCAGAATTATTGAGGCTGGAAAAAAAAATCTCTGAGACCATCAAATCCAAGCTGTGCCCCATCCCCACCTTGTCATCAGCCCAGAGCGCTCAGTGCCATCTCCAGCCCTTCCTGGGACACTCCAGGGATGGGGATCCAAACCTCCCTGGGCACTTCCAAGGCCTGAGCACCCTTTCCATGGGGAAATTCCTGCTGCTGTCCAAGCTGAGCCTCCCCTGGCCCAGCCTGAGGCCGTTCCCTCTCCTCCTGTCCCTGTTCCCTGGGAGCAGAGCCCTGGCTGTTCCCTGGTTTCAGGGGTGCCCCTCTTTGGCACAGGTTACCCCAAGGCTTTTCCCCTTGCAGTCAAAACCTTTTCCTTCAGTGCTTGTCCCAGCTGGAGCTGCAGCAGAGGGTGATGTCCTGGGGCTGCTTCTCTGCTTTAATTTTGAGGCCAGGGCTTTAATTTTGAGGCCAGGGCTGGAGACACAACACAGGCTGGGCTAAACGTGCTTGCTGCACAGTTCAGGGACAGAAAAACTGAGAATTTGAACAACATTACAATTGGCTCTGGCTCTCCCTCCCACTCCTGTCTGTCTGTGCACCCCGTGTGTGTTTCCCAGCTCTCTCCTCTGTCCGTGTGTTTAACAACTCCTTCAGGTTCTTAGCTGGAAACTCTCAGCTTTGACCCACCTGGAGCTGTGTCATCTTGGAGAGAGTCCTGCAGCCCTGGGGCCAGCAGCTTTGTGTGGAACACCGAAAAATAAATAAGCCTGTTGAAGTGGTGCCTATTCCATGAGAAAATTGGCAGCAGGCAGCAGGCTGTGCCTGCCACGTCCGTGTGGAACAGAGCCTGGTCCTTCTGGAGGGGGATCCTCACCTGTCTGTGCACACAGGCACCAGGGAGAGGCAGGGAGAGGGGAGAGCCTGTGTCTCAGGGGGTCAGAGAGGTTTTAAATAATCCACCACATTTAATGGGCTCTGAAGACTGGAGCTGGCACACAAAGAGGAATTGTTCTCATCGGCTTCTTTCAGGCAGTTGGAGGCTTGAAAAATTAAAATGAGCCTCTTGCTTCCATGACTGTGAGCTCGGTGCTTGCCTTCCTCTGTCTCCTTCCCTTCCTCCTCCACTTTTTTTCCTCCTCCTCCATTATTTAACCCAGGCTCCTGGCAGGAGTTCTCTGAGGTGAAATGTGTGTTATCTTAATCCTTCTGATCTGGAGAGCAAAGAACAGCCGTGCTGAGTAATGTGCCCCCAGCAGCACAGGGCTCCTGCAGGTGGGAATGCCAGCTTGGATTCCCTCCCGGTTTTTTGATGGCAAAGCCCTGAGGCAGCTCAGCCAGGCTGTGGAGCTGCATGGGTTTTTTGTGTGTCCAAGGATGGTAAACAGGGCTCTCTCAATAGCTCTTTCGTAACAGGAATCTTATTTCAACACTTTGGGGATTTCTTGTTGTTGGTTTTTTTTTTTTTTTTGTCTCCAGGGTTTATGGAGTTCAGCAAAATTTCTGAGCAGTTTGTGTGTGCACAATGAACTTGGTGGTTTTGCCCTCCCACAAAAACAAATCAGCAGGATCTCTCTCTGTCAGGCAGTTGGATCAGGAAAGGCAGGCCCTGCGTGACTGAGGGCAGGGAAAAAAGCCACAGCTTCCTCCAGCCAGGTTCCTGCTCTGAGCACCAGCAACAGCTTTGTGCTCTGTGCCCAGACTGCAGCCAGAGCCACGAGCTCAAACACCACTGGCACAACTGCAGGAATAGTGAATTCCCATCCTGGAACTCGGGAGGAGGAGAAACCCTTCCCATTCAATACGGGCTCCTGTTTGCAGAAGGAACAGCCAGGATTTTTTCCAGCATCAAAGACCTCCATCACCCTCCTCCCGTCTCCCTCCACAGAGAACACAGCCCAGTGCACTTCAGCCTAGTTAAAAGTTGGCTCCTGGAAGTTTTCTCTCTCCAAATGTCTCCCATTTATAGCGTTCCAGCCCTTGGCTCATTGCCCAGCGTGCCAGCACCAGGGCAGGTCAGGGACTGAGCAGGGGCTGGAGCTGGCACCCAAAGCACCCAGAGCTGTGCTCAGCACCCAGAGCTGTGCTCAGCACCCAGAGCACCCAGGGCTGTGCCTGGCACCCAGAGCTGTGCCTGGAACCCAGAGCTTTGCTCAGCACCCAGAGCTGTGCCCAGCACCCAGAGCTGTGCCTGCCCCTGGCAATCAGCAGCCTGGATCCCCTGGAGTGGGGCTGGAGGAGCATTCCCAAGCCAGCACCCACCAGGGACATGCACTGCGCGTCCGCAGGAGAAGCCAACTTCAGCTCCCAGAGAGAAAACCTGGCTGGAGCAGCACTGGGATCAGCTCTCCATGGCTCATTCCAGGCTGGAATCAGCTCTCCATGGCTCATTCCAGGCTGGGATCAGCACTCCATGGCTTATTCCAGGTTAGGATCAGCTCTCCATGGCTTATTCCAGGTTAGGATCAGCTCTCCATGGTTTATTCCAGGCTGGGATTAGTATTCCATGGCTCTTGGTTTATTCCAGGCTGGGATCAGCTCTCCGTGGTTTATTCCAGGCTGGGATCAGCTCTCCCATGGCTCATTCCAGGCTGGGAACAGCTCTCCATGGTTTATTCCAGAGTGGGATCAGCTGTCTATGGTTCATTCCAGGTTGGAACAGCACTCAATGGCTCTTGGTTTATTCCAGGCTGGAATCAGCATTCCATGGCTTATTACAGGCTGGGATCAGCATTCCATGTCTCATTCCAGGCTGGGAACAGCTCTCCATGGTTTATTCCAGATTGGGATCAGCTGTCCATGGTTTATTCCAGATTGGAACAGCTCTCCATGGCTCTTGGTTTATTCCAGGCTGAGATCAGCATTCCATAGTTTATTCCAGGCTTGGATCAGAATTCCATGGCTCATTCCAGGCTGGGATCAGCTCTCCATGGCTCCTGGTTTATTCCAGGCTCATCTCCCTCTCCTTTGGCTGGGTTTGCTGTGAGTCCATCCCCACCTGTTCCCTTTGGTTGCTCCCTTGTTCCCGGCTGCACCCTGGGCAGGGCAGGGCAGGGCTGGCTCCTGATCCTGCTCTGTCCATCCATCCCTCCTGGCACCCCTGCTCTGCTCTCCTTCCCGCTGGAAACCTGGCAGGAGGCAGCACTGCCAACCTCTGACAGCCCTGAGGGAAACCCCTGGGGCCAAAAGGGTGGGAAGGGTAAAAATTCCATCCCTTGGGAATGGAGCCTGAGGGAAACCCCTGGGGCCAAAAGGGTGGGAAGGGTAAAAATTCCATCCCTTGGGAATGGAGCCTGAGGGAAACCCCTGGGGCCAAAAGGGTGGGAAGGGTAAAAATTCCATCCCTTGGGAATGGAGCCTGAGGGAAACCCCTGGGGCCAAAAGGGCAGCAGGGGTAAAAGTTCCATCCCTTGGGGATGGAGCTGAGGTCTTGTGCTGGATTTTTGTGGGGAGCCTTTGGATAATGCAATGGTTCAAGGTTCTCCTGTTTGCTCTCTCCCTGAGGTGAGCTGATGTCCTTCTGCTCCCCAGCCACTTATTCTTGGAAAAGCTCTGGGAATTCAGCTCCCCCTTCTGCCAGGGCCCTGGTGGCCCCTGTCCTGCCCCCTGCCATGGGGTCTGTCCCTGGGGAGGTGCCCCGGGGGGTTTGGTGAAGTTTTGTGGGTTTGGGCTGACGTGAGACCCAGCATCTCGCATGCTTTTAATCAATCTACCACAGGCACTCTGCTGGTGGAGAGCCCTGCAATTTATATCATGTGGCAGCAGCCCTGGGTCCAAAATGAACCAGTTTGAAGCTGATTGATGCAGCCTGGGGAGAGGCTGAGGATGGAGAGCTGTAAATCAGTGTGAGGGAGTGCTGTGTGTCTCAGAGTGGGGGATTTTGAGTGCCATGGCCAGGACCTGTTTCTATTGTTAAATCCTCCTGGTACAGCACAGACTGCTCTGAGCACCACCCACACACCCTGGGCAGCCAAGAAATGGATCCCTGCAGTTGGATGGGGAGGGGGAGACACAAATAAGAGCTGGGCTTGCCCTGCCCATGCAGGGGAAGGTGATGAAGCTGAAGGGACGAGGTGTTTCCCCACACTCTTGATTCCTCACTCCTTCCCCATCCCTCTCAGGGCTACCAGGCTGCTGTAAATCACAGCCTGATAAATTGGTGAGGGATTTCTGGCAGTTTGGGGTCCCCTGGCAAAAAGGCTGTGAACCCCTGCAGGGCCTGGGCACAGGGGAACAATTTAACCTCTTGTTTTGCTCCATCCAAGAAGCGATGCTCCTTCTTGGAGAAAAAAACCCAAACAAACAAACAAACAAAAAAACCCAAAAAAGCCTTTTCATTTCAGCAGTTCATATTGAAACATGAAATAATTCTAAGGAATCCTTACCTTGCATGTTTTCCCATTATCCAGCACACCCTGAGGTTTGCCTGTGCTCATTCCCATCTCTGGGATGCAGCCCAGATTTTTCCTGGGTGTGAGGAAGGCTGGATTGTCACAGTAGGACACAAAAAGAAAACACAGACTCCAGTTTTCATGAGAACATCAGAAGGGTTTTTTTTTTTATTACAATTTATTTCATTCCTTCACTAAAAAGGTATTAATTATTAGGTATTAATTATTATAATTGGTCAGTAGGACTGACACCTCTTCCCATTGGTTAAATAATAGTGAACACCAGGTGAGGAAGATTGTTTTGAGAAGAATCGCTGCCCACACAGAAATATTGTGAAGAACAGGGAAGGATGTGTTGGGAAAGGAAACTGCTGAAAGTTTTCCTTTGGGAAAGGAGCTTGCACAATGAGAATTCCCTCAGGCACAGAAATATCGAGCCCACACTGGATCCCTCAGCTGGGGCAGGGGAGAACTCGTGGGGCAGGAAGAGCTCAGGGTCTGCCCTTGCCCTGGGACTCCCAGCTCCCAGTGGGCAGGGGATCTTTCAGGCAGAAAATGGAGAGGGGAAAAGGTGAGGTGGTGCAGGGTGGGTGGATGCTGCAGGGCTCTGTGGTGCCATGCTGACTGCAGGGTTTTCATCTGCTCCCATTCCCACACCCCAGGGTGCTGCTCTGCACCCTGTCGTGGTGACTTCCAGCAGGGATCAGCTCTCCATGGTTTATTCCAGGCTGGGATCAGCTCTCCATGGTTTATTCCAGGCTGGGATCAGCTCTCCATGGTTTATTCCAGGCTGGGATCAGCTCTCCATGGCTCATTCCAGGCTGGGATCAGCTCTCCATGGTTTATTCCAGGCTGGGATCAGCTCTCCATGGTTTATTCCAGGCTGGGATCAGCTCTCCATGGTTTATTCCAGGCTGGGATCAGCTCTCCATGCGTTATTCCAGGCTGGGATCAGCTCTCCATGCGTTATTCCAGGCTGGGATCAGCTCTCCATGGTTTATTCCAGGCTGGGATCAGCTCTCCATGCGTTATTCCAGGCTGGGATCAGCTCTCCGTGGTTTATTCCAGGCTGGGATCAGCTCTCCATGCTTTATTCCAGGCTGGGATCAGCTCTCCACGGCTCATTCCAGGCTGGGATCAGCATTCCATGCTTTATTCCAGGCTGGGATCAGCTCTCCATGGTTTATTCCAGGCTGGGATCAGCTCTCCATGGTTTATTCCAGGCTGGGATCAGCTCTCCATGGCTCCTGGTTTATTCCACGTTTTGGTATTTTCTGGGGTTGCAAAGTGAGCAATAACCAACATAAAAAATATTCTCTGGTGGCGTGAGGACACCCAGCACCTTCCCTGTCACAATTCCACCTCCCTGAGCCTTTCTGCCTTGCTGGGATCACACTCAGAGGCATTTGCAGGAGGGGTGAGTCACTGAGTGGTGAATTACAAAATCAGGTTTGTGGCTTTCTTCACCTGGCAGTGCAGAAATGAGATCCTGGAGGTGTAATTAAGGGAGGTGAATTTATTGTTTTAATTCTGCCTTTGACTGAACACTGAGGGTTTCATTTTTCACCACGTTAAACCAGCCAGACCAGGTATTTTTCAATACACAAGGTGCTCTTGTGCAACTCGTGGAGAAATCCTTGGTGCTCCTGTTTTCCTCTGCAGGCTTCACCATCAACCATGGGCTGGCACTTGGCATTTCTGGAGAGGAAAAAATAAAAGTGTTGTTGTAGCAGATTTGGAGGAGTTTGGGTGTTAAAAGAGGATTTGAGACCCTTCTGGGGCTGATCCCCCACCCCAAAGTGGCAGAAAAGCAGCTTGGAATTCCTGGAGAGCCGGGAAGGAGGAGCAGGAGGTGGATGGAGCTGAGATCTTTCCCTGTCATGTGCTGGAGGCTCAAGTTCAGGTGTTTCAACTCTTCTGTGCAGCTTCACCCTTGCCCCAGGCACTGCAGAACATCCTGGTGATGCTGAGAGCTGGCTGAGGTGCTCAGCCCTGCAGGGTGCAGCTGCCAGTTCCATTTGGGGTTTTTAGGGAATTATATTGCTGGAATATGGAGAAATTTATTTTTAGAGATTAAATTGTGGCTCTTGTCCCTTTCTGAGGATTTCTGCCTGTGGAGCCACAGCTGGCAGCAGGCATTGCCCCTCTGCTGCCCTGGGAAGTGCCAGGGGATCCAAGATCTTGGGAGAGGTTTTTATTTTCTTTTTCTTCTCTTTAAGCTTGGGATTAATCATGGGAGTCGCAGTTTTGTGTTTGGACTCGGTGTTTATTAATTCTTATTTATAGTAATTGTTATTTATGTTGTGAGCTCTGACTGGCAAGGTAGAAAATGGAGTCTGTAACTCTTTCCAAGGTTATTTAAGCATAAACTATTCGATAACGAGGTGACACCTATATTATTTATATTTTTTGACTCAATAATGACCATCCAAGGCTGGCAATGCTGACCTTTTTCATCCAGTTAGAAAAAAATACCCAAAACCAAGAAGAAAAAAGTGAAGAAAGACTTAGATAATGCCCCAAATTCTCCACATTGCTCATATATATTACTACATACTAAAACCCCAAATTCTAAGTTTTTCACCCTGTGATATCACACAATTCTATTCAAACTCCACACCCACAATCACTCAATTGCTGTCACTCAATTTTGGGAGCCTGTTCCATGGCCTCAGGTCAATGCAGTGTTTGCTTGGGGGTCAGTGCCTGGCAGCACAGAAATCCTAAAATTCTCAGCTTCCAGAATTCCGGCAATCTTGGAGTTCTCACCCCATCTCAGTCAGCAGAACTTTGCAATCCCATAATTTTTCACTGCCCCGAAGAAGCTTCTGTGCTCAGCCACGTAAAGAGCTAACCCAGCTGGGAGGCTCTTCAAAAGGTGGGGTGAGTTAGTGTTTAAATTTCAGCAAGGAGAGAAGCTCAGTTCAGCCCATGTAAAATGTTCTCTTGGGGTTTTTTCACTATTAATATTCTTAAGAAAAGCTTTCCCCTTGATGAGTCACTTAAAACATGAAAAAAAAAAAATAAAACAGCCTTTTAATTTCAGGAGTTCACATTGAAACATTAATTGTAATTAATCCCCACCTGCTGATCTTTCTTCTTGGCAAATCAGCGTTTTCCAGTCCCCTCCCACCTACAGGAAATCAAAAAGTGCCCTTGGAAAGTTCCCAGGAGCTCTGGGGGTGACATTTGGGGATTACATCTTTGCCCCTGCCAACAGGCGGCTGCTTTCAGCCCCAGAATACTGTATTGTACTATAGATGTATAGTAGATGTATACAGTAAATATATAGAGATGTATATAGTAAATAGGAGAAATAGATGTATAATAGATGTATACAGTAAATATATAGAGATGTATATAGTAAATGGGGAAATAGATATATAGAAAGTGTGTGTAGTAAATAAATATGGATGTAAATAGTAAATAGATATTGATGTATATATTAAATAGGGGAAATAGATTTATAGTAGATATATACAGTAAATATATATAGATATATATTGAAAATAGGGGAAATAGATGTATAGAAGATGTATATAGTAAATAAATATAGATGTATACAGTAATGGTATATATAGATGTATGTAGTAAATAGGGGAAATAAATATATAGTAGATGTGTGCAGTAAATAGATATAGATGTATTTAGTAAATATATAGATAGATGTATATAGTTAATGGGGAAATAGATCTATAGAAGATATATATAGTCAATATGTATAGATGTATATAGTAAATATATAGAGATATATAGTAGATGTATATAGTAAATATATATATATAGTAAATACGGGAAATAGATGTATAGTAGATGTATAATGTAGTGAATATATAGAGATGTATATGGTAAATAGGGGAAATAGATGTATAGTAGATGTATATAGTGAATAAATATAGATGTATAGTAGATGTATATAGTAAATATAGATGTACACAGTAAATATATATATAGATGTATATTGTAAATAGGGGAAATAGATGTATAGAAGATGCATATAGTAAATATAGATGTATATAGTAAATATAGGAAGCAGATGTATAGTAGACATATACAGTAAATATATAGAGATGTATATAGTAAATAAGGGAAATAGATGTATAGTAGATATGTATCATAAATAGATATAGATGTATATAGTAAATAGGGGAAATAAATGTATAGTAGATGTATACAGTAAATATATAGAGATGTATCTAGTAAATAAAGAAAATAGATGTATAGTAGATGCACACAGTAAATAGATACGGGTGTATACAGTAAATAGGGGAATGGATGGTTAGCAAGCAGTGTGATGATGCCAGAAGAGGGAGGGTGGTGAGGCTGCTGCTCCTGCCCTGAGTTTTGCTCAGCTCAGGCACTGCCTCCCCCTCTGCCTCATCACGTCTGGGCCTGTCCCAGGTTGGGAGCCGGGTATAAATTCCAGGGCAGGAATGCACAGGGCTCTGCTGCTCCTCACCCTGAGCAGGGATTGGGGAAGGGAGGGGAAATCAGATCAGAGCTGCCCAGGGGAGGAGCTGGGCACAGGTCATGCTGAGGTTTGGGAGTCTCTCAGTGACCCTGAAACGCTTCAGTGGGGTTGGCTGTGGGTGTGGAGCGGTGTGTGAGGTGTGAAACTCGATCTGTGAGTTTCGAGGGGGTGTTTGTTTGGTTTTTTTTTTTTTTTTTTTGAGATAGGCACAGCCCTGCCCTGCCCCACGTGAAATCGGGCAGATTTGTTGGCATTCCTCCACACTGTTTTCACTTCCACGACAGAAACGAAAATCTTACACATTCCCAGCCTTCCTAGCATTTGGGAAGATGCTGTTTTGAGATGTTTTGGGATGCAGGAGAGGGGGGTGACCATGACCCATCTGTGCAGCTTTCCTGACGGCTGTGACATCTCCGGTGACGGCTCCGGTGGCGGCTCCGTGGATTTTGGCCCCAGCCCTTGCCAAGGCTGTTTTTAGGGGTACATCCTGTGTGACACAGCCCCAGCTGTGCCGCAGGGATGTTCCCATGGCTGGGATGGGGAAGAGGAAGTGGCTCAGACCAGCAGCACCCCCGGGTGTTGCTGCTCTGTCCCTGAGCATGCCTGGCGCTGGGAGCCGTTCCCACAGCTGGGGGATGGATGCAGGGCTGCTTTGGGGTGTTGGTGCTCTGCTCCTCTCTGTGCTCATCCCTGCAGCCTGGTGTTATAAAATTGCAAAATTCAGCACCAAAATGAATTGTCAATCAGAATTTTGTTGACAAGAGCCAAGCAAACAGCTCTGGGTGCTGTTTGGCTGTTGGTGGGGTCTCTGCCCCAAGCAATGCAGACTCAATTCTTAAACCAATGGTATTTTATACCATGCTAGACACTTCACTTCCTCAAATTTTCAGTTCTTTTTCCTTGCTTTTCTTCATAATCAGCAGCTGTGGTTTTTGAAGATCTGCACCTGCCAGCCCAATGCCAGACAGAGGCTGCCATTATCAGAAATTAAGTGGAAAATGGATTAGAGAAAGGGGACTTCCAGGACTAGGCAGCAATAAATTGAACAGAATGGCTTCAAACTGACAGGGAGCAGGTTTAGATTGGATATTGGGAAGGAATTGTTCTTTGTGAGGGTGGGCAGTGCCCAGAGCAGCTGTGGCTGCCCCTGGATCCCTGGCAGTGCCCAAGGCCAGGCTGGAGCACCCTGGGACAGTGAGAGGTGTCCCTGCCATAGCAGGGATGGCACTGGATGGACTTTAAGGTCCCTCCCAACCCAAACCAGTCTGGGATTCTGTGGAACAGGAAAGATCTCCTGCCCTGGGCAGTGGAAGCTTTTTGCCCAGCTGGTGTTGGGCTCAGCTGTCCTCAGCCCAAACCTGGAGATGTGAAGCTGCCACATCCTCAGAGCCCCTGGGTGCAGGCAGAGCCCTCCCAGCTCCCTGGGTTTGTTGTGGCACAGAGCTGTTGGTGGCTCAGTCCTGGGGTCCCCGTGGGTGGAGGGTGTGTCCTGCCCACCCCAGTGCTCCCAGGAGCTGTTCACAGGCACCAGTGTGTGCCTCATGCTTCCTGTGATCCCATAGAAAATTTCTCCTGCAGTGGCAGCTGCTGACGAGTTGTGTGGCCCTTTTTTTTTTATCCCCTCCGACCTCAATTGATTCTTTTTTTGTCCATTGCTGAGCGCTGCTTCAAGTTTTCCATGAGGTTTTTCACAATCCAGCCTCTGTGATGCCATTTCCTTGTGCTGGGGAGGTCGGGGTTGCCCCTCCTGGTGATGTGTGAAATTCACTGGAACTCCTCACGCTGCTCAGCTGTGTCAGCTCCTGCTGCTGCTGTGAACACTCAGCTGGGCACGGAATGGGAATTTTGTGGCACCACTGGAGCCCTTCCCCAGGACTGACATCCTACATTTGGGATCTGAGCTTGCTGTTTGTTAATCCTTCTGTTTTCTGGGCTGCTGTGGGGTTTGTTTTTATTTTTCCACCCCCTGTTTGCTCAGACAGCCCTTAAGGATGCAGGGAAGGTGCCTCTTGAAGGATCTCAGAGAGTCTAAACATCAGGAGCCTGTGAGCTGCTGCCAGATGTCTCTGTCCCAGACTTGCTTGGCAGAGGTTTCCCGAAACAGCTGATTCCAGGGCTTTGGTCTGCAGGGACACAATTCCCCCTCCCTGAGCCTTTCTGCCTTGCTGGGACCACACTCAGAGGCCTTTGCAGGAGTCACTGAGTGGTGAATGACAAAATCAGGTTTGTGGCTGTCTTCACCTGGCAGTGTGGAAATCAGATCCTGGAGGTGTAATTAAGGGAGGTGAATTTATTGTTTTAATTCTGCCTTTGACTGAACACTGAGGGTTTCACTTGGATGTCATTAAATCTCAGCCTGGAGCTGTGTCCCTCGTGTCCCCTGCATGCTCCTGGCAGGGAGGGCAGGACCTGTGTCCCTGTCCCACCTCACCTGGGGGTCAGTGGGACACTGGTGGGACACTGGTGGCTCCAGTTTGGAGCAGGGCTCTGCCCCCTTGGCTGCTGGGGACTGTCCCCTGTGCAGCTGACCCTGCAGTGACACAGGGGCTGTGCCTGTGCCATTCCCTGCTCCCCATGGAGCTGGGCAGGGACACAGGGGCTGTGCCTGTGCCATTCCCTGCTCCCTGGAGCTCAGCAGGGACACAGGGGCTGTGCCTGTGCCATTCCCTGCTCCCTGGAGCTCAGCAGGGACACAGGGGCTGTGCCTGTGCCATTCCTGCTCCCCATGGAGCTGGGCAGGGACACAGGGGCTGTGCCTGTGCCATTCCTGCTCCCCATGGAGCTGGGCAGGGACACAGGGGCTGTGCCTGTGCCATTCCCTGCTCCCTGGAGCTCAGCAGGGACACAGGGGCTGTGCCTGTGCCATTCCCTGCTCCCTGGAGCTCAGCAGGGACACAGGGGCTGTGCCTGTGCCATTCCCTGTTCCCTGTGGAGCTCAGCAGGGACACAGGGGCTGTGCCTGTGCCATTCCCTGCTCTCCATGGAGCTCAGCAGGGACACAGGGGCTGTGCCTGTGCCATTCCTGCTCCCCATGGAGCTGGGCAGGGACACAGGGGCTGTGCCTGTGCCATTCCCTGCTCCCTGGAGCTGGGCAGGGACACAGGGGCTGTGCCTGTGCCATCCCTGCTCCCCAGGGATGAGAGCAGCCCTGGCCCAGGCCCATCCCTCCTCCATGGCAGGCTGCTCTGGTGCTGTCTGTGCTGTTCTTCTCACAAAGAGCCTCTTGTGGTTCTTCCTCTCAGCCAGACTGGGAAGCCTTTTTGTTGAACTCTTTTTTTTTTCCCTTTTTCCCTTCGAGTGGTGTCAGAATCTGGCTCCTCTGCTCTGGGTAACAGGCCTGACTGCTGGAGGCAGGGATTAGGGCAGCAGTTCTCTCTCTCTCTTGCTGCAGCACAAAGGAGCAATGTGGTTTTAGGCTGAACCTCTGCCAATGAAGCAGAGCAAATCCCAGAATCCCAGAATGGCTGAGGCTGGAAGGGAGCACAGAGGGTCCCTGGTGCCACCTCCCTGCTCCAGCAGAGCAGGAGGGCACAGCAGTGTCCTGACAGCTCTGGAACATCCCAGGGAGGAGACTCCAGCCCCTCTCTGGTCTCTGCTCCAGTGCTTGATCACTGCACAGAGGAGAAATCCTTCCCTGTATTCAGGTGGGACTTTCTGAGCATCACTTCCTGCCCATTTCTCTTGTCACATTCAAAAAATCGCCTTGAAAAGAGGGAAAAGCTCTTCCACTGTGGAAATCAGAGAAGCAGAGCATGGCACACCTTATTCCCTGCTGCCTCTTGACTTGAGGCTGTGGGGGGTTTTTGGCAGCGATTTCTCCAGGCTTTTTCCAGCTGGGAAGTGACAAGTCCTGCTTGCAGGCTGTGACACCTGGGGACCCCTGGGGTCACCCTGTCTGTGTGGTGTAAAACCCTCTGGCCCTCCACCATCAGCTCCCAGGAATCCTGCTGAGCAGGGATGTTCCCCTCTCCCTGGGATCCCCTGCAGCACTCCTAATTGCTCTAATTAGGATATTATCTTACGAGTTTCCTGTTGGTGAAGCAGCTCGCTGCCAGCTGTTGGTCCAAAGCTGCTTTTCAAAGGCTGCCCACCCCTGGGGGTGTTATCCTGGTTTATTTTTCCTGCATTTCCCCGTTAATGGACAGCTCGGGATGGGGACAGGGAGTTCTCACACTCTGCCTCCTCCAGACTCGCTGCCCAGACATTCCTGGCTAAGGAAAACAGCTAACTGATTAGATAAGTTGGTGGTGGAGATAAATGTGGATAAATGTGCCCTGTGCTGGTGTGGGAAGGCTGGGCTGGCTCCCCCACTTGTGTTTCCATGCCCAATCCAGGGTCTGGGAAGCTGATCCCTGTCCCTGCTGCACAGGGCTCAGCAAAAACCGGGATACAACAACTTCCCACGTCACAAAAGACACAAAATCCTCCAAACTGCATCCACCCCAACCTTCTTCTTTTCCCTTCTCTGTCACAAATACTTAAAAATCGTCTTGCAAGGGGAGAAACAATGGATTAATTGTCACTGGGGTATTTTTTTTTCCCCTTCATTTTTCTCCCTGAGCTGGCTGAGTGCCTTGCTGAGAGCGAGACTTGGCCCCTGTGAGCTCTCCCGTGTTTTGTGTCTGTCTGCATCTCTCTGCCCTGTCTGCCCAGCTCCCCGGGATTTCCCTTATTTATAAGGGAAAATATATAAAAATTTTTTATATTATAAAATATTTTTATATTATAAATATTTTTATATTATAAAAATATCTACATATATTTATTATATACATCTATTGTACATCTATTTCCCTTATTTACTACATACATCTACATATATTTACTATATACATCTATTTATATAAATATATATTATATATAATATTTATATATACGTATAATTATATTTTATATATATAATATATAAAAATATATATAATATTTATATAAATTTATTTATATAAATCTATTTCCCTTATTGACTACATACATCTACATATATTTACTATATACACCTATTATACATCTATTTCCCTTATTTACTCTATACATCTACATATATTTACTATATACATCTATTTATATAAATATTATATATATAATATTTATATATAATATATAAAATATATATTATATATATAAATATATATTATATTTATAAAAATTATGTATATACATCTATTTCCCCTATTTACTGTAGGGGAAATTTATTATATATATAATCTGTACATATATAATATATATCTATTATATCTATATCTATATATTTTATATATTTTTATATATATATATATATATATATATATATATATATATATTATGTATCTATTTATTATATACATCTTTCCCTGGGATCCTGGATGGTCCCTTCTGGGAATAAACAGGAGCAGCCCTGTTTGGAGCTTGCATTGGAACCTTTGCTGCCAAGAGGGTTTGTGAGAGTCTCCCCTGTGCCAACCTCCTCCCTGCTGCAGCTCCTGTGCCTGCGTGGCACAGGAAAATCTGGCAGAAAATGTGGCACTGGCATCTGCAGACCATCCTCTGCTGCCTGTACCTGTGTCCCTCCCTCAGGGTTTGTAGGGTAAAATTACCCTTTTTTCACCCTTTTATCTTTTTTTACACTTTTGCCCTTCTTTTCACCCTTTTACCCTTTTGTTTTTCAACCTTTTACCCTTTTTTCACCCTTTTACCTTTTTTACACTTTTACCCTTCTTTTCACCCTTTTACCCTTTTTTTTCACCCTTTTACCCTTTTTTCACCCTTTTACCCTTTTTCCCCACTCTTTAACTCTTTTTTTTTCACTTTTTTACCTTTTTTTTCAACCTTTTACCATTTTTTTTACACTTTTACCCTTCCTTTCACCCTTTTACTTTTTTTTCACCCTTCTACCCCTTTTTTCACCCTTTTACCCTTTTTTTCACGCTTTCACCCCTTTTTTCACCCTTTAACCCTTTTTTTACACCCTTTAACCCTTTTTTTTCACCCTTTTACTCTTTTTTCACCCTTTTACTCTTTTTTTACCCTTTTACCCTTTTTTCCCAACCTTTTACCCTTTTTTCCCACTTTTATCCTTTCTTCACCCTTTTACCTTTTCTTTACACTTTTACCCTTTTTTTTTTACACTTTTACCCTTCTTTTCACACTTTTGCCCTTTCCCCATCCCTTTTCCAGAGCTGGGGCTGCTTTCCTTGGCTTTCCTTGGCACGAGCTGTGACCACTGTGCTGTGTCCCCATCCTGCAAATCCAGCAGCAGCAGGGAGGACACAGGGAGCCCCAAAACCTGGAGCCCTGCCAGGTGTCCCTTCCTCATCCTTGGTGGCATCCCTTGGATCTGCAGCTGGTTTTTACCACTCTGTGTTTTGTGTTTTTTGTGCCTGTGCTGCTCTGCAGGAACCCTGACCTTCCTCACCTCCCTTGCCTTTCCTTTTCTAGATGCAGATGCTGGACAAGTTCCCGATGGAAGGAGGACAGAAGGACCCCAAGCAGAGGATCATCCCCTTTCTACCAGGTAGGATGGGGGTCCAGAAAAAATCCACCCTGCTTTTGGCACAGCAGGAGTGTTTTCCCAGTCTGTGTGGGAGCACACACATATTTTAGCTCTTATCTGCTGAACCATCTGAGCAACAGCGAGTTCTTGGCCTGCAGCGTGTCCTTTAAAACCTCAGGATTTGTTAGCAGCGTGCCCAGTGAGTTTTACACCCCTCAGGATTTCTCTGTCCCTCCAGAACTCTTGGTTGGAAGACCAAGAACCCTCAGAGTGGTGTGAGGCTCCCAGGCTGCTCTCCCTGTGCCCTGCAGCTCCAGGGGACATCCAGAGAGCAGGAAAGAACAATGGGATGAATTCCAGCTGTTATGTTTGTTGCCTGGCGTGGCTCTGGAGCAGCTGGAGAGGAGCAGAGCCCTCCTGGTGCCACATCCACCCCAGGATTCCACCCTGGAGACCCCAGGAAAGAGGGAGCTGAGCAAACATGAGCTCTTGGATTTAAGGATACACAGCCTCCTGCAGTGAATCCTTAAAACCTCAGGATTTGTTAGCAGTGTGCCCAGTGAGTTTTAAACCCCTCAGGATTTCTCTGTCCCTCCAGAACTCTGGAGTGGAAGACCAAGAACCCCCAGAGTGGTGTGAGGCTCCCATGCTGTGCCCTGCAGCTCCAGGGGACATCCAGAGAGCAGGAAAAAACAATGGGATGAATTCCAGCTGATTGACAGCCTGGCTTCCCTCCCGGGCTGTTTGGGAATGACTGCTCCAGGACAGAATTTCTGTGGTCCAGGACAGATTTCTGTACTCTAGGACAGGATTTCTGTGCTTTTTTTTTTTTTTTTTTTTTTTTTTTTTTTTTTTTTTTTTTTTTTTTTTTTTTTTTTTTTTTTTTTTTCTTCTCAGGACAGATTTCTGTGCTCCAGGACAGATTTCTGTGCTCCAGGACAGAATTTCTGTGCTCTAGGACAGAATTTCTGTGCTCCAGGAGAGATTTCTGTGCTCCAGGACAGATTTCTGTGCTCCAGGACAGATTTCTGTGCTCTAGGACAGGATTTCTGTGCTCCATGACAGATTTCTGAGCTCCAGGACAGATTTCTGTGCTCTAGGACAGACTTCTGTGCTCTAGGACAGATTTTCTGTGCTCCAGGAGAGATTTCTGTGCTCCGGGACAGATTTCTGTCCTCCAGGACAGGATTTCTGTGCTCTAAGACAGGATTTCTGTGCTCCAGGACAGATTTCTGTGCTCCGGGACAGGATTTCTGTGCTCTAGGACAGATTTCTGAGCTCCAGGACAGGATTTCTGTGCTCCAGGACAGATTTCTGTGCTCCAGGACAGATTTCTGTGCTCTAGGACAGGATTTCTGTGCTCCAGGACAGGATTTCTGTGTCCTGACGTGTCCAACACCAGGTTTAATGCCCAAAGAACAGACGTGATAACCCGTGGCACTTGGTGGTGTGGGGTTAAAAAAGAGCTTTAATATGCTTTGGGAGGAAAATCGGCCTGCAGAAAGTCTCTTTGACCACAGAGTTGTCTTTTCCCCACCCCTGAGTAGCTAATGAGGATATTTAGGAATGTCACGGCACCATAATCACTTCCAGTGCCTGTCAGGTCTGTTTAGTGCAGCCTTTTGTGCTGTGCTCTGCCTCCTGGCTCTTCTAGGAACATAAAGGCCTTTGTGGGCTTGGCTTTTCTCTGAGTGGTGTGAAAAAAAATAAATTAAAAAAATCATTTCTACCCCTTTCTGAGCAAGAGAATCTGGTCTGGCTTTCTGATCCTGGCTTGTCCTGGCATTGTAACCTCAGCAAAAGCAAAGCTGACCTGATGTTCCAGCAGAAAAGCCCTTTGTGCACAAGTGCTCCTGCCAGCAGGGAGAGGTGGAAGCCAACCTGGCAAAGGGCATCGCCTGGAAAAATCAGATTTGTGCTTTGGCTGTGCTGCACTCGCAGAAAATTCCCACCAAAAGGCTGCTATTTTTGGAAGGGAAGCCTGGTCGGAGCTCTGCTGCTCGCACTCACCAGTATTTGTTTCTCCTTGGTGTTGAAATAGTTTCCCTTCGCTCAGGAAGATGTCACTGGGATTTCCACTGCGGGGAAAAGGGGGTGGAAATTGCTGGAAAATGAAGGCTGGGGCAGCTTCAGGAGGGCTGTGCTTCGGGGAAATTGTGTTCCTGGAGGTGGGAATCGTGGTGCCTTTGCCCTTCTGGAGCAGTTCAGTGAGCCAGAACCTCCCCAGGGATGGGGTGGGCAAGCTCTGCTTTTGAAAGAGGATTTCACCTGGGGGTAGGGGAAAGATGTGCTAAAAGATCTGTGCTCTTTGAATATTTGCTGGCTGTGCTGGAGCCTGATTCCTTTTTCTGGAGCAGCTCTTTGCCTTCCCAGTTTGGGATGACAGCAAGGTTTGTTACAGTTGAACCCAACTTTGTGTCTCTCAGCCCAGGTGAGCTCAGGCAAGCAGCCCAGGACTGTATTCCTGCAAAAACGTGGTTCTGCATCCCTAGTTTTGCTGGGGAATTTTTTGGGGTTTTTTTTTGGTTGTGTTCAGCTTCTGGGAACTCTGGAGTTTGTTCCCAATCCCGTTTTGAGCAGCTGCATCTCATTACCAGGGGAGGTTTGGCTGCAGTGGTTTCCTGCAGGCCCTCTGCTTTCTGGGAAGGAGCAGAGCAGCATCAGTGACCGTGGCTGCTCTCAGAAATTCCTGCTGCAGCTCTGACCTCCTTAAAAAACCCCAGAGTGTCCCAAGCTCAGGGGCAGCACCACCACCTGGGGAGGCACCCCTGGATCTGCCTGGCAGGCTGCTTTCCTGGGATGGGAAATGTCGCTGTAGGAGATGAAAAGAAGACACTGAGTCCAGTTTTCATGAGAACATCAGAAGGCTTTTTTATGACAATTCCCTTGGTTCCTTCACTAAAAAGTTTTCATTGGTCAGTAGGACTGACAGCTCTTACCATTGGTTAAATAATAGTGAACACCAGGTGAGGAAGATTGTTTGGAGAAGAACCTGAGAAGAATCGCTGCCCACATACAAATATTTTGAAGAACAGGGAAGGATGTGTTGGGAAAGGAACTTTCCCAACTTTTCTTGAAAGTTTTCCTTTGGGAAAGGAGCTTGCAGGTTAGCAAGCTGAGAATTCCCTCAGGCCCAGAAATACCGAGCCCACAGGGAAGGAATTCCAGGATTACCCCACCTCACAGCACCCAGCCTGCAAGAACCCTGCCTGGTTTTTTGTGTCGCCTCCTTTTGTTAGCTCCAGCTTTGAGGATTGCACTTCTTATGGGAAATTTCTGGAGGCTCTGGCCTCTTGAATCAGGTCTTTGATGCTGTCAGAAGGGGTTTTTGTGAGTGCAAGCCCTTCATTCAGCTCTCGTGGGCTCCTCCAAAGCCCAGCAGCTGCACTTGAGCTTTGGGGCCAGGGCTTGTCCCTTCCTGGGGGTTGGCACCACAGCAGAGCCTGTGGGGGTTTGGATTTTCCTGGCACTGCTCCTGCTCCCTGCCTGAAAAGCTCTGCTGCCACAGAGGGGAACTTGGGGAGTGCTCTTTGAGCTCTCTTAGCTGGCCTGGAGCCCCTGGCAGAGCTTTTTGTGGTGCTGGGGCAGCTCTGGAGCAGCTGTGGCAGCACCCACAACCAGCTGTGCCCCTGGAATGGCTCTGGAACAGCTGTGGCAGCACCCACAACCAGCTGTGCCCCTGGAATGGGCTCTGGAGCAGCTGTGGCAGCACCCACAACCAGCTGTGCCCCTGGAATGGGCTCTGGAGCAGCTGTGGCAGCACCCAGCCTGTGTTTGGCACCAGCTGTGCCCCTGGCATGGCTCTGGAGCAGCTGTGGCATCACCCAGCCTGTGTTTGGCATCAGCTGTGCCCCTGGAATGGCTCTGGAGCAGCTGTGGCAGCACCCACAACCAGCTATGCCCCTGGCACTGCTCTGGAGCAGCTGGAGAGGAGCAGAGCCCTGCTGGTGCCCAGCTGGAACATCCACCCCGGGGTTCCACCCTGGCTGGCCAGGCTGGAGACCCCAGGAAAGAAGGAGCTGAGCAAACAGATGAGCTCAGCCAGGGAGGGCTGTGCCAGATCCTTCAGGAAACAGCCTGGAGAAGGAACGTGGAGCCTTCCAAGCTCTGTGCAGCCCCAGTGGCCTGGAGCAGATCCTGGCCAGCTTTCCTGCCTCGCTGGAAACGTGAGCCTGGGCGAGGAGGGGTTGCCTGAGGCTGAGCTCACTCTGGCTGTAAAATTGCTTTTGAGGAAGATTGAGCTGCGGGCAGGAGTGAAGTCCCAAGGAGGGAGCAGGAGAAGGGAAGGGGGTTTGGAGGGGTGGTTTTTAAAAGCAGGATCAGGCCTCCTTTCTGCTCCCTTCCTGCTGGGGGTGGGCATCAGTGCCACCCACAAACTTTGGGGCTTTTCTCCCAGAACCTCTGTGAGGGAGCTTTAGCTCCCCACAAAACCTCTGTGAAGGCAGTGGGGGAAAACTCATCCATTTTCCAGCTCTGGTACCTGACTTTGCTCAATCCTATTACATCTTCCTGTGAGCTGGAGATGGGGCAGGGGTCCTTTGTGAGAACGAGAGTCAGATGGGACAGTGATGGGATGGATGGAGATGAGAGATCTCTGGAGTCCAGCTTAGTTTTGGAGCGTGCAGTTCATTGCACAGGGCATGGGTGAAGGGCCCTGCTATGAACTCCCAGCCACAGCTCAGAGCAGAGAGAGAGAGTGAGGAGGAAGAGGAGAAAGGAGAGAGTGAAGAAGAAGAAGAGGAAGAGAGCGAAGTTCCCATTACAATCCATTAAATCTTCTATACTGAATATTCTGATTTACACCAACCAATCCAGCACAAGATACAAATCCTACAGCATTTACACACAGCCTGTAAGAATCTTTACATTTCCATCCTGTGTTATATTTTAAACCCTAAAAACGACTCTTGGGACCCCTCCTGCCAAGCCAGCAGGGTCTGCTCTGACCTTTGGGCTCTTGGTAAGAAGAAGGGCATTGTTTAATCAATTAATTTAATTGTTTAACCTTCAGCTGGCCATACCATTGTTCTCCAGTTGTTCAGTAACTAAAGCTCGGCATCTCAGACATCAAAACTTGCCTTCAACTCTATTTCACTGATAGGTTTCATATTCTCTAAAAATAAGCAGTCATATTTATAAGGCTTTCCTGTTTTATCTTCCCCAATATTCCTTAATTGTTATTTTGTGCTCTAATGAGATGGGATCTGTGCTGCAGCAGGTTGGGAGGGCATTCCCAGGCTGTCCTGAACCCCTGCACGGAGCAGATGCTGAGTGTGGGACTCCTGCAAACGCCATCTCCCATGGCTGATCCCCCAGCCCAGGAATTATCTGCCTGCTCCAGGGGCTGGGATTAATTATGTCTACGTTCAGGGCTGCCTATTTTTTTCTCTAAAGCGAGTTTGGAACCCGTACCAGGGAAAATCTGGATGTGATTTGAAAGGTGCAGAGAAGTGAATTCTTTCCGAGGCTGTGGGGCAGAGTGGGGGGAGTCCTTCAGGGTAAGGCAGGAGGCACAGCTGCTTTTCCACTCTTGGAATCCCTGGCTTGGTTCACAGCTGGGATGGCCAGGGGGATGTGTTTGAGGTTCTCAGCTTGCTGCAGATCCAATCTTTGGCTTCACAGTTTTGCTCCTTTAGGTTCCTCTGCCTGTTTGGGGGTTTTTTTGGGTTTTCTTTGGTTTTTTGGGTTTTTTGTGTGGGGTGGTGGGGGTTTTTTTTTGGTTTGGTTTTTTTTTTTGTTTGGTTTTTTGGGGATTTTTTGGGGGGGGTTGTTTGTTAGTTTTTGGTTTTGTGGGGGGGTTCGTTGGGTTTCTTGGTTGTTTTTGGTTTGGGGTTTTTTAATTGTTTTTGGTTTTGTTTGAGTTTGTTGTTCTTGTTTTTTGGTTTGGGGTTTTTTGGGGAGTTTTTTGGGGGTTTTTTTGTTTGGTTTTGGGGGGTTTTTGTTTGTTAGTTTTTGGTTTTGTGGGGGGTTTTGTTGGGTTTTTTGTTTTTGGGTTCGGGTTTTTTAGTTGTTTTTGGTTTTGTTTGGGTTTGTCATTGTTGTTGTTTGTTGTTTTTTGGTTTGGGGTTTTTGGGTTTTTTTGTTGTTGTTGTTGTTTGGGTTTTTTCCCCAGCTCCTTGCTCCCAGTACAACTCCTGCTCTGCCTGGAGGATTCCCACAGGAGGGAGCAATTTGCAGAGCCCCGTTCCCCTGTTCCTGTTTGTTTGCAGAGATTAACCCCTGCTGTGGCCTGCCTGCTCTGTCTCACACTGCTGGAGACCCAAACTCCTTATCAGCCTTTCCAAGATTTCCTGACACTTCTCAGTCCCAGTGGGGGCCAGGCTGCATTTTATTTATTTTTTTTTTTCTTTGGGAGCTGCTCCATCAATTTTTTGCTCTGGGTCAATCAGATAAAGCAAATCAGCCTTGATTACCCACAGAGGAGTTTGGTTCTTCCACTGCTGGGAGAACAGATCCTTGCTGGCACCAGAGGAATTTTCATGGCCAGACAGAATACCTTCAGCAGAGTTTCTCTTTTTCCTTTATAGGGATTAACAGGTTTTTAAAGCCCAGAAAAAGCAGGCAGTACATCTTGGAGCATGGGTGCTTGCACAGCCAGGGCAGCCATTGTGTGTTAGTGCCTTATCTCAGTCGTCTTTTTCCCAAAATCAACTGGTTTGACACATTCCTGGCTGATAAATGTTGGGTCCTCTCTCAGCTCTGTTTGTTTGTGTAAAGGACAGTGGATTTCAGCACACTTCCTGCTGGAAGGAATTCCTGCTGCCAGCAGGGATGGAGCCTTGCTGCTCCCATTGCTCATGCATAACGTTATCTATGTAAATAAGAAAATCTAATTATTCCCGAGTCTTGGGATTGTGACAGCAGAGAGGAGCTGGGCAAATGGAGCCTGCAGCAGCGCTGACCTTTGCAGCTGATGGAAAACCCCATTACCAGCAGAGCTGCCTCCCTTCTCGTGCCTTGTCCTTGCTGTTCCTCATCCTGAGGCAGGAGCGGTGCTGGGAGGGGAAAAATGAGTTTAGAATCTGTCTTGGTTTTGAAAGACAGGTGTCTGCCAGGGAAAGCTGGAGCTTCCCTTGGAATGGAGAATGTAAATCCCCTTCCCTCCAAATTATTGTAATTTTGCAATTAGGGGCTTTCAGACAAAGATATGGGAACAGGAGTAACAGTTCTTTAATAGGAATAAACAACAACAACAAAGCAAAACACAAATGCAGTAGTACAAAAACAAGCAAGCAAGCAAAACAGAAGTCCTGGAAAAAATCCTGACAGATTCAGGGATGTGCCCTGACACCCTGTTGGTTAAGGGTGTTGGGAGCAGCCCAAATAAATCCTAGATGAGGTTCTGTGGGGTACAGATAATGGAGTAGGAAAAGTCCAGTGATGGCGAGATGGGTCCGGTCTTCCTCTGGTGGAAAAAACAGATCCCTGCTGTTCCTGAGTCTCAGTTTTTATCCAGGTAGGAACGGTTGGCTCCGCCCACACTGGGTGGAGCGTCTCCCAATGGGATGATGTCATGTGTGATGTCATTGGTGAGCCTTCATGGCCCATTATCAGCAGATATCCCCGATGATGTCATGTGTGATGTCATTGGTGAGCCTTCATGGCCCATTATCAGCAGATATCACTGATGATGTCATGTGTGATGTCATTGGTGAGCCTTCATGGCCCAGTATCAGCAGATATCCCTGATGATGTCATGTGTGATGTCACTGGTGAGCCTTCATGGCCCATTATCAGAAGATATCCCTGATGATGTCATGTGTGATGTCACTGGTGAGCCTTCATGGCCCATTATCAGCAGATATCCCTGATGATGTCATGTGTGATGTCATTGTTGAGCCTTCATGGCCCATTATCAGCAGATATCCCTGATGATGTCGTGTGATGTCACTGGTGACCCTTCATGGCCCATTATCCGAAGGCATCTGCCCCTCTCCCCCCCGGAGTTACAAGAGATAAAGAAATCTCTGCTTTTACAACAGATGAAAATAGAATACAAATCTCTTGGATACACAACCCAAGACAAATCATGGAGCCATGGGATGGTTTGGGTTGGAAGGGACCCTAAAGGTCACCTCATACCACCCCTGCCATGGGCAGGGCACCTTCCACTAACCCAGGGTGCTCCAAGCACATCCAACCTGGCTTTGTACACTGCCAGGAGCTGGCTGAGGATCCTTACGAGTTCTGGAAGCAGCCAAAAAAGCATCAGGGAAAGAGCACAGGTAATGAGGTGCTGGGAGCCATCCCCTGGAGCTGCAGCATTGACATGTATGAAATTGAATGATTATTAATTTCTTTTGAAGTGCTGTTTTATTATTTTAGAGTTTGCAAATAACTTTTGGAACCCCCTTTTCAGGATAGACTTAAAACACTTTATTGGAAGACAAAACAGCAGAGACTGTAATGAACAACAAACATTTCAGGAAATCAAGGGTTTAGCAAATTGCATCTTCTTCCATTCACAAATAACAGGTGTTTATCAGTGCTTCATCCCAGCTCTTTCAGTCGCAGCTGTCCCACTTCTAAGAAAAAAAACCAAACAAACTTTGCAAGTTAGACAAGCATATTTTAACACCCCTCTGCACCCCTCCTGCTTTTCCCCTGTGTTTTGTTGTCTCTGGCCATGGGGAAAGCCCTGCTGGGCAGCTCTTCCATGCCCAGATTTGGGGCTGGGCCAAGGAAAATGTGTCCAGGGAAATGCTGCGTCTCCCTGACCCTGCAGCTGCCCACCTTTCCCTTCCAGGAGGGGTTTCCTGCTCTCTCCTGCCTGTCGAGTCAAGGGTTTCTATTGCTGGGTTTGGCAGCATTGAAGGGGCTGCAATTATGTTAATTAGGCATTTTGACTGAAGTCAGCTTTTTGTTAGAAAATAAACTTCCTTATTGAGAAATGCCAGATCTAGAGCAAATGGAGAGAGGAGCTGGATTTCCTGCTGGTTCATATGCTCCATGCCTGGGGTAATTTAAGATCACTTGTGATGAATTTATTCCCCCAAACTGTATTCTTTTTATTATTACTCACTAGCATATGTTTGTTAAACATTTCAATATCCCCACACCCAGAGCTTATTATTTCAGCCATTTATAACCTACCCACCCATCAGTGATTTCATTTTGGCAGACCTAGAACCAAAACAGCCACTCCTGACCGCTGCCAACAGAACTGGTGCGATCCATTCATCTTTTTAGCAGTCACCACTCAAACAGAATCCTCGGCAGCAAACACGCTGGGATTGCTGATGCAAAGGGAAAACTTTATCATTCTCTTGTCAGGTGGAGAATAATTACTCAGGGCAAGGAATGGAGCTCTGACCTGGGTGCTGTTCCCAGCCTTTCCAGATAAATTTCCTGTTCCCAGGCTATTCACCCTCAAAAAACATTGAATAGAGGGGGATTTTGTTCTCACTCCATCACAAAGGCTGCCAGATTTGGTGTTTGGAAAAAAAAATCAGCCTCATAATCTAAAAGTTTCGTAATTAAAAATCTAAAAACCCAGCTCTATAGAGATGGGGCAAGTGGGAGGCGTTTTTAAAAATCTTATTCCACGATCAATCTCGTGGAAGGGTGAGACACAAGAGATGTAAAACTCAACACCATTCTGTCAGAGGCCAAACTATTTCTTTGTTCTAATACCTTATAAATGTTTTTCAGCCTACCAGTTTTTGCTACACAAAATCACCTGTTTTACTAATATTATTTTACCCCACGTGGTCTTGCTACAATGCATCTGTCAGAGTTCTAGTTCTGCAAAATATCTGCTCTGTTTGCAAGGTCATCATTTGAAACTTATTTTTAGTTCAGACTCTCTCACAACAATGCCTGTCCTATCCCGTGTCCTTTCTCAGTCAGCACACCTTATCTCAGAATTTACATACAGATGTACAAAACCATGTGAGCTTTCAGTCAAGCTTGGAGAATCCTCTACAAATCCATTTCTCACAATTTGGCTCTTCTCAGCGTGCTTTGAGCAGGAATGCACTGCAGGGCAGAGCATTTCCCACCAGCAGTGTCCCAGCCCTGCTGCCAAAGGCCCAGAAATGAGGAGCAGAGCCAGCCTGACCCCATCCCTTTCCATCCCTTTGCCTGCAGGGCAAGGGTGGAGCTGGCTCTGAGGGGATTCTCTGCTCCTGTTTCAGGGCTTTAACTGAGCCTGATGGGAGATTTGGCTCCTCCAGAAGGTTCTTGCTTGTGCTCTCTGCGAGCTGAAGCTGGCTTGGCTTTAGTTCATCTCTGCTTCAGAAATGCATTGGCAGCTTGCACAAGTCACCCGTGATGCAGCCCCTGGCCAAGTCACGGAGGAGCACACAGGGTGACCCAGCCCTGGGTTTGAAATTGGGATAAATCACCCAGCCCTGCATTTTAAATTCTGATCAATGACTCAGCCCTGGATTTTCAATTGTCATAATCATGTGACCATTTTCCTGTGTGCTCTTCTTAGCAGCATCCAGCCCCTGGCTTCAGTAATTCCAGGGCTCCTGAGGAGACCAACAGTAGGGACAAAGAGTTTTTTCCCTGCTCTCATGTGGTTTGCAAGGATGGAGTGAGGGGAGTTTGGTTTCTGGGTTGCCCCATGGTGACCCCTTTGATAAATGAAGGGGTTCTTGCTCTCCTTGGGTTCCAGGATGGGATTGGAAGCCCAAGCAGACACATAAAAGATTTTCCTGTGGTGTTGGAGATGCCAGGAGGAACTTGAGGGAACTTCATTACCACCCACCCCCCCAAACCACAATTTTCCAGGTGATTGTGCTGCAGAGCAGTGCCAGTTCCTGGAGCATTGGGAAGTGGTCTGAAATCCTGCCACGTCCCAACCCTTTTGATCACGTATCTGTTTCACTGTCTGCTAATGGCTTTTGTCTCCTGTAAAGCCAGAGAAGCTGTTCTCTGAACGAGCAGCTTGAAGCATTTAGGACTCATTAGGCTTCAAAGGAAAGAGGCCTGTACCACAAGCCAGAGGGGAGGAAACGGAGTGGCAAGAGGATCCCATTAATGGAGAACGAAAATAAACCCCAGACAGGAAGGAAAATTCTATAGGTCTGACTCAGAGCTGCAGTCCCGACACTGTGGCATCCAGGGCCAGGAGCTGCACAGGGAAAAACCCTCTGGCTTGGCTGCTGCCCACACCAGACCTGGACACCCTAGACAATGGGACAAGGGATGTCCTGCCAGTGTTTGCCAGGGGTTTTATGCACCTCAGCAAACAGAGAGGTGAAAGGAACATGCTTCGATGGGGGCTGCTCCTTATCATTGGTGAGAGACCAGGGGATGCAGTTTGCTCAGAACTGTTTCCTCTTCTCCCTCCTGGAATGTCTTTGCCAATTTAACCGTGCCTAATTCTGATGAGGTATTCAATCTGTGTGAGGAAATGGGGTTTTTTTGGGTACGGTGCTTTTGTCAAGGAGAGGGTGTGCAGGGAGAAGGTTCTGGCAGAGTGATTCCGAAGAGTGTTGTGCTGAACTGCTGTAGGGTCATATTTACAGGAAAATGGACATGTACTAAAGGAACCTAACCTTCTGAAACTCAAGAACGAGGTCATCTTTGTGAATTAAAAAGCTGATGTTGCAAGAAGAAGGAATCAGAAAAGTTGCTGACAGACATAGGGATGTCAACCCAAGTAAAATGACACTTGGAGTATGTCTTAGTTTGGAAAGACAGGTGTGTGCCAGGGAAAGCTGGAGCTTCCCTTGGAAAGGAGAATGTAAACCCCCTGAATTATTATAATTTTGAAATTAAGGGGCTTTCAGGCAAAGATATGGGAATAGGAATAACAGTTCTTTACTAGGAATATTAAAATGTAGTAGTACAAAAAAGCAAATGAACAAAAAAAGAAAACACTGACAGAGTCAGAATACGACCTGACCCCCTGTTGGTCAGGGTGTTGGTGGCAGTCCAAATAAATCCTCCTGGAGTGACAGATGTGGCTCTGTTGGAGCAATGATCCTGTAGCAGGGTGTAGTTTTCCTCTGAAGGTTCAGTGGTGTGAGATCGGTCCGGTCTCCCTCTGGGAATGCAGTGCAAACAGGCTGTGCTGGGGTTCTGAATCTCAGCTTTTAGCTAGGTAGAATAAAAGGAGCTTGGCTCCTCCCACTGGGTGGAGCATCTCCCCATGGGATGATGTCATTGTATCAGCCCTGCAGTGAGCCTTGATGGCCCATGAACACCAAATATCCCCTGGAGGGAGGGTGGGTCCTGGAAGAGATTAAAAAAAAACCAAACCACCTTCCCAACTGGTTTCAACAGATGGGAATAGAATACATCTTGCATTGAGCCCAAGACACAGTATCAACCAATTAGATTAAGAAAAAGATTTGTGCTTACCTCATGGACAAGGTAGAGCCACCACTCAAGAGATACTTGGAAAAAGCGAAGCTACCAAATAATGCGTGACCGTGTAAACCAAGATAAGAAGTAAATATAAACAATGTTTAGAAGCACAACGAATGGCTTTTGCTAGATTCACATTGAACTGTGCAGAGTCCTTTGTCTTCTCTCCTCACCCTGCCGCTGTCTCCCCTCCTCTGGTGTTTCAGGGAAGATCCTGTTCCGCCGGAGCCACATCCGCGACGTCGCCGTGAAGCGCCTGATCCCCATCGATGAGTACTGCAAGGTAAGGGGGGCTGCCAGCCCCCACCAAGGGCAATCCCAGCCTGATCCAGCTCAGTCCCGACGTTCTGACAGCATTCCATGGTGTGCCAGTGCTGAGAGCATGGGGAGGGTGGGTTAGCCCCTACTGTCCATCCTTTTTTTTTAGTAAAAACAACAAAAAAATGAGGTTTAGCTTTTCTCTCCTGGTGATTCATGCTGGGGGCTCGGAGGCCTGGCCCAGCCCCACTGCAGTTGGCACCCCACTGCTGGGCTTTGCCTTCCTGCTGTCCTTTCTCCAGCTGCAGAGCAGAACCAGCTCTGGAAGGGCTGGAAAGGACCTGGCTGCATCCATCACCACAGGTCTGGAGTGAAATGGTTGCGTGCAGGAGTTGGTTTGAAGGACTCAGGTCCTCAGGGAGCCTTTCCTTTCCTATCTGTTTGTAAAAGTCCTCCCTGTTTTATGTAGCAGACAGCACTTGAGGCTGTAGGATGGTGGGGTGGTGCCAAACTGGGATGCAAACTTGTTACTGGTTACAAAAACAGGGTAAGATGACTTGTACCCCAGAAAATTATTGGAACAGAGAGAAGGCTGAGACAATTTGCTCCATACTCTTGAAGGATATAAAACTGGGCTGAAGTGTAAGGGAAATTATGATTTTAGGGCAGATTTTTTTTTTTGGCAGGGGAAACAAAATACTGAAATCCACAGCAAATTATTTTCACACCAATCAAGTATGTCGCATCTTGTCATGTCAAAGACATGGATTAATACTTGCAGCAGCTGTGGTAGGACTGGTACCTCCAAAATCCAGTCTGAATGTTGTTGGAAATATATGCAAAGACTGTAAAACCCATAGGAGAAGGTGGGGAAATGGTAAAATATCCATCCCATCCCTTAGGTGAGGGAGGTGTGGCAGTGCCTTTGTGTGGTGGGGGACACTGTGGGGTTTGGGCCTCAGCCAGGCCTGTGGCAGGGATGCTGTGGCTGGAATAACAACTCAAGGGATGGAGATGGACTGGGAAATGCATCTTGACAGCTCTGCAGAGGGGCTGCAGATGAGAATCACTGCCAGGACAGCAGATGAGGGCAGAGTGATGGAGATGTGGTGCAAGGTGTGCCCTGAGCTGTCGTGGGGGAAGCTGGTGGTGCTTGGCCCCTTGTCTCCCGAGCCACTCAACTGTGTCAGCTCCACAGACAGGCACGGCTGTAAATTGAATTTTGGGGAGGAAAACGTCCCTCAGTGATAAAATGCTGCAGCTGCCTCTTTCAGAGCAATGCCATTAGTGGCATAAAATATAATGAACCCATTTGACTTAACAACTGGAACGTAATGGCTGATGTTATATGACCCACTTAGGGAGCTGTGCTCTCCTCCTCCCGTTAATGCATCACCCAGGGATTCCGAGCTCTCCCTGCCTGGCCTTGAGCTGCTGCTGCTTACCCGGAAAGCAGCTGAGCTGAGGTGGGTGTGGGACTGACCAGGGGCTGCAGAGATGTAAAAGGAGCGAGGAATTAGCAGGAGAAAGCTGTGTAAGGAAGTTTCTGGTTTATTGCCATCTCCTCTAAGGGAGGCTGGGCGTCTTTGTTCTCTGGGAGAGCCCTGCAAAGAGGATGGGTGAGATTGGGGGTGGAAGCAGGGAAGAGGAGCAAGGGGAGGAACCAATGTTTACACAGGGCAGTGTTCCTCCTGAGGAGCTGTTCCAGCTCCTGTTGTACATGGGAATTTAATATAAAAGGCAGGAAAAGCACCAAAGGAATCAGAGAAACTGATAAGAGCAATGAGTTTCTAAATGAGACTTCAAACAGCCATGGGATTGGCAGGGAGAGGGAGCAGAGGCCTGAAATGTCTTCCCCTTTCTCCAGTTCATTCTCTTTGTGTTCCACATCTGTTGATCTTTCTCGTGGTGTGGGATCTGCCTTCTCCTGTCTAAGGGATTTTGGGAAAGTGTTGGGGGGTTTTTTAGGAGTGGTGATGCTCTACCCCAAAGAGGCTGAGTGGCTCACTGAAAATCCAGCTGCTGGAGAATAATCCTTTGTCCCAGTTTGGAAAGACAGGTGTGTCTGCCAGGGAAAAACTGGAGCCTCCCTTGAAATGGAGAATGTAAGCCCCCTCCCTCTGAATTATTATAATTTTGAAGTTAAGAGGCTTTCAGGCAAAGATGTGGGAATAGGAATAACAGTTCTTTACTAGGAATATTTAAAAAATGTAGTGGTACAAAAAAGCAAACAAACAAAAAAGAAAAACACTGACAGAGTCAGAACACGACCTGAAACTGTTGGTGGCAGTCTAGTCAAGTCCTCCTGCAGTGACAGATGTGGTTCTGTTGGAGCAGAGATGATCCTGTAGGAGGGTGGAGTTTCCCTCTGAAGGTCCAGTGGTGGTGAGATGGGTCCAGTCTCCCCCTGGCAATCCAGTGCAAACAGGCTGCCCTGGTGTTTCTGACTCTCAGGTTTTATCCAGATAGGAATGCTTGGCTCCTCCCACTGGGCGGAGCATCTCCCATGGGATGATGTCATTGTATCAGTCATGCCGTGAGCCTGGATGGCCCATGAACAGCAGATAGCCCCTGGAGGAAGGGATAAGAAAAACACCTCCCCAGCCAGTTTCAACAGCTGGAAATAGAATAAACACTGCTGGTTACATCCTGCATTGCAACCCAAGACATCCCTTCACACTGCCTGCAAAATGGATTTTAATCCCACAAGGATTCTCTGTCTTTGGTCCTTTCTTCTCAGGCCTGCAGGATGGGAAGGGTGGCTTTGCTGTGGCCCCAACACCATGGGCCAAAGCTGTGTCCCAATGGCCCTGCCCAGGTCACTGCTCTGGGTGGCACGGCCAGAGTGGGACAGACATCAGGCTGCCTGTGCCACTGTTTTGGATGTAGTGGCCACAGCTCTGTGGCCAGCAGGGACAGCAGCGTGGCCTGCTTGGCTCAGAAGAGTCAGCTCTAGGTGGGCTTCCGTCAAAAAATCCTGGGAAATGAGCTGTGGGCCTTGTCTCTCCTCCTTCCAGCACAGGGTGTTCTCTGGGATCATCCTCCTCTCAGAGCCTTCTCCAGGCCACAAAATCCCAGTGATCTGGGCACGGGGGAAATCACTTAGATCATGGGATGCTGGAGCTGGGGAGTGGTACCACATGGGAATGGCATCCATGCAAAACCTGATATTTGAACAGCCCTTCCCTGGGCCCAGCAGCCATGGAGGGAGGGAGTGGTTTTGTCTCTGCTGTGTCTCACATGATCCTGCTCACGGCTGGCCCATGATTAGTGGTCTGACAGTCTGCTGTGCTGGCAGAGGGACTGCCCGCTCCGTGGCTGCAAGGGCTTTGGGGGCCAGCACTTGGGGCAAGAAGGAGCCACATCTGATCTCTGTGGTCACCCCGAGGCTGTGGCTTTGTCTCCAGGAGAGAAATGAGGGGAGGTTTGCTTTGCCCACGCTGCTGTCACGAGACTGCTGGGGCAGCAAACACAGGAGAGGGGGAACCATACAGAAAACTGATTCTAAATCTGCTCCAGGTCGGGCTACAGCTCTGCTCCCTGATTTTAAACTCTCCCTTTTCCCATTGCCCCACAGCCAGGCACTCTCACCCTGCAGGTCCCACTGTTGAAGCCTTTTTACAACCAATTCCTTGAAGGGAAAGAAGCAGAGGGAATTTTCCATCTCCTGCAGCCTCCCAGCCCTGGTGTTGGTGCTTTTGCCTCCCTTGCTTCCCTCCCTGCCCCTTCCCCAGCTGCCATTGCCCAGGGGAGCATTTTTAGGATGTGCTGGGGTGGCACTGAGAGTCTGCCACGTGTAAACTGCCCAGCCTTTCCCAAGGGTGGCTGCTCCATGCTGGGAAACTGAGCTGGGAGGCTGCAGGGGCACCCCTGGGGCTCTCACCCTCTGACACAACATCTGCCCCAAGGCTGGAGTGGGCTAAGCAGGGCCTGGGCAGTTTCTGCTTATTCTCCTTTAGTCTCAGTTGCAGCAGGGAGGGGTGGTGGGTGGCAGTGAGGCTCTCTGGGCAGTGCTCCCTGGGTTTGCTGTGGTTCTCTCCTGCCTGTGCTGGGAACCCCTTGGGTGTCACTCATGTCCCAGGTCCCTGCACTCCCAGCCCTCTTCCCCAGGCTCCTTGCAGAGTTTTGCTGGTTCCCCTCACGGGCGTCTGTGTTTGCTCCTCAGGCCCTGATCCAGCTGCCTCCCTACATCTCCCAGTGCGAGGAGGTGCTGCAGTTCTTCGAGACACGGCCCGATGACCTGACCCCCCCCAAAGAGTGAGTGTGCTGGGAGGGGCCACGGCTGGGAGGGTGGTGAGACAAACTGGGAGGGTGGTGAGACATGAACTGGGATGGTGGTGAGACACAAACTGGGATGGTAGTGAGAAACAAACTGATCTGGTGATGAGACATGAACTGGGATGGTGGTGAGACAAACTGGGAGGGTGGTGAGACACAAACTGGGATGGTGGTGAGACAAACTGGGAGGGTGGTGAGACACAAACTGGGATGGTGGTGAGACATGAACTGGGATGGTGGTGAGACATGAACTGGGATGGTGGTGAGACACAAACTGGGATGGTGGTGAGACACAAACTGCCTTGGACTTGTTGATAGCCACGATTCTGGTGTTCATCAGCAATTCCTTTTTGAGTCACAGCTCTGGGATTTGGAGACTCCCATGGAGGCTCCATGCAGCTCAGTGTGGACCCCTCCTTCTCCATTGGGGAAGTGGAAACACTTCTCTGGGACCCCAGGAAATGTTGGTCTCCTCCTGAGCCTCTGCAAACAGCAGTCTCAGGAGGATGACCAGCCTGGAAAGCCTCACTTCACACGTCCAACAGCCTCTGCCCCGTGTGAAAGGCACTTTCCCTCAGCCATACCCACGAGCCCCAACCCTAACAATGCTCCAGAGCCTTTCCATGCAAACCCAGGGAGGTTTGCAGGGAATCTTGCGTGCCTTACGCAACTCGGTGTGGCTCTAAGTCTTGTGACTATGAGCTGCTCTGGCCAGGAGCCACGCATCTCCTACTAATCACCAGCAGCATAAATCTGAGCAGCCGCCTCCGTGTCCTGCTCTGCTGCTCTCCCTCTCCCTGCTGTGTGTGACACGGCTCCAGCAGAGCCTGAGCAGTGCAGGAGGCCTGATTGATTGTCAGGGGACAGGCAATAAATTGATTTGACACCATTCTCGATTAGAAGGGTGTGGAGGCAGATAAAGGGATTTTGTTTTTCTCCCCTGAGCAGCAGCTGAGCCTGTCGGGTGTCAGGCTTGGGTGGACTACATCTTCTCCCTGGGTTTTTGATTATTTTCATTCCCTCTCTTAATTACCCCATCCCTGCTTTCCTCCTTTGGCTCCTGTTTCTGTTGGCTTGGCCTGTCATCATTTCTCCTGCAGCTCGTGGTCACTGATGAGATTGGTCTGAGAGCCCCAGAGCCCATTAACTAATTGCTGGCTGTCGCTGATGCTCTCATCTGCCCTGCCCAGCTATTGCTCACCACTTAACCTGCTGCCCTGGGGGTCATCCCTCAGGGAAGGTCATCCCTCAGGGGAGGTCATCCCTCAGAAAGGTCATCCCTCAAGGAGGGTCATCCTTTAGGGAAGGTCATTCCTCAGGGAATGCTCAGCTCAGGGGCAAGCGAGGGACACCAGGACAAGATGAGCTTGCAGGGACAGCAGAGGGGGTGGGTTATCATAGGATGGGGCTCTTTTGGGATGTGGGCACTGCCTGTGCATGGATCTCAGAGCCCTGCATGATGGGGAGGAGCTGCTCTGCAATAGGAGTCAGGTCTTGGACCCACCTGCAGCTGAGGGACCTTCAGCCATGAAGGCAGCTTCAGTCTCACACCTTTGTTTTGTCTCTCCTCACATTTATTTTGTCTTTAGGCTGAGCCAGAAATGAGGCAGGGTGGACAGGGTGGCCAGAGTGTTAAGGTGTGGAGAGAGACCTTTGGGTGCTGAATGGGGCAGCCCTGTGAGCTGCTGTGCTCAGCTGGAGCTCCCAGCCCTCTGTCCTTGCACCATCAGTGCCAGTCCCCTGTCACCTCCCTGCTGTGGGTCTGAGGGACAGGGGACTGGCTGGAGCCCAACCCCAAACACGTTTTTGTGGTGGGACAATCCACAGGGTCCTGGGTGCAAAATTCAATGTGTTTGGGAGGTTTGGGCCATGGCAGGGCTGGGTGGGTGAGCAAGTGATGCTGATTCCAGTGGTGGTTGTGCTGCTTTCCTTTCTCCTCCTCTCCATAAAAAATGTGCTTCATCCCTTTCTCTTCCTCTCCATGGAGAATATGCTGCTGCATCCCTTTCTTCTCCTCTCCATGGAGTATGTGCTGCATCCCTTTCTCTTCCTCTCTGTGGAGAATGTGCTGCATCCCTTTCTCTTCCTCTCTATGGAGAATGTGCTGCATTCCTGCCTGCTCCTCTCCATGTGCTGCAGCCCTGCCTGCCCCTCTCCATGGAGGAGATTCAAGCTTGCAGCACCCAAAGGGACACAGTGGGTGCCCTTCTCCCTTTGCCTACAGCAGCCAAACCCCACAGCATCTCAAGGACATTCCCGTTGTGTCCCCGTCCCGTTCCAAACGCCAGAAGGGTATTTATTAGCTCCAATTCAAAATGCTAATTAATTAAAGTCCTTGACTGTCTCCTCTGGAGGGATTGGGAGCCCATTCCCGAGGCCTGGAATGCTGCCAGCTCAGCAATAACGAGATGGGAGCTGTGATAGACGGCTGGGCTGCATCAGACCTGGTGGCGTGGCTGGGCTTTGGCCGGATGTCATCCTTCATCCAGCAGATAAATACTTTGCTCCGGGAATTTGAAAGGGAGCCAGGCTGTGAATGGAGTGGGGGAAAGGAGAAAAAAAAACAAGGGGAAAGAAAAGAAAAAAAAAGGGAAAACCAGATTTTTATGCTGGGTGGCTGAAAGGTAGGAATGAGGGAGGGGAAAAAGCCGTTCTCATGGGAGCTTTCCTGTCCCCTGTCCCTTCCCTTGGCTTCCCTGGCTGGCATCTGTGGTCACCCCCTGCCCACGAAGGTGGCAGTGAAGAGAACGTGCCTGTGAGTGCTGTTGGACCCAGCTTGTTCTGTCTGGGGTACAGGTGAGGCTGCACCCAGCTCACGTCACCCCAGGGTGTGAAACCCTGCCAGGGCCGGCTGGCTGCACTCTTTGGAGCTCTGCTTTAACTGCAGTCCTTGGAATTCTGGTTTAACTGCAGAAATGTTGGTCTCTTCCTGAGCCTCCTTCTATTTGCAAATAGCAGTCTCAGGAGCATGATGAGGCTGGAAATCCTCACATCCTTGGAGGTACAGTCCTTGGAATTTTGGTTTACCTGCAGTTATGGAATTCTGGCTTAACTGTAGTTTGTGGAGCTCTGGTTTAACTGCAGTTCATGGAATTGTGGTTTAACTGCAGTTTGTGGAGCTCTAGTTTAACTGTAGTTCTTGGAGCTCTGGTTTAACTGCAGTTCATGGAATTCTGCTTTAACTGTAGTTCTTTGAGCTCTGCTTTAACTGCAGTTCATGGAATTCTAATTTAACTGCAGTCCTTGGAGCTCTGCTTTAACTGCAGTTCATGGAATTCTGGTTTAACTGCAGAAATGTTGGTCTCTTCCTGAGCCTCCTTCTACTTGCAAATAGCAGCCTCAGGAGCATGATGAGCCTGGAAAGCCTCACTTCCTTGGAGGTACAGTCCTTGGAATTTTGGTTTAACTGCAGTTATGGAATTCTGGTTTAACAGCAGTTTGTGGAATTCTGCTTTAACTGCAGTTCATGGAATTTTGGTTTAACTGCAGTTATGGAATTCTGGCTTAACTGTAGTTTGTGGAGCTCTGGTTTAACTGCAGTTCATGGAATTCCGGTTTAACTGCAGTTTGTGGAGCTGTAGTTTAACTGTAGTTCTTGGACCTCTGCTTTAACTGCAGTTTGTGGAATTCTGGTTTAACTGCAGTTCATGGAATTCTAATTTAACTGCAGTCCTTGGAATTCTGGTTTAACTGCAGTCCATGGAGCTCTGGATTAACTGCAGTTTGTGGAATTCTGCTTTAACTGCAGTTTGTGGAATTCAGCCCTTGGTTCTGGCAGTGTTTGGGAATGGAAAGAGGAGGTTGGACAGCCCAGGCATTTCTCCCCAGGCCTCTGTGGTGTTGTTTTCCCCAGAGCTGGAGCTCTCCCTGGGCTGAGCCAGGGCTCTCCTGCCTTTCCTGCCGTGCAGCTCCCTGCTGCAGCCCCAGAACTGCACCAGCTGCTCACTGCTGGCTCTCAGCTGAGCTCCTCAGCCCTTCCCAACCTCCCACCTGTTCCCCAAGCCCCAGCCTGTCCTGAGGAGAGGAAAAGGGTCAAATTCTGACTTTTTTCCTCCTCTGTTGTTATAGGACACAAAATAAATTGACTCCACTAAGTTCTCAGGCAGAAGAGAAATGAAGGCTTTTTTTACAATTCTTTTAGCTCTTTTTTATAGCATGCTGTTTTTATAATTTGCATTATTGGTCGACAGGATTGACACCTCTCTCCACTGATTATTTAACAGAAATAGCAAACAACACCTAGGAGAGAGGGCGTTATGGAAAAAGGAATATTGCTTACTTAGAAATGTTATGGGAAAGGCAGTCACTCACACCAAGCTGTATTGGGAAGAGAAACTGTTGAAAAAGTTTCCCTTGGGAAAAGCTAAACATACAAGCTAAAAATTCTAAAAATTCTAAGCTATACAAGCTAAAAATTCTCTCAGGCTCAAAAAATCATGTCTACACTCCTGCTTCCACCACTGCTCCCAGCTGGGCAGGAGTGGAGCTGAGACAGGAGTGGAGCTGAGACAGGAGTGGAGCTGAGACAGGAGTCTCCAGCATTTGGTGGGTGGAAGGGGGAGGTGGAGCCCTCCCTCCCTCCCCTCTTTCCTCATCCCCGAGTTTCCTCCTGCCTGGAGAAACCACATCAAGCAGGAGGGCAGAGGGAGGTGGCATGATTTCTACTGGCAGTGACAGCTGGTGGCTTTTGTGATGTGGGTCCCTGTCCAGCCAGCTCTGGGCTGGAATTTTTCTGCTGCTTCCAACTCACGTGGCTCAGGGTGAGGCTGAATCCAGAGGAATTTGTGAAGAGCAGTGAGGGAAGAAGGAGAAGAGAAAGGGTTATGGAAAAAGAAATCTCAGGAAAGTTAGCAACCTGGGGAGGATGTGGGATTTTTCTCCGCCGTGTTGGATGGAAGCCCTGCAGCTTCAAAGAGGAGAAGTCATCAAATTCCTGCTCCCCACGTCTGACCAGCACAGGATGCTGGGCTGCTGAGGTGGGAGGCTGCTGTGTGCACCCCCCTCAGCCCCCAGCCAGCCTTGTGCAGCTCAGAGCAGTTTTTAACCACAGCAGAGGTGCTGGGGGGAGCCTGGGGAAGGCTGCAGGGCTGGGCACGGAGCCACTGCTGAGTCAAGACATTCAGCTGAACTCCAGCTGTGGCACAGGAGGGAGCCTAGGTTAACTCTGTGGAGAAACAAGGCCATAATCATCACTAATAAGTGATTAATATTAATGACCAACAAGTTATTAATATTACCAAGCCGTTATTTATTCATTTTCCACAAGTGGGCTGTGCTGGGGAAGGGGCTGTAGTGATGCTGCTCCAGAGGAGGGGATGGGAGCTACCCCTGGCCATGAGAAATTCAAAGCAATTCACTCTTCAATTCCAAGCATCTTTCACTGGGTTTTTCAGGGAGCTGAGCACCCCATCCTGTGTAAGATATTTATAAAAGTCATTGCTTTGAGCTCAGTCCCTGCTCTAGGATGGAGGGGCTGCAGGAAGCCACCCCAGGAGCTTTTGCTGTGAGCCAGAGGCCCATGAATTGATGGGTGTTGGTTTGGGTAAGGATCCTTGCTGGCCCGTGAGTTCATGGGTGCTGGTTTGGGTAAGGGTTATTGCTGACCTGTGAGTTGATGGGTGTTGGTTTGGGTAGGAATTCTTTATGGCCCATGAGTTGATGGGTGCTGGTTTGGGTAGGGATTCTTGTTGGCCCATGAGTTGGTTTGGGTAGGGATTCTTGCTGATCCATGAGTTGATGGGTGTTCGTTTGGATAAGGATTCTTTATGGCCTGTGAGTTGATGGGTGCTGGTTTGGGTAGGGATTCTTGCTGGCCCATGAGTTGATGTCTGTTAGTTTGGGTAAGGATCCTTGCTGGTGTGCAGCTTTGGGGTGGTGTCCTGCTCTGCAGGCAGATCACAGCCTTCACACAAAGCTCTTGGGTTTGCATTTCTCCTGATGCACATTCAGGAGTTCAGGCTGGATCCCAGCTCCAAAGCAGCCTCCCCCTTCCCTTTCTGCTGAGAGCTGCCTTCCCTGCATGGCAGCAGACAGAAATACCAAATTCCTGCTGAAATCTGCTCTGTGCCAGGTCCCTGGGCAGAGCTCTGGGTGTTCTGAGCTGGCAGGGCAGGTTCAGAGCCTGAGGCTCAGCTTGGCTGACTCTGCAGTGGCCCTGGAGTGCGGGGACAGGGGCTCCTTTCAGTGCTGCTGGAGCCTTTGCTGAACATCCCTTCTCCCAAACAAGGGCTCTCTTGTGCCCCAATCCCCGCCTCCAGAAGTTTTGCAAACATCTCCGAGCCTGCTGAACACTCAGGAGATGAGCCCCCTCCTGACAGCTATTCTGGTGGCATTGCTGTGTTCCAGCAGGATTTTTTTTACAAGAGATGTATTTTTGGGTTTTTTTTTTAAATGAGGGAGATGTTTTCTTGGAATGCTGACCTCAGATCCGTCCCATTTGATGTGGCTCCTGCGTGGGTTTGCAGTCACTGGAGTTGTTTTCCTTCACCTATACCAGGAGCTGGAATGGCATCAGGGCCAGTGCTGAGGTCCCCAAAGCCACATTTGGGGACACTTTTCCCCTGTGAGGGTGGGTTTTTCTGTGTGACAGCCTCAGGGCCACCTCCCTGCAGCTCTGGGACCTGCCTGGCCCAGCAGCCACCAAACGTACCTTAGGAAAGAGTTTATAAACTCAAGCCAGCATGTAACAGCTCTTCTTTAAAGCTGGGTTTATAATTAATGGCTTTTAATTACCATTTCTTGCCTGAATTATCACCCTGTGAGTCCCTGAAGAGTTTCAGTGTCCCCAGCATCCTGCAGTGAGTAGTTTAACAGTTGTCTCACAGTTTGTTGAGATGCAGCCTCTTTGTTTTTAATTTTCCTCCCAGTCTGCCCAGTTTGCTGAACCTCTGTGCTCCCCACCTCGCTCCTTCCCACCCCTGCATCCACAGGGATGCTGCCTAGAGAAGATTCTTAAGAAACCTGACTCTCTTTCCTAAAAAAAACCGTGGCGCAGGGATGGTTGAATGTGCCAAGAGTTCTCCATGTGTCAAAGTTTCCTTTCAGGGGTTGTGAGCTCCTGAAGGACCCTGAGCTGAGCCCCCTGAGCCTGTGGTGATGGCTCAGAGCTCCGAGTGAGTCCCACAGCAACCCTGCAGAGTTCTGGGGAGCAGCTGGAGGAGCATTCCTGGCTTTTGCCATCCCTCTGGGGCTGCTGGGTGTCCCCCTGTCACAGCTGGGCATGGGTGCCTTGGAACTGCCGGGGGGCTGGAGCTAAATGAGATTTTCAGTGGAAGGCTGAGTGGGTTTTCCTTCTTTTCTGCTGGAGCCAGGAGATTCCAGGGAGCTGTGCACATGAGCCCTCCTTCCCTGCTCCACAGGGATCCCAGGAGGAGGAGATGATGATGATGATGGAGTTTCTTGCTGTTTCCTGCCTTGTCTGAGCTCCTGTCCCCTCTGAGCTGCTCAGGCCGGGGCTGCTGCTCTTCAGGCCTTGCAGCTCTTTGTGTCCCTGCCAGGAAACATCTCAGCAACAAAGTGAAATTGCAGCTCCTTCCTTGCCCCCTCGCCCAGGCGGAGCAGCCGGGGAGAGGAAGCAGGGATGAGTTACAGTGATGGCTTTAGCAGAAGGCAGGGGAGGAACGCCGGTGATTCCCATCAGCACCAGGGTGCCATTCCCACCTGCTGATCTCCAGCCTGCCCATCTGGCCTTGCTTTGCCTCCCTTCCCTGTCGTACCTCTGAACTGGGGGGATTTAAATGGGGCTTCTTAATTAACTCTGATTTAGCTCTGCAATGCTGTCTCTGTTGAGAAATCTTTGGGGTGCTCTGTCCCACACATTCCTCTGTTGGTCCCACCGGGGTTGTGGTGTTCAGGTCTTTGCTCAGTCTGTGGTGTCTGAACTCAGCAGGTCCAGTTTCTGTAACAATGTCCTGTTTGTTTCCTCTCCATCTTGGCTGCATTTTGTTCTATTTTATTGCTGCTTCCATGGGTGAGTGCCTGAGGTGATACCGAGTGGCTCGGTGGAAGTTGTGAGGCCAGGCCAGCACCCAAACCCACCGAGGGAAGGACAAAACACAAAATTCCTGAATGACAGGAAGGGGGCAGGGGCTGTTTGCAGGGTGGGTGATGCCCACAGAGACACAAGCTGGTGGAGGGAGGTGCTGTGCACTCCTGGGTGGGTTTGTCACTCTGCCAACACCCCAACTGTCCCCTTGCTCTGCTGACACTCTCCCTTCTCTTTTTCAGGGAGCCCATTGGAAAGAAGAGGTCTGGTAAGGATTGCTTTCCTCCCTGCTGCTTGCACCAACTCCTCCTTGCCCCCACAGCTGAGCTCTCCTGCTGTGGGGAGAGGTCCCAGCCCCAAGGCCACCCTAGCCCCTGTACAGGGATCCCCTCCACCCACTGGGATTTCCCTGCAGCCTCATCCCTTACCCCTGAACCTCTGTGGTGCTCCCCAGGGTGGGGCAGATGCCCACAGCTCTCAGCACTGCCCTGGCCTCACCCCCCTGCTCCTGGAGGTGTTGTGACCACTGCTGGACCCCCTCAGCCCATCCCCTCCCTGCCTCATGCCTTGTCTCCCATCCTTTTGTTCCTCATCAGGGATTATCCAGAGAACGGCCTCTTTCCTGCAGAGAGGTACTAACAGCTGCTCCTGCCCTTGCTCTGCTCTGCCTTTCTCTGAGGGGACACCTGCTCAGCTGGGGAGGGGGCAGGGAGCTTGTCACCCTTGCCAGAAGCTGTCACCTGTCCCCTGTGGCTTTCTGTGGTGGCTGGTGGCACAGGGGCGGTGGCACAGGGGCTGGGGCATGGCTCTTGGTGCAGCTCCACGTGCAGGGGACGTGCCCCAGGTCCTGCTGGAGCTCTGCAAACTTTCAGGAGGGCAGAGGAAAGTCTGAGCTGCCTGGGGAGCAGCGTGGGGCTGGAAGTCTCCTGGGCAGCAGGAGCAGGGAGGTTATTCTGCCCTTGTACACGGCACTGGTGAGGCCACACCTGGAGTGCTGTGTGCAGTTCTGGGATCTCAGTTTAGGGTGGACACTGAGTGCTGTGTCCAGTTCAGTTTGGGATGGACATTGAGTGCTGTGTCCAGCTGTGTCCCCTCAGTTTAGGATGGACACTGAGTGCTGTGTCCAGTTGTGTCCCCTCAGTTTAGGATGGACACTGAGTGCTGTGTCCAGTTCAGTTTGGGATGGACACTGAGTGCTGTGTCCAGCTCTGTCCCTCAGTTTAGGATGGACACTGAGTGCTGTGTCCAGCTCTGTCCCTCAGTTTAGGATGGACACTGAGTGCTGTGTCCAGCTCTGTCCCTCAGTTTAGGATGGACACTCAGTGCTGTGTCCAGCTCTGGCCTCTCAGTTCAGGGTGGACGTTGAGACGCTCGAGCGCGTCCAGAGGAGGCAGCGAGGCTGGTGAGGGGCTGGGAACACAAACCCTGTGAGGAACGGCTGAGGGAGCTGGGCTTGTTCAGCCTGGAGAAAAGGAGACTCAGGGGTGACCTCATCACCCTCCACAGCTCCCTGAAAGGTGGCTGTGCTCAGCTGGGCTTGGGCTCTTTCTCCAGGCAGCACTGACAGAACCAGAGGACACAGCCTCAAGCTGCACCAAGGGAAATGTAGGTTGGATGTCAGGGAAAAGTTTTTTACAGAAAGGGTAATAAAAGTATTGGAATGATCTGCCCAGGGAGGTGGTGGAGTCACCATCCCTGGATGTGTTTAAGAAAAGCCTGGATGTGGCACTGGGTGCCAGGGTTTAGTTGTGGTGTTGGAGCTGGGTTGGACTTGGTGATCCTGGAGGTCTTTTCCAACCCAGGGATTTTGTGTGTGACATTCTCCTTCACCTTGGCATAGCTGGGAGCCCTGGGGAAGGAACTTGGCTCTGGGATGGTCTCCCCTTGCTCCTCAGGACAGGGGGACATCCCTGAAAGACCCCTCTGTTGGTGTGGTTTAGGGTTATTTGAGCTCCCCAAAAAAAGCAGGAGAGAGGAGTGGAAGAACCTTTGATCTGTGGGTTAAGGAGGCATCTTTCAGCTCCTGGAGCTGCAGAAGGCATAAAAATGGTGTGAGGCTCTTTGGGAAGGAAGGGCTGAGCTTTGGCTGCATGGAAAGTCTGCTGAAATCAGTGGTGGAAAGGATTTTGGCCAGAGAACTGGCACTGCCATCACCTGTGAGAGCAAACTCACGTGTGGGTGAGTGGGTTCCTCTTGCAGAAGAGAGGAGAGGCACAGGAGGAATCAAAGACCTGGTTCCACTTTCCAATGGAGCTGCAGGTCTTCCTAGTCCAGGAGCTGATGGTGCCCCAGTGTCTGCACTGGGGCTGCTGTGGGATGCAGATGGGAAGCTCTGATGGTGGTGGTGGCTCCTGGTTTGGATCTGTTCTCTGAGTGCTCTCGTGTGGGACCCACAGGGTTTTACTGGGATTGGTTAAAAGCATTTTCTGCTCAATCTCTGACTGCTTTGTGTCCAAGCAGGACATTGGGAAAGAAGAGAGAGGGTGTTAGATTTTTTTTTTTTTCCTTTTTTTACTTTTTTCCCCTTTTTTCTTTTTTTTCTTTTTTTCTTTTTTCTCCTTTTTTCCTTTTTTTCCTTTTTCCCTTTTTCTCTTTTTTTTCCTTTTATTCTTCTTATTTTTTCCTATTTTTTTCTTTTTTTCCTCTTTTTTCCTTTTTTTCCTTTTTTCCATTTTTTTCCCTTTTTCCCCCTTTTTATTTTTCCTTTTTTTTTCTTTTTTTTTCTTTTTTTTTTCTTTTTTTTTTTTTTTTTGTTTCATTTTGAAGCTCTCTTGAGCCATTTGCAAGCACAGCCTGGCTCTGTTCTGAAGTGCCAGGGACAAGAGAAGGGAAGGGTTGAGAAGAGGAAGAAAATTTGTGCTGCATAACTCAGTTCGATGAGGGCAAAATTCAATTTAGAGACACTGCCTATTGGAGCAGCAGGAGTTCTCCATTGAGGAGAGGAAGAGTTTGGATCACATCCAAGGCAGAGCAGGGCAGGATGTGCTGTGCTGCCCCTGGCAGCATCCAGCAGGGAAAGGTTGCACAGAATTGGTGCCAGACGTGTTCAGGGCTCCATCTCACTGTCTTGCATTTCCTGGCAGCAGAAACAGGATTTGGTTCAGCTGCTGTCACCCCAGCTCCTTCTATACCTTGAGGAAATCCCTGATGGTTTGTTGGGCCTTCAAGCCAGGCCTGCTTTGAGGTAGAAAATGCACAGCAAGGCACAAAAAATACTCCTTCACTCCAGGATGTCCCTGAGGAGGGGTCATCCAACAGCTACTGACAGGCAGAAATCACGAGGGTTTTCCAAGAAGCAATTTCCCAATCACCAGAGAGGGGCTGAGCTGCTCTGGAGTAGTGTTGGAATGAGCTCTGAGGCCCTGGCAGCGGCAGGCCGAGTTTGGAAATGGGATTTGAGCAAACACTGGGATGCAGAGTGGGTCAAAGTGGTCACCACGAGACTCAGATGACTTTTGGAGTTTTGAGGAGGGCTCAATGTGTGTGTGAGCACTGGAAATAAAATCTGCTCCCTTTGCTCAGCTTTTTTTACCAGCATTTGTAATCCCACCTGCCTGAGCCTGAGGCGTGGGCTCTGCACAGCTTGCAGGGGGTGGATTATTCCCCAGACTTTGGGGCTTTGCCTTGGCCACTGATTTAGGGATGTCTAAAAGTAGTCATCCCTTCAGTCCCTAAGCTCTGAGCGTTTCTGTTCTTTCTGCCTCTCTCAGCTCCACAGACAGCACAGATGGAGAGCCATGGGTTCATGCAGGCGAGCCTGAAGCTGCCTCCAGAGTTTATATTTGGGTGGAGCTGCCCAGGGAGGCTGGCAGAGACCTCAAATGCCCCTTTGCCAGTTTGCTTTTAGCTGCTTTCCTGTGTGCCCAGGTCCCTTTGGCTGTGCAGTGGCAGAGAGAACCCCAAACCCCCTCGGTGTCTGAGGAGAGGAGTGAAAACACAGCAGCCACAGGGGAGCTCTCTGGAGCTCCACGGGTGAATGGTATTTCCATGTGATTGCTTTCCACGTTCTGGAAGGATCCCTGGAGAGATGAGAGGGTTTGCAAAGAATTCAGCCCAGCCTTCAGTGCCCATTCCATGTGAGAGCAGGAGGAAATTCCTCCTGGCAGAAGTGATCATCCCAAACTCCTCAGCCCTGGGAGAAGTGGGGCTGTCCTGAGAGCTCTGGGTCTGATCCACACAGGCAGAGAGGAAGGGACTTTATCCAAGGAATGACATTTTTGGGAGATGCATTAGGCTGGAGCATACAACAGGCCCCAAACTCAAATACCTGTGTCCCTAAATGGGTGCTGAACTCTGTTTCCCTCTGGGAGCACCAATGTCCCAGCAGCTCCTCACTTTTGGCACTTGCAAAGCCAGAAGCTGGGAAGGCTGGAAACATCACAGAGATCTTTCTGTGTGATTTCCTGCTGGGTTTGTCCATCTCACCCTCGGGTGAAAGGCCAAATTTCTGGCCAAACAAAAGCTGCAGGGATTTTGGGGCTGGCTGAGGGTGAGGTCAGTGCTCTGAGCAGCCCTGGGGCTGCCTCTCTCCTGATCCAGCCCAGCCCAAGGGCTTTGACTCAGTGGATTCCCCTTTTCTAGGCCACATCAGTGCCATTGTCACAGCTGAGGGTGTCACAGTCTGTGCTCCTGCCTGAGCTGCCTGCAAATCCGCTCTCCTGCAGGACAAATTCCCCCTCCCCTCCCTGCTGCAGAGCTTTGGGGCTGTCTCCCACCTCCCTGGCAAGCTTTACTATTTTGAGCAGCCCTGGCCATGCCCAGGACGCTGCTGCTCGCTGCAGGGTGTGTTTTTGTGGTTGGAGGATGATCAGGCCAGGTGAAGATGCTCCCGAAATGAACGCCTACATCTTCCTCCGAGCTCATTTCACCACTTCTCCTGCTGGTTTAATGGGTACATTGGGGGATCCAGAATTGGCTGCTGGAACCACAAATAGCCTCGGAGGCACGGCTGTAATTACAGCCAGGGAGGCAGAAAGGGGAATAGTTATCTCTTCCTACACTTGTTATTCTTCTCTCAGGGGCTGGGTAGATCCTCAGATCGCCTTAAGCACAAACCTTTAATTGAGCTGCTAGAACAGATAGTCCCAGCACCCAGAATTCACTTTGGGGGGCTATTTTTAACTCTGTCTGCTGCCCCACCTCTGGGTTTTGGTGTGGAGGAAGCTTCCATGAGCAGGAACTGATCCTCTGCGCTTGGCCAGCTCACCTGGAGCTCTGCACAGTGCTGTTTATAGCAGATGGGCACAGACCATTTCCTTCCTTCTCCTTTAAATAACACTGTCCTGCAGGCACATGGCTCATTCAAATCTTGCTTGTGGTCTGGCATTCTCACAGCCAGCTGGGAGAGGTTATGAGCAGGAGAACTTCTCCAGGAGGCAGCAGAACATCCTGGGAACCCTGAGGACCTGCTGGATCTTATCCATCAGGGTGAGGATGGCACCTGAGGTTTCCCATGCCCTGAAATAGGAAATTCTCCCACTGGAAAGATCTGTTGAGAGGCCGAGGCCTCTGATGTGACTGGGGTGTATTTGCCATGGAAACTCGTTCCTGGCATGAGGCTGAATTTCTTTGCTGCATTTCACCCAGTTGTCCCAAGGAACCACCTCTCTCTTATAGGATTTCTTTCCTGTATCTCTGAGGGTGCAGCCTTGCAGAGAAATGGCTTAAATAATTAGCTAGACGACTCTTCAGATGTCTTTTGTAAAAGCAAAAAGTTTAATAAATGCAAAAATAATAACTGTTACAGAAATAAAAGAAAAGCCGAGCACAGGTGCCTGAGAAGCTTCTGCACCTTGCTAACACACCCTAAAAAGCTCCTTTAGTTCCTTTGTGCTGCTTCTTTTAGTCCTTGATGGTTCAGGTGGGCTGTTTGGCCCAATGAAATCAGCACCAGGCTTTGACTTACACTTTCAAACTCAATCAATGCCTCTGTGTTGGCACTGAGCCAATTGCAATGAGAAAGGCACAGAACTTTCTAGTTAAACTTCCTAAAATGTCTAAATGTAAATGGAAACCTTTTTCCTTATACAGAAATGCTTAGTCAGGAGTGGGGGTGCATTGCTACACTCTCTGTGGGATTTTGCCCCCCTTGGGGACTGTCCTGTCTTTCTGCTGTGCCTGGCCCAGATGGGAATTCTGCCCTGCCAAAATTCACGACTCAGAGTAAAGCACAGGCCCTGTAAACTCAACACCTGCAATCAGGTGTGTGATCCTTTTGGGTCACTCGTGCTGTAGTAATGAACTCTCCTCTTCCCAAAGCACTTTTCAAATGTCAATTAAACTTACCACACTGGAGGAGACTGGAATAATATCGCAGTGTCTTCCTTGAGAGGTTGGGAAGCTGCAAGGCAGAGTGTTGGGTTGGAAGGCAGAGCTCAGGAAAATCCCCAAACACCAGAGGTTTATGTGTGTCCTGCAGTGCTCCCCAGTATCCCGGATTTCCTGCAGTTCTGGTATTCCGACCATGTCCCGCCGTTCTCCGGGTATCGCGGTCATCCTGCTGTTCTCCCAGTGTCCCCGGTTATCCCATGGTTACCCCGGTTATCCCATGATTATCCCAGTGTCCTGGTTATCCCATGGTTACCCCGGTTATCCCATGGTTATCCCGGTGTCCCAGTTATCCCGTGATTACCCCGGTTATCCCATGGTTACCTCGGTTATCCCGTGGTTACCCCAGATACCCCACAGTTCTCCCAGTGTCCCAGTTATCCCATGGTTACCCTGGTTATCCCATGGTTACCCTGGTTATCCCATGGTTATCCCGGTGTCCCGGTTATCCTATGGTTACCCCGGTGTCCTGGTTATCCCGTGGTTACCCTGGGTATCCCGGTGTCCCAGTTCCCCCGTGGTTAGCCCGGTTATCCCATGGTTACCCCAGGTATCCCGCAGTTCTCCCGGTGTCCCAGTTATCCCATGGTTACCCCAGTTATCCCGTGGTTATCCCGGTTATCCCATGGTTATCCCAGTGTCCCGGTTCTCCCATGGTTACCCTGGTTATCCCATGGTTATCCCAGTGTCCCGGTTCTCCCGTGGTTACCCCAGTTATCCCATGGTTATCCCGGTGTCCCAGTTATCCCATGGTAACCCCGGTTATCCCATGGTTACCCCGGTTCTCCCGTGGTTATCCCGGTATCCCGTTTATCCCGTGGTTATCCCGGTTATCCCGCAGTGCCACCTGCCGCCGGTCCAGCTCCGTTCCGCGGCGATCCCGCCGCTCCCGGCTCTCCTCTCTCTGGCCACAGGAGCTTTGTTCCCGCCGTGTTCTGTCCCCTCGGCTCCTCCTCGGGCTATTTTTTTTCCCGTTTTTTTCCTGCCAGGACACGGGGCTGTGCCGCAGGAGGAGCTGGGCAGGGAGCAGAGAGAGGATGAACACAGCGGGGCTGTGGGGACAGGGGATGCTGCCCCGTCCTACAAACACCTCCCGGGGCTCTGGGGCTCTGCAGCCCAGCAGAACCCGCTGCAGACTCCGTGTTTTGGGGCAGCCGATGTGCACAGGAGGGTCCCCAAAACCCCAGTCTGCCCAAATCGAGGGATGGTCAGGACAGGGCAATTTCTCCCCCCCGCCACCACCCCCCCCCCAAAAAAAAAAATGGGAAAAGGGGAATGAACAGAGCTCAGCAAGGATTTGGAGGAACTGGGCTGGCTGTTCCCACCGGGATGGCAGAAAGAAGGAAGATCTGTGGCTGTGCTCTGTCCCTACAGGAGCTGTGAGCTCCTGTGCTGCTGGTGGCTGGTGGAGGTCGCTTGGGTGGCTCTGGTGGGCAGCAGCATCAGGTCTCACCTGGCTGTCCCCACCTCACCTGGCTGCTGGTTTGATCTCCCCCCCTCACTCTGCCCAAATCTCTGGCTCACCCCGCTCACGCCGGGCTCCCCGGGGTGCCCAGGGGACGGTGCTGACCTGGCACACGGGTCGGTTCTTGTCCCCCCCGTGCAGGAGCTGACTGTGCCTCGGCCGAGCCGCTGGTGCTGGAGCAGTATGTCGTGGTGGCCGACTACCAGAAGCAGGAGAGCTCGGAGATCAGCCTGTGCGTGGGCCAGGTGGTGGATATCATTGAGAAGAACGAATCAGGTACAGGGTTCTGGGGCTGCACGGGAGCAGTCCTGTGCTGTCAGCGTTTTCCTGAAGCCAGACAGCCCCCAGGCAGGCACGGTGGTGAGCTGAGGTGGGATGTGGAGGAAGCAGCTTTGGTCTGTGAGTGTGGACCAGGCTTCAGGGCTGATTTCCCCTCGTGCTGAGTGCCCGGCGCGTCCACCTTCGCCAGTCTCTGATTTGTGCTTCTTGGGGATGAAAAACTTGGCTGAGGTGTCCAGAGTACAAAAAGCCATCCCTGGGCTTGGCAGGCTGGTTTTGGTGACAGAGAGGGCCATGAAAGCTCCCTTGGTGCATTCACAATTCCTGTGGGCAGCAGCCGAGCTCTTCGCTTGCTTCAAAACCTAAACTTGCTCTTAACCTCTGCCAGGGGATCGAGCCACAGCGTGGGCCCAGCTTCTGGAGCTTGTGGAGAATTTATCCCCTGAAGCTTACAGAAGTTTCTTGCTGGGGCAAGTGAAACCATGAAAATAGATTTTAACATTCTGGAGGGCTGGTCTGATCCCCAGAGGATCAGTTGCACCAGCAGCTCTGTTTGAGAACGAGAGAAATAAAAGCAACCCTGAAGCAAATGAAACGATTAGCACAGCCAGCTCAAAAGCTGTGGAAAATCATTTATTTATCAAAGGTCAGGCCTGCTTTTCCCTCCCATGCAGGTAGCTGATTCCCTCCCCGACTATCTAGTTATTTTTCTAAATGACTCACTGGGGGGGTTCTGAGGGTAATACTCAGTCTTTATTTTTCCCCCCTAAAGACACAAATTGTGCTTTTAATAACGAGCAGCAAGCATTGCTTTTGATTGGACACACAGGGAAGCCCAGAATTGCTTGTGGCCTCTCTGGAGCTGCCTGGGCTTCCACAGGGAGAGCTGATGTTTTAAATCCTGCATTTGCTCGTAGCTTTTTGGTTCTGCTGTTTCCACAAAAGTAAAGAAGGCAAGCACAGCAGGACTCAGCTATCGATTCACACACAGGGTATTCATCTCTGCTAATTAGCCCAGGCTTGCTGACCCACACTGAGGGAAAATGAACCATGAAGGGGCAGAAAAAAACCAAAAGCAAATGCAGTGGCTGCAGCCATTCGGCTCTCAGAGCCTCTCCTGGTTTTCCTGGGGAGGGAATTGTACTTTTAGATGTCACTCAGCTGCAGTTCTCCTGTGCTTGGCTTTGAGGTCACCCCAGCTTCCCGTGGGGGTGCAGGAAAGGGGTCACAGCCCCCCAGGCACGTGGTTTGGAGGGAGGGAGTTTTTGGCTGGTGTGAGCCCTTGGCTGAGCCTCCTGCTGTTTTCTTCTCAGGCTGGTGGTTTGTGAGCACGCTGGAGGAGCAAGGCTGGGTGCCAGCCACCTGCCTGGAGGCCCAGGATGGAGTCCAGGACGAGTTCTCAATGCAGCCAGATGAAGGTAAGAAGCTGCTGGAGGCACCTGCCCCAGATTCCTCTGCTGGAAGCACTGCATCACCCTCCCTGAATGGGGCAGGGCACGAGCCTGGGGGAGGGAAAACCCAGGAACAAAACCTGGGAAAAGGGATGAGACCGCAGGAATGGGGCACAAGCCTGGGGGAGGAAAACCCAGGAACAAACCTGGGAAAAGGGATGAAACTTCAGGAATGGGGCACAAGCCTGGGGGAGGAAAAACCCAGGAACAAAACCTGGGAGATGGGATGAAACCCCAGGAATGGGGCACAAGCCTGGGGGAGGAAAAACCAGGAAAAAGCCTGGGAAAAGGGATGAAACTTCAGGAATGGGGCATGAGCCTGGGGGAGGAAAAACCCAGGAGCAAACCTGGGAAATGGGATGAAACCCCAGGAATGGGGCATGAGCCTGGGGGGAGGAAAAACCCAAGAACAAAACCTGGGAGATGGGATGAACCCCAGGAATGGGGCACGAGCCTGGGGGTTTTAAGCTCATTTTCTCTCCTCTGTGCTCGAGCAAATGGGAAAAACCCAGGAACAAACTTGGGAAATGGGATGAAATGCCAGGAATGGAGCATGAGCCTGGGGAAGGAAAAACCCAGGAAAAAACCTGGGAAATGGGATGAAACCCCAGGAATGGTCCTGCCTGCCCAGTGCTGCAGCAGGGCTGGGGCAGCTGGATGCTGGTGGTGTATCCACTGGCACTTCTGCCCCTCCCCAGAGGTGCCACCTCCAGGGAATTCTCACCCCAGTGCCTCCTTGCGGCCCAGGGAGCTGTTTTACCTGCCCTGGAGGAGGAGCAAAGCCCAGATCTTTGGACAATGCATGTGACCTCAGCACATGCAGAGCAAAGAGCTCACGGTGTGGGAATAGGACAGTTCCATCCTGTCCCTGGAGCAAATCCAAAGTGCCCCTGGATGGCACATCCTTCCCAGGCACTCTGTGTGCCCCAAGCAGGGCAGGAGCTGCCTCAGCCCCTGGTCTGGGCAGCTGGAGGTGGAGGGGGGCTCAGCCTGAGGAGGGCTTCTGGTGAGCAGAGTCTCTGTGACACTCCCTGTCCCTTCCTGGAGCTGAAGTGCCACCTCCTCACGTCCTCTCTTGTCCTTCTCCTGCTTCCCCACCATGCTGTTCCCAGTGCCATGGAGATACTGGTCTCTGCCCAGGCACCTTGGCCGCCGCCGGACTCTTGGGGACTTGTACACCACTGGATGGGGTCAAGGTGGACCACACAGAGACTTTCTTGGCTGCCCCCGTGTTGTGCTCGGAGTTGTTGTGCATGTTGGTTGGCTGTGCATGTGCCACCCCTGCTCCTCAGCCTTCCCTGAGGCCCCTCACGTGCGCATCCCTCTCGTCTCTCAGCTGCTCCTTCTCCTGGTTTGTTTTGGGCTCAGAAACTGCAGTTCCTGCTTTTCCTCAATGCACAAGTGCAGAATTTTTCCAGCTGCTGCCTTAGTTCTTGGAGTAACTGTGAGGGTTTGTGCCTCAAGGTGGGGTCAGGAGCAGAGGAGCCACCTTGGTCTTGCTGGATGTGACAGGACACGCTCTGCTTGGTGTCCTCTGCATGAAGGGAGTGGGAAATCACCTTCCAGAGCTGTGCCACTCCCAGAACACAAATCCAGGAAACCCACGTGGTGGGTGTCACACCAGGACACGAAATCAACACACACTCACACACTGAGAGGTCCAAGGCAAAAAGAGGGAGTTTATTTTTCAGACCTTGTAATTTACAGAATTTTCACAGTGAAAGAGGATTGGAGGATGAAATTGTCTCCTCTCAATCACACTGGTCAGACAACAGTCAATCAGTTCTCTTCTCCTCCAAGAAAGAATGCAAACAATGATATTTTTAGATGAAAGTGTGTGAGAACTCCATTACAAAAAACATCAGAAGGCTTTTGAAAAACAGCGCGACATCGGTGATATAGGGATGTCCAAGGGGTGGATTTTGGAGGCAGATTTTTACCCCAAATGGCCTTCACCCTGTTGTGGCACTGCTTAAGCACAGGCAGTTATTTCCCTTTGTTTCTTCCAGTGAGGAAGCTGAGGGAGAGGTGAGGGTGGATGGACCCATTTGTCTGACATGTCTGCATGGCTTTTAGGATGTTTCTCCTTCCTCCTGAAGGGAAGAACATCCACATCCCTGCTTAACATCCCTTGTCCTGGTGGACAGGACATCAGGTTCTTCTCCAGGCTCCCCACATGGCTTTGACCAATGTCCTGGGGGTTGAATGGTGAAGTTCCTGCGGATCTGCTGCTCTAGAGCAGTTTGAGGGCACCTCTGTGTGCATGGGGCCACCCCCTCATGCCTGTGGGATTTCTCTCCCTTTACAGAGGACAGTTCCTCTTTAAAAACTCTGAGAATGAAATTTGAGCTGAAATGGATGCATGGAAGAGCTTCTGTGAAGTCTTTAGTTCTAAGGGAGAGGAGAAACTGTTTTAGAGAACTTCTTGGACCAGAGCAGCTCACCAAAGTTTCCATTTCCAAATACATTTCACTGTCATTTCCCTTTGAATGGTCGTGTATCTCTGTGTGTTTGCACCTCAATTACAAAGAATTATCATTTGTATCAAGCACTTCATAGCACTTCTCAGCTGAGGCCAGGTTCCCATCAAACAGTTCCTCTGTAAAACTGCTTTCTCTTCCCCACAGAGGAGAAATACACGGTCATTTACCCCTACACTGCCAGAGACCAGGATGAAATGAACCTGGACAAGGGGGCCGTGGTGGTGGTGATCCAGAAGAACCTGGAGGGCTGGTGGAAAATCAGGTACTGTCCCATGTTGTGTTTTATCTTCTTTTTGCCAGGATTAAATGCTCAGATGGTGTTGCGTGTTCAGATTCAGATGTTTATTAATTCTTATCTACGTTACAGTCTCACAGACCCTGAGTTCTACATCACTTCTGGCTAACAAAGTAAAAATGGAGCTCCCTCTATCTCTCTGCAAGGCCTTTTAAGGATAAACTGTCCAATTAAGAAATGACACCTAAATTATTTTTACTTTTAACCCAATAGCAAAGCACCTGTTGCCCACAATGTGGATTCTTCTCTCCAGTTACAAAATCCCACCCAGAGCCATGAAGAAGAAGGTTAAAAAGAAGGACTGGCCTCTGTCCTAAAACCTCCATCTTGCTTTATATATATATTACTGTGTTCTAAACCCTTAAACTCTAAGTTTTCCACCCTGTGATATCACACACTTTTATTCCAACTGCACACCCACAATCCCAGTGCTGCCACTCAATTTTGGGAGCCTGTTCCACGACCTCAGGTCAGTGCAGTGTTTGCTTGAGGGTCAGTGCCTTTCAGCACAGAAATTCTGAAATTATCAGTGCCCAGGGTTCCAACAATCCCAGGCACTGCAGCTGGGGCTGTGATGTCCAGTCCCAAGTCTGTGAGCTGGGGAGGGCAGAGTAAAAAAACTCATTTCTCTCCATCCTGAAAAATTTGATGTTCAAGCCCAGCTTTGGTTGAAACCCTTTGAAATGCTCTGATTTCCTGTGCTGGGAGGTGGCTGTGTCCTCCAGCAGTGCCAAGGTGTGAGAGCTTTAGTGGGGTGTCCCACCCTGCCGTTGGGAAAACCCACAAATGTCCCCGGGCAGGCTCTGGTTGGAGGCTCCTGCAGGGAATGGCCGGGTCTGGGCCAGCTTTGCTGTGTGCAGGGTGTGCAGAGCCAAAGACTCCAGCCCATCCCGAGCTGAGGGTTGTTTTCTGCTGGAAACTCATTTTCTCTCCTCTGTGGTCAAGCAAATGGCCGGGCTTGCTCAGGGTGGGAGCACAATTTTCTTAACCTCATGCTGAACCTGTGCTCTTGGCAGCAGCAGAGCCCCAGAAACACATCCACTGATGTTTGAGGCAGAGGAGAGCTGCCACAGGAGCTTGAAAAGCAATTACAAGCTCAGTAGCTGGTGCCATGTGAATGAGGTGGCTGCAGCCCCGCCAGCGGGGAGCGTCCCTGGCATGGCAGGGGCACTGTGGACGTGGTTTTTCAATCAGGTCACGGGGCTGGTTTCTCTCCTAAACAGATTTAGAGCAGGGAAGGGATCCAGGCTGCCAGCAGGGCTTGTGCTCGCTCCAAAGAGCAGGTACAGCCATCCCAGCAGCAGCCCTCTGGTTTTTCCCTCTGCTTTCCCTGCCAGAGCTCTCTTCATTCCTGAACTGGTGCCATTGCTGAGGTGAACACCGGGCTTCAGAGCATTCCCAGCCCTCGGGCCTGGCTGGGGCCAACTTGTGTGGGAGCTTTAGTCATGAGGGAGCTCTCCTGGTGCCACAGTGCAATGGTTTGAAAGCAAAACCAGTGAGAGACTCCAAGTCAGAAATACAATTTAATAAGAGGAAAAGAAAAGAAGGAAAATGAAGTAAAATGAAGTAAAAGAAAGTAAAATAAAATAAATGCAATAGTACAAAAGACCACTGACAGAGTCAGAATCCAACCTGACACCCTGTTAGTCAGGGTGGTGGCAGATGAAATGCTCTTGTCCAAGCAGTGATCCTGTAGAAAGGTCTGGGGGCTCTTGTCCTCTGTGAATCCAGTGGGTCAGGGCTCCCTGTGCTGTCCCAAATCCCGGATCCTATCCAGGTGGGAATGCTTGGCTCCTCCCCCTGGGCGGAGCATCTCCCCATGGGCTGATCTCATTCTCTGAGCCCTGCAGTGGCTCCTTGCTGGCCCATGAACCAGAGACAGCTCCCGCAGGGAGTTCCACATGAGCCATGGGCACGGCATTGCTGGGCCATGGACAGGAGAGAAGGGAAACACTGCCCCAGCTGGTTCCAGCAGCTCCTGGGGATGGGGATGGGATACAGACTGTGGGTACAGCTGACAGTGTAACCCACAGAGAACCTGGCAAGCTCCTCTTGCCCAGAGCTGGCAGTGCCTTCAGCCAAGCTGCGTGCTGAGCTCTGGGCTCACGTCCCCCGGGGACACCGTGCAGTGACACTTCTGTCCTTGTCCCCACAGGTACCAGGGCCAGGAGGGCTGGGCCCCTGCCTCCTACCTCAGGAAGGGGAACGGGGATGTGTTCCCAGCCAAGCTGGGCTCGGGCTCCTCGGCTCCCTCGAGTGCCCTGGACCTGGATGGCATCTCCCGGCAGCAGGTGGTGGCCAGCAGGGACAAGGACGGGCTGGGGGCCCAGAGGGATGGCAGGCTGGAGAGCCGGGCCCTGCCTGGGGCCGACATCCGACGCAGTAAGTGCTGGAAAACCCTTTTTTCTGACCCAGAAACTGGGCTCCTGAGAGGGGTTTTAAAAGATCTTATTCCGTTTTCAGTCTCATGAGAAGGGTGAGATGGTGCAGATGTTACAGTTCACACCATCACTGGGGGAGCTGGGGTTGTTCAGCCTGGAGAAAAGGAGACTCAGGGGTGCCCTCATCACTCTCCACAGCTGCCTGAAAGGTGCCTGTGCTCAGCTGGGCTTGGGCTCTTTCTCCAGGCAGCACTGACAGAACGAGGGGACACAGCCTCAAGCTGCACCAAGGGAAATACAGGCTGGATATCAGGGAAAAGTTTTTTACAGAAAGAGTGATAAAATACTGGAATGGTCTGCCCGGGGAGGTGGTGGAGTCACCATCCCTGGATGTGTTTAAGAAAAGCCTGGATGTGGCACTGGTGTCATGGGTTAGTTGAGGTGTTGGGGCTGGGTTGGATTCCATGATCTTGAAGGTCTCTTCCAGCCCAGAAATTCTGTGATTCTGTGATCACAATCAGAAGCCAAACTATTTCCTAATTACAATCTATTATAAATGTTTTTTGGCCTCTCAGCTTTTGCCACACAATGCTGCTGATGCCTTAAAGCAAATCATCTATTAAAATACCCCACATGGGTCTTGCTACAATACATCTTTCACAGTTCTATTTCTCCAAAATATCTGGTCTATTTGCAAGGTCATCGTTTGAGACTTGTTTTCAGTTCCATTTCTCTCTCAGCAATGTCTGTCCTATCCCATGCCCTTTCTCAGTCAGCACACCTTATCTCAGAGTCTGCATACAGATGTACAAAACCATGTGAGCTTTCAGTCAGGCTTTGAGAATTCTGTGCAAATCCATTTCCCACAAGTAAGTGCTGGGCAGGATCAGGTGGGCTCCAAACACAGCCTCAGGTGGGCTCCAAACACAGCCTTCCCCACAGATTTTGTGCAAAGTCAGAGGCTGTGAGCTGACAGAGACTTGCAGAGTTCTGCAGTGAGGTCTGGGGGGCAGTGGGGCACAGGGACCTGCTGAGGGGCAGCAGATGGATGGGGATCCCCTCCCAGGGTGCAGGGACAGCTGGAGATGTTCTCCTCTCACAGCCTGGGGCACCTAAAGGGAGCCTGCCAGCACGATTGAGAGGGAAGTTTTACAGGACAAGGGGGAATGGCTTCAAACTGACAGAGAGCAGTGTAGATTGGATGTTAGGAAGAAATTCTTCCCTGTGAGGGTGGGCAGGCCCTCGAACAGGGTGCCCAGAGCAGCTGTGGCTGCCCCTGGATCCCTGGAAGTGTCCAAGGCCAGGCTGGATGGGATTTGGAGCCACCTGGGACAATGGAAGGTGACCCTGCCATGGCAGGGGTGGCACTGGATGATCTTTAAGGTCCCTTCAAACCCAGGCAATTCCATGATTCTGGGATTCTGTGATCTTAACCCCTCTGCAGGCCAGGTCCTCTGGGTCAATCCTGCAGTGCAGAAATAATTTCAGGTGGTCACCTCAGCTGCATTTCCCAGGAGAACCTGAAAGCTGGGATACCTTGGAGACCTGGGTGACCTGTGCCCCTCAGGGTTCTGAGCTGATGGGTTCTGGGCCGATGGGTTCTGGGCTGATGGGTTCCTCCTTCAGGTTCCTTTCCCCTGGGACAGGTTTAGTCCTTTCTCCTTTGTCTCTCACTTGTCTTTCATGGGCACATTCTCAAAAGCCAGAAACTGAACAGCATCTGGAATTCTTCCTCTACAGAGTCACCAAAGATGAGGCAGAGGCCACCTCCTCGCCGAGACCTCACCATAGTAAGTGCCAGCTGCTGTGGGAGGGCAGCAATGGCCCAGGGGGAGGGAGGGGAGCCCTGCAAGGAGCTCTGGTCACCGTGCCTGGACGTAGTGTCACACCTGCTGTACAAACACACTGATGGATTTTCTGTTTCCCTGCCACAGCCTCGTGGTTTGAACCTGCCTAAGCCTCCCGTGCCCCCTCAAGTGGAAGAGGAATATTACACCATTGCTGACTTCCAGACCACCATCCCTGACGGCATCAGCTTCCAGGCAGGGATGAAAGTCGAGGTGAGGATGTCACCTTCCCTTCACACATCTTCACTGCAGGGCAGTGCTCCTGGCTCCCATTGCCCTGGGACCTGTTCCAGGGAGGAGCTCCCCTTCCAGGCCAGGGAGATCTGCTCCCCACGGTGCTCTGGGAGCAAACCAGGCATGGTTTTGTCTCCGTTAACATTCCAGACTCTGAGAGGGAGATAAAAACCTGTAGGAGCTCAAGGGACTTTGGCCCCACACCATTCTTGGTGGCCTCCTGTCCCCCGAGTGTGAGTGCTGTGTTTGAGCAAATGGAAAATAAACCCACACCACAAATGGGGTTAGACATGGGAGTTTTCCTCCTAGTTAGGCCAGGTGCAAAGTTAAAAGCCCTTCCAAAATTCCTGGCACACCCTCTTTGCTGGCAGAACTCCTCCTGCAGATGGCATTTTGCTTGCTCCGTGTGCGGATGTGATTTTTGCCTCTCTAAGAGGATTTTTCCTTCAGGGCTGCCCCGCTCAGCCCTTCCTTGGCCCCATCCCAGCTCCTGGAGCTGCAGGGAGGCCGGGCAGTGTGGGATCCACACGGGATCGCTGCTGGTTGATTGCTCCAACAGTGCCACACTGTGGCCACCGCCAGCTCTAGGAACTCCAGGAGGGAGGGACAGAGAGCTCAGCAGCTCTCCCTCAGCCCTCTTCCTTCCCTGGCAGCCAGCACCAGCTGCCCATCCCTTAGGGTGCCACTCCAGGGACTCCGTGGCTTTTGGCTGGAGCAGCACAAGGCCGTGTGTCACCCTGCCATCATTTCCAGTGCACAGCAGCTGTCTGAGTTCTCCTTTTCCCCCCTGCAGGTTATTGAAAAGAACCTGAGTGGCTGGTGGTACATCCAGATCGAGGAGAAGGAGGGCTGGGCCCCTGCCACCTTCATTGATAAGTACAAGAAGACCAGCAACGCCTCCAGGCCCAATTTCCTGGCTCCCCTTCCCCATGAGATGGCCCAGCTGCGGCTGGGTGACACCGATGGCAGCGGCGCCGGTGAGGAGGTGACAGGGCCCTGCCGACCCCTGCCAGAGGCTCCTCCCAACGGCATGGACTGCTCTGGGAGGTGGGGCAAGGACTGGAAGGGGAAGGAGGCTCCTGACAGCGGGGACCTGTCCTTCGCCGGGGGCTACGAGGAGATCTCAGACCGCGACACAGAGGAGAAGCCCAGCCTCCCACCCAGGAAGGAATCCATCATCAAATCGGAGGGAGAGTTTCTAGAGAGGCAGAGACCTCCCCCCAAACCCCCAGGCATGATTTTGCCCATGATCCCACCCAAGCAGTCAGCAGCCCCAAAGGACAGCAAGAAGCCAGAGCTCAAACCGGAGAAGGGCAAACTGTTCCAGCTGAAAAACGAGATGGGACTGGAATGTGGACACAAGGTGTCGGCCAAGGAGGTGAAGAAGCCAAACCTCCGGCCCATTGTCAAGCCAACCAAGCCAAAAGCTGAGCCTGTGGAGGACAAACCTGAGCCCATCACCCAGAACCCGTTCTTGAAGTCAAGACCTCAGATCAGGCCAAAACCCGCTGCGTCCCCCCGGCCTGACCCGCCCCCAGCCGATGACAAACTGGACATTTGCAGCCTGCGGAGCAAGCTGAGACCTGCCAAGTGCCCAGAGAGACCCTCAGAGCAGGACCCCACCACTGGGGAAAGCTCCTTCAGCAATGCCATGGTCTCTTCAGAGGCCTGCGGGAGGTTCCCAGGCGTGGAGAGCAAAGCCCTGCCCAAGCTGGACAGCACCCCCAGAGAGGCACTGCCCAAATCCCCCCTGGGCCCTGCAAACCCCCCCTGTGTCAGGGACGCCCCTCCACAGCGCCCTGTGGTGCCACCCCGCCGGCCACCCCCTCCCAAGAAGATGGGGGCTCCTGTCCCTGTCCTCGCTGAGCCCAGGGCCCCGCTGAGGGAAGCCCCCGAGGCCAGGCCCTCTGCAGTGCCAGGGAGGCCCATGCTGGTCCCTCCCAAAGCCAAGCCCTTCCTCTCTGCCTCCATGCAAGACGAAGCCAAAGCCAGAAGCAGCGTGAGCCCAAAGGTCATCTCCAAACCCGTGGAGAGAGGGGAGGCCAAGGAGAGGAACTCAGCGCCCATCTCCAGCCAGGATATCTCCAGGGAAGCTCTCTACGTGGCCGTGGCAGATTTTGAAGGTGACGAGGAGACCAACAGCTTCAGAGAAGGGACTTTGTTTGAAGTTCGTGAGAAGAACAGCAGTGGCTGGTGGTTCTGCAAGGTCCTGACGGGGGGCCCGTGCTGGGAGGGCTGGATCCCTTCCAATTACCTGCGCAGGAAGCTGTAGCTGCTCCTCGGCCTGCACGGCTGGAGGCTGCCTGGTCTCTCACCTGAGTATTTAATGAGCAGATTAATTTATGGTTTTCTGTAAGGCTGGCTTTAGAAGAAAAGATAATAATTGAGATCCCACAGCCTCCCCAGCTGGAGCCCCTTGGCAGCAGCTGGAGGAAGCAGCTCGACCTCCCCTGCCCACCCCTGTGGTCCCACCCATCCTCCTCCTCACGTTCCCCGAAGGACTTGGCTCCCGTGGTTCTCTGTGCTGGATCTTGAGGGACATTTTGCCACCTCTGTGGTGAATCAGAGAGAAATCCAGCAGCAGCCAGGTGGAACGGTACCAGTAAAGGAAATGACAGAAGGATTTGCCTCTCCCTGAAGCTCAGGGTCACGGTCAAGAGTTGGAGGGATGCTTAGTCCCTGCAGTCCCTGCTTAGTCCAGGGGTGTAGCAGAGCCACGGGGAATGTGGAAAAAAAGGAGGAATGATTGCTGAGAACAGGTTGCTCTGTCTCTGGTTAAGGGCTGTGCCACACTCCCCCTGCACAGGGATCCCCCCTTGGTCCTTCCCTGCTCTACAATGACAAGTGTTAACTTCAACATCCTCCTGGTGGACAAAAAAATAGGGAAAAACACACCCTCATTTAACAGGTCCTGCCTGTGCTGATCCAGGACAGCTCTCAGCCTTCTCCCCTGCAGTACTGCAACCGAACATCAGAGGGGTTTTGCTTCCGGAGCTGAGGAATTCTATGCAAGGCACAGAGGACCAGAACGACCCAAAAAAACCCCTGGAAAAGGGATGCTTTGCTCTCCTCCCCACACAGACTGCCCTGCCTGTTGGACTAGGAGGGGACCACCCCTTCCCACGACCCACTGAGCTCCCCAGATCCGGGAGCCGGGTCCTTCCCTCGGTGCTGATATGACCAAGTGCAATCCACAAGGTGGGAGTTCAGCTCCTCATCACCACCAGCTCTGAGGCGTGTCTGGTGCTCAGGGGCTGCCTTGCCTTGTTTGTCACCCCTCCTGCCCATCCTCCAGGCACTTGCATTTCACCCCGTGGGCCAGGTTGGCTTGGAGGGGCTTCTGGACAAGCAGAGCCTGGTGTTTTCCTTGCTGATGTTCCTGCCTTGCCCTCAGTGCTGCTGATCACAGCAGAAGGATGAGCGTGGATGAGCTGTCGTTCCCCAGTGCTGCTTTCTTCCTCTCTGTCCTTGGCTGTTTGCAGCTTCAGGGCCACATTTCTCTCCAGAAGAGCTTTAAACCCGGATGTCTGTGGGTTTCACAGAGTCACAGAATTCTTGGGGCTGGAAATGGATCTCTGGAGATCATCCAGTCCAGCCCCACTGCCAAGGCAGGGTCAGGTTTGGTGTTGGCCAAGCCCTGTTGCCCTCTCTGGTCTAATTGCAAGTGTGAGCAATGCAGCCACATTGTTTTGCTGCTGAAAATAATGACAGTTTTCCCTCTAATTTGAGGCTGGCTGAATTAAAGGAGCATTCTCCACTCCCCCAGATGCTCACTTCCTTCTCTGTCCCACATTTCCCACCCTGGGGATGTGGAATTGAAGATCCCTCTGTCTGCATACAGAACCAAACATTGGTGCCTCTGGCCAGGATCATTCTGAGAGGGCGATGGGGCAGTTTCATTCTGAGAAGTCCTGACCATCCAGAAGCCATCCACCTCATTTCCAGAAGCCCCAAAATCCATTTTTTAGCCACGGGAATTCACACACACCAGAGTGTGGCTGATTCCTCTCCCTCCCACCTGCAGTTTTCTCCGGTGGCACATCAGCCCCTGATGGGGCTGACTCACCTGAGCTGGCAATAAGCACCGCGTTTGCAACCCAGTGCAATAACAAAGCTCCGTGTGTGGCACACGGGGAGGTGTTGATGTGCTCCCGGGAGAGCTGCGGGGTGGGTTGAGACAGCGCTGCCTCGCTCCAGTCAATCCCTTCTGCTTGGAAAGGAGTGGGGACAGCAGGAGTTAACCAGAGCTGGATGAGTTAACCAGAGCTGGGATGAGTTAACCAGAGCTGGATGAGTTCACCAGAGCTGGGATGAGTTAACCAGAGCTGGATGAGTTGACCAGAGCTGGATGAGTTAACCAGAGCTGGATGAGTTTAACCAGAGCTGGATGAGTTAACCAGAGCTGGATGAGTTTAACCAGAGCTGGATGAGTTAACCAGAGCTGGGATGAGTTAAACCAGAGTTGGATGGGTTAACCAGAGCTGGATGAGTTAAACCAGAACTGGATGAATTAACCAGAGCTGGATGACTTAAACCAGAACTGGATGAATTAACCAGAGCTGGATGGGTTAACCCAGAGCTGGATGAGTTAAGCCAGAGCTGCTCCACAGCCAAATCCAGCTGCCCCCAAGGGATCTGGGAAGGGGCAGGACCTGCACCCCTGCTCTGCACACAGGGAGTGAGGGCTGTGTGTCCTTTACCCGGGCACCGTGTCCTTGCTCTGCCTTTGCTCAATGGCCTTTCCATCCCAGCTCTGTCTCAGACACCTCCATGCCCTGGCTCTCCTCACAGAGGGCCGTGCTCTTGGTGTGGCCTCACTTTTAACTGAGGGCTGTCCCCTCTTCTAACTGAGGCCTGTCCCCTCTCCCCTCGCAGCCTGAGCCTCGGGACGGGCCGTGCTCCATTCTCCTGACACAAGTACTGTATTTGGCTCGCTGAGCGTGGGGCAGCATCACTCCCTCCTTCCCAAAGAGCTTCCCAGGGGGAGTGCCCCGGTGGGATCCCCCTCAGGAGGTGCCCACCCTGCAGCCTTACCCCTTCTCCCACTCTGCCAACGGGCCCTGGGCTGGCCAGGCTCCTGTGGGGAAATGCCAGGGGCCACTGGGCTGGCAGGGCTTTGTCCCCCAGCTGGTTTGTGCCACCTGTGCCCCAAGTCTCTCCTCCCTGCACCTCCCTGCCTTCCTCGTGAGGAGGAGGAGGAGGAGGAAGGTGGCCAAAAGCCCCCCAAACTCGGGGCTAACCCCCCCAGCAGCCACAGCCTGGCCCTCCAGGGCAACCCTGAGATTCCAGGAGCTGGGATTTGGGGACAGGCCAGGCTGGGCACGTCCTGGGTGGGGATCAGCCCTGCCAGGCTCCCCAAGGCCATCCCTGTGTCCGTGTGTCTCTCTATCATGTAATGTGTATAAATCTCCTTTACTGTGGGTGGGTGGGGGGCAGCAGAAGGTAGATGTAGCTGTGTCCATGCCCTGTCTATACCTTCACCTTTAAGGGATGGATTTTTTTTATTTGTTGGGTTTTGTTTTGGTTTTTTTCTTTAATTTTCTTTATTTTCTTTTTTTTAAAGAAATAAAATGAAACTGCTTGACTGGTTTCAAGCACCCTGGTGAACCCATGTGTATGGCTGGTGGAATTGTGGGGTGCTGCTCTCGTGTCCAGGGCTGGTTTGGGGTGTGTCTGTCTGTCCGTCCATCCTGGCAGCTGTGGCAGGGAGGCTCATGGGGACCCTGACAGCTCCTTGTGTCTTCCTTGGTGCCCAAACTTCATTTCCCAACAAATGAGGCAGTGGAGTGTGGAAATATTTATTGTGAGCTCAAACCAGCAGAGTTTGGTGATTTTGGGGGAGTGAGGAGAGAAAAGGAGGCACTGCCAGTCCTGAGGGGCTTTGGGAGTTCTGGGTGGCCAGGGGTCAACCCTGGGGATAAAGTGAGGCAGCAGAGTGTCTAAAAAAGCATTTTGGCATAAATTTTGGCATAAATTGTCAGGCTCCTTCAGCACCCAGAGTCAGTGAGGGGTTTGTGTGAACACTCAGCTTTGGCAGGGCAGAGTTGTGAATGAATTTTTCCACTCCACATGAAGGAAAGAAGAAAGAAAAGGGAAAAGGAAACAGGAAAAGGGAAGAGGAAAGAGGAAAGGGAGAAAGGAAAAAGGAAAAGGGAAAGGAAAATGAAGAGGAAAAGGAAACAGGAAAAGGAACGGGAAGAGGAAAAGGGAAAAGGGGAAAGAAACAGGAAACTGAATAGAAAAAAAGAGAACAGGAAAAGGAAAAAAAAATGAAAATTAAAATCAGCCCTCCTGTTGTATCTGCATCACCCCTGGCTGGGCACAGGAAGGCACAGGATGACATTGCCTGACACTGGATAAGAAATTTGGGGCTCTTTGTGAGGATCACCAAACCCTTTCACCTCTGCAGCCCTGAAATACACCCTTGTCCCCCAAACTTCCAAGGATTTGCAGGGTTCAACGAGTCAGCAAAGCCTCCAGCCCATGGAGGGAGTGAGCAGCCACTGGGCAGTGACTCCCAGGAGCAGAGCAAAGCTCAGGAAACGTTTGTAAAGTGATTTTTATTTAAATTTTGGAAGCCCCTGCCCCTCTGGATCAGTCTTGCCTCACTTCACAAATCAAGGCTGTCTCACCCTCCTCAGCTCAAACTCTTTAAAGCACTCCAGAGCACTCCGTACAAGCCAAAGGTTTATTTGTTTCATAAACAAGTCAAATTATATTCATGGAAAACAGGTAAATGGACGAAAGGAAAACACACAGCACTGACCACTATAGAGCACTGACATGTAGAGGTGCAGCTCCCGCCCTCGTGCGATGCCCTCCCTCCCCAGGCCCCCCGAAAATTTGCTTGAAAAGCCTAATACAGAGGTCCAAAATCTGGTTCAGCTTCAACAAGATAATACAGGTCACAGTATTGAATCATAAAGGTAACGACAAGAGAGGAACTGCCTCAGAAAGGGGGAGAGGTAAAAGAGTTCCCCCATTTCTTTCCTTTCTTCCTTTTTTCCTTTTCTTAATTTTTCAAACAAAGGTTAAGGAGGAGAGGAAGGGAAAATCCATGGAAATAAACACTTTTTCACTTGTATATCTATATATATCTATGTGTCTATATAGATATATATAAATATATGTAAAGCAGGATTCTCAGTGAACACAAAATTCTATAAAACTACCATTGATCTGTGTTGGTTTTCTCCCCCCCCCATCTTTTTTTTTTCTTTTTAAAAGTTGCTTTAAAAAGGATAAAAAGTGCACAGACACCCTTATAAGGCACAAACAGATCTTCTGTACAAATCATATATCATTGGACTGTTTAAAAAAAATAGCAATACGAATACTAACAATGAAATCTGTAAGAGGCTACCTTTTCCTGGAAATCTTTTTTTTTAATATATATATATATATATATTTTATTTTTTGAGGCCTATTTTGGAGAATTCCTGTTGCTCTTGGATAGGCAGGGCTGCAAGTCCACTGCTCTCCCATCCCACTCTGTTCCCTTGCTGGCCTCACTGGGTGCTGCCCCTTCTTGCAAACTGGTTTTGGCTGCTACAGCAAAAATTCAGCCTCTGCAATGTGTCCTGAGCAGCTCCTGGGCTGGATTCGGTGTTTCTCTTTGCTGGCTTAAAAATACAAAACAGAGCTACACCAAAAAAAAAAAAAAACCAAACCCAAAAACATCCACCCAGGCTGCAGCCACCCTGCTGAGGTGGCACCGAGCAAGGGGGGGAGCTCTGGTCTCAAGTGACCAAAGGGCACCCCTGAAGCTGGGACAGCAAACCCAGACCTGATCCAGGCTGGGGATTCCAACAGCTTTCCTTGAGTTCCTCCCCATGGAAAGGCTTCCCACCATGGCTGGTGCTGACATACCCTGGCACTGTCACACCCTTGGTGCTGTGCCCATGGCTGGACCTGGATCTGCCAATGTGGGGCTGGGAGATCCTTGGGAAGGCAAAACTGTGGGTGGAGGTCCAGAAAAGCTCCAGCTGCAGGGAATGTGCCCTGGCTCCTCCCTGGGGAAAGGGGGGAGTGGAAGGTGCAGTGGCTCTGCTGAGGGTGGTGGCACAGCCAGTGGCATCAGCCAGCTCTCCAAAAAGGGCTCTGCAAAGCTGGGGGGCCCTCGTGCAGGGCCATGGCTGAGAGGTGTCGCTCCACAGCAGCCTCTCATTGGGACACTCAATAAAAATGTTCATCAGCTCTCCAAGGAAAAGAAAACCAAAAGGTTTCTGGGTGTCCTGTGAGCACAGGAGGAGGACGAGCTGCCCTGGGTGTGCCCTCCCCGATGGCAGCGTGGCACAGGGCTGGCACAGGGCCGGCACAGGGCTGGCACAGGCCAGGACCCAAACCCAGCTCTCCTGGCACAGCCAAGCCCCCATCTGGGGCAGCAGCACCAGGCACCCACAGCCTTGGAGGAGAGAGGGAATAGCCAGACATCCCTCCAGCTCCCTCAGTGCCCAGAAACCCTGAAATGCACAGGACTTATTATTCTGTTTTTCTCTTTTTCCAGACTGAAATGTGGAAATTGCACCTTTCTGAAGAGCTGTTCTTACGCACTTGGTAGCATCAGCGAGCTGCAGTGACACAGCTCCTCTCATCCTCCCATTTCCACCTATTTTTCCCCTCTTTGTGAGCCTGGACTAGCTGGAAACTGGCCAGGCTGGGGCTGAAGGACAGGATGGGGGCTGTGCAATGGGCAGAGGATGGAGACTGGAGGGCTGGAGCAGCAGGGAGGAGGATGCTGAGCTCCTCACACCAGCCCCGGTGCTGCACAATCAGGTGCTGCCCATAGCTGACATTACACCCCAAACCCATTTACCTTTTAATTCCCGCCATCTAATTCAGCCTCGGAACCTTTTTCTTTCCTCCTAAGTAAAGCCAAGTGAGAGAGTCCCTGTTTTTCTCAACAAGGTCTCATCTACAGCTGGGACCCAGCGTGCAGGCAGCTGGGAAACCTGCAAAGGCCAGAGAAAGAACAGGTAAAATCAGCATCTACAGTCCCCAGAAATAAAGGTGAGCCTGATGGGACTGGGTCAGAAATGAATTTCTCACCAGAGCCTCCAAAAAATCCCCGTGGTGGGGCGGGAGGAAGGCTGAGCCCTGTCACTGCACCAGAGGAAAGTCTAGCACGGGTGACAGTCAGGACAGGGTGACACGGCGGCCGTGCAACCTGCCAGGAGGGCAGAGCAAAGTGCAGGGGTGTGTGCCTGGAGGTGACAAACCCCAGCACTGCAGTATCCCAGGGCAGGATTGCAGTGTGCCCATCCTGCCAGCCCTGCAGTTTATGGCTTCAGAAGGCAGCAGGGCTGTGCCAGCACTGCCTGGGCTCTGCGTGGGCTCCTGCCCCTCACTGCCACCCCAGGGCAGCTCCCTGGGGCTCAGCCTCCACGGCCAAAAGTTGCTGTTGTGCCACAGAAAGAAAAATCTGCTTTGTCTAAGCCCACACCAGCTCCTCCATGTCCCCACGAGCCTGTTCATGGGGACAGAACCGCAGTCAGTGACAACCTGGCCGTGCCACTATTTGGCCTGAGCTAGTTCTCCTTACAGGACATTTCCAGAACTCTGGAATGTCAAATGTCATTTTGAACTCTGCTGCTGGGCCTCATCCCAGTTTTGCTCCACCACAGCACAAGCCCCTGGCAGCAGCCCAGAGCTGTCAGGTTTTAGGGTCAGGAATCCCAGTGGCACCTGGCACTGCCCAAGTGGCAACCTCCCCATCCCAACCCTACACCACGGCCAGGAGGGAAAAAAAAGGAGCCTTTGCACGGGAAATTTCTCATTTGCAGCTGGCTCGGCTCCCCCACACGATCCTCAGCTTTGCTCCCTGAATTGTGCCCTACCAGTCAAATAAGGAAACACAGATAACGAGCCACTTGATAACGACTGACCAGCACGATAACCCATAAGCAGGGACGGAAAGGCGTGGGTTGCTAGCGGCGTTCCCGCGGGCTGCAGCCCGTGCCGGGCGCTACGGGCGGTAGATTTTAATCACGTCCTTGATGACCCGTCGGCAGATGGGGCAGCAGGCGTTGAGCTGCTTCTTCAGCTTAAGACCGCAGGTGTTGCAGAGGCACATGTGTCCGCAGGTGTAGATCACCGTGTCCACCTCGCTGTCAAAGCACACGGTGCACTCCCCGTTCTTGCTGCTTGATGGCTCCGGAGGGGAGAAGACGGGAGAGATGGGGGGGCTCAAAGGGGAGCTGGGGGCAGTCACTGCAAAAGAGGAGCAGAGGGTGAGGTTGTTTAGTCACCGGGATGGGGTGAAGCTGATGCTGTGTAACACATTTAGGTCAGGTTTTAAGGCTCTCCCTTTCCTTAATCGTTGCCTGGTTCTTTGGCCAAACGAATCCCAGGGTGTTCCAGCCAGCAGCAGTCACTGGGCAGAGCCTGTGATCCCTTTCCTACACACGGGGCAGGTGCCACGTCCACACATTTTTTGAACACTTGTAGGGATGGTGGTTCCACCACTTCCCTGGGCAGCTTGTTTGACAGCTGGCCACCCTTTCCATAAAGAGATTATTCCTTATATTTAAATTAAACCGCTGCTGGTGCGTTTAGATGCTGTTTCCTCCCATCCTGTCCCTGTGTCCCTGGGAGCAGAGCCCGACCCCCCCGGCTGTCCCCTCCTGGCAGGGAGTTGTGCAGAGCCACGAGGTCCCCCCTGATCCCCCTTTTCTCCAGGCTGAGCCCCTTTCCAGCTCCCTCAGCCTCTCCTGGGGCTCCAGACCCTTCCCAGTTCCACTCCCTTCCCTGGACACACTCCAACCCCTCAGTGTCTTTCTAGTCATGAGTGGCCCAGAACTGAACACAAGATTTGAGGTGCAGCCTCAGCAGTGCCCAGCACAGGGATCAGTCACAGAATCACAGAATCACAGAATTCACAGAATTCACAGAATCTCTGGGTTGGAAGAGACCTCCAAGATCATAAAGTCCAACCCAACCCCAACCTCAACTAACCCATGGCACTGAGTGCCCCATCCAGGCTTTTCTTAAACACATCCAGGGATGGTGACTCCACCACCTCCCCGGGCAGACCATTCCAGTACTTTATTACCCTTTCTGTAAAAAACTTTTTCCAAACATCCAACCTAAATTTCCCTTGGTGCAGCCTGAGCCTGCTGACCACAGCGGTGCTGACACAACGCACAGCCCTCCTTCAGGCCATGAAAACCTCTCCAGCTCCCTGTTTTCTTCCCATTCCTTCAGCTGGCCTGGCAGCAGAGGTGCCCCTGCCCCGGGAGCTGAGGGCTGGCTGTCCTTACCCAGCGAGGACTCAGAGGCTGATGAGGACCTGTTGACACTGAAGGCCATGTCCGAGTCGCTGTCGTACTGGGAGCCACCAGGGGATCCTGAGGGAGACACGGTCACCGGGCTGGACTGCACCGTGCCTGGGGACACAGGAGAGAGCTCAGCCACACAGAGACACCCCAAATCCTCTCAGCCTGCTGAGCTGCTCCCACCCCACCTGCACGGGGGCTTCAGGGCAAGTCCAGCCCTGCTGAGTTAATGCTGCCCCTTGGTAATGACACAGGTCAAGATTTGGGTGTGACCACAGGGTCTGGACCTCGTTATGCCTTTGTATGATTGATGCCTCTTCAGTTTCAGTGAAACAAGCACCAGCTTATCCAATGCTTGCCTTTCCACTTGCCCCACTCTCCCCAGCAGCAGTGGGCTCCAGCTGTGGCTGTCACACCGTCAGCTGGGAAAGGCTTTGGAGGAAGAAAACCTGCTTTACAAAGTCATTTACATCTGATTTTCTGATGGAATCCTCCACAGGAGGAAAGAAGAAAGGCTGGAACTGGTCACCAGCAGTGGATCAGAAGTGCCAGCTGATCCCTGAGCTGTGGCATTGCTCCAGGAGCAATTACTGTCCATGCTTAAACCAGAGCTGTGCTCACAAAAACCATCATCTTTACCAAGGCAGAAGTTTTGGCTGGAATAAGGAGTTTATAAAGAATCCCTTCTAAAATCAAACCCACTGAAAAACAGCTGCCCCCCACAACCATCCCTGTTCATAAAAATTCACTGAAAAACAGCTGCCCCCCACAGCCATCCCTGTTCATAAAGAATCCCTTCTAAAACCAAACCCACTGAAAAACAGCTGCCCCTCCCAGCCATCCCTGCTTGCTCCCTATTTTATCTCTCAAGTCTCATCCTTTCCTGGGGGAATCCCAGAGGCTGCACATGTCTCTGTGACAGGTACCATGTTTTGTCACTCCTGTTTGCAAACACAAGGAGCTGCATCCTCACATCAGTGAACTCTGGCACTGCCCAAGTGGCAACCTCCCTGTCCCAATCTGCACCATGCCAGGCCTCCCCCGCAGTGGGAGGAGGGAAAAAAGAGCTTTTGAACAGGAAATTTCTCAGGGCAAGAGTTCATTGTGAGTGCAAACCCAGAGCTCTGCTTCTGGCCCAGGGAACTTCCCCAGCCAGGCGCTCTGTCGGCTGCACTTACCCAGGATTTTGAGCTGGTTGATCACCCCGTGGATTGTAAAAAACACCCAGAGGGACTGTGAGGTGTCCACGCACATGAGCATCCCCCGGCTGGCCCCGTTGACCCCGTGGTGCACCTCTCCGTTGGGCAGGACCATGAAGCTGAGGATGTCGCCGCTGTTGAGGACCGGGAATGCCCGATAAACCACCCAGTACTCCTTACGGTCCAGCAGAAAATCCGGGTCCGCCGGGAGCTCGTTTGTCCGCAACGTGCTCGGATCACAAGAGGTGACGCCGAACGACAGCGCCCCGTAGTAGGGCAGCCCCAGGTGTCCAACTTCCACAAAGAGGCTCTCCCCGATGTGCAAAGGCCGGTCGGAGAACACCAAAGTCCTATTGCTCTCCTGCCAGTTGGTGCAGGCCACCATCCTGTCCTGGGAAAAGGTGATGTTGGGGCCGCGTGTGGGGTGGAACCGCAGGTCAGTGTCCAGGAAGGCCGGCACTCCCTGGGCGTGCTGCCGCCGGTTGGGGCAGCATGGGATGATGTGGTTGTCGGTCCCAAGTCCTGGTACCCGGCTTAGGTTTAAGTTTGCGATTTTGGCCACCACTTGGTTGTTCTCCAGCTCGTTGTTGTTGAAGTTGGCCGAGTCGTGGTTGCTCTGGGGAAGGCAGGTGCTGAGCCGGGCGGTGCTGAGCCGGGCGGTGGTCATGGTCTCTGCAAACATGCTGTCTGTGAGAGAAACCCAGGCACAGAGGTGTTAGCCAAGAGAAAACTGCCTGCTTTTGTGCTTATGGTTATTATTGCAGCCTACAGACGCCAAAAGGGAAAAATCAGCCACTAATGAGCAGCTCCTGGTGCAGAGTCACGCGTGGAGCAGGCAGAGGAGCGGCTGCACCTTGGCACCAGCCAAGGGAAAACAAGTGTTCCAAAGTACTCATGTGATCTGGGAGATCTCTGCACTGGGGAACTGGGAAAAGCTGTGAACCAGTGTGGTCCTACAGCTTTCTGCGGAGAAGGATCTGATAGCTCTGAGGTCACACTATTTAAAAAAAAAAGTCTCAATATTTTGTTGTTTTGTGTGAGACAAATCCACAAGTGTTGGGTGAAGGAACTCAAGGATGAATGGATATTCTTCCCACACCCCCTGTCATTGCCTTACACCTGTGTCCAGGCACAGGTGTGTCCAAGAGAGGTCATTTCATGCCTCATATCTCAGGGGTGTTCACAGCCCTGCAGAGGTTTTGAATGGAGAACTTGTCACAAAAGCTACTTCCTGCAGGTGTTAAAATCTTTCACAGCAGAAGGTTGTTTTCCCTTTTCACAGCAAAGGGAAAGTCAGGATGTTGATCCTTAATTAATTTCCCAGGTTTTCACTTGAGCTATGCCAGGCTTGGTGATGTAAAGGTGTGGGAAAGTTTGGGAGTGTTCTCCCTTCTTCCTCCAGCCCTGCCTGGGGCAGCCTGGACACCTCACTCTGAAAGGCTGAATGCACTGAGCAAAGTCAGAGCACGTGGAATTTAAGAGTTTATGTGAATCACTCCTGATCTTCCCCGAGATGGAGAGGGGTGAAGCAGCCCAGCACCAACACTGCCTGCTCCTTGGAGGAGAGAATCCCTAGGCTTTTGGCAAAGAAGGAAAAAACACCCAAATCCACCCAGCAGCTGCAAAGCAGAACCTGCCTCACTCAGAAGCCCAGGCAGGAGAGGCCACTGGGGTGGGCTTATGGCTGCAGCAGCTCCTCTCAGCCAGCACAGCTTGTGTGGCAAGAAATGCTCCCACAGGGGAGTCAGACACAGCCAAGCTTCATGATGGATGTCCCATCCCTAGAAGTGTCCAAGGCCAGGCTGGATGGGGCTTGGAACAACCTGGGATAGTGGAAGGTGTCCTTGCCCATGGCACAGGCTGGAATGTGATGATCTCTAAGATCCCTTCCAGCCCAAACAATTCTGTGGTTCATGAGGCTGAAAGATGCATTTTGTGCCTCAGAACTGGAGCTGCATTTCATAACTTTCTCAACTCAGAACACTTTGGGAGGACGAGGCAGAGACAAGCACATCCTCAAGCAAGGAGTTTGGGTCCCCTGGTGCACAGAGGGCTGAGCATGGCCCTGATTCCTGGGGCAGTTTGTGGGGTTTGGTATTTTAATAAAAACCCTTCCCATCAGAGTACAGGTTCTCTCAGCCTGAGTCTTTCACTGGGAACTTTTGGATGCTGCAGGCAGGACTGGAAGTGGGGAGCAGCAAGAAGCTGCATTTTATTTTTCAAACTCCAATTTAATGAGGAGAAAGGAGAGCTCTGGTGAAGCAGCTGCTTTGGCCAATACAGCCAACACTCCTTCTCCTCTGTGACGAGCACCAGAGGCTGGAGTGTGTCACAACTGCAATTACAGGACAAGCTGCTGGTGAGGTTTAATTACACATTTGAGGCACAGCGGACAGGGAGAAGCGTTGTTTATGTGTGGCCTTCTCGCCTGTAAAATAATTGGCACCGCTCAGCAGGATGTGTGATGGAGCTGCCTGCCCTCTGGACTTGCCATTCCACAGCTCATCCCTGGTGCCTGCTCCATGCCAGGCTGGCAGCACCATCCCCTGGGGCAGGTGCAGCTGCCTTTGCCTGTTAAAACTCCATCAGCTCTGAGGAGCCTCTGGGAAAGGACAACTCTCTTGGATTTTAAAAGTGTTCCCTGTGGTGCAGCCGGGTTCAAACACTCCATCTAATGCTGAATTCATTAGAAATTTCAATTCTGTAAAAGCCACGGAAGGAAAATCATTCCATGGCTATCAGCTGGGTTTGTTAATGGGAACAGATTCATCCTGTCTTGCAGCCCTCCCTAAGGATGAGGCTGTAAATCTGCCAGACTCCTCCTAATTCCAGGGGTCTGAGTGTTGTCCCTGTGCCAGGGAAGGGGCACAATGCAAGCACAGCCCCTCAAACTGCCAGCCTGGGTTGCACCAGCATGGAGAGAGGGGCTGGGAAAGGGCTCCAGGAAACTCTTGGGCAATTACTGCTAGTTTTCCAATGGTCTGGCAGTAACTGGTAGCTGGGAAAGAACAGACAAAGCCACAAGTGGTCCTTTTTGCCTCCTCAGCCCCTGGGACCTTGCTCCATGTTTTCCCACACCAAAGCAGCACATCCAGCTCAGAGAAAGCTGAGTGGAGTTACAGGTAAAGATTTCCATTTATCCCTTCCCATAATGTGCAGCCTTAGGACTTTCCATCACTGCCATCTCTGGAACAGATTGCTTTCTGCATCCCTACTGCTGGCAGGAGAAAAAATGATTAATGAGAGCTACAAAACCAACTTAAGCAAATTAATTTTCTTAAGTGTCCCACAGAAATAATCACACAGATCACAAGATAAGAAAAAGCAACCAGAAGAGCAGCCCACAGGCCCAAAGACTCACTCACCTAGAATTTGCACTTCGTGGGTAATCCCATAGACGTCTATGAGGGCCCAAAGAGGCCCAGAAACTTTAATACCACAGTGAAACAAGATGGGCTCCTCGTCGTTAATACTGTAGAAGACTCTGCCGTGCCGGTCCACCCAGAAGGCCAAAATATTGTCCCTGACAGCAAACCTCTCCGGCAGAGCCTTGGCCCAGTAGCCAGGCCGGGTGACGAGGTCGGGGCAGGCGTACTTTGGTATCTCCTCAGAGCTCATCTGCGAGGGGTCGTGGATGGTGAAGCCGAAGCGCAGGGCGCCGCTCCAGCCGTGGTGCACGGCCACCAGCTTGAGGCGCACCTTCTCGTAGAGGTGGATGGGCCTGTTGGTGAAGGTGACGCCGTTGCAGAAGCTGTTCCTGCGCGTGGCCTTGCGCGAGTGCGCGTCCAGCCGCACGTTCTTGCCCTTGGCCTGCGAGTGGAAGCGCGGCGGCTCCGCGATGGCCAGCACCGAGCGCCGCTCATGGCTGCTGTTGGGCAGGCTGTAGTAGGGCCGGCTGGACACCGAGCGGGCCTGGTGGCTCGTGTCTGCAAAAAGGAAAAAAAGCACATCTGTTCAGGAGGGTGTGGGCCTGACGTTTCTGAGTCTGAGAGAATTTTTAGCCTGCTAGCAGTTGCTAACTTCTTTCCCAAGGGAAAACTTCCCAACAAGGTTTTCTTCTCAAAACAACCTTTGAAAACAATTATTCTTTCTCTAAACAATTTTCCCCAGGTGGTGTTTTGCTGTTTCTCTGGTTTAACCAACGGGGTTAGAGAGGTGTTGTTCCTATTCACCAATCATGTTAAGTCTGTATCAATATACCTTATTAAAAAATGATAAGAATTAGACAATAAAGCTTTCTATGCTTTGCCTTCTGAAATATTTTTGGAGTCCTTTGTCTTTCTTTTGTGTCCTACAGCGACGGGAGGGCTCGGCCCAAGCCAAGTCTTGGCTCAGGGGGGTGTGGTTTGCACCACTCCGCCAAGGTGTGAAATGTTTCGCCTTAAAGGAGCGGGCTCAGCCACTGTGATGGTTTGGGGTTTTGACCCAAAGTCCTCCATCTTAACTCATATGTATTACTACGCACTAAAATCCTAAAATCCAAGTTTCTAGAATTCCAACAAGCCACAACCTCACAGAATCACAGAATTCACAGAATCGCTGGGTTGGAAGAAACCTTCAAGATCATCGAGTCCAACCCAGCCCCAACACCTCAACTAACCCACGGCACCCACGGTGCCCATCTGGGCTTTTCTTAAACACATCCAGGGATGGTGACTCCACCACCTCCCCAGGCAGACCATTCCAATCCTTTATCACTCTTTCTGTAAAAAACTTTTCTTTGTTTTTCAGCTTGAGGCTGTGTCCTCTCGTTCTGTCAGTGCTGCCTGGAGAAAGAGCCCAAGCCCAGCTGAGCACAGGCACCTTTCAGGGAGCTGTGGAGAGTGATGAGGGCACCCCTGAGTCTCCTTTTCTCCAGGCTGAACAAGCCCAGCTCCCTCAGCCGTTCCTCACAGGGTTTGTGTTCCCAGCCCCTCACCAGCCTCGCTGCCTCCTCTGGATGCACTCAAGCATCTCAATGTCCTTCCTGCTCTTTGCTGTCCCAGCTTCCTGCAAAAACGTGTCGAGCAAAGCAGGCTCCTTGGATAGGAAGGAACATCCTCTGTTCCCATCAGATGCTTCCCATTGCCCTCAGAAAATCTCAACACCTGCAACTCCGGGTTTCCTCCTCACAGTGCATGTGCTGCTAACTCACATGGTAGCCAGAGGCAGGAGCTCTGAGGATTGTGGCTTTCAAAAATCACAGATGCTCGAGGTGAGCATGGATTTTAGGAGATTTTTGTGGGATGTGCAGCTACCAGCTCCTCTGTGCCCTGATTTTGTGATGATGAACAGGAACTTTTGACCAACACAAATAATCCAAGATACTCAGCAGCTGGAGCACCTCTGCAACACCAGACCTAAACCTTCAACCCAGGGAAGAACCATGGGGTTCTCCCTAAACCTTCAACCCAGGCCCTGGCTCAGATATCAGATGCAACTGGCACATTCAGGAACCTTTTGTCCTTGCCTTTACCCAGAACCTCCCATTTGAGCTCAAAGCACTTTATAAATGATGATTGTTTTCAGCTTCACAGCACCGCAGATGGCACAGAAACCCTGCCATCCTCGTTCTACAGATGGGAGAAGGAGAATTGATGGGTGAGATCTTGCAGCATTTAAAGTCAATAGAGATCGACTTCAAGAAAAGCAGATTTGGGGCCTACAGTGAAGTTCACACAGGCATGAAGCAGAAACGAAAAAAAGCTCAACTTTGAATCTTAAACCTCAGCTAGAAGCTCCCTGAGGTGCAGACAATGTCTTTTGCATATCCCTGAGCACATGGGGACTTGCTCCAGCTCCTGGGCTCCCACCACTGCCGTGGTGTTCCAGGGAACTTGGTCTCCCCGTTCCCCACCCACTCCCACCTCTCCTCCTGTCTCTGCACCTGGCTTTGTACAGATTTTTAAAGCGAAAAATGGAACACATCCTGAATGCCCGAAGCCATCCTGTTAAATATAAAACCCCCTCACATGCTCACATCCATTCTGAACTCTTTTGCCACGTTTGAGGCTCCAGCAGCCGCCTGCCAGGCCCTTCCTTCAAGCTGCTTCCTCCCTGTGTGTAACCCCAGGCTTTGCTTCGTGACAAGGGAAGGATTTTCTGTCGTTTTCCTCTGGTGGAAAAAACCCACCAGAAGATCCTGGGAGCTCAGCTGGGCGACCTGGCAGGAAGGCTGCAATGGTGGCAGCTTTTTTGGTTTTTGCAAGCAAAACCAGAGCAGGTAGGGCAGCGAGAGGCTGGGGCCTGCACTAAGGCACTGAGCAAAGAGGTTGCAGCAATATCTGAGCACGGGATTAGCTCTTCAAATCAGGCATCTGTAACAGGAGCCAAAGGGCTGTGAAGGCAAAAAGCTCCTGTTTGCAGCAAGATATAAATAACAATCAAAAGGTGGTTTGTGTCTTGGTTTGTCCTGCACGTGACAGTCGCTGTGCAATGGTTAATCCTGTCAAACACGGGTGGAAATTAATGCATCCTTGCTCTCAGCCAGTGAGGGGAGGGTGCCAGTTCCATGCCAGGGCTGTGGAAAAGAGCCCTGGAGCAGATGGGGAAGGGAAAATCCTCCCCAGGGGTTCAATCCCCCTCCCCAGCACAGCACCACTGCAGGCCAGGCATACCCCAGGATCACAGGAGGGTTCCCCAGGAAGGGGCATTTCTGTGTGGATTTCCAGGAGAAATCTCCTTCCTTGCCTGCTGAAGAGCTGAACTGCAGGAATGGCTGCTGCCAGCACAGCCCACCCGTGGCTCATGTGGGTGCTGCTCCCAGTATGTGCCTGCCAGCGCTCCCCACAAACAGCACTGCTGCAAAGGGAGCCTGGACTGAGCAGGGCAGGCAGGGACCCAGGCAGATCAGGGCAGGGTGAAGCCTCTGCTGGCCTTGCCTCCCCACACAGCCCAATTTATCCGTGTGGGTTCACATGGATCTGGACCTGGATCCCAAGGGGCTCCTGTGGGTGGGCTCAGTGCCACCTCACACCCTGCCTGGCTGGGCAACGGGCAGAGAAACCCTCATTTTATAACCCACTGAGCTGCTTTTTGTTTTTAAAATGGAAAAAAAACCCCAACCCTGTTGTTGTGAGTGCCTCAATGTCCCCACTATTGGCCAGGAGAGGGAAGATGGGAAGACATATTTTGTTCTGCTCTCCCCAAAATCCCCTCTTTTCCAATGCCAGTGCAGCACCAGCCTTCCTCCTGAAGCCCCTGATGGAGGAAAGGCTCCTGGCAGTGATGTGCTGCCCCTGCCAGGGATGTGCTGCCCCTGGCACTGCACCCAGGCAGGTTCTTCCCATGCCCCTCTCAGAGGTGGCACTGCCAGTGCCACCAGCACCAGTGACAGGACAACGAGGACACTGGCACCCACTTCAAACACAGCTTTGGGTCCTCTGGGGTCGGCGTCTGGCGCTATTTGTTTTGTTTTGTTTAAAAAAAAACCCAAAACAACAGGAAAGCATATTGTGGCTAAACAATAGGAAAAGCTCCCGACGGAAATGAATGGATAATTTATTTATAACGCTGTTCCCCCCCCATTCACATGAACACCTGCCTTGGAATAAAGCCTGCCGAACCCGAGGCAGGGAGGCAGAGCTTTCCCACTGGAACACGCCTGGGGTTGAGCTGGGCCATGTGCTTTCCTCATTAGGCGCTGACGGGGACTCGAAAGCTCAACAGGATGTTTGTGCCTTTCAATTGTGCCTTTGAATTGCCCTCATTTGCGGCTTGGTTTCCACTGTTTGGATCGAGCTCAGGTCCCTCTGTTATTGCTCCAAAGCTTCTCCTCTCCCGGCTGTGCATCCCCACCCAAAAAATGGGATGACGACAGCCAAGCTGGTGGCACAAGTGCCACCTTACCCCAGGGTGCCTGACAGGCAGTGAAGAGCTACGCCAACTCCTTTTTTTTCCTTTTTTTTTCAGCTGTGAGATTCCTACAACACTCAAGTGCAAGTCATTCCTTCTCTTTCTGACTTGCTTCCCTGTCTAAAAGAGAGTAACACCATTCCTCCACCTCAGGGGCAGCCAGAAAGGATTGAAATATGTAAAGTGCTCAAATCCCTGAGCCCTGTGAGCCTGGCTGCATCATCACAGGGGACACAAACCCACTGAGGGATGCATCGAGGTTCCATCCCTCTCTTTATTCCAGAGTTTTCCATTTTTCATCCCCACTCTCACCAGCTTCAAACATGACATTCTCAGCACATCCCTCAAACACACGAGCAAATATAAAAGGCAGGAAAATGGAAGGAAAAGCTGAACTGAAAGGTAAGGAATGGTCTGAGGCTCTTCACTGAAACCTGAAGGAAAAACCCTTTTGGCAAGGCAGCATTTCCATCCACATCCTTGCAGTGTCAGATGGCACCGAGGCAGATTTGGGTTATGGGGCTCCCATCTGAAGCTTCACCTGCTTCCCAAAAGGCCAGCACGCTCATTCCCGAGGTTACGCTGACCTTTGGAGAGGCATTTTAACAGACATGCACTTTGCATTTCAAAAAGGTACAGCAGGCAGACCCTGGACAAATTCCACATATTTATCATGGTTCCAGTTCTAAAAATAAACTTTTTTTTTCTTTTTTTTCACCCATTTGTTCACAGCCCCGGGTTTGCAGTGGCACTGTAATCCCACTGACAGCAGCAGACGAAATTCAGCTCCAGAGCCCTGTCTGAGGCTGCTGCTCTCCCAGGGGCGTGGGATGGAGGAGGCTGCTCAGCTGGGGAGTGACCTCGAGCCAGATCGATCCTGTCTTCACTTGCCCTGACAAGCCAGGCAGGAATAATACCCCTAAAACGGGGGAGAAGGGAAAAATGTTGCAGGAGACCGGAGCTACAGTGAGAGCAGCCTGACAGGAGGAGGAGGAGGAGGAGAGCGCTGCCATCCTCGTGCGTCACCGGTAAATCCATGGTCTGCACCAAACACTTTCCCTGGGCCCCACAGCCTTCTCCTGAGGGCTTTTCCAAGTAAATCCATGACAAAAGATCCACAGGATGGCAAGGAGCAGTTTTTGGGGCGAAAACAGGGCTGGGCAGTGGGTACAGAGAGGGAAAATTACTGGGACCATCCACAGCTTGTAGCAGACTCAGCCCATGGTGTGGGAGCATGGGCTGCCCTGGGCCAGAGAAAGGCTGGAAGGTTCAGACAGGCTGAAAAGCTCAGAGAGGCTGAAAGGTTCAGAGGAGAGGGTGAAAGATTTGGAGAGGCTGAAAGGCTCAGAGAGGCTGAAAGGCTCAGAGGAGAGACTGAAAGGTTCAAAGGAGAGGCTGAAAGGCTCAGAGAGGCTGAAAGATGCAGAGGAGAGGCTGAAAGGTTCAGAGAAGCTCAAAGGTTCAGAGGAGAGGCTGAAAGATTCAGAGGAGAGGCTGAAAGGCTCAGAGAGGCTGAAAAGCTCAGAGGAGAGACTGAAAGGTTCAGAGAAGTTCAAAGGTTCAGAGGAGAGACTGAAAGGTTCAGAGATGCTGAAAGGTTCAGAGGAGAGGCTGAAAAGCTCAGGGGAGAGGCTGAGAGGCAGCAGCGTGCAGCTTGAATTCCACCTCTCCAGCCTCGTGCCCGGCGAAAGGGAATCCACTGAGCACACCCAGGGCTTATCTTTATGGGCTCTGCCTTATCTGCAGCACTGGAACCTCTTCCCATCCCAGCAGACACTCGGGCTGCTGCTGCTGCTGCTGGACACTGAACAAGGTGTCTGCAGACAGGGGCTTCTGCTTTGTGACAGGAAAACCCCAACAGGTGGGGACAAGAAGGGTGAGTTCATGGTGTGAACTCAAGAAATCAAGGAAGCTGGTGGGAACAGCCCAGTCCCAGTGAATCCCAGTGAATCCCAGTGTGCTCCAGTCAAAGCACATCCTCAAAGTCCTCATCCCACTGCTGCTGGAGCCATGGGAGGCTGGAAGAGGCAGGGGATGTGTTACTGCAGATACCAAACATCCCCAGCAACACGGAGCAGGATTCTGCTCCAGCACGATCTTATCTTCTGAGGACAAGAGATACAGATCTGCTCACGTATAAATTTAGTGCTCCGTCTAGACGTTTCTTTCTTTTTTTTTTTAAACACAGAGAATGTGTCAGGGAGCTCTGTGGGAAGCACTGGGGTGGCCTGTTCCACGCTCAACGGGGTGGATTTGGAAAGCTGGGCTACCAAATCCAACAACAAAAAAAATCTGCCTCATTTCTGAATGTCCTGCTGGCTCAAACACTGGAAAATTCAATTAATAAAATCCCCCCTGTGTGAATTCCTAAGGTTTGCATGACCAGTCTGGAGGTCTGTTCTGATGTAATGTCTCCTTGCTTGGTCTTCTAACCTGAAACAAACTTCCAGGGAATTCAGGAAAGGTTCATTTGCAAGAGAGTGGCACAGAAATTGAGGTGTTAAGGGGACACCGAAGAGCCTGTGATGAATTACAAGAAATGTGAAATTTTTGAAGAAACGCTTGTGAAGGAGGGGAGGAGAAAAGAGAGACAAAAGTCACTTTTTCATTGAAAGAAGGTGAAATGTTTGAAGAAACACTTGTGAAGGAGGGGAGGAGAAAAGAGAGACAAAAGTCACTTTTTCATTGAAAGAAGCTGTGAGGTAACTCAGCATGCAAATATCTCCTGGACATACATCATTTCTCATTGCAGAACAGTTCAGAAAAATCCCTTGCAGAGAACGGGGATTGACTTTAGCTCACAAAATCAAGTTGTGCCTGTCTCCACAAGAAAACCCTCTAATGACTGAAATCAAACATTTTATGGGGGATTTAAAAAAAAAAAAAAAGCTAAAATCCATTTTCTTTACAGGCAGGGGCTAACGACATATTTATTCTGGACTTCGAGGTGTTCCTCCCTGAAAACAGAGAGGTATTTGCCAACAGCATTAGGTAAAATCCTTTAGTTCTGATCTTTTTTCTCAAACCAGCAAAGCCATCTCCAGCAGGACCTTGCAGTAATTTCCAGGTTGTTCCATCTCCCATCTCCCACTGTATTTTCCAGGCCTGCTCCACCTCCTGTCTCCCACTGTGTCCTCAGGAAAAGATCTCCTGCACTGCTGCTCCTTTCAGCTTAAATCCTTCTCTTGCAGTGAGGAGCTCACCCCAAAGCTCAGCCACATCCCATAAAATAATGGATGCCCTGAAAGAAACCCAAGATCTCTCCTGGTTAAGAGTCTTATCCCAACTTCTCCTCATGGCAGCAGCACTGAAGCCAAAAGTGCAGCTGAAACTCTGATGTGTCCTCCCAGGAACCACCAGCTGGCTCAGGGCAGAAAATAAACCACGACAGCAGCTCTGCTCCCAGGATGGAAAGTGCTGATGGCAAATCCTCCCCAACCTAGAAGAGCTCCAAAGGCTGAGGAGAGCCAGGCAGGAATATTCTCCCAGATTTCCTGCTTGGCTTTGCTTCTGGTGGTAGAAGAAATCAAATATGCCACAAAGAAAGCCAGGACATTGTCAGAACCCAGGACATCCCTCTGGCTGCCCTGGGTGGTCTGAGACCCTGGCACGGGGTCCAGAGACCCTGGCACAAAGTCAGAAATCCCAGTGCCTTCGATTTTAGCCCATGGGAGCGGTTACCAACCTTGTATGGAGAATTACAAACCACAAGAGTTTGATTAGAGTAATAATTAGCTTATTACTGGGTGTTAATGTAGAATTTTGGGGTTTAATGGGGGTTCAAGGAGGCAAGATGGAGGAATCTGGGTGTGTCCCTGTCCTTCTGCTTCTTCTCCTTGCCCTCCATCTTCTGCTGTGGTGGTGGCACTTTTGGATTGGTTTAGCACAGCAGTGCACTGTCTAACACAGGTGATGGGTGTTGGTATCTCACTATAAACACAGATCACGGAATATTTGGTATAAAAAGTTACAACTGCCCTCGGGGTGGTCAGTCGGGGATGACCAGCACTGCAGCCAGCACCCAAGCTGGGTGAGAACAGAATGTACCAGATCAGAAACAATAAACAACCCTGAGAACCCAAACTGACGCATCCCAACTCTCTTCTGGCACTGGGACTTGGGAGAAAGATTTTCAACAAACATCTCAGGGGTTATCAGCCCAAAGAAACAAGAGGGCATGGCTTGGATGGAGAGCAAAGTGGGGAGCCCTGAGCTAAACCAATATTGGTGGATCAAGCTGTAAAATCGGGGGCTGCTCCCCAAAATAAACTGCTGCTGGCTCTGCAAGGATGGGCACACCCACCCACACTCACCCCTGCCTCTCTCCTGGTCGTGCCTCTCGCTCTGGGCACGCAGGAATTTTGCTGCAAAGTTGGGCCCATCTTTATTACAGGCTTTTAGCCCTCCTGCATATAAATAGCACTAAGTATACACAGAAGCCAGCGATTAAGCACGGGGGAAAAAAAATCTCCTCTTCCCAGCATTATTAGGGAATCTGGGTCAATGAGTCTGCAACTCGAGTAACAAATTCTTAGAGCTGGTTAATGAGAGACAGAGCGAGCGGGATGGAGGAAAGGCAGGGTTCATGCCATAATCCCTGCTTAAGTCCTTCAGTGCAAGCGATGAAAGCAGCTCCGTGATGGATGAGGAGCCCTGGAAATGGCACAGCTCCTCCTGAGCTGTTCCATGGGCTCGACACCCAAGCCCTGGCTCGTGTCACTCCCAGGGAGCGCCGGGAGATGTCACGGATTCGAAAGTCATCGAGCAAAACTCGCCGCAACTTTTGGCTACTGGCTAAAGATAAAAAAAACCCTTGTCAGAAATGATCAGTCAGCCGCTCTCACTGCAGCTCTGAGCGGGGATTTTTGGGCTGTGCTCTTGCTGATCAGCTGCATGTGCCACGCACACGAGCCCCTACGCCAGCAGAGCAAACCCCTGCCCCTGACTTGACGTATCGTGGTCCTGCAAAATTGTTACCTTCTTTAGAAAGTGAGCGTAGCTGGAGGAGAGCAGAGGTCTGCCCAGCTTGCTTTATCTTCTCCGAGTCCATCACGGAGTTTTGGGAGGTGACCAAAAGCAGCCAGAAGTGAGCAGCTGACAGCGCTTAAAGCAACGCCACAAATGGTTTCTGAGGAATGCTCCGTTGGAAAGGATCATCACTAGGTTGGAAGACTGAATATTTTCCGAATCTAAACGCTCGGTGGTTGTCAGTCAGGGGTTAAAGTATTTATTTCTGTGATTTATTGTTTTCTAGAAACAGGCAATGTGCACCAGAGAGCAGAGAGAACATTCAGATAAAATATGCAACACTTGAGGCTGGAAGGGCTGGTCTGGGAGGAATGAACACAGCTGGAGACCCCAAGATGGGAAGAGAGGAGCAGAGATGTGAACAAACCCCTCATGTTCTCTGGGGTGGCTGAGCTCTGCTTAGATTTACTAAATTCACACAGAAATAGGGTCCAAGGTGAGAATACAGACACAGCCTAAGAGCAACCCAGGAGACCCCAAACCCTCCTGTGGCAGTGAGTGCTGCTGGCCCCTGGAGGCCACCCCAGGGCTCTCTCTGTGTGAGATCCATCCCTGCTCCTGACTGATCCCCCTGCACAGCAAAAATCCCAGAGTATTCCTCACAGGTTAAAAATCCTGGCTGGGGCTCCTTGCCCCCAGTTCCTCCCCATTCATTCCTCACTTCCAAGACAACTTTTGTCCCACATGGAGGATAAACAGCTCAGGTTTCCAGAGCAACACATGGGTTCAAAAGCATCATTCTGGTGTTTCCCAGTCAGAAATGGGGTTTGTCGAAGAGTTACAAGACCTTGTGCCTGCCATAATCACTGACATTGAGCTGCTCCATGCCCTCAGCCTCCTCCCGCTGCCAGAGCAGCACGTCAGGAGCATGAATGCAAATAAAGTCCCCGTTTCCATTGAGCCTTTCCTCCAGGCCAGCTGCACCGGGGATTTATAAATAGTGACCGTGTCATTCCAATGTTAATGGCTTTTAATGAAATTGAGGGATGGCATGCGTTCCCTTTTCGTGTCCTGGGAGCTGCAATTCCATTCTGTGCCATGGTTTCAATGCAGCTCTCATGGGGAGAGCGCTGGGACTTGGCACAACCTTCCCACAGCCCATCCATGGGCTGCTTCCAGCAGGGACAGGAACACAGAGAGGGAAATCATTTTGTTGTCTCCCTGCTGCAGGAAACCCACCCATCCCCTACAGACAGGCACTGCACCACAAGGGCAGCATGTGACACGGGGAAAATTTAAAAAAAGAAGAAGATTTGAAGAGCGATATTGGCAATTGAGTTTTGCTTTCCATGCATTGTTCTCCAAAAAGCCCCGAAAATCTGTGTTTACCTTATCTCCATCCCGCTGGGTTTCGGCTCTACACAACCCACACGCCTTTCCCACCTCCCAAAAGCATGTTTGGAGCCAGGCCAGGACATGAGCTGTGCTGGCCGAGCCCTCCCGGCCCGGGGGGTGACTCAGGTGGGGCGGGTGAGGCTCCAGCCAGGATTGCCAGACTCACTGAAAACACCACAGAACTTCTCCCTGAGCACACGGATCCCCCAGCTCCAGGCCTGGGGAGGAAGAAAAGCTGCAGGTGATGAATTCCTGGGTTAGTGAAGGTGTCCCTTCCATGGCAGGGGGGTGGAATGAGATGATCTTTAAGTCTTTTCCAACCCAATTCATTCTGGGATTCGGTGAAGGGTGAGATCAGCACTTGGAGCAGGTGCAGGAAGGAGAGCCTGGCCATTCATTCTTCCTTCAGCTTTTCCCCAAAAAACCCCTCAAGATAAAAAGAACAAACCTGCTATTTTTCTTTGCTCCGTCACTTTCACAGAAGCCTTTTTTGTCTTTATCTCTCTTCACAGTGGTTCTAAGGGTGCTTTTTTTTTTCCTCCTAATTACAACTTCTCTACACTCCAAAGAATTCGGTTGAAAAGAAAGAAAACAGTGAAGCTGTTCCAGTCCAAACAGGGATGGATAACCAGAGAGCCATCAAATTCAACAGTGGCACCCACATAGGGCTTTAGATCTGCCCTAACAGAGCCAAAAACCCCAGGAAAAGGAGGGGGAAAGGCCTCTAGGAAACTGTTCTCCCTAACAAACCCCATTTCCAGCATTTTTTAACTGTGTCCACATCCCCTTTTCTATTTACACACCATTTAAACAGTGATCTGGCAGCAGCAGGGGAACATGCTCGGGGAGGAACGCACGGCTGAGGGAGCTAAATAAAGCAGTGGCCAGGTCCTCAATCATCCTATATTTTATATACACAAAGGCTGCGATTCCACTAAGCTTTTCCAAAACAATATGCAAAGAATCCCAAACAGGGCAAAGCAATGGTAATAAGTGGTTATAATTAAATCAGGGGCACAGCAGAGCTCTGCTCCTCTGCCAGGCTCGTTTCCCTGCAGGAATGGCTGGGGACAGGGGGACTGGGGGGACTGGGGGGACTGGGAGCTCTCATGGGCTGGTGCCTCAAGCTAGCACTGTCCCAGCAGGGAGATCTCAAGTGAATTTTGGCCAAACTCTCTTTTCCAAGTGATCTGAAGAGCCGATGACCTCACTCAACTCATGTACAGTCCAACCTGTACAATAACATCACATATTTTGTTGGCTGTTTTAGTAAATATTCAGGCAAAGAAGCTGGGGCTTTTTTTTTTTTAAATACTTCAGAAACAAATCCAAAAAATTTTTTGAAGAGGAAAATAAAAAAGCAAGGGGAAAAAAAAAAAAAAAGAAAGAGTAGCATTCTGGTCCAGAAACGCAGGACAACATCCCACTAAAAAAAAAAGATGCATCCTTCTTTTCCTTAGCTGAGATTTTTAAAGATGCAGATTTCTCTGCTGAGCTGTGAAGGCACTCTGAGAGGCAGGTGGTTGTGCAACACTTGGCTGCTGCACGGCTCGGCTCTGAGATCCTTTCCCATGATATTTGCAGGAATTAATAAGAGGAAACAAGACCCACTTCAAGACATTAAACTGTCCAAACCAAAATAAAACACAGTCATACCATTCCTGGACACACCATGACCTCAGCCCCCTTCCTTCATCTCAAACATCTTCAATTATTTCAACACAAGAAGGATTTCAGCAAGAGAGGTTTATTTTTAAGCCTCTGTGTCCACCTGAATTCCAGCGGGGTTTGAACCCAGCACACCTAAATCAACATCAACATTTTTCTCCCTTCTCTCTTCCTGTCTTTGTGATATCACAGCCAAAATATGATAGAGGCAGGTGAACCAAAAACAACCTGGAGATGAGACACAATTCCTTGCATTGTTGAAGAGCCAGAAAATGATCCAAAAAAAATTTTTTTTTGCTCTCTGCCCCAGAAGAAAGAATCATTGGGGTAAACGTGTGAATTATAGAGCAAAGAGCACTGCAATGGCCAGGTCCAGGCAGTTCCAAGCAATAATTTACACCTTGTTTTCTCACCTTTTTGAGGTAGAGCTTGGACTGTTGTTCAGCAGATTTCCTTTGGTCAATACCTTCCAAACAGTTCACTGCAGAGCTTCAAGCTGTTGTTATAATTATAGCTGTATTTTGGGGTTTTTTCGTATTTTTCATTGATCATTTCTACTTCTAAACCCCAGTTCACAGCACTCTTGGTAACTGTGGGATTGGGAATATTCGGAATCCCACATGAAACAACAAAAGCAGCTGCCTGAACCCTCCCATTTCCACCCAGATGGCTCTTGTTTCAATTAACGGAATCAAACCAATTCAGAGCCATCCCATGGCCTTGTTTGCACTGACTTGGAAAAACACACCTATAAATCACATCTGAAAAGCTGCGAAGAGAGAGAGAAAATTTGTTCCTCTTTTTGTTCTTTTTTTTGGTAGGACAAAATTTTACTACTGAACGCACAATTATGTGTTGACAGCTCAGAGCCTTTGTGGTTCTGGCCACTATAAAACACAACTCCACACTGTCCCTCCAGTTCTTCGAAATTCAGGACACCCAGAGGCTCCCACTTGCATCATCTCCCTGGGATTCTGAGCTGGAAAAGGGATTCCAAAGGTACAGGCAGCCTGAGGTTACCACAGCAGAGCCACACCAGGGATTTCCCTGGTCCCTTCACTGCTCGTGGAGCATTTTGAAATGTCAAATCGGAACAGTCAGAGCTGCAGGAAAAGCAGCAAAGAATCCCAGAATCATTTTCGTTGGAAAAACCCTCCAGGATCATCGAGTCCCACCTGTGCCCCATGCCCACCTTGTCCCCAGCCCAGAACACTCAGTGCCACCTCCAGCCCTTCCTGGGACACTCCAGGGATGGGGATCCAAACCTCCCTGGGCACTTCCAAGGCCTGAGCACCCTTTCCATGGGGAAATTCCTGCTGCTGTCCAAGCTGAGCCTCCCCTGGCCCAGCCTGAGGCCGTTCCCTCTCTTCCTGTCCCTGTGCCCTGGGAGCAGAGCCCGACCCCCCCGGCTGTCCCCTCCTGGCAGGGAGTTGTGCAGAGCCACGAGGTCCCCCCTGATCCCCCTTTTCTCCAGGCTGACCCCCTTCCCCAGCTCCCTCAGCCTCTCCTGGGGCTCCAGACCCTTCCCAGCTCCCTCAGCTGCTCCTCATGGGACTTAAAATGAGATTTATGAGGAGATGGGTGCAAGGATTTGTTCCCAATCTGAAGGACACACTGGTGATTCAGGTTCAGGCAGCATTTTCCTCTCCAGAATTCTTAACAGTGGTCCCAGGATAAATCCCAGGATTATTCAAAAGACAGGGAGAGCTTGGGAAGAGCCTCGGCTGGGTAGGGCAGAGATCTGAGGTGTTGAGTGACAGCTGGAGATGCCCAAGAGGAGCCACCCCAAAGGGATGCAGGAATGGCACAGAAAGGGGAAATGCAGGAATCCGAGCACAGAAACATCCCCAGCCCTGCATTTCCACCCATCACCTTCCGCCCTCTGCACACCAGGAGAGCAGGACTGCTCCACACATCCAAGATGAGGCAGGGAACGAGTCAAGAAGGGGAAAAGATGGTCAAAAACCCAGAGACACACAGGGAAAACTTCTCCCCCCTTGTGGGACTGCATAACGAGGCCACACCATCAATCTCATGGCAAAGGAAAATCTGAGCAAGTGCTTAAGGGCTGCTTGACGTGGTTTGGAGAGGATTCCTCCAGCCCAGCGTGCCCAGAGCCTTTGGTATTTACAGGAGTGCAGTTAATTTGCACGGGGCTGTAAACATTGACTGCACAGGAATGCATACAAAAAGATGCTTTGAAAAGAGTTTGGTTTAAAATGAGAAGTGGCGTTGACCTCTCCCTCTGCTTTGGACGTGGTCAGCTGAGTGCTCCACCAGGGTGGGAGAAACAAGGAGCTCGCCCAGGGAGCTGGGAAGGAAATTCTTGTTTTTTGTTTTGCTTCTCAAAGTAGCTTTCAATATTTCTAAGAGCAAGAGGCATTCTGAAAGAAGCACAACCCCTCGAAACATAACTTTGAAAAGAGGCTCCTTTGGAATCAAAATAAATTTTGAAGAAGAAAAATGTGCGCACGCTCCTATTGAGAGATAAACTCCAGCTGTTCCACACAGGGCGTGGCAGGGAGAAATAATTCACAAATAATTTTATTAATTAACAATCAGAGCATCGTCATGAGCTGATGGGAGACCCCCCACCTTCAGCTGCCCACAAAAGGGAAATAATCTGCATTTCTATTAAAAATATGCCCTGGAAACCATCAGCTTGAGGGAGGAAATGACTATTTTAACCAATTCATTAATTATGAATATTAAACAAATCAAGCTTTGAAGCTTTGTTCATAACGAGACAAACTTCCCCTATTGTTCTGCTTGGGAAAATCCGATTCTCCAGACAGCATCTGTCAATCTGATCATTATGTGGTTAAATGAGGGAGAAAAAAACTCGTTCTCTCTCACCTGCAAAAGCTCTCTGAGCCTTGAGAAATTTAATTTGAGTTTTCCCTTCTCGATTTGACTGGTCAAGTTAAACCACAACGATTATTCATGGAAAAGCAACCGCAGTTTGTTACTAGGATACAAGAAAAAAAAATCACTTAGCACGTTCCTCCAATGAACAACCCCAAGCAGAACACACACAAATCCAATAAATTATGAATTTCTCGGTCTCTCTTACATAAACATCAGGGCTGCAGAGGCATTTCTTGGAAGCCTTTCATATAAATCCATCTCTTAATGACTGTGCTCTAGCAAAACAAACGGAGGGGCTGGCTGAGCCCTGCAGGTGAGCTGCATCCTTTGTCTAGACATGGAAGTTCTGGCAGCAGGCAGGGTGCCCAGGGCCAGCAGATCCCTGATTGCCACATCTCAGAGCAGAGCCTGGAATTTGGCACCCTCACACAGCCCTTGGGTGACTGTCAGCAGCACTAAGCTAATTTGGAAGAAGGAGATTTTAATTCCAGAGGGGAAAAAAAAAAATTCCCCCTTCCTGCACAATTCCATGGATCTGGAAGGTTTTACATAAAGCACTTGTCAGATGTCTGAAGGCACGAGGCAGAGTTTAGGCTGGAGAAGATTTTGAAAGATTATTGAGTCCAAGCTCTGAGGAAGGCAGGGGAAGTTTTCCTGCATCCATCCGAGGTGCCCGGGCCAGCACAAGGATGGGAAAAGCGCCCTGGAATCAGCAGAGCCTGGCCCGAGCCGCCCTGACACCCCTGGAAGCAGCACCCAAATTCATCCCTGATTCCCCAAAATTCACCCTTTGCTCCCCAAAATTCACAATTCATTCCCCAAAATTCACAATTCATTCCCCAAAATTCACCCTTCATTCCCCAAAATTCACAATTCATTCCCCAAAATTCACTCTTCATTCCCCCAAAACTCACCCTTCATTCCCCAAAATTCACCCTTCATTCCCCAGAATTCACCCTTCATTCCCCAAAATTCACAATTCATTCCCCAAACTTCACCCTTCTTTCCCCAAAATTCATCCTTCATTCCCCAAAATTTATCCTTCATTCCCCAAACTTCACCCTTCATTCCCCAAAATTCACAATTCATTCCCCCAAAATTCATCCTTCATTCTCCAAAATCCACCCTTCATTCCCCAAAATTCATCCTTCATTCCCCAAAATTCATCCTTCATTCCCCAAAATTCATCCTTCATTCCCCAAAATTCATCCTTCATTCCCCAAAATTCATCCTTCATTCCCAAAATTCACCCTTCATTCCCCAAAATTCACAATTCATTCCCCACATTCCCCAAAATCCACAATTCATTCCCCAAAATTCACCCTTCATTCCCCAAACTTCACCCTTCATTCCCCAAAATTCACAATTCATTCCCCAAACTTCACCCTTCATTCCCCAAAATTCACAATTCATTCCCCCAAAATTCATCCTTCATTCCCCAAAATTTATCCTTCATTTCCCAAAATCTGCCCTTCATTCCCCAAACCTCACCCTTCATTCCCCAAAATTCACCCTTCATTCCCCAAACCTCACCCTTCATTCCCCAGAATTCACAATTCATTCACCAGAATTCGCCCTTCATTTCCCAAAATTTATCCTTCATTCTCCAGAATTCACTCTTCATTCTCCAGAATTTATCCTTCATTCCCCAAATTCACCCTTCATTCCCTAGAATTCACCCTTCATTCCCCAAACTTCACCCTTCATTCCCCAAAATTCACCCTTCATTCCCAAAATTCACAATTCATTCTCCAGAATTCACAATTCATTCCCCAAAATTTATCCTTCATTCCCCAAAATTTATCCTTCATTTCCCAAACTTCACCCTTCATTCCCCCAGAATTCACAATTCATTCCCCAAAATTCACCCTTCATTCCCCACATTCCCCAAAATTCATCCTTTATTCCCCAGAATTCGTCCTTCATTACCCCAAATTCATCCTTCATTCCCAAAATTCACCCTTCATTCCCTAGAATTCACTCTTCATTCCCCAAAATTCACCCTTCATTCCCCAAAATTCACAATTCATTCCCCAAACTTCACCCTTCGTTCCCCAGAATTTGCCCTTCATTCCCGAAAATTCAGCCTTCATTCCCCTAAATTCACCCTTCGATCCCCAAAATTCACAATTCATTCCCCAAAATCCACAATTCATTACCCAAAATTCACCCTTCACTCCCCAAAATTCACCCTTCACTCCCCAAACTTCAGCCTCTTAGCTGCTCCCCTTCACAGAATTTCAGCCACCCCCACGACACCACACCAGGCAGATCTCGAGTGGTGTTTTATATTCCCAGGGTAAAAAAAAAAGCTCCATCCAACCGTGTCAAGTTTAAGACCCCAAGAAGCAGCAATTTTCCCTCATTAGGAATTATGCTCTGAGCTGAGGAGATAACTTTTGAACCACACTCCATAAATTCCAGCAGACATCACCCTGAGCAGCCGGTGTCCCGAGGAGACCGAAGGAGATAAGGGGCTCAGGAAAGCTGCTCCACAGTGCCAGCTATCTCTGAGCAGGGCCAGATAAACCTGAATGAAATTATTTCATTTGCGCTGCCAAATGGGATGTTCTATCTTTTATCTTTGGCTTCTCCAGGAGGATTTAATGTTTGAGTTATGGAGGAGGGCAAAAATCAAAAAAATCTTTATTCCCTGGCATTTGGAGACCTGGTGGAACGCTTTTGCTCAAGGAAATTCGTTCCTGACTGTTTTCCCTGTGTTGCCACACAGACAGCAAAAATCAGTTTTATTTTCACGTCTCTATTTATTTCTCCCACATAACCATTAGACATTTTCCTATCAGGAGCGCAATCAAGGGAAAATGGTTAAAATAGGAGAATTCCTAAAGTGCAGAATTATCATTATTATGTAAAAATCCACAGCAAAACCAGCAAACTTCAAAAATAAAACCTGTTACACGCAACTATCCAGCCAGCAACCCTGCAAACACGACTCCATCCATCTTCCTCCCCTCAAAGCATCAGCAGCTCTTAAAAAAAAATCCTAAATGTGATTTCCCAGCTGCACTGGGAAAGCTTTGAAGTGCAGTTGGATGGGTTTGTCTTTAAGGAATCCTCCTATGCAATTGAAGCAAGAAATCATTTTTTAATCTTCTGATTTGGTTTCCTTTACAGCAGAAAGGTGCAGAAAGGGGAAAAGGGAATGGTTTTCTTGGAAAAGGGGAAGGATTGGGGTCAGATCCTCTCAGCAGGAGATTTTGGAGCTGCTCCGTTCCCAGAGGTCTGAAAGAACCCGGGGTGAAAAAAACTCCAGGGTGGAAAGCAAGGCCTGCTTACAGAAAGCAGAGAGGAGATCTCCCTGGACACAGAGGGGAAAACAAATTAACAAGCAAGAAATCACTTTCTCCTCCCTCCCTCCTCCCCGGAGCCCCACTCGGAGCGCTCAGACACCAGGAATTCATGTTCAGCACTCCGTAATTGAGACACCAGGGCATCCAGGGCAGGAGGGGAGAGCTGGCACAGGTAGAGCTGGAATAAATCTTTCACTGCAGACCTCTCAGTGATTCATTCCTTTTATCATACACGGGGAAAACAAACACAGCCAGCGGCAGGAGAGGGAAGGAGGCAGAGTAAACAGCATCGCCTTCCCACCAAAAAAAGTCCTCCCATAGGCACAGATCTTATCCAAGGGAGATTGGAAGGGCCTGCCCCTGCTGGTGCCTCAGGGGGAATGATGTGGGATGGGGAGAAGTGGTAAAACCTCACTAAAGGCACCCAAAAAACCCCACTGGGCCAGGGTTTGTCCCCTCCAGGACAGCGACACCGAGGGCAAGGGCGGAGGAGCTGCCTGGATGAGAACAAAGTGTGGAAATCCTCCTCCAGCCAGAGAGAGAAACCTCCCCAAGGTGTGACACGGAGCCAGGCCCTTCCCCACAGCCCTCCAGGCTCCTTCCTCACTCCTTGGCAGCTGATCCTGGAGAATTCGGCTGCCAGGGAGCCCCAAAAGCGGCCCAGGAGCTCCTGAGCAGCGGGGAAGGTGCAGTTCAGGTGAGTCAGCCCCGTGGCAGGGCACAGGACTGCGAACTGCTCCCAAAAACTGCCTCGGGCAGGGCAGGGGAGACGAACAGGGGAGATAAGACACGTGGAAATGCAAAGAGAAGGGATGAGGAGATGGCACACACCTTCCCCCGTGGGGAAATCCAGGTGGGATGTGGCACGTGTTTCAGGGAATCTCATCCTGCAGCGCATGAAGGCGCCACAGCCCCTGGGCTGTCCCTCTGCCCTGGTGGTGCCAGTCCTGCTTCCCTGGGCTCTCTCCCTGCCCTGGTTGTGCCAGTCCTGCCTCCCCTGGTTGTGCCCATCCCCTCTTCCTGGACTCTCCCCCTGCCTGGTTGTGCCCATCCTTTCTTCCTGGGATGTCTCTCTGCCTAGTTCTGCCCATCCTGCCGCCCCTGACTGTGCAAATCCTGCCTCCCTGGGCTGTCCCCCTGCCTGGTTGTGTCTATTTACCTCCTTGGGTTCTCCCTCTGCCTGGCTGTGCCCATACCCTCTCCCTGAGCTCTCCCCCTGCCTGGTTATGCCAATCCTGTCTCCCCTGACTGTGCCCATCCCCTCTCCCTGGGCTCTCTCTCTGGTTTTGCCCATCCCCTGTCCCTGGGCTCTCTCTCTCCCTGGCTGTGCCCATCCTGCCCCCCTGGACTCTTTCTCTCTCCCTGGCTGTGCCCACCCTGCTTCTCTCCCTTCCCCACCCCTCGGGCAGCCCTTGCCCCCGCTCTCGGTCCCGCTGCCGAGGCGCGCAGCCGGGCTCTGTGAACAGCGGGATGCTGAGCGGAAGGGAGGAGATGTTTCCTTTCAAGGCAAACCCCGCGGCAGGACACCGAGTGCCCCAAAGGGGCGCAGGGAGCGATCCCCGGCGGAGCTCAGCGGGGCAGAGGCGCAGATTGGCACCCCGGATTGGAAAACCGAGGGGATGTGACGCGCACCGGGATGGGGAGAGGGACCCGGCATGAGGCTGGCACTGACTCACCCTCCTCCTGCCAAGGAAACAGCGATGCCCGCACTCCAAACCTCACTGCCTCCAGTTAAACACCTTGAACAGCCTAAAACAGCCACAGGTTGTCAAATATCGTGCTGGGGAGGCAGCGATTTCTTCTGCCTCTCCCAGGGTTTTGCCTACACGGACAGAGCCCGCGGTGGGATTTTCAGCCTCTGCACGAAGGTGACACAAACACCTCCTGCTCCTCCTGGCCCGCAGCAATCATCCGAAGAAATAAAAAGCAAATAAAAGAGTGCAAAGTGCTGTTTGCCAGACCTCCGAGCAAAGCAATTCCTCTCTGGAGCATAAAAAAAAGGAGAGGGCACCTCCAGCGCTACCCAGCTGTGGCTTTAGTGACACACTTGGCTCTGCGCTGGGTGTGTGACAGCCCGGGGGCCACGGGGCACAGCACGGCTCCATTTACCACCGGCCCGGGAGCTGATGCCTGCCCGGATTGGAGCACAATTTTTCCTGCAGCCTCCAGGGCTGAGGTGCCAAAGGCTGAATGCACGGTGCCAGTTGGCTGCAGCGCAGTTCAGGGCATGTACAGTGGTTAAAGAGAGTCCTCGGGACACAATCAACCTCTTCCAGCTCCAAATCCCACTGATTTGGAGGGCTGAATCACTGACTGAGAGGGCTGAGCAGCTCCACAGGTTTCCTTTTGAAGAGTGGAAAAGCAGCAGGCTACTAAGAAAGCGGTGAATTAATCTTTTTTCCTTTATTTTTTTTTCACTTCCCTGACCTTCTTCCAGGAGATGCTTCATGATTAATTAACTCTTGTAACCCCATGTGAGCCAGCGTTTCCTACCTTCCTTACATTCAAAGCAATCCTGTGATAAAGCCCCCTGCTCAAAGGTCACAAAATCAGTGACAGACCCTCAGAACCTCAACTCCCAGCCTAAAAGACGCAGGAAAACAGGCAAAATAGGGCTGGATGAACACCTGCAGTCAGGGCTGATCAGCCTTGAACCAAACCCAAACCAAAAACTGGTCACAACAGGTACGTTTCTCACTCAAACCAGAACAACCTGAAGCGGTATTTTGTAGTTTTCTTGAAGTCAGGCTGGAGCCAAATCAAACAATTTACTGAACTCCTGACAATGACAAGAACTCCTCCCACAGTGCATCACCAGCAGCTGAAGGAGGAGGGACCAGAAAACAAACCCAAACAAAAGTGATCCTTGAAGCGAGATTTTTCGCCCCTGGAAAAGGCAGAGAGAGCTTTTCCTGCTGTGTGGACTTTACTCCTCATTCCTTAGAGGAGAACTGAATCAGTATTTTGAAGAGGAAGACACAGAAATGTCTTTTTTTACCCACAAGCCATAAATTCCTGCTGCTCTGCCATAACCAGGACCCTCCAACCATCCCTTTTTTTGCCTGGTGAAGGTCTAAATTTGGGATTTCTGCCTTGTTGAGAGTGGGTTAACGATTAGAAGCCTTTTCCTTAAGAATACAAAATCATTTCTTGCAACGGAGTCACTTCTGCCAGAACAAGCCCCATTCTCCCTCGTGTTTACCAGACACAAATGCCACTCATACTTGGTATTCCTCGCAGAGTTGTGAGGAAGGCTGTGGGAGAAGCACAGCAATCAGATCCCAGCCAGATTCTAAAAAGGGAATTTGGCTCCTTTGTTAAATACCAATGCCCCTATTTGGGTCAGCACCAACAACTGGATCCCGAGTGGAAAATCCTTCCCTTGTGCCTCGGGTGGTGAGTGCCTCCCGTGTCCCAGCAGCTGTCCCACCTTCCCCCTGCCACCACGGGGACACTGCTGCTGTCCCACACACTGCTCCTCACGAGGGTTTCCCTGCATCGCTGGAATTTTCCCCTCTCCCAAGCCTGACCTGCTGAGGTCCCAATATCTTCCTGCTCCCACTGGTTATTAACCCTTCTCTGAGCACCCTTCTGCTCCCACTGATTATTAACCATTTTCTGAGCATCTTTCTTCTCCCATTGGTTATTAACCATTTTCTGAGCATCTTTCTTCTCCCACTGGTTATTAATCCTTTTCTGAGCACCCTTCTGCTCCCATTGGTTATGAACCCTTTTCTGAGCTCCTTCTTGCTCCCACTGGTTATGAACCCTTTTCTGAGCACTTTTCTGCTCACATTGGTTATGAACCCTTTTTGAGCACCTTCCTGCTCTCACTGGTTATTCACCCTTTTCTGAGCTCTGTGTGTGCCAGCCAGCCTGGATGAAGGAGCCCCATGGAGAAAGGAGCCCTGTCCATGACACCGGGGTGGTTTGTGCTGCTTCCTGCCTCTCTCAGCCCGACTTGAGAGTGATTCCCTGCACAGCCCCGCAGGAAAGTGATGCCTTAAGTTTTATCTTTCATATTTTCAGGTTCTGTGCTGCCCAGGGTGCAGCTCTGAGCTCACAGTCAGTGTCACTCACAGCAGGGACACAAAACAAATCCTTGTCCTGCTGCACACCAAGGACAACTTTCAGCCCAACAGCACAAACAAGGGTGGCTGGAGGGAGGAACAAGAAGGATGGGAGCTCACAGCCTGGAGCTGGGATTGGACAGTTAAACCCAAGTGTGCAAATGGAACAAAACTTATAAAAATGTAAGATTTTGTCACTGGTCATCCACTTTTTTGTGACCATTTTGTGACCATTTTGGGTCCACCTTGGGTGTAGCCCTGGCCAGGCCCTGTCCTGCCCAAGGTGTACACTAAAGGCCTTTAAATAAATACAAATATCTACTTTATCCTCCAGCTCTGTCCATCTCTGTTCCATCTCAGCCTTCCCAAGGCACCAAAAGCAGGCACAGAGCCACAAACCCCACGGAACCTCAGCCCCCTCTGCCCCCAGGCCAGGCTCTGCCCAGCGCCCACAGCAGCCACGGAAACACCAACAATTCCCTCCTGCCTCACCCACCTGCCCGCAAATCCCCTCGGACCGCGGGCAGTGAGCAGAGAGGCGAGGGGAGCGAGGAAACAGCGACATCCAAGCGTCAATTCCCATCCCGGGCCGGGGATGCGGTGGGAGATTCTCCTCCGGGAGATGCGGAGCCGCTCCCGGAGCATCCCGGGCCAGCCTGGGGGCAGATCTGTGCGTGTCACTGAGCTGTCACCCAGATAAGAGCAGCTTCCAGCAGCACCTCGGGCCTGTTGTTGAGCGTTTCTGACACATCCCAGCTCTTTTCCTTCGCTCAGAAGCTGCCTCTCATTAGCCCCAGCCTCATTACTCATCTCCGCGCTGTTAATTTGACGAAGCCTCGGCCCATTGTGTGCTAACCATCGGATACTTGGCAAACGCGAGTTTCCCAAGCTCCCGGCACGAATTCCTCCGGCACCGATAGCGTGTGCTCTTGTATCATCCCAAGGAAATGTGGAGAGAAGCGGATGAGGCTGGGCAAGGGTTTAAGGACGCCACAAGAACAGTTTGTGCGACCACGTTTGGGCAAAGTCAGGTACAAAAATGAGTTGTCTTCAATAAGATTGAAAATTGAATTCCGCTGTTTGAGAAGAGCATCGCCGTTTCTATATAAAACCTGAATTGTTGCTTGCTTGGCTTTTCCAGGAGCCAGGTCCCTCCACATTCCCTCTACATCCGATTTCATTGAAAAGGCTTTTTCTGCCTTAACCTATCTATGGCGAATAAAACGACCAAAGTGATTCTGCAGCGGATCAATTTAACACAAGTAAGCAAATTTCAGTTTGAAGATGCTCTGATGGTGGTTTGGGTTTTATGAGGAAGGTTCTTCAGTCCATGGGACAGAGAGGAATTCCTCTGTTTGTCAAAATGAGAGTGAGAGTGCCTTGCTCAGTCTGCAGGGTGAAGACAGAGGTGAGCTTTGGACCAAGAAAAGGAAAGACTTAATTCTGACTGATTATCCTCGAGTAATTCTAAACAGCCCTCGCATTTATAAATAGGATTTCATCCAACCATCCAGTCTTCCGGAAAAAAAACTTTCTAATTTTCAAAAGGACTGTTCCAAGAACAGCCCTAAACCTGCTTCCCTCCGCATTGCCATTTGGATAATGAAAGACAAACAATCCATCCCGAAATTCAATTTCGTATGAAAAATTGCTGAATGGGCTCCAACCCGGCAAAAGAACGTTTATAAACTTCCAAACTGCAAACATCCAAAAGCTCCTCCGCAGCCACAGGTTAACAGCTCCTCTGGGCTGTCATTACTCTTGCAAAAAGCAAACTGAATTTTGGGGAAAAGACAAATTTCCAGCATCATCCAGCCCTCAGCAAAGGCATTCGAGTGTCCTGCACAGCTCTGCCTTGCGCAATTTTTGACAAATGTTTGCAAATCCCCATCCCCAGCCGTGCAATCCTCCCAGACAGCCTCCACCTGGACGGACACCACGGAGATTTTCTAGGCCACCAGAACAAACCTCTGAGCTGGGAGGTCTCCATAAATCAAGCTTTCATTTTTTAATTTTTTTTTTTCCCCCTCCCATCCAACTTTTCCTCTTTTTAACAACTCCTTTTGAAAGCACCGCGAGGAAGTCCTGGATCACGGAGCTGCGGTTGCAGCTGATGTCATCCCTTTTTTTAAATTCACGTGTGGAAGGCTGAGCGTGTGGAGGCTGCTCAGGAGAGACTGTTCTAGCAGCAAGGCAGAAGGGCTGGTACAACTCCCAGCCTTCTGGAACAGAGCTCTCAGCAAGATCCCACGGCCCAGCAGGTACAGAGATTTTTTTCTTCGTGAAGTTCCAGCCTGACCGAGGTGACCTCTGCTGACCCAAAGACGTTTCCCTGTTTTTTTTTGTTTTTTTTGGTTATTCCCCCCCCCCCCCCCCAGGTTTTTTGCATGTGCCCCCAGCTGAAAAACCAACCCACAAAATAAATTTTCTCCAAGGTCATGCGCTCCTCACCATGCCTTTATTTGCCAGCTGGTGAAGTATTGAAAAAAAATTTAAAACTTCCTTATTGTGCAAGGAGCTAACATCCCATTTAAACGTAATAGAGAAGGAGAGGAGATGCAACTAGAAATCAAATCGCTGCTTCATAGCTGAACCACGAGCTTAGCAGCTTTCTTTTGTGCCCTGAAGGTCCCAGGCACCCTCTCTTTGCCAAGACAATATACGGCACATCCAAATGCAAATCTATTCCTCTCTTTATTTCTATATTCAGCTCCCCGGGCTGGTTACAGGCAGCCGTGTATGTGTTCAATAGGTCCTCCTGCTTCTTTAAATAAGTTTAATAATACCCCTTTTATTTATGGGAGCCCGAAGTACAAAGGATGCGATGCAGGAGCTCGGGCGAGAGCCGGAAAGAGAAGAAAAGCGAAGTAGCCGAAGATACAGCCTGGCAAGGGCTCGGTAATTCAACACTGTTGATCCTATAGAGACCAACCGCTTTTATTATGCACAGATTCTCCGAGGGGGGAGAAAACCCCACGGTGACGAACTTGCAAAGGGAAAAGAATCTGTGCATCTCTTGTGTAAGCGCGGAATTGGCCAAAAGGGGCAATTTTACAGCCAGGGCAGCCCACCGAACCTTTCAGACCTCACCGCAAATTTTCTTCCGGCGACAAAGAACAACTCAGGTCTCTCCCCATTAAAAAGTTGTATAAAATAATATATAACGAGGAGGGGGAATGAAGCAGAAAGCCCCTCCGAGGGCTCGGTGCGAGGGCTGGGAAGCGCCGCTCCAGCTGCGGGCTCAGCCCCGCTCTCACTCCGCGCTCAGCATCCCCGCCCGCCGCCCAACCAGCCGCTTTAACAAATCCCCGGAACGCCCGGCTTCTGCGGGGATTCCTGACACGCTCCGCTTCTCCCGGGGATTGCCGACACGCTCGGCTTTCTCCTGGGGAGCCTCGGAACGCGGCGAGGGGGGGAGCGGCACAGCTGCCGCCGCTCGCCCGCAGCATCCCCGGGGCAGGACGCGCCCCCCGCCCGGAGCCCCGCGCCCCCGGCAGTACCTGCCAGCGTCTTGTGCACCGTGTTGCCCATCGCTCGCTCGCTCGGCGGCGCGGCGGAGCCCGGGGCCGCCCGGAGCTCCGCAGGGCCATGGACAGCGCCCGCCTCCCGCCGCCGCTCCGCGCCCGCCCCCGCCCCGCCCCGCAGAGCCGCCCCGCCCGAGCCGCGGATGCCGCTGCTCTGCCCCCGGGCCCTGCCCCGGTGCCTCTCCGGGATGTGCTGCTCTAATTCCTGTTCCTGTTCCTCTCCGGGATGTGCCGCTCTAATCCTCATCCCTGCCCCCGTGCCTCCCCGGGATGTGCCGCTCTAATTCCTGTCCTGGTGCTCCTGGATGTGCCGCTCTAATCCCTGTTCCTGTTCCTCTCCGGGATGTGCCGCTCTAATCCCCATCCCTGTCCAGGTGCCTCTGCGGGACGTGTCGCTCTGTTCCCTGTCCCTGCCCCGCTCTCTCTCTGGGATGTGCTGCTCTGATCCCCATCCCCATCCCTGTTCCTGTCCCTCTCCGGGATGTGCTGCTCTGCCCAGTCCCTGTCTCTCTTCCTCTCCGGGATGTGCTGCTGTAATTCCTGCCCCGGTGCCTCTGCGGGATGTGCTGCTCTAATCCCCATCCCTGTCCCTGTCCCTGTCCCTGCCCCTGTCTCTGTCCCTGTCCCTGTCCTTGTCCCTGTCCCTGTCCGGGCTGTGCAGCTCCGGGCAGCACCCACCGGCTCCTGCCGGAGGAGCTGCCAGCCCCTTTGGGCAAACACGGGCCCGGCTCTCCCCCGGAGCCCCCAGACACCCCCGACAGACCTTTCCCTTCTCCTTCCTAAAAAAAAAAAAAAAAAAAAAAATCTCCTTCTCCCGTAGCACAACCACACCTGTCCATCAGCAGCACCTTCCCGAAGCTGCCCTGAGGAGCACCCATAAACCCGAGCTCTTTCCCTGCCGTGCCATTTCCTTGCGGGTGACCTTGGATCAGCCACTTTGCAGCTCGGTGACACGGCTTTCCCACCTGGGAACTGAGGGAATTAGCGGGGATGTTGTGTCGGCAAAGGCGTGATTAGTTGGGAGCACGGCGGTGCCACGGTGACGAAGGACGGACACCTCAGCCCACAGCCGGCACCGACAATATCGGCTCCACACCTTCCCTCCTGGGGATCTCAGACAGAAAAACACGTTTGGAAAAAAATTCCCGAATTCTTGACCTCAAATTTCCCAGTTTTTAAACCCCAAAGTTCCCAATTCTTAACCCAAAAAATCCCAAATTTTAAACTCCAAATTGCTCTTCCCACTGGGAGAAGAGCAAGGCTCCCTCCCTCCTCCTGGCCACAGGGCTGGGAAGTGAGGGAGCCTTCCTTCCTTCCTTCCTTCCTTCCTTCCTTCCTTCCTTCCTTCCTTCCTTCCTTCCTTCCTTCCTTCCTTCCTTCCTTCCTTCCTTCCTTCCTTCCTTCCTTCCTTCCTTCCTTCCTTCCTTCCTTCCTTCCTTCCTTCCTTCCTTCCTTCCTTCCTTCCTTCCTTCCTTCCTTCCTTCCCTCCCTCCCTCCCTCCCTCCCTCCCTGAGGCAGCTTCCAGAGGTTTAAGATTTTAGAATCGGGACCCTCAGAGCTACAAAATGTTCTGCACCACCACCTTGAGGTGTTGGGGAAAAGCCACCGTGTCCCTCAGCAGGAGTCACATCTCCGGGCTGTCACATATCCTGGGACACAAAAGAAAAAGTGGGAAGAGGGAGGGAGCCAAGGAATTGTAGCTCAATAACCTGAGAGAGATCAGCCTCTGATCTATTCTAGAGCAGCTAAAATAACAAGCCTTTAATCCCCAGATCGTGTTGAACAGGTCAAGTGTGGCTCGGGAGATGAGAGGGCACAGAAAAAGAAAAAAAAAACCTAATTTCCAGCATTTTTTCGCTATCACACGGATTTGTTAAAAATGGGATTATATCGAGTGAGACACCAGCAGCTGTTCTTAAAAGCGCCTGCACCCATCTGCTGTCTCCTTGGGTTAGCACATGTCTCCCACTCCCTCCGGTGCAGGAGCTGGCAGGAGCCCGGCGCTCCTCTCGGGGACAAGGGGAGGGCAGCGATGTCACCGAGGGGACAGTCCTTGTGTCACCAGACAGCGGGGAATGGGAGGCTCCGCTAATCGCGGCTGCCTTCCCTCAGCAGGGAGTGGCTGTTGTTATTTTAGGGCTTCAATTCGCCTTTCAAAAAGCCGGCGGCAGCAGCCGGTTCTGCACAGCCGGGGGCTGCTCATGCGTGTGCCATATGCGGGGCTGGCTGCCACCTCCCGGGCCTGTCCCTGTCCCTGCTGCCACACCCCGGCCACACCAGCTGTCCCCAGGGTGTCCCAGCCCTTCCTCCTGCCCGAAACGAGGTAAAAATAGAGGGCAATAAAATGGAAATGCGCGTCCCCGGGACCTGCGGGAACGCAATCAACGCTCCCGCTCTTGGCATTGTAAAAACGGAGAGTTTGTTAAAATAACCTTCCTCTCACAGTGCTAAACAACACTCCTGGGGGATGGTTCAGCCAGCAGGATTTTCACCCTCCCCAGAAAGAGGGAGAGTAGAAGAGAGGCAGGACCAGACTCAGGGACTGAACGGCAAAGTCAGCCTGGAGAAAAGCACAAGTCCCAAGCAAGGCTCCACACGTGAAAGCTCATTAGCATTTTAAGATTCTTTCCGCTCCAGCAAGTCTTGGTAACTCCTGATAAGGCACTTCAGCAATTCCTTCTGTGTGCCTGGCACACGGCTGCTCCTCTGCAGAAATCCCCTTCCCTCTCCCCCAGCTCCGAGCAAGGGACAGCCTGACCTGCAGGCACGGCTCTCATCTGCTCTGCTGTATATCAAACAGTAACCTCACCTAAGATCCTTCCGAGCAATTTTTACCACTACACCTCAAACTGTTGTGCAGACAAGGTGAGTGACATTATCCTTATTTCATCAGGGGTGGAACTGAGCCCTAAAAAACCCAGATTTGTACAAGGTCACACATTGGCAAACTCGGGAGCAGAGCTCTGGAGCAGCCACAAAAGTGAATTGGATCCAACTTGCAGGACTGGACACTTTTAGCTGCACATATTTGAGTTGCTTCTCCCTCTGCATTTTCTATTGCTCCCCATAACGAATTCATCTCAGTGGGATCAGTGGAGTGTGATCAGGATAATATTATGCAAAGGAAAAAAGTCTTTGGGAAGCTTTCTGTATCCCACTGATGTCAGACAGCTGCTTCCCAGCTCGCTGTAATCACTTCTAAATCTCACTGTGCAGGGGTGTGTGCCCAGGCCTTTCAAATATGGACCAAAAATAAAAAGGAAAATGGAGACAAATTTCTTTCTGAAGCAAAAATGTGATGAATTCCACTTGAGGTTTGTCACAGACAGGGATGTGACACAAACCCTCCTCTAAGCACCCACACAGGCCAGGCCTCTCAGGAGAGGGAAATATCAGCAATCATATAAACACGTTTGTATAAATGTAATGTTCCCAGAGATGCAAACAGCTCACAAGGAACAGCTCAATTTATTAAATAAAGCTGATTGTTACCAGCCCGACGAGTTACTCTTATTACGGCATCAAATGTGTTGCATTGTCTTGGTAAATCCCCCGGGGGCTCGAGTTTTGGGGGCTGGAAGCTGCTGTGAGCTGTAAGGTATGGCTGGGAGCAGCTGCCATTCGTGTCTCTAACAGATGGCAGGAAATAATGACAGACTCAACTCTTCCAGCAGCAGGGAGATAAAACCCCGAGAAATCCGTCTGTCCGTGGGGCAGGGAGCCCTCCTGCCCTGGACGGGAATCTCCTCCCATCCCACATCCCAGCGCAGGCTGGGATCCCCTTCCCTGCCTCCCAGCACACACCAGTTCTGCTCCTCCACTCAAACTGGCCGGTTTGGGCTCGTTCCCAGCTCCACTGAAATCCTGGGGACCTCTCGGATTTCTGTCTTTCCCAAGGACCAGACTGGTGCTTGCAGAGCTGTGCCCAGCCCTGCCCCACAGCCCGGGTGCTGCCAGCTCCCGTTTCACACCCTCAGCTCTGGGTTTTTTCCCTTTCTCTGTGACTGAAGCTGAGGAGATGCTCAGAGCATCAATTTCTCCTCCAGCTCCATCTGCCTGGAGCTCTGAGGCTGCCCAAACCTCTTTCCCTTCCATCACACCTCACTTCAAAACCTCCCCTTCCCTCCCCTGCTCAGCAGGAGCTCCCTGGGAATTCTCAGATGGAAAATGCCCTGGAAAAAGATGTGACGTGTCCCAGCCTAAAATTCCCTTCCAGCTTACAAACACTGACATGTCCAAGAGAGTGCAGTCCCTCTGAATGCACAGCAGTGACATTCAGCACATTTTCTTCAACAGGTGCTTGTCCAGCATGGGAGCAGCAGCATGGAAATGATTCCTTCCTCCTGACACGAGTTCATTTCCGTGGCTGTGCCGGGTGCTTTTATGAGCTTCCCCCTACAAATCCTGCCTGCACTTTGTGCTTTCTTTCCTTCTCCCTCTGGCTGAAGGGACTGTCCAGGAGAGAGCAGATTTGCCTGATAAAAGCAAATGTAACTCGTCTCACAACTTCCCAGCCTCCGCATCTTTCCTATGGAAGGAGAGTACTAATAAGCCTCTCTCCTACTTGGAGACGAGTGGAAAAAAAAGAAAAAAAAAAAGAAAAAAAAAAGCTGTTCCCTGAATTCCCATCACACACATTTAGGGAGGTATTTGTTTAGCAGGGATGCATGTACAGAGCATCCTCCAGCACCGCACAAAGCCCTCCCGCCACCCACGCCTCCCGAGTGCTGAAAGCAATTCCTTCCCTCCCCGGCTCCCAGCACAGCACAGGATGCTCAGGGTCTCCACAGGTCACACTCACAAATTAGTTCTGACTTTGTTTTTCCCCCACTAAGACGTGAAGGGAAGCAGGAGCTTCCAGCACAGCAGTAGGAAAATCTTGCAAAGAGCTTCTTGAACTGGCCTTGACTACGCAGAGGCTGAAGCTGTTTCCTGATCTTTGCCCTTGGTGCCTGCTGGGGGTTTGGCTGATTTACCCCAAACTGGGAGAGCAAACCACAATCTCTGGGATGTAGGGCAGAGTGTTGTGGGCCAGAGCTGAGCCACAGGAGGTGGTGCAGACAGGGAAGGGAAACCTGCAGGGATGGATGGATGGATGGATGGATGGATGGATGGATGGATGGATGATGGATGGATGGATGGATGGATGATGGATGGATGGATGATGGGTGGATGATGGATGGGTGGATGGATGGATGGATGATGGATGGATGGATGGATGATTGATGGATGGATGGATGGATGGATGGATGATGGGTGGATGGATGGATGATGGATGGATGGATGATGGATGGATGGATGGATGATGGATGGATGATGGATGGATGGATGGATGATGGATGGATGGATGGATGGATGGATGGACAATGGATGGATGGATGGATGGGTGGATGGATGATGGATGGATGGATGATGGATGGATGATGGATGGATGGATGGATGGATGGATGATTGATGGATGGATGGATGGATGGATGGACAATGGATGGATGGATGGATGGATGGATGGATGGATGGATGGATGGATGATGGATGGATGATGGATGGATGGATGGATGGATGGATGGATGATGGATGGATGGATGGATGGATGGATGGACAATGGATGGATGGATGGATGGATGGATGATGGATGGATGATGGATGGATGGATGGATGGATGGATGGATGGATGGATGATGGATGGATGGATGGATGGATGGATGGACAATGGATGGATGGATGGATGGATGATGGATGGATGGATGGATGGATGGATGATGGATGGATGGATGATGGATGGATGGATGGATGGATGGATGATGGATGGATGGATGATGGATGGATGATGGATGGATGGATGGAGGATGGATGATGGATGGATGGATGGATGGATGATGGATAATGGATGATGGATGGATGGATGGATGGATGGATGGATGGATGGATCCATGGATGGATCCATGGATGGATGGATAATGGATGGATGGATGGATGATGGATGGATGATGGATGGATGGATGAATGGATGGATGGATGGATGGATGGATGGATGGATGGATGGATGGATGGACGAATGGATGATCGATGATGGATGGATGGATGATGGATGGATGGATGGATGGATGATGGATGGATCCATGGATGGATCCATGGATGGATGGATAATGGATGGATGGATGGATGATGGATGGATGATGGATGGATGGATGGATGGATGGATGGATGGATGGATGATGGATGGATGGATGATGGATGGATGGATGATGGATGGATCCATGGATGGATGGATAATGGATGGATGGATGGATGATGGATGGATGGATGATGGATGGATGGATGGTGGATGGATGGATGGATGGATGGATGGATGGATGGATGGATGGACGGATGGATCGATGGATGGATGATGGATGGATGATGGATGGATGGAGGGATGATGGATGGATGGACAATGAATGGATGGAGGGATGGATGGATGGACAATGGATGGATGGAGGGATGGATGGAGGGATGGATGGATGGATCAATGGATGGAGGGATGGATGGATGGATGGATGGATGGATCAATGGATGGAGGGATGGATGGATTTTGTGGTCAAGCTTCTAAAGGAGCAGCGAGCACCTGCCCTGCCCGAGTTCTCTGTTCAGGGTGTGACGTGTGCCAGCCACGCAGAGGATGGAGAAACCATCTCTGATGAGATCCCAGAGCAGCTCTGAGCTGAGGAACATGTGGCCATTCCTGGCAGAAAGGGATTTTGCCACAGATTCCTCAGCTGCAGGAATTAAAGCCCAGGCAGGGAGAGGAAAAGAAACGGTGAAACCGCAGCGCAGCAAAACATGGCTGGGTGTCCCTCACAGCAGCCACATCCCAGGGGCTTGGGAAGGATGATGACAGTCCCCAAACAGCAGCAGAGGCTGACAGGAAGGGCAGGAGCTGGGGATGCAGGGAGGAGCGAGGAGGAGACTTGGCGACAGCATCTTTTCCTGGGCTAATTCCAGGTTATCCATGCTCTAGACAAACAAAGGGGCTTTCTCTGCCCCTTGCCTTGGCTGTGGGGAGGAGAGGGGCTCCCAAGGGCCATCCCTGCAGCCCAGAAGCTCCAGCCCTGCTGGGAGATGCTCCCTTGCAGCCCCAGACGAGTGCCCTTTCCTCCTGCGGGGGCGGAGGGTGGGCCGGGCCCATGGAAGGAGGAATTTCCAATTTAGAAACAAACAGAGGCAGTTCCTATGGTTGTTAGTGGGATGTCAGCATCTCTGGTCCCCGGCACCGCTGTCAACAAACAGGCTCACAAATGCTCCTTCAGCACCAGCCAAAATAACATCCATGAAGGCATCTATAACTCAGCATTCGCTACACACACAACAAGCTCTCCTTTTTCTTTTTAAATCCAGCCTTGTCCACGTAATTTTAACATAAAGGAACTGGCTGTGGGCTGCATTACCGAGTGAGTCATCGTTTTATGTGACAGTGTAATATGATTTAGAGAATTCTTGGCACACCGGTGGGGATTATGCATTATAATCTCTTAATTTGGACTCTCAGTGCTGTGTGCCAGCGCCTGGAGCGGGAGGGAAGGAGCAGGAGGGAATTGCAGGCCGAGCTCTGCTTCTGCTTTGCTGTGTGACCTTCACAAATTTGGTGCCCTCCTTCCCTCATCTGCAGAGCAGGAGCACGCCTGTGTCTTCAGCAGGGTCACCTAATGCTCACCCAGGAGGTTTTAAGAACATTATGTAAAAGCAAATTATTATTTCGGCAAGGGAAGGAAAGCAGAAGGACTTTCCAGAGCAACAGGCTGAGCTTGGGAAGGACTGGATCCAATCCCTGGGTGCTGAATATAAATCCCAAGCTAACTGGGGATAAGGATTTTCAGCTGGTGAATAGGAATTCCTAACAGGAAACCTGGAGATTTGCAAACTGGGAACTCTTTGGAAAGCAAGCATCATTTCTATATAAATAAATAAAATTTATTTATTATAAATAAATAAATAAAACCCTTGGGGAAACTCCTCTCCCCTTCCCCTTCTCCTGGGGGAGGCTCCCAGTGTCCACGTGGAGATCAGCAGCCACCACGGGGAAGAGGAAGTTCGTGTGAATCAGGAGCTGGGGACACTCGTCCACTTCAGGCTGGACCGAAATTCCGGAATCACTTTACCCAGAGTGGAAAAGTTTGGGATCAGAGCGTGCTCTGGAGATCCAAACAAACAAACCCAGAGTGCAACATCTGCAAGGGCCACCCCTGACCCGCCCAAGCTTTCCATCCCCTGTGCTGCTGGGAAATATAAACAGACCTGTACTTAGCCAAGAGTCACCGGGCAGGCAGGAGAGCTGGTGCTCATTCCCAAATCTATCCCATCCGTGAATCCCTGAATCCCTGAATCCCTGAATCCCAGAATCCCTGAGTCCCTGGCATCTGCCTTTGCACCATTCCCAAATCCATCCCCAAATCCCTGACATCTGCCTTTGCACCATTCCCAAATCCATCCCTGAATCCCTGAATCCCTGAATCCCTGAATCCCTGGCATCTACCTCTGCACCATTCCCAAATCCATCCCATCCCTGAATCCCTGGCATCTGCCTTTGCACCATTCCCAAATCCATCCCTGAATCCCTGAATCCCTGACACCTGTCTTTGCACCATTCCTGAATCCATCCCATTCCTGAATCCCTGAATCCCTGGCATCTGCCTTTGCACCATTCCCAAAACCATCCTTGAATCCCTGAGTCCCTGACATCTGCCTTTGCACCATTCCCAAATCCATCCTTGAATCCCTGAGTCCCTGACATCTGCCTTTGCACCATTCCCAAATCCATCCCTGAATCCCTGAATCCCTGGCATCTACCTCTGCACCGTTCCCAAATCCATCCCCAAATCCCTGACATCTGCCTCTGCACCATTCCCAAATCCATCCCATCCCTGAATCCCCGAATCCCTGAATCCCTGAGTCCCTGAGTCCCTGGCATCTGCCTTTGCACAACTCCCCAATCCATCCCCAAATCCATCCCCAAATCCCTGGCATCTGCCTCTGCACCATTCCCACAGCCCCTGGTCTGGGATTAGCAGGGAGCAGCAGCAAGGAGGATGCATTCCATGAGACACAAACACCACATGATGAATTTTGGGAGACTGAGAAATCCTCCCCAGAAGGAAGAAAATTCTGCGGAAGGAATTAAAATAAAACCCAACCCTACATTTGCTGGCAGGAGGGTTTCTCCTGAGCTCCGTGAAAAGCAGCCAAGGTGAATCTGTCAGAACTGGGAGGAATCAGGGGGACAATCCCGGCCGTTCCAGCTTTTCCCAGGACAGCCCTTGGTGCCAGACAAAGCAGGCAGAATTGTTTGACCTCCGGGAGCTCTTTGGGCAGCAGCTGACAAGTGAGAAACACAAACAGAGGAGCTCCTCTGCCCCTGCTCCGAGCTCCTTCACCTGTTACTGATTTCCCCAGGCAGGGCAATGACTGAAAGGCCGCTTTAAATGCAGTGCTTGATAATATTTTACGTTTTAGGAGCTCATGGGAAAACCAAACCAAACCAAACCATGACAAATCCTGCATTTACCGCCTCTGTCACCTTCTAAAAATGGGACCAACTTCTTAAGCCTCTACTTAGGAGTTATTATCTTGAAATGAAGCACTGGGAGAGGGCACAGGGCTGCTGGACAGGCAGAAAACCAGCAAGGAAAAAACCACCTCTCATTTCTTGCTCGACCTTCCTGAACTTTTCACGCACAATAGAGCAAAAAGGAGCTGACCCTCGGTGACTTGGAGTTAATTTATAAACACAAAGCTCCGTGCCCAGGGGATGCCAGGCACAAAGCTGTGTCCTGACAGGCTGGGGGATGGCTTTCCATGGGCCAGGGGCAGAGCACAGCCCACCAGGGCCCTGCAGCTCTGCCCAGCCATGCCAGGGCCACACGGGGGCTGTCCCCAGGGTGGGAAAATGCACCTGGGCTGAGGCAGGGACACGGAGGCTCTGTGGTGTTTGCCTGGGACACCCACAGGGTTTATGGGGAGAGCCCAAACCGGCACGGGGTGCTCAGGGTGTCCCTCAGCCTCGGCTGTGGGGTCACATCTGCTCCCATGGGCAATGTAGGGGTTGCTGGATGGGATGGATTTGGGAATGGTGCAGAGGTAGATGACAGGGATTCAGGGATTTGGGGATGGATTTGGGAATGGTGCAGAGGCAGATGCCAGGGGTTCAGGGATTCAAGGATTCAGGGATGGGATGGATTCAGGAATGGTGCAAAGGCAGGTGACAGGGATTCAGGGATTCAAGGATTCAGGGATGGGATGGATTTGGGAATGGTGCAAAGGCAGATATCAGGGATTGAGCGATGGGATGGATTCAGGAATGGTGCAGATGTCAGGGATTTGGGGATGGATTTGGGAATGATACAAAGGCAGATGTCAGGGATTCAAGGATAGATTTGGGAATTGTGTAAAGGCAGATGTCAGGGATTCAAGGATGGGATGGATTCAGGAATGGTGCAGAGGCAGGTGTCAGGGATTTGGGGATGGATTTGGGAATGGTGCAAAGGCAGACGTCAGGGATTCAGGGATTCAGGGATGGATTTGGGAATGAGCACCAGCTCTCCTGCCTGCCCAGTGACTCTTGGCTATGTATGGGTCAGTTTATATTTCCCAGCAGCACAGGGAATGAGCTGTGGTCTCACAGCTTTTCCCTGGGGGTTTTCCTGGCAGAGATTCCCTCCTGGCACAGCCTCAGCTGACAGAACAGAGATTTTGGCTGAGGGTTCGGGTCTGTCTCTGCTGGCTCCAGGGAGGGGGACACGCAGAGCATAATTTCTGCTGGCACCCCAAAGGGCACTGGCTGGGGAGCAGGAGGGCTCCCTGGGGGACACAGGTGGCAGCTCCCCAGGTCACCAGGCCCCTGAACCCTCCCTGCCCTGCTCAGCCCCTCCCAGAGGAGCCCTGGTCACAGCACAGGTCCTGGCAGGGCCATTCTGCAGCGCCTCCCTCAGCTCAGAGGTTGGTGCCAGCTCCCACCCCTCCTCCAGAAACTCCCAGAGGGACAAAATTCACCCAAATTCCAGCCAAATCATCCCAAACAGCATCCCTGAGGAGAAGGGCAGCAATGGGCATGGCAGTGCAAGGGCTGGGCTGGCCAGTGGTGCCACCAAACACCCCAGAGCTCAAACCACAACCCACACATCACCAGGGGGGAATGGGATAAAAGAGAACCCAAATGAGAGACACTCAGCAGCCTTCCCCTTAACTGAGAACCCCTGAGAGCAGCAGGGTGCTGTTACCCCTCTATGAGCTGCCACCTCCTCCTTTCCTCATCCTTCCAGAGCTGTGGCACCGAGCCCTGACCCCACGTGTGACACACTGCCTCCTCCATCCCAAACCATGGCACAAAAACCCCAGCACTGCTGCCCTCATCCCAAACCATGGCACAAAAAACCCCAGCACTGCTGCCTTCATCCCAAACTCAGGCACAAAGGACCCCAGCACTGCTGCCTTCATCCCAAACCCAGGCACAAAGGACCCCAGCACTGCTGCCTTCATCCCAAACCATGGCACAAAAAACCCCAACCCCAGCACTGCTGCCTCCATCCCAAACTGAGGCACAAAAACCCAACCCCAGCACTGCTGCCTTCATCTCAAACCATGGCACAAAAAACCCCAACCCCAGCACTGCTGCCTTCATCTCAAACCATGGCACAAAAAACCCCAACCCCAGCACTGCTGCCTCCATCCCAAACCCAGGCACAAAACCCCAATTCCAGCTGTCCTCCTAGGGGCAGAACAAGACCTGGTTCATAGATTTATATCCACACATGCCCGTCTGTTCATCCTTTTAGCAAACAGTTCCTGAAGTGTGCCTTAAGCCTTTCTGAATCGAGCAATTCTCTGCTCAGACAATCAATTACTGACTGAGACTCTGCAGGGAAAGACATCATGTTGCAGGAATGCTGCAGAAGCTGTAGCATATACTGTTTCCTTTGTTGAGAATAGCATCTTTGCCTTGGATATATTTTTTTTTCCTTCCCTCCTTAGCCATTTAATTTCATGAAATGGGGCCCAGTTCCAGCAGGCAAGAAGATTTTGCTTCTCCTTTCCTGAAAGGCTGAGAAACCAGATTTAAAAAATGTGCTTAGTGGGCGTTTGGTGGGACGAATTCTCTCCCAGAGTTCGGCATTTCTGAGCTAGAGCAAGAGCTACATTGCATATGGTGCCTGGTTTTTCTTCTCCAGCAGGTAGCCCAGAGATTTGCTGGCTTTTCTGCCATGAAAAAAACCCAAAATATCAGAGTAGATGCTTTAATTTAAAAAAAGAAAAAAAATCCTGCAAGAGGTTCAGGTTAGACCAAAAGGCCCAAACAGCAAATCTACAAAGGGATTTCTAGAAGTGTTTGTGTGTAATGAAAAGCAAATTTTCCCTTGGCAGCCACCTTAAGGACAGGCAGCTCTCTGGGGCAGTGGCTGTGGGGTTCCCTGCAGCCCAGCACCAAACCCAGCAGGGATTTTCCACCAAGAACCATGGAAAAAATTAAAACCCTTCAGAGGAACCAGGGGTTCAGCTCTCAGAAGGGCTGGAAAAGCAGATGGAGCTCCCTGGGATGGCAGCAGCAGTGAAGCTGCTGCACACAGCTGAGTCTGAAGGATCTTTTGTCATTCTGGTCCTGCAGGGCTGGCAGGGGGGCAGGAATGGGGCGGTTCTCAGTCTGTCCCTGCCCTTCAATGCCACCCAGCAGCTCTGCAGCCAGGCCCTGCTTCTGTGTGCCCACCCTGGGGAAAAGGGGCTGGGGCTGGGGTGGAGACACCACAACACACAAGGGTGGTTCCACTGTAACCAGGGGCCTTAAACTGGTGTGACCAGGGAACCTAAACCTCTGTAACCAGGGATCCTAAACCACTGTAACCAGTGACCTTAAAGCAGTGTAACCAGTGATCCCAAACCACTGTAACCAGGGATCCTAGACCAGTGTAACTACGGATCCTAAACCTCTGTAACCAGGGATCCTAAAGCAGTATAACCAGGGATCCAAAACCAGTGTAACCAGGGGCCTTAAACCTCTGTAACCAGGGATTCTAAACCACTGTAACCAGGGATCCTAAATCAGTGTAACCAGTGACCTTAAACCAGTGTAACCAGGGGCCTTAAACCGGTGTAACCAGGGATCCTAAAGCAGTGTATGCAGCGATCCTAAACCACTGTAACCAGCAATCCCAAACCACTGTAACCAGGGATCCTAAACCAGTGTAATCAGGGATCCTAAACCTCTGTACCAATGACCTCACACCAGTGTAACCAGTGATCCCAAACCACTGCAGGACTGGTGTGCAGCCCTGAGTGACCACGGGGGCATTGCAGGAACAGGCAGGTGGAGATCTGAGCGAGGACACCATGCAGGGAAGAGGCAGAAGGAACAAAGCAGAAAATCCTGATGAATGACACTGCTGTCCCTGTGCACCCTGATTAGCAAAATAAAACAATTGTCATGAATGTGGAGACACTGGGCTACATCTGCACGATTGTCTCCAAATTAAATGTACATCCACGTTCTATAAATATCAGTAATTATCCTATAAAGCATCAGTAATTCTTCAAATCTGCCGGGATTTCTTTTTCAGCTGCCAATTTTAGAGTCTTCCCAAGAGATACTGGCTTGAACCTTCCATCTCAGCTATTAAATAAAGACAGGATATTTTTATTAAAAAAAAAAACAACCCAAGCACCCCCTTGAGACTCAACAGTTCAGACTGGAGATAACAACCCTTGAGTCACGCAATGAGATTTTAAAGAGACTCCAATAAATCATGGAATGGCTTGGGTTGGAAGGAACCTTAAACATCATTTTGTTCCAGGCCCCTGCCACAGGGAGGGAAATCTCTGCAGCTATAAAATCTTCCTACACCTGCATTGGCCATTTTTTTTTCCAGATACAAGCCTGAGATCTGAATCTCAGTGTTTTTATGTTTTTCCTCTATGACTTGGAGGGGGGTACAGGATTTTTTTCCTCCTTTGAGGGGCACCTGGAGAGAGGCAGCTGAAGGAGAGCTACTCCAGCACCAGGTGGATTTGGGGATATTTACAGAGCCTCACAAATCAGAACTGTCTGATAGAGGGAGAAAGCTGAACTCATCACACCCCCAGGCTGGGTTTGGGCTCAAAAACCTCTCAGATGATGAGGATGTTATAAAACTTAGGAGGACTTTCAAGCCTTTCTCCCGTGGTGCCAGAAGAACTGAAATTTTAGGATGACATCCAACCTTTCCCTTTGAAAAGCCCCATCCCACCCCCTCCTATCCTGAAGGAAAGGCCCCGTTCCTGCAGTGCACGTTGTCAGTGAAGTGTTTTATTTAAAGAAAAGAGGAAGCAGCATCTTTTATAGATCTGTAAGTAAAAAAGAGACATCTCATGATACTTCTTGGTATTGAGGACACTGCTGGAACCCTGGGCACTGAGAAATTCAGAATTTCTGTGCTAGCAGGCACTGACCCCCAAGCAAACACTGCACTGACCTGAGGCCGTCGAGAAGGCTCCCAAAATTAAAAAACAAAACTAGAATTGTGAGTGTGTAGTTGGAATAGAAGTGTGTGATATCACAGGGTAGAAAACTTAGAGTTAAAGGGTTTAGAATACAGTAATATATATATAAAAAACAAAATAGAGGTTTTAAGACTAGGTTTTAACCCTAGTCCTTCTTTTTCACCTTTTTCTTCATGGCTCTGGGTGGGATTTTGTAATTGGGTAGAAAAATCCGCATTGCGGGCCAGGGGTGGTTGGTTATTGGGTTAAAAGTAAAAATAATTTAGGTGTCATTTCTTAATTGGACAGTTTATCCTTAAAAGGTTCCATTTTTAGTTTGTTAGCCAGAAGTGCTGTAGAACTCAGGGTTTGTGAGACTGTAATATAGATAAGAATTAATAAACATCTGAGTCCAAACAAGAAATACTATCTGAGCATTTAATCCCGACCCTGGCAAAAAAGAGGACAAAACTCAACAGGACACTTTGCAAGAACCTCATCTCCACTGCCTGGCAAGGGCTGAGCCTTGCTGCCTTCCCTCTGCTCCTGGCTGCCACCAGCCCATCCATCACCTGCCTTTTTATCTGGCACTGATGAGGAAATGCTGCGTGTGAGCAGCCACGTGCACTGCGGGGCGTCATTGCCGGCATCCCAAAGCAAACATTTTTCCTGGTGCCAGCAGGTGTTTCAATCCTTCATCTGGACTTTTATGAACTGTGCTGCCACGAGTCTCCTCCCAGCTGCTGCTGCCAGCTGTGTGCCAGCTGGAGAAATCCAAACTAACCCAGCCAGGGTTTCTGGGTCACCTGGAGGGGTTTGGTGGCACTGACATCACCCTGCAGCTCAGCTGCTGGAGGGACAATGTCCTGGAATGGCTTTTTGATGCTTGTATCCCCAGTTGTCTGTTACTAACCCAGCCAGGGTTTCTGGGACATCTGGAGAGGTTTGGTGGCACTGCCATCGTCCTGCAGCTCGGCTGCTGGAGGGACAATGTCCTGGGGTGACTTGTGATGCTTGTTGCTCTGTTTGTGCTGGATGTTGAGTTCTGCACCTTCCAGATGGTTCTGAAAGCAAAGGGGGGAAAGAAGAAGTGCACAGGGAAGCCCCTGGCACAGCTGAGCCCCTGGCACAGCTGAGCCCCTGGCACAGGTAAGAACATGGCACAGGTGAGCCCCTGGCACAGTTGAGCCCCTGGCACAGGTAAGAACATGGCACAGGTGAGCCCCTGGCACAGTTGAGCCCCTGGCACAGGTAAGAACATGGCACAGGTGAGCCCCTGGCACAGGTGAGACCCTGGCACAGGTAAGAACATGGCACAGATGAGAACATAGCACAGGTGAGAACCTGGCACAGGTGAGAACATGGCACAAGTTCTGCATCATGGCCAAATCCCCTGCTCACTCACCATCCTCACCCAGCCTGGGAGAAGGTGTTTATTCCTAAAATCAGCGGGATTTCTTCCTTTGTCAGAGGGGTTTGACCCGCAGCATCTCTGAATTTCTGGGCCTCACACAGCCCTGCTCAGCCTGGAGCTGCAGCTCTCTCCTGCCCCGGTCCTGGAAAGGTCTCAGGGTTGAACTCTGGAAAGGGCTCGGGGCTCCCAGCAAATTTCACATCAGGCTCCAAAACCTCTGCAGCTCTGAGCTGAGTCAGTGCCAGGAGCCAGCCTCCAAAAACCAAAGGTCAGACCACACAGGGCATTCAGAACCCTCCCATCACAGCAGCCTGGGCTGGGTGGTGCTTCAGGGTCTGCAGCCTTTTAAAGTCCCTGAAAATTACAGATGCAGAGTCCTGAGTCCTTCCCAGCAAAATCCCTGATTTATATATATAAAAAAATGGAATAGGAGAAAACAGGACATGGGTTTACTTTCCTTTTTTTATTTTCTTGCTGTAAAAGTTCCAGATCTGTCCAAGGAAAGTTTCCCTCAGGGCATATCAGAGCAGCCACCACAAAGGAGAACAAAGGAAACACCAATCATTTCCAGTAAATCAGAAAGATGACAAGCTTTAACCTTCAGAAGAGAGCAGATTCCTGCAAAGGGTTTGGCTGCTCTGTCTTTGAGCTTCCTTTTCCCCAGTCCCAGTTTCCTAGCACAAGATTCCTCAAACAATAGGGACTGGCATTCAAAGAAGAAAGGGGAGGGTGGAAAAAAAATTGAAAAGAGCCCTCCTGTTACAAACGGGCTTAAAATGGAAGTTCAGGGCTTGTCCTTTGGGAGGGATTGGTCTCTCCTGGCAGGGCTGGGGACTCAGGTCAAGCTCTGCAGCCCTGCTGTGGTGGCACAGGGCAGAAGGATGCTTGGGGCTGCATCTCCCTCCCTTTCACAGAACCACAGAATCACAAACTCACAGAATCACAGAATCACAGAACCACAAACTCACAGAATCACAGAACCACAGAATCACAGAATCCTGGGTTGGAAGAGACCTCCAGATCACCAAGTCCAACCCAACCCTCACCTCAACTAAACCTTGGCACCCAGTGCCACATCCAGGCTTTTCTTAAACACATCCAGGGATGGTGACTCCATCACCTCCCAGGTCAGACCATTCCAGTACTTTATCACCCTTTCTGTGAAAAACTTTTCCCTGATATCCAGCCTGTATTTCCCTTCAGACCGTGTCCCTGAGTTCTGTCATCCTTCCTGGTTCAGCCACACATTTTTCCCTCACTGAGGAAGAACAGAAGTGTCTCAGACCTTCTGGTGGGGAGGGAGGCACCACCAGGGAGCCACAGAATCCCTTGGAAAAGCCCTCCAAGTCCAAGCTGTGCCTGACCCCCACCAGAGAGCCACAAAATCCTTTGGAAAAGCTCTCCAAGGCCAAGCTGTGCCTGATCCCCACCAGGGAGCCACAGAATTCTTTGGAAAAGCTCTCCAAGGCCAAGCTGTGCCTGATCCCCACAGAATTCTTTGGAAAAGCCCTCCAAGACCAAGCTGTGCCCGATCCCCACCCTGTCCCCAGCTCAGAGCACGGAGTACCACACTCATGGCTCGTACCATGCCTGGGTCTCTGTTTTCCTCTTGTCCCAACTCAGACCCCGTTGTTTGATCACTTTTAAACCCAGCTGGGCAGTTAATCACAGGAAACGTTTGTTCTGGGCAGCCACTGGGAAAAACCAAGTCAAAAGCTCAGCCAAGCTGAGGCAGGAGCTGTGAAAGGGCAAGAGCTGCTCCCAGGAATGTGCCCCGACCTGAACAACCATGGGGTGTGCAGGGCACTCTCCTCACACCTTTGCTGGAGCCCAAACTGGAGCAGCAGGGCCAGCACAGAGACTCTCAGGGCTGTTCTGGGTCACACGGAGCTCACACAGGGCACAGCTGCTCTGAGCTGGGGGGTTGGATGGGATGTCCTCCCCAGGTCCCTCCCAACCCCATCCTGGGATTCCAGCAAAGTGGATTTGCTCCAGTTTGTCCCTTTTGGGATAACCCCACACCTGAGTGAGTGAGTCCATACAGGGAAAGGTTTGGGACTCACCCCTTGTGCTTTTTATAAGGTAAAGAGCCCAGAAAGTTCTTTGCTGTTCTCACTGTAATTGGCTCAGTGCCAGCACAGAGGCATTGATTTGGTTTGGAAAGTCAATTTAATTTGGTAAGTCAAAGCCTGGTGCTGATTTCATTGGGCCAAACAGCCCACCTGAACCATCAAATATTTAAGAAAGAACCCAAAGGAACAAAGGAGCTTTTTAGGGTGTGTTAGCAAGGTGTCCAAAGCTTCTCAGGCACCTGTGCTCGGCTTTTCTTTTATTTCTGTAACAATCATTTTGCATTTATTTGTAATTATTTTGCATTTATTAAACCTTTTGCTTTTACAAAACACACCTGAAGAGCTGCCTCACTAATTATTGAAGCAATTTCTCTGCAAGGCTGCACCCTCAGAGGTACAGGAAAAGAATTCCTATAGTGGATCTCCTGGGGTTTCCCCCGTTCCCACAAATCCTCATCCAAACGTTCATTCAGCAGAGGGGAGAGCTGGTTTGCTGAAGTGGAAACAGGTGAGAAAAGCTACAAGGAAAGCCATCAGCAGAACAGCTCAGCCACAAATGCTGCTGCAGAGCTGGAGTGGTACCAGGACACCCAAAGCTTCCCCAGAGAGGAATATCGTGTCCAACAGCAGCCAGGAGAGTCCCTGGGAGAACATGACTGCAGTGATGTTTCCTTGTGAGAAATCATTCATTCTCTCTCCTGCACTGAGCCAGGCCAGGGTAATTGAGATTCCCTGAGCACTGGTTTGGCCAGTTCTGTGTTTGAGCAGTGACTCAGAGCACTTTATCACCTCGGTGCATCGAGCTGCCAAACACCCCCAGGAGAAATCCTTCCCCTGCCCTGGCCCTTCCACCAACCATCCCCAGGAGAAATCCTTCCTCCTGCCCTGGCACCAAACACCCCCAGGAGAAATCCTTCCCCTGCCCTGGCACCAAACACCCCCAGGAGAAATCCTTCCCCTGCCCTGGCACGGGCCCTTCCACTGTACCTGGAAATGTTTTCAGGATTTTTTTTTTTGCTTTGGAGAGGAAATATGGTTTTACACCAATGCTGTGCTCATTGGAGCCATGGGTGGGACAGTGAGGGCCCAGGTGGGGTTGTGCTCCATGGGTTGTGGGGAGCAGCTCCTTCTCCAACATCTCCAGGAGGAGAGGACTCAAGGACAGCTTCAATCTGCCTCATATCCCTGCAGGGATGGTTCCCTGAGCTTCCCTGGCCTGTTTGCCCTCTGTGCAGGGTGGAACTGCTGGAGGGTCACTGCAGTGCTGTGGACATTGGTCATTCCCACAGTGACCACCAGATCCTCCTCCCCTCCATCGCTGCCAGCTCCAGCCAAAAGCTGTTCCCAGTGATGGAGAGGCTGCAGAGGGTTGCAGGTTGTCTGCAGGAGGGCAGGAAAAAAACAGGAAAGGATCCTGGAATTCATTCCCTGGGTGATTGATCCAAACACAGCTCCCCCATCCCTGGAGCCTCCCAGCTCCTCATCCCCCAAAACCCGGCTGCAGGAGGAGAATGTGCAAAGGAACAGAGCTCCCACCCTTTGCTCTGCAGATTTTCCCAGTCCCAAACTCAAACTGCCCATCCTCCGAGCTCCATCATCCCCAAAACTGACCACATTCCCATTATCTGCTGCTCAGAGGATCCACAGCCCTTCAGAGAGTCCCACTGGAATGAAATTAATCCCAAAGCTCCTCACTGAGCAACAGTGGGTGCCAAATCTGCCCCACACCGAACTCCTCACTCGAGTGGATTCTGTGCCCGGGGTTGGGGTGAAATTAAACTGATTGGAGTGAAATAAAACCTCAGGAACAGAGAATTTGCTAAAGCACCAAAGCAAAGAGCTCCCTGCACACTTTGCCTTTTCCCAGTGGTTCTGCTGGAGCTGCTCGTGCTCCTTCACCCAGCCCTGCTCTCTGCCCCTGGCTGCCAAAAAATTCATGAGAATGAGGTGGGGGTTTCTGTCCAAATGTTCAACTCAGAGGAAAAAAATCTATTCCATAAAAATAACGAAGATTTGGGTGAAAAAGTCTGAATAGCTGAGTAGAGAAAAGGCTTTTCCTCAGCATTTCACTCTGATAACAATTTCACTGCTGTAAAATCACTTCTGCTTCAAAAATGGTCAGCCTGATGATGTTTCAGTTGACTCAGAGCAGAGTTAATTAGGTTAATGAGAACCATGCAACACCAACCAGGATTTTCACCAGCTCCATGCTGGAAATGTGAGCAGCTCTGAGGTTTTACACTGAGTGCTTGCCCTGCCATCCCATCAGCTGCTGGACACAGGCAGTGTGTGAGGGAGTGAAAAATCACTGCTGTGGGATCACTCCCTGCACAGTTTGGGATGAAATAAATAATATTTTTTAAAAAATTATTTTCTTTTCTCCAAAAAGAATTATTTATTTTCTCCAAACGGCAAATTCCCAAAGAATGTGGCCAGCTGGACCCAAAGTGATGGCCTGAAGTGACAGCACCTCCTCTGAGTGGCCAGGCCATGGCTGTCCCCTTTCCTCAGGTGGCCAGTGACAAATACTGGAGCAGGACACAGCCTGCAGCTCCCCCAGCCCACCCGGCCTCCATCAGATCTGTCTCATCCCTCATCTTTAAAAGGGCTGCTGGGGAGAAAGAATCCCTATTAAGGAAATGCTAATGGGGGCGGAGCAAACCAAAAAGTTATAAACAAAAAATTATAAACAAAACCAAAAAATAATACCACACACAGCTGTCATTTCATACAGACAGAACTCCGGGCTGTGAGAGCCTTTCCAATCCCACCCTTAGAATTTCCCAGCTCTCCTATCCATATTATTCATGCACTGATGTGATTTATCCCGGCCTGATGTTATTTTTCAAATATTTCCTTTCAAAGACGCTTTTGGCGGTGGGGCTGCAGTAAAACAGAGAGAGCAGACCCTGTGAGCAGCCTGACAAGTGAGGACAGGCCACTGGTGTCCCCAGCAGAGAGCAGAGCCCTTGGGAACACGTGTTGGCTCCTTTGATGTGCCACGAGCGCTGCAGATAGGGCCACGGCCAAGGGAAAGGGCCAGGACAGCTGCCAGATTTATGATTTCTAGGATGAGGATGGTCTCCAAGAATAGTCAGTCCCCTCGTTCTCCCAAAATGAAGTCATGGGAGAGGAGGGGTAAGGGGAGAAACAGCAGAGCAGCCAGAGTATCTGTGTGTCACAGAGATGTGCCCAAGCCTCTGCTCCAGGAAAGGGCGCAGGGTTTGACATCTGCAAACTTTGCCTTGTGCCTGCCGTGCCCCTCAGGCTGGAAACCACCTGGAATTAATGGGCTGAGGGTGCTGCTGTCCCTGCTGAGGGGACAGGGAGAGCTGCACACCAGGCTGGCCCTCTCTCCCTTTCCCTCACCTTGTCACCATCACCAGAAGGAAAAACAAGCTGGCATTAAAGCCAGGCAGCTGCTAATTAGGAACTGTTGTCTTCCACACTCCTTTCATTCCAAGGTGGGGCCCTCAGCTCCATTTTTGCCTCCTCCCAGCGCCAGGGAAAGTTGGAGGGAGTTTAAAGAGCTCACCTGGGATGGTTTCCTTGCGTGACTGAGCAGTGCAGGGACAACGTGCCAGGGATATCTCCACATCTCTGTGCCTGCTCTGGTTTCTGCACCGTGTGGCACCCCTGCATTCCAGGCCTGGCTTAACTTTGCTCCAGTTTGTCCCTTTTGGGATAACCATGCCAGGCCTGGGGACACAGGGCAGTGTGTGGCATCACCCAGCCTCTGTCCCCTGTCACCCCTCTGCCCTCACCCCTGTGCCCCTGCTGCTCCTGCTCACCCTTGAGTCCTGCCAAAATGATAATATATCATTTATATCTATATATTTATATTTATTCATATTATAATTGCTAACAGCCCTCCTCTTCTTATCTGAATCAATAAAATGGCCCTGGGAGTGCTGTGAAGCAGAGAAACAAACAGGTCCAGCAGCAGAGAGAAGCCTCTGCTCCAGTGAAGCAGTGGCACAGGACAGGAGGAGTGTGGGGCTTCCAGCAATGGGTTTATGAAATAAAGCCATTTATGAAATTTATGAATAAATCTATGCTGTAAATCCATCTGCAGGACAGCTCATGGTGGCTGCATTGGGTGCTCAGTCAGGGGCTCCCAGTGCCCAGAAATCCTCATCAGCCCTCAAAACAAAACCCCCTGAGCACAGCACCTGCACTGCAGACCCTGGGCAGGTCAGGGGAGAGATATTCCCACCCAAAGCCTAAAGATGGAGAGGATGTACCTGGAAAAGGGAACCCTAAACATATCCTGTGTGTAAAACCACAGTCACCAGTGCTGTTCTTAACCTGAGACATTCATGCAGCTTAGAACTGGTCCTGAGTATTGAACTGGAGGCTGTGCATGATGTTAGGGTTAAAACAAGGCCAGCAACAGTGCCAGATCTTGATTTTATCACATGGAGAACTAAACACACGTAATTATTCTGTTCCTAACTCAATACTGAGCTGAGCAGGCTGGTAAATGTGGATGTAACCCTGTCCTACAAACAGATTAACATGGGCAGGTGGTTCCTGAGAATTCAGGTTCTAGAGAATCAGGTGTTTCCCCAAAACCAGCATTATCCTCACCTGCATGAGCCAGATCTGTTTTCCCTGTGGTTCCTTACAAACCCCCCATGCTGCCTGCTGAGTTTTAGTCCTGCAGAGAAGAGCCACCAGCTCGCTCCAAAAAATCCCAAACCACACCATCTTTGTTTCACGTTGCTTTTCCTGCTCACAGAAGGAGAATTTTCTCTATGTCACTGCTGACAAACCCCAGAGTGCCTTCCCCAAGCTAAAATCTAAAACAAGAAGCTTTGATCTCACCCTCTCCCTACGTTATTCAAGGCTTTTGCATCGACCAACAAACAAAACCTCTGGATGCTTGGGTCATGTTTGTCCTTTGGGAGATGTGTCAGGACAGGAGGGACACAGCTGTGACAAGAGATCCCTCAGCCCCAGCCTGGGGGTTTTGCTGGAAGTCATGTGCTGGAGGGTAGGAACTCCACCGAGGTTCACAGCCCTGCACATAATGGCCAGAAGTGCTCCTGTGATACTGAAAGAGTGAAATTATCTGGGTTTTCAACAGGAAATCTATTCTGGGACCTCGAAGGAGGACTCCTTACCCTTCCCTTTTGGAAAGGATTGTTGATGATCTCAGTGCACGGCTATCAGTGTCCTGGGCCAAACACTCCTTCTGCTCTTGGGCTTCTGATCAGCTAACAAAGCAGATGCAGGAACTAATTAAAGAAGCAGAGCCCGTGTTTTCTGCTTCTCTCAGCTCTAAATTCAGTAGCTGGTACATGACACCTCGTGAGCTGATGCTTGTCTGTCTGTGATCTGAGATGAAAGAAACATTCACCAAATAATCCAGGCGGATGGGAGGCTGAGCGCTCTCTGCCAGGGCTGTTCCAACAGATGGAGAAACGAAATCAATTGCAGGATCCCACATTCACAGGCAGGAGTTCTCAGGAACACTATGAGGAAAATAATCCCATCTCCACTGGGAAGGGTTTCATACCTGGGGTGACATCACCTGGAATTCATAATCCTGCGTTTTGCAAGAGGGCCAAGCTGCTCAGGCCTTTTCAAGCTTTATTTATGGCAGAATTTTCAATCCCATTCTGTATTTCAGAGGATGGGAGACACAAAAATGAAGTTGTCTTGGCTGAACACAGGAAAAAGAGCACAAGAGGTTTCAGTGCCACTGGCCTGTCACTCACTTTTACTCTCAAGAAATTTTACAAGGCAAGAGGCATCATTAAAAATAAAGCAAATTAACCTGTAATTTAGGAAAGAACCCTTCTCTTCCCTGAGTTATTTATTAAACAGTTAAGAATCTGTCAAGCCCTTCTTAGCTATTAATTAACAGTTGTTGAGGTTGGGACATAATCCCAGGCCAAGCTGCACAATTAACTGACACGAGAGCCTGAAATTTATTGCTCTCCTTGTGCAAACACCGACGTGCAGCTGCACAGAGCCACCTGTGCCCCAAAATCCTGGGTGGAGCTCAGAGCTCGAGGTCCTGCTCCCTGCAAACACAGAGGGGAGGCAGGAATGAACAGATAAACACACAGATGGGATAGTCCCAAACACCCAGCACTGAAAAATGTGTTGGGTTGAGAAAGATCATGGAATTGTGGAGTGGTTTGTGTTGGAAGGGATCTTAAATATTCAGTTCCATCCCCTGCCCTGTGCAGGGACACTTTCCACTATCTCAGGATGCTCTAAGCCCTGTCCAACCTGGCCTTGGACACTTCCAGGGATGGGGGAATCACAATTTCTCTGTGCCAGGGCCTCACTGCCCTCACAGGGAAGAATTTCTTCCTAATCTCTAATCTAAACCTACTTTCTTATCTGTTTTGGATATAGAAAATGTACAGCTTAACTAGCAGGAAGCCAACAGAAATGCCAGGCATGGTAGAACAAGTGCTGGGAGAAACAATGACCAGGAAATCAAATCTCTCAGCTTTAAATGGTCACAAAATGTTGTGCCTGGGGGGAAAAACCAAACAAATGGCAAGGGAGAGCAGTGACTCTCCCACAGCAGGTGTGCAGCCACCTTCCCACAGCACAGCCTTCTAATCAGAAAAGCAAATTTTCCATGAGAGGTTGGGAAAAAAGGGTTGCCTGAAGCAGACATTGGAGCTATCACGTCATGAGGGATTTTGGATCAAAAATATTCCACACTAAAAGCAAGCACGTGAGTTTGCAGGTGCTTTTGAACCTGGTGCCTCCTTTCATATCCTCCAGACCTCCCTCAGGTTGGGATATTTAGGATAAAGGCCCACTCCTGGGCACACAGATTTTGCTCCATTTTCCCTGTGGCTACAATCTGAATGTTAAATTAAAATCCTATCACTGACATAGCCAGAGCTCACCTGATGTGGTTCCACGGCTGAGGAGGTCCAACCCCACCCACAGCAGTGGAATGGGGGAGAGCTCCTCCCTTCCTAAACATTTCCAAGGAGATTCCCAGCTGTGCCCCCATGGCACATCCCCATTGGCAGCATCTGCAGGGATGGAAGAATCTGAGAACCTGACAATGCAACTGGCCCAATTTCATCTCGTGTACAACAATTGCTGCTGTGAGAGGGAAGAAGAACTAAATGCAATTTCTCTCCAGATGTGGGTCTCTATAAAATAAGAGGGAAGAAAAACTAAGCACAATTTGTTTCTCTCCAGACATGGGTCTCTATAAAATAAGAGGGAAGAAAAACAAACTGCAATTTGTTTCTCTCCAGACGTTTGTCTCTATAAAATAAGAGGGAAATAAAACAAAGTGCAATTTGTTTCTCTCCAGACATGTGTCTCTATGAAATCAAAGGGCTCAGTTCAATACAAGGCTCCTTTGGGCAAGGACGTGGCATTTATGTTTTGTCTGTGGGCACAAAAGCACATGGCTAATGTACCATGAAAATAAAAATGTTCTCTTAACCATGATCCACGAAATGCAGAGGAATCAGCGATGCTGGGAAGCTCTGCTCTGACATTTCCTGCTCCCTGCCACTCTCCTGGGTATCCCTTCGGGCTGGGCCCAAATTAAATCTGAACAACATTCTCTGCCTCTTCCTTTTTGATAATATCTGAGGGTTTGGGAGCTTCTGGCCTGGCTGGGGGGTATAAATGATCTTTGATGTCCTCTCCAAAGCCTGCACTAGGGCATATCCACCCTCCTGACTGGGAAAAATCTGCTTTACTTTGTCTCATCCCCAGAAATTTCCAGCCATGCTGCATTTTGGACACTGAGGATGTCTGTGGCAGAAAGCTGAATTTCCACCCAGATCCAGCTGTATCTGAGAAGAAATGACAACAATCTGGAAGGAAACCTTGCTGCAAATGTTAGTGGAAGGATCTCAAGCAAAGCAAAGATCTTTCAACACAATGAAAACAAAGCCAACTCCCAGCTGCAGGTGGAGATCAGACAAGGGAAAAAAAAAACATTGGGAGTAGAAAAAGCCTTGACATCATCCTCATTTTTTTAGTGTGGTTATCTTAGGTTTCACCTCCAAGTGGACAGAATCAATTCTGCCTTCTCTCAGGATCCTTCAGCTGAAAAATGCCCAGCCACACTCCTCTGGGGAAATGGGTTTTCCTCCCCACCATCTGCAACGTGCTCTCCTGAACTAGGAACAATTACTCTTTTCCCCATTGATTTCATCCATTCCCACTTGAAAAATTATCAGCTTGAGCGACTTCCTCTCCTTCCCAGGGGCCACGTGCCAGAACAGCTCTGCCTTGTTCATCCCCTTCTCCAAAATCAGCAGCAGCACTTCCCATCCACGCTGAAAAACAACTTCCAACTCAGCAAGGCACACTCTGCTCTGCTCTGCTCTGCTCTGCTCTGCTCTGCTCTGCTCTGCTCTGCTCTGGGAGGAGAGCAGCAGTGCCACAGAGTCCCAGGGACTCCTTTTTGCCCTCTGGGGTGGTCAGGAGAGATCTCACCAATTCAGGATGCTCTCCTTGCCTGTTCTACACACCCTACAAACTGCTGAAACCACCCAGTTGTGGTTTTTTCCTGTATCTTGGACCTTCCCCTGGAACAGGGAGTCAGTGATTGGGATGCAGTTGCTGTGGAGGCACAGAATGAGCTGAAATCCAGCTGACAATTTCTGATAGTTTGGTAAACACGTGCAATGCGTCAACCCAAACCCAAACCAAAGAACAAAGAATAGAGAAGTCATTTGGGATTACACAAAGAAGTCATTTTTAGCATCATTTTAACAGCAGCCAAATCTCCCCTGTGCAGTTTCCTCCCAGCTCTTTATTCCTCAGCTCCAGGTGATTGTTGCTCCCTGGTTGCTCTGTCTCTCACACAAATACCCACCTGGGAACCCTTTTCTGCCTCTTCCTCTCTCCTTCCTAAACACCTTCAGAAAACGGATTTCTTCCTCACTTAATTTTGTTTATAGGTACAATGTTTATACAATATTTGTATATGGTACAATATTTGTATGTGGTACAATATTTGTATATGGTACAATATTTGTATGTGGTTCAATATTTGTATGTGGTTCAATATTTGTTTTGTGCTCCTGTACTTCCACAGTCATGCCTGGGCCCTCTGGTGGGGTTTGCACTTTGGTTTTTGGGGTCAGTGTGGAGCCCACCCACAGCACAGCCCCACTGGGCAGCAAATGGGTTTTGGGATAACTTGGAAAAAGGAGCAGGAGCTCCTTAGCAGGGACCCACTTTCTTCCCCTGGTGCTTCAGAAGTGCCACAGTCCCACCCTTGTCACCTCCATGACTGCTCAGTGTCCCCATCCCAGCTCAGGGGACACAGCACCACTGTGTGAGTGCCTGGTGGCCTCAGGCATCACTTTTTGGAGAGCTGTTTTGGTGACCACAGCTGTGATGCTGCTCTTGGGGCAAACTCTGACAGTTCTGAGGGCTGGAAGCACAGTGTGGATGTACAGACCAGAAAATCCTCATTTGGGGAATATATTTCAGAAGAGAGCCTCACTTTTCCCTTTCTAATTTTCTCCCCAGCTCCCTCAGGTGAATCCATGTTCTCTGTGTGTGAGCTGTCCCTGGGGCTCCACCTTCTCCAGGCGAGGTCACTCATTCTTTTCATTTTTATCGCACTTGGATTTCTCAAGACAACAATCCATTCTGTTTCCTTAACCGAAAATGCATTTTATTTACTTTCAGCTTTCTAGGGGAAAACAGAGAAGAACCCTGAACTCTGAGGGGTTTGTCCCAACACGAGCTATCCTGTAGAAATATTCTTCCCCAAAAAGAGAAATCAGCTTCACATTCAGCAAAATTAATTGTCCCACTGGTTCCAGGTCCCTACCCAGACACACATCTGGCTCCAAGGTCTGGTAGCTAAAAATAGGGATGGACAGGCAAAAGGCCTGGCAAATATTCCAAAAAATAACCATAAATATTCAAAAAATAACCATTTACCTCTATGGCTTTTCTCCTTCACTAGAGTTCGTTTGCCTCGTGGCCACGAGTGCTAAAAGTGTTAAAAATCTCCCTGTTACACAAAAGTCTCTGGGAGATGAGGATGCCAATTGAACAAAGATGGAAAGGCCAAAGCTTCCACTGCCAAAGCCTCACAGTTCCTGAGGACAGAGCCTAAAACCAGCTGGAGCCCACATCCTGCTCCCATTCCTCCAGGATTAACCCCAGGGGCTGCTATGCTCCTTGGAATTACCTTTTGTTTGGGTAACAGAATGAAAAATGAAGAGCAGGACCAGCGTCAGTGAATTTCTGGATGCTATTAGAGGTCAGCCCATGCATGTGGGATTCAAGAACACCGTGTCAATCCCAAATGCAGTCTGCGGGGTGAGGTTGGAAGGGAAGGTCTGGTTTACAAAACTGGCTGGGTTTGGGATCCAATTTCCCATTTGGATCTGTGGAAGCTCCACTGGCTCCAGCAGAGCAGCCCTTCCCTGGTCTGATAGCACAGTGATTAAGCACCGAGGCAAAGAAAGCTCCCAGCTGCTGTGGCAGAAAAGGAAGAATCTGGAAAAGCGAGAAATGTTCCCCCCACACCCTCATCCACAAGGACTTTGTGCTCATTAAGTCAGAACTTGCTGACAATTTCCTAAAGCACGGGGTGACCTGGGGGACAGCAGGCAGAGATGGGGATCACCGTGTGGCCTGAGTCACGTCTGACTGTGCTCATGAACTGAGGAGTTTACAAGGCAGGGAGAGCTGTGCTGGATGACCTCAGGCCATTCCCAACCTCTTCAATGACACAAATCTGTGTGTGGTGTTACTGATAGCCCTGACTCAGCCCCTGCACAGGATGTTGGAGTGGCCGTGCAGCCCCTGAGCTGCTGACCCCACCTTCCAGCTCCAGGGTCATTTCAATTGCAAGAGTTATTCACAAGGATTCCTGCTTCAGTTCACAAATCTACAAAGAATACAAAGAAATTGGAAAGATTTGCTTTAAACTCTGCAATTCCATCAGCCAGCTGACAATATCACCATCCATCAAGGACCTGGGGCAGGGACATTCAGATTTCAGCCCTACAAACACCTGTACATTCCAACCACAGAATAATTTAGGTTGGAAGGGACATTAAAGCTCATCTCATCCCACCCCAGCCACACAAAGCTGACACAACTTTAGCCCCTCTGCTGAGAGTCTAAAAATCCAAACCTTCATCCAGACAGCAGCTTGCAGACTCTTCTCTGTGTTATTTTTACCTGCTTTCTAATAAGAGAGACCTTCATCCATCAAAAGAATACTCTTTCCTACACGTATTTATCCTGAATCCCCTGCCAGGCCTTCAGAAAGTGTTGCTGTGGAGACTGGAGGATGGTCAGAAGCTCCAGCATGGCACAAAGCAAAGGACTGAGGTTGTGCTGGCCCCGTTCTGGCCGCAGGGGTGAAGCTCTGCTTCTGGGCGAGGCTTTGGGCAGAGAGGAGGAATTTGGGGGCACACCAGGTGCTCTCAGCAGAGCTCAGAGTGGGATAAAACCTGCCCAGCCATGGATCAGGGATCTGTGCTAACCCCCCTTGCCAGGGGTGGGACTGGGTGATCCTGAAGGTCCCTCCCAACCCAAACCATTCAGTGGTTCTGTGATTTCAGCATCCCAGGAAGGTCATGCCAGGCTTTACACTGCTGTGCTCTGAGTGACAGCAAAAGCCAAGTTTTCTCCTCCACTCCAAGCTTTGAACCACCAGAGATTTTCTCAGGGGAAGAAGAAACCTTGATTAAATTCCCTGTCAGGAAAGGGACCAAAGGAAACCTGGGTCCTGAAACCCTCTCAGGCTTTTATGTCTTTACCCCTGTGATGAGGTTCAGATCTGGGAAAGGAAAGGGGAGAAAAAAAGATCTTTGAAAGGCTGATTCCAAATCAAGACCCATGATCCTGTTACCAAGGTATTTAGGATGTTAAAAAAGACAGACTTCTGTGGGTGGGAACGAGCAAAAAGATCAACTGAGCCTCCAGTTCCATGTAGCTGCCTTCAGCAGAATGTAGCATGAGAGGGGGGAAAAAATTCCCCATGAAAGAAATCCAGAAGATGAAAGGAAGCTGGCTGGGAAAGGGAATGATCACCAGAACATCATCTGCTCCTTCAGAACAGCAGGCTGAAGGCAGTGAAACTTCTTTTTAGGAATTGCCATAGACTAGGAAGGATCTCAAATGACCTAAAAAGAGATGTAAGGATATAGGCACATAAAATATAGATACACCCAGAGATATTTCCAGAGAGGGAGCCTGTATGTAAGGACAGATCCTTGAAGGCTCGGAGCCAACTCACTTCCTGCTGTGCTCAGTCATTGAAGCTCCTCAGGACTCCAGAATTGCTAAAATTGGGCAGCTCCAGAGCTCCATTTTCACTCAATCCCCTTTCCTGAAGCAGCAGAATGGAAGCAGGGCCCAGCTGAGGAGCTGCCTCTTCTCCTGGCACACGGGAGCAGCTCCTGGGACCCATCTCAGGTGTTCCCACAGGAAAGGATCAGGCTACAAATTGGGAGCTGTTGCTTGGGTGAAGCTCAGAATTAAAAGCAGAGGAAGCTGTTCTCTGCTCTGTGTCACAGGAGGAAGCTGTGAGCCCCTGCAAAGTGCCTCAGGTGGGTTTGGGGTGTCCCTGGCTCAGATGGGGTGCCACAAGCACCAGGCTGCACCTTGAGGCAGCAGCAAAAGGCCAAAAAAATTAATGGATCAAAACACACCCAGTCACAGACTCATTTTCAATGCAAGTCCCAGCTGCTTAGAGCACAAACTGTTGTGATTTGTGACAAAATTGTGACATGCACAAGCCCAGTGGGAAACTGCCTTGAGTTTTTCCATGGCTATTAATGGCACTGGGTCCAAACGAGGGTTACTTGTGACATTGAGTTCCTCACCACGAGATTTGGTTTGACAGGAAAAGAGGAAATTACCTCAGGCTGGGCCAGGGGAGGATCAGCTTGGACAGCAGCAGGAATTTCCCCATGGAAAGGGTGCTCAGGCCTTGGAAGTGCCCAGGGAGGTTTGGATCCCATCCCTGGAGTGTCCCAGGAAGGGCTGGAGGTGGCACTGAGTGCTCTGGGCTGGGGACAAGGTGGGCAGGGGGCACAGTTTGGAATCAGTGGTCTGGGAGGGCTTTTCCAGCCTAAATTATTCTGGAATTCTGTGAAGGGTGCTCTGATCTCTCTCTCTGATCAGATATCACAGAGCTCAGGGGGGATCCCTCCAAGCCAGCAAAGCAACACCTCCACCCCCAGGAGACTCAGCAAAACCAGGCAGGAGCATCCTCCACGCCCCTCTCTGCTGCACCACAGAGCCTCTGCAAGGGCACAGCCCCACACTGCTCCCCACAGAGCACAGAGCCAGGATTTTCAGCTCCCAGGGACACCCTGTCCTCACCCTCGGGGAGACACTGCAAGACAGAGTGGGCATGAGCAGAGACACAGCAAGGAGAGCACATCCTCTTTGGTTTCCAGCAGATTCTGCAGCCCCCAGCTCTGACAGAGCTTATTTTTCCCTTAATTCCCAAGCTGGCACTAACCCTGGCATATTTTACCCCTGTATTTGGTGGGCACATCACCTGGCACTCCCTGCTGTGCTGTCACGAGCAGCTCTGTTACATGGCACAGCAGTGGGAACGTGGAGTTTTCCTCTGTTTGGGTTATTTTTTTCCCTTCCTCTTCCCTTCTCTCCCTCAAAACACTCACAGGAATTTCTTGCAGCATAATCCTTCCTCCCTCCTGGGCAATGCCATCAGCTGTCATCCTGCATCATGTGCTCCTGCCTTCCTCTGGATCGCTCACACTCCCCACACCACTTTCCCCAGGTCTGTCACAGTTATTAAAACCTCATAACAAGCTGCTTTGCATTTAATCCCATCTGTCATCAGATCCTGTTTAAACACCAAGAATTACCACTTTAATGTGACTGCTTCCTAAGATATGACAGCTTTCTTGCACGGATCTCAAGGAGTGCTGCAGGAGAAGCTGAGCATTCCTGAGCTCCTCTTTATTCTGGGTGATGATGGAGACAAGAGGAAATAGGGCAGCCCAAGCAAAATGAACAAAACAGTGCCAGGAGACACCAGAAACCCAGCTGGGATATCCCAGCCTGGAGTTGTAACTGTCACATCACAAGAGCACCTCTCTGTGAGAAGAAATCTCCTTTTCCCCAGCACAGGAGGGACACGGAGCTGTTCAGGATGATTACAGGGAGGTGAGGCCTTGGGAAGGCTGACCTGAAACAGGGACTGGACAGAGCCAGAGAATAAAGCAGGGATTTATTGAACACTTCAGTGAGGAAAGGCTAAAAGAATTTCTAATGTTCAGCCTGGAGAAGAGAAGCTTAGGGGGGACGTAATTGTGATCTCCAAGGGGTGGGAACTGAAAGGAACCTACAACAAACACAGAGAGAGACTTTTTACAGAGGCTGCAGTGACAGGACAAGGGGGAATGGCTCCACACTGACAGAAAGTGGGAATAGATTGGATATTAGGAATAAACTCATTGCTGTGAGGGAGGTGAGGCCCTGGCACAGAATGCCCAAAGTTGTTCCCATCCCTGGAAGTGTCCAAGGCCAGGCAGAGCAGGGCTCTGAGCCTGGAAGGTGTCCCTGGCCATGGCAATGAGTTGGAATGAGATTTTTTTTTAAGGTTCCTTCCAGCCCAACTCATTCTGATGCTCTTCATGCCCACAGAGCAGTGGTGTTACCCCACACAAGCATTCCCATCCTGCCAGAGTCTATCCCAAGCCTGCAACACAAACTGCAGGATCTCAGCCCCTCCAGAACCCCCATCTCAGGCAGAGCAAGAGGCAGGTTGCTGATTAAGCCACCACCAGGTTATTTTGTAAGAGAATGAAAAAAATAAATAATAATAATTGAGAAAGCACATTTGTTATTATTCATTAAGTGTACTGGAGCTGCCTTATGTGCTAAATGTTCTTCCCCTGATGATCTTAGCACCTAATTAAAGGAGGCTGATGAGGCATGATAGAAGCAAAGTGTGAGTACATCCAAAGTGCCGATGGAAAATGGAGGCAGGGAGAGCACAGAAATTACCCAGATGAAAGAAGGAGAGAGCACCGAGCTCTGTGGGAAAGGCAGATCCAAACTGGATGATGAAGGAGCCATCATGAAACTCTGCTGGGGTGACACAGCAGCAATGTCCCCATTGCCCAACTCATTACCTGCACTGGAGAGGCCAAGGTTGATGCTCTGGGAGCTGGTGAAGACTAAAGCTGGGAGGGTTTTTAGTAGGATTTGTCCCAAAAAAACATTGGCCCAGAGCCACTGTTGGAATTCAACATGAACCAAGATTTCTGGAAGGGCTTATTTATATTTACAGGGAATGGCAATCCCAAACATTGGGATACCATGAGAGAGCTGGTTCTCATGGAGTTCTCCATCCCACTTTTAGGACACTCTAGTGCAGAGCCCTTTGAAGGAACTCCAGCTCTGCACCTTTTGGGTTCCCTCCAGAAATCAGCAGGAGGAACAGGGAGAGCTCAAGTTACAACTCCAGTTCCCAATATTCCACCCTGGATGAAAATATCCAGGTTAAAAGACTAAATCAGGACCTGGGTATGGTAACTTCAGGAGTTCAGAGACATCCTTGCCTCTTCAGCCCCAAATTAACTTATTTTGGTGTATTAATTACAGTGCATGCTCAAAAAGCAAGGCACACAAGTGTCAGATGCTCCTGCAATGAAATCCTTGGCATCCGTACCACTGGCCATAAATCTTGTGAATAAATTCCTTGTGATTTTGCTCCTACTTTGAGCCAGACTGGAGTTCCCAGAGGACAGTGTCTGTCAGGAGCTTGACATCAGAAACTGCACATGGTTATGAAAATGGAAACGGCTTCAAGAAAAGCCAATGTTGTTTGTTGGGCTTTTTTTATTCAGATTTCTCCAGAAATTCATTTTAAGGCCAATTCATACGTCTGGGCTGACTCCTTCATCATCCAAACCTGCTTGACCTAAGCACGGATCCTATTTCCAATCACTTCAGAAGAAGGGAGCTCAAGTCCAACAGCCACATTAAAACCCACAAAACACGTGAGATCTTTGGGTTCTGCTTCACCAGCCACATCCCAAACAAGAGGCCAACAACAGCCTCGACAACCACAGCTTGATATTTAACCAAACTATTTGATGGTTCAACAGCAAAACCCCCTCTGAATGCCAAATTTCAGACAAAAGGGGGCTGTGGGTGAGGTGACACCAGGATGATGGGACAGGACACAACCTGTCCCTGTGGCACGTGGGATCATCCCCTGAGGAGGGAGGGAAAGACCCTCTCCCCTACAGAAAGGTGGGGAAGGAGGTGGCAGCCAGCCAGGAGAAAGGATTTGGTGGGGAAGGCTGCAGGGCAGGTTCGACCAGCTCGAGATGCTGAAAGACAAGATGGAAAGAAAAGACCAGCTGGCAAATAAAATGCGTGTAGGTGGGGAGAGTCATGCCGGCCGTGTTTGCCAAAGGGGCAGGGAAGAACACATGTTCCTGTGCCTCAGTGGAAGGGGAAGTTCCCAGAAGCTTGCCTCATCTGTCTTTCTATTCTTAACCCTTCTCTGGCACCCTCTCAAAGCCTGGGTGCTGGTGGAAGAGCTGAAAAATGATGCAGAAAAAGGCAGCCTGGTGGAGACCAGGGCCTTTATGCCTCTCCAGCATCAGAAAGGCAAGGGCTGGGATGAATTTTTCAGTATGAACCAGTCCCAAAAATCTGGTTTATGGAGAGGTGAGTTGTGGATGTCACCAGGGAACAACTCTGCTTTTGAGCAGAGGTAGGACTGAAAGGTCTTCAGACCCTCTGCTGCTGTGAATCACTTCCAGGACTGGACTGGCATCAATGCAAACCCTCAGGTGTGAGGTAAAAAAAATCCTAAAACGCTTCTAAAAATTCCCAGGGCAAGAAAGAGGCCTTCAAAGTGACAAACTTGAAAAGGATTTTTTAATTTTTTTTTTTTTGTCTTCTGGGAAACAGAAATTCTTCTCTGTCTGCTTTGCCCTGCCTCACCCCCAGGTCACTGCAGTGGGACATTGCCATGACAATGAATCTGACCCCAAGGACTCAGCCCCACCTCGTGTTTGGGACCAGCTGTAAATCTGGAGCACAGACAGGAGGTCACTGCTCTTTCCCAAATTCCCCAAGTGCAGCACTCAGTGAAGGTGAGGAAAAGCCATGGCAGCACTGAGGGGGAAACTCCTCTCTGCCTTGGAGGATAATTCCTGTAGGAATTATTCCTGTAGGAATGTAGGACTGTAGAATCCAGTCCTAGAGGGGCTGTGATCATTCAGTCCCTGGGTTAATCCCAGCTCCTTTTCCAAACTGAATGGAAGTTTCCAGCATTTGTCATTTCAGCCTGGAAAAACATGAACTGAATCACCTGATTGGTTTATTTTATATTTCTTTTCCCTAAAAAAGCTTGGAAAAGCTCAGCTTCCTGCACAGGAGCTACCAAAGCTGGGAGGGCCAGGAAGGTGGGGATGGCAGATTGGGGCACTGGTATGAAGTGAATGAACACAAAAAGCACTTTTTTCATCTCCAGACCCGAAGGGGAGTTCACAACAGATCCTTTTCCTCCACTCCAGATGGGAAAAGCAGGGAAAACCTGGCAGAAGGTTGAGGAGGTGGAGGAGCTGCTCCTCACCAGACCTCAGGAAGGAGCAGGAGATGGAGGAGATGCACACACAGACTCAAAAATGCACGTCAGAAAGAGCTGGAAGGAATAGAAGTGGATAGACAGGGTAGGTAAAATAATGACCTCCCATCCCATCCTCTGGCACGATAAAAAAACAAAAAAAAGCTGTGGCAACCCAGCGAGGCACTGCTGCTCCTGTCTGGGGTGAGCAGGGCTGAGGGGAAGGGAAAAACAATGTTCTGAGGAGGGTACAATTCTCTCCAGGTTCACACGTAGCAACCCTGCAAGTTTCTATAGCAACACCGGGATTATTTTTAGCATTAGTCACATTTTAACAGTAGCAACCCAACATGGAGCTGGGGTGGAGGGTGCGTTTCACCCTCTCCAAGGCTTTTTTCCTCTCCTCCAGCCCCTCTCCTGAGGGGAAACCCACCCTGAGAACTGCTGCAGTGCTTGTACACAAACCAGCCGTGCCCAGGAATAAATGTGGAAGGCATTGAGGAGAAAATCTCTTTTTTTGACCTTCTTTTGTTGATGTCCCTCCAGTCCAGAGGGACAAACGAGTCCCCAGTGGGCAGCAGGGCCACCCATCCCACAGGGGATATTTCCAGGGTGTTCTTGGTGCTTTTTCCAGCTTTGGTGGGTTCTATAAACACCAGGAGCAGCCCCGTGTCTCGTTTTGCACTAATTTAGCAGTAAAGGTGGCCAAGGGTGACTGTCACAGGTGGGCTGTGCTCAGGGGGACACAAACTGCAGGAATTTGTGGAAGGAGGAGCTGAAGGCAGCTCCGAGACACAGGAGGCACAGAATAAAAGAAAAGGGCAGAGACTCTTCCCAAGCACTGAAAACAGGTGAGGGAAAAAAAAAGAAATCCCACAGCCCTGCAGAGCTGCCTGGGAGAGGGGGCACGGTGGGATCCAGCTCACAGCTGAGATCTTTGACACTGAACATCATCCAGGGGAGGCCAAACAGATGCAGTTTCCAGCTCTATAAATGGGCAGAATGAAAGAAAATGTGCAGAGAATCTTCCCAAACACTGAAACTAGGTGGGTGAAATAAAATAAAATGTCCACAGCCCTGCAGAGCTGCCTAGGAGAGGGGGCACGGTGGGATGCAGCTCACAGCTGAGATCTTTGACTCTGAACATCATCCAGGGGAGGCCAAACAGACACAGTTTCCATCTCTACAAATGGGCAAATCTCTTCCCCAATGCCAGTCCCAGTGGCTGTGCCCAGGTGAGGAACCTCTCGGAATTTCTTGTTTGACAAACCCCAGCACAAGAGGCAGAGCAGAGCAGGTCTGTGACAGACCCAGCCAAGCAAAAGCAGGAATACAAATTAAAGCATCTCCTGAGAATCTGTTTTCCACCCACACACCCACAGACAGTTCCTATTGCCACTCAGAGCAGCCCAAATCGTTAGCCATGGAAATGTCTGCTGAGATAATTAACAATTTCCCTTGCATGCCGTTCCTTTCATGAAAAGAAAAAAAGCCATTGGTGCCACACAATTCCTGTGACCACTGAATTTCGAGCACATTTTTGTGGGGTGTAGCCCACAAAACACCCAAGCCATTGGTGCCACACAGTTCCTGTAACCACTGAATTATGAGCACATTTTTGTGGGGTGGAGCCCACAAAACACCCATAAAGTGAGCCAGATTCTGATCACATCTATGGAACGAAATTCCTGTCCATCCTCATCTCAAGAAGATTCATTTCTGCTCCCTCCAAATGAAATTCACCTTGAAAGAGCAGGGAAACTCCTGGAAATTGCCACAGCAGCCAGCTGGGGCAGGAAATAAGATTTCCACCTTTATTTTCCCCACTGAACATCAATATTCAACTTTGCTAGATAGGAACCACCTCTCATTTTTCCCAGCACCACTAAAGCACCAGATGGTCCCTGGCACCTTCTCCAGAGGAGCACAATGCCCAGAGGAACTGGAGAAAGTTGATCCTTTTTTTTACCCACTGGTTTATAAAATCTGTGGATTCCCCAAATATCCTGGAACTGGCAGCGAGCACAAATGCCCCTGGGGAAAGGCCAGACTGGTGTGCGAGCTGATTCCCCAAAAAGGCATCCAAAAAAGCCCCAGAAGCTCCTCAGAGTCAAGGCTGCTGCCTCGGGAGATGACGGATGCTGCTCTACCACTGCAGCAAGAACTTGGTGTCCTCAGTAAAAAAAAAAAAAAAGGGGGAGGTTGGTTAAAATAATTTTCTCTTCAGCCTTCGTCCATCTGCTGAGCCACCCTGATCGTTCCCCAGGAATGCCTCAGCTTCAGCCAAGCCAAGGGGAGCAGGGAAGATGGGAAAAGCTGGGATAACTGAGCTGTCACTGCTACAAGGGAACTTTTATTGTCTGGGAGAGACAGAAAAAAGCCTGCCAGGGAGGCTGTCACAGCCCTGGGTTGTTGGAACCCTGGAGGCTGAGAATTTCAGGCTTTCTGTGCAAAAAGGAACTGACCCTCCAGCATTTGACCAGTGGCCATGGAAAAAGCTCCCAAAATTGAGTGATAACACTGGGATTGTGGCTGTGTAGTTTAAATAGAAGTATGTGATATCACAGGGTGAAAAACTTAGAATTTAAGCTTTTAGAATATAGTTATATATTTTAGAATATATAGAATATATAGAATATATATTAGTATATATATTAGAATATACATAGTATATATAGAATATATATACTCAATATAAATATATATTTATATTTAGTATATTTGTGTATATATAAAATTATATATATAAATACAGAGAAATATGCAGGATTTGGGGCACTGGCTAAGTTCTCTTTTTACCTTCTTCTCCATGTGTTTGTGTGGTTTTTTGTAACTGGGTCCACATTGCTCACCATGGGTGGTTGGTTATTGGGTTAAAATATAAATAATATAAGTGTCACCTAATTATTGGGTAATTAGTGCTTAAATAACCTTGGGAAGAGTTAGAGACAGAGCCATTTTCTGCCTTGTTTTGGAAAGATTTAGAGAGGAATCCATTTTCTACCTTGTTAGCCAGGGCTCACAACTCATGAGACTGTACTTTAGATAAGAATTAATAAACAACTGAGTCCAAACATTAGAAAACTGCGTCTCCCATGCCTTAATCCCAGCTCTAACAGAAGAAGATAAAAAATCAACACTGGGTGAGCTGATATTAGACTGGGAATGGAGGCAGGAGGAGTGGCTGAGGCTGCCCCACCCTGGCTCCAGCTGTGCTAGGAGCATCACCCAGGAGCTGTGACAATGACAGAGACACCTGGGGTGGCCCAGCTGAGCCAAGGAGCTGCTGGGGGCACTCCTCAGCACCTGTCACTGCTGGGTTTGGGATTCCTGCCCCAGGCTCCCCATGGAAAGGATCCCATCTGCTTTCCCGGTGGGATTTTGATGGCTACGGAGCAGGTGAGTTATGTAAATTCCGTAAGAAAGAACACCCAGCAGGACACAGAGAATTTAAGGTCTGGAACATGGGGATCACTCCTGTTGGGTGTCATTCCTTATTGTGGCTCTACTGCTGATCTCTGACCTGACCTCATCCCTGTTTGCACTGAGAGCTCTGCTTGGAAACCACTGGATAAAAGCTCCAGGTATTCACAGAATCCCAGGATCACTGAGGCTGGAAAAGCCCTCCCAGACCATGGAGTCCAACCTGATCCAACCTTGTCCCCAGCCCAGAGCACTCAGTGCCACCTCCAGCCCTTCCTGGGACACTCCAGGGATGGGGATTCAAACCTCCCTGGGCACTTCCAAGGCCTGAGCACCCTTTCCATGAGGAAATTCCTGCTGCTGTCCAAGCTGAGCCTCCCCTGGCCCAGCCTGAGGCCATTCCCTCTCCTCCTGTCCCTGTTCCCTGCGAGCAGAGCCCCATCCCCACCTCTCCACAACCTCCTTTCCTTGATTTCTCCAGCTCGCCAGGGCTGTGCAGAAGAAGAAATCAGCATTTTCTCCACCCAGTGCCTCACAGAAAACCAAATTCAGCACAAGCTTCCCCCCAGCCTCCTGCCCTGGGAGAAGAAAGGGCAAAAAAAGGCGAGTAAGAAGCTGCACTTTTGGAGAGCTCTGCTCTCCCCCTGCCTTCCCCCAGTGCTGGGCTGAAGGAGCAGAGCAGAGCCTTGCCTGCCCTCACTTACAGTGTGCTTCACTCTTCCCCAAGGAAACATAGAATTTTTCTAATTAAGCATTAAAGTGATTCAATTATGAGGGATGCTCTCTTGTGGAGCTAAAACTCGTCCCAGACAAGAGAACAGCAAGGCTTTGGACAATCCTGGAGAGGTTTTGCTGACCGGGGGGTCAAGAAACAGCACAGCTCCAAAATGGGATTATTTTTTTCCCCTCATGAGAAACACTGAATTGTGCTCTCTGGAAGTGTAAAAGGCAGCAGAAGAACAAGAAATGATTATGCAGACAGGAATGACAGCCTCAGACAGGCTCCTTGAACTGCACAAGAGGAGCCAAGCAAGAGCTGACACACAGGGATTTCAGGGGCTGGGAGTGGAGGTGCTGCCCCAGCCCCTTCCAATCTGCATGGACAGGAGGAGGTTGGGTTTGGGGCAGCCTCACAGAGTTCCTTTTGCCAACACAGCCCTCAGAACCAATCCCAAAGGCCCTGATGAGCCTGGCTAATTGGCACATCCAACCACTCTGAGTGACAGCTGTCAAGCCAACACAGCCCAGTGTCAGCTCGGCGAGGCAGACGGAGTGAAAAACATTCCACATCGCAGGAAAGCTGCATCATTATTTTTATCCTGACAACAAACAGCACCCTACCGACAGAGCTGCTGTCTCTGGCGTGTACCAGCTCTGAGGTGCCCAGGAGGGGCTGCCAGTCCTGCCAGGACCAGGCTGCAATGGACTGTCCAGAGAGAGGGGTTATAAAAATAAAATAAATATTTAAAAAATCCTTACAGACACTGTCTAGACAAACGCAGCCACCTTCCAGGCTTCCCTTCCCTCCCACCCGGTGCATTTGCCTTCACACACTCCAGCTGGCCTGTCCAGCTCCCTTCCTGCTCTGCTGCTCTGGCCTAATGATGTCTCCATTTATTTCATGTCCAGGGAGCTCCTTCCCAGCACAGAATCACAGAATCACAGAATTTCTGGGTTGGAAGAGACCTCCAAGATCATCGATTCCAACCCAGCCCTGACACCTCAACTAACCCATGACACCAGTGCCACATCCAGGCTTTATTAAACACATCCAGGAATGGTGACTGCACCACCTCCCTGGGCACAACATTCCAATATTTTATCACTCCTTCTGTGAAAAACTTTCCCTAATATCCAGCCTGTATTTCCCTTGGCACAGCTTGAGGCTGTGTCCTCTCGTTCTGCCTGGAGAAAGAGCCCAAGCCCAGCTGAGCACAGGCACCTTTCAGGGAGCTGTGGAGAGTGATGAGGGCACCCCTGAGTCTCCTTTTCTCCAGGCTGAACAACCCCAGCTCCCTCAGCCATTCCTCACAGGGTTTGTGTTCCCAGCCCCTCACCAGCCTCGCTGCCTCCTCTGGACGCGCTCGAGCGTCTCAACGTCCACCCTGAACTGAGGGACAGAGCTGGACACAGCACTGAGTGTCCATCCTAAACTGAGGGACAGAGCTGGACACAGCACTCAATGTCCATCCTAAACTGAGGGACAGAGCTGGACACAGCACTCAGTGTCCATCCTAAACTGAGGGACAGAGCTGGACACAGCACTCAGTGTCCATCCTAAACTGAGGGACAGAGCTGGACACAGCACTCAGTGTCCATCCTAAACTGAGGGACAGAGCCGGACACAGCACTCAGTGTCCATCCTAAACTGAGGGACAGAGCTGGACACAGCACTCAATGTCCATCCCAAACTGAACTGGACACAGCACTCAGTGTCCATCCTAAACTGAGGGACACAGCTGGACACAGCACTCAGTGTCCATCCTAAACTGAGGGGGGTGGGACTGGATGAACTTCCAACCCAAACTATTCCATGATCCTTGAACCAGCTTGGCAGACAGGTTGGATACAGAAGCTCCAACCAGAAGCCAGCACACAATGGATGTCCTTCCCAAACTCTCCCTCCACACTTCATTTCACTTTCATTTCAATGAAAATAAGTTGTTGGTTTTTTTCACTCTTCCCAACCATTCTGAGGAGATGAGTTTCTGTTCTGTGTGGTGGATGATGCAATGTCCCACGTTCCCACAGCTCCAGGCCACCAGCTCCCACGGGAGCAGGGCCCAGAGGGCTGTGACACAAGTGCACAGGAGCAGGTGACCTTCCACGACCCAGATAATTTGTGCCCTACTTTATTTAATCCCTGGAAATCCTGGACCATAACCTCAGGACCTGCCTTCAGCACACTGTGCTAAAATTAAACCCAACTTTTTCCAGTGAGGTTTACAGAACTCAGGCATGTATTTTTCTCCTCAGATGCATGGCAGTTTAACTGTTTCCAGCCAGGAAAGGTGAAATGTGGATGTACCTGGACAAGTGTACAAAACCCATCCCTGTGGGAACAGGCTCTGTGGCACATCAGGTGAACAGCAGGAATTGAAGGCTGCCTGCAAATTAAACATGAGGATGATCCCAGTTCCAAAAATCACCTTACATCCCCCAAACCAAAGTGTGAGACAACATCTAAGGACTCTTTTTCTGAAAAATCACCAGTGAAAAAGTTGAGGGCAGGGCAGACTCTGAGATTGTCCCTTGGGAATAAGGAGAGATCGCTGCTGAGACATCCTCTCACCTAATTCCCTTTGTGCCCATCACATATCTCGGCTCACTGCCCCAAATTTGTGGCCCCCAGGAAGGACAGAGGCTGCTTTTCCATCCAGCCACAGAAAATCTGGTGGCCAAGAAGTTCCTTTCCTCCTGCCCCCAGCAGCTGCCACATTGTCAGGCAGGAGGATGCACCCTCAAAGGGATGGGCTGTACCAAACAAACAGTCCAGCACCATTTGGCCCAGGTTCAGCTGACCTAAATTCTGCCTCATTTGCAAGCCCGTGGTCCGTGGGAAGACCCAGAGCTTTCAGCAGCATCTGCCAACAGCCAACACCAGACAGAGACAAAGGTGGAAATTAGGGCATCTGAATCTGGGCCAGCGCCATTCAGGGATGAGACCTCACCCTCCTGTGGTCCTGCCTTGGATGGGAGGCCCAGCACTCCAATCATTCCCCATCCTGAGCATCCAGGATAGGTTTTGTTTCTTATACTGGATGGAGCAAGAATTGGAGAGGTGAGAGCAGCATTTTTAGGGAGGGAGAAAAAGCAGAGAGACCATCAGCAGCGTTAGAACAACACCAAAAACGTGGTGTGGGAGAAAATCCAGACTGAAGCTTTGTTAAGTCAGGCTTTGCTAATCACAGCCTCCTGCCCGTGGTGTTCAGTGCAGGCTGTGTTGCTGCTGCAAGGCTGCTCACACCCTGCAGCTGTGCATGTGCAGACATGCAGCAGGTCCCGGAGAGGTGAGCCAGCAGCCAGCAGGACACTGCCAATGTCACTAACGCTGCCCCTGGTGGCCGTGCTCATCTCTCCCTGTGTGTGATGGAGCCCTGGAAGCCTCAGCTGCAAACCAGGAGCCACAATTCACCGACAAAACCGTTTCCCCATTCATTATTCATCCGTTCCAAGCGCTGCACGCTCCTTTTTGCTGCCACCTCGCCACATTTCAATCATTTGCAGCAAAGCAAATCAATCATTTACATCACTTACTATTTGCTCCGTCCCACACACAGCTAAAAAAGACAAGGGCTCTCCTTGAATGAGGACAGCACGCCGCTCCAGTGAGGCTGACAAGAACAGGATCTCTTTGGCTCATCTCCTGCCACTCACTGACAGCAGTTTAGAAAGGTCTGTTTGACAGTAATTTCCTCTTTACATTCTTATTCTGCTTAGGCTGTACAACTACCAGCGCAGAAACAAAACCACTCCAAAAAAGACAAGCAGCCATGGGAATCAGGTGCCTCTCCATTTATCAGTGGAGGTTTTTGAATCATTTTTTGAGTAAAAGCAGGGGAGGTCACAGGCTCCACAGCACACTGCCCAAACGGGTCATTCCTCCTGGGAATCCTCCTTCTCTTCCCAGGGATGCTGCCACTCCCAGGTGCAGTGTGAGGCCGGGGTGTCCCTCCTGTTTGGTGGGCATAGGGAGCACCAGGAGGTGTCAGAACCCAGGACATCCCTCTGGCTGCCCTGGGTGGTCCAAGACCCTGGCAAGGGGTCCAGAGACCCTGGCACAAAGTCAGAAATCCCAGTGCCTTCGATTTTAGCCCATGGGAGTGGTTACCAACCTTGTATGGAGAATTAAAAACCACAAGAGTTTGATTAGAGTAATAATTAGCTCATTACCGGGTGTTAATGTAGAATTTGGGGGTTTAATGGGGGTTCAAGGAGGCAAGATGGAGGAATCTGGGTGTGTCCCTGTCCTTCTGCTTCTTCTCCTTGTCCTCCATCTTCTGCTGTGGTGGTGGCACTTTTGGGTTGGTTTAGCACAGCAGTGCACTGTCTAACACAGGTGATGGGTGTTGGTATCTCACTATAAACACAGATCACGGAATATTTGGGATAAAAAGTTACAGCTGCCCTCGGGGTGGTCAGTCAGGGATGACCAGCACTGCAGCCAGCACCCAAGCTGGGTGAGAACAAAATGTACCAGATCAGAAACAATAAACAACCCTGAGAACCTGAACTGACACATCCCAACTCTCTCTTCTGGTGCAGGGCTTGGGAGAAAGATTTTCAACAAACATCCCGGGGGTTATCAGCCCAAGAACCAAGAGGAAGCTGCTGGGATGGTTTGCAGTACTTGTTGTGGGGTGTTTTTCAATTTTGGGGCTCACTGCTCAGGGTACTGACACATTCCACAGATGCATCTCCCTGCCCAGAGCCTTTCTGAAGCTTTGTTACCCCTGAGATGTCCCCTCATGCAATCCCTTACCAGGTCTAAGCCACTCTGCTGCTGAGCTGCCAGAGGATTTACTTCCATACGTGCCTCCTCCTTGGAGCAGCCCCAAAACCCGTGTCAGTCATGATCACACTTACACTCCACATCAGGCAGCTCTCCTCACCTGCCTGGAAACATCATTATTCCAGCCTGCTGCCATGAAGAGACAGATTGGAATCGATTTTAGATCAAGCTATTTAAAATATCCCGGCCTCCTTTTCAAAGCTGACTCAGTGCAGGTCACACACACCCCCTGGAGATGCCTGAACATCCTGGGCATAAATCCCCCTCCCCTACAGGTTGTACCTAAAGAAGTGAAAGTCTGGGAGGGGGAGGAAATTTAGCCCTTGAGCTGTGATGTTTCAACCAGGAGAAGAATTCCAACAGGGGGGAAGGAGATGGCTGAAATGACCAGAAAATATAAAATCAAGGATTTGATGGGAGGGAACCTTGCAGAAGGTCAGCTCCTCACAGATGTGCTGCCCAAGGGCTGCTGGCACTGTCTGAATGCAGATGGAGCAGGAGCAGGACTGCAGAAAGCAGGTGAGGCTGAGGTGAGCAGGAAATCCCTTCTGAGGATGCAAGAAATCATTTTCATCACAGCTCTGGCTGTGCCTGCCTAGCCCAGCCCAGCACACACCGAATTCCTCACACACACTCATGAACAGTTGTCCTTCAGCAACTCCAGGACCTTTGCTGCATCTTTTATGGCACCTTGGGGATGAAAATCCTCTGCCCACGCCCCCCCAGGAAGCAGGTCTATCAGACATCTCCCTATCTATAGCTGCAGAGGTTGTCAGATTAATCCCGGCCCTTTTCAAAAATCCACCCACTGTGTTTTCCCTGCAGAGACTTGTGTGTGGCTGCAAATCCTGTGTGTGGCTGAAAATCCTGTGTGTACTGAAAATCCTGTGTTTTCCTGCAAATCTCATTTATGGCTGCAAATCTCATGTGTGTGGCTGCAAATCTTGTGTGTTCCTGCAAATCTCCTCTGTGTGGCTGCAAATCTCATGTGTGGGGCTGAAAATCTCATGTGTTCCTGCAAATTCTCTGTGTGTGGCTGCAAATCTCATGTGTTCCTGCAAATCTCCTGTGTGTGGCTGCAAATCTCATGTGCATTCCTGCAAATCCCATGTCTTCCTGCAAATCTCGTGTGTGTTCCTGCAAATCTCGTGTGTGTGGCTGCAAATCTCATGTGTGGGGCTGAAAATCCTGTGTGTTTTCCTGCAAATCTCATGTGTGTTCCTGCAAATCTCATGTGTGTGGCTGCAAATCTCATTTATGGCTGCAAATCTCATTCATGGCTGCAAATCTCATGTGTGTGGCTGTAAATCTCATGTGCATTCCAGCAAATCTCGTGCATTCCTGCAAATTTCATGTGCGTTCCTGCAAATCTCAGGTGTGTGGCTGAAAATCCTGTGTGTTCCTGCAAATCCTGTTTTCCTGCAAATCGTGTGTGTTCCTGCGAGTTCACATCCCTGGAACAGGAGCTGGGAAAGGAGACCTGGGTCCCAGCCCTGACACCCTTTCACCCGTGCAGGACATCAGCACCAGGGACAGCCTGGGGACCTTCCCTTGGGCAGGCATTTCTTGTCTCAGCATTGCCAGAAAATGTCCTGGAGATCCCTAAAGGAACAACAGGGATGAGATAAATAAGGAGAGGAATGAGGAGGAGAGAGCACCTTTAGCACGCACAAACACACAGAAGGAAGACGAGAGCACAGGATACTTTCTTCACTTTTTAAACTTCAAGACAGTCAGGCTGAAGACATTTCATATCCCATCTTTTCTTTGCCCTTTCCAATAAAATTATTCTGGGTTGCTCTCTGGTCAGAGCACAGCGAATCAGGAGCACGACCAGATCAGTTTGTCCTCTTTACCCAGGAGAAGCAAAGAGGGAAGAAAAGCTTTTCAGAACCTGCCCATTTCCAGACTGCTGAGGAGAAGGGCACGAGGGTCAGCACATCCATTCTTTCCCCAGCCACCTTTAGCAGCAGGCTGTGGGGTTCAGGAGGAAAACTGAGTAATTTATGGGACTGTGGCATTGCTCCCAGGCCAAACACAACCAAGAACTGAGATGCCTCATGAGGCATCAGCCTGGCTCCCTTTGCTGCTGCCCTTCTGTTGGTGCAGGCAGGAGCCGCTTCCTCCGTGCTCTGCTGTGCTTGGCAGCACCCTGGGAATGCTCAGTCGGGCAGATTGCCTCTGAGGCATGGGAAGATCTCTGCTGAGACCAGAAATAGACTGCCTGTCTTCATCCCTGGATTACACCGAGCTTAGCAGCACATAAAAACCGAGGGAGAAAGGCAGCTCATCACCCACAGCCCCAGGGGCTCCTCTGAGGTGAAACCTGCACCCTCTGGCTGCCACCAAGCCACAATCTGCAGCACCCCCTGGCAGGGCTGATGTCTCCAAGCCCAGGATGAACACCAACCTGTCCACTGGCACATGAGAGATGTGCTGGTGAGGCACTAAGGGGTCACTTTGCTCCCTGAGACGTTTTGTGTGCTCCGTGCTCCCATTTTCCTTGCCAGCATGGGCAAACTGGAGAGCCTAAATATCCAAGAGTTCTCATGTTGAGAAACATGCAGTGTTTCTAGAGTTACTTCTCTTAGATAATATCCAAGGGCTCTCAAGTTCAGAAACATGCAGTGTTTCTTAGATAATATCCCAGAGCTCTCAAGTTCAGAAACATGCAGTGTTTCTGGAGTTACTGCTCTCAGATAATACCCAGGAGCTCTCAAGTTCAGAAACATGCAGTGTTTCTTAGATAATATCCCAGAGCTCTCATGTTTGGAAACATGCAGTGTTTCTAGAGTTACTGCTCTTAGAAATATCCAAGAGCTCTCAAGTCCAGAAACACGCAGTGTTTCTCAGATAATATCCCAGAGCTCTCATGTCCAGAAATATGCAGTGTTTTTGCAGGTACTACTCTGATAATATCCAAGAGCTCTCAAGTTCAGAAACATGCAGTGTTTCTGCAGTTACTGCTCTCAGATAATATCCAAGAGCTCTCAAGTTCAGAAACATGCAGTGTTTCTGCAGTTACTGCTCTCAGATAATATCCAAGAGCTCTCATGCAGTGTTTCTAGTTACTGCTCTTAGAAATATCCAAGAGCTCTCAAGTTCAGAAACATGCAGTGTTTCTAGAGTTCTGCTCGTAGATAATATCCAAGGGCTCTCATGTCCAGAAACATGCAGTGTTTCTCAGATAATATCCAAGGGCTCTCATGTCCAGAAACATGCAGTGTTTCTCAGATAATATCCAGGAGCTCTCATGTTCAGAATCATGCAGTGTTTCTGCAGTTACTGCCCTCAGATCCAGGCTGGTTTTGACTCTGAGTATCCGTGATTTCCCATGCCCTCCTCCCTGCCAGCAGCTCACCCTGATTTTCTGCATCCGTGTCGTATCACCCACCTCCCCAGTGCTCTGCTCAGCCCCAGTGGGATCCCAACACAAGCCAAGCATTCACCAGTGCATTCTTTCTCTGCTGCAACAAGAGTTTTAACCTTAAGAGTTTATTAATTTCCTCCCAGTGGTGTCTCCAGGAAGCAGATGAACAGAAGAAAGTAAAGACAGCACATAAAGCTCACAGAGGTTGGATGCTGCAGAAGCAGGGGCAGGACAGGGAGTAACCAGAGGCAGCAAATTCCCTTCCTCAAAGTGTTTTTCACCTCTCAGCTTCTTTCCCTGCTCTCATCGACCACCTCCTTGCATCCCAGGCCACGGCTCTCCATCCCTTCCTTGGCATTGTGTGTTGTTTTTCCAAATTCTCCCAGCAATTTACTCCAAACATTCCTCACAAATATTTTTCCCCCTTCGGAAGGCATTAGGAAAACACATGGGGGGAAGCAGAGAAACGAAGTCTAAACAGATCCAGGGCACTTCAGCCTGAACTCGGGATCACTGACACTTTGCCATTAGTCCTGGCAGCCTCGTTTTTTTGGATCCATTTTGTGACCATTTTGGGACCACCTTGGGTGTAGGCCTGGCCAGGCCCTGTCCTGCCCAAGCTGTACCCTAAAGGCCTTTCAATAAATCCCTGCTTTATTCTCCAGCTCTGTCCAGTCTCTGTTCCAGCTCAGCCTTCCCAAGGCATCACCAGCTCCCCTCTGACAGGAGCCAGCAGTTCTCTGTGCTCTCAGCTCTCCCAGCTCTCATCTGCATCACTCTCTGCTTTTCCCCTGCTCCTTTTTCCTGGCACTTGGACAAAACACCTCAGCCTCAACTTGTAACTTTTTTTTTTTGGTTTGTTCCTTGCTAGGAGAGCTGCCAGTCATGTCACACTGACCCACATTTGCACGCTGCAGGTTATTTCTGTCGGGCAGAGCATCCTTTTCCAAAAACAAACGCTGTGTTCCCTCTGTGATCTCAAAACTGATGGGAGCTCAGGCTCTTCCTGGGTGATGCCAACTTTATGAGACACTTACACAACCTCTCCAGCACGTCAGATGGGGAAGAAGAACTCACAGAAGATAAAAAACTTTATATTTAAGTGACAAAAAACATTCCCAGCCCACAGTACAGCCACTCTTCCCTGTTCTGGCTCTTCCCACTGTGCTACAGAGGGTGACCAAGCACCAGCAAGTGCAGCATGGACCAGTTCCAGAGCTCAACATGACAAATTATGCCCTTAACGAGGGGGCCAGAAGACAATGGTGAACTTGTGACACGCCAGACCCTAAGCAGCTCTGACAGGACAATAGAAAAATCCGTAAATAGAAAAGCAGAATTGCTGGGCTGCTTTCAATGGGTACAAAAGTGACAGAAGGTTTGGAGCCAAACAAGAGAGGAAGTCTGGGTTAAGGAGAAGCTTTGAAAGGAGCTGACAGAAGAAGACAGCCCTGCTACAGCTCCAGCCTCAGCCAGGGCTGGAAAAGCCAAAACTTGTGTGGAACATCTGCCTGAAATCCTTCCTGGTGAGAAAGATGTTTGGGAATCCCATTTCAGATACGTGGTTTTGTCTAAAAGTTGATTTTTGTGTTGTTTTTGTAACACAGAGCAACAGGCAAACCACTGCAAAACCTCCTCCTAAAGAAAAGATGATATCCCTCCTCATTCCCTGCTGACAGGCTTTTGGTTTTCCCACAGAAGCTCTGCTCAGTGCCACTTTTTACATCCCTCTGCCTGCAAAGCCAAGATGATCAAGAGGAATTTGAATCCAGATCCGTTCAAGAGAGAAAAAAAAAATAAAATTCATAAACTTCTATAAAAATCTAAACCAAAATAGATCCCACACAGAGGATATTTTTAAGGTTTAACTTGCAATATTCAGGCAGAGATAGGAAACAAAGGAAGGTTCCTAGGTGGAACAGAGCTCCCAACATCACCAAAAAACCCACCAAATTCACAGGTCTTAAATTTATCCCACACATCAGGTTCAATTTGTCCTGCCATTAGCCTCCAGTTGACATCCAGGGAAATCTCCAGCATCAAAATCCAAGTGCATTAAAAAAATTCATCCCTGCCACGGCACCAAAGCTGTGAAACACCTCCAGTCTGAGGCACACCCACTGGATGGAACCCAGCTCCAGGCCTGGGATGGATTCAGTCATCCTGAGGAGAATTAATGGCACAGAGAGGGGCTCTAAATTTGGGGAGTTAAATACACACCGTGATCCATCTCGTATTCACCTCCAGGTCAAATTAGAGGCCACCAGCCCTTGATCTGTGGCCTGGTGTTCAGTTTGGTCAGTCTATTTTGGGGGCTTAAAAGGCTGTGGGATACATTGGGGAGAAAAAACGACACAGACCAACGTGATCTCATCAGATCACATTGGCATTTCCCCATGGAAAGGGTGCTCAGGCCTTGGAAGTGCCCAGGGAGGTTTGGATCCTCATCCCTGGAGTGTCCCAGGAAGGGCTGGAGGTGGCACTGAGCGCTCTGGGTGCACAGCCAGCTCAGAGAGGGTAAACCAGGAAAACACTGCTGGGCATAACCCCAAAACCAAGAGATTTTTGTTCACCCCCTTGAAAATATCCCTCGAGCCCGGCTGGAAAGTGGCTTCCAGCTGTTCCCGGCTAGCCCTGGCTCGGGATACTTCCAAACTCGGTTGGTAGCAGCAGGCGGACCGGCTGCCACCCCCCCGGTGGGTCAGAGCTGCACGAGAGATGTCGGTGAGGCTTGACGAAGGTAGGAAGCGAGGAGGCTACTTTGTGGCTAGATGGTTTTTATTGTCCCCTGCCCTTCGCAGGGGAGCCACGCTTCTCTGAGCCTCTCTCGAGAGTGTCCCCGCCCAAGGCGTGGCCACAGCTTATACAGAGTTGGGAAAAGGGGGTGGACACAAGAGGGAAAGCCAATAAGGGAAATATAGATGTCACACAGACAGCGAATGAGAAACGAGGGGTGGGGGTTCCCCAGCCTGCTCCAATCTGGGACTGAGTCTCTCCGAACACTCTAGAAGGAGAGGATAGGCTTCCCAGAGAGTGACAGGCTGTGAAGAACAAAGGCAGAGGGAAACCAAGTGGAGAGAAATACAGGGGAGAACTTGAGAGAAACCATTACAGAACTTATTAATATTAACAATAAATAAAAAAGTATAAAACGCGCCGCTACACCCCCTTTTGCCAAACAGCCTCCTCCCAGTGGAGTGTGAAATCCCTGCTGCAGAGATGGGGTTCTGAGCTGACACCTGCAGTGCTGCACTTTGGGGCGTCACTGAGGGGAGACCCCAGAGCTCATCCACACCCCCACACACAGAAATCCCACAGAATCAATGGGATGGGAGAGACCTCCAGGATCATCCAGTCCAACTCAACCCTCACCTCAATTAAACCATGGCACCCAGTGCCACATCCAGGCTTTTTTAAACACATCCAGGGATGGTGACTCCACCACCTCCCAGGTCAGGCCATTCCAATACTTTATCACTCTTTCTGTAAAAAACTTTTCCCTAATAGCCAGCCTGTATTTCCCTTGGTGCAGCTTGAGGCTGTGTCCTCTCGTTCTGTCAGTGCTGCCTGGAGAAAGAGCCCAAGCCCAGCTGAGCACAGGCACCTTTCAGGGAGCTGTGGAGAGTGGTGAGGGCACCCCTGAGTCTCCTTTTCTCCAGGCTGAACAAGCCCAGCTCATGGCCCAGGGAATGGGGTGAAGCTTTTCAGCAGGAAAACTGACCCATTTATGGAACTGTGGCATTGCTTCTAGGCCAAACACAACCAGAGGCTCAGCCAGGGCAGGTTTGGGTTGGATTTTGGGAAAGGTTCTTCCCCCAGAGGGTGCTGGCACTGCCCAGGCTCCCCAGGGAATGGGCACAGCCCCAGAGCTCCAGGAGAGCTTGGACAGCGCTGCCAGGGATGCCCAGGGTGGGATTATTGGACTTGGATGATCCTTGGATGATTCCAACTCAGAATTCTCTCTGATTCTTGCACAGAAGAAACCAGCCCAGCTCTTGAGGGTCCCTGTGCCTCCGGGGCTACCCCATCTCCTCAGGAAATGCTGGGCATATTTCCCAACTCAGTAAACTTGAACCCTTAGCACGAGAGAAAGAAAGAGGCAGCTCCCAATGGGCTTGGGGTGAATTCTTGGCACTGCTTGTGTTTCTCATCGCCAGCACAGCCACAGCTTATGTTTCCTTTAGTGAGTTATCTTTACAGCCAGGAAGTGGCTCTTTCCATCTGGACAGTGTCATTCTCCTGGCTGGTTCTGCCTAAATGTTAACAAAACCCTGCTGCTGCCTTTATTTCCCCTCCTCAGGGATGCTTGGAATTTTTATTTTTCTTCATAACCACTGAAGAATCCATATTTCACAGAGCCCCGTGGTCTTATAAAAGGACTAGCAGGGAAAGAAAATCACACTGGGCCTCAAGGTTATCTGTTTAGCCCCCAAAAAATGCAGCATAAGGCAAAACACAAAGACAGAGGTTGCACAAGAAATTTGCAGGGCCTTCGGGGATGAAAGTCTCATTTAGCAAATAGATTTCACAGAGAAATCCCGTGAGGGAAAACAGACATAACGAGATCTAAACATATTTGCACGATGTGCAGGTCCTGCTATGAACAGGCATTTATGGTTTGCTGAAAGGGAGATGGAGAGAGGCTCGTGGGATAAGATAAAATCCATGGCTGAGCTGGTTTGGAAGAGTAAAAACCACAAGGAGAGGATGAGAGGAAATGTCCTCAGGCTGGGCCAGGGGAGGCTCAGCTTGGACAGCAGCAGGAATTTCCCCATGGAAAGGGTGCTCAGGCCTTGGAAGTGCCCAGGGAGGTTTGGATCCACATCCCTGGAGTGTCCCAGGAATTCCTGGATGTGGCACTCAGCTCTGGGCTGGGGATGGGGCACAGCTGGGACTCCATGGCCTGGGAGAGCTTTTTTCTCTTTATTCTCCCCCCAGCCAGGGGCTCAAGAGCTCACCCAAGGGATGCTCCCACACAAACACAAACCTGCTGGGACCCAAGACAGGATTCCCTGCCCGAGGAAATTCCATTTCCACGCTCTGGGCATCTCCTCAACCCTCTGGATGGGAGCTGAACATCTCCCAGCCCAAGCCTCCAGTTTTAATTGAGCTGTCCCAGCCCCAAAACATTTGAGAAATGTCAAGAAACGTCCACTGGAGATCAAATTTGTGAAGTTTAGTTTAGCCATACTCCAACTACATATTTTTCCCGTGGAAAAATGACTCATCAGGGGCAAAATATCTATTTTTAAGTCAAGTTCAGCCTCTCCACAAGAAATGCTCAGTTCAAGGCAGGACCTGAGAGGGCAGGTGGTTGCTATGCAACTCCTGAGAAAGGACAGCAAGGGAGAAAGGTGTTTTCACAGAATTAAGAGCTTTAAAAAGTGGAGCCAGTCCCATAAAGCACTATTTTCACTGTTCCTATTTAATAATTATAAAAATCTGGCAAATCAACCCAAATAACAAAGGGATGATGTTTGTTAGAGCAGACGAGCCAGGATGTTTAACTAGGAAAATTCTGTCTTTATGGAGAAAATATCTATATTTTCACAAGATAAGAACTGTGCTTTTCTAAAGGGAAAAAATACTAAAAGGCCAAGAGGAGTTTCTTGCCAATTTGGAACACTCTGCAAGCCCAGGGCAGCCCTCACTGCTCACCCTCCATCAGGCAGAGACTCACAGGCAGCTGCTGCTGAGAATCAGAGGGAACTCAGCAGGAGCTGGGGGAGAGAAGAGGAATAGAAAAAAATAATAAAAAATTAAAGAGGAAAGGAAAGAAAAGAAAGAAAGGAAAGAAAGGAGAGAAAGAAAGAGAGAGAGAAGGAAAGGAAGGAAAGAAAGGAAGAGAGAGAAAAAGAGAGAAAGAAAGAGAAAGAAAGAAAGAGAGAGAGGAAGGAAAAGAAAGAGAGAAGGAAAGAGAAGGAAAGAGAGAGAGAGGAAGGAAAAGAAAGAGAGAAGGAAAGAGAAGGAAAGAGAGAGAGAGGAAGGAAAAGAAAGAGAGAAGGAAAGAGAAGGAAAGAGAAGGAAAGAGAAGGAAAGAGAGGAGAGGAGAGGAGAGGAGAGGAGAGGAGAGGAGAGGAGAGGAGAGGAGAGGAGAGGAGAGGAGAGGAGAGGAGAGGAGAGGAGAGGAGAGGAGAGGAGAGGAGAGGAGAGGAGAGGAGAGGAGAGGAGAGGAGAGGAGAGGAGAGGAGAGGAGAGGAGAGGAGAGGAGAGGAGAAGAAGAAAACAAGAAGAAAACAAGAAGAAAACAAGAAGAAAAACAAGAAAAAAAAACAAGGAAAAAAAAAAAAAACAAGAAAGAAAAACCAAGAAAAAAACAAGAAAAGCACGGATAGTGAGATGAAGCTAAACTCTCCAAATGTTTGGGAAGCACTCCTCACTGGCCCATAAATATTCCCCCAGGTTTACTCCCGCTCAGTGAAAAACTCTCCAGACCCTGCTCTGAATTCAGGACAAGGTGTTTCCATGCACATCGCTGTCATTTCAGGGTCAAAGCCATATTTACTCATTCCTGGGCATTTCTGTGGGATCTCTAAACAGAGTCCAAGCTCTTTAATCACTTTTCTCCCTCCCTGCCATGAATCAGAGCTATCTCTGCTGTCCTCTCAGCACTCAGGCACAACTGGAGACGTGACACTCACCAGAAGGAATTCAGGCTGATTTGGGGACTGGCTGACCCATATTTTTTTCACATCCTGAAGCAACATAACTCCCCCCTGAAGAAAAATTCTCAGAAAAAGAGGAAATCAATTCTGCTACAGCTTTTTAGCTCTCCAAGAAGCATCCCCACCTTGACAGCCTGAATAGATGGCTGTGATGGGCAGCGAGAAAAGGTGTTCATGGGATGAAAAATGGCTCAAAATAGGCAGAAATTTTTGGTGTTATCACTTCATGAGTGATGCTTCTGCAGGCAGTGGGGAGGTGCTTCAGGCAGGGGCTGCTGAGCTGGTGCAGAGATGTTCAACCCCCAGCTCTAGCTGGGAAGGAGAGGTTTGCTGCTTTCTAATCATCTGTCAGAACCCAGCACATCCCCCTGGCTGCCCTGGGTGATCTCAGACCCTGGCAAGGGCTCCAGAGACAAACCACAAGAGTTTGATTAGAACAGTATTAATTTATCACCGGGTGTAGATGTAGAATTTTGAGGTTTAATGGAGGAGGCAAGATGGAGGAATCTGGGTGTGTCCCTGTCCTTCTGCTTCTTCTCCTTGCCCTCCATCTTCTGCTGTGCTGGTGGCACTTTTGGATTGGTTTAGCACAGCAGTGCACTGTCTAACACAGGTGATAGGTGTTGGTATCTCACTATAAACACAGATCACGGAATATTTGGTATAAAAAGTTACAGCTGCCCTCGGGGTGGTCAGTCAGGGATGACCAGCACTGCAGCCAGCACCCAAGCTGGGTGAGAACAAACTGTAAGATAAGAAATAATAAACAACCTTGAAAAACTGAATCCAATGCATCCCAACTCTCTCTTCTGGCACCAGGGCTTGGGAGAAAGACTTTTAGACAACATTCTTGGGGGTTATCAGCCCAAAGAACCAAGAATCATCCTCCAGGCCAGCCCCAGCTCTTCAATCCTTTCCATTCCATCAAACCATGATGGAGCAGGTCAGAGGCTCCAGCCCGGCCCCACCCAAGGCAGGAGCTGCTCCCCAGCCCTGAACAATCCCAGCCCTGTGCCAGCTTCCTCCTCCAGCACAAAGGGAGGCAAAGGCTGGAAGGAGCCAGGCTGGCAGACAAAGCTCCTCTGGGCACAATTGTGGCCCTTATCAGGGGTTTTCCCCACAGCTCCAGCACAGGAGACGCCAGAAATAATGCTTTAAATCAGGGCAAAAAAATCAAAGGGTTTGAAATGATGAAAACATCCTGGGGATGCACATCACCAGCAGCAAGGACAGCAAGCCTCAAGTCCAAGAGATAATTTGAAGGTTCGGATTCCCAGGGAATTTGGGCACCTCCCAGCCAATCCACCAGAGATTGTTCAGGGTTTTGGTCCCCCAACAACGAGGCCAAGTGGCTCTTGTTGTTTGGATGGTGGTGACTGTAACCTTTTGTGCCAGACACTGGAGACACACCCTCTGCTCCAGAGCCTGCCATAAACAAGGATTTGGAACTAAAATGCCTTTTTCCAGGACAGGGAGGAGCACAGGGGGGAAAAAAGAGCAGGACAAAAAAAAAATTAGTTAGGAATGGGAACACAGAGACGTGGTTCCTTTCTTTTGTGCAGTGAATTCCCAGCAGAATGAGGCACCAATTCCCAGGTCAGGACACAAAGCTGTGGCTCTTTCCTGCTGGCCCTGGAAGCGTTAACAGCACTGGGGAATATTCTCTGTGCAGAACACAAAAGCAGCCAGCCCACAGATCTGGCAGCAGCGGAGGAAACCACCACAGGCAATTATGGCAGGTAATCTTATTTTCGAGTTGGAAATAATTTGTCCTGGGATGGAAGATGGGCACCACAAGCACTTACCCAGCAAACCACAAACAGCAAGGGACGGCTGCAGGGAGGGAAGGGAGGCTATAATCATCTTATTTCTGTTCAGCAAACCACACTGCTCACTGATATTCCCACATATTTCAGGATATCAGAGCAAGGGAGCTGCACTTTTTCTAATTTTTTTTTTCCCTTGTCAGAGGAGAAAACACAGAGGGAAGCGAGACAACTCAATCCCAGCCTGGAACACAGCTCTGATAGCTGCTCCCAGATGGGTTCCCAAACCTCCCAACAGGATGCTGTTGTGCATTATCAGCAAGGCACAACTTTCCATGTACACTAATGAGAAACACTGCTGTGCTACCAATTTGTCTGGCTTGGTCTTGGCAGAATTTCTAGGCTGGAAATCCCATCGTTCACATAAACTGGTCTGTTTGCCCCGCTGCTTAATCTGTCTTCACTTGAGGAGATGAACTCCACATATAAACATGCAATGCTGGAGATAAACAGCCCCCAGGCCCGGGGATGACAGGAATGAAGCATTGCTCTGTGTGTGTTTGTGTGGGGCTGGGAAGGAGGATCTCGTTTCCTGGTTATTCTGAAATCCTGAATTTTAAATGCAAAGTTCTCCAAAGCTCAGGCTGGGCTGTGACCTCAGAGATGAGCCCTGAGCAGAGAGGGGCTGCCAGGGGTAGGCAGATCCTCCACTCGTGCTTGTGGTTGGCAGGTTAACAGAAATTTCGTTCCCTCTGCACCAAAATTCAGAGGAAAACACCTAAACCCAAGTGATTTCTGAAGTAGAAGGCTCAGAGAGGTGCCTGGGAAATTGTGTTGGCTGCTGGGGTAAAGGGTGAGCATCCTGTGAGAGGGACACATCCTCCTCCTGCATCCCAAATCCCTTTGGCACTCAACAGCCCCCAGAAAACACATCCCCCACAGCATTTCCCCACACACGGGGCCCAGGCTGTTTGCTATAATGAAATTATAACGGGGAAGATCATGTTTTCCTGCTTATTCTTTCCAGAATTTGTGAATTAACCAAAAAAAAAAAAAAATCGATTCCTCCAGATTTTTCTCACGCTGTTTTCAGTTGCTGGTTTCATCCTTTTCTCAATGTTAACCGTGGCTTCTGCCAGCAAAGGTCAGAAATTATCAATGGAGGGGAGAAAGAAAAGAAAATAACAACAGAAGGCCTGTTCAAACCTTCAGAGCAGGGAGGGAATTCCCACTGAGTAAAATCCCCTGGAGTGGCCGGGAGGGCAGGGCTGAGGGATGCTGAATATGAAAAATGCAAATATGAATATCAATCTAATATTGATATCTGTGACAGACAAAAGACTCTCTAACAGTTAAGTTAGAAAGTTCATTTTTATTTTTAGCACTGGGCAGCAAGTGGGGTATCTCCTTAATTCTCACTGCAGAGATCACAGGTAATTACAAAGCTTTTTATCCACAAAAGTGTTGAATGCACAAAATACAAATGCATATTCATACTCCTGTCACTTCCTCTCTGCTTTCTATGCTAATTGACAAGAAGGTTTTTAGTTTGTTCTTTGAAATGAGTTCGGGGTCTATTCTGGGGAGGGGTCACTAGAAATGAGGAAGTAAAATGAGTCTTCCTTGTCCTAAACTTTCGATGCATACGTGACAAATGAATCCTTGGGAGGACTTAGAGTTTCTTGTTTTCCAGGGCTAGGTTTCTGAAAACAGGAGGTTTGCAATTGTTTTGTGCTCCTGGGGTCTATTGATCAATTTTTCCCTGTTTTCCATTACAAGCACAGCTTACACAAACATAAAGTTGACAAGCAATGAGTTATCAGATCTGGGATAGCTGATCTTAAATCCAGTTTCTCTTAACCATCCTCTGAGTTTTAACTGATTTCAGCAAAGCTTTTTTTTTTTTTTTCAGCAACATATTGTTGTCTATAACCTCAGCTTTTTCTAAAATCTTCAAAATTAGTGTCTCACCCCACAGCCAAAGCTCTCCACATCCCCTGCAGCTCACGTTAACTCAGGGCAGAGTTGCCTTTGGGGCTTACCCACATCTCACTTTTTTTTTCCTGAATAAACGCTGGGAAGGGAAATGAAAGGAAGGGGAAACTACAAAGGTGACTATTTTAAAAACCCCCATGTTGTGAAGGAGAGGTTATCACAGGCAGCATCCACTCCACCAGCACAACTCCTGTGAGAAAAGGAGTGGGTAGAAAACACAGATCTCCAGCTGATTGCTATTCTGGGGAGCAGAGAACACACAAAGAAAAGAGGGAAAAAAATAAAAATTTAAAAATGTGCCTGGGTGGGCAAGCCAAGGTTTTAAATTCACAGCCGTGTCATTGCATGTTGCATTTCTGAGTCTCTGCTGGCTGTGACCAGACAACAAAATCCCCCCCAGAGCAAGAAATGGAGGTGCAGATATTGTTTATCCTGCAGCCCAGCTCATCACCCAGCACGTTCCCTGCCTCGTCTCCAACAAAACAGGAGGAGAAAGAGAAGCCAGGGAGATGACAGAAGGAATAAATTAGACACACGTGGCCTCCCAGATTCATCTCCCTCTCTCTTTCCTGCCAGGAGCAGGAGCTGTGCTGTCACCTAAGCCCAGCCCCACTACAAGGAGGAGGAGGAGGATGCTCAGAGCAGGTGCCTGCAGGCTCTGGGTGTGCTGTGGGAGGAAGGCAGAGAGAAGAGAGCCTTGAACCTCTCTCCAAAACCTGTCCCACCTCGCAGGGGTCACTGCAGCTTTTCCAGCACACGGCCAAAAATCCCAGTTGTGTGTCTGAGCCCTCTGAAGGGAAGGAGCTGTGCCCTCTGTGCCCTCCTCTCCCCCATGGAAACCACTGCTAGAGACAGAAAAGCTGCAGGAATGAGCTCTGGAGAATGTCCCCGTGAGCAGGTGGATTTTCAGAGAGGTTGGAGGTGCCTGAGCTATGCTGGGAGCAGCCGAGGGGAAGGATGTTTTTGGAGGAGGGCACTGGCAGTCAGAAGGAAATGCCCACAAATTACAGCTGTGCATATAGCTGCATATAAAAATGCATAAATCATAAAAAATAAATCGTAAAAATCACAGAATTCCAGGATCAATGAGGTTGGAAAAGCCCTTCCAGACCATGGAGTCCAAGCTGTGCCCCATCCCCACCTTGTCCCCAGCCCAGAGCGCTCAGTGCCACCCCCAGCCCTTCCTGGGACACTCCAGGGATGGGGATCCAAACCTCCCTGGGCACTTCCAAGGCCTGAGCACCCTTTCCATGGGGAAATTCCTGCTGCTGTCCAAGCTGAGCCTCCCCTGGCCCAGCCTGAGGCCGTTCCCTCTCCTCCTGTCCCTGTTCCCTGGGAGCAGAGCCCGACCCCCCCGGCTGTCCCCTCCTGTCAGGGAGTTGTGCAGAGCCACGAGGTCCCTCCTGATCCCCCTTTTCTCCAGGCTGAGCCCCTTTCCCAGCTCCCTCAGCCTCTCCTGGGGCTCCAGACCCTTCCACAGCTCTGTTCCTTTCTCTGGACATGCTCCTGCAAGGATTTGGATACAAGGATTTGTTCACAATCCCAAGGACACTTTTGCTGCTGATTCAGGAGCTGCTGGAAGCTCTCAGCTAAGGAATGCAGCGTTTTTCCCCCAAATTTTCAGCATTCTGAACAGAATTTACTTTCCCAAATTTAAAAAGCATTTGTTCTATGCTCTTCTGCAGATAGGAGCTACCAAAGAGCTCCAGACAGGACATGGTTTTTCTTGATCTATGAACAAGGAAGAAAGTCTGACTGCTCCACAGATCCCATTTTAAAGGCCTGGAAAGCAGAGAATTTCAGAAACCACACATCCACCTCCTTTACACAGCACACAACAAGGCACCAGAGCAATGCCTGTTGCTCTCTTGTACAATTACAATGTCTCAACACAAAACTCAGTGTAAACCACGAAGATTCAGAGCCCCACACCAATAAACCACAGCCCTGCCACCTTCTCTCCAGGTTCCTTACCACGTCCATCACCTCAAAGCCAATAAGGCTCTGCTGGCAGAGATCTGAGAATTGCTGATCTCAATCACAATTCATCACCAACAGGCTCCAAAAGTCTTCACCAAAACACAAATGCATTAAAGGGAACCTGGAGACAACAGAGCAAAGAAAAGGGCCAGGAGTGGCCTCTTCTGTCCATCTGATCTGGGCAGGATGCACCACAGGAAACCTCTCCTGGTCCTAATAAAACATGAATTTACTGGCACACTGCAGAGACAAGCTGGGCTTGGTTTGTTTAAACTCTGCTCACAAAGACAAGGCCTAAACATCAGCAGTTTTCTTGCCAGAGCCCAGAGCGTGCTGGAGAAGTTGAAGATCAAGTAGCTGAGCCCAGAGGCCACAGCCTGACAAAATTCACCTCATTTCCTAGGAAGCACACTCAGCTTAAGGAGCTGGCTTTGGATCAGGAAGCATCTGCTGGAGCCAGACCTTTCCTCAACTTCCAGCCTGGCCAGAGCCCTGAGCAGGGGAGGCAGCCCAGGCTTCCTGCAGCAACCAAAAATCAAATTCTCCAACCTCCACTGGGGGAAAGTGGAATTTTTGCCCCAAGGAGTGATTGTAGTTCCAAAGGAAGATGTAGAAATACAACAACCCAAACCAACAGTCACGCTGGCAGCTCGTGTAAGCCCAGCTCAGTCACTGGAGGTGCAGCAGCCTCCCAGGAAGATTGAATTCACATCTTCCTCAGCTCTGGGTGCAGCCTGTCCTATCTGGAATGTGCACAGTGCCTTGTGCAGCCTGGCTGGCTCCCTCCAGCACAGCTCTCAGTGCTCTGGGAGGGCTTTTTTACCCCACAGCTGCTACCAGAGGAGAAGGCATCAGCTGCTTCAGCAGCACACAGGCACACTGCAAATGCAAGAAGCTGTAAAAGTGGGAGAAACCACACAGGGCTGGGGTTTTTTTCTCTCCAGACTCAAAAAAATTTCCCTAAAATTTGGCCAGAACACCAAGGCCTTGCAGCTCCCCTAAGGAAAGATGCCAGGGGTTTGAGCTGTTCTGTACTTGTTGCTGACTGTTCTGTACCTTCTAGTAGGGACTGCACGTAATCCCAAAACAACAGATCACCACTGTGCCAGGCACCTGGATGGGCTCATGGCAGGAATTTGGGGCAGATTTGGCATTCCTACCTTGCAAGGTGCTGCCCTTCCCCCTCTGTGCTGCATCCCTCAGTGACATCGTGCCGTACATGCCGGATCCTTCCTCAGCTGCTGTCACAGGAGCCAAGAAATCCCCCAGCACTCCCAAATCCACTCTCCAAGGAGGAACTCAGACTCAAGGAGCAGGTCCTGGCTCTGGTTTCAGCTCTGGGACACTGAAGCACCTTCCCAGGGGCTGAGCAGGGAGTGCTCCTGCCTTCCCCAGGCTGGGGAACCCAACCCCAGGAGCAGGAATGGCATCAAATCCCCGAGAGAGCTGCAGGGCCTGGCTGCCAGATGGGCACAGGGGGATGGATTTCAGCTCTGCCAGGTGGCTGAGGGTGCAGAACCCGAGCCAGGACCCCGGGGAGCAGATCTCTGCATGTGGGCATCATCAATTATGCACACAGGTACGGGGCTGGTGTAGCCTGACCCACCCAGGGGGTTGGTTATTCATCCTCCATCTCATTAACTCCAGCTCAAGGTCTGCTGAGGGCTAACTCAGATCCCTCGAGCAACTTTTCATCTGTTTATCTGAAAACATTTGGCCAGCAGGGCGAGGTTTGGAGAAGCAGAACTTCCCTGTTACAAACCAGGAAATTGAGGCATCTTTTTTCTACAAGCAGCTCTCACTAATTCCCAAAATCCCACCGAGCCAGGATCTGGGGAATTGCCATCAGCCCCCGTGACCCTGCCCAGGGGGTGTCACACATCAAAAGGCAGGAGCAGAGCAGCCACCTGGGAACCACGGAGCAGTTCTGGGGTGAATCTGCTTTAAACCACACCACAGGAGAGAATTCATCCCCACACTCTGCCAGCTCAGCACCAGCAGGGAACAGGAGATGTTTTTCAGGCTTGGAGAAGGTGTGACACAACAACCTCGGAAAGGAAGGTTTCCTTAGTACAGTGTTTTTCCTCCTAAAGCTGGAAGGATCCCAAAATTTCATGCTGGACCCTAAAATTTCATACTGGACTCTAAAATTTCATACTGCACCCCAAAATTTCATACTGGACCCCAGAATTTCATACTGCACCCCAAAATTTCATACTGGACCCCAGAATTTCATACTGCACGCCAAAATTTCATACTGGACTCTAAAATTTCATACTGCACCCTAAAATTTCATACTGGATCCCAAAATTTCATGTTGGACCCTAAAATTTCAAACTGCATGCCAAAATTTCATACTAGATCCCAAAATTTCATACTGGACCCCAAAATTTCATACTGGATCCCAAAATTCCATACTGGACCCTAAAATTTTGTACTACACCCCAAATTTCATACTGGATCCAGAATTTCATACTGGATCCCAAAATTTCATACTGGACCCTAAAATTTTATACTGCTCACGAAAATTTCATACTGGATCCCAAAATTCCATACTGGACCCTAAAATTTCATACTGGACCCTAAAATTTCATACTGGATCCCAAAATTTTATGCTGCACCCCAAAATTTTATGCTGGACCCTAAAATTTATACTGGACTCTAAAATTTCATACTGCACCCTAAAATTTCATACTGCACCCCAAAATTTCGTACTGCACCCCAAAATTTCATACCGCATGCCAAAATTTCACGCTGGACCCTAAAATTTCATACTGCATGCCAAATTTCGTACTGGACCCAGAATTTCATACTGGACTCTAAAATTTCATAGTTGCCCCAAAATTTCATACTGTGCTCCAGAATTTCATACTGGACCCTAAAATTTCATACTGGATCCCAGAATTTCATACTGGACCCTAAAATTTCATACTGCACCCTAAAATTTCATACTGGACTCCAAAATTTCATACTGCTCACCAAAATTTCATACTGGACCCCAAAATTTCATACTGGGCCCCAAAATTTCATACTGGACCCTAAAATTTCATACTGGACCCCAAAATTTCATACTGCACCCCAAATTTCATACTGACAATGTCCACCCTTTTGTTGAGGGCCATGGCCAGGAGGCCAAGGAGGAGCTTTTGGTGCCTTTGGGGACCAGGGAGGGCAGAGACATCTCCCAGGTACCCCAGGGAGTTTGGGCTGAAGTCGCTCAAGTCTCATTGGAGCTGCCTGGGAATAAGAAGCTTTAATTCAATTTCCCAGCACAACCACAGACCCAGCACAGGGGAGAGCTCTGCAATACCCACCAGAGGGTTCAGCTGCAAGGAGAATTCCCTGCAGCTTTTCCATCAGGCCATTAAAAAACTTCTTATTCCTAACACAGAACAAATAGATGCCATTTCTGCAATGGCTGCGCTATGAGCAACAATATTTTTACTTTTTAAACACAAACCAACTTTCCAGCTGTGCTTAGAGACATTCCTCAAGAACCAGACTTCAGACAGCCTCAGGAGGACTGGATCCAATCCCAGATCCAATCCCAATTCCCTCTGACCTGAGACAGTTCACCTTGCTGCTGCTCACAGCCAGGCCTTTGCAGGTCTCAGTGGTGCTGTGGAGGTAAATTATCCAAGGGTTGTGTGTTTCAAAGATATCTAAACATCAGCTGTTAAGCACAAGATTATTTTGACATCAGCTTTTAAGAACAGTTTTAGATGTCAGTGAAAAAAAAGCTCTGAGAAAATCTTGGGGGGTGTTAAGGAAAATCTTAATTAAGACACTTAAAAGCAGAACTCATTTTTTTTTCTCTAATTAACACAGAAATATGTACCAGGCAGAGGAGCAGCGAGGCAAAGAAACTAAAAAGGGAGAGCAACAAGCACATGTAAATGTAAAAAAATCCCAAAGAGGAAAAAAAAATACAAAAAAATTCCACCTTTTCCAGAGGGGGCTGCAATGTTCCAGAAACATTGGGAATGTCTCATATCCTTGTCTGGGGACAAGTCCTGCAGCTGCTGCTTTGCTCCGAGATTGGTTTTGATTTCAGCAGGACAGCAAAGCCCAGACAGAGGCAGCTCTTTGCTACTCGAGTCCTGCACTTTGATAAATGACCACCCTGCAGAAATCAGCTCCAAGCAGGCAAAAAACCTGCATGGTCCCCAAAATCAGCATCATGATTAATGATGGGCTGCTTGGGCTGCACTCTCAGAGGTTTTGCTCCTCAGAGGAGCTCCTCAGGCTGGAAGAAGTGGCTCTGCTGTTCTGGATGCAAGGGGCACCCCATAAAACCTCTGCTAGAAACCCCAACAGCCACTCCCCACCGTTCTCCAGCGCTGATTCCCACAGCAGGAATTCTCAGTTTTTGGGCTGATAACCCCCGAGATGTTTGTTAAAATTCCTCATCTCAAGCCCCAGTGCCAGAAGAGAGAGTTGGGATGTGTCAGTTCAGGTTCTCAGGGTTGTTTATTGTTTCTGATCTGGTACATTTTGTTCTCACCCAGCTTGGGTGCTGGCTGCAGTGCTGGTCATCCCTGACTGACCACCCCGAGGGCAGCTGTAACTTTTTATACCAAATATTCCGTGATCTGTGTTTATAGTGAGATACCAACACCTATCACCTGTGTTAGACAGTGCACTGCTGTGCTAAACCAATCCAAAAGTGCCACCAGCACAGCAGAAGATGGAGGGCAAGGAGAAGAAGCAGAAGGACAGGGACACACCCAGATTCCTCCATCTTGCCTCCTTGAACCCCCATTAAACCCCAAAATTCTACATTAACACCCGGTAATGAGCTAATTATTACTCTAATCAAACTCTTGTGGTTTGTAATTCTTCATACAAGGTTGGTAACCACTCCCATGGGCTAAAATCGAAGGCACTGGGATTTCTGACTTTGTGCCAGGGTCTCTGGACCCCTTGCCAGGGTCTCAGACCACCCAGGGCAGCCAGAGGGATGTCCTGGGTTCTGACAGGAATTACAGAGATGTCACAGCTCAAGGGACCAAATTAAGCTCAAGACCACCAAATTAAGGGAAAAAAGGAAATCTGTGTGTTTCTCTGCTCCAATCCCACTGTTTCACACCGTGCCAAAGGCTCCTTCCCCTCTCCCTCCACCTGCCCACCAAACCCCCAGCCAGGCTTTTCACCCTCTCCCAATTCCCTGATCTCTTTAGTCCCACCCTGTCGCTCCTGAGCCTCTTCCCTCCATGGGATTGAGGCAGCAATCCGGGCCAGGATTTTGGATTTTGCAGCAATCAGTAATTAATTGCAAACCCTCTGAGAGAGGCTGAAATTTGGGCTGCTCAGACAGACACACAGACACTCACTCTGCAAACCAGGGCTCCAAACCAGCGCTCAGCAAACTGCCAGGGCTGCCTGCTCCTCAGCATGTGTGAGCAGAACGTGGGGTTTAAATCAGCCTCTGAGGCCACTGTGGCTCTGCAGAGCCTGGAATGCTTTATCTGGAAGGGTTTTCACTTTCCAAGTGTGAACCAGAGCTGCTGGAGCTGACTCAGAGGCAGAGCCCTCTGCAGAACACCAGCCACCCACAGGTGAAGGCATGATCCCTGCACATCCAGCACATGGAGGGAGAGCAGCCAGTGTGGCTGGCTCGGATTCTCCTGCTACTACACAGCACGAAGTTTAATTAAAATTGCAGCACCTCCCCTAAAAAAACCCCAAAAAAACCAAAACCAAAAAAACCCCCAAAAAACCAAAAAACCAAAAGACCAACAAACAAAAAAACCCCAAAACAACACAAAAAACCAAAAAACAACAACAACAAAAAAAGCCATCAAAAACCAAAAAAAACCACCCAAACTAACACCAAAACCCAAACCCAAAGCAAAACCAAACAAAAAACCCACCAAAAAAAACCCCTACAAACAAACAAACAAAAAAATCCCCACCAAACCCCAAACAACATAATTTAAGTAGTTTAGCTACTTCAACCCCATCTGTTTTCAAGATTTAGGTACTTTGGAGAGAAGTATCCTGGTGCCTATTAACACTTAACCACCAGGTAAAGAAATAAATAAAAGTCATAAAATGACTTCTAAGGGTTCCAAAGCTAATGAACGATCCGAGGGAAGACACTCCTTTGGAAAAAAATCTCCTCTGGCCTCACAGTCTTGGATTAAAACCTCGTCCAAATAATATTGCTATCAAGACAGAAGGGTACTTTTATCTGTGGCCAAGCTCCCTATCAATAGATACACTGCTCAGGGAGTTATGCCAAGGTTAGTTAGTAGCTTATTTATGTTTTTCATCTCACACAGCTTCCAAGTGCTCCACAAAAGCCTTGAAGAGCTACCAGCATTAGAGTTTTGGGGGAGAAATTCGGCTGCAAGGGACACACGTTGCCCAAATTCACATCCCAAGGAAGGAGCAGAGCCAGACAGCAAAGGAAAAAATGGCTGAGTAAAATAAAAGTGTTCATTTCTCTCATGTGTGCTAGACAACCTTACTATGAGACCCTTGAGATTAATTAGCTGCAGTTGCTAATAATTTATAACCACTCAGAGAAACTTAGGAGACCTCACATGCCTAACAGTTGCAAAAAAAAAATATTATGAAAATGTCCAACTGCTGTAGCTTTAGGATAATTAATTTTGAGAAGCCCAACTGCCCAAAGCTGCTGCTGGACAAAACTTGCTGTCACAAAGATCTAGGTGAAAAATCACATTGATTCAGCAATTATAGAATGGAATGGGTTGGGAAAGATCTTAAAGATCCTTTGTTTCAAACCTCTGCCATGGGCACAACTTTCCACTGTCCCAGGGTGCTCCAGCCTGACCTTGGACACCTCCAGGGATCCAGGGGCAGCCACAGCTGCTCTGGGCACCCTGTGCCAGGGCCTGCCCACCCACACAGGGAAGGATTTCTTCCCAATATCTAAATTTCTTCCCAATATCTATTTCTTCCCAAACTTAAATTTCCCTTCTTTCAGTTTGAACCCATTCCTCCTTAGCTTTAAACAGGATGAGAATTTAGCTGAGGGGGGAAACTGCACTTGTCTCGGTGAGGTCTCTTCCTTTTCAGTGCATCTTTTATGGATGAAATTTTCTCAATGTCAAGGATAAAACTCGGAAGAATTATCTCAGAGATTAAGGGGTGTGGATCTCACATACAGGCAGAGCTGTAACTTGGATATCCATGGATCAGCAACTCAAAACAAGTCATGGATATGATGGTGGGTTAGGTCACATGAGAGGTTTTCTGCAGGGGTGCTCCAGCTCCCCTTTTAATTGATGACAAAACTGTCAGCCCTGCTGGAAGCTGATCCTAAATAAAACAGCTCGTGGCAGCCCAGCCCTCCTGCAGCACTGTTATCCCTTCCCAGGCTGGGGATAGACAGAAATGTGCTGCATTGTCCTGCCTCAAGGAAAAACATCCCTGGAAAAACTGCTGCACTGGAGCTGCTTCTGTTTGAAGATCTGAGGGTAAAACATGTCCAGACATCCCAAAGATGAGCAAAGTCTTACAAAACTGAGCAATTCTCAGGGGAAGAGGAAGGAGGGAGGGGCATTATCCCACATTTCACAGAGACAGAGCAGTGTCACAAGAATTTAAGGGCATCATCTCGAGACCGAGCTGCACCTTCCCTAAAAAACTCAAAGCTGGAATTTTTGTCCATCCTTTGTCAATGGATCAAAACTGGATGCAAAACTCATTGCATCCTCAGGAAATCACCCAGCTTCTCCTCCTCCACTCCCTTCCACTGCCTCATTTGGAATATCATTCCTGACACGCTGATGTTGAGTGGCTGCAGCTGGGTTTATTAACAGATGAGAACTTTCTAAACCATCCTCACCCCTGGAAAATAAAAAACCCAAACAACAACAACAAAACCAAAAAAAAAAATCACAAAAAAAAAAAACCCAACCCCAAAAAAATCCCACAAAAAAAAACCCCAAAACAACAACAACAACAACAACCACCAAAAAAAAAAAAAAAAAACCCACCAAAAAAGGAGATGAGGGAAGAAAAGGAGACAAAGGCAAAAGGAATGCAGGTGGAGAAGGCTGAAAGGAAACATCCATTTCACAGAGCTCACACCAGACGAGCTGCAGAGAGGACAGAGAGCAGAGAGGAAAAGCCATCAAAGCCTTCTCACGGCAGTGACCTCTCTCCCTGGGTCTCTGCCTCAGCCTCTGCCTTTCCCCGGGAAATGCAGAACTCATCCCAGCCCGCAGAGAAATTGCGAGGGGACTTTGGGGTTATTTTTAAGATAGAACCACGATGGCCCTTGTGACTCACCAGCTTGCAATGATGGCAGAATGTTGTTTGATCTGCACAGACACAGGCGGCCAAATAAATTTTTATGATTTTTTTTTTTAAAAAAAGAGGATCCTCAGGGGGGAAAATATAATTTCACAGAAAATGACAAGAAAAGAAGATGGTTCACTGGAGCAGGGTCTCACGCTGACACACAAGCACAGTGCCAGTTCTACCTGTTGTTTTAACCTCCCATTTTTAACAGCTCCTCATCCTTTACATCCTTGGCTTTCCAGGGCCCTTTACAGAGCTGGCCCAAGGTAGAGACTGGACAGCAGTGGGGCAGAGGACACACAGGGACTGGGATAAATTGGGACAGCCTAAATAGAAAATAAACCAAATTAAGAGCAATCTCTGAAACATTTCCTGCCCCTCCAGCTCCCTGTCCCCAAGGGGCTTTTGTGAACCATGTCTGTCCTCATTCTCCATCAAAGCTCTTTTCCTTGGATGGTCTTGGGCTGGTTTTGCTGCACAGAAATGGCAGTGGCGGACAGCTGGCAGGAAGGACAGCCAGCCCCAGCCCTCAGGATGCTGCTGGGTGTACAAATGCCAAGGCAGGATCAAAGTTTTGCTCGTTTGATAAGCTCCAAGTGAAATTCCCGAATTAGCAGCAGCCCCAAGTGCACTTCAGCCCCAGCACGACTTGAAGGCTGATTTTCTAACAGGGGCATGAAGGAGCCACTCCAGTGTTTCAGAGACCACAGCAGAAGCCCCCAGAACTGAGCCCAACTCGTGAGTTTTCCCTTTTTTCACCCTTCTTCCCTTACATAAAGAAGCCAAGCAGAGCTGCCCTGGTTTCTGCTCCATATAAATCATATGGCCGGGGAGTGGGGATCACTTTGACAATGAATTAACATTTCTGGGTTGCTATTTCTGTCCCTTTGTTTGCCCAGACACAAAGGCTCAGCCCTCTGTAGTTCCCAGATCACAATGTATGCGTTGCATGAGATCATGCTTGTGCTTTTGGACATGTTTGTTTTTTTTTTTTCTTTTTTTGAACAGCTCCTACTAAATTCCCCCAACTCAGCATTTCCCTTCCTCTTGCTCTCAGTTGATCAAACAATATCAAATGGAGCCCAGGAGCTGTGCAGATACATTTTCCTGGTGTTTTTAATAAGGCCTGGAGGAGGTGCTTTGCTCTGTGTGAAAATTTTGGGGAGGTGAATTGGAGCAGGGAGGAAGTACCTGACAAATGAGAGGCAGCTGGAGCAGAGGTGGCCACAGGAGGAGCTGATGGATGAAGCAGCAGGAGCAGAAAGCACTGGAAGAGGTGACAGGGACAGCAGGGACAAGTGGGAGTCAAGACTTCATCTGGGCAAAGTCCTGGCTTTGCTCATCACAATCTCCCCAGGCTGAGAATCATGGAATGGGTTGGGAGAGACCTTAAAGCTCATCCAGTGCCACCCCTGCCATGGGCAGGGACACCTTCCACTGTCCCAGGCTGCTCCAAACCTGGCCTTGGACACTTCAGGGGCGGCCACAGCTGCTCTGGGCACTGCCACCCTCACAGGGAAGGATTTTTTCCCAATATCCCATCTAAACCTGCTCTGTCAGTTTAAAGCCATTCCCCTTGTTCTGTCACTACCCTTATAAAAATAATCCAGAATTCAGAGTATACAGGAATAAAGAGCAGAAGCAGCTCAAACTTTTAAAGACAAATAATCGGTTCCAGGGGGACAGGGACACTGGGAGCACGAGGGCAGTGCTGGCACACCCTTGGGGACAAGCACAGGGACCCTGGAGCCCACAGGGGCAGGAGAGGAGCTCTGAGCCTGGCTGGAGGATTTCTGCCTGCTCACCCCCACCCTCTCCAACCCGTGGAACAAATGAACATTCCAGAGATCCCAGACAGACCTGGAGACTGTTTGGGATGGCCCCTGACTGCAGCAGGAGGCTCTCCCCGTGCTGACACTGCAGAGGTGCAGGGCAGCCAGCCAAAAGAATACTTAGGGTGCAGCAAAACGCAGGGAAACAGATTTTACAGAGACAGACACTAATTCACTCAGTCAGAAACAAATCTCCAATTTCCTGGTCTCTCCCCGCAGCTGGAATTTTCGAGAGGAAGGGGGATCATAAAACCCTGAAGGAGCAGAAATCTCCTCTGGCTATGCCAGCTCACATCCTCCCTGTAGGATCATAAATACCAAATCCCCCCAAACAGGAAAACAGTAAATCAGGAGCGCTAATTAACAGCATGCTTTAACAAAGAGGGACTCCCTCAAGCCCACTTCTCTCATTAGCATCCCTCCCCTTTTTAACGAGCAGGGGAGGCAGGAGCTGGCAGCACCAGGGTCCCAGCAGAGGGACAGGGTGGCTGCCACCACCTGCTGGGACACGCCAGCCCAGCTGTCCCACAACAAGAGGCACTGCCTATAAAAAGAGCTGACAGGATCTGAAACAACTGCTACCAATAACCTTGCCTCGCTCCAGCTCTGGGGCTGACAGACATCTTCGGTTTGTTTTCATTTCTTTAATTGATCTCTTATTAAATGCCCTATAAATAGAGCCAGCAAAGAGCAGCGTGCAGGCAGTTGGGAAACCAGGGCTGGCAGCAAAATGCCCAAAGGGGAGGAAAGACAGGAATTCGGGAGGGAAATGAGTCATGTCCACAGAGACCAGCCTGGCATGGGGACAGTGGTGCTACAGGACATCTCCTCTGGGTGATCTGGCACCAGTGCCACCAGCTCAGCCCCTGCTTGTACTGGGACGCTGTCTTGGGTTAGGTAACCAAAAAATGTGTTCTATTTCATCTGTTGAAAGCAGTTGAGATTTTTTTTCTTTATCTCTTGTAACTCCAGGGGAGGGGGGCAGATGCCTTCTGATAATGGCCCAGCCATTAAAGCCAGCTGGGGCAGGGTTTGTTATCTCTGTCACCACCCGTCCATCCTCCAGGGGAGATCTGCTAATAATGGGCCATGAAGGCTCACCAGTGACATCACACATGACATCATCGGGGATATCTGCTGATAATGGGCCATGAAGGCTCACCAATGACATCACACATGACATCATCAGGGATATCTGCTGATAATGGGCCATGAAGGCTCACCGATGACATCACACATGACATCATCGGGGATATCTGCTGATAATGGGCCATGAAGGCTCACCGATGACATCACACATGACATCATCGGGGATATCTGCTGATAATGGGCCATGAAGGCTCACCAACGACATCACACATGACATCATCAGGGATATCTGCTGATAATGGGCCATGAAGGCTCACCAATGACATCACACATGACATCATCCCATTGGGAGATGTTCCACCCAGTGGGGGAGGAGCCAACCGTTCCTACCTGGATAAAAAACTGAGACTTGGAAAAACCAAGCATTCCAGGGATCTGGCCTTTCCACTCTGGACCCCAGAGGAAGCCCGGACCACTGGACCCATCTCACCACAGCTGGACCCTTCCTACAGCATCATCTCTACTCCACAGAACCACATCTGTCACTCCAGGTGGATTTATTTGGGCTGCTCCCAACACCCTTGGACCAACAGGCTGTCAGGTCGTACCCCTGACCCTGTCAGGGTTTCACCAGGACTTTTGTTTGCTTGCTTGCTTGTTTTTTTGTACTACTGCATTTGTATTCTTTTTAATATTCCTATTAAAGAACTGTTACTCCTATTCCCACATCTTTGCCTGAAAGCCCCTAATTGCAAAATTATAATAATTTGGAGGGAAGGGGATTTACACTCTCCATTCCAAGGGAAGCTCCAGCTTTCCCTGGCAGACAACTGTCTCTCCAAACCAAGACAGATGCCATAAAAGCCCTCAGAGAGCACATAGCAGTCCCACAGCACCGTCTGAGGGAGGGTTTGGCCTCTGCTGCACAACACACGTCACTGGTGCTGGCAGAACTCCAGCTGACCTCGAGGGATGAGAGACACGAAACATCTGCACCCAACACTGCACCCTCCAGCAAACTTCCCTCCTGCTCCTCGAGGACAAAAGGCAAGGCTGAGGTGGCCTGTGCTGCTGTGCTGCTCACACGGGGCTGTGGGGAGGGCACAGCCAGGAGCCTCTCCAGAATAACCAGCTCTTGATTCTCATCCCACCTTGATGTCACCGCATCCCCTCTCAAAAAAATCTCAGCTCCACGCTCTGGAGTGGCCACTCACAAGGAACCAGCTGGATGCAGGGTAAGGGACACCTCATTTCATTCACACCTTGTCTAAGACAGTGGGGCTGATCTCTGAAGTGCACAAAGCTGCTTTATTCCCATTTTTGAGATGGGAAAGCAAAGCAGAGCAGGAATAAGTGATCCATCTATGCCCACACTGGAAGCAGGAGGCAGAAAAGGGACAGTCCCAGATCACAGCATCCTTCCTCTGCCCCCAGGCAGTGCAGCAGGTGAGAACAGCAGCTTTGCAAAGCAGTGAGAACTGCAGGGACAGCACGAGGGATGCACCTGAAATTGCTCATCCAGTGCCAGCAGCCCTGCCTGAAAACCTGCCCCGGGCTTTGCTCAGTGCCTGTGTGCCATTCTCTGACTCCCGAAGTGCAAGGCTCTCCCAAAGGCCACTGCAAGAGCCTCCCAACCTCCACAGGGTGTTAAGAACAACAAGACAAATAAATAAACCAGGATTTTGCTTTGTTATTTTGCAAGAGCAACTTTTGTGCAGCAGCTGCCCTGTCCTGAGGGCTGCAGGCAGAGAAACTCCAGTGACACCAACAGCAGCTTTCTCCCAGTAATTAATCACAAAGTTTATGATACTTATGCCCATAAATTACCCTGGGACATGAACTGACTGCAGGGCATTTCTGCTTTCACTGACCACTGTCAGGACCTCTGCCAGGTCGAGGAGAGGCTGGGGTTTTACAGCCAGTCACTATCTGATAACCACATGGAAAACTTGAGAGCTTTTCCCCCAAATCATACACTGGGAAGCAGCTGCTGTAAATTAACATTTCCATCGAGGCTGCACTCCACACTAAAAGTGGGAAATGAGCACCACTGTGCCAATTTGAGGTGGAGATGTGAGGCAGAGCAAGAAGCTGGGCGACCCCAGCACGGACACACAATCAATCAGTCATGAGGCAAAGGATGCCCTAAAAGTCTGCACAAAACTAAGCAGTGTCCTAATTTAAAACAAAACAAAACCCAGTGATAGAAATGTGCTTAAAAAAATAAATTACTGGCTACCCAGTGTCTCAACAAGTTTTGGACAAGGTGGGCCCCTCTTGTGCCTTCCCCACATCTTTACCACGAGGGTGGGAAGTTTCCCAGAAAAGCCCTCCAAGCTTCCAAGATTCCTGGCAGTGTCCAAGGCCAGGCTGGACAGGGCTTGGAGCCATCTGGGACAGTGGAAGGTGTCCCTGGTTGGACCCAGATGATCTTTAAGGTCCCTCCCAACCCATTCCATTCCACCCTCCCAAGTGCCATCCTGCCCCAGGCTCCACCTGGCAGCTCAGACTTGGATTGTCACCTCATCAAAGAAAGAAAAGCAGGCAGGGATTGATTGCTGCCCCAAAAATCCCCCTGGGAATTCTCTCCCCAAGCCAAAAACAACAAGCAGAGCCCCCAGTGCTGTGCTCAGGCAGCCCCTGACCTCCTCCTGCTGCTCCTATATGATAAATTCCATACTGGTGTGGTTTGTTGTTTTGTTAGGAGTGAAAACAAATCCTTGCCCGGCTCTCCAGGGCTCGCAGTGCCATCTCCAAACAAACACTTCAGTGCCTGGCAAGGAGCTCTGTTAGCACAGCTCCGTGTGCTGAACTGTACAGGGGTTTGGACACACTCTGGAGTCACAGAGATTGTCTGGAGCCCTCAACCCTTTTTTAAAACAGTTTCTTTGTGGGCTGCATTCAAACCATCCCCCCCAGCAGCACTGAACAGGGAATGGGCACCACTTGCCAGCCAGCAGCTGCTCCAAAGCCACATCCTAAAAGGTACAAGAAGATTTCTTGGATTTCCTTGGATCCTCATGGAGGGGGAAAAAAAAAGAGGAAAAAGGGTGAATTAAATTTTTAAAAATGAAGCAAGAGAAAAGCTTTTATCCCAGGATTTTCTTCCATATACAGCCTACTATCTTAATGATCCCTAAATTGTTTTGCATCCATGCAAAAACTCCTTGTGCCCCAGAGCTCGGAGAGAAGTCAGATTTCACTCTGTGCCTGCGGGCATTAATTCAGGTTATCTCAACCGTCTTTTTGCTCCATCCGCATCCATCACACTCCTTACTCCTGCACAGGCAGGGCTGTGCTCTTCCACATCACTTATCTGCCAATTTCCATTTCCAATCAGATGTCTCCCAGCATTCCCAAACTGTTACCCTGGGTTTCTTTGCCCGACAGGTTGTAAAAATAACCCAGACTGCAAAGCTTCGTTGATGTTTACAGGAGCCTGTGGAAACTTCCAGCTCACAATAATTAACTTCCAATCAAATTTTAAGCTGCATTAAATAAAAAAAAATAGAGGGCAGCTCAGGGAAATGCTCCAAAATTCACTGGTGGGAGGCAGTGCCCTCTGAGAACAAATTAGTGACATGTGTAAAGGGGAGAATCCTGGTGGATTAGGTGAGCTAACAAAAGTAATAATAATTAACATCAGTCACGTGGAACATAATTGACTTCCAAGCACTTCTGACTTGATCATTTTTCTAATAAAGATGCTGGAAAATCATCAGAGTTGGCCGGAGAGCTTATCAGGGGCCAGCACAGGCAGCAGGATTAGCTGATTCACCCCGAGGAAGAGCCGCTCGTCCTTCCCAGCAAGGAAATTTCCAGCAGCAGAATTTTTGCTGCTCTCTCATCCCTCCCCAGCCCAGCCAGGGGGACCCTGGGGAGACCCTTGAGGGACTCATGCATGGAGCTGCCTGCCAGGACAAAGCTCTTTTATTGCCTTTTTTAGAGCTCCACACTGATTAACTCGTGGTGGTGGAAAAGCCTGCTCTGGGTTGGGTTTATCCTGCCTTAAAGTGATGTTTATCTCAGGAAAGCTTCACCTTGCACGTGAAGCTGGACACAGCTCCAGGCTGGCTGCCCTGGAATGCAGATCTCTTCCTCTGGCTGAAGTGCCTTTCCCACCAAACCTTTCTGCAAACAGCAGCTGGCTCCACGTTCTGCAAGGTGATTTGTCCAGGCCTGAGGATGGTCAAATACTGAACCACCCTGCAGCACCAGCCACGCTCCTCCTTGGAAAAGGTTCCTACAGAAACCCTTCCTTTCTGTCCAGTAAAGCCACAGGCTCCATCTGTCTAAAAATTAATTTTTGGATGAAGTAATAAATTTCATTTTTGGAGCAGTTCTTCCCAAGCCTGCGCATGCCACCATCCCACCCCTCCCTGCTGTCACTCCAGGATATCTGTCCCTGCTGATGTATCCAAAACACATCCACTGGTGTCCACAATGCTTCATTAGTCCCCAGGGCTCCTTCTCACTCATTTATTAGTGTCCCTTTCCCCTGTGGGGCATTAGGAATGGTCCTTTTAACTCCCCCGTGCCCAGATGCTGAAAAACCACACAGAAACACAGGAGGGGTTGGGTTGGGAGGGACCTTAAAGCCCATCCAGTGCCACCCCTGCCATGGCAGGGACACCTTCCACTGTCCCAGGTGGCTCCAAATCCCATCCAGCCTGGCCTTGGGCATTGCCAGGGATCCAGGGGCAGCCACAGCTGCTCTGAGCACTGCCCACCCTCACAGGGAAGAATTTTTTTCCCCAGTATCCAATCTAAACCCACTCTAAATTTGAAGCCATTCCCACTTGCCCTGTCACTCATGTCCAAAGTCCCTCTCCATCCTTCCTGTAGGTTCCTTTTAGGGATCCTGCATCACCCTGATGCCCTTCCCAGCCCCAAGGCAGCCTGAGGGAGCCCTGGGGCTGCTCTGGGCTTGGTGACACCGCAGGTGACCTCAGCACGGGGCTGCCACTGCCAGCACCAGCTGGAATAACGAGGATGACTTTGATCCTCATCTGTCCCTCCCTGAGGAACAATGCAGCCTTTCAGCACTCCATTCGTTGGGAATTAATGTCCCCAGAGTGGCACGATGTCACACACCCCTGCTGTCCCCCCCCCACCCGGCTGGTGGCCTTTGTGTGACATCCCAACCCTCACCAGCACCTCCCCAGAGGGTTTGGGGGGGATGTTCCCACCCAGCCGTGCCTCTCTGCCCCCTGCCAGCCTCAGGGACTGGGAGCTTTGGACTTTCCAGGCATTGCAAAAAAAAAAAAAAATCCTGCTCACAGGATAAATAAAAAATATAAATATATATATAAAAATATAAAAATCCTCCTCTCCTGTCCCAGAGAGCCTGGGAGAGACAAGTTTGTTATGGGGAGGCCAGATGGCATTTTTCCACCCTGAACATTCTCTGGTTTGTGCCCTCCTGTCCCTCGGGGTTTTCTTCCCTTCTCAAGCAGATGTTTTATCTGTTTTTGTGGGTACAAGATGCAGGTCAGGCCCTGGCCAGGCACACAAATCCTGAGCTGCACAGCTAACAGCGAGCACCTGCAGCCAGGATTCACCCAGGGGGTGGGAAAAGGCACATCCAGCAAGGAAACACAAACCTCCCTTCCTAACTGCTTTGCACTAACACCAACACGTTTAACTCCCAGGATTTCCAAGAGGGGGGAGAGTGCCTGGGTTGCTCAGCACTGGGCTGAGAAGGGTTAACAGAGTTCCTTGGGACATGGGGGTGGCAACAGAACCCACACACTTGTCCTGTCCTGCCCGTGACATCTCCTGAGGCTGGAGCATCCTCTGGGATTGCCACTGGCCTCTTGCCACTTCTCCCTCCCCACCCCACAATCCCAAGTATCCCCAGAGATGGATCTCATGCCATTTTTGGGATAAAACTCATAAAAGCTGCCTCACACCACCACAAGGGGAAGGCCATCCCAGAGAGCTCACAGCATCCCAGATCCTGTGGGTGATCCCTTCCCCAAGGCAACATCTGGAGCCACAGCTGGTCTGCTCCCCCCTGATGGCCTGAGGACACCAAAAACTCAGTTCTTGTGTACCCTACCCTTTTTCTAGGGAATTTACATCAAGGATATTTGAAGTGGCAAGTCCACAGGAACTGCTGACTGTTGCTAACTCTCCACTTTTTTTTTTTTTTTTTGCTTCTAAGGTCTCATTTTACAGTCAACTATTGTTTTCCTCGTGGTGGATAAATGATCTGTTGACATCCTCAGGGCAGAGAAAGTTCCCAGTGGGCAGCTCTCCCTAAGAGACTGTAACAAAACCAACCTGACATGGCATATTTAATATTTGTGAGGTTGGAAAGAAGTGTGAAGAAAACAAGCAACACTACTTAAAAAACCACAATAATTTTCAGGCTTCATAACAAAGCAGAACAGCAAGCAAGTCACCCAACGAGTCACCTTTAGGCTACAGCCATCTATTTTTAATGCCAAGGCTGAAATAAATTTTTTATCAGCGTTGTCTCAGTGCAATCAGCAGATTACAAAGCCTCCTGGAGCTGGAGGAGATCCCAGGGTAAGGTGTCTCCCATGCAGGCTGAGGGATGTCCCTGCTGGGTGTGGTTTCCAGACCCTGGGAGTGGTTTGGAACTCCAAATTCCCTGTGGGGAATGGTTTGTGATGAGCACACGGGGTTTGTGTTGCTCCCCAGCTCCATCCATGAGCAGGGAGCACAAAGCTGAGCATGGAAATGTCATTTATTACACCTGGGACAGACCCTGCCAAAAGCCATGGCCTGTCGGGGCTGTTTTCCCTCACAGGATTCCAAATGATGCCTTAAGTTTTAGCTTTCATAATTATTTGTACTGCCTTAGTGTGTGACTCTGAACTCCACATGAAGTGTTAGCCAGGTCTCCTCACAGCTCAGTCAGACCAAACAATCCTTCTCCAGCCCCAGAACCATGGACACCGCTGCAGCTTCAGGCCCAAAAAATGATAAACCACATGGAGCTGAGGAGAGCAAACTGGGAGGGTGGGACTGCATCACCTGAAGGGTAATTGGACAGTGAACCCAAATTTTAAATGGACCAAAACTTATAAACGTGTGAAATCTCCTTACTCAGGGTCCATCTTGGGTGCAGCCTTGGCCAGGCTCTTGCACTGCCCAAGGTGCATCCTCTGAAGGCCTTTCCATAAATTCCGACTTTATTCCTTTCACTCTGCCCAGCCCCTGAAGGCATCACCAGGACACAGATTCCCACACGGGAATTCCCACAGAATTCCTGGCTCCCATGGCCCCACCCCAAACCCCCCTGCCCCTCTCCCAGGCCTCCCTCTGCCCGAGCCACACATGCTGGCAGGGTGAGTGTCCCCAAAGCCACTCAGGGCTGTCCCATGTCACTTCAGGAGATGTCCACTTCCTGCCTCCCCATTTTCATTATTTACAGGCACTGAAAAATTCGCTTCTTCATGGAGCTGGGCCAAAAGCAGCAAAGGGCTGCTCCTTCCTCCTCCTGAGGGCCCAGAGCCCAGCACACAGGGAAGGCATTACAGCTATGTAACCTGGAGGTCACATTTCACCCTGGACTCAATTACCAAGGGTTAAAAATGGAACAAGGCTTGACTTTCCCATAGGAAAGTTGCTCGCTGCCTCCAGCGGCCTCCTGACACTTCCACAGAAAGCAGCATCCTCCTTCAGCTCTGCTTCAGAGGGAATTTCTCCCTGCTGGCAGCTCCCCAGCAGACAGCTCCTCCTCTCCAGGCCACCACATCCTGCTCACACGGAGCATCCCGGGGTGGCAGCTCCTGCTGCGGGGGGAGCCTTCACACCACGGCAGCAAAAACAGCCCGAGCATCACAGTCCTCCCGTGCAAAACCCCTCACACACAAACAGGCTCCGTGAGGAAGGTGGAGATGATTTCTGCTGGGAGAGAGGATTCAGGAAAAACGCCTCTCCGGAGGGTGGCAAAGGCAGGGCCGGAGCTCTACTGCCAACTGCAGAGTCCTGCTGGCATCCCAGGGGTGGGGATGGGAAAATCATCCCTGCTGGAGCACTGACAGCACCGTCACCAAGCCCTTCCCAGCTGCCCCCAGCCCTGGAGCAGACGTGGCCACAGGAAGGACTGTCTAACACAGGTGATGGGTGTTGGTATCTCACTATAAACACAGATCACAGAATATTTGGTATAAAAAGTTACAACTGCCCTCAGGGTGGTCAGTCAGTGATGACCAGCACTGCATCCAGCACCCAAGCTGGGTGACAACAAAATGTACCAGATGAGAAACAATAAACAACCCTGAGAACCTGAACTGATCCATCCCAACTCTCTCTTCTGGCACGGGCCTTGGGAGAAAGATTTTCAACAAATAACTGGGGGGACCATCAGCCCAAAGAAACAAGAACCAAGACAGCTGGACCCCATGCCCACCTTGCCCACCACTCCCTCATGCTGCCCTACAGCTCAGCTGGACACTTAATGGGTGTCCTGCTGGCCAGGGCTGGGACAGTCCCTCCTTGCAGAGCTGCTGGGACACCCTGGTTGTCACCTGAAGGCAGCACAGAGGAGAGCAGGGGCAGCACAGGGCTGTCCTGGGGAGGGATCAGTGTCCCCTTGCCCACAGGGGAGGATGGGGGCCAGGTGTCCCTCACTGCAGGTTTCCAAGAGCTGTCACTGAGGGTCACACCTCCAAGGAGCTCAGCACCCAGCACAGGAGGGGTGCCAGCAATCCTGGCCCCCAGGGTGCACACCCCGACAGAACACTCCAGAAAACCCAGCCAGCCCCATCTATTCTCGCTCCCACACACACTGCAGCACGTATCATTCCCACCACGGCAAGGGGAGAGCTATACATCAATGATCCTCTTTCCTTTCTCCTGCTGAAAGCTGCTGGCTGCAGGATCTGGCAGCCAGGGAGCCGCTCCAAAGGGGAGCATCAGCTCCACACCCGGCCCCATCCCTGCCCTCTGCCCTGCAGCAGGCCAGCCTCATTTCTATCGCTCATTAAAGAGGGATAAAAGTAACCTTTAAAGGTTGCTTTCATGTGAAACAAGTCTAAAACCAAACAATGACTTGGCAAAGAGTGAATTGGATTTTTAAAAGCGATGCGTTTTACTGGAAATCTTATTTCTTTCCTCTCTCTTTTTTTTTTTTTTTCCCTTTTTTCTCCTTTTGAGCCTGATGGTGGATTATTTTTCCTTGACACAATCCCGCCTCCGCTGTGATAGATGACGGCACATTTAGCAGTGTTCAGCCAAAACTTTTTATCTCCATATGGAAGATGGATGGACGAGGACTCTGAAGCCCTCATCAATTCCTTCAAGAACAAACAAGGATCCAGCCCAAACCCCCTCCCAGGTTTGTTTAAAATACACAGAGCACAGGGCAGATCCTATAAAGCTCCATCCATCTGGCACCATTTTTCAGTGTTTACGAAGCCAAAGGCAACGTGCACTGCTGGAGACCTCCAGCCACCTCCCTGGAAAACGCCAGGGAGCTGCAGCTTGGCTGGGCCTTGTGCTGGGGGCCAGCACTGCCTGCACCTTCCCATGCCTGTGTGGGGCTGAGGAGAGGCTCCCAGCTCTCTGAGCAGGGATCACACACAGCTCCTTGAGGGCAGAGGTGGGAAAAGCCAGAGGAGAGCCCAAGTGGCTTTTGGGAAAAAAAAAAAAAAAAACAACAAAAATACCAGGCACTGCATCACTTCAGCAAATCCTTTGTAGGAATGGACAGGGCAGGAGAGCCAGCCTGGATGGGCACAGCAGAGCAGGAGACCATGGAATGGTTTGGGTTGGAAGGGACCTTAAAGCTCATGCAATTCCAACCCCCTGCCATGGGCAGGGACACTTGTCACAAGCCAGGAAGGCGAGGCCCTGGAGCAGCCGTGGGCTTTGCAGGTTGCTCCCAGCATGGGTGATTCCCTGCACCACCCCCGGCCCCACACACACTTGCTGAGGTCAGGGAGCAAGCAGGTGATGCTCAGGACTCCAGGTGAGTCAAGGAAAATGGGAAATCCATCAGCATCACAGCTCCTTCTTTCCTGTCTTTGTTTCTCACAAGAGATGAGCCACAAGCCTTTAAACAGCAACCCTGAATGCAGCTGTGGCAGTGCCACATCCCACGGGACCTGCTCCCAAATCCTCACCACTCTCACTGTGCCCCTGCCCTGAACAACTACAAAGAGCAGAGGTTTGGGGTGAATTTCCCTGCAAGACATTAGCAGAATTCCAGAGAAAACTTGCTGGGAGAGCACAAACCGGGAGCGGGCAGGGCAGAAATGCCAGCCCAGGATGGACACAGGAGGTGGAGAGGGCTGAGGGTTGTCCATCTGTAAGAAAAACGCCATGGCCACATCTTGGCACGGGCTGCAGCAGCAACAGCCATCACACAGAACAACACATGCACCACAGCACTCCCACACCTCATTAATTATGGCTGGGGCTCCCAACACAACATGCCAGAGAAGTTACCTAACCAGCAATAAAAACTCCTTTGGCCCAGTCTCTGGTACAAAAGCCAACACTCCTCATCTCATAAAACACACAAAAAAAGCCCCCAGATGTTTATAAAACTCTGTTGGGCAGCTCAGTGCCAACATTGTTTACCCCTGGGGATCAGGCCTGAGCATCCAGCTCAGCTGACAGGAGCTTTGCTGCCATGTGGCAGCGGGATGATCCTCCCCAGCTTTCTTCAGCGTCAGGGCTGTGTCCCCAAGCCACCACCTCCTGTCACTCCAACCCAGTGACCACAGCTGCTTCCAGTGCAACACCTGCTGCCCAGCGAGAAGCAGTTTAGATGAGGTTTGGATGGATATTGGGAATAAATCTTTCCCTGTGAGGGTGGGCAGGCCCTGGACAGGTGACCAGAGGAGCTGTGGCTGCCCCTGGATCCCTGGAAGTGTCCAAGGCCAGGTTGGATGAGACCTGGAACAACCTGGGACAGTGGAAGGTGTCCCTGCCCATGGTGGAATTTAATTGGAATTTAATTGATCTTTAAGGTCCCTTCCAACCCAAACCATTCCATCCACTCTAATTACATGGATGGATGGATGAAGGGATGATGGATGGAATCATGGATAGATGATGGATGGATGCACAGGTCAGTGGAAGAGGGTGCCCACAAACAGCACATCCCCAGGGACATCACAGCCAGGTTTTCTGCCCCCACAGGCTCTGCTGTCTCCAGGCACTCTGTGGAAGTGCCCGAGGGTGCCCTGCAGGATGCTCTGCTCTGAGCCATCACACCAAGCAGCTCCACGGGGCTCCCCCAGTGACAAACACCCTCCCAGCTCACTGGCAGGGACCAGGCCAAGCAAACACAGAGTGCATTTATTGCTCCTAGGAAATGCTTTCATTCCCCCCTCCTCCTCCATGTTCAATTCAAGAGAGCAGCAGCGAGCTCCACGCTCCCTCCATGCCGTGCTGTTAACCATGGGAAGTGAACACACCGCTAGCTTGGACAGATCATTATCCCTTCATGCACGGGGCTGAGGAAGGGGGTGGCAGTCTATAATGACGCTAATTAAGTCCTTAAGTGTCTTGGTAAAAAGCAGGTAAGGCTTCAGCAGAAAGCAGAATATTCCATTAGGGCAGGCTTCGCCGTAGACACAATGCTGCATAATGGGATCCTGTAATTATGCCTGCACTGCAGAGACTTTTAAAAAAAGGAACCCTGTTTTACATTCTCGAATGCAAACAGCATGAAATGATGTTGCTTAGAAACCTTTACACTCCTACAGTGTGTGCAAAAAAGTTATTCCAGACATCTGTATTTAAAATAAAATTTAAAAACAATCCTACCGCACACACTCACATGGATCTTGGCTTCACGGTGAGTGATGAAGCCTATGAAATGTCAGAGGAAATTTAAATTAAAGAAAAAAAAAAAAAGACACATGCATTTAAAAAAAAACTTGAGCAGCTTGTTAAGTCATTTCAGGTTATGTCTGGTACTGTTCCACCTCACCCCTTCACACAGAGCTCCCTGCACTGACGGTGCTGTTTGTACCAATCCAGCCTGAGAGGCTCGGCGTTATTTCCCGAGTCATGCTGACCTCAAATACCTGGAACATATTTTCTTTTCTAGAGAAGCCACCCCTGGTTTCACTCCAGAAGAGGCACATACAGAGCAGAGCACTGTCCAAGTGCTGGAGTCACAGCAGAACCCCTTCAGCACAGAAAATGTGACAATTTCGTGGACAAGGCACAAGACCCCAAACCCCTCTGCTGCTGGCTGCACCTCCAGGCTGAGCAGGGTGGAGGGACACCAAAATTTCCTACACCCAGGGTGACAGTCAGATCTGCAGCAGCCCATAAATAGCATTTTGCCAAGCATCATCCTGATCCTTCCTCCCATAATCCAGGCACAGCATCCCACAGAGATGGCAGGGCCCTGCAGGGAAAGCTCTGCCTCAATCCCAGCAGGCAGGAGCAAAGCTGGAGGCATTGGCAGCTTCGCTCCACGAATCCAAACCCCCCCCAAGCCAGGGCTGCCACTGCCTCCCACCCACCCGTGGCTCTCCCCAGCCTCTCCTCCTCTCTGAAAAGGTCACCCCTCCGTGCCTGGCAACAGGGAGCAGCAGGCAGGGCTGATGGATGTGTCACGGCTGCCACCACGGCGCAAAGGCCAGCGCCAGGGAGGTGACAGACCTGTCACAGAGCCACGAGTCCCAGCCAGCTGTGCCTGGCACCAGGCATGGCACCGAGCTGATGCTCTCTCCCCCTGCCCAACCTCACAGGTTTGCAGTCATCCTTTTGTCACTCCCTGCTGGCAGAGGGGTGTGGACACAAGGGATGGAGCCTGCGTGCCCTCATCAGCAGAGAAAGGAGGAGATCCCGAGGGATGAGCACAAGTGGAAGTTCCTACAGGGAAAAACTTTGCTGATGGGAGATGGGAATCAGCAGCTGTGCTTCTGGGGCAGTGGCCAGACTCAAGATTGTCTGAACTGTGCCAAGGAGCTGAAGCTGTGCCGGGGGAGGGTTGGGTTGGATTTTGGGAAAGGTTCTTCCCCTGAGAGGGTGCTGGCACTGCTCAAGCTCCCCAGAGAATGAACCATGCCAAGGAACTGAAGCTGTGCCAGGAGAGGGTTGGGTGGATATTTGGGAAAGGTTCTTCAAAGGTTCTTTCCCCAGAGGGTGCTGGCACTGCCCAGGCTCCCCAGGGAATGGTCATAGCCCCGAGGCTGCCAGAGCTCCAGGAGAGCTCCAGGGATACCCAGGGTAGGATTTTGGGGCTGTGCAGGGACAGGGGTTGGATCCTTGTGGGTCTTTCCCACAAGGATTCTATAATTCCATGAACTCTACATGAGACAACTTTTTTCAGTCCTGCTGGTACCTTCTCTCTGAGGTCTTCTCCAAGATTCCCTCAGTCATCAAGACTACAGTGGCCAGAACACATTTGTCTTAAAACCACCCTTCAGAAACACCACTCTTCCCTCTGTCCACCACAAAGAATCTCCTCACAAGGGTAGATTAGCTGCTAGGACATTTTAATTGGCAGGGAAAGCATTTTCTCTGCACACAATTTTCCGCCATCACCCGGGGAGGTCCATGGGCAGCATCACTGGGAATTCCAGCTCACACGCTCGGCTCCTGCAGGTGTTTCAGGGAGCTCTCACTGGTGGTGCAGGTATCTACAAGCTGCTTCACCCACAGATGCCAAGGATCCAAAGCTGCAGCCTCACTCTCCAAACTCCTTTGCACTGCTCTGGGGCAGGAAGCGTTGCTCACACCCGGATGTAACAACTCCAGTGGAGAACTAAGATGCTTTAAAGCCTTCTAGTAAAATAGGCATGAAACGTGTGATCAAATGTGAGAATTTGTACTGCCAGAAGAAGAGAATTGTACATGCAGAAAGAAGATGCTGGCCAGCTTCTGGAGGCAAATTCCACACCTCATCCCACTCTGGTCTGACTGGAGCCAGCTTGAGGAACACATCCTTCCTGAAGGAACATGCACAGAGCAGGACAGCCCTCCTCTGCCTGCTGCTCCCCTCCCACTGGGGCAGGAGACAACCTCTGCACAGGCACAATCTTCTTCTTCTTCTATCTCTGATTGTTGCTAAAAATAATCGATAGGAGAGGCATGGCTCAGCCTGTTCTCACCATTGCTCCCTGCAGGGTGAAGTCCAGATCAGATCGAATGCAGTTCCCTGTGCTGGTGCTGCTGCTCCCCCAGGGCTCCTGGTGTGTGGGGGAGCACAGGCAGGGGCTGTGCTGTCCCTCAGTGCTGGAGGGCGCTGTCTTGGGTTAGGTCACCAAAAAATGTGTATTCTATTCCATCTGTTGAAAGCAGTTGAGATGTTTTTTCTTTATCTCTTGTAACTCCAGGGGAGGGGGGCGGATCCCTTCTGATAATGGCCCAGCCATTAAAGCCAGCTGGGGCAGGGTTTGTTATCTCTGTCACCACCCGTCCATCCTCCAGGGGAGATCTGCTGATAATGGGCCATGAAGGCTCACCAGTGACATCACACATGACATCATCGGGGATATCTGCTGATAATGGGCCATGAAGGCTCACCAATGACACCACACATGCCATCATCGGGGATATCTGCTGATAATGGGCCATGAAGGCTCACCAATGACATCACATATGACATCATCAGGGATATCTGCTGATAATGGGCCATGAAGGCTCACCAATGACATCACACGTGACATCATCCCATTGGGAAAGGCTCCACCCAGTGTGGGCGGAGCCAACCATTCCTACCTGGATAAAAACTGAGACTTGGAAACACCAAGCATTCCAGGGATCTGGTTTTCTACTTGGATACAGGAGGAAGACCGCACCCATCTCGCCACCACTGGACTTTTTCTACTCCATCATCTCTACTCCACAGAACCACATCTGTCACTCCAGGAGGATTTATTTGGACTGCTCCCAACACCCTGACCAACAGGCTGTCAGGCCGTATCCCTGACCCTGTCAGGGTTTTACCAGGACTTTTGTTTGCTTGCTTGGGGTTTGTTTGTTTGGTGGGTTTTTTTAACTACTACATTTGTATTTTCTTTTTTTTTTTTTTTTTAATATTCCTAGTAAAGAACTGTTACTCTATTCCCATATCTTTGCCTGAAAGCCCCTAATTGCAAAATTATAATAATTTGGAGGGAAGGGGGTTTACATTCGCCACTCCAAGAGAAGCTCTAGCTTTCCCTGGCAGACAACTGTCTCAAAACTGAGACAGGCAGGACAGTACACACAGAGGGAATGCACTGATGGAGCCCCCAGCGAATGGAGGGGAGGGGACAGGCACAGAAATGGGAAATGGAGATAAGGAGCTGGCTGTCCCCATGTGAGAAGCTGGAAATCCTGTGAGCTTTGAAATAATGAGAGAATGTCCAACCCACTGTATCCATACAACATCAGTCATCTCCACCCTGGGATCTGCAGTCACCTGAAAACTCAGTGTGTGCTCCCCAAACCTTCTGCTCCTTATCAAAGTCCAGGTTTGATAATGAACCCAACACAAACCACAGCAGCTACGAAGTCATTTTTCCTAATCCCTCTCTGGTGAGACCAAAGAGTTAAAGGACAAGCCCAAAGCCTGAAAGACAACACTGCCAAAGAAAACATCCTGGCAGCTTCTGCCCACGGCTCCAGAACAAACCTCAGGACTCCGAGGAGGTCCCGTTCCTCCGTGTGCTTCTAATTTGAGGGGCCAGAGCACATCTGATTTCTTACGGATAACTCAGCAAAGTGCAGGTTCCATCTGGCTGCCCTCTGCATGGATAATGGATATTTTACAGGGAGGTGAACAGCCAAGAGAAATAAAGCAAAGCCTAAAATTGCTCTCAGAGATGGGAAGTCGGACAAGCAGCACCTGCAGAGCCCACAGGATCTCTTTGCCTCCTGCCCCAAGAGCCCAGGACTGTAAAACCTTTGAAGCTATGTCTGCTGTGCCTTTTTTTAAAAAGCCAGCTCTAAAGGCTTGATTCACCACCCACAGCAATACAGCACGTTCCCAGAAAGAGTTAAACACAGGAAACCTGTTGATTAATTTACAGGCAACAAGCTGCACTAATAAAGCCCCGGGGACCTTAATCAAGCTGTTTGCTGGTTGCCAGACCAAAGCAGGAAGATGGGCAGAGCTGTCAGGATGAATTAGTGTTTGCCCACTGGCAACACTGCTCCTGAATGGGAGAAAGAGGGGGAGAAACACACTGAAAGGTCTTTTCCAGCCTGAACCATTCCATGACTCTCTGGAGGGGAAATGATGTGCCTGGAGCTGGCTGGAGCCAGCTGGATGGCTCTGGAGCTCCCAGCCTACACAGAGGATGGGTTTGTGTCTTGGGTTTTACCTCCATTGTTTGCAATTCCTTTCAAAAACCAGGAAGGAGCCATTTCTTCCTATTTTTTTCCTTTTCCATTCAATACATTTTCCTAGCCCCCTTCTCCTCCTATTCCAGGAGAGCTGAATGAAGTAAAGTTGTTTACTCCATTTTGAAGGGTTTGGGTGACACACGTTGGGATCTGGACATTTTACAAATTCAGCTGAAGTTGAAAAGGGACAATTTCCTTTCACTGTGACAACGAGGTTTGGCTCAGGTACCTTTTTCTCCCTGAACCATTTACAGTTCTGACCATGGGGTTAATGCAGCAGAATCCAAACAAACCCCCTGCTTTCCCATCCTTTAACCAACAGCAAGGAGCCCAAGTGGAATCAGTGGTAGAACAAGTCAGAATTACAGATCCGAACTCTGGCTATCTGCAGGGAAATTTTCCCCCTTTAAGTAACTAAATTATAATTAATCTGGCAATCCTTTTCCTTTTTCTACGTGCTGCCAGGGAGCCTCTGCCTTGGGGTTCCAGTTTAACAGGCTGCTGTGTGGCCAAGAGGATGTGGAGAGCTTGTAAAACACCTGACTCCACACAGGAACCAGCAGAAAAGGCCAAAAGATTGATTTTATTTTGCTAAAGCTTAACGGGCCAAAACGAAGGAGCAGAGAATTGCTCAGCTGTGAGTCGTGCTCACATCAGGTATGTTTGAGCAAGGCCATTTCCCCCAGCAGCTTTCTGCTGTTCCAGCCAGCAGGAATGAAAAATCCCGAGGGAATTCCTGCAGCTCAGAGCTACCGATCCACTCAGCACAGCTCTGATCATTTACACCAGCCAAAGATCACCTTCTCCTGCAGTTCCAGCTGCCCTGAACACCACGAGGGACACCAGCTGGATGCTGACACCTCAAGGCTTCATCCCCAGGAAGGGATGAAGGGGATGGTGAGCACTGAGAAAATGCAAATGCAGCTGAGGATTAGCAAAAGCAATTATGAACAACAAGTAGTGGAAATAATGATTCATCAGGAGTTGAATCAGACGCAGAGCCCAGTCCTGCACTCGAATTTGGTGGTGGCAGTGAGGGTTCCATGCCTACAGAAATCACTTTTAAAGCTATTTAAATGCTCAGAAGGCCCAGTGAGAGTTTTGCAACACTACATTTTTGTCAGGCAGACCTTGGAAATGTTCAGTGGCATCCTGCTCACTCCACAGACACCAAAATTTTCCTTACCAAAACTTGGAGTCGAGAAGAAATGGATGCCAGATGGGAAGAGCAGTGTGAAAGTTTGCATCAGGGCTGAGTGAGTGGGTCAGTCCCTCTGAACCATAAATAAAGCAGCACACGATGTTTCCCAGCACATCTCAGAGCACTTCCAATGTTCTTTAGGCACTGACAGTGCCATGAATAGCTGGGAAATGTGCAGGAACAGAAATGCACCACCTTGCTCGAGGTGAAGAGCTCTGAAGAGGACACTGGATCCTTCAGTCACTCCCTGCTGTTGCTGGCAGGGAACACTGCAGGCATTGCCCTGAGCACAGCAAATCCCACAACAGCTCCAGCTGCGGGATTTTCTCTGGGCAGAGACACCAACACCAGGCCTGGAGAGACCCCAATAACCAGGAACACCCTCTGATGAGACAACATTTCCATTGCTCTCACTGGGAACAGAGCTGGAAAAAGGCTGGCACAGAACCCTGACAAGGGCAGGGGACCATCAAACCTGGGTTAGCTCTTCTCACACCAGCCGAGCGAAACGACCCTGTCAGTTCCCCATCTGCAAAGCCTCAGGTTAAAACATTACAGCCACAGAATGAAGTCAAGTGTCAAGTGAGTCACTACCATAAAGATGAAATAAGAAAGCTCAACTCAAATCCCTCCATCCCACTCCAGGCTCAGCAGCCAAGACTTTCCCCCATCAGCTGCAGACTTCTGCCTTGCCAGTGAAATCACAAGCAAAAAGCCAATAGAGTTGGGGGTTTTTTTCCTCCTCAGTTTGTGCAGCAGTTGGATTCCCCCAGGGTGCTGTAATGTCAGCACCCCTCAGACATCCCAAAGCTCTGCCAGGAATCCCTGAACACCACGCTGACACACGGCACCTTCCGAAGGGCTGGGAATTATTCCTGGGATTGGGGTGGGGAATTATTCCTGGGACTGGGGAGGAATTGTTCCTGGTACTGAGGTGGGGAATTATTCCTGGGACTGGGGTGGGAATTATTCCTGGGACTCTGCCCTGAGTTTTGGGAGCTGCTGAGCAAGGGTTGGTCATATGGAGTCAGATTTTTAAGGTGGGTGATTCGCCCTGAGGGAGAAACGTGGGCCCAAACAACACAGGAGGATTTTCTGTCACCAAGAGACGGATGAGGTGACATGGAGGAGCAAACTGCACCAAAAATTGGCTCCTTGGAACTCCCTCAGCACCAAAAATCGGCTCCTTGGAACTCCCTCAGCACCAAAAATCGGCTCCTTGGAACTCCCTCAGCACCTTCTCTTCCCTTTGACACAGCTGAGGGTCTAAGAAGGGTCTCAGCCAGCTTCTAATCCGTGTTTGCACTCCCCTGGGTGAAAGCAGCCAGGGAGAACCTCTGGCAAGAGAAGGAAGAGCATCCTTCAGGGGATTCCTGCCCCTACCAGCAGCACCAGGCAGGCGGAAGGGACCCTGAGCAGGTTCAGCAGCAGAGCCAGGAGCACCCAACCTCCCAGTCCAACCAGTGCAGGGTCCCTGTCACGGCCACACAGGTCCTGGCAAAAAGCAAACTGTGCCCATGGGCTGCCCCAGTCCCCTCCTGGAACAAGGAATGGCCCCAAGGGTCCCCGTGGTCCTGGGACAAACCCCCAGGAAAGGCTCTGCCAGCAAAGAGGAGGAAAAGCCTGGCTAAGCCAAGGGGAAATCAATGGCAACAACTTGGAATGCAATTTCCCAGCAAAGAGGCAGAATCCAGGGACAGCACAGGCAGTCCATCATGAGAGAGATAAAGATGGCTCAGGGAAGACAAAAAATCAGTAGGGAAAGGGATGAAAGAAAACTCAGAACTCAGACCACACCAAAGAAGTAAATAGGCAAAATACCCATATTTTTTCTTCACTTACTGCAGCAGAAAAAATGATATGAAAATAAAGAATATAATCTTCCTGAAGCCACTGGAGCATGACTATAAATTACAGCTGCCAAATAGCTGGAAACAAAATCAAAGCTGGAGATCACTGGCAGGAGAATTTCAGATGACTCTGTGGGTCACCTCGATCTCCAGCAGTTACAGAAGGAAAAAAAAAAAAGGTGCAGAGGAACTAAATTATTTATGTCAGTCAAGCTTATCTGTCAGAGGGGTACACCTTTCCTATCACAGCACATTTCTGGGATTAATGATCAGGCACTATCTGGATGTGGGCAGAAAAAGAAAAACTGAAGTGATTTGGTTACTGGGGAGGAAAAAAAAACCCAAGATGTATTACCCAGCTGAGCTAACAAACTCTGAATTTCAGAGGAATATCTCTCTGAACCAGGAAAATGATACTTTTTGATAACTTAAAAAAATGAAGCACTGAAGGATGGCAAGAACAAGAGCTCTGGTGAAAAGTGCATCCAGGAATGACAGTGGTGCCAGCCTGATAAACTAATTAAGATGCTAATTAAAAGCAGAGCATTTTCCCATCTGGGGTTCCCAGCAGAGACTGGGTTTGGTCTCACTGAGGGAAGGGGATGGGTGCAGGAAGGAGATGCCAGAGCTCTGTGGGACAGCTCAGGTTTTGTGCCATTCACAAGGGGCACAACAGAGCCACAGGAAAAATGGAAAAGCAGCAAAGGACTCAGGGAGGAGAAATAACCCAGGAGTTTCATCAGCCCAGTTCCCTCACCCCAAAACATCAACCCCCAGGGAGTTCATCAATCCAAAAACAGGCTGAGGTAGCAGGGGTTGAAATTCCCTCTTTTATACTAATTACTCCCGAAGGAAAGCTGAGAAAGTTCAGAGGAGCAGCTGTGGGTGGTGGTGGCTGCTGCTGAGGTGACACCTTGGTTCACCTGCCGGCTTGGGCAGCACCCACGCTCTGTGTGAGCCCAAAAATGGGTGAGAACAAACTGGAAATCAGCTCAGAGGGGTGGAATAAGGCTTGGGAGGCAGCACTGGGAACGGTGCAGGGCCTCAAAGTGATGAAATGGAAGCGTTGACCTCGAAAAGGCAGAGCAAGGATGACAGAGCCCCAGGTTTCACTTTCTCCTTTCTGACAAAGTTACTGAGATGTTGATGGTCTGAAATGAAGCTTTGAAAAGTTAGCGTTTGCCAAAATTTGTGTTGGATAATCCTCAGCATTCCTGGATTCTCCTTCTTCCCAGGACACGGAGCAGGTGCCTGTAAGGAGTGGGAGAAAAAGCTGCATTTTTAAGGGCAAGCTTTGTGTGTTTATCTTTGCAGCCTTTCAGGATGTTTATTTGGGTTTGGGTGTGGACAGACTCGTTGGAGGAAACGATTTAAAAGACGCCACCATAATGGCACAAAAAGCACAATTGTGTGGCAATAATCCTGCCGTGAAATTCATCCCGGGCTGAGCCATCACTGCAGGGCTCCCACAAAAAACTCAAAGGCTCAGCCCAGCCTGGTGGCTTGGGTGGCACTGAGGGACACCTGGGTGGCACTGAGGGGACACCTGGGTGGCACTGAGGGGACACCTGGGTTAGCACAGGTCCCCTGCAAGCAGCTGAGCCCAAAGAGTGACAGAAAATCCTGACCAGCACCAGTTTGGGGTCACATCTTCATCAGGAGGGTGGGCAGACCCACCAGGTGACTCCTTTTCCTTGTTCCTCAGCTGACAAACTCTGAATTTCAGAGGAATATCTCCCTGAACCAGGAAAATGATAACTAAATGATAACTTCATGATAACTAAAAAAATGAAGCACTGAAGGATGGCAAGAACAAGAGCTCTGCTGAAAAGTGCATCCAGGAATGACAGTGGTGCCAGCCTGATAAACTAATTAAGATGCTAATTAAAAGCAGAGCATTTTCCCATCTGGGGTTCCCAGCAGAGACTGGGTTTGGCCTGAGCAAATCTCACTGGGTAAAGGGGGTGGGTGACTCCCCTGGCATGCCCCAGAGCTGAGCTGGGAATGCCAGCACCCCAAAAAGGGCAGGAAAGGCTCAGAGGGCCCCTCTGTCCTCAGGCACAGCAGGTGAGAAGAGCAAGGAGAAGGAAGAACCAAATAAAGGTGCTACCCTGGAATCTCTGCCCCTGGCCAGCAGCCAGGCAGGGACAGGCTGCACAATTATCAGATTATCAGGGATGATCCCGCATTAGGAACGATGCTGATAACGAGATTGTCCCTAAGCACTCCCAGGGCACTTTGCTGCTGCCCTTAGAATGATCCCAAAAGAATTTGGTCACACTTTGAGAGGCAGGGGTAAAATTCCACCTGGAATTTTAGCATGGGCATTCCACCATCCCCTGGAGCATCTGAGGCTGGTCTGGGTCCATGGGAAACAATTCCTGCAGCACCACCAGGGCCTAAGAAAAGCTCCCTCCCAAACCACTTGACTGTGAAAAAGGTGGGTGGAGGGGAAGCAAAGGGTCATTCTTGGTTTCCACTGGCACCAATTACACCCCTGGCACATTTATGGAATTTTATTTTTTTTGTTCCATCATCAAGATAGTGAGGTTGGGCTTTTTATTTTTAAATAAACAAAGGCTGCAATGGGCAGTCTGTGCTGGGGCATGTCTGGAGCCTCCAGCTTATCAGAGCCATCACGGGACACGGAATTTTTGTTCATTTTAATCTGGGAAGGAAAAAAATAAAAAGGGGAAAGAAATCATTGAAGCCCACAGCCCAAAGGGGTGGAAGGGAGGTCTCCCTCCTCTCTCCAGCAGACCCTGGATTGAGCATGCCAGCTTTGACTGGAGGCCATGAGGGAGCAGCCACAGCAATGAGCAACCCAACAGCTGCTGCTGCCACCTCGAGCTCTGCTGGGACTCCAGCAATTAAAAGTTCACATGCAGCCCATCTCCAGGGGCACAGTTACAGCCCTGAGAATGGCCCTTGCCCAAAGATGCAGCCCAGGGTTGGTTTTCAGCCCCTCCCTCATGCTCTGAAGTCTTTGGCTGGTTTAATGTCCAGCCTGGGATTCCCTGACCTGAGGGTGTCAGATCTGGTGACATCCAGGGACAAACCCAGGGTGGCAGCTGAGGGGCAGGGAGGGATGCACTGGCAGGGGAGGGTCCCAGTTCTGCCTGCTCTGCCTCTCCCAGCCTCACCACCCTCATTTACACATTATGGGGGAGCAAAGGTACTCAACAGCTGCAAAAAAAAAAAAGCAGATTATTCTGCCTGCCATGCCTGTGTTTACGCAAAAGCCGCTGGTTTATGAGGAACAGCTTAGTCAAAGCACACAAAGAAACACCCTGCAATATTTTTTTTTTTTGGAGGAGGGTTGGTTTTTGTTGTTGGTTTGGTTTTTTTATTGCTTCGAGAAGCAAAAGGTTAGCTACAGAAATAGAGAGAACAAAGCAGCTCAACAAACAACTGCTTCTTGTTTTTCTTATTCTGCCCGGCCTCTCCCAAAGCCTGCTCAGCCCCAGCTGCTCCCCACACCCAGGGCACAGCAAGGAGCACCCAGAACCCCCAAAAATCAGCTGGGAAGGGGCAAAGCCTCACAGGGGACCTGTCACAGCCAGGGCAGCTCAGTTTGGGTTTGTTCCTCCACATCAGCATGAGGGGAATGAGAGAAATGGGAGATCCTCCCTCCTGCTCAGCCTCTCCAGTCCCCAAAAAACTTCAGCAGCCACATGGCCCAAGTCCTGCTCTGATCCTGCCCTGTGCACACGCAGGTATAAATATCAATAAACCTGGATTTAGCATCCCTGCCATCAGCAGGAGCGCTGAAGCATCCTAAAATCACTTTTAACTGCTCAGGCCATGACAGAGATCCAGCTCAGCCCCGAGCTGTCACAAGGCTGTGACCATCCAGGCCATTCCCAAGGGACAGGGACCAGGCAGCTCCCCTGGTCACAGCCCACAGCAGGAAATGCTGGGGTTATTGTTACCCTGTGGGATTTGAGAGGATTGCTTGTCTCAGCCCCCTTAACCTTCAGCAAATTAAAGATAGATGGGAAAAAATCATAAATGAGCAGCAGCTCTGAGTAACCTGTTTTCCCAGTTTCCAGCACTGTTCCCAAAACAAACCAGTTTGGATAAAGAGAGAAAAAAGCTGTTCCTGCAGCATCCCACCACCTTTAGCTCCTGTCTGCAAGGCACAAGTGGACAGGGGAGGAAAAGAAGGAGAAGCCTCCATATCTCCCGAAATTAAAGTGGTTTTTCCTGGCCAAATGAAGGGAATGGCTTTGTCGATATCCCATCCCTTGGGAATGCCTGAGCTGGGATCCAGAGCCATCCCTGGAGGCAGCTGAGGGCTGTGCTCCTTTAGAGGGGTTTGCAGGTTTGGATTTATTGGCATGGGGGTGCCACACGCAGGAGAAGAGATGCACACACATTCCTGGGAGTTGGGTTCTCCCACTCACGGGGCGAAAAACAAAACAGGTTTGACAGAGAGCAAATTAATCCAGCATGAAGAAGCTCTGAAAAAAAATAAGAATTATCTTTGACACACGAAAAAATAGATAAATCCTCGCAGAAGATTACTTCAACAAGGCCAAAAATCCATCACAACGCTGCAGCAAGGAGGCACAGATAAAGCTTTCAAATGGATGTGATGTTTTTATACCCCCAGGCACTGGGAAGGCAGCAGAGTTCAGGGATGACAGCAGGGATCTTCGCCAGGACTCCTGAGCTGCCTCAAGATTTGGGGGATTGCTCAACCAGAAGAGAAATCCCCCATCCACAGCAGGTGGTGCAAACTCCAGATAAGATAGAGATAAGCTGTTATCACCTCAGGCCTCAGTTTCCCCTTCACACAACCAAGACAGCCCCACAACTGGGGGTTCCCTCAAGCCCCTCTCATGTTCTGCAGTGTGATTTTTGGGTGAGTGTTGCCCCCTGAAAATGCAACATTTAGAGCAGCCACAGCAATCTGGGTGTTCCCATCATTCCCATCCCAGCAGCTTTCCAGAGCTGGGAGCACAGCCCTACAACCACAGCCCCCAAAACTTCATAACCTGCCTTGGTCATGCTCTGCCTCCTTGGCTTTGCTGTCTGAGATTTCATCCTTGAGGGGTGCATCAGAGCTGCTTTTCAAAGCATTGAGATGGTCTTGAAACCTCTTAAAAACACTTCAGCCTTTGAAAAGTGCTCAAGTACTTGTATCCCCCTCCAAAAGAAAAGAGCAACAACAAAAAACCGATCTGCCCCATCCCCTCAGTAAAATCTCTACAGATTTGTCTTTGTCTGGACTCCTCCAGGATCCCCAAATCCTGCTCAGTTTTCAGGCTGCAGCAGACCCTCCCCAGTTTGTGCAGTGCAGAACCCAGGCAGGTTCCCCATCTCCCACCAGTGCAGCACAACCCTGCTGGATGTCACCTCCAGCACATCCCTCTGTGCTCTCCTTTCCTCCTGAGCCATTTCCACCCTCCCTCCCGTGCCTGTCCTCCCAAAAAAGCTGCAGCAAGCAGTTCCCTTCAGTTAGCAAGTGCTTTTGTTGTGTTCCTTCCCCTGCCAGAACAAGTCCCAGGTTAGCAAAACCTCTGAGGGGTTTGGAGCTGCTTCCAAGGTGGCCACACACACATTGTGACACCTCACATTGATATTTATGCCTCTCTAAATGTTTCACACATTCTCCTGGCCTCCTTATCCACCCAAGGACACTGAAGGGTAAAAGATGCAGGATTCAAGCAGCAAGACAGCACAGAGCCACCAAAGGAAGATAATGCCTCAATTTCAGAGCAAAAAGAGCAGCCAGGCGTGGGCCAGACAGGTTATTCTGCTCCATAACTGCATCCACTGCCTGTTTATGACAGCCCTCACTGCTTCACAGAAATCCAAGTTAACCTGCCCAGCCCAGAGCCCAGCGTGCACCACGGCTGACCTTTGCATGTGTTCTAAGTTGGAGAGCACATTGTATTTCCCCGGCCTCTGGGCCGTGTTTTGCACAGACACAATGACACAAAGGAGGCAGAGCCCGCCAGCCAAGCCCTGCGAAGAAGGTGGCTTTAAATAGCCCCTTTGTCTTGCTTTTCCTTGCTGAAATGCTGCACGTTATTTAGAACCGAGATTTGGTTTTATCAGGGACCCAGAAATAGAGACAATGGAGGGCTGGGTGAATTTTTGGATTGTTTTAAGGCCTAAAGTTTCTCATTCCTTTCTACCCTCGCCCTCCACTGAGGGATTTGTAGCTGTATCCCAGAGACCATTCCCTGAGAGGTTCTCACAGGGGTGATCCCAGCTGGGAAGGGAGGAGGTGCCCTGACAAGGTGGGACGTGTGTGAGAAGCCTCACCTCTGCAAATTGAGGGCAGAATTCTAACAGCAAAGCTTCTGTCCTTGATGGGGAAAAAGCCAGCAACGTCAGCAGACTCCGGGCTGGTACCCAGATGAGGTCAGAAATTAAAAGGTGTCTCGACACTAAATTAATGGGCAAGCTGTCAAGAGAGCAACAGGAGCTATAAACATTTATGTTCCAGTTCAAGGCAGGAGCAGGCATTTATAACTGCGTGGTTTGAGTGCCAGACATGAAAACTGGAGTCCTTTCTGGTCAGGCCATAGGGATGCTCCTTTTTAGGCGTGTGCAGCAGCCTCAGAGATGATAAAAGGCTTGGCCCTTGTGAAGAGCCCTGAACTGGGGTGTTAGGGGTGACCTAATGGGAACACACACCCACAAGGCACCCCCAGCTCCCCTCAGTGCTGTAATTATTGTGTATCCCCCTCCTCAGGAAGGTTTGGAGCAGAGTGAACACTTTGTGTTTGTCCCAGAGCAATGCAAAGGTGCCTCCAGCAAACCAAAATTTATCCAGATCTGAAAAACAAAATACATCACTACTGAGGATCAGCTTTTCCTGAGCATCAGATTGGAGCTGTGAGCAGCCTGGAGGTGTCCCTGGCGTGGAACAGGATGAGCTTTAAGGTCCCTTCCAACCCAAACCATTCTGGGATTCCACGAGATGAGGCTGCAGGGAATCCCACCCCCCCAGCCAAACTTCTGGGATGATTTCACACCGTGCACTGAGAAGGAAACGCAACTTGTACTCTCTTATCACCTTCCTGATAAATCCACATAAATGCTGTTCATTTATCAGAGAAAAAAAAAAAAAAAAAAACCCAGCTGAGACAATAACTTCAATCCCCAGGTGAGCAGAGCTTGGCACAGCCCTGGCACTTCGGGGAGTGCAGAACTGCAGCAGCAATTTGTAAATGACAGAACAGGCTGAGCTGTGTGAAACCAAAGTGTCTCTGAGCAAACCGTGAGGGGAATGTGCTGCTTTCCCCACAGCTGCCCCAGCCTGTTGATGCCTTAAATTTCAGCTTTCACCTTTTTCAGGCTCCAGGGTGCAGCTCTGAGCTCACAGTCAGTGTCACTCAGCTCTCTGCACACAGCAGGGACACAAAACAAATCCTGGTCCTGCTGCACACCAAGGACAACTTTCAGCCCAACAGCACAAACAAGGGTGGCTGGAGGGAGGAACAAGAAGGATGGGACCTCACAGCCTGGAGCTGGGATTGGACAATTAACCCCAATGTGCAAATGGACCAAAACTTATAAAAGTTTGAGACCTTGTGACCCTTTGTCCCTTTTGTGATGATTTTGGGTCCATTTTGTGACCATTTGGGGTCCACCTTGAGTGTAGCCGTGGTCAGGCCCTGTCCTGCCCAAGGTGTACCCTAAAGGTCTTTCAATAAATATCTACTTTGTTCTCTATAAATATATATAAATAAATCCCTACTTATATATAAATAAATCCCTGCTTTATTCTCCAGCTCTGTCCAGTCTCTGTCCCAGCTCAGCCCTCCCAAGACATCACTGCCTGGACCCTGCTGTGTGCAGCTCGTGGCTGTGAATCCCTGCAGGAATTCACTGTGGCACGGAGTATTTTGGCATCTGGGTGCAGTGACTCAGGGTGAGGAGCACATCAGCAAGGACAAAACATGAGCTGAGAATTTCCCAGCTGCAGGAATCGAGATACCAACCAAACCTGACACTTCCATGCCCAAGGGCAGCTCCTGCCCCATGGGTGAGCTCAGACCTGTGCTCAGGTGAGCGGGGCTGAGAGGTGCCCGTGCCAGGTTCGGGTTCTGGGAATCCTTTCCTGAGGCTCTGGCGCCATCTAAACCCAGAGTTGGGATCCTTCATCCTTCCCGCTGCCCTTCAGAGCAGAGTTGGTGCGGGAACCAACTCCTCTTGCTTCTCCAGCACAGGGATTGTCAGAAAACTTCTGCAGAAGGAGAAATCGGGGAGCTAAGAGCCGAGAGAAGCCCAGGAATGACACTCTGGGAGAAACCCGAGCACCGAATAAGGTCAAAGCCACCAAAAATTAACCCAGCACAGCCACCCATGTGCTCTGTGCTGGTTTGGAACTCTCCCAGCACTGCAATTTCATTTTACACTCCAAGACCATTAACAGAGTTCAGTCAGGGAATGATTATCTAATGCAGGCACAAATCCACTTGCATTATGCAAAGAAACCTTTCAGCGACTTTTGACCTTGCTGAGCTGCACAAGGTGCAAATAATTCAGAGTTTCTCCCCCAGTGAGAGAGTTCCTGATTGTTCAGAAGGATGCATGAAGAGTGAGAATCGCCCTCAGCTGTGTCCCCCTCCCCAGCCTTGCTCTCCTGGGACCAGCTGCTGCATGGTTATTTGCTTTTCTTTTGATCCCTTAAGCAACCAACTTCACAGTGTCCTTTTCCTGGCATTTATTCAGTTGGGTTTTTTTTTTTTTTATTATTTGCTGGTGAGTTAAGAGTAGCAGTGCTGACTTTTTATCCTCGGCTGCCCTCCAGTGACAATGTCCACCCTGGGGCCTCACTGCCCAGCCGAGCCAGGACCAGGGGCCATGGGGACCTGCACAGCTCACCAGGCTGCAGAATCTCACTTAAAATACACCTACAGATCAATATTTCTACATTAAGAACCCTCGTGCCTCAGTGACAACACCAGCTTCAAAGATTTACCAATTTTACAATCCCACATTCCTGCTTTCTACCCAAACACTGATGATCTTTCTTTTAGCCCTGGACAATTAATTCCATCCTGGTTCAAATTCTCCTGGCCAATATTAGAAGCATCATCAAATGCATTTATTTACCTTCAGTGTTAAGCAAACGGGAGCAGCAGCAGCTGTTGACACAATGTATTATTGAGGTCTGACTTACCTAACAGTTCATTAACTTCCAAAATGTTATCTCCAGCTCTGTTTTGCAGAGCTGGCTTTATAATCAAAGACTGGATGTTTGGATTTCCAAACAAAAACCAACATCGGGGAGCAGAGTTATTCATCAGTTGGAAATAATCTGGCATTACACAGCGAGCATGTAAATGTGATGGGGGCTGACCACCCCAAAACCAAACACAGCAGAGCAGCTCCCGGGAAAGAGAAATACAAGAAATGAGAGAATAACCTGCCTCAGCAGGGTTTACAAAGCACTCATTTATTAGGAACAGCGCAGCTCTTCATCCCCTGGGGGTTTGGTGACCCCACAGCACAGCAGGGACCCTCCCTTGAGGTACACCCAGCTCTGGGCCCAGTGGTGCTCCACACACCTGAGAGCAGCAGCCAGTACAAACAAGGATCAGGAGTGGTTTGGTTTGTTCTTTTGGTTTGGGGTTTTTATTCTGTCTATTTTCTGCCCAATTCCTGCGAGGAGAAGTATTTCCTACAGGTGCAGACACCCCGGTCTCACTTTGCACTGACCCACATTCCTTTTTCTGCTGGGAACCCGCGCTGGATTTCTGCCAGTGAACCTGCCACTCAGGGCAATGCAGCCTCCTGCTCCAAAGGTTCCTGGCACAGCTCCAGAGGGATTTTTCCCTCCCCTCCATACCACACACACCTGGACGGAGGCTCAGGCAGGAGCATCCTGCAGTGCAGCTTTACCCCGCCGCTGAACTCACGCACTGAGTCAATGACAACACCCTCATCCTGCCAGCATGACAAAATATTTTGGGTTCCCCCAGAGGAAGACAAAACAAAAGTAAGGACTTCGTGAAAGAAACCATTCAATCAGACCACGCTGTAAATGCCTGAAAAATTGATCACATTTCTGGTGTTGGGAACCAGGTGAGAAGAATGACAATGTTATATTGAAAACTGAAACTGCAGCAGGTCACACACATCCAAAAATAAATAAATAAAATACCAATACAACTGTTCTGCAGTTTTTGTAAATCACAAAGGCCCCAGGCCGAGGAGAGGTTAACAAGAAACAAGTTGAGGCTTGCAGAACCTCGCTGCTCCACAGCAACCACGACGCTGCTCCGCCTGAGCCCGCACGTTACTCAACGCTCTCCTTATTCCCACCCAGGATTATTTGTATTCCAGAGCGCTGGCATCTTGTGCCGGTTGGCTGAGCTCAGTTATCAGCTCCCTTCAAATCCAGCCAACCAGGCTGGCGGCTGTTGGACTTCTTGGACACGAAAAAAAAGACGCATAAAAGGCAACAAGAACCTGACACCCGGCGGCGCGGCCAGCGCCAAGCCGTTTGTTTTCCCGGCTCTGTTCTCCCAGCCCTGGAGCCGGGATTGGCAGGAGATTTTGGAGCGCAGGACTTTGAATTACGGCGGGCGGATTTGGCAGCGCTGTTGCGCGGGCAGCAGCTGCGAGGGATGAAAGTACATTCACGGCCTGGGCTCGGGTTTGGCAGGGGGAGGAAAAGCCCCCAGACCCTCTCGGGGATACCTGGGGCTGTCGCAGCACAGGTGAGCGGAGCGCTCAGACCTGCGGTGCCCGTGCTGAGCGCTGACATGTCACCTGTCACCTCCCTGCGGGTCGCTGCTGTCGCATCCTCCCCACCCCAGGGACACGGCGGGGCGGCCCCACCCGGGTTTTGTGTTCAGCGCTGGGGGAGCCGCGGGACCCGAAGGAGAGCAGGACCGAACGGGACCGAGCGGGACCGAACGGAGCCGCACGGAGCGGACCGGAGCGGAGCGCACTTACCGGGGGCGGCGGCGCCGCGTGGGACGGACTCTGCGTTGCCCATGGGCGGACGGAGCGGGGCCGGGAGGGTCTGTGCGGGGCAGTGCGGGTGGCAAGACGTGCTCAGGCACCGCTCTCGCCGCGATTCGAAGCTGCCGCCCCGCCCCGCCCCGCGCCGGCACCGCCAACCGCGGCCGCGGGCGGGACACGGGCGGAGCGGACCGGCACCGGGCCGGATCTGATAGGCTCGGGATGATTCGAGCCGAGCACAGCTGTGCCAGGTTCGGTAGGCTCAGGGGGGCTCAGCCCGAGCCCGTGAAGCCGCAGGAGGAGGTGCCCAGCCCGCTGGGATCCCCCCGGGGCAATCCCAAAGGTTCCCATCCCTGCGCTCATCCTGTGCCCGCACCAGCCCGGGAGCAGCGGAATGAACCCAGGGGTCTCTCCAGGCCCCCTGACAGCGTAGAATTGTTTCCTTTCCCGAAATGCTTTAGACACCTGGCTGTCACCTGTCCCGGGGCACGGCTGTGCCTAGCAAAGGTCAGGAGCCGATGTCACAGAGCGGGGTGAGGATTTATTCCCAACCCAAGCAGCGTGTGGTCCTCTCGTGCCACAGAGCGGGGAGAATTCCAGCTGGGATGAGCCCTGCTGCCTTCTGTTCCCCATTATCGCATTTACTCTTCTCTTTGGCACCGGACTGATGCGGACTTCGAAGAAGGAAAAAGCAAATTAGAAGGGTTGAAATTCCTGAGTGTTTCTACTGTCGCCGCAGCCCAGCCACCCCTGGGAATAACAGAGAGAAGGGAAATGACAGCGGGGACGCCACCGTTTGTCCCTGTGCCGGTTTCCTCCTCCACAGCTGCATCCAGAACATCATTACCGGGTGCCAACAGCGTTGAATTGCTGAAATAGAGATGAAGACACGTCCTGCCCTGAAAACCATGGACGAAATAATGGGAACATGATGTGCAGACGAGTGTGCTCCTGCTCGGAGCCTGGGAAAGGGCTGAGTCCAGCAGAAATGGAACCACGATGCTTTTGCAGGAGCGCTGCTGCCTTCCCAGTGCCCACAGCACACACCAGGGGTACAGGCTGGGAGCCCGGCTGAGGAAGGGATGTCCCGCTGGAGGGCGGGCAGGGGTGACAGTGACATGCGGATGCTCCTTATCTGGCTGCTAGTGCACTCCTTATCTCCTCCCTCAGGTGCGGGCGCTGTGACAAGCCTCGCACTTGAGCGACCTTCAGAGCCGCCTCCTGAGCTGCCAGTGCTGTCCTCACACATGGCAATTTATTGTCCCTCATCGCCAAGTTTGGGGCCTGGGTTTCTGATAATGACCCTGAAACAGCAATCCCAATCCAGTGCAGCCTGGAGGAGACTGAAGTCAGACCTCACCAGGGGCTCCAATTTCTGTGAGCAGTACCCAGGGCAGGGCTGGAGCTGCCAAAGGAGGTTTAGGTTGGATTTTGGGAAAGGCTCTTCCCCCAGAGGGTGCTGGCACTGCCCAGGCTCCCCAGGGAATGGGCACGGCCCCAGAGCTCCAGGAGAGCTTGGACAGCGCTGCCAGGGATGCCCAGGATGGGATTGCTTGGGGTCTGTGCAGGGCCAGGAGCTGGGCTGGATCATCCCTGTGGGTCCCTTCCAGCTCAGGGTATTCCATGACTCCATGGATAACAAGGCAGAAGTGCTGAGTGTTCCCAGTGCATCCCGAGCAGGTCGGCACTGGTGGCAGATGGGAGCTGCAGTCGGTGCCACAAAACGTCAGAGAAATCAGTGCCTTTCTGAGAGGCAGAGGGAAGAGGGACCTGGCTCTGTTTGTTCCCGGGAAACACTCAGACACACTCACATTCCTAAGGAGGGCGAGTAGCACACGGAGCAGCTTTCCCAGCCCTCTAATAACAGGGGAGTTCCTTCCACCTGAGCAGGTGCAGTGGGAACCTGAGTGCAGAGGCAGCACGTGCAGAGCTGCTGCTGCCAGGGCAGGGCCCCGGGGCAGGAGCTGCACAAACCCCGCGCAAACCCTGAACAAATCCTGCTGCACAAACTCTATACTAACCCTGTACAAACCCTGCACAAACTCTGTGCAAACCCCGCTGCACAAACCCTGTACAAACCCTGCTCAAACCCTATATAAACCCTGCTGCACAAACCCTGTACAAACCCTGCTCAAACCCTGCACAAACCCTATATAAACCCTGCTGCACAAACCCTGTACAAACCCTGCTCAAACCCTGCACAAACCCTATATAAACCCTGCTGCACAAACCCTGTACAAACCCTGCTCAAACCCTGCACAAACCCTATATAAACCCTGCTGCACAAACCCTGTACAAACCCTGCTGTACAAACCCTATACTAACCCTGCTGTACAAACCCTGCACAAATCCTGCTGCTCAAACCCTGCACAAACCCTCTATAAACCTTGCTGTACAAACCCTGTACAAACCCTGCTGCACAAACCCTGCACAAATCCTGCTGTAAAATCCTGCACAAACCCTGCTCAAACCCTGTACAAACCCTGCACAAACTCTGCTGCACAAACCCTGTACTAACCCTGTACAAACCCTGCTGCACAAACCCTGTACAAACCCTGCTGCACAAACCCTGCACAAATCCTGCTGCACAAACCCTATACAAACCCTATACAAACCCTGTACAAACCCTGCTGCTCAAACCCTGCCCTTTTCCTACAGCTGGGCCACAATCAGCTGAGCCCTGCCCTCCTGACAAACACTTCCCAACCGATCAGAGCAGCCTCCTTTTATCTCCATCTTCTCCCACCACTGCTCCAGCAGCCACCAGGCTGTCCCCAGGAGGAGGAGGAGGAGCCCCAGGCAGGTCACATCATGTCACTCAGCCACAGAGATAAAACCCAGGGGAGTTGTGTGGCACCTTCCCATTTAAATCCCCCTGGCCACTGCCTGGCCCCTCTCAGACAGGCTGCTTTGGAGGCACTGCCCCAGCTGCTGGCACAGCACAGAGGTTCCAAAGATGATGTTCTGGCAGAGTTTGTCTGTTTTCTTGGGCAGCTGTTAAAGGCCTTTAATCCCTCCCTGCAGCTTCCCCCCACAAAAGAAGGATAACACCACTCAGGGAGGGTTGGTATTTAAAACTGGCCTGAATTGTTTGACAGTGTCTTGAGCAGGGAAAGGGTTATCAGGTATCACAGCCCCCAAAATAGCCCCTGCATTATCCTGGACTCTTCCTGTATCAGGGTCATGCTCTGGACAAAAGCCCAATTAGGTTAAACTTTCATAATGTTTTTTCCACAGTTGAAATATAACACAGAGCACAGATTTCCCAAGGAGATTTTGAAGCCAAAATGCATTGATCCTGACCTGAAGAAAAGCTTTTTTTATTCCAGGCAATCTGGCTGGCAGTGACCATAGTAATGATTTTATTTTTAAATCACAAACATCTGTCTCTGCTGAGAACTGAGCTGGGCTTCACCCACTCACTCCATGCCAAGACCACCAAGAATCTGTCAGGCAGGACTAACCCTCAACATGTGTTGCTGGCCTGGAACCAAACCCCTTCAGCAAAGAGAGGTTGAAATCCCCTAAACTCTCCCCCCTCAGCTCTAGGGGCAGAGGATTTGCACTGGGAGGAGGCTGGCACAGCTGCACCGGGCAGCTTTCCCAGGAGAAATGGGGAGGAAGATGTTGGTTTGCATTCCTCTCCTCTCCCTTGCTCTGCAAGAAAGAAAAGAAAACCCAACAGATGGAACACAGAGAAATGAGAGCAGCCCTTGCAGAGGCAGAGCAGTGCTGAGAGTGCCCAGGGCACACCTGGGCTCAGCAGGTGCCTGGGCACTGGAGGTGCCCTCAAAATTCCCTGTCCCCTTGTGCTGCTGGAGAGATGCTTGGGAAAGGTGCAGGAGACACCCTGCAAGGAGCAGAGTGTGGCAGCAAGGATCAAGCCCTTGCTAACTCTGTGATATTTTTAGTTCTGTCAGTCTGATCTTTGAAAAAAATTATTTTCCTTCCCAAAACTCTGCTAAATGCAGTAAGAGCAATAACAATCATCTGCTTTTGTTTCAGTAGTTTTATCAGCAGATCTCAAAGCATTTCACAAACCTCTGTCCCTGAAGTGGAGAGAGCCCAGTCCCCAGAAAAGAGGAGGAATAGCACTTTAATCACAGTGGCTTAGAGGCTGTGCTGGCACAACCCCCCACATTTCCCAGTGCTCAGACTGGGTTTGTATCCCACACCTTTAGGGTATGTCCCTGCCCAGAACAAGGGCCTGGAACTCGATGGTTTTTAAAGCCCATTCCGAGCCAAACCACCCGTGATTCTACGATCTCACCCAAAATTTGGATGATCTGAGTGCCTCTTCTTGCACTCTGAGGATGTCACTGAAGAGCAAAGAGTTACATTTTAGTCACTTCACATTTTTCATTTAAAACTCTGTTAAGGGCCATTTGCAAAATAACAAAACTTTGTTCTTTCTGTGCAGAACAGCTGAGAGATGTGACAGATCAGCACAGCTGATTCAAGTGAGGCTCCCTCCAGCATCACTTGAATCCTGACCTTGGATGACTTTGCCAGGCAAGGTTCTTCCCCTCCTTTTCCAGCATTTTCTCTGTAAAAAGCTTTTCTTTTCCCCTACTTTTCTCTTTTTTCTCTGTAAAAAGCAGATAACAACAACACTGAATTTTCCCCTCAGGATGCTGAGGGAGTTAAACAGGCAAATATAGTTAAGAAAATTAATACTCTGAAAACACAGTTGTAAGGACTGGGCAACTCCATGGCATCCTCACCGTTCTCATTACAGACAATATAATCAGTTATGGGCCCCCTCGTGCTGGGTCTGCAGAGACACAATCAACACCTCTGCTCTGAATTTTTCACAGAATTATTGAGGTTGGAAAAGACCTCCAAGATCATCGAGTCCAAGCTTGCCCCATCCCCACCTTGTCCCCAGCCCAGAGCGCTCAGTGCCACCCCCAGCCCTTCCTGGGACACTCCAGGGATGGGGATCCAAACCTCCCTGGGCACTTCCAAGGCCTGAGCACCCTTTCCATGGGGAAATTCCTGCTGCTGTCCAAGCTGAGCCTCCCCTGGCCCAGCCTGAGGCCGTTCCCTCTCCTCCTGTCCCTGTGTCCCTGGCAGCACAGCCCGACCCCCCCGGCTGCTGGCCCATGCTCAGCCGCTTCACCAGCATCCCCAGGTTGTTTTCCCCTGGGTTTTCCAGCCGCTCTCCTCTCCGGGAGCCGCTGCAGGAATTCCCCGCTAGAGGGGAGCTTCTCCCCACGAACAGCCCGAGCTGCAGCGCCGGGAGCGGCGCATCCCGGGCTCCGCTGGGACAGCGATTTACAAGGTTGGGGTTCACAAAAAATAATCCGGGCGAGCACTGTCAGACAAGAGGGGGAGTTTTTCTCTGGGTTTAGCTGGCGGGAAGGGGCTGGTAGCGAGTTCTGGTGGCCGCTCGCACATCCCCAGCCCTCCCAGTTCATCTCTGGAGGGGAATCACGATGCTCTGGCTGAGCAAAAACGACGGCAAGGCAGCCAGCAGCAGCCGAAAAAGAGTGACATCCTTCCCCTGAGCTTGTCCAGGGTCCTTCCCAGACAAAGCTGAACGCTTTCATGTCATTAGAGCGTTTTTAAGATGTCGAAAAGCCCGGGGAAGGTTTCGATATCGGAGAAATTCTCTGGATTAACCACTGACCCTGCAGGAGGGAGGGGATGCTGTGCAGGTATCTCTCACCTGCCGCCTGTGAAGGACCTTCCCCGCCACACGAGAGGGCAGGGAGGGCACAAATGTCCCCGCCGAGGCCACAGCAGACCTGTCAGACACCCTGGCAGCTCCGCACACACCTAAATGTCACCCGATAAGGGCACGGAAAACCAAAAGGAAAGGCAAACCCACGAGTCTGCGAGGCCACACGAAATGAGATCACTGGCAGTTCCCCACCCTGGTGGGGAACCAGATTTGTCCCCCCAGAGTGTTCAGAAGCCACCGCAGCCCAGCAGAGGGCACAGGCACCCGGGACTCGCTGTAATTACAGACACGGCTCATGGAGCGGTACCCGACACCTCCCAGCCACTGCTCCGGGATTTATCGGGCTGAGCACCACGGGGTGATGTTTCTATGTCCATTTTCACCCTAGAGCTCGCTCAAGGCTGGACATGCCCATTTCTGGCCGGGGGATTTCGTGTTGAGTGGATGCAGGAGGTGCACAGGCACTGCCCTGAGGACTCTGCACTCCCTGTGGCCACAGCAAGAGAAACTTCTTGGATCCACTCATCCAATTCCCTCATCCACAGAAAACCCATCTGGCAGCTCCCCACAGCCCCACCATTGTGGCCTCACGATATCCAGGAATTCACAGATGAGTGTCCCAGTTCCTTAAAAATTCAGCTGGAAAAAGATTTCTGTGGAGGAAAACAGATCCTTCCACAATGAGCAAGGTAGCCTTATTTAAACTGCTGGCAGCTATTTATTTACTCGTTTTGCCACAGCTATTTTAGAGTTTGTCATATGAGATGGAAACTAAAAAAAACCCAAAAACCTTCTGGCTAAAGTGACAGCGAAGCTGGACAAGATGAATCTCTCTGATTGTGACTCTCGTTAACCTCTTAAGGAGGTTCTCAACTATTTTGCTACCAGACTGAAAATCCAGGTGTGAGATTTTCTCAATGTAGATAGAAAATTTGTTGTTTATTACACAAAATACATCCCTCAGTGCCACGGAAGAGTAGGTGGTGCTGCAGGTTTCAGAGCTAAGAGTCAGCTTGAAATGGGGCTGGAAGTCCAGATGTGTGAGGTGTCTGAGGGCAGCTTCTGCTTTGGCTTAGCATGAGTCACTCCATCACTGCAGTAAGTCACAGGATTTAGTGGACTCTCATCTCAAATGGAAACAAACGGTGGAAAATGTGCTAAGGAATATTTCAGAGTGAGTGGAAGCTGATAAAAGCACTGACATTTGGTGCCTGGGGCCTGGCAGGGTTACTCAAACAACCTGAGCCTGACTTCCTCCCATCCCTCTCTCCCCTCCATTGATTCCTGGGTGATTTTTAACAGGTTACCCCATGACTCAGACCTCTCTGCCTTTTGTGCAGAGGTGCTGGAGGCTCAGCTCCTTGATAAGGCACAGCAGGTTCTGCAGCAGATGTGACTTTGGTGTGAATAAGCCTGAGCTCACCGGCACCGCTGCGCTGGCCACCGCTGACGCAACGTCTCGCTGAGTGACATCCCAGTGACACCGTGTTCACTGACACACCAGGCACTGCCCTGCACCACCTTCCTGGGACTCCCACACCCCCTCCACATCAGCACAGCCCCCTCAGGTGGCAGAATTTTGGTTGAAAAGAACCACCTGGGTTGTTTTTTTCTCCTTCTCTATCAGGCTCCAGATGGCCGGTCAAGGTCCCATCACTCTCTGGAGGTGCAGGTCAGTGAGTCACAACCTGGTTTTCTCCTCCCCTGGTTCTCTCTGCATCCAGGATTTCACTGTGAAAGCCTTGAGTTGTCCAAGCTGTTTCCCAGAGTCCTGGAACACACAGCTCCAAGAGCTCTTCAGTGACAAAAGTGACACAGACACAGCACAGCTGGGACAAACCGAGGAAAGGGCCTTGCTTTACCCAGAAAATACCAGAAAAGTCCAGAAAAAAGATCAAGCAGTGAATAAAATTAGCACTGTGGGCTACTCATAACCTGCCAAGAGCAAAGCTCGGTGTGGGAAGGGGAAGTGCTGGAGGTAGCATGACCAAGGTATGTGGGAGGAGGCACAGAAGGAAAGCTGATCCATCCTCCTCCTTTGCACCGCTTCAAAATACGAGACCCGGCAGTCACAGCGGGAGTTCCAAATGTCCAGCCAGCCCCAGGAGGACTCGGCTGTGTCTGCAGCACTCAGCAAGCCTCAGAATGTATGGCCAGGAGGGTCAGGGGAGCTCCATTGCGCAAGTTCTTAAAGGAGTGCCTGGATTTTTTTCTATTGCTAATTATGAGAACATTAACCTCAGCTGCTGCTGCATGGTCAGTCCTGGAGCTGTCAGGTGGACTGATCAGGGCTGCCTTTCCCTCCCTGGCCACCCACAGAGTGCAGGAACCTGCTCTGGGCAGAGGATCCAGGGTGAGGGCTGCTTTCCCTGCCCCACCTGCAGCCTCTCTCCATCCTCCCATCGCTCTCTGCCACCCAAAACTGTTCAGGTTTCTCCCAGAAGGTTGTACAGAGGATGAGCAGCCTCCCTGTGCCAAGCCTGCACGTGGCCAAGGATTCTGATCCCAGTTTCCTTGCTCTGGAAGGAGCACTGGGATCACTGGGCTGGCAGGAGGTGCCAGGCAATGTCCTGCCCAGGGGGGGCTGGGGGTGAGCAGGGTGGTGTCTGCTCGCACAAGGATTTGTCTTTCTCTTACAGATGGGTTCAGAGTCCACTCAGGTCAGGATTTGATCAGGATCCCAGGCACAGACCCCAGGTTGGGCCCGCTGCAGAGGCAGCTGTGACACAGATGGGGGTTTACATTTCCCCTTCTTCTGAAGTGGATTCCAGGACTTCAAACCCCTTCAGGGCCAGGCTGGTTGGAGAGCTGAGCCACCTGGTCTAGTGAAGATGTCCCTGTCTGTGGCAGTGGGGTTGGAATGAGATGATATTTAAGATCTCTTCCACCCCAAAGCATTCAGTGCCTCTCCTGATGCAGTAACTCACCCCCTGCTCCTTCCCTGGGGCCTGTGAAGGCTTGGGGGGCACAGCAGATCCATGCCCAGAGGCTCAGAGCTGTGCCCAAGTGCAGTGAACAGGTCAGAGCTGGCAGGGGAGGAGGCAGAGCAGGACGGGGCAGCCCCGAGGCTCCTGCCCTGCCTGCACAGCCGGTTCCAGGGGACAGCAGGGCCAGCGAGCTGCCCTGCCAGCCCAGAGCAGAGCAGCCCTGCCTCAAACACTCCCTGATGAAAGGGGTGGGATTTTTAGAGCATCCATAATAATCCCTTCACAGGCCTTCATCCATTTCCTGGAAGCTTTGCCTTTTTTTCTGGGCTGTGTAGCCCAGGCAAGCCTGAAAAACCCGTTTGGTTTTGTTTCATGTTGATTTTGTGTGATTTTTCCTCCCCCTGTGTGCGGGTGCCAGCGCTGCTGTGCTGTTGCTATGTTTTGTGGTGGTTAAACACAGCACAGCTCCTGCTGCCAGCGCTGACGTGAACCCTGAGGATCTGGAACGAGTCAAACCAGCCCCAGAGCCCTGCAGGAACAGCGTGGGGCCACCCCTGCCCCACAGCCCCCTCCTCACACCCCGCAGAGAGCCCGGCGGGGGAGAAACAAAGCAGCAGCTCCACATTTCAAAAAGAGTCCAACTTTTTAGGGAAGGCTGTGGTCACCAAAACAGCTGGAGTTCAGCTCAAAAACTTCCCAAGAAAATTTCTGGCACCCTCCAAGCTGAGGTTGGGATAAGGTGGGTGCAGCAAGTGGGGATCAGGCTCTGCTCCCAGGGAACAGGGAGAGCAGGAGAGGGAACGGCCTCAGGCTGGGCCAGGGGAGGCTCAGCTTGGACAGCAGCAGGAATTTCCTCATGGAAAGGGTGCTCAGGCCTTGGAAGTGCCCAGGGAGGTTTGGATCCCCATCTCTGGAGTGTCCCAGGAAGGGCTGGAGGTGGCTCTGAGTGCTCTGGGCTGGGGACAAGGTGGGCATTGGTCACAGCTTGGCCTTGGAGCTCTTTTCCAACCTAAAGGATTCTGGAATTCTCTGAGACTGGCAGCACTGTGGGTGGAGAGCATTCCCATGGGCCTGGTACCCTGTGGGGACCCAAACCCTGTCACCCAAAGCGCTCAGGGCTGCATTTGCTGTTCCACAAGGCAGACACACAACACAAACCCCCAGTCTGGCTGGGACTGATGCAGAGGAGGGTGCTGGGCTGAGCCCCCAGCCCCTCATCACCCCACTGCCACCACTGTGGGGTGCCTGGGGCAGGGGGAAGGGGCTGGGGTGCCCCCCCAGCAGCTCCCTGTGTGTCAGGAGAGGCTCAGGGCTGCTGCTGGGATTGCAAAACCCTCGCCTTCGTGTTTGAGGCTGGTTTTTGCCAACGTTTCCAGGGTACAGCAGTGACTAATTCTCTCCGAACTTTCAGTTTCAGCCTCAAGCGCTGCATTTCAGAGGGACCTGGTGTGTGTTGTGTGGGTAAAAATCCCTCAGACAGCTCAGGGCTGTGGCTATCTAGGGCAGAAATACTCAGATCCAGAGTTGAGCCTCATCACTGCACTGAGCTGGCAGAGCCAGACCCGGCCCCACGAGGCAGATGGGGCAGGGATGAGCGCACACTCCCCTCTCTGACTTCCCTACAGCTGCTCGAGTGCTGCTGGCCAAAAGAGTCATTTGTGGTCTTGTGAAGTAAATGAAAAATGCTGCAAAAAGGAGAATATTTGCAGACTGAAAACTGAGCGACAGAATTTTTTCTTTTTTTTAAGTGATTTCTAGAAAAGCAATCTCCGGACATTCATTAGACCTTAATCAGCAGTTAAGGAGCAGTAAGAGGGGTGAAGGCACAAGGACATGGATGCTTTTATTTGTGGGCAATCTGTGTTCAAGCACCAGCCTGTGCCTCCCTCCTGCTTTCCAGGAGCCCTCAAGGAAGTCGTGGGGCTCCGTCCTGCACATTCTGGAAAAGTACAGCCGCTGAGAGAAGGCTCTGGATGCAGGCTCGGGGCAAGGAGGGGGGGTTTGCTTCCAGCCCTGGCGTGTGAAAAGGAATACGGGCCTGGAAAGGTGCCATGGAAATGGTTTTCAATAACAGCCTCTGGAGACGGGGGAGCGGGGAGGGGACAGGGCCCCGCGGAGCTATGGCAGGAATGTCCCCTCAGGAACTCGCTGTTCCTTCCTGCAGCAGCACCGACGTCACCGCTGGGCAGCGAGGCTCACACAGCCCCTCTGCTGCAGGGATCCTGTGTGCTCAGCCCCACAGCCACGGCTTCTTCTCCAGGGGGAAACAGGGGAGGAGAGGAAATGCACGGAGCCAGGCATCCAGCTGCTCCCCGGGGCTGATGGGGAGCTAAGGAGAGGCCAGGGGTGCTCACGCTGCTCCCAGAGATGTGGCCAAAGGTCTTGTAAAGCCTCTGTGGGTCATGTCAGGGGTTCCCAGCACAGCCAACACCTCCAAGGGTGGCCCTGGCTGTTGGTGAGCATCTCCTCCACCTTTCTATGAGAGGAGAAATCCAACACACACAGCTGGTTCTGCTCCCAGCTGCTGCATCCCTGCAGAGGGGCTGGGTCTGACAGGGCCACTTTGTCCACATGGGCAGCAGGAGGAGGCTGAGGGGTCCCACACACACCCACACCCATGTGCAGGGGGAGGAATGAGCCAGCAACCAGGTCCTGAGCAGGCAGTGAGCCCAGAATCTCTGAAGATCAAATCCAGCCTGTGCCCCATGCCCACCTTGTCCCCAGCCCAGAGCGCTGAGTGCCACCTCCAGGAATTCCTTGGAAACCTCCAGGGATGGGCACTTCCAAGGCCTGAGCACCCTTTCCATGGGGAAATTCCTGCTGCTGTCCAAGCTGAGCCTCTTCTGGCACAACTTCAGGCCATTTCCTATTGTCCCGTGTCACTTGCTCCCTGGCAGAAGAGCCTGACTCCCACCTGGCTGCACCCTCCTGTCAGCTGGGAGGGATAAGGTCACCCCTGAGCCTCCCTGCTGGCACAGGCACCACCTGCTCATCTGCAGAGCTGCCCCTGTGGCACCCACACAGGCTCTGCACCCCCAGAGTCAAAGCTGCTCCCACAGGTGCTCAACACAGCAGCTGGGCCACCACTTTTTATAACCAGCGAGCTCCAGCCTCTCCTGAACTCTGCAGCTCGAGGGAACAGCAGTTCCTACAGCTCAGGAAGAGGATAAACAGATCACAACAGCCACCAGGCAACGGGACAGACAGCACAGCCCCTCTGCAAACACCACCCTGTGCCTTTGGCTGTGACAAGTGGCAGCTCAGCTGCCACCACACTCCTTGCAAAGCAATTTCTCATGTCCTTAGCTACCTTTCAGAGACCCTGGCTGGAGGGGAGGAGGAGGAGGGTGAGGAAATTGAGATCTCCAGGGCTGGTCATTTGGTAGAAAGCCAGGTTGAAATGGGAACAGCCCAGAGCAGCTGGTGCCACTTCTGATGTGGTGATATTTTATCTCCGCTTATGTCATGGTGGGAAGGGCAAAACAGTGGGGGAATTAGAATCTCTTCAACAAGGGTTAAACTGTGGTCCTGAATGGAAACTGACTCGTGCAGGGGAAGGGGAAAAGGCAGCAACAAACCAGCCAGAGCTGGTGAGTGGCCTGGGCAAGCACCGTGACAGATTTCAGATTCTGGATCCTTCATCCACCAACATTTAACACCCGGCTCTGCAGCATCCCCTGCACCCAGCTGCTCCTCCCCTCTGCATTTCTGTGCCTCCCCCTTCCATAAGGAACTGGAAGTGCTGTGGCACCACGTGCAGCTCCTGCCCGTGGCAGAGAAGTGTCCCAGGTTGTAAGAGAGGAGAAATCCATCTGTAGCTCTGCACAGCTCAGCATGGACCAGTTTGTTGGGGGTGGAGACCTCCCAGAAAATAGCCCTTAGAAACAGAGAACTCACTTCCTGAAGGACCCCAGCTGGATGTGAGTGCCTGGTTCTAGGTGAGAAATATTTCATCCAATCTCAAAACCACTAAATATTCCTCCAAATGAACATCACAAAGAAAAAAGCTGCCAGCTTTGGAAATACCAATTATTCCCACTTTGAATTTATGGCTAAGGAAAAGCCCTTCCTGGTACACATGTGGGAGGAGGTAAGAGCACAGCAGGAACAGGACTGGGATTAGCACCATGATTAGTGTGACATTTTTGTGCCACTTGTCATTGCAGTGTGGGTCCTTAGAAAGCACTGAAAAAGTTAAGAATGGCAAATTCTTCTTAAGCCTTAAAGAAAACTCTTCTACATCCTTTTCTATCTTCTCAGAAGCCGTTGTGTGTCACACCAGCCCACCTGTGTGTCACAAGAGGAAACACTTCAGACCTCCGGTTGCACTGGCAGAACCCACAGCCACGAGGAGTCCAATCCATGGCCCTGCTCATCCCTTTCTGCCTGGGGAAAAGGTTCCTGCAGTGAACAGCCTGGCAGGGCCTGCTGCAGCACCTGGAGGCAGGAGCAGAGCTGTCCTTTGCTACCCCAGGAATGTCACATCCCCTCTCTAAATCAGTCTGCAGTGCTATTCGGGGCCTCTTGGTATCACTGCAGGGAGTGCAGTAAACCAGCAACTCCTTTTGATTCCTTTCAGGAATTTCTTTAAGCCCTGGTGGACAAATGGCATTCTGCTCCTACTGAGATCTGGTTGATCTGGAGTGAGAAATGGCTCCAAAATTGGTGAAAGCAACCAGCGAGTTTACTGCTCTGCATTTAGCATCCCTCTTCATCCCTTGCAGCCTCATTAAATGTTTTGGAATCTCAAACTTGCCCAGCAGCCCATTTCAAACAAATGCAAAGCCCTCCAGCGACCTTAACAAACCCCAGCTGTAAACCAAGCCCAGGCCCTTCTGACTCTTGATCATGAGCAAATCATTGGCAGGGAGCACTGGAGAACAGAGCTCTGCCTCTGGACGAGACATCCACAGCCACCAGCTCTCCCTGCTTTTTCTCTTCCAGTTGTGCCCAGCTGTTTTTCTCTCTCTTTCCCTGCCTCCAAACCCATGAGTTTAATCACACAAAAAAACCATCCCCGCACCCCGCACCCAGGAAGATCATTTTGCACCAGAAATAGAGCGCGCTATACTTGGGATGCAGCCCGGGCGCCTTAAAAATAGCAGCCGGCGGTGCCAGGCGGGGCTGTGCCAGCTGCCAGGACAGACGGACAGGGTGCCTGGGGGCAGGTCCTGCCCTCGCAAGGCCATAAATGACCATGGTGCTGCCCAGCAGGCCAATTGGTGCCTGGCAGGGGCAGCAGGGTGGGCAGCGCGGCGCTGCGCCCCACGGAGCGCTGCCGGCTCCCTCCTGCCCTCGGCGGGACCCCTCTCCCCACGCTCCGCATTCCTGCGGCTCATGGAAGGCATTAACACCAGATAAAAGTACAGAGGAGCCCAAAAGGAGCATCCTGACGTCAGCCATCCCCGAAAGCCTGGAAGGGAAGCTGTAAACAGAGGAACAAAAGGAGTTATAAACACCCATCCCCACTGGCGCCCGCAGAAAGGTTTAAAGGATCGAGAGGAACGAGGGAAAGGTGCTGAAATTTGGGGGCTGCTCAGCGCTGGGATGTCTGCTGGCTCCCTGAGGGAGGAAAATCTCCTAATGGAGTCGGAAGAGCGAAAGAAAGAACGAAAGGATTTTTTTTTTCCTCCTCGCGCATAGCTTTGTTCCCTTCTGTTCCTCCCCGTCAGTAGGAAAGGGTGGGAGCTATTGTTCGATCCCGCTGTTCAGCTGGCTCCTCGCTCCGAGGGCAGCCAGAAATCCTTCAAAGCGTCCTGGTGACGCAACAGAGGCTCCAGCCGCCAAGAGAGCTTCAATTTTGACCAGTTCGACTGTTCCACTCACCCTGTGCTAATCTCAGTAGGTGCTACAGATGCATTAACACCTTGGAAAGCCCTGAGCATTCGGGTTCTTCATTCTCAGCCACCAGCGAGGACTAAAGGTGTTTCCAAAGGTGTTTCTAGTGGTCATCTCCTGCCCTGAGGTGCCAGGTGTGACCCATCCACCCAGAGCTGCGAGTGGGAGAAGTGCCCATGGTTACAGGAGCACAGAATGGCCTGGGTTGGAAGCAAATCCTTAAAAATCATCTCATTGCACCTCCTGCCACAACAGGGACACCTTCCACTCTCCCAGGGTGCTCAGAGCTGCACCCAGCCTGGCCTTGGACACTTCCAGGGATCCAGGGGCCTCCCCACCCTCACAGGAAACAATTCCTTCTGTGTAACTGAGCTAAATTTCCCCTCCAAGCTGGCACCCAGACCATCAGCCCTGCTCTCCCAGCACAGCCCAGTGACACCGGGGAAATGCCACATGTGCCCAGACACAGCCCGAGTTCACAGCTGATGCTATCGCAGCTGACACGTGGAGGACTGCAGGCTTTGTTTTAACAACAAAACCAAGAAAACATCCTGTAACATTGAAACCAGTACCTAGGTGATTAAAATAGAAAGATGCACCAGCCACGGAGTTTATGCCACTTGTTTATATCAGCAGCATCTCTGGCAAACGCGAGTGAGTGCTGTGAGCATTTTGAGTGGCTGAAAAGCAGCAGAGATCCCATCTTTCTGTCCTGTATTTTATATGCAGGATGGATTCGTACAATCACTGAATATCCTAAGCTGGAGGGGATTCACAGGGATGATCCAGTGCAGCTCCTGGCCCTGCACAGACCCCCCAACAGTCCCACCCTGGGCATCCCTGGCAGCGCTGTCCAAGCTCTCCTGGAGCTCTGGGGTTGTGCCCATTCCCTGGGGAGCCTGGGCAGTGCCAGCACCCTCTGGGGGAAGAACCTTTCACAAAATCCAACCCAAACCTGTCCTGACAGCTCCAGCCCTTCCTTGGAGAAGCCTGTCCCTGTCACAGAGAGAAGACTGGACATGCCTTTGGGACAGCAAACAGTTGATATAATTCTGAAATTATCACCCCAAAATCCCTGAAATATATCTCTGCAATCAAGGTTTCATTGCAGAAGACAAGAAAGGACAGAAGTTACCTGTTGGTTTGCAAGTATTACAGAGTATCAAGAAAGACTGTTAGAGTTAATACACATCTGCAGTTTATATCTTCCCTAAATTAGAAAAATCTGCCATTAAAACCACATGGTGCTATGACCCAGCTGCCAATTAACAAAACCTTAACAAGATTTGAAAGAAAAACAAGATATTGATGTGTGAAAATTTTACCATAGATCATATTTTGACAAGAATTTTGAGAATATACTGAAAATAAAACACTTCTTCCCAGTGCGTGAAAGACCTGAAAAAAGTCATCATTAGCCATCTCTACCACAACTGCTGGAGAACAAAAAAAATCTCCTTTCAAATAAAATTAAATTATCTCAGAAATTAGAAGTCTAAAAATGACACTATAGTTTATTATTTGAGTACAGGTGGGAGTTGGATTTGGCGCTGAGACAGACTGTAATTCAAAAAAAATACATTGTGTAGTAAGAACTTGTTAATTTGTAGCCAACTGGTTACTGAGTTAGGAGATAACTACGTCATATCAGAGTCCTCTGGGAGTTTATTTTTAAACGTGGCCTATAGTTTAGGGATGAAAACGTATTGATATGAGAGGGGCTAATGTCATACAGAACCCTTTGATGAGAAATAAAGCATTTTCTGTGGCTTTTGTGATAGCCCCGACATGGTGTGGACAATAAGGAGACTGGAATGAAGTGGCTGATGAAATTACTGAGCCCTGAGTCACCCAGTCTGAGCACCAACCAAAACCTGGGTGAGCTCTAATTGGGTTCCTGATGCCCATCGCGCTTCACCTCCCTCCCATACACCCAGTACATCCACCAGCATCTTCTCTGTTGGCTCTCAGTGCACCTCCAAACCCCAAAGCGGCAGCACACCACGGCTGAGCGCCCACCTGGAGCTCACCCCTGTGCCAGGAGTGGGGCTGGAAGCTGCCCACGGTGTCTGAGCTCACCCCTTCCCCCTTCGTGCCAGGGCAGCGAGGGGAAACCCAGGGCGAGTCATCAGGAAACGCATGCAAATGCTACAGCTTGAGAACCCTGCTCAGGAAACCCCCGGTCCACAAGACACTCTCAGCCACCCCTCAGCCCAACCAATCTCCCCGGGCCCTCAGCCCCCCACAGCCACACTCAACCCAACCTCACCGGGCCCTCAGCCTCCCTCGTACCAACCAACCCACACCCTCAGCCTCCCTCAGCCCACCCTCCCCAGGCCCTCAGCCACCCTCGTACCAACCAACCTGTGCCCTCAGCCGCCCTCAGCCCAACCTCCCCAGGTCCTCAGCCCCCCTCAGCCCAACCTATCTCCCCGGGTTCTCAGCCCCCACCAGCCACACTCAACCCAACCTCACCAGGCCCTCAGCCACCTTCGTACCAACCAACCCACGCCCTCAGCAACCCTCGTACCAACCAACCCACGCCCTCAGCCACCCTCATCACACCCTCCCCGGGCCCTCAGCCTCCCCCAGCCCAACCAACCTCCCTGGGCCATCAGCCACCCTCGTACCAACCAACCTCCCCGGGCCCTCAGCCACCCTCGTACCAACCAACCTGTGCCCTCAGCCCAACCTCCCTGGGCCCTCAGCCACCCCCAGGCCAACTTCCCCAGGCCCTCAGCCTCCCTCAGCCAAACCAACCTCTCCAGGCCCTCAGCCTCCCCCAGCCACACTCAACCCAATCTCCCCAGACCCTCATCCCACCCCCCCCAGGCCCTCAGCCACCTTCGTACCAACCAACCCATGCCCCCAGCCACCCTCATCACACGCTCCCCAGGCCCTCAGCCACCCCCAGCCCAACCAACCTCTCTGGGCCCTCAGCCACCTCCAGCCACACTCAGCCCAACATCCCCAGGCCCTCAGCCACCCTCAACCCAACCTCTCAACCTCAGCCACCCCCAGATCCTCAGCCCAACATCCCTTAGCCTTCAGCTGCCCCCAGACTCTCAGCCCCCCCAGCCCACCCTCCCTGGGCCCTCAGCCACCCCCAGGCCAACTTCCCCAGGCCCTCAGCCTCCCTCAGCCCAACCTCCCTGGGCCCTCAGCCACCCTGGGCCCAATCTCTCCAAGCCCTCAGCCACACCTGGCCCTACATCTCCAGGCCCTCAGCCACCTCAGGTCCTACATTCCCAGACCCTTAGCCACCCTCAGCCCAACCTCCCTGGACCCTAAGCCACCCTCAACCCACCTCCTCGGGCCCTCAGCCACCTCCAGCCATACTCAACTTCCCCGGGCCCTCAGCTGCCCTCATACCAACTAACCTGTGCCCAACCACCCTCAGCCCAACCTCCCTGGGTCCTCAGCCACCCCCAGCCCCTTCTTGTGGCTCAGCACAGCCAGCCTGGCACTGCCAGGGGGAAGAGCAGCCACACAGGGCAGCTACAAAACACTGGAAGTGAAAACTCCCACGGTGAGGGAAAAAAAAAATCAAGCCCACACCTGGAGGACAGGCTGCCCACACCATATAAAGACAAAAAAACAAAGCTGCTTTCTGCCCTGGTTTTGGCTGTTTTTCTTACAATAACAGAGCCAAGTTGCTCTGTGCCAGACTGACAGTGTCAGGTTCAGGTAGGACCCTGGCACTGCTCTTCAGACAAGCACAGGTTTGTACAACTGTACTTCCAGAGTGGGAAACAGCTCTCAAAAGCAGGAATCCTTCACCCAGCCCAGCAACAGAGCAATTCAGGAATTCTTCCCCTCAAGTTCCTGGGTTCATCTTTCAGAGGTTGTGCTCAGGGTTCCACGGCCACAGCTCAAAGTCCTCCCAGCAATGCCAGAAAATTCTGCCTTTCCCCAGTCTCTCCTTTAATACCTTGGTCCCATTTAATCTTCACACCCTTGATGGGTGCTAACAGGACCCACTTGGGCCATGCCACTCCTGGGTTGCCACCCTCCATCAGCTGTGGCCTCTGGCTCTGCCCTGTAGTAAACAGTGTTGTGAGGAGCCACACAGAGCACAAATCTCAGAGCTAATTTGTTCTTTCAGCATGAGTGGATTTGAGCCTGTGTTTTAATTGTTTTCCCAAGCTCCCCCCCTCTGCCTTGGATGGGAGCAGATTTGGGGAAGCCAAGGCCCTGGGCAGAGTCTCCCTGGCTGCACTGAGTCTGTCACAGACACTGCTGCTGGACCAGCAAAAGGATAAGAAAGAGGTTTAGATGGGGTTTGAGGTGTCGTGATTTCTCACCACACTGGGACAGTCACACACCACGACCTTTTCTTCTTCCCCATCCTGCTGTGACTGTGGAGTTGGGGAATGGGCTGCACTTAAACATCACCTCCAAACAACTCCCAGTGCCCTTTCAGCTACCCTGGAACCAGGCAGAGGAAAAAACCCAGGTGGTAACCAGGCCAACAAGATTTGCCCATGTGTGATCTGGATGTAATGTTCTTTTTTTTTTTCAATGCAATAGCATCACACATCCTTGTAGCTCTGCGAGTCTGATCCTGGGGTGACTAATTCAGGATAGTCCCTAAGCCTGAGTACACCCTGCACCTCTCCAGTGCTGATTACAACAGGCAAAAGCTTTGAGACAAGGGGATTACCCAAGACAGTTCTAATCTGGAGCTCTGGGTCTGTTTGTCATGTGATAACTGGGTAGGCTGTGTCCCCTGAGTATTGCATCTTGCTGGGGGGATTACACAGGGCTCCTGTGCTGTGTCCCCGTGTGGGCTGGCCAGGGACACCCTGGGCTGTGGGGGCACATATGTGGGTGCTGTGCTAAGTGCTGCCATGACTCGTGTTCCATTTGGGGTGTTTTGGTGGCATTTTGGGGACTCTAGAACTGGTCTGTGTGTCCTCATGGCTGCTCTGCAGGGCACACAATGGCCATTGTTTGCCTTCGGGGCGGGTGAGCAGCCTCTGGCTTGGGAGGAACAAAGGCCAGAGCCAGTTCCTGCAAACACAAAACATGCCTTTTTATCACTTCATGACAAATTGGTTTGTCAGCAGCAGGAAGTGATGTTTCTGTCGTCCTCACCGAGGGGAAACTCCTCGTGGTTTCCATGGGGATGTATGCGACTGGAGAGCTACAGACTTATACGAACTGAAAGCCCCACACATGCCTGCTGAGTGCTGGGATTCTGGGGATTGGATACCACGGGATGGTCTCAGCTGAGTCCTGCCAGCACGAGGAGGGGACAGCCAGCTCATGTTGGAGCCAGAGAAATGGGAATTTAAAGCCCTAAACCGGGGTGAACTGTGTGCCTTAATATTCCAATCAAACAAAGCACCAGAGCTGGGAGAATAAAAAGGGGTGGGAAGTAAAGATTCTTCCACAAAGTTCAGCCTGCTTGTGCCACCAAGGCATCCTCCTCCTCTGGCCCTCACCTCACCAGCCATCCTGCTCCTTCCCCACTGCTCCCAGCAAACCCCCCAGCTGATCCCATCCATCTCCCCAAAACCATCCCACTGAGGTGACGTTTGCCACTCTCATTCTGATCTCTCCTCCCCTTTACACCGGGAGCAGTTTGGGATCTGGGTGCGATCCCATCCACGAAAGGAGCTCAGGAGTCTGAGACTGGGCAGCATCAGAGTCGGATTACAGGGAACAGCAGAAGGATCCCGATAAAGACTTGGAAAAGGGCATCGGATGTCGGAGCTGGAAGTGCTCGGTGGCTCGCAGGGCCCTGCTGCCCTGGCTGGCTGTTCACAGCAGGCTTTGTGCTGAAGCAGCACTCTTTTGCACCCCTCTGTCAGGTGCCTGCTTAGGTTATAAAAGCTGATCTGCTGCCAGGTAATGAGTTTTATTGTTCCAAGAGACACATAAACAAGCTCCCGCGGCTGTCAGGGAGCGGATTTCTGTTTGAATTGCGATTAACAGGCAGGATTTTTTTTATCAGTTGCATGGCCAGGGTTGCCAAGGTTGTATTTTTCCACTGAACCAGCTCTGCCTTGCTTTGACGGTGAAAGTTTGTTCCACCCTTTACTGCAGGTGTAAAAAGGCTCACGTATTCAGAGACAGTCTTGCATATTTAATCAGGACAGCTATGGCAGGTTCAGCGTGCCAAGGGATTTTCCACGGACAAAGGGGTTTTGCAGGATTTGCAGCACAGGACAGGTTTTGGGGAGGATATTCACTTTGAGGTTTGGGTACACTTCAGGAAAATAGGAGTTTCTGACTTCACTTCTCAGTGCCCAGGGATCTCTCCTGTTTTAGCTGCTCCATTTTTTTTCCTCCCTTGGTGTCAGGTTGAAAGTCGGGGAGGGCTGACGCGCGGTGCTGACGACAGAGCTGCTTCGGAGGGGCAGCTCACGTGGAAGAACTTCAGAGGCAGCAGTGCATCATCCCCGTCCTTCAAGGGCACCTTCTCCCAGGAGAGGAGTCCTGGATTTTAGCACCATTAATCCCCCAGGTAACTTGCAGGACTGCAGCAGGAGTTTGTGGTGCTTTGCTCATCTTGCTGTGTGACGACAGCACAGCTGCTTTGTGCTCACAAAAACCTTCACCTCCACAAAGATCCCAACTACTTAAATTCCTTGATTTTACAGTCAAAACCTGCTGTGTGTGCCTAAGCAAAACCATTTCTGATGGGGCAAAAGTTGGATGTGACTCTTTGAATATCAGATATACAAGAACTGGTGGCTCCCTTCTGGAGTGAGTGTGGGAAACCCAGAGTCCTGCTGCTCCCTCAGCATCCCTCTCCCTGTTACCAGCATTACCCTGCCTAGGAAATCAAGCTTCCAGCTGCACCCCACACCCAGCAGCTTCCCTGGGAAGGTGATGTCACCACAGGGATGCTGCCCTGCCCCACAGAGCCCATGAGAGGGGCAGTTCTGTCCCAGGACCCAGCGTTAGCCCTGCACCCTTTGCTGCCCATCACCCTGCTCCTGCCCAAGTCACTCTAGTGCTAATCTCCAGCAGGAAAGAATTTATTTGGGTCTGGGTAAGAAAATCGGTGAGTTGCTGGTTACCTGATCCCTTGTCATGCTCTGATTTGTTTACAGAGATAGCCCAGCCAGGCAAATACCTCACTCCAGGCATCAGAGGCAGTTTTGAGTTGCAAAAAGGGTTTAAGGAGGTGGGACAGAAAAAGAAAAACACTCCGGGAGCTTGTGCCAAGCCTTGGAGATCTGTTACTAACAGGTTAATTTTTAGACTTAACCTTTCAAGCATTAAAAGTAAACAAGGACTAAGAAAGCTTATTCCTCCTTCTTAGGAGAAGGACTATTTTAAATTCACTGTAGCCCAGTGCCCAAGTCTCAGCTGGTTCAAACTGTTACAGCCATCAGGGCAGCCAAATCCACTCCCAGCTGAGAAGCCAGCCTTGGCTCCCTGCCACTGCACACAATTAAATACATGGGGACAAAGAAAAGCTCAGGTTAAGAACCTGCAGTAGTTTCTAGTCAATTATGTTGTTTAAACCCATTTTTCTCAGTCAAGACCCGAGGCCAGAAGAGTTGAAATTTACAGCTCTTCACCCTGGAGCTTCCACATGAGTTCTGGGACTGGGAAATGCAGTATTTTAAAGAATATGTAATCCAGATGAATAGAAATATCATAATTTATTCTGTTTGTATAAAAAAAGTTATAATCATGTAACAAAACTATGTCTTCATAAGAAGAAATATATTATTTCACATCATAAATAAATCAGCAAACATACAACCCTCAACAACTCAAAAAAAAAGCACTCGCCTGGTGCTTTCATGTCAGTGCTTGGGAAACAAGAAGAGCTGACAGATATACACACAGGATTATAGTACCAAAAAATACTGAGGTATTTGGTTTCTCTAGAAATGAAACTTTACGTTTGTGAAGGCAAACAAACAAACAAACAAAAAAAAGAACAAAAAACCCAACAACAATGCACTAATGTAAAAAATAAATAAATAAGACTGTCATACAAAAGGGGACAGCATCAGTGTTGCTCAAAGTGTCAGGAATGGGAATACTGGTGAGCATGCTACTAAACATGGAGCAGGCTTAGGACAGACAGGAGACAAGGAGGGACAGCTCAGGAAGAGCCAGTGTCCTTTGATCTCTGTGTAGACATCCAGACATTCGTTGAGAAGTCAGAAACACCTGGTTTCTCTGGCATTGGGTGAGCTCCTCTCCATTTACGACACGTGAATGACTCCCCACAAAACACAAGTGACACTGTCCCTGTAGTTATTGCACTTCTGAGACAGCAAGTCTGAGTTCCTGGCCACGTTCTTCACCTGCTTTTTCAGCAGCTGGGGGAAGTAGTGATGGGGCTCTGAAGGTAGTTTAAAGCACTGGACGTGGTGTGAACCGGGATGGAGACGGGGAAGTTGAAGACCGTGGTGGTCGATGCCCCTCTGTCCAACACTGCCATGGCAGGGCTCCCGGCTTCTGCTGAGCAGTTGGGGGCAAGGACCTGTGACTCAAACTGCAGCAGCTGCCCCATGAAGCTGAAATTTGGGGAGATGATGCTTCTCCTCTGCTTGACAAACTCAAAGGCTTCATCCAGTTTGACTCTGTTGGTCCTCATGAGATAAGCAAGGCAGATGGTCGCGGAGCGGGAAATGCCAGCCTGGCAGTGCACAAAGACCCTTCCTCCCTCGTTCTTCACAGAGTCTGAAAGAATCAAAGCATTCGGTTAGCAAACAAGTCTCACTGCTTCCAGAGGTGGGAAAAGCACAGACTGCTGTTTTACATTTCTTTAATCCATCCCTTCCTTAGCCTAATAGGTGCACCCGGAGCTTTTGAGACAAAGGGAGTCTTTGTCCTGAGGAAAGCAGCTATTTTCACTCAGGGCTCCAATTCCAATTATACTAATAGCTCCTCCAGGTCACTTTAGCAGTCTTGCAAGATTACTTTAATACTGATCCGCTTAAATTCACTCCTTTCTGCAAGACCAGTGCCTCTTGAATCAAGATTTCAAACAGCTTTACAAAGCTAAGATTATGCCTGTGAATAGAATTAAACTAATGGAAATGTTCCCCGAGTGTACCTTCCCAGTGGAATGTTATTCCCCAGCCTCAAGTGGAGGATTTACCGGGGAAAAAAACATGCCAAAAACCACTTCCCAGGGGACATTAACCCAGAAAAAGCACGGAATGTAAAGAGAGCTCATTTACCGATGAAATCGATCGCCTCGTTGAACCAGGAGCTGATATCTGCCTTGTGGTTGTCCTCCACGGGGATGCTTTTATACTGGTAGTGCCCTTCGAAGTGGTTGGGGCAGTTGGCCGAGACATTGATCAGCGCCGTGATCCCCAAAGCGTCCAGCATGTCCTTGCGGGAGGCGTGATAGGCGCTTCCCAAGTACAGGAACGGCAGGATTTCCACGGGCCCGCCCTACAAACAGAGAGGAACAGCACCGGTCAGGTCACCCCCGGCCGGAGCTCCGCGGTAGCGCCCGCTCCGCTCCCCGCCCGGCGCGGCGGCGGCTCCGCCTGCTCCCCCCGGTGCTCACCTGATCGTAGAGCGGGGTCCCGCAGGAGCTGCAGCTCGAATCGGCGCTGCCGGGCGCTGGGCTGGCGCTCAGGGGCAGGCTGAGCCCGGCGGGGGCGGCCGGCTTGGTGCAGAGCTCGGAACAGGCGGACGAGAAAGCTTCGTAACCTCCTGCGGGGGCAGAGCGGAGAGAAGGGCGCGGGGTGAGCGCCGTGCGGCCGGGGAGCGAGCGGGGCTGCCCGGCCCGGCCCCCCCGGTGCCCGCGGGGACACTCACCCTTGAGGAAACAGATACGGGCGCCACGGGCCTCCCTGCAGAGCGTGCCGAGCGCCAGCAGCATGGTGCTGTCGCGCTTGGGCATTTCCAGGTCGGAGCTGCGCTCGTCCAGCAGCACCACGGTGTGGAAGAGCCCCTGGCGCAGGCGGGCGCGGAGCTCCTCGTTGGGCACGACGTGCTCCAGAGCCAGGGCGCCCTTGGCGCGGCGCCGCACGATGGTGCTCAGGCGGACGTTGCAGGAGCCGCGGATGTGCGCGGCGTTGAAGGAGAAGAAGGAGCGGCAGTCGAGGACGAGGCACTGCGCGCCGCGCTCCTGCAGCAGCCCCCGCAGCGCCTCGCACTCCAGCGCGCACACCCGCAGGTTAACCATGGCTGGGCAGCGAAGGGATGGCAGGAAAGGAAGGGCAGGGCGGTGTGCGCGGAAGTGCCGCTGTACCCGAGTGTCCCGGTGTCCCGGCCGCGCTCCGCCGCTCCCGCCCTTATATGGGGGCCGCGCCGGCGGGACGGCGTTTTCTCAATGGGGCCGCATCACGTGGTGTCAACGAGGGGGCGGGGCCTCTGCCGCGGGTGACGTAACCCTGGCCGCGCGCCAGCGCGGGCGCGCCCGGCCCCACCGGTGTGACGTCATCGGCCGCGGGGCTGCCGGGGAGCGCGCGCGCGGGGGCGCGCTCGTGTCTTTGTGTGTGTGCGTGTGTGAGCACATTTACACACCTACACACACCTTTACACACCCACACGTACCTACACACACAAGCCCCCTATATATATATATATATATATAAAATTTTAAATATATTTATATATACATAAATGTATGTATAAATATATTTTTATATATATACTATATTTATAAATATATACATATATGTATGTATAAATATTTTTATAAATATGTATTAACATTTCTATAAATGTATATCAAGATATAAAAGATATAAACATATCAAACATAACATTTAAAATATCTATCTATAAATGTAAGTATAAAGTACATATGAGTATATAAATATATTAAGATATATTAAATATTAATATACAAATATATTAAGATAAAATATAAAAATATACAATAGGAATTTAATAAAATATATGCATGTATACATGTGTTCATATACATACATACATGGATGTATGTGCATTTTTATATATATAGGTATGTATAGGTGTGTGTATATATACATGCCTATGTCTATGTATCTATGTGTATATGTGTTTCTATATATTTATAAATATGTATGTGTACCTCTGAATGTCTGTAGATACCAGTATATACTTATAAATATGTATATATATCTGTATATGTGTGTGTGTATATGTGTATGTATATATCTGTATGGGAGAGTGTGTGTGTGTATATACATATATATATATATATATTTTTTTTTTTTTTTTTAATTAAAAACACTGCACAAGAAATCCCCCATGCCCTGGGCTGATCCCCCAACACGGGCAGCAGAGGAGGGGAGGATTCTGCCCCTCTGCCCCGCTCAGGTGAGGGGGTGGAACGAGAGGATCTTTAAGGTTCGTTCCAGCCCAAACCCATCAGTGACTCTCTGAAATATCCCATATACACACAAATACTCTGTGTATGGTACATGGGGCCACGGGGCACTCAAAACGCGGGGTTTAACGGTTGTACTCAATTATCTTAGGGGTGTTTTCCGAGCTGAATGATTCTGTGTTTCCACACCCTCTCATCCACCCACCCATTCACGCTCCCCCAACCCTGTGCTCACTGCCTGCCAGCTGTCCTTGTCCCCTGCCCCACCTCTCCGAGCTGCCTTTATCCTTCCACCCCCCAGCACTGGCTGCTCCCTCCTTTCCCACAGAATTCAAGGCAAGGAGCAGCAGTGTGGGGATGTCGAGCTTTGGATGAGGCTGTGATTATCCTCCTAAAATATATGTATAAAGGAACGAGCATACACGTACATATATTTGTATTCACGTATACAAATGTAGATCTACATGTACAGACAAACCCACACATAAATATAGATGTGTACACATATATTTGTGTATATATTTATAATGTAAACACAGATTTGAGAGTCTTTCTCATCATGTTTCATGGAGATGGAAAAAAAAAATGTAGCAGACCCATGCAAAGTTCACTTTTCCCCACTGAGAACTCCCCCAGGGGTTGGGGCTGTCCAGTAACTGGCAGGGCACTGGTGGGAGGTCTCTATTTTTTTTTCCCCTCTTTGGTGCATCAGCACTTCCCAAAAGTTTTCTTTTTTTTTTTCCGTGGATGACTGGCTTCCACTGAGCCACTCGGGTGTTTCTTACTCAGGGCTTCCAGTCAGCGCTGCTGCCACTTCCCCTGCTCTGCCCCGTGTGTCCCCTCCGTGTGTCCCCTCCGTGTGTCCCCTCTGTGTGTCCCCAGCCCTCCCCCCTGCTCACTGCCCAGCACCCCATCCCACCCCAGCAATTCCTCTTCCCCCAACACTGCCCTGCTGCTCCTTCCTCACCCCATTCTGCAGTTTCGTGTCTTCGCTTCCCCTCTCCAGCTGCTCCTTTTGGAGTCTCTGCACTCACCCACCCTCACTCCAGGGCTCCCCTCTCCTGCCCCACCAGGCTCCCACCCATCACTCCTCACATTTTCTGCCTCCCCAAACGTCCCCTTGGCTTTGACCACCCCAGACCAGCTGGGTTCTGTGTCTGAGATCTCCAGGGTTCTCCAGGTTGCCAAGGGGGTCCAGGAGGAGGGCACGGACAAGGGCAGGGGTGGGCGAGTGCCAGCTCTGGCTCACCCACAGGATTGTCTCTGCTCTGCTGAGCAGTGGGTTTTTCCTGCCAGAACTGCAGCCTCCAAGGGAATCTGTTATTTCAACACGTTCCTTTAAAATAAACACAGGACTGCACTTTTCATTCTGTTTATTTATTGTTGTTCTTTCAGCAGTGGGCTGGAAGCCGGAGGAACACTCGCACACTTGGGTGCTGGGAAATGACTCTGCTCCATCACATCAGCACCCACGGGCAGAAGGACCCCTCAGGACCCACCAGCTGGGCAGGTGACACATGTCCCACCACAGGGACCTCACCCCTGGTGGCAGCAGTCCCAGCTTGGATGTGCTCCCAGCCAGCACCTCAGAAGATGAGATATGGCTGTGACACCGAGCTCTGGTGACCTTGCACATCATCTGCCCAACACCAGCGTGCCCAGATTGTTCTGAGGAGATGAACAGCAGGAATTCTCCGTGATGGATTCCTTGCCAGCTTCTTGCAGCACAAGCCAGCGTGGCAGATGGCCACAGGACAGGGCTGTGTTCATCATTTTTCCTGGAGGAAATGGACCTCAGACACGGAGCTTTCTGCGGGTCTGTACCCAGGAATTGATTCACTCTTCTCCTGTGCAATGTGGGAGAGATTTAAGGCACCTTCTGCCAGAAGCACAGGAGAGGCAGAGTCTGTCCAGCCACAGTGGAGAACCCCTGTGGGATTGGAACTGGGGACATCCTTAGAATAATGAAATCACAGAATGGTTTGGGCTGGAAGGGAATAAAGAGCATCTATTCCACCCCCTGCCTGCCTCGCCCTGTGCCACTGCCAGGCGTTTCTCTCCTTGTCCTAAACCCTTCTCAGTGTCCCACAAATCTAAAAAACAGAGATTTTTTTTTTCCTCTAGTCCAGCATCTTCAAATTTTTCCCGAGTTTAACGAAATTTCCAGGCCTGCCACCTGCCCAGCCGAGGGACAATGCGCTCCCAATGACATCCACTTTTCTCATCATGATGTTAACCAGCACCACACAAATATTGAACACGAGCCAGGCTGCTCTGAGCCAGGGCAGGGATGACACCCCACGGAGGCCTTTGCACAAAGGGAATTTACCTCCACAACAATGATAATTGCTTTTCGATGCGCTGATGTAACTGCGAGACTTTTGAATCTGGTGTTGTTTATGCCCGCTGTAAATCAGGAAGAAAAAAAATTCATCTCATGTGGCAGTGTGTACTCAATCACTCACGATGCTGGGCCGGCTATTTCCTTGCTTTATTTTTGTTTTCTTCCCTTAAATAAACCTGCCGTAAGAATGCAAGAAAGCAGAATACAAAACAGGCCTGAAGTGGCTTTTAGAAGCTCGCACAGCCTTGAATGACTCGCTGAAAGGGTTTGTTTTCCTGCCCTAACAAAAGCCAGGAAATACAAAATTAACCCCTTCCTCCAAAACAAGTCCCGTTGGCACCGGGGCCGCGATGCCTTTGTGTGGGTAAGAATAGAAACATGAGCAGGAGCGTGGGGGTGGAGGTGACGCTTTTCTGTGAGCAGATGGGACCCACTGCCGGCTCCCTTTATCCCCGGGGCTTAACCAGCTCCCTGTTCCTCTGCCAGAACATGTCCGAGGACATGAGGACATGAGGACATGAGTGTGAGCGTTAAGGATTTCTTGGGAAAATTACTTCATGGCACAGCTGAGTGAAGGTTTTTTTGGTCTCAGCAGGACCTGAGACCTGTCCTGGCTCCTCCAAGGACCAAGGCTCTCCCAGTGCAGCCTGGCTGATGTTTTTTGGAGATGACAGAGCTGCAGAGAAGTTCTGCTCTGCCTGACAGCCACGCCAGTTTGCCCCAGCTTGGTGACAAGTGACGATAACCCCTGGCCTGGAATGGACCCATTGCACAAAGCAGTTACCCAGCCACACTGGTTATTCAGGCTTTTTAACCAGTCACCCATGGCCAAAATCAAATGGAACCACCCCAGAATTACGGCACCACTGGAACAGACCCCAGCCTGGATCTCGCTGCCTTTTCAGTGCAAGTTTTGCCTGAATAAAGAGATGAAGCATCAAGCCTCAACACTTGAGACACAGGACAAAAATGCATGTGGGAACATTTGGAAACGGTGCTGGATGCATTTCTTCAGCATGTGTAACATTTTCTCTGAATTCAGTTTCACAACCCAGCATTTCCTTTTGTAAATATTTGGACAGATTTTACAGAGGCACAGATTCATAAGAAACAGAAGGAAAAAGAAAGGAAAGATACATAGGGAGAGGGAGAAATAAAAAGAAGGAAGCAAGCAAAGCAAGGAAGGAGGGAAGGAAAGATGGAGAAAAAGAAAGAGAAAGAGAAAGAAAGAGAAACAAAAATAGGATTCAGAGACAAAAGGTCACAATAAACAGAACACAAACAATATAGAATTACTGATGACTCACACTGCAATGAAAACATTGGTTTTTATGCATTTAACTCCCAAGATTTAACCCTTTGGCCAGGGTTTGGCCGAGCTCAGACTGCCTCAAATCCGTCTTCTCAGAGCTGATGAGAAGGGGGAGTGAGGTGGCAAGAGGGTAACTCCTAACAGCATGAAAATCAGCTCTGAAGTGAGGAGGAAAACCTGGCTGGAAAACCTGGTATATTTATTTCTGTGGGCCACAACTGAAAAGCGTTGGTGTCAGAGCCTGGGTATTTCAACCAGGGACACATCTGGATCGTGATGGACTTTGGGAAAAATGAAAAACCCCTTTCTCCCAGCCCTGCCTGAGGAAATCCCAGCTCACTGCTCCCCTGCCCGCCCCAGCTGCTCTACTGGCTGCTCCCAGAGCTGGCAGCATTGGGTGCCAGTCCTGCACAGGGTGAACCACAGTGGGCACTGCCGAGGCTCCAGGCTCCTCACCACGAGCTGCTGTGAGCTCCATCTCCTCCTGATGCTGCAGGCAGCACTCCAAAATGCTACAAAACGCTCCAAAACAAACATGAAGGTCCCAGAGCTGCAGCTGGGATTTGCCACCAGCAGCCAGCACCGTGTCACCCTGTACCTGTGTGCAAATAACAGCATAAAAATGGGAAATGTAACAACAAAAAGAAGCAACGGGGAAATTAGAACTTGTGGTTAAAAATCCCCATATCCCTGTCTCGAGACACGAATTGTGAGACCCGTTAACCTGGATCCCAGAAAAGTTCCCAGCTGCAGATTTAGAATTGCTTTACAGTCCCTCTCTCTGGGACTCGGTCAGTTTAAAGTTAAATGTGTGTTCACCTGTGGGCTTGGTATTTTCTGGGCCTTTGAGAACTCAGCTCACTAATGTGTAAGCTCCTTTCCCACGGGAAAGCCTTCAACAGTTTTCCTCTTTTCTAAAACACCCTTCCCTGTTTTTCTAAACATTCTATGTGGGTCACGTTCTCTTCTCAGGTTTTCCCAAACCCCTCTTCTTCACCTGATTTTTACCAAAGGGGAAGAGATGTCAGTCCTGACTGACCAATGAACACCATTTTAGTGAAACATGCTATAAAGGGACAAAAAGAATTGTAAATAAAGTTTCAGCTTCAGCCTTCTGATCAAGAACAACTCTCTGTGTCTTTCATTCCATGACCTACTGCAACATTCACCTGTCACTGACCCACCAAATGCTCCTCATGGCCTGAAACCCAGGATTTGCAGCGTGCACTGTTGCCTTGGGAAGGCTGACCTGAAACAGAGGCTGGGCAAAACTAGAGAATAAAATCAGGATTTATTAAAAGGTCCCCAGGATCCACCCTGGGTATTACAGAAGCCTACACAAGGCTGCACCCAGGGTGGGCTGAAAGTGGTAACAAAGATGGCCCCACAGCCACGAGATTTTGCCATTTTTATAAGTTTAATATAACTTTTTATAGTTCTATAGTTATAACTATTATAAGTTTAATATAATTTGCATATTGGGGTCCAATTGTCCAATTCCAGCCCCAGGCTGTGAGGTCCCATCCTTGTTCCGCCCCTCAGTCCGTCGTTGTTTGTGTTCTTGGGCTGAAAGTTGTCCTTGGTGTGCAGCAGGAATGGATCTGTTTTGTCTCACTGCTCCTTAGAGGGAGCTTATAATACGAGGCTTCATCCCTAGGCAGCACAGAATCTGAAAATATAAAAGCAAAGGCATCAGCACAGTCCCCATCCCAACCCTGTGAGGCTCCGCTCTGCCCGAGCAGCTCCTGCCAGTCAGTTCTGCTTTCTCCCGCACTGACTCACCGAGCTGCCGCGGGCCAGTTGCTTAGTGCTGCGTTTTAACATGATTACAGGCATTACACAGCCAGCCTGGGATACCTTGGGTTTGATATTCAAAATCCTTAAATACCTGCCTGCGAAAGGAAAAATCTCTGGGAATTAGAGGCACTGATACACTTCACAGCTCTGGGATCAGCTTAGCAGGGCAAATGGTTGAGGCGATTTAATCTTGCATTTAATTGCCTCTATTAATCTGCTATGAATCATGCCTTGCACTAGGCAGGAGGGTATTTATTCAACAAAATCGCTGGATTTGTAAAGTTCTGCTACTTCAAGATGAAAGGCATTAGATACGCAATAAAATATACTTATGGCAAATTATTCTTCCTATTGCCGGGGAGGGTATTTTCTCAATAACATCCCCTGATGGCTGGCAGGGCAAGGCCAGGCTTCCGTGGGAGGAGGCTGAATTTGAATAGAAAACAAATGACGTCGCTCGCACCGAGGAGCGGGGAGAGGCGTGTTCTCCTCCCTAGAAACATGAGCCTGGGGTTTATTGCATGTCAGGTGATGTCAGCGTTTTGTGGGCGCAGTGACTCTGTCAGAGCTTCACATTCCCAGAACATCCATCCCCATCAAGATTGAGATAAGAGCTGCTGAGGCACTGCCGTTTGCAGGTTGTTCTTCTGTTCTTCTCAACTTTCCAGTGATGTTGAGTCTGGGATTACTCTGCCCATTAGGACAGGACAGAAATGGAAGGGATAGAGCTGGAGTTTGGCATCTTTGCCCTGTCCTGGAGCCACCACAAACCTGTTCTCCACTCGTGGTAGCTCCATCTCTTCCCGTCTGTAAAGCCAGTGTGACCAGCTGCTGTGAGAAAGAATTTCATGTTCATACACAACGGCTTCTCCCAGCTCACAAATAACTTTGGGTGGATAAAGCCAGCTGGGAATAACACAGGGCTTTTAGGGCTCATGGAAAGGCGTTTCTGTCTCCTCCTGAAGTCTCGTGCTAAGTGTAGGAATCAAGGGAAATCCTCCTGCTGGACTTCCACTGCTCACCTGGGCCACTTCTGCCATCCTCCAGGCCTGAATTTGTCCCACATCTAATGGTGTTAAACGGGGTTGTTTGCTGAGAGGACAGAAAGGGAGGATGCAACAGCAAAAGCAAGTGGAAACGGTCCGAAATAAAGTGAGGTTTCTGTTATCAAAAACCACAATTCCTGCATTCCTGGACTATGGAGTAACTCAGTGTGGGGACCCAAGAGCGACCCTTCATGAGAGCATGTCAAAAAGTAAAGAAACTCATAAGGAAAGCAAGGCACAAAGAAATTCCAGTGGATGTTGCACTGCACATGCTCCAGCCGAGTCCCTTTGTTACTCTCGTACCTTCTTCTGTTCTTAGTCTGAGCTCCCAAGGTGTTTACAACCAACTGTGGTGTTTAAACCATAACTGTTCAAAAAATCCCCCCGTTTTGGTAAATTCAGAACTGCTTATTCATCCTGTGCCCTGCAGTTTGTGACAATGTTTGCAAAATGACACGGTTCCCTCATGTGATGGAGGGAGGTGATGTGTGTGTAATAGCGGTCAGTGAAAACACAGCATTACTCATCGGGGAGAAGAACACTTGACTGTTTGGGATATGAAAACCCTTCAGGCTGTGGAAAAAGCCAAACTTTGGCCCATGGTGTTGTTTCCAGAAGCCCAGAGCACACGGGGCAGGGTGAGTCACCCCCTCTGCCACTCGAGGGGGACGGGGTGTGAGATCCAGGAGAGGGATGTGAGGATCCATTGCTTTGTCCCTGAAATGCCTCGTCATGGCCACTCCTGACCCTCCCACGTTGCTCATGGGCCACTTGATAAAACCCAGGGCTGAGCTGATGTCACCTCCAGGTGAGCCCAGTTTCATGCTGTCCTCTGAAGGGTTGGACAAAATGTTTCTTGGTGGGGATGGATGAGGAGTGAGGTCACCCAGCAGCATTGGCTCAAATGGATTTGCCCAAACATGGGACGTTTCTCCTGAGGGGTGGCCACATGTGTGGACAGATGCCCTGTGGCTCTTGGAGCCTGTTTCCAGCTGTGATTTCACCTTGGCTGCTGCTCAAAATCCTGAGCTCTGTTTAGAGAGAGGCCCAGCCTGAGGGATGCTCACATGAACACACTTCTGACAGAGTGTTTCTTACAGCTGCTGTGGTGTAAAGAACTCCATTCCCATTAAAATCCCAAAAAGGCCACCCATACAAGCATGAGGGGAGCCCTAAAATGGAAATGGTTGAAAACTGAGGGAGAGTGGCATCTCCTGGAGGGCACGAGCAGCCAGAGAGCCCCGCGATGGTCCCAGCCTCACCTGGATCATCCCAGCCTCACCTGGATGATCCCAGCTTCATCTGGATGGTCCTAACCTCACCTAGATGATCCCAACCTCACCTGGATAGTCCTAACCTCACCTGGATAGTCCTAACTTCACCTGGATTATCCCAACCTCACCTAGATTATCCCAACCTCACCGGGATATTCCTAACCTCACCTGAATGATGCTAATCTCACCTAGATGATCCCAGCTTCATCTGGATGGTCCCAACCTCATCTAGATGGTCCTAACCTCACCTGGATGATCCCAGCTTCACCTGGATGGTCCTAACCTCACTTGGATGGTCCTAACCTCACCTGGATGATCCCAACCTCACCTGGATCATCCCAGCCCCACCTGGATGGTCCCAACCTCAACTGGATGGTCCCAGCCTCAGCTGGAGGGGTCCCTGCTCTGGTGAGGCTGGCAGTGAGAGAGGGAAGGCAGGAGATGCTCTCAGAGTTTAAAACTGATCTCACCACTGAGAAGCACAATGTCTCACGTGGAAATTGAGGACAAGAGCCCAGGTGTTTCCCCTAGGCCTGACACAGTTATTTCCTTGTGTTTTTATATATCTTACAGCCATCTCTGAGAATGCTCTCGTGTAATCGGGTCAATCAATATTAACACTGCCATCCCCCAGTTAATGAGTTGAGCCAGTCACAAGCATAACCAGGCTGGAGGAAAAACAATTTCCAATTGAATAACTGAATAAAATAAGGGACTTCTGTTAAACACACACAAAAAATTAAAATTGTGATACTGTATATGTTTGAGCACATTTATTTGAACACAGCCCCTGACTTGAACACACAGGATTTCAAAAATGTATAAAATGTGAGCCAGGGGCTGAACTTCTCAATTTGGCCTCTGATAAATTTAATAATTCAAGGCAGTTTTTTCCTCTTTTTTTTCCTGTCTGTCCAGTTCAGGTTTAGCTCACGTGTCAGGTTCAGCAGTGGGATGTGCCTCATCGACCAGCAATCACTTTTGTTTCTTCTTCTTTTTTTTTTGTGCTTGAAAAAGAGGAACAAGAAGTGAAAATAGCTAAAGGAGTGGGGCGCATTCTCAAATGGTAAATACAAGAGGAGCATGAATCATCCCCTTATAGAAATGACGAGAAAGAATGGAAAAGGTAACGGTTTGGGAGAAGCAAGTTATGTTCTACATGGCTGATTCAGCTCTCTGGAGTGAAAATGAATCATCAGAATATTTAAATCATATTACCAGTATTAACACACACAAAACCCCCAAGCTCAGGAAACCTTTGTTATGAAACAAATTTGATAACGGGCAACAAAAGAACAAAGGAGCGCTCGCTAAAACCCCGCGCTCACTTCTGCTGCGTGTCCCAGCCCACAGAACCTCGGAAAATCGGAGTTTGCTGCAATTACCATCACAATCCCCCATGTAAAGCAGAGCACTGAGGAGCCTCACAGCCCCAAACCCTTCAGAAAAAACCAGGCAGATTCTCCTGTACCTTCCAGAGCTTTTACACCGGGCAGTGACACAAAGTTTTTAGGATAAAGGAGTTACCCAGTGGAGAGTGAATTCTCCGGGGTAATTACCCCTGAGGAAGGGTTCATCACCCCGTGAGGGGATGGGACAGACAACAACTCCAGAGCTGAGCAGGAGGTTTGACACCAGAGCTTTTCTTATCTCATTGAACCCCAGCCCAAGTTACGGCATTAATGGAGCTGTAACACATCAGATTTCAGGCAGGCTCCGGGTGGAGATAACAGAGAGGTCAAAGGATGGTTTTAAATGCCCTTATTTTCCTTCCACCAGCCTGGCTCAGCTTAGCTTGGCTGGGACAAAAAGTGACCCGTGTGTCTGGGGATGTTTTCTTTGCATAGGAAACAGCCAGGATCTATCACAGCAGAGGCAGCAAAGCAAACCACAGGGCTCCTTTACATAACGAGCTGCAAAGGTTTTCTGGTGAGATGTCTTGTTCAGAAAAAAGTACATTCGTGTATTCCGTTAAAGACTGTCACATTTAAATGTCTCAATACCAAAAAGAAACGTGTCTGTTCAATAGCTGGAATCCTCAGAGGGATCAAGATGAGGTAGGAATCCATCTCCAGCTGATTTCTGGTTTGTTTTTTAGTCTAACTCTTGTAGCTTCATTCTCAAATCTCTAATTTTATCTTTCAACGCTGGCACTAAGGAACGAAAGCTTTCATCAAGAACCCTAATGAAGAGTAGCCAAAAAATCCTGAGCAGCTATTTTTAACAAAAAAACCTTTTTGCTAAAGGAATGTGTATTCCTGAAGTAAACATGGACAGGAAAGGCAGAAAGGGAGACTGACAGGCAGGGAGACAAATGCTGCTCCTCAGAGAAGCCTCTGAAACATCTGGAATGTTGCAGTGAAAGGTTATTTACCAGGAACCTCAGCCAGGCCCAGGCCCAGTGCAGATGGTTCTCATTAGTCTGAGATCAAGAGACCAGCAAGGCTAAAAATATGTGTTTGCTTTTTTAGAAACTGGACTTGGTTTTTCTGTGCTTCAAAAATAATAATCCCCCTTACGCAACTCCTGTAACTTAGAAGTATTTTCTTGGAATATTGCTTGGCACACTGGTTGGGATTCAGACTGTGCCATTGCTATTACTCACACAGCCCTTCCCCCTGAGGCTTTGGTGATGTATCTTTTACTTAGAAAAGGAGGATGGCGCATTATGCTGAAAAATGACGACTTTTGTTTATAAAGTGACAAAATATCTGAATTTCTGCTCTGGGCCAGGTTCTTGCCTGCAGTAAATGTGTGCAGCTTCTCTGGAATTCACTGGAATATTGGATGGAGTCACTGTGGGGGCCAGAGAGCCACTGGCAGCAGCACATTCCGTGCCAAGCGCTGCACCTGGGGAAGGTTGGGAGTGCTGGTGGTTTTCTTGGGAATCTGTTTGGAAATAGTGGGTTAGAATCAAGGGGAAAAAATTTGAGTGACATCAGGCAGGAGCCTGGCTCAGCAAGAACAAGAGCAGGCGACTGTAATTCCAAGGGGAGAGGAGCGGTTCTGATTTCTGCTGACATGGTTTGTGAGGCCACCTCCCCAGAAATCCACCTGCCCTGGAGGCACTGGGGACTTGAATAAGATAAGCAGCTCTTGCATTACCCATCGTGACAAGTTCTGTATTGAAAGCTCTGACTGTCAGCCAGCAGAGCTGGGGAGAGGGGAATCTCATTCCACAGGGAATGGTTCTGAGGTTCTCCATGGGCTTTTGCAGCTTGAAACCATGGGTGTGGGGACGGGGGTCGGTCAGGATGGACAGAGACGAGACATCTCTGGAGTCAGAGCTGGTTTTGGAGCATGGGGCTTATTGCACAGGGTGTGGGTGAAGGGGCCCTGCTACAAACTGCCAGCCACAGCTCAGAGCAGGCCAGAGAGAGAGCAAAGAAGAAGAGGAGGAGCAAGAGAAGAGAGAGAGAGCGAAGTTCCCATTACAATACATGAAATCTTCTTCTATACTGAATATTCTGATTTACACCAACCAATCCAGCACAAGATACAAATCCTACAGCATTTACACACAGCCTATAAGAATCACCACATTACTATACAGTGTTATATTTTAAACCCTAAAAACGACTCTTTGGACTTTTCTTGTTGAGCTAGTAGGGTCTGTTTTGACCCATAGACTTTCAGTAAGGAGAAGGGCATTGTTTCATCAAGGGGGATTTACTTTCAGCTGGCCATACCATTGTTTTCCAGTTGTTCAGTAACTAAAGCTCGGCATCTCAGACATCAAAACTTGCCTTCAACTCTATTTCACTTATAGATTTCATATTCTCTAAAAATAAGCAGTCATATTTATAAGGCTTTCCTGTTTCATCTTCCCCAACACGTGGGTTTAGTGGAAGGGAAAAGAGGGGAAGGGGAAATGTGAATGTGATCTAATGAACAATTCTTAACTAAAAGATTTGAGCTCTCAGTGGAAATACCAAAGAAAACTCTTCACATTTTTCTGATGGACCCAAATTGAAAAAAAACAGGTTTTGGAAGAATGCATTTGATAAAATGGTTCCCACTGCTATGGGTTGTCCAGTGGTGACCAATCCAAAGCAGATTCCAGGCCCTACTGGAACCTGTCACTAAATCAAATATTTTTGCTTGGAAAATAGAATTTGGGAGGACACAGACCTTAAATTTTAAGCCTGGGCACAGCAAGGTAGTGTGACCAGCAGCAGAAAGCTGATCAGATGATAGATGAGTGCACTCTGTCACTTAGCTTTGAATCACTTCCTTTTTTTCGTTTGTTTTCCTGCGGTCAGTACTGCCAGAAAAAATAATATTTTGAAGGGGAAAAGTGTGATCAGTGCTTCTCTCATGGGATTTCAGTTTGTGAAGGATGATTTCTCTGAGAGGCTGGCTGCGGTGGGACATGCTGTGAGGTCCGTCCTTCTGGACAGGAGATCTACCAAAATGACTTCATGGGCTTTTATTAGAGTTTTTGGTGTTTGTGGTTTGGGGTTTGGGCTTTTTTTTTTCTGAGCAGAGCAGTAGAAAAAACATCCCTGGTGTCTCTCAGTCAGTGAAGAGCAGCTCAAGCAGGTAGCAAGGAGAGCAGGGAGCTCTCTTGACTCCTCTGGAAAACAGGGACAAAAAGCAATGGAGAGAAACGGATACACCTGAACATGAGGAAGAATTTTTTCCTGTGCAGAGCCCATCCCTGAGCAGAGAGCAGAGAGGGGAAGGAATAACCAGGGATATTCTGGAATTTTCTGGATGCAATCCTGTGCCCTGGGATGGCCCTGCTGGAGTAGGGGGTGGCACCAGGGACCCTCTGTGGTCCCTTTCAGCCTGGGATTTCTATGAAACACCAGGGGCAGCCTCAGCAGGCAGAGCAGAGGGAATCTGCCCCCGCCTGGGCTGCATCTCCTGGGGGAGGGAGCACTGGAGTGAGCAGAGATGTCTCCTGTCATCTCCCAGCAGCACCAAACTCACCTCAGGAAAAGAACAGAAGCAAATGCAAAAAAGGTGAAAGTCAGAGCTGGCAGGAGCGTGGTCAGAATGAGTGAACATTCCCCAAAGTATTCAGTGACAAATTCCACTCTCATACACAGAACTTTTATTTCTTCTTTTTTTTTTGAGGCCCAGCACTGAGCATTTCTTGAAATAACATCAGCCCCCCGTCCAGGGCTGTGCTCTGCTCAGCAGGGCTGTCAGCCTGGCAAGTGGGCGACCTTCCGTGTAATGTATAATTCAAGTATCCAATACACAAATGATTGCAGCAGAGGCAGAGAACATGCAAATTATGTCCCACATCCTGCTGTTAGTCATCCTCGGAGGGGGGAACTCACCCCTCCAGAGCCAGGATCCCAGAACACACTGTATGTTTGTTAATCCTCACTTTTTAAAGTGTTTCGACAGCAGCAGCAACCTCACAGCCCTGCTCTTGAAAATGAGTGTAACCTAAAACTCCTGGAGTGAAAGACTCAGTCCTTTCCCCCAAAATGGCAAACAAATTAAACCACATTTCGTTTTACTGCTGCAGAACAGTTAGAGGTATTAATTTAAAATATGGTAGCAAATTACATAGAATCTTCCATCAAAGGGGATCAAAGCACTTTGCATATTAATTACATTTCAGAATCAGTCTCTGAGCTAAGCTTTATTACAGGAGATAGTGACTCCTGGGGATTCATTTGGGTGAGAGGAAATCAGGACACCTGGGATTTACTGCCTGTGACGTGCTGCCTAACCTCCCTTCAGATCCCCTGTGCCTCAGTTTCTCTCTCAGTAGGAGAAGAATGGTTATATTTAACTTTATTTTCAAAGGCTGAGAAGGAAAATCCTCTGGCATAAGTGATGCCTGAGAGTTTACGTGGCAATTCCAGCACCAGAGCAGGCTGTGCAGTAGGAAGGGAGGTGAGGTGACCCAGGGGAGCCCTAAAGCTGCTCTGTCTGCCAGGAAATTTCCCACTGGGGCTCCCTTGGAGGTGCCAGGATCCCCTTTCCCCCCTCCTCTCTCAAATATCCTCTCAAATATATGAACAGGGACCACTCGAGCAACCCTCACACCCCCAGCCCTGAGCATCTTCCACTTTCACTGTGACTTTCTAGGAGATAACCTTCTGTTTCCATCTGACTGCTCAGTGCAGTCTTGGGATGAGATCATCCAGGTTTGTAGGGGCTATCAACAGGAAATAGGTAGCAAAAAAAAAAAAATTTCTAAAGTTTCATGTTTCGTTTTAGAGTGATCTGCCTGTGCTCTGTGTGCTTGAGAAACCTTTCTAGAAGAGACCAGAGGGAAAAATTCTGCTCATTTCTTAATGAATCTGGGACAAAATAATGAGAATGAATCTAGAATCACTTTCTAGCAATAACGACATGAAAAAATCATCCCATTTTACAACACGGATAATCAGCGGCTCATGAAAAAAAGAATCAAGAGCAAACACCTTGAACAAAGGTTATTTGCCTTTGTACATAATTTAAAATAGGTCACGTAGAATGGTAGATGTGAGTAAACCCGAGTGGCTGCGTGTCACGAGACCAAGGAGAAAATGATGAGAATCAGCAACAATAAACCAGGCCAAGGGTGGGCCAAGCAGCCTTTGGTTGGTTCCTCATTATCACATCTGGCAAGAACAACCAAAACAAACATTTAGCCCAACCTTGGGTGAGTGCAGGATTAGATAGGAGGTGCAGAAGGTTATTGTGATCCCAGATCATGGCAAATACCAAGTTCCGTTTGGACTTTAGCAGAAATGATGTTTTTGAGTGCTGCCTGTGTGCCCTGAGAGGTGCTGGACTTTGCTCTCACACAAATTCCACGTGTTCAGGGGAGGCCTGTCCTGCTGTTGCCAATTTATCTTGGTTATCTTGCTTAATCATTTATTGGAATTCAATTTGGTGCTGCCTGCAGTGGCAAAGGAGGGATTCCTGTGGATCCCAGTGCGCTGGGATGGGGTTTGTTCCCTCAGAAAAGACCTGGGATGGGGTTTGTTCTTTTATAAAGGACCTCGGATGGGGTTTGTTCTCTCAGAAAGGACCTGGGATGAGTTTGTTCTCTCAGAAAGGACCTGGGATGAGGTTTGTTCTCTTAGAAAGGGACTGGAATGGGGTTTGTTCTCTCAGAAAGGGACTAGGATGAGGTTTGTTCTCTCAGAAAAAAGCTGGGATGGGGTTTGTCCTCTCAGAAAAGGGCTGGGATGGGGGTTGTTCTCTCAGAAAGGACCTGGGATGAGTTTGTTCTCTCAGAAAGGACCTAGAATGGGGTTTGTTCTTTCAGAAAAGGGCTGGGATGGGGTTTGTTCTTTTATAAAGGACCTCGGATGGGGTTTGTTCTCTTAGAAAAGGGCTGGGATGGGGTTTGTTCTCTCAGAAAGGGGCTGGGATGGGGTTTGTTCTCTCAGAAAGGGACTGGGATGGGGTTTGTTCTCTTAAAAAGGAATTGGGATGAGTTTTGTTCTCTCAGAAAGGAATTGGGATGGGGTTTGTTCTCTCAGAAAAGGGCTGGGTTGGGGTTTGTTCTCTCAGAAAAGGGCTGGGATGGGGTTTGTTCTCTCAGAAAGGAATTGGGATGAGTTTTGTAGAAAGCAGAATGGCCAGTAGAGCACCCTGAGGAAGGGGAGCACAGCTGGCCCCATTTTCCTGGGAGGATCAGAGCAGTGGAAGCTGAAGGTCTGGACAGGTTCTGGGGTGAGCCCAGATCTTTTGCAACCAATCCGGTGCTCCCCACGGGGCTGCCCTTCCTCTTTTCTACGTGGCACTGCCAGCAACAGGAAAGGCACCAACGTCACCATGGATTTGCTTCCGTCCCGTGCAGCAGTTGGCACAGAGTCCGCTCCCCAGAGGTGCACAGCTGGGGCAGGGGATTTCTGCAAACCCCACTAGGAAGCCCTTGGCAAAGAGCTCTGGCAGAGTCCCAGTCCCCACTGAAAGCAAACAGATCCATTCACTGAGCCCCATTTCACCCCGGGTTACTTTTTTTTTTTTTTTTTTTTTTTTTTTTTTTTTTTTTTTCCCAAGGGTTGGGTTTAAATGTGTAAGATGGTATTTTTTGTTCGGACTTGGATGTTTATTAATTTTATCTATATTATAGTCTCACAAACCCTGAGTTCTACAGCACTTCTGGCTAACAAACTAAAAATGGTCCCTATTTCTTCCTCTGCAAGGTCTTTTAAGGATAAACTGCCCAATTAAGAAATGACACCTAAATTATTTTTACTTTTAACCCAATAACCAACTACCCATGGCCTGCAATGCGACTTTTCTACCCAATTACAAAATACCACCCTGACCCATGAAGGAGAAGGTGAAAAAGAAGGACTGGCCTCTGTCTTAAAACCTATATTTTGTTTTATATATATATATATATATATATATATATATATATATAAAACTATATTATAAACTTTTAAACTCTCAGTTTTCCACCCTGTGATATCACACAATTCTATTCAAACTCCACACCCACAATCCCAGTGCTGTCACTCAATTTTGGGAGCCTGTTCCACAGCCTCAGGTCAATGCAGAGTTTGCTTGGGGGTCAGTGCTTGTTAGCCCAGAAAATCTGAAATTCTCAGTGCCCAGGGTTCCAGTACTGTGCCCCCTGGTCTCATCCCCATGCAAACGAGGCACAGCAGGAGCAGCAAAACCAAAAACCTGGAGGTGCCACTGCCACCAGTGCCAGCACTTGACAGAGCTGTTCTGACATTTGGCTTGCTAATGTCTGAGGAGTTGAGATGAGAACGATTATGGAAATGAGAGACAGAAGTCTGGGACAAATGCTGCTGGATTGCCTCTTATGGGGCATGTCCTCATCTGCAGCCCTTTGTAATTGCAAAAAATGGTGCCTTGCAGATACCTTGAAGGGACTGCAGACAGACAGATGCATCTCCTCATCAGGAAGTCTGTCTTGATAGGCAGCCAAGATCCAAGGGGAGCGTGCATTATTTGTTATTATCATCATCATCATCCCCATCCCTAACCTCATTTCCCTGGAGATTTGACTCCAGTGGAAATGCAGGAAGGGCTGTCCTGGGGTTTACACTGTTGTTGTCAACCACGCTGCCACACAGGTCCTTCCCATGGAGCTTTGTGCCCGAGGAATGGGTCACACACTGCCCAAATCCCCCTGAACACTGCTGGGTTTTATTTATTTTATATAATTTATTTTATTATGCACTTGAAAGCCATAAGAGAGCCAAAAATCTGAGTGTGCTGTGAAATACCTGCAGAGGCTGCCGGGCTCCCCTCAGACACCGGCTCCAGTGGAGGAAAGCAGGGCAGCAGAAAATCAGTAGCAACGAGCAAATGTTGATTTATTTGTGCCAACACAGAATGATGAACCCTGAGCTTTTTTTTTTATTATTTTTGCATATTGCATGTGCAGGAACATGATGTCAACACCTCCGTGCTGCAACAGGAAACAGAAGATAAGACTTGGTGAAGCCTCAGCTCTTCCTGAGAACTGACCTGCCACTGGTTTTGTTTATGTTGTGCTTTACAAAGCCGAGGTTACCAACACAAATAATCTTTTTTTTTTGGCAACTTCAGCCTTGCTTTTATTTCCCAAACAGTTCTAGGTGATTGCCAGCATGTCTTTTTATTTCTAAATGCTCGCCTGATTTTGAGAAAGATGTGTGTATACAAATGCTGCACCATCTGCATAGTTTGGGCTGTACAGCCACAGCGTGGAACTTCTTAACAAAGAGGAATAAAAAAGAAAATGAAAAATGATGTGCTAGTCATAATTACCAGGCATTCCAGAATATATTTCTGGAGAAGTTATTTGTCCTAAAGACTCATATGCCTGCTTTATAATTGCCAGATGACTATGCAAATATTAGCAGTGACATGACAACAAATGACATCCCCCCACGTATGGAAATGAAGCGAAATCTAAATTTACGAACCACTCATTTTCATTATTCATCCAAGCCTAACCACAAGCACTGGGAAATGTCACTGTAAAAATCCAGTGAGGGTGGTTTTTGGTTTTTTTTCCTGAATTGAAAATCAGAGTGCTGCTTCTTTACTCTGACAGCTCACTGAATTTAGCACCCTCTGCCCCTGGTGTGCTGAAATTTGCCTGAGTTTGTGGGGCACTGATGCCTGAGAGCACAGAGAGTGATGCTCCAGGAGGAAAACTGCTCCTGGAAGGAACAGAAGCCGGCACAATGGAGCCACTGATTAAGGAGAACAATCCTGGAGGATTTCCTATTATGCCGAGCTTCAGGAGGAAACAGCGAAGCAACGCAAAGGAAATGAGTGCATTTGCTCAGAATGAAAAGGTCAGCCAGCCCCAACTTTTCAGCTTTGATATCCACATAACATTCCAACTCCCATTTTTATCGCAGATTATAGCTTCCCAAGGCCCTCAGGAAGCTGACAGAGAGATTGTGAGGTTATTGGGTGGTGTGAGAACGGAACTACCTATGATTTACAAAGCTGTCATTGCAGCACGGCCGCTTCTGTGCAATGAAGAACAAAGCAACCACCCAACAGCATCCCTTGTGCACCCTCAGCACACAGCTTTAAATAACAGCTGCAGTCAGCAGCAGGGAGGTTCAGACTTCCCCCTTAAAACCCTCTGCAAAGGGAGTTCAACAGAACCCAACGTGGGCAGGCAAAAGTTGGTGAATGGCAAATCTACACAGGTTCTCCCAGATCTCCTTCACATGGGCATCACTCAAAGTTAAACAGCAGTGACTGCAAAGACAGCAAAATCTTTGAGGCAAAATATTGTTACACTTGGGGAAAAAACCCCTACATCCCATCCACAAGAATCCCACTGCCTCCCTATCACAACTCGATCTCCCCTAAATTTAATTCCCTCATTTATAAAATAGAAACAGTAATTAATTTAGTATTTTAAATTATTAATTAATAATTTAATTTTCTGTCGTGGGCCATTGTGAAGTGGTGAATCTTCAGTGCTTGTCTGAAAGAAAACCAAATTATTACTGCCTGAGCAAAGGGACTGTTTCTGTTAATGCAATAGAGGGAATGGGATTAATATTATTTCAGTTATGCCTCAGCTCTCTCAGCTTTGAAAACCAACTCTCAACTCTTTATGTCATCTGTTGAAAGCAGATGCTGAACTTGTTGATGCAGGTGTAAAAGGGTTTTTATGGGGTTTTAGCCAAGGAAGGACACAGCACACAGAGTGAAACCACGGCACTGCTGAGGTTAATGGGAATACTCACAGAGTAAAATACAAACCACCTCCTTGTACAGCATCTTTTGTATCTCAAGAGCCTCGCTGAGACATAACTAAAATACCAAATCTAAAAGGCTTCCAAACACTACCTCAAGATGAGACTGGTAGAACAAAATTTCAGTCCATGGTACTTGAATGTATAATGAAAAATCCATTAGTGACTCACTTTTCCTAAGGATAGAAGGCAGCATCCTTATGAGTCAGCGTTCTGCTGAGAAAAACCTCCTGCCTTCAATGGAGCAGGAGCCACACCATTGAAAAGAGCTCAATTATCAGCCATTACACTGCGGGACAGAGTGGGGAACAGGTAATGAGAAGAGCAAAAACACATGGAGGACTCAGCTCATGGAGGACCTCTCAGCATTATAAGACTGACCTTTAAATTCAGTGAGAGAAATGAGAGTTGCATCAATCCATCACCTGCCTGGGAAATTTACTGCAGGCCTCTCTGGAAGTCAAAGCACACGTGGGTGCTGTGGCTGCAATGCTAACAAGGGTAGGGTTAAAACGGGTAGGTGTCTGAATCAATTAAGGGAGAAAAGTGAAAAAAAGGTAATTAAATGTACTGAGCATTATCAAATTTGGATGACTGTAAGGGATGAGAAAACTTTTGTAGAGCGTGACAGATAACATCTACAGATAAAGAAACAATCATGTATAAGAGGAAACATGCTGAATGCTGACAAAAAAACGTGATATGGGTTCTGAAATGATTTAAAAGAAGTTTCTTGTGTCTCTTTTAGAGTAAATGAAGGGAGTTCACTTCTGTAAGCACTGCACTAGCAAGGCACATTTTATTTTTCATCTCTCGCTTCAGCTCCTAAGTAAGTCCTTACTCAAGCAAAACTCCCGCTGGAGTCAATTAAATCTTCCTTCTGATTTGAAACAACATAACTAATGCAACAGAAAGCCTTTCAAGCTTGTCAGCTCTTTCACACCTCTTGGCTGCCTGGAGTCATCTGCAGCAGCGCTGTGTCCACATGAATCACAGCAGAACCACACAGCCAAGGAGGCCAGGCAGCGTTTTGGAGGCTGGCGTTCCCCCTCAGATGAGTTTTACACTAGATTAATTCCATTGTCTTCAGTAAATTTCAGCGTGCTTTTTGTGCAGGTGAGTCAGAGAGTTTGGCCCTCCACCTGAGATAATATTATCCATGGTTTTGGACAGACACGATTGTGCCATGTTGCTTTTTCACACTTCCACTCCTCCCCCTGGGTGCTCCTGCCTGGGATGTGCTGCCCACTCAAGGCCATCAGCACAGGGATTGCAGCATGGTGACACTCAGCAACAGGACTTTTCCTGGTTTATTCCTAAATAAATTCCTCAGCTGTGTCACAGATGCCCCCTAAATCTTACTACAGCTGACTGATTTCACAGCTCTCTGCCGAAATCCTTTACTTCCTCCTTCTCTGGCTCCCCCCACCCAGCATTTACCATCAGTGGCTCAATCACTTTTGCAACAAACAGCACAAGGCAACAGAAAATTTTCTCCAGGCGCTGCTGCTGGGAAGGAACCTTCCCTTCCAGGGGTTCCCTTTCAGTTTCACCACCGGTTTTGACCAATTATTGCCCTCTCTGGGGGAACCCCAGCCGCCTTACCCCATTGCCCTGCCTCAGCAGGGACATGAAAACACAATGTCACTTACGTGAATTTTACGTGCCCCCACGGGCACCAGGGCAACATCAGAGGTTCCTCATTTACATAAAGCAGCTCCAGCTATGACTCATGAATCATCTCTGCCTTGTCACTGTGACGAGGCTCCTGATGGCGAGGGGACGCGCTGCGTCCTCGTCACTCCCGTGTCCCCAACGTCCAGGCTCTCACAGAGGGGAAATAGCAAAATGCAAAACGTGCCCAGGAAATTTCCCTGCTGCGTGGGAAAGCCGAGCTTCTCCTTCTTAATCTCTCACATCTCATCTGCAAGGCTTTGCTGGCTGCAGCTTGGTGTCCACCACGTGTCCATCAAATCTCTGTCCTCCTGGAGAAGGGTCTTGTGTGAATTCACATCATGATTTACATCACTCCCCATCCACCAACCAAGGCCAGAGGGCTCCCTGCTCAGGACTGCTTAGAAAATTGGAAGAGGGCTGAGGGATGTTGTGCTGCCCCATAAAGCAGTGGTTGCTCAACTGAGAACATCCTTGTCCATGTCAGCAACAAGTCTACAACTCTGGGATTGGGTATTGGTCTGCTGTGACTCCCCTGAACAAGAGTTTCAATCTCTTTAAGCCTTTAAGTTTTAGGCTTAAGGAGTTAATCTCTGTGGACAGCCTCTGTCCTCCATGGAATGAGGTTACTGCTCTGAATTACCTCTGGAGGAGATTTTTTCCTGCACATAGGCTTGAGAGGGAATCTAGGAAAATCAGTTTTATTAGGCTAATGTCAGCCTCAGTGACTGCCTCTGTAATGAAGTTTTCTTCTTTTTGACGCTGTTCACACCACTGTCACCAGCAAAAAACATCCACTATATGGAAAAAGGGCATCAGGGAAATTCCATTGAAATAAGTAGAATTGGAAAGTTCTCTCTTTTTTTTGCTTGTTTTCTTTTTTTTAATAGGATTGTTCCCACGATGATTTCAGGGAAGAGAGAGAGTGAGTGAGTTAGTGAGTAAGAGGATGAGGAAGGGGCAGGGAAATACCAAACACTTTCAGCGTACGCCCTCAAACAGTGAATGAAATTTGAAATCAGTAGAATGGAATCATTTGGGATGAAGAATGGAAGAAAGTGAAACACAGAGGGTGAGAGACTCATGTTTCAGTGCTGGAAAAGTCATGATGAGCAGGACAGTCATTTTTACGTGTTTGTTATACCCATACTAGGAAGCCAACCAAAACAGAAGGGGCTAAATATTGTACCACTGAACCCACGCCAGTATTCCAAGGTTTATTGCCTAGAGCTCAGAACTGGGATAACCAAAATCTGAGCACAGATTTCAGAGTCAGCACAGGCCAAAAAATTTCCCTGGGCATCGTAACTTTGGCAACCCATATTGCAGAATGGTAAAACAGGAACCTCAAGAGAACAAGATACGAATGTTTTCTAGACCCTCTTCCTCCAGGAACCTCATCCAACGCCTGCAGATTGCATGTCAGGCAATCACAATCTGCCCAAAAGTCTGACATGTTCCCTTTAGTGGCCTCTGACACCAGAGATGAAAGGTACAGACATATTTACACCATAGGATGCACCAGAGCCAAGCTGCATTAGCATATGGCAGCTAAGATTAATGTTTGGAAGTAGCCCAGTCTCTGAGTCAGACTGATCCTTTCCGTTCATAAACTTTAAAGTGCCAGGAAAAAAGTGAAAAAGTCCAATTTAAATAAATCCTGGCTAACTCCACTGCAGGCTTATCATCACAGCGTGAGGAGGAGAGGATTTTGTTCTTTCTCCTGTGAGAAGCTTGAGCAAGAAACCATGAAGTGGCCTCAGCAGAGACAGGGTGAAAGGAGTGTTCTTTGGTGAGGGAGAAGTCTGGACACTGCTGGGCCTGCCTTCCTCTAAAGGCTGGAGGAGTTTTCTGGAAGGGTTTATTTGTTGCTTTGGTTCAGTGACTCCTGATTTTGCACAGTGTAATTTGAGAGGAACCTTTCACTTCATTTCTGACCATTCAGCTCCCCCAAGTACATCTATCTCCTCTTGGTTTCTGCCTTAAGCTCAATTTATCCTCACCTCCAAGTTCCTGCTCAGGCCTGCCTACATGTGTGGTCTGTTTGTTCCCTGCTCCCTTCTGCTGGGCATTCCCTTCTCCAGCAGTTTCTCTCTCCATTTATTCGTATCTTTCCACACTCCCTTGCATGCTCTGTGCCTTACAGCACTCTCCTCACGCCCATCTCAAGCCAACACCTTGAGGCAATCACCAATTTGGGGTCTCTGTTTGGCCAGGAGGTGATTTCTGGAGCTGGCACCGAGGATGGATGCTGGATTGGATCCCAAGGCATCTGGAACTGACCACCAAAACTAACCCCACCCCAAATCTGAGGCCAGATACTGTTCACAAACGTGTAGTGACAGGGAGAATGGCTTCAAACTGAAAGAGAGCAGGTTTAGATGGGATATTGGGAATAAATCCTTCCCTGTCAGGGTGGGCAGGCCCTGGCACAGGTGCCCAGAGCAGCTGTGGCTGTCCCTGGATCCCTGGCAGTGTCCCAGGCCAGGCTGGACAGAGCTTGGAGCAGCCCAGGACAGTGGAAAATGTCCTTGCAGAAAAACAAGGCCAGAGACAATGATTTCTGCCTTAATTCATTAGAGGGTTAATAAAACATCTTTATAAAATACTTTTCTTTGGCCACACCCTGATTTCTGCAACAGATTCTTTAGCACTGACAAAACCTCCCCAATCCACTGACCACCACAGCAGTGCCAAGAGACTGAGGGAGAACAAGGAAAACACAAGTCTCATTTGCAGCGGAGGCAGCAATTAAAAATCCATATCCTTACTATGAAAAAGATGAAAAAAAGAAAAAAGGTGTATATATTTCTTCTCTGTAATGTCCCATTGGGCTTACTCAGCTACACAATATCTAGAGGAAATCACTGAGAATGCTGATAAGGCAGCAAAGAGGACATGCCAAAAGCAAGTCGGGGAAGTGCAATTCAACATCTCACGCACAGGGCTGGCTCCAGAGGGTCAAAGGATGGGAGAGAACCCGCTAAGCTGCAGTAGCAGGAGTTGGCAAGTCTTCCAAGGAAACTTCCAGAGCCTTGTTTGAGAAATTCCTCCTTTAAAGTTGTTGTTTGGATTTACTGCCTGAGGGCCTTTGTGCTGGCCTAGTGCTGCTGAATCCTCCCATATTGTTCTGTTGTAAAAATCTGGTTTCTCCATGTATTGCTGCCCACAGGAGAGCTCAACAGAGACCTGACCTTGCACTTGGGTGCCTGAGCTGGATTCCACAGCTCACACCTGGGCAGAAGCCACCCATCCAGAGAGGTCAGTGTGGATGCAGAGAGCAGGGCACAGCATCCCCATTCCTGCCGAGCCTGAGTGCCCAGCGTGAGCCTGCCCGTGCAGCGGCTCTGGGAGAGATCCAAAACAGCACTCAGGCACCAAAGTGCAACTTCTGCAGACTGCTGGCGCCTGTGCTCATGAGAGCAACCCAGGAAAGCTCTGCCTGCCCTCCTCAGCTACGTCAGATGCTCTAAGTGCCCACAGCTCCTGGGGAACGCTTCCTGAGGCGCCGCAAGGTCTGGAGCCTTTTCGTGCCCCGCTGCTCTGGGTGGGCTTAATTCCCTCAGCTGCTCCTTGCCCCCTTGTCCAGAAATCAGGTGGGGCTTTTGTCAGGAAGACCTTCAAGACCCAATTTCCCAGGCATGATGTAGCCAGCAGAAGGGAACTCTCAGGAGTGCCTTATACCATCAGTGAGTCAGGGACCCGTTGTCCAGCATCCAAGCACAGTCACTGTTTCCAAGGTAAAAATCCTAATTCGACACCAGGAATTCTGCACCTCAGAGGCTGGGCAGAGCACATTTTTCTCCCTTCCCTTCATGCCCTCAAGTTTCTTACAGCACTCTGGGTTCAAAGGTCCAGACCCATCTTCCAGGGAAGGGCTCTCAGCACTCGGTGAGTATTTAAAGCAGAGGGGTGGCCCAGATATATTTTCACTGACAAGACTAATTTAGATGTTGATGCCTAATGTGTTACTTAAGCCCAGAAGCAAACACGTTGTGGCCCTGTCTGAGTTTCACAGTGAGGTATTCAGAGGTCCCCTTCTCCTGAGTAGGAGAATCTCACCGTCAGTGTACAGGCTAAGGGCACTCCAGTCCTTCAAGCCCTGATCCTGAACTATTCCTCTCCAGTGTAAAGGGAATTTAAGGCATTTAACTCACTAGAGAGCATTACACCTTTGAGAATCAGGTTCTAATCCTCAACCCTCCTCTGCTGCTAATCCCAAATCTCCTTGAGATCCGGCCCTCTTAGAGTTCAAAGTCCTCTATCCAGGATTTCACCCTAGTTAACTGTTAACTTGCATCTCCCTTTGGCCATGACCTTTGGTCAGGTGTTTGCAATCTCCTGAACTACACTGAACACGCACCTCCACAGGGGTGCTGTGCAAAGCATGAGGTAAGCCTGGGACAGGGGCTGCAACTTCCTTGTGGCACTCATTTCCACAGTGGAAAAAGAAATAAAATACGAAAAATATTCTGCTCGCTGTGACTTTCTCATAATAAATTTCTGGCACCAGAAACGTGCCAGGAGCCAGGCTTGAAAACAGGCAGTTTGTATTAAAAGCAGGGTAAATTTTCTAGGGGCTTTAAGAGTGGCAGATTCCCCTTAACATTTGCCCACTGTCACAGGACAAGGGAGAGGCCACGTGGCTGCACAGACCCCCTTCTCCACACTCATACCCATCCCTGTGACTCAAAAATCATCAGATTATTTCTTCTGCCTATTGAGCAGGAAGAAGAGAGGTGGTTGTTACATCTTCTTAAGGAAAAAGCTTAGCTATTCAATAAAGAAGCAACTTACACAGTAAATTCAGTAGATACTCATTTATTCTGCTGTGTATTTTAAGTCCAATCTCGCAAAAATAGATGGACAGCATTACATATGTGGTAATGATAAACAAACTACACTGCAACAAGACTTTAAGACAACATTTAAAGCTTGCTTTTTGTTCCCTGGAATTTGGGAAGTACTGCCAACACGTAGCTTACCCAAATCCTAAGAGGAAGGGCTGAACTTTCATTACTGATTATACTTAGCACAGCACTTGTATTTGAATTCTTCACCTCCACGCGCATCCTGTTCCTTCAGCAAGATTTCCTCGCACGCTGGTATTTATATTTTGAAAACGCTTTATAACGTATTTTTTTTTCCTCTCTTCATTCTCTGCAATGTTTTTTCCTCTTCCTGAACGGCAGTTGTGTTCAGGGCTCCAGGACACACCCTGCAGAACACAACACATAACCGGGGGCACACGCCCTGCAGAGCAATGCGCTCACTCCATTCCCAGCCCACACCAGCGCCGCAAACTGTGAATAAAAGCACCGGGGGAAATGGCCTGGGGTGGGCCCTGCCACACAACATCCCAAACAAAAGCCACGGGTCAGCTTCTGGGTCTGTTTTTACACACCTCTGTGGCAGAAGGGGCACGAGTGAATAAGCACTGCACCTCTTTAAGAGTCACGGCGCATTCCCCATTGATGAAGGAAGCCCAGTTGGCCCAAAGGATGAGTGTGTGCACCCAGCTTTGCCTTTGGCAAACAATGGTGCTCATGACCCAGTCACAGCACCCACAGTGAGCTCCCAGTGCAAGAGCTGTGGCAGGAGCCAGAGGTGAAAATAAAACTCAGCTGTGTGTAAGGAATCACAAACAGAACAAAAGAGGAAATCGAATATATGAGTGGTACAGGATGTTAGATCACCCCAAACCGTGCTGAACAGGTAAGGGGTGAGGTTACACTTTTCTGGGAAAGAGAAAACTTTGAGATGACAAAATCCAGACAAGTAAAATTCATAGAATCTTGGAATATGCTGAGTTGGAAGGGATGATCCAAGTCCAGCTCCTGGCCCTGCTCCGATCCCCAAACAATCCCACCCTGGGCATCCCTGGCAGCGCTGTCCAAGCTCTCCTGGAGCTCTGGGGCTGTGCCCATTCCCTGGTGAGCCTGGGCAGTGCCAGCACCCTCTGGGGGAAGAACCTTTCCCAAAATCCAACCCAAACCTGCCCTGGCCTTCCCTGGGTCCTGTCCCTGTCACAGGGAGCAGAGATCGGAGCTGCCCCTCAGGAGGAAGTTCCAGGAGACCTCCCCTCTGTCTCATCAAGGCTGAACTATCAAGGATTAATATAAACTCTATAAATTAACTTCATTAATGCAAAGTCAAAACTTTAAAATAGCATATCAGCTGTAGAGGAAAAATATCCAGAAACCTACACATGAATCATTTTACCTGCATAAACAAACTTATTAAATAAATGCCCAGGAAGATGATTCAAATAAAGACTTCTTTGGCCACTATTTTTTTCATAGGAAGGGGGTACCAGTTTTGTTATTGTGAGTCAGGAATTCAGATAGACTCATCCATGATCTAATTTATCTGTAAGAAAGTGATCTGGAATGAGGAAAATGCTCTTTTTTTGCAAGAAGAATTATGAACACAAATTAGGACTGAAGGGATTTGTTTGCTAATTTAGAACTGAAGCTGATCTTACTCTGTAGTCTTAGGTGAGTCAATTCATCCTCCTGCTTTGGTTTCTTGGTTGTTAAAGAGCTCTGGAAATATTGATTTACTTGTTTCAGAGTAGCAGCTTGGCTCAATGAACATTCCCAATGCAATTTGAAGAGAAATTATATTTTAAAGTCTACTGTTGCCAGAAAAAGGCTGGTTTATTGCTCCCATGAAAAAGAAAGTTAACTTTTCCATCAGTTGTCAGTATCAGTTTGCTCATTCCATTTCTAATGGTGGGACAGGCACCTCAGATAAACCCCTTGCTTTTGGTTCCCATTCTAGCACACACCATGAGCTCAGCTGCCACACCCAGCTGGACTGGGGACAAATTCCTGTTCTTATCTCCAGCTCGATAGAAGTCTTATGTAATTAAACAATATTGTGACGAGGGTCTTATCTCAGGGCATTAACTTCTTCTTCCCTTGGCAAGGATGTGAGCGAGCTGGACCCAAATGCAAAGCTGCTCTGAGCCCACTGCTTTCTCTAGTTTGACCTTTTAGTGGAAAATAAAACCCCCACAAGGTGAGCTCTCACTGCGCTGTGTTCTCAAGACTCGAGCCTGCAGGAGGAGAACCCTTCAAGGCCACCTCCACATTTATCTACTGTACAAGTGAAGAGCTTTTGTAAACCCTTCAGCACTCTCTTGGCTCCTGAGAGAGCTGATGCCTCTGCACAAGACAGTTAATAACAGCTAATGATGTGGGGGCCTTGCCAGGAGCACTGGTTGTGTAACCACCTCGACAGGCACTGTTTGTTTTGGTTTTTTCCACTACGATCGTCCCCCCTGGCTATGCCTGTGCAATCACTTGACCTCATGAGAGATGAGAATTGTCTCATTAATTTCACTGAGTTGCTCAGTTTTGGAGCACAACGTGAAGTGCAGCAGGATTTGGTGGCTGATCTGTTAGCAATCAGCTGAATATGCTTGCACTATGCAGTTGGATAATTTAGGTGTCTGAGATTAAAAAACAAACAAACAAACAAACAAACAAAAAACCCAAATCGGTATTTTTATCTATTCCCTGGGGGCTCCTGGGGGATAATGCTGTGTTATCTCATACTTGGGATTCCTCCAGTTTAGTTTTTCATATTCCCAGCATGAATTATTATCTCTTTCTTTGAATGGAAATGGTATTGATTAACAGATCTGACTCTTCAGTAGTTTTCCCCTGCTTGTTTCAATCTGAATTTTTTTTAAAACTATGTATGGGCCTAGTTTCTGTGTGAAAGGCAAAAAAGTTGGAAAGATGTGCATCTCTAAGTAAAGAAATGATGACAGCAGGAGGAGGAGGAAGAAAGGTACAGAATCAATCAGAAATGCAGTATATTGCATATTCAGATTGCTGTCATTTCGCTTCCTCTTGCCCTGCTTTTAGACTTAAAAGGCAAGAATAGTTGTATTTTGATCCTGCAGTGCAGTTTAACCTGAGATTGTGATCACAGCAGCAGTCACACTACCTGCAGCAAACATCCCTGAGGGATGATGTTAGCTGTGACAGAATTATGGGAAGGAATGGGGATGGTGCATGGAGCAGTACAGGACTGGCCTCGTGCATTGCACTGAACCTGACAGGGATGCAGCCAGAAAAAGGAAATACCAGGAAAAAGGATGCAGGCAAAATGGAAAGACTGGGGAATGCCTTGTCTAATGAATGGGGAGTTTTTTGTAACTTTAATCCCTTGTCTCCAGTAAAACTGCAAAAAAAAGAAAGATTTCCAAGAGCAGGTGAAAGAGCTGTGCTGGCCCTGAAGGAGTATATATAGAATCATGGAATGTTTTGGGTTGGAAGGGAGCTTAAAATCACCCAGTGCCACCCCTGCATGGGCAGGGACACCTTCCACTGTCCCAGGCTGCTCCAAGCCCCAATGTCCAGCTTGGCCTTGGGCACTGCCAGGGATCCAGGGGCAGCCACAGCTGCTCTGGGCACCTGTGCCAGGGTCTGCCCACCCTCACAGGGAACAATTTCTTCCCAATATCTGAGCTAAACTTAAAGGGTGCACAGGGGATGGAGGGGTGGGTGCTCTTCCTTCCTTTGCGGGCACTTGGAGGTGTGAGACTTTCTCGTCTGTCACTGTGGCCTGGCTCTGTCCCCAGACACAGCCTGTGGTGCAGTCACAGGTATTATTGTGGTATTATGGTGATGCTGAGGGTGCAAAAGATGCTGGACAAAGCCTGAAACACCTCCACACTCCGGTCTGGAGCCCCAGGAGTGACTGAGGGAGCTGGGAAAGGGGCTCAGCCTGGAGCAAAGGAGGATCAGAGGGGACCTCGTGGCTCTACACAACTCCCTGCCAGGAGGGGACAGCCGGGGGGGTCGGGCTCTGCTCCCAGGGAACAGGGACAGGAGGAGAGGGAACGGCCTCAGGCTGGGCCAGGGGAGGCTCAGCTTGGACAGCAGCAGGAATTTCCCCATGGAAAGGGTGCTCAGGCCTTGGAAGTGCCCAGGGAGGTTTGGATCCCCATCCCTGGAGTGTCCCAGGAAGGGCTGGAGGTGGCACTGAGTGTTCTGGGCTGGGGACAAGGTGGGGATGGGGCACAGGTGGGACTCGGTGATCCTGGAGCTCTCTCCTAACAGAAACAATTCCGTGATTCCGTGCTGCCAGAGCGCCCTGAGAGCCGCGGGGCTGAGCGGGGCACGGCGAGCACCGAGCGGACCCCGCAAACTGAGGGGGGCCCCTCGGTCCCTTATCCCTCACCCCGGATCTCTCACCCCGCATCCCGCATCCCTCTACCCGCACCCTGGATCCCTCACCCCGTACTCCTCACCCCGGATCCTGCATCCTGCATCCCTTACTCCGCATCCCGCGTCCCTCACCCCGGATCCCGCACCCCGCGTCTCTCAGCCCGCACCCCTCACCCCGGCTCCCGCATCCCCGAGCACGGCGCTCCCGTAACCCGGCGGCGGAAGCCCCGGCCGGCCCGGCCGCCCAATGGGCTGGGGCTGCGCGGCGCCGGGGCCGGGGCCGGGCCCGTCACTTCCTGGCCCTGCAGCCGCCGGCAGCGAGGCCACAGCCGGGGCCGGGGGCGGCGGCGCCCGCAGCCCGCCCGCCACCACCACCGCCACCACCATGCCCTTTGACTTCAGGAGGTGAGTGTCGCCGAGAGTCGCGACAGAGCCCGCCCGCCCCGCCGGGACCGGTCCGCCACCGCCCCGCGCCGCTCCCCGCCCGCGGGTGCGCGTGGGATGGGCGGATGGATGGATGGATGGATGGATGGATGGATGGATGGATGGATGGATGGATGGATGGATGGATGGATGGATGGAATGTGCGCAGGCTGTGCCCAGCTCCATAATGCGGTTCCATCAAGCCGAAGGGGCTGTGTGCAGTTTGGGTTGCCTGGGAGCAGCAGCACCTTCGGGGTGATGGATGCGGGTGTTGGGGTGGAGGTGTTGGGCTGCTGCTCCTCCCGCAGGAGTCTGGGGTCTCACTTTTTGTGAGGGAGGTCACTTCTTGTGGTGAGGCTCCTGCAGCACCTTTAGAAGGTCATGGTGCAGCTCCCATGGCAGCTTTAGGGCGTCATTCCCTATAGCGGGGTTCCCACAATAGCTTTAGAGGGTCATTTCTTATGGCGGGGTTCCCACAGTAGCTTTAGGAGATCACAGTGGGGATCCCACAGTGGTTTTAGGGGGTCACTACTTAGGATGGAGCACCCAGAGCATCTTTAAGGGGTCACTCTTTGCAGTGGGGCTCCATGAGCCAAAGCTGTGCCACGTGTCTGATGGCTGCAAACCAACATCCACGCCTCCACCTTTGGTTTTGCCATTCGGAGCAGGTGCAAGTTGTGGGATTTGGCCTTTTTGTGTGGCTCCCACATCCCCTGGGCTGTGCCAGGTTCCAAAGCAGAAGTGAAAAGGACCCCTCTGACTTCACTGGAGCCAAAATAGCAACTGCAGATTCATTTTCTTTTTTGAGCTGTTCTTGAACCAACAATTCGCACCTTCCCGAGGTCAGAGACGCCGAGGGGAAGATGCACAGATGACTTTTCTCATACAGATTTTACTACAATGTAAATATTACATTAAAAAATACATGCATTTTGGGGAATATATAGTTAACTACAGTCCTTTCCATGTAGGATCATCATGACCCCTCCATGTGCACCCCCTTGAGATGGAAAATGGTGGTAGTGCAGTGTTTTAGTTCTCCCAAACAGAAAGTTGTGCATTATATTTTTACTGTAATTCTAAACCAGGCCTCTCATTTATACAGGCTAACAGGATCCTGTGTGATCCATGGGGCATTGTTGAACATGGAGGCAGTTGCTTCTGAATGAAACCTTGCTGAAGCTGGAAACAGCATCTGCTGGATCATGTGGGATCCGGGGCCCAGAGCCTCGTTTCTGCTTTTGTGTAAAATTTGATAGAAAAATTCTTCTTTGGAGACATTCTGCCAGCTGCGAATCCCATTGCCATCCATTTTCAGACTTGTAAAATACATGAACAATAAGAGATCCTGGGCTGTGGTTGTCACTTTGTAATAGCAGATAAAGAAAATGTTATTTCTGATGTCTTTGAAAATGTGATTTCTGTTGGGTCTCAAAATGTGCATGTGGAAACACTGGCTCACCAAGAGCATAATCATCTTAAGAGACAGCACTAGTGCTTCACTTTGGAAAGGAACAAAGGCATTCAGTAAAAGCTGAATTGCAGGGTTTGTGTTAATGAGTTACAAAAACAGAGACATCAGTTCAGATCTGCGCTTTAAAGATGCACAATTACAAATGACTTCTTTGTCATTCAGAGTGGAGGATTAGAAATAGACACTTCAAAGCTCTTTCTCAAATAACGTAAGCTCACTGAACTTCAGCTTTTCTGCAAGGATGAATTTTTCAAAAGCTGCCATTGATAACAGGAATTTTATATTTAAAGTACAGAGCAGCTATTGTCACGTGCAGCAAACCACTTTCCTGTTTTAGAAGCACGAACAGAGTTCAGGACCAAAAGGTTTGCAAAGGTTAGAGCCCTTTTTAGCTGTTGTGGGTTTTGCTCATAGTGCAGGCAGTGGAACAAAATCTGCTGAGGCTGGAAAATTTTACTGTTGTAGGTAAAGTATGATGCACACGTTAAAAAAATGTACAGGTACTTCCTGACAGCTCTAGAACATGCAATGCAAGGCACTTGGAGAAGTAAGGTCATACCTTGAGTAAGTTTCTGAATGAAGAAATGACATTTTCACCATGTAAATTGCAAGGTTTTTCTCTCAGAGCTTTCAGCTGGATGTTCCCTTTGGCAGGTACACTTTGGTACCCTGTCTTTTACATGCCTGTGTGTGACTGGAGGTTTGGGCTGTTAAGAAACTTCTAGAAATGCTCCTGCATATCTTCTAGAGTCCAAAATTCCATGTGGAAAGGGGTTGTGTTCTTCTGGAGGCCACACATTTCACATTTCATCCGAAGTGATTCTGTCCTCAGCTGCTCTGCCAAGGATATTTGGGGAGGCAAGATTTTGTTGTTCTATATCCTCCCTTTTCTTAGAGCTTTATTTTTGGTGTTTTAGAATGTTGACAGCTGGCACCAGGTGTAGAGAGGGGCATTGCAGACCAGCTGGAAGTTTAGGCTTTGAGCTCTATTTCCACACAAATTAGCTCTGAGAGGAATAGGTTGCCCAAACCTCATCTGAAGATGATGGAGACACAAATGACAAATAATTAAAACAGCCCCGGACCAAAAATGTCCCTGTTATTCACCAACTAAAAGTCAAAGAAGTAATTTACTTCTGTGGGACTAAATCTTTTTGCTTTATCTTAAACTTAGCTAGATTGAAGAACAGAAATTGCTTAAAAATCTTCCTTGGAAGTTGTCTCCATCAGTCAGTCTGATATGGGAGTAGCTCAGTTTGTTGCATGTACTTTCTTGTACAATTTATTTATTTTTCTTCTGTAGGACTTCTGTTTTCCTGACTTACCAGTGGTTCCCTTTCCTTATACAAACTGCATTTAATTCATAAATAAACCAATATTTTCACAGTAATCTCACATGAATAATAATAATAATTACTCTGTCTCAAGTATCTTTAGGGTTTTAATAATACTCAGTATTTACCTAATGCTTTTCATTTTTCAAAGCATTTTGTTCAGACTAATCCCCCCAGTCCTGCTGTGATGTTGGTACAGAACCAAGTTTTCAGCTTCCAGATTGGATTCTTCAGTGCAGGTCTGCTCAGTGCATGTCACAAGACACCAGCCCTCCTACAGAACTACTAAATCAGTTTGTATTTCCAGAAGGCTTGGTCCTTTCTTTTTTAACACCCATTTGGCTGAAAGAGTGAGACAGATTTTTTTCCCTTCTTGCCCATCTCCTGGTTTTTAGAACTCGTGTCAGCAAAGCAGCTTTGTATGTGTTTGATTGGGGATTTTGAGTTCTCTCACCGGAGCTGAAAGGGTATTTCCCCTTGGAGCCTCTAAGATCCGGTGTCACCTGCACACTTGCAGCCTCTGAGGATGGTTCAAATCTTAATTAGATTAAACTCTAAGCCTGGGTCATCTTGAGTGGTGATTGTGAGCCAGGCAGAAGGGTTCCCACATGTGTGATCTGGTTAGCAGGAGGCTGAGCTGGTGCTGGGACTTCAAACTGCTCAGGAGTTGAGAATAACACAAATAAAAATGAGAATTACAGCTGTAAAAATGGAGTGACTCCCTTGCAATGGAGGTGGGCTCGGTGGAGAGAAGCATTGCTGCAAGTTCTCTTGAGTCTGGTGGCTTTTCTTTGCACCTGCCTATTTGCATGGAAGAGTTACTGATGGGTTTGTAAGATATTGAAACTTCTGAACCATCTTGGTCACTGTAGTTGGTTACACTGAGAAAAACTAAAATAGACCACTCTGAAATCAAGTTTTTGTTCTAATTCTAGGTAATTCACAGTTGTGCCCTGGCCAGGTGTTTGGCAAATACCTGTGAATCCTTATTTTTTTATGTGAAACTGAGAAATTCACAATTTATTTCCCACAGTTAATCATTGTGATGTTTTCATTAGGGTTTTTTTTTATTGTTCCTTGTTTGGTTTTGGGGTTTGGTTGGTTTTTTTTCTCAGTGTGATAACCTGTATGAAGTAACAATGTGCTGTACCCGGATTTTGGAGGTCATGGGAAAGGAGCCAAGCTTAGAAAGGATTTAGATTTAAATGCTGATCTAGAGTGGAAGGCAAAACCTCTTATTCCATCTGCACAGTATGACAGGCCCCCACTGTCAGCTGTTCTTTGGCATGTCTGTGATAAATGATATTTTAGTGTGGGTGTGCTGATTCAGACCTATGGATCGTTTTTATTGTTTTGGGACACAGGCAGGTCTTCGCTTTGGTTCCTGAAGGGTTTTTTTTAGATCAAAATTTTCAGTCTTAACCAAAGCTGACACACTCCAACCTTCCTGCTCCTAGCAAAGGGAGGATGTTTGGTTTTGAATTAGACCTAAGAGCTGTGATGGTGAATGGACAAACTGATGCTCAGACATGTGACCTGGCACAAGTCAATTTTGTGAAATCGATTCCTGACCAGAAGAAAAATGGGGGGACCATGAGAGAATTTTGTTCCTTCTTTTCTGAAGCCTGAAGGCTAAAATCAAGTTATTTGCCTTAAGCTCACAAGTGAATGAGAAGGTGTCCTGGGGGTGCTTAGTTTGGAAAAGATTTTTCTCCGTAGACTAAAAATCACTTAAACTCTGATTTGTGCTCATTAATCTGGTCAGGAATCGATTTCACAACTGTGCCAGGTCACAAGTGTGAGTATGAGTCTGTCTATTCCCCATCACAACTCTTATGTCTGATTGAAACCCAAACATACTCCCTTTGCTAAGAGCAGTAAGCTTTCAATGATTTTGTCCAAAATATTAATTCCTGTCTATGATTGAGCTGGTAGCCATCACTTCCTAAATTAGTATCTAGGGGCCGTAGCACAGCTCTGCTTTGGGTAGTTACAGATTTATAGAATCCCAGAATATTCTCAGTTGGAAGGAACCAAAAGGCTCATGGAGTCCAGCCCCGCAACCTTGGCATTATTAGCAGCATGCTGTGTCAGACTGAGCTCATTTCAGCAGTAACTGCATTTCCATCCCCACCTGCAGCCACGTCTGGCGAGCCTGTCCCAGTTCACATTGTGCAATGGCACTGGTAAACAACCCTTCCAAGTGGTATTGCTGCCACCTTACGTAATGACCAGCGTGGGGTTGGGTGCCAGGCAGTGCCATGACTAACTTTGGCTCAACAATAGCCCTTTGAGGGCACCTGAGAAATTATTCTGCAGTCACAGCAGGCAGATGGGCAAGCAGAGCTGTACAGACAGAGTCTATTGATGTTTGTGCCACAAATAACTGATTATATGTGGTGTGCATGTGTGTAAATATTTCTTCCTAAGTCTCCCTAGTGCATCATTTCTCTCAAAATACCGCTGGAGCGGAGATTTTTTTTCCTGAGTAAGTGGGGAAATATTAAGTTCTGGCTTTGTAGGAAAGTTTTGCATTGTTCCTTCTGAACTTTAACTGTCCTCCTTTGTTCAGTCCTTGGTGACACAGATGCTTCCTTCATGCCATCATAGTTCCTTGCTGTGAAAATGACTGAATCACACTGTAAACAGAGCTGAAGCAATGCCACCAGCCTGGACTGGGAACTGTGGATGTTGTTGAGCTTGTATTTTGAAGTGTGCTGGTGTATTTTTTAGGCATGCAGTTCAAATGGTGGAGGTGGTGAGGAAAGAATAGTCTTGCAATGAACGAAGAAGTGGAGAATCATCTGTTTTTCTTGTCTTCTATCCAAGCACAAGCCCTGAAGTGATGTCTAGGTATTCCTGTACAGAGCCAGCTGCTCTCGAAATGGAAAACTTGGTCTGCCAAAAAATTAACCACAGCCTTGCCACAATCTACAAAATCTTCCTTACACTGAAATGCCTGAGTATTTTAGTAGTAAATTTTTTTATACTGAAATGTCTGAGTATTTCAGTAATAATCATGGCAGACACACACACAAGATGTAGTTGGCCGGTGCAACTCACTGAATTGTGTGTGTTTGGATGTTTGTTTTTCTGTTTGGTTTGTTGTGGAGGATGTTTCCAAATGAGATGTATTTAGTTTAATTCAGAGAAGCCAGAAAGATTGGCATGCAATAGAAGAGCCTTCAAAAAGCTGTGTTCAAATGTGCAGGCCTGTATTACTACTGACAGGATTTCAGGTCATTATTCCTTAGTGTTTATTTAACAATTCTATCCTAAAGCTGATCACCTGGCTTCCAAATTATCCCTCTCTTTAGACCACTGTGTGCCCCCTGAAACATCAGTAATGTAAATGTGATTTCATTTTCTGATAAAGGTGGAGTCTTTCAGCCTTGCTTGGATTCTATGTCATTCTAAATGAAACGTGACCCAACTGCACTGAAATCTGAATGTGGCTGCTGCATTAAAACTGGTTCTATCTGGACCAAAAACCAGTGGCAAACCTGCAAGTTGCAGCTCTTGAGTCTGTATCAGCTATGGTTTTTTAGTGGGCATCTATACAGATATTTCTTGGAAATTGTGTCAAACCAGGAGCTTGACTTGGGACTGAGGTGATGCAGAAAAGTTGTACTTGCTTGTAGGTAACACACTTACATGCAAATAAAAAGCAGGACTGAGTTGTAGAAACTTGTACAGAAATTCTTGGAATTTAAATAGGAGAACCTGAGCTGGTCACTGCAGAGTTACTGATATTCTGGAAAAGTGTATATATTTTAATCCCTTTTATGGGATAGGAGTTTCTCTTACTGATATGGAGAAATCTCTCTCTGCAGTAGGTATGGATTGGCCTATGTGCTTTTGAGGGAAGCCTTATGAATATGGAGTTGTTTTCTTCACAAATCCCTCTCTCCCCCTTTTTGGTTTTTTGATTCCCCAGATGTTGTATTTGTTCATGCTCTTTCGTACCAATCTCTGATTTTTGTGCTGAGCAAACACAGCTGGGACTTAAACCAGAACGTAGCTTCCCCAGATAAAACCTGCACATTTCTGATGCTAAAATAATTCTTCCCAGATCTTGTTTCAAGGTGTTCAGCAATGCAAGGCAGCAGCAGAGCCTTCGTGTTTTGTGATTCCTGGAAGCTATGGGAAAGACTATGGTACAGCTCTTTTTTTCCATAGCTCTCTGGTTGTGTGTAGGTAAATTCTTGGAAATCACAGCCCAGCTTTGAATTTTGTTCAATGTCTGCTGCAGATCAGGACTTTTGTTTGTTTGTGGGAAGGGAATGTGGCAGGGGTTTGAGGGCCCTGAGCTGGCAGGTGTCCCATGGGGAAAAGGAGAAATGCTCAGGACCAAGGGGATCACGAAGAGTGGAAGTGCTGGGATGTGCTGAGGAGCTGCAGGAACAAAAATCTCTTAAGTAGAAGTAGAATCCTGCTTTGGGCCAGGAAGGGTTACAGTCAGCTTATGGCATTCAATGTCTGAACAATCTGCTCAGTTTGGGGAGCAGCCATATATGTCTAATGCTCTTCCCCATTCTCTCTGTTCTCCAGAAAATGCTGCTCCCACTCAGGAGTACAATGGCTCTTGCAGTCCAGCAAAGGGCTGGATCCCTGTAAATACCAGTCCCCTTACTTGGACATTTTTTCTTCATGACACTTTTCTCCTGTTTTGATGAAGCGGAGTGTAATTTGCTCACTTTATTAAAAATACATTTCTCTTCCATCCTTCATTTTGACACCTGCTTCACTGCCTAAAAGGAAATAAAATGCTTGCTGGCAAGACTCCACCTTTGAGTATTTGTGATTATACTTTCCTCTTCCTCCTAATTGCTTTTGGAATGTGTTTGAGCCTAACATTTTATTCTGAAGGAAAAAGTGATGTACTGCTTCCTGTCTTCCATCCTTTAGTGTCATCTAAAAAAAAAAGTTGCACTTTTGGCACATTGCAGCAATACAATTACTGTGTATACTCCTGAGAGAACAAGCTTGATAAGCACTGGAAGAATAAAGCGAAAAATTTGGCTCATAGTTGACAAAAAGGTGTTCTGCAGGGCAGCACAATAGAACCACAGAGTGGGCAGAAGGGAGGAAAAAAGAGAACTGGCTCCCTGGAAAGGAATCAATTTAAGTGGGAGCAGAATGTATGAATTTTCGTGCCTTTTTTTTTCAGCAGCTGCTGCGAGGATTGAAAGTGTTTTGTCCTAGAAATAAATGGGTTTGTTTTTCTGTCCCTATGCAGATCCTGTACCTGCTAAGTAACCAGCAGGGCAGATGACATAATGGGCCCAGGCTGGTGCCTCCAAGGTTCTCTCAGCCCCTTTTCCTAAATGTCCAGTTACCCAAAGGCTGGATTATATAATTAATGACAGTCCTCTTGGCCTAGCCTTGTTTTCTTGTTCTCAGTACTCCTCCTTGTTTCAGACACTTCCTCTGGTAGTTTCATTATGTTCTTGGAACTAGAATTAAGAGGGAGGAGCTGGCTGGCAAGGAAACCTACTCCTGCATTTCACTCCTGGGTTTGTAAGTGTGGAGAGTCAGCAGGTCAGAAAAAAACCCCTGTTTGCTTTGAAAACTGGTGTGATGTTGTGAGTGAGAAGTCAGTCATACAGCATTTGAAAAATTGCAGTCTTCACCTGCTTGCAGTCCAGACAAACTGGTTTAAAACTCCATCAAGCCCCTCCACCTCCCTGCCTGGTCCTTCTCATATCCAAGCTTGCTCAAAGTAATGGAGGATTAAACAGTTTCCCATGTAATTCTGAAGCCCTGAGAGTTTGTCCAGTGAAGCTCAGGTTCTGCAGTGTGTTCATGTCCCATTGTGTGTCAGTGAGGACTGGCTGATTGCTTAATGATGCTGCATTATCTGCGGTTACGCGGGTGTTAATCTTATAAAATGTGTTAATAACTGCTTGGTGTTTACAAGTATCGGCTCTTTGGTCCAGCTTTGAATCTGCATTTGCATCTCCAGCTCACACTCAGGGCCAAGCTTTGGTGTTTGTGTACTCAGTGTTTATTTTCCGTGTGAAACTGCGATTAGCAGGATCACTTATCTTGCTTTGCACATGCTTCGAAGTTTGTGTCCCAATTCACAAAACCATCAAGACTGTGCACAAACTGCTCTCCTGGTACAGAACCAAGCTGGGCTCTTGCAGAGCACATCCAGTTTGTTTTCCTAAAGCCACCTTCCTGCTGCTTTCCTTGTACAGACCTTCAAAGGATCAGAGAATCACAAAATGTTCTGAGCTGGAAGGGACCCCACAAGGGTCATTGATCCAGCTCCTGGCCCTGCACAGACACCCCACAATCCATCCTGTGCATCCCTGGGAGCGTTGTCCAAACTCTCCTGGAGATCTGGCAGCTTGGTCAGTCCCCCACAACCCTCTGGGGTAGAACCTTTCCTAATATCCCACCTAAAATCCCCCCAACACAACCTCAGCCATTCCTTTAGGTAGAACATACATAAAACCCCATCTTCCTCTAGAAATACCATTCACCTTGGACTTTCAGGAGGCATTGTCCAAGCTCTTTTGGAGCTCTGGCAGCCTTGGTCAGTGCCCCATGACCCTCTGGGGAAAGAACCTTTCCCTAATATCTGACCTAAAATCCCTCCAACACAACCCCAGCCAGTGGTAGAACATACATACAACCCCATCTTCTGGAAATATCGTTCACCTTGGACTTCCAGGAAGCATTTAGTTTTCACTCCAAGAAAAAAAATATGGAAGAACTCACACACATGCTTTCCTCACACAACCACAGTAAATTCTTACTCGTTAATCAGTGCTAAAAAAGTGCTCAGAAGACTACTAAATATTTAAACTTGGTGGAACTTGGAGGTTTGCTAGTTTAGCTTCAGATATCTGCAGTTTTCCCATCTGTAGATTCCCATGTGCTGGAGGAGAGGTGGGCAGATGCTGCCAGGTGCTGCTGTGCAAAATGAACGAGCTGAAAGAAGAAAGGTTTAATTGAGTGGAACAGGAATTACACAGTGAGTCAGCGCCAGGAGCAGAACAAACTCAGGTCTGTTGGCTCCCACTGCTCATCCCATCCACGGCATCGCAGCCTGGCCCTGCCAGAGCTGTCCTGAGCTGCTCTCTGCACATCATGTTCTCATCTGCCAGCAGACAGGAAACATAGAAATGTCATCTAAACAAAGAATTAGCAGAATGAAGGGCTCAAAAGTCAGTAGTTCCTAATTTCTGCCCCTGCTGCTGACTTCCTACCATTGTTTTCCCATTCATTTAAATAGATTTCACCTACTTGGTTGGGCTGGGAGGAGAGTGATTGATTTTATTGTCTGTGCTGAGTTGTAGGAGCTAAGTGTTCCTGCAGAGTTGTCAGAACATGCACTTGTCTTCGGGTGGGGAAGAAAAACAGCTCAAGGGAGGAATCCAGAATTAAATCTTGAACTAATATTTCTCAATGAAAATAGAAAAAATTAATACATATAGAGTAAGGTGTAAGAATAAGGCAGCTCTAGTTCTTTGCCTGTTTTAGAACGAATTTACTATGTGTAGAGATTCTACTTTCTTTGCTAGGTTTGTGGAGCAAAATTGGAGATTATTGCCCAGCACAGGTACAGTGAGGACCACAGGAACTGAAATGCAGAGGGCATTGGAACTCACCACTTTTTTAGTGTCAAGTAAGAGAGGCTTTGCTTTAAAAGGACAGACTTTTCTTGATGCTTCCCCAATTAAAACCCATCCTTTCCTAGTTCACAGACTTGCCCCAAAATGCAGGTCTGACTTTTTTTTCCTGTAGCAGCTCTCAAGCTCCTGGGGCACATAATGCAGCCCAGGGCATTGCTGAGCAGTCTGTGGCCCTTGCCCAGGTTTCTTTTTATTCCCCTCCTCAGCAGCAGTCTGGTGATGCCCAGCCCCTCTCAGGGTCACTGAGCAGAGGGGAGCTGTGTCCTGCTCGTGCCTTATCTGTGTCCCAGATCCCAGCTGTTTTCCAGGGCCATCTTTACTCTTTTACTTCACATTCTCTGTCCTTAATCACATGGAGTGGGATCTTTCAGGGCATCTCTGTGCACCCCAGCTGTTACACTGCTGAATAAGATCAATTTAACAAATAAAGAGGTTAATCTTTTTATCCCTGCTCCTGGGCACAGGAGTTCTAGGGATGGTTTCAACAACTGTGAGCAGTAAAACTCCCCCCAACTACTTCAGACAGGCGTCTGGGATTTTATTTTTATTTTTTAAGTAAATGGTATTTTGCTAATCAAAAGAGTGCCGTGTGTGCAAACCTGACACAGCTGTGCTGTTTGTTCTACCTCTGCATTTCCCTCAGCTTGAGCTGTCACATTGAAAGCTAAATTGGTGGCTTTAGATTTATTCATTTTACAGAAGTAGCAGCTTTGCTTTTCAGGATCTTACCACGAGTGTGTGATGTGCTTTGTGGGAGGGAATGAAGCCAGAAAAGTGTGTTCTGATAGAAGTAGCTGTCTGCCTTTGGAGGAGTGAGACTGTGTCTAAGCCTGCTTGGTTTTATTTAGAGCTAAATGGCCTCTGAAGAGGTTAAAAGCCACCTGATGGGTTGTGCTCCTCAGCTGGTGTGCTCCTGGTGCCCAGCAGCTCTGTTGACAAAGCTGGGATGAATTGTGCCAAAGTCATTGTTTGGGAGCAGTGACCCAAGGAAACAGAGGAACACTTGCTGCCTGTTAAACAACTTGGAAGCTCTTAGCTAAGTGATTGGATTTTTTAATTTTAAATTATTTTTTTCAGTAACCCTGGAGTATTCTCTATGGCATCTTAGTTCCTCTTATTATTTTCTAGCCTCATCGATATTTTTTTGGTCTGTCTCAAGACATCAAGTTTGGGGGCAGCAGTTTCACAGGATGGCTCAGGCTGGAAGGGACCCCAGAGGGTCCCTGGTGCCACCTCCCTGCTCCAGCAGGGCCACCCCAGAGCACAGGGCACAGCAGAGTGTCCACAGAGCTCCGGAATGAGATCCACAGCCTCTCTGGGCTCTGCTCAGGGCTCAGGGCAGAAGTTCTGCCTCCTGTGCAGGGGAATTGCTGGGCTCAGGCCCTGCCCATGGCTCTGGGGCCATTGCTGGGCCTGGGACAGAGCCTGGGCCTGGGGCAGAGCCTGGGCCTGGAGCAGAGCCTGGGCCTGCTCTGCCCTCCCTGCATACAGGGACAGACAGGGCTGACAGGGACACCCAGGGACACCCAGGGCTGACAGGGACACCCAGGGACACCCAGGGCTGCCAGGACACCCAGGGACACCCAGGGCTGCCAGGACACCCAGCCTCTCTCAGCTGGGGCTCCTCTCCAGCCTGAGCAGCCCCAGCTCCCTCAGCCTTTCCTGGGCACGGGGATGCTCCAGGCCCTTCCTCAGCTCCACAGCCTCCACTGGATCTGCTCCAGGAGCTTCAGGTCTCCATTCCTGATATAGAGGCTACAGCCTGAGAATCTGATTTACTTCATATTTACATTTTGGATGCTGTGGAGAGGATGGGGAATGCCATCCCTGGGTGTTCCAGTGGCTGATCACAGACCCCACCGTGGCAGAGCAGGAGGGAGCCAGGTTTTTCTCTTGGGCACTTCTACTTCTCAAGCTTTGCTGAGCTGACCAGAGAAGCTGCCTGAGAAGTCAGCAGAGCACACAGAAATGCTCCTTGTCACTAAGCAGCATGCCTCTGGTGGGAAGGTTTCTCTAGAAATACCACTGGGGATTAAAGCCAGGGCGTTTCCATTTGTGTCTCCAGCCTGAGTGATCCTGCTCTGACAGCAGGCAGAGCTTCCTTTTGATACATGAATTCACATGGAAAATAACCAATATGGCCTGGGTTTTTTCCTCCCCTTCTGCCTCCGAGCTGCTTTGATTTGGGGAAGGGGAGAAGGGAAACTTCTGAGACAGGGTGCCTAAATTGTGATCTCCCCTTTGTAACACCAACCTCCTCTGAAGTGTTCCTGGAGAGAGGAAAGGGAGTCTGTTTGTACACAGTCATCTTTGAATGGCAAATGGACCTAATCCAAGTTATATTTACCATGACTAAGTTTCTCTCTGCTTCCCATGTTCTCCTTAAAAATGATGCAGTGTTTTATGCAAAGTGGATTCTCAGCTCTAATTGGTATCTCTGCTAAGAGCCTTAATAGTAGCAGCTACTGAATGAATCACAGTCCATAAACTCTTCTGCTGTCTCTAGGAAATGATCTTCCAGAGGTGGGAGCAGCAGGAACATGAGGAAACAAAGTTGTGTGGTGGGATGGGGGGAGACTCTTCAGGGCCACTGTTCCAGCTCATTTCACGTGCACTCAGACGTGTTTCCTGAAGTGGGGCTGAGGTTGCTCATTCTCTTCTTACTTCACACCTGCCTTGGTTTCCTGAATTGCTACTGCAGCTCCTCTGCCGTGAAATCAAACTTCAAAATAGGCCCAGTTATACAAACCTTGTGGGCAGAGCTGGTTGTCTCTGCAGCAGCTCTGTAGGTCCTGTGGGGAGCCCAAATAAAGGGGGTGGAACCATCCATCTCTGCTCTCTGGTGTGCAGAAAAACAACAAAAAGGTTCAAGGAGGCAGATAGGAAATGGCACGAGGAAAGACAGAAGTGTTCCGAGTGACAAATCCCAAGGTTATGTCCTTGTCTGCAGGGAAAACTAATCCTCAGGGTTGAGGATGATTCGTCTCTTTAAAGGCACTTAAACAGAAATTTTAGTTGGCTGGATTCACTGATATCTGCATGAAGTAATTAGAGAGGCTTGTGTAATTCTGAGGGATGTGGCCTAAAAATGAATTTGTTTAGGATGTCTAAATGACAGACGCTGTCAAAGAAAAGGCAGTGGATGTTTTCAAGCCTGTTATCAGACAGACCTGCCTCAAAGTGACTCTTATCAAAAACCAAATGGATGCTGGCACAGGCTTGACTGTCCAGGGCTGTGTTTGGCACCTGCCTTGCTCTCTGTGTAATCTTCCACAGTGCTGTAGTTTTTTTGATGTTGTTTTCATCAAAAGCCGTCTGGGATTGTTGTTTCGAATGGATGTTCCCAGAAATGCACAGTGCCGCAGTTTTTCTGTCCACCTGAAGAAGAAAACCACTGTAAAAAATACAGTACTTAATCTTCTTTTGACAAAAAGCACCTTGTTTTTTTCCAAGACTGAGTTTTTTAAAACTTAATATCTGCATGGGCTGCCTGTGTGTCATTTCTTGAACATGACAAGTACAGTGTGTAATGGTAAAAATTCTCACTTCCACTTTTTAACTGGGTTTACTGGTGAGTGTGTAATGAGTGGGCTTTGTAAAGAACAGGCAAGCTCTTTGTTTAGTCAGGACTTGGTGTGTGTGTGTGGAGAAATAGTGACCTCATGCCTTCTTGGCTTCTTGAGATTTGAGGTTTGCAGCCATGCTCTGACCCCCTTTGCAAGGAGGGCTTGACAAATGGGGGAAACCAGCAGCAATATTTCACTGAATTGAATTTATCTCCAGTTTGCAGCTCCTTGCTGATAAATGGGGAGGGGCATTACCAGCAAACAAGCAGAAGGGTAAACAAGGTTTGGTAACTGCTTTAACCTGCTTGTATTCCCTGTGCAGTGGCAAGGAAACGGTTCTGGCATGAAATAGTTCCTCAAAGGCCAACTTAGTCTTCTTTCACTTTAGAGAGCAGATGTAAAACTTAAAACTGCCTAAAAATGCGGTGTTAGCTGCTGTGCAAGGTTTAGAGCAAAAAAAGGAGGGTGGTTTTGGTGTGACAGCCATGTTTTCAAAGGGGTGTGAAAAGACAGACTTACTCCTGCCTTCTAACTGCCCTGGGAGTGAATTAATTGTACTGCAGATAGATAAATTCTGTGTGAGAAGAGGGATCTCCACAGAAATCTGAGTGGTACAGCCCAAATCAGCCTCCCACTGAAGGGCTGAAGAGAGGAGTTGTTATTTCTTCGCTTCTTTGTGCTGTCTTTTCAACTGGAGGACTTGAGTGAGGGTTTTTGTTGATCCAGGAAGCCGTCTCAGCCTGGAAAGGTGCATTATTCTTTGTTTCCACCCCATGTCTGTGTGTCACAGTTGTCTTGCCTTTCTCTATTTCAACCTGCAGCCCAACTCTTTCTCAGGGAAGTCATGTTTCTTACCAAGAAGGAAGCAATCAGGGGTGGCATTTCTACTGACCCTAAATCCCTTTTTTCAGGATCACAGAGTCCCAGGATGGGTCAGTTTGGAAGGGACCACACTGGTCCAACCTTTTGCATCCAAGCAGTTCTGGAATATCCCCAGCAAGGGAGACTCCACACCCTCAAGGTTGACTTTTTCTCTCTGTATTTGATAATTCCCTCTTTGTGTAGTTCAGTCCCTTTTGCTGTAGAATTGCCAGGTGTTTGATTAACTTCACAGTGAAGTTCTGTTTCTGCTGGAAAATGTGTTGTCCCTCTGAGTCACTTCAGGTTTTTTGTTAGTGAAATGAATTGTTTCAGCAGCACCAGGCTGTCTTCATTTATTCAGAGATCTCAAAGCTAGTGATGTGTAATAAGATTAAGGTGGTTGTTCACTCCACACTGGAGTTGTTACTGAGAGTGAGTAATGTCACCAGGAATCAGTGACCTCAGCTCCAAATGTGGTATCTGCTGAAAAATAGATGCCACTTCTCCAAGATGGTGAACATGGGAGGTGGAGAATCAAGTGTTGTTTCAACACCCACATTCTTCGGGGTGAATCACAGCCATGGACCCTTTCTGCTGCGCCAAGATGACAATGGTGTATTTACACCACCACTGACCTGCTAAAAGTGGAATGTCAGCCATGATACTGGTTGGGTTTTTATTTTTTTTAAATTATCTTTGACATCAGAAATATAATTTGTTGTAATGAATGCTAACTTTCAGGATGTGCTGAAGTACCTACAATAGAGCCAGTATGCTTCAAAAAGAAGATTGATGTTTAAATATTTGGTTCTCCTGGGGGAAAAACATAATCTGCCTGAAGAACAAAACCATTTTTCCTCTGTCTGTGGGCATTAATTTCTGGAAAAGGGACAAAAATTAATCTTTTTGCTGCTGATTTACAGTGCCCAAATTCTGTTCTGTGACCAGGTGCCACATGTGTTACAGTTCTGCTTGATTAACTGGAATCCAAAATACAATCCAAGAGCTCCAAAACAGCCTTTCCCTGGCCCCTCAGGTAAATCAGTAAAACCAGACCTTGCAGAGTGGTACATGAGAATATTCCACTGCTGCTTACTCCAGAGCCTCTGCTGTGTCTTTGCAGGGACTCCACTCAGGGCATCAATAATTTTGGGAGCAATTCAGCCCTGGGTGCCATGGCCAGTGCATCCTTGCTGTCTTTGTGCCAGGGAGAGATGGGCAAATGCTGGAAACCAGGAATTACTGGTTTTCCTTCTCTGATATGAACTCCTTTGGGTATCAGAGTTTCCCTTTGCTACCAGACATTCAAATTTAACCATTGTCTAGTTAGTTCTGCTTAAAAGTTGTTGGGGTTTTTTAATTGTCTCACATTCTTTGCTTCTTGTTCATGAAAAACTTCACAGCATCTTACAGAGTTGTTAAAAAAGCTCTTTTCAGATTCCAGAGATGTCAGAGAGGATTCTTCTGTTTGGAGGTGTGGAAATCTTCAGTGAAATAATGTATTTATTACTTCATTTCCTGAAATATTTCAGGTCCAAACATGAAACTGTTCAAGTGTACATAAAGCCCTGGCAGGCAGCCCTGCCTGAGGCAGCTCCTGCTGAGGCAGTGAGCTCATCCTCGGCTCAGGGGAGGCAGGTGAAGCATCAACTCTAGAAAAAACCTGCAGTGCTTGGGTCCCCTGCCCTCCCTGCCACTCCTCCAGCAGTGTCAGTCAGAGCTCAGGTGAGCCTCCAGCTGCAGAGCTGCCCCAGCCCTGGGCCCAGCACAGGCAGGACCTGGAGCTGCTGGAGAGAGCCCAGAGGAGGCAGCAGGGTGAGCAGAGGATGGAGCAGCTCTGCTGGGAGAGCTGGGATTGTTCAGCCTGGACAGGAGAAGCTTTGGGGTGACACAACTGTGGCCTTGCAGGGCCTGAAGAAGCTACAAGGAAGATGGAGAGAGACTTCACAAGTGCCTGGAGTAACAGGACAATGGGGAATGGGTTCACACTGACAGATTAGGTTTAGATGGGATATTAGGAAAAAATCCTTCCCTGTGAGGGTGAGGAGGCCCTGGCACAGGTGCCCAGAGCAGCTGTGGCTGCCCCTGGATCCCTGGCAGTGCCCAAGGCCAGGTTGGATGGGGTTTGGAGCATCCTGGGACAGTGGAAGGTGTCCCTGCCCATGGCTGGGTTTGGAATGAGATGCTCTTTAAGGTCCCTCTCAGCTCAAACCATTCTGTGATTCTATGATATGCTTCTGTCTGAAGAAAAAAATCTGAGTAGCAGCAGCCCATATTAGTGTAGGTACACTTTTGAAATCCTTCTGACACTTAGTGGCACTTGAAATCTGCCATCCTCTTGTTTGGCTCCTTTGAGGTCACCACCTAGATTTCACCTCACTCTTTCCAAGAGGACTGTGGCACTCCTGTCCAGCAGGGAGCTGCAGTTCTGCCCCAGACCTGGCTTAATCACACAAAGATTTGTGAATTCTCTGTTTGAACCTAGATAGCAATGACCCTGCTCATCTCTGTGATGCTGTTTTACCAGTGTGTTGACATTCCCACCAGGAAGGTGAGGAAGTTTTTTTGCCGTGTCCTTTCAACTCTTGGATTGATAAAAAAGTATTTTAGCATCCTCTCATGTTAGTTATGAACGTTGGTTCCTGTGAACCTCTGACATTGCCAAACGGGCCTCTTTATTTCTTTGTTTGGAACCCTGCTCTCCACTGAAAGAAAAGACACTATAGATGTGTCAGGAAATTCCTTTGTTATACTGATGACAGCCTCATTCTATCTTTAGCCTCATATTCTGGAATTGCAGCCTTCCCTTTATGAGAACACGTATGACCTGGAGGAAGAACTTTCCTAGCAGCAAGCTTGTTGTTTCCACTCTGAAACGATGTTAATTGATCAACTCCAAGCTACAACTTCGCCTTACAAGTCTTGCCTTTCAGAGGGGAGGAAGAAACTTGCCAAAAGCTAAATATAAACAACGTGCAGTGGAAAATGCACATGTGCCTGCTCTGGGAGGGTGAAGTGATGTCTCCCTTCCTAACGCAGAATGAGCTGCAGGTTAAGGGAGTTCACTGAGCAGTTGTAAATCTACACCCAGGTTTTTCCTGGTCACTTAAGATGACTCCCAGACTGTGCCAGTGGATGCTCAGCGTGGCACAGGGTGTCTCTGCCCTGTGAGCTGGCAGGTACAGCCCCTCTGCACATCTCCTTGCAGCATTACTAATACCTTCCACTGCTCTGAGTGCAGCAGGGAGCTGGGAGGCAGCTCTTGCAACAGAGCACAAGGTTCCTCTCTGTTCCCGGGGTACAAATACTCCTTGGAGTGACCAATGCCTCAGGAACCTGGAGGCTTGTTGGAATTTTTACTGCAGGTGCTCTCAGGAACGTCTGACCTGAGGGCAAGTAAAACCTGTTCCCCTTTGCCATGCACACAGCTCCACTGCCTCCTCCCTCGTGCATTACAAATCATCTCTGGTGTGTAATGCTGTTCTTTTCTCTGCCCAGCACAGTGTAAGTGCTCTCCTGGGGTTGCTTTCAGTGCTGGGAGGTAGGCAAGGAGCCAGTGGCAAAAGGAGAAAGGTTTGTCTAGTGGAGGCAGATTTTTAACCCTTAAGTCTGATGGGAGCTGCCACAAAACTCTCATTTCTTGGGCCTTAGGGTCTCCTGTTATAATAACTCTTGTCAGCTTCACAGATTTGTTTGAGACTTTTGTTTGATTTATGTACTTCTATAATTATATGTAATTAATGAAGCCTTCTTTGGGGTTCTGTCCTCATTGCTGGCATTTGATCTCTCTGGTGTCTCACAAACGCACTTTTCAAGCTGTCTCTGAATCCTTTACATTTCATATCTTCTTCTGACTTGGAGTTTAAATAGAGTGAAGAAGATGGCTCTTTGTCCTGGCCATGCCATCTCCATCATTCTCCTCAAACTTTGATGTCATTTGGGCTTCCCCCTTGCCCTTCTCTGAGTGCATAAACCCCACTGCTGTTTTCACTAACAGGGGGCAGACTGAGGAAATTTTATAAAGTGTGGCCAGTATCAGGTGCCTTATGAGAAGTTGCCTGGAACCCTGAGGACCGCTGTTCCTTTGCCAGACTGTGAACTCTCCTAGCTCAGAACGTGTCTTTTCCAAGTAATTGATTGTCCTTTCTGCCAGGAGACTTGCACACAGCCAGTCCTGTTTCTTTTGGGCTGCTGATCATTTGGATTTACATTGGTATCACACATCAGTGAGCAAAATCTAACTAGCAGTGTTTGCCTCTTAATCCAAACCTGCCCTTTTGATTGTTGTGATCATTTAAGCATCCTTGTGCCAGCTTTAACACACCTTCCCTTCTTCCCTTCCCTTCTGCTTGGGTCAGGATCTGGATGCCATCCTTCAATCTTCTGCTTTCATCCATAAAACCTTAATCGAGCACTTTTTGTAGTGTCTCTGCCTAATCCAAGCTTACTTAGGCCATGGAAAGGTTAATTTGTGGTTTTGGGTGTTACTTATGTGATGAAATAACAACCTGAGAGAACTCTGCCTTGTATGACATCAGCTTTCCAATGAGTTGTTTTAAAAAACTGGATTTTTTTCTTTTAATGCTGCAATGGGCCATCATTTCAATACTAGTAAATATTTCTGATGGTGAGAACAAACTTCCTTTTATAGTATCACACTCTGTTTTCACTGAATCCAGCCTGGAGCAGTTTCCTATTTCTGAGTGTTCGCTCACACTCAGCAGCTCCTGGTGTTCACGTGCTCTGTGTCTCTCTGTTTCTCTCTCAGCTTTTTTAGCCTTGTTGATCTATTATTGTGACTTTGGCCAGACGACGCCAGCTTTCAGCATTTAATGGGCTGCTGGGAGAGCAGCAGCTTCCTCTGCCTGTGAGACCATGATGTCATCAGCTACTTTGGGTTCTTTCACCATCCTGATGCTTCGCTGGATGTGGAAAGAATGCAAACAGCACTTTCCAGATGTTCTCGGGGCAGCTGGAAAACCATACATGGATTGTTTGGTTGGGGAATATTGCTGCTCTCTTCAGGGGACAGCAGTGAGAAGGGTCATGAAAACACAGCTGCTGTGCAGCAGCGCTGTCAGGTGTCTCACAGAGGGTTCTTGGGGTGTGGAGTGATGGTAGAGCTTGTTCAGGGCTCGAGCTGGGCAGCTGAAACATTTTTCTACCTGCTCGTTATTCCCTTTTTTCCCTTCCTTCCTCCAGCTTCAGCTCCTGAGTGAGGCACAGTATCCTTCTGATGTCCTGCAAGGCAAATGCTGTTTTGTTCCTGCAGTTCCTCAGGGTTATCCCAACAGTTAAGACCAAAGAAAAGAACAATGATGTAGTTCTTAAACTCTCAGTAAAATATTTTATGTAGTAGGAGCTACTGAATAAACACAGGGGTGTTTCATCTTGGTGCAATGTAGATTGGGAATTCGGAAGCCCTCTCCAGGGCTGGAAAAAGCATCAGCTCTCACCCACTTGTGGCATATCCAAAAAAGTCTATTTTGAGGGAGAACCGGTCACTTCCTTCTTTAGGGTGGCTGGGTAGGTGTTTTTAATGCATTAATTAATTTTTATTGAGCTCTGGAAAAACTGATGTCAGAGCTGCATTGCGGTTGGGCGTGCAGGAACACAAGGTGGTAGGAAATAATACAACTAACACACGAGGGCAGGGAGAGTTTAACCATGGGGAGTTTAAAATAGCAAAGCTGAGCCCTATGGATATTAAAAGCTATGACTGAATCAAAACAACGGTCTAATATTAAGCTGGGTTTTGCTGGGGGGGGAACAAACCTGTTGGGTTAATTTCTGTTGTTGTATCCAATGTCCAAGGGATGTTTTTTTTGTCTCAACACCTGGATTACTGACTTAGGGGTTGTCTATTTTTGGCTTTGCAGGATACAAATGACAAGGGGCAATATGGGTTGTGTTTCACTGGGTTTTTTTTTGCCAGACATCTTTATTCAGGAGTCTGTAGAGTATCCTTTGCTTTTTACAGTGGTCTATAAACTTGTCCAGCATGACTTCTTGCCTGGCTGCTCTCACAGTTCAGATTGCACAGATCCATGACAGGGAGGGAAGTGCTTTGGAAATGGGAGCCAAGACAGAGCACAGTTACATAATTGTACAAAAGAAAAGGGATTTTTTTTGTTTTGTTTTCCCTTCCCATATCCTCCTGTCTACTGAAAAAATATTGTTGGAAAGCTGGATGGAAAAAACTTCAGCGTCGTTCATCCCTGTGGGGGCATGAAATGTATTGAAATATTCCACCTGTTTTATGGCTGGTGCTTTTCCTCTTTCAGGTTTGACATCTACAGGAAGGTGCCAAAAGACCTTACACAGCCAACCTACACAGGGGCCATTAGTAAGTAACTTCTTTTTGATGTCCTTGCATAGCCCTGGTCTAAAATTAAAGATTGTTTGGCCTCTCTGTCTGCAGGGAGGTTTTTTTAAAGGGATGCTAAGCTTTGGAAAGGGTGTCCTTTGTTGCTGAGACAGCTTGTTCTGCCCATCAAACAGTGGAATAGCTCGTGTGAATTCAGAATTGCAGCATCACAGGATGGTTTGGGTTGGAAGGGGCCCGAAGAGCCTCCAGTTCCAACCACTGATAGCAATCCACTCTCACTCCCAGGTATCAATACTCAGACTTTGGCTGATACAGATCTCTTGCCTTGGGCCCCTTTTCCTTCCTTCCTGCTCCTGAGGGAGGCTGGAGGCTGAGTAATGCCATTTCACACAATTATGTGCAGCGAGCTGCCTGGGCAGAGGGCTTGGTAAACATGGATCAGGCTGATCCTGCCAGGCCTGTCATTCCCCTCCTCCTGCAGCTTTCCTGTCCCAGTGAGCAGGGACTTCCTTTGATCAGGGAGCTGTGCCCCACTCATGCTGGTAGATGGGTCAGTAGTCCTGTATGTCATTGCTGACGTGAGTGATGTCACATCCCTTGGTGACAGCACGCAGGACTGAGTCAGTGCCAGTGAATCAGGACACAAAGGAAAGCCCTCTGTGAGCTGAAGAAACTCCTCGCTGTGAGCACGATTCAAGAACAGGCTGCCCAGGCTGGTGCTGAGTCTCTGTCCTTGGGGATGCTCCAAACAACCAGAGCTGGCCCTGAGCAGCCTGCTCAGAGCAGGGGAGTTGGACAGGATCATCTCCAGAGAGGTCCCTGCCAGCTTTAGCTACCCTGTGCTTCTGTGAAGATAACACATTTCCCTAAATATTTACTCTCAGCGTCCCTGTCCCCTGAGTTCTCCTGGGCACTGAATTACATGTATCCCAACTCCCCTTTGGGTTTGCTGAAGTTGTGAACAAAGAGCTTGACTCAAACCGTTTGGGAATTCAGGGGCGGATGAGATTTAGTGTTTTGAAAGAACACTTTGAACTTGTGAGTGATCCTGCCTTCTCTTCTGTTTTGGAAACTAAGAGTTCCCACACTGCCACTGGGCTCCCTTTGAGAATTTGTCTTGTTATGAATCACCTGCAAAAGAGTATTTTAGAAGCAAAAAAAAAAAACCATCAAAGGCCATCGAGTTTAGGCTCTCAGATCTGCAGTAAACAGCTCAAGTGATAAGTCTGTTGTGGGAAGGCTTGAAGGTTGTGACTCTTACTTAAAATTATTAGCTGACTTATTTCTCTCTATTGTTATTTGCAGCTTCTCAGGCTTTGATTTTCTTCTCTGACTGGTTCTCCTCCTTTTTCTCAGAGTGTTTTTAGGCAGCCTGATAGAAGCTTCTGAACCACAAACTGGTGGCTTTGCCTGTGAGGATCCTGTGAGCAGCTTTTCTAATGGGCTCTTCTGTCTGACCAAGCCTGTGGCTTGTAATTTGAAAGCCACTAATCTCAGGTGTTGTAGGAGGCCATGGATGAGACCAGCCCATTGCCAGGCCAGTTGGAAGCCTGGGAAAGTTGCATGACCTGGTGATAAAATGCTTTAGGGAAGTCAGATTGTGTTAACACTGGGGGCTCGACTGCAGGGGAAGGTTCTGTCTCTCAGAAAATATTTTAGGTTTTAATAATCATTTGGAATTGCTATGATTGTAACTTTATTTTGGCTTTCTTCAAGTCCCCCAGGTTTTACAGATCAGATATAAAGTAGTCTATAATACCCAACTATTAATTTAGACCTTTTCCATATGATTTCTGCTGAAACCTTAGTTCAGTATCACTTCTGGTGCTGAAGGCTTTCTGGAATAGGAATGGACTTCCTGCAGGATTTCAGCAGTGGGTTTTGGATTGTAAAAAGGTTTATTTTCAAAAAAAGGTTGAGGTTTGTTAGGGAAGAAGACACGGATCAGATTACAGAAGAAAAGAGATGGAAAAGAGCAGCTCTGCTCCTGACACCAGGGCTGAAGGAGCCAGGGCTGAAGGGGCCAAGGCTTTTAGGGAAGAAGCAGCAAAGGGAGAGTAAATGGTGGGGAATTTTGGGTGGAAAGAGTAAGTGATCTAGAACATGATCAAGTTCAGAAGCCAACTAGAGTGTTGTTGAGGCTTTATTTAGGTATGGCTTTTTAATTCCCAAATTTGCAGTGAACGCTGCATACAAGACACAAGATCTGTGTGGCAACCACTCAGCCACAAACAATTTTTTTAGGAGTAAAGGAACCAAGAACAATCCACTGCCGTTTACTTGGGGTGAAGTTTGTCCAGAACAACACAGCCAGTGCTGTGGACTTCTCTGGGAAGTGTGTAGTTACTCATTCCTTTTCCTCAACAAAAGTCCCTTCTTCAGGCAGCATCCCCGTCGTGCTGTTGTCTCTCTTCCACCAGTTTTTGCAGGTCTTCCCATGTGTGTAGCGTGTCTGTGGTGCCCCTGTGACAGACGTGGTGACAACCTGGCCATGTTTGGGTACAGAGGCAGCAGCAGCAGCAGCACTCCTGGCTGGCTGACAGTTGGCATCTGGCTGGACAGGAGCAGAGGGGCTCTGGAGAGGAGCCTGCAGCCCAGGCAGCTGCTGTCACCATCCTGCTCTCCAGCCATCGGTGTGGATGCATAGTTTGCATGCACATGTTGTATGCACACATGGAAATGTTATCCAGAAATACTCGGTGCTGTTTGGGGGCTGGAGTTTTAAATACACATCAGGAAATATCCAAGTTATGATTCACATGGCGCCTGTAACAGGACCCGGTCCTTGCTCTTCGTAACAGCTTGCTCCATTGAATAATAAATGCTATTAATTTTATGCCTTAATATAGACATGGCTCCACGTTCTCAGTCTGTGTGATGTGTTAAACACTTTGCCTTTCTCTCATTTCTCGTGGGGTGGGGAGGCAGAGCCAGGAATGTACGTAGACCGGGTATGTAGTAGAAGGGATAAGTACAAAAAGGTTAGTGCAGGAATAAAAACCTTGGCAGAGTTCCCCATCCTTTTGGGATTGCAGATTAGCCAGCAGCAGTGTGTCTACACCAGTAACCTTTGATATATTGATCATGTTATCATATTAGAGCTTTAAAAAACCTGTCTCAGACGTTGTTGGAGCTCTGTGGGAACGTCGCCGTGCTCTTGCAGTTAAGCGAAGCTTTATGTATGAATTGTTTGATTCTGTCTGATCCCAGCCTTTAATCTACTTTTCCAAATATAATACACTTGTCAAATGTGGGTGGTAGGACTGCACATTTGCATGGAAGCAAAAAAAAAGCCTTCACTGTGAAAGAAGCAAGCTGAAGCACCCCGTGCATAAATTCCTGTGCTGGGAACGTCGTCTGTGCCTGCAGCTCCACGCTGAGAGAGAGGAGCTGCTGTTCTGCAGCTGGGGAAATGCTGCCTCTGGAGAGAGTACCTGATAATGCTGTCACATGAGTCTCATGGCAAAAACTCCCCCTGCCCTGGAAATGTGTGTATAGGGAGAGTTTAACAGTCAGTGCAAGTGTCCAGCAGAGTGTCCAGCAGCAGGTGCCTGAGAAGGAGCAGGAGTGGCAGGTTAAACACTTCACCAGGCTTTGCTCAGTTGGCTCCTGAGCTTCCTAAGCTGGAGTTGGTTCCTTTGTGTTTAGTATCCCTCAATGGATTTCTTCTCAGGGCATGTATGATTCCTTTTTGTAATCTAGCAGGTTTTATTTCTTAAGCATCCTCAGCATCCGTAGTCAAGAATCCCAGAATTTAGTTGTGTGAAGGAAAAACCTTCTCTTGTTTTTAACCTCTCCTTTCCCCGTTGTTCCCATACTGGAAGAGAAGTGGTTGTTCCCCACTCACCTCCTTCAGACTGCTTGTGATTTTATATCCAACTCTCATGTCCACCCTCAGTAATCTCTTTTACAGCTTCAAAACTGATTCCATGGTTTGAAGACTGGGAAAAGCATTGAGGAGCTTTGAAAGTCAGTCCCTGCCAGGCACTTCAGGGCATTCTTGTGGGGTTTTTTAGATACAGGTTAGTGGAATTTTACTGTGCTGTGTTTGGTAAGTATTGTCACAAACCTTCACTGCAAGAGCTGAACTGAAGATGGACTTGAAGGAGCAAGTACTGGAAAAGAAGATTTTTGGATTGTATAAGTAGCAGAAAAGGAAGTTTAAAAATTGGAAGAGAGAGGAAGCTCTGGGAGAGAATTTAGTTCAGTTAGTGGTAGCAGGCTTTCCTAGAAGTGCTTGAGAGCAGAGAGGTCTGGCTGGTGCTGTGGAAAGCCTTTATGGGATTATAACAAGCAGCAAGGAATATGGGAAGCAATTAAAGAAAAAAAGGTTTTCTACGTCAAACACTCTCCCCTGCAACTGTCAGAGATCAGAGATCTCGTGTCTCTCTGTCAGTGATCAGCAGTACAAACACTGGATCTACACATGTCCTGCCTTGGTTGCTTTTTTTGGGCTCTTATGTAGGTGTGGGTGTTCTCACAAGAATTTACTGCTGTTCTTTAAGCAGCTCTTTCTCCTCCCCCAGCCCGTGGTGCCCCGTGCCAGGGTCACAGCCCTGGTGATCCTCTGTGTCCTGACAGCCAAGACTGGGGAGCAACTGTGTGGCCATCTGAGGTTTCTCTTGTTTATTTAAAAATTAATATCCCTTCTTGCTTCCTGTTTTCCTACTGGTCTTGAGGGTTTTTTCCCTCTCTTTCCTCATCCTAGCTAGGGGATTTTTTGGCATCTCTGTTAATCCCTTGCACTTTAGAGAGGGTCAGTAAATGAATCCACAGCTGAAATTATTCTGATTAGGAAGGAGAAACATCTCATTTCTCCTTCCTGAGAACTGGAAGAATGAGGCACAAAGCTTTAGGTCACTCAAGGGTCTGTCTCAGTACATGCCCTCAGCACCTCTTTCCTTCCCTTGCCTCTCACACTCATTACCAAGGGAGTTTGGACCATTATTGTGTGATAAAATTGCTCCCAGCCTGTTGTTACTTGAGCTTCCCGAAGGAATGGGCAGTCAGGCTGCACAGGTCATGTGGAATAAAGTTGAGGAACAGGGTACTTTTTTGGTTGTTTTTAATGTATTTCTCAACCCTAATGAGTGGCTCTAACATGGTCATTTCACAGAGGGCTGTGGGATGGAGAGGTTGTGCTCTGGCTGTCACAGCCCTGGAAAAGCCTGTCACTTCCTACTTTGCCCTTCTGTGAGTGATTCATGGTGAATTTGGATATTGTATTGAACACAGAGATGCTGCAGCCCTGTCTTCTTGAGCTGGCACATCCTTGTCTGCTCCAATCATCCCTGATCCATAGGATTTACAGCTGTGCTTCCTTCCAGCCCCTCCTCTGTGGGTGACTGTCACTGCTGCCTGAATGTCCCTGGCCAATGGTTTGAATAATTTCCTGGGGAAGAGTAAACAGCAACATTCCAGTTATTTTGGGTATCCTCCATTCAATTCCAGGTTGGAATCCTTAGGAAAAGCATGAGACTTGTTGTCTGGGTACCTCACAGCTCCTTCAGTGGGGATTTTCCCTCTCTGCAGAGTCAATATGGAGAAATCAGAGAAGTCAGGCAGTGGCTGCACAGTTGCAGTGTTGCAGTGTCTGTGCTGTTCCAGCTCTGCTCTGCAGGTTCTGAGGTGCCTTACCCAGAGCTTTGGAACCTGGCAAAGAACGACAATGTCCCCTCATCCCCAAAACACCACGTTAGGGGACTGTGTGCTTTCAAAACAAGGAGGTGCTGGTGCTTTTTGCCTTCTGGAGGTTTTATAGTGATAAAATTGGGAGCCAAAGCTCCTGATATTGTCAAGCTGCTGTGTCAAGGAGAGGGTGTGATGGCAGAGCAGCGTTGAGTGCTGAAGGTGGAGAATGCAGGAGCTGTGGGGAGATGGAAATCATGACAGAAAAAGTGGCCCAGAAATGGAAGATACCCCTCAGGATGTTTGGATATTGGCATGGCACTGAAGTCACTGCTCTGGTGGGCTTCTCTGGGTCATGGACTCTAAAGATTGTCAATTCTCAATTGTGTATGGGAGGAATGATATGGCTGTGCAGAACCAGTTTTTGTCTTTGTTGGACATCCAAAACTAACCTTTTCCTCTCCTTACCTCTGTTCCAGTCTCTGTCTGCTGCTGTCTCTTCATATTGTTTCTCTTCCTGTCTGAGCTCACCGGATTCATAGCCACAGAAATGTAAGTAAAAGTCATGTTTTCCCCTTGTTTGTGTGGATGTGAATATTTACAGCTTTACTGTTATCTGAGAGAAATATTCCTGTAATTTCACTAGGTCACTTAGTTGCCTAATGGGTTTGGGATTCCTTTAGGTTGAGTTCAAATTCTCAGACATCCATTCAGCATTTGCTGAAATTAATAGGCAAACTTGGTTCTAAACTATTTTTGATAGAGGAAACTGTTCCAGACTTGCTCGATCCTTTATTAGCTGCATGCTGGATTGCATAATTAGCAGTTTGGAGAAATGGATTGCATAAAATAAGAATTGTTAGTTTAATATCAATAATTGCCTTTTTTTTTTTTTTTTTGTAATGTCAGAGCTGAATCTCCGATTCATGCAAGTAGCTTCATTAATATGATTTTTTTCTTATTCTGTTGAGCCTTACTAAGAAACCCTGTTCACAGATTTTGTGCTGAGGACAAGTTGCCCCAGGTGGTGACAGCTTTGAGAAAAATTGAAATCATTTCTACTTTTAAAAATTGCTCATAGAACAAGCATGAAGTACATATTAACACCCAATTAATCAGATTTTTATTTTTGCCCCTGTTCTCATGTTCTTCCTTCCTCAAAGTAAACTTCTGGTGACTCTTAACACATCCACCTTTTTTTGGGGCTCTAGGAAACCTTCTCCATCAGCCTGCTGATGTGGCAGTGAGCTCACTGAGCATGAGGCACAGTTCCTGGATAGTTGGGAAGGGTGGAACTTCTCTCAGGCTCACATGATGGTCCTGATAGCAACAGATGTCAGTGCTGAGCAAAAAGGCTCTGAAACCTTGGTTAGATGGAACATTTTGATAACCAAGAGGCTCTTCCATTGTTTTTGTGCAGCTCTGTCTTGGATTAAGAATATAATTTCAGGAATAATGTTAACTTTGACTAATGTTTAACTGAAGGAGGAGTGTAATCAAGCTCAAGATCATTTTTTGCGCCTGTCGCACGTTTGCTTCAGAGATGTTATCTCAGATTTCTTGCTTGCTCACCGTTTCTTTGACTTCAGTTCCGTGTGTTTGCTTGTGAAATCCGGGGTCACCTTTCAGCCACTTCACAGAGCTGAGTTTCCTTGGGGTTCTTGTTTGTAAAAAACAGAGAAAAGCTAGCCAGACTGCTTCAAGTAAAGCACTGCTTTTCCCTGCTCTCCTCTTAGATCTCATTCTCTTGCCTGGTTTTCTTTTTTCTTTCAGTAAATGCTTTACGGGAGGAATTAGTAATATTTACCTAGTTTTGACCCAGTTATTGCAGTGCACTTGTCTTTATGTAGTGGCAGTTTCCTGACTAGAAATTCCTCTCTGAACAGCACAATTGCATAATTCTCTGAGGCCTCTTCTTTCTTTTTCCTTAAGAAGATGATGCATTTTCCACAAAAATATTGGGAAGTGCTGTAAGCATGCTCAGCTGGCAAGTTTCTCATCAAAACCTCAGAGAGGTGGTAAGTGCCTTTCCCAGCAGGAGCTGTGTGGGGAGGAGGTGTTTGCAGGCCACAAAGCAGTAAAAATTTGAGAGAGGATGTCATGCAAGAGTCTGGGACAAATGACTGCAGGACCCTGATTCGTCACGGACTGCCCAACACAAAAGCTCACACAAAAGAGTAGGAAAACCTCCTTTTGATGAGTTACAAGTCATCAGGCTCTTGCTGGGAACATTCACCCCCAGCACTTGTGAAAAGGCTCTCCCAGAAGAGCGGAAATACTTCAGAAAGTCACTTCAGCACCTTCCCAGTTCAAGGACTCCAAAAGCAGGAGTGAACTTTTCTTTTTCCATTTCTTACTCATTGGTTTCTCTTCTGAGAAACCCAGTACAAGTTGTTGTGAGCCTCTTGTGGTTCCCTTTCAGTCAGATGTTACTGGCAGTGCATTGTGAGGCAGCAGAGCCTCATCACTGGGGATAAGAATTGGGAGCTCTGCGTGGTCTGGAACTTGTGAGAACTCTGTGCTGCCATTCAACTGGGTAATGACAAATAACAGGGGAAATACTAAAAAAGGTTTTTTGAGCATTGTTCACCCATGATCCAAATACTTACAAATGTATGGAAGATTCCTTATGTGCAAACTGTTCAGTTCTCATCAACTTTTATTGCAAGCTTCAAGGGTTTTTTTTAGTATTAAGAGTCTCCTACAACAGATACCTCACCCAGACTGAAGTTTCCCAATGCCAGCCAGGACCTGAATGATTGCAGCTGTGCAGTTACATGGGATGAACTTTCCTGCTTTGTCACTGCCAGCTGTGCTGTGAGACTGCATCACTCTTTCTCCTTTTGTGTCATATTTCCCTTAAAGCACTTGACAGAGCCAAGCTGGGTTGGGAGAGCTGCACAGTTTTGATGACAAGGTGAGTGCTTGGCCTGGTGTTTTACATCAGAGACGTGGCAGGTTCCCTGCTGAGCACCCCTGCTTCCCTCAGAGCCCTGTTACACCGAGTCATGAGGAAAACATGACAAAAGGAGGTCTGCTCTGCACCACACTGACCCCAAATACTCACAGGCTCCTGCCCACTGCTGGACTTTCTTCCACATTCACATGAATGCAGCAGCCTCAGTGCCTGGTATTACTCGAAATCTCGGTTTGGCCACTCTTGCCCAACTTCAAAGCTGTTTTTTCCTTGACCAGCCCCTTGTCATAGCATTTACAGTCTCAGCTGCTGAAGGCTTGTCTGGCTGGCAGACAGCCAAGAAATGACACCCTCATCTCGAGGATCACAGTCATAGCCCTAAACCCAAACATTACCTGTGTGGGGAGGACAGCAGCTTGTCATAACTCGTGTGGGCATTTCTAATGAGCGCCGAGGCTGGGGCTGTGCACAGGAGCTGACTCCTGTTAGGAAGTCAAACCAAGGCACTGGAGGAAGCTCATGGAAGAGGTAACACACGCTAAAGGCACATCCTATTCTGCTGCTGACGGGTTTCCTGGGGAGACCAGCCCTGAGGAGGGTAGAAAACTCCCAAGTTGCTCATCTTCCAGATTTATCTTGTGACCCTCACAGGCCTGTGAGCAGCCATGGAGGAAATCCAAGCTTGGCACTTAGGTGGGGCTGCATCCTTCCCAGGAAAAGCACAGTGAAGGGCTGGTGAGGGGAAAAGAGCTTTTTTCTTTTCTCAGTCACAACCCATCATTGGCATTAAGGGCATTAAGTTAATTCCATTAACTCTGGAAGTCAAGGATCCACTTGATTTTTAGGTTTTTTTTAGTCCAGACTGAAGAGTGACTGAAGACTTAGGCCAGACTTTAGGCATTGAAATGTCCCCATCCCTGGAGGTGTCCAAGGAGCACCTGGACATGGCACTCAGTGCTCTGGGCTGGGTGACAAAGTGGGGACGGGTCACAGGTTGGACTTCATGATCTTGGAGGTCTTTTCCAACCTAAGTGATTCCAGACCAAGAACCTTGATGAATCTCCTCAGTTCTGTAAAAGATAAAGTAACGGAGGTCTCTGCTCCACATTTGAACCTCTGAAAGATGAACAGCATCAAAACTCTTGTCCCGCTGAGGCAATGACTCAAATGGCTGAAGAAATTAAGCTAAGGGGTTAAATGTGTCTGTTTTTCCTGGGCAAGATCAATAATTGGTTGAGTTGAGAGTAATCTGGGGGCTCGAAATTCCCTGTCCTGCCTCTAGCAGCCTCCTCATTCCTCTGCTGCTGTGTTGCAAATCAGAAGCATAGAAATCACCCATCTCTCTTCTAATTAACTCCGATCAGCGCTAGACGTTAATAGCTGGCAAGATGATAATCTCGAGTTTTATCACCGTAATTAGGTCAGGAATTATGTCCTGTAAGATCAATAATAGTTTTCCAAGTATTCCGTCATTAAGGATTAAAGATGTAATTAACTAATCTAGTCTGCCTTGCATTGGCTGCCAGGGGAAGGGGTAGGAGGGTATGAATGTGGTGCTTGTGGTATGAATGTTGCTGCTCAACGCTAATTCAGCTGCCACAGCACACTGTAGGAAGCAACAGGCTGTTCCTGGCAGTGTTTGCTTTTTCTTTCTTTTTTTTTATGTAATAACAGACAAAAACCTATCTGAAGTGACAAGTTTGCTAATTGGAAAGCTGAGCCCCCCTGTAAGGCAATTAATTACTTAAGCAGAATATCTGCAGTAAAATTACTGCCTTTTCATGAAAGCATAACCATAAATCATGGAATCATGGAATATCCTCAGCTGGAAGGGCCCCACTAGGATGATCAAAGCCCAATTCCTGGCCTGAAACAGGATAGCCCCAAGAAGGCTGTCAGGAGTGTGGGAGGAAGCAAAACTCCAGGAGTTTCAGGGAGCAGTGTTCCCTGTCCACACTGGATTCATTTGCATGCCCAGCACTGATCCTGCAGAGCAGCAGGATTGTCACCAGACCTGTCTTCAGTAGCTTTTTATCCCATAGCTCTCCAGAGTGTGTGGGGTGTGTTTTGTGGCTCTCAGCTCATGGAAATGGTACCAACCAGCAGAGTGTGATCCTGCTGCAAGAGGGACTTCTGCTGCTGCAAACCATAATCTGGGAGCACAAGCCAAGAGATGCCACAATTCCTGTGTCCTGACACTAAGCTGGAGATGCACCTCCAACCCTGCTGGCTCATCCAGCTGAGGCAGATGAAGTGCTGGAACCCAGCACGGGCAGCAGAGCTTTGTAGGCAAAGGGGAATGGGAGCTGTAATGCTGCTCCTGCCACGGGCTGACCTCGAGACAGCCACTTTTCTGCAGAAGGATGTAATCCTTAGCAGCCCCGAGAGAGGTAGGCAGGTAAGAAGCTTAATGAATGTTTGGGTAGCAAGGTGGGGATTACTTAAGACGAGGTGTTAGACATTTGTGCGGGGTTGCTGTGCCCTGTGTGGGCTTGCAGGAAGCGGAAGGTCGTGTCATGATGTCATCTGCAATTCCTGACTCAAGTCGACATTGACGTCTTTCTCCTTCCTCCTGTCTCCTGGAGAGCTGTAATCCCTTCCTTTGTAGGGCAGCGTGTTTGCTGTGCTCCACAGCTGATCTGGGACAAGGACCTTCATGCTGAAGAGCTGATTGGGATGACAAATATCAGAGCGACAGGCACGTGGTGCGGTAGAGAGTTTGCTGACCTGCTTGTTGTTTCTTCACGCAGGTTGAAAAGAAGATTTGTCTGATGTTTTCTGCTCTGGCACAACTGAAAATGTGCAGGAATCTCAGCATTGGAGGGTTTTGTTGCTGGAAGGTGGTTGGTTAGAGCTGAAAGTGGAGCCAGGAGGGCTCACCTGAGAAAGTCTTTTGGGAAGCTTTGGGCTTCTTCAAGAAAGAATAATTCTTTTCACTCTTAGGCATGAGGTCCTGGAGATCAGAGGTGCCTCCTGGGAGCTGGAGGAGGAGGTAAAGTGCAGCTTTCTGGAGTGAGTGGCTGTATTTTCTCTGTGGCTGATGACTGAGGCGGAGGCTGGCTGATTGTTTGCTGTGAAAGAGGGAGAAAAAAGGCTAAAACCTGAAGCAGGGACTTAGGACAAGGAGGACAGAGGACAAGGCAGATGTGTTTAGAGAGCACCCACACAGTGTGAGAAGCTATGGAAGGTGGATGCAGTGCCCACCCTCGGATCCAAAGGGCTGAAGTTAGTGGCCAGAGCTGCTGGGTGGGAATAAGTTACTGGGGAAGTTTTGTTTCTGGGGAAACGAAGCTGTTGTGTCATAAATCTGAGCCCCAAAGCACGGGGAACAGGTCTGACTTTCTTTGGACAAAACCCTGAAGCCATGCTGTGCCCTCTGGCTGCCGTGCCCCCTTTCCTTCACTCTCACGTGCCATTGGCATGATCTGGCCAAAGGGTCCCTGCAGCTTTTTGCGTGGAAGTTTGTAAGCCAGCGGGGTAAGCAGCCCAGCAGCATCACTCAGGAATGTGAACTATTTCCAAGTGGCTCTTTCTAGAAGTGAAGCAGATTCCTGATGTGTGGATCACAGAGAAACTTCCCTCCCGTTCCCTGGGTCAGTGGTGGGAGGCTCCAGCTCTCACCTGTCGTGTTGCACTCATTGTACTTTCAGAGCTCTGCTCACCCTCCTTTATTGTGCTGCTTTTATTCAAATATTCCTTAGTAGCAGCCAGGGAAACACCAACTCCTACGTGTTTGCAGAAGGTGCACCGTGCCTTTAGAGTCACAATGTGACCAATATCACTGCCTCTCTCTGCCTGGCCTTAGGTTTTATTTCCCTTGTGAGCATCCCAGATTTACTGTTAAACTCCTGGGACACTTTGTATTCCAGGACAGACAGCTATAAATTAGAGTTAACTTCTTTCCTTCCACCAGAGACATTATTCCTTCAGGGAGAGTGACTAGAGGGGAGAATAGAGCTTTTCCTGATGTCCCAGGAGAGTCTGATTAAATAGTAGGAACGCTGTGTACAGTTTGGCTTGGTGGCCCTGGGGAGGAGGATAGCAAGGGACATGTGAGTGGCAGGCAAGGGACATGTGAGTGGCAGGTAAGGGACATGTAAGTGGCAGCCCTTTACCACCCAAACCTGGGTGCCAGTGGTTCACTGGAAGGAATAGCCTTGACCCTGGATATTTGCATTACCTGTGAGATTTTCAGGATTCTAATACTCCAGATATTTGAGGAGAGAAATGTCCAGTTGGTTGGAAACAACATTTCTTCTGAGGTTTGCCCCAATAAGTGCAGCCTGTGATGAGTTGTCATTGTACCCTTGGTTCCCCACAGTGAGAGGGAATATCAGTGACACACAAAGGATGCGCTTTGGAGCTGGATTTGTCAGCTTGGGCCCTCAGCAAGAGCTGATCATGCCATGAGGAGGCAGTGGCTGGGGCTGGGAGGGAGAAGCAGCATCCAGCTGGATGGGTGCCCCAGGCAAGGTGATGCTTTGGGTTGAAATGAGGGGAAGGAAAGGAAGGATCTGCTGTCACGAGCTCTCTGTGGAGTGATGGGTTGGGTTATGAAATTTGGAACATGAGTAGGAGAGGAGCAGGGGGCTGCTGGGGAAAGAGGAGGAGGAGGAAGTGGCCGTGAGCCTTGCCCAAGGGACCGGTTGGGAGCCACTGGTCCAGTGACCGGAGTGCGGGACAGGAAGCCAGTTTCCTTCATCTGCAGCTAATGGGCTGTGTGACCTGCACAAGCTGCCCTACTTCTCTGCCTCAGTGATCCAGCCAGCAGCCGAGTGACCTCAACACTTGCTTTCCTATGTCAGAGCTTCCACAGGCTCCCTGTGCACAGTTCATCCCCTGATTTCTGCCAGAGAAATCAGAAATTTCCTTCGCACTCACTCATCACTGAAAGGCTCCTGAGCCTTCGCTGCTGGAGACGCAAGATTTCTGGCAGGTTCAGGAATCAGCAAATACAAACACTGACCGTGCTAGGGCTTTTCTGCAGAGAGCTGGGATGTTCAGCTGAGCTGCTGGACCTGGCTGTGCTCTGCCAGCCCTGCTGTGGGTGCTCCTTTGCCAGGAATGCCAAGGTGCCCGTGGCACTGGCCGGGCATCTCAGTCAGAACAGCGCTGGGAAGGAGCCAGGGGTTATGAAATGGGCTGGCTGGAACTGGGAAATGGATGGGAGCACTCAGGGAACGCTGAGAGGTGCCTTGCTCTGGGGGATTAATGCCCATCCTGGCTGGAGCTGCTCCTCCCAGCCTTATTTGGATATATGACTTAATCCAATCACTGCCCAATCCATCAGTAATGAACACGTAGAGGAGAGAATGCATTCCACCCAGGAGGAGAGGGCTCAGCCAAAAAGCTACTAACTAGGTCACTGATGAGCAATCTTTCCCCTCCCTCTGTGTCATTTTTATTAATCACTTGAAAAATAGGTTGAGTAATGATTGCAAGCAACTTGTCAAGCCAATTAAAAACAGAGAAAGGTAGGGCTGTGAAGCTGAAGACGAATGCTGTGCTGGTTTTAAATGAGTGTCTGTCAACCCCACTGACCTGTGAGTAATTACCTCCAAAAAACCTGGCAGTATGTGTGTTCCTCAGTGTGAAGGTTTGTTTCTTCTGAATCCACAGGGCAAACAGTTCATCGTGGCCCAGAGATGTATCACCAGAGCAAAATCACTCTGAATCTGTCTCGTAGCCTGGTTTCACTGTTAGCATGTGGACTCTCCAGTGGGGCTTGTCAAAGAGTTTAGAGCACTTTGAATGTAAAATAAAAATGCTGCAGAGCACTTACTAGGGTTTTTTTTGTAATTTGCCTGAATTGACGTTCCCATAGCTTTATAATCTGCCCAGCTGGAAGAGAAATTCTCAAATGTTATTTGTTGAACAGGGAAAAAAGAGCTTCTAGGTAATCTCACCATCATCTCAGTTTAATGGGGTGAGTCTCCCCAGAGTGGATTCTCCAGGACCATTCAGATAATTCAGCACTGGGGTTGTTTTGGTTTATTTTTTACATGTGGGAAGGATTGTACGTGCCAACAATAAATATTTATACTCTTGCATTCCTCTGCCTCTCTATCTGTGTTTTGTCTCCTGTGAGATGTGTGCCAGCCCTGTGGGTGCTATGAGACAACATTACTCTTTGGGAGACTGGTGTAGAGTGTGTGAGATCCTGCTGTCCAGGATGTTTCTTCCCATCTGTTCCTGGCTCAAATCCTCTTCTCCTCAATTTTAGTCACCACTTTTTTGGTCACCATTCATAGATTGAAATGTGATATTAAGGAGAAGGATGCAAATATGTCACACTGCCTTCCTTCTCCTGCTGCTGCTCTGTCAGCTGGCTGGCAATAACAAAAGGCAATTAGTGACACAAATAAGCTTTCCTGGGGGGCAGCTGAGAGCAGCCTTTCTCTAGAACTATTTATGGAACAAATGGAAAAACACATGCTTCCCTCCTGCCTAAAAGGAGTAGCAGCCCAGGGGAGGGGAGGGTTGGATCAATAACTTGCCTCCTCTTCAGCATTCGGTTCTTGTTTTGTTGCACCTCTGAGAACTCAGAGTATAGAAGGGTATGGGAAGCACAGAGCAGAAGTTTTGATTTCTGCTGGTGCAGAACTTGTTTAAAGCCTCCTGCACTTGCCGAGCAAGAAGTCAAATTAAGCCATGATTTGCCCCCATTCCATCCTGGACAGCTTTCCCTGTTCTCTGTACCTCTGTTGTAGCCATCACACAATCAAACCTCCTCTTTCCAGCCTCCTTTTCCCCCTCCCCATGCAAGATTTTGGGTTTTCCCTGTGGGAAGCAGCCCTGTGCCTGAACCCACCTGTGTTTTTTCCCTCCAGAGTGAATGAGCTCTACGTGGATGACCCAGACAAAGACAGCGGAGGGAAAATAGAAGTGAACCTGAACATCAGTTTGCCAAACCTGCACTGTGAATGTGAGTACCTCTTTCACTGAGCAGCTTTTCTTTGTGCCTTAAGTAATACTTGAAATGGGCCCAGACTGGTACAGTGGCCCTTCTTCTGTAACAGGATGGAAATCAAGTAGCTGCAGCCTCTGCCAATATCCCATTGCTTTCTGTTCCAGGCCAGGGCACCTGTTTTCTTGGACCATGTGTTAGTGGCTGATCTCCTTCAGTGGCTTCTTTCTAAATCTTATTTCCCTTTTTTTTTTTTTTATTTTGCAACCTTTTTGTGTTGTCTGGGAGCAAAGAACCTCCCAAGTTCCATTGGGAACTCTGAATGCACCAGCTGGTTGTTGGCTCTTCCCAAGTCACCTGCCTTGTCTGCCTGAAGTTTTCTGTTTGTGATTGGGATTGCAGGCAGCTGGCAGGACGTGGGAGGTGTGTTTGTGTCAGATAGGCAGAGTGAAAAGTTTGGCTACAAAGTTTTTCTGGTAGAACAATTTTTGACAAAGGGCATTATTAGCTCAGTTGAGTCAAATGTCAGGAAAAAAGGTGTGGATTTTTTTCAAGTAAAAGCAGCACATGCTTTTCCTATGCAACCTTCCTGTTACTTATTTTGTTTGATTTTCTTTTTTTGTCTTCTCTCTCCCACCCCTGCAGTGGTTGGACTGGACATCCAGGATGAAATGGGAAGGCACGAAGTGGGTCACATTGACAACTCAATGAAGATCCCTCTCAATAATGGGGATGGCTGCAGGTTTGAGGGCCATTTCAGCATCAACAAGGTGAGTGGCAGTGACAGTGGGTGAGGGTGTGCTGGCTGGGGGAATGCTGGCAGGATCCATCTGTAAAAATGAAAATTTGAAAATCTCTGTCTCTCCTGTCCTGTGTGTGCTTATGAGCCTGACCAGACAGAAATTTGTCAGTGTGAGGAGAGGGGGCTGCGTGGACAGACCCACAGGGAATGTGTTAGATTAGGAGTTTTCTTCACTCTCCAAAGCAGGTAATGGAGACAGAACTGCTGATCAGAGAGAGCAGCTCTGTGCAGCAGCCTGATGTTCAGGGGATGTGTGAAAACCCTACAGATGCCAAAGGGCTTCTGTGTTTACTCCTCATGACTTCTGCACCTCCAAAAACGTGACTCACTGTGGAGAGGTCTTTGGCAATGGCTGCATCCCAGCTCTCCTTTGTTCTGAGAGCTGCAGAGTGAGCTGCAGAATGACAGGAATGTTCCCTGCTGGAGGGTGCCAGGGCTCCGTGCTGGGATGTTTGGAATACAGCACGAGGCCCCACGCATGCTTGGTGGGGATGCTCTGCTTCTGTCTCAAGGAATGAAAATCCAGGCCTGGAGGAGGCTCCTCTTTGGGATGGGTGTGTTCAAGATTGAATAATCTCGCTATGTAATGCTGGAGATGACTTGCTGGGGTGGGGGAGGCACTGGTGGGACCCGCTGATGTCCTAAGAAGGGCACACCCTTTATTCACTCCTCTTCGTGTACCACAGGCTACAAAATCCTACTTCCTTCTTTTCCTCCCTGGTCATGTTAAAGCACATCTAAAAATACCAGGCAGGACCTCTTGGTGTTTCTGTGGCATGGAAAGGATTAGGGATTTTAAAAGAGGACTTTTTCCACATCTCCAGGATCGCTGGCAGCTGAAAGTCCACAAAACTGGGAAGGGGACAATTGTCCAGGCAATTCCCAGAGCACAGAGCTGAGATACCTGGGGTTTTGTGTGCTGGATGTGGTGTGTCCTGCTCACCAAAACAGCTCCAAAAGGGGGTGCAGAATGTGGCACTGAGGAGTTTCCTTCACTGCTGATTTGTGTCCCATTTAGTGGCTGGCACAGCTGTCACAGGGAGGGGAGCTGACCCAGGACTTCTGGCTCTGCAAACCAGAATCTCTTGTGTGTGACCTAAAAGTGTGCAGTCCTTTGGCAGGAATTGGACAGGCTGAGCTGAGAGCTGGAGTGGGACCTGGCCAGGCTTGGAAACTTGACCAAGGCTGGCACTTGGGTGTTGCTGTTACAGCTGCTGAGGGAGGACAAGGTGACAGTGAGATGATGGTGTGTGCTGCTTGCTGCAGGGCCTGACGCCCTGTTTGCTCAGCTTGTTTATGACACAGCTGGTGTCCACACCTGAAAGTGTTCCCAGGAGTGCACTGCTGTTCCTCAAGTCATTAAATCAGCTTTCCTGAAAGCACATGGAACGGGCATGTGGCCTCCTGTGGCCCTGCTGGTGAGGTGTCTCTGCAGAGAGCACACTGGGCACCAGTTGTATAACCAGCCTCCCACTCCTGCCCTGAGCAGTGCCAGATTGCTCCTCAGCCTTGCTTCGTTTCACAACCTTTTCTCAATAGGAAAATATTCTTGCACCCACCATGACAGTGATTGAGCTGTATCTGCTGAAAGGCTGCAGGGCTAGTGACCTGAAAAATGTGTGCATGCAGAGTGGTGCCATCAGAGTGACACCAGGGCTCATTTTCTGTCTTGGAACTGAGCCTTTAGGTGAAACTTGTGTTTTTCAGTTCTTTGTATTTCCCTCAATTTAAAAAATTAAAAGGAAGGGCTCCTGCTGTCTCCTACCAGCTGGAGAAGGGGAAGATCTAGGTTAGTTTGTATGGGATGCCCATGTGGGTTTGGTGGTGGATTTTCTCTTTATATAAAACTCATTTTTGCACACAATCTCAAAGGTAAAGTTGTTCATGACTGGTACCAGGAGGGAAATATATCCCCATGTTCCTGGGCTGCTCTGCAGCAGTGGGCTCGTTTGTAAATGCCAGATGTGGGAGTAAGACATTGAGCAAGAGAGGTGAGAATTTTATTTTAGTAGGGATGAAAGACATAGCCTTAAGTGCTGGGAATCCCTGGAGCTGGGAGTGACCCACTCATCATCTCCTGGTCAGGAACATCAGCACTGTGGGGGTGCCAGACTCTGGGGCCGCAGGACTTGAGTGTGGTGGTGTTGGACTGGTGCAGGAAGGTATCACAGAGCCTTCCATCTTCCTGGATGGATCCAGGCATTCCCATGTCACATCACAGGGCCTAGCAATGCCTTGAGGGATAAAATGTGAAATCCTGTCTTCCCTGTCTTGGCTAATTTTAGGTCCCTGGTAACTTCCACGTGTCGACGCACAGCGCGACGGCGCAGCCCCAGAACCCCGACATGACTCACGTCATCCACAAGCTCTCATTTGGGGACAAGTTACAGGTGAGTCCTGAAAATTCCCTGGCTGTAGGGGAATGCAGTGAGAGTGGTTTAATATTAGACTCTTTGGTTTTATGGAAAGCCTGTGTGTCCCTGCAACGTAAGCTCAGATGTGGAGGAGTCCACAGCTGCCACCAGTTTGGATAGGAGCAGTGTCCAGTCACAGAGCAACTCTGATTTTTTCTATGAAAATCAAAGTGCTTTTGGAAAACTCTGTGGCTGTCTTCCTGCAGGGGTTTAGATCTGAGGGTTTGTGGCTCAGCAAAATCCTGTTTTTAGCATGAACACAGCAAGCAAACCTTTCTGCCTTTGTGGAGGAGCAGTGATGCACTCAGGGAAGATGTGTGCTCGCTACTGTGTTTACCACAGCAGCAGCCAAGCTCTTTTTAATTCACTTGTATAGCAGACACCTATTAGTCAAATTTATCCTGTGAAACACAAGTTAGACTTAGCACTGCCAATTCCCTGCTGGGAAGAAGCTGAAAGCGTGCACTTGCCCAGTGGATAGAATTTCACCAGGTGCTGCAAGTTATGTAATATTACCTGATTTCTCAATAAGGACAGATTACAGCACTTCTCTAGCCTACTTCCAAGGAGCTGGCCTCACAGGTGGGAGTTCCACATGTGCACACCCAGCTTGAGACTCACCCTAAACATTACTTACCCATAGTCTCTCTGTAATCTTCTTTCCTCAGCACAGACGTCTCATTAGTCTGCTCCTTGTACACCCACTTCCAAAACCCTTTTTCATGCTAACAAGTCTAAGCGTTGCTTTGTAGTCTTCTGATTCTGCTCCCGGCTTCTTTTAGGAAATATCTTGTGTGGGAACGAGGAAATATTAGCGTATAAATAAGCTTGGCTTAATGTCTGTAAAGCGCTCTGAGATTATGAAAAATATTAGGTGAGTGCTAATAGGGAGTTGTGCTGGCTGCGTGGGAAATGGGTGCTCTGAGGGAGCATTCCCATTGTTTTATCATGGAGCCCTGGAGTGAGGCAGCTGGAGTGTGAATCAGCAGGAAGGAGGAGCCTGGAGAGACAAGCAGCAAGTGTCTTCAGTTCTTGTGGTGAGAAACCTGCCTAGCAAATGTGGAGTTGGCTCCCGATTTGGACAAGTTCAGATGAGTATTTTCAGAGTTCAGGGTGACTGCTCATCGTCTGGGTGCTCAGGGAGGGAGCACGTAGGTGCTGCTGGTGCTGCAGGCAAGCTGCAGTTCAGCAGCACAAATTAAAGAAGGATATGTTCACCAAACAGGTGCTGCCACGACTCAGCAAGCAGTGAGAGCCAGCAAGTGTGGAGAGCTTTAAATCTGCCTAGGTGCACCTTTGAATATTTCAGGCTGTCTCCACTTGCTTTGATGTAATAAAAGCTGATATTCCTTGAAGAGGGTGAGGAGCTCCTCATTCACTTGTGTCATGTGCTGGGAGTTTGTTCTTTGTGGGCTGTTACTGACTCTGCCACAGTGATCCACCGAGGGACAGGCTGTGTTCTCCTGAAAAACCAGTCTCTTTGAAGCAGAGATTTAAATATCATCTGGCACTGAATGAGCTTTGAGCCTTCATCAGTACTTCGTGCACAAGAGAGGCAGACTTCCTGTAGATTTTCCCCTCATTTAGATGAGATGAGAATTAAAACCTGCAGAATTAAAACTCATGCAGTGAGTTCCTGCGTGTCAGATAACTCAGTAAGGAGAGAGATGAGGAAAGCAGGAGATGATGCCTTTTTATTATCAGGGACAGACAACTCTCCTGACAAGGTTAAAACCAGGATTATTCAACACCATAAAGTAGAACTGAGTAGAAATTATGATTAAAAATGCAACATCTCCTATTTCCCTATCTCTCTCTATACTGGGTTACCTGGCTGCTGGAGATAGGAACTCATTGGTTTGAATTTTGGTCTTATCTACACAAGGGGAAAACCTACATGAGGGAAAAATTTACCAAAAGTTTGAAATGGGCCTTAAAGTCTCTGGCCCAGATATTCTCTAAGAGACTTCTTAGCTGTATGAAGAATGGAACATAACACTGTAGCCCACTCCAGGGCCTTCTTTTCCTTCTTATGCCTTTTACAGCAAGTAAAGAATGAGCACAGCCTGCAGGTGTAGTTTGGGAATGGTCATGGCTGTGTGAAATCCTAGCAGAGCAAGAGGCCCTGCAGCAGGATCAGCTGCTGCTTTTGCTCTGCTCCTGTTCCCAGCACCTTCCAGTTGAACTTTCTGATGATTTTGGCTCTCCAGAATTTCCTTTCTGCTGAGCAAAAATGGGACACTTGCTGCTTCCTTCATCATCCACTCTGTAGTGTTGGGAATAGGGAAATGTCCATTAGGGTGAGACAGAGACATCCTGGTGCTCTCAGTTGTGGAGAGGGTCTGGGAAGGAGATGGCCTTGCCCTGTTGGTGAGGTGAAACTGTCACACCCATGACCAAATCCTCCTTCCAAGCTCTTCTTCCCTGTTGTCTGACTTAAGGTCAGGAATTTCTGGGTTGTGGAGTTCTTTGTCCTTTCATTGTACCTTGTGAGCAGCACAACCTCTGACCTACAGCTGCTGCCGTGGGCTTTCCCCTGTCTGGAGAGTTCACACATGGATTATTCTGTTGGTGGAGATCAGACTCCAGGTCACAGCGTGTGCAAGGCATGGAAATCCTGTTATTCTGGGCAAACAGACACTCACAGGTCTGCAATCAGCTGCAGGAAAAGATGAAGGGATAGCAGTGTTGGGATGTGTCCTTCCCATCTCCAAGGCTGATGGGTTGTACAGACCCAGCTGCTCTGACATGAGCCACCTTTAGAGTGGCTTTAGAGTTAAAATTAGAGTTAAAACTCCTGAGTTTTAACCCCAGTGTGACTCCCATTTATTTCCCTTTCAGCCCGATAAATTAATTTCACAGTTAACTCTGCAAAGCTCTTAGGAAATACTCACGGTGAAAATTTCACAACTGACCTCTTCCAACTGCAATTCCTTCAGCTTTGGAGTGGTTTTGGAGTTTCATCTTGTAAGATGTTGTGAAATCATTTTTCATTTGGAACCAACCACTGTGATGATGGTCACTGAAAGATATTTGGGGTCACCTTTTAATGGGTTGAGGCTTTGTTTTTTGGAAAGGTTGAATCAGGCTGATGCCCTGGTTACAGGGTAGGGAAGCAAAGGTCAAGAGTATCAAGTCAGAGCAGAGTTTCTTCATCCTCCTTTTTGCTTTCCAGGTCCACAACGTTCACGGAGCATTCAATGCCTTGGAGGGAGCAGACAAGCTCAGCTCAAACCGTGGGTATTCCTGGGGATTGCAGCTCTCAGCCACTCTCTGGAGGGAAAACAGGGCTGTTCATGCAGCACTGGTGTATCCAGCAGTCTTTCATTGGCCTCTGTAGCCAAAATGATCCAGACATTGCTGGCTGACATTTCCATTTCCTCCAGTCCTACAGCAAAGGCTTGGCCCAGAAGCTCCTTTGCAGTCCTTATGGAGTTTTTATCCATATCCTGTTCCTGTAGTGTCCCTTTGCTGCTGTTACTTCCATCAGAACTTTTCACTGTACTTGTGATGCAAATCACCTTTAAATTTCCACTCTGTGGATGGCTAGAGGGACATTTTCATGGCCCTTTATGACCAGCACAAAAAGGAAAATTCAATGCATGCTACAATTCAGTGTGGAGAGTTGTCTCTCAAATGTTCAGGCTCCTCCAGGACATCAGTCCTGTCCATTTCTTGGAATAAATTTTCTATGGCTGTTCCTGAAGCTATTCAGTTGTGGTTTGGGGCTTTTTTTTTTACCTAGAAGCCAAATGTTATCGTGTTACACTTGGCTGGAAGGTCCTGCAGAGATGTCATTTAGAATTCTGTCTTAGGACTGTTTTAGCAGACACAAAAACCAGAATGAGCCATGTAAATAATGAAAATAAAAAGACTTAAGCCAGCTGTAGGAGAAGGAAGATGAGAAAGCAAGAGAGAAATGGAAGTAGACAGGTCGTGATACCTCAGGGGTTTTTTGTCAAAATTATCAGCAGCCCTAACCTCAGCCAGTTCCTGATTTCACCAGGCTGTGGTGATGATAAAAGTGTTACCATTTATAGCTGCAAGCAGTCAGGAAGGGTCGAGTAACCCAAACCTTGGGTGGGTTGTGGTCGTGCAGAAGTGATGGGCGGCTGCTGGTGTCAGCCGAGTACCTGCCAGAGTTGTGAACAAAGGGCAGAACTGTGGGACGTGAAGCTTTGTCACTGAGATAAGGAGGAGGGAGACACCCTTCTTTGTGACTTGCTGCACTTGGAATTGTTCTGTGGGCTGGCTCCTTTCTCTGGGTGCTAACGTGTCCTTCCCTTTCCTTCCCTGAGCGCAGCCCTCGCCTCTCACGACTACATCCTGAAGATTGTGCCCACGGTGTACGAGGACATGAGCGGCAAGCAGCGATACTCCTACCAGTACACGGTGGCAAATAAGGTAAAGGAGCAGCTGCTGCTCCTCCCTGCATCCCAGGGATGTTCAGCCACCGTTCCTTCCCCTCCTGCTCTTCTCTGTGCCCTTTTTATAGGTGAGCAGTAGCCTCTGCTGGGAGAAGGAGGAACTGAAGCTCCTCAGAGTGGGGCTTTTCCTGGTGCTGGCATTTGCCAGGGTTTGGGATTGGCAAAGCAGGTGGTGAATTCCTGAGAAATTCTTTTTCCTGGCATTCTCACCTAGCTGATGTGGATTTCTGTAAATTGTGTGGGAGGTGTTTACAGGCTGCAGGAGCTCCTGTTGTGCCTGTCAAGATGGATCTGAATGGAAACTGTAATCCACCTGGTTTTAGTAACAAAACAGTCTCAGATGTGATGGATGGATGAGACAAATAAATCAGCAGAGTTTTTAGCTTTTTACAAATGTTGATTTCAGACATTAAGCCACTGAGCTGTACCAGCAAATACATGCTGGTTTGAGTATTTCACAGTCCCTGCTTTATGATAGTGAATTATCACAGAATCTATTAGTTTGGAAAAGATTCAAGATCACCAAATCCTACAGTGACCAATCCCCACCTTGTCACCCAAAGCACTGAGTGCCACATCCAGCATTTTAATAATTCAATGTATTGAATTTTTCTTAAGGAAAAAAAAGAAGACCCTATTTACTTTTTAAGGTAAAAAGCATCTTCCAGTTGAAAATAATTTGCCATTCAGGTGTTAAATGAAAGTCCAAAATCTCTTTGTAATACCTAATTACTTCTAGTTTGCCCTAGCTGATAATTAAGCACACACTCTCCTGGATTAGTTCTCAGGTTAATGTTCCTGACTAGTGACTTTTGGGCTTGCTGGTATGGTGTGTCCCAGGGATTTGGACATCTCCCTCTGTTCAGATTACAATGTATTTGTTCTGCTTAATGTCACAACTGCTGTTCTGATAAGACTCCTGTGACAGGAGCTCTGAAAGTAATTTGGAAAATAGACAGCAGGAGCTTTTGACACTTCTGTGAGCTTGGCTGCAAATTGGGGCGTTCAGCCAAGTCTGACTCATTAGGGCAGGATTGCTGGTGGGGAGAAGGGGAGAGGAAGGAAAAAATGAGGTCAGTTCTGTCAAAACTGAGGTGCTGAGAGGCACTGCTGCCTCTGAGCTCTCTTCTCGTGGTGCTTCAGTCCTTTACTCCCACACTGAGCAGTGGGAAAGGGAAATGGGAAGCCACTGGAACAGTCTGGCACAGATTGGCTGATATGAGGAGGGGCTGAGGGGTAAAACTCTGTCTCCTCTCTTAGCTCCTCTGTTTCCTCATTTCCCCCATAACCACTGTCCCAAAGTGAGCTGCAAAACTCCAGTAAAAGCCCTGAAAATGGCATGACTGGAGACTTCTGCTTCTCTTGTCATCATGGGATAAACCACCTAAAAATAGGGAAGTTTGGGATTTATATAAGGTGATTAAAGATAAATGCTGTTTCATAGCACACAGAGAGCAAAATTAAATTTTATTTGTGTCATGCTCATGAGTGTCCTGTTGCTTATTCTTTTTTTCATCTTTCTGAAGTATTTGAGGCTGTCTTTGGCTCTTTGTGAAGGAGGATTGAACCAGGAGAGGAGGTCTGAGCTGGCAGCTTGTCACAGGGCTAAGGGAGGGAAGAACAGCTGGCTGGAGAGGCAGCCTGTGCCACACTGGGCTCTCCTTGGACTGCTGCATCCCCAGCCTGCTTTCCTTGGATTTTTCTTCACCCTGTGAATGCCCTGATCCTTAAAAAGTGATATCTATCTCCACTGAGAGCACAGACAAGATATTATCTCAGGGAGATGTGGCTTTAGTTGCTAAGCTGATGTTGGTACTGGGCAGTGTGTCCTGCCTGGTGCTGTCCATGGCACTGGACCTGTTAGGAAACAAATGATTGAGGGAGATTGTCACTGGAAATCTGCAAGATGTCTCTCCCAAACCAGCCTGGGATGTTTTTTGAACCTTTGCCAATGTTTTTCGAACCTTTGCCAGTATTTTTCTGTATGCAGTTTCATCCTGGCTTTCAGCAGGAGTTTTAAAATGTGTTTTGAGCATAGTTCCAGATGATTCATACTAAGAAGGCAAAGCATTCCCATTGCTGGTCCCAGTGGGGAGGGGGCCTGACAGAGGAATGCAAGGAGAAGGAGGGAGGTTCAGGCTCTCACAAACTGAATTCCATTTATTTGGTGAATGATTTATATACAAAATACAGACATACATGTGATTTGCAGAACCAAAACTTTGCCTGCAACCAGGCTGTTTGTATTTAAATAGAGCAGATCTAGGATGGAGGATCAATGACAGTGAGAATAATCCCCATCACTCTGTCCCCAGCTCTTTCATTATCAGGCTGTAAAGAGATTGTTTTCCTGTTTGATAAGGATGGGAGGTGAGCAGTCACACAGGAATTCACTGTTTGCTTCTTCCCATCTGGTCCCTGGTACAAAACAGTGGGGTGAGGGCCAAACCCACAGAGGCAGTTGTATGGCAGCCACTCTCTGGCATGAGATTGCTCACATTTTGTGCCATTTTTCCTTTTTTTTCCCCCCAGGAATATGTAGCCTACAGCCACACCGGCCGCATCATCCCGGCCATCTGGTTCCGGTACGACCTGAGCCCCATCACAGTGAAATACACAGAGAGGAGACAGCCTCTGTACAGGTTCATCACATCGGTGAGTGACCTCAGCCTCTCCTTCTGCCTCCCTCTGCTTTACCTTTCGTGTCTCTCCTGAGCCTTTCTTGTCCTGAGGGATTGAGGTTGTGACGTGGTGGAGATAAAGCAGCACAGCACTGGGGGGTGCTGAAGTGTGAGGTAAGTCCAGTGCTCTGAGAGCTTGATTTAATAGCTGCGCACAAAAAGAAGGGAAATTCACCTATTCCAGAAGTGCCAGGCTCTGTCTAGGCATGATGGGCTCTACTGCAGCGTGTCAGAAGCTTGGAAGTAAAGCTGATGTGCTTAGCAGAAAAACTGCAATAAACTGCTCAGTAATGATGGGATCAAATGTGCAGAGAACCTGGAATGGTTTGGACTGGAAAGAACCTTAAACCTCATCCCATTCCACCCCCTGGCACAGCCAGGGACACCTTCCACTTTCCCAGGGTGCTCCAGCCTGGCCTTGGACACTGCCAGGGATGCAGGGGCAGCCACAGCTGCTCTGGGCACCCTGTGCCAGGCTCTGCCCACCCTTTTCCACCCCAAAGTCATCCTGTTCTTACCTAGAGGCTTTTCCTTCATTCATGTGAGAGAAGGACAACTTTTAGATGACACAGAGCTTCCTGTCCTTGCTATCTGCTTGTATTTGGGTGATATTTACAGTAAATAGGAAGAAAACTGGCAGTGGAGATTTTTACCAGCAGCCACTTCTCTCCTCCCCTACAAGACACTGATTTTTTTTTTTTACACTGAGTTTTACTCAGTACTGCTGCTTGGCTTAATATGGGAATGGCAGTTGCAGGCATTTACTCCTGGGGAGAAGTGGAGAAGAGCTGCATTATCAAATTCCAGAGGTGTTTTCCTGACGAGTTACGTTTGGATCTGTCCAGAGAGCATCCTGCAGTCCTGATCTCAGCATCTAGAACAGAGCTGTGCTGGCCAAACTGCTCATTAGGCAAAGAGCTATTTAAAGGTCCTCCAGAACTTTAAAAAAATGTGTCTTCAGGGACTTGGCTTAAAATTGAAGCTGCAGAGAGCTGTGCCAGTGAGGCACGGTGGAATGTTGATAAATTGGCTGGAGTGAAGACCTCAAATCCTGATTTTTAAACTGTTTGACTGCTTTAATTGGAAGTCACATAAACAGTGTGGCGGAGTTGCACTTCAAGATTCTGATTTTGCAACTTCTGATAAACAGCAAATTCCCTTCAGTGAACTTTAGACAGTGACCTCTAGAATACACAAATAACCAGATGAGGGGGGCTTGAAGTAAAACCTAAATGTCGTGGGGAAAGACTTTCTCTTAGCTTGGCTTCAAAACATAATCCTAAAAAAGGTCAAACATCAGCATTTCATGACTTGGCATCTCATTCTGCCTCTGCTTCTTTCCCTAAAATTACTCTCCCAGAGGTTTCTTACACACCTTGTTGGGGGTGAAGGTGTGGAGGTGTTTTCATGGGAAATGATTTGATAGTTAGATTATTCTTTAATTTTATTATCAGCATTGATTCACTGCTGATCTGCCATTATATGCCCATAAAAAGCATCTTTTTTGAATTGATGAGTTGACATAAGGGACCACAGGAGAGAATTTCCTCCCTGGTTGCCACAGTGACATTTTGGGTTCGTATCTCATTTGAATTTTTATCCCATAACCTCAAAAACTGAAATGTGTGTTTCCTGCTGAGAATCCAAAAATGGAACAGCGGTTCCACTTCTGTTTCTGAAAAGATTTAAAGGTTGATTAATTTTACTTAAATAAGAATTTCAGTTCCATATTCCTCACTGGACAAAGTCTGAGTGTTGACTCACTGGCCCCAGGATGAATTTTGCCTTGTTCTGTCTTTAAAGGTAGCCAGGCACTTTCTGGCTGCTTAAGGAGAGTTTTGAAGTTGATTTTTGGCTGCCTTGTCTGGCTGTGGTGTCAGGCAGCTCCCTGGGGGCTGTTCCAGTTGAATATCCTGACTCTGGGGGATGAGGATGATGCTGGTGCTGGCAGTGGCAGTGTCAGGACGTCACACAGGTGTGACAGACACTCCTGGTGTGGAGGCAGAGCCTTGTTGCAGGGGCTGGAGCCTGGCTCTCAGTCTGGGCCATCTGCTGAGCTGCTCTGGCCCTCCTTTGGGCCAGGATTTCTGTGCAGGAGGGCAGCCTTGGCTCTGCATTTCAGCCTTGGCTCTGCATTTCAGCCTCACATCCTTCCCGGGGGCACTGAACAGCTTGGGAGGGGGAGCAGCACTGCAGAGGATCAAAACACCTCCGGCCCTGCCCTGTTTGGATGACATGATCTGTTCTTTAGCCCCTTCCTGGATCTCCAGCATGGCCTTTTGCATCACAGTTGCTCTGGAGACCAGTTAGTGATGGCCAGCACTGGGCTGAGGGCCAGCAGGGATTGGGCTGGGACGTGTGGAGTCACTGCCTGGCTGTGGAGAACATCAGCTTGTTCTGAGCAGCAGCTGCTCAGTTTAAAAACCACAAGGCAGGCTCGGGATGGGGGCTCCTTCACTGTTTATCTGGGCTGCCCTGTGGCTTTCAGGAGATTTGAATCAGTCCTGGGATGGGGGGATGATCCTGGGGACTCCAGAGAGGCTTTAGGGGGGTCAGTGCTGGAGGGAAGGACACGCTGCTGAGGGATGATCCCATGGGAGCAGGGTGCCAGAGGCTCTCCTGTGCTGCTGGCAGGGTTCTCTGGTGCCCTTTGTCACTCCTGACTTTGCCCTCCAAACCTTCAGCACTGCAAGGAGCAGCATTACACATTGCACTGCCTGTAGCAGCATTCCCACATCCTCTCTGTCCCCCCTCTAACTCATGCCTGTGACGCTGTTTTATACCACAACCACACGGAGTCCTAGATTTAGAAGGCTAAAAATGACTCTTTATTTTAGGGATGTGTCTCCCTTTTATATTATTTTACACAGACCAATTTGATTGGTGAAACAAAGGCAAACCTCTCCAATCAGATTGGTCAAACCAGAGGGACATTAAGAAGAAGCCCCTCCTGTGAGAAAGAATGAATAACACAGGTACAGCTACAAAAACATTTCTCTTGTTTACAAAAAATTGCCTGGGAAAAGAATTTGAGAAACCAAAACATCTCAGGCATGAAATCAAAGCTGCTCCTTATATTTTTGTGATGTGAAGAATTATCCTAATTTTCTGTACCATGTGAGAAGTGCTTCCTATGCAAAGGTTTTGGTTTAGCATAATTTCTGGGTTTTTTTTTATTTTACTTTCCATGTCGTGCTCGAAAAAGTTCAGTACTAAATAAGATTTTATGTTACTTGTGGGTCATGCTGCCACTGTCACGGTTCCATGAGTTTGCCAGGATCCTGGAGTTAACCACAGAAACTTGGCAGAGTGTTAAATACAGGAGGTTTTTTTGCCTGTCAAACTGCACTGCTTAAAATCAACTCATCCCTCATAAAGAGAAGCCATTCAAGACCTCCTGGTTGAGGTTATGGAGCAAGGGGAAAAGTTTCACTGCTGAAAATTCATGAGTTCCTGTAAGTGGCCAAACTGAAAGAAGGTTTTATCATGAGGTCAGTGTAGGGGCTGGGAGGGGAGAGCAGCAGAAAAGCAGCCAAAGTTCTGGTGAGGCATTCAAAATCCAAAGAATTTTTTTTCCTGGTATGAGAGGACTCATCTGGCCTATAGGTGTGAAAAAAAATTAGGCTGGAAATAATGGAAGGAATTCTCAGCCTTTAGGACATCCCAGAGGAGCACAGCCATGTGTCTGACACCTTTCTGTCACCTTGCTTGCAGCCTTGCCTCCTCCTGTGAATCCTCTCGTGTTTTCCTTTAGGCATGAGCCTGTCTCCCACTCTCCTGTGGCCACCTTCTGTTCAAGGGGCATTCCTTGTGTCCAGGGGGCTCTCACTGCTGGATTATTCCACTTGTGTGCTTCTTTCCCTTCATCCTTTAATGTCAAACAGATCCCATGGAGCAAAACGCAGATCATTCCCAATAATTGGTTCCATTAAATCTAAAGAAGTGCCTGATGCCTGCCATATGTATTAATACTGTTTTATAATATTATAATATATATTATATTATAAAATTATATATATAATATTATAAGGTACGTATTAGAACTGTGATGATATAGGAACACTGTGGTGCAGCTCCTGGCAGAGCCCAGCACTGGCCACAAGGACTCCAAGCCCTTTTTTCGTCACCAGGACTCAAAGCTGTGTGTGCAGGAGGCCCCAAGCCAGTGCCAGGTGTGTGTGACTCATCCCCACTCAGCACTACAGAGCTCTGCAGATGAATTTAGAGGGTTTTTTCTCTATTCCCCAGCCCCTTGTGCTGCCGCACTGAAGTCAGATTTTCCTGCCTTGTGATGCAGAATCTGGGTGTTGGACGGGGTTTGTGTTTGTGGTGTGACATCTGCCGTCAGCTGAGCTGCTCTGAACTGAAGTAACCCAGCTTTGTGGTGGGCATTTCCTCTGGGAAGTCACCCTCTGTCACACCCCAAGGGACAGCAGGGAGGGGGCCACAGAGGCAGGAGCTGGACTTGTCCCCTAAAAATCCTGACTTTGCCTCAGGCTGGTGCTCTGGTTTTTGCAGCCTTGATCTGCTGGGGTGCTGAGAGTCCTGCAAAAGCCAAATTTCCTGCATCTCCCTGTTTCACTGAGCTCACTAAATGTTCATTTCTTGGTTATAAATGCACATGGAAAGGAGTTGTAGTTCTCACTCCTTCACTCACTGTTTATGAGCTGTTTGTTCCTTCCCCTCAGCGCTGCTGCTGCTGCTGCTCTTACGTTGTTTTTTGTCTGTGACTTTACCCATGGGGTGTTGTGTGGGAGAAGAGACGTGGCAGGGTGCGTGTAGTGTGGCACCACTTCCCTCCTGGGCCAGCTGTGCTGCAGTTTTATAACGTTTATCATGGAATTGTTTAGGTGGGAGAAGACCTACAAGGCCATGGAGTCCCACCTGTGCCCCATCCCCACCTTGTCCCCAGCCCAGAACGCTCAGTGCCACCTCCAGCCCTTCCTGGGACACTCCAGGGATGGGGATCCAAACCTCCCTGGGCACTTCCAAGGCCTGAGCACCCTTTCCATGGGGAAATTCCTGCTGCTGTCCAAGCTGAGCCTCCCCTGGCCCAGCCTGAGGCTGTTCCCTCTCCTGCTGTCCCTGTTCCCTGGGAGCAGAGCCCGACCCCCCCGGCTGTCCCCTCCTGGCAGGGAGTTGTGCAGAGCGAGGTCCCCCCTGATCCCCCTTTTCTCCAGGCTGAGCCCCTTTCCAGCTCCCTCAGCCTCTCCTGGGGCTCCAGACCCTTCCCAGCTCCATTCCCTTCCCTGGACACGCTCCAGCCCCTCAGGGTCTCTCACCATGAGAGGCCAGAACTGTTCTCAGCACTCACGGTGTGACCTCAGCAGTGCCAGCACAGGGGACAGTCACTGCCCTGCTCCTGCTGCCACACTGGTTTTGATGCAGAAACATCTGGGTTATGCTCAGGACTGAGTTCATACAAACCCCCTGGTGGGGAGGCAGAAGTCAAACACCACAGGAGGGGAAGAAAGTCAAGGGTGCCAGCAGGCAGTGCTCACATGGAAAGTGTGATACACCACAACTTAACCTTAAAAATGTGACCAGCCATGTTCTAATTACAGTTCCAATTTCCTAACTCCCACATTTTTTACTTTGTAACTGTGATGCTCTTTTAATTTGGTCTTTCACGTTGTGTAGGATGAGGTGGCCCTGAGATAACAACACCTTGTGGTTGTGAGAAGGGGAACAAGATCTGGAGCTTATCTCCTGACAAGGGCCTGCCTTGGAAAAAGGGGATTTGTTAGGAGCTAGGAGCTGAAGGAGAGAATAATCCCAAACCACTGAGCCATTGTAGCAGGGAAATATTTTGTATTGCTGGTCTTCTCCAGCCTAAATGATTCTGTGATTCTGTTTCCACAAGGACTTTGATTTGACAGAATACAGCAAATATTTCTGTGTTTTTGTAGCACTTAAGAAGGAAAGTAGGCTGTTAACGCTAGTCAGGAGATTATTTTTTTTTTCCCTAACCCTGTTCTTGGAAGTGATTAGGTGTTTTAATTCAACCCAAGATCCACATCTTGTGTGGAAAACTCTGTCCCACAAGGAGTTAAGTTGGCTGCTCTCAGCAGCCCTTGTCATGGAAAGTGTTGGGCAGAGCTGTGATGTCACTGGGAGCTGGGTTCTCTGTTACTCACTGCCCTTCACGTGCTATTTCAGTGTCTTCTGCCTGTTTGTAAATCATTATCTTGTGAAGTAGGGAAAAGACTACAAGGCTGTGGTGTTTATAACAGAAAACAGCAGCAGGAAGATGTGAACAACACAGAGCTTCCAGAAAGCTGAATTATGTTGAGTTTAGCCCAGAAAGGAACAGTGTTCATGCTGTGGGAGCTGGGATTTGTGGTGGGCTCAGGCTATGAGGAGTTCAGCACTAATTTATTCCACTGCAGGGAATGGTTTTTGTGAATGATTCTCATGTAATTCCATCCCCAGTTCTTACTGTGCTTCCAGAAAATGCCCCAGCAGCAGGATCCCTCCTCCAGTTTAAGCTGTGTAAAGGTTTCCCTCATTGCTGACAAATGTGTTTCTCTGTGATTCCAGATATGTGCCATCATTGGAGGAACATTTACTGTAGCTGGGATCCTCGACTCCTGCATTTTCACAGCATCAGAGGCCTGGAAGAAGATCCAGCTGGGCAAAATGCAGTAGCAGTGAAACTACCCTCGACTCCAAGGACAGGAGCAAAGATTGAGAAATCTACCACTACCTGTTTTTGTCTTTATTTTCTATTTGATTCAATCAGTATGTTTTTCTCTAATCAGGCTGTTCGGTGAAGACATCTTCAACAAATCAAAGAAATCTCCATGCATTTCAGAGCTCTGAGAGGGAAAAATCAGTGGGATCAGGGTGTGGATCTCGATTCCCTCCCCCCAGAAAGAGAGGTTGAAATGCCATATCAGATCTAAGTAAGGATGGCAGTCTGTCCTCTGGGAGGTTCCCATGGCAGTGTACAAACCAGGGAGTAGATGGCAAAGAGCTGAACTGTCCTGTGGCACTTTTTGGAGTTCTGTTGGATGTGCATGATCAGACAATCGACTTTTGTATAGGGCAAAGTTACACATGAGGAAGAAATTCCACCCATGGTGCCAAAAAGGTGATGTATCTGTTGGTGCGGAATGGAAAGTGTTAGTCCCCACAGCAAACCTAAGAGACAGAGGGCAGAAATAACATACCAAGAGATGTTTTGTGCTTCTATTGAAAGCTCAGATACAACCTTTCTATCAAAGTGAAAAAAGGAGAAGAGGAAGCCTTCCCCAGCTACCTTTTCCTGGGTAATCTGTGATCCTAGCAGTGGAGGGCATTTCTTTTACTCTGGATGTAAAAGTGGTTTCATTTCTTCCCACTAACTGAATATCCAGTCTTGTGTTTACAGGTGGCATGAAGTAAAAACCAAACTGAGCAACACAGTTTTATGTGGCCTTTGCTTTGAAAGGGAATAGTTGTCTTTACAGCATTAGCTTTTAGTTCTTCTGTTTCTAAACACAGACCACCCAAAAGTCTGGATTCTGCACTTCTGCTTTATTATTGTTGTAGTGGGTTTTTTTTTAAAAAAAAGATTTTATATTCTCTGTGCTCAGAAAAATGGTGCAGCCTTCTGGGCGGATGAGCACAGCTCCCTCTCTTGCTTTGTGTGTGTGTATGTTCAATACACCTGTCAAACACAGGAATTCTGATTTTTCAGGATTTAAGGTGCCTCCCTTTTCCTTTAGAGCTCAGTCAGGCATCTTTTCTGAGCCCTGGACTGACACTGTTCTCCCACAGGTACACAGGGCAGAATTCCCTCAGGCTGACCCTTGCTGGGAGTTTTGTTTTGAGCCCTTCAAATGGTACCTGAGCTTCCCTGTCCATTCCTTCAAGCCTTGTCTTCTGGAGCCTCCAAAAAACGGAAGTGTGAAGGGAAAACTCCTGCCAGGGTGTCTTGCATGTCGTGGTAGGCATGAGGTCACAAAAATGAGACCAAAATGCCCCCCAGTGCATTTTCCAGAGCCTCATTCATGTTCCTTGAGTAGTGACAGCCTCTGCATGCCTTTTGAGTGTCTGAGCTGAGGATACACAAATTTTAAGTCTTTCAGGATGGATTTAAAAAAAAAAATCATAAAGTAAAAAATCTTGAACTCAGAGAAAAATTCTAAGATGAGTGCAGGGTTTCTCTTGGATGATATATATTGCCTTTTCCTGGAGGCAAAATATCCAAACTTTATGCTGTGATGATACAAATCGTTGAATATTCAGTGTTATCGTTAGAGTCAGATGCATTTCAAAAGAATTCCTGATTGTCTGTTGAAATTGTCTCCTTGCTTTGGCAGCAGGGAAGGTGTAGCCAGTTTTATCCACCCACCAAAAGGAGCAGCCAGCTGCTCTCCCCCTGCCATGCTCTGCCCTGTAGGGACTTTGGACAGCATTGGAATTTTTCCCTGTTCTTCCTCTGGGCTGATTTCTCTTACTTTAGCTGTAAGCTGGATTGTGTAACTTCCTGTACCCGTTTATGTATGGGTAGATTTGTTTTTAACTTTTTTTTTCCCCATTTACAAAAATGAACTTGAAAATGAGATGCTTGTGTTCATTTGGGTGTGTGTCTGTGTGCCTGTGAGGGGAACCCTCTGGATGTGGGATTTTCCATGGCAATTGCTTCTCCTGCTGGCTGAAGGATTTCCTCTAATCCACTGTGACCAGCTGAAACTCACAGCTAAAATGTCCTAATTTTTCCTTTTGGATTTGGTGAGTCTTTGCTGACAGCTTGGGAACAGTGGATTACAACGATGAGATTTTTAATATTTTAGCATCTTCCTTATGCTGAGATTTATTTAGTGCATCCTTCTCCTGAGCTGGACAAGGGAAGATCTTTGCAGTACAGTTCATTTTCTGAAATTTCTCCTCTGGAACAATTTCTTTGACACAAACAAAGTCGGTTGCAGCTTCCTTGTGTCCCCTGGTGTGTTATTCCCCTCCTTCTCCCCGTTCTCTGTTTTAAACTGCCTCCTGTGCAGTCCAGGCCAGTTCTCTAAACCAGACCAGTGAAATTGGTTTGTTTAGGTTTGGTTTTCTTTTTTTTTATGGAAACAACACACTTCAGCGTGCCTGCTCTCTCTGCCAAAACATCCCCTGCAATAAGGTAATAAATCTTTTTTTTTTGTGAGATGTGGAAACCAAATTGTACTCAAGTTCTGGCAGGAGAAACAGTCTGTGCTTTGGTTCTTTAACCCAGCTCTAAGCCTTTGAGGGGTGCCCAGCCAGGGCCACCTTCTGGGGCTATTGGAAGTTGTGGTGAGCTTGTCCTGCAGGCGTGGCTGGCTCTGTCACACCGTGGTACTTAATCGTGTGTTTACAGCAGAATCTGCTCCTCATCTCTCCAGATGTGGAAGCAGGGCAGTTGCTGCCTCTGCACCCATGAGATTTCACTTTTATTCTTTATTTTCTGAAGAGAAAACGAGCTTAGCTGTGCTTTTAAACGCCCTTGCAAACAAAAGAATTTCGAGTGAGAGCAGAAGGAAGCCCTCAGCTGTGGGGTTTTCTGACTTTGCCCTTTCGAGTCAGTGTTTTGATAGAAGTATTTGGGTTTCCAAGAAAGACATCCCTGTAGGAAATATTTGAAACTCTTATTTTAAATTATTCCCCGTAACTCCAGACTCCACCCTACAGTAAGAACTTGAGGCATAGGATGCTTTGCAATGGTGGAGTTAAAAACTTCCAGCTCTAAGGAAAGTTATTTGGTATCTTCTAGGCAGTATCTGAACTGCTGAAGAGGATTTTTAAAAGAAAATAAAATAGAAATGGGGTACAAAAATCCGGGAGAGATGCATCTGTGAATGTTTGATATGATCTCTCAAAATACTTGCATTTATTTGCGCTGTAAAAAATGAGATCTGCAATGTAGGTGGCCCTGTCTGCCACCCCCTCCTGAGTATTTCAGATTTAATGTTCTTTCTCTGTGTGACACATGGGCTGTTGGGGCTGGGAATGGCTGGGATGAGTCTCTGCTTCAGAAGAGTTGTTTGAATTTCCAGTTTAGGGGTGTCAGTGAGGGGTTTCTCCTCAAAATATGGGAGAGAGGGGCAGGGAGGAGGAGCAGCCCTGCCGTGTCTGGTACAGCAATGTTTAAAGCACAAGTCTTTTACATTTCTACAGTGGAGACTGTTAAGGAGTTCTGGCATTTGTCTTTTTTTAATTTGCAACCTTATGTTAATAAACTATTAGCCTTTTTAGTTCCATAATTAAAAATAAAACTCTTACGTGTTTTGATTGGCTTCTTGTTGCACTCCTGTTGCAAAATCAATCTAAAGGGGCATTTTTCCTTTTGTTTTAATTATGATTTCAGTGTACTGAGCGTTATCACACAGTGAAATCACTGGGAGCCAGGTCACTGTGGTGAAAGTTAGCACGAGGCTCTTTTGTAATCAGCCCTGAGTCATGTCTGGACATTCTGTGCTCGGTTTTGTACAGTACCAAGTGTCCCAACCTCCCTTTTTTTTAAGGAAAGGTGAGTGGACTGTGCTTGGTTCTTGCTGGGTTTGGCTTTAGTCACTGCGCTCCTTGGTACATGAAATAACCCAATTTTTGTCCCCCCTTTAACGTCCACATAGCCTTGCTTCATAACTATTTAGAAATAAGTGCCTGAGGCAATTATTAAAGATTAAACAGTAAAGGGTTACAACAAAGTGAGTCTGGGCTCAAGGTACCTGCACCATCTTAAGAAACCAATTCCTTTATGTTGGTGTGGTACAAGATCTTTGTGAAGGAAGAGATCCTGCCTGTTCCAATGATTGGAACTCACATTTCCACAAGTGATGGGGTGGTGCTGAAAGTCCCTTGCTCTATATAAAGGCTCTGGGGAAGGTGTTTATCAAATCCCAGCCTGCTGCAACTCACTCCCAAATTTTTCCAGCCTATCTTTATAAAAAACCCAACCCAAACCCAACCAAGCTGTGTCTCAGCCAATTGATTGGTTAATTTCTACCAATTTTCATTGAGAATAAATTCATCTGAGTCATGAAAATGTGTGCTAAGGCCACATCTGCCTGAAAGGGAAAGGTTTGTGCAGATAGCTGGGTTACAGGGGCAGGGATGCAGGTGACAGTGACACAGGGGCAGGGGAGTTTGAACGTGGCAGAACCACAGGGAATTGGTGTCCCTTGGGGCTGGGGGACATGGGACTGGTGTCACTGATGTCCCTTTGGCCTGAGGGACATTGGACTGGTGTCACTGGTGTCCCTTGGGGCTGAGGGACATTGGGCTGGTGTCACTGGTGTCCCTTGGGGCTGAGGGACATTGGACTGGTGTCACTGGTGTCCCTTGGGGCTGGGGAACATGGAACTGGTGTCACTGGTGTCACTTTGGCCTGAGGGACATGGGACTGGTGTCCCTTTGGGCTGGGGGACATGGGACTGGTGTCACTGGGCTGAGGGACATGGGACCCGTGTCACTAGTGTCCCTTTGGCCTGAGGGACATGGGACTGGTGACACTGGTGTCACTTTGGGCTGAGGGACATGGCCTGGGCTGGGCAGGAGGAACCAGTTTTCACTCTCATTCATGGAGAGGAGGAACTGCTGGTGAATGGCAGGGAAGACTGACTGAAGGGGGGAATGCCCAGGTGGCACTGGGGACAGTGCCCAGGTGGCAGCAGGTCGGTATCGGGGACAGTGCCCAAATGGGTACCAGGAGATGGTGCCAGCTCGGTACCGGGGACAGTGCCCAGGTCAGTACCAGGGCGTGGTGCTCAGGTGGGCACCAGGGATCGTGCCCAGATGTGTCCCAGCTGTGTCCTTGGTCTGTCCGAGGTGTGTCCCGGCTCTGCCCCGCTCTGTCCCGGGGCTGTCCCCGCTCTGTCACGGGTCTATCCCCGCTCTATCCCCGCTCTGTCCCGGCTCTGTCCGTGCTCCGTCCCCGCCCTGTCCCCGCTCTGTCCCCGCTCTATCCCCGCTCTGTCCCGGCTCTATCCCCGCTCTGTCCCCGCTCTGTCCCGGCTCTATCCCCGCTCTGTCCCGGGTCTATCCCCGCTCTGTCCCGGCTCTATCCCCGCTCTGTCCCGGGTCTATCCCCGCCCTGTCCCCGCTCTGTCCCGGCTCTATCCCCGCTCTGTCCCCGCCCTGTCCCGGCTCTGTCCCGCTGCAGTTGTGCCCTCCGGCCGCCAGGGGTCGCGCTGTGGGGCTGTTCCGGAAGCGGAAGCGGAAGCGCCCCTGGCTCCTCTTCCGGGCGGGCGGCGCAGCGGCGGCAGCGGGTGAGGCACCTGGAGTCCCCATCCGCGGCCATCGGGGCCATCCGGGGCCATCTCTGGCCGGCGGCGCCTCCGTGGGGCAGCGGCAGGGAGCGGGGAGGGGCTCCGTTGGCCGGGGGCCAGCCCGGAGCTGTGGGACGGGGAGAACTCGGGCCCCGGGGGGAGCTCGGCCTCCTTCAGTCTGTGCTTTCCTGATGCATTATTGAGTTAACGCAGTCCGCATGGGAAGTGCCAGTGTGGGCACCTAAAAGTTGCGGAGTTGAGCAAAAACAACCTTTAATTTAATTTATCCTTGATTTAATTTATCCTTTGCTATCAGGATCAGTGGTACCCTGACAGCAATGCTGTAGCGCAGTTGTTAAAATGTAGGAAAGGCCAGAAGTATCTTGGATTTGCAGACGTGTTACCTGTACGCTCTGGTGAGGAGCATTATTGGAGATGCTGGAGCAGTGCGACTTATCTCTGCAAGCCTAAACCATCCATTTTTATAAATGATATTTATAAATATATAAATAAGAGTGGCGTGACTGCGGGGCAGGATCCAGGTGTCCTGAGTGCTGCGAACGGGGAGCTTTGGGTTACAGGAATGCTCTGATGTGCACGTGTGTCAGTCACAGGTCAGTGTCAGTCAGGAAGAGGCTTCAGCCGTGTTTGGAGTCCAGGATATCAGGGTTTGTTGATCAGTGGTGGGATTAAAAGCAGTTGAAATTGCTTTTTTATGCCGGGGAAGACTCTGGGTGTGGGTGATGGAGTTGAAGTGTGTGTGCTGTGAGCACCTCTCCAACTGTCGGGGTTTATTTCTTTTTGTGCAGCCAAAATGAAGTTCAACCCCTTTGTGACCTCGGACCGCAGCAAGAACCGCAAAAGGCACTTCAATGCCCCCTCCCACATCCGCAGGAAAATCATGTCCTCGCCCCTGTCCAAGGAGCTGCGGCAGAAGTACAACGTGCGCTCCATGCCCATCCGCAAGGACGACGAGGTCCAGGTACTGCCCTGCCCCAGCTGCCTCAACTTCCCTCCAGGGAGTTTTGCTGAGAGTGCAAAAGATGCTGGACAAAGCCTGAAATAACTCCACGCTCTGGTCTGGAGCCCCAGGAGAGGCTGGAGGAGTTGGGAAAGGGGCTCAGCCTGGAGCAAAGGGGGACCTTGTGGCTCTGCATAACTCCCTGCCAGGAGGGGACAGCCGGGGGGGTCGGGCTCTGCTCCCAGGACACAGGGACAGGAGGAGAGGGAACGGCCTCAGGCTGGGCCAGGGGAGGCTCAGCTTGGACAGCAGCAGGAATTTCCCCATGGAAAGGGTGCTCAGGCCTTGGAAGTGCCCAGGGAGGTTTGGATCCCCATCCCTGGAGGTGTCCCAGGAATTCCTAGAGGTGGCACTGAGCGCTCTGAGGTGGGGATGTGTCATAATTTGGATTTGGTGATCTTGGAAGTGTTTTCCAAGCCAACTGATTCTGGGATTCTGTTTTCATGTGCAGCCTATGCAAAAGGGAAGGAATGAGACAAACTCATGTTGGTGCTGAAGCTTTGCTCTCAGCATGACAAATAATCTAAATTAATGAAGTCATGGCTTGGGCTGTCAAGTGTTTCTTAAATTCACTTCAAGAATGATACCAGGAACACAAGTGTGCTGGCAATTCTGCTGCATTTCAGCTACATGAATTGATCATTGTCCTGAACTAAAAATTTTCAACGATAAAGCACAAAGCAAAGAATTGGGGTTTTCTATAGGCAGTTAGCTGCCTGTGATATTTAAAAGATTAGATTAGAAATGAGTCCATGCTAAGTGGTATTTTTTTATATAAAACACAATGATAGGGGAAGAATTAAGGTAAAAACTTTTAAAAATTAAAACCTGGCTGCAAAACTACAGAGTCCAGTTAAATCTCTCTGCATTGTGTTTTTAAAATGTGTCTGCTTTTGTAACCATGTGGCCCAACCCTCAAAAGATGTTTTTAGAAACGGGGAACAGGCTGGCTGGATTTCTGAAATATTAATTTGCATTATCAATTCAACATGCTTAAGGGACCATTCTGGGTAAATAGCAGTTGTTGTTGACCTGCGTTTTTAATTATGTATGGACCAGTCTCGTAAATTTTAAGCTTAAGTTTAGGTGGCATAGTTTGGGTTTGGGTCCTTGTACATGTTGTAATGGGTTGGGTTTCTGCGTTTATCTTAAATTTAAATGAAAGCCCAACAGCTTAGGAAAACCCCCTCATTAGGGTTTACTGCAGGGAAAATGGGGGAGAAGCACAATCCTGATCCATTTTATGTTCCATGTTAGTAATGCTGAAATTGTCACTGATTTCTTTAAAGCTGGTGTGTGCGAGGAGCAGAGCTGGGGTTCCATCCTGTGCAGCTCAGCTGGGTAACCCAGTTGTGGTTTGTGAGGTGGGGTGGCTGTTCCATGGGTGCCTCTGCAGCGTGGCTCAGCTGTTTGCTGTGTGCAGGTGGTACGAGGACACTACAAGGGGCAGCAGATCGGGAAGGTGGTGCAGGTGTACAGGAAGAAGTACGTGATCTACATCGAGCGCGTGCAGCGTGAGAAGGCCAACGGCACCACCGTGCACGTGGGCATCCACCCCAGCAAGGTACGGGGGCACCGGGGGGCTGGCACTGCCAGCACAGCTGGGGGGGCACCACACACACTCTGGGATTGGGGAAAACTTGTTACCAAATGCTGGGAATGCACCTGGGTCAGAAGAAGAATAAAATCTCAGTCTTTGTTCCAGAACGCACAGAAAAATGCTCCTAGTGGGAATGTATTAATTTAGGCATAGTTGTTACAAAATATGTCAATGGAGAATGGTTTTTAGTTTAAAAAGTAATCACTTTTGTTTTTGCTTCTGCCTCTTGTATGATGGTCAATATCAGTGCAGGCTGGGATATAAACACAGGCTGGGGATGCACAGATGGAGCAGCCCTGGGAGAAGGATCTGGGGGTGCTGGTGGCCAAGAGCTGGACCTGCCTTGGCCCCCAGGAACCCCCCATGCCCTGGGCTGATCCCCAGGGGCAGCAGCAAAGGGGTTGGGATTCTGTGCTCAGGTGAGCCCCCAGCTGCAGAGCTGCCCCAGCCCTGGGCCCAGAGGAGGCAGCAGGGTGAGCAGAGGGTGAAGCAGCTCTGCTGGGAGAGCTGGGATTGTTCAGCCTGGGCAGGAGCAGCTTTGGGGTGACACAGTTGTGGCCTTGCAGGGCCTGAAGGAGCCAACAAGATGGAGAGAGAATTTTACAATGGCCTGGAGGGATAGGACAAGGGGGAATGGGTTCAGTGGCAGAGGGCAGGTTTAGATGGGATATTGGGAAGAAATTCCTCTCTGAGAGGGTGGGCAGGCCCTGGCACAGGGTGCCCAGAGCAGCTGTGGCTGCCTCTGGATCCCTGACAGTGTCCAAGGCCAGGTTGGAAGAGGCTTAGAGCAACCTGGGACAGTGGAAGGTGTCCCTGCCCGGAACCAGATGATCTTTAGGTTCCCTCCAACCCAAACCATTCTGTCAATAAGGAATGGAGATGCCTCAAGGAAATGTTAGGGTGTCATGAGAAGAGATGTGAGTTAAAACCAAGAACTCCTTGCTGTTTCTAGGCGTAGAAAGCTGCTAGAGACTTTGAAATCTTTATAAAATACTTTGAAGAGACTGATGTTTTCAAAGCACAGAATGGATCCCTTAAAACAATCCTTCATCCTTGCTATGTGGCACTTGCACTGGATGAGGAGGTGTTGAGGAGGCTTAATTAGATGCTCAGAATTTATTGTTTTTGCAGGCAATTGTGGACTGAATACTTCTGAATCTGGGTTTAGCCTGAGGTATTTAGAGCTGGTGAAAACCAGGCAAAACCTGTTCAGATCATAACAGGAAACATTTCAAACTAAACACAGGAACTTGCCAAAACCTGGTTTGAAGCAGATGAATTCAGTCTGCTTCAGCCTTGCCATGTGGGCACAAAGATGGAAGTGTTGGTGGAAAAAATCCAGTTGTAACAGGTTTTCTGGTGTAAATGGTTGGTGTGTTCAGCAGAGGGAGGGCAGAGTTATTCCAAAACATCACGACTTGTGTGCAGCAACAACATCTGACTGACAAGGTGACATTGTGGCAGAGCCAGTGCATGTGTCTGTGTGCTGAATAGCAGTGAGAGAAACTGAATTTTCTGCTGGTTCTTCACTCTGTGAACATTTCCATTAATTGGGAACTAGAGCTCAATAAAGCTTTGCATAAAGATTGTAGTTATTAATGCAAAGAGAGCAGAGGAATGTTTTGTTACAGACTTGCAGTGGGCTGTGTGAACAGTTTGTACCTCTCCTAGGCAAAGAGGTGGGAATTACAATTGAGAGAGACCTGAATGCACAAGGAATTAATGAGAAAATGTGCCTAGATGGGATTTCTAGGATTTACTTGTTCTGTTTTCTAAGCAGTGCTTTCAGTTTTACCAACACATCAATTTCTTTGCCAGTTTGAGGAGGCAGGAGCAGGAATTGTTGGATAAATTCTTCTCTGGGAGGCTGATGAGGCAAAGGATGCCTGGATGGAAAAGCTGTGGCTGCACCATCCCTGGCAGTGCCCAAGGCCAGCTTTGACTGCTGCCTTTGTGGTGGTGGGATCAGCTCCATGCTGTGCCTCAGGTGGATTTGTTCCCTGTGGCCAAGGATGATGAATTCCTTGTTCTCTGCAGGTGGTGATCACCAGGCTAAAGCTGGACAAGGACCGCAAGAAGATCCTGGAGCGTAAAGCCAAGTCCCGCCAGGTTGGCAAGGAGAAGGGCAAGTACAAGGAGGAGACAATCGAGAAGATGCAAGAGTAGATGGTTTCCTGTTTGACACCATTAAAAAAATGATAAAATTCAGCCTGTTGTGTGTCTTCTTTCAAAAATTTTGATGTGTCCTGCCCAGCATTTAAATGTTCCTTCTCGTATTTTGACTTTGTAAAAAATACACTAAATTAAAAAGCTCTTTGTACCTGTTTTTACTGTTAAGAAAAACAGTTTTTTCCCTGTAAAGAAATGTTTCAACCAAGCTGAATCCTGAATTCAGTGCAATCCTGAAACAGCCATCTTAACAGTTACTGTATTTCTGTATCTTTTTAGATGTGTCCATGTTTTTTTTTAATATTAACATGTTAATCCTGTGTGCTGTATATAATTAATTATAATTAATTCAGGTCTTATATTAATGGCAGAGCTTGAGGACAAAGGGGTTTATGACCAGTGCTCAAGAGGCAGAGGTGACTGGTGTGGGAAGGGATGAGGTGAAGCAGTCTCAGTGCTGTTGATGCTATTTTGGATGAATTTTCTGTGAGAGGAGATCTTTCCTGGCACTTTGTACCTCCGTAATTGAGAGCTGCTGCAACGTGTTGAAAACAGCCCCGCAGTTAAGTGAATTTACTGGCTCAGTGAATGGCCCTCTAATTGCTGGTACAGAGGGAAAGAAATTCATCTGCCTGAACAACAATAGAATCTAAAAAGGATGGGGGCAGTCGAGGAAAATTGCATTTCAGAAGCCATTCATAGGCCTGACAGTGAAGCTGGTTAGGTGGACTGTGAGTGGGTTTCTCTCATGAAGGCTCAGAGGTTTTGTCCTTCCAGTTCTTGCTGCTTAATATGTATTTTCTTCCCATTGAGTGGGTGTTTGAGGAATTCATTAGGGGTTTGTTCATTACTGGGACCTTTCCAGGTTCAGAGCTGGTGCGGAGCTGCTCTGTGGGATCGTGTCCCGCAAACCCAATTCCCTGAGGAGCTCAGAGCCAGCTCGTACCCGGCAGGAGCTTCGTGTCCCCTCTGCCGGCAGCCGGTGTTAGGGATGGGGAGCCGGGCTGGCGATCCCACCGCAGCCCCGATCCCATCGCAGCCCTGATCCCATCCCGGACCCGATCCCGTCCCATCCCCGATCCTATTGCACGTGCACCGCGCGCTCCCGCGGCCCCATTGCTCCCGCCCCGCGCGCTCCCGACGACCCCGGTGACGTGGCGGGCGCTGATTGGCGGGGCCGTGCGGGGCGTGGCGGGAGGCACCGCCCCCGCGCCCCTCAGAGCGCAGCCATGGCGTACGGCGGCCTGGCGGTGCCCATCATCGTCATGAGCGTGTTCTGGGGGGTGGTCGGCGGCGTCCTGCCCTGGCTCGTACCCAAGGGGCCGAACCGCGGGTGAGTGACCGTGGGGCGGCGGGCACCGGGCAGCTTCCCTTCCGTCCCCCGCGGGTGTGGGGGGAGGCCCCGGCGGAGGCGGTCCCGGAGCCCTGAGGCGCCCCGAGGTTGCCCGGGCCCGGGGCGGCCGCAGCCCCGCGGGCTCCCGGCGCAGCGCTGGCGCAGCACGGACGGACCTGGGCCCGGCCGAGGTGCAGCGGAGCAGCCGCCCCTGGGGCTGCCAGAGCCTGGCGGTGCCCCCGGAGCCCCTCACGGGTTTGGGTTTCCCCTGAGGCCCTGGCACGGGGTGCCCGGAGAAGCTGTGGCTGCCCCTGGATCCCTGGCAGTGTCCAAAGCCAGGCTGGACAGGGCTTGGAGCAGCCTGGGACAGTGGAAGTGTCCCTGCCTGTGGCCGGGAGTGGAACAAGATGAGGTTTAAGGTGTTTTCCAACCCAAACCATTCCGTGAAACCTCTGTAGACAGAACGCCCTGTGTCAAGGTGGTTCATTGTCAGGCGGTATTTGAGCAACAACTTCCTCTTTCTTTCCTTACTTGACCTTTCCTAACTTACTCGACTGTCCTCTGGTTTTACACTGGGTGAGACTGGAAAGGCTGCAGAAGTGGATTTCAGTTCTGGGTTAAATGTGTGCTGGTGTCCTTGTAGCTGAGGACAACAGCAGGGCTTCTGAGCTGAGGTTTTTCCTGCAGTGGTTGTGGCTGCTCAGATTAAAAAACAGACAAGTTTTTGTCTTTCTCTTTTCCCTAGGAGATAATGGCTTCTTAATCTCTCTTCCTCTCTCTGACATTCCCTCTACTCCGCAGGTACCAACTGTCTTTTCTCTCAGTTCTTTATCTAAACCCTCAATATTCCTCAAGCTCTGATATTTCCTGCCTCACTTTCAAACCTGATGTGTGTTTTATGCCTGGAAACGTGCCTGCCCTCAGAAATACCTTGGGAAAATGGCTTCCAGGCATGGAAGTGTGGGAATTCTGTGCCTCATTAACAGAAGTTACTGACCTACCATGAGGTTTTGTTACTCAGTTGGAGGAGGAAATACATATATGGAAATGCCTTTTTATAATTTGAAAAGAAAAGAACCACTCCACTTTGCCACTGAGTTACATGAGCTGCAGAAATCCCTGTTAGAAAATCTCATTTCCTCTCTTCCCATTTCAAACTTGTGTGTGTGTGTGTAGCTACAATTTTACTATTTTCAATTTCAAGAGCTTGGTTCTTCCTTCTTTTCAGCTTTCCAGTGGTTTCTGACACAGCTGTGTTTCACCAAGAAAGGAAAATTTCACACTACAGCTTTGAGGTTTTATTTTGTATTCGGTTTGTAAAATCATTCTTTATATAAAATTAAAAGTGACAATTTGACACTAAAATTTTCTTTAAGTAGAATTCTGCAAATGGAGAAAGCATTTATTGTGTGCATCCAGCCTCAGTGGTTCACTGATGTGAAGGACACTGCATCAGATTTTGCTGCTGTTCACAGTGATTTTGTTAAATCCAGCTGTAAATGGTTTGGCAGAGCTGTGTCAGTCCTGCAGATCTGAGCCTCTGCAGTTTACTCAGCTGGAAGAAGCCAGAACATTCATGTTGAGTCATCTTTCATATGATCAAAGTTAAACTTGGCCTTGTTTGCTGTGGGGTTTTTCTCTGTGGATCTTGTGGTCAGTCACAACACCACACCACACCTGATCACATTTCTCCTTCCTCTTGGCAGAGTTATCAACACCATGCTGGTGACCTGTGCTGTTTGCTGCTACCTGTTGTAAGTACAAACAATGTCCTGCCTCTTAAGCAAGGCCCACTCCTGTTGTAATCACAAGTTCCTTTTTTTATAGCCTCAGAACAGTTAGAAGCTTTTTGAATGTGTCACAAGATTTAGACGCATTCTTTGACAGGACTTGGAATTCTGAGTTCTAAAGACCTTCAGTGTGCTGAAGACACTTTCCCATTGGGAAATAGTGAATTAAAAGGGACCTGAATTATTCTTGTTGCCCTCTGACACATAACTGTGAACTGTCCTCTGCATGGACTTGCTAATTCCTCCTCTCCAGTCCACCGCCTCATTTGCTCACAAGTATAATGATACTTGGTCAATTCTTAGCTTTTCCTAAGGTTTTTTTTTTTCCTTTTTCCTTCCCACTTTATATTTAATTCTGAGGTAATACTAATTCAAACCCACTGAACAGTTTTGCTTTTAGATTCCTTGAATATATTCTCAAAATCTGGTTGAGTGGTGGGTGGAAAAGCTGCTGAATGGTGGTTTTTTTAGTGAGACTTTGATATATTAAGACCATTTCTGTTTAAATGCACAGTGTATTTTGAGGCTGCCTCCTTTCTGTAGGAGATTTAGTAGCAATAACAAAGTGACTTGTTGAGAGCTCTTCATATAAGGTTTTTTTTTAATCAGGATTTAAGCCAGCTGTAGCTGGAGGCTGCAAGACAAAGCTTGCTTGTGTTTGTCTCTCTTTTTAAAGACTGTAGAGACTGATCTTGTAAAAAAGAATTCTGCTGTGCAGAAATAACTTTGAAAGAATCTAAAGTAATAAAAGTCTGGCTTGATCTTAAGGGTTAACTTGTTATAAAAATTATTATTTGGAGTTCCATTCGAACCTGAGTGGTATTTGTATTTCTTGAACTATTTAGGCATTATTTATGCTATTCAAAGGAATTTAATACGAATATTTAGAGAAATGCATCTCAGTGTTGACATGTTCCAGGAGAGGCCTGTTGGGTTAGACTGTGGTACAACTTCTACAGGTTTGGTTTAGGTTAATAGTGTGATATTCAGGGTTAATATCAGTTTATACTCCAGAAAATTTATTTCTATTCAGAGTATTTGATATATGAACTCCTAAGAATTCACTCTTGCTTAACTGTAAAAGTTCAGCAAACTTGGGTCTGTTTTGTATCCACAGAAGTTTTTAAATTTAAGTTTTGCTGAGTGAATATAGAAATTTGAGAATTTGTTCAAGCAGCTTGAATTTGGCATTGAAATTTGGGAATCTCGGTGTTATGAAAGTCTCTTTGCCCTGCACATGACGTTTGTAGCAGCCCAGTCTCATAACAGGCCCAAAATTTTTGGCTAAGAAAGGGAAACTTTTTTTGTGATTTTTACTGGATTGCTGCATTGATGTTACAGTAAGCTTGGTGGGTTTTAATTAGGAGGAGGGTTGAGATTTGTTTTGGTTATGTTTAAATTTAAAGTTCTCACTTTTTTCCTACAGAAATAATGTCCCACTCTTCTAAAACCCTTGAGGTTTAGGTTTTGGTGTCTTTGTTGTTTGAAGGAGTTTTCCTTCAAGTAGAGGCCATGTGGCATCTGCAGCATCCCCTGGATTGTGATATGAAATGTATTTGTTGTAGAATTTCTTAACTTTTGGCTGAATTCTGTGAATTCTTCAAATGTACAGTGGTATTTGTCTTGTAGGTTTAGTTGATTATTTTATCTAAACAGACCAATTATAAAACTTACTGTCATTAACATGTTTTATGAACTGCTCTTGCATGTCCCAGGGGTTCTTTGGTAATTTTGTGGGCTCTAACTTGTTTTCTGAATTTCCTTTGGCTTTCTCCACTTATACTTCAGAAAAAAAACCCAAAAAGGCAAAATCTTAGGATGTTTTCAACCCTCCGTAGTTGTACCCAACCACATCAATTGCATTTGTAGTGTCTGCTTGCCAGAATGCAACAAAAAGCAGATTTTTCTCCTCATGTTCCAAGACAGAACTTGCCTTATCACACAGTCTTTATTTTTTTTTTTTTATTTGCTCATTTGTTCTGTATAAAATTGTAGAACAGCCCTGGTTGGAAAGGACCTCATAAGATCTGGTCTAACTTTTTGGAAGTTTATTGTTCTGTATCCTTTTTCTTTTGAGAGAGGATGCACTGAAAACATTCAATTAATTTTGATTAAAGAAAGAGATTAATTTTTCATACCAGTCTTGTAAGATGCCCAAAGAATTGCTTCTGAGGGTTCTTCATTGGATATATTAGGATTAAAATAATTTCTGCTGTCCCAGGTATTTGTGTGTCCTTAGCAGGTGGATGCTGCTTCTCTGTGGAGCTGTTTAGTCTCTGCTAGATCTGCTTTTATACTTTTTGAGTTACCTTTCCAGTTGAAAATAGGGAAAAAACCAATTTCCTGTCTTCATTAAACACCACTTGATTAACAAATTTATTTTCACTGAACTGAATTCGAAGTCAATCACATTTCAACTTAAAGCTGTGTCATCTGTATTTAGATTGAGCAGTGATAATTTTGAATAACCATATTGATTACATGGGATTCATTTGGATGTTCTGTGGAAGATATTTGCATCTAATTTGTGTACAGATCCTGCACCCAGCAGCCTTTTGAAGAGTAAACCATTCTGAGGAACCTCATAAAATCTAAGGCAAAGTCTAAGGAATTACTGCTGCAGAAATTAGAGGTTACACCATATTGTGAGGTACTGTCAGGGTCTAAATCTCTTTTGCTGTGCACAGAGCAGCTCCTGAGCAGTGTCACCATGTCCTAACAGAGGACAGGGCACTTGGAAAATTGTATTATTTGCTACTGATTCTAACAGGATTAAAATATGGATGCCCAAATTGACATTTAAACAGAGATAGCAAGACCTTAATTTGTAACACGAGCACAGACAGATGGCGGTTGTGGTGGGAAGACCTTTTAAAAAATCTCTCTGGTACAACAGAAGGGACTTTAATTTCCTTGTCTGAGCTGGATAATTAACAGTAACTGTTCTAAGTGGGATCTGTTAGAATTTAAGGACCTGTGGGTGGCTCGAATGCCATACCTGCTTTTAGCAGCTCGGGAACATTGCATCTTGGATACAGAGGTTTGTTTTATTCTGAATGCTGCATTTTGTTGTGTGTTGTCACACTGGATTATTGTATAAAGCCACATCACTTAGCAAAACATGGGAAAAGCTTTTTCATGACTTACCTTGAATTTGAGGCAGCGGCAGCCTAACAACTGCTTTAAATTCCTCAGCCCTCGCAGAGCAGGGAGGAGGAATGTGCTGCTGCCCTAATGCCACCCTGGCTCAGAGCTCGGGTATCCAGCACGGCCCCAACAAATGCCTTTTGAAACCTCCACGCTGCTTTTCCCAAAGCCTGCTTACACAGGTTGAGATTCTCAATGTGCTCCCAGCTCGTTTAATTCACAGCCGTGCTGGGCCCAAGCTCAGGGAGCAGCGAGAGGTGAGAGATTGGTGCACGGAGTTCCTTCCTGCTCTGCAGTGACAAAAGGAATAATGTGCTTTAACAGGCTTTTAGTGTTCTACCCTCCTCCCACTTGTGTTACTTCAGGATGCTGGAGGCAGATGGCACAGTGCTCTTTGGATCTGTCTGTTTGAGCTGAAAAATTAACCCTCACAAAAGAAATGCCGTGATCATTTTAAGAGCTGATTTGCTTTTCCCTTAAGTAGATTTAACACCATGGTCTCAAAATACATCGTTGTCACTGCTTTGGACAGCAAAGTAGAAACGTGTCGACCTCAAGGTTTTTGGCTGCTCTCAGTGGTGTCTTGCTGATGTTTTAATTCCTTTGTAGAGCCTGCTACATGTTCCAAGGCTTGTGTGACTGATGGACTGCTGCAGGCTCAGCTCCTTGTTTTAGCTGGAGTTCTACCCTGTGCAAAACTGCAAGGGGCATTGCAAAGAAATATTGGTAAATTTGAAGAGGATTGATGTGTTTTCTTTAAGTCTGACCCACATCTTTTGCCCGTGGCTGTTTGCAGGCGTTTTGCAGCCGACCTGCACTTGGTTTGCTGGTCAGAGCATCAAGGTTTGTGTGGAATTTTCCATGACTGCCTAAGCACTCTGATACATTTGTGGCAGCTCCCATTACAAAGCTGCTCTGCTTTTTCTCCTCCTTACAAAGCATTCTAGAAATAGCAGACAGATGAGCCAGTGTGTTCACTAAATGTGTTTATATAGTTAGTATTTAACATAGATTTAAATCCATGGAAGCATCCATTGCTTCTTCTGACTCTTGTAACATTTAAAAAGCAAATATATCTTTTAAAAGTGGAATATTTATTTCTGTTTAGCTTTCCTGGATATTTTCCACGAACTACATTCCTCTTGTTCTCAGTTCTGGCCGTGGCTTCTGCAGCGTTAGTTTGTGCTCTGCTCCAGTGACAAGGCTGCTGTGCTGATGATCTGGGATTTGTGTCATATTGGGTTTTTCTTTTGGGGTTGGTTATTGGTCTTTTTTTGTTCTTCCCTTTTGCTTCAGGTCCCTGTTTCTTGACCTCTGCACCAGGTTTAAATTCACTTCTGTTAAATCTCTGAAAAATATACCATGTCTGCAAGGGTAGGTTGTCATGCACTGAGAAACGGATGAGAGAGAGGATATTACTCAGAGGTTGTTTAAAGGATGCTTCAAAGGCACTGAAAAAAGGATTGTCTCTTTTATGTTTGCAACTTGTGAACCCCCAAATACCTGAGTTTCATGTGTCTCAAAACACTTTTCCTGTCAGAAGAGAGGTGTGAGGGCAATGCTATCAGGTGGTTTTGTGTTGCTTTCATTTGAACAGGACAATCCATTTCAGTTGCAGAGTGATTTGGTGCCGTAACTTCCTTGCTGCTGTCTGGTACTTGTATACTTTTATTTGAACCTAGACCTTCCTAAAATAGCGTTTTCTTCTCTGATAGTGCTCATGTTTGGACAACTTTTCCATTGTCACAAGCTGTCATTTGGCTGATTTGTCTTTGTTGGGTTGGGGGGTTGTCTTGCAGTTGGCTGATTGCAATTCTGGCTCAACTCAACCCTCTCTTTGGGCCGCAGTTAAGCAATGAAACAATTTGGTATCTTAAATATCACTGGCCTTAAGGATGCCTGTGCTGTGCTGCAGTTCATTGACAGGTGAGTATGATCAGATTTATTGATATATTTGGTGTGTTAAAGCTTCAGGAGACATTGAACAGTAATGTGATCAGTGTGCTCCAACGACTGTAGCTCTTCTGTAGGAGAAATCTGTCTTTCTGTAGGCTACAACAAAACATTTTGGCTGTTAGTCTTGATTGGATACGTGAAAAGCTTAAATTAAACTGAATTATTGACAGTTATTTTCCTTTCTGTCCTGTTGTGTGGTGTTGTGTTCAGGGATTTGTAAGGAGAACAAAACATTACTTCCAAAAAAAAAAATTATAATTCGACTGGGGTGTTTTTTAATAGCTAACATAAGTGGATTTCCTAATCTTTACCAGTTGTTAAACCTCTCCTCAAGCCTGCCACCATTTCATCTAAGGCCTGTCCTGATTTTCAAGGCACACAGCATTGCCCTCATTCATCTGGGAAGCTGGACTGGGAGCTGCCATTAGAATGTTCCTTATCTCCTGAGCTCCCAGCCTGATGGTTTATTTTGTTTTTAATGACAGCCTGTGTGCAGCTTTAATCCCAGGTGAGCCTGGTGGTTGCTATCTGGGCAGTGCTGCTGGAATGTGGTTCTTGCAGTTCCTGGGCTTTTTGACAGGGCCAGCAAAAATAAAGTGTTGTATTAAAAGTACCTTAATGCTGTTGGGCTTGTCCAGGAGGGCAACATTTGGAATTGAAGGTTCAGATGAAGGAAATGTGGAAACAAGCAGCCATGATTATAGTTTTTAACTGGTAACTGAATAATTAAACACTTTTTTTTTTGTCCTTGTACAACACAGTGTCAGTTCAGTGCAGCAGGCAGTGACAGTTGATGTTATAGCTCTGTTAAAAGCTTTCTGTGAAGTGTCCTGGCCATTTGCTCCCCAGTTTCAGAGAAGGCTTCCTGTGAGCTGGGATGTTGTCAGACTGGGCCTGTGAGTGTGTCTGCAGCTCCTTTTAAGCACCAGGCAGAAGCTAAAGGTAGACTTGGCCCTGCTTCAACTCCAGGCCTGTAATTAGCTAAGTCAGTCAAGCAGAATTTCCTAGGAGCATTTTCACTGCTTGGGTGCTAACATATAATTAGTTAGCTAAAACAGAGAACAGTGTGTTTTGGTAATGGGCACAAAGATCCCTGAATCCCATAGGATGATTCAGTTGCCTGGGATCTGAAATTGGAGTTATCTGGACATAAAATTTGGGCTTCATGGTCTGTGTGTTGAAACCAGCAAGGACGGGCAGGAGGTGAGACACAACCTCTGGACTCCTGCTAACAGTCAGGCCTTTCCCCCCCATTTCAGTGAAGGATTTTCCAGAGAAATGGAGTTAAATTTGTACCAGGGAAGAGAGGGAACTTGTGTGTTTGAAGATGACTGCAGAGTTTGAGGAGCTGTCATTTTTAAACTTATTAATGGAGCATTTCAGCCCTGCATAGCACATGCTGTTGTGTTATGTGAAGGAGTTTGTTTTAACCTTTCATCTGATTTTATTGGCTTGATCTTGGAATAAAATTAAGGTTGTTGTCTCTGAAAAAGAAAGGTTTAGAAAAGTAAAAGCATATAATAATCCTCAAATATCTGTTCTTTGTTGCTTGGAATGTGCTGTCACATGACCACAGTGTTGTTTGAATGCCATTGCAGGGCTGAGGTGCTCCATGTCCTGTCCTTGCTCCTGTGGAGTTTGTGCTTAGACAGGAGCTGTGAGTGAGATTGCATCTGATAAGGGCTGGGATATCTCTGTGACACTGCACAGATTCCCATCAGTGTAGCAACCAGTTATTTCTGGATTTTGAGATGTGCTTTTTCAGCATTCAGGGGATATGTACTATACTTGTTTCTGCCTCCTGTTCCTTTCAGCTGAGGTTTGGGTGGATTAGTACGGAAAATGCAAAGAGAATGAAGTGCTAACTCCCAAAGTAGAAAGATCCTTAAAAATAAAGATGATTGAAGCAAACCTATCTTACTTTACCAACTGAGCAGCCTGAAAATGCTCCAGTGAGCTCCTCGTGTTCTGCTGAGGAACTCTGCATATGCTGGCTTGATTGATCTGTGCCAAATTCCACAAGTTTGCTCTGTGTTTTCAGGCAGTCTCCCTCCCATCCAAGGGATGATTTTATAGCAATTCAGTTGTTTCCTCACCAAGTTAATGGTTTGGATGGCAGCATGTAAGAGCACACAGAGCTCTGTAGCCGTGGTAAATCTGGGCTGTGGACTCTTCCAAACTGTGATCCAACACTCCCTTTTCTCCTTAGCTTGGTGAATTCACAGTGTGTGTTCTCAGAGCAAGAACTGTCTTTGTGCATGTGGAGAAGGGCTGTCATCCAGCTCACTGGGTGCTGTTACAGCAGTGAAAACATTTGAGGGAAAGAGTTGTTCTACCAGCTTATAATGTAACTAAAACTACTTGCAGTAACTTCAGAAATGAAACTGCCAAGAAAACATCCACACAGATGAATTATCTCCAGTTCTTGACCATTGCTCAGTGCGTTTGTGGAATGGAAATAGCTGTGGTTAACAGCCAGGCCTTCAATTAGCAAACTGTCTTCACAGAAGGAAATAATGAGCTTGCCTCTTGCTTTGCAGGTGAAGAAAAGATGAAAAACTCCAGTGACCCAAAGGTGCCCTTTCCGTAGCTGGTTGGATATGAAGCCTGCAGTAATGCCTTAACCTTTCTAATGTTCTTCAAGTGGCCTCTTCAAAGTCCTGGTTTTTTTCCTGCTATTCCATTTAACAGAGTGCCTAATGCAATTTATACTCTCTTTGGTACTGTCAATTTTTGACTGTTCACTCCAGATGTGATGAAAATTTCTGGTTTTATGGGTCATGGAATCACATTTCCTGTTTGTTTTATCTGTAATAACTCTTCATATTTGCAGGTCTTAGCTTGTCTGTTATTGTGCTGTTCACCCCTGTTGTGTTTGCACTGGACAAAAATGTGTGCAATAAACTGTGTGAGGAGAGGAGAAACAGTTGGTACCACGTGCTGATGGCAATTAATTTTTGTTTTTTCAAATGAATTGTATTCTTGAGAAATCTGGCCTTAAATTTCTCATGCCTAGAAATAAAACTAATCCTCTGCTTGATACAAAATGTTCTCGTGCCATGTTTAACTGTTACTTTTCTGTGGGTTTAATTGGATACTTGGAATTGAGCTGAGGATATTTAGATGATGTGGATAAATTGTAATGAAGTTGAATAGTAGGAATAGATGGGGGATTGTCACCTGTATGGAGACCTTTGGGGTAGATCTATAATAGGATTAAATTTGCAATCTAAAACTACTGAAAGGTGTAGGAATAAGTGAATGCTTGGCTTGAGAACTTCTTTTCCAGGAAATTCCATTGTCTGAGGGGGACTCAGAGTAGCAAAGGTAACGAATGTGGTTAACTTGGATGAAGCCTTCACAGTGATTTTGACAGGAGGCTGATTTAATCCCTGGCACATTTGGAGGATATTTATAGGAGCAAAAGGCTTAAATTGAACAGCAAACATTCCAGTTGTTTTGTACTGCCCTGTCCCTTGCCTGTGGAATTGCTGACCTGGGAAAGCACATGGCAACGTAGGCAAGAGGATCCTGAGGCTCCTCAGTGTCAGCTGAGTCTGTGGGACTGGGGATGGATCTGGCCACTTGTTTGCTGAGGGGCAGCATCAACGGGTATAAATGTGCTTCCTGAAGGCTTCCTTACCTCACATCCAGATAAATTACAATTATTCCCTTTATTGTTATGTACAAGGACATAGTGGAATGGTTAATATTTTATTTGCTTTTCCCCCTTGGATACCACCATTAACTTGTTCAGTGGGACAGCACTCATTACTACACAGGAAATTCCAAGATCCTGACATATAACTTGCAGTGATCCAAAACTGGACAGTGTGAATTGCAAAAGAAGGAAGAACGTGCCCATTATTACAAATAAGCATAGCAGCTGTTGGGACTGGAATAATGGAATTTTTTTTTGTCATGTAACCTTCTAAGAGCTGTATTTTGCCATGCAAGTTGTTGTACACCATCATATCACACTGTCTGTACCAAATAATTCCCAGGAAAATTGAAACCAAGTGATCATATAAAACCTTAAATGTTGTTTGATTTTTGAAGTGTGTGGAGAATAAAATATGTTGACATTGTATGAGGAGAGGGAGAGAAATACTTCAAGATATCGTTGACAGATCTGAGATTTTAAAATAGATTGATCTGCTTGTCATATTTAGCCTAAAGTGAAATATCCCAAAAGAAAACACTCAGTGACACACAGTGCTGTTTTTTGTTACCATTGTCTTTAACAAGCTTTCTATTTTAGGTTCTAAGCTATCACTTGCTCTAGAAGAGAGAAGTAAAACAGAATTCCCATGGGGTGTCTCCCTGATGCTGAATTTAATGGAAAGAGCTATTCCAAGCCAGGACAAAGAATCCAGAGAGTGATTTTCCCCTAGATACTTCCCAGGAAGACATTCCCCTTTTCCAGAGTGGTTAATATTTCCTCTGAAGAAGCTGAAAGAATAATGTTTTGTGTCTGTTCTGCTGGATGTTGCATGGTAGTTGGGGAATGGTCTGCTCCATGTGGGCCAGGAATTAACACTGCTTGGGGTAATTTCTTTTTTTTTGCATGACTGCAGGAAATGAGAACAGAGGGATTCAGCCATTGATGTTTAACAAACAATGCAGGTACCAAAGCATTTATCACACATCCCTCTGTTTTCTGACAGCAGAAGAGAATGCAGAATGTTCAAGTATAAAAGGAAGAAGTTTGTGCTTGAAATGGAAAACCTGTGCTTGTGTTGAAAGATATTTGGATAAAAGATGAGGAAGGTAAAGGAAACTGACTCCATAGTCAAGTTGTGAAGACTTTAAGTCATAAATTCTGGCAATGTGCAGAGAGAAAATTCAGGTCAGGATCATTTCAGATGCTTTTAACTGCTTTTGTTAATATTGTTTAGGAAATTCAAATATCTGCATCTCTGCCCCTCACAAGAAATTGTTCTGGAGACTTTATAGATGTTTACTTTTCCCCTAGTGGAAATCATGGAAGCATTTTACTCCTGTGAAGGGCTGAGTTATCAGAGGTGGGTGGCTGCTCCCTTGTTTCCAGAATTAAGTGTCATGGACTCTCTGGGGCAAAACCAGAAGAAATAGGGTGAAATGCAGAAACTTTGTTAAAGAACAGAAGACATTCTTTAAAAATAGCAAGATAAGAACGGGTGGGTGTATTTTTTATTATGTTTATTAGTAGGAATATCTCCAGTTGTGTCTCAAGCATTCCAGGCCAGCCACCTGTCACAGCGAAAGGTGGTAGCTGAAGACAGTAGGAAAAATACAGAGCTGCAGGTAGAAGATGGACGGACGAAGAGGGTAAGTGCGTGAACGGGGCCACAGAACAGCAGGACCGGGGTATCGGGACTTGAGCCTGGCACAGCCCCAGGAGCAGCGCCCGCGCCGCCGCCCCGCCGCGCTCTGCCCGGGGGCACCCGCCTCCCCGCCTTAAATACCCCCCGCGCGCCGCTCCGCCGTCACGTGACAGGCGGCCCCTCACCATTGGCTGGCGCAGCCCCCTTCCCTCCGCCCCCCGCGCGCTCCCGCCCCCTCGGGCCACGTGAGGGTCGAGTCACGCGATTTCCGGGAACCCGTCAGGAAGGGACATAAACAAACAAACCCGGGGCCGCATGGAGGGGCCGGGCCGGGGCGCGCCGGGCTGCGGCCCCCGCTGAGCGCCGTGAGTGAGGGGCTCGGGGGAACCGCGGGGCTCCGGGGGGCTGCGGGGCACCGAGGCGGCCGGAGGTCGGGGGGCCCGGGTGGTCCGGAGGGAGGAGGCGGTGTCCCCGGGCAGGGGGCTGCAGGGAGGGAGGGACGGAGAGACGGAGAGAGGGAGAGGTGTCTGCCCGGCCGCCGAGGGCAGCGGGACGGGGATGGTGCCAGCGGCCCCTCGGCTCGGCTGGCCCGCCGGGGGGGTGTGGCTGCCGGGGCCGCGGGAGAGCAGCGGAGCGCGGGGGGTGTCCGGTCCCGGAGCGGGGCTCTGGGGCCCGGGGCCGCAGTGGGGGCGATGAGAAGGGGCTGCAGGGCCGGAGCGCGGGCTGAGCGGAGATTTGTCGGCGTTGTCCCCTCCAGCCTCCGCCCGGCAGGAGCGGCCCGTGCCTTTACAAGGAAAGCGAGTCTCGCAGCGAGCGCCGGGGAGAGGAAAGCGCCGTCCTGCCCGGGAGAGCCCGGCCGCTCTGGGTGTGCGGGCGCAGGGGCTGCCCGGGAAGGGAGGGAAGGGTTCGGCAGGTCCTGCACTCCTCTGTCTTTCGGGCTCGCAGTCTCCTCCTCCGTTTGCGACCTGTTTGAATGCCCGGGACGGCCGGGGGTGACCCGTGGGCGTGCGGGGTCTGTGTGCCCGGGCGTGTTGGTGCCCGACGGGCGGCTCCGCTCTGAAGCGGAGGTGGCGGAGAGGGATCCTCGCTCTGCTAGTGCGGGGCAGGGCAGGACGGGACTGTCCCCGCTCCGGCGCGGCGTTTGTTTAATGACAGAGCAGGGAAATAGCTGTTCGCTGCGAGCCGCGACCCCGGGAAGGGGCTTCTCTCGGGCAGCGCGGGTGCGCTCCGGCTGCCCGCAGCCCTGGCGGGGGTCTCCGGGCGGGGGCCGCCCCTCGCGGGGCACGCGTCTCTGGGCGGTGTGTCCGCCACGGCGGGGCCGGGGACGGGCGGGCGGGTGCCCGGAGCGGCGGGCGCGGCGCGGGGGTCGCGGGGCCGCGGCCGGGGCGGCGGGAGGGGGTTTGTTTACATGTCGCCTCACCCTAGCTTGAAAGGGCCGCTGGGCGGGTGAGCGGCGGGCGCGGTGGCCAATAGGAGCGCTCGCGGTGGAGCAGCCAGCCAATGATCGGGCGCGGAGGGCGGGGCGGCAGCGGCTGGGGTAGGCTGCGCTGGGCGGCGGGGCGGCCATGTTGGCCGGAGGTGTGTTAGTGGGTCAGGGCCGGGCCGGGGGACTCCGGGGGGACGCGGGCACCGTGCGGGGCCGTGGCTGCGGGGGCCGCCCGCCGTGCCCGTCCCTCCGCAGCGCTTTGCCTCAGGGGAGCTGTCCCACCCAGGTGTCAGGACCGGCCCGGGGCGGTGCCCGCGCACAGAGGGTCCCGTTCCCCGCGCTGAGGGGAGGACGCGGCGTGGTTCCGTCTCTGCTCCCATCCCGTCCCCTCAGATTTGGGTTATAAAGCATCCACGAGATTCCCGGGCCGCCTCAGGAGCCGCCCGCGGGGCTCAGCGTGTCCCCACACGGGTGTCGAACACCTCTCCGTGTCTGGTCTAAGCTCACGCAGGTTTCTAGCTGGGGACACCTTGATGAAAGCCTCTCATGTCACCGAGGACTCAAACCCAATCTTTATTATTTTGTCCCCAGTGTCCCCACCCTGGGTGTTTTTCCCCATCGCTGCCGTGCCCTCCCCTGGTCCCTGCCAGCCCGGCAGCCCACGGCATTTCTCAGGGCATCGGCTGCTGGAAGGGATCCGGTATCCAAGATAATTCTGTTGTCACACTCGCTATAAGACACACGGTGTTTATTCAGCCTTCCCCATGCAACAGGCTGAACGGCTTGGAGCACTCGGCGCTGCCAGCTGAAATGTGCGATTCTCACTTAAAGTGATCGTGATCTTTCTGTTGCTGCCACTCGAGGGGTAACTTGTTGAAATCATGCTCCACATAACAGAATAGAACAGGCAGAACAGAATCACATTCTTGTATTGTCTTTTAAACTCTTCTAAATGTTTTAAAGATGCTGTTTGAAAGGCCTCTAAGGTTGCTTCCGAGCATCCTTGTGGGGGAGGTTAATTATGAGTATTATTAAATGTGCTTTCATAGTAAGAATTACAGAGGGGCCGATGCAGGTGCTGTAGAAATGTGGTTGATTTTTATTGTTGGTTGCTTAAACGAGAAGTCAGAATTTCTATGGAAAATAAATCATAGAATCCCAGAATGGTTTCTATTGGAAGGGACTCAAAGATTATTTAATTTTAACCCCCTGCCATGGGCAGGGACACTTTCCACTATTCCAGGTTGCTCCAAGCCCCGTCCAGCCTGGCTTTTGACACTTCCAGGGATCCAGAGGAAGCCAAAGCTTCACTGGGTTTCCCCTTTCCTGCTAAAATAATCTCGGAGAGATTCCTTTTTAAATGCGTAAATAACAATAGCTCAGAGACCTCAAACATGTCCATAGCCAGCAGTTCACCTGAGCCAAGAAGGAATTATTCTGTGTTTGATGGGAGTATTCCCTGATAAGAGCAATCTGGAGCAAAGACATCAGGCCCCCAACATCGTCCCAGGTGGTTTTTAAATAGTGGGAGAGGCAAACAGCCTCGTGAAGGACAGAGATTGAAGTCAGTATTAGCAGGAATTAATTGGGAACAAACAGAAGCTTTTGTCCCACTAATGACTGATAGTGTGGGATAAATAAGGGAACCCACAGGTTTAGGTTGCCATGGGCTGCATGTCCATGCTCTGTGATTTGGGAAGTTTAAATGAATGTTTTAACATCAAACCTTGATAAGGAGATTTGGCACTGCATAAGAACTGCTCGAGAGTCGGCACTGGCATGAAAGTTAAATGAGAAGTTTTGTGAAAATTGTAAATTTAAGGTTTAAACCTTGCGATAATATTTTCCTTTTTTTTTTTTTAATCTTTCTGGTTTTAAATTCTTAAGCCATGGGGTTTTTTTTACTTTTTGCACTCTTTTGACTGATGCATTTCTCAAATTTGCTGCTGGCTTTGAAGATTCCATAGATGTCCCATTTCTAACAGGAGTATAACAATTGTAATTTCACAGTATGAAGAGTAGACCAGACTGTACCGTTCCCGTCATCATAGGACTTGTGTTGCTTTTTGTTTTTTCCTGGAAACTACAGAATTTATTTTTCTCTTAGTCTGAAAGACTCTGTCAGAAAAAATTACAGGAACAGCCTGTCAGGATGTAGAATATTGCTGGAGATTGGAAGCTGAATTGTTGTTTAGTTTTGCTTTTGCTTTTTGCCTTTGCTTTCACTCCACTCTGCTTCAGGGGAAATCTACAGCTTAAAAAAATTAAAATGTTAGTTTTACTTCTAATTCCCGTGAGCAAACAACTCTCCTAACTCTGCAGTGTTATTTTAATAAAGGTTTATGCTATGAATATTTTAAATTTAACCATTTTTTAAAATTAAGTCTGTTAATACAGTTCTAATAAGTTTAACATGCTGCACATCCCACTCTTAGCACTAAAATAAGAATAAAATCTCAGTCTTTGTTCCAGAACACACAGAAAAATGGTTCCAGTAGGAATATATTAATCTGGGCATGGTTGTTACAAAATATGTTGATGCAGAATGTTTGTTGGTTTAAAAAGTAATCACTTTTTTTTGCTTCTGTCTCTTGCATGATGGTCAATATCAGAGCAGGCTGGGATATAAACACAGGCTGGGGATGCACAGATGGAGCAGCCCTGGGAGAAGGATCTGGGGGTGCTGGTGGCCAAGAGCTGGACCTGCCTTGGCCCCCAGGAACCCCCCATGCCCTGGGCTGATCCCCAGGGGCAGCAGCAAAGGGGTTGGGATTCTGTGCTCAGGTGAGCCCCCAGCTGCAGAGCTGCCCCAGCCCTGGGCCCAGAGGAGGCAGCAGGGTGAGCAGAGGATGGAGCAGCTCTGCTGGGAGAGCTGGGATTGTTCAGCCTGGGCAGGAGCAGCTTTGGGGTGACACAATTGTGTCCGAAGGGAACCTACAGGACAGATGGAGAGAAACAATTTACAAGTGACAGTACAGGGGGGAATGGGTTCACACTGACAGAGTAGGTTTAGATGGGATATTGGGAAAAAGTCCTTCCCTGTAAGGGTGGGCAGGCCCTGGCACAGGTGCCCAGAGCAGCTGTGGCTGCCCCTGGATCCCTGGCAGTGTCCAAGGGCAGGCTGGACAGGGCTTGGATCACCCTGGGACAGTGGAAGGTGTGAAGGGGAACCAGATGATCTTAAAGCTCCCTTCCAGCCCAAACCATTGTGATTCCAGCAGTTTCTGGGATCTGCCTGTTTGCTGGCACAGCTGGAGCACCCCCAGAGCTGGGAATTGCTGTTGGAATGGGGGCTCCATGAATTCTGTGTTGTGGGGGCTCGTGGGCTCTGCTGCCTGAGGTGTGGTGTGTGTGATTGCAGACCAGAGCTTCTCTTTGGAGGTATCACTTCCAGGTCTTGAAGTCTGTCTGCTGTGGGTGAGTAGGATTGGAAAAATTACACTGGAGGGGGAAGGGATGGTCAGTGGAGGAACCGGAACAGAGAGTGAGGCAACAATTTCCCTCTCCTGAAGGGAAGAGGCTTAGAAGAAGTGAAACAGTCTGCATATCTTTAGTTCTTTTAAGCGGCAATGCTCTGTCAGACTCAGGGTCTGGGTGTTTTAAGCAGGTGTTGTTTTCTCTCCAGGACAGAAAAAGCAAAGAGCATAATGCCTTAGATGCTTGTGCTGGCATTTTAATAGAAATTCTTCATCAACAAGAGGGACTTGGCTGCTTTTGTGAGTCCAGGAATGAGACTGTGGTGGGTGGGAATGCAGGAAGACGTTTTAAAAGACTGTCTTTGCTCATTGCTATGATATAATAATAGTACTAATAAACTTAGTGTCTGTGTGGTGGGGGTGGAAAAGTAAAAGAATTTTTTTAAAGTCTGGATAATCATTGAAGAATCATGTAGAAAGAAAAAAAAATGGAATGTAAGAAACATACAGGTTCATTGAGGTTGGAAAAGTCCTCCAAAGCCACTGAGTCAAACCTGTGAGTGATTCCCACTTTCTCAATCAGACCAGAGCCCAGAGTGCCTTGTCCAGATGTTCCCTGGACACCTCCAGGGATGGACTCCAGCCCGGGCAGTCTGCACGTTCTCAGCTTTGAAGACTGCCCTGAGCAGAGGGTGTTCCGTAACAGAAAACAAGTTGGCACAAACTGTGGAAGGAATAAATGTTTTCAAGAGACGTGCAGGAGAACTTCTTGCATCTCTAACTCTGGTATTTCATAAAATGTCCAGATACAGCAAACAGTGCGTGGTACATAATGGTTCTTTCCAAGCACATGGCGTAGTTTTTGTGCTTTCTCTGAAATTCAGAGTTGGCCATGAATGTTTCAGCCTGAGCTTTTAGGTTTAGTACTGGCAGGCTCTCGTGAGCTATTTTTTTATACCTGCATCAAAATTGTGACTTTGACAAGCTCTGCTGTGTGATGCAGTCACCGTCATGAAAGTGTAATTGTTCCTGTAATGCACTTACAGCAGGCATTTAGCTGCTGGGATAATAAGCACTGTGCAGCCAACAAAACAGCACAGCCACACTCCCTGTGCCTTTCCAGTGGTACAAAATACCCAGCTGAACTGGGCCAGAAATAGCAACTTTCGTTACAGCCATGGTACAAATGATTCACGCAGGTGACCGAGAAAGACTTCCAGAGGTGCTAAGCTAAAAGCTGGATTTTGGGGTTTTCTCTTCCAGAGGCTTCTTTGGAGGTGCTGTGGTGTGGCAGGAGGGTGTTTTAGTGGCCCAAGAGGCAGCACATGCACAGGAGCTGCACTGTGTGTCCTAAATGCTGCATATTCGTAGTTTAGCTCTTGCCGTGGGCTGGGTTAGACCAATAATCCCAGGTAATGCACCTGCTGCTCCCCTGTGTGAAATTCAGTCTTACTGAGCATCTTGGAACAGCTGTTCCTCTTCAGAAAGTAAATATTAAATACAGGGGATCATTTTTAATTAGGTTTTGTCATTAGATTAATTAGGTGTTAACTCCACAGAACAGCCTTTGGTTCCTTGTTGATGACTGATGGGATTTTAACCAATGTACATGTGCATGCCTCCATCAGTAACCCAAATTCTTAAATGTTAGATAAACATAGCTGTTCCCAAGATCACAGAATCATGGAATGGTTTGGGCTGGACAGGACCTTAAAGATTATTTCATTTTAACCCCCTGCCATGGGCAGGGACACCTTCCACAATCTCAGGTTGCTTCTGGGATCCAAGAAGTCCTGTCCAACCTGGCCTGGAATACTTTTGGGGATGGAGCAGCCACAGCTTCTCTAGGCACCTGTGCCAGGGCCTCCCACCCTCACAGGGAGGAATTCCTTCTCAATATCCCATCTAAACCTACTGTGTGTCAGTTTTGAAGCCATTCCCCTTGTCCTGTCTCTCCATCCCTTGTAAAGAGTCCCTCTCTTTGAGTGTTGTAGCTCATTCCCTGTGTCCTGTCTCTCCATCCCGTGTAAAGAGTCCCTCTCTGTGAGTGTTGTAGCTCATTCCCTGTGTCCTGTCTCTCCATCCCTTGTAAAGAGTCCCTCTCTGTGAGTGTTGTAGGCCCCCTCAGGTGTCCTGCCCTTCCTCAGGCCCCAGTGAAGGAAGGAGGCTCCTGGCAGGAGCAGAGCTGGGCACTGATGTGACTCCAGACCTGCAAACCCAGAACCAGCTCCGGTCCTGGCTCCTTAATCACCTTAATCTGATTTCCCTGCGGGCTGTTGCCAGAGGAGCCGGCATCCTGCCCGCTGCTCCGGGCTCTGTATTCCACCTGTGTCTCTGCCTTTGGGAAGGGCTGATGGAAGGCATTAATGGAAATTGTCCTGAAGTAGAAATTCCTGCTATATTTATCTTCAGTAATTCTTAGTGCTGCTGTACTTGAGCTCTGCCACAGCTCTTTTAGTTCATTCAGAGCTGCATTCATTATAGATAACACAACAGCTGGACTATTCTTTTCTAACTCAGTCTTGGGCTGAAAGTGCCAGTAATGATAAATTCTGTAAAAATGGGACTTTAACTGCAGTCTGCAAATTATTTTCCTTCACAGCAAGTTCTGGTTTTACACCTGTGCTTCCATATGTGTCATTGACTAGTGCCATACATCTTTATTTACCGGTTTGTGGAGAAACACTGGTAGTTAAGTATAAACAGCAGGAGATTTTTAATGATGACCTTGATCTTTCTGGGAAATTTGGAAAGCAGTTGGAAGCTGGGCTGCTTTGTTGGGAGCATGAAGGATATCTGGATTGTGCAGCTCCCTGAGGCAATGTTTTTCTTTTCATGGCCTCACTGTGTTTTCCCCCTCCACAGAGCTACTAAGAAAAATCCTACATTGTGGGATAGTTGACTAGATTCTACTGAGACTAAAGTCACATTTAAATATTAATATTATAAAATGTCAAGAGTGAAATATAAAGAGAATTACGGGAATAATCGGGTTAGCTGATACACTGCTTTGACCTGAGAGGACATGGCATTCTTAAATGCACTGGCATTCCTAAATAGTGCAAGAAGTTTATCACTCCAGTCTTGGAGATAGTAAAAGTATTTTGAGCCTTTAATGTTTGTTTTGAGGATTTGGAAGTGATCCAAAGGCTGGCACCTGGAACTGTTGGTTGGTTGTTAGTGAAATCAGTGTCAGTAGAGATGAAGTTTCACCCTTCTTTGCTGGCTCTGTGTGGAACGGCTCGAGGCCCATGTTCTAACCAAAAATACAACAAAGAATAACCAGTGAAGAAGCAGCAAATGTTTCCTTTCTTTCGCCTTTGTGTCATGGAGAACTCTGGCAATCTTCTTGTGAATGCAGTCTGGTGATGATGTCAAAGCATTAATCTGATGTGCTGGTGAGAAAGGCACCAATCTGCATGGAAATAAAGTGTTCAGGCATTTAGGATCATAACCTTTCCTCTCTCTTTGTGTCTGAGAGCATCCTGTGTTTGTTTTAAAGAGAGGCCCTTTCTCCCAGCCCAGGTGAGGCTGAGAAGTGACTCAGTCATTCCTGCCACGTCCCCACCTGCGAAGGACCAGTCCTGCTGTGGTGTGGCCTTTGCTGGGTGAAGGGAGATGGGGCTTGCTGAGGCACAAATTTCACTTTAAATGTCGCTGTTAAATAAATGAAGGAAAGCAGAAAGGAGCTTTTTTACAAGGAACTGGCTCGTTCACCACAGAGCCCTGTGAGGAATGGCCACTCTGGCAGGGGTAGCGAGGGTTCAACTGAGAACTCCTGTGTAACTGGACCTGGAACTGTTGTTCTTTATATTCCAGCTGCTCTTTGCAAAGCAGGCTGTTTTGATAAGTAAAGACTTCTTTGCATAGTCTCTGTTTTTACCACAGTCTGATGGTCCATATGCTAAAGAGGACAAACTAGCTGAGATACCATCTGAAAGTGGGAATAATCACGGGGATGCTGTCATGTGCTGGTGGGGGAGGGTTCTGAGATGTGGGAGAACACTTAGAGTTTACTATTTGTTTTACAAAAGAGGAGAATAAACACAGCCTGAGCAGATTGCACCCAAGTCTGACTTAGGAGCAATGCTGAGTGAGGGTTTTCCTTACACCGTTCAAAATGCTGGATTAAGCTCAGAAGAGTCAGTAGACAAACATCTGAAGTAGAGCAGGTCTGTAGAAATTCCTAAACTGGTAAAACTACCAGTAGATAAATTGATCCAATTTCAACATATGCCTTACTTGAATTAATAGAGAAGATATTTTATTGGACAGCTGTGAATTTGGCAGTTTTTAATTTGCTCTCTTGGGGAAATCTGTCTCTTCCACTCTGCTGCTGGATGGTTTCTGTGATCCTTTACCACTAGATGTTGCTGTGTGAGTGATTGATGTAATCTTATCTGATGCTGGATGGATTCATCCCTGAAAAAAAGGAGGAGATACCACTGAAACAGCATTTCTGCCTGTTCTGAAATTTGTATTTTGAGACTTTTGCCTGAGACATTTTTAGAGTTTATTGGCTCTGTTACATTAGTCATAAAGGTTGTCACTCTCTTGGATACCCAGCAGTGTGCTGATTATTGTTCCAAATTTGGCAAGGTTTTCTCTTCAGGTGTGTCTGTAGAGCTGCTGGTCTCAGCAGAGAGGAAAAAAGGCAACAAAATGTTACTTTGCCAAAAAATGTTTTTGCAGCAACTCTGTTCTGTAGCATCTGTGGCTTTTCATTCAATAAAAGATAGCAGAGGAAGAAAATTTCTATATGTTCCAGCATGAGGAAAAAATCAATTTTCAGGGGAAATTCTTGCCTTTGGCTGTTTTTTAAGCTTTCACCTTGTTGGTGAAGGATTACTTACCTCCTTGGGGGTTTGCTGTGTTTATTCTGCACAGAAGTCGACAAATAGAAAAGCTCCATCAGGGTGAACTGAAGTTATCCTAAAGAAAAATTTCATTGCATGGATAGTGTAAACTCCCTGAGACTGAAGTAAAGCTGGAAAGGAATCTACAAGTGAATAAAACAAGAAGTTTGGAATTGGATTTGGGGAATCTGGGCTTGGAAATGCCTCAGGTAAGTCTGCTAGGATTTTATTCGCTTCTGTAAATAATTTTGCCTCTGTTTAAGAACAAATTTGAGCAACACTAGGAAGGAAGATGTGTAAGAGATTAAAGGATGTATATTTTGTAGGGTCCCTGTAGTGTCTGTGGTGGAAGCTGTGGTGCTGCTCTTGGTCCTGTGTTTGTTCAAGCTTCAGCCTCTTTGTCTCTTGGTGAGGGAGGATGCCTGGAGAGCAGAACAGCCTTTTATTACTGCAGTGATTCACACTCAGCACACTGAATGACTTTCAGCAGCACAGTGTTTCTCCCTTCCCAACCCTCAGGGTGAGAGTGTCTAGGAGAGAAATTGAGGTCTGGAATTAAATGCAGCAGAAGGCCTTGCTGCCCATTCCCTGCCTGCCCAGTCATCCTGCATAATGTTTTTTTTGCCAAATTTCACTTCATTCTTGAGAGAGAGGTAACAGTCTTGATTCAGCTGTCATAAATTTTGCTTTCCTTACAATTTCATATGGAAGTTTTATGAGTTCTAATGGCTCTAGACACAGTCAACGCTGCTTTAGTACAAAATGATTTTTATCAGGACTGGCCCTCATCCTCTACAAATGCCAGCATAGCCCAAAACTTGGCAAATGTAAGACTTTCAAACCAACAGGGAAGAATGAAGGAGCAGTGAATGTTCTTGCAGCTCTGTGCTGGATAGAAATGTGTCCTTTGATTGCTCCTTCATGTTGTCAGCTGCTCTTGAAGCATTCTCTGTAGAGAATGATCTGCTTATCTGTGATGGTAGAAACCTTTGGAGACTAGGAGGAAATGGTGATCCTCTTGCTGTTTGTTGAAGATGAAAATGTGCCTTTTTATGTCATGTTTGAAATGCCTGTCTGTTGTGTTGTAGCCCAGTGTGAGTGGAATGGACCCTCCTTTTGGGGATGCCTTTCGGAGCCACCTGTTTTCAGAGCAGACTCTGATGAGCACGGATCTCCTGGCAAGCAGCTCGGATCCAGACTTCATGTATGAACTGGTAGGTCACCTGTGTGTGCCCAGAATTCCATCTCCTCGACTGACACCTGTTCCTGTAGGAACAAAGGGATGTTGGTTCAAGAATGCTGGGAAATTATTCATTATGGCTGGCTGCTGATTAGGGAAGAGCTGGACTGCTTGTCCAGTGAATGTGATGCTTCCTCAGCAGGCACTTCTTCAAACTGGCTCAAATCTACCTTCCACTAGCCCAGGGTGTGCTCCAAGCCCTGTCCAGCCTGACCTTGGACATTTCCAGGGATCCAGGGGCAGCCACAGCTGTGCCAGGTCCTGCCCACCCTCACAGGGAAGGATTTCCCCCTGCTATCTTCTGCTTCACCCAAGCTGTGAATGCAGGGGAAGGAAAAGTTGACTCACAAGCTACTTACATGAGCATTTCCTTTCTCATTTGCTCCCAGCATCAAAGGAGAAAGGTCACTCACAGTCATTAATTGGTCATGCTAGAATGAGGTTTTCCAGGAACTGGTAAACTCATTCTGTTAAGCAGACAGCAAAGATTGACCTAGATTGTAGAGATGCCTGTGATGTCTTTCATATTTTAAATACATGGATATTGGGACTGGTTTAGTTCCTGATGAGCAGATGGATTTGCAATAGAAGGAAAATAAGGTGTAGGAAGAGCAGTGTCTTCAGAAAGGTCTGTTGCCAAAGCACAGGAGCTGAACTTCGTTCTGACCTTCAAAAGAAGCTTTTAGCTGAAAGCTGAGGTTTCTTCCTATGTCACCACTCTCTCATACTTCACTGGAATTGAGTTCTCCTCACCAGATTAAGTAGAGGAAATGGATTATTTTTGGTATTAACTTCTAACTTATCTTATTGTGCACAGGACAGAGAAATGGACTATCAGCAAAGCTCCAGGGACAACTTGCTTTTGATGGAGGACTGCAAAGACCTTGAGAACTTGGAGTCTTTTACGGACATCCTGGACAAAGAAGCTGCTTTCACCTCCAAGTGGGAGCAGTGGGATACCTACTGTGAAGACCTAACTAAGTACACTAAATTAACCAGCTGTGACATCTGGGGAACAAAAGAGGTGGATTACCTGGGCCTTGATGACTTTTCAAGCCCGTACCAGGACGAAGAGGTGATAAGCAAAACACCCACGCTGGCTCAGCTGAACAGCGAGGACTCCCAGCCCGTCTCAGATTCACTCTATTACCCCGATTTGCTCTTTAGTGTAAAACAAAACCCTTTAAATTCGTTGTTACCCGGCAAAAAAATGGCGAGCAGAGCAGCGGCGCCGGTCTGCTCCTCCAAGAATGTGCAGGCCGAGGCCGCGCTGTCGGACTGTGCCCAGAAGGCCAGCAAGCCTGGCAGCCAGCCTGCTTCCAGCACACAGATCATGGCCAAGACCAACGTGTACAGCAGTGAGAAGGTGAACATTCACGTGGAATGTAAAGACTACGTCAAAAAGGCAAAAGTAAAGATCAACCCCTTGCCGCAGAGCAGGCCCGTGCTGAGCCAGGCGCACGCCGACGCGGCCAAGGAGAACACCTGCTACTGTGGGGCTGTAGCAAAGAGACAGAGAGGAAAGGACTGGAGTCCCCCCATGGTCACAGTACAACTCCTGGTTTGCCTTTTAAAGAGACTCAGGAGCTGCTCCTCAGCCCTCCCCAGGAGAGCCCGGGGCTGGCTGTGGGGGAGAGCAGCCTTTCCGCCAGCACGTCCGTGTCGGACTCCTCGCAGAAGAAAGAAGAGCACAATTATTCTCTTTTTGTAACAGACACTTTGGGTGAACAGTCGGTCAAAGCAGACCCCGAAGAAGAGGAGGAGGATGAGGATGATATTGAAGATGAGGACCATGACGAAGGATTTGGCAGTGAGCACGAGCTGTCTGAGAACGATGATGAGGAAGAGGACTACGAGGATGATAAGGACGATGACATCAGCGACACCTTCTCAGAACCAGGTACCAGCATTGTTGGGCTTTGCTAACGTGGAGGGTGATGGATTTGTCCTCTTTGTGAAAAGGAAAGCTTTTAACTCCTGCTAGTTACAGATGAGCAGCGCTGACCTTAAGTTGTGAACTCTCCTCCCACGTTTTCTAAGTGCTTTGCAAAATGCAATTAATTCAAAGTGAACAAGGTCTCTGTTGCCCTCTTTGGTGAAAAACTACACGAACTGTGGTTGGCAACAAAAATAATAATAGAGAATACAGGAAGCCCAGCTGTAGTCTTGAGGTTAGAGCAGCTGCCTTCAAGTGTGGCCTTCTGGTTTTTTTGTAGCTCTTTGGTAGGATGTGCAGAGCTTTCTAGCACTTCTTGTAGCTGTGACTTTATCCAGAGATGGATCTGTCAGGATGAAATCACATCCTGACTGAAATGATTTCATAATTACTGAAGTCCTGCTTTCAGGTACAGTTTTTCCACAGAATCCAAAGAATGACTGAAGTTAATAGAATAATTTCTAGGTGGTTTTCAGCAGTAACACTTAGTGGGGCTTCAGAGGATACTGAATTCCTCTCTCCTGCCTGTAGAAATGGATTCTAACAGCAGGAATAAGAACTAACCTTCACCTAGAAGGTAACAAACCAGCAACATTGTATAAAAATAAAACGTGCAGGAAAAGCGACAGGATTGTAACCAAGTATTAATTTCATTTCAGAAAATATTACAATATTCACATCTTATAAATGCCCTGTAGTAGAGTACAAGAATTAAAGTATTCAGACCTTTGGCAATATGTAACTCTGAGGGGATAAAGCAGATGAAATTTTTCCTTGTTGAGAGCAGCAGCTTCCCTAAAGCTTGTCAGTGTTTGTCATAATGAACTCTCAGATGAAATTACTTTCTAATTAGATTTCCTGCGTTGGCATTAAACTCGTTAAGCATTCTGCCCTTTATGCTACTTTCACATGCACACAGCACATTTCTGTGAACATTTTGAAGCCTCTTCCTCCTTTCTGGAGTGAACTCCCTCTTCTTTCTGGGGCCCTGAGCAGCTGTTCCAGCTCTGCAGCCCATGGGGGGTGTGTGGCACTGGGAGCCTGGGATCCATAAAAAAGAGAGGTTGTGTTAAATGCTGTGGGTGGAATTAATTCCCTTAATTAACTATTTTACTGACCAATCCACATTCTGCAGCAGTAGCTGAGGATCTGGGCTTACCCAAGCTTGCCAAACCCTTCCATGAATGAAGCCTGAAACCATTCACCTCCAATGTGGTGATTTTAAAAATTTTATCATATATTTTGTCTATTTTAGAAAAGAACATCTCCAGGTATTCTTATTATGTAGCTCTTGTACTTTGTGTTGCTGTTTTACCTCTAAAGGTAAATACTATGGGCAAAGTATCTAAAAATAAGCACAGCACAGGAAGATGAAACCATCCACAGCTCTGAAAGCAAAATCAGTTGGTATTTTGAGTGAAGATGCAATTTACTGAAAAAACAAAAATCTACTAGTTATTGCTGGCCCTCTAATGTTTTTTTTATACATAATTTGCTTTTGGTTATTCTTCACGTATGCTTTTAGAGTGAATGAAATGCTTTCTTCAAGTGTTATCTGAGGAAATATTTAGATAGAGTGAGGAGAAATAGCTAAAAATGTGACTGGCTCTCAGGCAAGTTTGGACAACAGTGTTTTTATTATCACTATGACACAGATTTAGCAACTTTGGTCCCCTGCAAAGGTTGGGAATTACCAGGCCTTTTTTAGCATTTAAATGTGGTGGTTTTGCTATTACTGGGTGTATTTTTCCTATCTCATTTAGTAGAAAGACTTTTAAATTACTATTCCTGCCATCAAGTAGTCAGGAGATTCCAGAAATGGGAAATGCAGCAATTTATTCAGTTGTCAGTAGCACAGGAGAAGAAATGAGTGAGAAAGTGCTCACAGAGACACAGAGATTGTTTTAAGAAGCTGCATTAGATCAGTCTGAGCTCCTGGACCATCAGCTGGGGGGAAATGGTTTGCCAGAAGCCTCTGTGGTGGAGTGGAGAAGAGGAGGAGTTCTCTGGGTTTGTTTCAGTGGGGCTATTTTTGGGTTTCACCTGGTGAGATGCAGAAGTCACGTGCACACTGTTCTCTGTTCTGCTTCATTTAATCCTGGTGAGTTTAAACCCGAAACCACAGGGAAGGATGTGAAGAAAGACTTTCAGGAGGGGTTTGTGAAGGGCTTCAGAGTTAAATACAAGAACCCTTTCAGATTTCTTAGAAGCCTGCCCTGCTGTGTGATCTTTGCTAGGAGGAGGAATAAATGCAGTGCAGAGCAGCTGAACAAGTCTGTATTTTAGGTTAGGGCACTGCGCTGGGTTCTTTTATGTAACTTTATAATGGTGGCAGGTCAGTGTTGGGCTTGCAAGGCAGGATGTATTAAGTCAGTGTAATTGAAGTTGCTAACTTAATTACAGCTTGAATAAGCAAACAGGAAGTCCTGATTTTAACCTTGTTGTACATTTGTACACTTCAGCTCTTAGAGAGATTTGTTTTCATTGGTTGGATTAATTCTGTGGTATCATGAAGATGGATTCAATTGATATATTGCTGTATAATGAGTTACATAGGGGTTTTTTAGGTGGAAAGTCAGTGGGCTTCTTGAGTGTATTTTGATACATATGTCAAACAGCATTTGAATAAAATGGAGCTACAGTTACAAATATTTATGGTATTTGAAACTGTATTTAATGTAAATTGTCAATAATTTTGGCTATACAACACAAATGTTTTATAAAGCACGTTTTGTTGTTTGGTTTGCCTTTAAAATCCTGCCTTTCCAATAAACCAGAGAATTCCAAGTAAATGAGTAAATTGATGAAATGATGAGAAGCAGAACTTGAGGATGGATTTCATCCTTCTGCATACCTGACTTCTATTCGTGCTTTGGGTTATGATGTGAGAGTCAGACCAAAGCAAGAAAGTTTGTTTTTCCTCTCTCAACTGGTTGTTCAAGTGCAAACAGACTAATTGAATGGACTGTTTTAAAAAGAAGAAAGTGTTCTTTGTGCTGGTGGAAGATGAAGCAGAGCTGAAGCATATGGGGTCAAGGCTTGCTAAGCCTGCAGTCCATGCAGGGCTGGCTTTTCCTGTAGCTCCATCACAGTATGTGATGTTTAGAAATGCTCCTATTTTAAGTAAATGTGAACTGTTATGTAGCATTTTAGCACAAAAGGCCATGCAATGGTTTGAGATTTTTTTTTTAACGTTAGTATAGCTTATCTTTATTTTCTAAAGCATATCTGGGGTTTGAAAACCTGTGGTCTGTGTTTACATAGTTGTGGTAAAATATTTCTGTGATGTGGACAGTGGCATTACAATTTCCATGTCCTTCATGAGCAGTTCATGACATCAAGTGCATCATAATTCACCTCTAAAATATTGTACAGCTTTACTGAGGATCATTTCTTCTCATCCCACTAAAGAGAGGGGAGGAGGTTGAACAGTGGGTTCAGAGCCCTTCCTTTGGTAACTGTCCTGATAACAGAGCCCCTTTCTCCAGCCTAGGAGGGATCAGTGCTTGGATTTATTCCCTGCAGGTCTTAGGACTCAAGGAGCAGCAGGAGTTGGACTCGATCCTGTGGGCCTCTTCCAACTCAGAGTGTTCTGTAATTGAATAATCTTTTCTTTATTGTCTTTTGCTAATCCATCTTTGTTATCTGCTTCTCTTTCCGTGCTTTTTGTCAAATGTGGAGGTGAGTTAGGATTGTGTTCCTGCCAATTCATGGGGAAAATTGTCAGGGTGGGAGAGCATGGTCCAACATCTGCTGTCTGTACTTGGCACTGCTGGGATTGTGGGGGGCTGCAGCTTAGGGGGTCACAGAACATAAAGGGACTTTAAATGCATAAATAATTTTGTTTTTTTTCAACTAATGAAGGCCCATCAGTGGCTCAGTGTCTATCCTGGATTTAAGGCAAGTACCCAAGAGCAGCTGATGCTGGAAACCAAATCTGTCAGATAATGCAAAACAGATCTGGCTGTGGTTTAGCTCTTAACTTGAATCCTCAGTCCGCTGCTAAAGGGCTACAAACAATTCTGTCACCAGCATATAAACAACCCCCTGCATCCTTTTAGGGTATGAAAACGATTCTGTGGAGGATTTAAAAGAAATTACTGCAATATCCTCTCGGAAAAGAGGCAAGAGGAGATACTTCTGGGAGTACAGCGAGCAGCTGACGCCGGCCCAGCAGGAGAGGATGCTGAGGCCATCCGAGTGGAACCGAGACACCCTGCCCAGCAACATGTACCAGAAGAACGGGCTCCATCATGGTAAGGAATCCTCATCCTGGTCACAAATGACTCCTTCTCCTTCAGAACCAAATTCCCCTCCTTGCCAGTGCTGAGAAGTTGTGTTTTGGCCATGCAAAGTCAAGCACTGTAAATCTGTTACTCAGTTACCAGGGCCCTGCAGTGCCCAGGGGAGGCACGGTGAGCACACAGTGGGGACTTTCAGTGTGGTTTCTTCCAGAGCAGTGTGGATGAATTGAGAATTGTGGCTTCCAAGGGCTCTCAGTGGAAACCCCAGGAGTTCAAAGCTGTCTCAGTGCGATACTGTAAATATTGGATGGGTGGCTTGAGTGATGTTTGCTGCTCGTGGCTCCTGCTGTCAGTGCTGCCTGTGTTAGCAGGAGGCCAGCAGGGCTCTGGGGTGCCAGGTTCAGGGGGACTGTGGTAGGAACTGAGGACAAGCACTGAGGCACAACTGTGTCTCTCTGCTCCTCCCTCCTTGTTTTCCCCCTGTGAATGCAGCACAGTGAAGCAGTTACTCCTCTGGGAATAAACTATTTCCTTAAGATGCCCTCTTAGAAACTTAAACCAGTTGCTCTAATAACTGTGATTTATTCCCAGCGAGCAATTACTGCACCACAAACATGATTAACATCACCCAAAACAAGCCGCTCTTAGGGGTATTTTTGTTTTCTTGTCACAGGACCTCTTTTAGGCTGCTCCATTTGATTTTTGGCTTTGAAGGAGCAAATTAAACCAACTTCTCTGGTTATAAGGTTAATGTTCCATTAGAGTTGAAAATTACTGCTTTTAAAAAGGCAATTGGTCTTTTTTTTGTTGTTCTTATCTGTAGATTTATTCAGGGAAGAAAGCATTTTTTCCTTTAAATCTCCTTAGTTTTTAAAAGCTTCTTTATTCTGTAGGAGAATATCAGTACCTAAAGTTCCAATCACTACTCTTTCTCATGATGGACCTCTGAGCAACCTGGTCTAGTGGAAGATGTCCCTGCCCATGGCAAGGGGGAGAAAAGGATGAGTTTAAGGTCCCTTCCAACCCAAACCATTCTGCGATTCCATTATTTTATATTTGTCATCCAACACCAAATAATCAAACATGGTCTGAGGACTCAAACCCACCAGACGCTTGGACACTTGACCTTTAAGTCAAATGCCAAACCAGGCCTTAAAGAGCTTCAAATACAAATAATAAAAGGGGTTAACTGGCCTCTATGTGGGTCATTTCATCTCAGCATCACTGCAGATTGTTTCAGCACCAGGCCTCAGCACTCTTTCTTAGTACAGAACTTTAACAATAAGATTATTTAGGAATTCAATCCACTGGAGGATATTTTGGTTGAATAGGAGTTAACAAGTTTACAGCTGGAGCAAAACAACAGGGTTTGAACTTGTGACATACATTTTTCAGCAGGGTTGTGTGTATGCTCTCTGTCACATCCAGTGGCCTGGCCAGCAGTATTTGCTCTTATCTGATCTGGATAGAATATGAATTGTACAAAGCTCTTTGTCTGGAAATGCTCTTTCTATTGTGAGAGGCCACAGGGATCACCTGATTCCGGCCCATTCTCCTGCAATGAACAAAGGAATTAAACTGCACCCAAAAAATGCCTATCTTAGAGTATTTTCTCACAGGATTGTGTGCATATTGTGTCACTTCCCTACCCATTTTTCTGCATGTTTCAAACAGGAAAATATGCAGCAAAGAAGTCACGGAGGACTGATGTAGAAGACCTGACTCCCAACCCCAGAAAACTGCTGCAGATTGGTAACGAGCTGAGGAAGCTGAATAAGGTGATCAGTGACCTGACACCGGTCAGTGAACTTCCCTTAACTGCCAGGCCCAGGTCAAGGAAAGAAAAGAACAAGTTGGCTTCCAGGTAGGCCTTGGGTAAAGCTGCAGGGATGAGAACATTTGGATTGCTACAAATGAATGATAAAGATGAAAATAATTTTTGCCTAAAGAATTTCTTCGTCATATGGTAGCTCTTAAAATGGGAGTTGCTGTTTATCAAATGGGAATTACCAGTTTATTAAATGGGAATTACTGATTTATCAAGTGTAAATTACCAGTTTATCAAAAAGCAGGGCAGCTGGCACCTTGGGAGCTGTGGTTTGCCTGTTTTCTAGATAAGGATGTGTTTCCACTGGGATTGGCTTCCTCAGCTGTGGGGCAAACAGCTGGGACAGTGGCAAATTCCACCAGTGTCAAATGAGAGCAAATGCAGGTGGCAGAGAGTTTTCAGTGAAGGTGAGGATGGATGAGTTTGTGCACCACAGCTCTGGGAGGGTTGGTTGATGAGTTCATGTGGCTCTTACTACTCTAGAATTTCTGGTAGTGTTCTAATTCTTCCCCTCTTCTTGTCATAGGGCTTGTAGACTAAAAAAGAAAGCCCAGTATGAAGCCAATAAAGTAAAACTCTGGGGTCTCAACACGGAATATGGTAAATACAACTCTTCACATCTCAATTGTTCTTTTGTTTGGGCAAGTCTGCGTTTTGCACCATGATGTAACCTTTTCTCACAGAGAAAAGAGTTGGTACAAACCCAGCAATTCTGTTGGTACAAAACCAGCCCATTGAATGAAGTGAATGTAAACTGGGTTACCTGCAATGTTGAGCTACTTCGCAGATATAAATTATGTAAATGTATGCATGTGCTGTAAATATAATTGAAACTATTGGTAATATTTGATGTAAACTATTACATTTAATTTTACGGTAAATGTGATGTGACACCTTTGACTCAGATAGCTGTGTGTGGATAACTGTGAATTCCCTCCAGGAAAATGTGATGTAAAGCAAATCCTTTTTTTTTCTTTGCAGATAATTTACTCTTTGTCATCAACTCCATTAAACAAGAAATAGTTAATCGGGTGCAGGTACCTAAAGATGACAGAGGAATGAACATGGAACAAAAGCTGAACATACTTATTAAAGACACTCTTGGTAAGCAGTGAACTGCGTGTATCTACCTGGATATGAGGATACTGAATCATAAATTCCCTGAGTTGGAAGGAATCCCAAAGCTCATCCCATTCCACCAGGGACACCTCCCACTGTCCCAGGCTGCTCCAAGCCCCATCCAGCCTGGCCTTGCACACTTCCAGGGATCCAGGGGCAGCCACAGCTTCTCTGGGCACCCGTGGCAGGGCCTGCCCACCCTCACAGGGAGCAATTCCTTCCCAGTATCCCATCTGCTCTCTGGCAGTGTGAAACCATTCCCCCTTGTCCTGTCCCTCCATCCCTGGTAAAAATCTCTCTCCATCTTGTTGGCTCCTTCAGGGACTGGAAGGGCACAGTGAGGTCACCCCAAAGCTTCTCCTGTCCAGGCTCTCCCAGCAGAGCTGCTCCATCCCTCTGATCTCACTCCATTCGATTGCAAACCATTTCTGAAACAGAGAGAAGAATGACCCCTTCTTTCCTGATTCCAGCTGTCCCAACCAAAGCATCCCCTGGCTTTGTGTCACCCATAGGAATGTGCCATGAGCAGTGACCTGAGAGCAGCTTCTCTTCCCTCCCTTCCAGGACTTCCTGTAGCTGGACAGACGTCGGAGTTTGTGAACCAGGTCCTGGAGAAGACAGCAGAGGGAGACCCCACGGGCGGCCTGGTAGGGCTGCGGATCCCCATGGCCAAGGTTTAGGACAGGCCTGGAGCTGCTCTGGCTCAGGTTCCACCCCTGCTGTCCAGTTCCTCGTTGTAAATGGCAATTCTGGTCTGCATGTCAGCTTAGCATTCTGTACACACTCACCTGTAGGTTCCATTGGTTTCAAGTAACAGCGTAGGAAAACAAATCACGGCGTGGTAGAAAATGCTGCAGAGCATTTTTGGACCATAAACCAGATAGTTTCAAAGCTGCTTTAAGCTCAAGGGCAGAAATGAGAGTTCTCTTTCAAATGATCTAGGACCAGAATATATCACTTTTGTTTTAGAAGCAAAAACGTGGATTTGCTAGTGAAAATTTTTAGCGTTTGCAAGACGTTGTGACAGGTTTATGGTCCAAGTGAAGTAAGAGGAAGCATTTTTTGGTGAAGCTGTCAATGTAGGGAGTTTTTTGTTCTTTTTTTTTTATTTTATTTTTAAATAATTGTATTTCTTTTCTTGTTATTAAAAAAACCAGTAAGCTTTCTTTGCAACCATTAACTTGTACATAGCACACGCAGCATTAGAGCTAGTGTGCCATATAAGACTTTAATTTTCTGAGCTTAATAGAGTATTTAAATGTCTGTGCAAGCAAGAGAAAAAAAAAGTATATTCTTTGTGCCTTGTATTTTGTGGGGAGAGCTATCAGTATAAGCTGGTAAAGTTTTGTATGAAGAAAACCCTGAGGGGCAAAACCGAGCTGTATAGATGGTGAGATTTTAGGTTTTAATGTATTTGTTCCAGCTCTTAAAAATTTTTGAATGTATATAGGAATATGTTGAAAATGTAGATATATGCCACAGAGTCTATGTATTGTATAAAAGATGGCTCTAGAAAACTCAATTTCGGTACTTTGGCCGGAAGAAAACAAATACTTGCACATTAATGCGATTGTTTATTTTTGTACCAAAGACAAATGCAACTGATATGGCGAACTGCCAGTCTAAGTAAAGTTTTGCACAGCTTATATGATACTGTACTGAATGTAAAAACAAAAGAAAAAAAGAAAAAAAATTAAAGGTCAGGGTTAGGGATCTTACTGAACTGTGAATTTTTTTGTTTGGGTCCAATTATCTACAGAAGGAGCATTCATACATAACAATATTATTTTGCTGTTCTTGTAGTTCGCTTCCATGGTAGATAAGTTGGTGGCCGTCTTGGAGTCTTTAAAAACTTTTTTCTCTGCACTTACTGTAGGAGATTTTAATATATTTGGATTTTAGTAAGCTATTGGAAAAATAGTTTTCGACTTTGAGAATTTAAAAAAAACAAAGTATTTAGCTTGTTGTAGTATACTTCCACCAAACAACCAAAATAAAATTATTTTTATTGTAACGTGTATATATGTAAAGAGGAAAAAAAAAAAAAAAGAGCTACAAATATCTAATTCCTTAGTTGCCACTTTTCCAGTTGATGTATTATTATGCATGTGATGTTTCCAAGGATCAACACAGGCTTCAAACAAAACAAAACAAAAAAATTTATAGACTTTTATATTTTTGTACAGGTATTTCGAAACTAGCTTCTTCAGACTTATATGTGACTTATTCTTGTTAATTCAGTAGTTTCTATGATTGAGGAATATTAACACAAAGTTCTTATTTGCTCTTCTGCTAATAAGAGTTGGCTTTGTAGTCAGTGTTAACGTACAGATTAAAAGCTTTAGCCTTTGATGAGAAAGTCCTTTATCTCAAGGCAAGATCATTCTCTGGTTTCATGGACCCCTCCCTCCTTTTCCTCCCTGTTCTTTCTCTCCCTATTTAAAGATGACAAAACACTGTTTACTGAAAATAGAAATACCAAATATTTTCAAATGTAGCTGCTGAAAAAAAAAAATGCAAAAGTCCATGAAGGCTTTCTCCCCACTCCCTTTGGGGAATTTCTCCACTTCGTTTCTAGTTTGTCTAAGTTTGTTTGTACTGTGATTCCTTTTTGTTTATAAGTAGATTATTTTTATATCCAAGCTTGTACTCTAAGAGAAAAAAGCCTGAGTCGGTAACAGTGCAGGAAGAGTGGCCGGTGAAAGTGGTGGCCCTGCCACACTCACAGCTTCCTTTGTCCCCAAATATTTTGGAAGACTCCAAAGGGAGGAGGAGGCCAAAATACCACTACTGAGCTGTACAGAAAGTCTTTTCTACAAGAGACTGAACAAATACCCAGGGCAATTTAGGCAAAACTTTTGTAAATCCACTTAAGGCTTGCAAAATCCGAGTGGAATGTTGGTGTTTTCCCTTTGAGGCGTTCGTGTTGTTGTTGTTGTTGTTGTTCGGGTGAGGTGAGAGTTGGCTGCTGCTTTCCACGGTGGGTCTGGTAAATTCTTCTTGTTCTTGTGGAGCTGCCCAGGGCCCCGAAAACCCCGACAGAGAATGTGTCCTGTGAGGTGCAGGCCGTGCCTGAGCAGGGCTGGCACACAGAGCTCATCCCTGTGCTCAATCCAAACCCTGCAGGTGAGGCAGCACCTCTGAACATTGAGAGAGAGCAGTTTGAAATCAGGTAAAAACTTCTGTGACAAATTCAACTGACAAGGTATTTAAAAGCTCCCCCCCGCCCCTTTTTTTTTTTTTTTTTTTACTGCCTGGGAATCCTGGGCAGCACACAACTTTATAGCTTTTTTATTTTTTGTCTGAAAACCAGACTATGATTTTGGTCTCGCATTTCAAAGTAGACTTTGAATCTTTAGTGAGTTCCATACCCTCGCATTTCAGTGTTTCCTATGTATTACTTTAAGTTAAAGCTTTGAAATAGTTGAGCTTTTTAATGTTGACACTTTATTTTGTAACTATTTATATGTATGTATATCTTAGAAAAGCACTTTGTTTAAAAAAAAAAAAGAGGAAAAAGATAAAAAAAAAAAGAAACTGCATTTTATATGATTCCTGCCACTTGCTGCTAACTCTGGGCTGGTCAGAATGCTGCAGCGATACTTGAGATAAATAAAACCTGGCAGTAAAATGTAGAGTAAAGATAAGACCTTTTGCTGGTTTAACTTTATCATAAAGGTGACATAGGCAAGCTGTGCAGCTTTACATTTTAACCAGGGGACTCTGTGGCATTTAAACCGTCTAGAAATGGTTGTACTTTAATGCCAGTAACAATCTGCTTCCTCTAGTGTCATTAAAATATATACATTTAGTGTATACTTATCACAAACAAAAATCTTATAAGGTATAAAAACCAACAAATGTACATGTTCTGTTTTTTGGCAATTGTGGCATGCGTTTTGGGGTGATCTTTAGAGAAGACCATTTTCTAAAGATTTTCAGTGTTCATACATAGTATGTGGATCTTAACAAAGTCCTGGGGTTTTTTTGTTTGTTTTTGAGTGTAGGCATTGTGAATATTCACTTTTAATCCTATATCCAAAAACAATGATCTATTTTTTTGATTTAATACAACCAGAAAGCTCTTCCTTTTTCTGATACACTGGATTCTCTAGGATTTGTTTCCATATTAAAAGCATGCTGTCATAACTGCTCTTGTCGAGATCTCGTCAGTCTGAACGTAGGTGCCACACTTGGAATCGATGGGCTGCTTGTTCTGCTGTACCATGTATGACCCTCGTCCTTCCCCCCTCCCTTCATGACAGATGATGATGTGGCTTTATATTGTGCCTTACTTGTACATCTAGAACTAAATGTTTTTCATTCCCTCTGAACTCGTCAAAGCTTCTGAGATGGAATCAGAGCTGATTGAAGCGTGCTGGAGCGAGTGCAGATAGGGCTGATTTCAGTTTCTCTCAGTAGTCCTTTTGTATTTCTATGGAAGACCAGTTTTTGAATGGCCTTGCAAAACGTGGGGGTACTCCTGAAGGGTGTTTTTAAACCCCAAACCCCTTTTGCTAACGCTTCCTTTTATGGTTTATTGAACACATTTACTGATACTTGGTGAGTACTTTTTGTTTTTTGGGATGAGAGAGACTTACTACTAAAGCTATGTTTACGTGTGGATGGGCTGGATTTTCTTATCATACCAGTTGAAATCATTGTGATTTAATAAAGTTGCATTGCTGTAAAGCTGATGTGAGAGTCAGGCTCAGCTGTGTTCAGTTCCTAATTTATAGATTGAATTTTTTCCATACTAAGAGGGCCAGGGAAAAGTTGGGGTTTTTTAAAAAAGCAAACAAACAAACAAAAAACCAACCTGAAATGGATGAAGGGTCTTTTGACTAACCTAAAAGCAAACAGACGCTTTGGAAATATAGAGGTGTCAGTGTAAAATTTATTTTTAAAAGACACCCCCTCAATATTTATCTAATATTTGCCTTCATTAATGAAACAGCTTATTCACAACTATAATGACTGGATGTGCTTTTCCATAAATCATTTAAACATAGCTTTTTTTTTTTTTTTCCTTAATTTAAAGCTCTAAAAGGTTTTATCAGGAGAATTTCCAAGGGTTGTATCCAAGCTGTCTCCAGCAGAAATAGCAAAAATGCAGTTCTGTTCCTCAAATGTGCTTGCTCGTCTTCCTGAAATTCTGCTGAGGCACAACCCAGTTCTGGACCGTGAATGTCAGGATCTGTATTTGGCCTTGAGACCCGAGTTTCAAGAGTGCATCTAAGCATGATTTGATTTTCTTTTGAAGTTGGAGGCTTCAGTTGGAATCACCTAGTGGAGTGTGCTGCTAGATGTGGTCTTGGCTTGCTGACACAGCCTTGCACACAGCTGAGGTTTATTTTGTTTACCCCAGGGATCGTGTGAAGTACATTTCAAACAGTTGCTGCCTCAGTGACTGATCCTTCTTGTAACTGTATTAAGGGCATTAGTCTGTTGAGAAAACACCACTCTTGAATATCTCCCAATGTAAATTGGGATTCTTCAATGTCATTAATCAAAGATGGCACTTTCGGGCTGTATCTTCTTTGCAGCAAACAAAAATCTGTCTTTCTACGACTTGCATTTCACTAAATGCCATGTTTTCCCTCCAGTGCTTCTAGAAGGTGTCTTTGCACTCTGAATATAATCCTCAGCCTCTTAGACATCCATGAACTTCCACGGGAGCAAATACTGACTCTGCATTTATTGTCTTTCTGATGAGCTGTGGAGCTAAAAGTGGAACCAGAGCTCTTTTAAGCCACGCTTGCATTTTTTTTTTGTTTCCCCCATAAAAAGAAATAAAACTCCAAACTTTTTAGATAACATCACTGTTCAGAGTTTTTCTGGAGTTTATTTTGTAGTTGGGTATCTTTTAAAGTCAAATTTGGGTGACTTAACTAGCTCCTGTAAGGAAAACTTCTGGATTGGATTTGGTGTTGGAAAAAGCACATCCCACCCTATCAAAATCTTCTTTTTACGAAGCAGAACCTAGTAAGAAAACTAAATTTTAATCTCTCTTATGATGGATATTCATGCATTGGAATCATCTATCTTCCTGGAATATTGTATATCCAAGGAAAACATACTGCTCAGTATTTGTGGTTGGGTGAACTCTTAAGGCTGATGGCACATGCAGATGCAAAAAAAAAAGGCATTTTAAACAAAACATGGCATCCTGTTCTGCCTATGCTTGGGGTCATGATTGTAATGCTGTCCTTGATATTCTATAATCAACTTCCAACTGGAGCTCAGAAAAACTTACTGAAAGTCTTGTCTCTGTTAGAAAATAAATTTACCTTGTTCAAAGCATGATTTGTTAAGAGTTGCAATGTTAAATGTTGGTTAATAGTTGTGCAGCTTTATTTTTTTGAAAAGAGGCACAATTAAACTATTGACTTTGTTTACTCTGTCACCCTTGATCCCTAGCACTTCTATTCAGATACAAATTCATCAATGTATGCAACATCCTTTGTAATTTAAAATAAAAATTGTGGAGGAAATATTGTCTGGAATCGTTGTATATGTGGAATGACAGTGAATGACATCTGCTGCCTTGAACTGAGTCCCTGGTCTCCTGGTATTTCCAGGAACTTTTCTTTTGGAAGGGATGACAGCTAGGTAAGGAAATATCTGGGTTTTTTCCTTCCTCATGCTCAGAGCTGTAGCACTGCTGGGTCGGTGTGGGACCATCTGGAGAACCTGGATTAGTGCCTGGAGAACCTGGCTGGCCACAGGTCCTGTGGAAATGTCTCCAGCTCCTTTGTCCAATGGGTCTGAGGGCAGCAGGGAAAGGACACAGCACTGGGGGAGTCTGTGGGAAAAGCAAAGTGCATCACCCTCTGCTTCTCGTTTTTGGGGGGTACAGAAGCATTTTGTGGGTACAAGTGGGGCGTTCCCCCACCTTGCTCATGACCAGTGTCAGCCTGGCCTGTCCAGAATTCCAAGGAGGCTCCTGGATGTAAACCTGGAACTTCTCCAGGGGAATCTTCTGGCTCTATACAGCTCCCTGCCAGGAGGGGACAGCCGGGGGGGTCGGGCTCTGCTCCCAGGGCACAGGGACAGGAGGAGAGGGAACGGCCTCAGGCTGGGCCAGGGGAGGCTCAGCTTGGACAGCAGCAGGAATTTCCCCATGGAAAGGGTGCTCAGGCCTTGGAAGTGCCCAGGGAGGTTTGGATCCCCATCCCTGGAGTGTCCCAGGAAGGGCTGGAGGGGGCACTGAGTGCTCCGGGCTGGGGACAAGGTGGGGATGGGGCACAGCTTGGACTCTGTGGATTTCGGAGGTGTTTTTTAACCGCGGTGATCGTGGAATTCTGTTGTTCATCCCCTCTGCATCCAGACATTCCCCGCGGATCGGGCCTGGCCCCGCCACGTCCCCTCACACCCGCCCGGCCCCGCAGGCGGCGCCCGCGCACCCGGCCCGGCCCTGCCCTGCCCGGCCAAGATGGCGGCGGCGGCGGCCGCGGCGGTGCCGCTGCGGGTTTGTCACCAGGAGATCGTCAAGTTCGACTTAGAGATCAAGGCGGCCGTGCAGGTACCGCCGCCAGCCCCGGGACAGCCAGCCCCCCGCGGGGCGAGCCGGGCCGGGCCCGCGCTGACAGCGCCGTTGTGTTCCAGGACATCCGGGACTGCCCGGGGCCGCTCAGCGCCCTCACGGAGCTCAATGCCGCCGTGAAGGAGAAGTTCCGACACCTCCGCGGCCGCATCCAGGTGAGGGGCCCGGCCGGGGGCTGCTGAGGCCACCGAGCTGTGCGCCGGGCCCAGGGGCTGTGCTTTAGGGGTCCCGGCTGTGCTGTGCGGGGAGCCGGCCCAGCGCTGCAGGATCCCGGCTGTGGGTTCCTGCCGGGCTTTGGGGTGTTCTGCGCGTGTTCTGGGGGATCCTGGTCGTGTGTTTAGGGGTCCCCGCTGTGATTTCGGGAGTCGCAGCCCTGGACTGGCGGTTTATCAGATAAATCGGCTCCGAATGCGCTCCCCGGCCGGGGCTGGGCTGTGCGAGTCGCGGGTGGCTGGTGAGGTTCTGGTGTTTGTGCTCTCCGCCAAAGGAGCTGGAGCAGATGGCCAAGGAGCAGGACAAGGAGTCGGAGAAACAAACCTTGCTGCGGGAGGTGGAGAACCACAAGAAGCAAATGCTCAGGTGGGTTTGGCAGCTGGTGCTGTTCCCAAGTCTGCTGTAACCAGAGATTGGCTGACTTTGGTTTGGAAGTCAGACACTGACACGTGTTTCGCCCCAGACCAAGAGGTCAGGGACGGAAAGGGTACAACCCATTCTCCTGTCCTGACTTCTGGTCTGTCCCTTTGAGCACTTGAGCTCAAAGAAGGTGGCTTAGGAGTCTCTTTTTTGACACCTGGCACAGTTTTCTTCCTCCCTTGCCTCATAAATGCTACACTGAGGGAGCAGAAATGGCAGGATAGAATGTTGTTGCTGTGTAGGAATACAGAGAAAGTGAGGGGGTGAAGGAGCTGGGGAAGGGGCTCGGCCTGGAGAAAAGGGGGATCAGGGGGGACCTCGTGGCTCTGCACAACTCCCTGCCAGGAGGGGACAGCCGGGGGGGTCGGGCTCTGCTCCCAGGGAACAGGGACAGGAGGAGAGGGAATGGCCTCAGGCTGGGCCAGGGGAGGCTCAGCTTGGACAGCAGCAGGAATTTCCCCATGGAAAGGGTGCTCAGGCCTTGGAAGTGCCCAGGGAGGTTTGGTTCCCTATCCCTGGAGTGTCCCAGGAAGGGCTGGAGGTGGCACTGAGTGCTCTGGGCTGGGGACAAGGTGAGGATGGGGCACAGCTTGGACTTGATGATCTTGGAAGTATTTTCCAGCCCAAGTATTTCTTGGATTCTGAGGGTCCTTGCATGTGTCAGGGGTGCCCAGTTACAGTGGCTGTTGCTTTGTGAAAATTGTCTGTGCTTGCAAGGTGTTCACATTACAAAACTCTGCTCTTGTGATTTCAGCAACCAGGCAGCCTGGAGAAAGGCAAATCTGGCCTGCAAAATTGCTATTGACAACTCTGAGAAAGACCAGCTGCTGCAGGGAAGAGACATATTAAGACAAAGGTATTGGACTGTCCCACTGTACTGTGGGATTTAAGCAATGTCTCCTATATTCACTCATTTTAAATGGAAGTGACATCATATTTTTAAGTTATTTAATTATATTGAGTGTAGTATTTCTTTTATGAGTGCATTTCCCTTTTGTGGAGATTTGGGCTGTTAAGGGTTGGGATGAATTCAGGTTTTCTTGGCATTGGCATGTCTAAGCAGAAGAAGGGATAAATTAACCTTCATAGCATTACAGATTATCTTTTACATTAATTGCAAATAGGTTCTAAACAAGAACTGGATCATTATCCAGGCTGTTTTCACATAGAGAACTGGATGTGAGTGTGTGCAGGCTGTGTATTGAAAGCAACAGCTGGGATACTCAGGATAGTAAAATGTGTTTGTGTTGGTGCTCCCATAGCAGCTCATGGAGTTACACAGTCCTGGGTGAACAAGTGGTGAAATTCAGGCCCCTGTGAAATTCTGGGCTGTTGTTTGGGCTCAGGACTTTCATATTTTATTACTATTTTTTTATTGTTTAGTGAAAATAATCTGAATTTCTCATGCAGTGAAAACCAGTTGTGTCTTTGTACACTGCAGAGATGTTTAGTGTCAAGTACTGTTCTAACCTCCCTATCAGCAGCATTTTCCCAGAGTATCCAAAAAAATAATTTTACCCCTTCCTGCTTTGCTTTTTTCCCCTTTCAGGAAGACCACAAAGGAAAGTCTGGCAGAGAGTGCAAGCAACATCACAGAGAGTCTGATGGGCATCAGCAGGATGATGTCCCAGCAGGTGCAGCAGAGCGAGGAGACTGTGCAGACCTTAGGTACAGCTGGAATTCGGGCATGGATGGCGTGATGGAAGCACATTTGGTCAGCTCTGTCAGCCTGGAGAGAGGAGCAGAGTAGGAGAATGTGCTGCAGTGATGATTGAAGGAGTGGCCAGCAGAACTCCTCTAACAGCTGGACACAGACAGAAAATATCAGTGTGCTTTGTGTGGGGTTTCTGTTTCACAATCATGAGGAGGAAAAGGGGTCAGGATGAGGTTTAGTTTTTGTAAAAGCAACGAGAGCTCACCCAGTGCCCAGAGTGTGGTTGGTGTTACTCTGTGCCACTGTCCTGGCATGGATTGGGAACAGCAGAGGAAACAAAAGCATGGATGCAAGTCCTGCACAGAGCAGGAGTGTCTGCAAGGCTGCTGCCAGCCAGGCTCCAGCTGGGATGGCTGAGACACTGAGATCAAGTGCCTTGAACCCGAGGTCACTTGCTCTGTCAGCAGAGCATCAGGGACTGTGAAACCAAGATTTCACCCAGTTCCTTGGCTTTGACTCCTAAAACAATAAATCAAGGGACCTGTCAGAACTGGTGATTCATGGAGCATTTACAAGTTGCTGCCTGGGCCTCTTCCTTAGCTGTGCTTTTGGGCAGGAGGCAACTTTAAAGACAAGGATAAATAACACAAGTTTGCCCTCCTTGCTTTCTGCCCCATCTGAGGGTGGCAGCTGGGCACAGTTTGTTGCTGCAGGAGTAGCATGTTCCTTCTCCCATTAACAGGACAGCTTGGCAGGCACTTTTTCACCCTGTTTCTGAATGAGCAGCACTTGGAATTCATCAAGGGAAAAACTACCAAAGGTCGTTTACAAAACCCAGCTGCAAATTCTGAGTTCACAGTGGGAATTCCTGTGTCCTGAGCATTTCCTAGGATGCAGTGAGTGTTTGAGGCTGTGGAGCAGGGAAGCTCTGCTTTGTCATTAACTCTTGAGAACCAAGTTTTCTGTTTTCACTTGGATCAAAATGCCTCTTGAAATGGGATGGGACAAAGTGTTTTGCAAAATATTGCAGACCTATTTCTGCTCTGTTCTTGTGAACCAGACAATGCTGGATTTGACCTTTCTGTGAGCAAGCAGGGCAGTGCAGGATGATGCACTGTCCTACAGGCTGTGCTTTCTGTAAAGCAGAAAAAAGGGGATTCCAGGGGTTTTGCTTTCATTTAGCAATTTGAAAGGAGCAAGGCTGAGCAGTTTGGGGCATGTGTTTGTTTTCTCACACACTTCTAGTTGACCCTTCTCATTTTTATTAGGCAAAAAATTCCTGTGTGTGTCAAAAATGACTATTAAAAACTGTTTGAGCTGAATAATTCTGCAAGCCCATTTGAATCACGTGGATTTTCTGCTGGGGCTTGGGGGAACACTTTCAGTAGTGCAATTAATATATTCAAAATACAGGGCAATCCCTGTCCTGCTCCTGCTGGTGATTTCTCTGTCTGGCATTGTTCCTGTTTCACTCTGCTTCCAGCAGTGCTGACTGAAAAACCTGAACTAGATTTGACCTGCTAACCCAGAAATTCAAAATTCAGGAAGTTTAGCAGGATCTTTAAGCTTTTCAATGCTCTTACTTCACTTTGCACTTTCCTTGCACTTTCCTGAGCTGTGAGAATTCTCTGTGTCTGTCTCACCCACAAGTCAGCCTGACCCAGAAGGATCCCTCAGGCACTGTCTGTGACACACTTCACTCTGTATTTTTGAAGCACAACTTGCTGATTTTATTTTTTATTTTTTCCCCGTCTTCCCCTTTTAATTTCAGCCAATTCTTCCCGAACCATCCTGGAAGCAAATGAGGAATTCAAGTCCATGTCTGGGACCATCCAGCTGGGGAGGAAGCTGATCACCAAGTACAACCGCCGGGAGCTGACGGACAAACTGCTCATCTTCCTGGCCCTCGCCCTCTTCCTGGCCACAGTGCTCTACATCCTCAAAAAGAGACTCTTCCCGTTTTTGTAAAGCTCCAACAATCACTGAACTATTAAAAAAAAAAATCAGAAGGAAGCGGTTGATAACGGTGGGGGTTTAAAATGAAATAATAAAGGGGTACTGGAGTAGCTGGAGGAGCGCTGGAGTAGGCAGGAATTGGTGCTGTCCCCACAAAGGTTGTGAGCTGCCTCAGAAGAGATGGATAGATTGTGCTGTGCAAAGAAGAAATGCCAATTTGCCTGCAGGTTTGGGGAATCAAACACTCGAGGGACTGGGCACTCAGAGGTGCCAGTCTGAACTTTCAACCTCTCACTGATTTTTGCCTTGAAATTCAGTTTTGTCCTTGGCTTGGACTGGAAGCTGCTCTAACATCTGTGTAAGGTGCTGAGAGTAAGAGGAAGGATGGAAGAGAAAAACTCACACATTCCATTAATAAAATATTTATTGTATTCATGTCAACAGAGTTTTGTTTAAAAACAAAGTCTGATGGCTTGGAAGAGCCTTTCAGTGTAAAAAATCTGCTTTTCCTTTAGCAGCAGTGGTTGCTTATGGATTGTTTTTCTGGGAGCATAACACAGCCTGGCTCTGTCCCTCTGGCCTTGGGAGGGCTCTGAGCAAAGCAGAAATGGGAACCCCATTTGTTATTATGAATTCACACAATAGATAAGAGAATTAGATTGGAAATCTGTTAAAAGCTGTTTTCTTCCTTTTCTTTATATAATTTTAATTCATGCTTTATCTTTGCAAAATTACTGCCAAGTTGGAGGATTCTGCTCCTATTTTGTGGCCCTGAAACGGGCAGTCTGGGCAGAGGGGGTGTGATTTTCCATATTGTTCATTCCTTGTGTTTCAGGGCAGTTCTTCCTCACAGCTTTTCTGAGATACAGAATTGCACCAAGAACGAAATAAGCTGACAATGTGCACATTCAGGGCTTGAATAAGAGAAATGACTCAGCTTCAAAAAATCTAATCTTTGTAAATAAGCCCACCTGCGTTAATGAATAAGAGAAATGACTCAGCTTCAAAAATCTAATCATTGTAAATAAGCCCACCTGCATTAACGGTCAATTTACAGAGAAAATTAGAGACAAAGTAATTAGGACTGCTGCATTTTTTGAGAGGGGGGAGGACTAGAAATTCCAGGATGCAACAGGTTGCTCTGCAGCACTTGAATCATTTCCTTCCACAGGCAGCCAGGAATCACCCAGGCTCCTGCTGGGCCACAGACCTGGCAGGAAATAATCAGTGCAGACAGGAGATAAATGTTATTTCTCTTTGGGGTGAGCAGGATGGTTTGGTGCAGCACCTCAGGAGGTTCCTCAGCAGCCACCCCGGAGCAGGGCAGGGTTGGTGGTGATTGCCTGGTTCCCCCTGGCACGGTGGGATGCCCCAATCAGCCCTGACCATGCCCAGCTGGGGCTGCCTGGGTGGTGCCCAAATACCCTCACCAGAGTCATTCTGGTGTCTGCCTTGTTCCTGCTCACAGACTCGGCTCCTGCAGTCAAGGTAGGACTTGATTTCTCATTTTTTGGATAAGTGAGTGGGAGCAGCGTTTTGGGAAGGGGAAGTTGTTGTGCCTGACTTTTTGTTGTCTGGTCCAGGGAATGTGGAAAGCTGTGCCTGGGCAGCTTTTCTGTCTGCAGAAGGTTTTATATTTGTGTTCATCATGTTGTGTCTCGGGGTCTTGCTGCTATATGCCGAGCTTGTGTTGTGAAGGGTAAAAAATGGTATTGTGTTGGTTTTCTGAAATGGAGTAATGTTTTCTTATGTGTCTGCTTTGCCACGTGCAGCAGAGCCATCAGGGATGGCGAGAAGGGAATGGCCTCTGCATTTTTGGTCATGAGCATGGTTTGGGGGTCAAGGGCTGGAACCCTTCTGAGACCAGAGACTGCAGGGGTAGAAAAAGTTTGGGAAAGAAGAAAGAAACCTCTGGAGAAGTGCTGAGTGCTCATACACAAGGGAAAGCAAACAGGAGTGCTCCTGTTTCTCCTGGGCCATTCCTCCCCAAAAGGCAGCAGGTACCAGGTGCCCTCCCTACGAGTGGAGGGTGGGATTTACTGCCACAAAACAGTTGTAGTAAAAGTATTTTTCTTTGAAGAGCAGCGCTCTTTAAAACAAGGAGTAAGGAACCACTAGGAGCTTAAAAAGGGCTGAAATCTTGCCGTAGAGCTGTGGAGCTGAGACAGGCAGCTGGCAGCAATCAACTAAGTGTGGGTTAACGAACTCCTGCTCATTAGCTGGGTGGTGATTATTGACTGTGTCCTGCAGCACTGAAGGGACTGGGGGTGTTTTTGTGTGCAGCTGGAGCCACTTAGGGATGAGGATGGGGCAGCTGTGATGCCTCAGCACATTCAGAGGTTTAGAACGTGGAGGTTTGTGGTGAGTGTAAGGTCGTGCTGTGGAGTCCAACCCACCGAGGGCAATTTGCTTTGTCTGAGCACCTGTGGAAAAAGGGGGAAATGCCTGGAAGCCGCTCCTGGGAGTGTCAGGAGCCAGGCAGTGCTGGTGGATATTTAGCTGTAGATCCAATCCTGGTCTCCATTCCCACGTGGCCATGGTGGGAAGCCTGTGGGCAGGAGCAGGTGCCTGCCAGGTGTCCCTTACATCCCTGAAATCTGCAGCACGAGGGTCACTTCCAGAGCCTTCAGTTAGGTCTGTGTTCCTTGGAAAGTCACCTTTTAATGGTTGCAATAAACGTGGACATGAGGAGAATTGGAAATTTAACATACGCCGTCCATGTGCTGAGGCTGACTTGATTTGACTCATAATTATTTTATTATTGATTGTGGTGTTATCAAATACAGAAATATTGCAGGATAACTCTGGGAAAACAAATGAAGAGGGTAATACTATTTATCCCCTCCTTCCCTCCAAGAATAAAGGGGGAAATAAAGTTTGAATTTGTATTTGTATTGAAGTTGTTGCTTTTGAAATGCTTCCCACATAACTGACTTTACCAAAATGGAAAGGTGAATTCATAGCTTGGAGGTTTCTAAAAATGTCTCTGCCAAATGTGCGTGGCTGCTATCACATGCCAAGTGGCCCAGAGCAAGCCAGGCAAGTCAGGCTGGAATCTTTGGGGGCTGAGAATATCCAGGGGACATGTGCATACTTGTCTGCAAATATGTGGGGCTCTCCTTTGGAAAAAGTGGGGGATGGAAATCAGCTTTAATGTTATTTTGCCACCCTGTTTGTAATGGTCTGATTCTCACAGAAGAGAACCTGAAGCAATTTTTTCCCCAGATGTGTGTTGGTGATTGTGCATTGCTGTACATTGTGCATTGCTGTCACTGAGGGAGTGACTGTTGTGTCTCCTTCCCACAAAGGTGAGAATTGTTCTCCAAGCAGGCTGCAGGTGCTTTGTGCCACATCCAGGCTCTTAAATCATTCTGCTGCTGTCGAGAGCTGATTGTGGACTTGTTCAGGCTGAGGCCATTGAATAAACACGATTTATTCTTACCTGTTAGCTTATATAAAATGGTACAAACTGTGCCACAAAGGGAAGGACAGTTTCACTGAGCTGAGGTTTGGTTTTCTCACAGGAACCTGAGATGAGGACTCTGTGCCAGTTTCTTTGGGTGATGGATTGAGAGGTGGTGGCTCACTGTTGTGCCTTGATGTTTTGATCCTCTCCCACATAGAGAGAGCTGCAGTCTGAGGAGTCACTGGCATCTTTATTAACTTAATTGGGTTTAGACCCTGGCCCTTCATGTGCTCACTGAGATCCCCACTCGGGTTAACAACTCCAAGTGTTGCCTTGGGCACTGAAATGCTGAGTGAATCGTGAGGCTCCTGCAGTTTTGCAAAGCCACTAAAAATAATTGTGCTGGGGTTGGCTGGCTCAGCTGGTCAGAGCCTGGTGCTGATGGCCAGGCCATTTACAGGAGTTGGACTTGATGGTCCTTTTAGGTCTCTTCTGACTCTGAATTCTCTGTGACTCTGAGTTGAGAAGCAAATCTGGTGAAGGTCATCCAGGCTGCTATTGCTGCCTCTCATTTGGATATTCCAAGCAGCACTTGCAATTTCTTCATCATGCTATTCCCATTTGTTTAAATGACAGAGATGATGTTTGAAAGTAGCTACAGCAAAAATGAAAATAGTTTCATGCCAGTGGCTCCTGGCTTTCACTGACTGGGTTGTGCCAGTAATCTGCTTATTCAAAACCAACCAGGATCCATCCAGGCACTGCCCCAGGATCCATCCAGCCCTGGCTGTTGCTGCCGCAGTGACCCTGGGCAGCCGGGGGACAGTGACCGCTGCTCCCGTGAGTGCTCAGGCTGCTCTGACACCTCGCCATGCCTCAGACCGCTCCCACTCGGCCTCCCTTTCATTTTTAACCTCTCAACGCGAGGCTGATCTGATGTTATCGCTGCCGACCTTTGTCCCCAGCTGCGACATCAGCGCCGGCTCCCGCATCCCGCTTATCGGGAGGGGCCGGGGGCTGTGCCGGGGCGCTGCGGAGGCTCTGCCCCGCTCCGGGTGTCGGGGGCGGCATGAAAGGAAAATGCCACTCGGCTGCTCCGAGCCTGGCCCGCCGATAAGGCCGCGTGTGTCCCTCGGGGCCCGCGATAAGCGCGCAAAGGGCAGGCGGGGAGAGCGGCTCGGCGGGCATCAGCGCACACCCGGCCTATAGATAGAAGCGCGTATATATAGAAGCACATGAAAGCTTCTCGCTTTCTTCTTTTCAACAGCGGCACGGCGGAGTGTCACATCCAGGGACGCTTTGGGACCTGACCCCGCCGGGCTCTGGGCTTGCTGTCCCCGCGAGTTCTTCGGGATGGGGATGAGGAACCCAAACGCAGCGAGGTTCTGCCGCCCTGATAAAGCCTCAAAGAGCGGGCACGGCCGGATCGCTGTCCCTTTGTGTTCCTTTATCTTCCAAATGGACAGCGGGACAAAACTTTCCTGTTGGGGTTATTGGCTTTTCGTAGGTGTCACCCGAGCACGGAGCAGCTCTTGCCGCTGCTGATGGGCGATAACTCTGTCAGAGGCAGCTGGGTGCTGACATTATGGCCAGCCAGCCCCAAAGGAAGATAAGATTTTTCTATATTGAGCAAGGCTATTGATCCGGTCGGCCTCCTGTCCTGTGTCTGATGATAACTTGATGTTTCCAAGACAAACAAACCTCCCCTTGCTCAGTGTATTCATAGAAATATAGTGTATATATATATATATATTATACATATATATATTATATATTTTATATATATAACATATATAGTATATTATAGATATATATACTATATATAGTGTATATATATCTAATATACTATATATCATATAAAGTATATATAATATATACTTTATTATATAATACAATATACTATATATAGTATATAATATATCTATATTTATATTTAAAATTATTTTAAATATAAGCAAGCCTTCCCCTGTTCTGTATATATAATATATAATATATTATATATATTATATATAATATATATAAGATATATATAATATATATAATATTATACACATAATATTTACATATATGTCCATGCAGTGTATTTTGGATTAAATAATGAAGGATTCCGTTCTCAGCCGTGTTCTTAAAAGATGCTGCTATTGTTGCCTCTCATTTGGATATTCCAAGCACCATCTGCAATTTCTTCATCATGTTATTCTCGTTTGTTTAAGTGCCAGAGATGATGTTTGAAAGTAGTTACAGCAAAAATGAAAATAGTTTAATGCCAGTGGCTCCTGGCTTTCAATGACTGGGTTGTGCCAGTAATCTGCTTATTCAAAATCAACCAATAACAAATTAATTTTTTAAAAATTGAGGAAAAAGAAAACCCAAACAACCATTCTCTTTATCTGCAGATTTGTTTAAAATAGTTCTGTCTTTGGTAATTGCAGCCTTTGACCCAAAATTTGTTCCTGATCTTTCACAGACTTAATGGTAAATAACTTGGCAGGCAATAAATAAGGTCATGGTCATGCTGAGAGACAGCAGGTGGGAATTTACATTTTCATTTCTGAAAGTTATTCAATTTTTCTGAAGATGGGGGTTTATATTTAGATTTTGCAGATCTCAACAAGAGCTTCCTGCTCTTATCACCTTGTCAAAATAATTTTAAAAAAACGTGTCTGTCAGAGGATTCCAGAAAAGATAGCGAGGAAATGCCAGTGGAGAAAGCCTCACTCGTGCAACAACAAACAGTAAAAATGGAAGGAGAAAAACATTTTATGTTCGGTACCAAAGCGCAGATGAAATCTTTGCTTCTGCCCCTGCAGGAGGGGAATGGCAGCGGAGCTATTTTGGTGGATTAAAGCCAAAAGACAGGCGCAGCTCTTTCTGCCCTGGCCCGGGGCGCTGCATTCAGTGCCTCTGTAGCAATGAGCACCCGCGTGTTGTTAATTCGCCTATCTCAGCCTCATTCCTGCCAGGTTCCCGCTCCCTGACCCCACGGGAGAAGTTCCTGTGGGGTCCCTCGGAACGCGCCCGTCAGCCCCAGGCGCTGCTGGTGACAAATGACATTTTCTGTGCCTTTGTACTGCGGGGCGCAAGATGTGACGTTTACATCCAAGATCAATTATTTTTAACAGAAGAATGATAGCCCTGCGTCTGAATTATCTCAGGGCTTAATTCGCATCAGTTAAAGCTTTTCAAAGGCTTATTAAAATTCCTTAAGTGTGTCCAGCTTATCAGCAGTTGAGTGTCGATGGCATTATACAAATGCTGCTATTGGAAATAACTGTTAAGTATTGTTTGGCCATATTATTCTCATATATTTATATTGTGCCTGGGACTATTAATACTACTTAGTACTTACACGATTCCTTTCATCTGGTGATCCCAGGGAAGCAAGGACTGCTCTCCCTCTCCTAAATACGTGGAAAAAAAAGTCGAGTCCAGCAGTTGTGCCTTAGGCTTGGATTTTACATCTTCCACTGGGCCCTGTCAGATTTTAACAGGATTTTGTTAATTTGTGCTGCTGCACCTTGCCTGGTGTGGGCAAACACAGCAGGGCTGCCCCTTTGCCAAGGCACCTGTGGTGCTGGAAAATGTCCAATCAAAGTGAAAATCAATTTAAAGTGGCTGCAGGAGGGAGGTGATCCTGAGCAGGGCAGGAATGGGTGCAGCAACCCCTGATATGGGGCAAAGGAAAGTCTAGAGGAGCATGGAAGGGGCTTTGGAATAGAGGAGAATTTGTCACTCTAGGAGGGTCTGAGGAGGAGCGTGGAAGGGGTTTAGGAATAGAGTAGGATTTGTCACTCTAGGAAGGTCTGAGAGGAGCGTGGAAGAGTTTTTGGAGGGGAGGAGGATTTGTCACTGAGTGTCCCCATGCTGGCAGAAGATCTGAGCGCAGAGCTGGGGCAGCTCTGGTGCTGTCAGAGAGGAGCAAAGGGGCAGGGACAGTGAAGAGCTGTGGGTGCCACTTGTTCCTGTGCCAATCCCTGGCTGTGGTGAGGGAGGAAAACAAGCAGGAAAAATCCTGGTTGTTACATAAATGTAATGCCTTTTCTGCTTTCTGATAGAGCTGTGGGAGCTTGGGATGGGGTTGTAGTGGTGCAGCAGAAACCCTTGGGATTAGTTTGCAAGTGTTTTCCTTTCCCCTCTTTCTTTCCCCTCTTTTCCTCTTTTCCTCCCTTTTTTTTTTTTTCCTCTTTTCCTCCCTTTTTTCTTTTTTTTTCCTCTTTTCCTCCCTTTTTTCCTCTCTTTTCCTCCCTTTTTTCCTCTCTTTTCCTCCCTTTTTTCCTCTCTTTTCCTCCCTTTTTTCCTCTCTTTTCCTCCCTTTTTTCCTCTCTTTTCCTCCCTTTTTTCCTCTCTTTTCCTCCCTTTTTTCCTCTCTTTTCCTCCCTTTTTTCCTCTCTTTTCCTCCCTTTTTTCCTCTCTTTTCCTCCCTTTTTTCCTCTCTTTTCCTCCCTTTTTTCCTCTCTTTTCCTCCCTTTTTTCCTCTCTTTTCCTCCCTTTTTTCCTCTCTTTTCCTCCCTTTTTTCCTCTCTTTTCCTCCCTTTTTTCCTCTCTTTTCCTCCCTTTTTTCCTCTCTTTTCCTCCCTTTTTTCCTCTCTTTTCCTCCCTTTTTTCCTCTCTTTTCCTCCCTTTTTTCCTCTCTTTTCCTCCCTTTTTTCCTCTCTTTTCCTCTTTTCCCCTTTTTTCCTTTTTATTTTTCCTTTTTTCCTCTTCCCCCCCGTTTTTTTCCCTTTTTTCCTTTTTTTTTTTCCTTGCAATTTAACTCATTTCAGGCAGTGGTAGAAGTTTAGATTTTATTGTCATCTGTATTTACTCCACACGGAGGTTCTGTCCGGAGAAGCATTTTGAGGAGCTGATCATTTATTACAGAAACCACTAGGTAGCACTGTGAAATAAAGTTCTGCACTCCCCGAACAAAGCCCTGCCAATTCCAGCGTGGCTGGGCTCAACATGGAATAAAAGCAGCGAGGATGGGTTTAAAACCTTCTCCAGTCTTGATTTCACAGTCAGGTGTGGGAGAAGTGAGGCTGTCAGGGGAGGTTTAGGCTGGATTTTAGGAGAAGGTTCTTTACTTCACCCTCTGGGGAAAAACCTTTTCCTAAAATCCAACCTAACCCTCCCCTGACACAGCTCCAGACATTCCCTTGGGTCCTGTCACTGCTCACCAGAGAGGAAATGATCAGAGCAAGGCACTGATCTTGATTTAATATGCTAAAAGGTTATTTTTCCAAAGGAATAGAGTCAGGTAAAAATTTGGTTCTGATCATTAACTTGTTTTCATTGAAACTACTTCAGTTGGTTAATTAATCCCTCAAAATTACTCAAATAAGGTAACTTGTCAGGTTTATTTTGTAACTTTTGGGCTTCAACAAGCTGGCAGCTTATCCTGCATTTCAACTCAGCTCCACAGGGTCAGGGTACAACACCCAAGCTGCAGAGCAGCCTGTGCCCATTTCTATTTCAATTCCCAGCAGCCGACTGCAACGTGTGTTCCTGCAGCAGCCCCGTATCGCTGCTTTTTAAAATTAGCCCTGGCTTGGGCTGCTGGAGGGACAGGAGACATGATAAAGGGATTGAGCATCGTGCTCTGCCAGAGCTGCTGGGCTTAAATCATCCCCTTACAGCAACCCTGAGCTGCTGCTGCTGCTGGAAAGAGCTGCCCAGTCCCTGGCTCCAGGGGTCACGGGGGGTGTGGGTCACTGGAAAATGCTTTGGGGAGATTCAGTGCTGCCCCAGGAGCTGGAAATTCAGAGGAGGGGATATTTTTTATACCTCAGGTCTGAGGGGTTTTCTATCTGCAAAAATCAAGGAATTGGATGAGATGGTCTTTGTAGGTCACTCCCAATGGAGTTATCCCATGCTAAAATTATTCTAGGAGGACATGGAATTGTTGGAGCAAGTCCAGAGGAGGGCACGAGGTTGATAAAGGGACTGGAGCACCTTTGCTTTGGGGACAGGCTGGGAGGGCTGGGAATGTTCAGCCTGGAGGAGAGAAGGGTGTGTGGAGAGCCCAGAGCAGCTCCCAGAGTCTGGGGGGGAGAGGGACTGTGCACTGGGAACTGGGATGTCAGGACAAGGAGGAAGGGGCTCAAATTGAAAGAGGGGAAATGCAGGTCAGGTATATGGAATAAATTCTTCCCTGTGAGGGTGGGCAGGCCCTGGCACAGGTGCCCAGAGCAGCTGTGGCTGCCCCTGGATCCCTGGCAGTGCCCAAGGCCAGGCTGGACAGGGCTTGGAGCCACCTGAGATAGAGGAAAGTGTCCCTGGCTGTGGCAGGGTGGGCAGTGAGAGAATCCTTCTGGTCCCTTCCAACCCAAACCATTCTGTGACTGTGCAGAAAATCCCTTTTTGAGGTGGGAATAATTCCCCACTGCCAGGGAAGTGACTGGAAGTGCTGACCAAAGAGAGCAAAGTGTCTGTACTGAGGCTGCCTCCAGTCCTGGGCAAGCCAAAACCATCCCAGCTCAAGCTGAAACAAAAGAGCTGATTTTACCCTGGCAGGGGCCTGAATTGCTTGATGTTTTCACCTTTTTATAAGTTTGGCCACCCTGGCTTGGATCAAAACAAGGTTGTGGCCTCACCTGCTGCTCTGAGCGTGTCTGTTAACACTCCTGGGAGTTGCTTTCCTTTTCCTGGCTCCTTCTGCAACATCTGCAAGGGAACTCGGTGGGATTTTCATCCCCCTGAGGATTTATGGTGACCTCTCATCAGAGGATCAATACCCTCCTGACACCTGTAGATCAACACAAACTTGACCCTTGTTCTTGGCAGATCCATCAGCACGGTGCCCTTCCCGTGAGGGGGTTTGGGGAGGGAGCAGAGCTGGGGGCACAGCAGAGCCCCTCCCAACCAAGGTCAGAAGTCAAAATGATAAAGGAAGGGCCAAGCCCGTGGTGCCCAGGCAGGAAATCAGGGAAATAACGAGGGAGAAGCTCAGGGATTGTTCCTCCGGGTTCCCGGGGTTCCCTGCAGGACAATTCACCCTGAGGGTGATGCTGGAGTGGAGGAAAAGCTCCGTGAAACTCCACGTTCTGTGGAAGTGCTGCTCCCTCCTCGGGGTTTGTGATAAGGGGGGATCTGCTGCTTTAAAAAGCTGCTGCTGGTGCTCATCCTATCTTTAGCTCAGGGCAGCAAAAGCTTCTCTCTTTTGAAAAGTCAGTTCCTCTCTGTGCAAAGGCTTTCCCTTCCTCACCCCATCCGATTTTCCTCCAGAGCAGGGATTTCTGTCTGTCTGTGCACAGGTGATGGAAGATCTGTCTGTCTTTACAGGTGATGGAGGATCCTTGTTCCTCACTTGAGCTCTGTAATTCCATACGTGAGGTGAAACAACCACCTCAATATTCCCCAAATGTCAGAGCTGCGATTAAAATTTGCTTCTCAAATTCAAGACCTCAAAACTCTTGAGTTTACCCAAAAAAAAAAAAAAAAAGGGGTAAAGCAACAAGCAGTGGATGCTGCAGCAATGACAAACACTCTGTAGAGCTGGATTTTCCCAAACTGATTTTTATTTAAGATTTCTATTTTTTTTCCCCTCAAGAAGTTTTCCACCAAATGTCAGGGACTCAAAGAAAAAAAAATCCAGTCATCAATTCTGTATTTAAGGAAAAAATAAAAATACAGAATGAAGACCTGAAGCCCACACTGTTTCTCTCAACTGATTTTGAACCTCCTCTACTTTCATTCCCCTCAGAAGTGGATTAGATGTTGTTCTCTTGGTTGCTAAAACAGGAATGCTCTCAAAGATGACTTTTTGAAAGCATTGGGTTGGGGAATTTTGAAGGCACACACCAAAACCTGCAAAATTTGTGATCTTATCTTAATGACAAGATGTTGTAAATGGGAATTAATTGCTTCAATGGCCTTTCCATTCCCAGCCAGTCTCACTCGTGCCTTTTACCCGAGTTCAGTTCCTGTTTCTGGATGTTTCATTTCCCTGGGGTGTGAAGTGCTGGTCCCAGGAGCTTGCAGGGATGCTCAGATAAATAACTCAGTGTGTGTGTGGCTTAGAAAATCCAATCCGCAGGAAGTGGGATAGGAAATAATCACTGACAGGACCCAACCCAGGTCCTGGGTGGCTGCAGCTGGGGGTGCCCTGCTGATCCCAGCCCAAGGACAGGTTGTGCCCCCCAGGAGGGGTTTTTGGGGTTGTCATCTGCACAGGCACTGCCCGGAGCCATCCGTCATCCCCCGCTGTGACCTTGCAGCACCTGTCTGTCCCGGCAATTAAAACCGCAGCTAATGAAGGCAAGCAGGACATGAAAGGGCTTGGCAGGAGCTGATCAAAGGGGCAGAGCAGGGCGTCTTCACAGCCGGAATATCGAGGCGAACAGGACTGGAGATGTGGTCAGAAAAGGGAGAAAATTGAAGAGGATATTTAGAAATTAACCTGCAACTGCCTCTGTTGTTCCACTGCTCCATCACGGGGGGTGATTCTCTCATGTGCTCCGATTTTTGGGGTTTTTGGTAGGGAAAAATATTGAGTATTTATGTTCACCTCGTTCCGTGAGAAATAATTGTGTGTACAAAAAGGAAATGCTGTAGATAACGCTGCTACTGAGGGCTTGAGTGGGAAAGTTGATTTCCAATTTGAATGCCTCATTGTATATGAATTTATTTATTCTATTCTCAAGGTGAAATATCGGTGGGGCTCTAAATTGGTGTCTAAGCAGGCAAATGTCACCTCTGTCCTGGCCCTTAGAAAAGCTAATAATCAGCAGCTCTAACTGTTTTGGGTTTTTTGGTGTTGGATTTTGTTTTTTATTTTGTTTTTTATTTTGTTTTTTATTTTGTTTTTTATTTTGTTTTTTATTTTGTTTTTTATTTTGTTTTTTATTTTGTTTTTTTTTTTTTTTTATTTTGTTTTTTATTTTGTTTTTTTTTTTTTTTTTTTTTTTTTTTTTTTTTTATTTTGTTTTTTATTTTGTTTTTTATTTTGTTTTTTATTTTGTTTTTTTTTGTTTTTTATTTTGTTTTTTATTTTGTTTTTTTTTTTTTTTATTTTGTTTTTTATTTTGTTTTTTATTTTGTTTTTTATTTTGTTTTTTATTTTGTTTTTTATTTTGTTTTTTATTTTGTTTTATTTTTTCTTTTTCTCTGTGCATCTAAAAGGGGAATTTTTGATCCCAGATGGACACACTGGATGACTGTGAATGTTGGATGGCAGATAGGGTTGAGCATCTCTTTTCACGGCAGCAATTATGCTTTAATTTTACTATAATTTCTTCAGAATTATGGTTAAATAAAGCAAATTTTTTTGGCATTGCTTGGAAAGGGCTGTTCCTAAGGACAGCAGTGAGGAACCCTCATTCTGAGTGTGTTTGGGCTCCTACAATCCCCGTGGATGCCCAGGCTGGGCATGGAATTGGCTGGTGGAACTCAAATAAACCCCAGAACAAACAGGAAAACGCCTCTAACCCTCGGGACCAGCAATAAATAGCAGGAGGACACCGGAGCCTCAGCATGGGAGGGTGCCAGGAATGAGCAGAGTGTCAGCCTGGCTCTGCATCCCCGGCCGTGTCCCTGTGGAATCTCCAGTGGGATTAGGGACGTCTGTAAAGTGAAGAGTGTAATTGCAGGGAGGGTCTGGACCTGGCACTGAGGGGGTGGAGAGAGGAGGCAGCAGCAGCTGATGCTGAAAGCAGCAAGCAAGATTTTAATTTTCCTCCTTTGAGCGTAAAGTGTTTCCTTAACACCATCAGCTTTGCTGAAGTCGAGGCAGTTGGTTTTCATCCTAATTTTAATGGTGCTTAAAAATGTGAGGAATTTGCTTTTTGGACTGAAATGAGGATGAATTTGTTTTGGTGACCTGTTTTTTTGAATGGCTCCTCTTGCTCCCCTCTCTGTGCTGCTCCTGCACTGCTCTGACAGCAGCATTTCTTCTGCATGGATAATAAAGAGTACAAAAACATCCTGGCCAGGGAAGGTGGGGTTTGGGACAGCTTCTAGGAGTCAGTATTGTGATTTATTCCAAGCCTATGCTGAGGACAGTGCAATCTATTTAGGAAATGTCTAAAATAACCTCTGGTGTGTTCTTGTGGCAGCAGAGAGCACCAAATCCTGCTCCAAATGCACAGAACCCCTGGAAAGTGTTGGAGAGCAGGTGTTTTGAACTGTGGCAGTGAATGACTTGTTCAACAACCAGATTTCTTGGTTCTAGGACTAAAACTCTAAAGTGCCTTTCTAAGTTCCATTTGTTTCTTACTAACGAGTTTTGAGAGCAGTTCACAGAATTTGAAATACTCAGAAAATCTGGGTTTTTTGCCCCTATTTGAGGCTGTTAACTCCTGACCTTGCCCACTCCACAGCAGTGCCATTCATGCCTTCAGCTTTACCCATCTCCACAAGCAATAATTTAGCTCCACAATATCTCCCCAAGACAAATTAATCTTAACCAACCCTAAGAAATAAAATTATTTTGACCACTTAAAGATTTATTCCCATTTACAAGGTTTATTTTTTTAAATGGGCAATTAAAAAAGCTCTCCAAATCTAGTAGGTATTGAGTGAACTCTGCAAGTTTTGTGGGAGAACCCCTGGGCTGCTCACAGTGGGCAGGACTGAGCTGAACCTGCTGCAAACACAACGCCCCTCTCTGATGGGGTTGGGAAAAATGCCATGCTTAGACCTGTGACTAATTAGCCATTTGATTCTTTATTGACACCAAAAAATAATTTATTTTGAGCAGGGATGACTTAAGAGATGTGTTACAGTCTCAGTGGGATCAGTGCTCCCACTGCTCACACACAGAGCTGGGTTAAAAATGCTTTGCCCTTCTGAATTTCTCTTCCTGGGTACTCAGATAGGGGAAAGAGTTTATTTTCTGTTTCAGCATGTTCATCCAGGCTCCACTGAAATAATTTATATTTCACTTATATTTAATTAATTTTATATTTAATTTTATTCATATATTTCATTCAAATAATTAATTTCAGTCATATATTTCATATTTCATTCCAATAATTCATTTCATTCATACATTTCATATAAATAATTAATTTCATTCATATATTTCATATTTCATTCAAATAATTCATTTCATTTGAAGTTCCAGCAACTCCTTGTGCAAAAGCAGAGGAACTCCCCTGTTTTTGCTCATCCCAGCATCCCCTCAGCGCCAGTCTGGGGCCAGTCTGTGCAGGGCTGAATAGGAAATGTGCCTGATGGGCTGCTCGGGATGATTTTGTCTCTCAATGGGGCTTTCTTGTTGGAGTGGCAGGGTTTAAAATGACCGCAGGAGACAGGTAGAGATCTCCGAGTAAATGTATTCTGTGTCACTTTGCTGAACCTTGATTGATGAACTTCCACAAATGCGTTGCCAGGGCTCGATCTCTGAGTGAAATCTCCGCTTCCCTTCCCTGCGTCAAAACGCGGCGTTCATTTCGTGATTTGGGCAATAAAAAACCACCCAGGAATGAAAAATCGGAGCCCAGCCTGAGATCCCATCCCTTCCTCGCTTTGGAGTGGCATTTTAAAGGTGTTGATTCTTCTTAATAATCCCCATTAAGAAGGAATCACTTACTGCTGATACCGATCTAAACCGATGTCAGTGAGATGAATTAGGGTTTGGGTTGTTGATTTGTTGTTTTCCTCAGCCGCTCAGGAACATTGAAACACTTAATTCCTGCCAGGGCCGTATCTTGGGTTTGGGACTCCAGAGAATAACTTCCGACGTGAAAACTCCTTGAACTTAAGGAATAAAATTCTGGCGCTTTAGGAGCTGCACGGGTGGGTTTTTAGGGGAAAAACAATTACTTCAGTTCCTACCAAACTGCTAAAGGCGAAGGATTTGGTATCAGTCCCCTACAGCTGACACCTTGTTCCTGCAGAAATTGTGTGAATTCCAAAGGATTTGGATAAACTCGCCACGTGCTGTTTGTCTCAGGAACGCTGAGCTTCTCTTACCCTGTCACCTTCAGGTGGAGCTGGGGCACTGAATTCTCCAAAAAATAAAAAAAATCTGGGTTTGAGCAGAGCTGTGAATGCCAGTGCCAGGCTGACTAATCCCAAAAAAAAAAAAATCTGAGGGAAGGGCGAGATCAAATCCAAGTGCAAATCTTACTAAAAACTGTTTTCCTACACCTTTAGCATGGCCCCGGGCACTGGAGGATCTCTGATTTCCCTGGGGAAACACCAGGATCCTCTGGAACAACCTTTGCTGAGCACTTTGGTGCTGCTTTAGGGATGGGAAACACTTCAGGCTCGGGCAGGAACGGGGCAGATCGGACACGTGCGGTTTTTTCTGAGCCTTTCAGAGGGCTGGGCTCAGAGAAGAACAACCCCGGTGCTTTTGGAAGTCCTGGGGGGACCTTTTGCCGCAGCCTGACCCTGTGGGCTGAGGAGCTGCAGCTGGAAATGAGAAATGGGGTCTGTGAGCACCCCCTTGGCCGATATCCGTGCTGGGTGGGGTTCATTCCTCCTCTATCTCCTCGCACTTCCAAATAATCCAGCTAATGGAAGGGTTTTAACCGCGGCTGCCGGTGCCCCTGGCAGCGCTGCCCGCCCGGCCTCGGCCAGCTGTGCTCTGCCTAAACCACGTCCTGAACCCGCTCCAAGGCTCCGGCTGCTGCTCCGAGCCCCAGTTTGAATTTTGAGTTTGTCTTATCCTGCCCTGCATCTGCTCGTGATGCAATTCCCGCAGGAGCAGGGAAGCTCGGGGAGGAGGGGAGTGTGTGAGCAGGAGCTGTGGGACACTTCAGCCCCGCTGAGAACCAGCACAGCCCTGGAAATCAGAGCCGAACTGGTGCCCAGAGCAGGCACTGCAGGGAAAATCCCAGCGGAAAGTCGGATTTGTTGATAGCTGTGGCTCTGAGTTGTTGTGGGAGGAAAATAAACATGTTGGAAGAAAATAACGGGGTCTGAGGAAAGGAGAGGATGTTGGGAGCGTGTGAGAAGGGTTCTGTGTTGATGTGGAGATTTATTTTTCCTGTGGCTTTTCCTGAAGTTTCACTGCTGTCTATCTTGTGTGTCCGCTGAACAAAGGGCCTGCTCAGGGCGTTTCTCAAAGTTGAAGTTTTAGCTCGATTTTAATGCCTTCCCCCATGTTAACTCGGGATTTTCTCCCCTTCTGAGGTCTCCCCGTGTGTCTGACCCTGGCTGAGCCCTGCAGTGGTGACAGCGGGAGTGGCGCGGCACCACTGTCACCATCGGACAGCTCAGGCAAAGTGTGACCCCAAACTGTGCCTGTCCCCACCCCTCACCAGTTTAAACCAAATTTTCTCTGCTCCATTCTCCTTTCCTGGAGTTCTCGGGGCACCCTTGGCTCTCTCCAGGCAGGGATTTTCTGTTTGATCTCTCATCTTGGATCCCGTGTCCTGATGGAGCCTCGGAGATGGTTTAACGAGGGAATGTGGCCTTGGCTTTTCTGCCCTGTCCCCCCTGCCTGGCTGGCAGGGTCTTTGTCACAGCCCCCGTGTCCCTGGGGCTCTCCGGGGTGGCTTCCCCGAGGCAGACTCGCCTCGGGATGAGGCCGAAGCTCTCTCTTTGCCCACACAGGTGTCTGCCCTCCCCGCTGCACCGCGGGCTTTGTCAGCAGCACCCAGGGCTCCTCTTGGAGGGTGGGAGCTCCTTATCTGTGCAATCCCACCTCGGGCCGTGTGTGGGGTGGGGAGGGAGGCACACAGAGGCTGCAGGCAGCTCCAATTCCCCGGCAGCCTTTCATCCCCCGTCCCAGCGCCACAGCCACCCTGTCTCCATGGCTGTTTACTGATGGGGCCGATAGGGCCGAGGCAGGAGGGGTTGCAGGTCCCCTTAATCGCCCTGTCACCGGCACCACCGCCTCAGACACTCTCGGAGGATGTTGTGACTGCGCTGAATTACAATGTTTGTTGTTTCTCGCTCCCAATAATTGACATTTGATAGCGACTACCGTAAAAGCGGCCGAGGGGCCGGGGCTGAGGCAGAGGCGGGAGCTGGGGAGCCCCGCTCGGTGTTTTGGGGACGGGGGGGTCCTTTGCTCCTCTGCCCATGGGGACAGGATGTGGAGGGGCTGGGGGCAGTTGGGGGGGGTTTGGGTTGTGATTTGGGGTGTCGGTACCTCTCCTTGCAGTGATAAATCAGCCCCACGTTCCGGGAGATTGGGAACGGCGGGGTGGGTCCCGACCCCAGCCCGGGGAGAGAGGTGGTGCTGCCAGGCTGGGAGCTCGAATAGCGGCTTAAAAATTATTTTTAAAAATTCCTTAAAATACAAACACGGCAAAAAACCGTGAATGCCGAACGCACGGGAGCCGGGAGGGACGGGCAGGGAAAGGCTCCGGGAGCGGGCAGGCGGCGGGGGAGGCTCGGGAGAGCCCCCGGGACGGGCGGGTCCGCACCCCGCACCCACCGCCGCCCTCCCGGGGTGTCCGGGATGCTCAAGAACGCCAGGGACGCCGAGGTTCAGCCACTCTCTTTAATGACAACTCACTGATCTCCGTCAGCTCGTACAGCAAAGGGCAACACGTTGGAAGGGGCGGGCAGTGCATTTCCATACTAACTCACGTTTTAGTGCAGAACCCTACGGGACCTGGCGGGCCGGAGCGTCTGTGTCCCTCGGCCGGGCTGGGGGGTGGCAGTCTGTCTGTCTGTCTGTCCTCATCCCTGCCCAGGCCGGCAGTAGCAGCCTCGCAAGGGACGCCTGGGGGTGTCCGAACTGACCGAACAGCGGGGACCGTACGGGAAGTGCAAAAAATTAAAATGTGGATGTCAATAATAATTAGTATAGAGTAAAAGTTTTTAAAAAAAAAAAAAAGGAAAAAGAGAGTCGCAGGGCTTGGCTGGGTGTTGTTGGGAACAAGTCACGCCAGATTACCGGCTGGTTTGGAGGAAGGAAGGAAGGAAGGAGGGGAATTAACAGGGTGGGAGCGAGAGGGGCCGGGAAATGCGGGCATTGCCCGCCTGGCCCCGCACGAAGTACCCAAACCCGCCCCGTCCGTGGCCACCACACTCGTGAAATCCTCCGGGATGCTCCACCGAACCACCCCGCAGCCTGGAAATGTCCCGATCCCGGCTGGCGGGCGCGGCCGCATCCCCTCCATCCCCGGCGCCCCGCGGGGGGAGCGGGCTGGCTGCGGGGCGCCTCTACCAGGCTCGGATGCCGTGCAAGGTGGAGATGCCCGCGTTGCCCTGCGGGATGGGCGTTTGCACCGAATTCAAGTCCCCCACGCTGAAGTTCATGAAGTTGTTGGCGGGCGCCGAGGGCTGCATGGGCTGCATGGAGGGGTAGCTGCAGTTGTAGTTGGCGTTGCAGGCCGGGCTGTTGTAGTTGCTGTAGGCGGGGTAGGCGTTGTAGCTGTAGGGGTTAATGCTGACATTGTAGGGCGAGCTGTAGGGGGAAGATTCCCCCAGGCAGGGCTTCCCATCGCGCACCAGCACCGGCACCGCGATCCGCCGCGGGGGAGGGATCCCCACCATCTCCAGCGTCTGGTCCTGCCTCTGCCTTTTGCATTTGTACCTTCGGTTCTGGAACCAAATTTTCACCTGCGTGGAGGTGAGCTTGAGGACATTGGCTAGGTGGTCCCTCTCGGGGGCCGAGAGGTATTTCTGCTGCTTGAACCTTCTCTCCAGTTCGTACACTTGGGCTTGAGAAAAGAGGACGCGAGGTTTCCTCCTTTTCCTCTGTCTGGGGCGCTCGGGATCTTCCAGGTCTCTTTTCTCCTGCTCCAGGCTCTTGTGTAGGGAGCACAGCTCTGCGGCAAAATAAGCGGGCCGAGGGGAAAAAAGGGGGAGGAAAAAATAGTGCAAAAATATTATGAATCAATATTTAATAAAGAGGGTACAAGGTGAGCGAGCCCTGGCTCTTCCTCACCCTCGCAGGCCGCTGTGGCAGCCACGGGACTGACCCTGCGCCGCTCTTTTGGTGTCTCTTCAGCAAATTTCCCGTCTTTTTTTTTTTTTGTTTGAAAACAACGGTGCCCCGTGCACTGATGTGAGTCTCGACCCAGCCTCTATTTATCTCTCATAGCTTTGTGCTGAAACCCACCCAGAGCCAGTCAGGAATCGGATTTGTCACCTCATTTCTGTCCAAACTCGAGGCCTTTGGGCAGAGGCAGAGGCGCAGCCCCGCTGGGGCTCTCCGTGCCGGGGTCAGCGGGACCGTGCCCGCGGTGGGCCCGGGAGGGGATGAAGATGCTGCCGCTCCCCGAGCACAGCCCCGCGCTGTCCCCCGTTCCCCGCAGCCCCGGGGACCCCCGGCCGTGCCCCCATCCACCCTGGGATGCATCACCACCCCCTGCCCTCCCTTTCTCTCTGAGCCCCTCCGCAGCATCACTCGAATTTACCTTTCTTATCCGCTTTGGCCTCCTTGGCCGAGTCCATCTCCACGTAACTTTTCACGTAGTAGGAGCCGGGGAAAGCGGCCGCGGTTTTGCCGGGGGGCGGCTCGGGCAGCTCCTCCCGCAGGTCGGGCAGGGCCGGGGGCTCGGCGCTGAACGCCTCCTGCTTGAAGGTGGCCAGCATGCAGGACGGGGAGGCCAGCGAGGCCAGCTCCATGGAGCCCAGGCCGCTCTGCTGCTGCTCCAGGTTCAGAATATCCTTCACCGAGAAGGGCGTCGTTGTCACAGGGCTAGGAAACATTGCGGAGGGCAGCGGGGCAGCGGCCGCAGCCCAGGGTCATGGAAAAGGAGGCGGGGAGCGGCCGAGGTGCAGCAGCGGTGCGGGGTGGGCTCCCGGAGGGGGCACATAGCATTCCCGAGAGTGGCCCTGACTTGTGCACGCTGCGGGCAGGTAGGAGCGGACCATAAGGCCAGGGAAGGAGGGACTAGGCAGTTTTTGGGTGACTTTAGCTTTCTATTGGCCAACATTGCGGTGATGGTATGAGAGATGCAAAGTTCCATGTCACCTAATATAGTAATACATCTCAAAAACAGCTCCGCTCTTTTAAAGGGGCGGCACTGCATTTTTAATCCAGCTTTGCGGCGGGGAGTTTGTTCAACCATTTGAAAGAAAAAAAAAAAAAAAAACCAACCCCCAAAAAAAGGAGAATGGCCTAATGCGCACAAAGTCACTGTCTGACGCTATCTATCATACAGTCAGATTAAATAAACAGGCCGGGAGGAAACCATCAACCAAATATGTGCTGATTTAATTTATTTTTTTCTTTTTTTTTTAAGCGAGAGAACGGAGGTTTCGTTTTTAGTATTCTGCAATATCCGACGGCAGGAACTAAAAAACAGGAGTTCAGTGCTGTGTGAACACGCTCAAGGGGAAATCCGCGCTCGGGGTTTATACAGAGATTCTGTTTAAATCAGCGCGGTGATTGCAAAGTCCAGTTGATAGGAGAGACCCTGACCAGCTCCTGCCTGGCTCTGGAGAGGGAAATGCCGATTGGGTTTTCCTCTCGTTTGTTTGTAAAGCTTTCAAACAAAAAAGCAGCGCTGTCTGGGGAAAAAAAAAATTAAAAAATCAACCAGTACAAGCGCGGGTGTTGCAAAATACACCGGGGGAAGAGAGGAGTGAGGAAAGCAAGAGAGGAGGGGAAAGCGAGGGGCCGCGGGGCTGCTGTCCCCGGCCGGGTCCCCGCGGCTCGGGTGGGGGCACGGCCCCGGGTTCGTGCGGCAGAGGTGGGGCTCATTCATTTAACTGGCACGGAGCGGCTAAAATAAACCTTAGGTGCAAAGTCGCAGGGTGCGGAGGGGCGGTTCGAGGATTTGTGGGTTGGGAGGGTGAGAAAAAATAATTAGAAATAATTAAAGAATTTCCTTTAGCGCTCCAGCTGAGAGAGGGATGGGCTCGGTGGGAGCAGGGCAGAGAAATCCTAAAGGGATTTTTGGGTGAGTTTGGGGGGCCTTGGCCGAGCGGGGAGGGTCAGAGCGGTGCAAATCCTTTCTCCTCCCGCAGGACGGGACCCTCCGAGCGGCTGGAAATGTGAGCACCTGCCCAGCCCAGCAGGACGGACCCGCCGCTGCCCCCCAAGATTTTATGGCTTGACACCCCGGGCTCTCCTCCGGAGACTTTAATTCTGGATTTTAATTCTGGTTTTTTCATGCGGGCGGTGCTGCCCGGAGCCGCAGCATCCCCAGAGCTCGCAGCCGGGCTGGGAGCGGGTTTTTTTTTGGCGACCCAGCCCCGGATCTGGCGATGACAGTCGGAGCGAGCCGTGTGAGCGGGGAGGCCTGAAATATTGCGGTTTAATGAGGGGAGGGAGGGGTCGGCCAAGCGGCCAGCTCCATCTTCGCGGCTGCGTTTCCTGCAGGCTTCCCTGGGAATTTACCCCAGGGGATGGATGTTGGATCCGCTGTTGTATGGGAAGGGTGAAGTGCCCGGGGATGTGGAGGCAGCCTCGGGAGAGGGGCCTGTGGAGGGACTTTGCAGAGTGTTTGCGGTACCCCTGACCCTCTCCGGGCTTTCTTAACCTCGCTGCCTCCTTTTTATTACAAGTTTGTAATAGAGGTTATACATCACCTCTATTACATAACATATATATATAATATACCTTGTAATACAAGGTTAGATCCAGGCTAAAATAACGAAATTATCCCCATCCTCCCCAAACCCAGAGCGGCGTCTCAGCGTCGCTTTGGCATCACCCCCATCGTGCGGGATGGCAGAAACGCCTTCCAGCGCTCCCTCCTTTATCCCAAAACCCCTTCCCAGGTCAGGCCTGGAGCTCGCAGTTCCTGCCCCGGAGGTTTCCCTGTGCCCGGGGAGCCCGGCAGGGTCGGAGCTGGGCCCGGAGCTCATCCCGGCGGGGCGGGAGGTGCCGGCGGCCAATCCGGGATTAATTGAGGATCCCCGCGCTCCCCGCAGCCCCCCGGTGACACCGGCGGCTGCCGATCGATGTGGGCCCGGCTTGCCGAGGGTGGAAGTGATTAATTGAACGATAAGCCGGAGCTATCATTTGGAATGTCATTAATGCGTCGCGGAGACATTCATTGGAGACAGACAGCGTTATCTCCGCTTTATCTTCAACAATGCATCACTTTTAATACTGCGGTTTGGAAACAAATGGGGGCTTTAGCCTCAGCCCTTCTCTTGGTGTTTATATTTTTGGAAGAATCACAACTAGTGGGAGTCCCGGGCTCGGCCCCCTGATAAATGAACATTAGCACTTTTTAGAACTACTGTATCAACAAAAAGAGCTGCAGGGCCGCAATAATTGGTGAAAAAGCAAACACTCGGCAAAGAGAGGCCAGGTCTGCTCTGTGTCCGGCTGATGGATGAATCAGTTACTGACACACAGCAGCTCACGGACTTTCCGGGTCGGGGCTCAGCACCCATTCCTTCCCCCTTTCCCACCCCCTTCTCTCCCTTTCCCGGGGCTCTCCAGCAGCCCGCTGAGCCAGGCTCCGGCTGTCCAGCGAAGGGACAAAGGGGGACAGCTTCCCCCAGCTCCGGACACTGCTCAGAGCCCGCAGGGTCCTGCCCAGCGCGGGGGGACCCGCCCGGGTGGGGACCTCGAATCCTCCCGCATCACTTCTCACTTTTTCGGACTCGGTTTTGATGGTGTTTACATTTAAAAAAAAAAAACCCACAAAAAACCCCAAACAACAACAACAAAGAAAACCCGACAAAAAAACCCAACAAACAAACAAACCCCAAAAAACACCCCCCAAAAAACACCCCCCAAAAAACCAAAAACAAACCAAAAACAAAAACACTAAAAAAAACCCACTAAAAAAGACCCCGAAACATTAAAAAAAAAAAAAAAAGAAGAAAAAAAAAAGGGGGGGGTTAAGGAGAGGCAGGACCCCGAGGAGCGCCCTGAAACACTTTCTGCACCCCCAGGGGTGTAAGGGAGGGAGAGCGAAAAAGCCGCTGCGATTTTTCTGGCTGTTAGGGCGAAGTGTGGGTGTCCTGTCCTGTCCCCCGCTGCCTTCACACTCTTTGCAGGTTGCTCTCGCTGCCCCCTCGGGACTGAGCCTGTCCCGGCCTCTCCCAGGCCGGCGTTATCCACGTTGCTTCTCTCCAGGATTGTTAAATGTGATTAGTGTTGGGTTTAGTGTGGTTTTGTAGTTGATTTTTTTTTTGGTGCTTTCTATTTTTTCCTTAAAAAAAAAAAAAAAAAGACACCAAAAACTTTTCTTGCTGAAACCAACCAAACAAAGAGAAAAAAAAAATTCCCAACCCCGCAATTAGCTCCAGAGGGCACATCCTCTCTCCCTCGGAGCTTTCGACACCTCGGACTGTTTAGAGAGAGAGAGATGGTACCTTTTAAAAAAGTTTTCCTCTTAATCCCAGTCGGTTAAGATGTCCTGGGCCCCCTCCCGTTCTAATTCCCAGCTATCTCCCGAGGACTCTGTTTATACCTCGCCAGTAAACGCTGGGGTTTGAAACCTTGTCACTAATTGAGTGCTAACACTTCAGGTGCTATAGATTTGTTAAGAGCCAGTAGTCCCGAAATAGCCTATTAGGGTTTCCTTGCGAGAACCCGTGCCAATCTCCCGGTTCCCACCGTGGCGCCGGGAGCCGCCGGGACCCCGGGATCTCTGCGGGTCCCCCAGGGCTCCCCAGAGTCTGGTGGGCAGCGATTCTTTTCCAGTCATTGGGAAGGGGTGCTGCGAACCGCCGAGCTGAGTAAATCTACCGGCGGGATGGACCCTCCGAGGATCCGGGAGGGCGTTTGGGGGTTCGTGGGGGCGGCTGGGGCCGGGGGAGGTCTTGCTTTCACTCCTCTGGGATTCTGCAGAGGGGAAAAAGCTTTCGAGCTGTCCAGGCAGGCCACTCCTAAAAACTGCGGTTTTTAGCCGCAGCTAAAACCTCCTTTACTTCCTACCTTTTTTTTTTTTTAAACCTGTCATTTCCCCAAATTTTTAAAATTGGGTTTTTATTCTATTTTTTTCGCCTGTCCCTTCGAGGTCTAACGATTCTCGCTTTTTCCGGCCGTCAAAAAAAAAAAAAAAAAAAAGAGTTTTGACCTTGACGCGAAGCCGGCCTTGGAGAGGGGCCTCTGCCCTGCCCGGTGCTCGGGACCGCCGCGCTGCGAGCCCGGGGCTTCCTCCGGGACAACCCCGGTACCGGAGCTCACCCCGCCGGGTATCCAGGGAATAATCGCGCCCTTCTCACCCTGCGAACCGCAGGGAGAGCGCGGCTGCAGCCGGGGGTCAGAGCACAGCACGAAATGCAGCACCCCGAGCCTTCCCTTTAGCACGGGACAATTGATGCAACCCTGCCGGTGCTGGCTCGCTTTGGGGGTGGCCCGGTCGCCTCTTTCCGCCTCCGTCGGTGACTCGGGCAGGAGGACTTGGACACCAAATGCCGCCCTGGAGTTTCCCCTCCGTGGCTCCGTGCCTGGAATCTGACAATTCAGCTGCTTCTTGCACCTCGGGTGTTGGAAGTGTTTTTCCCCCCCGGCTGAAGCGAAAGTTGGGAGCTGGGCAGATAAATGAAAAGCTTTAATTCTACCCTGCCTGTCATTTTTTTTTCCCCTGCTTGTAACTGTGCTGGGTTCGCTGATGAAGAGAGAGCGATGGGGGAGTTCCCGCCGCCCTCTCCCCGTCCCCGCTCGCGTTATTTGCGCTTGTTTCGGACCCGCCGGTTTTCTGCGCTCCAGAAAAAGTTTTTTTTACGCGTCCAGGTAATCCCCAAAACTCTTGTTCGTTCCGTTCCCATGGGGAACGCGCTCAGGGCAAGCGCCACGCGGTGATTTTTAGGGATGGGAAATTAAACGACGGAAGAGCCTTTGATGTGACAACGCTTTGTCACACCGGTGTGCGGTGATGGACGGGAAGACAGTTTCAAAACCGAAATACCTTCCGGGCACTGTGAGGTCTGGGCTGCTTCCAAGGACCAAGCTCCGAACGCGGCGGGGCTTTGTCCCCATCCCCGGGCAGAGGGGTCCTCCCGGCCCCGGTGGGAACGGGAGAGGCGCTTGGCCGGGAAACCCGAAATTGCCGCAAGATTTGAGGGTGTTTGCGGCTTGTCTGTCCGCGGGATGTTTTCCAGAGAAGATAAAGCTCTGACTTCTCGGGTACTTCCTGCCGGCCGTGTAAAACCCGATCCGTCTTGCGATGTCACCGTGCGCGCTTGGCGCTGCTCGGGAGCCCCGGAGGGGGCCGGGCCGCTCGGGGGGAGTCACGTTTAACATCAGAGGCTGTTTGGGCTTTATTTGTGTGAAAAGTGTTCTGTCCTCGCCCACACACACCCGCGGAGGTGCGGGACGCCCTGCCCGGGGGTGCCGCCTCAGCCCCGCCGGTTCCCCGGAGCTCCCGCCGGGATTCCGGGATCCATCCCGGCCCCGACCCTCTGGAAAAGCTCCTTTTTGAGCGATCAGCTCCGCCGAGACGGATGGGAAGATGAACCCGGGTGATTTGAGTTACAGCGCCCTGACCCGCGGCGTCTCCCGGCCGGGTCCCCTTTGCTCCCAGCCTGTGACCCACAGCCGGAGAGCCGCGAAATCGCTGTCCTGGGGCAAGAGGGGCGGGAGGGATCTGTGTCCCTGTCCCCTTCCTTGTCCCCTTCCCTGTCCCCTGTCCCCATCCCCGCCGCTCCCCAGGGCCTGCTCGTGGTGGCCGCTCCGCCTTTCCTGCCGGTCCCTTTGCTCCAGAAAGGAGAATTCCCGCTCCGGCCCCGCTTCTCGCGCCGCTCTTGGCGCTGCGCTGCCCCGGGGGAGCCTCCCCGCTGTCCCGGGAAAGGCTCCTCCGCTCCTCGGGGTGATGCTCCTGCCGGGAGAGCCGCGCCTCTTTCAGGTAATAAGAAATAATTTCAAAAAACCCCAGGACAACCTTTCCTCAAAACCCAACATCCCCTCCAAATTCAACAAATCTAAAACCATCAAAAATATACATATATTAAAAAAAAAAAAAAGAAGAAGAAAGGAATATCCCCCGCTACGGTGGAGCTCTCGGACCCACCCGCGGTTATTTTTGCCCTGAAATGCGTTTGGCAGAGCCGGTTCCTCCTTTCCCACTCCCGAATCCCGCAAACGGAGGCACCGGGAAAAGCTCAACCCTGCCCGAGCAGGATCAGGACTTTGAGCCGGGTTGTTTTTGGGAAGCGGGGAAATTATCCGTTGTTGAATTTTGTAAAGGTCTGACGGGGAATGGATCGGTTTCTCCGAATTGTTCCATTTTTGCGTCCTCTCCGGAAAGCAAAAACTCCGGGTGCTCCCGCGGCTTTTTATAGAAAGCAAATGTGTGGGGAAAAAATCCCTGCAAAATTAAAATATATAAGAAAGATAAACCGGTAAATACACGCACGAGAAAAGGTTTTCATCAGCGTGATGAATATAAAAGTTACTGTACATAAACCAAAGATATTTCAAGTGTATGGCAAGAAGAAAAGGGTAGAAAGAAAGAAAAATCTTGTAAAAATTCTTCTAAAATTTTACCTTGTTCTTTCCCCCCCCCCCTCTATTCTGAGTAAAACTTTCAAGTCTTGGATATTTTCGCGACTTATTGTTATTATTATTATTGTTATTATTAATGTTGTTATTATTAATGTTATTATTATATCAATGTTATTATTATCTTCAAAGGAATATCGCATAAATAAAACCAGATCTAAATTTTTATTCCCTAAATTTTACTGTTATTATCAGCCCGATTTTCAGCGGTAGAGGGTGAAGCACCTTTTAAACGACCTTTAAAATTTATTAATTTTAAATAAAATTTATTTTTTCTTGGAACCCCGGAAACCCAACAAAAAATTGGAGGAACGGAGGGAGAAGAGCCCGGGTGCCTCGGTGCTTTCATCCCTACCCAGCTCTGTGCGGTCCCTGCCCGGATCAAACCCAGCCACCGCTGCCTTTTCCATTTGATGATGATGATGATGATGATAATAATAATAATAATAATAATAATTTATAATAAATAATGTAATAATAATAACAATAACAACAACAATAACAATAATTTTATAATAATAAAATTATAATAATAAATTATTAATAATAATAATATCCAAGTGACACGCACAAAACGTTAATTGCCCTTTAGTTTCGCGGGCAGAGTTTTTTGTTATAGAATCGAAAGGGTTTGGGGGTGGCTGCTGCCACTTTCTTACACTTCTGTCCGCTCTGCTCCCGGGCGGTCCTTTGCAGTTACTTTTGGTTTTTAATTACCCCGTATCTGCCGCGCCTGAAAGCTGAAATTAGTGAGAGGAGCGGGCGGGGGCCGCGCTGGGTTTGGGCAAGGAGGAATCTGAGGGAAGGGATCAATCCCGAGGAGCTGCCCGGGAGAAGGGCTCGGGTGGTTCTTGGCTTTGGGATGCTGGGTTTGTGTCACCCAGGGACAGCGGGGCTCCTTCAGAGGTGATTTTTAAAGCCCGGACAGGGATTTCCATCCCCTGGCTGCCTTTTGCTGTGCTCAGTGTCCTTGCAGCCCCCCTGAGCATCCCGCGGTCTGTGTGTCCGCATTCCTGCGGCAGCACCTGCCGCAAGCCGAGGGAGAGAGCACGGGAGAATCACCAGGGACCCATCCCCAGGCCCTCCAGCTCTCTGATTTGGGAACAGATCCCTGCAGCTTTTTGGGGCACCTTCACATCTCAGGTTAGAGCCGCAGTCAGCAAAGATCCTTTCGTCTCATTTCTGTTCTCCTGACCCCGGCCCGGCGCAGTTTTAATGTTCAGCCTTGATCGGAGCTCAAGAGGACATTTCCTCCTCCAATGTTTCTCCGGGCAAAGAGGCACCACCAGATTTTTTCCATAATGATGAAAACATCTGGCCCTCTCCGAGCTGTCAGCCTCTGCTCCTTCCCAGATTCCTTCCCCTCTCCAGCCCCTCCGTGCCCGAGGAATTCCCGACCTCCAGCCCGGGATACTCGACACTGTCCTCACAGAGGGACAGACTCCTCCAGGATCTTCATCCCCTGCGTTCGGATTTTAGGCACAGCCAGCGCGGGGAGGTGGAAATCTCTACCCTGAATTATTTCCTGTGGTTTTTTTCCCTTCACTGTGTCCAACAGAAGTTGTTTCCACCACTGGTTCTGTGTGTGTAGCTCAGGATTAGCTGCTCCATGGTTTCCATCCTGGAATGAGGGGGTACATCCCTGCTCTCAGCCAGGGCACTGATCTTCACTGTCAAAACTTGCTTTAGTGATAATGTGCCTTGGTTTCGTGTGTCAGAGTTAGATCAGGCATCCACCTTTTAAATTAAGTAAAACGATAATAAACTCCCCAAAGAGAAATGAGAAAATATCAAAGCACTGATTCAATAAGATCCTAAAGTGCTGATCACATTTAAAATACCTGAATTACAAGGATCTCTCCTCTGCTTGAACTTCTATAACAGAACTGAGGTGAAAAATTAGAAACTTTATTACTTATTGTGATTTAAAAGAAAGAAAGTCACGAAACTGAGCTGCCCCTGGAAAGTGGACAAAGGTACATCCATGTGGAATGAATGAAAAAATAAACATGTTCTTAGGCCACAAGAAAACACTCTGAAAGATGCATTTGGCTCCAAGTAGTCAGAGCAGCCTGAGCCCTGTCTAGAGCAACTCTCAGGATTTCAGCAAATAAAAGGAAAGGGGGCGATGTCCTATGTTTAAAAATATGGCTTTACTTAGCCCCAAGGAAGAATAAACAAAGCAAAGCCAAAATCCTCAATGTCTCGAGAGAAAAAAAAAAGTGTTTAACCACAATTCTAAACTATCCTTTTCCTTGTCCCTCGCCACGTTTTAAAAAATGGACAAATAACAGCGCCAAGCCCCAAAGCCTTGTGTCATATTCCAGCCTCTCCAGCTTCACTCTCATTGATGCCAAAGTTCATGGAGGAACAATAATATTTACAAAATATGAACCTGATCCAGTAGTTCACATTCAGGCAACGCTCTGTGCTTAAGGTGATGGAAATTGTGGCAAAGCAGAGCGGAAAATCCCAACGTTTCTCCTGTCCTGGGAACTTGGATTCCATCAGGGATGTGAAAGCTCTGCTGGGCTGATCCTTGGCCGTGCTGGTGCAGAGGATTTTGGTGGGTGGAGGAGGCCGTGGACATCTCCATGGTGGAGATCTCATGGAAAGAGATTCCTGCTCCCATTCCTGTCCTCATTCCCACCACATTTATTCTGAGTGACTTGTTAGCATGAGCTGGATTAAAGTTCCAGCAGGATAAAATGTCCTGCAATAGGGATTTCTGCTCCGTGCTTTGAGGGCAGTCAGTGCTGTTGTCTCTGTGTGCATTTTTATCGTAAGCTCCACTGGCCCTGGAGTAAATCCTCATTTTGAAAAAGCCCCTTGTATGACTGGAGTCACTCTGAGTTACTTTTTAAATGTATCACACGTGAGCAAAAGTGAGGGGAAGGGACACTGTGTGAGCTGCAGAGCCAGGCCCTCAGCACCCAGGATGTGACTCTGTTGTGAACATTCCTGTCAGGATTTTGGGATTATTTCAGCTTTGCCTTTCCCCTCTAAATCCTGTGTCTCCTAAAATGATGCACACTGCTTGTGCAGCAAAGTGATAATTCAATATTTAGTTTTATTCTTTTAGGTGAGCTCTCAGCTTTGTTCCTTTTAGCAAGATCCTAAACCTCAGAGTTTTTCAGCCCCTTTTTCCTTTCAGGGGTGTCCAAGTGCTCTGAAGGTATGAGAGGTTCTGCCTTTGCCTATCCCATCTGTGAGAGGAAATAACCCAGGAGTTTTAGCCCTGGATTTAAGGTGCAGAGTGTGAGGTTAAAAGCATCTGTGGATTTGGGGTACTCCATGTAAGATTGTTGCAGTGTGGCTGAAAAGAATTTTGGAGTTTAAATGATGCTACAGCATTCCAGGCATGGAGAAAGCCTGGAGAAAATGCTATTTAATGGGGGATAACTTGGCTATGTTTAGGTGATTCTCATGTAGATAACAAAAACTCCTGGCCCTGATGCAAAGGTGAAATCTTTTCCTAAAAGCACAGATGTGTTACAGTCACTCAAGGCAAAAATCCTCGGGATTTTTCTGATGCATTTTTTTCCAGCCTTGCTCTCCCCTGAGGTTTTCCAAATAAAGCAGGTAGATAGAGGTTCCAAAAAGAGGCAGGCAACTTCTGGCTCAGCTGCTAAAAAGTGTTCAGCAAGTGAAAACAATGGAAATATCAGTCAAATTTCCATTAGATGGAGAGCCAGGGATGAGAGGCTTCTCCAGCTGGCCAGTTTGGGAAGGTTTTGTGCATGAACAAGAAACAGGAAAAAAAAGAGGAGCTTGCTGTGGGTAAATACCCTGAACTGATAATTTACATATTGATATTACTGATAAATTTACAAATTGTCCTCCCACTCAGGCAGCCCCTTTTTTCGGGATGAGAAAATCTGCTGCAGACAGGTGCCACCAACACGTGCATCTGCTCCACCTGCAGGCGCTTGGACCGTTCTAAAGCTGGGAAAAAACTGGAGCTCCTTGCTTGTGCTTTTTGTTCACTTTCCATTCTGTGAATTTAAATCCAGATAATTCCAGTCCATTTGTACAAACTTGCAGCATCCTGCCTTCCTGCTTTTTCCAGGGAATGCTATCTCAGCCTGCTGGGTATCAGCTCTGTCTGGTTTGGGACACCCCATCCTCGAGTGGCTTCACTTTTATCAGTGGTGCTGGGACATTTCTCTGCTGGGAAAGGGCTGCCTTAGGAACAGGAGCTGTTCCCCCATCACAAAGGTGTGAGGTGGGCCTGGCTTTTGATCACTTGATTCTCTCAGACCCGATGTGAGCACTGTGGCAATTCCAGGACCGGAACATCAACTCATCCTGTCAAACCCATCCCTTTCTCCTTCCTGCCATCCAGGGCTCGAGATAAGCACTGGTGAGATGTCTGTCTGCCCGATGGAACCAGCATTTTCTGGTTTAATCCACGCCGGGCTACAGCACAAGTGTCTACCAAGGATCACAGAGTATTATGTTTTATACAATACATGCTGGTGGGTAAATTTAGAGTTGACAAGTCCCTTCCACAATTGGAGGACTCAAGGACAGTCCTATCAGGTGGCAACTGGCTGGGGGAGTATTTATAATCCATTTGCTGACTGGAATTAATATGAATCTGTCATCCCTCGTGCCACTTGGGAAACCACATAAACGAGGGCTGACGGTGCCAATAGCTGTGGGAGATCTTTTCTGGACGTGTTTTTCCAACTGGTTTCAGCAAAAGTTGTCACTGAGATAAAGCCCTGTCTGGATGCTGTGTTTTCTGAGCCCTGCGGACTTGGGGAAGCGGGACATTTGACACGGGCAGTAGATTTGTGGTGTGGGGGCAGCCAAGGCACAGCTGGTGTGTCCGAGGAGCTGACAGCTGTCTGGGGAGCAAACTCAGGGTTTTGTCAGGCCAGAGCAGCATCTCCTGCTGCTGTCTGGTTTTAGCAGGTAATGCTCCCTGCTATCTGTGCCCACAGACAGGGAACTGAGGCATCCTCTGTCCCTATCAGGTGGAATACAGCCAGACCAGCTTCTCCAAGCCAGGAGGTCCTTGGCTCCTTTCCTCTCAGCTGGAGGCACATATTCACTGAGTTCCCCCTACCTGTTTGACATTAATGACTTGATGGAGTTGTTTTCCTCGCCCATTTGATTTTTGTGTGTGTTAAAACCAGCTGTGAGTGTTACCCACAGTTGTTCCCTCCAATGCTGAGCTCCTCCAGACCCCCAAGGGCTCCTGTTCTGCAGCCACTGCTGGGCTGGGGCTCCCCTGCGAGCAATGAGAGCTGAGCTTTGAGGTTTCCTGACAAATAACATCCCTTGGCTGTGCAGCTGGGTGATGTAGATGTAAAAAGTGACAGCAAAATTGGGGATTGCTACAGCTGGAAGGGATTTTATCAAATAATTAATTTTCCCCTAGGTTTTGATGTTTATTTTTGCATTTTGTTGTGTGTTCACAAAGGCAGAAAGGCTCCCTCCTCCTTTTCCTCTGCCCAGACACAAACCTCTTTCCTTGGAAATATCGTTTAGCCACATTCCATCTCCAAGCAATAAAAGCCAAGTTATTTTTAATCCATTGATAACACACTCCAAGACCAGCCACCCAAAGTTTAGACACAGAAAGACAAAACCTTTAAGAAAAAAAAAAAAAAGTTTTATCCAGTGAGGGTTTCCTGGAGGCTTTTCTGAGGAATAATGGGAGGCTGGTGACATTCCCTAGGGATCCATGTGGCTGCCGTGTGCCTGATCCTCTGGTGACCCTGCAGAGCCCAGCTCCCCCTCCTGCTGATGCTCCCCCAGGCCCTGTGCAGCTCCCTGCCCATCCCAGATGGACACGGCCAGGTTTCAGAGCTCTGTCACATTTGGAAAAAAGATCAGAAATCCAGCCTGAAGTTTCCAAGCAGGGAATTAAGTTTCATTTCCTCTTTCTTTCTTTCTTTTTTCCCCAGACTGGGTGGAACTGGGGCTGGATGGTTACAGAGGCAGTACAAATAATTAGAGGAGATTTTTTTTTCCCCTGCCTGTGTCTCCAAGGCCCTCTGTGTGCACCCATGGCTGAGCTCAGGCACTACAGTTTAGTTCTTAAAAGTTTCAGATGTCTCTTCTCAAATGAACACAGAGAGAATTATTTTTCCTTTAGGATTGTCTTTCTAGACTCCCACACCCTCCTGAAATGGGAAATTTTGCCCCTGAGACCTCTTGGCTCCTTGCAGAGAGATTTTATTCTATTTTTAAGGAAAATTCAGTTGACTGTAATTGCGCCTGCTAAATCTGAGGAGGATCTTGCATCTTACACTTCCAAATGAAACCTTGGAGTTTTCAATGATTCTTCAGGCAGGTTTGACGTGCTTAGGGCGGGTGAAATAACTGGGGATAATATCCAGAACTCAGCATTTTTGGCCCGAGGCTGCAGGGAAAGGGATGCAAACCTCTCTAGTTTGGCACATTGCATGCACAGAGAGAGAAAATTGTGCTGCATCCCACAGCTTGCTTCACACCAGATCTTTTCACTGTCTGAATTTGACTCCAAGCCCACGCACGTTTCAGAAGAGAGCTATATTCTGCATCCCTAAATCACATGAACTGCTGGAAGCTGGCACTGCTTTGGCCCCAAACAGAAACCAGAGAAAAGGCTTCCTTCCAGAAAATCTGTTGCCAGATGGTCATTTTGAGCAGAAGGAGAAGAAGAAAATGTTAAATACTGCTCTGCTTTGGAGCGTGGTTCCATAAATGCAGCTTCATGCACAGCAATGTTGTTGGCTGCTCCCTCCAAAGCAGTGTCAGGTAGTGGCTGTGTGTAATTTATCAACGTGCCTGTTCCCTGAAATTAATGGAAAAGACAAATTTAAAACCTTGGACTCTTAATTTTTTCTGTATTTCATCTCCTTTTATTCTTTTCCTCTGCACAAACCCCGTTATCCTGCACCGCTCGCTACTGACCATTTCCCAGTAATGAAATTTCACATTATATTCACATTTCACTGTTCATTTTTGGGTTTTCCAGGTATTTATTTCTCCTGGCATCACAGCCAGGTCTGTCCCTGCCTGCTTGCTCTCATCCCCTGTTTTTGAGCACAGCCTCTGCCCTCTGCCTGCCTGCTGTATCTCACCTGTCCCTCACAAGTTCACTAATGGCTCAGATAATCAGCTCCGCCAGTATCCAAGGATAAAATTCCTCGGGGACAGCTGATTAGGGAATATCCCACTTTTCCAGCTGGTTCTGGCCCCGCTCAGGGTTGAGCTGTCTCTGCTGTTGTGGTCGCTGTGGATGTTTTAGGTGAGGAGAGGAGCCAGGGCAGGGGTTGTTTGTTCTCCTGTGGTTTTTTACCGCTGCAGCTGCTGATCCTCCTCCCTGCTCCTTGCAAGGCTGTGAGCAGAGGAGAGGGGTTAAACCACCTTTATAAAATCAGCTTTGATGTTCAAAGATCGATTAATCAGATTTTATAAAATTAATTAAGCTGGTTTTCCCCGTGTCTGAGCCCTGTTACACCTGTGAGTGAGCAGCTCGGCTCTGTGGGGCCCCACAATGGGAGAAGAGGAGCTGAGCCCAGGAAGTTCCACCTGGGTATTTTCCTGAAGGAGGAAAAAAAAAACTTTTCCTTGTGCCCTGAGCAGCTCCCAGAGATGGAATCTCCTCCCTGGGGATATTCCAGAGCTGTCTGGACACTCTGCTGTGCCCTGTGCTGGAGCTGGAGCAGGGAGGTGGCACCAGGGACCCTCTGGGGTCCCTTCCAGCCTGAGCCATCCTGGGATTTTGGGATCCCTGCGGCTGCAGCAGCTGCGGCGCTTCCCCAGCCCCTTTCTCTTCCCATGAGCAGAGCAAGGTTGCCTTCAAGTGAAAGCAGAAAGGAACTGCAGGGAGGGAGGGATGTGGGAGCTGCACTCGCAGCTGCAGCCCTGGAGTTCAGAGGACAAGAGAATTTATGAATAAAAAATTACACAGGTACAAATTCCCACCCCAATAATTTGACAAAATGCCCATAATTTTGCCCAGAATTTGTGCACAGCTATGAATTCAGAGAGTTTCTACTCCTTTCCCACTGCTGCACAAAGATTGAGCTGTGAGAAAAGTTGGTGCTGCCAAAAGGAGTAAAAACTTCAGCTTTGAGAGTCAAAATTTGTTTTTCTTCAGTAGAAATCAGTTTTTATGTCCACACAAAGGGCCAGATTCTCCCCGAGTGTGCAAAAGGACGAGCTTTGCTCTCCCTCCCAGCAGCCCATTGTTCTGTTTTCTTTTAATGGAGAATTAAAAAAATCTCACAGATAATTTTGGTCCATTTGGATTATTTTTCTCCTAAAAAAAAAAAATCAACTAACTTCAGAACTAATGACACAAGTGATAACTTTTTTTTTGAGTGTAACTTTCCTGAAAATAGCCTTCTTAAATTTTATTTTCTTTCACTAAAATAGCTCTTGAAGTAATATCTCAGAGTTTACTTATAGTTAATATCAAGTTTATTGTTAATATCACTGCTGCAGATCCCATTATCCTTTTTTTTTGGAGGTTCTAAATTAATATTTTTCCTATTTTAAGTGCTTCCACCTCCTCTGCTGTTACCCTCAGGGTTATACAAGAAATCTGGATGCTGACAGGAGAAAGCTGAGCTCCTCTCCAGAAATAAAGAGATTTAACTCGGAGTGTCATCAAACAAATTGAAAACCTGCAGCAAACACCTCCAGCTGCTCGGTGCCCTCTCCCCATCCTTGTGGCTCAAGCAGTTGGGAGGCAGAAGAGTGTGAAGAGTTTTTTGTCCTTCCTGATGCTCTAAATCCACACAGGGAGAGAGTGTGGGAATTCTGGGGCTGGGGAACAACATGTTAGAGGTTGTGGGGCCAAATTTGACTTTTTAGGCTGTGGGTAAATCATGTTTGTTTCACATTTCCTCCCTGTCGTGGGTGTGGCTGTGCAGGGAGCAAACTCAAGAGGAGAATTTGGTAAATAATTTGGTTTTAGCTGGGTGCAAATCAGCCCAGTGCTGCTTTTCTGTAGGCAGAAAAGGGGCTGTGAGAGCAGAAGAGATTAAAAATACCAAATCCCACGAACTATTCCCGAGTTTGGTTTGTGCTGGGGGTTTTTCTGGGATGGCAGATGTTGTAACTCCCCATCCCTGATCCAAACCTTCCATCCGTGGTGGTTTGGGTTTGGGTTTGGTTACATCCTGGCTATCACCGCAGGTCCTTCGGGTCCAGCCCTCCCTGCTGCTGCCTGCGGAAGGTGCTTTCCTCCCTCTTGCTGAAGATGGTGCTACAGAATAGGGAATTGTGGCTCCGGGAGCCGTGTGGGTGGGCATTGCTGCTGGGGGACACGGCCTTCCTTCCTTCCTTCCTTCCTTCCTTCCTTCCTTCCTTCCTTCCTTCCTTCCTTCCTTCCTTCCTTCCTTCCTTCCTTCCTTCCCTCCTTCCCTCCTTCCCTCCTTCCCTCCTTCCTTCCCTCCTTCCCTCCTTCCTTCCTTCCCTCCCTTCCTTCCTCCTTTCCCTTCCTCCTTCCCCTTTTCCCTCCTTCCTTCCCTCCCTTTTCTGCACCCAGGATAAGAAGGTTTGAGCATGGGGCTGTTCTAGAACCAAGAAATTCACCGACATTTTCACACTTTAAATCAAGATTTTGAATCCCACTCCTGTCCCAGGCTGATGTGGGATGCAGTTATTTCCTTGCAGGTTCCCACTTTGCACTCAGATTTCCTGGCTGATGTGCTCTGGGGAATCTCACGGCAGCAATTTAGGGTATTACTGCCCCACTTCCCCAACTTTTGGGGACAGGACAAGTTGCAGTTGCAATTTTCCAGTCTGAAAACTTGTTTGGGTTTTTTTTTTGGTTGAGGTTTTTTGTGTGTGTGTGTTTTTGGTTTTGTTGTTTTTTTTGTTTTTTTGAGGGGTACAAACTGCCCTTTGCCAATGGCTCCAGCTGATGCACCAAACTCCTCCCGAGATGGACCCATGGGGTCCCATGGGAAAGGTTTTGCTCCAGGATTGGTGACCCACAGCAAAATCCTATAGGGATCGTAAACTGGGCTCTAAACAGTCAGAGCCCTAAATACTTGCACTGCATTTGTTCATTTACTTTGTTACACTTATCAAGAATTTATTCAGATTTTTAGGAGAATGATTTATTCCATAAGAGAATGATGTGGGCATATTATTTTTGTTTTCCTTTTTTTTTGGCAAGACTTGGTTTTCTTTTGTGATTTATGAAATTCATTTGGATTGAAATGGGAATTCAGAAGAGAAGTCATGAGAAGGAATTATTAGCTAAATTAAACTGTCTAATGTGTCAACTACAGATGAAAAATAAAAAGTATAAGGGCCTGTTCTGTGTATAGAATGGATTTGTTGAGGGAATTTTTAAGTAGGGAGTGAAATGAATTATTTTTGCTGGTCAAGGTCTTCACACTTTTAGTAATAGAATATATTTTGGACTTTTTCATGGCTAGATATGGAAAATAAACTTTCCTGCTTTTCAATTCATTAATTAACACCTGAATGATAAAGTACCCCACTCAAATATATAATAAATATAAATATAATCAGAATGAATGGTTCTGATAATTTTTTCTGTATTTGAAGTAAAAGTAATTTTCCCCAAAATTTGTTGAGTTTTTTTGCAGTGTTCAGGTCATGGTGTGTGGCTTCCACCACTTCAGCACTTTGACTTCCCTTTAAAACGTTGTCACCACGTATAATTTGTGCAATTTTTCCCTGTAGCGCAAAGGATTTCAAGAGATGATGGTATAATTTTGATTCTATTTCTGATGTCATTTTAAATTCAAGTAGGCAAAATGAAAAAAAAAAACAACCAAAAACCACTCCAAATTTAATAATTCAATGCACATCTCCACCAGGAGCCCCCTCTGTGGATAACCCAGCAGGTATTTTCAGGCTGGCACTGGTTTTGTTGGAGGATTTCTTATTTTTTGCTCTCACCTTCCTGATATTTATTCCTGGAGAACACTGCTCTAAGAGTTGTTGTGAGGGGTTTGGGCTTTTTCCATCTGAGCCTAGGGGATTCTGCTTCCAAATCCTGCTGGAGATGTTTTTCCAGAGGTGCAGCCTGGTATGAGGAGACCTGGGACACCCAGCACTGCTCTGAGTTAATCTTGCAAATTCAAATTGGCCTGCAGGAAGCCACCAGCAGCATCCAGGAGGTCCTGGGCCACACCTGGAGGCTCAGGTGGATGTCTTGGAAAACAGAACTCCTATCAGGTGGCTCCTGCCAGCTGTGTTTTGGCAACAAACCCCTCCTGCCCTCTGCTAGGCGCTGCTGTTGTGCTACGTGTTTTGGGGCAAGTCGCTTCTCCTTTCATCCTTTGTGGCTGTTTCCAGCGTCACCTCTGGGGCCCAGGGACTCTCCTAGCGTGTATTTACCTGGATGGGAGGAGGGTAATAATCATCAGGGCCACCTGCAGCAGGTCTGACAGGTCCAGCTGGCCCAGCACGGGCACAGCACGTTCCCTCCTGGGTCAGTGCCGGGCACCGCGCAGGGCAGCACCCGCAGCTCCTTCCAGCTTAGAGCTGCCCAAAATTTGGGATGGGGGGGAGGTTGGAAGCTGGAGGTTGGAAACTGCTTCCCAGGCAAGGAAGGGCTCTGCCTCGGTTGAAGAGGGGTTGGACTTTACTTATGGGAGTATGAATGAGGTGGATTTACCCATCTGTTCAGGGAGGAAAGACAACTGAAATATTTGAAGTGATTTATGGCAGAAATGGCAGACTCTGGGTGCTCTGGAAGAGGGAGAGCTCCACCATTTGATTTAGGAGACCCAAGATATAAATTTATGTCAACACCTAGGTAAAACTGATTATACTGCTTCAGGCTGAGTCAAGGTTAGCACCCATGGATTTTTTGGACAAGGCAACCAGAGATTTGGTGGACGGGTGCAGGAATAGCAGGATGTGGTGGCAGTGGGTACAAAGTTCAGTGTCCAGGCACATCCCTCGGCTCTTGGGGCATTTTTCGGGGAGCAGAGCAGCCTCCCCTGTGCGCTGTGCTCATTAGCAGCTCATTAGGTGTCATCAGTGCAAAGGTGATGTCTCCAGAGTAATTTCTTCACTCCCTGCGCCTTCTACACAAGGCCAGTCCCTCCTTGCAGAGGATGGGTGTCCTCAGGGAAGGGTCAAGCTGAGTTTGCCTCTTGAAATACACCCACAGTGAGCAATTCCTGCCGTCAGCTCCACTGGCTGGAAACCCCTGTAAGATGGAATTGTGGAGCAGCTGAGAGTCCCCATTTGCCTCCTCATCTTTCCACATCTTCTCCGTTCCTCCCCTTTCTGTCTTGTCTGTTCTTACGCTTTCTTTTTTCCTTTCCTTTCCTTTCCTTTCCTTTCCTTTCCTTTCCTTTCCTTTCCTTTCCTTTCCTTTCCTTTCCTTTCCTTTCCTTTCCTTTCCTTTCCTTTCCTTTCCTTTCCTTTCCTTTCCTTTCCTTTCCTTTCCTTTCCTTTCCTTTCCTTTCCTTTCCTTTCCTTTCCTTTCCTTTCCTTTCCTTTCTCTACCCCCTCCTCTTCATCTCTCTCTATCCCCTCCTCTTCCTCTCTCTCTGTGCTGCTGAATATTCTGAGCAGTGACAGCAGCTGCTGGGAGCTGGAATCCAGGGAGATAACAGCACTGCCATGAGAATTAGCCTGCTCAGCTACAATTAGCCCCACTGATATCTTTCACCTGGGCAGAGCTGCCTTATCATTGCTGCTTCTTGGAAAATGAAGGGTCACCGATAGCGATCGCGGATATCGAGGCTCCGGCATTTCCCTCTGGTTTTCACGGTGCTGGAATCCCTTTCTGGCTCCTTTCTCCTGCCCACTATTAGTTCTGCATCCCTCTGCCTCAGCTGTGCTGCTGTCAGATGGAAAGCAGAGCTTCCCAAAGACCCCCGGAAAATCCACCTGGTGTGAGTGACGCCACATCCAGGAATCCTATAAGGTCCTGGAGTTCAAAGCCAGAAATAAAATAACACATCAGTGCTCTGGGGCCTCTTCCTGCTGAATTGTTGCCCTGTCTTTGGGAGCTGTTGAAGGGCACGAGGCAGAGGCAGCTGGGATTGTTCCTGTGGGGCTGATCCAATCCCACCCTGCCTGATTCTGCATTTCCTCACTAGGGATATGGAGATATTGCCAAATACTCCCACAGTTTTTTTCCCCACTCTGGCTGGGCTTTAGCATCTGTTTCTAAAGCCTGTAGACAACAGGGCTGTCCTTCCTGGCCTGAATTTTGGTGGCAATTTCACCCATCTGATAAAGAGAAACCAGAGCCAACTTTGTGCTTTTGTTTCGTGGGTCGTAAGATGGCAATCAGAATAATTTTTGATTTATCCCAGTGACAGACTGGAGGCCCCTTGTGCCATCAGTGCCAGGGGAGGCTCCCTGTGTCTGGCCCCGCTGTTTTTCTGCCGGAGGAGTGACCCGTGTCTGGGGGTGTGTAACCCCGAGCGTATTGGAGCAGGGGTTGTGCAAGCCTTACTACGAGTGTGGCACTGCAGTGGCAGCCAGGGCCTCGTGCAGGGCTGGGGCATCTCCTGGACTGAGCTGACCCGTGCCTTTCATGTGCCGTCCCTGCCCAGCCACCCGTGCGTCACCGCCGTGCCGCTGCTCCAGCACACGCCGTGCTGCTGCAGGGAGCCGCCACCCTGGAAAAGCCGTGAAAAGCTCTGGAAAAGCCCTCCTTTCCCTGCTAAATGTGGCTCCAAAGCCAGCCCTCAGTGGCAGCACTGCTTTTGTGATGGTTTTATGTTGGTTCATTTTCTCGTCCTGTAGAGAATTGCTAAGAGAGGAGAGCGCTGGCGTTGTTCATTCAGAGATAAGGATGGGTGTTGTGCTGGGGACTTTGTTTTTCCCGTAAAGTCTGGGCCTCCCATTTCATCCTCTGCCCTCTCTGTCCTGCCTGTGCCTCGTGCTGGTAGAGAACATGATCCTCCTGCGAGCTGCCCACAACCCTTTGTCCCAACAGAAGAAAACATAGGTGAATCGCCAGAGGAATGTGAATCCAATAAATTGCAACATTTGGATGTTTATCTGACCTTCGGTGGTTACAAGGTTGGCTGGCAGTGGCACGAGAGAGGGTTTGACCAGCTCGTTGGTCAACTGGACTGAAATCTGTTCTTGTCTCTGGTCAGTCTGCAATGCCCTAAGAACAGCTTGTCCCAAGCAAGCTTCTGAGTGAGTTTGTGTGCTGAACTGGCATCGTCACATGTTCTCACTACTCTCTCTGCTCCTTTCTCACTCCACCCTTTCAGGTTTTTGATTTCTGTGCTATTGCTCAGAATAATTACTATATTTTCCCCCCAAAATGGTATCATCCTGCTACCACTTTCCTTGGGGAGGTACAGCTGTCTTTTCTCCTTCAAAGAGAGGGCCTGACCTTTTCTCCAGGCTGTGCTAAAGCTGTGATATGTGACCAGCAGAAGGAAAGTGTGGGATGGCCAGAATTCAAGCAATAGGGTATATAATGTCATAAACCTTAGTGAACTTTATTGCAGGTTTTAAAAAGCAATGTTCAAACCTTATCTTTGTCATACTTAAGGCGTTGTACAGTCTGGATTCTGTGGAAAGGCCCTATGGATTTCCTGCTTTTCCATGGTTTGCAAATGCTCTGTGCTTAGGGAATGCTGCATGAAAACCCCGTGCCTCAGATCAGGCATTTCAGAACGTGGGAAGCTTGAGGACAGATTATTTTCAGCCTCATCTCTATTCTGGTTTTCACAAGACTGTCCCTGATAAGCCTGTGGAGTCAGGAAAGCTTCAGTGATCAGGCAAAAGCCTGCTCCTAATGTCCTGCTGTTATTATCAATGGGGTTGCTTTAGCAGAGCTTTTGATGAACCCAAGATTGGGCCTTTAATTATTATCCCAGACTCATTCCCCAGCACTGGGTCCTTGGCTGTGGCCAGATTTCCCCAGCCCATGTCCCACACATTCTCCTTTCCCAGGAATCTGCAGAGTCAGCTGCTGCTGCCATGGGCTGCTGGGCGCCTTTTCTTGCTGCAGAGCATTTCCAGCCTCCCTGGGCATCCTCTGCCCCCTCCAAACCACCCTGGCTGTATTAAATCCCTCTTTCTGTACAGGCTGAAACGCTTCTAATGAGCTTCTGCAGCCTCATCATCAGTTAGTGGCAGCTTTTGGGTCAGCAAGTGTAGGTGGGAGAAGACCATGAAATTCCTGCCATTGCTGCTGCAAAGCATCTTGTGCAGGGAGTTAATGCTGAGGGCCCAGGCAGGCATTATTTCATTTTCTGCATGGGGAGGCAAAGGGCAATGTTTCCTTCCACCAATGCAATCTTTTTTTGGCCAGGGTTCTCTCCTGTGATACACGGATCAGTAGCCCCAAGGTTGGGGCTTGCTGACAGCCATGAGCTACTGCAATCATAAATAATAATAATAATAATAAATAATATTTTACAGAAGGCTTCAAGCATGTGCGCTGCATCCCTCTGCAAACTGATTTTGTAGTGACTTGGTTTCATGTCAGTTTAGCAAAATGCTGAATGTGCATAGTTCCTCTTCATTTTTATCTTAAAATAGGACATCTAAATAAGGAGCTCTGTAGGCCTTTCCCAGTCTCTCCTGGCTGTCAGCTTTCACTGAGCTTCCCCACACCTCCCACTGCATTTTTCTCCAGGGTAGGAAGAGACTCTGCAATGTAAGTGGGATTATTCATGGGTGACAAATGTAGCCCGGTGTGACTGTGGGATACAGAAAAGCAGCTACAAACTGCAGAAAATCTGAGGAATGGAAGCGGGGTTTCTAGCAGGGATTTTGTGCCATAATGGCTCAGAGAGCAGAGGGCTGATGCTGCTCTGGGTTAAAATTCAGCCTGGTTGTGGCTTTTCCATGAGCTGCTGTTTCCAATGGTGCTGCCTGTGCCACGGGGGCACTTTGCTCCTGCCCTGAGTCAGCCCTGCTTTCAACCCTGCTGAGGTTCCTCTTGCAGAGCCACACCAGGGCTGTGCCTGTGGTGTCACCAGAGCCACTGAGGTGCATGGCAGTGTACCCAGCACCGCCCCTGGGGCACGCACTTCCAGCAGAATTCCTTAAAAAACCTCCATCTCCACGGAAAACCTCACAGCAGACTCTCCAAAGAACGGCTCCCTGCTTGAAAAGAATTTCTAAATAAACTCCAAGCCACGTTTTTATAGGGAAGGATGGCATTTGCAGAAAAGGTTAAGGCTGTAACAGGCAGTGTTACAGAGATAGGAATTCTCAGCCCCTGCAGCTTCCCATGGTTTGACATGTCTCTAACCCTCAAGTCCCCATTTCACATTCCCAGCCCAGAAAGACACCAGGTTTTCACTTCAAAATGCAATGCTCCACTGGCTGGGAGGTTCTTCCCCTATAGAAAACATCCAGGAATAAAAATGGTGAGGATTTCATTAATTATAAGGTTCTACTTAGCTCCAGCCCCCTGCCAGGACCTGTTGGTGCTGCAGGAAAGTCCTGGGAAAGGCTTTGGGAGGCATCAGTGGAACTCCTGCTCCTGGGGGGTTCCAGCTGCACCCCCTGGCATCCCCTGTCCATAATTCACTTTGGGCTGGTCACAGGCTTTGCTCGAGGCTGGAGATGTGCTGAGCTTGTCCCTGGGGGAACAGGCAGCCAAATTTGTGCCTGGAGCAGGTGTGAGAGAAGCCTTTCCTGCGAGAGTCTCCGAGGGGAGCATGGAAACACGAACAGAACTAGCAGTGAAAACTGAGTGGGATTTGTGTTTCTGGTGAGATGTCAGGAAATAGCTTTAAGAAATGCTCTGCTGAGAGGCTTCCCAGCGAGCTTTTAACCATTCCCTCACCTGGGGAAGATGGCTGGGATGAATTCCTCAGGCGTGACGCAGCACTGGAGCTGCTCTGGAGCTGCCTGGGCTCTCCTGGCATCTCCAGGCAGAGCAGGAGAGGGAAGGGCAGTACCTGGGAACCTGGGAAGAGCAGGCAGGAGCGCTGGCAGCAGCTCTGACTCAGCTCACCGTGTGGGCTGACATATGTAAATTGCCATATACATTTGTAAATGTTTTGGTATGCCTGAGCAAGCCAATATCTGGAATTAATTTTGTTCTTTTGGGAGGCAAGACAGGGAGCCCGTGAAGAGAGCTGAGTCCAAATGGATGGCATGTGTGACTGCTGGTGGGGTTTGTTCAGCTGGCTGAGACCTGTGTGTGGATGTGCATTTACAGCCTGAATTTTCTGGGTTTGGTTTTCCTCACCTCACTTGTAAAGTGACTCGGAGCAAATTGAACTAAGAGCACTCCAGCCTTGAAGCAGACTTGTAGCTGGTATTAAACATATTTTAGTGGGTTGTGCAATGCAGAATCCTTGCTCTGCAGTCTGTTTGAGCGTTTCTTTTCCTCCCTGTGCTTCTGCACTTTTTAATGTCAGCACTCTGTTACTGGCTGTGCTATTTTGTGAGACGTGATGCCCTAAGGGGAGCTGGGGGTCGCTCCTCCATCACTAACGCTTGCCACTTTTGGGAGCAGGATGCAGGCTCGCTGTTTGACACGTCAGGAGATGAAAAATAACTTTTTTTTTTTGGTTGAAACTGTGGGGAGGAGAGTAGAGGCAGAATGCAGCTAACCTCAGCTGCATCACAGCCGTGGTGAGGAGCAGCTCCTGCAAAAAAACAAAATGCACTGGGGTGGTGAATGCCAGTGAAGGGTCCAGCACAAGTTATTCCTTGGCTGTAGGCTGAGTGCAGGCTGGCCTGAGCTCACATCCCACCAAACCCTGTGACAGCTCTGCTGGCAGGATGCACTCTGCCGTTGGTGTTTGACAGTCCATGACAGGATTATAAAGAGCTGCTGCACCTACAGGCAAAGAAATGCTACAGGTCCTACATTGCTGCAAATCACATTTAGGCTTGTGAAGCCCATCTCATCCAAAGGCTTCAACCGGATTAGTTATTTTTAAACCCCACAGAAGGAGTGTTAAAAATGTGCTTTTTCATGCAAGCAGCCTTAAAAAAAAAGAAATCAATCCGTGCTTTATGTTCTGAGGTGCTTTCTCATAATTTCCCCAGCCCTTTGCTGCCTACACCCCGACACTGTATGAGAATGACTTTGGAGACAACACAAAGGACTGTTCCTGCAGCTTGATTTTTGTCAGCCTTGGGGTTCTGCTTTTCTCCTTTGCTGAAACTCCAGTAAGCATCTAAGATTTCGATATCTGATTTAAGAGAGAATTACAGCTCCTATGACGTGCCTGTACAGAGCCACTGGCTGCCACTTACCGATGGGTTATTAATAGCTGCCAGTGGGCAGTGGAAATCGATGTCCTTTGGTTTTAGGGTAAAACCTTGAAGGGGGAACTCGCTGTGTGACATGAACTGAGTCTCTGATACACGCAGGACAAATCTTATCAGCTCTTGCAGCTTGCAGCAAGGCTTGCTGTTGTATTTGTTAATGGGCCTGGCTGGAATCCAGCACTTGGGGCTTTGGGGGCTGCCAACACCTTGGCCACAGGTAGGTGCTGTGGTCAGCCACAGCTCCCCTCCCTGGCTCCTCTGGGATGCAGGGATGGACGCTGGGCTGTGCCTAAAGGCAGCCTGGCTCAGCCTGGCTGAGCACGGTGTGCCAGCTCCCGAGGGGCTTTGGGAATTTGGGATCTTTAGGGCAGAGAGGAGAAACCCCCAGGAGCTGCAGCCCCTGCTCCTTCCCCAACCTGAACCCACTGATTTAAAGTCATGAGGTGGCTCTGACAAGCTGCAGTGATGCCAATCCATGGGAAAACCTCCTGGAGGGGCTTTGTCTGAGCTTGGGAAGTGCAGGAGCTTCTCCTCCCTGTTATTTTTTTTCACCCTCCAGTTGATTCTGCATCTCCATTCCTGCCTCAAACCAAGCTTCCAGGTGCCAGAGCAGTGAGGTCTCCCTCTCCTGGGGAATGACACAGGAGGGACAAGGTCTGTGCCCTGCTCTGGAGGGTTGGCAATGTCCCCATGTCCCTCTGTCACCGTCTGGCTGTGGGGACAAGCAGCCAAATCACCTCTGCCCCCTTGGCTGCAGCTGCTGGCTCAGCTTCAGGGGGCTTTTCCTGCCCCCTTATCTCCCAGCAGCCGAAACTCCAGCTAAACAAAAGCCAGCCACGGACTTATTCAAAACATTTATTAGTGTTTAAGGAAAATAATAGTGTGTGAAAGGTACAGAGCTTTGTCTAAAGCCATATGCATTTTCTTTATTTACAAGCTTATTTGGCTGCAAACTCTACACGAGATAAAACTAGTTATGTTTTTTTTCTCCCAGAGATTTGGAATTAAGGACAGTTTGTCTTTATTTATTTATTTTATTTTGTTTTATTTTCTCCTTTTAGTTCAGCACTGTAAGTTAGGACAGCATTTTCCAGGGTTTACTGCTATCTTTTCTCCTGTAGGCGTTTTGCTTCTCTCGCAGTATTTTCATTCCAGAACAAGGCTCATTCCAGATGCAAAGCATAAAGGAAACATTCATACCTTGGCTTTTAAGCTAAACCTCCTTCATGAACAGCAAGTTCATAAGGAATATTAATTAAAGCATCATACAGTATCTAAATGGACTTTTTTTTTCTCCTTTTTTTTTTTATAAAGAATTAAGGCTATGTAGATGTCACAATAAAATAATCTCAGGTAAAACGCACCCTATCTGTTAGATATGAAAGAAAGGTTTAACAATAAATAAATGATTTATGCTGTCAAATAACATTATGGAACTGTATAAAACTATATTTACGCAGCTTTAAACATAAAAAAAAAAAAACAGACTAGTGGCATGAATATATACAACACAGGTCATGACATACGTTTAAATTATCATAGCCAGCAGTGTTCTTTTTTTAAATGGGGACACTATAATAAATAGAAATGTTAAATATTTACAATAATAGCATATGTGGAATCAGTAGATGAACACATAAAATCTTCACACGCAGAGGAAAAAAAAATGATGCCTTATACAAAAATCCCTCCCACCCACAGCTTGTCCCCCCCCTCCCCAATTTTCATTGACTAAACGAGGGGAATACACAATTTTCCCCACAGAACCAATGAGTACAAATAAAACTGTATGCATGCTGAGGTGATATGTTGACTGAGACATTCAAAGATGTAGATCTCTGTTTGGTTCCCATTGATGAATCGAGACCTCTAAGGACAGAGGGATCTTATTTTAGCTCAATGCAAGAACATTGGTAGCAAGTTGTTGTTTCTGGTTTGTGTTAAGCTTTTTTTTAAATTTTTTTATTTTTTATTTTTTGTGCTAAAATGCTTGGATTGTCTTTTTGGTTTGAGCTTGTTCTTTGTGGTGGTTCTGTGCCACCAAGAGGGAGAGGACACTTGCAGGGAACCCACGGAGGCATACGCCAGAAACCTTCTTAGGCTACCACCAGCAGGTTTTTGGAGCAGAGAGGTGGCCAAGAGAGTCATGCCCAAAGCCAGCTGCTCTGTGGGGCAGCCTGAGTGTCCCAGGGGTGGCTGAGCTGTCCCCAGCCCCATGGGGCAGATGCCACACTCACTGCACCATCACCGTGGTCTTTGCTGCTACAGCACCTGGCCTGATCCCAGCTCTTCCCACTGCAATCAAATGAAAATTTCATCACAGAACTTTGCTAAAATCGGGTGGGATCAAGGCCACGTCTTCAAGCAAAGACCTGGGTGATCACAGAGACACCTTTTCAACTCAACTGTCCCCTCTTGCCTCCTACGTGGGTGCTATTTAAAGCAGTGCCTCCAAGTTCTGCGGGTGGATCCCTGCATTAAACCCTGAATGTAGCTATTAGGAGCTGTGCTCACTTAGCAGGAACTGAAATCTGAGTTGGAAATTGTAGCCAAATTCCAACACCCTCCTCTCCTGTTTATGCAGCTCCTTCCCACCATGCAGCAAGACGTACCTTAGTTCATTGGGTACGTTCTGTCTCTGCTGAACTGCCTTCCTGCCCCCACAGCTTTCCTCCCAAACTTTCTAAATGAGAAGGCTCCAATCCCCGGTGTGATTCCCACTTTCTAAGAAAAACTCCCTTTTTTCTTTTTTTTTTTTTTTCCTCTAGAGGAAGCTGAGAGCTCACCCTCCTGTCCCTGTGGGTGCTGCAGCCTCCACTTCCAGTACAATATCTGGGAATATAGGATTGCAGAGCTGCAACCTGAGAATAACAATTGCATAGGGGGTAGGAGAGATATGGCCAAACACCTCATTCACACTTGAAACTGCTTAAACACAAAAAGCTCTTGACACTCTTCACTTTTACTGACTCATCCTGTGGAGATTGGTCGTCGCTACCTGCACAAGAATTAACAAAACCCAAGTCAATCCCCTCTCCTTGTCTTTGGCATTTGGATAAACCAAGCTATAGGCAGGTTAGAGTGGGGTTCCACATCCCAGCAAACCACACCACACTGCTAAGGAGAGGCAGGCTTCCAAAGGGCCTTCAATGCAGCCCTAAAAGGAACTAAATCTATGGGGATTTATAGGGTCCTTTGCTGTCTGAGCCCACACCTGCCCCTTGAGGCTTGGGCTGTGAGGGTGGAAGACCTGTATCACTGAGGGGGCAGATGGAAGCAGAGAATATGCACAGGGCTCTCCGAGGTCCATGAGAACACTTTTGGGGGATCCTCCACCCTGTGCAAGTGTTAACAGTCACATTGCCTTGTCTGGAAGCTGATTACCTGCCTTTGAAGTGACTGGCTATGGTTCTGTGATCAGCAAGCGTCAAGTTATGCAGTTGTTAAAAACGAACAGGGGGCACTTAAAACCAGGCAGCGTCACCCAGGTGGGAACAATGGCTCAGAAGTTAATTCAGAGAAAGTGGTGGAGCTCCAGACCACATGGCTCCTGTGCCAGAGACGGGGCAGCTACTTCATTAGAGAGCTTCACACAGAGAGCCCTGAGCTCTGGCATTCCCAGCCACAGGCAGAAACCAAATCCCCCTGGAATTCAGCCATCTGCTGTAAGGCTGTGCCCTAAACCTTTGGAGGTGCTAAGCCACAAGCAGCCACATGCAGCCTGGCAGAGCCCGCTTGGAACCTTCTCCCCTGCCAAGGAGACCAAAGGAAAAAAAAAAAAAACCAACAACCAACAAACCCCAAAATAAAAAAAAAAAACAAAACCAACAAACCAACCCTAAAACCAAACCCCAACCCAACAACCCCCAAACAAGATCCTAAATTTCAGAGGATGTCCGTCCCATTAAAAAACGAAAAAACAACGGGGGAAAGAATTTAGCTGGAGACATTTTTGGCCACCCGAGTGCCGAGTTTGCTGGATCGATAACCCGTTGCCACTGCTCTCCCTTTGCTACTATATACACACTGATGCCGAGGTCCATATGGATATCTTGCAATGCCCTGTGCTTGACCTCTGAATGGGAAATGCTTTGGAATGTCCATAGACGGGGAGGATGGAACTCAGGGAAAGAGGTTTCGGGGAGGGGGGAAAGGGGGGAGCCGGTGCCTCCTTTCACCTCCGGATGTCGGAGAAGTCGGACAGTTCCTCTGCCCGGTCCAGGATCCCGTGGGCCCCTTTGGGACTGTGGCCCCCAGCTTTGACCCGGGCGTTGGAGTGGCCCTTGGTACCTCCTCTCTCCCCCTTGGCTGCCCGTGAGGAGCTCTCCCTGTGCTCGGGGTCGGCGTGGGCCACCATGTCCCCGCGGCCGGCCCTGCTGCCTTCCCCCACCTTCCTCTCGGCTCCCAGGACGGCGTCTCCATGCACGGCCGAGGTGCAGAAGCTCAGGATGGAGCAGAGGCTCCCCCAGTTCTGTTCACACTGGGCCTGGACACTCCTGGTTATTGCCTTCTTCACCTCCTCGCCGCAGGTCAGCAGGATGTTCACTAGGTCGACGTAAGGCCTGGAGGTGAAAGGAGCAGAGGAGAGGACAAGTCAAAAGCCATCCCAGGGGATGAGTGGAGAATCTGCCTCGCCCTCCCTGGGCACAGCAAAGCTGGTGGTGTGAGCCCCTGGCACCCCCTGACTCAGCTCACGTTAATTATGGAAAATCCCATCTTCTAATCAGCCCTTTCGCTGCAGGAAATGCACAGGGGAATCCTGTCAAAGCCTCTCTGGATTGATCCTGCTTGCTCTCCCCCTGGAGATACTCTGGGAGAACTGGAACATTCACCAGAGGAACAGATGAGCTCTTGCTTGGCAAGTGGAAGAACTGTCTCACACTTTCTGCCTCCATCTCTTTCCATACCCTCCCATCTTTATTGCTCAGGACACAAGGCAAAGGACACTTGCTCCTTGTCCAGAGCCATCAGCTTCACCACACAGGCTCTGCCTCTGGGTGAATGGCAGCTACAGAGCATTCAGCAGCCTCCAGCCTGCCAGAGGGAGGCATTTTCTCACCTCTGTGAAAGCGACAAATACTCAGCTAGAGATTCTCTGGCTTTCCTCATCATCTCTGGAATACTGGGTGCTGATCTCCATCACAAGCAAGATCCTATCTGGACCCAGGATCTGCCTGAACAGAGCTCAGACAAATGGAATCCACTTTGGTGGCACTTTTTCTTCCCACACCAAGTTTTATTTCTTTTCCCCACTGAGCTTTCGATATATCCACCCCTTCCCAGCTAAAGGAGGCCTCAAAACTTGCCCTGGTTCAATCCCCTCTGTGCTTCCCACCCACCCCTGAGTGTTCCCAAGGCACCAGCAGCTCGAGCACAGGCACTTGGGCTTCTCAGCCACAGGTCACCGAGTGCAGCAATTTTAAAATAGTTGTGGTCACAAGTTTTGTGGGTCAATATTGATGTTGTCTATTGACACAACTGCTCAGCTGCTTGCAGGCCCAGAAGGACGTGCTTAAAAATCTTCCATGGCAGGAACCATCCACAGCACAAGGGGAAAGCTGCCCGGGGCGTCAGAAATCATGGCTGTGTGGGGTGGGGGTGCAGCCTCCTGGGCACCCCATCCACCAGCTCTGGTGGCTGTGGACGAGCCTAAATCTCTTCTCATTAACTTAAAACAGAAGAGATGAGGAAAACCAAGAGATTCTGCTCAGTGTCTAACTCCACCAACTGCTTAAACTCATTTTTGAATCGCTAATCTTGGAGAGCCACCTATTCCCCTATCTCAAAATATTTCCCATGGTCGGATTGTTCCTGCTGCTCCAAAAAAAAAAAAAAAAAAGAGAAAAAAAAAAAGTTACTTGGAATGCAGCAGGGACCACTCTGCCAAGGCCTGTCACCACTTCCACCATAGCAAATCAGCCTGACCCCCACAGCTGACTCAGGAGGAGGCTTCGCTGCCCGACCGCGTTCCCAACACTCATCAGGAGAGAACAGTCAGAGCACAACACAGAACAAGCCTGAGAGCTGCCACTTGCTTCTCTGCTCTTAGGTTTTTGTTTTAAATGTAAAGTAGGAGATAAGAGAGAGAGCTGAGCACGTTGCATACAAAGTGATCCGGCACAAGGATATAAACCTCGTTGCCTCCCAAGAAATGAGTTCTTGAAATTGGGCATAACCTTTGCAGGAATCTTTGTAAGAAAAAAGGTCGCTGGTATGACTAAAAAGTGGCTCAGCTGCCAAATATTTCAGGTATTCAGAGCCTGCCAGAGCCCTGCGGATTAATACTGGCCCATTTCTCCTTGCCTGTTTTACTTTCTGCATTTCAGTCGGCCTGACCAGAGTACCTGAACTGAGCACAAGGCTGCGAGTCAGCAGACGTGATTTTATTTCCAGCTCTGCCACACTTGCCTATTGATCTCGAACAAGTTCCTTAGTTCAAGAGCTTCAGAGATGGCCTCTAAATTTAGGGGAGGGGAGGAGGCTGGCTGGTTCTATTTGGGGAGTCCCGCATGGGAGAGCCAAGCTCCCACTCCGGGAGATGCTGGAGTGTAGGAAGCGCTAAATGAGATCATGCAAATTATAGGTGTTCAGCTGAATGACCCTCTCTTCTCCAACCAACAACCCCCCAGTTCAGCTCCCCAGAAATAAGCAGCTGCCTCTGAGCATTCCTGCTTGAGCCTGTTCATAAAACAAGGATAACTCACTCCCTCCTTGGACAGGCTTTTGGCTCGCACGGTTCTTTTCATCCCCAGATGATGGGGGGGGGGGTTAATTGGTGCCAAGTACCCAATTTATAGCTGCTGACACAGCCCAGGCAGTGCTGCTGGGCAGGATGGAGCCCTGCTACCCTTCTCCCTCCTGCCCACGGCCCTGGGCACAGCAGCTCTGCCCCCAGCCATGCCTTTGATCCCAGCCTCAGGAATGTCCAGGGAAAAGGGCCTTGCTTTCAGGCCACCCTGTCCAGCTGGAACAAACCACAGCACAGGATTTATGTGAGTAAATTGGCCTTGAAGCATCTCTCTGCAACTGCAGCTGAAATATTAGTGGGGGGTGATTTTCAGCACTAAGGGAATCAGAGCGCAGCTCCTCTAGGGAGTGAGGAACATAAAATGCAAGGCTAAAATTCCCAAAGAAGTGATTCAGTAAAAAAATTTGTCTGTCATGACTGCTGGGATTTGGAGTTTCTGGGCTAATATCAAGGCACAGAGGTGTGGTAGGAAGATGCTCTAAGGTTTAAGCCTGATGCCAGGCTGTGGCTCAGCCTTCTTGTTTCAGGAGTGAGACGTTCACCTGCAAGAAAAACAGGCTCCGATTTTTGCATTTGTGCACTAAGAGTGAGTACAAACAGCTTGTGCTTGGTTTGTTGCTGTCATGTAGCAGCTTTGATCAATTCCAAGCAGGATTTGTGCCTGCCATTCCTTGGAGGACAGCTGTGCTCCCAGTCAGAGGAATGAAGTCCTCAAAAATCTGACTTGCGCCTTCATTTAGTACAACCCCATGTTTTATTAAAAAGCATCTGAGATTAATAAAGAATAAGATGAATGGGAGATTACCTGGGGGATTGCAGCTCTTTCAGGGACAATTAACTACAAGACAGTTCAAAGTATGTATTTAAAGAAGAAATTATCATCTTGCTGACAACTTTGCATAAACCTTCTTCCCCCTTCTCTAGCTGTCACCTCTAACAGGATCCTGGGGTCAAAGTGATGCCTTTGAGCTCAGAAAACAAACAAAAAAACCCATTGTGAGATGCCTCTGGAAATGGCAGACAGTATTTGCCAGAGCACCAAGGGGGGAAACTCATTTCACCTCCTTCCACAGTCACATCTCACCCCTGGGACACAAACTCCAAGGGGTCCTGCAAAGAGAACTTCACCTTGGTGAAGCTGCACATGGGAAAACAAGAGGTGCTCAAGGCCAGGAGGAGGTGAAACAGCTCTCGGGCAGATGCACAGCCCAGTGGCACTCCTGGAAGGAGCTCCCACGCTCTGACTGCACCAGCACGGAGGCACTTACTCATGCTGCAGCAGGTCTTTGAAGTGAATCATCTCCACAATGACCTGGACGTTCTCCTTGGCAGCAGAGCAGAGGTCATGCTTCAGGTAGCACTCCCGCTGTAACTGGAACACCATCTCTTTAATGGCAGGGCACTTACGGCTGATGCAGCTGAATTTATGCCTCAAGGCATGAGCCTTACACTTCAGAGCGTCTTTAATGAAGGATTTTCCCTGAGAAGGAAAGAAATGGAGTAGGTCTGTATTTTTGTCCATTAAGCACAGCAGCTGATTTATGCCCAGCCAGCTGCTTCTCTGCAGGACAATGTCAAGGGTTATTACAGTGCTGAGGATATCCCTTAATGGCTTTTCCCCTTCTTCTCTGTTTCCCTGCCTTTAAAGACCCTGCCAAGTTACCCAGCTCTGCTGTCCCAGTGGGCCTGAAACACCCAGGGCTTCCCTCACTGCTGCTCTGAGGTCTCCTCTGCCCCAACAGCTCAATGCAAAAGTAAACACCTTGAAACAATTCAGTGCTGGAGTTACTGCATTAATTTGCTTCCAGGGTGGCAGAACAAGAGGTTCACACAAAGGAGAGGGCATCCTGCCACGGCTGAGCTCCTCAGGACCGCAAGGACCCATTCAGTAACTGCAGGGTTTTTTTTTTTTTTTTTCCATTTTAAAATTAGTTTACAAACTCAGAGATGTGTATGCACCATCTATATGCACCTGCCTTATTCCCCAGCTATCAGTATTTTCTTCCTCAGAGAGGGACTCAAATCAGCACTAATCATCATCATCATCATCCTACAGTGTCTTTATGTCTGTTGTAAGAAATTCGTCGTGAGATTAAGAAAACCACACCAAGAAGCTAAAAAATCAGGTGGAGGAAAGCTGCTTTAGCAGCATCTCTTTAACCACTGGGATTCCTCCACTCAGTTGCTTGGTGGGCATCAAACCTTTCCCTTCCTTCCCTCTTTTATTGGGCCCTGCAGCTACAGCTCTGCTCAGACTCCCTGTGCTTTACTGAGCCATAGGAAGCCTCCTGCACTGCCTCCACCTCTCCATCAGCCTCAGATCCTTTTGTGCAGGTGCTCCACGAAGAGCAAATCCTTGCTCCCCTTCACCCCAAGAGTGCACTGGCCCAGCTCCACTGACACTAAATAAGATTCCCCCAGACCTGCAAGATGTTGTCCCCAAATTGTTTCAAGCCAGAAATGTTTCTGGCTCATCAAAGAACTGCTTCATCCCTTTCTGTTTCCCACACCAAAGGCACTCCTTGCCCTTCCCTTCAGGAAAAAACACAGCACAGTAGGCAAATAGGGATGAAAAAGAGAATTCTTATATAAACCCAAAGTGACATCAAATTCTCAGGTTTCAGAGCAGAGAACAGAAGATGGCCAGTGTTAGTCTTGTCATTTAATGCAGCTTGAAATAACTGGGGATGATACAGAGAGGAGCTGTGAAAAGCCATGTCACAGCAGAGGCTAAAGTCACCTTCATGTTAAATAAAGCTCCAGGGGTTTAAATCTTCTGCTCTGCACTGGAGACAGGCTGGATGTGAAACAGGCTGGGTTTGATGAGCAATATCTGGGGCTCTGGCATCAATGGCTACTCTCAGCCTCCACAGGCACCATTGCCTGCCTTCCCAACTTTCCTTCCCTACTCCTCTGGTCATCTCTGTCCACTGACAGAAATATTGTACAAAAAGAAACGAGTGTTTTCTGGAAGCCACTTGAAAATTTAGTTGAAGAAAGCAGAAGTCCCCATTTTAATGAGCAGCCAGGCCCTTCATACATCCTTGAGCATTTGAACCTAAAGCTCCAGCACTTCAAAAAAGTGCCACCACCCCTCATGGGACAGGATCCTGAGGACAGCTCTACTTTGTGCCATGCAGCTGGGTGCTTTTAGTCAAGTTGTTCTGTAAACTGCCTTTGGTCAGGCCAAAAGCCGCTGGCCTGTCGGAATGTTCCCTTCCCTCCACACTGAAATGGGAGAGGAGGTTTACAAGACATAATAACAGGATGTCTCAATGATGCATAAATGGTCTGGGGAGAAAATGAAGGAGACAAACTTAATACCACATACCATGGAAGTAACGTATTTGAACGTCTGTGCTCGAACCCAAGGCCTGTTTGAGTATAGCAGCTTTAGGAAGTGGCCTGGGCTGGTTGTGTGCAAGTCTTGAGGGTCAAACTTTAGTTAAACTGCCTGTTGGGAAACACTGAGATAATCCTAAATGAATTGGGAGCCCAAGCTGCATCTCAGAGACAGCTTTGAACAAACATGGTGTAGAGGCTTCAGCCACCCAGTGTTTCTTGAAACCATGTTTGGCTCCACCAAGGGTTCTGCTGGAGTTATCCTGGGTACAATAGGTGGAAGGGATCCAGGGAGCTGCAGCTACAGCCAGCCTGTCTCCTAGGACAGGTTGCTGCTTTATTACTGTCCTGAGCTCCTGATTCTGGAGCTTTCAACAGAAAAACTCGTAGCAAATTCATGAATTGTGGTAAAAGTAGACTGGCTCTGGGAAATTTTTTGTGCAAAGATGCATTAAGGAGCTGCAGTACATGCCAAGTATGTGTTAGAAGCAAGCAGACAGCTAGGACATCTCCCCGTGTTACCTGGGCATCGAATTTTCCAGCGTTGTGCAGGAATGTCATGCAGATCTCGTGTAAGCCTCGGATCTCGCAGGAATTGTTCTCAAAGCACTCAAACACTCCACATCCCACATCGCCAGCATTTACCAGGCAGTGCTGGATTTCAGCTAGAACGAGTATTGGTTAGAGTTAATTTGGAGAACTCCTCACAGGAACTGGTGGTGGGTAGGGGAGACAAGAGTTGTTTTGCTACCAACATCAGTTTGAGAGAAAAATGCGTGACAATGGTTAATCGTACCCACAGCGTGCCCATTTTTTGCAGGAATTAGGCCAAAACTTGGGTGTATTACGTTATGAAAGTGATATCCAAGAAGTAAATGCCAAATCCACTATGCTTACGTCAAACTATTTCACTTGAGAACTGTCTCATGCTCTTGAATTCCTCAGGAGCAAAGGACAGGCGTGATTTTTGCTCTCTGGCTGGTGCAAAGCCCTCCCCCCCAGCAAATTTAAGTGCCAAAACGAGAAGCCCAGGACCCACCCAGGCAAAATTTTTCAGTTTTGGTACTTTGAGCAAGTTTCTGCCCATTTAACACAATGTTTTTTACAGACCACTGGGTTTTGTCTGTCAAGTCAATGGCAAAACTCCCACTGATATGTAAAGTCCTTTGCATCAAGAGTTTTATAAAAATGCAACTGTGTGCTCAGCTATGCAGAAATCAATAGAAAAGATTTATATTTATATATGTAGTACATAAAATTGATGTACTGGAGCTAGCAGTTACATATGTGTTTATTCTGCCCTTTCAGATGTTATGTAATACTGCAAAAAATGCTGTCTAATACTCACTTTCAAAAAAAAAACCAAGAACACAAAAAAAACCCCAAACCGACCCCACCAACCCAAAAATCTCATTCTTAACACGACAGCTTCTGGTCCTTTAAAAAAAAAAGGATGTAGTAGTACTGCCAGAGGGAAGGTGGTTGCTGAAAAAGCCTGGGGATAAAGTTAAACAGGGGCAGCTTTTAGATCAGAACTGAGGATGCTAAGAATTCCTGTACTCTGTGCCCTGTGGTACCTTTAATTAAAGTTCGCCCTTGGGAGCCAGCCTAATCCCCCTGGAACCGCAGCGTGTTTCAGCCATCCCCAGCCTCCCCCTCAGCCATGCGGTCCATTTGCAAGTCTTTACAGCAACTTTCGGTCTAATTTCCACCCGCTGCAAGGCAGAGAGAGGAGCCGCGGGTGGAAATGCGGAGCCTCGCCGGAGTTCTCACGACCTCCCCCCCTCCACCCGCCACCACCTCAAACCCAAATCGCTGCCGCCGCACTTTATTATTATTTTTTATTTTTTTCCAATTCTACCTGCCCTGAAGCGCATCGGGGTGGGATCCAGGGATTGTCTGAGCTAGAGAAGGGAAAGCTGCACGAACACAGCCGCACCGGGGCGGGGGGGAAGGGGCACTGGAGCCCTTTGTGGAGCGCTGCGGAGCGCGGAGCCCGGCGCGCTCGGGGCCGGCAGCGCGGCTCTGGTGCTTGTGTTGGCATCCGGATGCAAAACCCTTCTTCGCCGGGATCACATGTCCTGGCTCCAGCGTGCTGAGAACTGCACAGTGCCGTGATTCACATGTGGCAGTCCCTAATGGGCATTCGTGCATTCCTGCTCGTGTGTGTTTAAACACGTCTCGCAGCACGGAGAGTGTTAAAAAAAAAAAAAAAAAAGAAAAAAAAAAAGGGGAGAAAAGGGGGGGGGGAGGGATGAAGGAGGGGGAGGGAAGGGAAGCGTCTGGATCCCGCGCTCTCTCTTTGCACGGCTGGGAAGCGATCCAGCCAAGTGCACGCCCCAGCTCTCTCTTCCTAGGCAGATAATGCCCGGGGGAGGGAGCGCGGGGGGGCGGGAGAGGAGGAGAGAAACCCCCTGCCCCTTGCATCATTGCCCGGCTCCCTCCGGAGGAGGCAGAGCCCCGGCTCATCCCCCGGCCCTCCCGGCTGCCCCCGGCCCCTCCACCCGCTTGCGAAGGCTGCGCCGAGAAACTTTCTCCTTCCTCGCCGGGCTCGCAGCATCTCGGCGGGGCTCCGGCCGCGGGGCCGCCGCCGCTGTGCACGGGCAACACGTGCTTGGCAGAGCCGGGCTCTGAAGGTAATTAGGAGCGAGCTCCGATTTCCCGCGATGATTTACGCCTGACAGTCGGACACCGAAATAAAACGCCTGTCATAACTCGACTCGGCTGCAGCAGCACAAGCAGCAGCAGCAGCAGCGAGGGGAGGGGGACACGCAGAGGCCAGCCCGGTGCCCCCCCCGCCCGTACCTGTGTTCTGCAGGGACAGGCGCCCCTTCTGCTGCGGGGTCCTGTCCTGCGGCCCCTCCGGCGGGTGCGTGGCCTCAGTGGCCGCGGCCGCCCGGGCGCTGGCCAGCAGCAGCGCCAGGGCCAGCAGCAGCAGCGCCGGGGCCAGCAGCTTTCCACCGAGCTCCGCGCACATGGTCGCGCCTTCCCCCCGCCGCCGCCGCCGCGTCCTCCCCCGCGGGGTGCCGCACCCGGGCCCAGCGCGCTGCTCGCCGCGGCCCCGCGAACCGCATGTGCCCGGCGCGGCGGCGAGCGCGGAGTGGCGGCGGCGGCGCCGGAGGGAGCCTCAAATATCCCCGCCGAGCCCCGGTGTCACTCGCATGAGGGAGCCGAGCAGGTGTCGCTCCGCGCCGCGGCCAATGGCAGCCGCCGCCCCGCTCCGCCCGCCCGCCGGGGGCCGGCCCTGCCCCGCCGGCAGGTTGCAGCCGCCCGCCCCCCGCCCCACCCGCGCCGCGCCGGGGGATGGGGGTGCGGGAGGCAGCGGCACCCGGCGGGGCGGGGGGAGGGATAGCAAAAAAAAAAAAAAAAAAATTATATATATATATATTAAAAAAAAAAAAGGTGAAAAAGCGGGATTATGACACGCTTTGTAGGGAGGCGGCACCAGCGGCCGGTTCCCCCACCCCCTCTCCGCGGGCAACTTCGGGGCTCTCCAGCCGCCGCTGGAGAGGAGCAGCGAGGTGCCCGTGCCCGGATCAGGCTGCCAGCGCCGGCCGTCCTGCGGCACTGCCGCCTCATGGCAAGACTTGATTTCAAAGAAAAAAAAAAATCCCTTTCCGAAGCAGCTATTGCAATGACTTGCTTGGAAACCCTCCACTCCCTCCAGTTTCTTTCACTCCCCACCCTGGGATTTTGTACCCGGCTTGCTGCGAGGGGATTTGGACCCAATACATCACTTGAAGGGGGCAAAGTGGTACCCTGGGTGCAGACCCAGATGGGCAAACAGGGACGGGAGCTTTCCCGTGGGGAGAACCCCCTTTAGCCCGCCACCACCGTGGGGAGAGCATCACCCTTACAACCCTCCCCAGGCAGCTCTGCCTGCTGCCTTTTGTCCGGTAGCCGGAGCGGGCTGGGGGACACACGGACACCACAGGACCACGTAGGAAAATCCGTAGCAGGTGATGAGAAGTGCCGCGCTGGCTGGGGAGGGGCGAGCGTGTCTCCCCTTGCCCTGCCGTAATGCACATCAGATGTTTCATCAGACCCCGCCGGCCCCATGCGGTCCTGGCCCCCCCTTCCCCTGCAGCCCCCCAGCCCCCGGCAGTGCCGGTGCCGTGCCGGGGGCGGGGGTCCCGCCGGAGGAAAGGGGGGGGGGGCGCAGCCAGGAATGTCTCCAGCTGCTGCTGCCGCCCGCTTCCTCACAGCTGTCAAAATGCACTTGAGGAAATCCACTCACACCTCCCCGAGCAAGGGTCTCCTCGGCGGGACGTGACACCGCGCCGCAGGACCATGGCTCCATGGCTACGCACCAGCAGGCACGTCCTGACACCCCCTCGCAGCCCCCAGGCAGCCCCGGCCTTCCCTGGGTTTGTCTCAGGCCCACGGGGTTTGTGTGCTGAGGTTGAGCCGTGAGAAGTTTTATTTTAATTTTTTTTTTTTATCCTTCCGGAGGGGTTTGACATCGCAACGTCTTTTTTTTTTTTTCTTCTTTTTTTTTTAAAGGTTGAAATTCTTAACGGTGGTGCCAAGCTCGTGTGGAAATTCCCTTTTATCAACATGCTGCTGCTGCCTTTGGAACTGCAACTTGCAGCTTTCCTCTAAGGAGCTGGCTGTGCCAGTGCAGATGTCTGCAAAGCCCCCGTGCCCCTGGGATGGGCTCTGCCCTTTCTGACAGCAGGGCTATTAAAGGAATAGGTTTTTCTTCTTCATTTGTACCTCACCCCGAGTGCCTGGCCCTTCTTTTGTCCTTGTTCTCTTACTATTTATACTGCTGAAGAGTTTTGCTATTTAATTGCCTTTGCTAGGTCTAACTTAGCTCGAGTGTTCAAAGACCAGGGGCTGAACGAGTTGAACTCAGGCAGGAGAATTTAAGGGATGGCAGTTTTTCTCTGTTGCAGGAGGTAACAGCCTCCTAATCAGCAAGTTTGTATTATATTTATATAAAATATTTTTTTCCTGGTGCCTCGCAAACGATGCTTTCTCGTAATGCTGTTTCCCTGCTGCTTTCAGCCTGATGTCCTCCTGCAGCCATTCCTCATCGATCTTTCTGCTTCTTTTTAAAGTTACAATTTTTGGACGTGTTTTACCCTTTAGATTTTTGAATTCTGTGCAGTCTCCATCCTGCAGACCCCATGTTCCTCCCTCTGGTTGATTTCTCTAGTCAGGTCTCCAAATTTCTCAGTCTTTCGAACCCGACAGCCCATAGTGCGCCGCTCCTCCTTTTCATCTCATATTGTATTAATCGCTCCCATCAAGGTTATTTTAACATCTTTTCCTTACCAAAACCGTGCCTAAAATAGCCCCTCCTCGTGTCACTTTGGGGAAGAAATCTGCCGGCTGTCAGCACGTTGAGCATTTCCCATCTCCTCCTGCTCAGCAGAGCTGGGCAGCGGGTGGCACTCAGAGCTGCGGGATTTTTCCCTGCTTTTCTCTTTCTCGGTGACTCCTCAGGGTGCTCCTGGGATTAGAGGGCCTGGTGCCATCCAGCCCTTCCTTAGGGAGTCAGGGAGCTGTGGCTGCACTTTGGAGGTGAGGGCTGTGAGGGAGAGCGTGTGTGATCCACAGGTCACGCTCCAGCAAATCTGGCATCTCTGGGAGCGCGGTGTAACTCGCTCCCTGGCAGCATGATCAACTGCCAGGTAATTTTATAGAATAGTTACCAAGTTCCAGTGATTTAGGGGCTTGGGATGCCTGAATCCCAAAGGCACTGAGCCTGCAATGCTGGGAGCTTGTGTGGACACAGGAGCCTGACTGCAGGATGGTGTCCTGCTGCGAGGTGTTGGAGGACACTTTGGAGAAGATCAAACCTCCTTCCCGAAGTTCTGAAAACCTGTTGGCTTTCAGAAATACACTCTGAGCTCCCTTTAGTTAACACACACGGGCTTTTCTCTTTAAGAGCGTTTCATAATTCGATTAAGGCTTCATATGATCAAGCAGTGGCACGAGCGTTTTGCAACTGCCTTGAAATGGGAAGCATTTAATTGTTTGGCGTCTTTAGGGAGATGAGCTGCCCTCATGACTATTAAGAGGGCTGTGTCCCTGCAAGGCCGTTGCAGGCAGGTGAAGGCTGAGGAATGCTGTGCAAGAGGCTCCAGCGCACGGGCAGGGAGTGAGCACACCCAGTTCTGAAGGACGGAGAGGCCGATGACTTCAAAAGGGAAGAGGATGCTGTGGGGAAGGTGTGCCAAGGTCTGCATTCTGGCCTTTCTATCTGTGACTAAACGCATTTCACAGCCGAGTTCGAGTGAGCTGTGCTGGGCAGCCCCGGCAGCGCAGTGGGATTTCATCAGACTGGAGAGAAAATAAGCAAGGCAGGGGAATTTAGTGTTGCCTCTTCTCCTCCTGGGTAATTTTCCCACCTCGGGGCTTAGTGCAAGGTGCTGACTTGCAAATGACACATCATTACGAGGCCAGCCCAGAGCTGCAAAGCCCTGCTGGGAAAGTGGTCAGGAGATCGGAGGAAGCTGCCTCTTGGACTTGGTTCCTCCTGGTGTGGGACCTGCTCTGGGAACATGTTGATTTAATTCCCACAAGTTGGTTCTCGGATGGTGCGAATAAAGCTGCTGACAGTGACTGAAATGGGATTCGACACTGGAGAACCTGTTAGGCTCAGTAAATGTAGGTCTGTTGGGAGGCTTCAAAGGGTTGTATTTTAAGCCACTTTTCCCCTCTCATCATCGATTTTGAGCTTCTGGTAACTAGTTTTTATGAGGAACGAGCAGAAATTGACAATCAAGTCACAGAAAATGAAATGCAAGAAAAGCCAAAGCTAATTACATTAAAAATGATCCAGGCATTCTCTTCCTGATTGCTTGTGTAAAAATCCTGTATTTGAGAAATGTTCTCAATGAGCTATGCACCAGGTTTAAAGCTGATGTGGCTTCTTTGATAAAATACGAACTATTGGAAAGATTTATAAGAGTCAGAAATGCTGCCAAATATTTCAGTATTTAGAGCAGCAGGAAACCACTCTGAGATATTTTTAAAACAGGTATTTACTCAAGTAATTGGTTACTTTTAATGTGGAAGAAGGAAACCTGGTGCTGCTCTATTGGACTTGACATAAAAGACAGGTATGTAATTTGTGAGCAAAACAGGGTGGAATGTACACATTGTACCTGGGGAGGTATTTCAAGAAAGACAACTCCTTGAGACAAAAAGCCAAAACAACTGACACGCCGGGTTACATGCCAGAATTGCTTATTCCTCAGTTAATCAGCTGTGTAATGAGTGTCCAGAAACAATCCCTTCTGCCCAGGTAGTTTAAGTTTCAAACTTCGTCAGCTTTGTGGCCGTCATAAAATGGATTACATGGAAGTTGGACGAAAAACACATGTTTCTGAGAACATTTTGGTTCAAATAATAATAATAATAAAAAAATGTGGCAATGCCTGTGCCAACAATTTACTACAGAATATCTGAACCAGATGCTGTTAAACTATAATTCCAAGCAATTTGCCAGAAGTATGTATTTACTTTATTCTTAAAGTCAAACTGAAGATATGCATGTTTTCCATTACTGGTGGATATAAACAAAAATGTGATGCGATTACAACTCACATAAGGCAGATAATGCCCAACAGTCAGGATTTCTGGGACTACTGCACGAGCTAAAGAAAAACTGGAAGTTCTGTTGGTAATTACGTGTGACAGGGTCATCAGCATGGGGCTGTGCAGATTGAGACATATCAGACTGCAGTCTGCTTAGTCACCACAGAAGAGCTTTGGCCAAAAAATCATCCATTTCTCCCTTTTTCTCACAGTAGTACATTTTTTTCTGCCCTGAGGAACGGAGAAGAGATCTGCAAGATGTGGAGAGTTACATTCTTAGCTAAAATATTCCATGCAAGGGTCTCCTGTTAGGAGATACGTGTAGGCCATCTCCAGCTTGTCAGTTCTTGTCCAGATGGGCTGCTCAGTGATGGTTGAAATGACAAACCCTGATGTCAGGATCAGCATCTTGCAAGGACAGAGCGAGTTTTAGCAGGAGTTTCTGTGGCATTGCATGTCATTCAGGTTATGGAGGCTTCTAGCTGGCACTCCCACAAGCTGAAACAATCTTTACCTACTGTCAAGAGGCTCTCAGAAAACTTCAAATAATTTCCTCGAGTGAAGTGGCTACCTCAGGCAGCTGCAGCCTGACACAGAGAAGTGCTGAACATCCTGTAACACCCCTATTCCCAGGCGGGCTCCGAAGCAGCAGGGAGGAAAAAATCCATCAGGAAAGAGCTGGAGAGTTTCAAGAAGCAGCTTTGGTTCAGAGAATTGTTCAGCAAAGTCACCCAAACCGAATCCCCCTGAGTGCTGTAAAGGAAAGAAGGATCTGCAAAAGATTTGCAGTGGAGTCTCTGGTTTCATGCAGACCACGGCCTGCTGGGACACAGCTCCAGCCCAGGGCTGCACTGTGGGATCCAGCTTGGAGGGCATGGAAACTCCTTGCAGCTCTTCTGCAGAAACCGTGCTTAATTTTGGGAAAGAAGAGAGCAAAAAAGCATTTTCTGGGTCCCCCAGCTGAAGGCCACATGGTACATAAAGCATCCTCTTTGTTTTATGTGATTCAAGGTTAATGTGGGCTCAGTTATGGGCAGCATCAAATCCAGAGGTGAGCTGGGTTCCACCTGCAACACAGGACGGTTCTGAGTTTTGAACCCAGCAAATCCTGCAGCAGTAATTACGGGAGAGATGAGAATTACCACTGGCATTACTGCCAAAGCCCAGTGCAAATAATTTAATCAAGTGTCCCAGCTGACACATTTATCAGACACACCCAGTTTTTGTGTGTTTATGATGCAGTTACATGAGGCAGAAGTTAAAGATGGGCAAGATTTGCTAGTGCCTTCTTCTCTGAAGTGCCAGACCCTTCCAGTGTTCTGGTTCCTCCACTCCTCCTCCTCCTCCTCACCTCGTGAAGGAGCCACAAGTAATACTTGCAGTGAAAGCGGACGTTGACAACATTTTTTTTGCTCTGGAAAAAACCCAAAACAACTACCTTGACATTCCTGACCTTCCAATTCACACTAAGCCTACCAGCTTGTGGCCAGACCAAAGGGAAAACGCTCCAGCCCATTGTGGTAGGACTATCAGAAACCCAGGTCAGGTAACGGGACTGTAATTCCATGGGGCTCGCCAAGAAGGAAACGTGCCAATGTAATTAGAGTGGTAATTATAGCACCCGAGTCACCGCCCACAGACTGCACGGAGCAGCGATTCCACAATCAGAGTCCAAACAATACAATGCTCTGGGGCTGCCCTGCCTGCTCCCAGCTGAGCTGACCTGGGATCCACGGCGCATCTGCTGCTCCTGGGAATGGCCACGCAGGAGCCAACAGCTGGTGATGAAATTAAGGCTCAGTTTTTTGTTTTTGTGTTGAACCCAAGAGATTCAGTGCAGTCCTGCAGGGCTGGTAAGAGCAGCGAGAGAGAAAATCATCTCTGCAGTCTGAGCTTGGGCTCTCACTGGCCTTCCATAGCCACATTTCACTTTTTACGTCTTCCCACTGCTTTGGGGCTTCTCAGTTGGATCAGACAATAATTAACCCATAGGTCCAAGTGCTCCTGTGGGCTGGCAGGACCTCTCTTTTCCCTCCTGTGGGGTGTGGGCAGATGCTCTGACACGCAGCACAGCCTGTTGACCATGTTGGCTTAGAGGTGTTGCATCCGTGACCTACATGATGCAATTTATAGGTTTTTGTTCTTCCGGTGGAATAATGAGTACTGTGAGTTGAAATTCACATTAAAAAACCCTCATGCTTTTAAGTAAATAGTTAATTGTCATTAAGGCTGAAAAGATTCTCCAAATCTCAGCAGTTATGAGCCACACTTAGAAAAACCAGGGGTCAGTGTAGAGAGCAGAGTCACAGAGCTGTGGTCCTGCTCCAGCTACCAAGACTGGAACAGGCAACTTTAAAAATACAAATGAAGGTCTTGCTGCTGTCATGGAACTTACTGGGGCCACTTGGATGGAGGAACCTGCCTGAACCTTTGTGCAGGGCTAATGCATCTGTTCTCAAATTAATAAATTTTTATCCACCACAATGTAACTCGCAGTAACTTTGCCACCACGATGTGCCTCTCACCTGCATCACCCCTATCTATGTTTATTTAACATGTTTTTACAATGAATAGTTAAGATTTGTCTGTGGTGGAAGCCTTTTATTTTGTGGGGCTGTGGTGACGGGAGCCCTGTCCTGGTGTTTGTACCTTGCCGTGTGCTGGCTCTGGGGAAGTTGTATCCACAAATGTTCCCTCCTGCTTCCAACAGGATCCCAGGCCAAGGAAAACACATTCCTTGAAGAGATAGGTAATTGCTTGAGACTTTGTCTAATGTTAGAGCAAGACCAAAAGAGCACTTGAACCAGTTTAGTATTCATAATAATACGTGGTTCAGAGCTGACTAAAAGGCTATAATTCTTTTGAGGGGTTCCTCTGACATCATAAACCACCAGAGCTCAGCCAGTCAGCAGAAAGCAAAGATTGGATTATAGCTGGGCTCATCAGCATGGCACCGTCCATGGCAGTTTCTCATGTCTGCAAAGGGATTATTTCAGAGGGGTTTTTTTTTCTCCTCATTCCAAATTACTTTATAACCCAAAATGGAAGAACTGCTGGATGCTGTTTTCTGCATCAAAACCCCTCAGAGATAATACTTGCTGTCTTCTCTGTGCTGGTATAATCAGATTTTAATCTGGAAATGTGTCCAGGAGTGCAGCTCAATCCTTTCACCCCCTTACTAAGCTGTGGTGCTGCAGTACAGCTCTAACAGCACATCTGGCTGCTGCACGAATGGCCCCTCAGGAAATTGTTCTCCCATCTCCCCAAGAGTTTTGCCCATCCATGTACCAATCCTCCATATTTACTGAAATATGTTCTGGATATGAGTTTGGTGGGTCCTTTCCTGGGGCTATTTCAGCTACACCCATTTTCATAGTCAGCAGTGGGTTCCATGTGCCAGGCATGCCTTGATTTTTGGTTGATGTCATCTTGCATTCAGAAGTAGCTGGGGACCGTTTCAAAATAGAGATCTGTTTGTATAAATATTTATATGTAATTTTCTGATAGCCTTGGGAAACCAAGTCAGTGAGTGAGGAAATAAATAGGCATGGAAAAAATCATAAGGGTATTGTTTATGAATATAGACAGATGATCATAACAAGCAGAACGAATTCATTGGAGAGGGAGAGCTAATATGATGGATGCTAGCTTTGACACCATGTACTAAACTTTCTGTACATCTTGTTTCATAGTTCCTATTTCATGAAAACCCACAGGAATAAATTACTGTGTGGGTGAGAGGTTCAGACAGAGCTGACTAGAGGGTGGAATGTGCAGAACAAGACCACAGACGGGGTGTCCGTGGCCTTCTGCTGCCTCCTGGGAGTCCTCTCTGCCTTTTCCAGTCCCTGTGTTCAGTCAAGTGTCACTTCTGATAACTTGGTGGCACTTTGGCTGCAGTTAACAGCTGCCTGTGCTTCCGTGTCCTCTGTCCCCAGCACTTTGCTGGGTGCCCCGAGAGTTTCTGCTGAGGTTCATGTGTGTCTGCAATGTCCCCAGCAGGACAGCTGGGGTGGCTGTCCCCACTGGCCTGTGTCACACCGGGGGTTTCATCCCAAGTGGAAAACAGGCTGGGGTGTGGAGCAGACCCTGCTCCAAGGGCTCAGAGCAGCCTGGAGAGGGACAGAGCTCCCTGTGACGAGTGGCTGGTGACAGGGCTCCATGTCAACACGTGTCACCCTTGGGTGATGGAGAACGGGCACAGCAGCCTCAACTCTGCCAGAATCTTTTGGGGAAACTTTGCAGGGCACAGAGTTGAGCCCAGCACAAACTGCACCAAGGCCAACCTTGGGCTGCCAGGAGGGTTTTCAATAACAGCAGCTGTCCGAAGCAGTGGCACAGCAATACTCGTTTATATGATTTATGGGAACACTGTATGTAATGATTCCAGCATATACAAGCAGGACTGAACTCCTTTTTAGCCTCCTGAATAGAGGCAGTTGTGTAATACCCACAGGAGCTTAGTACTTGTAGGAATATCCGGCACTGCCTGTGGCTGGAGGAGCTGTTTACATCCATCATTTCAGCTGACCCCATTAGGAGTTTTTGCAAGCAGCAAAAGAAATTTCCCTGCTGTTGAACCTAGGAGAGCAGGTAGCCTGAGGTTTCCACATCCTCCTGCCTGCCTCTGTGGCATGGTCAGTCAGGGGGATGCAGTTTTGTGTTCGGGCCTGGATTATCAGTGAGCATAGAGCTGGTATTGTCTTGGCTGGCCCATCGTTGTGGGCAGACTGGCTGGCTACAGTGGCTTGAGTCCTGAGATCATACCAGCAATTCTTCTTCCACAGCCAGTCTCCCATTATAGGCTTCTGGAACACACAGGGGTATTTCCAAATTTTTTTTTTTTTTTTTTTTTTGCATCTCTCTAGGAGGGTTATGGAGTTCCCTCAGCGTTTGCCTCTCTTTCAATGAACATCTCTGGTGGGCTCAATGCATTAAACAAATCTTTTTTGCTAAAAACCAGGCTGTTCAGTTTCCTCGTTGCTGGGTTTGTTAGGATTTGTTAGGTTATGGAAACCTTGGGGTAGCCCTTTCAGAGCCCTCCTGACACAGGGAGGCCTTGGGGATGTGTGGACACACATCTGTGTCCATGCACATTCCTCCCCGTGTGCCTGGAAAGCAGAGTTCAGCACAGATGTCCTCAGCTGGCCAAGGAGCACTGAGGAGAGCTTCAAAGTAGCTTTGTGACAGCGAGTCACAGGAACAAGTCAGGGTAATATTCTACAGTCTTCTATGAATTGCAGCTAAAAAAAAAAAATACAGTTGTTAGCATTCTTTGCAGTCAAAAAAAAAGTTTCTCACAACACATTTCCACCTTATTTAAAGAGAGTATTTCTGTAGTGATTTATATTTTGGGGATAAGTGTATTATGTTGGGCAAAGTTTGATCATAGGTGCTGGTGTTATTCAGCTGACCTTGATGGATCATCACCCCAGAGCAGCCATAAAAATCTAAAAGAAGAGAGCAGGATATGGGCTGGTGATTTGAGATCAGCTTGGTTTTGAATTCAGATACATGAGAAAGGATTGTTTTGGGCAATTTTGATTGAATGTTCTTTTTTCCCAGTCAAAAGTCTCTATTAATTGGCTGACATAATAGTTCTGTGCCTCTTCTATGAAGTTTTGAACAAACCTGTACAATTTTTTGGCGCCTACAAATAGCTCCTGTGCCAAAATGTGTCTCCTGAAATAATCAGATGATTAAATCTCCTGCCAGGAGGATATGATTTCTCTTAAATTGATGTCTAGTCCCGGCAAATTTCATCTCTTGTCTCATTAAAATGATTTGGAGCCTATTATTCTCCTACCAAAAGTTCAGTCTGTGTTTTAAGGACAGAAACAACATAACCCAAAGTGGGGATGTTTTCATTTCTCAAATCTCGGGTTAGACAGTGTGTCATTCTCTGACGTATCTCTTGAACATTTATGGCTTTGAATGACGTTCAGTAGAGCAGGTTGTCATTGTTTTACTTTGATATTTGGGTGCTGTTTTAATCTGATGGTACCATATCTAAACTATGAACATATTTCCCTTGGTGTCCTATCCAGGGTAAAAGTGCATTTATTTGTGAATGCAGGCTTCAGCAGACAATCCTTGTGCCCAAAAGTCTCTTGGCATCTCGTTCTGCTGCAGTTGGGTGTGCTGAGGGAGGTTCAGGCAGTTCAGGGTTGCCTCTGGCTGTGCTCCAGGATCAGATTTTCTCTTTCCTTGCCATCTGACCAGTGCGATGGTGACAGAGCTTCTGGAGGGCTCTCTCTGGTTTTAGTGCAGCCTCATTTTGGATGAGGGCTGGCTCCTGAATTCTTCAGTTCTGGAGAAGGGACTGGCCTTTCATGAGAGCCACAGTACACCTTTCTCTTCTTTCTGCTGCTACACCTGCCAGCCTTTACCTCACTGAGCTGCTTCAGAGCCAGCCTCTTCTCTTGTGACACCAGGCATGCCGACCTCTGTCCCTGTGACGTGACTTTCCACCAGACACTACCTGATTATGTCATTTTTCTGCAGACTGTGGTCTCTGGGCCAGCATGAACTGGTCCAGCAGGAGCAGCTGATTCCCAGCAGTCTGTATAAATGGCACAAACCCCTGGAGGATCATGAATGGGTTTTGTGAACAGGATTCACCACAACTTTATTCCAGGTCCACATGAGGAGCAATTCATCTCTGTCACCCTGGAGGGACAGTGAGGAAACCATGAGTTGTCCCCAGATTCAGCAATTGTTCTTATTCCCACCCACTGGAAATGTCCAGGAGAAAATCCAGCTCAGAGAGAGATGAACCCCCTCCAAACCAGCACCTTTCTCAGTTAATTTAACTACAGCCACCATGGTAAAACAGCAGGTAGCAGTGGGTCACTCAGATCCCCACAGCCCTGCAGACAGTGATCATCTCACTGACACATCTGTGTGATTTATTGTTACACAGACATGAACTCGACCTAGAGCTGGATTTCTCCTGCTGAGGCTGATAATTATAGTTTATTTAGTTCTTGCAGCTCCATGTACTCGAGCCGTGCACGTTTTCCGTGGGGGCAGAGTTATTTCTGCCCAGCAGTGTGGTTTCCAGGCTGTCACTGTCCCACCTTTGATGGCAGCTGAGTGGCCGGGGTTTTGCTGGGCCTTGGGGACACTTGGGGATGGGGACTCTGCTGCTTCAGCAACTTCTGGTTTCCCCCATGTGGTTTCCCTACACTTGGGCAATCCTGCACTGGTGACCTTTGCCTCTGGAGATGGCATCTGGCCTCAAACCCCTGTGGGAAACACAAGGTCTTCTCCAGGCTGTGGGACACCCACCACAAGCTTGCACTTGGGTCTCCTCCAGTTTGCAGGCAGCTCACTCACAGTCCTGTTTGGAAGGGCAGGAGTGGGGATTGCACACAGATGGGAGCTAACAGCTGGTGCTTTAACAAGACCCCTCTTTCTGCTCCCCTGGGGGAATCTGGCTAACTTGTGTTCACTCCCTACCTTCCTATTCTTCACCAATGTAGATTTTGGAGTTCCTCTGGTCAGTTGTTTGTGACCTGACTTTTCACAAAACTTTTTTTGGTGGAGCCCCGCTATGAAGAGGCATCTTTTCCTATTATGAGTTTTGCATTTTGCTCAGTGCAAGCTGCTTCCCAAATCCATTGTGGGCTGAAGTGCTCCATCAGGGCATCCCAAAGCAGTCTCCTCACTGCACATTTTGTGCCAGGTCCATCTCCTCCCTCTGTCTGGCATTTCCAGCAGTTTTCGTTGTAGCTGTCTGCAAAACTCCAGTCTGTGCAGGCAACAGGGGAAAAAAAAATAGAGGAAAAAATATTTTACTAATAGCTATTGCTAGGGCATTTTGATCTAAAGACCTAAAGTCCTTCATGAATATTGCAGTGGCTTCTCCACAGGCCTGCAGTCCACACAGCCCCCATCTGCTGTGCTTTTTCAGACTGCAGTTCATCTGCTCCCTCCTGCACGTCTTCACCAGTGGAATAACTTTTTCCTAGCTGAAAGCCTTTGCCAGCTGTGCTAATACTTGCTTATAAACTTGCTTACAGAGATTTCACAATTCCAGCAGTGCAGGACTTTACTCTTAGCCCCTGCTTAAAGTGCAGGCTGAAATCCTGAACTTGGCCCTTTCTGAGAAGTCATTTCTTTCCCTCTGCAGACTTGTTGCAGGGAATGCTCATTCCCCAGTTTCCCATGTAAACCAGGCAGTCTTCAATGAATTGCAGCTAAAAAAAAAATAGGTTGTATTCTTTGCAGTGAAGTAAAGAAGTTGCTTACAACACATTTCCACTTTATTTAAAGAGAGTATTTTTGTAGTGACTTAAAATTTGGGGTTAAGTGTATAATATCAGGCAAAGTTTGATGATTAATTCTGGTGTTATTCTGCTGATTTTGATGGATCATCACCCCAGGGCAGCCATTCACCTGCTTATCATGTTTTTCAACCATTTTCCTTTGAGGCCTCTGAGACAGGAGACTGGCAACCTCCTTTGGGTAGTGCTTGCTGTGTTTGTAATACCAGGGCAACTCCAAACCACAGAATGGTTTGGGTTGGAAAGGACCTTAAACCCCATCCAGTGCCACCCCTGCCATGGCAGGGACACCTCCCACTGTCCCAGGGTGCTCCAGCCTGGCCTTGGGCACTGCCAGGGATCCAGGGGCAGCCACAGCTGCTCTGGGCACCCTGTGCCAAGGCCTGCCCACCCTCACAGGGAGGAATTTCTTCCTAATATCCAATCTAACCCTACTTTTGGTCAGTTTGGAGCCATTCCCTCTTGTCCTGTCCCTCCATCCCTTATAAAGAGTCCCTCCGTCTTTCCTGCGGGCTCCCTTCAAGTGACCTTAAAGCTTTTCTTTCCCAGGCTGAACAATCCCAAACCTGCCAGCCTTTCCTCACAGGAGACCACTGCAGTGCTGCTGAGAGCTGCATCAGCCCCAGATGCAGAACTCAGTCAGGAGCAGATGCAGCACAGCCACCACCTGCCGAGCAGAGCGTGTTGGACCACGTTCCTTCTCCTTCCTCCCTGCTGCTCGGACAGACCCTCAAGCCCAGCCAGAGCAAGGCAGGAGGTGCCACAGCCTCCCCGGGAGCTGGGCTGACTCTGGAGCAGCATCTGTGAGAGCAGCAGAGCCCCGGGAAGCACAGAGGGAGCTGAGCTGCCCACCTGCTGCCGCTCCACCTGCGCTGCTGCAGGGGACGGAGACCGGCGATGTCCCCGCGGGGCAGCCCCGGCCCTGGGGCTGCTGCTGGTGTGCTGAGCCCTGAAATCACGGAGAGCAGCGGATTTGGGAAGGGTTAGGGATGGTTACCTCCCTTTGAAATGAAGGGAGTTGTTAGACGGTTTTTTACTCTGATAAACATCAGCTTCAGAGGCCGTGAGTTTTCAGAGGAGTAAGAAATCAGCCACGGCGAGAAGTAGTGAATGCAGTTTCTTTGTTACAAAGCAATATATAACATTCCAACCCAATGGAGAGTTGTCACAGGGTTTATTTTGTTTTTCTAACCTATCACCTTTGCTTAATTTTGTCGCAGTGCATCTGCTTTTACCCAATCTTTTTTTATCTCATGTACACGCATATGCTTCTATTATAACATCCAGACCTCTACTTTACTCCATAAAATCACCACTACACCCTAAAACTCTTCACTGTTTTACTCAGTGCAGCTTCCCACTCATTTAAGGCACACTCTTACAACCATGGGAACGTAAGTTTATGATTTTTCTGCTTAATTATCTTTATTATTACATCAATCTAAACTTCTCTCAAGATGGCAGATCAAACCCTTCAGTATCTGTGGAAGTCTCTATCTTTCTGTCTCCTACAGCGAGGAATAAAGAGGAAAGGAGAGAATGGCTTGGTTCAGTTCTCTACAACACCTATTTTGTGTTTTTGCTGCTTCTCCAGCCTTGGGCTGATATTTTTCCATAGGAATAGGAAAATGTATGTGTTTGCTTCTGCTCTTCCAGCCCTGATCGAACAAAAATGGAAAATTATCTTGGATTCAGCCTCCTGCTTTTCTTTCTGTGAGCTTATTTCCAGGATCCGGTTCTCTGGGCCACTCATTCATCTGGATCTTCAACCCAGCAGGAATCAGTGCCCTAAGGATTAATATCAAATATTTTCCTCTCTCTTGTTACTTTTTAGCTTTTTGTTTTAAGCTGGGAGTTGTGGTATTTCTGCGCACTATTTGCACAAGGATTTTGTTGTTTTAAGCTTCGTTTTCCAGGAGAGATAATGTTTATTGCTGTGTTGGTATTGTGACTGTAAAGGAACAGTATGTTTTCACCCGTGATGTTCCTTCCCTGAGCAGATCAATCCCAGTGAACTCGTGCTCAGCAAAATTATGGGAGTTTTACTAAACATTTGCTCAGAAAATACATTCTGTGGTTAGATACACTGGCTGATATGACCACACTTCAACAGCACACTCAGAGCTGACCTGGGATTTAGGGTTGTGGGGTTGATGTAGAGCAAAGTTCTACTTTGTTCTTACTGCTTTATTTAAAAAAAAGTTGGGTAAAGCACCGGATTAAAAATAAAACCATGCTTAAAAATACACGAAACTTAGCAAGAAAAGACAAAAGTTATTCAGATTTCAGTTCTGTGAAGCTCTTCAGTGTCCTTTTGAGCACCCTATGCCAAAACAACAAACCCCTGTGATTCTCAGGCTGTTTAAAGAGCAGGAGACGGGGAGCCAGTCGTTCCTGAGGCTCTGCCAAAGCCTCAAGTGGAGGCAGACGCTGATGTCAGAAAGCTGCTGGGATTGTCTTGTTTGCTACGTGATTGACAATCCCTGTGACACCATCGCTGTACCCAGCACGGCTCGGTTGGAGTTTTCCACTGGCTTTGGTGAGAACTGGCTGAAGTCCTGCATTCGTCTGATGTGTTAATGTGTTAACCGTGTCAAAAACTTTGTGACACCCTTGCCTATTGTGCAGCTGATGATCTATGGGATGATAACTGTATCTGAGGAGGACAGACGACCGCAGGAATTTCTCTCAGCGTCTGTTGCATTGTTATTAAAGACAGAACTATCTGTGGCCCTGACAGTACAATTGCATTACAACAACAGTAGATTTTCCAGGGAGTTAAATTTTGGATTGTCACTTAATCACCGAACCTGTGCAGGGTTGTTTCACTGAATGGAGAAACATTTTGCCTTTGACTGGATGGTTATTATTTTTAAGTGCCACATAATTTGCTGTTATTATTTTCGGTCAAGAATTAAAAACAAGTCCCTGGTTTGGATCCAAGCTTTAGATAAAGAACATTGCAGCAGAAACTAAGGGAGGCAAGCCCAACATATCCTCTCTGACATTCCTGTCATCCAGGGCTTTGTTGTTAAGGGTTGTGTGTGTATAACAGGATGGCTTAAACATTTAATTTGCATTATAATATTTAATGAATGTTACACAAAAGTAGAATCCCTGTGTTTTCAACAGCTACACTCCCTAAAAACGCTTGTAGCAACCATGGCTGAACCCCAAGTCCTTTCTTGACTCTGCCTCCTTATCACACTGAGCTCCAGTGGATTTCAGTGGGAGTTTTGCTTGAGGAAAAGGGTCGATCCTTGGGGTTTGGAGCAGGATGTTCTGTGAAAGGACATTCACCCATAACCTATATTGCCTTGACTTGGCAGTATTGTTTTATCTTGTATATCTGACACTCTCCCTTTCACTGCTTACGTAAGAAAATAGTTTGTACTGTCAACAGCTCTGTTTAACCTTTAATAATAAAATTAGTAACTAAAACCAAGAGGCCCAAGTCCTGAGGCCCATATTTGGGTAAAGTTTCCACTGAAGCCAATGGTAATTTTGCCAGGGACAGGTCTGGAAAAGCCCTGAATTTTGAACTCACCATTTACCCCAGCAAGCTTTTTCAGTAGCCTCTGTTTCTGCTCTCCAAAGAGCAACTGGGACTACAGTGGCAGGGAGAGGAAATGTTAGAGGAACCTTCCTGTACTTTCCATTTAATGACTTTATTGGACGAGACATCTGATGATACCAGGTTTTTCTAATTCCCATTTTTATAAGCGATCTAATGCGCGGAAACGTCAGTTCTGGGCATATGTTCCCGTCCCTGGAGTCTTGTTCAGACATTAGAGGAACATTTTCTGACTCAAAAGATAAACACTTCTGCTCGAGTTCAGGGACGGAAATTGTTTTCATCGCAGCAGGTGTTGCCCATTAGTTCTACTAGAACTGAAACCCTAAGCTGGGCTTTAAGGGAGATGCATAATCGAGCTCTTACATCATTGTGAGATGTACCGTACTTGAACCTTTTGCTTGCTGAGACTGTATTTCCTCCAAGAAACATCCTGTTTTGCAATCCCCCAAATTCCCCATGTGCCATACAGCATTAGGGATTTCATCACCTCCCGGGCACACAGGCTGTGCTTTCTGCACAAGACCCGTAGGGAGGGAGAGACAGGAGCCAGACAAGTCAGAGGTTTCCATATTTCCTGATGGGACCATGTGATCCATGAAAGATGGCTTTATTTTCGTTCCTCCCCCCGCTTCACTTCACGCTGTTTCCATTCTAGACCTGCTGGAGGCAGCTGATTGCATCATGTCGAGGAAAGGATCACGCTCTCCTCAGCCCTGTTCAATTGTTCCAGGTCCCATCTTGCTTTTAATGGCCTTGGCTGCTTCATTCCTGCCCTTCACTGTGTCGTGTTTGAGAGCAGGATATATTTCTTAGCGGTTTTTCATTTCGCACTGTCACTGTAAATCTTCATTTATAACTTCAGGACCTAATTTGATTCCTCTGAATCCCATGGGGATTGTTACTCTGGGTTTAAATAGAGGTTTGCCAGACCTCAGCAGGCCCTGACTTCCCTGAGTGGCTCCATCTGGGAACCCACCTGTGCTGGCAGGTCCTGAGCTGCACTTGAGCTCAGCCCCTGGGGATGTGGGGCTGTTGTGCAAAGTTTTGCACCTCTGGGCTTGGTTTGGATTTCTCTGGGTCTCTGGAGGGTGGCTGACCCCAGCTGTGGCCACTGGACCTGCTGATCCAGCCCAGGCACTGGGGGCTGTATCTCTCCAGCTGGTGATGCTGCTTTTCCAACACCCTGCAAATGTGGGCCACCAAACCCACCAGGCCACATTTCATCGTGCACAACACACCAGTGAAGTTTCCCTCACCCTTGCTCACATACAGTTCTTCCAACCCAGCTGAAACATCTGGGAATTCTTTTCCCAATCCCACAAATGCCACAGTGTTCCTTTCCTTCCATTCCTGATTGTTTTTTCCAGGCAGCATCTTCTCCAGACACACATCCCTCCTCAGCCACACAGGCTCTCTTCCTTGGGCCTGCTTGTCTGTCCCTTGCAAGGCACATTTCAGTGGTTGTGGGGAGCAGGGTCTGGCCCTCAGTTGCTGCAAACCCTTTCAAGAGTGTTTTCCCTAAAGTCTGCTCACTTCTTGTATTTTGTACTAATATTTGAGGCCTGTTAACAGCTCTGCTGCACTTTCACAGGTTGTGCCATGATGCAGTGCTCATTGTTGAACAAAAATGTTCCACTTTCTAATCACTTTTCAATCATATTGGTCTATCTAATATGCAGAGGAAAATGGGCTGGATTTTTATTTCCCTAAGAAATTTTGTTGGATTGTGTGTTTGGTCTTTTCCTTATAACAAAAGAAGGGCATAATCATAGAATCATTAAGGCTGGAAAAGAACTCTGGTATCATCAAATCCAAGCTGTGCCTGATGCCCACCTTGTCCCCAGCCCGGAGCACTCAGTGCCATCCCCAGCCCTTCCTGGGACACTTCAGGGATGGGCACTCCAAACCTCCCTGGGCACTTCCAAGGCCTGAGCACCCTTTCCATGGGGAAATTCCTGCTGCTGTCCAAGCTGAGCCTCCCCTGGCCCAGCCTGAGGCCGTTCCCTCTCCTCGTGTCCCTGGGAGCAGAGCCCGACCCCCCCCCGGCTGTCCCCTCCTGGCAGGGAGTTGTGCAGAGCCACAAGGTCCCCCCTGATCCCCCTTTGCTCCAGGCTGAGCCCCTTTCCCAGCTCCCTCAGCCCCTCCTGGAGCTCCAGACTGAGCACATCCAGTCCCTCCATGTCCTTCCAGAATTGAGGTGCCCAGAAATGTTCACAGCCCTTGAGGGGCCTCAGCAGTGCCAGCACAGGGGACAGTCACTGCCCTGCTCCTGCTGCCACACTATTTTTGGGACAGAATGACACTTAGAGCCACTGATTCCCTGGGTTATCACTGCCTGGTCACCTATAAAATTGCAGTTAAAATGGCCCTGCACAAAGCAGAGCTTGACAGAAAGATTATCCCAGGAGTTTCCTGCTGAAGTTCTTTCTGAAATCCTCTCTCAGAGCTGAAACACCCCATGATCCAGATGAGGCATGGAGGGCAGAGAGGAGCAAAGGAGGGAAGATCCCGCCATGCCCATCCGAAAGGAGCATCCCCTGGGTGTCCAGCGGCTGCCCCGTGCCGCGGGATGGATGGAGCCCGCCCGGTAGCAGCTGGAGGAGCACTTTTCCCTCATCCCACTAGAGGGTGGGTGCCGGTTGGACAAGCCTGGCTCGGGCTGGAGCTCTGCCCGCTTGGCAAGGGCACAGCGGGAGCGAAGCATTAATTTATCACCTAACGAGGGTGGTGGGGCTGCCAGGACCGGCAGTTGGTACCTCAGAAAATATACAGCTCGGGGGTGGATGCAGGAGTTTTCCCTCTCTGCTTCAGTCTCTGGTATCAGGAGATGCTCTGAGTATTAATAATATATAAATTGAGAGAGCCAACTATTTTTATTTTTTTAAATTTTATTTTTAGTAGCTTAAACCAAAAATGTCTATACTTCGTTTCTAAATTAATTTGAGAGTTTTTCATGTCAGCATGTTCTGCCAGGCACAGCATTTAAAAAGTACTTCTTTCAGAGATGGAAAAAAAGAGAAAAGAAACAGTTCAGATCATATATTCTTTTGGTTTAATATTTGCAAAATCAGTTGTTCTATGACAAGAAGACGTACAAATAAAACAGTCATCTGATCACCACTCCACTTTTGAATTAAAGAATATATAACACATCTCAGTTTAGAAAGGATATTATTCATTGTATAGCCATCAGCATCATCTCATCAACTTCCCTGAACTCTACTTTGAGAACAAGATATTATTTCAGGTTTTTAAATTTTTTCACCTGATCTATTTGTTTGCCTTGTGGGAACTGAGAATGCAATCTCTGTTCAGGACTGAGCCAAATAACGTTGTAGCTGAACTATATAAATCATGTCCAATACAAGATGGAATAAAGGTAGAAAAAAGGAAAAATTTATAAATTTTGGAGGGAGAGAATTTACCTACAAAGAAACAGAATGGACCAACATTAATTTGGTGTTGAACAGGCAAGGAAAGGGATTAAAACCCTGAGAAACAGGGTAAGGTGAAAAAAATAATCTTATGCATCTACTTCTGTGAGAAAAGATATTAATTTAGGTAAGATCATATTTTTGATACAAAATTCAATAAATTTGTGAAGTCAAAGACTTGATCTTAAGAAGAGGATGTCCAGTTACACCAATCAAGCTCAAATAAAGACAGAAAAAGAGAGGACAGCCGCCTGACTTGCACATATGCTGCTTCATGACAACCCCCGAGAGCCTTTCCTCTCCGGGATGACATATTGCACACTTGCATGGAACAGGAGAGCTTTTCCTGGGCTCGAGGGCGAAGCATTGCACAACCAGCCCAGGTGCCTCGCAGGCGGCGCGGATCCATCCCTTAATCCGCCGTTCCAACACCGACGTTGGCGGGGGGAAAGATGGATCTGAGCTGAGCCTGCTCTGGCCTGATAGCTGCTGTGTTTTGTTCCACGGAAAGGGTTGTGCTCAGCACAGGCGCTGCCAGCGGAGGTCACTTGCCAGCCCATGAGCAGCGGGATTGTTCCGCTGGTTTGTGCGGCCCCGGTTGTTGTTTTCTTTTTTTTTTTGCCGTTGTTGAAATGTGACGTTGGCTGACAGCTCTGTGGGATCTCACATATGGAGGCTCCCGCTCGGCAGGGATGGGAGAAACTGGACAAATTGTGGAGGGTTTTCACATATGGGGCCAATTCATGCCTGATGAACCCCTGTGGAAGCTGCTGGCGCTGCACCAGCAGAGAGGCTGACCCGTCAGATCCACTGATTCATTGTGGTGCCGTTGTCATGATTAAAACACTCGAAATTTTCCCCCTAATGGGGGACCACGCTGAGTTTCAGCATGTCCTGCTCTGCTGCCCGCCTGTTTCTGTTGTTGTTACGTCTTCTGGGGTTGTTTGTGTTTGTTTAAAAGGAGCACAGTGAACTAAGCTGGTGGTTGAAGCGGCAAATGTGGCTTAGTGGGATTATAAAGACATTTGACATTCTTTGCCACCTTCTTAAATGTGTGACGTGAATGGGTATGAGAACAGGCAATGTGGATAAAGAGGAATCAGATGACAGAAATGAGAGCAGAGTGGTGGAAAGCAGAGGAGATGGGAAGACCACTGGGATTCATTTGCTCAAGGATGGTCCCAATCTGTCCTGTGTCCAAGGGGCTGAGAAGGAGGGATGTGTGTCTGGAGAAGGTGCTGCCCTGATAAAACGATCAGGAATGGAAGGAAAGGAACACTGTGGGATTTGTGGGACTGGGAAAAGAATTCCCAGATGTTTCAGCTGGGGTGGAAGATCTGTATGTGAGCCAGGGTGAGGGAGACTTCACCGGTGTGTTGTGCACGATGAAATGTGGCCTGGTGGATTTGGTGGCCCACATTTGCAGGGTGTTGGAAGAGCTGATGAGGGCACGGATGCAAAGATGTGACTGCTCTGCTGTTTTCCCCACAATTTATGGCCATGGTTTAGAAAGCAAGGGAGAGAAGATGTTGGCATGAGTGATTTAGTAAAACCAAGCTCAAGTCTATTGTTACACACAGGCTCTCGGGGCATAATGTGGGGCTCGCTTCCACTGCTTGCAGTGTGTTGTGGAGGAGGGAAGAGGAAAAGTAAAACTCCATGAAAATATAAGTGTGAAGCTTAAAAAGAGCAGCAGGGCCATGGAGAAGAGCAGGGGCATTGCGTCTGAATAATGTGAGATGCTTCAGAATGGGCTGAAGGGGTGAATAATAATCTGGTAACTAAAGAAAGAATTGTGTGGGTTGTTTTTATTTTTAAGAGAGCTGGTATTAATCCTAATTCCAACTAGGAATACCAGAGGGGTCAGCCTGGGAAGTGATGTGGGCAGTGAAAGGGGAGGGTGGCTCAGGTGATGGAGAAAACTTGATTTGCAAGCAGTGAGAGTGCAAAATAATGAGTCCCACCCCTCATTTCACCGTGTTCATGCACTTGTTCTGGCTGTTCTATGTGCTGCAAACTTTGGGTGGTGGGAGCCACAGATTTCAAAAAGGAATGGGGCATTAGGAATTTCAAAAAGGAATGAGGAATTAAGTGTGGGTCCTGGGCTGTGACTGTCCCTGAGGTGCCACCATCTAGTGCTTGCCTTGGAGCTGTCCTCTCCTAATCTTGTTAACTGGACAGGGACAAACATGAAGATGTGTAAGCAGATCCCATCTTCTCTCCAGGAAAACACCAGGCTGTAAAAGCATTGATTCTTTTGTGCTTTAAATTTTAGCAAACTGGGGTCCATAGCAGCTGCTCTCCCCACAGGCTTAAGCTCACATGTAAATTTTGAATCAGAGAATCCCAGAATGGTTTGGACTGGAAAAGACATTTAAGAAAACTCAGTTCCACGCCCTTGCCATGGGCAGGGGCACCTTCCACTCTCCCGGGTTGTTCCAAGCTTGTTTGAAGTAAAAGCTGGTGAGGTTTTAGCTTGGAATCCAACAAGGGACAGGAGGATGAGCCAGGGATGGTGTTCAGGCAGTGTTAGTCTGGTCTGTAGAGGCACCATGAGAGAAGTGAAGAGCCACAAAGGCAGAGAGGTGGGCACAGCAGTGAGATGGAGGTAAAAGGAAAATTCAGAGCTGAAAAGAGGCTAAAATTGAGGGTAAGGTTTAAAGTCAAAAGTTGTAGTCACTGTTAGAGACAGGAGGTTGAAGGGGATGGATATTGAGCTGTTTGGTATTGACACTTCCCTCTCTTGAGCTCTCCTCACCCTTTTTTGTTATTTTTTTCATGGTGCAGACTCTCAGACCCTGTTTCACACTCCTTTCACTGAACACAGCCTTTCCCAGGCAAGCAGGGATGGGAATTACTTGGACTGCAGCACTCCAGCCCCAAAACAAATAGAAAATGCAGCTCCACACCAGCTCCACCAGTGCTGCTCCAAAGGCCAAAGTGATTCCTACAAAACTACCGATGTTACACTTAGGGATGGATTTGGCCACTGTATTTGAGACTATGTGCAAGCTGGGCATCTTAAAAACTGTAATAAATTTTAAAAAATTGCGTTATTGCCTTCCACATCTTGCTTGTGTAATCTGCCTGCAGAATGTCTGAGCCATCTTCTCTCAATCTGGAGGTGGTTTTACTTTCACATGGATGGTTTTTGACAGGCCACCTCCGTCAGCCACTATGTTTTGGAGCTGTAAAAATAAGAAAAATAATAATTTTTTCTCTCCGAAAGCCAAATCAAACCACAGTACAGATCTGACAGCTGTCCAGGCAACTGAAAACAATCAGTCATAAAATGCCTTTAAATCAACAAATAGAGAACCAAAGAAATATCAAGTGAGATTAATCACTGTCAGTTGTTCCAAGATTTTATAACAAAGGGGCAGGAGAAGGATTTAGTCTTGCAGACCTTACACCCCCTTTTTTTTTCTTTTTTTCCTTTTTTTTTTTTCAAAGGGCAACAGTTATCCAAGTCAGTAAAAATGAGGTAATTATATTGCAAAATTCCTTGGATGAGAATGAGATTTAGTTCTAAAATCTGAAGCTACATCTACCCGCAGCAGAAAATTGCTGGAAATTGGGTGAATAGCAGCTTGCATGTTTATTTTTCCTAGAAGAAAACAATTGACTCTTCAGAACTCGTTTGGAAGTGACTGAAAACAGATGGCAGTGGAGATGATTTGCTACCCAGAAGCATCAGGGTGGTTATGGATTCCTGGGGGCTCCTCTCGTGTTTGTCTGCCTTGGGCTTAAACAAATACAAACTGGACTGGGAAGCAAAAGGGGCTTTTCAGGAGTTCTCAGTCACTGGTGCCTCACACTGAGAGAATGGGAATTCAGCTTTGTTCTTGCCTCTGCTGGGATCATTAGTTAATTTGGTGTGTGCTAAGGGCTAGGCAGAGCTGGCACTCCATTCCCCAAATCCTGAAAAATTGACATTTTTATTCTGTACCAGGGGGACAAAGGTGTGCGGAGTTTCCAGACAAGATTGACAAAGAGAAATCCCCTCAGTGTTCTTTGTGGGGTTGATCCTCCAGCAGAGTTAATTTGTCCTGCAGTAACTCCAGGTGTTTGTGATTGTAGTTCAGGACTCCACAAATCAGGAAAAAAAAAATCTCCATTTTGTGTGCAGAAGCTCTGAGTGGATCCCCCGGTGGTTTTGGGGATCCCCCCTGTGCAAATGGGGGGAAATAAAGAAGATTGGAGGTTGGTTTTCTTTATCATTATAAAGCTGGGTATTCAGTGTTTGAATTAAGCACCTTTTCCTCTGATGCCTTTTCAGTGTTCATACACCAAGAATTTGAACTCTCTTTCCAAGCCAAGTGAAGGCATTAAATGGCAATTATGCTGTTTCCTCTAGCCAGAACACCCAAACCAGGCTTACTATTTTCCTATTAGCCACTGAGAAGAGAGATATAATTACCCTTTTCCTACATCCTATATGTATATATATATATATATTCTGTCCAAGACGTGGATTTTCAATGTATTTGATGCATTAGTGTTCATAATTTCTATACCTATGTGAGTTGCTGCCTGATTTTTACTGTTGTGTCCATAGCATTGACAGAAGCAGGTGTTGCTTCAATTAACTGTGCAACCTGAGGACACCCATGGCAAGACTTTGACTGATCCAGAGGAGTATTTAAGCAAATGTTTAATGATTTCAGACTGTCTGGGTTAGCAGTGTCCTGTGCTTAAAAGTGAGCTCACAGATCCCTGCTTTGGTAGATCAGGCAGCAGGTGCACATTTACACAATTCTTTTTTTTTACAAATTTAAACGATGCTGTGGGGAGATTCCAGAGCAAACTCCCATTATCAGGTGGCACCTGTAGCGTTGCAAACTGCCTGGGGTCTCAAGGAGGAGCTGGCCCTTTTTTGTCACTCTTTTCATCCCTGGTTTCAGAGATGAAGATGGCCCAGCTTGGCTGCCCCGTGCTGCAGCCCCTGGGGCGGTTCAGGCTTTCAAGCTTTGCTGATACAAGGTTAATTAGTGTAAAGTTTGACCCTTTGCCCCTCACTTTCTCTCTCTGAAGTCACAACGAAGCTCTTGTGCCTTTTTATTTACCTTGCATGTTATCTCCCTTTGTTCCCCTCTCCCCGGGAGCGCAGTTTTCTCTCCATGGCTTCAGGCTCTCTCCCTTTCTCCCTCTCTTGTTGTCACGCTGAGCCTCTGGAGCTCTTTTTGCTGAAGAAAGGCCAGAGTGAAAAGTCCCCACAGCCCAGCTCTCACATAATCTGATCTGAGCTTAATCCAATTCGCCTTGGCAGGGAGTTTTTATGGCTGGGATGGGCAGCCTCAGACTGCAAACCTGTGCTGGCTGCACGGTGACATTCTCTGCCTTGTTGCATCACTGCTGGCTCGGTCCTGGCCGAGAAGGAGTTGTGGGTTAAGGTTTCTGAGTGAACTAAAAACCCATGGATGGCCTGTGGAGAAAGGACCTTGCATCAGTCTCCAGCAGAGGAAGAAGCTGGGACTGGGCAATTAAAAGCAGCTCAATGTGTGATTCCAAGGGTACTGAGGGAGGGACTGATTCCTGTGCAAGTCGTTGGCTTTGGAGGTTTCTTCCCAGCTCCACTCTGGCTAGAACCATCTCTAAGAGTGACCTGGTGGTCCCTGAATGATCTGGCTGCTTCTCCCTGCCCTCCTCTGAGGGGGTGGAGGGATGTGGCTGTTGGTGGCACCAGCTGGAAGCATTGCTTAAATGGATTGGTAGAAAAACCTTTCTACATTTCAATAAATCAGCTGCTGAAGCAGCTCTTGGTCACTGCCATTCCCACGTTTCCCCTCACACTCAGTGACAAGGGTGAGCAGAGCAATCAGACAAGGTTTTTATGGTGCAGGGGATGGGTCTGTCCCCACAGTCATCAGCAAAGCTCCTTCAGTGAGTACCAGCACTGCTTTTCCTTCCCCAGGAGCACTCTGAAGGATACTCTTCTTCTGGGAATTTTGGTGGGAGCAGAGACTGAAGAGGAAGAGGAGGTAGTATAAAACTGCTGCTTCCAGGTCGTGTCAGAAACCACAGTTTTTTTCCGAGACTTTCCACCTTCTAGAGAGCTTTGGCTTGTGGTGATGGTGGGAATGTGAGTCCATAATGCAGTTGGGGCCCATCTCTGAACAAAGAGTTCTTCAGGTGCTTGCTAATTTAGCACATGGCCAGAGAGCTGTGGATGGGAGGAGTGTTTTACTCATGTTTACAAAGGCATGAAATAGTGTTCCTTGTGTTAATGGTCCATTTAATAAAGGCCTTCCAGCCAGGCCATTTCGAGGCATTAATTGAACTTCTTGGGTGCTCAAGGCCATTAACCTTTGATTGGAGCCCACACCAGAGGCAAACTAATCATTCCAGGCTCTCCCCAGCATTATTGCTCCAGCACAGCACAGGAATGTGGTGCAGGGTGGATAAATCATTCACCACGATATCATCAGGGCTGCCGGGCTGCCATCTCATTCTGGTGGGGTACAGAATGTTACAAACCGTGGCAATTAGCGTTTGCAGGCACTGGGAGAGCTGCTTGAGTGATATACATGAGGTTTTTTTAAAAAAAAGAAAAGGAAAAAAAGGGAGGAAGGAGAACAAGAGAAGCAGGGAGCTGAATGTTGGCAGGGAGCTGCAGCCTTCCCCCGGGCAGGTGCCTCACCTGTGTGGTAGTTTGCTCTTATCTCTGCTGATCTGGACCATCTGCCAGGTCTTTTCCATCCCTGTGCTGGAGGCAGGGTTTGTTTGTGCCATAATGATGCTTTATAACGGAGAGTGCTGTGCACATATCCAGAAAATCCAAAAGGATCCAGAAAAAACACCGGAGACAGTTTAGAGCTCTGTATAGAAAGTTTATTTTCTCTCATGCTTTCCTTGCTGTCTGGGGTAGTTCTCTGGGGGATTGGAGTATTTTTAGCAGTGACTTCAAGCTGCAAATCGAAGTTGGTTTGCTGGCTCAGACCAAAGCTGACAGTTCTTGCTGAGGTAAAACTCACCCTGGCTCTTAGGGGACATGTCTGAGGTGACAGTGTTCGAGATTTCCTCACTGGTACTTTCTGGACTGCTGTAATGAGCTCTGGTCTGTGAGAACACCAAGAAAACAAATTTAAAAATTGCATTGACAACTCATTCTTCCCACAGAGTTAAACCAAGCAAATAAAAAGACCCTCCCAAACCTTGTTTTCCCACTCTTGTTGGTCTCCTAATTGCTTTTCAAAGAGGGAGGCTTCCTCTCCTTCCCATCTGACTCCTTGGGCGCCCCCTTTTCCTTGGCTGTCCTGCTGACTGAGTGCTGAGCTATCAGCTCATCTCAACCAGCTGGAGCTGCTTGGAGCTTCTCAGACCTCAGTGGTGGTTGCATCCCAACACAACTTTGGTCTTCCAGCGCTGAAAGCACAAGCAGAGACTATTCTGGGATGGAAAGGGCTCTGCCTGCCCAAAGCCAGAGGCTGGGATAAGCCCTCAACATCCATCCCTGCTGGTTCCAAGTAGCAGCTTTGGACTTTTCCAGTGCGGAAAGCTGTCTCTGCTGCTGCCCTGGACCTGGCAGGGATCTGGAGGGGGCTGCACGTGTGGTAGCCCCAATTATCAACCCTAGCTCCTAATGAGAGGGACTTTGGACAATAAGAGCAGGATAATCTGTGTGTCCATCTCAGTGGGACCTTGGAGCAATGGGACTGGAGGGTGGAGTTCCCAAACTGTGTGGTGAGTGGCTCCAGTCCTGAAGGGATCCAAACCCCTCCAGCACACTCATGAGCAAAATGAGGAGGAATGTGTAGCTACTGGCTTGCTTCTAGGACACTGCAGTCCCTAAGTCTAGCCTAAAGTCATTGCCAGAGCAATGAAAGAGCAGGGATGAGTTTGAGGGAGTGCAAAAGAACATGAGCTCACCCTGGAGGTCTTAAGCTGCCAAGGTTTTCCTGAAAAGGGAGCCGACTCCATGCAGACAGAATACAAGGACTCAAATGTCCCCAATAGGAAAGTTTCTATTAAAAAACCCAAATCCAGACATGTGCTTTTTTATTAATGAGAAAATTCTTCTGTTGTTTATGAGATCAACCCTTTAAGGGGGGCAATGGGAGGAGAGGAAGAAAAGAAGCTGTTTGTTAGCAAAATGAAATCCAGACAAATATTTATAGCTACTTTCAAGTGGCTTGTTCTGACATGAGTCGACTATCCTTAATACCTTCCCTTTAGCACCATTAAGCATCTCACTGGCACTCAGAACAAATTTATGAATGTCTTATAAAAGTCAACAAGCCGCAGGAAAAAAATAAATAAAAAAGAGCCTTATGCAAACAGTGCTTCATTGCAAGAACTCAAACAAAGAAGGTCACATTCATCATTTGCTCCTGGAGAGGGAAAGCCAAGAAGACGGATGGATGATGACACAAGACCTGGCTGAGTTTAAATCCCCACCTCACAGGAGGTTCTGGAGGTGCTGCCAGGGTGGCCACACTCTTTGCAGGCTGCTCTCCTGCCACATCTCACACGTTCCAGAAATTGCTGCTCTCCATCTGAGCTTTCCTGTGGCTGCTGGGGTCTGACCTGCAAAGTCACCAGAGGAGCTGAATTCCTGTCCAAGGGAGTGTGCTGGGCTATGGGCTGCATAAAATTAAGTGGGGGCAACTTTTATTGTTGGAGTCTGTCCATCAGATAGAGGGAAGGATACCAGCATGAGGGAACTGAGGGTGAATCAGGTGGTAAATGTGATTTTGGTGTGACCCAAAGGAACATTCCTACATTCCAGGATATAATGTTAATTTCCTCAGCAGCTTTTAAGAGTTGATATGAAAAGTTTTGGTAGTTGTAGGTGCTGGCTCCCCATTGTATTCGAGCACTGTGATACACAAAATGGCAATTCGTTAGGGTTGGCAATTCATTATTAGGAGCTTGATTCACTTGATGAGTTTTTTGATCAGTTCTAGAAAGCTCTGGAGGCAGAAGGGATTCTTTCAGTGACTGGTGAAGAAGGGAGGACACCTGCATGGTGATCCCCAGAGGTTCAAGCTGGGCTGAGCAGGGGCTGTGGGAGGAATCAGGTTCAGTTCAGAGCATCCCCACTGCACTGGGGAGACTTTTGGGACTGGTTTCAGGAATGGGACATGGGGGTAAGCCTGGCTTTAGGGAAATGTTAAAGCAGTGAAGAGATGGGAATGATGGAAGGAAATATGGCTTGGAGGACAAGAGATGGGGAAAGAGTTTGGTCTGCACAGAGGATTGATAACCCTGGGTTAAACCTGGCACTGGAGGGTTTTTTGGTACAACAAGAAAACTCCTTTCTTGTGGCACTTGTGTCATTTCTGATGAATCCCTGAATTGTTTTTCAGCTCTCAAACCTGCACTCTATTTTCCCTTTCCCTAACTTTGGGAAATCTGATCAGATTTGGAACAGAGTGGGTTTGTATTTTTTTTCTTTGCCATGATGGGGGAGCACATGTGTGCATACAGGTCCCACCCTGGCACAAGCTCAGCCAACACAGAGATTTCACTGAAATCCCAGTCAGGTCCCACCAGGTGATCAGTGCTACAGAAGGGAGCTCATCCCTTTAGCCCCCAGAGCTGTGAAATTCTGTGAATTCTGGATAAATGCAGATCACAGCATGCACTGAGTTACTCCTGTTCTTGCTCTCCTGTCTTTGCTGTCGTGCAAGGGATGCTGAGGAGCACTGCTCCTAAATATAGGCTGGAAAGTCACTGTTCCTTATAGGATTAATGCTGCCTCCGAGTCAAAAACCTCAGTGAGAGCAGGGCACAATTTTCTTGTGTCTATTGTGGTTTATGCAGGCTGATAACCCAGTGGAAATGAAGCTGTTGCATGATATTTGTCATTTTTACCTATTAACTCGTTTTCCAGCTAAACTGGAAGGTCTGTGCCCATGAGAGAGCCTGAAAGTTCATGGGAAGGGGAGTGGGAAAAGCAACCCACAAACTTTTCATCATTCACACAGAAAAAAACTAAAGGAACAACAAAAAAAAAATCCATTGAGGGAGGATAAGAGAGGCTCATGGTTTTGAACAGGTCTTTGTAGGGTTAAAGCCTGCCTGCTGCAGAGTTAGACTTTCTCCTGCTCTGAAACCATGCAGAAGTTAAACAGTTCAAGATTATTTGCTGCTGTAAATTGTTATGCAGAACCCCAGTGCTTTTGGCTGCCTGGGCTTTATCTCTCATGCGTGCCTTTTCCTTCAATATTTAAAGGTAATTTTCCGCTTTATGGCATGACACAAACAGATAACAAACCCCTCAATAATTTCTTTAACCGCTTGTTTTCTTTCAGACCTTTTGTCTTACTGAATTATTGAGTCAGCCGGAATGACCTTGATGCAAACAAATACTTTTGAACTCGTGTGAGGATCAAAGACAGAAGAATGTGAGACAGAGGCTGGAATCTGGAAATGATCCATGCGAGGTTGGCATCAGTCTTCCCTCTTTTTTTCATTCTTTTTTTTTTTTTTTTTTGTGATATGGAGCCCAGAGCAAATTTGCCCTGTTCAAAAGTGAGGAAAAGTGACTTTCAGGCAGCAGCACAATGGTTGCAACGCTGGTATTTATAAAAAATAATCTGCTTTGTTTCCTGCTTTAGCATGATCATCATCAATATCAATCATAGATGATGTGGAGTCAAGCCCCTGTTGTTTTCTGATGGCTCTTTTGCTTGGATTCTATGACTGGACTGGAATTTTAGCTGGAAAAAGTAGCAGCTAGCACTTAACTGCAGGTTAAGGTCTTTGAGAAAGTGTCACTTTTCTGTAGAAATTCTCTGATTTCTTTAAGAAACGAAGAAAGTGGGAGCTCAACCTCACTAGGCTGTGTTTATGACTATTAAATTTCTTTTTTACTATTACCAACTTTGAAACAAATGGATCAGCTGTTTGTCATTTCTAAAGGAAGAAGCCAAAACTGCATTTAAAAGTGAAGTTCGAACTTTGCTGCACTGCTCAGAAGAAATGAGGGGTGAGCTGTGCTGGCAGGAGCAGTTCTGCTTCAGTTTTTCTGACTGCTGGCGCTGGAATTGAGAGGAGGTTTTGTCATCTATTAAAACTGACATTTAGCTTTGCTTAAGGTGACTTAAAAGTCTAAAAACAAATGCTCTGGAAATTTCATGCGCCGCTGTGTGAACTGCAGAGAAATAGAAACCCTTTTCAGAGGCAGCCTCTGATTTTTGTGAACCTCCCCTTGATCTCAAGTCCTTGAGCTGAGCTTGGGAGCATCCACAGCTTTCTTTGGCTTTAGCTGGATAAGGAAGGTGATTATCTGTGAAAACCTGCTTTGTCCCTTAGGTTGGACATTGAGGATGGGAAGAAACATTTCAGCACCTGCCTGACACCCTTGTTCATGTTATGGGGGCACTCAGAGCTGAAATAATCCAATTTCCCAGCTCTCTTTATTTTTTTCTTGTGGCCTGCTCTTCCCTGTTGGTGGGTGGCAGGAACAAAAAGGCTCTCTGGGGTCAAGGACAAGGGTGGATTTCTCTTTAAAAAGTTCCCCATATCCCCCTTGATGCTGAAATTAATAAAATCCCCGCTGTAGCTGTCACATCTCCTTTATAAGTTTGTTAGTTTTCCAGTGAGCAAAAGGTTAAATATATAAAAAATTGATTTTCCAGGCTTTTAATGGCATTAAACAGTAGATAGGTTTTTATGGAAACCTAATTCTTCAGTAGCTGTAAGTTCCTAACACTAACAAACAAACAAAAAATTTGATTTTTTTTTCCCCCCAGCCATGCAATCTTTAAAATATTAACAGGGTTTTAAAATTTTTATTTGTACCAGAAATCATTTTTCCAGCTGTCGAGCTGATCAATACTTTCATTTTTCTTCACTCCCAGCCCATCAGACATTTTATTTTAGTTTTTAACAAGAAGGGAGCTGCGTTGACTTCTTGGTCTTACTCCTAAAAATATATTTCTGAGTGCAATTAAAGGAGTCTTGTCACCAGTTCCTGGATTGCACAGAAGTCCTCTCTGATACAGCAGGGCAACGTTTTGCAGGCATAAATATGGGAAAGAGACTGCTGCCATTGTGACACAGCCCCGAAATACTTCATATTTATTTGTACATGCCAGCCCAGTTCTGACATCAGTGGCACCAGTGTAGATCTAAATCTTCTTGGGACATTGCAGCCCTGCTCTCTGGTGTAACACTGGGACAGAAAAAACTCCCAGTAACTTTCCACTTGCCTCATGGAGACCCTTTGCTCTCAAAAAAAAAAAAACCCAAAAAAACCGAATCTCTTCCTTGGAAAAATGCTTTTTTTTTAAAAACCAAAAAACCGAAAAAACCAAATCTTTTCCTTGGAAAAATGAAGTTTTTTTATTGTTTCTTTTGCTTTTGTTGGGACAGGTGATGGCAGTGGGTTGGATGGAGCTCGGAGTGTGGGAAAATGACATTCCCAGGACTCTGAGTGTTAGACTCACTGCAAAAGAAGCTTCGCTCTCCATACTTTTTGAGGGATGCAGGGTCAGACAGGGAAGATTCCTGAGCATCCTTTCCTGGGGCTGGAGCGGGGGGAAAAACCTGGAGAGCGGCCAGGGTGGTGGTGCAGAGAAAATGAGCATTGCCTGTGCTCCAAGAGCACCAAGTCCTTTGGAGCTGAGCTGGATGTGTCCTCTGGAGTGGCCACTGGGACCTTGGTGTTGCCAGCAGGGTTGGAGGGGAGGTGGAGAAGGGAGGGAAGGCTTAAGGTGGTGGCTGAGCCCAGACATTGCCTCGTGTGTCCTCCAGAGCTTGTTCCTGCAGCTCTGACACTCCTGTCGTCCGCCTGGGGACATTTGACAGATGTGTCCTGGTTTGTTGTACAGAACACTCAGCCAAGAGCATCAATTGGAGCACTCCAAAGAGCATCAGCCACAGCTTCAAAGGGGCAGATGAGGAAACCAGTGTCTGCCCTGCTGCTGGTAATTTTGGTCCTCTCTGGTTTATGAAAGGAGGTGCAGCGGGGAAAGTTGCACAATCTGGGAACTCGAATGGAAAATGAAGAGGATTCACAGAAATCAGATAGTTCTCCTGAGGGGAAAATAAACTCCCAAGGAAGTGAGTGGCTGGGTATTTTGAGCACAGAGGTTACCAGCATCTCCCAGGGCTGGCTGTGTGTGGCCCTTTGCTCTGCTGTGCAGCTCAGGGTGTTGGGCATGTATCACCCATGGCCAGGTGGGGTTGTGGAGTGGGACAAGGTGCCTTTATCCCTCCCCTGAGTGAAGCTGGGTTTGGTGGGTTGCACTGATGATTCCTGTCTTGATTTCAGCATTTTTCAGCATTTCAGCTGGCTCCTGCCAGCACAGCTCACCCCTCATTTCTTCTGAGCTTTACTCTTTCTTAACTTTACTGTTAAATGCAGTTTGGGCTTCTTCCTTTAGAAATGACAAAGAGCTGATCCATTCATTTTGTCACTGTGGGACACAAAATAAAGATAGTTTGACTCCAGTTTTGACAAAGAGAACATCAGAAGGCTTTGTTTACAATCTTTTTTATTCTTATTGGTTAAACAATAGGAAACAACAGCCGGGGAAGATTGTTATGAGAAAAAAAAACACTGCCCAGTTAGAAGTGTTTTGGGAAAAGGAGAAAGATGTTTTGGAAAAGAAACTGTTGAAAGTTTTCCCTTGGGAAATGAGCTAGCAATGGTTAGCAAGCTGAAATTCTCTCAGGCTCAGAAATATTGATCCCAAAGTTGGTAATAGTAAAAAAAATATTTAAAAGTCATAAAGTGTCTTTTAGCTGGTGTGAGGGAATGAAGCAAAGCACAGCCAAGTGCCACCCAGTCCTGCCTGCTGCACCTCAGCTCCTGGTTATTAAAAATAAGTTGACTTTCACTGATCTGTGTCTGGGTTACCTTTCCCTTTCCATCTCCATTAGGCTGGCAGTGAGTTCCTGGGCAGCAGTCCCACATTCCTTGGAGGGGGCTGTTCTTCACACCTGCTGATGTTAAACACTTTGGGCCCACAGCTCTGCAGATTCTCACTGTCCCCTGAAGCCTGGTGTGGGATGAGATCCTGCTCTCCTTTGTTTAGTTGTGCTGAAGACTGGGCCCTTTGCTTGGACTGGTGCCCGAGCATTTTTACAAGTCCAGACTTTCACTCTGCCCTTGAGAGCTGTTAGGGGTTTTTCTCTCAGGATTTTGTTTATGTATGTCTCTTGCTGGCCTGGTTTTTGGGGGAGAGAAATGCACAGAAAAATTGCTAAATGATCTTGATATATATGATAATTATTATTTGTAAGGGAAAAATCAGGTTCTCACTTTGGCCTAATGTCCATCAACTTCCCAATGTCGTTTCAGGAGGGAATGTGTTACTATTTATTTCTAATCAGATTTTTGTTGTCTTTTACATTAAATGCCAGAATTAGAATATTTTATATTATACAGTTGGAAAGAGAATTTGTCGTGTCCACAGTCCCCTTGAGGAGTGACATCACCAGATAATAGACACAATTATCTGTAGAATTGCACTGCACACACAGCTTTAAAAACTGACACAATTATTACTACTACACCATATTTGTATGCCATGTATTCCTTGCAAAATGCAGCTTATTCCTATTCGAGATGGAGTTCAGCTGATTTGTTTCCTATGTTGGTGTTGGAAAATGGGGTGTCCTTTGAACTTGAGGCTTGCAGGTGAAGGAGGATAAGCACAGGAATAATTTGGGTCCTGGGTTTGTAGACTCATTCCAGCATCTTTGTACCTCTGGTTCTGTGACAAGTTTGGGGCTGGCACAATGTGAACTGCAAATCTGTGATGAATCCAAATGGAAACTTCATAGGAAGATAATAAGCAACAAAATCTTTTTTCTGATTTATTTTTTTTTAAAGTTCAGGGCTCACTCAAGGCACAAATAGTGGGTGAATTATGCACCTGACAAGTCCCCAAAATGTAGCAAGAGCAGTTTATAGGGAAGCTTAGGTAACTTAGATTTCCATAACTAAAACCATTTACTGTGTAGGTAATTTAGATTTCCATAACTAAAACCATTTATTGTGTAGGTAACTTAGATTTCCATAACTAAAACCATTTGCTGTGTATTTCCCAATGTCAGAAATGAAAGGATGAGTGAGAACATGGACAAAGGATCCACATCACTTCTGCTTTAAAAATTAGGACAAATTAAAGCACTTCGAGCCCTGTCTCTTTCCTTACCTCTGCCTTCTTTTCTGCTGTGCTGGTTCTCATGGCAATGGAGCAATCCCAGCCACGTGCCCATCACTTCCCTGCTAACTCTGCCTATTTAAGGTCCTGGTGCTGAGGATTTGGCTGCTGGGGGATATCAGTTTAATGGGTTCCTACAGCTTTGTTAAAATGAGGATATTGTCCACAACAGCAGTGGAATGGGCAGAACTGGTCACAGTGGTTTTTGGAGAAAGGAATTTCCTCCATTTCTCCAACCATTTGCTCAGTTTGCCTGTGTGAAGTTTCCTAAACCTTCACAATGACCACAGATTGGAGAATTCAGGCAGAGTTTTGCAGGGAATTGCAATCTTTAGTGCTTGAATCTGTGGGAAGGAGCACAGACAGAGCTGTGCTGTGTCATCCCAGCAGAATTCCTGCAACTCTGGTCTGATTTGGGTCACAGCATCCGTGTAAGGAGAAATCCACATCACAGCAAGAATACAGAAATGTTTCCCTTGATTATGCCTTCCCAATCTGAAGCTGAGACACTTTTTGAACCAGAGATTTGTTCCTCGTTTTCCCTCTGAGATCAGTGGCAGCTGTGGGCACTCAATAATCTCTGAAGCCCTGACTACTATATTTAAGTGCCTAAATATAACCATAGAGGCCTAGGAGCCCATGGGTACCATTGAAGTGGACTGGAAACTTCCCATTTGCCTCTCTGGGGATTGGATCAGGCCCTATTTCAGGTAACCAGCTTGAAAAAAAAAAAACAAACCAAAAGTAAAATGGGATTAAGTGGCTTGTGCAAGATGGTTGAACAAATGGGACAAATGGCTGGCAAGGCTCAGGAGCTCTGGATGCCATTCCTGTGCTCCCACTGCCAAATTAAATTTGTTCTTGTACAGAAAGAGCTCGTGCTGGTGAGCCTGTTGTAGAGGTGGAAAAGCATCTTAACTGCATCTTCTGAAGGAGCAGAGCTGCAGGGGTGTTTGGTGCTCTTTGCAGCATGGTCTGCAGAGCAGGAGCTCACGGGATGCTGTAGACTGATTTCTGCCTGGTTAACAAAGAGATTGAGACACAACCTCCACCTGTTGGTCCAGGAAGGATTCATGGTTTCAGTCCTCCTGCTCACCCTGAAGTGTACACGTGTATCTGGTTAGAGAATTTAGCACCTCTGTTTGAATCCAAGGCATTCAGAGAGGGGGAAGGCAGGGAATCGGGGTGTGCTGTAACAGTAAATGGTGTCATTTGGGGATTTCTCCTGTGCAGGCTACAGCTCCTAAACTGGTGGCAGGGAGATGAGCCAGCCTGGCAGGGAGCTGTGCCTCGAGCCTGTGCCAAGGCCAGATCCCTCTCCCTTTGAAGGCAGGGAGAGTTAAACCATTGACTTCACTGCAGTTGGGTTAAGCCCGTAAATAGTTCCTAACACTTGCATATTATTATTATTGCTCTCGTGGCCAGATCTAAGCATACTTGATCTCTGGAGGAATTTGACTTTGCATACAGCCAGACATTCCTCGTTTCTCATTAGCTGGGTAAACACATGTGCAGAGAAGTTGGGTTTGTCCTCTCAACACAGTTGCTTCTTCCTGAGAGGGTGATGAATGGCCTTGTGGAAACTGTGTGAATTACAGCATTTCTGGAAAGAAATCCATAGTTTGTGTCACCATGAGCTGTGGCTGTGACAGCTGAGCAGGGGAGGCTCAGGCCAGGCATAGGTTGAAGTCTTTTGTGCTGTGGGGCCTTTGGCATGTGCTCTGTGTGTCACAGGAGATAAGGACAGCAAGGGGGGGTTCAACAGCTGGGATGGGAATCCAGGGGAATGGCAGGGAGCTGTCATCCCATGGCGGTAGCAAAGGGCATGGGACAGGCTTTGGGATACTCTCTGTAATTCTGATTGGCTTTTTATTATATCAAACTTACATAGAGCTGTAGAGTGGTTTGTGTTGGAAGGGACCTTGAATTTCACCCAGTTCCACCCCCTGCCATGGTCAGGGATGCCTTCCACTAGAGCAGGGTGCTCCAAGACCTGTCCAACCTGGTCTTGGACATTTTCAGGCAATGTTTGCCAGGGCCTCACCACCCTCACTCACAGGGAAAAAATTCTTCCTAATGTTTAACATGTTGTCCCCCTGTCAGTGTGAACCCATTCCCCTTGTCCTGTCACTCCAGTTCCTGATGAAATTCCCTCTCCCACTTCCTTGTAGCCCCTTCAGGCACTGGAAGGGGCAGTGAGGCCTCAACACAACCTTCTCCAGGCTGACCAGCCCCAGCTTGCTCAGCCTGTCTCCATAAACTCCATCTCTTGCTTTTCTTCATCTTTTACTTCCCAGTCCAATTTATGCTCATCCTGTCACAATTGTACACCGAGAGACTTCCCTGTGGATTTCTCAGGAGGAAAAGCAACCAGCAGGTGCATTGGCACCTCACTCAAGTGAGTGGGCTGCTGTGACAGTGCTGGAGGAGCTGGGGGGCTGGATCCACTTCAAAGGAGACTCTCAGGGTCTGAGGTGCCTGGACTCCCTCTGTCACCACAGGAATGATCACAAGCCCTTGGGACTGGGTGATCCAGCTGGTCCTGAGGTGGGAGATGGCTCAGAGCACTTGGATGGAACAGCTGTGACAGGACAGGGACGTGGCTTGGATAAGACTGGATACCTTCTTAGCACTGCTGAGAGATTCAAGTTGGGTTTTATTCCTTATTAAGTGCCTGTTTTGATCCTCATTTCAACCAGTCCAAGCTGTTGTGTCTTGATGCCTTGGGAAGGCTGACCTGAAACAGAGACTGGACAGAGCTAGAAAATAAAATAGGGATTTATTGAAAAGCCTTTAAGGATACACCTTGGACAGGACAGGGCCTGGCCAGGGCTACACCCAAAATGGTCACAAAATGGATGACAGGTCACAAGATCTTCTTACATTTTTATGTTCTTATCCATTTGCATACTGGAGTTTAATTGTCCAATTACAGCTTCAGATTATGAAGTCCCATCCTTCTTGTTCCTCCCTTCAGTCACCGTTGTTTGTGCTTTTGGGCCTGAAAGTTGTACTCGTCCTTGGTCTTCAGCAGGAAAAGGATTTGTTCTGTCCACCTTCTCTGTGGAGAGAGCAGACTAACACTTAATATGAGGCTTAGAACGACACACTTAGGCAGCACAAAATCTGAAAAACGTGAAAGCTGAAACTTGAGGCATCAGTCTCAGTCCATGCAATGCACTTTTGGTTCTTGTTCCTCTCCTAAGAGCTGAATGAGTTGCATCCTGCCTGATATCTCTGGGCAAATTCCACGCCGAAGGCATTGGGCAGCCACACCCAGGGCCAGAATTTGCTCGAAAACACCAGGGGTTGGCTTTCCCCCCCAAAATGCTCTGCATGCAAATTGAAAACACAAAGCAATCCATTTTAATCTGCAGTTTCCCAGAACAAGGGTTTGGACCTGGATGTGTGGGCACGAAATGAGTCTAAAATTAGACTTACCTAACCTTCAATTAAGCTCGATATCTAAGCATCCGTGGGAATGATCCCCAGGCCTGGAGTTATTGCCTGCTGAGAGCTGGGCTGTTTCCCTGTCTGAGGGTAGTGCTGTATTGTTCTCTTAAGGGCTGTGTGAGTCACATCTTATATGAGTTGTTTTATCACTGTAATTAGTCTACATATTGAGGAGGGAAAAAAAATTAAATAAAAGAAGGGTATACAAAAGGATAAAGGCAAAACATATTAGGAGCCCCTGTAAAATCGTGAAGTTCTCCATATGATATTTTTAATTGGGAAATAAAACATTTCTAACTTCTTTCATTTGGGCTTCCACAGAAAAGTCTCTCCCATATGTCAGTGGTGTAATCGACATCATGAACAAAACTTCACAGATGGACTGGCTGATGCAAGGGACATTCTTCAATATTCACAATTACTGAGCTTTTGCTTCCTATGTTGCATAACTTTAGAAAAGTGCTGTAGTTCAGGGAGGTGAGAATTTCTTCCAGAATAATCAGTGGCACAAAGTAGCTGGAGGAAAAGTCAGATGTTAAAAAGAGAGGCCCCCAACCAAAACCCTTTTCAGAGTGTGTGGGCCCTTTGAAAAACAAATAAACAAGCAAACCTCACTCTGATTTCATGCTTTACTTTTTGACCAATGTCCTCAAGTTAATGGGTTTTTTCTCCCCACAGTTTATGCAATGATGCAGCTCTTCTCACTGTCTTGGAACTTGTTTGTGCCCTTGGCTTCTGAAGTTTTTAAAACTTGTTTTAGGTTTTATTACAAATGCTTTTTTTAAACTAAAGGCCTTTTAGGAATGCAGGAAAATATTTGTTTTGAAGTCCAGCTTTCACCTACGTTGCTTTCCTTGGCCAACACTCACCACTTATTCAAATTCACAAAGTTCTAGGACTTCAGATTTTATTTCCGTAACCCTACTTGGTAGGTTAGGGATCAAATCCCTTCTGGATCCTCTCTCTGCCTTTCTCCAAAGATGCTTGGTGGTGACGTGGTTTTAAACTCTGGTTCAATCTCCTCTCCCAGTTATTGCTGGACCAGAGAGGTAAAGTCAGAAAGGTTGAATTTACTATGACCGTGTGTCCAGGACTTGGAAAAGCTTTGTGGAAAACAAAAGTCTAGTTTGTATGAAAGAAGACATTTTCTTTTGCTGTTTTATTGAGATGTGTCATCCCAGCCAAGAACCTGGAAGACATTAAAGTCGATGTGATTGTCACAAACATTGAGGGTTTCATTTTTTTATATTTTTTAAATGAACCAGCTACACTTTCAGAGAGTCTGAGGTGGAACAGCAGCCCACAAGGAGCTATGAAGGTGACATTTTGGTTATCCAGGAACAACAGTAACATGCAAGAGCTCTCAGTTCTACGTGTGTGGGGAGAGCATAAAATTTTATGAAGTGATGGTTTCCAATGTAACGAAAGATATCTCACTCTTGGCGTGGAACTCAGACATCCACCCATCCGAAACCTTTGCCTGAGGCCTCCCCAAACTCACACTCTCCTCCTTTGTTCCCCAGAGCTGCCTGATTCCTGGGTCTTTAGCATTTATTCTGTCCCCCAGGGTACATCTAGCTGAAGATGTGGTTGTGCTAGCAGAGCTGTGACAGCACTGGCAGTGTTTGGTGGCCAAATATATTTGCAATATTTGTATGGAGAGCATGTGTTCCCTTCCCTAAGGACTGTACCTGTCCTCAGGGAGAGATGTTTTTTCTTGATCCAGATCAGCACCAAGCTGAAGACTTTCATGAGCGCTCCTCTTCCATCTTCCCTCAGACTGATTTCAGGTGCTGCACGTGATCATCTCTCCCCTTGCCTGGGACTGTGACCTCTGGGTGCCTCTCCCTCTATTTCAGGCACAATTGTCCTGGTATTTTTTGGCCTGGAGCCTGCAGCCTCTGCTTTGCTGGCTGGAACAGCTTCCCAGGGCCTTGCAGGCAGCTGGGGGTTGAGCTGGGAATCGAGTCCTTGCTCCTTGAATCCCACTGAAATGCTCAGCCTGCTCTTGCTTCCCTCTTCTAGAGGATCTCCCAGAACACCAACATTCAGCTGAAGCTGGAGCTGAAACCCTGCCACAAGTGAGATGCACCCATTTATTTTTGGTGATATTAAGGAGGGCCACCTTTGGAAGTGATGTCTGTCCTCAGCTTCCAGGGTTGCACCTGCCTGATCCTCTCTATTTTGAAGTAAACTTGAAGCCAAATTGTGGTCTCAGAATAACTCTATCCATCCATCCATCCATCCATCCATCCATCCATCCATCCATCCATCCATCCTTGAACTTGGATAAATATCTCATCACTGTCAAATACAATCACGTGCTTCCAGCAGCGTTCATGCTTCGATCAATTTGAGATTTCCTTGGGTAATGGAAGAGAGTGGTCCCATCTCAGATAATCCATGGCAGAAGAAGGGAAGTGAGTTCCTGATTTATTGTTATTGGCTGGGTGTAACGTGATGCAACTGCTGCACAATAAAAAAATGTGGTTGCATTTGTGGACTGAATGAATCCTAGCTGAATTTCCATCCAGATTCGGCCTTTCCTGCTCATTCATCACTGGTACACAGGCCATCATTTCCTTCAGCATATTTTAATTCCAGGGTAGCAACTGGTTGGCTAAGAGAGGTTAATATTTGGGATTTTACTGACCTTTCTGGGCTCACTAATACTTAATAAAAACTCAATATCCAGATTATATAAATCAACTGAAATTTGTTAAAGAATACACATAATGCTGTTATTTTCTCCTTGACTGGATGAGTGTGTAGCACTCCCAAAGTTAACAGGGATCCTCCATCTGAGGATAGAAACTCCACTTGTTCTCTTTTCAAACCTCCCTAAGAGTAAAGCAACTTTTTTCTTGTGTTTAAACCAAGTTTTCTGTGAAATTTAAACCAATTTCACTGTGCCAATTGCCCCTTGTGCATTCCCTGGATAACACCGGGAAGATCCTGACTTTGTCTTCTTCTCTCTCCCTGTCAGGTATTTATCCACTAAGCTGTATTCCTGCCGTTATGCAATTTCCTGAAGTCTTCACTGCTCATTTAAAAATAGGATTTTTGCTTTCTCAGTCAGAGGGCCGTTTAGCATTTCCCCTCTGGGCACAGGAACCAGGAGGAATATGGCATTTGGATTAGAGATGAGCTCCAGCCCTGTGCTCTCCCCTGCAGGATTCTGCCTCCCTCTCTCCTCTACATGGAGATAAGCACACCTATGGCACCCTGGTGTTATCACACCAGAAAATTTAGCAAATGGCTTTTGTTCTCCTTGGACACGTGTCCCCAGTCCTTGGCATGAGGGGATGTCACCTGGGAGCTCGTGCTGAGACATTGTCCCACCTACCCCTCCTTTTTGTCTCACCCACCTTTTCTGCCTTATTATAACTCAGCGAGGGACAGAGCAAATGTTGGCTTCCCTGGTTGCTTATTGCAGTGGCAACTCTTAAAAAAAAAAAAAAAGAAAAGAAGTAAAAAAAAAAATTAAAAAAATTAGTCCTAATTAAGGAGTTGTCCTCATGATTTGTGGTTTTGTATACCGGCAAGCAGGCCAAGGCTGTCTGATTTCATTTCTGTAAAAGAATGTAACTCCAGCTCCTTGCCAGTTTATACCATTCCCCATGCCGGGCAGTAGATAATTTCTCATGGTCCCAAAGCTTTCAACAATACTCTATTATGTTTCATGACTCATAAATGGGCTGGTGCCCATGGAAAGCCATGTGGCTCTGTGCAGGCAGCACAGCTCCCCGCAGTAGGTTTGAACTGATTTCATAGCCTCCAGACCTAGCATGGTTTATTATTTTTATGACTTGCTCACTGTTCTCATTGTTGCTAAGACCATATTGCATCAGGGATAAAAATTCAAGGCCCTGATGCATTTCTGTGCGGAATGAAAAGCACAATTTGTGGAGCTGCCATTGGAGGCAGAAGAAAACAAGACCAAACAACAGGCTGAACTCAAATCAGATCTAACAGCTCCTTGAGATAAGCAGCTCCTATGAACTGCAGGCAGCTGATAGATTTGATATTATCTTCACTGACAGAGCTGTGGGGTTATTTTTGGCTCACCTGTGCACTCAGGGCTCTGCTGATGGATGTTGCCCACCATCACTCTTTTAAGTCAGAATAAACCCAAGGGGTTGGAAAAATAAGATAAATAATCCTGAGCCTGCTCCTGCAACAGAGCTGAATCAAAGCAGCCAACTGTGACTTGCAGAATTCCTTGCTGCTCTCAGCCTGCTGAGTGTGTGCAAGCACGAGTGAAGCCACAGCCCAGCCCTCTACACCTGAGTAAAGGCTGGGAGATTTTAGTGGTGTGCTTTTCCTGCTTTTATTAACATGCACAGAAAAAACTGCTGGCTGTTTTTTCGGGATTTTTTAATCCTATTGTGATTTCCTGGGGTTTTTGATTCGGCTGGCGTGATCTCAGCAGCCTTGTGATATGGGGAGGGCTGGGGTGGAAGGGGAGCCAAGAGGGGATCAGTGGAGGAGCGTTGAATGGGGAGGTTTTGTCTGCTGTTGTAAAGCTGTTTTGAAATACTCAGATAACTTATTGAAACTGCTGCCAGGTACTCTTGCAAGCAGATGACTGTGGAAATAGCTGCTTGAGTAATAAGAACAATAGAATTTGAAAAAAAAATATGATTTATATTATTTTTTTTAAAATTAGCTTGGGTAATAAAAACAAACAAGTCAGTATTGCTTTATTTGCCTAGTTAGATCTGTTTTCAGATTCTTATATTCCAGGCTAAGACAATATTTACATTGCAATAATACAGACTGAAGGCTTATTTATTTTTTTAATATAATAATCCCTTTCCTTCACATATTTGTTCAGTTTCTTGTGGAACCATTTATTCAGTCTTTGATATTTGAATTTTTTTAAAAATTGCTCTCAGAAGCCTCAAAAGAGCATGCAATAAATCATTTTAAAATGCACCTTCTCAATGTAGTTGCTCCTTGTTATATAATTTCCCATTTGCTATTTCTTTCTTTTCGTTTTAGCCAGTTAGGGAGTTTTTTAATGTAGAGGGCTGAATATATTTGGTCTGGTGAAAGAAAAGTATGTTCCATAAACAGATCTGTTCCTTCAGCAGAGCTTCATCTGTTTAGCAATTTTTATTTTTTTCTTCTTCTTTTTGGAAGGAGTCGCAGCAGTAACATTGGGAATGGGCACGGCTGCTCGAAACAATCATTGGGCATTTGTACAGAGAGCAGGGACTGGAGCTTGGAGAGGCAAAGCATGTGTGGATCTGCTGTGATGCCTAATGATTCATTTAGAGCGCCGTGCTTAATGATCCTAACGAGCAGATGTGGTAATGCCGCTGCCATCCTCACCACCTCCCTCGGCCCTTTTCCCCCTTTTGCTCTTCCCAAGCAAATGAAATCCCAGCAGCAGGCAGGATCCAAGCCGGGCTTAGGCAGGCTTGGCTGGCAGCAGGGCCGTGTGTTCATCACCCTGGGCAAGATGCTGAGCCCAGGTGGGATGCAGCTTTCCCACAGCCTGGCCCACGCTCATGGCTCCCATGGATTTCCCACGAGCTCCAAGAGGGAAAATTCCCCACTGTGAACACGGGGAGTGCAAAGAGAGGATGCAGTGCCCAGCTGTAATTAAAAATGCCTTCCTATTAGTCCGTGTAGCTGGAGCCAAAGGATCCGTGCTCTGATGCTGAGGGAGGCAGGAGCAGTAATTAATTAGCTGGATGAGCTTTTCCATTGTGCAGAGCCCGGTCCCATGACCCAAGACAGCTTTCATTACGAGGCAAAGGGAAGATTTATTTATTAAAGCTTAAGGCAAAGGTACGGAGAGATAGGTAAAAGTTTTGGAAACAACCTAAAATCCTTGTAGTGCAGAGCAGCCCGGGGAACTGTTTACCCAATTTTCATGCAGAATGCCCTCCTTCCATCCCACCTCTGACCAACTCCAGACAGCCACCTGCCTAGACATGCTCCTTGGGGATTTTCCCCTCAATTCAAATGCAAATGCTATGCTGATCACTTGCTCCGGAGGTTGGAAGCTGCTCTGGAGCAGTTACATGAATGTTTTCCCCAGCAGCAGAGGCAATTTAGTTTTGCCCCCACGTTTGGCCACTTGCTCTTGGCACTGGCCCACGCAGTTCATTGCCCCCCAGTTGTGCTGAGGCAGCTCTTTGTGGAGACGTGAAATCATCCAAAATAAAAAAAAAACACCAACCCAACCCGACTGCTGCTCAAAAGAATTTTCCCTGACCCAGTTTATCACAGAGCCCCACAGCCAGTTGCATCAGCACCTGGAAACTGGAGGTGAACCAAGGTGTGGGGATGGGAACAGGAGACCTGGGTCAGGCAGGAAAGTAGGAACTTCTCAAATTTGATTTTTTTTTTTTTTTCTGGAAAAGAGCTTGTACAAATACATCTCCAGGTTGTGGTTGTGCAGTACCAGACCTGTGCATCCAAAGGTGATAAATTGGTGTAGGTCAGGGTTGGGAATGCAGCTTTTCTGTTGAACACAAGGTGCAGAATCCATGCAGGATTCAGAAACAACTGGAAGTGCTGCTCAGTGCTCTGGTCTGCTGATGAGGTGGGGATTGATCATAGGTCAGACTTGATCATCTTAGAGGTCTTTTCCAACCCCAGTGATCCTGGGACTCTCTGTTTTGCCACTTTATTTCAGATTTATGCCGTAGCAGAGGATGGAGAACACCTGACCTGGCAGAAGTTAGAACAGCGCAGGCAGGTGGTGTTTGCCCTGGCACAAAGCCCGCTGGTGCAAAGTTGATGTGTCGAAATGTTTTGAACCAAATGGAGCTGACTTACACCTTTGTGTCTTATCCATGTGGCTGTGGCATTTTTAGTCAGGATCCTGGTGGTTTTTCTAACCCATGGCATGGATGTGTCGCTGCTTTTCCCTCATCACAGCTCTTTGCAGGGAGCTGTTGGGTTCCTGAGGGAGAGATTTCCTCCCTGCCTTCATGGTTTGCAGCTGGGGCTGTTCTGTCACTCCTGTGTCACCAAAATTGAGTTCAGAGCACAAACTCTTCTCCACACCCTTCCTTGGCTCCTCACAGAGACCGCACAAGACCTTTGGATTTGCCCTCACAACAGCAAGGAGGCTGCAAACAAGGGACTTTCTTGGACACACAATACTTTGGGATAAATCTGTTTCCTGCTGTCAGGATTTGGGATTCTGAGGAAAGGGGAAGAGCAAGCTGTCTCTCCAAAGGCTGAGAGAGGTGAAAGATGTGTCTGTTGTTTGCATCGAGGTGGAGCTCAGAGGCAGGAGGCAAATGGAAAATGGGAGTAATGCGGAGTCAATGCTCTTGACAGCAACTCGTGTATTCCTTTATCCAAAACACAAGGCTTTGCAACACCTTCTTTGAAAATTGGTCCAGAAAGTCTGGTTGCTTCTGATGTTTCACTCTGGGCTGTAGTTCTGGCCTGATCTGGCTGGCAGACGTGGACAGAAGGACAGACAGGGTTGGGTTTGATGTCCATCAGGACAAGAGCCTCTCCTGTGAGGCTGCTGCTGAGGAGATGCAGAGCTGAGGGGGGCAGACAGTGGCTGGCAGAGAGCAATTACTGCCAGAGATCAGATTTGCAGATGTAATGAGTTAATGCCTAAGCAAAATTAGTTAGAGCCTAGTTAAAGCAGCGTGCTGTCTGAGGAGTGGTACAGGGCAATGCCTTTGGATATGCATTGAAAACGAATTTTTTTTTCCCTGAAAAAGTGAGCTGCTGGCTCAGTACAAAGTATGGTGTTATTGAATAAATGTCAGAATCTGTGAAAACAAAGGCCCAGAGACTGAGGCAGCGTGCAGTACACAACTGAAGGATTGTTTCCAAGCACAAGGGCTCTAAGTCTGAGCACATGAGGAGATCTGTGCAAAAAGCTGATGTGAGGTGCATTTTCTGGAGAGGTACCTGGGGAATATCCACAGTCCCAGTGCTTGAAGAGGCAAGTCTGAGTGTGAGTGTGAGCATTAAGGCCTGGCAAAGTGTCTTTAATGATGAGATTTAGACACACAAGTCAACACACAATTACTTTTGTTTCCCTTTCCCTCTACTTTTATTTTTTTTTCATGATTAGCTAAAGGTACCTAGAGGATGCTTTGTTCTGCTCCAGCTCCCTTTCCCTCATTCAAACCAACTTAGTGTGTGCTTTCCTGGACAGCAACCAAGTCTATATTTGTGGCAGCACCCCAAGCTTGTGCTGACTTGTTCCATTGTGGCAAAAACTGCTAATGAGTGCAAATGTGTTCCTGGAAAACCCTTGATGCTGGAGAGGCATCTCTGCCTGGAATGATGCTCCTGGCTATGGAATAGCTGAACACCTGTTCCTTGCTCAGTGCAAACCCCTCCAAAAAACCAACAAAGAAGCATAAGACCCTCAGGAGCTCTGCTCCCTTTTTTATTGCTGAGTGTCCCCTTTCTGCAAGGCCTGCTGTTCAAACTCAGGTTTTCTATTTTCTTTGTGCCAATCACTCAAAGTGGCCACATTCCTTCATCCACTCAGAAACAAACCCTGCTCTTCTCTTCTCACGTGTAAGGGTACAAAAGATTGAGGGTTGATCATCAAGAAACATTTCCTGCAAGAGCCAGCAGGAGGGAAACTGATATTTGGAAAGTTGTTTGGCTTGGTGACATGAGGGGTTTCGATCTCTAATCACCTGAGTCCTGCCTAACCAAAACTGACATCTGGGCTGGATTTATGGCTTAGATAGATTTGTTATTTCCTTGTAGTAGGATTGTTCTGCAGTTTTTTATCACAGCTGCCACTGCAGTGGTGCTGCACTGGTGGGTGTATTCACACAGAGAAGCTGCTTGGCTTTTTCCATCCCTGGAGGTGTCCAAGGCCAGTTTGGATGGGACTTGGAGCCACCTGGGATAATGGAAGGTGTCCCTGCCCATGGCAGGAAGTTGGAATTAGATCATCTTTAGGGTTCCTTCCAACCCAACCCATTCTCTGATTTTATGGGAATCTGTTTCATCTTTATGGGAGCAGATCTGGGGTGGAAGAGAATAGGAGCAGGAAAAAGTATCCCTGAAAACAGGTTTATATTCATCTTAAAAACAAAACCAAAAACCAACAAACAAAGTCCCCAAAAACCCAACAAGAAAACCTCGCACAACACGACCCTGCAAAAAAACCCAAACAAAAACCTCCCTGACCAACAACTGCAAAATTTCCAACCAAATAAAAATCCCACCCCACTCACAGAGTCAGGATTTCAGTTTGTATGAACTGATCTCACTGAGCAGTGGAGGAGCTGGTCTGTCCACACACAAACTCACAGCTGGCTCTTCCTTCCTGCAGTAATTTTGCCATCTGAGTGGTGGTTTTTTATTTATTTATTTTTTTAAACAGCACACGAGCTGCCTCACCTTCAGCTTTGAAGGTTTTGCTGATAATCAGAGTGGACTTTCATCTCTGCCTGAGTCTTGAAGGAGATGAAGATTAAAGGCTCTCCTGAGCACCAGAATCATTTGGCAGCTATGGTTCATCTCAGGGATCCCTCACTCCTCCAGGGCTGGGAACAAACAGTTCTCGACTGTTTTCAAAATCTATCTCTACCAGGCACTTCATCATTTTGACTTCATAATGCATGTGTTCACAGAAATATATAGAACCACTTTAATAGCTTCAAGCTGTTCTAGGTTGATCTACCCTGGTAGGTACTGGCAAAATCTGAACCTATTACTTCATGAGCTGTTGTTCAAGAGACTTGGATGGGTCAGAGGACTGGAAATGGAAAATAGTTTGGTTGTTTTTCTTTCTCTTGGGTTCTGGTGTGAATTTGAATACCAGGCAGCCTGAATATTGAAAAATTATGAGATGAGTTTAAGGTGTTTTAGATAATTTTCTAGGGAGCTGAAGAATTACATGGATTAGTTGTGTGGAGTGGGATGTTGGATTTTCCTTCTCTTCTTCTGTCTTTGCCAGAAACAGTTGATCAGAATGATATTAGAGAGTAATGAAAAAAAAAAAAAAAAGAGAAAAAGGAAAAGAGGGAACAGCTGTTTACAGTAATTAGTAATGGGGTGAAAGGCAGGCAGGGGTTCGGGATGTTTGGAAAAGGTGCACAGTTTGGGTTTTTTGCAGCTCATTGTTAGAAAAATGTGCCCCAAATGTGGCAGAGAGGGCAGGGCTGCCTCTCTGGCCTTTGCAGTGGGTGTTTGGGGACAGAGGGGAGGATGACAGTGACCCTGGTGCCAGCCCTCTGTGCCCTGCTCAGCGTGCATTGAAGGGATTTCAATGCTGGGACCCCAAAGCAAAGCTCTGCTCCCCTACAGGCTCTGAGCTGATGCTTCCAGCCTGGATTGCCACAGCCTGGCAGCCAAAAATCCCTGAGCAAACTTTACCAAGAGACCACAATTTCTTTGTGCCACCAGCCACCTCCAAGGGAGAGCTTCGAGAGTGGCACCCGAGCACAAACAGTCAATATTTGGACATCACAGCTTTAAACTGTTCTCCGTGGAAGAATAATTATCTAATAGTTAACACAGTGCAGCTTGGAAGTGGGAAGTCAAACCCTTTTAGCCTGCTGTTACCTTAGTTACCCTGGGTGCACGTTGGGGATAAAATGAGAACCCCCTACAACACACCTGGGGAGCTGTTGCAAGCGTTCCTAAACGTTTGCACAGCTCCTTAAAAGTTCTCCGACTAAAGTAATTCTGAACTTGGGAAGTGTTAAAGTCTTTTTGTAGACTTGGCTGCAAAAGTCATGAAAAAATGACTGGAATAGAAGAAGCTGAGTCCTGATTTTGAGCAACTATTGCAAGCAGAATTTGAAAGAGGATGGTAACATGTTAAACTGTAAAAAATCAAAGATTTTATATATTTAGAGAAAGGCAGATCTTGTGATATTGACATAATAGTCCATTTTTTTTCCCATTTTCCCAAGCCAAACCACTCTATTTCTTGGTAGAAATTCTGAGAAATATGCTTTTATTGTCTATTTAAAACGTGTTTTAATTATTATTACCCTTTACAGCCCATCAGAATTACAGACAGAGATGTCTCCCACAGCAGCTGCTCAAGAGACCTAGAGGGAGAGGAGTTCACAATTAGTTCATAAAATTTCAGAATTAGACCCAGAACACCCTTTGCCTGCCCTGTTGGTCTCTTCTTTTTTAAAATTTTATATGAAAACCCCCAAGCTAGGCAGTGACTGTTACTCCCTGTGGATGCTTAGTGCCTAGAGAGCCGCACTCTTGGCTTTTTGATGGCGCTGTGTTAAAAATGTTTCGTAATAATAAAGCTCCCAGTGTTAATGGTAAGGCAAGAAGATTTGAAGTTTCTGGACTATAATTGGCTTTTATCCTGCTCTGCAGTAGCCAGGGGCAGCAGAGCCTCCAGGCCAAGCTGCAGCATCAGTTACACCCAGACAGCTTCAGACAGTCAGGGACAGGAGGCTGGGTGATGTGGTAATATCACCAAACTTTTTTGGGAAAAACCAAAGCCAGGGAGTTGATTTTTATAATCCCTTATAGATATAGATATAGATATTTTAATAATCTCACATATATATATATATATATATATATGTGAGATATATATATATGTAAGATATATATATGTCTTATTTTAAAATATATATATTATAATATATAACTATATAATATATATTATAATATATATTATATATAATATAAAATATTATACATATATATGAATTATAAATATATATCTATCTCTTATATATATATATATATATATATTCTTTTAAATTTTTTAAAAAAGTTTTTTAGCCTTTTTTTTTTTTTTTTTTTAATGGAGGGCCTAGATTTAATAAATCCTTAGCAGGCTGTTTAGAAAAGGCCAAGCCAAGTCCCAAACTCGGGAGGATGGGTGTGGGCAGGGCTGTGGAGGGAACAAAGTGGCCTGTCTGAGCCGGCCAGGCAGACTCCTGCAATTACATCCGAGAGAGGAGCTGCCCACGTCAGTGAAAAATGAAGAGTATTTCTGTCACCCATGGCTTGGTGCACAAATCAAAGAGAGGAAGCTCACTTAGCACTACATGCAAGAAACCCCAAAGCCCGGCGTGTTCCAAGAAGCTCAAATATACCCTGTCCTGACTGCTGGGAAGGGAAGCAAACATCTTGGGTGGTTTGCACGTCCATGCCAGGCCTGCCAAGCTAAGCCAGGGCTACTCCCTGCCACGTGGAGAGGAGAATTATCAGGGGAAAAAAAAAAATCTGTCATCGACATGTTTTGGGAGGGCTTTTTTAGCTGGGTGGATGGTGATGGGAGTGCTGGTGTCAAACTGGAGGGGACCTTAAATCCCAAATTGGGTGATGGGGCACATGGTTAAATACAGAGGAGCCATGGGAAACCAAGCCCTAACTCCTGGTGGCAAAAATACACCCTAAAAAAGGTGGTGTTGCCCCTCCAGGGTGTCCTTTCCAGTTATAAGAATGTTCTAGAAAGACCATAAGAGCTTTTTAGGGCTTCCCAAATGAACCCCTGCCCCAGGAATTTCACCGTTCTGCAGCAGCCTCCTGGGAATTGCCTGGAATTGGTTCAGCTCTGAAGGACAAAAGCAATTAGTGATGCTTTTGGCCGAGTATCATGCAGATCAGGTTAATGACATGTAAAAATCCTGCTGAGAGCTGTCTAGGGTTTGCTTGTACATATAATTTCATTGATTTACAAAACAGTTTCATTTTTTCTTGAGCAATTGTCAACACTCTTTAAATAGATGGAGAATAGCTTATAAATTGTAGTTCTGTCAGCTCCTTACCGACATCAGCTAATCTTGAGGCTCAGTTGAAAAATAGGGCACAAGAAGGCTGAACTGAGTAATGAGATTCCAGAGTGATTTATTAAAAAAATGTATTTATTTAATTAAAAAAAGTTTATAAGGCACAAGGCATAAATTTTCATTGTACATCAAATATCTTTAAAAGCAAACACATAATCTCTAGGAAATACCCAAGATATTCCATAAGGGAAGATGAGAAAGAGAATAAATCCAAGATTTCCCAGTCTATGGAATTATCTTCTAAGAAAAGTAAAGAACTTCCCCATGATACTAAAATGAAATGGGGAAAAAAATAAAAGGAGCAAAAATGCTCTGACATACCTCAGTGGAATAATGCAGTGAGAGAGATAAGTCAGTGATTCCCAAGATATCCATGGATCGTTTCCATCATGAACAACTTTAGCCAGTAAAGCAACTTTTGAGCTTGGATGAAGGGTGAAATTTTGAAACCCTGAGTCTGTGGGGGTGTGATTCACCTGACCAAATACAGAGATCTCCATCTGTGCTCGTCTAGACTGCCTTTACAGTCAGCACAGAGCAAACAGGCATTTCTAGGGCATGATTTGCCTTTTCCTAAAATAGTCATCTGGGATATGTCAGGCAACTGCTTGGAGACAGAAGTCCAAAGATGACTTAGCAGTATGGAAATCTGTGAGCCAGAAAATCGTGTTCTGCAATTCAGAGCTTGCTTCTGAAAGCTGAGGCTTTTTTTTCCAAGACCTACGTGGAGAGCCATAAAACACGAGGTTTCAGAACCACAACCTGACCTGAACCACAATCCCTGGCTGAAGATCCAGCCCAGGGAAGCTGTTCCCTGCAGGTCTGAGCTGCTTCCCTCCCATGGGCTGGGATGGGACCCACGCTGCAACCAGCCCATCTCAAACCATTTTGAAAAATTTCTTCCTGAAGAATACTTGGGTTTTCAGCGATTGCTTTGCGGCCGATTTTTAATCTTCCCACAGCAAGTGTGATCCCAGCAATCACGGAGGAGTCTGTCGGAATCAGCCAGAGGAGGGCACTTTTGAGCTTTGGGAGACCTCTGGGCCAGTGGGGCCGAAGGTGCCGCGTGTCCCATCAGTTTCATTTGCTAGTCACATCCATAAAATCCTCCAGCAGTAGGCTCGGGTCGGCGTCTGTCCCTTGGCACGGGTTGTGGTGGCTCCCATCCCTTCCCAACTCCGTTCTCTTGGTCGCCAGTTGAGGTTCTGTCTATCAGGAGGTGGCAAAGGACCAATGATGTCTCTATGAGGGGTGATAGAATTCCAGGATCATTTGGGTTGGAAAAGACATCCAAGGCCACCGAGTCCCACCTGTGCTTGATCCTCACCTTGTCTCCATCCCAGAGCACTGAGGGCCACCTCCAGCCCTTCCTGGGACACCTCCAGGGATGGGGATCCAAACCTCCCTGGGCACTTCCAAGGCCTGAGCACCCTTTTCATGGGGAAATTCCTGCTGCTGTCCAAGCTGAGCCTCCCCTGGCCCAGCCTGAGGCCGTTCCCTCTCTTCCTGTCCCTGTGTCCCTGGGAGCAGAGCCCGACCCCCCGGCTGTCCCCTCCTGGCAGGGAGTTGTGCAGAGCCACGAGGTCCCCCCCAATCCCCCTTTTCTCCAGGCGGGGCCCCTTTCCCAGCTCCCTCAGCCTCTCCTGGTGCTCCAGCCCCTTCCTCAGCTCCATTCCCTTCCCTGGACACGCTCCAGCCCCTCCAGGTCTCTCTTACACTGAGGGGCCCAGAACTGGACACAGCCCTTGAGGACCTTCACCCATGACAAAGAGAGAGGGACAATCACTGCCCTGGCCCTGCTGGCCACACTATTTTTGATGCAGACCATTGGTCTCCTTGCCCACCCGGGCACACTGACAGATGTGTGCTGCAGAGTTTGGGTGCGGATGAAAGTGTTGGTGCCTCACTTCCAGACTCTGGAAGCTGAGAGCTTTTTCTGCAGGAGACGGCTGAGCCAGCTGAGATTCTCCTGTGCTGGTGGGACAGAAAAGGGCATGACCTGAAGTGCTGGGGCTGCCAAACCACTGAGTGTTCAGTTTTAGCCACCCTGGGGTCAAGCTGATGGCCTGGGCCTGTTATTGCTGTGCTGGGTGATGTCCAGCTGTGTCTGGAGGTAGCAAGGCCCAAGACAGCGCTGGTCCCTCAGGAAAAATCCCAACAGGGATTGTTCCCTGCACTCAGCCCCAGAGGTAATTACACATTACCAGGATGGGATTGCCTTGATATCCATTGCCTTGTATTGGTTTGGAAGTGTGGGGCCTGTCACACTTGGCTTCCTGTGGGACACTCCTCCCTTGGAAAGGTCAGGCCTCCAGGTTGCGTAGCAGCGCAGTCGGAGATGTGCTCAGCAGCAGAGAAGTATTTTCAGGGAAAGTATTTAAAACACGAGCAGCAGGGGAGTGGGGTGGAAATCGCGGGGAAAGTGAAATCCGTAGGTTTTGTGCATATGTTGGCTTTAAAGAGTGGGGGACCCCCACCGAGCTGCTTGGCACGGCGAGCCAGGCCAACGAGGACATCAGCAGATGGGTTCATTACCGAGGCATTTTCATTACCACCCCTCGGGGCCAGCCCCTCGCCGTCCTCCTGGTGGGAGCATGGGAAGGAACACTGTGTTCCCAACCCGGGGAGGGATGAGAACACAGGGGGGAAGTGCTTGCCTGTGGGACAAAAAAAGCCACGGGGCCTGATCACGCCACACAAGTTCACGTGAGGAGCTGCTGGTCCTAAAGCCACCCCCCTTCCCTCAGCCTGAAGAGTAAATTCAAATGCACCATTAAGAACCACTAAGTGCCAGTGGGAATCTGGTTTATCTCAGAGGAGGCTCCCCTGGAACGACCCTATCAGGGCATTAATTCCACTGGAGCTCACTGGAACTTGCACAAGGACAACGCCAGCAGACAGAACTTCAGCAAACGGAGTAAATCTTGGTTAATCGAACATGAAGGAATTCCCTACTGAAAAAGGACTCATGCCTCGAATTTGTTCTGACTTAGCTTGCAATGGTAGTTTTCTGAAAGCAGAGAAATAGTACCATTTTTCAACACTCAGGCTCCTTTAAAACTTCATTTGTAGGAACAGAGGTATCCAGTTAAACTGATAGCACTGCAGCTCCTTCCCAGGGAATTGTTAGGCTTTGTGCAGGCTCTTATCTTTCCCAGAGGTTGTGATTTGCAAACAAATAAATTTATGTAAGGCTTAACATCCCTTGGTCAGGTTGTAGTGGCTGCATTGGTGCAAAAAATTGGTTTCTTCAGCCAGTGTTATTCTCACTTTTCCCCTGCAAGTGAGTGTGTGACCGTGGATTTGGGGACAAATTTGCTCTCAAATCAGAATGGGGAAAGGTCCAAAAGTGGGTTCTAGACCTGGTAAGGATTTTGAGCTGTGTCAACCCCTTTCTGCCTGACACAACCGCATAAGCTGTGGAGAAGTTGTGTGCTGGACTTGGAAGTGTGCAGGCTGGAATTTCTATCACCTCTTCCCCAATTATCATTGTTTATGCATGAAGCCACCTGTTTTCTTGGGACTTTGCCACAGTGAAAAGAAATTTTTTTTTTTTCCCCATGTTCCCAAGAGAAGGAGAAGACAGATTAAAAAAAAAAAAAAAAAGAAAAAAGCGAGCATTTTAACATTTATGAAGAAAAAGCAAATATGTATTGCAACAGACCTGGAAGGGCCAGAATGGACTGAATGTTCCTAAACCTTTATGGTAATTTGCTCCAGTAATTTCCATCATAATTAAGAAGCTGATAGCGAAGCCATTATTGCAATGAGTCAGGCCTGCAAGATCTGCTTCCACAGCAGCCGTAGCTGCAGGCTGCCCGTATCCTGCATTTAAATATTATTAGTTTAGAAGTGGTTACTTGAAATATATCTGTTAAATGGAAAGTTTAGAGCAATCCAGATAGAGGAAGCTGATAATGAACCCCAGCTGCGGGGAAATGAGGAGGTTTTATGCACACCTTGTCTCTGCATCCACCTTTGCCTCCAGAAATATGACAGAGTAATCGTGAGGGATTTTTTTTTTTTTTAGGATGCTGCTGGCTCTGCCTTTCCTCTGGTGTGGATGTGAGAAAGAAAATCAATCCAGCCTGGTGAAGGCAGATGTAGCAAAGGTCACTCTTGATTTTAATTCTTATCTGTCCAAAGAAAATTCTTTTTCTCCTGTCCATGTTGACTGCCATGACAACTGTTGGGTATTGAGTGGTTCTAAAAAGCAAATTGCGTTACCCAGATGCCAGAATAGGAAGGTGGATAGTACTTGTTTTCCCTCTGAGTGTCATGGAACTGTTACTAAGGATAGATGGTTGATACAAACAGATTTCAGCCCTGGAATTGTTCTTGCAAATTTGCTGATCATCGTTTGTGCATGGAAAAATGACTGAGGGGTTTGGGTTTTTTTGTTTGTTTGCTTGGTTTTTGTTGGGTTTTTTAAAGTGAGAGAATAGGAAATACTGAATAATGGTGAATCTGGTTCAATTATCAGCTCCCTCCATGCCCCACAGATTGTGGTACTGGTAAGAAGGATGGAAATTACCCTGTGAACCCCCACTGCAGGGAATGCTCAGGAACAGCAGGATGACAGGGAACGAGGACATGTCTGGGATTTGGATAGAGCTCAAAATATGCAACATTGGGTCTTCCAACCTTCCTTCTCTGCACCACTGATTGATTCCTCCTCCCTGGGGCAAGTGTTTGCCAGATTTGTTGTGGCAGGGAATCTCCAGCCTTTTTTCCAGAGTGATCACTAGGGAAAAGCTGAAGGAGCAGCACTGATGCCTCCCAAAACCACAGGATGTCTTCCACCAATCTTGCTGCCACGTGAGGGCCTGGCTTTCTGCTGGGTCATTTTATATTTCTCTTTAAAAATATTTAATCTTTTCAATTCATACCAAAAAGGGACAAAAAATGACTCAGAAAAGTTCAGCCTTCTGCTCCTAATGCTTAAGGTCTACACCCAGTTGCTTCTTTTAGTGCCTTTTAATACCTTGGGAAGGCAAGTACTCCTGGTTATGGATTGAGTCCCATTTCCAAAAGGAACTTGAACAGAACAGCCTGGCCCACTCTTGTCATTGTAGGACATGAAATAAAGATGATTGACACTAGTAACTCTTCTGAAGGATGAAGAGAATCAGAAGGCTTTATTTACAATTCATTAAGCTCTTTTATAACATGTTGGGGTAAAAGGCACATTATTGGTGTACAGTGATGACAACCTCTCAAATTCTATTGGTTAAATTATAAAAATAGCAAATAACAGCTGGTGAGAGGTTGTTATGGGAAAAGGAATATTGTTTACTTAAATGTTAGGAGAAAAGGTAGTTATTTACAGAAAGATGTTTTGGGAAAACTGTTGAAAGGTTTCCCTTCAGAAAGGAGCTAGCAATGGTCAGCAAGCTGAAATTCTCTCAGGCTCAGAAATATCGAGCCCACACACTCTGGGTGTTTCTGTGAGTGAGGTGGTGTCTTAGTTTTGAAAGACAGTTGTCTGCCAGGGAGAGCTTCCCTTGGAATGGAGAATGTCACCCTCCTCCCCTCTAAATTATTATAATTTTGCAATTAGGGGCTTTCAGGCAAAAATATGGGAATAAGAGTAACAGTTATTTAATAGGAATAAAAACAACAACAACAACAACAACAAAAAACCCCAAAACACAAATGCAGTAATACAAAGACAAGCAAGCAAGCAAAACAGAAGTCCTGGAAAAAATCCTGACAGAGTCAGCGATATGACCTGACACCCTGTTGGTTAAGGGTGTTGGAAGCAGTCCAAATAAATCCTAGATGAGGTTCTGTGGGGTACAGATAATGGAGTAGGAAAAGTCCAGTGATGGTGAGATGGGTCCGGTCTTCCTCTGGTGGAAAAACCAGATCCCTGCTGTTCCTGAGTCTCAGTTTTTATCCAGGTAGGAACGATTGGCTCCGCCCACACTGGGTGGAGCAACTCCCAATGGGATGGTGTCATGTGTGATGTCATTGGTGAGCCTCCATGGCCCATTATCAGCAGATATCCCCGATGATGTCATGTGTGATGTCATTGGTGAGCCTTCATGGCCCATTATCAGCAGATATCCCTGATGATGTCATGTGTGATGTCATTGGTGAGCCTCCATGGCCCATTATCAGCAGATATCCCCGATGATGTCATGTGTGATGTCATTGGTGAGCCTTCATGGCCCATTATCAGCAGATATCCCTGATGATGTCATGTGTGATGTCATTGGTGAGCCTTCATGGCCCATTATCAGCAGATCTCCCCTGGAGGATGGACGGGTGGTGACAGAGATAACAAACACTGCCCCAGCTGGCTTTAATGGCTGGGCCATTATCAGAAGGCATCTGCCCCCCTCCCCCTGGAGTTACAAGAGATAAAGAAATCTCTGCTTTCACAACAGATGAAATAGAATACAAATCTCTTGGCTACCCAACCCAAGACAGGTGGCTTTGGAGGGCCCTGTCCTTCGGGCAGCTACAAGAGTTGGCTCTGTTTGCCCCTGGGCTGCCAGCAGAGGTTCTGTGAGATCTTTCTGGACCCCATCCCTGACGTTAGTGCTGCATTGACTCTACAAGGTGACCAGCATGGCTGCCTGCCCCCAGTGAACGGAGCACGTGGTGGCATTCCCTGCCCTGGGCTGGCGGTGCAGATTCTCCTCCGGCACTCAGGATTTGCAGTCCTGGCACGTGCTGCCCGTGGGAGTGCTCCCTGCAGCACATTCATCCCTCCTGGCACACTGAGCCTCAAATATCTTCCTTTGCATGGCTGGGGAAGAGCACAGAAGTGTAATCACTTGCTGGGAGAGCAAATGCAAGATATTATAAAAAGCTTTTGCAGGATGACTCAGGAACAAGAATTACTGCGTGCTGTCTAGTAAGAACTCTAAAGCTCTTATAACGGAGGGATTTTTTTTCCATTTTATGACTTACCAAAAGCCAAGGTTGACCTATTAGCTCACATTATGACTAAGGTATCAGCCACAGGATTATGCAGCAGTACAGTTTAATGTTAGTCTTGAAGCTAAGCCCAAGCAAAGTTGACATTATGATCTGAGCTAATTGTGACTGTAGAATAGCAAGAAATCATTTAAGGACACTCGCTTTCACAGCTTTAGGTTGGTTCCTGGAGACATGAATGAACTGGAAATCTCAACTTTCCCTTCCCTTGGGAACTGAAATTCTAGGTGAAAATAAAATGTCCTAAAAATTGCACAAGTCTTTCATGCAAGAATATCAGATAATTCACAACCAGAGTTGTGCTTCTGATAAATTTCTCAGCTTTGCTTAGCTGATCTGAAAATTCAGAAGAGAGGCCTTGACTTTAAATTAAGCAGGCAGGATAAAAAAAAAATCAAACTAACTCAGAACTGAAATCAAATTAAAAAAAAAGATGTTTAACTCACATGTTTAGTTGTGGGTTTGGTTTTTTTTTTTGGTTGGGGTTTTTTGTTGTTGTTGGGGTTTTTTTTCTTTTTTTCTTTTTCCCCACTTTGGGATGTATATTTTTCAATGGAAACAATTTGATAGAATTAATACAGAATCATGGAATGGCCTGGGTTGGAAGGGACCCTAAAGATCACCTTGTTCTACCCCACAGGCAGGGATACCTTCCACTGTCCCAGGCTGCTCCAAGCCCTGCCCAGCCTGGCCTTGGGCACTGCCAGGGATCCAGGGGCAGCCCCAGCTGCTCTGGGCACCCTGTGCCAGGGCCTGCCCACCCTCACAGGGAAGAATTTATTCCCAATATCCCACCTAAACCCTACTTATTTTCAGTTTAGAGCCTTGTCCTCCCAGTCTAGACTCTTATAAATAATCTCTCTCAATCTTTCTGTAGTTCCTTCAGACACTGGAAGGAATTTACATCCAGCCAACCTGCTGCTGGTTTGATTTTCCTTCCCCTGAAGGATTTTGCCCAGTTCTATTCCCAAGCAGTGGCAGAGACCCCCCCACCCTCATGGACAGAAACTGGGCAGCTCTTAGGAGAGCACTTTTCTGGATAATATCCCTCGACCAAGTCCCAAAATGAAGGGCATGGGGAGCTGGTGAGATTTAGAGGATTGACCCCAGGAACGGCAGGTTGGAGCTGTGGCTGTGGGGAGCAATGGGAGGTCTGGCTCTGGAGCTGCTGAAGGAACAAAAAGTTCCTCCAGTCCCTGGTGTGGGTTGAGCTACGGCCGGCGGTGAGCTCCTGACCCAGCACAGGATGTCTGTGGGATGGGAGGGAAGTTTTTTGGAAAAGAACTCCGAGCACTTCTGCAGGAAAAAGTTCTGCAAACAACTGTGTTTAATCTCGGCCTCTGCTCAGATGTGGGCGCTCGTGGTTTGCAAAGTTTGTTCAAGGAGGGGTCAGCAGGGTAACTCCAGCATGATGGACACGGGAGATGTCTTACTCCTTTACAGAAAAAAAGATTTGAACAGGGCAGGACATCTCTGAGCTGCCAGTGGAGTGAACTCTGAGCACTGTCTGGCCCCAGCCTGTGGTGGCTTCAGTTACAATAAATGTGTGTATTTTATGCTCCCAGTAATTACCTCATTAGGGGCACTTTGAAAGCAGATAGTGCTTGATCTTTTGGTTGAAAAGTTGTCCAAAATGTGGAAACTAAGAGGAGAGAGAACAGAAGGAATTCTTTAGAGCTCACATCTTGTATAATGTGGGGACTGAGAAAACAAACCTCGGTTCAATAGGTTCTGACTCTTCTTTATATTTATGCCACTTCAAGCAGGATCAGAGAAGTTCAATTAAGAAATTCTGTGCACACAAATTTTTGGAGTTCCATTTTTCCCCTTTATCTTGCCATGCAATACAGAAAACATTTGTTAAAAGTCTGTGAAGCTCTTGGGACTCCTCCACCTAAAATTATTATTGCAAAAACAAGTCCTGTAGGATTTTTGCCCCATCTGCAAGCTCCCAACCTGGAGACATTATTTGTGAGAAATATTTTCACGGGATAAGGAGAAATGTTTGAATTAGGGTTGGGTAAGAAATTGTGGCAGTCACTGCTGAAAATCTTGGGGTGAGAAATGTTCTGAGAAGGAAAGGACCAAGGAACAGCAGAGAAGGTGGGACCTGGTGGGAAAAGGTGGAAGAGCAAGAAGAGGAATGAGGGAAGGGTTATTGAAGTGTTTTATTATTTTAAAAGAGACCCCAAACTAACAAATACACACAAAAAAAGGCTTCTAGCTGGGCCAGCTCCAGGGATCTGCAGTCTCATAGGTGACTCCAGGAGAAGACACACTCCTTGCTTTACTTGGAATGGAGGGGAGACAAATGACGGGAGAGAAAAATCCACACAGAGTGATAGGAAAAAGAAAGCAACCCTCAGCATGGAAGAGCTGTGCTGGGAAAAATGTGAACAACTCATGAGGATGTCGCTGTTATTTGTTCCAGTACTTAATATTCTAGACAAAGAGGGCTGTTCTCTGCATTTCTTCGTGTGACCTTATTGTGTATTTGGATGTATTTGCTGCTGACCTGGAGTTTTGGATGGGCATTGGCTGGAAAATTGTTCCTTACAGAGATTGTTTTCTTGTTTCATAAGAGGAGAAGTTTAACCCTTGAAGAAAAGGACAGATGGGGCCTTGTTTCTCTGATATTGCCAACAATAACAGTCACTTGTCCAAAAATTCTTTCGACACAAATGACATTTTGTACAGAATCTATTTTCTCCAGAAATATTTGAATTGTTTTCTAATTGCAGTGGAAATTTTGATATTGATTTAATGGTTGTGGTATCAGGCCCTTGAGGGGAAAATGCAGTATGTTCTCCTTTGATTTTTCTATTCATCTTGCTCTTGTTATCTTTATTTCAGTGGATATTTCCTGTGCAAGGATGGAGTTGCTGCCCTGTCCTCAGAACTTCTGGTGGCCCTCCCTCATTTTGATACGTGAGTGTAACTACATTTACTTTATTTGGCACATTTATACAAATAAGTGAAACAAATTCCTCTGTGCTGGTGGCAAGGAAACCTCTTGTGACAGAAATTGGTGATGAAGTTGCAGATGCCAGGTCACTGTTTATATCATAAACAATTCTGGCTAATGTTGTTGCATTTCTGCTTGTTTATAAACCTAAATGGGTGAGATGAACCCACACCACACAGCCAAATCTTCAAATTTTGGTCACCTCATGACGTTGCCAGGACCTGGTGCTGCTGGGGAACCAAAGTCTGGAGATGCCAAGACATCTTAGATGTCACTTTACCTCAAGAAATCTGCTAGCTTTGCAGGATTTGGGGAAGACGGGGCTGTAAGGATGATGTATTTAAACAGAGAATCAGTGGGCTGTTAAAATGTTTGCTGCTGAAATTCCACGATCAGTAAGGCCTGGTGGGGCTGCAGCTCTATGCTGTGGTTAGAATATCCCCACACATCTTCCCCTTGGGCAGATCTGCGGCGTGTGTGGCATGCTCATGTGGCACAAGCTCTGCTGCTGTTCAGCACACAGCAGCTGAGGCATTAACAAGAGTTCTATAAATAAGACCAAAAGAGATAACAATAAATGAATTTTCCTACTCTGTCACTAGCAGAGGTAAGTCTGCAGCCAGCCAGGTGCTGGCTGAACACACCAGCCTTAGAATATTGCACTCATGAGCTGGTGTGTGCAGAGGGAGCATCTGGGACCATCCTGGCCTTTCCCAGGAATTCCTCCTCCTGCACATCACAGCAAATTCCAAGTGCAGCAGAAAGACAGAGTCATGCCTCAGACCTTTCCAGATCCTATAGGAAACAGCCAGGACCATGGACCACATCCATATGTTGTCAGAGCTGGCTAAACCCTCTCGCAGTCAGAGCTGCAAGCTGAATAACTGGAGCCTTGCATCAGATTTGGAAAACAAACTGTTCTGTTTCATAGCCCATCCTCAGCATGGGGAGCAGGGATAACACTTCAGCTGGCAGCACTGGCCATGAGGTTTAACAGAATGCAGCTCATTCTTCCATGACTCTCAGCCCTGGAGTGTTGACAGCAAGAGACTTGAAGTGGGCCAAGGAAATTGATGCTGGATGCGAGTCAGGTACAAGGCTGAATTCAGCTTGGATTTAATGTTATTGAAATACCACAGGTGGTTTCTGTTAGGGTTTGGCCTCATGTGGCAAGACTGAAGTCAGGTCAGCTGTTCAGTGAGATCCAGCGTGGAATTCTCATGAGCATGGGGAGCTGAGTGAGATTTCAGTCACACCTGAAGCACAAGATTGTCCCTTTCCTGTTTGGGCGTGAACTCTGGGACCAGAAATCACAGGGGCCTGAAGTGTACACAGAAATCAGAGTGGGCTTGTGTGAACACAGGTTTCAGTTTTCTTTAGCTTAACTGGGATTTGCACCAGTGAGCTGTGACGTGGGGCTGGGGTGCCTGGGAGTTGACCCTTTCCCTTGTTAATCCATGGCTGTTTTATCAACTTCCAGCTGGTCACAGGGGAACCCCAAGGTGTGTTTGCAGAAAAGCCGTGGGAGGGTTTGAGCCTGAGTGAGAAACCACAGCAGCTCCTCATGCCCTAAGCTGTGTCCTGAGTGTGGTGAGGCTGAGCCACTGGAAGGAGATGCCTTCCATCTCCAGGCTCTGCTTCATCCTGTGAGTTTTTGGACCTTGCAGTGCTCATGGAAATTCTGACATTGAAAAATACCCACCAGTGTAACAAGAGGAATTTCCAAGCTGGTCGAGGATCTGGTTTGCCATGTCTTGATCAGGATTGGCTTTTACTGACACGGTTCAGTTAGAAATGCTCTGGATAAGTGCCAGAGACAGGGATCAAGATGGAATTATGGCCATGGTTAGGTATTATGCATCTTTGGCAAATGCTACAGGATGAACAGCACCGTTCTAGATTTCCTTTGGTAGCTTTATTTTTGCTTTTCAATTGTCTTGAGTTGTTTACTCAAGGCCACCATGTAAGTGGTCAATGTTTCTTCTGAAACACTGTATGAACAGACCCCTTCCAATGTTATACCACAAAGCAAGGATGATTTCTGTGCTTCCTGAGACAAGGTGCATAAAAGGAGAAAAACACTTCTCTGCTGGGTCAAACTCATCAACCAGAGAAACCTGCAGGGGTGAGATACAGACCAGAGGGGACATCAGCAAATGCTGATGCCATAAGGCTCCAGAGTGGCTCATGTCATGCTTGTCTCTTGTGACATTTCTCCTTTTCCCCTCTCTTATCAATATAGAAATACAGGCAGCTCCTCTGATATTTTTCACTTACACTTTGAAGGTGTTAAAGAGACAGTAAGAGCTGGAATTGAAAGACTTTAATGCAGTCAGATGTGTTAGAGTGGCACCATTTTCATCTCCCAGCCCAGACTCTGAGCCCTCTCTGCAGTCACACAGGGCCAGTGAAACACAACCAACAAAGCTCTCCTGTGAGAAGGCTGCAAGTACCTTATGTAGCAAAGGTGGGTACAGTGGGCTATAAATGGAGGAAATGAAACATTTCCTTGTCTCTTTGGACCCCAGAGGGATCTGTGCTGGCTGCAGGGGCCAAGGAGGATCACCAACCACATCCTTGGTTTTCTAGGCTCAGTATTAGTGGGAACTGACCCCAGTCTAAGCCTCACCTCTGCTGTTATTTGCCAACTCAGTCACTGGTGATGTGATCCAGGCTGGGCATTAATTGGCTGGTTTACTGCCTTATTTACATTTTTACCCATGATTTACTAATTATATTCAATTATTCTCGATTAGTTTGACAGTGAAAAGGGTGGCAGTTATTTCAGGGCTGGCTGGTTTATTAATTCCAATCAATGAGAAGCACAGAGGGCTGTATTTTTCTGCTGAGTTTCAGCAGTGCCAGTCACAAAGGTACAGAGATTTTGAGCTATTTGACTCTATTTCTAAAAGAAGACTTTTCTCCTTCACTGGTTTGATTTTAAATATTCAGCTTGCCCTCCTCCCCCTCCTCCCCATGCACAGAGGATTTGGATCCCAGAGTCTGGTTTTGAGTATCCTTAGCCAGTAAAATGGTCAAATATGGCTTCCAAAATATACAAATTGCGCAAGAGCTGGTTTTTACCAAAGGGCTGTTTTTTGCAGAGTCATTTTTTGCTTATAACTACGTCCTAGCAAAGCCTGAGGGACCTGTAAGAAGGATTTGTGGAGCCAGAGAGGTGGTTTTGGTTTTTTTTTTAATCCCTTCAAATTTCACCTCTATTTCTGAGGTCGAATCATAAATAAAAATGAGTTTCTATTAAACAAAAGAAAGAGAAAAGTGCAAATCCTTCTCCTCCAGCTCTGGCTTTACCCAGGTATGCAGCGATTCTGTTTTAGCACCCATTGTGTGAGAAAGCCTCCTTCACACCAGCCTAAACCTGCTGCTGATGGATAAGGCTGCTTCAATTCCCCTCAGCCATTCCTGCTCTGGATTGTTCATTCCAGGGGAAAATCCTCCTTTGATTCCCCTCAGCCATTTCCACCCTGGGTTGTTCATTTGGGGGGGAAATCCTCCCTTCAATCCCCTGAGCCATTCCCAGTCTGGATTGTACATTCAGGGGGGGAAATCCTCCTTTCAATTGCCCTCAGCTATTCCTGCTCTGGATTGAACATTCAGAAGGGAAAATCCTCCCTTCAATTCCCACTCTGGACTGTTCATTCTGGGGGAAAAATCCTCCTTTCAATTCCCACTCTGGATTGTTCATTCAGGGGGGAAAAATCCTCCATTCAATTCCCACTCTGGATTGTTCATTCAGAGGGGAAAATCCTCCCTTCAATTCCCACTCTGGATTGAACATTCAGGGGGGAAAATCCTTCCTTCAATTCCCACTCTGGATTGTTCATTTAGGGGGGAAAATCCTTCCTTCAATTCCCACTCTGGATTGAACATTCAGGAGGGAAAATCCTTCCTTCAATTCCCACTCTGGATTGAACATTCAGGGGGAAAAATCCTTCCTTCAATTCCCCTCAGCCATTCCCACTCTGGATTGAACATTCAGGGGGAAAATCCTCCCTGCCACGCCAGGCACGCCGCGCTCGGAGCCGCGCTGATTAACTCGCGCGGAGTCGCGAGCGATGTCCCAACGCCACGGAACAAAAGAGCCCAGTGTTGAGCCTAAATCAAGGTCCTAAATCATGGGCCGTGCTGTGACAAACTGCACGGGGCTTGCCAGTACTTTTAAAACGGGGCTTTTCTTGCCAGGCTGAGAATCCATCGAGCCCGGCCAAAGAAAACAATGGGAGGGAGCCAGGGTTCTCCCAAGCCTTGGCATGAAATCCACAATAGTAGCTTTGGCTGAGCTCCACAGGCTCAAGCACATGCTCCAGAAGGTCACTTCAGAACACCGTAATTGCTTGGTATTTACTTGCAGACAACAACAACAACAACAACAACAACAACAATAATAATAATAATAATAATAATAATAATAATAAATACACAGGTTCCACCAACACAGCTCTGCTGCAGCCCCAGCCTTTAGTGTCTTGGATTCCCCCATCCCTGGTGCTGTGAGATGGAGGGGGAAGCGTGGTCTGAACAGCTAAATAACAGCAGGGGTGATGAGCAGCACGGCAGGTTTGGGGAGGGAGAGTGGACTTTATGTCCCAGCTTGTCCTTGAAGCCCTCGGCAGAGTTTGTCATGGCCACTCAGGGGTTGTTTACTGACCTTTGGGGTCACATTCGGGGGTCACCGCTGAGTTCACCTGAGGAGAGTGTTTGCTTTTCCAAATATCCTCCTCTCTGCAACTCTCCTTACTGGCAGTCCTGTGGGAAAAGTCAGGATCTGAGCAGATCATTAGGACTGGAAAGCAGCCCTGAGTTTAAAGTCTGGCTCTGAACAACTCTGAGCTGGGCAGGGGCACTGCAAAGCCAAGCTTATTCTGAATTTCAGGGCCTGGATTGGATGGTGCAAAACCCCCTTTGATACAGGATGTTTGGTCCTGATGCTCACCATTCAGGATGTTTGCTAGTGGGACCCTACAAGTCCCTTATCCCTAAAAATAATCCCTCCAGCACAGGGGAAGAAACGGGGCTGAAAATCCTTGAGCTGTCTCTGCTCTTAACATGAAGTATCCAGGACTCAGCCTTTACTATTTACATTTAAAAAAAGAAACCACATTTGATTATTCAGCATTCTTCTTTTACATTTTTATTGCCATTTTGCAGAGCTCTGAAGACCAGAGGAAACCTTTCTGCTTGACATATTTAATATTTTAGCACTTCATAGTGTCTTTAGACAAAAGCATCCAACATGCATATGTGTTTTGGCAGCTCTGCTTGTGGCCTCTGTTCTCTCTCTGGCCTTGAGAAGTAGAAGAATGAAAGAAAAAAAAACCCACACAACTTTAAACTGGGTCAGGATTGTTCCCTTTATTTTTGTTGATAGCTCCATTTGGGATTTGCATTGATAGAGGAAGGGGGAAAAAACCCACATGCCCTGAGCATATGTCCTTGAAAAACAATGTCACATCTCAATTTTCTTGGGCTGGCAGTGCCTGCGTTCCACACTCTCTGTGATGTAGAACTAATGAGGATAGAAGGGCAAGGAAACCTAGAATCAATTCCAGCCCATACCAGGCACAGCACACCCAGGAGCTCACCCTGAGTGTGAAATTCAGAGTGCTGGAAGAGAAATCCAGGCCATGCAGCCATGGCAGCCCAGTATTTCTAGCTGGGGATTATTTTAGGCAGGATTCTGCATCCATGGAAAAAACAAAAGTGAACAGAAGTGCTCCCTGGCATCCCTTTGTGTCAAATACTTGTCCCGGTGATCTTGGGAGCGCGGCTCAAATCCGCAAAAGCGCAGTTGTTAGCAAAGGCTAAAGGTGTGGATTGAGGTTTTCTTCTGGGCATTCAGGATCTGTTTCCCTGTATTTTAATCCCTTGTGTGCAACCCAGGAGCTCTGTGTGCATGAACTGTGTGTTGCTGATACTGTGGTGGTGATTAGTGACCCCAAAAGATATCAGAGCTTTCAGCCAGGACACTGAGCTTGGGGTGAGGGGCTGCCCTGGCCCCCCCAGGCCAGCACTTCTGCCTGTTTCCACCTGTTTTCCTCTGGTTTAAGGCATAGATTTCTCCTGGGAGAAGAGTTTTGTGGCAGAATTTATGCACGCAGTGATTTGCAGAGTGAGATCCTGGTATCTGCGGGGGGTTCCTTGGTAGTGCCTATAGCAGCAGGGGTAGAAATAATAGAAATAATCATTTCGAACCCAGCAGCTGGTGGGAGAAGCAGCAGCAATGCGCTGTGACCTTCCAGGTGTCACATAACAGCCCTGAAAATAAACCCTCTGTGTATCCTGTCGGCCAGCCCAGTGCTCTGGGCTGGAGGGGACAGCACTGCCTGGTGACATCTCCTGATCTGGGTTGATTTACAGCCTGTGCAGAGGCAGGCAGGAAGAAATGAATGATACACAGAGTTCTTTGTAACTGTGGATTCTCATTTTTGCTGTGTTATTTTAAGTCCTAACCTTAAAATCCTGTTAACCTTCAACCCTGTTAAACCTAACCCTGTAAATCCTGTTATCTTCTAGCCCTCACTATTGTAAATTTAGCCGTATCTTAGCTGACTTGTGTTTAAGAAAATCATTGGGGAATTAGCTCAGGAACTGGGAATTTTTTTAATTTCTAAGTCCCCATTGTTTTCAGAGATCTCCTGAAAGTCCCTCTGCTTCCAAGTGTTTAGGTAAAAGAGGAATCTCAACTGACAAATGTTAAATAAATGCACAGAAATGTGGAGGTGGCCCAAATGTCTTAGCTTGTGGTTTTTATTACCAGGATTTTTTAACCTTTGTGATTTGTAGATGTATTTGTAGGTCCCTGTCAGGAATCCAGGACCTGCTCTGGGTTGCTTTGCCATCAGATGGTTCAGTCTTCACTGAGAAGTTGCCTGTCCTTAGTGATCCCACGTGCTTTTCCCAGAAAATGAGCTGATAGAGCAATGCTGAAAGATTGTCAGTCTGTCCTCTAAAGCCTTTAATCCTTCAGAGTAAAAGTGAAATGAACTCAGCTCCTCTTGCTGCAGTTTGGGATCTGCTGGTCCCCTGCTCCCTTCCTCCACTCTCCATCCTCTGAGGATGGACATTTCATCTTCCCACTTCCCCAGTTTTGAAGGGAGTCACTCTGGGGAATGTCACAGCTTTGTGCTGTTGTAATTTTGCAGGAGTGCTGAAGTCAACACGTGTCTGATGTTAGTTTTGGCAGGGCCAGGGTCGTATCAGCTGGCGCTGTCCCAAGCTGAGGAGAACTTCCACAGCCTCCAGTTATTTACCTGCCACTGACCCTGTGAGCAGCCCCACGTTTGCACAGGGAAAAGCATGGAAATGGTTAATCTGAGATGCTTGGGCAGGCATCTCTCTGCCTGTCAGCTTTCTGTCCCTCCCAGATGTGACACCTGATAGGGAACCGATGGTGGGAACTGACTGGAGGATGCAGAGGAGGCAGATCAGGAGTAGCATGAAATTGTCTTTTGCTTCCCTGTGAGTGCAAGGGAAGAAACCAGCAGGTGTTTTCCAGGGGCAAATGGCATGAATTGAACACCAGAAACCCATCTCTCAGGATAGTCTTCCTAAGCCTCTTGTGAACCTCCCTTGGCTCTGGCCAGCGGCTGGGCCTGGTGGCTGAGCAGGTTCAGATATCTGCACATCTGTAAATGATGAACCACAGCAATTCCACGTTCTCTCTGAGAGACAAAGCAGCACGTTGAGAGCTGCTGGCAGGCAGCAAAGCCCAGCAGGACCAAGCTTAGGGCTGCTGAGTTGAACTGTCCCCTGTGTTAAAGGGACATCATTGCCATGGTGGGATTGTCTGAAACCCAGCACTTCCAGCCTGCCTGGTTCCTTTTCCTTCCTCTCTGTGCTGCTTACTCAGCCAAAGCAAGGGCTGACTAATATCAGAAGGATTTGCCTTTCCATTCCTTCCATCCCTCTTTTGGCTTGCTCCTTCCTTTAAAAATTACACACAGAAGCTTTGAAGTTTCCTCACCTGCAGATGGGGAAACTGAGGCACGGGAAAAGGCCCAGAGCTGAAAGGTGGAAGAGTGTCTGTACAGGAGAGAGCAGCAGAGCCAGGCAGGGAGCCAATCTCTCCCCATCCCTCATCCTGTGCCCAAGAGTTACAGATGGATGCCACCTCAGTTCTGGCAAAATGAATCAATTCTTGCACAGATCATCCCTGGCACATTCCACATTCACTCCCAGCTCGTGAAGGGCCCCAGGTCACCTTCTGCAGTGGATCTCAGTTCCCTTTGGAACATCTGGATCCCCATACCAGGCTCTGCTTGCATTGCACACACACCAGCAGTGCTGGTGCAGGGAGGAGTTGCACTCCTGGAGCTGGGCCAAGGCTTCATGAGCAATCAGAAATGTGAAGGAACATTCTTACTGTTTATTTGTCACTGCTGCTGCTCCCAGGGGCGTCCTTTAACCCTCTGAGTTCAGCACTGCATTGTGTAAGTCTGGTTTTTGTGCTCAGTGGAGTGTGTCATTGTCCCTTCAGTGGCTTGAACAGCTCTGAGTGTTCAAAGACCATTTAGGGCATAGAAGGGGACACCCAAGCACATAAGTGACTTATTTAGGCAAGGTTCACATTGATTTCACTTTCTGTTTGGTTTACAGGGCTGCTGGTAGTGCAGGCACCTCTTCCTCCTGCTCCAAAACCAGGAGGTGATTTTAATTCTGGGTTGTCAGTGATATCTGTGTTACCTGGTGGAGGCTTTCCTGGAGTTAGCTAAAATAAGCTAAGAAGTGAAAAGAATTGGATTTTTTACCTCAAGTTGGAACTGAGTTCCTCACGCAGTATTCTGGAATATGAAGTGATATATTCAGAAGAGAGTTCGCTGAGGATTATCTAAAAGGATAAAATGAAAGACGTGCTGCTATTAATATATATCTATAAAGAGAAATTTATATGAGTGTCACCACATACTGTTCTGCCCCTGCCCAGACCTGCCAGCCAGCAGCAGAGAGCAGAGCCCTCTCCCAAGGGGAATGTTAATGTGGGAAGTTAACTCTGCAGCTCCTAGGAAACCTTGGACGGTTCTGCAGGCGCTGGGGTGGCACTGGTGTGAGCCACACAGGGAAAAAACGCAGGGGAGGAGAGCCAGGCCAGCTCCGTGTGGCTGGACACTTGGAAATGTGGCCCTACAAAATGGGCAGGGCTGCAGAAGAAGACAGAGGGATGTGCTGGCTTGGAGATTTGGCCCTGGCCCAGGAACATTGCTGAAGGCAGGGTGGAAGCTCCCTGCTAGAGACAAATGCAGCTGTGGTTAAGGTGGTTCTTGAGGGCAGTCTTTGTTCAGGCCGTTTAAAAGGGAACGTGTAAACCTACACCTGCAAGGAGCACATTGGTGTGGGGCTGAGCCAAACCCCGTGGAGGTCGGGAGGAATCTTTCCACTGACTTCAGTGGGCTCTGAGTCCAGGTCCCCGGCGATTGGCTTGAAGTGACACACAGACTATTTCTGTCTGACAGTTTTTTCCTTCCTGCATTTTCCAAAAACACCAGCAAGAGAAGAACAAGTCAGGACTTCATCTGTTTTGCTAAAGCAGGACTGAGGGTTGCATTATTCACCACATCCCATACTGGCTCTGCAAACTGAGGGATGCAGAACTGCAAAATCCAGAATTTTTGTTTGGTTTTTTGGTTTTTTTTTTTAATGAGATAAGTAATCTGAACCATTTGCTTTCTTGTAGTACAGACTGAAGCAATGGAATGGTTCAATGGGATGGAAAGATCTCTGGAAACATTAACAATGTGCTATTTACTTGCTTTGGCGCATTCCCGATCGCAGCGGGCGCGTGAGATATTTTCTTTCTAAATCTGTAGAAACAACTAACAAATCCCGCAATGATCTATGAAAAGGGACACTTGCCAGGAGGAGTCGAACACAATTCTTGGAATTACAGGGCTCACTGTGCCTTTCAGTTCTTTTTCCTTGAAGTTCCCTTTATCTAAACTTCAGTTCTTCACCCGTACGTGGTGTGAGCTCTCCTGCAGCCGTCAGCACCGTGGATCAGTGGAGGCCTCCAACTCCATGATTAAAGCATTAAACATCAAATTCTTCTCTCCTGCCTCACTGCAGAACTTTCAAAGGAGTTTGGTTGCTCTTTTGTGGATTGATGTAGCTCTAGGGGCTTTGACAGTTGGACAGCCGTGGTTGTGTCGGTACACAAACTTCCCTGTTCTGTAAAAGGAGTGTGTAAAAAAGCACTGACTGATGCATCTCTAGAGACCTCATGCAAGGGCTTAATTTAGTCCTCTTTTTTAATAGAAACTTGGATCTCAAGCACCACTCTTGTGTAATGACAGGCAAAAGGAAAAAAACTAACAGGCTCGCTTGCTTTTGAGACCTGTCAGTTGGCTTTAAAGAGAGGCTCTGCAAACAGCACCACGTATAAAAGTGAAAAGATGACCAGAGTGCTGATGAAAAACATTTTAAAGGCAGTCAGAGCGATGTGATGAGTAATTTGGGACTGGCAGCCTTTCCAAGCAACATGTGAGGCTGTGCTTTCCTGGGGAATTGTCTTCCTCAGAGCTGAGATCTGAATAACCAGGCTGGGACAGTGGCTCCCCCTGATCCTGAGGGGTGTCCGTGGGAGCTGTGACCTCTCTCTCCCCTTCCCCTCTTTTAAACCTGCTGCAGCTGCTGTGTATCCACCTGCAGACGTGGTGCTGAGGTCTCTGTGTGGGGATACTGGGAGCAGGACACACCAGAGACAACTCTCCCACATGATGGCAAATCCCAAACCTTTCCTGCACATTCTAATTCTGGCAGAAATCTGGCTTTTACAGCCTGTAGCAGCCCCTTTATAATTTTTTGCTAAATCATGGTCTGCCAGCAGTCAGTTGACACTTTCACAATGCTTTGCAAGTCCATCCCTAAGGATTCGTCTCTATATTTAATGTATTTTGCAGTTTGATTAAAGCTCCTGCTGACAGCATGCTTGGCTAGGCACACAGCAGCTCAAAACCCAGAGTATATGGTGGCAAAAGACGTGTGCTGTGCTCTGAAAGAGCTGTTATTACTGCCTGCATTTGCAATCTCTGAGCTGGACCTCAGCTTGCAACCCCACAGATTCCAAACCCGTAATTACTGGCTGCTGCCTCTGCTGTGAAACACTTTATTAAGCCTTTAGAGTCATTAAAGATTTTCAGGAAATTTATGGCAGCTCAGGTCACGTTGCCTGTTTGTTTAGATAGGCCAGGAGCTGCCAAAAATGTGGCCTGTAGAGTTTCTGTGCTCACCCCTGCCTGCTCAGGGGACTGCTGGGGACTGCCTGGTTTATCTTCCTGTCGTGGGATGCAGCAAAGGGCAGAGAGTGATTGCAGAAAATTAAGTGAAGTTCTGGGCTTGGAGCTGATTTCTTGCTCAGGGACAGTGGCCTCTGGACCAGCCAGAGTGTGGGCTGGGGCTGTGAGCTCAAATAAAGCTGCCACTGCCACAGTGTGGGAGTAAGGACTGAGCTCAGAGTGAGTAAGGAACCTGGGAATTGGTCCCACGTGTTTCATAGGACTATTGCTCCCTCCTACCTTGGATGTAAAGGAGCTGAGGGAAGTCCAGGGATCTCACGGCAGCTTGAGCAAGACAAGGTGTGGCTTTATCCAAAATCTGAGTTTAGTATTCACCAGGATGGCTCAGAGCAGCAATTCATATTCATGATACTAAGTCCCTAATTTAATTCATCTGCTGGTTTTGTTTTGCTTTCTTTTTTTTTCCTTTTCTAAAGGCTTTGCCTGTTGTGTAACAAACGTGGCATCCAACGTGGCTTCCCCAGCTGTCACAGAGGTTCTGCCACGCTGAGCCAGCTCAGCAATGGAAGGCAGCCTCCCAAATGTGTGGTACTGATGGTGTTGTGCAGAGTTTGGGATACATTTGCAAGGTGTCTGTTCTTACCGAGCTCAGAGGTGACTTTTTACTGCTCTGTTAGAGGGCTGCATCTTTAAAGCTGGACTTGCAAGGCTAAAGCAGTGCCTTGGTCTGTAGAGCACCTTCCTGCAGGATTAAAAGCACTTGTAATGAAGAAGGCCAGCTGTGATTTCAGTCTGACCATGCAGCAGGGTCTAAAGATAACTTTTCAGCCACCAGCTGCTTTCTGACACCATCCTGGGCTGTGCTGATGCCAGAGCAGGGACTGGTGGCTGTCCCTGCAGGAAAGGCTGACCACACTCTCAGGGAACAGAAGAACCCAATGTTCCAGCAAACCAGCCAGGCTGGGCAGGCTGCACCTCCCCTCTGTGCAGCTCTGTGGCCAGACTGCCACAATTTATCTGTGAGTGCTCCCTGGGATGGAGCCCTGGGATGGAGCTCTGGGTTTCTCTCTGTTTTCAGGCTGTGGATCCCTGCTGCAGGAGCTGATAACCTCTGTCTCTCCCATCAGGGGGGCAGTGGCAGCACGTGTGCAGCATCAGGCAGGCAAAGGCTCTGGGGTCTCTCCCTGAACCCCTTGGGGTCTGTTCCACAAGGCTGGAAGAGGATCCTCAGCTGGAAAGGGAAATGCCAATGTGCACCTCTGGATTTTGGGCTGCCTCAAGCTGCTCCAGAGGTTCCAAAGGTGAGGACAAGCTTGGCACTGGCCCAGTAACACGGCACATTTCCCATTATTTTTGTGTTAATGGGAATTATAACCAGCCATGCCCTGAGCCTACAAAACTTTCCGCCCTCGCTTGTCTTTACAGCCCAACAGAGGTGTGATACAGGCTGGCAATGACACTAATTATTCCCCACCAATTTCAAGGACACAGAACCCGTGCCAGGTCGGGATTAGATGGCTCCTGACTCTCAGACCTTGAACAGGCCACTGGTTTCTCTTTCTCCCCAGCGTTAATCAGCAGAGTTTTGCTGACACAATGCCTTGGCAGTGTGCCGTGGAGAGCTCCAGGCAGGGGAGGATGAGATATACCATACGCCTCCATTTCCTGATTTGCAGTATATCAAGATATAGACAGACCTTCTTTTTTTTTTTTTTTTTTTTTGATGTGAAAGCAGAATGAAAAACTAGGTTAAATCAGTCTGGAGGGATATGAAGCCGGTTCTCAGGAAGCCTATGCAATTATTATGCCTCATCCCAGCCTTCTTGATTGGGAACATGCCTTTAAGAACATGATCAGCCCCAGGAGATCTCCCCCGTAGCCTGGGAATTCCACCCTGTCTGCTGACGAGGAGAGGGAGGCTGGGCCACAGAAACTCTCCATTCAGAAGGAGAAAGCTTGGCTTCCCTTTTATTAATTTTTTTTTTACCCTTTCCTTTTTTTTTTTTTTTCCCCTGGCAAATTATAAATGTGCACGTTGGATTCTTTTGTCAACCAAATCTAATGGGACTGGCCTGAGCTGAATGGCTGGTCTGTGTGATGCTGGGACTGGGTTTCTTTTCAGGTGCTCACTGACTGTTTCCAGGAGATGAGGATTAGCATCTGCCTTTGGCTGGGAGCAGCTGCGGGCGCTGTGTCCCTTGGCTGGAGGGGTTTTGGGAGCTGGAATGGATCGTGTCAGACTGGCTGGGCTTTGGGGCTGAACAGGTGCCTCCTCAGCCCTGGGTTATCACAGCCTAGGGCCAGCAGCGAGGATTTTTTTTTTTTTTTCTCTTTTAAAAGGTGGGAAAGTCATCCAAGGTTTGGTTTTCATGCAGATTCCCTTCTGTTCCCTGCAGGGAATCAGGCTGCCAGTTCAGCTGGGATGAGCTGGTTGTGGGGATGAGGAGGGGAAGAAAAAAAGTTCATCAAACCTCAGGCAGGAGCACAATTCTCAAGGCCAACATGCCTGGGATTTCCTTTGCTGTCTTGTGAAATTCCTGAGCTACTTGGTCCCAGGCTAGCTGGGTTGTTTTTTTTTTTTTCCATGGCATTTAGAAAACAGGTTCTCAGGCAGAGAATTTTATTGATTCGATATTCTGATAAAACTCACCCAGATCTGACTTTCCAAGTGGAGAAAAAAATAACTCCAGCCACTACAGCTGAAATAATGTGAAGCCTTCAACCTGGCCAGTTGGGCTTCCCTCCTGTCCCCCTGTCCCTGACACAGCCCCCAGCCCCAGAAAGGCATGTGGCACACACACACACACACACACACAGAGCCTGTTCTTTGGGAAATTGGCCTTTGGGAGTGCCCATCCATTACGGGTCCGTGCAGCTGTTCACGTGCAGACAGCTTTAAACTCTCCCAGAAGCTGCTGGCACACATCTGTGGGTGTCTCTCCCTGCGTCCCTGGGGGCAGGAGGGAAGTGCTGCCACCTCCTCCAGCTTTGGGGGTCGCGGGGGAGAGGCTGGTGGCTCTGGTGGCTCTGCAGACCCCTCACCCACACACCCCACACATCACAGCCCCTCGTCCCAGTTCTTTGCAAGCCCTCCTTGCTGACCCAGGCAGGGCTCTGCCACTCCTGATGAAATTCGTGTGCATTTGATGAGGTTGGGCTTTGAAGCAGCAGCTTCTTCCAGCTCTGATCCCATCCATTTCTGCATCAGCTGTTGTAAAAGGTTTGAGAGGGAATGAACTTTTATTTCCCACTTAAAGCAAGCTTCCAGCTCAGGGGCTGTTTTCCTGTGTGTGTCCTGAGGAAAGGTCTCTGTGTTCATGGAGACCCCTGAGTACCCCCTCCAGCATTGCTTTTTCACCTTCCTCTTATCCCTGCATTGAGCCACAAACCTTCCTAAGCCCGCTCTGATGGGGTCTGGGTGCCTAAGTTCCAGAAAGTGCAAACATTCCAAGAGAATGTGAGGATCTGTGTTCCCCAGGGATAACCTTGTGTCCCTGTGGTCATTCCTCCACCGCATAACTGCAGGAGGAAGGGGGAGGCCTTTGAGCTTTTGTGCCTGAAAAATATTCCCAGGAGCAGGGGACAGCAGTGACAATCCCCCACACATGATCCAGATCCCAAAACTTCCCTGCACATCCTATTTCCAGTGCACTTCTGCTGGGTGCTGAGGGTGTGAGAGGGTGGCAAGGGCAGCCCTCTGAGAGCTGTCAGCATCCCAGAGTGGGAAAAAAAATGGACACCAAATAGCCAGGAACTATAGTTTCAGATGTAAAGCAATCCAGTCGTTTCCAGCCAGCGGCTTTCCCCCAGCTGTTCGTTTCCAATAGAGAATTATGATCAGTAATTGATACTCTCAGATGTCTCAGTGCAATCCCCAGAGAAGAATGGTCAGGGCAATATATATATTTTTTCCGAACTCACTGGAAAATTGAGCCCCAGCTGGGACTAATAAGTGCTTTCATTAAAATACTGATCTTAATCCAAAACTGAGAATAATGTCTCCTCTGTGCTGCAGCTCTCCTCAGCTCTGACAAGGGCTCTGCCTTTTAACACGAAATGAAAGAGGATAAATAGACACTTCTCACCCCAACACCATAAAAGCACCGATGTAGGATCCCAGGGAGGGCAATTTCATTTTGATTGCACCAGTGGGACGTGTTCTTGAGCCTCCCAACAGCAGTGATAGAGATGGGGGTATGGGCAGTGATCCCCCTGCATCCATCCTGCCCATGGATGGTCTCACCAGGCAGAAAACAGGGAGCAGGAGGGTTTGTTGGACTCCAGGCACAGCAAAAGCCATTCCATGATCCCAGCACAAGGATTTTTGTCCTCCCACTTCTTTATTTCCTTCTGGACAACGCAGGGAGATTATTGGTAATATTTTCTCATCCGGAGCTTGTCAGAGAAAGGGAATTTGCAAACCATATCTTTAGAGGTTGAAGGGTTTTTCCCCCAATCTCACACAGAGAAAGAGGAGGGATCTCCCCTTTTTTTTTTCTAGGAATAGGGCCTGTGCATTTCCAGTTCTTTAAGAAAATGACAAGAGCTTTGTTTCATGTTTGTTTTTGACACTGACCTCTTCCCAAGGCTGGATATGAGTTTTGTCCTGATCAAGAGCAGGATCATAATGCAAATCTTGCATCAAGTGTAACACAGGATGCCACTCCTCTTCCTCACTTCACTCCCCAATTGGTCCTGTTCTCACTGTCCCTTTAATTTAAAGGTGATCCTGTCCCTACTCACATCTTTTCTACTTGTCCTGCACCGAGGACTTGGACAGGGACACTCCAGGAGAAGCCTCAGCCATGGGAAGAGAGAATTCTGATTTTCTCTGCCCCCAGCAGAGCCTCCTGTACGTGTATCAGGTGTCAAACCTGTGAAGCTGGTGGATTTTTGGGGCAAGAACTGCTGGGAGTCCTTGCTGGAGCTCCTGTGAGGAAACCTCAGATGATGTCCTGAGAGCTGAGGTGCTTTCTGAGGAGCAGCTGAACTGTGGGAAGCTTCCCTGAAATGAACCCTCTTTTTTCACCCAGTCCCTCTCAGTGTCCAGCTTTCTGCCTCTGGCTTTTCCTGGGAGGGCAAAAGGGCATTCCAGGTAGCAGAGTTAGAAAGAGAAGTGCCCAAAAATAGAGAATTCATCAGATATCTCTGAGAACACATCATCAGTCACTCTCTGAGGAGTCACACAGCTCTGGGGAAGACTTTAAACTGCTTTAATGAATGGCTGCTCTGGTATTTATTCTCTTTACTGCTGGATCTAGGATGTCCTCTTTGAACAGCAGCAGCTTCTCACACTCACCGGCCAATTAGAGTGAGCAGCCAAGTTTTGAGAGTTTCACTGACAGCAAATTGCACTTTATTTCTTAAGAACTGGCCTTCACTTCATTGACACCACTCCTAATCAGTGCTTGATACTTTTTAAAAATCCTTTGCTTTATGAAGCTTGATTCGGCTTTAAATTAAGGATATGACATCTTGTGTGCAGGTTTTGGCTGTCCTTCTGTGGATTTATTTATATGGTTTATAAAAATATTTATATATTAAATATAAATATAAATATAAATATAAATATAAATATAAATATAAATATATAATATATAATATATAATATATAATATATAATATATAATATATAATATATATTATAATAGATATATATAATATAATATAATTTATACATTATATAAAAAATATATTATATATAATATAATATGTATATAATAATATGTATTATAATATATAATAATATATGCATTATAATAATATGTATTATGATATATAATAATAATATATGCATTATAATATATATAATATATATAATATATATTATATATATTATATATATTTAACATAGAAATATATTTATATGTTAAAATAATATATTTTAATATATTTTAATATAATATAATATAAAATATTTTTATATATAAACCTTTACAAATTCATTGAACTTCTAAAACCTTTACAACTTTTACAAGTTCATTGAATTGTGACCTACACTGCCTATTCTCAGGTGGGATAAAACTAATGCCTGGAAGAGACAGGAGTAGAACTGCAGTTAAAACTAAAGCATTGGGGATGTTCCACGTGGATTTAGGAAACAAAGTGGAAAAGACAGAGATTTCACAGCAAACCTAAAATGTTGCACGTAGTCAAAATTAAAATTTTGACATCACAGCTGGAAATTCGTCGCACTCAGAGGCAGACAGAGCACCACAGAGCCCCGGAGAGCTGCTGGGGACTTCTCTATGCTCCAACCACTGTGCCCAGATCTGGCATCACAATTACCCTCTACCTCCCAGCAAAACAGATATTTACCCCTAAAACCAGGCCTGCACATTTATCTCTTCCTCCAGCACCACCTTGAACTTATTCTGCAGGGTCTTCAGGGCAGGATCTGCCTGTCAGTGACAATTCTAAAGCAGCCCCACCTGCCCTTGCCTGGTCCAAGAACCTGAGTTCTTGGACAGCCACTGCTGTGAAATCCAGAGTAGCTGTGGCATCCTGAATTTCCCAGGTAAGAGTACAGATCCTGTTGGAAATTCAGGAAGGAAAACAGCATCCTGACCTCCCTGAAGTTACACTCCTGTTGGAAAAATCTGTCTCTGTGCCTTAAAAACACAGAGGTCTTCACGGGGAGGGCAGGGATGCCCTGGTACCATGGCAGGGTGACCTGCAGAGTGTCCCCAGCCAGCTCTGCTGCCAGCTGGGATCTGCAGAGTTTCCCAAGCAGCCCGAGGAGGACAAGCCACTCTTTTAGATCGCACGTAACCCTTTCCGAGCCAGGAAGCTGAGAATAGCAGAGAGGGCTTGGCAGCCTCCCCTGCGGGTTAAGAAGGAGCTATTTGTTCTCGTAATTACTTGTCTAGGAGAGGGGTCTGTCTGACAGTGCCTTCCTGCAAAGCATCGTGTTTGCCCTGCAGCCAAATAAAACCTCGGTGTAAACTCCTGCCCAGACAGAAGAAAAGGCAGCTCAGAGGGAGTTGCTGTGAATAAAAAAGGCTGTAGCCATTTCAAAGCATCTCTTGTGCATCAGGCCAGCGTGATCCCTAATATCTCACATGCCTAAAAGGCTCTTTAATACCCAGGAATAGGCCCAGATGTGGGGTGGTTTCCCTTCCCTTCACTGAGATTTTTTGGGTTTTGTATGTCAGACCCTCTCCCACCTTGCTCCGCTGCCCACCCCACGGCATTCCTGCCACTTTTCCCCAGTGATGAAATCCTGTCTTCCTTTCCCAGGCAGGAGCTGCCTTTGGGCAGGCAGGAGGGATCAGGCTTGGCTTTTGGCTTTTGGCTTTTGGCATTTGGCTTTTCCCACAAAAGCACTGCTGGGATGGCCGGGAGCAGCTTGGGCGGAGTGGCTGCTGCTGGGCTGGTAATTGTGGCTTTGGGGTTTTGTGTTACCCACTGGCTAATCCCGTGCAATCTTCTCAGGTTTCCAAGGTTTAGCTCAAGCCAGACTGTCCGTTCTTCCACTCCCTCCCGGATCTGGTGATGACATTTGGCTTTTTCTCTGGGAAGGGGCATTTCACCACAGCCCTGACCTCTGCCAAACCGCCAGGCATCTGCAGAAGTGAGGGTTGGGCAAGTGCCTCTTGATTCCAGAGGTTTTCTTTTGTTATTTCATCCACTCGAATCACTTTAACATCATTTCCAGTAACAAATGCACCTAATTATTGGGTAGAAGGATTATTGCCCTCTGTGGTACGTGGTCTGAATTGCTCAGCTGTGTCCCACAGTTGTGTGCTCGAGGTCAAGGGAAATCAGCTGTGAGGTCAGAGTGGGGCAGGTTGGTGTTTTTGGAACACACAGACCTGAGTTCTTGGACAGCCACTGCTGTGAAATCCAGAGTAGCTGTGGCATCCTGAATTTCCCAGGTAAGAGTACAGATCCTGTTGGAAATTCAGGAAGGAAAACAGCATCCTGACCTCCCTGAAGCTACACTTCTGTTGGAAAATTCTGTCTCTGTGCCTTAAAAACACATAGGCAGCAGGTGCACTGTTTGGGCAAAATGGAGTTAGGGGTAATTAAAGGCGCTGAACACTGAGAGGTGACTTCTGCAATTTTTTCAACCTCTTCTTTTGTTCTCCTGGTATTTCCTATGGAAGGAATTTCTCTCCCTTCACTGCAGCTCTCAGAAGTGAGGCCAGCACAGCACATGCACACGAGGTCCCTGTAGCTGCCCAGTATTTGAGGACCTGGAAGGGGAAGGTGCCTGGTGACCTGATAGTGGTCTCAAGCTGATCTAATTTCTGCTTTCCTTGGCTTCTGTGAAATGCTTGGTGGAAAAATAACAACTGGGCCAAATCTCATTCTTTTACATCAAGGTAATCGAAGTGGTCACTTCACTGGCTGCTCCAGGACGAGCTATTTCCTCTGGGAATTAGCCAGGTCAGCCTTCAGTTTCTCTCCTCTTTGAAGAGCAAGTGGGTTGGGGGCTGAATGTCCAGATAAAACACCTTCAAACTGAGCTGGGCACAGACTTCTGAAGGCATTTGGCTGTGTGAGACTTCATTGTGTGCCAGAGGCAAAGCAACCCCAGCAATTCATCCAGCGAGGGGGTGTGTGGGAGGACAGTGCAAAAGAAAGAAAATGATGGGCCTCAAATTGGTAGACAGCAAAATTTTGAGGGCCTCAAACAAACATTTAAAAATTTGGATTAACGTTTTGGACATTGTGGTACAACACTGAAAAATTCTCTCTATTTATCAGTTTGTTTCTACGATCTTTTGATCAGCTTTTCTGTTTAGATTTGTGAGGATTTGTCAATGGTAAGTTGTAAACTGTTTATTTCTGTGTCCAAAAACCTTTGGTCCCCTTCAGAATGAGTTTCCCATTTTTCTCCAGGAAAGGATATAATTTCTACTGCTAATCATGTGTGATCAGGTTGCCATGCTGGTTTGGTTACAGGATTATGTTTTCAGACACCCATCATAAGATTTTTGTGCCTCATTTTCTTTCTCTATGTATTAATTCTCCTGCTGCAACTGGACAGAGGTGGATGCTCTTGGTGGAGGTGTTTATCTCTCATGAAGTGCTTTAGGATTCACTGATGGATCATCTCTTCTGAGATGGAAATAACCCTTGGCACATCTCGTGTTTCATAAGATTTTTCTTAGTTTACACATCTCTAGAAAGGTGCCTCTCATTATAATGTAACCCATTTACACTCCCAGGCTAAAAGAAAGGCCAAAGCTGTTATTGAATATTTGTTAAAAGTTTTCCATTGCAGTCTCTGGTCTGTAAGCAAACTCTGTTTGCATGGAATGCCCATTTTTAGTGAGGTCTGTGCTTTGAAACCTACACTTAGTCAGAGTTTCAGGAGCTGTGTCTGGAGAGCATCCCAGCCCCTCAGAGCTCAGGTCAGTGGAGCAGCTTCAGGCCCTTATGCCACAAAACCCTTCAAGGACACCCTCCCTCCGTACCAGGAACTGCTGTGCTGTGAATGGGATCGGCCCATCCTGATGGAATTTGGCCTTTTGGCAAGGTTAATGTAATAGAGGAGGGTGGAAGATTTTGGAGGGAGATTTTCTGCCGTGCTGGGCACAGATGGTGCCTGGTTCAGGATGAAGAGGAGGGTGGGTGGTTCACCAGCAAGTTGCTGCTCTTGTTTGTAGGAGAGTTACAGACATTCACCACCCCTTTTAGGACAAAAACACCCCAAATCTTTGCCTTTCCAGGGGGCTGGTCCTTAAAAGACCCTTCCCTGCTTTTCGTGGCCGTGGTCAGGTTTCCAGCTGGCTTTCTGTGTTTGCTCCATTAGTCACGTTGGACTGGCAGTGCTGAGTGCTGTGACTGCAGAGCTGGCAGGGAAACGTCCAGACAGCCCCTGAGCAGCAGCTTAATGCCTGTGCAGGTACGGAATGTATTTATAGCTGAATGCACAGTCTGTGTGTGTGCACATGTGTGCCTGGGAAAGTTTCAGAGGCAGAGGATAATGCATCTCAATTACAGCCCCGTCTGGAGCTACAGCCCTGCTCAGGAATTGAAAAGCTGCAAAGAATCCGCGGAGGTTAAAAACACCATTTGGTTTCCCTCGCCAGAGGGACGCTCATCAATATCTCTCTCTGTTAACAGCACAGGGTTAAAGCCTTGGCAGTGTTCTCAGCCACCAGATGCAGGCAGAGTTCAGATGCAGGCAGAGGTTTTTTTGTGAAAGGCGATTTCATTGCTGCTGGGTTCAAGCTCCAATTTTGCCTGACACTGCAGTTTCCTGAAAGCAGGGAAGGAGTGCACAGACTGCTGGCTTTTCCCCTTTGGACGTGTCCTGTGGATGAACTGGCCTCTTGTTTTATCCCAGTCAAGACAGATTTCTTTACAATTCACTCCCCACTTGACATCACATGGAATCCTGGATGCCCTGAGGTGAGGGGCTGGTGCTCTGCTGTTTGTGCTGCACCTCTGGACAGTGCCCAGCTCTCCATGGTCACTGTGGTGGAGGAACTGGCAGAGAAGTTCCTGAGTGCAGCTTCATCCTCTCACACACTCTCTGACCAGCTGAGCTGATCTCAGGAGCAGGGTCCTTACTCAACCTTGAGCTTTTCCCTATGTCAGGCTTAGAAGCAACCTTAGCACTGCTGAGTCCCATTTCTTTCCCTAATGCATCTCTAACAATAAATCACATTTTCTCTCTCTGCCTGACAAGGGACACTCCCTCCCAGAGCAGATTTCCTCAGCACAGACCCACTGTGCTGCTCAACTCTGCCTCTTAAAAACTTGAGCTACTTCCCCGAGGTTACACAGCAACTCCTTGGCTTCACCAAGTGACTGAAGCACCCCTGATGGAGTGCTGGTTGTATTCCCATCTCCTCAGCGAGGAATTTTCTCTGTCTGATACCCCAGCCCCCTCCAGCTGCCCGAGGGGCTGCACAGCACAGCTGGGGACACCTGGCCCTGCTCATTGGGGGCTCTGCAGCCCAAGCAGGGACATCTGCTCCGAGCTGAGAGCTGGCACGGGAGGGGTTTGGCCTTGGAAGGAAGATATTTACTTTGTACAGCTTCTCTGTAAACCAGCACTGGCTGGAGAAGGCCAGCCATCTATTTAGTCTAGGAACTGCAGAGCATGCCAGTTCCTCTGGAAGAGCCTCCCCTCAGTCCAGCTGGTTATTGGGACAATACTTTCCTACAGGAGGGAAAAAAAGATGTTTTATTCCTCCCTCCTGGTCATCCTTGCTCCACAGCACTGCACAATTGTCTGTGTATGTCAGGGTGGGGAGGGAGAGCAAACCCTTTTAGTTCTGTGGAAATGAAGGGATTTTCATACAGGAGGAAGATCTCCACGGGATAATTTCTGTTCTTTTCAGCAGGACCTGCTGCAGAAATCTCTCAAAGCTGCTGCCTTGTGCCAGCCATGGCTAAACTCGTGTGCACCCTGCTGCAGGCTCTGCTTGTCCAGAGTGAGGTTCAGCCAGCTGGCCTTCGTGGCATAGCAAGGGTTGGGATGGAGTGTGAGGATGAAAAGTTCCTGTGAGACCTTTCCTAAGGAAAAGCACAGCTCTGTGTGTGTGAGTGGCCCTGTGTCTGTGTGACAGGAGTGTGCCCGTGCCAGGATGCTGGAGCTGAGGCAGGGATCCCTCATTGCACTGGGAAGGACCAGACCAGGTGCTCCATGGAGCTGGAGCCTCCATCCTCTGTTGGAAAAGTTTTGGCTTCTTTTCTTCTCCGCCAAGGATGAACAATACTCAGGAAACGCCAATCTCGAGTTTGCACTTGGAATGTTTTTATATCTGATTTATTTACAGTATTTACAGGCTCTCAAGCTGTGAGCTTAACTAGCAAGCCAGAGAAACGAGGTAAAATGGTGCTTCTAACCCTTACCAAGGTTTTTAAAGAGATAATTACCCAATAACGAGGTGACACCTATATTATTTATACTTTTGACCCAGTAATGACCATCCAAGGCCCGCAATGTGGACATTTTTCATCCAATTACAGAAAACCACCCAAAACCATGAAGAAGAAGGAAGAAAAAGGTGAAGAAGAAGGACAAAGACAACACCCCAAATCCTCCATCTTGACTCATATGTATTACTATTCACTAAAACCCTAAATTCTAAGTTTCCAGGACTCGAACACTCTGTCACGAGCCCAGAACAAATCTCCCAGGAGTTATGAAGTGCCAGTGCCACGTTTTGTGTCTCAGGGCAGGCACTGATCACAGAGGGAATGATCACTGCTGGCCTGTGCTGTGGCAGAGCACAAGGGGTGCCAAGGGCAGTGCCAGAGCTGGAGAGGGACTGAGAACAGAACACTGAGCCAGAGGGGTGCCCTGGGCAGGGACCCTCAGGAAAGCGAGCTTGGAGCCCTGAATGGTGACAAGTTTCACTCATCCTGTGCCTCCAGGAAGGATTTTGGGGGTTTCACAAGGCTGGACACAGGCAGGAGCAGGGTGTGGGTGTCCTGCCAGGGTGACCACATGCCCTGAGGACACGGTGCTGCCCAGACCCTCCAGGACACCTCAGGGCTGTGTTTGGACTTTCTCAATTCAGAGCACACCTGGCTGGCTTAAAAACCTGACTCTGCAGGCTGAGGAATGTCCAGGAGGGGCTGAGACCCACTGCAGGCTCTGACAGCTCACAGACATCCCCTGATTGCAGCATGAGGGGTTTATCCTGAGCAGATTGTGAGGGCAGGAGCAGCTTTGCTCTGGGCTGTGCTGCTCCAGTGGGGTGACCTGGGGCACAGGGATGGTGCTGGTGTTCCTGGGATGGGGCCAGCAGGAGCAAGGGCAGGGTTTGGCTGCCCTGTGGCGACCATGCAGTGCCTGCCTGTGCTCGGCTTGGCTCTGCACAGAGCTGACGTCTCCTGGTTTGTGTCACATTCTGCATTATGCGATAATTATAAAAATGTGAAAATAGAACTCACAGTACCAAGCAGGCAGCACGCAGCTCTGAGTGGTGCCATGTGTGTTTTCCTGCTTCCCCTCCGAGGATAAATGGCCCTTTTAGAAAAGAGCCTCGTGTTTGGTTTAAGTTTCTCATTACTCCCTAGGGGTTCTTCCTTGTAGGGCTCTGGGAGCAGGATTAGCTGGCAATGGGTGGCACAGTTCCCTTGGTACATAGTGATCCAGCTCTGCTTTCCAAAGGGCTCAGGGCTGCTGCAGTCGCCTCTCATTTCCTGCCAAGTGCCCGAGGGGGTTGATGTGAGCCAGTGGAAATGCTGGGTCCTTCCTGGGATGGATGTGATGGGATGAGCTGCGGTTTGCCATTTGTTCCTCCCAATTATCCACACAAAGCCAGGTCCCCTCCGAGCCAGCTCCTTGGGGAAATTGTTCATTTTCTCTTACTGGGTGGCACTGGTTTGTTTTTCAGCACGGGTTTCCTGTTTCACTGGCAGCTTCCAAGGCCAGCAGGGAGCAGGAGAAGCAGCTTGGGATGTGCTGTGTGGGGGGATGGACCTTCCTGTGGTCCCAGCAGACAATGGGATGTGCTGGGCTGTGTGACCATGGCAGAGAAGGAGCAGCAGGTGCTGCAGACACCCCCCAGTGCTCTGGGGGCTCCTCTCCTGCCACCTAGAAATCACAGAATGGTTTAGGGTCAGAAGAGACCTTAAAACTCATCTCATTCCCACTCTTCTTTTATTTTCCCATCCATTTCTGCAGTGGCCTCTCATCCCTTGTGTCAAAATCACCACTTCTAAACCTTCTCTTTAAATCTGCAATCACAGGTTGAGGCTATTTCCAAGATAAGAAAAGGGGGCTGGAGCATCCTTCAGCAGCACCAAGTGAATAGGATATATTGGGTTATTTAATGAGGAACATGGCCTGATTATCTGGTTTCTGGGGGAGTATTGACCTGTACAACAGCAAGGAGAGTTTTCATTTAGTGCCTGTTCCCTATGTAAAAAAATACAGATTTTGGCTGTGAGCTCTCACTTAAACTCATGGGGCTTTTTTCTGGATAAAATCAGGGGAGCCCTTAGGGAACTGAAAGCGAGCTATGGAGAAGGAAGAGAAGAAGGAGCTGATGTTTCCAGATTTTGAAATGTAGATCTTGTTCCTAGAGCTTGAAAACAATGGGGATGGCTGGCACTGAGAACAGGGCTGTGCATGCTGGGCTCCTTTAGGGTGAGGAGGAATCCCTCAGGTTGGAAAGGCAGAATGGGAAGCTGGAGGGAGGCAAGGCTGCTTCCCACCAGAGTCTCCTTCTGCTCCAGTCAGAGGATCTGGTTGCAGAAAAAACATCCCTGGCTGTGCTGGGCTTATGTTACAGACAAGGGGGACCCCTCCTCTCCGAGCTGGGCTCAGTTTCTGTTGGCACAAAATCCCCCTTGTCCTGGATAAGCCCTTGTCAGGAGCTGCCCTGGGAATGAGCAGAGCCTCAGGGGGCAAAACCGGGAGCTGAGAGGGTTCCTGAGCCTGTTCAGTGCCCACCTGCAGGAGGGAGCTTTGCAGAGCAGGGAAGTGCTTGGCTTTCCCTGGATTTGGGTGGGATGGACACTCACACCTCAGGCAGGGAGAACCTTGGGGCAGCATCCAGCTCCTGGGTTGCTGCAGGCATTTCAGGCCAGGGAGATGGCCTGGGGAGCAGACCTCTCGTGGAGGGTGTGAGGAAGAGGAGCCACCTGTGCTCCATCCTCCTGTGCATCCCATCGCTCCCATCCCACTCCCCTCATTCTGGACAGAACATGGTGACTCAAGGATTTATTTCAGGTGTTAAGAGTGAAAAAAGCACAAGTAATTATAACTCAAGTGCCAGGCTGTGATACAGCTCACCAAGGACAGGGACTGTGCAGGGCTGAGCAGCTGAGGGGAGGAGGGGCAGGAGATCCACGGGGATCACAAGCTTTTGTGGCCATTCTCTGCCTCCTGACATGCAAGGGCTGACCTGTTTCTCTCTAAGACTGACCAAAAAGCTCCCCTGTTACATTTTTATTCAAGAGCAGCAGAGATGAGGAGAGGAAGAGATATTCCAAATATTCCCAGGTGCTGCTGTTGAGGCTCTTGTGCCTTTGGGATCTCTCTGCTCCTCCTTTCACCCAGACCATGCTGCACCCACCCTAATCCTGAATCTCATCCCAAAGCAAACGACTTCTCCATGGAGAAGCTTTGGGTGTGACACTTCGAGTGCCACACCCAATTCAGTTTCTTCTAAAAGCTGGAGAAAACCATTTGCCCTTGATTCAGAATCTCACTTTGTGTTGTGAAGTTTCCATTCCCCACAGGCCCCGTGTACCTTTGCAGTAACGAGAGGAGGATTCCAGGTACAGATCAGCTCAATAAATATACTCCCGGATTTTTTTTTAGATTTCCTAAAATACAGGCAATATGTCATTGTCAGGAGACAGCGATTCTCTTCAGATCTGTGGGCTGACTGATTACCTGAAAGGAGGTTTTTTTTAAATTAAAAAAAATTATTTGAGGGAAGGAGAAGCAGCATTATAAAGGATTTTAAAGCAGGTACGATCTTCCTACCCACTGATGTAGGAAGCTGATATGTCATATGTGTGAAAACAAATGAGAACTTAACAAGGGGAGGGGATAATGACTCAAGAGAAGTTTTTGCTTGTTACGCAACCAGAAATCCCAGGACCTCAGAAATATTTGAAAGTATCACATTTTCCCTTATTCTTTCAAAAAATAAGCAATTCCTCCTTTTCAGCATCCAGTCCAGAGGTAATCCAGTGGTGCCTTGCAATTTGAAACTGCAGCTTGTGTGTTCTCTGGGCTGAAATAGTTGTGTGTGTTGCACAATTTTCAAGTAAGTTGAGGGGAGGAAAATAAAATGCTGAGATTTAAATTTTTTTCCTTTAAGAAAGATCATTCCCTGGCCGTGTTCATAGCCTCTGCACTTTCTGATTTGTTGCCACCCTCAGGACGTGTGAGGTCCAGGAAAAAAGCACACAGGGGGTTTTGTGGTGGGTGAAAGGTGGCGTTTCCTCCTCCTAATGACAGCGCTGAGTGAAGGGATGAAAACAGGGTTATTGATAAACTGTTATTGATAACACTGATAAAGAGTTATTGATAACACTGATAAAGGGTTATTGATAAACTGTGATTGATAACACTGATAAAGGGTTATTGATAACACTGATAAAATGCTATTGATAAACTGTTATTGATAACATTGAAAAAATGCTATTGATAAACTGGTTTTGATAACACTGATAAGGTGATATTGATAAACTGCTTTTGATAACACTAGTAAAGGGTTATTGATAAACTGCTTTTGATAACACTGATAAAGGTTTATTGATAATACTGATAAAGGGCTATCAATAAACTTGTTTTGATAACACTGATAAAGGGTTTTTGATAAACTGTTATTGATAGCACTGATAAAGGGTTATCGATAACACTGATAAAGTGCTATTGATAAACTGGTTTTGATAATACTGATAAAGGGTTATTGATAAACTGTTATTGATAACCTATTATTGATAACATTGATAAAGTGCTATTGATAAGCTGCCCTTGCACAGCATCCCTTTAAGGGGCTGCAGCCCCTCTGCTGTGACAGCACACAGAGAAGGGAGGTGACACCGTTTTTCCAGCACGATAACTTTGGTTTAAAAGAATCCAACACCGTGAGGAGTGCAGGGGGTGGATCCCAGATAAGGCCCTGTGGGCAGTGAAGCTGTTGAAAGTGATGGTTTAGGCTGGTGCCAGACCTGACAGAGAGCAGGGCCTGAAGCTCATCTCTGAGTGAAACCCTTCAGCCAAAGTGCCAGAGTGAGGTCTCATTTCCAGGGACAGCTGAGTGTGGTCACTAAAGCTGTCATCAGGTGTGGCCAGCAGGGCAGGAGAAGGTTTTCAAGGCATTGCTGAGGTGCTAAGCACACGGTAGCACAAGATGCTTGCTCTGTGCTGCTGCAAGTTATGTTTAGCATCTTGGAAATATTCCCAGCGCACCAGGAGTCATTTCTGACTAACAGGCACCCCTTAATCTGTCTCTAATCCCCCCTATAATTTTACACCTATTTAGCCTCATCCAAATAAAACCCCTCAGTTGCTTAAGTAACGATTGACGAGGCTTTGCATCTCTGCTGGGAAATAAATATTATAATCTCCTTTTCTAAACAAGCAAACTGGCCCTTGATGAGGCAAGTGAGGGAGGAGTGGGTGTGACAGCAGATGCTCTGCCAGTGCCCTAAACCAACCATAAACCCCACAGTGAGAACCACATGGGCTCATCCCCATGGGCTGCTTGCAGTGCTGGGAGCATTTCTGGGCCAGCTGTGGAAGGGGACAAACATCCCCCGATCCCTCCCGGTGTAAATGTGAGCGTTTCTTCTGCATTCCTGGTGAAAACAGAACCCTCCAGGGCTGCCCCTGATGTCTGCAGAACGTGGCATTGTCAGCAAGCTGTAAAACACCTCTGGCTCGTTCGAAGTGTGATTTTAAAACCCCCAAAGGTGCAGAAGCCTCGGGGCTGGTGGCACAGCACCTTGTGTGTGTTGGGAGCCAGGGCAGGATGGCCCAGCTCGGCTGCACCAGGGACACTGCCCAGGAGCTTTGCCAAGAGGTCTCTTTCCCAAGAAAATAAACTTTCTCTCCTTTTCTTTCTTTCTTTCTTTCTTTCTTTCTTTCTTTCTTTCTTTCTTTCTTTCTTTCTTTCTTTCTTTCTTTCTTTCTTTCTTTCTTTCTTTCTTTCTTTCTTTCTTTCTTTCTTTCTTTCTTTCTTTCTCTCTTTCTCTCTTTCTCTCTTGCTTGCTTGCTTGCTTGCTTGCTTGCTTGCTTTCTCTCTTGCTTTCTTGTGTTCTTGCTTTCTTTCATGTTTTCTTTCTTGCTTGCTTGCTTTCCCGCTTTTTTCTTTTTCTTCCTTTCTTGCTTCCTTTCTTGCTTTCTTCTTGCTTTGTTGCTTTCTTTCTTGCTGTCTTTCTTTCTTACTTTCTTGATCCTCACAATGTGGCCCTTCTCACCTGGCACAGGTAAAGAACAGCTCAGACTCTTTCTGTGATGCTCTGCAGTGCTCCTGGGATGGGGGATGAGCCGTTTTTTTTTGTGGGACTGTGTTATCCAGGCCCAGTTTTCACCCACTGTGGAAAACGCCAGGAAAAGTTGCAAGGGAAATCCTCAAAGCTGCGTTTCCTGGACACCACAGAGCTGCAGGCTGGGAAGGAGAGGAGTGAACCCATCTGTGCCCATGGGCACTCACTGTGAATAGCTGAGCATGGATGGGAGCAGCAGGAGCTGTTGAACCACCAGGAAATTTGCCATTCCCAAATCTGAGGGTAACAGAGGAGGCCTCAATGCTGCCCATTCCCATTTTGTTTGCCTTGATTACCCAGCAGAACAGACAGCAATCGGGTGGGAAAGGGAGAGGTTTGGAGGCTGTCAAACCAAATTCTCCCTCCTGGTTTTATCACCCGAATCCTTAGGTCAGGATCTTATCCTCAGCTGAGGATTCAGCCTCCTCATGCAGAAGTTTTCCGCTGTGATGGCTTCCTTTGTGCAGCACAGGAGGGTTGGCAGAAAAATCAGGTGTTAAATGACAAACCTCTCTCCAGGGCAGAACTTGTTCCAATAATCAAGATCTGGGAATCAGCTGTGGAGATGCTCAACTCCCAGAACTCCCAGAAATCTTGGCCTTGCTGTGGGGATGCTCAACTCCCAGAAAACACAGCCAGGGGGATGTAGCACCCCAAAAAGGGCCACACTTACAGGAGCTCTCCCCTTTGGCAGTGCCCCAAGCGTGGAGGTGATGAGGTAAAGCAGAGGCAGACGTGCCCCTGAGCATGCAGCGCTGCAGGGAGCACAGCAAGCAAATCTCAGGGGCGTTCGCGCGTCCCTGCTCTATTCACATGGGGCTGCCCGTTTAATCAGTGACTTCCAGTGATTTATGGAGGGCTGGGGAAGTGTCTGTTGAAGTCAACGGGAGCCTTTTGATGTCAGGAGCCTTCAGCTGGAGCCACAGCCTGCCCATTCTTGCGGCATCTGGGTATGCAGCGAGCGAAAACAGCGATGATAAAGAGGGCGCTGAGCGCGAGGCAGGGCTGAAAGGGAAAAGCCTTCCCTGGGACAAAAGCCTGGCTCGGAGGTGCAACCCTGAAATGCTCCAAGGGTTGCTTTCTTTGGGGGCTTTTTTTTTTTTTTTTTTTGGGTTGTGTTTTGTTTTTTTAACGGCCAGGCTGATGTTACCCCTCAGAGCTGCAGCCCCTGTTGGTGGGGAGGTCTCAGCAATGACTTCATTAGCATTAATTTGGGTGCCTGCCATGGAAGCAGCTCTGATTGACAAGCTCATTGTCTGGACTTTCCCAATGACTCCGTGGCTCTACTTTATCTCCATTGTGCCGTTCAGTTTTAGGCAACTGTGATGGGTTTGGGGTGAACATTGGGGCTGTTTAATCTTAACATTTAATCTTCAGGACATCCTTTTAACCTTATGTGCTGTTTTGAAAGCAAAACCAGTGAGAGACTCCAAGTCAGAAATACAATTTAATAGGAGGAAAAGAGAAACAACAAAAAAAGTAAAATAAAATAAATGCAATAGTAGAAAAAACCACTGACAGAGTCAGAATCCAACCTGACACCTGTTAGGGTGGTGGCAGCAGTCCAGATGAAATGCTCTTGTCCAAGCAGTGATCCTGTAGAAAGCTCTGGCAGCTCTTGTCCTCTAGGAGTCCAGTGGGTCAGGGCTCCTGTGCTGTCCCAAATCCCAGATTCTATCCAGGTGGGAATGCTTGGCTCCTCCCCCTGGGCGGAGCATCTCCCCATGGGCTGATCTCATTCTCTGAGCCCTGCAGTGGCTCCTTGCTGGCCCATGAACCAGAGACAGCTCCCGCAGGGAGTTCCCCATGAGCCATGGGCACGGCATTGCTGGGCCATGGACAGGAGAGAAGGGAAACACTGCCCCAGCTGGTTCCAGCAGCTCCTGGGGATGGGGATGGGATACAGACTGTGGGCACAGCTCACAGTGTAACCCAGGACACCTTAATTCTCACAAAGTTCTCAGTCTGGAGAGGCAGGTGGTGGTTGATTATTGCAGTTTGGAGGTGTGTAGATTATTGCTGCTTTTCCAAAGTTGGGGTGATGATGTAGGGCACCTACAAGTGTTACTCTGAATGAAACATGGGATCCCATCTGGAGCTGGGATGGGAACAGAGGAGATCCTGACTCCATCCCCAGTCTTGACTCAGTGCTTTCCTTCTGTTCACTTCTGGCCTGATGAAGCAGTTTCTGGATGCCATGTGGACGAATGATGAGCCAGGTGAAACAACTGCTGGCTGACACTCACACCCACACTGTTAAAAGGCCAAAAAATCACTTCTCCATCAGCAACATGTGAATGTTTGGAATATCTGCATCCACAGCCCAGTAACAGCTACTTGGAGATGTGGAGACAGTGGAGACAGAGCAGGCAGCAGTAAAATCTGTGTCATTTAGGGGCAAAAACCCATTCAGGGGTGACATTTTGCACAAGCCAGGCCTATTTCAGCATCTGCAAAAACTCTGAGAGGGTTTTTCCACCTCTGAGTTGTTAAAGCCTGAAAAAAAAAGTCTTTTTATTAAGCTGCTCTTTAAATAATAACAGCAAGAATTCTATACCCGGATACTTAATTTTCAAGATTCTTTGGTCTTTAAAAATCACCCCTTGCTTGAAAACAGTTGATGGCAAGAAAATAAACTTGAAAGGCATTTCAAGAGGCTTTTCCTGCCTCTCCTGGTGCTGGTGAAGCTCTGGACTTCACCTTTTGTAGCCATTTAGAAAGCACAAGGATAACAGGTAGGGGAGGAGGGATCAACTCCCAGCTCCTTTGAGTTTTGGTGTCAGGAATTATCTCCCTCTTCATGTGCAGTTCTTTGTGGGATGGATGCTCAGGTCTCTGATCCCAGAGGCAGAAGGATTTCCATGAAGGCTGAAGCAAACCCCACAAAGGCAGTAAAATTCTGCAAAATGCTTCCTGCCTTTGGCCAGCCTGGATTTCTGTGGGTGACAGAGCTGTTCAGCACCATGCAAGTGCAGAGCCCATGTGGGGTGTTGGCTGTAAAAGCTGGAAAAGGGAAAATAAATATTCACTTTGTGGAAATCACTGCAGGATTAATACCTAGAGAGGCAAAGAGGAGAAAGGGAGTGGGTGAGAAACACCTTACATCAGAATCACGTAGCACAGGCTGTCTCACAGGGGATGGGACAGCTGAAAATTCCTTCTCTTTCCTGTAGCTGGATCAGATTCCTTTGGTGGAAAGAGGGCAGGGTGCCCCGGGGAAAAATCTGCACAGCCCCAGGCCTTCTGACATCAGGTCAGACATTCCGGGTCACATAACTGGAGGCTGCAGCATGAAATTCAATATTTCAATGGATCAAGTGCTCCTGGCACACGGAGCTCCTGCTTGGATGGACTTGGTGAACTCAGCAGGGCGAGAGCAGAGGGTTCAGCCACGGCCTGGAGTGGGAAGGATGGAGCTGAGGGATGGATAAACCTGAGCTGCACTTCAGTGGTCACTGCCCGTGGTGGTGGGAGATAGAACTTGGCTGGGGTGGAAGTGGGAATTATGTTGTGGTTTTCTCTGCTCTGAAAGGAACAAGAAAAGAAAGCTTGGAAAAAAAATTGGAAAAAAAAAGAGAGAATCTTGATATGCCCAAAAGGAGGGGGTACCACTTTCATCTAGCAAAGTCAAAAATGGAAGCTTATTTAATGTCTAGGTCCAGAGAGTGGAAAAGTTAAATATTGCACATATTTAAATATGACTGACAGGCATTAGAGTGGAGAGACTGAACCAGCACCAAGAATCTCAGGTGGTTTGTCCCCCTTTCCAGAAAAACCAAGCCCAGTGGGTTGCCTCCAAACCCCATTTTTAAAGCTCAAATCACTTTAAATCACTTTCTGCTGCAGGTGTCCAAATAAGCTCCCATTTCTACCGTCTCTTTTTGGTAAAAATAGCTTATCCTCTGACATCTGGGAGAGGTGAAGGTGTTACCAAGCACTGAGCTGTCAGAATCCCTGTCATCATTTTATTTCTGGTTGTTTTAAGTCCCATTAGATGGATTTTTGTTCTTCTTTTGTGCTCATTACCATCTTGTGCTGGGAGTGAGAGCGCGTGGCTGATGGGGAGGACTCCCATATTCTGCAGAAGTGGCAGGGAACGTTTCACAAATGCATCCCCTGCCTGCAGTGCAGGCTGAACTCTTTAACACCTTCAGAGCTCAGAGCAATGTGGAAAAGTAAGATTGAACAGCAAATCCCAAAGCAATTCTTTTCCTGCAGATTTGCTGTTTCACCTTATAAAAGGCTCAGAATTCCTAGGACTTTTAAGACCCTCTGGAACTTTGTTGTCACTTTGTTGCCCTCTGATTTTTTGTGTGAATAAAATTCAGATCTTCAGGATGGTATGGTGTGAGCAGTGTTAATCAGTTCCTTTCTGCAGAGTGGGAAGTGCTGGGTGTGAGCAGAGGGAATCTTAGAATCCCAGAATTGTGGAAAATCCTGAGTTAGAAGGGACCCACAAGAACAGGAAACCCCAAGGATCCACCCTGCACCTCTTGGGGCTCGGGCAAGGTGCTGCTGCTGCATTTGCAGTTTAAATCTCATTTTCTTCCTCCTCATACTCATCAAACCTTTTCCTGAAGAATCTTGTTTAGAAATCTGTGCCCATTCGGACTCTTTGCCCTCTGCTGAAACACTCTAAAGGCTCTCCAGTTTTTTAAAATTTCTGATTAAAGCCTTAAAGATTTCGACCAATTCTTTGCTGTGCATCAGCTGCTTTTCAGTGAGGGCAATTTAATTCCTATTATGAGCCAGTATCTCATAAACTCGTTTCTTTTGGAGCCCTTTTCCAGTCCCCAAGAACATTATTTCATGGCTTTGTTTCTCTTGGATGGGCTCTCACATTGCAGCTGCCCTCGGTTGATGCCTGCAGAATTCTGAGCTGCTGGTTTGGCTGGAATTATTCTCCGTGGATCACCTCCCAGTAACTCCCAGTGCCTCGGTGTCCTGCAGGCTGGTGTCTGAGCTCTGCCTTCAGTTTCTTTACTTTCCCTTTGATTTCACTCCTTGCAGAGAAGTCGAAAGCTCTCGCGGAGGTAAGGGGATGTCATACATATTACATCTACCAAAATTACAAATTATTCATCACAGCTCGATTCAAAGGCAGCTCTGTCATCTCTCCTACTGCTTCTCAGAGATCCTGAAGCCTCCAGAGTAAAACTCTTCTTTTAGGCAATGACAGAAGGAGCTGAGCTTGAGAAGGACAGATGGAATCTCTCGATCTGATCTGGTAGGATCAGTGGTCAGGGCAGCAAATCATCTCACAAATGCTTCTCATGGTGAGATGACTGAAAAATCAAAGCAGGAACCAGATTTGTCCTTAGACCTGGAATAATCCTGGCCAGGAAATCCCTCAGGACCACATTTCTTTATTATGAGCTTGGAAGATTTTTCTGACTTTGAGATAGCGACCATTTCTCTCGAGTTCTGTTCAGTGGGGATGGACAAAGGGCAAAGGAACCTAAAATTTAATGTAAACCTCACCCAAATGGCTGCTTCCCTGAATGTCTCGAGCCTGCAGCATTGGCCAAAAGATCAATTCCCTCTTTATACTTTTCCATGTAGGCTTCAAAAACTCCCTTGGTGGTGCAGACTGGGCAGCCCCTGCCCCTAAGGATACCCTGCCGCCAAGATTGTTCCACACGTGGCAGAACTTCCCTCACGTGCTTCCTTGGTTTCCATGCCCAAATTCCCACTCTAACTCACTTCAGGCAGCTTCTTTGGGAGGGATGTGCACAACCACGAAACCCTGAGAGCAAACCCTACCTTGATACAAAATCCATAACAAATGGCTCAACTGACGGACCACAGTGAAGTTTACCCACCAAACTTCACTTTTTTCTTTTGTGTGAAGGAGACTGTGTTCCTAAAGCACAGAAAACTTCTTTTGAGATCCAGTGAGTCTTATAACCAGATAAACATTTTACATCCCACCCAAAAAGCACTGCAGCCTGTGAGTGAGCTGTGTTTTGGGGTGACCAACCCCTCATTTTCCTCAGCAATGAGAGCGATGCCAAACAGCAAAATCACGGCGACTCGAGGACGGAACTGGGGTTTGACCCCAAAACTATGATTTTCTGTCTTAAAAACAGCCTCAAAAAGTCTCATCTCTCAAACCCTGCCTCGGGCTGTCTTTATGACACAGCTCCTTCCCTCCTGTTTCCCTGCCCCTCGCAGAGCCCAGCGCTGCGGAGCCGCTCCTGCGGCCCCGCACGTCGGCAGTGGCGGCCGGGGCTGGGGGGCCAAGGGGGGCTCGGGATGGGCTGCCCGGGGCGTGCTGTTACCACAGCAACCCCCTGCCCTGCCCTCCGGACCCCTGGGGCTCCCCGGCAGCCACGGGGGCTGGGAAGGCTCCTGGCAAGCTGCTGGAGATGGAGCCACATCCCAGTACCGGCGGAACCAGCGCTGGGCTGAGCGCTGGTTAAAAACAGGGATCTGTTCCCAAAATAAACCTCTGAGAATGGCTGCTGGACACCCCCAGCCCTCGAATCTCCGTGACATCCCTGGGGGAAGCGGGTGGGATGTTTTGGGAACAGTGTCAGCCTCAGGGAACTGTCAGGTGTCACCTGTGGGGCCGGCAGCTGCCAAATCCCACTTTTCCAAGCCCTTTTGGGAAAGACGGATTTTTGCACGAGATTATGGCTTTGTTCAGGCTCCCCTGTAGGAAGCAGAGATTCTGTCAGAGTTGGAGATAATCAGCCATCACTTTTTGCAGGTGATGCAGCTCTTTATTTCCCTGGGAGGAGATTGGGAGGGAATGGCTCAGGTGTTCCTTGGGTGAGATGAGATGGGCCCAGCTGCTCCCCTGAGCCCCTGCAGCTGGGGCTGAGCCACGGGGGGAGCACAGAGCTCTCCAGAGCAAGGTAAGACTCAACTGGACTTTATTTACGATTTCTTGAAAAAGTTTGTGTTAGTGGGGTGCTTTTTTCAAGCTCTTGAGTGTGTTGGAGAAGCCAGGGAGTGAAGGTGTGGAGCTCAAGCTGGTATTGCAGAGCAGCTCAGGTGTTGGTGATGTCCGAGGCTTTTTCTTGGTCAGAGGAGTCCTGGTTTTACTGGGATGGCAGAAGTTGGGCAGAAGTACCTGGAGGAAGGATTCAGTGTTGGCAGGAGGAGCTGGTGGAGGTGAATGCCGGCAGAGAGGGGAGTGTTTAATGTCCCGGTGTTCACAGGGAGGGCTCTGCGGGAAGTTCCCACCGGCTTTTCTTTTTTTGCTGCAGTTGTGCTGCCCCCTTGTAGCAAACGTAAAATTTGTGAGCGTCCTCAGGATTGTGATTGTTTCATCTCCCTTTTGCAGAGTTGCAATGAAATGTGAAACTCATGGTGGTGGTTTTCTATTTCTGTTAGAAATCCCTCCTAAAATGGGTATATTTAATGTATAAGGTTGCTTGGAATTCCCAAAGGCCACAGTTCAGCAAACTGCACCATCTATTCTCATGTGAATTCTTTGTAGGGCCAACACCTGAAGTGCTTTGGGGATTTTTTCCCCCTTTTTTTTCTTGTGTGAGCAGGGATCTGCTGCACAGACACCAGTGCAAAAGACACTGAATTGTGTGAGTCAGGGAGATGGAATTGGTGACACATGAGGCCCTTCAGCCTGCTCAGGTGGGCTGGACTGGTTGCATTTTGCTTTTGGCTGCTTTGTCCCAGTGCTGCAGGGGGTTGTTGGAGGCAGCTCCCAGTCTGATGGCTGAGGTAGCACATTTGGGATGGTGTCTAGACTGGGCTGGTCACTGCCCAGTCATGTTCCACAACTCTGCTCTGTTGTGGGCTCAGCACCTGAATCACCAAAATGCAAGAGCTGCAGCAATGGTTCTGATACCATCTCATGGCACAACCAGCCGGGGCCTCAACTTTGTTCACACCCGTGAATTACAGATTTGGGTAGGCCAGGATTTACAGTTTCACATCCTAAAGCTGTGATTTTGTGCCTGATCACTGGGGTTGTTCATTTCTCTCCCCTAACCCTGATACGCTCTGAACCTCTTGAGAAATGTCAGTGTCTGCTGTGTGATTTGCATGGGACAAGCGCAGACAGAGCTCACGGGAACACTCCGGGAAAGCTGGCTCCACACCTGGCTGGGCTGATTCACTCAGGAGGCAGCGAAAGAATCCGGGATTTGCAGGGAGGAATTGAGAAATGAAGCAAGAGTTTATCTCCCTCTTACGGCCGAATTGCGAACAGCTGCGCCTGGGAAGGGAGGGAAGGAGCAGGAATTGCTGCACTCCGCGGTTGTGCAGAGACCCCAGCTGCTCACTGGCAGCTACACCCGGCTCTCTGTAGGGAAACTGCTAAAATACGTTTTTTACTGCAGTATAAACCACAAAATATCCGTGAAAGAGTTAAACCTCTCCAGTTCTCAGTGAGTTTGAACCCAGAACTGGCCAAATATGTAATTATGGAATTTTAGAACGCTTGGGGTGGAAGGGACAAAGGTCACATAGGTAATGGCAGTTTGGTTCTGCTCCTGGTGAACTCTGCTTGAGTCAGCGTGACCCACTCAAAAACTTTGTTTGCAGTCGCAAAGGGGCTCGAGGAATCCAAAATCCACTCAGGTGGAACTGTGACCTTGATAAGGTGATCAGCAGCTGTGGTTTCTGCCTGGCTCTGTGGTAACCTGCTCCAGGTTTCACTGAAAAGCATCTCTGGAGTTATCACAAAATAGTTACATAGTGCCTCAGGAATCATCCCTTTATTTTATGTAAGATTTGCAAAAGTTTAAAAAAAAGGCATCAGAAAATGCCTATTAATTTAAAGCAAGAATCAGTTTTACTTCAAGAAGTGTTATAAACACATTATTCATCACTTAACTCCTATTCCATACTTGGAATTAAGTTTATCTTGGGCTAAAATATGTGTTTGTAAAAATGGATTGTGTATTTGCTATGCATTACATGTACACTTTTCAGGAATAATGGGGGAAAGGCAATGGAATTCTGCTGTTCAGTTTTTCTAACGTGGCAGCGTTTGGGACATTGTCAGAGGAACAGAGATCAGAACTGTTGTATGGCTGCAGGCCAGGGTTTGATGGGAAGAAGGGAAAATCAGGAAAGTTCTGCAGTGCTGCAAGTGATGCTTGTGCAAACATCTCAGTTTTATGTGAACTTCTTGATTCCTTGGATGTCTTAGACCTCTGTGCCTCCCCAGACTCCTCAGGCTGTGTTTAACACACCCAGCACAGCAAACCCTGACTCATTCCTCAGCTTTAGTCCAACATCCTGCAGCAGGGACAATTTCACTTCTGCGCTGGGTACAGCTTTGTTCTTTTGTTCTGGTGTGAACATTTCTATTTCATCACTGAGGTTTTAAGGCTGGAACCCTGATTCTGCCTGTGTGACTGACAGAATTTAATCAAAGGGCACTGCACAACTCCTTCATCATAAGGACTTGGTGGCTTTTGTTGCTGTCCCATTGTGTCAGGGGTGCTTCCAAGGCTCTGATCCAAAGCAAGGACTTCAGAACCCCAGCATTTTAAAGCCTGTGACCCCAAACTGGCAGCCCCAACTCTTCTGTTGTGCTCTGAAGGTTCCCACTGGAGCCTTGCACAGGCTGGGCCCCACCAAAGGTGCAGCAGTGTCAGAGCTCAGAGTGAACACAGAGAGAACAATGGAAAAGTCTTTTTAAAACTACCCTGGCTGAGTCTATTCTCCTTCACTCATCTTTTAAAGCTGCTGTCAGGTAGGAAATGCAGGTTCAGGTTCCCTCCTCGCTGCAGGAGGGAAATTCAGCTTGACTTGCTACAAAAAACCCCTGAGCTGGTGTCCCTGCTCCCTGACTACTCCTATTGTCATCCAGAATTTGTCTAAGCAGTTAGAATCCTTTCCATTTGCTCTTTCTAAACTCGTTAAACAAATTTTCCCCTTCAATAAGCGTTTCAGCTCCAAAGAAGTGATTGAGAACCCCACCAGGAAGTAAAATATTCTTTTCTGTCCAGAGCTGCCCTTAAGGCCTTAAGGGAAAACATTTATGACACATTTGGAGCAGTCTTTAACCTCCAAACCAACATCCAGGAGAGAACCCTTTGCTCACACAATCCTCACAGTATTTTACATTTTTTGAGACATCTTCTATGGAAATGACACTAAACCCATCTTATTTCATGATAAGAAACAGCCCCAGGTTGTTAAATCTGGATTAACCCATAAAATGTGTAAGGTCACACCTTCCTTATGGTTCCAGCCATCAGGACTCCAGGATTTCCTTAAATAGCTTCTCCTTAAGAAAAAAGTGCTGAAGAAGCCAAGCCTCAGAGATGCTTTTTGAGGTGTTTTATTGCAAAAAGGTGTGGACATTTGCTGGCAGAACAGGTTATCACATTCTCCATTTGACTGTCATCCAGAGGACACTGCATGCATTCAAGCTGAAAGCATAGGGCAGTTTCCACCAGGCACCTGAGAAAGAAAAGTTTTCCAAGCAGAAAAAGACAAAATTCCACCTGATCCCCTACTCTGGCGTGCCCTTTGTTCCCAGAGCTCCCTGGGAAATAGGAGTGACATCAGCTATAGGCACAGCCAACTGTAAACGTGTTCCTGTGTTCAACAGAATTGATCTGGATAATGGACCCTGAAGCTTTAGCTCCAGTTCTGAGCAGGAAATGCCTTTCCCAAAGCAGGCAGTGCAGCGAGTTCCACCTGACCTGGCACCTGCTGCTCCCTGTGACCCAGCAGAGGAGCACCAGGCTTCCCCTCCTCTGGCTCTTCTAGCAAAGGAAATCTGACAGCTCTACTTGGTCTCCAAAAAATACCCCACCCCCAAACCCTCCTTCTTTTCTTGGTGCTCCTTGTAGCACCTCAACCCACTTCCCCACTCCCTGCAGACAGCAGACAACTCCCTTTTTTCCTTCCCACCCCCTTGCCCAAAGGCATGACTAATGAATACACACTGCAGCTCACAGCAAAAATCTCTCCACACTTGGGTTGTCCCTCCACAGGCACAACTCCAGGTGCACCTGAATTTCCCCATTTCCCTGCCTATTTCCCACAGGCCTAATAAAGGTTAATCATCTTTGGCAGACAGCAATCCTGCACCAAAGGGAACAAGGAATCCATTGCCAGGCTAACAGGGCATGTTGCAACTGCAGCTGCTCAGCAGCAGGAGCTCCCTGCAAGGAGAAAAAAAGATTTTAGAGGATGTGAAAGCACCTTCACAAGTCAGTGCATTAGGATGGATTAGGATATATTAACAACTGCACTTTGCTGTGGGTTATAATGGACTTTTAAACTACTTGAACCAGACAAATGCAAAAATTCAAGACATTAAAGCTGCAAGTCCCAAGTAAATAACTCAGGATGATACCACAGCCACTTAAACTTCTACTATTAAACTAAACCCCCATTCTGATTGCTCTGATAATTCCAAGCATTAGAACAGCCACTGCAGGTTCTTTTTCCTTCTAAATAAATCAGCTGTAGATTATAGGGAGTGTTTTTGCTCTCAGAAAGCCCTGGCAGATGGAATAACCGACAATTCCTTTCATGCAGCACAGTTTTAAGTCCTCCAGCAAAGCTGCAGACTGAAATTTCCCACCAAGGCAGTGGCTCCTCAGTATTTAAATCAACCTTTGCAACCTTAGCAAAGATGGGCAAGTCTTGTGCTAAGACAGAGGAGCAGTTACGGCCCCCTGAGGCCCCTGGAGTTATTTTAATCACAAAAGCCAGAATGAACTCGTTTGCCACAAAGGCACCCTCAGTCCTTGCAGCTGGAAGATGCAGGTTGCTCTATTTAAACCATTTTTTTTCACTCCCAGAGATGTTGCCCTTACTCCAGCAGGACTATTTTGGTCAGTGACAATTCAACACTCCAGTGTTTGTTCTGAAGCAGAGATACCTAAAACTTTCAATGCTAAGCCACAATAACTTGTCACCACTCTATTCCCATCCGTGTCTCAGTAAATGATATATATTTTTAATCTATTTGATACATTAACTTCCATGTTAATGCTGCTGGATATGCTTTTTCTTTTTCTGGATATGCTTTACTGGAATAAAAGGCCTTTTGGGCTGATCCAAACCCAGCTCTGGCAGAGTGCACAGCGTTCCTTGATAGCTGATTTTTTACATCATCCCTATGTCTTAGTCCCAGTTATTTTTAGCAGCCACTGGAGTGGCAGAGGGCTGTGTGACAATGACAACAGGCTGCTGATCAAAGTGTCCCCCCTGCCAAGCCCTCCTCTATCTTGCACTGTACAAATGCAGAGATGAGGCACAAGGAATGTCAGCAGTAAGTGCAGAGATACCAGACCTTTAGGAGGCGTCCTGAGATGGAGCAGGAGGATCCTTATTCTCAGGCTCTGGAGGAGGAGCTGGCACATTTTCCTCTTTCTTTTGTGCAGCCAAAAATTCATGAATCGCCCTCTCTATCTGAGGCCTGAAGATGTGGTTTAGTTTTGGATCCACCACCTGAGAAATAATTCTGTCCACTCCAGCTTCCAGCATTCCTGACCTTGAACAAAGACAAAGAAGTCATTCAGCTCCTCTGAAAAACTTCTCCCCAATCTCCTCCAGAAACTCTCCAGAGCCCTCGTGTCAACTGCAATTAGCATTAACATGGTGAGAACTGCAGCCTACTCAGGAGATCCTTAACAGGGACTTGTTTCACTCACCTATTTCTCTCCCTGCTCCCTACAGAATTAACAACTCACATCTGGTCTCCCAGGTACTTAAATGACACCTTGGCCAAGAGCCACTTTTTAACAGGGCTCCTGTGGAAACCAGGTCAACACGAAAGCAAACAAACACATTTTGGCACAAATACATTTTGGCACAAGAAGAGAAATAAGCTATTCTGAGGAGGAGGGCAGGTGAGAGCACAGGCTTTTTTTTTTTCTTTTTTGGTTGAGTGGAGGGAGAAGAGCCCTGCCCCCTAAGAATAGGACTGTCACTTGCTCCTTGTAACAGTCTAGACAGACGGGTATGAAATATGAAAACAAGACAGTGAGCACACAGCAGAGGTTCTGGACTGAGCAGCAGGAACTGAAGTGACTTCAGGGGCTGCGTCAGTCTCCTGGATCGTGGGGCACAGGCTGTCTGGGAGGGTTAAGTCATGTCTGCAAGGCAGCAGGGACAGGAAATGGAGATGTTCGTGGTGCTGGGAGAAGGAGCCACGGGATAATGAGGCTGTGAAGGATGCAGAGACAGGGCACCTTGTGCCACCTGCAGGTAACAGCAGCCTGGGTGGGCAGGACACACACCTGGACACCCCCAGGGCTCAGCCCTGCCCCTCCAGGAGTGACAGGGACTCTTCAAACTCCCCATGATAGGGGTTGTTCTTTACACTACAAAATTTGGTGTGCAATACCTCGTCCTCCTCTCCCTGATTAAAACTCAGCAGCTCTGGGAAGCAGCGTAAGGTGTCAGAGTCACAGAATGGTTTGGGTTGGAAGGGACCTTAAAGGTCATCCCATTCCACCCCCTGCCATGGTAGGGACACCTCCCACTGTCCCAGGGTGCTCCAAGCCCTGTCCAGCCTGGCCTGGGACTCTGCCAGGGATCCAGGGGCAGCCACAGCTGCTCTGGGCACCCTGTGCCAGGGCCTGCCCACCCTCACAGGGAAAGATTTATTCCTAATTTCTACTGTAACCCTGTTCTCTCAGTTGAAGCCATTCCCCCTTATCCTGTCCTTCTAGGCCCTTGTAAATTATCTCTCTCCATCTTGGCTCATTCAGGCCCTGCAAGGCCACATTTGTGTCACCCCAAAGCTTCTCCTCTCCAGGCTGAACAATCCCAGCTCTCCCAGCAGAGCTGCTCCATTCTCTGCTCACCCTGGTGGTCCCCAGTGCAGTGTCTGAAACAGCTGGACAGAATCTGTCCTGAGCTGCAGCTCAGGCTGGTGCAGCGATTGCTGCTGACAGGGGTTGGAGTCTACACAGAAACCTTTAGCATGCTCAGGACTCTTAAAGAATCTTTGAAGGGTCCTGTCTTTCCTGAAAGTTAAGATCAAGGTCATGCAGCTCAGGACAGCAGGCACAGCGTTTTTGCAGCAATAATTTGGACAGCAAATATAAATATTTCGCCACTCAAAGCCACCCATTTCAGGCAGAGCAATAATGTGCATTTTGGGGAGAGTTCAGACTGAATTCACTCTCACAACGAAACTCAGGGAGGACAAGAGAAAGCAGTGTGAGAAACTTAATTCAGCCAGTTCTCCCTTGATTTAGGTGATTTATGGCTTATCAAATATCATTTATTGTGCAGGCTGCTGCTCACTTACTGGATCACACTCTGCCTCAGCCCATTCCGTAACTGGTTCTTGTTCATGGCTGGGTTCCATTCCTGTTTGTCCAGGTGGGTCGAGACAAAGTTGTCGACTTTCTGCCTCAGGTTCTGATAGGCTGGCTAAAAAAAATAAAAATAAATCCACTTCAGCAGCTCAAATAGCTCCAAACAACCCCCTGCCAGAGCCCTTCACAGTGCAGCTATTGTCACACACAGACTGCTCTGCTGTCTGTGTTTCCCTCTTCTCACTCTCTGAACAAAGATAATCCTGTTTTCCCTGAGAACACAACTGGAAATTGCACAGAACACTCAGTGTTGTAATAATTCAGACAGCTGGATAGACTGGGGCTGAAACTGTAGTGAAATGCAAACTGTGCAGACAGAGGTTGTTTAAGCAGAGTTCTTGTTGTCTGGAAACCCTCCACCCCAGAACTCCTAGGAAAGTGGCTGAGCAACACTGTCACTAAACAAGAACTTGAATTATTTGCTTCTGCGGCACAAGCAGAGAAGATAAGAATGAAAATATAAAACTGTAATTTTAAAGATAGTTGTAATTACTTGAGTTTCATCAGAGGAAATGTAATTCCACTGAACAGGAACTTAACTAACAAATCCATATAAATACTCAGGACCATCCACATCCTGGATGCAAGGGAAGGACACGAGGGAAACAGGGACATTTAAGAGTTTGATGTGTCTGTTCTGGGTGCTGGCCCTGGATGAGGATGGCAGATCCCAGGACAGAGCTCTTGCTGGAAGCATAAAACTTTGGGAAAGCAAAAATTCAACAAAAGCGTTGAATTTTGACAGAGTCACTGTGAACAATCCAATTTGACACAGGTCAACTTCAATACTGGCAACAAATGATGAGGAGTTTGTTTTGCCTGAGAAAAAATTAATGTCAAATAGTCTGAGAACATCTACTCAAGAAAGAAAGGTTAAAGGTTTGGTTTGAGAATATAGGGATGTTTGAGCATATGGGAATTTTTGAAATATAGGTTGAGAGCATCATTGTTCTTATGGGAAGGTGTTTTCCCAGGAAAGCCTGGGCTGAGAAATGAAAGGCCGAGCCTGTTCTCTGCCCGTTCGTGCCCGGGGTGTGGATGTGGCTCCAAGGATGTCCCGGGAGCAGCCGGACCGCGGCGGGGAGCGGGCAGGGCCTGGGCTCGGTGCCCGGCCCCGGTACCTTGGTATCCACGTCGGCCAGGCAGTCGCGGCGGAAGCCGTCGAAGAGGCCGCGGCTCTTGAGCTGCTCCACGATGATGGCGATGAGCTGCGGGTCCCCGGGCGGCAGCGAGGCGGGGTCGGTGGGCCCGGGCCCCGTGGCCCCCGCGCCGCCGCCGCCGCCCCCGCCCGCCGCGGCCCCGCCGCCGCCGCCGCTCTCCGACATCGCCCGCGGCCCCCGCGCCGGCGCTCGCCGATGGTGTCACCGCGCCACGGTGCATCACGGGGAGGCGAGTTCTCCTCAAGGGGGATGCTGTACACTGAATTGCTTCTGAGAACTACAAATCCCAGCGCGCACCGCGGCGCCTTTCCGCCAGGCAGCGGAAAGGCGGGCGCGTTGCTGTCGCGGTGCGTCTTGGGAGTTGTAGTTCAAGGAAGAGCGAGGACCCTCCCCGCATCCACCGGCGGCTGTGCGGGGATGGCGGTGCTGGGATCACCCGGCCGGAGAGGTCACAGGGCTCCCCGTGTCCCCCCGAAGCGGGGTCAGCCGGGTAGAGGGCCCGGGGGTTCCTCAGCATCGCCCAGGTGTGCAGCTGGATGCTCAGGGATCCCCCGCCCGTGATAACAACGAGCTTGTGACTTAGGTGTGTTCTTCTGTGTCGTAGTGAACTCAGAGATAATGTAAATTGTGGAAAAAACATGAATTTGTGTGGGATGGTGCTGTATTTCTATCGGGATCCTGAGACCCGAGTGCCCCCAGGAAGGGCTGTGTGTGCTGAGACCATCGCTGACACCTGGGAGCCGCAGGGCACGAATCCCACACGTTGGGTTTGTTTCCTTCCCAGCGATGTTGTACGCAATAATTAGCTCATTAGGATATTCCCGTCCTAATTCAGGAGGACAGGCAGTGCAGGAGTGTGATCCCAGAATCGCTGAGGGACCTCTGGAGATCATCCAGTGCCACCCCCTGCCATGGGCAGTGACACCTTCCACTGTCCCAGGGTGTTCCAGCCTGGCCTTGGACACTGCCAGGGATCCAGGGACAGCCACAGCTTCCCTGGGCACCCTGTGCCAGGGCCTCCCACCCTCACAGGGAAGCTTTGAGGAGAGAAGAGGGACAAATGGCAGCTAGCACAGACCCTGACACCTCCAGTGACAGTCGTGGTTTGGGGACACACACGAGCTCCTGCTGCGGCAGAATCTGTCCCTGTGCCTGGTCACTGTCACTGCTCAGCGCTGGCGCTCTCGGGGTCGGGTATGAACCCCCCAGGCTCATCCCGGCGCTCAGAAGTGTCCCTGGAATCGCATTCCTGTGTGACAGCTCCCTGTGTCCCCACCCCTTGTGACAAGGACCAGGCAGCGCTGTCCCGGCACCGGAGATGACCCCGGTGGGCATTGGTGGGGCTGTGGCAGTGCCCTGCCCCGGTGGGACCCCAGGGATGTGCGGGTGTTACCCCATGGCTCTTTGACCCTCCTGCTGATTGTCACACGTGTGACAGCAGCGACAGGACACTCCGGGGACTGCTTAGAGCCGGGATAGGAAGGTGTTTGATAAAACATCTGTCAGGACCCTGCACCTCCTCTCTGGGTAGGTTTTAGGGGACATGGCCTTGTTTTCTCCCGTGGGCAGGGGAATCACAGAATATCCCGAATTAGAAGGGACCCACAGGGATGATCCAAGTCCAGCTCCTGGCCCTGCACAGACCCCCCAACAGTCCCACCCTGGGCATCCCTGGCAGCGCTGTCCAAGCTCTCCTGGAGCTCTGGGGCTGTGCCAATTCCCTGGGGAGCCTGGGCAGTGCCAGCACCCTCTGGGGGAAGAGCCTTTCCCAAAATCCAACCCAAATCTCCCCTCCAGCCATTCCACAGGAGCTGTCACCGGTCCCAGCAGGCTGTTGTGGGACAGGGACAAGAGCAGGGCCCGGCAGCCCGGCTTTGCCGGTTCGGGAGCGGGGGAAGCAGCGCGGCCATCCCGGCAGGTGGCACCCGGTCCCCATCCCGATCCCGGTGCCTCCCGATCGCTTCTCTGCTGTCACCCCTGGCAGGGACGCAATTAATGCATTTTAGATTTTAGCCTCTCGCAGTAGCAAGGGAGGGATGGAGGAGGCGGATTTTTATTTTTTTTTTTTTTTTTGCGGGATTTTCCTGCTGTTCTGGGATGGCTCCTTCCCGCGGAAAGGCTGAGAGGCAGCAACCTCAAAGGCAAAACCAACCCTTCAGCAGCACAGAATCCAGCCCGGGATTTACTGGGGACTGCCCCGGGTAAAAATCCCTCCTAATTAACAAATTGCTGGAAAAAACTGTGATGCAGGAGAGGAAAATCCTCAGTGCCTCCTGTACCCGGGATGCTCCCAGCCGGTCTGGACCTGCCTTGTCAGTGGTGCTGATCCTGCTGCACTGCTCCAGGTCCCTGTGTGAGGTCTCTGCCTTTTCCTGTGGGTGGAGGCAGTGACCTCTTTCTCACGGTGGCACAATTGATGTTTCAAGGCAGAGCAGAGGGGCAAAGCAGGTAGCTGTGAGATAATGAGGGGTCACGGGTTCTCTTACAAGCTGCGGGGTCGAGGTCAAGCGGTGTTTAATAGTTTTGAGATCTGTAGCAGGGGCCGAAAGAGAAAAACAGGGTGTTTAATCTGTTTTATCTGTGTGTTTTTGCCCGACATCACAGCACACAGCGAGAGCATTTAGCTGTGGTGTCTTAGATAAAGCAGCCTGGCCCCCAGGGAGGAGAACTGTGAACCTCTCCTTGAATCGCATCTCCAGTACAAAATTTATGAGGTCTGTGAACTCTCCCTATATCCATGGCCTCGAGGAAAGCTTCAGGCAGTTTCCACATTTCAGGTCAGTCGAAGACTCAGGAAGGGAGAATTTTTATTTGTTTGCTGTTGTGTTGGAGATGCAGTTCTCATGGTAGAATAAAGGCTTAAGCTGAGGGGAAGCAAACTTGTAAAGCTTAGGGAGAAAGATTATTTCAGGTGAAATAAATAGAAAAAAATGGTGTAGAAAGTTACTTGGATCAAGATGGCAATCAATGATTTTTAATCTTATTCTCCTGGGTTACAGTCCCCCTGAATGTCATTCCTTTGGCTGACCAGGGAGATGTGGGTATTTAACTGTAACTTCAATTTGTGAAAAACCTGAACTCCAGTCACACTTGCTGTCACAGATGATCAGAGCCAGAGGTCAGTCCTTTCTGTGTCAGTGTTTGTCACCACCACCTTGCACATTTCCTCCATTCTCAGCCTCGCTTCTTCACCCCCCTCCTGTCACCACAATCACAAGAGCTGTAAACCAGCACCTCTTTCCATGGAAATTCTGATATCATTGGGGAAAAGCCATCTCTGCTACAGCTGCCTGAAAAGAGTTCTTGGTTGTTGCAATTGCCTGACAGAGCCAAGTTATTCCCAAAAAGTGGTGTGAATGAAATCTGTTTTCATGGGTGCTCAATTCTGTTCCTTAAAGCTCTCACTGAACTGAAAAGTCACATTGTGATGCTGCACGAGCCAGAAGGTCCTGGAAGGGGTGTGGAGCTGGCAGGGTGTGTATTCCCGTGTGGAATCCCAACAGTTCTGCCTGTGTTTCCCTCAGTGCTCACTCTCCTTTGAGTCCTTGTTCCCTCAGCTTCTCATTTTCATTGGGTTTGTATAAATCAGTTCCTGCTGCAGGGCGTGTTCTGTGTTAGTCCTCTGTGGAGATGGAGTTTGTTCCTTCCTCAGCAGTGGGGACCACGTTTCCATCTCTGTGCTTGGCCTGGCATGATCCTGCCCATTTCTGGTGCCCAGGAGCAGGGCAGCTGCTGGAGAGGCAGGAAAAGCCAACATTCCAGAGTGTCCCATGAACGCTGTGCTGTTTCTTGTTGAGATCCAGCATCCCTGATCATGAGGATTTCTTTCTGGAAAGGGTTGCCCAGGGAGATTTGGAGTTCCCATCCCTGGAGGTGTCCAAGGAGGTGGCACTCAGTGCTCTGGGCTAGGGACAAGGTGGGCATTGGGCACAGGTGGGACTCCATGATCTGGGAGGGCTTTTCCAGCCTCAGGGATTCTGGGATTTGCAGCAGGGTGATCACTGTGGCTGGGGAGAGGAGAAGGTTTGTTCCATCCCTCGAGGTTTTCCACATCCCTGTTAAAAGACAAACCATTCAGAGGAGCCATGGTTGGCAGTTTGCTCTTCCTTGCCCTGGCAACCTCTACCACAAAATGAGAAGCCACTTACTGAGTCTAATTTCTCTGTGTTTGGCCCTGCCAAAGATTAAGATGAGAAACCTGGGATTGGTGGCTGTGGCCAGGCTGTGCCAGTGCTGGAATGCAGATGGAATTACCGTGGGCACCCTTGCTGAGGCAAACCCAGCTGCTCCCAGGCAGGAGCTGTGGAAGCTGCTTCCCTTCCTCCCTGTGCTGGCACCTCCAGCAGCCCAGACCCAAATCTGCTCTGCTGTCCTTGGCAGGGGAGCTTTTTCCCAGGTGTGTTTGCAGCCCAGATCCTGCCCTGCTGCCTCTGTGCATGGGAACTGTAAAAATGTGAGGTTTGGAAAGAGCTGATCCAAACCAAGGTGAATCCAGCAGGGCAGCAGTGCAGCTAAATTTGCTCTTGTCCTTTAGCAGCATTCCAGCTGTGCCTGCTGGCTTTGGGCCACGTTTGCCTGATTTTTGTAGGGTTGTATTGTTTTGCAGAAGCTCAGGTGGAATATTCAGACAATTTTCTGAGTTGGAAGGGACCCATAAGGATCAGCCAGTGAAACTCCTGGCCCTGCACAGACACCCCAACAATCTCAAGATTGTGGAGAGCATTGTCCAAACTCTCCTGGAGCTCTGGCAGGCTTGGGGCTGTGCCCATTCCCTGGGGATTCTGTTTGGAGCTGAGCTCAGGATCACAACCCTGGTCCTGTGCACTGTGGTGGCGAGGAAAGAGCAGGGACTGCTGAAACAGAGCAATGTGTGCTTGGCTTTGGCCCTTTTGGTGTCAGCAGCCCCAAAGTCGTGTTTGATCTTTGCCCCAGCCTCTGAAGGAGTTAAAGCTGTGTTCCCTGGGGTGTGGATCAGGGTCAGCACTGCTGGGAAGCGCCAGAGTTTTGAGATCCTGGAGATTTACAGAACGAACAGCTTGGCTATGCAGGTGGCAGATTATTGAAAGAGCTGGGAAGCTGCAGGAATGTTCCCCAGCCCATAATTCTCTCCCAAAGAATGTGCACCACGCACCCAGCCTGCCAACCTTTCGGAGGCTCCAGAGCCCTGGAAGAAAATGTCTATTCCCTTGCATGTTTGCCATTTGTGCTGGGCAACATATTATCTGTGGAGCATATGCTGTGTACACCGCAGGCTTTCTGAATCACTCTATTTCTGAAACACTGCACTGAAATTTATACATTGCTTTATTTTATATGTAAATATATATGTGCGTGTGTGTGCATGCATATGCATTATATAGAAGTGGCTGGTGTTGTAACAGAGATGTAAGTAAACAGAATTTGTGTTAAACATGCCCACCTCCACAGGCTGGTGTTTTATTCTCCTTTTTTTTTTTTTTTTTTTGGTGGGTTCTGTCTTGTAACTGAAACAATTTGGAGCTCAAAGTATCTGCAAATACCAGAGGAAAATGTTGCTGCAGAGCCTTGCAGAGGAGATGCATGCTGTGTCCTCAAACAGAAATGTCAGTTGTTCATTCTTATATCATTGTTTCCATTATTATGAAAGGCTGAAAGCATGTGGCAAAAATAATATAAACATTATTGCCATATATGCAGAAGGGCTAATTTTCCAAACTAGATCATCAAATGAAGCCTTGGAGTGTATCTGTGTAATATAATCCCTTGGAAGGGTCGCCTTGCATTTGAAGGTTTCACATGTTTTATAAATGTTTATGACAAATGCCAGTTGAGCTGATGAAGGCAATAACTGCCCCTCTAGGCAGGGAAATACAGGCTTTTTGCTGGGGAAATGAATAGCTGGTGATTGCTCTGGAATGCAGTGTCAGAGATGGAAATAAACCCAAAAAACTTGGGCTATCTGTGCAAGCTGCTGGATGAAATCCCATTTCTCCAAGCCCACTATTTACTTTTCTTGCCTGAGCCCGAGAAATTTTCCATGGCACACATTTCACTACTGAGGGCAGCACTGCTGTAAAAACCACTGTGAGGAGCAGTGTGTGTGTGGGACAAAGTGCTGCTTATTCCCCATCCTTCCACCTGGATATCTGTGTCAGGATAACACAGATCCTGTGGCCCTTGGTGATCCTTTGCTCGTTTGTAGTGCTCATCCTTCCAGCATTTCTTCCCTGGGATTTGATGCAGCTTTGAATCCGTGCAGATTTGATATTTTCTGCCTCAAGCTGGGGTGTGCAGCCCCACATTTGGAGTTTGTGAGCGTGAGGAAAGCGTGACACGCTGGAAGCATTCAGGGATCTAATGCTGCCTGACAGCTGATTGGAAATCCACTGGTGTCAGGAAGGAAAGCAGCTGTTCCCTCACCTTCTGCAGAGAGGCAAGGACTGCGCTGTCACATCCAGGAGCAGAAGAGCAATTACCCTGACATCAGAGGATGAAAAGATGAAAACAAGGAGGCTGGAAATTAATTTCTTTCACCCCTCTGTTTCATGCATCCATCAGCAGCGCATCTGGGTGTCGTGGAGCTAATTTAAAAGTGTAATTTTTATCCCAAAAGATCTCATTCGGCGCTCTTCCCGCTCTTGAGTTAAGTTCAAGGGGATGCAGCGTGGGGTTGAGGTTATTTCTGCCTCTGTGTGGTGGCTCTGGAGCTGGGATTTCCCTGTCTGCGCCTTTGTGGATCTACGTGTTGCCTATAACGTGGTTTATGCTCCACATAAGTCACTCGTCCCTTATTTACAGCTTGCACTTTTCTCCCCTCCTCTAAGGACCTGCAACTCTTGACCTTTTAGCCTGGTAAATTATTTACACGTGAAACAGTGAATCAAAATGATGGCTCTCAGAGAGATGCTGCTTATTCTCAGGGAAAAAAAAAAGGCACATTTCATCCTGAAATCTCCTTCCTGAGGCTTGTTTGTCCTTCCCTCCTCATCCCTTCCCACCCTGAGAAGGAGACACTCTCCTTTTTCACACGGCTGCTCCATTTGCACAGGGAAATGTCTCTCTGCCTCTGATTTTAAAATATCCCCTGGATATTTTGGGGATGGGGTGAGAGGATGTTAGTTTGATGTCTTTCTGGAAGTGGAAAAACCATGAAAGAATGTGAAGGAAAGGTGTGTGAAACAGCCCAAGCTGCTGCAGAAATCCCAAACTGGGGGAGATTCCGGCAGAGCTGGAAATGTTTAAGGCTCTAAAGGCATGAAAGTTATTTCACATGGAATGGTTTGGGTGGGAAGGGACCTTAAAGCTCACCCAGTCCCACCCCATGCCACGGCAGGGACACCTTCACTATCCCAGGGTGCTCAGAGCTCCATCCAGCCATGCTTTGAACATCAAGGACATCTCCAAAAGGTTATTTTTAATATGCTGTAAAGTATATTTTTAACAGACTGTAAATCATAACACTTCTCCTTGGTAAAGCTCATGCAGATCCTTTGCTGAGAGGTGCTATTGTAAGTGAGACAATCGTGCACATGGGGGAATTTCAGTTTTTTCCTAGAGATGTATTAAAATCAAATGGAGAATTTTGGTGTTATAGTTCCTGGAGCAAATACCTCGTTCCCACACACACGGTTTTATCTGTAGGACAGGGAAAACATCCACAGAGAAATGGGAAACCAAGAAACAAAGTGGATTGAAAACAAAGTTATTTCAATACTATGATTTCTTAGCAGGGCATTTTGCCCGTTAAAGGATTGTGGGAAAATAAATAAGAAGACAATGTTTGAAAAGCAAAGATTTGTTTTGAAATTATCTATATCAGCTCTTGGGTTGGTTTTTTTTTTGTGTGTTAGTTGGGTTTTTTTAAATCTGTTTTTTATTTTTTAACAGTTTTTCCCTTCACATGAAAAGGCTGGCTCATGCCAAGCACCACCTTTTCTGAAATCACCCTGGTTCTGAGTCAAAAAAGGAAAAGAAAGCATTCTGACATTATAAAATGGAGAATTTTCTCAGATTAAAGTGGTTTATTTTCTCAGGAGCATAAGGAATTCTATAATTCATGCATATTTCATGAGGAAAGTGGCCAGTTTGTGGATATTTCATGAGAAATAAAATTTCAACATCATTAAATGGCCAGAGAGTAAAGTGAAAAGGAACATGTGTAATTCTTATGAGAGCTTTTTAATCAGTTTGTTGTAGTTTTAGAAAGTATAACGTGATCTGATAATCCTGCTGTTGCTGCCACTCATGGAAAGGTGAGCTGCACCTGCCTGTAGTGACATCCAGGCTCCCAAAATTTGGATAATGGGAATAACAGCCTCATGCAAAGGGGTTTTTTTTCACAGTGTGGCTCTGAAAGGAATTTTAGCCTGGTAATTGTCTCCTATAAAGCTGACATGTGACAGGGAGAAAAAACTCAAAAACTGGGCTTGATCAGGAAATCTTTGGAGTGAAAAATGTCTTATTTCTTCTTCCCTGTGTGTGAGTGCACAGAACTGCCTTTGCCTGAGCTTTGTGCTGTGCTCAGTGCTCATCATTTGCCTAATGCAAAGTAGCCAAACACTGCAGCTGGTATTTGAGCTCCTTTTATCCATCCTTCCTCACACACACACACACATCCCCACACCCAGACAAAAGTTGCTTTCCTTTAGGCAATCGGGAGCCCTGGGAGAGTGGCAATTTCTTTGATTGCTTATTGTAGCTGGAGCACTGGAGATAAAAGTTTAATGCATTCTTATTGTCTGGGTGCTTTTAAGTATTCAGCTGCACGGAGCTGGTGCCCGTACCCAGCTGAACGTGGGGGTTTGGGATGAGCGGATTCAGTGTCGGTGCTGCTGCCTGGCTTTGCTCGGTGCCCATGGAATTGTTTGCATTTCAGGGCTGTGACAGCCTCTGGCAGATGGGGACCAGCCAGCTCAGGTGCAGGACAATGCCAAGGGTGAAGCAGCAGGGCATGGATGAGGTGCTGCTGTGACAAATTAGCTCAGAAAAACGAAGTCATCCGAAATTTTCCTGCCGTGCTGAGCTGCTGGGATAAAGGTTTGAGTGCTGGGCCATGAGCTGCTGAGAGCAGGGCACAGATCCCTTTTCCTCACCATTTTCCTAGAGGGGAGAGGTGGAATTGTTCTAACCAAGACACAAATTGCAAAGCTGCTCCCATCAGATAAAAACAAAAGAAGAGCAAGGCCAACTTTTAGGCTGCCCTAAATTCAGGCCAACGCTTGGATATTTCTCCAGCCTTTTGTCACAGCCCTGGTTTCCCCTTGCAGCTCCTTGGGAGATGCTTATTGTGCTGTTTTGCTGGCATTTCCTCTGCCCTCTCCCGGCCACCATTCAGCTCCTGTTGCAGGAGGGAGGTCAGGGGAATAATGCCCTTTTGCTGACACACGGGTAACCCAACCCTTCGCCCTGTTGGTCTGCTGTGCTGAATTCCAACTCATCTGATTGCACTGAGGGCTATTGTAGCGTCCTTGCCATCAGAGCTGGGTAATTGATATGCTTGAAGGGACTTTAATGAGGAAGAAAGCTAATTAGTTAATGTAAGGAGTGAAAAGTAAGTCCGACAACCTTGTAGTCCATTTTGTTCCATTGCAGCTTCCCACAGTGCTTAGCACGGAGCCCAGTTTCAAGCTGGGCACGGCTGAATGGAAAGCTTGGCAGATCCTGGGAAGCAGAACTGGGGTTAAGTTCAGGGTTTGGGTTTGGATGGGGTGTGGTGGGACACGAAATACACGTGTCTGTGAAAGGGGGAGCTTCAAACACTGAAATTAGGAATGAACCCTGAATTGGGAGTCAGGGCTATGAGGAGCAGCTGGAGGGGCTCAGCCTGGAGAAAAGGGGGCTTAGGGGGGATCTTCTCACTCTCCACAACTCCCTGAATCCATCCTGGCCATGGTAAAAAAAGTCTGAACTTGTTCAGGGAGATGGGTCTAGAATCTCTCATGGCCTTTATTTTGTTCTCTGGTTTAATGATCTCCCCAAATATCATTTTTAATGACTTAATAATGATAGTTGGATGCTCACTGAGGTGATTTTTCTGCTCAGGGAGAAGAGGGCAGAAAGCTTTAAAAGTTCCAAAGGCCTGAAGGCTGTGGAAATTTCCTCCCTGATTTCAATGGATGCTGACCCCATCCTTCAGAGGGGAAAAGACAACAAGAAAGGAGAGAGGGAAAACAGCAGGAAAAAGAAATGGGATGGCAATACAGCAAAGGGATGTGTAATGAAATTCAGCTGTGTTTGTCCTGAATGAATTTTGTTTTCCAGTGTGGCCTCCAGATTTGTGTTCTTTGTGCAGAAATCCAAGTCCTGTAAACACCACCTGCTCCTGGTGCTCGAGATAATGAGATGGGCTGGAACGAGACCAGACCTTGGGCACAACTGGGGTAGAGGCTGATCAAAGTGGGGCGGCAGGGGGAGCTTATCAATTATTTGAGAGAAAAGAGTCAATAAAAAGCCTTCTTCAGTATAAACAGGATCCTGCTGAATGTGGTGGGACTCTGGGGAGCGAGCTGTTCACACGAGATGAAACTCTTCTTGTTGTTGATGAGCAGGAATGTTTGAAGACCTCTTGGAGATACTGATCTAGGAGCTGTTGCTTTGTCCTTGCTCGCCTCAGTCCTGCCTGGAGAGCCTGGGAATGGTGCACAGCCCTGCTCTGGAGGCTCAGGGCATTTCCAGGTCCTGGTTCCTTTTCTTTGTCACCAATTTCCTGCTCACCTGAGGCTGTTCATCCCAGATTTACCTCAGAGCAGGAAGGCAAAGAGAAGGGAGTCTCCAGATTTAGGAAAAAATTATTCACAAAACCCAATTCCTATCGTTCTGCTGGTGGTGCTGTCCCCCTTGACAGTTTTTAGGAACCTTGGATTGTGCTCCTGAGCATGTCTGGAGTATTGTGTTCAGTCCTGGGCTCCCCGGGACCAGGAAAATGTGGAGCCACTGGAGGGAGTGCAGTGAGGGGTCACAAAGATGATTTAAGGACTGGATCATCTCTCCTGTGAGGAGAAGCTGAGAGTTCGGATTGTTCTTTGTGGAAAAAGGAGATCTCATCATTGAGGGAGCTGGGAAAGGGGCTCAGCCTGGAGAAAAGGAGGCTCAGGGGGGACCTCGTGGCTCTGCACAACTCCCTGCCAGGAGGGGACAGCCGGGGGGGTCGGGCTCTGCTCCCAGGGAACAGGGACAGGAGGAGAGGGAACGGCCTCAGGCTGGGCCAGGGGAGGCTCAGCTTGGACAGCAGCAGGAATTTCCCCATGGAAAGGGTGCTCAGGCCTTGGAAGTGCCCAGGGAGGTTTGAATCCCCATCCCTGGAGTGTCCCAGGAAGGGCTGGAGGTGGCACTGAGGGCTCTGGGCTGGGGACAAGGTGGGGATGGGCACAGCCTGGACTCCATGGGCTGGGAGGGCTTTTCCAACCAAAAAGATTCCATTCCATTCCATTCCATTCCATTCCATTCCATTCCATTCCATTCCATTCCATTCCATTCCATTCCATTCCATTCCATTCCATTCCATTCCATTCCATTCCATTCCACTTTGTGCCAATAACTGAAGGGAGGCTGTGAAGAAGACAGAGCCAGGCTCTTTGCTGTGGCACTCAGGGGCAGAAAAAGAAGGAATGAACTCCCAATAAACCACAGAAGGATCTATCTGAACATTGTAAAGCACAGGAAAAAGTTACCCAAAGAGTCTGAAGACTCTGCATCCTTGGAGAAGCTGAACAGCTGCCTGGACATGGTCTTGGACACCTGGCTCTGGGTGGCCTTGCCTCAACAAATGATGTCCAGAGGTCCCTGCCCACCTCTGCAGCGTGTGATGAGGTGATTGATGTGTTTTCACACACCCCTGCTTCCTCCTGGGAGTGCTGCCTTCCACATCTACTCACACATTGTGTTGCAAAGGTGACCAGAGGAGCAGAACCTGTGCAGAAATCCTTGTCAGAACACACACAAACCATGCAGAAATCCTTGTCAGGACACACACACAAACCATGCACCATCCCTGTGCAGAAATCCTTGTCAGGACACACACAAACACACACACACCAGGACACAGTTGCTGTGTGTTCACAGGTGCCCCACACCTACGCTCTCCCTGTGTTGCTAGGGCTGGTGCAGCTCAGTGTTTGTTAGCAACCATGAGAATTTTTCCCAAAAAAGGTCCTTTAATGGAAGAACTCGAGAAAGGGAAGGCTACTTATCTCTGGTGTCTGCTAGAAAAGGTGCAAAGCTGCCAATAACAAGTGGCCAGCTCCAAGGCTTGGGTTTCTTGGGCCTTTTCCATTTGCTTTTGCACTCTGGACTTTGGTATTTTAATGGTATCTATGCCATTAAAATTGCAGCATCCCGATGTGTGAATATTCATCACATCAGTGTTCTGACAGCCACAGATCCAAGGTGTGTTCAGTAAATAGTCTGTGTCAGAGAAACCATTATCAGAGGCAGCTACAAGTGTGATACTGAGTATCTGGGACTTAATGAGGTGTTCTGGGTTTTTCCCTGGGTGATTGGTTGCAAATTTGAGGTCGTTCCTTACTGTCTGTGCTTCCAGCCGGACTTCCACACTGTGCAGCTTGACCTCCTGCCCATCCTTTGCCCCCTTTCCCTCTCAGAAAAAGCTTTTGGCCAATTTTCAGCTAAATTCATCAAATTGCAGAGAGCACGAGTTCTTACAAATTTCATGCAAACTGATGCCTGGATAGCAGAGCGAGTCCAACATTAATCCCCCAGTGAGAGTGAAATAGGCCAAATTTAGAAATCAGCCACTGTTTGTAGCTCCCAGCCAGCCAATAAACAAGTTCAGAGTGGTGACCCAGCTCTTGCTTCTGCTCCTCTTGCTCTGCCAAGCACAAGGGAGACGTGGGAGGGAGATCCTGGCTTTTGGGAGAGGGAGAGGCCATTGCACTGGGAATTAAAGTTCAGGGATGGAGGGCACAGAGCTGTAGGGAGCCAGGCTTCGTTCCTTGCGGTGCGTGTGGAATAACTTGTTTTGATAAGTGGTTCAGAGGCCTGACAAAAATCAATAATAGTAACAGTGCTCCCTAGCAACCCTACAAAAACAAAGCAGTGTGTGCAGCTTGTTTTCTGGAGCAACAAGATCTGCTTCAGTACAGCACCAGGCTTCAGTGTGAGCCTTTGCAGGGGTCCCCAGCAAGCAGAGAGCAGGGGAAGGACACTGGCCCTGGGTCACAGTGCCCAATCCTGAATTCCTTGTGTTGAGAAGTTCATGGAGGAATTGGGTGTGCTGGGAATTCTGACTTCAGGTTTGTGTGGTGTAAGTGAAGAGCTGAGCAGGAATAGCAGTCGTGTGTGTGAACATGAGACAATTCTAAAGCTCCTCGGTTTCCTTGCCTGCTGTGTGCTTCATCTGTGGATACAAAGGATACAGGAACTTAATCTCATCCAAAACTATTTCTTATATAATAATTACTGTGAGGGTGCCCAGGAGATGTTCTAGTTCGGATCCAGCACAGGGTTCTTATCTGAGCACAGGGCTCCCGAAATCCTTCTCCCTCAGCCCAAAACCTTCTCAGTGGCCTTTACTTAGAGGCAGATTTATCATTTTAGGGAAGTTTAATGATGCTGAGGAGCAGGGTTTGCTCATGGACCACACGTGCTGCCGAGGGAGAAGGGTCAGACCCCTCTCTGCAGGGCTGGGTTTGTGCTGGGCCGGGAGCAGCAGCTCTTTGTGTATCCAGCAGGGCTGAGATGCTCTGACATTTCCACTGTAAACAGCCCTCACCATTTCTGTGTCCTGGCATTTGTGTCTGTCCCACGTAGGGCTGAGCTTAATGCCAGGTTGTTTCTGGTCAGGTGACAAGCAGCACAGAAGTGTCATTGTCCTCCTTTCATCCTCCTGAGCTCAGGTCACTGCTGGCTGACTGCAGAGACACCCCCTGCCCTTTTCCAAGGAACAGGCTGATTGCTTTGAGCTCCTTTCTGGAAAATGAACATGGTATAAACCCCTCCTGCATGGAGGACAGGCCCCAGCACACAGAAAAGAGCTGCAGGAAGTGCTGAGCCTGAACCCTCAAAGGTTCACATGGAATTTGAGAGCATGAGGAGGAACAGAGCTCTTGGAGGGGAGCACTGAGGCTGCAGAACAGCAACTTTCCCTGTGCTGCCATGGCAAAGGTGACAAACACATGTGGGTGCTGCCTCCCCTGCCAGAGGCTTGGTGTGAGGCACTATCAGGGTTAAAATGTTATAAATCTGATTAACTGGGTTTGATGGGAGGCAAAGCATTTGTATTTCTATTATTCACCTGTGGCTGGACCTTCTGGACCCTCAATGCACATTTCTAAGTCTGTCCAGGCTGCATCCCTGGTTCAGAGCCTGGGGAAGTCTGCAGGACCACGGGGTAACCCAAACTTGTGCTTCCACCTCCTCTCTGCTCCAGCCTGTCCTCACCATCTTGAATGTTGGAGAAGGGGAAGTTTCCCAGGTCTGACACTCTGTGTATGCTGCCTTGAAAGGGAGTGTGTTAATATTTACTCACTTTTGTAATGACCTCTGGGATCCCCGAACAGATTTGGGCGAAGCATATGAGGCTTCTTTTTTGGCTGAGCTTTATCCAGATTCAAAGGGGGTTAGCAGAGCAGAATTGAGCAACAATTCCACGGAACAGACCAGGAAACAAATTTCAGCTGTGCTGAGTGGTGACTCCAGTGGGCCACCAAGGGTCCCTGGAGCTGCAAACCCTGCAAATCCCAGCGCTGTGCCCCAGCAGGGCCTGGCAGTGCCATGTAAAGCTGTGCTGTCACCACGTGCCTATGTGCCACTGTCACCCTGCAGCTGGAGCACGGCCTGGGCAGCTCCATAACCTCCTCCAGCAGGCAAATCCCCAAGGGGAGGCATCCCCAGGACATTCTCCAAAACAGGCAGCGGGAACAGAAAGTTCAGCGCCAGCCCGGAGCTCCTGCGAGCTCTGCAGTGTCCTTGAGTGCCCTCCGAGTTCCTGCAGTTTAATCCATCCCACCAAACATTCCCTTCTTTCTCTCCACCTCGTCAGGCTCCCCAGCTCTGCTCCAGCCCCGTTTCCTTTCTTTCCTGAGAGGGTTTTGGATCCGAGGCGCGAATTCCTCTCTGCGTCACGGTTCTCTCTCGTTTCGACGCCTCGGTTGCTTTGTCATGCAAAGCATTTGGGACAGTGTGGTTGTAAGATGTGATTAAAAATAGTGTTTGAACTCTCTTGGCGTACAGGACTATTAATCCCTGCTGAAGCTCGGGGAGGAGGGAGGGTGGATTTGAAGGTGAGGATATATTCCAGTTCAAAAGTACATGAAGCCAATTTGCATTTTAAAGTATTTTTTGCCTTTCTGGAGTAACAAGGTGCTGTTTTTTTTTCCAGCCTGCAGTATTTATATTTTCCATGGTTAAAATGCAGAGAATTTGGCTCTCGGGGTGAAGATGTCTGGGTCTGTCTCCTTAGTGATCACTGCATCAGCTCATTGCAGACTGAGACAGAAACTTGGAGTCTGAGAACTGATTTTATCAATAATTGGTGCAGTTGCAGATATTGGGGAATGCTGCTTAATGCAGAGTTTAAAATGAGCAAACAGGAACCTCTGTATTCACTCAGGAGCTCCACATGTTCTGATTTGGAAATGCTGAGTGTGTGTAAAAGTGCAGTGCAAATGGAAAGCAATCACTTGAAGCAACATCCCTCTGAAATGCTCCCAAACCTAGAAACAGTAAACCTCACAGAGCTTTTGTATGAAAGCAGAGAAGTGGCAAGCTGCTTTTTGATCCTCCTTTTCTCTCTGCATTAAAATTAAGCCAGGTTCTGATTTCATCTGCGCCACTGGAAATCACAAGAGCTGTTAATTCTGGGTACTTAGAAAGTTTTCAAATAGTGAGTTGACAGTTCTAGAAATTAATGTGATTAACTTTGGCACAGTTACTCTACACTGACACAAAGACAAGTGACAAAGGTTTGGCCATTTCTGGCTTTGGAGCACACATAGAGAGGAGAATAGCTCAGAGATTGTTTTTGCCAGGCTTTACTCAGTGCACCCACTCCAGTCTGGTTGCACCTGAAGTGGGATCAGCGGAGATAAACGGTGTAATGGCAAGAAGATGAGTGAGAACAAGAAGCTGATGTTTTCTCTTTTATTGCACCTAAAGCATCTGGTCCACAGGTGCCATCTGGGCACGTGAGATCTGAGGAGCTCCAGTGTCACTGCCTTGGGCTGTGCAGAGCCTGGGCATTGCAGACCTGGAGGATTCCCCTCCTTTCCCACCTCCCTCCTTCCCAGCAGTGCTGCAACCAAGAAAACTGCTCAGGAGAGACGCCAAATAAACCCTACAGAGTGTGCAGGGCTGACCTTGGGCTGCTTGGCTGAGTGCCACAGGCCAGGACACCACCATCCTGCAAAATAAACACCTCCTCATCCTCACACAGCAACATCTGTGACGGATAAAGGGCAGCCCGAGTGCTGATGCTGCCAAACTGTCACCTCATGGCAGCGCTGGGGGAATCTCAGCCCTCACCCAGCCCCGGCTGATGTGTCCCAGCCTGGAGAATGAGATGCAAACTCTTGGATTTGCCCCCACTGAGCAGACAGGGCTGTCCCAGAGGAGCAGCCCTGTGTGCAGACTTCAGGTATCCTCACTGGGGCTGCAGGTGCTCGAACGTAACCTTTTTTTACTTTTTTTTCCCCCTCAGACTCTGTTGCCTTTGCTGGCAGGTGGAATATTGTCTTTTCAGCTTGTCCCCTGGCATCCTAGGTTTTATTCTAATGTGTTGCCCTCTAAAATGGGATGTCAGTGGGTGGCTGCTCACTCGTGTGAATGGAGCAGGCAATGATCTCCCTGAGCAGCCCAGAACACAGCCTGGCAGTGCTGGGTTCCTCAGGCTGCTGGGACTGAGCCTCAGGGATTGGCTCCTGTTGGTTTGGAATGAGGAAACCCCTGGGAGAGCATCCCAGGATGAGCCAGGTTGGAAGGGCCCAGAGTGTGTCCCTGGTGCCACCTCCCTGTCCCAGCCGGGCCACCCCAGAGCACAGCCATGACATCAGTGCAGGGGTTTGTGTGTGTGTGGTGAAGGGCACAGAGTTTGTACCTGGGGGTGTGTGCACCCCAGTGGTGCCCACGTGAATCTCCAGCTGTTGTGTTTGAGTCTATGGGTGGACAAAAGCTGCTGGCCAGACACAGCTTTGGAGGGTTTTTTCTGCTGTTTTAGGACTCTTGGCTTTGTTCTCCTTGGCTGTTTCCATGCAAAGCTGAAATTGTACTCCTGGCCAGGAAATTGAGCTCCACTGGCCCCAGCCTGGGCTGTGACTCCTGCCTGGGGGTTTGTTTATTAACAGAGCTGGGCTCTGTTATTCCCAGGGATAAAATGATCATGGAATGGTTTGGGATGGAAGGGACCTTAAAGATCATCTGGTTCCCCCCTGTCGTGGGCAGAGACAATTTCCACTATCCCAGGTTGCTCCAAGCTCTGTCCAGCCTGGCCTTGGGCAATGCCAGGGATCCAGGGGCAGCCACAGCTGCTCTGGGCACCTTGTGCCAGGGCCTTCCCACCCTCACAGGGAGAAATTTCTCCCCTGAACATCAGTAGTGAATGTTTTGGGCACCCACAGGAACTATTGATAGGCTGTGGGTGATACAGATAAACGAGAGTCATCATTTAAATACAGAGAGTGAGCAAATACATCAACATTGTCTGATTTGCCCAAACCAAGGGAGCATCACCTTTGAGAGAAACCATTTTATGGGATGTCTGAACACTGAAAACTTCCTATCCTGGCTGGTTTGGCTCGGTGGGATCCAACCAGAGGATGGAATTTGGCTGCACATTCCAACATCCCCTTGCACACCCTGCTGCCACCCAAAAGTGCAGGCACGAATCTTGCTGGAGTCAGGCTGGTTGCCCATTCTCTGCTGCTGCTGTTGACAGCAAGAATGGATGGAGCAGAGAGCAGCCTACAGTTGGACTTTTTTTTGTTTTTTCCCAGGGAATTGGGTTTTGAGGGCTGGCAGGCTGCACACACAGTCCTTCAGATGTGCTGACATGTGATGGGGCAGTCACGCAGGCAGAGCTGTTTGCTGCCATGCTCCTGTGTTTCCAGGGTACAAAGGATCAGCTTTGGGGGGATTTTTTTAAAAGAGGGTTACCCCAGGGATGAATTTGGCCCAGGGAGGTGCCTATAAAGCAACGAGAAACAACACAGAGAGGGGAAATGAGAGCAATTAAAAAAATGAACCTGCTTGACCCTAATTTTGCAAATCTCTAGCTGTCAAAGAACGTACCTCGACTAATTATGTTTGGATGTGAAATTATAGAATCATTATAGCTGTGATTACACAGGTCCCCCAGCTCTTGCCTGCCGTGATGTCTGGGTGTTTGTGCTTTCTAGTGTGATCTTTCATTTTAGATTTGCTTTCTTGTTTTAGCCTTTGTCCGGTTTTCCAGAAATAGGCCTCCAAAAAGACATAGCTGGATCCCACATCTGAAATGTGCAATTCTCAGCTGTCCTCCCACCTCCCTCCTTTCTCCCTCTCTCCTTTTGGCCTTTGGAGCCCAGAGTCACTGCTGTTGTTGGGAATTCATGCTTCAGAGCTGAGAACTGCACTGAACTTTGCCAAGAACTGCTGAAGCAAGCGCAGCACTTTGCCTTTGAACCTGTGGTGTGGAAGTGCAGTCACTTCCCGGTCAGATGCTCTAAGGGTAAGAGCAGGGCAGCTGAACTGCAAATATTAATCTAATGTGAGTGTTGGGTGGCTGAGAAACTGAGTTGAGGTAGCAAATTAAGTGTAGCCTCTCTGATGCAAAATGTGTCTTCGGTTGCAGGGTGAGGTCTGAGGTATTTTTCAAGATTTCTGGTTGTTTCTGAAAAGAAGTTTTCAGTTTTTTCCCAGTTTGTCCAGCTCAGAAGATACCCCCTCTTGTGTTATTTTTATTATTTTTTGTTCTGGCAATTCCCACCCTCCTTTTCACCAGGCTGCCGGGATGCTCTGCTCAATACCAGAATAATTCAGGAATCCAAACCTTTATCAGGGACCTTGCTCTGAGAAATCGATATGAGCTGCCGTCCTCACACAACTCTGCAAAAAGCCCTTGCCTGCAGCTCTGATCACCAGGAGCAGCTCTGCAGGAGCAAATTAATGGGCACAGCCTTGCCCTTGGCATTCTGAGCCTCCATGTACCCATTCCAGAGAGGACAGTGGAGCAAGGCAAAGCCTCAGGACACAGGATCTGTCCTTGTCAGCAACTTCCCAATAACCAACCAACTTTCTGCATCTGCAACAGAACAGTTGAGGAAAAAAAAAAAAAGCAAACAAAACAAGCCTCTGCTGCAAAATGCCACTCCCAAAATAGATTTCGGAGAGATTATTACATGAAGCAGCGAAGGAAGGGAAGGATGATTCAGAAAATAGCTGGAAACAGTCTTTTAAGTAGCTTGGGATTGTGTGGTAAATAATGCAGGAAGGAAGGGAAACTGCAGACTCTAAATGGATGTGCTGGAAGGTCTCATCAGCACCTGAAATGTCTTTGGAAAGCTTCCAGCAGCAAGGAAACACATCACAGGCATAACCAGCTATTCTAACAGCCCCCTTGGCCTGCCTGCATCCTTGGGGAAATGGGAGGTTCTGAGAATTTAGGGGGAGTGGGGCTGGAGGGACACCCTGAGCTCAGCCCCATGAACCCAGCAGTGCTCAGCCAGTGCCAAGGTGTGTGTGCAATTCCTGCTGCAGGGAGCAGAGAGGGGACAGGGCAGGCTCTGGTCATTCAGGACTCTGAGGTGAGGAGAAGATCAATCCCATCCCAAGATCCCCCATAGCTCTCCTGGCCTTCCTGGCATTCCCAGGAATTCCCTCTGTGGGTCGGCGGCTGGTCCGACCCTGCTCCACGACAGGAACTGGTGCCAAAAATTTCTCCTCTGGCACCAGAAATTGCCAGGACCTTTCCAGAATTTTGCCTTCCTGGCCTCCCCAGCTCATATCCATGTCCCAAAATGATGAGATCTGGCAGCACTAAATGAGTTATGTGAGCTCATGGAGAACAGGTACCCTGTACTGTGACCCCCTCCTGGACACTGCTGTTTCTGCCTCCTCTCTTGGATGTTTTAGACTGTTTTTCTCTCTTTAAAAAAAAAAAAAATGATGGTGATGAATTAAAAAAAAACCCTCCAAACGCTGAGCTTTAATCAGGGAGATGAGGACCTAGAGGGTGTTGTGTGATAAGGACACAGCAGAGTAGGAACAGGGCCATGTGCCCCTGACCCCTTATCACCCAGTACCGACGCTGTAACACGAAATCAGCCCTTCACTTGCATGACAAAACCCCTGAAAAAGCAGCTCAAACTTTCCTCCCAAGGCCACTCTGTCCTTGGTTTGCCCCTTTCTAGAACATGGCTTTCAGGCAGTGCCCGCATGGGCCTGGGGACCTGCTGTGCTGCTTCCCAGAAGGAATTTGTGCTCGTTACAGAAAATGGGCAGCAGATTATTTTCGGGGACGTATATCCTGCATCCTGACAAGTGTTTATGGAAGCAGGCTGCGTGCTCCATCATCGTGCCAAGCAGACACTTGCAAATGTATCCTCGCTGAGACATTAATGTGTGTCAATGTGTGTGGAGCAGGCAGCAGCGTTTGCATGCTTAATCGGGCACGTGGCCTTTGTTAATTAGACAGTCAGTTAATGCTTTATGTCTGTGGGTCTGCATGGGCAATCATTTGCCCAGAACCTCATTAATTTTACTGGCTGCCCCTCCTGTTGGAGTTCACAAATCAAGCTGAGCATGCACACAAATCCCTTTGAGTAGGTTTCTCTAATAAAGCGAATCTGAGGGAACTCTCAAAGAACACTGAGAACAGCAAAGCTGCAAGGGCCAACCTGGTGATTTTGCAAGTGGCTTTGTGCTGTCAAATGGGAGCTGCAAAAATCAGCTGAGAATTCCCCTTTGCAGCTAGGGGCAAGCAGGACTGTCCTGACTTTTAGTTGTTTGCCGTTTACAAACATGTGGTTATTGTCCCTGTGAATTTTTGTATGTGCCTGGTGTGGATGCCTCCTCTGAGGCCTCTGCCTGCAGGATGCAGCATCTGCCAATAGTCACAACTCAAGGAACAGCCCAAGTTCACAGGCTTGCCCTTGTCAATGTGGGTTCTGTGTGTACAAGGGCAGATTGCTTCCACAGGCTCGTTCCCAGCCCAGGAGAAAGGAAAGCAGCCAAGGCACTCTGCTGAGAGTGAAATTAGAGAAATAACATTATCCCTCACTGTTCTAGACTGAGGTCAAGGGCAGTAATGAGTGCCCTGGGACTGGTGGTGACTGAGGGTGTTTGCAAGGGTCTGTTTCCTTCTCAGTGGCCAAAAGATCTGTGCAGCAGAGGGGTGGGGGATTCTTGTGTTCTCCCAACTCCAAGGCAATGAGCATCACTGAAACACAGCCTAGCACTGATCCTAGGGTGGAATCCTCAATCCCACAGGGTGGAATCCTCAATCCCAAAGGGCAGAATCCTCAGCCCCACAGGGTGGAATCCTCAATCCCAAAGGGCAGAATCCTCAGCCCCACAGGGTGGAATCCTCAACCCCACAGCGTGGAATCCTCAATCCCACAGCCTGCAGTGCAGAGGATTTCACTCAGGATCTTCTGGCCAGGGTTCTGTGGTATTGCTACTCCAAACTGCCTCTTGTATGGAGGGAAAGGTGAAAATGCCTCAGGAGGAGCAGCCTCCCTTCCCCTCCTCACTTCTCCAAGCTGCTCTGCTGCATCACCCAGGGCTCCTGGCGGAGGCACAGCAGAGTTGTGGCTGTGCTTTTGCCATCTGCACTGCAGTGCCCATTACGGATGCAGTGCTGAGCAGCTCATTTCACAACTGACTGGAGGCAAGGGGAGCAGCCCGTGTGTGAGGGTGAGGTTGTTCCTCTCAGCACTCAGGGCTGGGTTGGGGGGCTTGGCAGGGTAGAAGAGGCTTCAGAAGGGGAGAAGCTGCTCCCCTAAATGTGCCCTGCAAAAATGAAAGGAGGGGGTTAGTGTTTTGTAAAGGGCTGACCCGCAGCACGGATAAAAATAATTAAAAATGGGTTAGAGCTGCAGCAAATGAAAGCCTGGGTGTTTCAGCCACATTCCTAAACTGAACTGTTCTTCTGGACTAACCCCGTGCTAGAGGAGTTTTATTTCAGTACAGCAAATACTCAAGAATATATGTGGAAATGTGGTAATTACATGGCTCTGTTCCACCTGTATCTCCAGACTGGGCCATGTTATTACTGTGCTAAGGGATAACTGATGGAGCAAGGGAGAAGTGAAACTCAGATCTTAAAACAGTGAGAGGCTATTTTGCTTTTTTTATTTTCCCAGCTCTGCTTGCATAAATCTAGACTTAGTTCAGATGTTACAGGAGTTCCAATTGCTTTGGGAAAAAGAAATCAGTTGTAGTTGTTGTGAAATAAATGTCTCTCTGCCCTGGCTGGGAGGGCTGGGGTGAGACAGACAGGCTGATGTGTCTTTAGCTGCCCTGAAACAGCTCCACAAGTAATGTTTAATCAAAGCAAGCTGACATTTGTCTATTGAATTGTTATCAGAATTGCTTAGTCATTCATGTGCCATTGTGTTTCAGAATGGAGAGCAGGGGATTTATTCAGCTTGACATGAGCTGCTCCCAGCCATTAGCATTTCCCCCAACATCCCGCCCAGATCTTCATTTCAGCGAGTCACCTTGGGGCCAGGGGACTGCTGACCCCTCTGCCGTGGCTCCTGATTCGAGCCTTCCTGTGAGATTTTCTTATTTATTTCTCCTTGGCAGGCCAGCTCTCCAGATTTCTGGGAGCAGCTTTGGGGTCTGCCTGCTCTTGGTTCTGTGCCACCGTAAGGAACCCCAGAGATCTCCAGTAAATATCAGGTCCAGCTCAGCTGTAAATGAGGTTGGAGGATCAGGAGGTTGCTGTGGGATTGCTGTGGCATTTGGGGGCAGTTTGGATCAGAATCTTTGCCCCTTCTTCTGCTGGGTCCCAAGAAAGAGCCAGGCTGAGTTTTTAGCTGTGTGTGGGAGGCAGAGCAGAGGTGTTATTTGGAGTGGAGGCAGGGGGCTGAGTGAGGGGAGAAGGGATGTTTGGTTTGTATGTGTGAGGGAGAGACAGACAGACAGACAGGGTGCAAGTGTTGCTGAAAGCAGCAGTGAAATGCAGGCAAGGTGTAGCCATAGAAACACCCTGTGCTGGGTGGTAATGGCTCCCAGCAGCACAGCCTGTGGAAACCAGAATATTTGGGGGACATTTTAGGTCTGTGCTTGCATGCATCTGCCCAGGGCGTGCACATGCACACCTCAAACATGCCTGTGCTAAATACACGAGCGGCCATGAGCACAGAAATCCCTGCCTGGTGCCATGGTGCTGCTTAAAGGAGGGCTGGAGTGGAGCCATGGGCTTTTCCTAAGGGGCAGCAGAGCAAGGGATGTGCAGGTGGAGCAGGCAGAGAGGGGAGGTGATGTCCCACCATTACCCAAAAATGCCTGTTCCCCTCTGGGAGCAGAACAGCACCGTGGAAAGAGCCTCCTGTGCAGGTACAGGGTGGGCACAGGCTTGGCACAGGCTGGGCCATGGGTGGGCCATGGGTGCTCTCTGTGGGTGTGGGTTTAGGCTTGGTTTCAGCTGATCTCAGTCCCTGCTGTTGGGTCATGTGTTGTCTCCAGTGCCAAAATCAGCTCTGGAGCGATCTGCCAGATTAGGAATCTGATCCTTCTGAAAACTAACCCAGCAGAAAGGGAAAAGACAAGCAGACAGTTTCCAGCTGGATCAGTTCCCTGACTTGGCTGATGCTCATGCCAACAGAAGGACAAAAGGTAGGGACAGGAGCAGGGAGAAAGTGAAAATACCCATTTCCTTGGCAGTTTGAGCTAAAATCAGCTTACTTACAAAACCACTGCTCCCTGAGTCTCTCCTGTCTGCACCAAAAAAAGCCAGGAGCTGGGATGAGGAGCACAGGCAGCTGGTGAAATGCTGCTGTGCTTGCTGGGCGCTCAGGGAATATTGGAAGGGAATGCTGGGCAGTAACACTGCAATCCCCCACCTCTGAAGATTGCACGAAGCTTATTAGTTAAGAGGTCAATGTCCATGAATCTCCACAGCCCTGCACTCCCAGCGGGTCTGGAAAGGAGTCAGGGTGGTGGAGAATGTCTGTAAATTGGGCTGAAACAATGCTTGGCTGAATGTGGACAAGAGGGAAAGGGAAATTAGAGCACCTCTCACCCAGCACACCACATGCTTTGGGTTGCATCTTTTGTATCGAAATGGAAAGCTGAAAATCTGGGGTCTTCTTGGGCATTTATCTGTGGGGAAAAGAATTCTACTGGAGTTGGATCTGTTTAATGCAGTTCCTGCTTAGACATTGCCACGTCTGCTCTGCTGCGTAGTGAACGTGCCAAATTGATGGGTGTCAGTGCAAATCAAATCGATGTCACACATGGGTGTCACAGACGTGGGTGTCACACAGACATGGGTGTCACACAGATATGAATGCCACACAGTCATGGGTGTGTCACAGACACAGGTGCCATACAGCCATGGATATCACAAAGATGCGGGTGTCATACAGACACAGGTGTCATGCAGCCACAGGTGTCACATAGACACAGGTGTCACACAGACATGGATGTGTCACACAGACACAGGTGTGTCACATAGCCATGAATGTCACACAGCTGTGGGTGTCACACAGACATAGGTGTCACACAGCCATGGGTGTCACACAGACATGCATGTGTCACACAGGCACAGGTGTCACACAGACATGAGTGTGTCACACAGCCATGAGTGTGTCACACAGACACAGGTATCACACAGGCACAAGTGTCACACATCCATGGATGTCACACAGATGTAGGTGTCACACAAAACACAGGTGTCATGCAGACATGGGTGTGTCACAAGCTGCTGTGCAGGTCCAGCTGAGCTCAGGGACAGCCCAGAGCAGTGGGGGCTGAGGGAATCCCTGCACAGAGCATCCCTGCCTCGTGCCTTGCACCCCCAAACCAGGGCTCCAGGTCAGGCTGAGGCTCTGGTGGCTCTGCTGGGTTTCGGCTCCTTTCCTGCACCCTCTGTGTTTTCTGTTCCTCCCCTCCCTGCCCACTGCAGCCCAAACCCAAAACAATAACTAGAGGAAACCTCTGGCTGCATAGTTCTCATTCCTGAGCCGGGTTGCATATGGCTTTGCTTTGGGTGGAGACGAGCTTGTGCTCAAACTTGGTTTTGCTCCTATTGTTTCCAACCTGAGCGAAGCACGACTGTCCCACTCCCTGACCTCGGTGCATCCACCCTCCCACAGCAGCTGAGGAGGTGAAACCCTCCCAGCCCTGCAATCTGGGAGGCTGTGGGATGGGAGTGTGGGCTGCCTTCAGCCTCAGAGGTGTCAAACACAGGCAGGAAACACCAAAATCTCGGTGCTTCTCCTCTGAGGTGCTTTTCCAGCCCAGAGCAATACCTGGGCACTTACCCCTGTTGTGAGGAGATATTGCTGTGTGTGAGCATTAAAACCACGCCATGTCAAAGCCTTTTGCATTTGTGCTTGGGATGTCCCATGGTGATCCTGCTTGGGTTAATGGTTCGTGGGAGAAAATAATGGACGTGACCTGGCAGCTCCAGCTTGGGCAAAGCTTCTGTCGGGGAGTGGGGATAATCAGAGATGGGATCTCCTGATCTCAGCCTCTTGGATTTAATGGTAGGTTTTATTTTGCACGGCCTTGCTTTGGAGTAATTTGTGTCTTTGTGCTGCTGTGAAATCAGATTTTCTTTTTTGTGGCGCCGCAAGCTCGGGAGGCGTTTTCTGAGGGAAAGTGCAGAGACAGGACCTTGATTTTTTCTGAGTGACAATCCAGCAAATGTGCTGCTTTGAAATGTCACTGGTTCTCCTACCAGGAAAAAAAAAGAAACAAAACCAGAGTGGATGAAGAAAACAAAAACCAACCAAAAACCCCCGACACATGGAACTTCAAAGTCTGGCATTCTCTTACAAAAAAAGGACAGTGCCCTCAGAAGTTGATGTAAGGGATAATAAAGCTGTGCTCGAAACAGTCAGGCAAGAAGCTCTGATGATTTAGGGGGTGACAGGAAATCCTTTTTCCTGCTGCTGGGAAAAAATATGGAGTGTGAAGCAGATGACTTTGCTGTGTGCACCTCTCTCTAATTGGGATGTTGCAGGAACACCTCTTTCTGCCAGTGGGATTTATTCAGGATTAATCCCTCTCATCGTGTTCTCCCTGGTCACAGCAACGGGCAGAGAGCAGAGGAGGCCACCCTGCTCCACCAGCTGGGCCTCACAGGAGGTTTGGTGTGGAAAATGAGGGGTTCTGACCCACCAACCCCTTCTCTTGGTCTCTGTGTGACCCAGCTCCAGCCTTCAGCTCCTCGTGGAGAAGAAGGAGGAGAAGGTCAGTGCAGCCCCCTTCTAAACTGTGAGGGTTTATGGCATTTTGAGGTAAACTGTCACCTAATTTAGGTTTATCTTTGGGCTCTGGCTGTAAACTGCTCGTCAGACACAGCTCTAGGGGTAGGGTAAATGGAGGCAGCTTTACTCTACTCATTCCCCATCTGCCTGCATGGGCCTGGCTGTGATTCTGGCTGTACAGCCTGTGGCAAATATCATAACTGCAACTCTCCTGGAGCTGCAGCTACAGCTGAGATTCCCTCTATATTTTTCAGTGCTTTCACACCAGAGTGGGGACTGCAGTAGATTTTTCTCTTGCTTTGTTTGTCGTATCTATTTCAGCTCTAAGCTAAGACCACAAATTACTGCTTTATGCACCGTGTCTCTGCAGCAGTGTGACAATATCCAGACCTCGTGCAGTTTGGGACTTCTGGAATCCCAGGAAAAGCTGTCCCTGCACACTTAGGCTGGACACCAGTCCTGAGGCAGGGGAGGGTTCCAACAGGTGGGGTTTGGGTGAGCAATGTCCGGCCAGAGAGGAGCCCAAGCTGGGGGCAGCTCGAGGATGCTTGGCTTTCCAAAACCCCTGGAAGGGGGAGGAATCACATGGCCCCGTGGCTGGGTTGCTCCTCACAGACCTGCTGCTTGTTGTGGGTGGGCTTGCTCCGAGTCATGCCCTGCCTGAAGGCACAGGCAGCCACAGAAAGGGTTTGTTATCTCCTGAACCCGGCGGCTGCAGTCTGGGCAGGATCCTGTCACGTGAGGCCTTGTGGGCAGCTCTTGGGCTGGGAGATGCTCTGGATGCTCTTTTGCCCTGGAATAAGTAACAATCCTATTTCTCTCCCCTCCAAACAAGCCCATTAATCAATTAAAATCAGTGTGAGCGTTCTCAAAATCAGTGAACCCATCCGTCGTGTTTATGTCTCTAAGGGAAAAATGCATATGGGAAGTGCAGCTCTTTTTTACTCTGCCTGAAAGGGCCTGAGCTGATCTGCTTGTGTGCACAAAGGAGAGGCTTTCTGTGTACACAGCAAAGAGCAGCAAACGTTGCCAAAAAATTCTGCATCTCTGAATTGAGATGTTCCCTCGCTTTTCCACTGAATTACCCGGAGCTCGTGGGTCTGGAAGGCTTGGGCTGGATGCTTGATGGGAACAGATGTTCTTCCAAAATTTCCAGCGTGTTTTGTTTTGGATCAAACCAGGAACAGCACAAGAGTAATCTTTTGTAGTAGCTGGCACCTCCTGGCCCTGGCCCCAGCCACAGTGCAGACAAGAGGCTGATGCTGCAGTGAAACACAGGGAAGAGTGAGCTGGAATTTTCTGCACCCTGAAAAAAAGGCTTTAAACCATGTACCAGAGTTTGTACTGGTCCTGACAGGAATTCTCCACCCTGGCGTTGGTCACTGGGGTGTGTTTTTTTAAGGAGAAAGTGGTTATTCATGATGGATCTGGCTCATGGTGGCTGTGCTGCCTTGGACTGAGACCTTGGTGTATATTTTGGGATTGAGCTCAACGCGGTGAGTGCATCCCTTTGTTCCAAATTGTGTCTGTGTTCTGGAGAAATATCACTGCTGGTTTGGCTGTTTGAGCCCGGTTCTGAGTGCCCACAGTCCTTCCCTGCACCCAGACATGAAGCTCTTCTCCCTTCATCTCATTCCCAGCCAGTGCCAGGAGCACAAAGCTCTGCAGTGTTTCAGGTCAGGGGGTAACCAACAGCTCTGGTGGAGAGACACTGCTGGCAAACTCCCCTTTAGGAGGACAGAGGTCATTGAAAATGCTGCCCAAGTGAAAAAAAAAATGCAAACCACAGACCTTCTCTGGGGAAAGCAGCTGAGGGACACACCTGAGTGCTGGTATGGGAGGCAGCTCAATCCCCTGCACTTCTTTCTGGTCTTTTCCTGTTTCCACACATTTTCTGGGATGCTCCCTGCACACAGTGCTTTCCTGGCATAAACTGAGGCTGCTGTGAGCCTTTGATGTGTTCCATCACCATGTCAAGGTGCTCTGTCCTTTGCTCTTTTTCTTCTTGGCCAGGGAAGAGCATTTTGGGTTTTTTTCCCTCCTTTTAGCTCCATTTTCTAAGCACAGTGAATCCACGACGTTCATTTGTGTTGGTCCACCACATCTGCCAGTTACTCAGGGAATTCTGTACCTTCAAATCTCCTGATTTATGAGCTCAGAAAGGCTGCTCCTCTGCTGGGCACAGCCCAGTCTTTTGGAAATGCTTGAAAGCAAAATACAATAATGATAATAATAATCACCGTAACCAAGAAAATACAGCAAAACCATGATTTGGGTGTAAGGAAGCTTTAAAGCAGCATACCTGGGCTATCTCCACATTTTAATCTCCAAGCAACATTTGTGGCTCCAGCAAGATGAAGCCCAGGCTGGAAACTTGGGAATGCTCTCATTCCTTGCTCACTTTGGTTTCTACACTGCTGCAGCGTAGAAATTTGCTTTAGAGCTCAGCTAGAAGTTGCTGTATCAGTGTGAGTTGTAATGACTGTTGTGTAAACATCCCCACATTATTTGGGCCTTTTCTGCATAAGATTTTGATGATTCAAACGAACTTGCTTTACCTTTATGCAGCACAATGTTTGTCCTGCCCTCTGGGTTTTACCTCAGAGCCGGTGGCAATATCCTTGAGGATATTCCATATCCTCACCAGGCCAGGATATGGTCCACGCCAGCCAAGTGTTTTCACCAGCCTACCAAAAAGACATCACTGCTGGTCTTTTTTTCCCCTGCCTTTTATTTTTTAATTTTTTTTTTTTTTTTTTTTTGCAAATATATCCATGTGGCTGAGCCAAATTCCTGCTGGCAGGTGCAGGGAGGTCCATTCAATTCTCTGAGCCCCAAAAGCCCCTTCCCTGTGCTGGGGGGCTGAGCTGGCCATGCCTCCAGCCTACTGCTCCTGGGGGCCCTTGGCACAGGGACATGGGACAATCCTTCCGCTGCGGCCGTGCCCATTCCAGCCCTGCTCCATCTGCTCTGGGACCACGAGCTGCTGGTCCTCACCAGAGGGGAGGTGGAGGCTGCTCATCCCAGCAGCTTTTCCCCTCTCCCCCTTTGTTCGTGCTGGGAGCTCCACACAGCCCGGCTCCCATTAGCGGGAGCTGGCACAAATTAAAAACAAATTTAGCCCCGGTGCCTTGTGTTCGCAGCAGATCTCACCTCGGCTGATTATTTTTATGGCTTGTTGACAAAACGGGAACGTGTGTGCGGGGAGCCTCTTGCGGGGTCCCTGGAAAATGCCAAATGAGTCACTTTGGGAAGGCTGAAACACATCCCTCCACACACGCAGGGTGGGAACGGGGCACCCACCGCGCTCGTTTGTCTCCGTAAATGATTTTTTTTTTTTTTGCCTTTTTTTCCTCCCTTCTCTGGTGTGTGTGTTCTCACTGCTTTGTCGTGATAGCTGCATCTGCTGTTCCAGGCTCATCAGCGTGGCCCCCTCGCCCCCTCCCCGAGTTGCCAGGCAGCGGCTGATGGCTCCGACGCCCATTGGGAGCCCATTACTCAACTCCTCGCGTGTGTGTGTGCTCGGGATTATTCGCGTTCTGCTTGATGATATTTACGGCCACAGCTGCTAAAAAAACGGTGTTTGCAAATTTATGCTGATTTGATTAGCTAGTTTAGTCATCATAGCTTCTAAGAGCAGGATCTGGCCATAAAATTGCTTTCTGCTCCGTGTGACTCGCTAATGGGGTGTCACATGAGAGCACGAGCCCGGGCGCAGAGCAAGGGCTGCAGGAGGCCATATGGTGCCTCCGAGTCCCCTCCACCACCTCCAGAATACGTTTTGCCCTCTGCAACAGCACAATGGGCACGGGATTATCAGCTCTGTTGAGCCATGTTCATCCACCTTAATGATGTACCAGTGAGTTCTCAGGGGTTGGGATAAAACCAGAACCTCAGTCGGTCGCTGAGAGCACGTTTTCTTACCTTTTGTCATCTTTTGTCCCCTGGGCTGCTCAGGGCTTCTGTGCCACTCACAGAGGTGCTTGGAGCACGTGGATTTTTGTATCCTGGCTGCCCCTCGATTGAGGAATGCCATCCCCAGTCCTGCTCTGAACCTCCACTTGAGGCCTGTGCCTGATGGATTTGGGCACGGCTCACCATCTGCCATTATCTGTGGGTGATGGAGCTTTCTCTGCGTCAGCCACGACAGAAATAAACTCACTCCACCTTAAAATTCAGCTCACTGCCATTTAAAAGGAAAAAAAAAAAAGGCTAAACCCTTGTTTTCCTCCAGAGAGATTTCTAAATTACTACCACTACTATAGATATGTTTTAACCATCTGTGTAATTCTGAAGTCTCTCTGGATGCAGAGGAAGCATTCCTCTCATACAATAAGTGCTACCTAAGGTGAGCTCTTAATATTTTGGGGGTTATTTTTTCACTGGTAACATTCATTCCACTTTCCCTAAAGTGGTTTTTGACTCGGGAGGCAAGGCTGTGGTGAATCTGGAGACACATCCTCCAGCTGAACTCCCTCCTTTTCCCAGTGCCTCCCATTTGCTGCTTCCCAGCCACTGCTACCATTTCAAAGAATCCTTTCAGAGGCAGTTTCCTCGCTTTCTTCACCATGACTCTTTTTTAGGGCTTTTCAGACAAGTGCAACTCACACACTGCCATGCCTCAGGTTTTTTCCTTGGTTTCTTTGAGCTTGTCTTCTTCTTCCCCTGATCCCCCAGGCCTTTCAATTACTTTTTAATGTTCTTCTGGCCTTCTTCCTGAAAAGTTCTGTGAGCATTACCTTGCCTGTGGCCCTATCCAGGCAGGCTTTGAGCAGGCTATAAAGCCTTTGGCTCATCTGGGATGTTGAAATCGGAGTTTCTCTGTCAAACATCCATAACACTGGACCTTCTGCTCCTCCCAGGCACACTGTAAATGGAAGGGGACCAAGTTCAGCATCAGGTTATGTGGATCTTGGCTTCTCTGCCATCGTTCCAAAGGAGGAAATAGGCCCTGGCTGATGGGTAAAGAGGGGAGGTGGTGGCTGGGTGGAGCTGCTCCCATTAGGGGAGCACTGGGGAATGGTGGAGGTCAGGGAGAAGAAGTTAAATTTCAGGAGAGGTTGGCAGATGAAAGCTGAACTAGCATTTGTAGAGGACATGACTTCATTAGCAGTTAATATTTGTGTTTAGGACTGCTGTGAAGAGAATCAACTTGTCCAAACCACTTACTCCAAGCTGCAAAGTTCCCCTCCTGGGACCTGAGTAGCAGTGCCTTAATCATTTTTAGAAAACCCCCATTGGATTCCTGAATTTTGTTTTATTTCAACAAAACGTTTTGTTGTTTGTGCGCCATAAGGATTTAACACCTTCATCAGGGCTTTGCGTTTCCTGTCTTGAACCTCAAGCTGAGGGTAGAGGGCAGATTCTGGAGAAACGTGCCCAGATTTGTACCAGGTTTTGATGGCGCTTATCCCTCCTGCACAGATTGTTTGCCCATATGAAGCAATTCCCCACCTTGCCCACATTAACATTTCCTGATGAGCCAGCGTGTTAATTTTGTGCTCCATGGCTCTCTGCTCACGGGCTTCTGCTGGCAGAGCGGCTGCCTGCCCTTCTGTTAAACCACCCCGTGCTACCCTGCCCTCAGCTCTCATCAGCCTCTGCTGGCTTTGGGAATCCATCCCCCCTTCCCCTCTGAGGCAGTGGCACATTCTCCCCCACCAGATTTTATCCAAGAGGAGCCTTTTGTATCCCCATCTCTTTAATTAAATAGAACGCCCTGACTCGATCCGAGACATAAAAGGCATGGCACAGAAGCTCCCTGGCAAACCATCAAGCAGCGTCCCCCATCTGAGCTGATAAACTCAAGGAGAAGCTGCCCTTTCAAGCCTCTGGAAGACTAAATATCAAGCCAAGATGTGATACTGCAAGGCCACGATAAGAAAGGGACTAAATCAAGAGTGCTGATTGCACGGGAAGAATAAAGGGAGAGAGGGAGCCCCGTGTGCACCTTTTTATATAAAAATCCTCCCAGGGAATCAGGTGGGAGCAACAGCTCTTCCCCATCCTGGCACGAGCACTGCTTCCCATCCCGGATCTGCTGTATTAGCAGGGATGGAAGGAGCCAGCAGGGGGAAATGCCAGGGAAAAGATGCACTCAATTAAAAATAGAGAGAAAGTCCCCAAAGCTCTGACACGGTTTTGTCAGACAGGACTTGCAACAGATGATTCCTGTGAGGATTTCTGGCTCTTGGGAAACGCTTTGCGGTTTGTCATCGCCGGGGAACGGGCAGCAGGAAAGGCACAGAGAACAGAACAGGCCCAGGGGGAGAGGGTGTTAAAAGAGCCACAGCTGAAAAATCAACATGGAAATTACATTAGAAATGTTTGCTCTTGCTGTTTGCAACCTGGACATTGCGACAGTCGGAGGCAGGAAGTGAAACTGTCTCTCGACAGCCCATTCCAGGAGCTCAAATCCTGTGGTTCAGCCCCTCTTCCCCTCAAAATTAGGGGGACAGTGCAAGAACCTCCTCCCTCCCCTGAGACAGGGATGCTCTGGGCCTCCTGAGCTCAGGAGGACTGCATGCTTCTTATAGAGAAAATGCCAAGTGCTGCAGTTGCTTTCCCTTGACTCCCAGAGCTGGTGCTTTAAGAAACATCCCTCCCACCCACCTGCCCCTTCCCTGCACCTAAAATGTCACGAGTGTTCCAGTAAACCCACAGGGATTGGCAAAATCGCTGCACAGCAGCGGCTCTGTGATACCATGGTGATGGTTGCTACCGAAAATCCTTCACTGGGTGGGAGCGGAGCCGTGCCCGAGCGAACAGCCCGACTGCTGCCTGCTAAATTTAGATTTTTCCACCTCTGGTTCTTCCCCCTGCCCTGGTTTAGGAGAGCTCTCAGTAATAGCTGTTCGCTAACAGCTTCTGCTGGCTGCCGAAGGCCCCAGCGCAGGGGCCAAATGTGCTGTCGAAAAGCCAAGGAGCCACAATCAATATTTCAGTGTCTCTGCTCTCGCTGGGCTCAGGTGAAGCACTGCCAGCTGAAGGCAGGAGCTTTTCCTGCTGCCTGCTCCGGGGTCCCTCTCCACCCCCAGACTTTGCCTCTCAGTTTCTGTGGGACAAATCAGAATTCCGATCTAAAAACCACATCAGGATAATCAACACACACTGACACGGGTCTGCTCCATCACCCAGTTACACCACAGGGCTGTGTTTGATCCCCTTAAGAGAATGGGTTTGTACCTCCAACCTCCCTCCCTCTCTGTGTAGTAATTTTATTTTGCCTATTGTGCCACGATGAAAACACTGGAACTTCAGCAAAATCCTCTTTGGTATTATTTTATTCAACAACGCAGTGACTTGATGAGTCCATTTTTGGATCACCTCATTCAAGCTGCTTTTCCTCGGCATCTCTATGCAGATGCTGTCTCCTCTGTCTGGGTAATGACAAGCTTTTAGTGAAAAGTATGTCTGAAAGATGCCATTATGCTCCATATTCTTTGCAGCACATCAGGACATCTTGTTACTGCAGCCTTGTTTCTTATTAACACTTGACTTAAGCCATCCAGACTGGCGTGCTAGGGGAAATGAGGGGGCTGCTATTTATTCTGACCTATTTGTCTATTAGTTGCAATGACTATCTGGGAATGCATGGGAAGAAGAAAGCTTCAGATCTTCCTCTGCAGACATGTTGGAGCAACTCGTTCTTATCAGATCAGCAGAGCTCAGACAGAGAGATAGGGCTGCTTTGCTCTCAGCTTTTTGCATATCCTAATGAATCTCATTTGCTCAGCCCCCAAGGCAGGTCATCAAACGAGTCTGTCCTGCTGCCCAAACCTCAGAGGGACCTGGGGGCTGAGGATGGTGAATCCAGGAGGGGGTGGGATGGCAGGAGGGGAGCTGGGCTGGCACCGTGTCCAAAGGACAGGCTGGGCACAGGGAACTGAGGCTTCTGGTCAGCTGGGGTGAGTCAGCCAAGGCTGTGTGTGCACACAGTTGTGGGCACCTGCCCCAGGAGCAGGGCTGGGCTTTGTCTGCCTCCTGCAACAGCTGTCTCATTCCTGAAAGCTTTGCTTTAAAGTTTTTAAAGAAAAAAAACCTTCTTCCTGTACATTTGCTGGTGCTCACAGGATGTAAAGTATGGTCAAGGTGGCAGATCAGACTTTGGAGGTGGACAGGTGGTGTGGCAGGATGTCTGCCACACTCCCAGAGGTTGCACAAGCATTATGGTAATGTCCTGAACTTCCATGAGTTGTTATCAGGGTCCTCCCTTCATGTACAGCAGGGAGGAGTGCTGAGCACCCACTGTGGGGTCACACCTTTGGGCCTTCCTCACCCCTGCTGGTGCTGAGCCAGTTAACCCTCAGGGTGTTGCTGTCTGTTGGCTCATCTCAATTTTTCCAGCCCCCTGACATGTTCCAAAAGCACAAAGGTGATGAAACTCCCCAGCTTCATGGTTGCCCATTTTCTGAGAGCCCACCTCCAGGCACACACGGGCCCTGGGGAAGCCTGCAGTTCATTTTTCAGGGGTCATGGCTTATATCAAACAGCTCTGGAGTCTGTTTTCTATTTTTAAGCATGTTCAAATTGCCTGTGAACCACAGAGCTCGTGGGGCATTTGGGCTCTCTGTGCCAGCTCTGTGCCAAGTCCAAGCTCAGTCAATCAATGTCATCTCCACAGAGAAGGAAGGAAAAAAGTCCCATCCTGGAGTCTGTCAGCTTCCTTAACCACCCCAAGCCATCAGTTCTGAATTCTTTTCAACGACCTGCACATCAAATACATTCTGCCATTCTGATTCTCCGTGATAACTTTAGGCTCATTTTTATGCTACTTTCAAAGTTCTCAGGAAATATATTGAAATATATATATCAGAGATGTGCCATCCCTTTATTGGGTACTCTGGGAAATGTCTGAGGACAGCAAGCACCTGAATTCCCCTGTAACTCTCCAGAGATTTATGTGCCAGGGTAATGAGAACGAACACTGAGCAGCCAAGGAACACCAGAGATGTATGGCTCAGCCTATAGGTTTGGAAGAGGATGACCTTTGCATTCCTGGCTTGTGCTCCGAATAGGTGCATGAGGAGAAAATAACTGAGTAGCTGCAAATGCAGCAATCTGAAAAGGACCAGGGGAGGCTGAAAGTGAGGCAGACATTTATCAGATTAGATGGGAGGTAGCTGAGGATGAAGTGGCTTGGTGCAGCTTCTGGGACTGCCTTTCACGTGAACAGGGGATGAGTAGGGGATGTTTGGGGCTGGGCCTTCAGTTCTGGCCACCTTGAGGACCCTCGGGGTGTGCTGTGAAATTCCAGGAGCAATTGCAGGCTTGAAGCACGCTAGAGGTGAGACGGGGTGAGGCACTTTGGGGAATTTGACAGCAGATTGAGTTATTTGTCTGAACACAGCTCCTTTCACTCTCCTGATTGTTTTGAGCTCTGGGTTTGAATCTGGAAGCGCTATCTCGGCCACATCACTTGCCTTTGTAATGAACTTTCCAGGTGAATGCACGTCCAGGAGAGAGCAGAACTCCTTGTGCATTACAGAGCATTTGTTTTAGTGCAGCACAAGCACTACCCACAGCCTGGAAACCAGAGTCAGCAGAGTGTGAATGATGCCAGGGAGAAGCATTAAAGCAAATTCTGCTACAAGGGGATGCCGTTGAACCCGAGATACTTTTCTCAAATTGAGAATTGATATTTCAACATGGAGCGTGGTGTTTAGGGGACAACGTTGGACTTTGCTGCCACTTGCCACAGCTTTTAAATAGGTTTACAGGTTTCCAACTGGACTCCTGGTAATGCCAGCATGCCAATCAATTGGCATTTGTGTCAGGGACACACTGTATGGGGTCTGTCCTGTGCCCTTACACAGACCCCTCCTTGAACTTCATTTTCAAATGCCTCAGGGGTCCCTTAAATGCCAGTTCTGGTTTCCTCACAGCAGCGCTGTGCCCGGGTAGTAGATGTCACAAAATATCAGTAGATAGGGGTATAATTTTAGCTCCATGAGTTGCTTTCCAAGTGGGAAATAGCCTCTGAAAAGCCTGTGTGTAACAAGACATCTGGGGCTTACTCATCTGGGGTCTTTCATGGGCCCTTTTGTGCTGTGGTTCCTTTTTGGGGTGACAAAGCAGAAGTCACCGGTGCTCCTTTGATGGAAAGTCCCGGTGCCCTCTTGCAGATGTATGAACGGGGAAGGAGAGAAACACAGATAGCATCCAACCAGAGCAGTACAGATAGCAAAAAAGCAGAGAAGCACAGACAGCATCCAAGCAGAGCAGCACAGCCACTGCAGCCCCCAGCCGCAGGTAACAACCCCTGGGCACAATTAGCGCTCCTGCCTTTGTGCTTCCCGAGCAGATGATGTGGCCATGCATGATTTATGCAGCACAGGCGGCTCTGCCAGTGACGCTGGTGGCTCTTTATGTGCCTCAAATGCACAAGGCAGGAGCTTAAAGAGGAGGGTTTTCACCTCCTGTCTGTAGGTGCCTCTAGAAACGATCCTGTGCCCACCCTGAGCTCTCTCTGGGGGTTTCTCCACACAAGGGAGGATGAGGAGGCAACCAGTGTTTCTTCAGCCTCCATCCTGCCACTTCCAGGTGCATTTACTCCTTCTTTCCCGCTGGAGGTGTTTGCCCTGCTCAGCATCCTCAGCGCAGAGTTTCAGAACAAACCTTGGCTACCACACACTGCCCGTGCAAAGGGCGAAGCCCTTCTCCTCGGTTAAACACCCTCCCATCCTTCCAGGGGCCCAGCATGTGTGAATTCTGTGTTACTGCAATGGTATTACAGCATGAACTGTACAGGTGGAGTTCACCCTGGCCCATGCCCGAGTGCTGCAGTTGAGGAAACCTCCCCATTCCCTGGATAAATATCACAGAAGTTGTGGACAGCCCTGCCCTGTCCAGCAGCTCCGTTTGTGACCACTTTTCCAGCTGTGTGGGTCTTGAGTATCCTGGAGGAAGCAGGCAACACCAGGAGGGAAAACATAAAGGGGTGGGCTGGGTGATGTAATGAAGCTTTTGTCTCTCTGACATCATTTCTGGATTGCTATATTGAGGATAATACAGGGAATAACATCTTGGGCTCACGGTTAGGGAATTCTGTGCTTTATAAATGGTCAGGATGTTCAGAATACACTTAGATTATCCTGGCAGAGGTGAACTGGAAGCGTTCAGACGCTCACAGAAGGTTCACCTGGGGCAGGTATGGCTGAAATGCTCAGTGAGGAGGAGCCACACAATGTCACCTCACAGCAGGGAACAGTGAGAGACCCCAAAACATTGGGGTTGAGCTGGTGTGGTCCTGAGTGCCCCCAGCACCCCAACACAGGGAGGATTTGGGGGAGCTGAGCTCAGAGCAAAGCAGGAGGGATGCTGGAGACCTGGAGAGCCATGAGTGCACTCCCCAGCTCTGCCCTTCCTGCCTGCTCAGTGAATGAAAACATTTCCCACAGCTCCTCTCCCTGTTTTCCTGTTTACTGAGATCCCAAAAATGGTGCTTCACCTCCCTAGCAGCTGCCAGGCCGTCTCCTCCACATTTCTGCTCGAGGAATTTCACAAATAAGTGGCTGAGGTGGGCTGGGATCGTGCCTGTGGAGCCAGCAGTGTTGGGCTCCTTGTCTCTACCTGCTGATTTCCTTGGTGTGTGTGTGTTTGGGGAGGTTGCTTTGGTTTGGATGGTGGTTTTTTTTTCTTTACACCGCTTAAAAATAAACTCCAATCTGCTACAAAAGTTGGCATTTCACTCCCACTGGTTGGGTGCTGACACATTCCTCTAGAAGGGTTCTGAATTCAGGAATCTGGGATGTAGGAGGCAGGTTTGGATCAGGCAGAAGGGCCCAGGTTTGGTTTGTGGGTGCTGGAGGGGCTAGAGAATGTCTTTGTCCTTTGGTACATGGCATGAGCCATGCCAGGGCTCTGGGGCTGGCTGTGGGTGTCATCTGCAGGGACTTGGGGCAGAAAGTGACTGCTTTTCTACAGGAGCAGGAACTGAAATCAGCCTCCAGTCTCTGTGAGTGTCAGGTCAGAGCACGTTTCCCGTTCTGGGTCACAGGTTGGAGCCAAGGCAAAGAAACCTTGAGCCTGCTGCCTTGATGGGATGGCAGTGAGATGGCACAGCTTGTCCCACGGGCTGGGGAGGAGTCCATGGCTGTATTCAAGGCACAAATGTGGCAGGGATCAGTGGATCTGGGCTTGCTCTGACCCCTGAGTGTGTCTCCGGAGATGGAGCAGTGACACGACCTTGTCCTGCTCCTCTGGAGGTATCTGCAGCCTGTTGTGGGCACAGGTCACCTGTGGGACGTGTTTGGGTCAGGGTAGGACACCTGCAGGATCCCTGGTGGACAGTGAGGCTGCAGTATCACTCGAGGGAAAGGCTCCTGGGGGAAATTTTGGCCCCCAGACATCCAAAGCTCCTGCTTTGAGGCAGGCTCTCATACCCCTTTGATGTCCTGGAGAAAGGGTGGCAGTGACATGCTGGCCACCCTCTGCCACCCACAGCAGCACAGCCTGGTGGCACTGGGACAGCTTGGCTGGCAACTGCCAGCTCCTGTTCTCCTTGGGCTGGGATCTCTGGAAAAGCAGCTTTGGCCCAGCTCAGCAGCAACAGCCACAGGCACTGGGATGGCACCAGCACCCCAAAAACCCCGGGGCATGGGGACAGGATGGGGCTGGAGCAGCCAGCTGCTGGAAAGCCACATTGCCATGGCTCTCAGGAGTGCCACAACGCTGCCTGGCACAGGAATGCTGCTGTCTGACCAGGTCTGTGCAGCTCAGGGGGAGCAGGGGACAGAGGCTGTCACCCCACACAAGGACCCAGCTTAAACCAACACCCGGCGAATGTGCAGACAGGGTGAGAGGAATGGCAACAGAGGGAATGACTGAATCACATCGTGCCCATCTCAGCATTGCTGGAGAGCTCATGGGCCAGTCTTTGTGAACAAACACCTCGCATCAGGAGGAGGCTGGGCTGGGAATTGTCACAGGGAGCACGGAGAGAATTTTGCAGCAGCCAGAGGTGCCGCGTTAACAGCCACGAAACACAAACTATTCCATCTGCCTTTGAGAGAGAACTTAAATGTGAGCGACAACAAAAGGCTCCTCTGGGCCATCCCACCTCGGTGCAGATTGGGGCCTGCAAAGCCAGTCTGTTCCCCTGACACATTCCATACGTGGCCCTGGGAAGGAGTGCCAGCCACAAGGACAATAAATGCCAAATGTCACGGCGCTCCTGAGATGGAGACACTTGCCCAATGGAAACTGGCCTGGAGCCAAGCTCATTTAGCATAAGCCATCAAACGGTCATGAATTAATTGTAATCTTTGACAGGTGCACCAGGAATACTTTTGGAGGGGGCTGCTGTTTGCCCTGGGTGCATCTGGAGATCTGTGCCCACAGCGACAGCAGGGAAATGTTGTCACACACTGTGCAAAGCCACCAAACAAACAGAGGTTTCTAGGAAGTGACTTGCATGCTTGAATGGCCTTCTAGCAAGGCATTTGTGGCGCTTCTAAATATAAATTTATATCCAATTACCACTTCTAGAGCCCCCATCCTTTGCTGGGCTGCCACCATCAGTGGCACCACGCTGAGGGAACTGAGCAAAGTGACTTCAGGTGACGTAGGGAGCCAAGGATAAACCCAGCCCTGGTGCTCAGATGGGAGCTTTAACCACAAAACTCCTTCCTGCAAATGCAGCACTGAAACTCTCTGCTCTTTCAGGCAGGATTTATGGATGGCACACAGAGGAATTGTAAACCCCAGTGGCAGCAAGATGCAGAAGGTTTAAGTTAATATTATTGCTGTACATGTCCAAGGAAATGTCTGCACATTGTGTTTTTGCTCTTTTAGTCATTTACAGAGCTCTTTTATACCCAGCTCCTCCTGGAGAGGTGCTCAGTGATGTTTTTGGAGAACTCGTGCCTGTTCACAGGCTGTTGATCAGCTTTTGCAGGCAGATCTGAGTTGAGTTAGTTCAGTTCTTGTTGGGAGATGACTGAGGATGTCACCACTGGCCAGTCAGGGGATATTCTTCTGCAGTGAGCAGCGTTTGCAGGGCCACACTGAGAAAATCTGGACAGTGACTGCTGGAACGGCATATGTGAGAGTGGGCATGGTGGCCCAGCTACAACATCCAGGGTGTCTGCACTGCAGAGGTCACCAAACACTGCAGTGTGACCTCCTGGGTGCTGTCACCCCACACACCACACAGACCTTCCCCAGGCAGCCCCCACTGCAGGCACGGTTCAGCCAAGGAATGCTCATGGCAGAGTGAGGGGCTGTGCTGGGATTGTGCAGGAGCAGAAGTGCAGGCAGCAGGAACTGCATTCCCAGCAGGTCAGGGAGGTGATCCTGCCCCTCTGCCCAGCCCTGCAGGCACCTCTGGGTGCTGTGTCCAGCCCTGGATCCTCAGCACAGCAGGGCCGGGAACTCCTGGAGCTGAGGAAGGGCCTGGAGCATCCCCGTGCCCAGGAAAGGCTGAGGGGCTGCTCAGGCTGGAGAGGAGCCCCAGCTAAGAGGGGCTGGGTGTCCTGTCAGCCCTGGGTGTCCCTGGGTGTCCCTGTCTGTCCCTGCCCCAGGCCCAGGCTCTGCCCCAGGCCCAGCAATGGCCCCAGAGCCACAGGCAGGGCCTGAGCCCAGCAATTCCCCTGCACAGGAGGCAGAACTTCTGCCCTGAGCCCTGAGCAGAGCCCAGAGAGGCTGTGGATCTCATTCCAGAGCTGTGTGGACACTCTGCTGTGCCCTGTGCTCTGGGGTGGCCCTGCTGGAGCAGGGAGGTGGCACCAGGGACCCTCTGGGGTCCCTTCCAGCCTGAGCCATCCCGGGATTCTCTGGGATTCAGGGATGCTGAACCGCTTTAAGCCCTCAAAGCCACTTCAGGGCTGCCTCCTCAGAGGCAGAGTTTGAGGAGAACGGGAGCCTTGGCAGGATTTTCCCCGGAGCACAGACACCTGCTCAGGGCTGCAGGGAGGGCACGCTGTGTGTGAGGAGAAGGAAACACCAGCAGTGGCTGCCAGCACATGGAATTGCTGCTCAGCTGCCGACCAAAGAGCACCCAGGGACTGCCAGGGAAAAAGGAGGCTTGTCAACAGCTCTGCCACCGGATCCCCAGCCTTAACTGCAGGAAACTGAAGCCTTATTTCCACTGGGCTCAGACTGATGACTGGAAAAATGTTTCTCTGTTTACAGGAATCTGAAACCTTGTAATTCTCCTCTGCTCTCTCTCCCCCTGGTTCTCTCTCTCTCCCCAGCAGCCAATGGACAGTGGGCACATTGGGAAAGGAGGGTTTATTCCAGCTCGAAAGCTCTGTAATTTAATAAGAAAAACAGCTTAGGAACAATAGGAACCACAGCAGAAAGATAAACAAAATATTTTAGAAGTCCAGGGCTAGAAAAGTTTGGACAAAGTGCCCTGAAATCAGAGATGCTGGGGTGTCCTGGGACCAGCAGCAAAAGGAAAAGCACGAGGACAAGCACCTGAGCCCAGCAGAGCAGAGCTGGGTGCTCTCCTGCAGCTCTTAAATTTCAGCACCAGCATCTCCTGATCCTGAAATTCTGTTGCTTTTAAAAGCTGGGATATGAGAACCATGTGGCTGCTCCCACAGCGTAGGGTCCTGCTGCTGGTACAAGGCTGTGTGCACCCTCCCTGTGGTGAGCACAGGCAGGGAAAAGTTCAGGTATTTTTAGAAGAAAATTCTTCTGAAATACGGTCTGTGTTCAAGAAAAATCCTGATACTGCATTAAAAAAAAATAGGCCTCTCCTTGCCTTTCCTAATTCATTTCCCAGGCCACTGTTGATTTTCTCGGGCTGGGCTCTTGCCTCCTTTCTCAGTTCTTTGTTTTTATTTCCAGGGAGGTTGTTGCATCTCCACTAGAGGAAAATTCCTAAAATTGCCATATCAGTCAGAGGAACAGCTTGTCCTTCTGTTTCAGTGTTCATGGGGTAGAATAGAAATGATCAGGCAAACAGGAGGAGGATGTTTGGAGAGGCTTTCTCCAAGTCCTCCTTGGAGCTGCTGTGCTGTACATTGAATCACTTAGCTTTGAGTTCAGGTAAAGCAGGAGCTGGATTCCAGATTTGGATCCAGGAATTTTCTTTAAACCAGCAAAATCCTGGTGACCCCTGCCCAAAGCTCCTGGGTGTTCCAGGCACTTGTGTCAGCACCAGCAGACAGCCCCCAGTGCAGGAACAAAGCTCAGAAAGCTGCACCTGTTTTCTCCTTATGTTTTCCCCCTTTTTTAGAATCCTACTGTGAATTATTTTGTAGGTTAATGCTGAAAGATTCAGCTGCATTAACTCCTTGTTACCTCTGTGAAAGTGGCAACTGTGAGAGGCACCAGGGATTTTAGCACCCAAAGGTCAAGGTGGAAATGGGAAGGACTGAAGGCTCAGGCAGCTCAGTGGGAATTTACCTTCCTCAGATTTCCTCCTATTTCAAAATCAGCAGTGTTAAATCTGTAGTATTAATTGGGGACTGTGAGTGTTTGAACACTAGAGATGCATTATTTACCAGCAGAAAATTCTGGCAGGTCTGAAAATTCCCTGAGATCCTAAGTGAAGCAGGAACCTTTTGAATTATTCAGAGCCTGGATAGACAGCAATCATTGCTGCTGTTGTAACAAGTTTATTATTTTAAATTATTATTTTCTGCTACTCTCTTGTGCACAGTCATGCCTTTTTAATGCCATTTTTTTTCCTCCCTTACATTCAGCAAAGACTTTTAAACTTTCACAGGTGTGAGTTTTGCCAGATTCCTCCCCCCTCCCTGCCTCATTCCAACACTTTGCTCCTGGGGGGGTAATTGGTTTTCACAGAATATTTTATTACCACCTGACTTGAGCAATTCCTGAAGGTTGGCATGGGCAAAGTACCAAGAAAGGCCATGGCCCTGCCCTGCCAGAGGGGCTGAGCTTCCCCCAGAGGAGAGAGCTGCCCCTTTTCAACTCAGTTTTGTATTCTGAGGCCCAAGTTTTCTTCTGAGAGATTTTTCTTTCTTCTTCCCCTTTAAATCTTGTAAATAGGCTCCTCTGCTTCTCGGGTAATTACAGTTATTTTTGGAGCAGTGAATTCTCGTTAAGGCAGAAAGTATTTACAGCAAAAGGCTGCGAAGGCAGGTGGAGAATTCCTGCACGAGGTGGGAGGGGGATGAGGTGTGGGGAGGTTCTGCTGCCACCCCCAGCACACCAGGAGCCACCTGAGCTGTCCCCTGCCAGGTGGGACATGTGGCTCCTGCATGCAGGGACCTCCCGTGACCTAGGCCTCAAGGAAAGTCATTTCAGGAGGGCAGGGAACAGGGAGTGGCCAAGGGGACCTTGGGCAGTGTGACCTGCATTATCTGTGTGCTCCTGGTGCCAAGGGAGCAGAGCTCCCCAGGAGTGAGAGCCAGCATGTCCCAGGGCAGGTGAAAAGGACAAACAGTCCTTTCAGGTAACCCAGGGCTCTCTGCAAAGAATTGGGATCTCTTTATCCTTCCTCAAAGCCTCAGCTCCCCCTCTCATCCCTAGAAACAGATTTGCTCTGGTCCTGCTTTTGTGCACTGATATCCCTCCGTAATCTCTCGCCTCCGTTTTTTCCTGGCTTTTAAAAAGTGAATTTGACAGCGGGAAGTGCTGCTGTTGTGATAGCCTGTAGACTGGACTCCTGAAACAAAAAAGAAAACCCCTATTGTCATTAGAGAAGAGCTGAGGGAGCACTGTTGGGATTGAGTTGGATCAGTCTGGGTGATAGGATTCAGCATTCAGGGCTGAGCTGGGGCTCAGCCTCTTGTTTTGCAGCCATGCACTCCCACGAGCTGCTCCCCTGAGAATCCAGCTGTGGATACCAGACACCTTCACAGGATTGCCACAGCCCCCCAGGAGCTGCTGCATTTTTAGCTGAACCTCTCAGAGAAGGTTCTTTAAAGATCAATTCTGCGTCTGAACTTTTTCCAGGAAATCACGGAATAATTTAGGTTGGAAGGGACCTCTGGAGGTCTCCTTGTCCAACCTCCTGTTCAAAGCAAGGGCAGCTTCAAAGTCAGATCAGGTTTCTCAGAGCCCTGCCCAGTGGAGTTTTGAATATCCCCAAAGATGGAGATTGAACAGGGTCTCTGAGCACTGCAAACATTCTCATGATTTTTTTTCCTCTATCCCATCTGAATTGTCCAACAGCTCATGGCTGTTGCCTCTCCTCTTTCCTGTGCCTCTCTGAGAGGAGACAGTCCTGGGTTTTTATTTAGCTTGTGGAAGATTGAATTAAACACCTCCAGAGTTTCTCAGGAGTGCTAAAACCCCTCAGTCCCCTCCCTGTGTTGTGTGTCCCTGCTCCCCGATGCCTCAGGGCTCCTCTGCTCCACTCTCTGCTGCTTGTCAAGCTCTCCCCTCTCCTGAGGAGCCCAAAATGCCCCAAGCACCTCAGAGGCAGCCTCCCAAGTGCTAAGGAGAGAAGGATAATCCCATCTTTTGGCTGGCTATGCTCCTGTTAATAAACCCCAAAAGGTGACTCTTGACTGCTGTGAGGGCACACAGTGAATTTCTGTTTCTCTCAATACCCATCAGGATGTCAGGTCCTCCTCTCTGCTCCACAGTCAGACCCCAACCTGACAAAATTATCCTTGACCAGTGCCAGACTGTGTGGGATTCTGGATTCAGCTCTGCACGGCCAATATACCTTGGAAATTCACATTTGAGAGTTCAGCTCCAAGGGCTTCACGTGACAGTCACATCCTCTGGTCAGGCCAAGAGATTTTTCTCCAGAGCCTGTAAGGATTGTGGAGATATCAGTCACTGGAGGAGAAATGGGAATAAAAACCCCAACCTGAAGTCAGGCACACGGTGCTGCTGTGTCAGGCCAAGAGGTTCTCATCCCCTCAGACGTGCCAGCAAAACTGAAAGTGTAATTGCTTCCTATCTCAGTTCTGTCAAAATATTTGTGGTTAGTTGGAGTGCAGGGGAAGGAGATGATGCTGCTGGCGGAGACAAGATAGGAAGGTGACAAAGGGACTGCAGCTGCCTCGGGGAGAGGAACCTGCAGGCAAGAAAAACTCCAGCCTTTGCCTCTGAAACATGGAAAAGCCAGAACAGCAATGCCCTGAGAAGTCTCTTATGCATCCCAGGTATTTGCAGGTCCTACTCTTTCCCACATGAGAGTTTTGAAGAGGCTTTTCAAAACCACAGATGGGGGGTGAAGCCCAGTCCCACTGATTTTTTTTTTTTTTTTTTATTTTTTTTATTTTGAAGGGCACATGATTCCCTTGAGGCTCTTTGGAAAACAGAGTTAATTAAATTAGACTTGCTTGAGAACTGAGGGGAGTGAAAGACTGTTGTGGGTAGATGGATGTGCTGTTGAATTGCACCAAAATTGATCTTTTTTTTTAAGTTTTTCTGGTAGGCTTGGAGTGGAAGGGGTTCAGCAGCAGCTCCAGTTCCCCGTGCTGAGCTCTGGGATTACAGCATATTTGGGATGCTGGGAACAGAAGGCAGTTCAGGGCAGTGTTTTATGTAAGGTAGCACTCTGCACTCTTTTTAATTTTTTATGATCTAGTATTTTAATAAAACGAGACACGCTCTTCCTTTTTTTACAGCAGCAGCAGCAAAATCTACTCTGGGGCTGCCCTGCTTGACAGCTTGTGGCAGGATTATAAAAAAGAGTTTATTCTGGGGCTATATATAAATGTTACATGTGGGTGGAGGTTGGACAGAGTTGTCTCATGGGTCACAGCCAGGGTGATGAGCAGAGCACCCTTTGCTCAACTTTCTTCTCCAGATGCTGGCTGTCAATAGCATGGAACTTGTTTTTTCTTTTTTATTTTTTAATTAAATATCACAAAAATGGGGTCTGTAGCTCTATCAGCCTCTTGGTAGAAGGTTTACCTGGATCATGAATAATGTTTAATCTCAGGGATGAAACTGTGCCTCACATGTGGGCATTGGCGTTGCCTTCTCATTGCTTCTGTCCTCCAAATAATTCTGTCCTCCACTTCTATGTTTGGGACATTTCCCCCCCAATTCTCCCTTCATTCTGTCTCCATAAAGTAACTCTAGATATATTTACAGACCTGATTCACCAGGATTTTTGAGTCCAAAGTCGTTTTGTGGGAGGTGAAATGAACGTGCGCCCCCTTTAATCATGTGAGCTCAAATAATCATGTGTAAACTTCATAAAAGTTAGCTAGAACTTGCTCAGGTTCGGGAGTTTAACTGTGGTTAAGTGGATTTTATCAGATTTTCCTGAATGATTCACCTCCGGGCTAAAAATAAAACTGGAGTCACTTTGGGTAATTTACAAAGGAATAGAAGCAGGGTTGGGAGTCAAAGCATTTTTTTCTCTTGCACAGCCAGAGCCTTGCACGACAGCCCTGATAATTCTGTGTGAACAGAATCTGGAGGAAAAACAACGAGCAGCAAAATTTGGCAAGTTCATGGCTGTTACTCTGTATTTCTACAGTAGGAGCTGATGATAAGAATATACCCAGCAGGCTTTTAAAAATTCAATAAAGATTAAAAAAAAATCAAACAAACAAACCCTCATCAGTGTAGGGAAGGACAGGAGGGGGAAAAAAAAGACCTCAAGACAAGATAAGTCATTAGAGATGCAAGGAAACGCTGCTGTTGTCTCCAGGCGAAATCTATGGGAACAGAGCGCCATAAATCCAGGATTCATTGCTCCCTCTGCTCATTAGCTGTGTGAAACTGTGACTAAGCTTGAAGGTTAGTTGGTGTAGCTCAGGATTATTGTCCTCATTGCTCTGAATCAGGCTGCCATGATTCACACACGCTGCCTGCCCTGCCAGGGGCCAGACTGCCACGATTTTTATTTTTTTTTGTGAAGAGGAAGATTCTGCAGCATCTTCTGCAGCCTTGTGTGTCCTTCTGGCTCCATTAATTTCTGCCTGGATAAAGGGGAAATTATTTGAGTGCATCTCTTGTTTATGAAAGAAATTGAATTTGTTCTCTAGACTAGACTGGGAGTGTAACAGGCAGAGATGGGAAGCGTGAAGGATCCGAGCCCAGTGGACATTTTTATTCTAACAATGAAAATATGCAATCTGCCTCAGCAAAATACAGCTGCTGAGCAAATTAACTTGTGTTGAATGCTTATTGGGGGCCCACAGCTCATTCTTTTGTTCTTCCTGTTCAGCAAATGTGTTTTTCTGACTGAGGAATAATGGATTGGGGGCTCTGTGGAGCCTTTCATCAGATGATCTCCAAGCACCTGGCAAACATCAGTGGATTGCTGGGGAGAGACCAAACCTTGCAGCATATCCAGTACCTGGAGAGCAGGGTGAAAAACCCACTGCAACTGCTCCAAAATGTTCAGCTGATGTGACTGACCAAGACCAGGGGATGTCCTTTGAAGGGATGTCTGCTGTAAAGTCCAGATATTTCTGTTTTCATTTACGGCAGCATTAAGAGAATATAACACTGAGGTTCTAATTTATTGATTTTTTTTTTTTTTTCTCCAAGGTGCTTGTGCCCCACCAAAGAGCCAAATAACTGCAGGGCAGGGTCTGTGAGCTCTGGCTGCCATCCAGGGCTGCTTTGTTGCCCTTTCCCCATGGCCAGCAGCCCATCCCAGCAGCCAGCTGGGAATTCCCCTGACACATGGGCATTCTCCGGGTAACCCGAGACTGGCAAATGGGGCTGTGCTGCAAACCCCCCTCATCTGGGAGGTGCAGAGTGTCAGCAGTGAGTGCCTCAATACTCAGTGTCAAAAGGGTTCGAACTGCAGCCCCTCCATGCTCTGACCTCCACAGGAACCACAGGGAGTAAACCAGGAAAGCCCTGGAGGTCTGGAGATTGGAGGTAGGGACTGGAGCAGTCTCCAGTCAGGTCCAGAATTAGAGCAGAGCCAATTTTCTTGTGTTTTCCTGGTTGTTCCTACTCGAGTTCCTCCCATTTGCAGTTGCAGCCTGTGAAAGGCAGAGCTGACATTGGCCCTGTTTGCAATTTCCAGGCTCCTGTGGCTGCTGTGCTGTTCATTTCATGCACCACTCAAACCCAAGTTTGCAGAATTTCAGCACCAAGTGTCTGCTCTGCTGTTGGTTATTTCACAAGCTCGGGCAGAGTTGTGGCTTTGGAGCTGAACCTGCAAACCTGAGCCCCCTTTTCCAGCTGGCTGAAACCCACAGAGGGGGAAAGGAAAACTTCTGGATTAAGAAATTATCCCCACAGTTCCCAACGGGTAAGAGGACTCTCCTACCGCAGTCCAAGGCAGCAGAATCCTTAAATAGTGAAAATACCACTGGATAATCCCTTTGGAAGCACAGCCTTAGAACAGCTCTGACTCTTGCTAACATTGGACCCCAGCACGTGTTCTCTTTTAGACCCAAATTCATTTGTAATGTGATTTTTGTCATGGAAGCCTCAGAAATCTGCAAACCATCATCTCTGACCCAGCTCCAGACAGAACCTGTGAGAGCTGAGGTTTCACGTGGTGCTGTTGTAACCCAGTGGAGCAGGGAGAGGAGAATGGGGTAGGACTGAGCAAACCACTGAGTGCAGAGAGGAAAAGAAAACTTCAGCTCTGCTGAGGGATTTACATAATGTCAGGAAAAGCGATTTAAATGCAAATAGCCTGGTAAGATTGTTAGAAATTTTGCAGTGGCTCAGGCAGCCAGGTGTAGCATAATGAGAATAAGAGCTAAACAAATATTTCCTTCCTCTGCGAGTTCATTTATTCACAGCCCAGGTTCATTTCTTTGGCAGGTGTATTTTCCCCTTCATCTTGAAGAAAACAAACCAGACAAAAACTTAGAAAAAGGCTGGCTAACCCCTCTGTCCTAAACACACACAGAGCAAAACTCACACCCACCTGCAGACAGGGATCACCCTCTCCAGCTGCAGTATAAAACAGGGATTTATTGAATTTGCCACCAAGCTCCATGAGGTGAGGCAGACATCAGTGTTTTAAAATAAATTCCCTTCTCCCTCTGTTGTATCATGGAATAGTTTGGGTTGGAAGGGACCTTAAAGATCATCCAATTCTTGCCTTTCCACTGTCCCACGCTGCTCCAAGCCCTGTCCAGCCTGGCCTTGGGCACTGCCAGGGATCCAGGGGCAGCCACAGCTGCTCTGGGCACCCTGTGCCAGGGCCTGCCCACCCTCACAGGGAAGGATTTCTTCCATAAATCAAAAATTTCTTCTGCATGATCTGAGCTGACACTGCTGATGTTGCAGCTGCAGCTTTCTCGTGGCCACAGGTTCCCTCTGTTCAGACTTTGGGAAGATCTTTTAAAACTCCTGAGGGGAAACCTTGGCTGTAGTGACATCCAAAGATCTTCCTGCCACTGATCAGAGCAGTTAAAGTCTTGTTGCCTCAGTTTCCCCCTCTGTACAATGAAGATGCAAACACTCCCTGGAGCTCTGTGAGGGTCTCTCTGCCTGCTGCTGGTACAAGGGACACCTGAGGATCTGTTCCTAAAAAAAAACAATCAGGAAAGAAATAATTGCACAATTTGTATTCATTAGTTACCATTCAGTGTCAAATTTGTGCTCAGCGTTGCAACCTTCCTGCTGCAGTTACTGTAGAGGACACTGGAATTGCATGGGAATTGCACTGGAATTGCACAGGAATTACATGGGAATGACATTGGAATTGCATGGGAATTGCATTGGAATTGAATTGGAATTGCATGGGAATTGCACTGGAATTGCATGGGAATTGCATTGGAATTACATGGGAGTTGCATTGGAATTACATTGGAATGGCATTGGAATTGCATGGGAATTGCATTGGAATTACATGGGAGTTGCATTGGAATTACATTGGAATTGCATTGGAATTGCATTGGAAATGCATTGGAAATGCATTGGAATTGCATTGGAATTATATGGGAATTGCATTGGAATTGCATGGGAATTGCACTGGAATGGCATGGGAATGACATTGGCATTGCACTGGAATTGCACTGGAGTTGCACAGGAATTGCTCTGGAATTGCACACTAATTTCACTGGAGTTGCACTGGAATTGCACTGGAATTGCTGGTGTCAATCCCTCCCCAGCAAATTTTTCACCTGCAGGACCATTCTCTTCATGGCATTTTTGTTCTTTTGGAGATGCTGCCCTCAGAACTTTGCTGGGCCTCCTCTCCATCCAACAGCTTCTCCTCTAGGAAGCTTTAATTAATTAAATTAAAAACCCCTTTAATTAATTAAATTTTAAAAAAAAGAATCCACTAACAATTTCTGAGAGAAAAAGAACAAGCTGCAGGAAGGCTCCATTCCACCCTGCTTGTCTCCCAGTACCTGGGCACATTTAAAGAACTGCATCCATCAGGCAGAGAGGAAATAAAAACATCCTCAGAGCTAAAACCACGGAGCATCTGCTCCAACTTCTGTCAGCAGAGACACGCTGTGCTTCCCAGAAAGGCGAGCTGCTTCTCCAGAATAGCCTTTCCCAAGATCACAAGCAGCCTAAATTGGTAGGATGGAATATTTTGGGATTCAGGAAGGGCTCACAGTCGGTGTGTCTGTCTCATGTCACCAGAGCAAGGGCTGGTGGGGAGAGAGTGGGAGTGAGGATACTTGGAACACCTCCCTGTGCCCAGAAGGATTCACACTGAGGGGTGGCAGACTTCATGCAATTTCAAAAAAAAAAAAAAAAAAAAGACATTTGCTTGAGAAGGGACTTGCATCCCAACTTTCTGGATAGGCTGAATTTAGATTTGGAGAGGGAAGCTCGGGCTTGTGCTGCCAGCACTTTTTGTCCTCACAGACCTACCCAGGGAGCCTGACCTGCTGTGGCAGTAGCCAAAAAGTGGCCAAAAATCTCCAAAGAAGAAAAGTTTGGCCTTTAAGAAGTCTCCAGGCTCAGCATTTTTTAAAAAAAACTGTCTGAGAACCACTTGGTGCCCTGGCTGTGCTCCCTGTGCCCAGGCCCATGCACTGGCAGCTCTCCCAAGGCTGCTTTGGTCCTTTCTGCTCCTGCCTGGCTTTGAAAGATCTCCAGTTTCCATGTCCCAGGTCTGTTCTTGCCCAGGGAGATTCCTTGGGGGTTGTTTTTAGACCTTTCACAGAATTGTTTCCCCCTGATGAACCTTTTCTTTCTCCAGACTCTGCATTTTGCTTGTTGACCTTTCAGTCAACTGGCTCCAGTCGGAGTCCTTGGCTCAGGCAAGGCTGTGAAGGTGTTTGGAGATAAGGAGGTGAATCTGCACCTCACTGATGACATTATTTACCCTTTAACAGCCTTTGGAGCCATCCATCCCTTTCCTCTCCCTCCTCAGCTCTTCCCAGTCCATCCTCCTGCAGCCACAGGACTGGGGGAAAAATCTCTCAGTGAGATTTGCAATCTAATGTGGGCACATTAATCTAATCTGGCAATTATCTTCCCTGGCTCACCACGGAAAGGTCAGCACCACCAAGCCCAGGCACCACGGGCTGTTTGCACACCCTGATTGTTGGTTTATTGCAGGCACAGGAGGAAGGGTTCTCCTGGAGCTGATGTGATCATTGGGATCTGCCCATTGTAAGTGGATTTCTCCCGGTCACACAGGAATGTTTGCCAAAGAATCCACGCTTGGTGCTGCATTTTTGCATTTTGCTCCACGTGGTTGTGTGTTTGCTTTGATCTCAAGTGAAACTGTGATGGCAGGAGGGGTGGTTTGCCCTTGGTTGGCTCTCTCAGGGTTAGAAAAAGGTGAATTAATGATCTAATATCAAACCTTGTAGAAAGATCCTAATTTTCCTATTTTTAAGCATTGTCATAGTTTTTCTCCCCGAGTGCCCAGTTGGACTTTACAGTATTTTTTTTGTTTGTTTTATTTTTCTTGGCGGTTTTTTTTGTGTGACTGGATCTGTTCCTTCAGTGAGAGAGAAAAGGGGGGTAGGGATCCTTCCTCTTCGTGGTAATCTTTATGACTTTCATATGCTTAAATCTACACGAATAACCACGAGTCTCCAGACCACAGACTGGAGAACCATCCTGTGTTTAAGAAAATTAAAAAGGACACAAACAAAAAATTAGTCAGGAGCAAATCATTGAAGAGATAAATTACCCCGGGAGGAAAAGTCTTCCTCCCAGGCTGAGTGGATTTCTATGGGTACAGTGTTGCTGGCTGAGAATAATTAAAAATATCTTTCCAAAGCAACAGCCACTCTCTGGTAATAAAGTACGTTCTGCTACTCCTAACCCAGATTTTGCTGTCAAATACACTCTAAGGCTTTGCTTGGTTTCATTTTTCCTCTCTAATTCATTGTTGCTTCCTTCAGACGGGTTAATCAATACTCTGAAGGCTATTTTTAGATTCAATGACAGCCTGGCTACGTCCTCAAGGCAGAAGGAAAAGTTTCCAGGTCCCTCTCAGCCCTTGGTGGGTTTTCAGACTATTTTTGTAGCAGAGGGCAAAAATGCGACTTTCCAACAGCACAATATTTTTAAGGATAGTTTGCTCCTAACAGGCCCAGGTCCTCAGATGTCTCACTTAGAGATAAACATGATTGAAGCTGCCATAAAGTGCAGGGAATGGTTTTAAACCTTTTTGTGCTGGTTTTCAGTGGGCTTTAGGTGCTGTTCTGCTGCAGTTCTCTCTGGCTGAGCATCTCTGAGGTCCCTGACCCCAACCCCATCCCTGCATCCCATTCTGGTCTCCAAAGCCTCCAGGGCTCTGGATCCAGCAGAACCTCAGGGTCCCTGTGCTGAGCAGCTCTTGGACACCCACCCAGGCCTGTCCTGCAGCCCCAGCTGCTCATCCTGCTCCCTCTGGGATGTGTCACACAGATCCAGCTCTGCCCTGTGCCTCTCCAAACCCTCCTCTCTGTGTTCTCCTCCTGTGGTATCAGATCACAGGACACAGGTCCAAAGTGTGGTGTCCTCAAGGCACTGCCTGTGGCCTGGCTCTGCAGTTCCTTGTGTCTTTAACCTCTACCTGTTTGCTTAGCTGGGGTTTGAACAGATCACTGCATCCTTGTGCTAATTACAGTTTAATAATTAGTGCCTATCAAAACACTGCCTCTCAACCGCCATTCATTTTGCTCTCTGCTTGCCAAGTCACCTCACCTTCCCCTCGCTGTGCTCAAGGGTGACAGCATTTCTTCATTTCACATCCAGTTCCTTCTCTGTCCTGTACTTTACCCCCTCAGTGCTCTCGGTTTTACTTCCTGAGCCAGAAGAGACAAATCCCTCTCAAAACGCCGTGAATAAACGGAGCCTGCAGGTTTCCTGCTCCTCCAGAGGTGATCCTGCAGCAGAACAAAAGCAGAAGGCACGGCAGGCAGGCTTGTCAGTGCCATTGGAGGCTGGGGAGACTCGTTCAGGTTTGAAGTGGTTTTGTAGGAATTACACAGAGCCAAACACACCAGGGGTTAAAGGGAGCTCTCCATTCCCAGGATTTTAGATGCACTGGGATGGAAGAAAGTGGCTGAGGAATTCTAAAGTCAGAGCAAAATGACTTCCTGACCTTTTAGCCCAGTGATCAAACTGGCTGGCCAAACCAAGGCGTGTTTGGAAGCTGTGCTGGTGCCCTGGTGACTTTGAAGCCTGGATATCTGTCCGTTCCCATCCCTTCGGATGTCAATATCCAGGATTGGATGTCGCTGCCTCTGCAGCAAAATGCAGATGCTGCTGAACGCCTGGGAGCGCGTTGTGGAGGCACTGAGTGTGCACCACCAGCAGCTGGAGAGAAAATGGATTTTGCTTGCAGTGGAAATCATGGATCAGAAAGGAGCTGAAAGTTGATTTGGGCAGTTTTCAAGGATTTCAGTGCTACATCTCATTAGTGTTAATTGCGAGCTTAAGCTGGTGATTAATCAAACATTAGAAATGCTGCAGACCAGGATCTCCATTGTGTGGGCTTTGAGCCCTTTCATCACTTCTTGCTGGGGGATATTTGAGCAGTTCCTCTTGGTTTTGCTTTGTTTTAATCAGCACAATCAGCCTGCCACTGGCAGCAATGCTGCAGAAGCCCCTTTTTACTTCCAGAGGTGGATCAATAAATGTTCTCTCCCTGCTGTCTGCCCATTCACACATTCGTCCTCCAAAACTGGAGGTGTCAGGACCTCACCCCAGGGCTGCTCAGGCTGCAGCAGCCCAGAGCTGTGTCGGTGATAAACACTGAAATAGTTACTGCACTGTCACTTTCTGTACGGTTCTGAGGTTAAAAAAAAAAGATCAGAAAGGTGTTCCAGCAGTGATTAAAAACAGAAACCCAAAAACTTGTTTAAAGGTGTTGTAGCAGTAATGTGGGTGTTAAAAAGCCAAGCACTGAGTGGGGACAGCTTGGCCACGCTGGGCTTTGTCCTCACTCCTCTGACCCTGTGGGGAATTGATCCCTCAGATCTGTCAGCAGCACTGAAGTTACAGAGCTCAGGCAGCGTGGTGCCACTCTCAGCAGGCAGGGAGGGGCTGGAAACCAGCCCTGGATGGACCAGACTGTCCTGGGTCTGTGAGGCAGAGCTGGGATAGGTGTAGAAGGGGCTGTGATGGAGCCAGGCTTTGACACATCTTCCTACACTGCAGAAATTACTGGCAGACCCACCCCTGGGGCGTTGTTCCTACTTTCCTCCAGTAGCCAAATAAGATTTCCCACTGAAATGGTCCCAGTTTGGGTTAAAAACGCAAGCCTCCTCAAAAGATTCATAACTCTGAAATCCACACACTTCTCTGCCCCCTCTACTCTTTTCAACCACCATTATGAACACAGGAAACTTTAAAAAAACCCAAAACAAAAAACACAACCAACCAAACAAAACAACAACAACAAAACAAACAAACAAAAACCCACAAAAAAGAAAAAAAAAACCCACAAAAAGCCAACCAACCAAAAAAACCCCAAAAAACCTCCCAAAATACCCCAAAACAAAACAAAACCCAAGATGAAGATATGTTCAGATCTTGGCTGGAGACAGGACATGAACTGTTCATTGCTGCCCTTGTCACCAAGGGACTGCCCAGCTCCTGCTGTCCTGAGCACAGAGCTGGATGAAGAGAGGGAAGACCTGACAAAATCCAGATCTAAATGATCCCACCAGTAAATGCTGAGGTGCCAGAGTGAGAATTTCCCTGCTTCCTGGAGATACTGGGCTGCATTACCAGGCCAGGACAGATAAGAGCTGCTCAGGGCAGCAGGATGTGGCCTGCACCCCACAGCAGCTCAGCAGCTGATCCCAAATCCTTCTCCTTCCCTCCGGCTCCAGAGGGGCTCTGCCTGTCCCAGACACAGAGGGAAGAGAGCCCCCAGCAATCCCAGGCTGCTCCTCAGCAGGGAACAGTCTTGGGGGCAACACACATGGACTTTCATAATCCTAATTTCTTCTGCAGTGCTTGTTCTCACATTAGCATCAACAAACAGGCTCTGACCTTGCCTGTTGATGCTTTAAATGCCCTGTTACACAGCAAGCATGGGAATGAGTTAGTCACATGGAAAGTACTTAGTCTCACATGGGCTGTTCATGTGCAGAGAGGAAAAAAAAAAACCACCCAGTCTCACAAATACAATAATCTCTGCAGGAATCTCTCTGTCCCCCCCTTTCCAGAATGCTGAAATGCAGGCAGGATTTTTGCTTTAAGGCAGAACCATATCACGGTCTCAAGTCATTTTCAAAACATGGACAAATCAATATTTTATTCTTCCTAACAGCCATGGCATTAACTTTGTCACAAAGGCCACAAACTGCCTTAACAGACAATGAAGAACCCACCTTGCAGCACACAGTGCTTCTGCACCTCAGCAGGGCAGGGCAAAAGTCTGAAAACCAAAATCCCAAAAGCCTCTAAAGGCAGAGGGTGCAGAAATCAGCCCAATACATTTCCCCTCCTGGCTGGCTGTTCCCAGGCTGGAGGTGAGCTGCCAAAACACGTGGAATTGGTGGAAATGCAAGGAAAAAGGTGGCTTTTCTGGCTGTTTTCTCCAGAAACAAACACTCAGCACAGAGCTGAGCCAAAGGCACTGCAGTGTTTGTTCCCAGACCCTTTCCTCACTCATCTTCACCAAACAAAACTGAATTTTAGCTGTAATTTAACAATAAATCTACTTTAACCACACAAATCTGCAGGAAGCAGCAGGTTTGGGGTAGGTGGCACAGACACTGTTGTTGTGTAGATCAGTCTGTGAAACTCAGGGAAATGAAATCTCAAGGATTTCATTCCTGTCTGGTGGCTCTGCCAGGAACAGAATTCACTGGTGACACCCCAAAAATGTTTTTCCACATTTCGGGGAGACAGCAGCAGGTGCAGGGACAACATAACCTTTCCTCAGCTGGAAAACCTTCCTGAACAACTGCAGGGGGCTTTCTTTGGGTGGCAAGAGGATATTCTCTTTTGTTCCAGCTCCCAGAATAGCCTCTGGCAGCGGGGCCTGGCAGCTGAGGCTCAGTGTGGCCCTGCGGGATCAGGATCAGGATTGGGATCAGGGTTGGGATGTGCTGGGTGGGCAGAGCCAACCACACATCCCTGAGCCTGCCTGGGCCTGGCTGCTGCTCTGCTGCTCCCCTCAGTGTGTGAAAGCAAAGCCACGAAGCTGAATTACAGAATCACAGAATTCAGAGAATTTCTGGGTTGGAAGAGACCTCCAAGATCATCGAGTCCAACCCAGCCCCAACACCTCAAATAAACCCTGGCACCCAGTGCCACATCCAGGCTTTTCTTAAACACATCCAGGGATGGGGACTCCACCACCTCCCCGGGCAGACCATTCCAGTATTTTATCACTCTTTCTGTAAAAAACTTTTCCCTAATATCCAGCCTATATTTCCCTTGGTGCAGCTTGAGGTTGTGTCCTCTGTTCTGTCAGTGCTGCCTGGAGAAAGAGCCCAAGCCCAGCTGAGCACAGGCACCTTTCAGGGAGCTGTGGAGAGTGATGAGGTCACCCCTGAGTCTCCTTTTCTCCAGGCTGAACAAGCCCAGCCTGCTCTGGGCTGTGGGCTCCATCCCAGCCCATCTCAATGCTCTGTGGCCAGGAACTGCCAATTTCCAGGAGTCCCAGGATGTTCATTCCTGCAGCTGTGTGGCTGCAGCCCTTGTGCTGGTGGCAGATCACCTGGCTGAGCCTCCCTGGCTGGGCTGGATCCTGCAGCTCCAGCAGCTCTGGGATCTGGGGACGCTCCCTCTCTCACATCCAAGAGCCAACGCCAACCATCCCTGTGGGATTTCACGGAAACCTTTGGCATTCTCCAGGCCCCATTGCTCCTGTTTATGATTCCTGCACACACGTGGGTGCCTCTTCCCCCTGCCTTTCCCAGTCCTGCTCCAGCCCTTGCTTCTCCCAGAGACTCGGGGCAGGATGGAGCCGTGAACCCACAGCCTCCACCTCCTTTGGCTGCAGCTTTTCCCCACAGGTGTCCTTGCAATCCTTTGTGTTTTAAATCCCTCAGAGAGTCATTTCCTTGGAAATCAGTGATTAGAAAATGTCTTTACCTGCAATGCTTGGTGCTGCTTGTTCTTCCTAGAGCAGGAAGCCAGGCTGTGCAGTGGCTGCCACGATTCAGCACTGCAGTGCATCAGAGAACTGGCAATTCCCATCCTGTCTAATGCCAGCTGGCCTGTAATATTGATTTTTTAAAAAATTTTTCCCCCTCTTCTGGTATTAGAATATGGTTTTATGTGGGTTCAGGGCTTGCTCCTGCTCCATGGTGCAGATCCTGATGGCAGGATTGATGGGATGTGTGCAGGGCTGGGCTCAGTGGGAGGCAGGAGAGCTGTGACACCGTTGCCAGAGGAGTCTGCAGAGAAGAGAGGTTGTACTTTTTTTTTTTTTTTTTTGGAAGCTGCTGGGCTAAAATGTCAGCCTTGCCCCCACAACTGTTTATTCAGAGATTGTCTCTTTCCACGCCAGCCCTTGGACTGATTATATCAAGCAGCAGAATTGAGGCCTGATCACTTTTGACAGTCCTCTCAAAGTGGCTCTGACTGTAATTTCCCTCAGCAAAGGGTTATCCCCTCCACAGGCTCCCTCAAAGAGGCAGATGGCTTGGAAAAATGAAAAGGGAAAAATGAAAAGGGAAATCTAATCCATTTTTTAGGAATGATCCTCAAAAGTGATGTGCAACTCCCCTTCCTCAACGGGTATTTATATAACATAATAGAGCAAAGCTGAAAATACACCTGGGAATCCATGAGGGAAGCATGGCAATACTTGCTCGTGGCATTCACTTATTCCCAGTGTATTTGCCACTCAAGCAGACAGAATCCAAAGGGTACTGTCTGCCATTAGAAAATAAATAATGTCTGTCATTTTGGTACAATTGCTGTAAAATCAGACTGTGTGTTTTGTGTACTGAACTTGCACAGTACCACAAAATAAGTTCCTGAGCGAGCTCATATAAATGCAAAGGCACTCAGAGAAGGGAATGCCAATGTAACAGAAACAATATTCTATCAAATATCTTTTATATCAATTATATCAATATTCTATCAAATGGGAAGAGGCAAAAGGCTTTTCTTACTCTGGGAATGCCAACATGCACTGAAAATGTTTGAGTTTTCATAGGAGATGGAACTGTTTTGCACCTGAACCCCATTGCTGACCCTCTGCCAGCTGTAGGGAACCCACAGGCAGCACCATGGCACTCCTGGTGATTTATTGTTGAGGGCAGAGCGAGTTGTGTGCAGTTCCTGAGCAGGAGGTGAAGCTTTCCCTGCTCCCAGGCTGCAGAGGTGGCACAGCCCTGCTCACGTGTGCAGTGCTGCAGTGCCTCGGTTGCTTTTAGCCAGGCTTGACATTTAGCGTCGCCTTGGTGATTTCCTGGGTTCTGCAAAGTTAGCCTGAGCTTATAAAACATCGTCTTGGAAGTGGAAAAATGACTTTTGTGACTAAAACTATGCGCCAAATCAACCTTCAGTCCTCCTCATGGCTCTCTCCTGAGCCAAATATCCTTTCCAGATTCCAGATAGGCAGAGGGGTTTGCTGAACAGCAGCAAGTACATCTCAGCCTCTGAATTGTTTGCAGATTGGGTGTTTTGATGATCTGTGGTGGCTGATGGGCTGCTGCAATCTCAGTGCTGCTCACAGAAAAAGCAGCTACAAAAAAAAAAAGCTTTAAACTGGAGAATGTTGTTGGACTTTAGCAGGTGACTGGTGCAGAGGGCAGTTCTATCTCATGTACTCCAAGAGAATTGGGTTCTGATATTTATTGGAGTTCTGTTTTGTGTTGCACTGGGTCTCAACAAGCCCAGAGACCGAACTTTGGCACTGAATGATGAAGTGGCCAAAGTTAAGCCCTGGAGAATGGAGGGCCAAAATTAAGCCCTGGAGAATGAAGGGCTCCAGGTGGTACCTCCAACTTCCCCCAGAAAACTGGCAATAAAATTTTGACAGTAAATGATAGAAGCTGTTTTGGAGGAGCAAAAGCTTCTCTAAAGCTTTTTGTTTTTTAAAGTTTGACCCAGACCCAAGGAAGCTTTGTCTGGCCACTGCCCATCACAGGGACCATCAGAGCTTTTTGGGGACTGTTGGAACTCTGGGCACTGAGAATTCCAGACTTTCTGTGCTGACAGCCACTGATCCCCAAGCAAACACTGCATTGACCTGAGGCCATGGAGAAGGCTCCCAAAATTGAATGACAGCACTGGGATTGTGGGTGTGGAGTTTGGATAGAAGTGTGTAATAGCACACGGTGGAAAACTGAGAGTTTAAGGGTTTAGAATATAGTAATATATATATAAAGCAAGATGGAGGATTTAGGGCAGAGGCCAGTCCTTTTTCACCATTTTCTTCATAAGTCTGGGTGGCTGACCAAGGTTCCAACATGAAACTTTACCCTTTTCTCCTCAGCTCTTCCAGTCTGCCTGGCCTGACTCTAAAGACCCCTCCTTGTGTGGATCCCACAGCCCCAGAGGGCCCTGGGCAGACCCCATGAGCTGCAAGGTCAGGTTGTGGCCACGTTGTGCACGCTGTGGTCACCCCCCAGCCCTGCAGAGCAAAGTCTGGTGACTTGTCACATGGAAAGAAAAATATAGAATATCTCTTTGTCTTTTAAATAATATTAATTAAGGAGCTTTTGCTAATGCAGTCACCATCCCCATAAACCAGTTCTCTGTGCTTGCATCCACCAGGCAGAGCTCCCCAAAATTGGAGCGTGCTGCCATTTCCAGGGAACTTTTTGTACACGTCCTAATCATGTGTATTAGTGGAAGAATAAAAACTGCTGTTTTATTGGTATTTAGAAGGAATGCCAAATGTCTGGCAAACACCCCAATTCATTAAAAATGTGTCCAATTGTTTAGCTGCATAAGCAGGACCATGATCTGTTTTTATTTCTTGAGGTCCTCCTAGTGAAGCAAATGCTTACAAAAAAATTCTGCTGTGCATGACTTGCTGTTTCTCCTGTGTGTACCCATGCAAAAACTGCACTTGAGAATGTATCCACTGACAGATGAATAGTTTTGTATTTCTCAAAAGATGGGTGTTTGGTAAGATCTGTTTGGTAAGATCTGTTTGGTAAGATCTGTTTGGTAAGATCTTTCAGGGGCTGCTGGTGTCCACAGCAAACTCCCCAGTGTGCTGCAGAATAAAGAACAGTGCAGGGCCTCCAGTAACACTGGTGTGGTTCTCTGGCTGCTCAGGGGGATCTCTCCTCCACAGGACCCTTCAGGTGCTGCCTCCCAGCCATGTCTGCACTCAGGGATTGTCCCTCCAGCCCCCTCATCCCTCTTTGGAGAATCTCGTTCACTCACCAGGCTTTTCACTTGGAACCATTCAACCTTGCTGCTCTGATTTTGTAACAGGACAAACTCCAAGTGCTAGCAGGACAAACAAGATTGCATGGCTAATGATTTGTGAGCTCAGCCTGAATGCGATTTACTGCAGGAATTCCAGCCTGTGAGACTTTGTGACCTGCTAATAAAGCACTTTTGGCAGAGGCTGTACAAATACAAAGGATTTCATAGCCTCTGATTCCGGGTTCATATCACTCTCCCAACTTGCTGAAATGCTGCTTTAATGCAGAGTTTAAAAACCAAGTGACAACTGTTGATATGAGGCAGGGTTTCACCCCAATTTGATTTCACTTAGGAGGTGTAAGGGATGTTTTTTTTTAAATTTTATTGTATTTTGTTTTATGAATTGTCCGCTTGCAACAGAGTCCAAAAATGCCTCAGAAGTGCAATGGGATCCTGTCCTTATCAGGCACCAGGCAATAATAACCATCATTACATGGTAATGCTGGGCTAATCGATGTCAGGAACTCTGGCTGAGCTTTATATCTGGTTCCCTGGGCAGGGACATGGGGCACTGGTGCAGTGTGTCACATGAAGCTGAACTGCTGAGGCTGGATCAGGCATTTCCTCAGCAGTGTGGCTCTGGAACTGTGGCCCTGTCCCTTAGGATCCGACCTTGGGCACGTCAGTGTGCTGGGAGAGAGGAGACATTCATCCCTCTCTGTGAGGAGAGGAGCCTTGAGAGTCTCACAGCCATTATTTTAAGAGGTGGTCCCTGTCCTGACCTCCTTGTCTGATGCTGTTCCCACAGGCGCCAGGAGTGAAAAAAGCAGACCTAGAGCCAAGCACTGAAAATCATCAGCCTGTCTTCTCTTCTGAAAACCTGCGGCCTGCCCTGGGATCCCAGCTTTGTTTATTTGCCGGGATTCAGAGGCCAGCTCCATTTTATTGATTGCCCAGAGCCTCTCCCCTCATTCACGGCTGCCGCTCTCCCCCAGATTTTCAGATGGCGCGATGAGGAAATGTCTGGTTATCCATTTCTTTGTCAGAGTCAGAAACCTCTTCCAAACACAGCATTAGCTGACACAGGCAGACTGGGAGCTAGACAAACACCAGGCTGCGTGTAGGGTTCGAGTAAATACCTGCATTTGATTCCAAAGGGCTCCATTGATTAACGCGGGCTCCCCCCGCGGACCCGCGGAACAATCGTCACAATGGCACGCTGAGCCTCCCAACGCTGCCCCACAAAAATGCTGCTGCACCCTTTCATGTTTGCTGCTGTTCTTATTATTGTTGAGATCTGGAAAATTACCCATCAATCACTCCTTAAGCTGCTCGTGGAAGTTTTGCTGAACGCGGGGTCTGGGTTTGCTGCTGAATTCGTTAATCCTTGCTCCTGAAAAAAGAAATAAAAGCCATGGGAAGCACTTTGCACTTCCATTAGGTTGCCTCAATAGTTGTTATTTCCAGCCTGGTTTGCAAATGCACTGATACTGTCATGTGAGATAAGGCACACGATTTGGGATTATTTATTGCAACATTTCCTACAGCTGTCATTTTTATTCAGCACTCGGGGTAGATTTCCATGATGTCCACACTGGTTAGTTTTCCAGATTTTCGTTGCTATGCCAGACAGCAAAATCCTGAGAATAAAATGCAGTTTGGATCAGGCCAGGTGTCCATCCAGCCCAGTTTCTTCTCCTCACCAGTGCTTCAAAAGTGGATGTAACATGCAGAGAAAAGTACATGAGCAGGCTGGACAGCCAGTGAGACCTCCCTGGTATCTTCTTTTACCAAGCAAATTGTGGCCTAAGTATAAATCCCCTGCAATTGGTTTTGGTCTATAAAATTGAAAAAACAGAGTGAAGTGGAGAGACATCTATCCTCGGAGTAAGAGGCTGTTAAATCTTTTATTTATCCTGCAGCATGCACGGCTTCTAACACACGGAACTCAGCAGGAAAGAAGTCAGGGACCCTACCTGGCAAACAAAATGCCTTTGGGATAAGGTGGATAACTCAGGCTGGATCTGAGGCACTGGAGTGAGGATTTTTTAGGACTCACTCTTGCAGGAGGTGGCAGGGAAGGTAATTATGGGGATTGACAGGTAATACCAGAGGAGGCTTCACCTGTTAATTGCAGGATGAGGAACTGGGACTGCAGAGCAGAACCCGGAGAGGGGCAACTATTTATTATCTATCTGTCTGTCTGTCTGTCTGTCCATCCATCCTTTTCTCCATCCATCCATCCATCCATCCATCCATCCATCCATCCATCCATCCATCCATCCATCCATCCATCCATCCATCCATCCATCCATCCATCCATCCATCTCCTGTCCCAAAGAGCCAGGGAAGGAAGGTTTGGCCACACCAGGACAGTCTTGCTCAGGACTGGGTCAAGGAAAGCACTCACAGAGATGTAGGAAGCTGGCCTGAAGAAATGGAAAGGGATAAGGGAATGGGGCAGGAGAGGCAGCAGACATTTTCCTAGAGCACAGGTTGGGATGAACTGGAGATGGGGAAAACCCTGCAGCTGTTGGAGCTGGGGTCAAAGGGAGACATTTTCTGCAGAGTCTTGAGATGGGATTTTCTCACTCCAATCCCAAAGCAGAAGCTGCTTAATTCCTTGTCTGGACATGGCCAAAACCTCATGACAACAGCCACTCCTGCAAGATTCTGTGGGACTTACAGGAGTGACTGGTGAGATTTTCATTGATTTTGGAAGGATCTCTCAGATCAACTCTTATGATAATAACAGCACTGAAGATGAACTTGAATTTGAGGCTAGATTTGGTTCCAGATCTTTCAGTCATTCTAAAATTAACTCCCCCTTTCAGCTCACACATACGCACAGGGAGGAAAGCGGGGGAACAAAAAGCCCTCATGAAATGTTTGTTAATCAGGGAACGAAGCACCTGTGATCTCCCATGTATTATTTCTATTTTCAAAGGCGAATGCAAAGTCCACTGGGTGGAATTTAAACCGCTGTCACTGAGCTAACTGCAGGAACACGGCGTTACTATGGAAAATTCCTGATTAAAGTCTGCAAAGAATTTCCTATGCAGAGGCTGTTTATTAATAGGTACCTCAGCCTCGCATCTGACATTGACAATTCTGCCCTTTAAACGCATCATTTTGCAAGCAGAGTGATAAAATGCTGCACTACTTTTTTTTTTTTTTTTTTTAAATAGGAAGAGGGAGGCTGTCCCAGCCCTCCCCCTCAGGCCTCTGACTGCTACAGTTGGCTTTGCTAAGCACAGGAACAAAAACTGCAACCATGAAATTATTTTAACAAGACCGTAAAAAAAAGAGAAAAAGAAAAAAAAAAAAAAAAGAAAAAAAGGACAGCGACAACAACAATTTGCCCAAGTGATGCTTGAAAAAAAAAAAATTCCTCTCTCTAAACTAATTAAACTGTACTATGTGTCCTTGTGCAGTTCCTGGCGTTTTTCTGGTTCACTCAGTTTCAATAGATGCACAAGGACCGGAGCCAGAGCTCCTGAGTGACTAGTTCAGAACAAAAGCAGCTCTCCTGAGTATTCCTGAGCAGCCAGCAAATTGAGGGAAAGTTATTTTGGGTTAATCAATGTACTTCAGTTGCAATCACATTTAGCTTCTAACAGAGGAGGCTGCAAACAAGGAATTACTGTTCAGGGCTCAGCTATGGATGGCACTGGAAAGTGTTACTGGCTAGACTGTGCTCTTCTCAATGCCCCCTTATTTTTTTCTTTTTTTTTTCTTCCCTTCCTCCTTTTTTCTTTTGCGTCCTGAATTTGGTTTGGCAGTTTTACGTGTCCTCTCCATTTGCATTCCCCCCCCCACTTGTATATTTATTTATTTCTTTATTACTGGCACCAGGAGCCTGGGAAATTATTGGCAGTTGCTTAAAAGTCCCTGCAGGGGAGAATTCTTGCCATGTTCTAGCCAGGCCTGCTGTGTGGAGCTAGAGCAGTTGTGCTTGGCTTCCCAGCAGTGAATCCCTGATTTCTGCAGGTGGATGGCACTGGGAATCCCTCAGGGCTGGGGAGGCTCTGGGAAGGTGCCTCCAGCATCCCCAGGGACAGGCAGGGTGGGATGAGGCTCCCAGCTGAGTCTGCCAGCCCATGCTGAGGTGTGTGATTGTGAGATGGCTTCAAACTGACAGGGAGCTGGTTTAGATGGGATAATGGGAAGAAATTGTTCCCTGTGAGGGTGGGCAGGCCCTGGCACAGGTGCCCAGAGCAGCTGTGGCTGCCCCTGGATCCCTGGAAGTGCCCAAGGACAGGCTGGACAGGGTTTGGAGCAGCCTGGGACAGTGGGAGGTGTCCCTGGTCATGGCAGGGGTGGGATGGGATGATCTTAAAGGTCCCTTCCAACCCAAACCACAAAAATTATTTCTTTTGACAATCACTTCTCCTCTGGAGTATCCTGAATACTGGAATATACTCCTTGGAGTATCCTGAATATCCCTTCCCCCAGAGCCTTTTGCTGATGTGACCACCGGGTATGAGGTGTAAGGAGCTCATGGGGGTGACCTGGGTGAGGGTCCCTGTGGTGCTCAATCTCATGTGCCTCCTGCAGCCCTTTTGGGGCAGCAGAGCTGCTGCAGGGCCTGGCCCAGCCTGACTGAGGCTTTCTGGCCCCATGACCAGAAGCTTTAGTTGGTATTTACAGCCCTGAAAGCCATCTCTGTTAAATGGACTCCTGAATTATTGCTCCTGCTGCAGTGTTTCATTCATGCAGCCACTCCTTGTCACTCAGGGATGTGCTGTTCCACACAAAAATGCCAGCTGTCCGGGCACTCAGGCTGTGCTGGAAGAACCAGTTTAATAGATCTGTATCTGCCAGTTCCTGCTCTCTGTGCAAGCCCCAAATCCAGCTCCTCCATCCTTCAGGAATCCAGACTTTCCTACCCCCAGTGAGGGTCCTGCCTGTTCACACCCCTGATGTTTCATTCTCCTGTTCAGAACTTGGTTGGTTACAAGGTTGAGGTGCTCAGAGCTGACTGAATTCATGTAGGATTTTGGGGTTTCCAAACCACAGGTCTGCATGTTTCCTAATCTCTTGTGATTAAATTATATGGAAAGATAAAAATCCAGGCAGCTTCCAAGAGAAGTTTGGATGTTCCACATTCCATCTGCCCTCCTGGTGAGATATAAAACATGGGTTTATATCACCTGGAAGTTTTCATTTCACGAGGTTGCTGTCCAGGACAACAGAACCCTGTTGTTGGGGAGCCCTTTTGAATGAAAAAAAGTATTTTCTTTCTGCTTTGCACAAGAGCCCCAGAGCAGTATTATTGTGCAAGTGTCCAGAGCCTGCCTGTGCCCCTGTCCCAGCCCCTGCCTCCCCAAACTGGGCTGCACAGCAACGCTCCAGCTCTCTCTGAATGGAAGAGCTGATTTAAAGTGTGATTGCAGCTCCAATAAATATTGGATTTAACCCCCTGCTTTGCAGCTTTATGTGCCAGGTGACTGAAGGTCAATTGGCAGAGTCCTGGGTAGGGCAGGTCCCTATTCGGGCACTGGTCCTACAGCACCCCTTGACCCCCAGGCAGGTTGAAGTGACACTCAGTGCCACAGCACAGGCCTGGCAGCCTCAGCCCAGTGGTTAAAGCTCCCTTTGGTGTGTGAGGTGCTCAGCCTCACAGAGGTGAGAGAACACGAGCACATCCCGATCCACAATCGCGGCTTTTGTTGTCGCTCGTACTCCAAGGGAGGGTAGAAACTTCAGTGGGTGAGACCTTCTGTTTCAGAGACTTACAGTCCATCTGCTCTGGAATCGCATGTGAACGTTTTCTAGTTCAGCTCCTTCTGTTAAATTTTGTTTAGAGGGGCTGTTTAAAAATGTCTTTATCTAGGTTTGCTTGTGCCACGCTTGTAGGATTCTTGGGTGGAAGCCACGTCTTGGAATCCCATAACTTTCTCAGGCATGTTTTTCACTGCTTACCGTGCTCTGCTGCCATTATTTTCTTGGCTTTGAAATAAGTATTTTTATCCTCTTTCCCCCATCCTTTTCCTTTAGCATCAAAAAGCAGCTTTCCTCCAGCTCCCTTGATTAAATGTACAGTTGGACACCCTGCTTTTTGGAGTTGTAATTGAACCAGGAGTGCAGACCTGAGAGTGCTGAGATCAGGCTGAGACAAAACTCTTGTTTTGTCTTTGGCACTCACATTTTCTGAGCCTGTTTTGTTGAGACCACATCAAAATGCGGAACAGAGATCTGGACCCGTAAGTGTGAAAACTTGCTTACTTAATTGCAGGTGGTTTTGAAGGGCTGTTTATAAACACTTGAAAACTGAGTGTTACAAGAGTCACCGTGCCAAGGAACAGTTAAAACTTTGAAAAGTCTCAGTGATTGAGAGAAACTAAAGGTTTTGGCATGGAGACCAAGCTTTAGTACCTCTAAGCAATTGTGTAAGACCAAATCAGTTTGGCCTCGAGTTCACCCTCTTGGTTTTGGGGTTTAGACACTGAAATACTTGGTCTGCCAGGGCCGTGTCAAGGCTTAAACACTCCAAGCCCTTCACAGGGTGTTAACCACACCTTTAAGGCAGCAGGAAATGTGCACAACCAACCCCAAATACTCTACACACAGAGCTGAAAGCAGGAAAATTTGAGTTTCATTTGCACTGGGAGAGGAGAGGGTTTGACTTCTGAGTGTTTGTGCTCCCACGCTGCCTCTGAAAGCCAGCACATGTCAGCTGGAGCAAAGAGGTGCCAGGTCAGGAGGGTTCAGCTTCAAGGGCTCCCCAAATCACCTCTTTGAGCTACAGCTTTTCCAGCCAAACCTTGCTGGCCTGAGCCTCAATCAACGCCAGCAAAGCTCTTGATGGAAAACCCTTCCTGAGCCTGGGGTGTTCCTGCTGCTGTGCACGGCCCCAAAGGCAGGAACAGCAAACAGAGGTGTCTGTGCTGCCTCTGACCCTGCAGCTCCTCACTCCTGGGTCAGATCCCTCTCTCCTCTCCTTCACGTTACCCTCACACAGCCGCCTGTGAGTCTCACTACAAGGAGCATCCATTTGACTCCAGTGAGCAGCTCTAATTAAATTAAGCTGCTTCTATGACCAGCAGGTCAAATTTCTCAACTGCAATTGACATTTCCATTCTTATTGTGTCTTCCTTATTGGATTAAGGCTTGATCAAGGAAGATCATTTACTGGGGCAGCATCCAAAGGGACAGAACCACGTCCTGGAGCCTGGTCCCTGCTCGTGTGGTGTGAGAGGCTGAGGGGTCAGACAGGGCTGCTTTGCACAGCCCTTTGCTGGCCAGTGGTCAACTACAATTTTTCTTGACTGAAAGCTGTTAGCATTCAGGTAGATTTATTTATAGGCTTGTTTGTGCTGGCTGTGTGGTGGATGTTTATGATTTTAGCTCCTCTGCTCTCTCCAAGAATGTCCCATTCCGCTGGCAGCGTTCACAAAGGCCAAGGGGAGACCATGTCTTGACAATAAATTCTCTGTCAGAAACCCTTGCAAGGTCAGACCTGAAATATCTGTTATGTAGATTGCATTATGTTTATTTTTGTGTGTGACACATAGATATTTTGAATGTTGAAACACCAACACTCAGCTCTGCAGCCCCCAGCTTCTCCTGCAAAAATGAAAACCTTCTGGTTAAAAAATGTCATGAGCTTTAGCTTCTCTCTTTCTCTCTTTTTTTTTTTTTTTCTTTAATAGGGATGTTTGGGCTGAGTTAAAAGAAAAAAAATATTATTTAACTTCTGATTTATGAGGCTTAAGGGTCAGGGTCATGTTCTTAAGCTTTTCTTTGCAGTCATGATATCTAGGAAAAAAAAATGAAAGCTAAGACTTTTAGCTAATGAGAAGACTCCAGCAGTTTAGACTTCATGAAAAATAATACCAAATTCCACAAGGCTTGCAGGAAAATTGCTGGGGCTATGAACTCCAGCCATGGCCTGGGGAGGGCTGTGAGGAAACCCTGGCTGGGCTTCTACTCCTGTGAAGTGCAGATCTTTTAGGGGAACAAAGAGAAAGGGTTTGTACCTCCATGGGGCAGTGGTGCACCCCAAACCTCAGTGTAAAGGAGGCTGAATTATTGCTGTAGCCCATCCTAGGGACAGCACAGGTTCTAAGCTGCATCACAGGCTGGCAAATCCTCCAGCAAACCTTCAGGGCTGGGTTGGAGAATGCTTGGAGCAACCTGGGACAGTGGAAGGTGTCCCTGCCCATGGCAGGGGGTGGCACTGGATGAGCTTTGAGGTCCCTCCCAACCCAAACCATTCCCTGATCCTCATTCATGGCACCACTTCCCCTCCTCCACCTGCAGCAAACGATTCTGTGATACTGAGGGAGGAATTTAAAGCTCTCAGCCCCACTCTGCTCAGGTGTTCAGCTCTTGCTTTCCATCCTCTTCCATCCCCAGTTTCCAAACCCTGTTTCCTGCCTGGCACCCCAGCCAGTGCTTCTGCTCCCTCCCCAGCCTCCCCAGGCCCTTATCAGAGTTCAGTGTCAGCTCTCCCAGGTGCCCCAGGAAGCTGCAGGGAGCAGCTGAACCCCTGCACACCCAAAGGCCACCCAGCCTGGCCAAAGCCCCCGTGGCAGGGATGCTGCTGTGACAAACGAGGTGTGTGCAGACAGCTCCTCATTTCTATGGTAACGCTGTTCCTGCTCCTGTTCCTGCTCCTGTTCCTCCCTGTGCACACACCAGTCGGGCTGGTTATCCCCATCCACGCTGACCACACCATTCCCTGTCCTTCACCAGTTGGGACAGGATTTAGAAATGTCCCCTCTCCTAAATTCCTGTAAGAAAGAGGAAACAGGAACGCTCAGGGTATGGGATTTCTCTGAATTAACAAAGGTTTTCTGGCCAGGAGTAAGGCAAGCAGAGCATGGCTTCTCCTTGGGATTTTGCAGGAGGAAAGAAGGTGATGGCTCTGCTACAAATGGACTGGTTTAGCCAGCTTTTGATTGTTTTGGATACACTCAGGGATGCTGCAATGACTCAGACAAAATTGCTGCTTTGTCTGAGAGACACGTTCACTTCTCAGCGTAATGAGCTGATCTCCTCTCTGATTAGATTTCTCTGCAGCGCTCCTTACCAGTGGGTGTTGGCAGCCACGGGAGTGGTGGAAGGTTTAACTCAAAGGAGAGAGCAGAGAGGAACCTGCTCTGCAAAGGGATATGAAAAAAAAGATTAAAAACCAAATAAATAAATGAAAAAGGAGCATTAATTGCAATGTGAGCTGATCATACATAGCAGCCACCTCTTCCCACCTTGGCTCAGCTTCTCCAGCTCGAAGCAGCCTGATCTGTGTCAGCTCTGGAGATCAGCAGGAAGCAGAGGTGATTTACAGCCCCACCAACACTTCCTTCAGCTGGCACACCCAGGGACCCTACCAAGGCACAGAGGGTGCAGAGAGGCTCAGCCCTGTGAAGGTGGGGTGGGGGCTGCCCTGAGCGGGGAAGGAGCTCAGGAATGGGTCAAACTGAAGACATCCAACCCTGTGGAGCTCATCCCAAGCTCAGCTGCTGGGGAATGTCACTGCTGCATATTAATCTTAAATATTATGATTCATTTCAGAGCACGGGAGAACTTTGTTTCAGGCAAACATGACATAAGAGTACAGCTGGCTGAATAATAGCGGTGACATTTTCTACAGCGATTAATTAGAACTGAAATTCCAGTCGGATCTGCCCCACTTCAAAGGCCTTCTCCAGGCATTCCCACACAGCTACGAAGTCCTTGCATGGGTGGAAACACTGAGCTCACGTAGGCAAGAGCTTGCAGAGGAACAAACTTTATTTGGGGAGTTTTTCACCCAGGGAAAACTCCCCAGCAGTTTTATTTCTCACGTTACAGAGCGGGAATGGATTCCAGCCGATACCTGAATATCAAATAATAATAATAATCAGAGGGTGGAAAGTAAATAGCTTGTGAAATGGTTTTGAATAATAGACAAAAGCACTGCTTATGTGTTTCAAGTGGAGAGAGGAAAAGGCTTCTCTTGCTCAGGTCTCTCCCAGCCCATGTGTGACAGGCCAGCTGGGTGCTTGGTACTTTCAAGGCTTCCCTCTCCCTTTCCACATTCTTCCTCAAAATCCTCCTGGGCCCAGCAGTGCAGTGAGAACCTCAGCAGTGGTTTGGCAGCTGCCATGTCATCCAGATAGCAAGGCTTGTTTCCATGTGATCTTTGCAGGGAGTGGGATAAGATGCTTCGCCTCCAGCCCAGTTGTTCCTTCTTGCAAGAAAATAAAATTTGGAAGGACAAGATTTTCCAAAACACCATTTTGACTTAATTTTGAAATAGGCACAGAAATGTCCAGACTGTTTCATTTGACATTTCAAACACATCTTTAGGGTTTTTTTGTTTGTTTTTTAATCCTTATTTTGATTCAGGCTGACTCTTCACTTAAAAATGTTCTGGAGTTTGGTTATTACGAAGTCCAGCGGGAAACATTTTTTTGCCCAGTGCCAAGCTGCCTCTTTATAACTTCTAAAATATCAAACAAAATTACTCACTGGTGTTTACAGGATTGTCAGCCATCTGAGAACTCCCAGGCTGCCCTGCCTGATCTGTCTGTACCCACTCGCTCCTCTCATCCATCCTTGCCACATTTTGGTTGGGAAGTGCTGATGCACCACAGCTCAACGGAGCCTCCTTCATTCCCAAGGCACACTGGGCTCTGTTTATTACAATATTTATTGCAGTGATTGGATCCACTTTGCTGGGAAGCCAGGAGATGTCCAGCATTGTGTCTCTTCCCATTCCAAGCCACACCATTAAAGGGCTGAGGAATTCTCACTTTCCTGCAGCTTTTCCCCACCTGTGCTGCCCCAGAGCTGGGCAGAGGCCGAGTGCCAGGCTGTCAGGTGGAAATGGTTTCCAGTAATTCTCCAGAGGGTTTTTCTGGGAGCAGGCAGTAGTGGTACTCTCATTTCAGTCTCTCTCTGGTACATTACAATCCCAAATCCCATTACTGGCTCCTCTGCACTAGCAGAAATCGCCTCTTCAGCATTTCGAAATACACCTGATGAGTTCTGGCTCTGAAAAAGAAAACAAGAAGTTTTATCAGGTTTTGGGTTTTTTTTATTTTATTTGTCAGAGATGATCCCTTCCTCTCACAACATCCAAGTCAGGATGTTCCCCCAAACTCATCCTGCTGGGGCTGGCTGTGTGAGCCCAGGATGGGAGAACTGTGCCCTCAGCTGAGGGAATGTTCCTCGTGGTAGGAAAAATGTTTTCCTCCCTCTCCTCCTCTCTCTGCACGTCCTCCCTGTGCCCTGACAAACCCAACACCGGCGAGCTGTGTGTGAGCACCGGGGATGTGTTTGTTCTCCTGCAGGGGAACAAATCAGAGATTAATCAGGCTCCTGCTCCTTTCATTGCCCAAGGAAACCTGCAAACCTTAAATAGCATCTGTGGTCTTGTTCTTTACATTCTGGAGGGGATTTTTACAAATTGCTGAGTGCTGTGCTTTGGTGGGCAGGTTAGTTCATGTTGCAGCATTACTGGCTAGTGCTGTTAGGGCAAAGGATCAATAGCATTTTCCACTGGGAATGTGCCTCCCCTCCTTCTTCCCCAGTCCCCTCCAGCCTTTTTGACTTTGTGGATTCTGGCTTCAAGGCAAGCAGTTCCCTTTGCTTTGGGAAGCAGCATCTTCTCCCACATAAAAAAAAGCAGTTTAGCTTGGGATTTTCAGTGCAGCCTAAGGTGTGTAGGTGCCCAAACCCCCAAATTAGATTAATCTAAATCCCAAAGCAGCTCTGAAACATCTCTGTCGAGGTTCCTCTTATCACTAAGGGACTTAAAAGCAGAATAAGTTGATGATGACTTTGAGTGCCTGATTTAATGCCTAGAATATGTTAGTTCCTTGGTTTTTATGTATTTTGGTGGATTGGATGGATGCCTCAGTAGCAAGTGGGTTCACCCTTTAGTCTGCCAAGACAGCAGAGCTCAGATCTACTCTGGCAACAGTGAGAATTTGGGGGCACTGAAGCTGAGGTGAAAAAGGAACAAAGCTGGTGCAGGGCAGGCCAAGTGGTCCTGCTTCTCTTTGGTGCTGCCACGTCCACAGATGCCACAGAGGTGTCAGAAGTGGACAGGGACCCGAGTGGGTCAGACCTTGCCAGGCTGGGGCAGAGCAGGGCAGGATGCAGAGGTGCAAAGCAGCAGCAGAGGTTTCAGGCAAGGACTAAGGCATGAAAGCCACGTGGGCAGGGCCAGTGGCAGGTGGAGGAGAGCGCTGCTTTCCCTGGCAGAAGTGTTTTGACAGCTGTGGGAGCTGGAACTGGCAGAGCAGGTAGAGCTCAGGGCTGTGCAGGAGCTCGGGGCAGGAGCCTTGGCAGGGCTGAGCCAGCCCCTGCTGCCAGCAGAACTGTGTCTCACTGCCCAGAGCTTCCTCTGCAACCCCCTCTCCTCACCCTGCCTCTTCCACCTGCTTTTCCATCAGCACTGCATGCAAAATGCACGGATGTGAGGGCGTCAGCAGTGGGAGGCTGTGGAGCAACAGGAGGAGCGGTGGGGGTGGCTTTGAACAGGTAATTCCAGCAGTGTTGGGGCAGCCAGGAGGGGATTGCTAAAGGCAAGGCACGAGGCAGTTTTTGTGTTTGGGACACTCCTGGCAGTGTGGGAATAGAGGAAAGGCTGAAGCTGAACATATGGCAGGAGAAATGACGTGGATTCAGCGCAATGGTGAGTCAAGGACTGAGACAGGGAGGAAGCTGAGGCTCAGGCTGGTGGAGAAGGGACATCAGTGCCTTCTGCAAAATAAAAACACACAAGGAGAGAAGGTTTGGGGGGAAGGATTGAGCACATCCTTGGATTCCTGGCCTCTGAGGACAGCTGTCCTGTGCTGTGACTGTTACCAATGATGTGAGCTGTTACAGGAGTTACCAGTATTGAGGTGGGTAAAACCCACCCCTGTCCTAATAAAAGACAGAGAGACAAACCCAGAACCTCCCCACTGAGCATCTCCTAACACAGTCTCACAAAACACTTCGTGAAGAGCTCAGAAAGTTATTCCCAGAGGCAATATTCCTCAGGGGACTGTCACAACACACTCACTCATGAATTCACTACACGTAACACCAGGTGAGGAATGCACAGAATAAAGCTTTTTCTGAGAAAAGCTGAGTTGTTTCAACGTGGATCTGCAGCTTTTTCACTCAAATCAGCGAAGCCAACAGCAGGGCCTGAATCAGGACCATCCTGTTTGGAAAGCTGGGCCCTGGGAATGGGAACAGGAACAGGTACATAACCAAGGTGGAAATCATTACACTACAGGCTTGCATGTGCACAGTTTAAAGAAGGCATTCAGGTCAGTCTCCACCCAGGAGGGATCCAAGCACACTCTGTACTGGGAAGGGAAAAGTCTGAGCCAACTATGTAATCATTCTCCACCTTATCATTGCCCCAACATGACTAATGAGCCAGGGACAGACTGCAGGGAATGAGGAACATGGAAGCAGCAGCAAAAACAAAGTAGGTGTTTGCAACACCTCTTGTTCTGAACAAGTGCATTGAGATGGTTGCCATGCAGCAATCCTTTCTGCAAAGCTGGGGAAACGACCCTAAATCAGGTGTTTGGGTGATTTTTTGAACTTGTCCCTCAAATTAGCAGTTGGTTTTTTTCCCATTGAGAGGGGGATGTGAGGTGAGAATGGAGGAGTTGTTATTCTGTACTTCCACTTTTATCTGATCACCTCATCTGGAGCCTTCATTTCAAACCTCACAGCAGACCCCAGAAGTGGAAATGAGATCAGTTTGACAGCAGGAGCTGCTGGCTGTGTGCATCAGGTGCTCCCCACATGCACGTGGCCCTGCTGCTCAGTGCTTTGAAGGCAGGGCTGAGGCAGGCAGGGCTGTGAGACCCTGCAGGGCAGGGCTGGGCTGTGCCTGCCGGCGCTGCTCATCCTTCTTTTCAAGTGCTGGATCCCACAGGTCAGGGGGGGAGATCCTCATCTCCAGTTATTTATAAAGTGTCTTTTGACAGAGCTGTGAGTGAGGGAGGACTTGGCTGTACTGTCAGTGACCAGAGGTATAAAAAAAGCCCTGGCTTTCAGGAGCACTAAATTAACTGCGAAATAAATAAATAAAATGAAGAGCTCGCTCTCGTTATTGTGCTGCAGGCATCATTTATTAGATGCTGCTGTGCTGTGGAGTCCTTATCTCTCCCTCCAGATAGTGTAAATCAGAACTCCTGTTGCTGACACCCCGAGAGCATTCTCATCTGTCAGAGATTTAGCCGCCCTTTCCTCGTGTGTTTTCCTGGAGAGTGATTTTTTATTTTTACTTTAACCCTCAGCGCTCTCATCATTCATGGCTTACACTCTCAGCAAATAAAGGGCTGGGGAGGGATGCTCCAAGGTCTTTTGTTGCTGTTGATGAACGTTTCTCTCTGTCCTCAGTGAGAGCATCTCTGTCACAGGCAGATGCTTCAGCCACACTAAAAATGTGCTGCTTTATGCAGGGCAACCCACAGGTTTTTCCCTCTCTTCCCAACCCAGCTGCAGCCATTGAGTTTCCCTCCTCCCTGCACCATGCCTTTCAATATTATTCCTTTAATGGGCTTAATGATTTTTCCGCTCCTGAAACATGAATCAAATATACAAATTACTCTTGAAGGTACTCGGAAAAAGCTGTGGTTTTATTGAACTCTCAGTGAGAATCAGCAGCATCTCAGCCAGAGGCAGGAGGAGCAGATCCCACGTGAGGAGTGATCCATCTCACCCAGGCAGCAGATTTGGTGATTCATCACTGTTTACCACGTTTAAACACATTTTCCATTCATCCTGATGATTTACTGTGGCAATGGGGCTAAAAAATCTGCTTTAAATGAGTGGCCCTCAGACTAACTGGACTCTAGGAAAGATGTCAACTTCTCTTCACAGTGCTAAGGGGCTTTGTGCAGTGTTACAGAGCATGGGCTTTATGTGATAATTCTGCTTTTGGTGATATCATTTAAATACTTGTGTGTGTGCATATTTTTATGGCCTTTCTTGTGTCTCTTTTGCCAGCGGGTGTCTTGGCTTTATTAAAATTTCTGTCTTTCTCCAAAGTCAATCCAATTTTCCCTCCTTTTGCCATCATGCTCGTAACATCCATAGCTTAGCTGTAAAAGCTGTCAATAAGGAAACAATTGAGTTTTTTAAGGGAAAAAAAGGGCAGTGCCTGCTCTCCCATAAGACTGTATAGAAACTATTTGGGTAAAAGCCCCCACATTTGGACTGCAGCAAAGAAGTTCGTGCTTTCCTTTCAGCAAAGGTCCTGAGCTTTGCTGGATCTGTTTTCACCCATTTTTAACTTGTGTGTGCAACAGAGATGTCCTCAGGTTCTACTGTCCAACCAGGATAGAAAGGCACTTTCTGAGGAGCTCAAATGAGAAATTAGGGTAACAAAACAACATTTGTGTTGAGAAACAATCTGAGTTGTGATTGAAACGTTCAAAAGTGTAAATTGATGGTATTTTTTGGTGACCAGGGATTGTGGAGGATTAGGTTGTGCCTGGCTCTCTCAGGAGTGTTCTGACAGCTAAACCACACACCTGAAAATGTAAAACCAGGTTTGTTTGTCTACTCTGTAAATATATTTATATACACCCGTGGCTTTAATGACGATAGAAGTGTGTTGTGTGTGTGTGTGTGCTCCATACATTCTGGACTGAGATACTCAGCTCCAATCTCAGTGCAAATAAATTGTGCCAAAGCCCCTGTTTTTCATGCTTGAATCTTTCAGAGACAGATTCAAATAGTTGTTTTGTGCCCAGAAAATACTCCTCTCAGGAAATGGAGGGTCACCAAATCCAATTCCTTTTTACGGTGATTTTGATCCCAGCTGTATTTAGCTCTCAAAATTGCTAAAAAAATCCAAACAAAGCAACCCATCATGGGAGGAGAACTTCAGAAAGCAGCTCTGGAGCCTCCCAGCAACAACTGCCCCATGCTCTGCAGGTTGGTGTTGCTGTTTTCAGCACAGGGAACACAATCCATCACCAATCCAACACCCAGTGCTGCAATTCCCAGCCCAGTTGCTGGGGCTCGGCGGAGTTTGACTGTTGCGACACATTTTGCACAAAGAGCAAGAGTTTGGCTCGAGGATCTGCAGAGCCTTGGATGAATTTCAGCCCACAGCCTACAGCAGTAGGACAAGCCTCAGGAAAGCTGCCAGAATGAAGTTAAGGTTGCACAAGAAGTGGGGTTTTGCTGGCCCAGCAGGTCAAATGTAACACCTCTACTGTCCTGAAGAATCATTTATTAGGATCCCAAAGCCTCAGTTTGTTCGTTTGGGTGCCAGCAGATGACCTGGGGATACTTGAATTACTTTGCTACAGATTTATTGGGTGAACTGTGTCCAAGTCAATTGGGTCAAGGTAGTAAAAGATGTTTAGAGGCTTGAATACAGTTGATACCAAGACAGATTAAATTCCCAGCTCCTGTTTAGGTGCTCACCTAATCTCCCTCCACTCCAGCTTGTCAGATGTGTCCTGCTTCATTTCCTTGCTCGTTTTTCATTGGGTGCCAGGGATAAAAGACCGAGAGGCACCTGCTGCAGGGGTAAACAGCCATTTAGAAGATGTGTGTGCAAAAGTAGGTCTGATAGGTTGAAATTGATACAGCAGGAGATGATAAAACCACAGGTCAAATTGGGCTGGCCTGTAACAGATTGTGGCTACTTTTCCTTACTGGTGTTGTAGCATAGAATGTTTGGGATTTTTTTCTTTTTTTATATATTTCTTTTAAGCTGATGCTTTTAATGCTGTGATTGAAAGATTATTGTCAGAATGAAAATTAATTACATGCAGTGCACTTGACCCAGGCCCTTGGAAAACATCTCAGAGACATGCTGTTGGAATAGAGAGTGCTCAAAAAGCACCAGGACACCAACCCCAAGGATGATGCAAATGCCCTTCAAGAGAGGACCTGCCTCCAAAATATAAAATTGTGTTGACACTGGAGCTTAGCAAAGGTATTTACAAACCTGTCAGCATGGTCTGGCTTGCAGGATTAACTTCCAGTCAGGGTCTCCTGCTGCCACCTCGTTAAATTTACTGATAATTGTTGATGTCCATATGTTTTGGAATTAGCTGTATTCTGAAAAGGTGGATAAAAGTGAGGAATGAATCAGATTCAAGAAGTCAGCAGAGTCAGCTGTTGGTAACATAACCTGGGAACACAATACAGCTCAGAAATGGCCCAAGGATATAGATAGCAGCTTTTATCTCCCTCAGATATAGGCCAGGGCAGCAAAGTTCAGATCCAGTTTTGGATCGCTGAACTAGTTCAATAACATCCAGCAGGAACCTGACCCCAGCAGATTCTGTGTCTGTCTTGGAAGGTTTTTGGATCTGCTTCCCTTGCACCTCCGTCAGACCACGTTTCACCCATAGCAAGTGTAAAACTGGGTCCAGACCTCCCATCCACAGAACAGGAAAACCACAGAGAACATCTTCTGCCTTTTTAGGAGGCAGAGTTTCATTTGCAGCAACGGGAAACTCAGTTCTGCTGCTGAGACATTTAATTATTGCATTTCTGCTTATTGCTAGAGGCTTTTGGGACATCGATATGTTGTGGGTTATGTACAGACACGGGGGAAGGAATGGTCTGGAGAGAGCAGAGGGGAGAGAAGGGTTAGAATGGGCTGAAAGGTCCTCCAAGGTAGAGAAGCCACCATGGTATGTAGGATGATTTGTGTAAGGCAGCAATGCATGAAGCTGTGGTAGAGGACACTTGAAAATCCACACTAGGACTGCAAATATTGGACATTTCATGTTCCTGGTGGTTGTGGTTTTTTGGTCCTTTCCCTTTGCATGGCACACCTTCCATTTATTTTTCAGAATTTCAATTGTAAGCTTCTAATTTCCCCCCCTCACCCTGCCTTTCTCTTATTTACATCCCAGAGATTCTGTGCCTCTCTGAGGGCTGACATGCCCTGGCTTAAACTGGAGTTGCCCTGAGGATGATTTTATATTTAGTAGCTCCTTATGAGCTGCTCTCATTTGAAGCAGCTCAGACTGCCTGATACAATATTTTCTACAGAAATCTCTCTTGCCTCTCCTGATTGCAGTCTAATGATAAGGCTGAGCTTGAGAAGCAGCCAGGGCCTCACCCAAAGTGTGCCAGGGCAGCAGAGCCTTGCAGGGCACAGTTCCTACCCCCTTTGTGCCTTCAGAGTAACCCACAAGATCCATGGTAAGAGGATGAAATTCTGTCCCACAGAATCTGCTGCCAGCAGAGCACAGCTCTCAGCTTCTGTCATTCGGATTGTACACGCAGGAGAGGCCTAACCAAGTGCAACCTCTGATATTTTCCTCTCATATGCTGATATTTTTCTGCATTTATTACAGGCTGGCCTTTTTTAGAGTGGTGTGTTGATTTAAAGGGTTTAAGAGAAAGATGTTTGCTGCAGCAGTGGTACAAACACAAAGTCACCTGGCTTCTCCCATCCTCGGGGTGCCAGCTTTTAACAGGGAACTCTCAGGAATCTGTGTCTCAGTTTTATACAAAGCTCCTGGTTGAAGTATCCAGCTCTGATCTGACTCTTGCCAAATCCTGGTGATAGTGATGGGGTAAAGCTCTGACCTGCAGCTTTCCTCTTTGCAGTGGAAAAATCAGCGCTGCAGGTTCACAGGACTGTGCAAGACCCTCTCCAAAGATTCCCCTGGACTCCAGACTGCTGCAGACAGGCCAGTCCTTCTAAAATAGCCCCAATTTTGAGCCTGAGATGCTTTTAAGCCTGTGAGTGTGTGGGGGAGGCGATGCATCACACGGAGCACTGCCTCAGCTCTGACATCCCGAGCCTCTGGAATAAAGGAACAGCACAGCATTGCCTCTGTGGAGAGCTCACTTCCTGGAACTGGAGCAGCGAGGTGCTAGCACAGCCTGGCCTCTCCTGATTGTGTTCCTGGAAAAGCTGCTCCATTATCCATAAAGTTTGCACCGACAGCACCAAAAGCCAACGGGGCTCTTGCTGGCCTTTAATAATTTCTTACTCGGCAGATCTTTCACTTCCAGCTCGGCAGAGTGGGCACTGCAGGCACATCAGCTGGAATACAATCTCCATGCTGGAAAGACAGACTGCCAGGCTGTTTCATTTGCAGAGCAGGAAGGAATACAGAGCTGGCAGCCCGGGCACTCTGCTGTGCACAGCTCGAGCTGCTCTTGGCACTGCCAGCTCCTCTTTCCTGCTGAGAACGTTTGGTCCTTGTTCATTGTTCACAGCTGCTCTTGGGTTCCTCCTCCCCCACTCAGCACATCTGCTGGGAAGGAGGATTTCCCAATAAAGGTGAAGAGAAGGGACTGGTACTCCTGTTCCAGATCGAAATCAATTGAAGCAGCACTGCTCCAGCTAGGAAATCTGCTGCTGTTTGTGCAGGGTATAGTGCTGGCAGACAATGCAGGGAGGAGCATTAACCCCCTCTGTCCCTTGCAGGAGGTTTAATATTCCAAAAGACCTTTTTTTCATTAAAGAGAAAGCTTTAAGCCTAAAAGTCTCTTTGAGATCCCAAACTATCTTGGGTTTGTCCCTGTGAATGTGCCCTACAGAATCAGCACCAAGTGGGAAGCAGAGTGAAGTTTTGGAGGACCCTCGAGTTTGGGCTAGAAGTTGAACTGTCCCCTGAAATAAATGCATATGAAGAGTTCCTTTTTTAACCTGTATTGTTTATAGACAGTTCTGAGTGTCCTGGTGGCTGCCATTCACCTAATTAATGGGATCACTGGCTGCCTGTGACATAAGGAGGCTAATGATTGAGGCTCATTAGAAAATGAGAGAGATTCTTGTATCAGCAGCTCTGAATGTCAGGCAGGGCTTCCCATCACTTTCAAAACGTGAGACCTGAAAACCTCCCAGAAATTGCAGGTGGTGCTGCAAAATCCAAACAGCACATCAGAGTCACGCCTGGGGGAAGATCCCCCTGGCCGTGGGCTTTCACTTCAGCATTTCCATTTTGTCTGAGGTCTCAGGAGCTGCAGGCACTCAAAGCACCTGCGTGATGGCTGGTTTCCCACTTCCCCTCAGCTCTGACAGCCAGGGGTCCCTGGCTGGTTCAGGAACCTGTTTGGGGTGCACAGGTGAAGTGTCAGGTTCCAGCTGCACAGTTGCTGCTCTGTTGGAGGTAGATGCAAACATTGGGTTGCCAGCGCTGCTGCGTCACTGATACAAACAATTTTCATCAGGGCAAAAGCCCGGATGAAACCACCATGGCAACCAATTTTAAATAGAAACAATAGCCCAGCTCCTTCACTGAAATAAAGGCACAGGACCCGGGGATCTGGTTCCATATTCCTACAGCACACAACGCCATTTTTTCAGCATTCATATTTTCTGGGGTTTTATTGCATCTTTCAGAGCATCTCAACGAGCTGTTTGCAAATTATGTGCAATAAATGCTGATGGAATGAAGCCATCTCTGTGGGGCCAGCAGCAGTCAGAGAGCAGCATGGTGGATAAAGCAAGTTCTTGCCAACTCCTTTATCTTTTCAGTTCCAGGATCTCTAAGTCCCACGCAGAGAAGTCAGTCCAGTTTTTCCCTTGAAGATCTGCAAAAAATAAACAACAAATCATTAGTACTGAAAAGATGAAATGCTGAATCATGCCTTCCACTCTTTAGAACCTGTGTTCCACTGAGTCTAATTATTTCACACTCTCTACCTAAATCTTTGAGCAGTCTCTCCCAAGAATATCCATGATGAGGGTTGGAAAAGAAAAAGTTTTCGTAGTAGAGTCTAACGTAGGGACAATAGTTCTGGTCAAACTCCCTGGAAATTAATGTTGTCTTATCTCATAAAAATGGGATTTTGTTTGGCCCAAACAACCTCAAGCAAACTTGACATTGAAGTGAGGGCAGTAAAGTCAATGTGCAGCTCAATGAGCAAAGAGAAACTGCCAGGAAATGTTGAACAAATTTTTAAGCATTTAAACCAATGTCTTTTGAGTATCTGAAATGAGGTGAAAATACATTAAAATCCAACCAGATCCCTCTCTCTTTCTCGTTGCAGCCAAAACACCCTGAAGAGAGTCAGTGGGTATAGAAACAGGAAACTACATTTTGCTTTTGCTTAGGTAGTGGGGGGTAGTAAATTTTTACTATTTCAAAATTGAAAATAAAAAATGACTGACCTACAGCACATTCTGGAAGGGCACATATCGGGTATCCTCAGCTCTTAATCTAAGGAGGAACTTCAGTGCTCTGGCATTGTTCTCCCCTGTGCCATTCTTATCTGACACGTAGTATCAGTTGCCAGAAACGCTGTGGGTTTATTCTGTACTTTGTATTCTAATATAAATGGAGCTGAATAGTTGTCATAGTCCTCTGGGCAGGGCTCCTTGCTGCTGCAGAGTTTAATATTGAGGTTGGCAGCACGAGGGTGGCTGATGTAATCCGTTCCATTACCGATATTTACGGCACGCCACGTTACAATACAAAGGTTTGGAGACTGGGAAGATGTGACAAGCCAAAAAAGCCAAGCCACTCCAAACTGAGGCTGGCTCTGCAGGGGTCGATTCCCATCACTGGGTGTTGAGTGAAATGTCTTTTAATGCCTTCAGGAGCATTTGTGATGCAAAATTCGGGCATAAAGCACTGATAGCCAAGTCCCCATTGCACACCCCACATCTGACTGCAGGCATGAGCCAGTGACTCAGGATCACCAGCAAGTGCTGTCCAAAGTCACTCCTGGGTTTCACCATTCTTTGGCTAAACATCACAAGCCTTGGTGTACGGTAACACAGGGGGAAGGCGCAGCACAGAGGAGGGTTTGTTCCTCTTTCCAGCAAACTCCTTCTACTCCTGCAGCAACCCAGGAGCTCATACAGTGATCTGTGAGTTATTGTGAGTCAGAAATCTACGTGCTGCTTGTTTGTGCTTTCAAAGTCCGGGATATTCCCTTCAATTTCTTATTTACCTCCAAGTTTCATCAAACCTGCAACTTCTTCCCAAGGGGCAGAGCAGGGGCAGCGCCGATCTCTGCTCCCTGTGACAGGGACAGGACCCAGGGGTGGTTTAGGTTGGATTTTGGGAAAGGTTCTTCCCCCAGAGGGTGCTGGCACTGCCCAGGCTCCCCAGGGAATGGGCACGGCCCCAGAGCTCCAGGAGAGCTTGGACAGCGCTGCCAGGGATGCCAGGGTGGGATTTTGGGGGGGTCTGAGCTGGGCCAGGAGCTGGGCTGGATGATCCCTGTGAATCCTTTCCATCTCAGGATATTCTGTGCTTCCACAAAACCTCCTCAAGCAGCTCTTTCAGGCTTGAGGGTGGGAGCTGAGTGACTCTCCACATGTTTAAGAGTCCATTTCTGTCCTACAGCTCTCCTGGAGGATCTGCAGCATCTCTTTTGCAGAATCAGCACTTTTGTTGGTCTTAATGGAGCTGCTTTTTGTGGAAGACACTGGAAAGGCTTCACGTGGAACTGAGTAATTTCTATTCCAGGCCATGGAGGAGAGAATTCAGCCCACCCTGCCTGGTGCTTGTGATCTGATGTGAAAATAACTCTGCTGGTGTGGTGCGAATGCAGTGTGGTGATTCCTACACAGATGGGCCCAACCCAAGGGCTTTTTTTCCCCAAATTTCTTCAAGTTCAAAGGAGGTTGGAACCAAAGTGCTTCCCTGAACAGTCTAATTTCATGTTTCAGTTGCCATGGAAGTGGCAAAATTGACTTTATCAGACAAATGCTCTTTGCCATACCATTCAATCAGTTTCTTGCCTTTTGAAATGGCTTCCTTGTGCTGTTGGTAAAAATAATGTTGCTTTTCCAGTATGTCATGTAAAGTGATTTCAGCTGTGTTTTTACCACTTCTGACCTCTGAAATGCTTGCATTTCAGACAGTTTTATACATTTATTGATCACACGAAGTACTGTTCTAATTTCTAGGAAGTAAGGACGTAGCCCTTAAATCATCCAGACTCTGAAATGTTTTAATTTCCTCAAGTAAATAGAGCATATTTTGCCAGGAATCTTAAATGTATGATACATGGATTTGATTCCACTTTCACACAGGTCTTGTATAACTCCCTTCACTTCAGTGAAATTACTCCTGATTAGCATTGAGAAACAGGTCCAGAATATGGGGAGGGGAGTGGGTTAATGCCATTTTTTCTGACACTGAGTGCTCTAAAAGCACTCTGAGACTGTAAACCATTACCATTTCTCAGTAAGTGCCCTCTGAGAGGACTGTGGAGGATTGAGGAGTTTTTAACCAGTAAGTCACCTCAGTTCTTTCACAAAACAGTAGAGATTTAGCCTTTTCCACCTCATGGCTGGTTCTGGTGACTATGTGGAGTCAGAAAACTGATGGTCTCAGTGTCATCTCAGTGAGATGCTTGAGCACATCCAGAGGAGGCAGCGAGGCTGGTGAGGGGCTGGGAACACAAACCCTGTGAGGAACGGCTGAGGGAGCTGGGCTTGTTCAGCCTGGAGAAAAGGAGGCTCAGGGGTGCCCTCATCACTCTCCACAGCTCCCTGAAAGGTGCCTGTGCTCAGCTGGGCTTGGGCTCTTTCTCCAGGCAGCACTGACAGAACCAGAGGACACAGCCTCAAGCTGCACCAAGGGAAATACAGGCTGGCTATTAGGGAAAAGTTTTTCATGGAAAGAGTGATAAAATACTGGAATGGCCTGACCTGGGAGGTGGTGGAGTACCATCCCTGGATGTGTTTAAGAAAAGCCTGGATGTGGCACTCAGTGCCATGGTCTAGTTAAGGTATTGGAGCATGGGTTGGACTCAATGATCTTGAAGGTCTCTTCCAACCTAGAAATTCTGTGATTCTGTGATCTGCTAAGACCACAACTGCTGCCATCGAGTTAATTCCCTTCCTGGCAGCCTGGAAGCACAGGTCTGCTCCTCTTCCCAAGCTTTGCAAGTTTTCCTGTCAACCAGGAAGGGAAGAGTTTTACAAAAGTTCTCTACAGAGGTGTATTATTTGCCTCCCGCAGGCTCGTCATGCCTCAGCGCCTCAACACGAAGGCTGTAATTCTCCAACAACACCGTCAAACTCCCACACCTCGGTGACGGCTCAAAGTTATGAGCACTCCCAAAATAGGGCTGGATTTTCACAGTGATAATTGAGAGCCATAACTTTCCATCAGAGAGGCTCTGTAGGTGGGAGCAGCAGCACAGACAGCAGTATCAACAGAGTCGAGGCTGCTTTCTATCAGGATGTTATCTAATTTTATTGCAGTATTTATCTCATAATCCTGTCAAGGTTTAAGGTCCCTTTCTTTAAGGGATGTCTCCTGTGCACAGTTCTGGACCCATCTTTGGCCTATGTGGGAAAAACCCTATGGGGAGTTAAAAAAAATGACTTTATGATGGCCCTAAGCCTTGGTTCAGGAAAATGTTCATATTCAGGAAGGGGTTTAAGCTTTATGAACATTGTGCTGGTTTCAGTGAACTGATGACTAGAAAAAAAATGTTCACACAGGGTTTTGTTTTCCTTCAAAAGAACTTCCACTGCTCAGGAAACTCACTCATTAGCTCACTTCTGATGCAAATATCAGAATATTTAAACGCAAGTTAATAGCAGAGCGATATTCTCAGTCTCTGGAAAAATAATTGTTCTTTTTTTGGAGCTAGGTGGCCAGAAAGGCTGAATCAAAGAATATTAATGGGTCACATCCTTATCTGGTGCTCTGCCACCTCCATCAAATAACACCAGAGTAGCTCTGCAGCAGTTGTTGTTGAGATCAGAATCTGCATATAGACATTGTGTCTCTCAAGTTCTAAAAGTACTGTTACATTTGAAGTCAAAGAGAAAAGAGAGAACAAATAACACAATTTACTGCTGGAGATTATTTTTATGCCTGTGTGCTCCACTTAAGAGAATACTCTGTAAATGACTTATTATCAAGAAAAGTTATTTGTTTGCACTAATCAAGCCTTAAACTTGGAGGCATAATACGGAACTAATTATTTTTAACTAACTAATCAACATGTTTCATTCATAAGTTGGGATTTATCAATATAGCACATGAAAGGAGAGAACATATTATTATTTCAATTTAGATAATATGCAAAAAGCAGTGTGTTTGTAATGACCTGCTTTCACTGAATATAATCAAGCTCCAAAGCTCTATTACAGGCTGGAAATAGCAGCAGCTTACTTTAATGAGATTTCTGGCTCTGGGCCCCAGCTGTTCTACGCAAGGCTCTCCCTTTGCTCTATGACCTACCAATATGTGCTGTCACCAGTAATGAGACAGGACCTATTTCCTAACATGGGGAAAAATTGGAAAGCACGAGTTCATTCTATTCTGAGGAAACACACCCTGTTCCCCCTGCAAGGCACGAGGAGGGGAACACTGAATATGCAACATCCCCCCCTTCCCTCGCCAGCAGAAATGTGACATGAAACCCACCAGGTAAGGAACTCCAAGGGAAAACTGGAAGTTTCTCCTGAACTGGTTCCCTCAGCACACAGAAAGCCAATATTCATTAAACTCATCCAGAATATCTTTGTCCCCTTCAAGGACCCAGCAAAGGACTTCCCATTACCTGCAAGGCACGGGAAGGGGGAACAGTGGCAGTCGTGAGCTCTGAATCTTGTGGATTTTGAGGAATTATGCTCATCTCAGGGCCGTGTTGGGAGTGTGCCAGGAGCCAAAGAGCTGCACTTAATTTGCCTAAAATGGAGCAGATTATCACTGCTCTCCTGTTTAATAATGGAGATGCAGCCTGGAGACTACAGATTCCAGCAAGCAATGCTCCAAAAGGAGCCAGGAGATCCAGGGGCTGGAGGTACTGTGGCTCCCAGGTGGAAATCAAGGCCAACTTCATTTTGGTCTCTCTGTATTGGACTCCTAATATTGTTTTTTTATTATGATATCCCAGACTAGTCAGAAATTCTGTTCTAGAAAATGTTTGATTAGCTACTGTTTGGGGGGGAAGGGAGGGTTATGCTATTTTTATTCTTAAGCTGTCACTTGGGTTCATTAACACTTTGCACGTGAATCTGGGTTTTTTAGGACAAGAAGCTTGTGTTTTTTCCCCTGAATAACATTGTTAAGTATTTCAGGAATCTAAAATCCACAAACTATTTCTGTGCCCTGGATATAAACCTCTTTGGAAAAAGCCAACGAACATTTTAGTCAGAAAATTGGAAGGCGTGCGCTTAATGCACTTTGAAATTAAATGATTTGATGCTTTTCAATTTGTCTTTTTGCCCTTCCCAAATACCCAAAGGCACTAGCCCACTTTGTAAATGAGCAGGCTATGAAATCTTACTTTGAGAAATGAAGGTGTCACCGAATTGCAGTAAAAATTATGCTCAGCACCAGCTACTTTGCAAGCCCTGACTAATTGGCCCCTGACACAGCCCCGCATTCCTCCTTTATTAAGAGGAATTAAATAAGCAGTTATTTATTTGAGAAATAGGGGAAAAACTTCCAAACCCCAAGAGATTGTGAAGCTTAGTCTCCATGGGATCAACAGCTTCTTTCCCATGGAATTCACTGGATTCACCATCGCTTTCCAGGTGCCTCTGGTGGTGTCCCTGGACACACTGTCCTGGCTCATCCCCTGGGTGCTTCTTCCCTTCTACAATTTCAGAAGTAAGATTACAAAGTGAGTTTTCAAATTTAAAACCCTTTGCCTGGGTGGATTTTTTTTCTTTTTTGTCCAGCTCAAGGAAGTGTTATCCTTAAATGAAAGAAGAAAAGCGCATTTGCAAAGGTCACATTGACGGATTTTGAAGTGCAGTGGTAAGAACACCACAGCCTTTGCAACACTACCTATTTCCTCTTCTCAATTATTTATGTATTTATTGTATTTTACATGAGCCATGGAAGCTAGAAGCATTTTTGCAGAGTCAGGTCATTCTAAAGTACATGCCATACCAAGAATAGGGCTAGAAAATAGTTGTATGTAATAATGTTCATTAATATTACATAATTACTGCACACAAAATAGTTCTCTGGGCAGTGATAAGGATTTTTTTTCATAAAGACTAAAGACTCCAAGGCAATGTATTCCATTAAAGGGTTGCTTAACATATGAGGGTATATCAATATATAGTACCTTCACCCAGCTGCAGCAAAATGACGAAGCCAGCTTAGTCAAATGAAGCCATTAGCATGTTTAATGTGCTTTACACAAGAGTTAAAAGGTTTATAAAATCATACTTTGATATTGCAATGACCAAGCTGAGATAGGATCTAGCAAACAGCAGTTGCAGCTGCATCAGCACAAAAAAATGAACTGTTGGGTTTTCTCTGCAGTCTAGAGAACATTTTCTGCAGTCTTTGGAAATTGCTCTGGAATTAAAAAATTTTCTGTATGTGTAGGCTAATATTAGCTACTGACAGCTTGCCTGGGGTTTTTAGCTCAGCCTTCCTGGAGCAATTGTTTAGGATAAAATGTTGATGCAGCTTTTCAGGTCTGTTGGCTGCTTTTATTACCATTGAATGTGAGCAAGTCCTGTGTCTTCTATGATACACCAGACCTAAAGGAATGTGGAGGAACATCTGAGTGACTAACAACCCCATAAATGATCCCTTTGCATTTTAATATATCCCACCGCACCCTTCCTAAAATCCATGTGCTGTAAGTATAGCATTCATTTTGACTTTAAATTGATTTACTAAACTGTGTTAATATGCTGTTGCGTGGACAAGACACAGCAACAATGCTGAGTATAAAACTGGAGATCTGAACATCCTAATAGGTCTTTTGACATTCAAGAAAACATCAGTTGCAGTTTTTGAGACATAAGGAACAGCTGAGAATTTTGCCCTTAGAAAAGACATTCTTATCCTCTTTCTGCTCCTTTTCTTCTAAGGCAGGAGATGACATAAATGAGACTTGAATTCTCTGTTTCCCCACCAACAGTGTGAAATAGATGCAGCAATCTGATGTTTCTGCAGCGTGAGCAGTGTCAGTGTTTGACGTTCGGGTGTTGAGTCACCAAGGGCTCACCTTTCCCTCCGGATGACACTGTGACAGCTGCAACCAGCAGATGCCTGAGAGCTGGCAGTGCTTTGATTTAAAAAAGAGAGGGTTGCTGGCAAGGCATTTTCACAAGGAGTTCCTTCTCAGCTCTGCAAGTCCTTTCACTTCTTCGCTCAATGGGACCTTGATTTGATAACACTGGGAGCGTATCACAAACGGCACATCTGCTCTGCCAGGATGAGCCGTGTGACTGAGCTGGAGAGCTGCTTCTGGGGCTCCCACTTGCTTTCAGGTTCAGTTTATCTGTGAGCTACTAAATTATCATTAGAAATTCCACCTCTTGCGAGGCACATGCAACTGAAGATGTTCCCCTTTGCTGCGCTTCACTGGATGTGGGGCACTGAAAGGCTGAGCAAACCACAGACCTCAGGGCTGTTTCTAACTGAGCAAAAGCAAGCACATGGATTTCTCTACACCAGTTCAGCCACGCTCAGCTTTTCCTGTGACCTGAGTCATGGTCAAGCACTTATTATGTGACATTCACAGCGAGACTGGCAGAATAAAAGCAGGCTAAGAAATCTAATCCTCAGAGGAGAGCAATATGTTCCCACTTGTGGTTTAGTCTCGCAGTGAAGAGGTTGTTAAAGGGTTTGTGATCCTGGATATTGATGCTGGGGGGAGCCTGGGTAGAGCACAGAGCCATTGGCAGTTGTCGGCTAAAGCTGCCTAATGATGGCAGCTGGAGTGGCCAGAGGAATCCTCTCCTCCAAGGAACCCAGAAGAGTTAAAGTGCTTCCAGAAATGAATCCATTAGATGCTGATGGTGATTAGCAAAAGGTACCATGATGACTTAAAGTACTTCAAGTGTCATTCAGACTGAAACCTCTTTCACGTGAAAAGTGTTGGATACATCAGGACTGAGCTGCAGGGACTGATTTGGTGGATGTGGCAGCAGATCTGGGCACTGTGTGTGAGCAAATGCTACTGAGAGAACTCTCCCCTTTCCTTCCCATTTCAAAAGTCTTGAATATTTACTGTTGTGGTGAAGGTTTTCTAATTATTTGAATCTTTTGTTTCAAATTTTGTCCAAAAGTTAAGTCATGGCATAAGCTATGGTAAAATCAGTATGATAATGGGGTTAATTTGATTCTATAGGAATTTGAGCTTACGGCTTGAGTGATTTAAAAAACTGGAGCAACCTGGACTAGTGGAAGGTGTCTCTGCCATGGTAGAGGTTGGAACTAGATGATCTTTAAGGTCTCTTCCAACACAAACCATCTGTGATTCTGTGACACTGTCGTCCTTTGTATTCTTTGAGACTATCTTTACATCATCCAGCCACCGAGGTGAGAATTTCCTCACAGGTGGTTAGATCCACTTATTTATAGACAATCCTGACTTTCTTCAGTAATTTATTCTTCTTGGTAACTAAAGCCTGCAATCCCTGCATATTGGTCAGGCATTTTTTCTCAAGAGGTTGAGTAAATAGCCATGAATCCTGCTGGGCAGCTGCACCATCCCAGCACCGGCCGTTGAGGAACCTCCCATGGTTTCAGCAAACAATGTTTGTCAGGCAAAGTCAGATTTTAGAAATTCTGCTTGTATCACTCCAATCCATCTGCATCTACCCTAATGCACTGCAAGGGTGTGCCTGAAATTAAATTAAGGCCATCTACTCAGTCTTTCCCAAACTATTCATGCAACAGCAATCTGCTGCTGGAGCCAGGTCTGTGGCGTCGGGATAGAAGTGCCTGTTAACCCTGAACCGTATGATGATGATAACAACATTATGACTAGAAAAATACAGTGGAAAAAAAATGCTCAGTATCAGATGGCCTCACAGAAGTTGCAAACAGTAAATAAAAGGGGAAATTATAACCCAGTAATTACATTTTCACAATGGTGTTTTCACCATATGTAAATGAGGCCATTTTCACATATAGAAACAAGGTTTCTGTGATTGTGAAGGAAAAAGTTTATTTAACAAAATCGTTGGGAAATAATTAATTTGGTAAAAGCATCATCCGAATTACAGTCATGTGTCTGAGAAGGAGTCTTGGAGCAAGTAGAGGACAGCCCTCTACTAAGAGAAAACTTTTGAGGAAATGTCTCTGCATGTTTCCTTTTAAACTTGATTTTTCTAATGCTGTACCTACATATAGTTATTTTAATGTCACTTTATCTTGATATTAATTTTTAAACTGTATTTTCATTTTTGTGTTGTAGTCTGTCCATGTGCAAAAACAGCATCCATCTCTAAAATGAAGTAGCATATACACCAGATCTGTAGTAGACAGAGCTTTTGATGCTTGCCCCTGGATTACTTAGGTTGCATGTATGGAAGAAATTCTTTGCTGTGAGGGTAGAGAGGCCCCGGCACAGGTTGCCCAGAGAATTTGTGACCACCCCATCCCTAGCGGTGACCAAGACCAGGTCGGACAGGACTTGAAGAAGCCTAGGATAGTGAAAGGTATCCTTGCCCATGGCAGGGGGTGAAATGAGCTCTTTAATGTCGCTGTCGAGCGCGGCCGCTGCCTGTGACACCGGGCACTGACAGTGACAGGTGACGCCCTGCCCTGCACAAACATGGCGGGCGCCGCGCTCCCTCACTCCAAGATGGCGGCGCCGCCGGCATCCGCCTGACCTCCCGCCCACACCTAAGATGGCGGCGGCGCCGCAGGCGGTGCTCGCCCAGCCCCGGGGTGGCGGCCCCAGCCGGGGACTCCCTGCCCGCACCAAAGATGGCGGCGCGGCGCCGGGCGGAGCCGGAGCCGGTGCCGGGGGCGGGCCGGGGGCGCGGCCGCCACCGCCCCGGAAGCGCCGCGCGGCCCCCGCCAGCTGGTTGTCATTTGGTGCGGCCGCTCGGTCCGGGCGGCACGGGCTGGGCAGCGGCCGCGCGGGGACCAGCGAGGCACCGGCTGCGGCGGCCGCCGGGGGGGTGGGGGGCGGGGAAGGCGGCAGAAAATACACACGGAAAAAGGCGCAAAACGAGGCGGCGGCAGTGGGGGCTGCGCGCCGGGGACACGTCGCCGGCTACCGAAAGCTGTCCATCGCCTCGTCCTTCCAGCTCCCCGCAGCATCGAGCCCGCGGAGAGCCCCCCCCCCCGGTGCGGCCGGTACATGAGGGGCACGGCCCGGCCGCAGCCCAGCCGAGCCGCCGCAGGGCAGGGAGCGCCCCGAGCCGCCGCCGCCGGACCCCCGAGCGCTGCGCCCCGAGACAGAGCCTGCCCCGACCCCGCCGGGCGACCCGGGAGAGCCGCTTAAACACCTTCCATGGGGGAGAGAGGAGCCCGGCCGGCCGCGCCTTCCCCTCCCTGCCGGAGGCTGCTGCGCTGCTGAGGTAAAACCCCTCCTGCCTTGCCCGGCTCGAGCGAGGGCGGGGGACGCGCGGGGCACCCACAGCCCGGCCCCGCTGGATGCCGAGTGCCTGAGGAGGGAGTGCGTTCCGGGGGCTCGCTGGGCTGCGGGAGCCGCGATTCCCGGGGAAGGAGGCGAGCCCCGCACCACAAAACACCCTCCCGGCAGCAGAGAGCGAGAAAAAAACCTCCTTCCCCTTCCTCCTGCACAACTCGCTGTCCCCTCCCTTCCCTTTCCCGAACGGTGAACGCTGATTTCTGAGATGAAAACCTTCCTCCTCGGACAGCCAGGACTCATATGAAGGACACGCAAATATTGGATCATAAATAAGAAGCGAGTCTGGCGAGCTCAGAAACCCAGCCCAGAAGGAGCAGCATCAAGAATCCACCCTTCTCCTGCACAACTCACTCCCCACCCAACACACAGAGAATACTGATTTCCTGAGATAAGATCTTACCCCTTTAAACAACCACACACGCACACACACGGTGTATATTATTGCTAAATATAATAGGTTAAACCCAGCAGCACGGGATAAAGCCTCTTCTGCAACTCACTGCCCCATTTCACCCTTCTGAATGCTGAGATCCTGAGGTAAATTTTTCCCTTGTCCACAGCAAAGACTCTTTTTGAACGGGACACAAATATATATTAGATTATAGAGATGTATTAAATTATTCCAGATTTAAATCTATTTTTTGCTGCCAAGGGGTTGAGGGACCAGACGTCATTGTATTTTTTTTTTCTTCCCTCTTAACTCATTTATGGGCGAGTCAAGGCTGCTGAGGAGGAAGAAAACAGGATAGTTAGAATCTCTTTATCCTTATTTCCCAGAAGCTTATTCTCTCATAGCTGTGCATTTCCTTTAGAAAAAAAGGAAACCTCTTATTTTGTGAACCAAAGATTTATTTTTCCCTTCCTCCTGGCCAAAGGAAGGAAACGGACACAAATTGACACATTGAAATAGTTGAAGAGATCTATCTTTTGCAAAAACAACAAAAAAAAGCAAACATCTTTATCCAAATCTGAAATAAATAGCGTGGAGGGAGACACTGGAATATCTAGCGAAAACCAGGATACTTGCTAATCTTGCCTCACAAGAGGACAAGCTAAACACTAAACATCAACTTGTTCTTACAGGGAGGATTCAAACCCTAAATATAATAAATGGGGGATTACGGGTTTGGAGTGTTAGTGCAAAACAACACTGGAAATAAGTCAGCTTTTCCAGTCAGATTTCATCCACATCTGCAGCCTCCACACCATCATCAAAATGCAACCCCCAGCCCTGCTGCTTTTATAAATAATAACACAGCTGCCAATGGCAGTAGTGCTGGGTCAGCTTGGCTCTTTCCTGCTCCAGCTGCCCATAATATTCAGGATGAGATTCTGGGGTCAGAAAAATCTAAAACTCAGCAACAGGAAAAGCAAGAGTCCCTAGAAAAACAGCAGCTTTCCCCTGGTCAAAGTCAGGAAGCAGGCATGCTCTCTGAACCCGAGAAAGCTAAAACTGAAGAAAACCAGGGCGATAATTCTTCAGAGAACGGCAATGGGAAGGAGAAAATAAGAATAGAATCGCCGGTTTTAACAGGATTTGATTACCAAGAGGCTTCGGGGCTTGGTACTTCGACACAGCCCTTGACATCCACCGCATCTTCTCTGACTGGTTTCAGTAACTGGTCTGCAGCTATTGCTCCTTCTTCTTCTACAATAATCAATGAAGATGCAAGTTTTTTCCACCAGGGAGGGGTCCCTACTGCCTCAGCTAATAATGGTGCTCTGCTGTTTCAGAATTTCCCACATCACGTCAGCCCTGGCTTTGGTGGTAGCTTTTCCCCCCAGATCGGACCCCTCTCTCAGCACCACCCTCATCACCCCCATTTCCAGCATCATCACAATCAGCATCAGCAACAGAGGAGGTCTCCTGCAAGTCCTCACCCACCTCCATTCACACACAGAAATGCTGCTTTTAATCAGTTGCCTCATTTGGCCAACAATCTTAACAAGCCACCTTCTCCGTGGAGCAGCTACCAAAGCCCATCGCCCACCCCGTCCTCCTGGAGCCCCGGCGGCGGCGGATACGGCGGCTGGGGAGGGTCCCAGGGCCGAGACCACCGCCGGGGACTGAATGGAGGCATCACCCCCTTGAACTCCATCTCGCCCTTAAAGAAGAATTTTGCAAGTAATCATATCCAGCTGCAGAAGTATGCACGACCCAGCTCGGCCTTCGCTCCCAAATCCTGGATGGATGACAGCTTGAACAGAGCTGACAACATTTTTCCTTTTCAGGTGAGCGCACTCTCTTGTATGCATAAGAAAAAAAAAAACAAACCTCCCCCAAGAGCATTAAAATGCCCTGGTTGTGGGATTTCTGTGCTTGCAGCTGAAAAAAACCATATGGCTAACTCGAAATGTCATAGTGGGAATGATCCTCCAAGCTGTGATTCATGGGGTTTTTTTTAACAGTGATGGTCATAAATATCTATTGCCCACCAGCCATCTGTATTGGCCACTTTGCTTCAGCTTAATACTTACAGACAGAAATAGCCGATGAGGAAATTCACTGACAAGTATTTCAATAAAGAGGAAAAAGGAAAAAAAAAGTGCCTGGTGGAGTATGAGAGATCTGAGGCCTTTTAAAGTATTCAGCAATGTACCACATCTGAGAAAAAGTATGGAGTGATTGTATTTGGTTTTGCAGTATCACATGGGCTTGCAGTACAACCTAATTTTTGTAGCATTTTTGAGGGAAACTTTGCTTTTTACAAATGCTGGTAATCAGTGCAGTTTGCTCTCCTCAGGAATGGCAGCAACTTTTGGTTACAGGCCATTAAATCAGCACTAAAAATAGATGTGGATGAGATCAGTTGGTGGTCTCCTATATTTTGCTGTGGCCTTCTCCTGGCAGGAGGCAGGTTGTCTGGCAGCTCAGCCTCTCCTTCTGGGCTGACTTGTTATGAATTTGAAAAGAACTGTATAATGTTGAACCTAATTTGCAGTAGGTATTAAACCAGAAGTCCCCTTCTTTTCATCTGACCACCAGTTAAACCCAGCTTTTATGTGTGTGTGAGCCTTTTGTAAACTCCTTTAGGGTGAATTAAAAGACCCAAGAGTTCTTTTACATTTTCAGGGTTGTTTTTCAAGCTCTTCAAATGAGGGCAAAAGTAAAATTCTCAACGTGATTGCAGTATTTCTTGCCATGCTGCAAGAACCGGGGTGACCTACTTAAATGCAATTTCAAAGGTACAAACTGGCAATGTGTCTCATGATGTAAAGAAACTGAAATACATTTAACAGTGACTTTGTGGATTTGGGGATAGTTGGGTTCTTTGCAAACTGCAGGTTTTTGGTGGTGTGCAGGCCCTGCTGACAGCACAGCAGCTGCTGGCAATAACTTTCCTTTAGAGCCCTTTTTTTCCACTGCAGTGCTACTGACTGCTTCGGTCTCAGGTAGAGCCCTTCCAAATTTAGAATGCAGAGTAATAATTGATTTTAATGTCAGGATTTGTAATGAACATAATGAAGCCGTGTCCAGCATACCCAATTTATCCAGTGAAACCGTTTGAAAAAGGGACCCAGCTGGAGCTGGTCTTTTTTTCAGCCTCACTGCAGCGAGCCTTGGCTCACGGTTTGATTCACTCTGTACCCTGACACGTAGCTGATGTTGAGAGTGACAGAATGAGATCAAGTGTGTCCTTGCTGCTGTGTGTAAGCCCCAAATATACACACAGGCAGAGCAATGTGCTTGGATTGACATCAAGGAAATTTCAGGAAACTGGCAAAGTCAACCTTGACTTCTGGATGGTGTTCCAGACACAGAATAGCAGACACACGTAGTTTGATCATGGTAAAGAAATCATTTTGGTGTAGCATGTTGGTGTCTGTTTACATAAACACTCTGATGAGGCTGTGTACATGTCAAGACCAAGTCTGACACTCCTTCATGCCAAGAAAAGGAAAGTGTGGAGTGAAGTGCTTTCCAGCTTGTTACTATCACTTCTGTGAGGAAAAGGGCAGGGCAGCAGAGCAGGACTTCAGCACTGCAGCCCTAGAAAGATGCTGATTAATTTTGAAGCCATTTTGGACAACTGCTTATTACAACTTTTTTTTTTTCTTTTGTATAAAATCTTTAGCTCCTTTGGTCACTTTAACTGAGTGTTGAAAGCACAGTGAATTTTTGAATCACTGGAAACAAATGATGTAAAATTTGGCCTTTGATGTCTTTTTATTTTTTCTTGACTATGCTGATTCTATTCCTGACTGAAAGCAGAATTTTGCTTATTACATATTTGTGTTCATGCATCTCTCTCTCTTTCTCTCTCTCTCTGTGCCCCTGAAGTATCCTTGCTGATGCAATCATGTACTGGACAAGGCTATTTTGTTACTGGAATCTTCTTAAATTCCTGTTTAGGAAATAATTGAAAGCTGTCTTTGCTGCAGCAACATAATGGAGTAATTTGATACAACAATCCCTTTCATTTAATATTTATGTTTTGCTGCTTAAATCATTAACAAGTGGTGCTGCAATCTAGTGAAAATGAGTTTCTTTAGAAGGCAAAATATAAACCAGCAATTGCAAATATTTGGGGATCACCTTTTTTCTTTTCCTCAAAGGTTGTGTCTATTCCAGAGCTTGGTGACACACAGGATTCTGTCTGTGTTTTGATGGAAATCTTGGGGTGACCAGGAGTAAGAGCTCTTTTCCTCTTTGGAGAGAATAGCATTGCATAATTTCCCTATTCACTGATGTGAACTCCTGCTCCTTCAAACATCCCTGCCCAGGGGATGAAATGGGTGCTGCAAATGGTGCAGATGAAAGGAAAATACTGCGGTGATCAGTTTGATAACCTTGCAATTTGATGATGCCTTGCCTTAGCATTGAGAGCTGCCTGCAAACCCTGTGCACTCTGCTCTAAGTGTTTTCCATTTGGAATCCTGTCTCCTGCAATTCCCAAGCGACAGTGTCTGTAGGAACCTCTCGCAGGGATGGAACTGGCAGCAAGGTCAGAGAAGACTTAACCAGATCTGTTAATGAAATTAAGTTTTGATGTTGTGCTTTAGCCACTGGGCAGGCTCCCCCCTTCAAAGATCTTTTGAAAAGAGAAAAGCCATTGTTCTTTGTGTGTTCGTTTGAAAAGGAAATGGTCTCCAAATGAAAAAATGGTTCCTGAATGAAAATTAAAAAGCAAAAAAACGGAGTCTTTTGGCTCTCACAGCCTTCCCTGAGAATTAATATATGAAAATGCTTTGCCTGTGACCATGGCACCTTACCAAGTTAGTGATTTTTGAGAATAATTCCTTGTCCTTCTCTCCCAGCAGCACTGACAAACTCGGTGCTCAGTAATTGCGTTTCACGGCAGTGCTGCCTTCAAGATTGTTTTGGCTTTCCTTTGCCTGTGTACTTGCACTTCCTCATGAGTGGAACATCCTGCCTGTTATGCAATGCATAAATCTTGCTTTGATAGGCATTTCCAGCTTTCCAGATCTCATCTTCAGTGCATGATGATGTTTTTTTAAATGGCTCTCGGAAGGCACAAGCAAGTGAAGCAATAATGCTCAGCTTTCTGTAAAAATGCTTAAAAAGAATTTGTGTTTCTTCCTGGAATCAGGCTCGAAAATAACTGCCCATTTCAAAGAATTTTGTACATGAGAGCAGTTCATTGTATCCACTTGTTCAAAATGTTTTTTCCTTTCTTCCCCAGTGGCTGGTTTCCAGGTATATAACCCCTTCCAAATCCAGCCAGGGCCTGTGCCAGGGAGACTTGCTCTTCCCCCAGGCAGATATGGAATGTTTGAGAAAACACATTCGTGATTACAAAATGTGTTTGAATTCCGACCTCTACGTCAGCATTTGTTTGCCCATAGAAATGGCCTGATCTAATAAGTGCATTAAACAAATTCACAGGGAACTGGAATTAAAAAAATAACCTCTTGAAGGTGTTTGCCAAACTTTTCCTCTTGAAGGGATCTTGCAAATAAATTTCTTTACTGTTCCTCTTTATTTTAATATTTAAGGTTTGAGGAACCTTTTCATAACTCACGATGGCTGGCTGCACAAAAAGAGCTTATTTGTTTTGCAGAATTTCATTTTTTATTCTGACAACAATTATTCCCAATGATTTCAAGGTATCATGTGAAAACAGAGCAAATCCTTGAAGTTGGGTTTTTAAACCTGTTCCTCCATTTTTCTGTAACTCCATCAGCTGGGCAGTAATTAGTGTTTTGTGTGCTGCTCCCCACAGCTACTGATCTGTGGGATTAGCAGCACTCTAATGTGGTATGACATGCACAAGTTAAGTGCTGTGGAAGTTAACACTGTTCTTGTTTTATAAACTTACTACTGACGTTAATACTCAGGCTTTGGCCCTCCTGTGTGTTTTTGACCTCAGGGTTTCTGTTTAAAGAGAGCTTTTGTTAAGAAGCTATTTGAATTATGTTTGTCTTTTCCCTAAGATTAAAAGGAGGACTCTTATTAAGCATTTTGCTTTGAAAGTTACATACTTAGCAGCCCAGCAAAGAGTGAGAATGCAAGATATTGTGGAAAATCATTTCTGGAAGATACATGATAAACTTAATATGCAGCTAAAATAGAATCACACGTGTTACAAACCTTTCCAGCAAAGGTTTGTCATTTCTAACACTTACAAAGTTCAAGTTGGACTAAACTTTGTGTTTTGTGCCACTTCACTTTTCCAGCTCTTTCTTATTGTTCCCTGGTGAAGCTATAAAAGATGATCTGGGCAGAATACAGCAACATCCTTTCAGGAAAAACCTGTTTATTCAAAGCCTTTAATTCACTGGATACTGGACTGGAGGCTGGAGTTCAGCATTTGCAGGGTGCTGGGAAGGAGGAGAAGCTTCCCCAGAAGCATAACCCAGTCCAAATTTGTGTTGCAATTGAAAGAGAAGTGTGGAACTTGCATTTCTGATGATAAAAATGGTGATATTGCCTCTCCTGTGCCTGAGACAGGTGACTCTGAAATTGTGGGAAATGGTAACGAGGTTTCAGAGAGTTTCAGGCTTCTCCTGCTGTAATTAAGGTACAAATGTAGCTGGGAGGTTTTTGATTTGCACAAATGTTCTGGTTTGACAAAAATTTAAATGTCTAAAGCAAGCCCCACTTTTACAACTACACCTATTCCATAAATGCTGATCAATAAATTACTTAATGCAATCACATTTTTTGCATTATTATTGATGCCTTGGACTTCAGCTCAATCTTTATTTTAAGAGATCTGGCCCAGCCTTAGCTACCAGCAAATGTTCATACCTTGATTGGGTTTTTTTTGTGCAATTTGGGACTTGCCACTGGGAGGCCCATCCTGGGAAGTGCTCTCAGGTTCTGGCATCTTCATTATTCAGGTGATGGTAATGCTGGGGGTGCAGATCAAATATAATGAATTAATAGTTAAATTAAATGTGCATTTTTCTGATGTACAGGAGAATAATGTATGGGATTTTAAAATTTAAAGTATGATCTTCCTGTGCAGGAAAAATTCATGTGGAATTTCTTTTGCATGGCAGGATGACCCAGTGTCTGTCATCCATGTTATGCACCAGGTGACTTTCTTTTTGGGATGAAATGCCTTTGAACTTCAAAAAATCAAGTTGGAATAGAGATTAGAATTTAATTTTTTTTAGGAAGAGATGGCCAGGGTAGAGTCCAGAAGTGGTTTTTGGTTATTGTAGGACATTTACAGGCTCAATAACTCATTTTTCAGTAGATCTGCAGGCTGCACCTCCTGAACATTGTGCAAACAGCTTATTCCAAATTATGTTTAATGAATGTCTTCTGAAATGTTGGCTGAAATTTTAAACATAGTCATATGCTAAGACTGCAGGTTGATTTCTTTCTTGTTGATTGTTTTGTGGCCTAAGTTTGTTTAATTTGGTTTGTGTTTTGTTTGTTTGTCTTTTCTTTTTTTAACTTTTTATTGTGGCCTTATGTTTACCTGACGTCTTTCTGCTTCAGTTCTGTTTCCCAAGGATAAAATTGTGTAGCTTTTGAGCCCTCTGATAAAGGAACATTTTAGATGCCCCAAACAAACTTTAGTAAAGCCAAGTTCTTGTGGAACCCAGGTAAATAATACCAGGCTGTGGTTGCCACATTTTGTTCCTGAATTGTACATACTCTGCTTTAGTCCAGGGTAGTCATTACCCCTGTATATTTTCTTTATAAATAAATAAGTGTACAGTAGTAATCCGCTCCAAAGCACTATAACTTTGTGAATTGCTTCATTAAAACCATCACCATATTGTTATTAATTCTCTGTACATGAAATCTTTTAAAGAAGACATTTTTTCCTAGGTTCAGCATGGTTTATATGCTTATAAGTAATATATATCTGAGAAAAGCTCACCTTTAGTTACTGGTTTTTGATCAATATCTTGATTATTAGAGCTATTTTTGATGTTCTGGTATGAAATGCGGAGTTATGCATTTCTTCAGGGGTTTGGCCACTCCCACTGACCTTCACCAGCCTTTATTTTTTATTTTAGGTGCATAATAAATAGATATATTTCAAATGTGTTCTGGTGAAATGTCTTGGAAGATAAGACTGATGAAATCTGCTGCTGTTTTCAAAGGAGTTTCACTATAAAAAGGACTTTAATTTGTATAAAAACTGAAATTTCAAATTCTCAAAGGATGACTTTCTCTAGAAGTGTGCAACCTTCAGGACAAATAATCAACCAAACTAATGGAATAATTTTTAATAATAAGCACTGTCCAAACCTGTGCCCAGCTGAGCTTGGCATCTTGGCTGGTCTTTATTTAGGACTGACATCTTTTCAGTGGGTAGATGTATAGAGTCTTCCTTCTATATCCCAAGTTTTAGCCATTCCTCCTTTTTCTGGATTGCTGATAGCTGCAGGTGGGAATATCACCAGTTCATATTTGGTATCACTGTGCAGGGTTGTGTTTAAAGTGTTTGCAGCTTATGGACCTCACCCTAAAAAGGAACAGCTTGTGGTTCACTTGAAAAGCAAAATAAATTCCTCAGCATCAAAAGCTTCCATTGGAAGCTTCCCTGTGAGCCAACCAGTCCAATTCAATCTTTTCCCTTCAAATGTTCAAATTCTCTGTTCTCAGTATTAAAAATCAGCATTGCAGCAAACCCTTTGTTACTACAGCTCAAGCCAACATAACACAGATATTTTAGAGAGCAGAGACTTGCTCCAGGCTCAGGTGCTCAGCACAATGAGCTGGGAATTACTTGGCCTGGGTCACTTCCTTTGTGTCTCTCAGACAACTGAAATGTGAAGTGCCACAATTCCACAAAGATTCGGAATTACCGAGGTTCTGCACTTGGTGAAATTAGAGTTTTGTAGCTGTTCATGGGGTGGGCTTGAGGTTGACACAAGAATTCAGGAAGGAGAAGCTGCTGAGGGACATCAGGTTTCCAGTAAATGCTCCCACCTGTGTTTTAGGCTATTTTTGTCACTTTGTCAGGACTGCTGGAAATGCAGAGGTTGCCTCTTGAAATCCATTCCTGAGTTACTCAACTGTTGGATCCTAATGGAGGGCTTGTACTCACTCCTGCTAAGGGATTCTAATGTAACTAGAGTTTGAAATAGTTAAGAACTAGCAATGTTTAAACCCAACCAATAAATTACATCTGCTAGGAAAGGCAGAAAACTCTAGGAAATATGTGAAAGAAAAGCACAAAATCTAAGAATTTAAGTGCTCCTGATATTTTCTCTAAGGTGCCTCAATTATTTTGTAAAAGAAATGACCACGGAAATCAATCCTGTGGGGAGGCAGGGCAGTGCAGGGCTTTTTATGGCAAATTTGATATTTGCTAGACTTAATAAAGGAACTGGTTCCAAACTCTGGCCTTTTTAATGCTATTTGAGACACAGCACATCCGGGTTGGAATACGTGGCCTGTTCTGTCTCAGTAATAAACTGTTCTGAAGAGAGGAAAAATACCAGGAAATTCGATTGAAAAATGGTATTTTTTAGTGATCAGAATGTAATTTACAACTTGGAAATGGATCAGGAGCTGGTGAGTTCCTGCTCTTGGAATAGTCCGAGGTATTTAAAGTCCAGAATGAGGGATCAGAGAAATCAGGAATGGCCCTTGCAACACAAAATCACTGCTGCTTCAGCACTGAAATAAAGCACTTTATAACTCACCACTGCCTTTAAAAATATTCCAAGCTGGATCTGTGTGCTTTGGAGAAATTTCAGCTTCACAGCCAGTGTTAGGGACAAAAAACACACTCGGTGCTGGAATAACAAGAGTTGTGGAGAAGGAGTCAAGAGCAAAAATGTCCTAAATTGCTCACGTTTCTCTTTCTTGTTTGCACAGAGACTTCCCAAGGCTTGAGCTCAGTTCAGAGGGGATTCCTTAGAACAGGAATGAAATAAAATCTTCAGAGCTGATGGTAGAGAGCTTCTTGGACAGAAAAAAAAATAAAATAAGGGTGGATTAATGAATTGCATAAAATTCTATCCAAGTCCAAATGTATAAATACACAGAAAGCATGGATGTGTGAATAATATTGGGAATTAGAGTGATTTTAGGGACCTTTTATGATACTGTAAAGATTTCCAAGATTATAAGAAATATCAGTTATTCTGAATTAGCCAGTTAAATTAAAGCAGTGCCATTGTGTTTTGCTTCTATAACATCAGATTTGTATCATGTGGAATATTTATTGTTTGGTTGAGAAAGTCTGACCTGTACATGTGTTAAATGATGGCTTTGGTTAACAGGAAGGAGAAATAGTTGGTGTTACACATCATTGGTTATGATTAGATTATTATAGATCAGATTCATATTTAATAATATTGTAATTTTTAATACTCCTTTATCAGAGGAAATCTTTAATATTTCTCTATTCTTTGGTACATGATTTTTGCTTAATTCTGCTGTGGTTATGTAGAAGAAAATGGCAGTTTTTGTATTTCAGGTGTTTAACACTGGCTCTGTTTGTGTTTGCTTGCAGGATCGCACGAGGACTTTTGACATGCACTCACTGGAGAACTCCCTAATTGACATAATGAGGGCTGAAAATGATTCACTGAAAGGTAAATTTAGACAGAGATTATTTCCTGCAGTAAATAACTGGGAGAGGGGCCTACTGAAAATAAGAGATTGCAGTTTGGATAGGAAAAGTGAATTTACCTCGTGCACCTGATGGCTTTTTTCAGCTGTGTGAATGAAGCAGTTCCAGCACAGGAGCACTCGAGGGTGCCTGTCCTTGTCCAGAGCAATGCAGAACACAAACACAGGCTGACCTGTCGTGTTATTTACCAGGGGTTTTGATCAGCTTCAGGAATCTTGTGCAGCTCAGCAAGAAGTAACTTTTTGCTTAACATGGTTTTCTTGATGAAGTCATAGTTTTTCCTATTTCTAAAAGAATAACATTTATCCATGTCCTTTTGAGAAAAACAGAGTATTTCGTCTTTTTTTACCTTTTTGGAACCACTGGGAAAGGAAAACGGGTTGAAGTGACTTGCATTTGGGATTTATCTCTTTTTTTTTTTTTTTTCTTTTGTTTTTGTGGCAAAGGTAATCTTGCTTTGGAAATACCTCAGCCTCCAAAGTATTCAAAGTATTGTCTGCACATAATTTTGTCTGAATAGAAACTGCTTATGGTCAACAATTCAGAGCTGTAGTTTCATGTCCTGTAGGATGAGTAATCCATTTCAGTTCAGTGGTTACTTGTGTGAGTGGAGTAGTCAGATTCTCACACACGCTGCTTATCTAACCGCTCACTTTTGTTACCAGTCATGAGACCACTAAAAAAAAACAAACCTGCACTTGTGGTTTCTGCAAGTAAATTCCTTTTGATATCAAGGCTTGTGGTGGTAATGAAATCTGACTTGTTTTAATAGAGATTCTTGCTCAGAAGACCAACCCTTGATAAACTGGCAAGAACTTGTGTTTGTTGCCTTCTCTGTGGTCTGGAAATGCAGCTCGAGTTTCCCATCCCCAGTGCTGTGCAGAAATTCGGTGTGGTGAGAAACACCATGAAATACTTCCCTGTTGAAATGGCAGGGAGAGCCTGATGTGTATAAAAGTGATGCCAAATGAATTAAACCCCCAAAATACCTTCCCTCCTTATGCAGTGGGGACCAGGATTTATTAATGACAAGTATTAACAGCTTTTATTTGGTTTATGTTCTGTCTGGCAACATCTCATGCCCCCAGAACTGCATATAGAACCAAGAATGAGGTGTTCTTCCTTGACTGAGCAGCTGGGATTTGCCCCAAAACCTTCTATCCAAGTGCCAGGCACTCCCAAACCAGGTTACAGCTTTAAAATCTGGCCCAAGGTGACATGGGACAAATAAAATCTCCCTTTAAATCTGAATTTAGCAAAGCTTCACATGCATTTATGGTGAGCTGCTAAGCAAGGGTACTCCTGAAAGTAGCTTGATGTTTAGTTTAAATGCTTTGAAAAGGTTCCTTGCAGTTGAAATATTTCTTTTTGAGTGCTTAGCATGTTTTAAGAGTGATGGAATAAGTATGTCAGCAAAGAATACAAATAGTTCTGACACGCATTAATTCCTGCTTTAGCCTGAGTGTTAATCCCCTCTGCAGAGTCATCTGTGGCTTCTCTAAATTTCTGTGTGCCTTGAAACACAGGGATATCAGTCAGATCCTGGTCTGGGAATTATTCCTTAGATTCCTTGTGAATTATTCTGTTTCACAGTTAACAGTTATATAACTGTACAGAAAAAAAAAAAAAAAACCCTCAAAGCCCAGATGAGACATTTAAGTGCCTCTAGGTGAAACACTTTGTTTTGGAGCCTCATTTTTCAAGGATCTCCTGAGCAAGAACATGAACTTTGCTTGCAGTGAAGTGTGCAGTGCCTGGATTTGGCTGTGCTGCTCTGGCACAGCGCTCAGTGACTGAGTTCCTGTCGTGTATTTAAGGAATGAATCTTTATTCAACCCAGTATCCGCCGTGCCGTGGTAACGCTGCAGAGATCATCCCTGAGTAGGGTGGGGTCTGCGAGGAGAGGAAATACCTTTAGTTAAACCGACTGATACAGATGGAAAAAAACTGTAAACTGCTAGGACAAAACATTCCCCATCAGGCCTGGAGTGGGGCTGCTGATCACGAGCCCTTTGTGTTTATTTTCCATCTGCTAACACAGATCCTGTCTCGTGTTTTCTCTTTTCTTGCCCCATCTTTATTTAAACCTCGGATATAGAAATCTTTAAATAGGACAAATTACGGCTGTCAGCTCAAATCTTGTTTGCTGTTTCCAACACCTGCATTTAAATCAGCAGCTCCATAAGAAGTTTTTCAGTTTGCATTTTAAATGGGTTAATCAGTGCACACAGTGCTTTGAACTAAAGTTGGATACTCTCAGAAAGGAAAAGCTTCTGGGTTTGAGACTTTAAAAATAGCCTGGGCAAGACAGTAATAAAACATACTGTGGAGAGCAAGCTCAGAATGGCATGGAAATAATTCAGATGATCTAATAGGTCTCACTGCTATCTTGTGAGAGGTTTAATCCTGCCTCAGCATGAGTTTGGTGTGTAACACTAACAGCACCCCCTTCATACTGCCAGAGAAAGAGGTATGTGTAAAATACCCCTTCAAAACAACTGAGAGTTTGGGCATGATAATAGACATCAGTGACAGTTTGGAACCTGCTGTCTCTGGGACATCATTTCCATCTTTAAATTGCACGTTCAGAGCAGCAGGCTGGGAATTCTGTAATAAAATCAGGAGTAGGAATTCTTCCAAATGTAACAAAATCCATTCACAGCGTGTTCTTCGTGTCTGAGGTGATTAAGCTGTGCCAGCCTTGGATTTGTTTAGGTCAGTAATAATTATGTTCTTAGGTTGTCTTGCTATATGAAATAAATACTATTTTCTGTGAGAGGTTAAAAGGTGAATCTTATTCATTCCACTCAGTATTACCTTTTAATGCTTTGAGTAGGCATTTTACCATTTTCTCCCCTTCTTTTAAGGTATATTTTTATCCCTGCTCAAATCCTCTTCCTTTGCTGAGCAGCTGCCATTTCAATATGTTATTTTTATCCAGCCCAGTGAGTGTGCTGCGTGCTGCACAGCCAGTGTCAGCCTGCAGAAGCCTTTCCCTGGAGACTTAATTGCATCTTCTTTACAATGTGCTCGGCCTCCCTGAGCTGAGCCTGGGATCCAGAGCCTGATTTTTGAATCTGGGTCTTCCAGATGGCAATTTGAGCATTACTGTAATAGTAGTAGATTGACTAAATATTTCCTTGTTAAGTGACACTGAAATGTCCTTAAATGCTTTATGACTGGTTTGCTACTGAACTATCCAGTATTTCACTTCAGAATATCAGGTTATTGCCTGGAAATGATGCAAGGTGGGATGGATGAGAGCAGCTTGTGGGACATCTGCTTCCAGCACGGCAAAGCACTCCTGTAAAATCTGGGTGTGAACAGCTCAGTGTCTGCAGGAATCCTGTGACTGTGACATGTCTGAAAAACTAAACACACTTGTGCACAAAAGGGAAGAGTTTAGGGGTGGAGTAAGGTCAGACACTGGGAAAGTTGAACAGCAGCCCTAAATTGTAATTCTGAAAAGCCAGAATGCTGAAAAGTTGCACCATTCAGGATTTCTCTGAGCACGCAGAGAGACCGAGCTTTATTTTTAAAGCAATCATCAGCCCCTTAATATTAACCTGAAAAACCATGGCAAAATTGAAGAAAATATGTAAACCTTATAAAATGCTCTTTGGTGAAAGGGATCCAAATAGTTTTGAGAGCTTTTTTGAATATTGGATAAGAATCTGAACTGGTTGTTTATCTTTGAGCCGTATGGATTATGCAGCATTTTCATTTTAATGGAGTAGAATGGGACATTTGGGTTTCTGTGTGATCCAGAATATTAATGGAAACCTGCTGAGAATCAGTCCCAATTCTCTTTAGCAAAGTTTGGGATCCTTTATAGATGCACAGGACAAAACCTGACCTCTTTTAAAATGTAAAATAATAAATTTTCAGGTTTTTCACAGCTGCTGTGGGGGTTGCACCTCAGACTTTGGGGTTGATCTCCTTGGCCAGAACCTACGGGTTAATTATTTGCATTTTTTTAATGTATCCAGCTTCAAATAAAATGAACAAACTTTTCCTTTCAGGCTGCAGACAGTTCAGGTTTGCCTTCATTTTCTTTGGAAACTGTTGATGAGTTACTGTGTGAATGTTTCGTTCTCAGGATCTTCCTGAATTTTGCCTCCTATGCCAGGAAAGGCTAATGGGATTTGCAGACCTGAGTGCCTGTTAATTAAGAGGAAAATCAATTGTTTTACTGTGTCAAAATATTGCAGAACTGAGTCTTATAGCACTGCACTACAGCCCATGCTGAGGGAGCTGGGATGGGGGAAATTTTGTGGGAATTTTATTTGAAATCAGTTGTTCCATTCCTGTTGCAACCCACTGATTTCTGGTGGGTTAAAGCAGAAGTATTACAACTTTTTCTATTTAATATTCTAAAATATTAACAAGCAAGGGCCCACTTTATTTCCAAATGCAGCTTTGGGGGCAATACTCAATATTTCAATTTTTTAATTGAAGTGTATGTTGAGTTATCCCTGCCTTTCCAATATTTGGGATTTATCACAGCTTTTGTTTAGAAACAGCCAACAATCTTGTAAGAGAATGAAATCACCTGGGCAACAGGAAGGGACTAAAATCTTCTATTAATAAACTCTGAGATCAGATTCACAGATTGGATTTTAACCTGCCACAGAAGTAATGGATACAAACCATACATAATGTATGATTTTACACTCATTAGTTATTACCTCATAAACTTCCAGTCATTCAAATGGACATTTGGGTTTGTGGCTTCAATAAAATTGTTTTGAGGAGATGCTGGATTTAGTGAGGATTAGAAAGGTAAAAGTGGATTGGGAAGAAACAAATCATGTGTGAAACTTGCAAAAAACAAAAAGAAAAAAAGGCAAAAAGGGGAATTGGCCTGAGGTAGTACACAGGGAGGAAAGATGTCCAGTGAGGAGAGACTCAGGAGCTGGGCCTGGTCAGTCTGGAGAAGGGAAGACTCAGAGGGGATCCCATTAATCCCTATAAATATCTCCAGGGGGTGTCAGGAGATGGGGCCAGACAAGAATTACTGAGCAGTTTAACCTTTCTGATAATACCTGTCTGTTACAGAAATGCTGGGTTTGGCAAGGCACATATCAAACAATCTTCAAACAACTCTGGTTTTACTTCAGCCCTGCAGGATTTTGAGGTGGGGAACCTTGATTTGTGCTCTGTCCAAAACGGAGCCATTTAGCACTGATCATACCACAAGGTATTGATGTAACCACCCTTTGAGACCAGGAAATTCCTTCTTCTGCCACCTCCAAGCAGTACAAAAATCCCAGGGTTTTCTGATCTTAATCCAGTTTGGGAATCAGTGTCAGGATTCCTGTGAAATTCACTGGAGCAGACCTGTGTTTTCCTGTCCAATCATTTCTCCCAGGCCCCTTGCCATGCTGTCCCATCTCCAGAGCCTGCGTGGAAAATTAAATGCCTCTCATACTTCTCAGACAAGATATTTCCTCGGAATGTATATGCTGGAAATGATGTGGCAGTCAGAGCTCTTTAAAACACAGCAAAACATTGAAATAGTGCTGAATATTTTCATGTCTAACTCGGTGATTTGATCTTCAGAAGTGGTACAGCCAACAAAATCGTTCTGAATGCCGTGACAGCAGCCTTGCTAATCTGATTAAAACCTTTCTAAGGTTTTCTTGCTTTCTTTTTTTATTTGTGGCTTCGTGAAATTAATTCCATCCCGTTTTTTTTGAGAAGTGTGTTTAATCTTCTGCTTTGTTTAATGTCACTGTCCACCAAGTGGGTTTTGTTTTGGATTTGTTTTTTTTTTCCTTCTCTGAATTCTTGCTTTGATAATCTCTGACCATTCTGGATCATCTTCAAAGCTGCCTTTAATTTGGAGCTGTATTTCATGAGTGGTGTCTGTTCCTTGTTTTAGAAGACACTGAACTCTTCTACCTCCCTCCCCAAACTGCTCAAACTACCTGTCTTTTTGCTTTTTGCTCACTTTGTTCACTTTTTGCCTTGATGTTGAATCGTTTGAGTCTTTTGTTTAACCACGTTTTGCATGATCTCTGCTGTCGTGTTTGTGAGCCTTGAAATGGCACGAAAAAAGCAGAAAGAAAAGCCTGAAGTGCTTTTCTTAAAACTGGAGTTAAAGACAAAATGGGTGTAATGAGAAAGGGGATGAGTGCTGAGAAAAAATAAGGAGGTGTGAGTATAAAAGGGAAAAATTTGGTCCTAAGAAAATTGTAACTTCTTTAGTCATGGGCAGTCATTGCTTATGCCCAAGAGTGACTAAAATCTGAATTTTGCATCAATTATTTAAGCTATTTCAAGAAAGAATCCCAATGCATATAGAATTTGTGTATTGATTACCCACTGATTTTAATCCAGCATTAGCTAGAATGATAACAACTATTGCTGAGGCGAATTTGAAAACACATTTTAGAGCAGATTTATCCATCCTTGGCTTAATGCTTTGTGTGTTGGAATGCAGATTGGTGAGGACAGGTTTTTTCCACTCCAGTGTTGATGATTGGGCTCTCAGGTGAGGGGAGCAGTGATGTGCTGCCTCCAGACAGGCACATGTCAAACGAGGTGCAGGGAGTGGTATTTCAGCTTTACTCAGAAATCCCATTAGCAGGAATCCCAGCTCAGCACTCAGATTGGGTGGGAGAAAAGGATAAATGTGGTCCATGGAATGTGGGGATACTTATATAAATATGTACTTATATAAATATTGCTGGTGCCTGGTTCTGTGCAGCGCTTTGGAATCCAGGCAGGGGAACTGGTGATTGTTTTAAAATAATGTTTTCATTTTCTCTTCCCATTTGGATTGGGTGTGGGGAAGTGTGTAGTACAGTTTTATCATGTTACTGGGAAAATGAGTGTCTTACCTGTGCTCTTAACTGGAAAAATGGGGAAATGTTCCACTGCAGAGACTTGAGTGTTGCTTCATCACAGAACCCTGGAAAGGGTTGGGTTGGGAGGGACCTTAAAGCTCATCCAGTGCCAGCCCTGCCATGGTGACACCTTCCACTGTCCCAGGTGGCTCCAAGCCCTGTCTAACCTGGCCTTGGGCACTTCCAGGGATCCAGGGGCAGCCACAGCTGCTCTGGGCACCCTGTGCCAGGGCTTCCCCACCCTCACAGGGAGGAATTTCTTCCCAATATCCCATCTGACCCTGCCCTCTGGCAGTGGGAAACCATTCCCCCTTGTCCTGGCACTCCATCCCTTGGAAATTGTCCCTCTCAATGTTTCTTGTTGGCTCCTTCAGGCACAGTTAGGTCACCCCAAATCCTTCTCTTCACAGGCTGAACAATCTCCCTTTTCTCAGCCTTTCCTCATGGGTTGCTGTTGACTTGCTTGTGTTCCTGTTCCCTTCTTGTTTGGGAGTGAATTAAGAGGATGGTTAAAAAAGGAACCAAGGCCTCGTGTTGCATTCCAGGCTGTCTTGTGATCATTCCTTCCACGGACAAAAATAAGTTGCTTTGAACCTATTATTGTACTTAAGGAACTGCAGGTTTAGATCTTGCAGGGTAAATCCAGCTCTTGCAAGTCACAGGCAGGTGATCCAGGAAAAAGCCTGGAAAGAATTCCTGGTGCAGGGATTGGTGATGGGGTAGACAGATACCAGAATTCTTGGGGGTGAAATGCTGCAGATAAAGAGTCCAGGAGCATGGTGATAGAAACCATGACAGCAAAGATTTGGGCAGGTTTTACACCTTTTCATAAGTCATTCAATAAATTCTCTACTAGGTTCAATAAATTGTTCTTGTCACTTACAAAATAGATTTTATCTCGCAATTTTTAGCGTATGACATCCATTCCTCCCTCTCCTCCTGTCAGGAAGTCTGTCATTAATGAAGTTGCCACGTTTGAAGTAGTTTTGTGGCTGAAAAGCTGATTCCTGTAATGCTTTTCCTTCTCCCAGCTGCAAACTCTGCCTTTCATTTCTTACTTTTCAAGTGAATACAGCAATACTTGAAGTGTTCAAAAGATAAATGCTGCCAATTATTCCATATCATAAACTGGAAGATGTATTGAGGCAAAAGATGAGATGTTTTTATAACTTGGTGTCTATTCTCCAGCAGTCATACATGAATATAAAATAAAGCTCAGTGCCATGAGCAGCAGGGTGCTTGCTTTCCTGAAATACAGGATAATTCCAGCTAACATCCAGTCTCCAGCTGATGGTTGTGCTCCATGATTTGCTCCTCTGCTTTCTGGTTTCTTATCTCACACCCTGTGGGAGATCCTGGACAAGAGTTGTAATCAAAATTTAAAGCTCCCACTTAAATTGATTTGCAGCATCCCACTGGAATATAATTGGAATTAAGGAACAAATATTGATCCCTGGTACAAAGCTGGAGCTGTGTCTAGGATTTGTAGCAGGTTGGTTTAGGAGAAGATTTCTTTGTGTTCTGCCGTTTGATAGGAAAGAAACTTCAAAGTTACCTTTGAAGCTTCAGTATTTTTGAGATGAAGGAGACTGAATTGGGTTTGTCACATTTCAGGAGTAGTTAAGTGGTTGTGGAAATGTAGGAAAATCCTGTCTGGAGTTTCCTTCAGTCCAGAGGCCCCGTTGGTCTGACAGAGCAGCAGCAGCAGAGCAGTGACACTGCTGCTGGGTTCTAAAGCCCTCCCACAAACTGAACTCAGGGTTTCCTGAATTAACCTTTTTTATCCCATTTCCCCTTCACACTTGGGCTTGAACTGTGGAGTGCCCATCCCTGGAGGTGTCCAAGGAAGGCCTGGATGTGGCACTCAGTGCTCTGAGCTGGGTGACAAAACTGGGTTCAGTCACAGCTTGGACTCAATGGCCTTGGAGGGTTTTTCCAACCTAAATGATTTCGGGATTCAGTAATTTCTGGAAGCATGTCCAGGGCTTTTTTTGCCTCAGTTGCCTGATCCAGGAGTTATTTGGAGCTCCTGACAGAGGTGGAATTGAAGCTGGGCTGGAGTGGAAGCAAGATGTTCCTTCCTGTCCCTGCCTGCCACTGCAGCCTGGGAATCAGGGAATCCCAGAGCAGCTGGGCTTGGAAGGGACCTCTGGACATCATCCAGTGCCAAGGCAGGGTCACCTGGAGCAAGTGACACAGGGACACATCCAGGTGGGTTTGGAAAGTCCCTAGAGAGGGAGAAGAGTGTGGGGAGCTTCTTCCCAAGGATAATTCTTTCCTGGCTGTGACTGCCCAGTGTTTCCAGTGAGGCAGATTTTCTTTAGTGCAGATTAAAGCCCTAAAAACTTGCAGCTCATTCCACAAGCCTTGCAAACAGTGCCTTTCCCTTCCAGTGTTCTCAGCCTCTCCTGCAGCCCTGGTTATTTGATGTATAAAGTTGTCAACACTCCCTGTTTGCAGTTATTATGCTGAGAATCTGCTTTCTGCCACTCACTCAGGTTCTACCTTTCTACCATGTGAACCCAATTAATCCAACATAATCACAGGTAAAAGAGTGTTACTTACCAAAGGATTTTGCAGGATGATTCTCCGCAGGGTTTTTGAAGGAAAGAAACCTGTTTACTTTTTGTCTGTCAGCTGTTTTGTGACAGTGACCTGGAATTGAAGATTAAAGATTCTAGTCAGACCTGTACTTGAGTGCTATGGAATAACAGAAACTTCATTTTGTTCCTGTTCTTGACAGAAGGAATGGTAAATACTTGTCTTCAGGCATCTGGCTTTACTTGAAATAAAGCATAATATTTGCATCTACAATAATACTCCTGTTTTTCAGCATTTGTTTGGACATTTTGGACATAAGGTAGAGCTGTAGTTCTTATCAACATGTTTTTTTAAAAAATCTCTTTTTACATTGTGTTTCTTTAGAAGTAAATTAGTAGGAAAAAATACAAGTTTTGGCAACTCTGCTGCTTAATTTTGCAGAATCAGTAATTCGAAAGGTGCTAATCCTTGGTTTTACTGTGCAGCAAAATTTAGGCTTCTTTGCTGGTTTCATGCTGACTTTGACATTGCTGAAAGTGTGTCAAATATAGATTCTTCAGATGTACATACAGAGCTGCTTAATTTTTGTAGGACTGTTTTATGATTAGCAAAATATTATTGGAATAGTTTTCACTCTTTGAAGTTTGGTAGCATTTGAAATCCACAAAATAGGGAATCTCTCATATTCCCTTTGAGTGGCTTGGTTTGGAAAACAATTTTTAGGACAGAGATCTCGTTTGACAGTGTCAGAGATGGCTGTAAAATGCAAAGTTCTGACATGGAATACATTCACTGTCAGTGCAGATTTGTTACCATTTTGTTCAGTTTATTCTGTCTTGACAGAATTTCTCCTGGATCAGGTGTCCTGGGCTGGTGCCACTCTGCCATGTATGGGCTGTTATTCCACAGTCAGCATGGAATAATTCCTCATCATGTGCTTGGAATAATTTGCCTGGAATGAGATTAAGTGCCTGAACTGGGCAACATTCCTGCACACATGCAAACGTCTCATGCTACCACTGGTGACTGATCCTTTTGTGTTTCAGAACTGAAATCAAGGAATGCATAAAAAAGAGCACTTTTTTTTTTTTTTTTCTTTTTTTGCCTGCCTTAGAACCACAGAGTCACAGAGTGGTTTGGGTTGGAAGAAACTTTAAAGATAATTTTGTTTCATCCCCCTGCCCTGTGCAGGGACACCTTCCACTATTCCAGGTTGCTCCAAGCCCTGTCCAACCTGGCCTTGGACAATTCCAGGGATCCAGGGGCAGCCACAGCTCCTCTCTGCCAGGGCCTCCCCACTCTCACAGGGATGAATTTCTTTCCAAAATCGAATTTAAACCTTTTCTCTGTCTGTTTGGAGCCATTCCCCCTTGTCCCATCACTCCAGTTGAGGACACACACAACTTTTCATGACATTATCTGATTTCATGCTGAAAATGTCATCTAAGGATTAAATTATAAGGCTGTATGAAATGGGAAGAAATACTTATGTGTGTAATACATGCAGATAGATAAGATTTTCTGTGTTCTAATTTTAAAAGGTATATATAGCTCTCTGCAAAATCCCTGCTTGGATCTCTAAATTTAATAGAGATAATTTAACCAAATATGCTTTAAATAGAGATGTTCTTTAGAATTTTCACTTTTCTTCCCTTGGTTTGGTTAAGGAGATGTTTAATTTGTTCCCTGGTGAAACAGGGCTTGAGGTGACCTTACAGAACCTCTTGTGAAATGTCCTCTTACCTGTGGCAGAAACATGTGATCCATGCCTGACATGTGAAATGTATTGTGAAATACAAAATGATGATAAAATCTCACTCTGGAGTTAGAACCAGCCCTGCCTGCCCTCAGGGATTAATGGGGGGGGAAAGGTAGTAAAATATTAGAGTTCGTGTTTTTTGTGCACAGCGTTGTCAGTCTTGATATAATTGCAAAGTACAGTTGAGTGTAAAAAAAGTAGGAGTAAAGGTCTGCTGGTTTAATGGCTAAAGCAGATTGTGCTTCAATTATTTTTCTATCATTTAAAAGGAAAATTCAGGCAAGTCGAAATGTTTTATCTGGTAGATTCAAGGATATCCAGCTCACTTTTAGAAATAATCCTTTGGAACTTTGGTGCTTCTGTTTCTGTACAAGTTTAAGTCCTAAAGGAAACAAAAGACAGCCTGGCCCCAAATCACCTTCCAGTTGAAAGCCTGAAACTCTCTGATATTGGTCATATTTACTTTCCAACATAAACAACTGCTCACCAATGTTAGTAACAATAGAGAAAACCTTATTATACCGCTTCAAAAAAAAAAAAATCTGGCCTCTGACACTTTTCTCCATTTATGTAATATTTACCAAACAGCTGCTGATGGTATAAATACCAAATACACCTGGAATCAGCAAGAACCAGGGGCTCAGCCTGGGCAAACTTTGTGCAGCATAAACTTGGAGCAGGTTTAGGATTTGAGTGGCTTAGGGATTTAGGATCCCTGCAGCGTTTTTCAGGGTTTTTCAGCAAAATGTATTTTTGGGGGTTATACCCTGACAGCCTTTGTGGTGCCTCCTATAGAGAAAAGAGAGTTCAGCACATTTAATTGAAGGTGAAGACACAAAATATGTGAATTTTGAAATGGAAAGGAGAAATGGAAGGGGGAAGGAGCCCATTAAGTGTCTCAAATGAGAAGACAAAAAAGTCTGAGTGGGTTGCTTAATCCTGATGTTCTTTAAAATGAAAGCAAAAGCAGCAGATTTTTGCAGAAGATCAATGACTTTCTCTATGGCTTTATTTCAGACACAGAAATAAAAGGAGGGCTGAGGGTCAAAATAATTGAAGCAGCTGGTAATAGCATTTTAAATTTCAGGCTGATTTTATTGGAAGAACATTTCTATATTGGTTATTAACGAGCAGTTGAACCAGTTGCATGAACACTTTGCATTTTTTAGTTTCTGTAGCAAAATTCTTGCTCAGATATCTCACGAGATAAATAAATCCTAGGCCCTTCATGCAATTATCTGAACCGCTGAAGAAATGGGGAAGGGAAAAACAGCTTTGAGGAATCCAAACCAAGGCTGCAGTTGTCTCATTTCTCAGCAAACGATGGGCAAGTGATGTGATCTAAAAATTACAAATTTTCCTGTGGTTGGTGGCAGTTTAAGGCTTCGTTTGTGCAGAAGTTTAGCTGGGTACTCCTGTAGCAAAGCCTCTTCTTAATCTGAAATTCTGAAAACCAAAGGGAGAGCTCAGCTGCCTCCCTGGCCTGCCAAGAGAGCATTCCTTGCCTCAATGCTGTTTGTATTTCACAGAGTTTCACATTGTGTGAAATTAATGGCGTGTGATGAACTCTGCATTCAGGGAGCAGAGAAAGTTTGTATCTGTGCTGTGCTGGGCGAGTTTATAAACTGTGGCTCCTGAGAAATGTTTTGAAATGTCAGATGTTGGTATTTTGCGGCTTAGATGTGAAGCAAACACTGAAAACAAGAGGCAAATTAAGAAGAGGAAGAGGAAAAAAACCATAGTGTTTGGTTCTCCAAACCTAGTATTTGGCACTGGAAATAGTTCCTAGCTGGTGGCTGATGCTTTTTGGGGTGTTTTTTGTCCTTTGGTAAAGGAGAAAAGTCCTCTTGTCTGGAGTGCCTCAGGTGGGGAGGCTGTGAGGAGTCCCTGGCCTGAGCTGTGGTCTCACATCCACAGTGGAATCGTGTCCGTGTGTTGTTGCCAGCAGTGAGTGTACAGAGGGAAGGAGGCTGTGTGGTTTTGTCAGTAATTCAGAAACCACAAGCAGGATTTTTATGGCTTTATAGGCAGAGCTGGCTTTGACAGTGCATGATGTGCTCCAAAACGTGCAGAGGCTGCTGGGCTCAGTCAGGGACACAGCAAGATTGCTGATGCTTTGTGATTTCCTTCCATTTCTCCTTTGAGGACTGTATCAGCCTCCTGCATGTCTAAATTTAAAATTACCATGGAAAAACTATAATTGTAAAGGCCCTCAGCCCTTAAGGTTCTCCCATAAAACCTTTGCCTCAAGAATATGCTCCAGTCTGAAGAACAGGGTTTTGTTATTTTGTGTTCTTGGTGTTAATTGTGAGTCTCTACCAGAGGAGTGAAATGATCTTATGGATGTTAAATAATCATGAAGTAAATTGGATTGATACAGTTTTTATTTGGAAAGAGGAAATGACTCCTGTATTGTTGTGGTTTACAAATATTTAAATGCTTAAACTAATTGCCGGCCTCAATTTTGAATGGGGAAGCAAAATCAAACACATGATGTGCTCAGAGTTTCTCACAGCACTTGCCAGGAAGAATCCAAGTTTTGAAAACAGTTGGCCTGCTTTCAGAAAGAGATTTTAATGAGATTAAAAGAGAAAGAATGTGCAAGTTTGATTAGAAAGTTTGGCCGTGCTCTGACAATGGGTTCTTGCAAGCCAGCACAGAAAAAAAAATGCTGTTGTTTTTAGGGGTAGAAGTGATTTGTTCTGAAACATGAAAATTAGGAATGAGTGGGTAACTTGAATTATTCCAGCGCAGTGTCCTGGGTGAGTGTGAGAGAATCCATCCTGTTGCACACACTGCTGAGTCTAGAGGGGAACTTCAGTGGCCCCATTTTCTCCTTGACTTCTCCTGGTTATTTGCCAGTCAGAATTGAACCAAGGTTTTCGTGGGTTGTGCAAAGCAACCTGATTTCAAAACAGAAAGTGTCACACGAATCTTTCACTTTCCTTATGTCAGGGCTTCTCCTCCAGCTTGGCTGGAGAGCAGTGTTGGAATATTCTGGAGCTTGGCAAGGCAGAGGGAGCCTGGTGCATGAGCAAAGATCCATTTGCTTATAGGCACACCCCAGGAATAGCTGAAATAAATAAATAAATGTGCAAATTCGGGGCTAAAATGACTCCAAAAGTCTCTTTGATTATCCACATCCACTTGGTCAGCCTCCTGTCACCGTGGTTTATCAGTAAGTAACAGAGCTGGGCTGAGGAGGCCATGGAGGGTGGGAAGGGGCAGCTGGTGAACACTTATTTTAAATGACCTGGATCTGCAAAGGCTTGAGAATCACTGAGTCAGTATAAAGGCAATAAAACGAGGTCTTTTGGTCCTTATAACAATGATTGAAAGGCTGTTTTCTTTCTCATTTAACATGCAGCAAGGACATATGGGAGAAGGCGAGGTAACAATATTCCTCTTTAATTTTCTAATGTTGACAATGTCTCATGGGAGAAATAACATTAAGTTTTTACTAGAGGGCAAAGTCCAAACTTTAAGCTTATGAGGGAGCAGTTTCTCATACATTTACATAGTCTGCATGCCATAAATCAGCATTTTAACTGGATTAGGGAGTACCTGAGGCTGAAACAATCACAGTGGACATCACCTGGATAGTTTGTGACCCTGGGGGGCTGTGTTGCTGTGTTTTTGTGTGTGTGTGTGTTATGAATGTCAATGCTGGACGAGTTTATTTTGGGAATTTTGGGTGCTGATGGAGCATAAATACAGTGAGTGTCTGACCTGCTGTTCAGTGTGTGTGTGGAGTTCTCCAAGAGCAGCTGAGGAGCCTGGAAAGAAGAGTTAGGTTTGGGAATTGCTCCCTCCCAACAATACCTGCAGGATTGGGGTCTTAAGAGATGAAACAAATCACATGTGCACCAGTTCCTCAGGGAAAAACAAGGTTGAAGTCAATATTACAATATTTTTATTATAGTAGGAATGAGGTTTGCCCAGCTACAGAAAAAGGTCTGATTATACTCAACTGTTATTTTTATTAAAGGTGTGTAGAAGATTCTTGAAATTTCAAGTAAGGCAACCTGACCAAGCCTTCCATTTTTTATTCATATAAATTCTATGGACTGTGGATGTTATTACTTTTTTTCCCTTTCAGCTTCTTAGCTGTTTGATTTTTTTTTTCACAGAAAACAGCTATATCTTGGTCAGATTTTCTATTTTCAAGTTTTTTTCTTTTTTAAAATCAATTTCTTTCAAGGGGAGGAAGCAAAACCAGGATAAATTAACCTCACCAGGACGTTTCTGTGGTAGATTGGGATGAATCCTGAAAAAGCAGACACAGTGTATCACATCATAGACAAAAGGAAATGTATCCTAAAACTTCTAGCATGCCTCATTACTTACTCTCCCTATATCTATTTATTCCAAAAATGCTCCTTAAATGAACAGAAGTCTCAGTTTGTTGTGTAGCTGTTGAATATTGGAACTAAAGAGGGAATTCATGGCAGAGAACAGCTCCTGTGCTCTATTTTATGATATTATACAGTGGCATTATAACAAAGAACCTTATTTAAAAGAAATATTATTAAGGAACTCTATGATCAAGGATTATCACAGAAAGATGCTGGACTGTGAGGGAAACATTTCTCAATTTAAAACATTTTCTCCTAGAGTGAGGCCATTAGCAAAACTCTGTTGTAACACTGAAATAAAGTTGTAGGGGGGACAACATTTTCAGTCTTTGCAGTAAATGACAGTGGGTTTTCCTGTTTTCCTCAGGTTATTTTTGTTATTTATAGTGAGTGGTTTATGATATGTTTTAATATCAGGTAATTTAAATGTGTAATATATTTAACTGGTAGAATTCTTGTTTTCCCATTTTCACCTTGAAATTGTATCTATTCCCTGGAAGAAGCTATTCACTGGAAAATGGAATATATGGCTTGATATTGTGAAAGCCCCAGAGACCAAATTGGCTCCCTTCCCTTTTTTAAAAGAAACCTCATTGGAAAAACAAAATATTATGAAAAGCTGTCAGCTCGAGCACCCGTTAGAAATCCTGGTTTGTTACACAGAGGAACCTTTCCTCTGAACTGAAGCATTTGAGCTGCTGGGTGCTACAGAAAACGAAAAGGGTGCAGTGAAACCGAGAACATAACTGCTCATTCAGAGAGCAAATCACTCCCAGTTCTGCTGATGCAGCAACTGGTGCATTTTCCCCAATTATTCCAACAGTGTACGCTTTGTTCTGTTAGTATGGTTTTTTTCCCTGTTTTTCTTTTTTTTTTCCAACCCCCTCTTCAGGTCAGTCCTCACTGTTCCCGATGGAGGATGGGTTCCTGGACGATGGGCGCGGGGATCAGAGCCTGCACAGCGGTTTGGGCTCCCCTCACTGCTTCTCCCACCAGAACGGGGAGCGCGTGGAACGCTACTCCCGAAAGGTCTTTGTGGGGGGGCTGCCTCCAGACATCGATGAAGGTACAAAACCTCACCCAGGTTTTGTCTGGGAAAACCTTTTGGCTGCCAGCTCAGGGATGGGTGTTCTCCAAGCTTCGATATGGAAATAGAATTGTCAAGTGAGTTCAGGCTGTTCAGTGGCGTTGTAAGAACAAAATCACCTTGCCACACATGAAACTGACTTCAGCAGGATAAAAAGTACGAAAGTGCACAATTAAGCCAATATCACCTGTGGAAACTCATAAATCCATCGCAATCATTTTACAGGCCCCAGGAGTCAGCAGCAGAAAAAGCTGCTCATAGTTTTATAAGGTCTGTGTGGGGTATCAAGTCCTAGCTCCTGTGTAGTTGAGGTTGTTTCCAGCAATGATTTTTGTCCTGTGGTAGCTCTGACCTGTGCTTGGTGAGAACCCAGACAGGAATGAATCTCTGCAGAGCATCCTGAGGCACCAGGGGTTTGTGGTTGGTCCATCACACAAATACAGATGGCAGAATAGTGCAGTTGTTACTAAAATAAAATTAATAAGTCAGGTGCAGGTGTTGTGAAGATTCATTTCACCAGAGCTCTGTATGAGCCTGCTGGGATAGTGGTTAGAAGAAATGCAGCAATAAAGCTGAAAAGTTTTTTTTCTTAATCACAGAATTGTTTTAATCCCCACTTGTTTTGGTGTCAGAGCTTGTAATGCTCTGACAAGGCAACCTGAACTTTGTGTCACCCATGAGAGTAGTTGAAGTTGGATTATTAGAACTGTATAGATGCAGTGGCTCAGTTCCTGAGAATTAGTGGGTTATGAGCTTTTATTTATAATTATCAGTAGAAAGAAAAGTTTGAGCTTTGGCTTGTCTTGTTTTATAAGGAGTGTTCTGCCTTGTCACCAAGATTCCCCATCAGCTGCTGAGCACTGCTGTGAGCTGCAGAACCCGGAGGGTCACAGAATGTTTGTTTATAGGATGATGCTACCTGAAATCAGTGTCTTTCAAATGCCTGGAGTTCAGTTTATTTGAAGTTCATGCCTTTTCCCTTCTCTCCTGTTCCAGATGAGATCACTGCAAGCTTTCGGCGCTTTGGACCTTTGATTGTAGACTGGCCACACAAGGCAGAGAGCAAATCTTATTTTCCTCCTAAAGGTAAATACCTGCAAACCAATTAGATGAGCATTTTAGAATAATTTTTTGTGTTAAAGCACAAGATTGGTCTGACAGTGACATGATGTTTAGGGGGAAAAAAGACTTTAATCCTTGGGATTGTTCTAAACTGCAGAAGTTTTGAATATGGCTTTGCAGTTATTATTCACTAAAAGAATTCTTCCTTAACTTCCTGTTTTTACTTCATTCCATTTTCCCTCTTTCCCCCTGTTGTTGTACATGTAATAACAGCTTTTGAAAGGCACTAAATGCCTTCCACAGCAGCTGGGAAGGATTTGTCCCTTAGATGAACAACCAGAGCACTTGTGGGTTGGAAATGAGTGCTGAGAGCACCTTAAATCTTTTCCCTTCCTGTGTGGCAGCATGATGCCAAACCTAATTCTGAGTTAAATTCTAATCCTAGAGACAAACAAACAGACAGCAGCAGTGATGTTTGTGTTTTCCCTTGGCCAGGATATGCATTTTTGCTGTTCCAAGATGAAAGCTCTGTGCAGGCACTGATTGATGCATGCATTGAAGAGGATGGAAAGCTCTATCTCTGTGTTTCCAGCCCCACTATCAAAGACAAACCGGTAGGTGGAATTGTCAGGGCCTGCACAGTTCCTGCGTGATAATCACAAATTGGGCTCTTCACGTGCAGTTTTTTCTGTCTTCAGAACATTAATGTTAAAATTTCTTTAAGGTGTCAAATTAAGAGGAGAAAAGAACAACTTACTACTTGTGTACTAGACATAAGAAAGGTTTTTTAGTCTGGTTACAATGCCTATTTTTATTAGAAAAATATGTATTTCCAGACAGGTATTTTATGCTTGCTAATGATGAACATGTAGAATTCATATTTTCTGAATGTTGTATGTAACAGATAAATCCTAAAAAACATACCATGGCATTGAACTGTAAATTATTAATATACAAATGGTTGGGGATCTGATGCAAGTGTGTCAGTAATAACTGGGGAGAATTCTGCTCTAGTCCTGTGCTTCAAATTTTGGCCAGCTGTAACCAAATACAAAGCAGCACAGTAACTAAACAGGCAACTCTGGAGCCTGCTGCACTGAGATAAGGCTGGGACAAGAGGAGCAGTGCAGATCTGTGTGACCAGAGGGGTTGTACAGCACAGCTCATTTATGATTAAGTAAATGTGTCAGCAGAGGGTGAGGGGTTTTTCCCCAGAAATTTGGGTAACAAGGAAGTGATGAAATTGAGCATCCTCAAAAGGTCTGTCTTAAGAGACCTCGTTACCATTTCATTTGGAGAGATGATTGCTGAATAAGTAGAGTTTAGAAAGTACAGCTGTTTAAGAAGTTTTTTTCTCTGTAGGACACTGTTGTAATTTACATTACTGAGACACTCTGAATTGTGAATGGTTAAAAACCCCAGGCTTTTTGTCCGTAGGTTCAGATCCGGCCTTGGAACCTTAGTGATAGTGATTTTGTTATGGATGGTTCCCAGCCTCTTGACCCAAGAAAAACCATTTTTGTTGGTGGTGTTCCTCGGCCTTTACGAGCAGGTACACACTGCAGCACTGGGCATGTTGGATGTGCAGCCTGGTTTGGGGAGCACTGGGGGAAGCGAGCCTGGCAGCGAGGGAATACTGAGCGTGGTGCCACAGTGGGGGACACGAGCTGGCCTGAGGTGTGGTGCTTGCAGAGAAACGAGGCAGCCTAGAGCTGTGTTTGGTTTTTGCTTTGTGCCGCAGTGGAGCTGGCGATGATCATGGACCGGCTCTACGGAGGGGTTTGCTACGCCGGCATCGACACCGACCCCGAGCTCAAGTACCCCAAAGGAGCTGGGCGGGTGGCATTTTCCAACCAACAGAGCTACATTGCTGCTATCAGCGCCCGCTTCGTCCAGCTGCAGCACGGAGAGATTGATAAACGGGTAAGGCCTGCGCCCCTCTGCTCCTCTGCAAACGCCCTGTCTGCCTCAGAGGTGTCTTTGGGAGTGGTGCAGTGGGTTAATCCCTTTTTTAGTGCCTCTGGGATGCAGCACAGAGTAAAACTGGAGTGGTTGGGAGCTGGCGGTGCTGGCACGTAGGAGGTGACTGTGAAAAAATCTTTCTCGAGTTGCTGAGCGTAGTGGAAAGTGTGGCAGCTGCCTTGGCCTTTTCCAAGAATATTGCACTCCTCAGATGCTCCCACTGCAAGGGTTTGTGGTGTTTGGGAGATGCAGGAAGGGAGGTGCCTGCCAAGGGTGGGGCAGCTCTTATTCCTGCTCTGCATCCTGTGGGAGAACAGGCAGAACCACCCCAAAGTGTGCTGGGTGTCCAAGAGCATCCTGGTAATGCCTTGTAAGCTTGTTACTGTGCCCTGCAGCCTCGCAGACACCTTGCACAGCCTGTGCAAAGGCTGGGCTTGGTTATTTCATTCCTTTATTATTGTATTCCTTATTATTTTAAATTAGAGGAATATGCCAAGTGGATCAGCACTTTGCTTTCTGCCCTCTTCATCTCTCTAAAATGTAACTGCCAGTTACAGCAATGTTCAGACCACAGTTTTGGGAAACCCAGATGCTCACATCTCCTCTTGTAATTCATCCTTTGTCTCTGGATTTTTCCTACATGACTGTCACTGCTGATCTTAATTTTATAGTTAATACAGTGGAAAACCTCCAAACTTGGCTGATTAGCCCATTATCATTTCACTTCTGCTTTGGCTATAAAGCAGAAGAATTGTAACAACAATCTGACTGTGGGCCTGTGAATTGGAATGTCTTTGTTCTAATCTTGGCTCTGAAATAAGTTCTGTACAGCTTTGAACAAATAATTTGGGCTGCCCTTGTGCAACTTGTGCTTGCATAAGCAGACACTTGGGTGAATAGGTCCATTGAAGCTGGTGGGACTACAAATTTAAGTAAGTACTTGTAAACTCTGAAAAAAAAATTTTGCAATCTATTTCCCCTTCCTTCTCTCCTCCCACTCCTTATTTCCTCATTTTTTGTATAGTTTTTGTGTGGGGAGATAATGCTCAGAGAGGATTCATTATAGGAGAGATCGGGTGCATGAGGGAGGTAAAAATACAGCAACACCAGTTTTTATGGAGGTTCTGTTTATTAACAGTTTTCAAATACTGTTTTTCTGTCAAAAGAAAAATAAAATTAGTTTTTAAATAACAAGAAGGGATTTCCTGTAAAATTAGGCAAGGAGGTGCTGCTAAAGGGTGTGCCCTGAGATAATGCACAGGAAGGGTTCAGTGGTCAGGGTCCCACCCTTGAGTGGGCTTGATGGAGCTGCTGTAACTGAGCCTTTCTCTGGAGCTGGGAAATCCTCTGTGCCCAGCTCAGGGAGCAGGTACAGCTCTGTCACACTCAGAATAAATAAACTCAAGGACACCTGAGCTGCAGTTTGGCTCTGAAGGTGGCTGAGCAGAGGGAATGGTGCAGAATCACCACATGAAGAAGGAGGCCTATGTGGCATCTTTGGAGGCATCTTTGTCCTTTTAGCATTTAGAAAGGCAGCAGTCCTCAAAAAACCCCCAACCTCCCACTGCACAGCAGATTCAGGGATAGGGAATGTGGTGTTAGGAATATTTGCCTGCCTCTGCTCTTCTACAAATCGACTGAGTTGGCAGGGCGGGGTTTTGGGAAATGCAACTGGAGCACTGAAAGAGGAGAAAAGCAGGTCATTAAAAAGGCTGCTGTGCTGTGTCTGAGCAGTTTATGTGTCCTGTAAGCAAAAATGACATCAAACTACTGCAGTGCCATCTGGACTGTGATAAAATTGGGTGGGTTTAAAAAAACCCAGGAACTTGTGACTGTCCTTATTTGCCTGAGGTGTGTCTGAGGCCTGTGAGGTGCAGAGAGGAGCAGTCCCAGGCCAGATGCAGAGATAACAGCAGAGATACCAGTCACAGCCTGGGTGTTTGAAAATGTTGGTGAAAACATCACATGAAATGAGCTTCAGAGAAGGTTCACAAACCCTTCTAGAGCAGGAACTTGTACCTATATTTATTTCTGCTGTTCTGGATTCCTGCCCATCACCTGGCCCTTAATGCCAGCAGCGTAGGAGGGCATCAGTCCCGTGTTAAGCCTCTCATTTGATCCCAACAAGATCAGGTGGATTTCCTTTTGCTGAGAGGACTAAGCCCATGCAAAAAATACAGAAATGAAATGTTTATTTAGAGAATAAATGAATTGTCTTAACGTTGGGAATTCAGACACTGAAATTTGCAGGCCGTGTGCATATTTAATCAGCAGCTACAGTGTTGTATAAACAGTTCCCATTCCTGCCTGAAAGGGACGGAGCTTAATTGGGCATCAAAAATAACTCCCATAATTATCCAAGGTTTTGGTGTCAGTCAATAGGTTGTTTGAGCCTTTCTGTAAATCAGTGACAGCAGGTGTGAGACTGATGGTCAGCACTGATTCCTGGGGGGTTTTCTTAAGGATCAAGGAAGGGGAAGAAATGTTGAAGTGCCTGGAATTTTGGGTGTTCAGAATGAGGGGGAAATCAGGGGGAAATCCTGCATGTAGCATTTCCTACTGCATAATTGCTGGCTGCCCTGCTAAAACACGGGGTGTGGGATTAAGAATTTGCACCTGAGAAATGACCAACTGTCTGGTTTTGTGGCTGCAGGTGGAAGTTAAGCCATATGTCTTGGACGATCAGCTGTGTGACGAGTGTCAGGGCGCCCGCTGCGGCGGGAAGTTCGCCCCGTTCTTCTGTGCTAACGTGACGTGTCTGCAGTATTACTGTGAATATTGCTGGGCTGCTATCCATTCCCGTGCCGGCAGGGAATTCCACAAGCCCCTGGTGAAGGAGGGAGGGGACCGCCCGAGACATATTTCATTCCGCTGGAACTAAAGGATCGCTCATTTGCAGGCCTCCAATTAAGTGCACTCTTCTGTTCTCCCCGACTGCCCTCCCCAGCCCTCCCCTCACTCACAGCATGTCCTTTTGTAGTAGTCTGTAATTTAACAATAGTCTAAACGAAAGAATGACCTATAATGGGTATTTTATAGAATCTTGTCATTGAAAACTGTATTGGGAACTCCTTTTCGTATCGATAACATGTTGCAAGTGAGTTGCATTCTCTTGTCTTTACTACCGAGAGAACACTTAATTTCCTGCAACATTTTCTTAGAGGAGAGAAAAATATTAAGAGAATTGAAACAATAGAGTATTTTGGTTTTTTAATTAAATTATTGTTAATAAAGAACATAATAATACTTTTATTAAATAACCGTGTAACAATAACACTATCAGTCTGTTCTGACACTTTTCCCCCAGGGAAGCCTGTTTTTGCCTCTCTTTTTTTTTTTTTTTTTGTTTGGACTTTGGATTTTTCCAGCAACAGATGAAGTTAGCATTTACCTACCAACAGGAAAGAGCATGTTTAAAGCAACAGAAATGCATGAGCAAAGTTGAAGCAGCACTATAATAATGATCTTTTTTGGTTTTGTTTTTTTTTAAACTCTTTAAAGGGTTTTGAGGCTGAAATTTTAGCTCGGTGTGTATCTGACCGTGCCTCTGGCTACCACCCACATCCAAATTACTAATGAGATAGGCAGAGCTTACTATATTTTCATCAAAATGATTACATTTTAAGAATTCCTGAATGTAAAAGTTGAGTGAAGTTACTACTGAGGGGGGAGTGCACTTTTTTTTCTTTAAGAGAACTCAATTGTCTGGTTACAGCCCTAGATATCCTACCAAAGCTAGAGTAATGACAACTAGTGAACTGGCATTTCCTCTCCTGAAGGATAAATATATAGATTTTATTTTTGATGGCTATATATAACTCTATATCCTAATATACTAACATTCATCAGGGGCCAGCCTTTGCTCTCCATTTTGACATGAAAAAGTAGAAAACCTAAAGATACCTCAAGGATATCACTGATTTTTACTGGAGTTTTGATATTCCATTGTGGCACACAAACTCCAATTGGCTGCTTATTGGTTTCCCATCTAAAGTCAGTTTTCAGTCCCCTCAAATTTAGCTGTAACAGAAGGCATGAACCCAAGGAGTTTCCAAACCCTGCTTTGCACCGTTGGCCGAATTTTGTGCATGGAATGGTGCAAGTGTGCCGATGCCTTTCTTACTCTTCCTGTAGAAAGAATCCCAGCTCAGATCCCAGCTCTTCAGAACTAATTGTGGGGAGATAAAGACGAGCAGGTGGAAGTGCCAGCATCGCTAATTAACGCCGGCTTTATTGGAACTCAGGCCTACCTTGAGAAGCATCAGCCCAGGACACGTGAAGCGAACGCTGACGAGTGGGTGCAGAGGGTTTAGTTTGAAACAGATGAATGAAGGAGTAGTTGTGAAAATTTATTTTTAGTACTTTTGAACTAAATGCCCTGGCCAACTTCTCCACCAAGGATGTAGCAGTGTGCAAACAAAGCGATTCTGTGGCAATCTCTGCCCGGCCCCAGGGGCCTGGGACCACCCGAGAGTCTCCCAAACCAAAGATTTGCCCTGGCACTGCTTGGAAAACATCTGCTCCCTTCAAAGCCCCCCTCATCCCTTTCCCCCAGCCCCCATTATCTTTATGAGAAGCAGTTTTTTCTGTTCAATACAGGCTTTAATGAACTGATACCTTACCAAGTTCCAAAGGTCAAAATGGAGACATTTGCTGTCTATTAGTCAAGTATAGCAAGGGAGCTGCTTTTACTGAAATCCCTGAAAATATTGACAACAGTAATGCAAATGCAGAGTGCTCTTGTGTAGATTGTCAGGGACTTTTTTTTCTCTGAAGTACATAATTCTAGTTGGAATGTTCCTTTCATTTTTTTAATGCTTGTAGGTGGCTTGGGGTGTGCTATTGTGCCGATCCTACCCAGCAAACAGGTGAGGTGGGTTTCCATTACAAGAAAATAACACTGTTTGAGAACTAGCTTTGAATAATAATTTTTTCCCTTTGTACATGACCTGCTGAATTTCGGTACAGTGTTTTTGTAGCTAACTTATTTTGTCATGCACATAATGTATATTTGTTATGCACTACTTTTGTATATCTTGTTTTTCCAACAGTGAGCATTTTTAGGCACACTTTTCACTGACGGGATATCTCTTTATGCAATACCTCAATTTTTCATATTGCAAAGAGTAGCTTTTTGTACTTTTATTACTGAGAGATCTTCATATACTTCATTTTTTAATATAAATAATTTTAATAAATTTTATTTTCTTATATTCTGCTTTTTATACATTTCAGTGCTCTGCATACATTTTGAATTATGGATGTTGTGCACTGGCAATGCTATTTTAGAATCTGCAGAGAAAAGAAAGCATGTTGCTTAAACATCTTAGCCCAGCACCAGGTATTTGGTGTACATATAATTTAAGAAATAGTATATGTAAAGTTGAGAATTAAAGAAGAAAAAGCATGAAAGTGACAAATGACACTTGTCTTTAGACCCATGAAATTTAAATGCATAAAATATAGTGTAGAAATTTAAAAGTCAAGAACCATCAAAATTGTCTACCGCTTCTTACTGAGTTTTTAAAAATTATACACAAATGCAGACGTTTTTGGTGAATGTTTAGCCATTTTTATTATTAATAAAGAATCGATGTTAGGTGTTTGATGCAGAACCGTGTCTGCTCTTTTAAATTATATTTAAAGAATAAAAGAGAGCCTGCTAGGTGGCAGGCATGTAATGTTAGTATGCATGACTAATGTAAGAAATCGTTATTCTACTAATATTCACTTGTGATTGTGTGACAAGCGTGTTTACAGATCCTTTGGTTACACTTCGATTTACAGGGCATAAACAATTCTCTCCATTACTCTGTGCTTCAACAGTGCTGGTCGAGCCTCCTGATCTGCACGGGGCTCTCCGGGGTTACCGTGTAGCCCCAGGCTCATTAACGTGCAATTAGCTACCGGTGGGGGGGGGTGTCATTAATGAGCAGCGGCGTTCCCGGGGGGGAGTGACAGAGTAATTCCATGGTTATTTTTGCAATGTAAAATAAAGTGTTTCTGATTATTTTATATGTAAAGGAGCCCCACTGCCCCGTGCTTTTTTGGTATAGTCTCTACTTCTCCATACACAGACCTCTGCAGAATGCAAATTTCAACCTTGCAGTGACTGAATTTAGCGTTTTATAAGGATGCTGTTGGAAAGACTTGATAATTCACCCCTTGTGTTTTTGAAGAGTTCAAACCTTCTGTTCAAAGGTGATTTAAAACTTGAATGTGATGAATTGTGGCAAGTTAACTTCAAGTTATGTGCAATACCTATTTCAGACTTCTGGAAGATCTTTGCAGTGTAATTCTTTGTTTTTAATTGCAGACATTTAAAAATGTCATTTTCTACTGTTCTAGTAAATCCTCTTTCTTGCTGGTGTTTCTAAAGAAAAGAATCAGAAATCAATCTTTCTACTAATGTAAATTTGAGATTATTTTTAAAAAAAATGGAATAAAACGTTTTGGTCATTTGCTTTATTTTATTATCTTATTTTAAAGCTACTGTGATAGCATTGTAAGAATTGGGACAATATTGTATTCAACTGTTTTATTTTTTATATTTTTAAATTTTAAAGTATAATTAGTTTTTATAATTTTCATCAGATTTTTTTGTTATATTTTTTGGAAGTGAAACTTTTAGCAAGTGGGTGTCTAGTTTTTACTAATCCCTAATATGTTTTTCCCCCAATGTATTGCTCATATTATCAGAAGGAAAAGTTATTTAAGTATGTCAGTTAATTGTACTACTTGGCTGAATTTCCATATAGTTTTTACTGTGTATGGGGAGGTTGTAGTATTTATTATAGCATTTTAAATAAGGGTAATTCATTTTTTATTAAAGTCATTTTCACGTTTAAGTTCATATTTTTGTATGTTCTACTCTAAGTTATATAACACAAGTTACTTTTTTTAAAGAGTTCATTTGTTGAAGTGCTAGTGAAAATTAATGTTATTAAATAGTTTGCAAATGACTATTTATACCAGTATGCATATAATTTTTAAATATTTGTAATGTGAGATGTTGAATGAATAAAACTTTTAACTCAATCTTTCTCCTTAACCTTTTTATTTTGAGCTTCCTGCAGGAACTCCTTCCTCTGTGGCCGAAGCTGGTGGGGCTTGGGGAGGGGATTTTGTTGGGCTGTGTGGGGTGAAAAAGGCTTTAAGGGAAGCTCTGCTGCCCTGTTCTGCTCACAAATGCAGCAAAGGTTCCTTGGAGAGGTGAAGATGCAGCAGGTGAGGAGAGAGCCAGTGAGGCACAGGTAAGCCCACAAAGGTTTGGGCTGGAAGGGACCTTAAAAATCACCCAGTGCCACCCCCTGCCATGGGCAGGGACACCTGCCACTGTCCCAGGGTGCTCCAAGCTCTGTCCAATCTGGCCTTGGGCACTGCCAGGGATCCAGGGGCAGCCACAGCTGCTCTGGGCACCTGTGCCAGGGCCTCCCACCCTCACAGGGAGGAATTTCTTCCCAATATCCCATCTGACCCTGCTCTCTGCCAGTGTGAAGCCATTCCCCATGTCCTGTCACTCCATCCCTTGTACAGGGTCTCTCTCCATCTTTCCTTCAGCTGCTGGAAGGCCACAGTTGGGTCACCCAAATCCTTCTCTTTTCCAGGCTGAACAATCCCAGCTCCTTGAGCCTGTCAGAGAGCACCGTGCAGAGAGAGCCAGAGCGGGGCCAGGGCAGAGCCCAATGAGGCAGGGACAGACCAGGAATCCTTGTTAGTTGTCTCACGCTTGTGATCTGACAGTAACAGAGGGAAGGGATCTGACACTTCAGAGAACTAGCTCGTTTCAGCCTTTAATTTAAAATATCTAAACTTGGAATTTCTGGGGAGTCGTGTGAAGTGTTGCTGCCTCACACATCTGCTCTTCAAGGGCTGTTCAACAGGTGCTTAAGGAATCCCAGAGTTGTGCCACTAATCTGAGTGCCAGCACTGAAGGAATTGTGCAAATGCTCAGTGGATGGTGAGTCTTACACCTCTGTGTGGGTGCTCCGGAGCTCTGATGGGATTAGTTCTACCAGTGCTGATCACTTCACCTGCTTTTGCCTTCACCTGGTGCACGTGGAGCAGCTCCAGCCTTTGGAAATTGGTTTTTAACAGGAATTCGAAGCTTTCCTGGTGGTTCCGTGCAGGTATTCCCAATTCCCTTGCCATGACTGTTTGAGCAGAAGTCTGGGATGCTTGGGATCAGGAGTGGCTGGGGCTGCATTGCCTGCCCACTGAGTGAGGAATTCCTCGGGGCAGCACCAGACACCCCTGACCAGTTCCAGCATGTGACCTGGCTGGGAAACTTTATCCTTCTGTTCCCTGCACTGGGATTGTTAGGAAATAGCCACTGTTCTTGACGTTGTTTTCAAGTGCAAATGGTCTTTTAGACAACGTGTGCTTACTTATGTGTTAATTTTTTTCACAAGTATGACACACTTGAAATTTGGTCCTGGAGTATGGAAGGTTCAAGGTTTTGGATGCCATGGTGGTGGAATCAGGAATGTCCTTCCCAGTAGGGCACTCCCTCCCTGCCTGACTCCAAAGTCCTGCAAACTTAGAGAGTTTTTCAGGATCCAACATCTGATCTACATTTGGGGGTTACAGTGTCTATTCATTCTAGAATTCTCCTATTATTAAGATTTCAGGATACCTGGTGAATGTTTTAAGTTTTCTTAGTAGGCAGAGTCTAAAACGTTGAAATTAATAAGGGGAAAGGTCTGGATCATTCAAAACTCCATATAATCACTGTTGGGAGCGATGGGCTGATTCTGAATTGCTGGTAAGTTTCTTGGGCAGATGACACCACAAATCCATTTTGGGTTCCACTTGCACTGAAGCTGTAAGTAAATGCTACAGGCAGACTCCAGAAGATGGAGGTAAGCCCTGCTGGGTGGAATTCCAGAATTCCCACCATCTGTGAATCCCAGCTTTTTCCTTCCAGCAGGAGCTGCCCCCATCACAGTCCGGGGGAGCTGTCTCAGGTGCCACTTGCACTGAATGAGCTGCCACATTTCAGGCCGGTGCAGGAGGTGGATGGAACCAATCTCCCCCCGATTTAAAGGCTGAGCTGATCTCCAGGATGGGCTCTGAGCTGTCAGGTTGTTGTAGGACACTTTCTGCTCAATCCTGACTCTCCCAAAATGCTCAGTGCGGCTCCAGGGAATCTGGGACAAGGCATAGCTGGGAAAGGGGAGATGAGGAGAAACGCTGCCATCCCTGCCTCTGTGTGAAATAAGCTGATTCAGTTTGTCAGAGTGAAAAACAGCCTGTGGGATAAGAATATCCTCACAGCTGTCTGTGCACTCAGAGGAGCTGAAGGGGGTGAATCAGTGCTCTGAATGCATCACTGAAAGTCTTCCTGCATCCCCATGCTCTGATTGATGCCATCAGATATCACCTGTTTTCATGGCACAGGAACTATAATTTCCTGGCTTCTTGTAGGGCTTGTCAGAGAGACAATTTGATACTAAATGCTGATTTATTTGAATGCATCTCTCCTTAAGGGAAGCTGCCTCAGTCGCTTTGTTCATGGAGCATGGGAGACTGTTCTGTTAAGGTTCCTCCACAAAATTTGCTGCTCCACAGTTCTCAGTCCTCCTGGTATACATAAAATATAGAGATGTATTAAGTCAGTGTTTGATGGCATTTTTCCTCCTGAAATTTAATGTTGGTGAGTCATGAAAGCAGAGATTAAGTCCTCTGAGCACAACACAGGTCAAGGATGACAGTGAGGACGCATTTTTGGGTTTGTATTATTCTCAGTGTTTAAAATGGATGTAGTTTCATTGCTCTCAGCTGTGGGGTATTTTTTAATCCCAAAACTACGAGTTGCTTTGCTTTTCATGGGAATGAAGAACATTGGTTTTAAATGGCAGAGTGATGGGGTAGATGCAGTGGACACACACTGTGTGCCTCAGTAACTCAGACCAGATCTGAAACCCGTTGAAGGAGAGCAATGCATTTAAAAAAAAAAAAAAAAAATCTCTGCCAGCCTTCTCCAGCCTAAGGCTTGAAAAAAAATGTTTGCTCAGTGTAAATCACCATCTGACATTGCTGCTGACTCACGGGCCAGGATCAGTTTGCTCAGGGATTGTTCAGGCCTTGCTGTGCATTAAGTTGTCAGTTTGGCCAAGTGTCACTTTGCAAGGCAGTGCTTGTGGCTTTAAGTTGATGCCCAGTGCTGGGCTGGGTTGGGAGCACGTTCATTCCAAGGGTTTCTGAGTTTAAAAGGGATTCCTTAAGTTTCTGAGGCATTCTCCTGGAAGCAGCAGCAGCCCCCAGCTCTGCCGCAGTGGGCCAGCTGTGCACGGACAGATGTTGCTCTGTACACACTGGCAAAATCAGCTCAGCTCCTCAGTCAGTGGAAAGGGAATTTGCTCAAGCGTTGCTTTTACAGGGGGTGTCTGTGGAGGAATGTGAGGGCAGAACAAAGCAGAGACTGCTTCCATTTTCTCTGCAGAGAGAGCAATCCATGGAGACAGAGCCCTGCTCTGCTCCTCTCCTGGCAGCATCCTGATGTCTCTGGGGCAGGGAGGGAGGAGGGAATGCTCAGTGCCATTATAGGATGGCCTTGCTGCTGAGAATCCCAGAACCTTTTGGGTTGGAAAAGGCCTCAGAATCCATTGAGTCCAAGCTGTGCCCCATCCCCACCTTGACCCCAGCCCAGAGCACTGAGTGCCACCTCCAGTCCTTCCTGGGACACCTCCAGGGAGGGGCAGTCCTGCAGCCAGCTGTGTTGGTGGTCACACTTTGGCCTGGGATCCTGTTGGATCTCAGAGAAGTAAGAAATTGTGAGCTTTCTGTGCCTGGTTTTGGGTTATCTACATGCTGATGCTGGGGATGATTTAGTGATTTTTGCATTTTACATCCTGCATGAGCCTGGGCTCTTTCAGCACCTAGAGGGTTATGGCAAGGAGGGCTGAACTTCCTCAGCTGTGTGTTCTCTCAGGATGTAACTGCACATTCCCCTGACCAGGAAACTTTTAATCTTTAATATCATAGTCTCTGCAGCCTAAAACCTGGTAAAGTTTGTCTGATTTGGAAAAAAATACCTATAACTTGCACATTTAGTTCATTTCTCATTTGAAAAATGAAATCAGAGCAAGTGAAGTCCTCACCTGTCTTCTGCTTCATCCCCTTGACTACCAGTCTCTCCTGGAAATCAGGCTGTGTCATTCTGCTGTAATCTCAGGGCTCATTTTGCCTCCTTGAGTTTTCCCCATAGTTTTATTTCCAATGGGCAATCTGTTGAAATGCTGTAACACAAAGTTCTGCTAAGCCAGGGGGTTTGATCTCCTTGATGTGGGTTTTGTTGTAAAGCCTATGGATCTTCTTGGTGATTTGGAAATCTCTCCAGGGGACGCTCAGGCTTTTATGTAACACAGTTTATAGTCTGCTATATATTTTTATGCACAGCATGAAGAGATGGGAGAAGTGGCTTCTCCTTCTGGGTGGTGTGGAGGAAAGGATTCCCATGTGTGTGGTTTGTAAATCGTGGGAGCTGTGCAGGTTCATTGCTGTGAAATGCAGGTGCTGTTCCATTTTCTCTCTGCCACCCCATTACTGCTCACAGAATTAACTGAGAGCCAGGCTAAATGATGAAGTTTTACAGGTAAGAAGAAGCTGAAGGCAAATCCATTGCTTTAATTTAGCAGAAGTCGTGACTTTTGTTTTTATAATGATTTCTGGTTACACTAATAAATGGTCCCCAGTGTCTTTTGTGCAGTAACCACATACTAATGAAATCCCTCATTCCAGTGACTTATTAAATATTCTGTGAAAATGAAGGTGATAGAATAATTGTTTGTGCTACTGCTGAGGGTATAATTAACAAGGTTTGATTGTAGCTGTTGTCAGAATGAGCACACTTTTCCCTGTTCACAGTGTCAGACTCCTACTTCAGATGTATTCACCCTTTGCAGTTGATCAAGATAATGTTACAGTTAATGAGCAATGGCCTTGCCTGAGTTATGCTGAATTTAGGGTAAGTTTAGGTGAGGTGTATGGAAGAAATTTCTCCCTGTGAGGGTGGGGAGACCCTGGCATGGGTGCCCAGAGAAGCTGTGGCTGCTCCTGGATCCCTGGAAGTGCCTAAGGCCAGGTTGGATGGGGTTTGGAGCACCCTGGGATAGTGGGAGGTGTCCCTGCCCGTGGTAGGGTGTGGAATGAGATGATCTTTAAAGGTCCCACCCAACCCATTCTGTGATTCTATGAATTCTGTGGAATCAGTTGAGTACTTTCCACTGCAAAGAATGTTCAGAGAACCCCAAATCTCCACCAGCAGCAGAAGGGTGGGTTTTTTTCAGGGAATCACTGACCACGCCTGCAGCAATGTCCCAATGGCTCCTTCCTTCCTTCTCCTTGGCTCCAGCTGTAGGCACCAAAAGCTGCCTTATTTTAACAGGACTGTCAGGGCTCTGGGATGATGGCACATCCTTGGCCAAAGCAAAACTGAAGCAATGGAATTCAGGAACCGACGCAAGTCGTGAGAAGGAGGAGATGCCATTGGAGCACAAAGCAAACGAACGATGAGGTGCAGGCTGAAAGCTGGAATCTGGGCTATTTTTAACCAGGCAGTTGCAGCTGTGTGAAAAGCTGAGATGTTTGCTCAGAGTGATTAATACAGAGATAGTGGCCAGCTGGTAGTCAGTTCACACATGTGGAAAGGTGGGTGAAGAGCAGTGTGTGGCTAAAATAGCTGAACTTGACAGATCTGCAGAGAGATTTTAGGTGGCATTGATTTTTCTGAGTAGCAGCAGATCCTTAAAAGGATCTGAGCTGAATTTGCATTTGAGATCAAAGTGTTGGCAATGTGCTGTTGGGAAAAGTGGACAAAATGTGCCCCATGAGGTCTGTGTGTTTGCATTAGCAGGGTGGAAGCATTTCTGTGAGCACAGGTGCTGCGAAACCACTGCCTTGGCAGCCGTGGTGCCCCGAGGAGGCCGGAGGAAGGAAGCAGCTGCCAGCTGGCACAGGCAGCTCCTGCCCTGGCAGATACAGCAGCGAGTGTTCCTGCACAATGCAGAGACAGTCATGGAATGAACACGGGGCTCTTTAGGTTTGTGTGTGAGGATTCACTGGGGGGTTGTGGTGTGGGCAGCAATGCAGCTAAAAAAGGGATTTCTTTACCAGGGCTTTGGGATGGATGGACCTGGGGAAGTTTGTAGGCCAAGATCAGTTTTTAATGAAGCATTTGGGTTTAATATCCCAAACTGAACTGACTGGCTGCTGCCTCACTAGTGCAGTTGGTTAGTGCAGGTTTTGACAGAGGAGGGAGGAGGTTTGGGTTTGTGGAGGAGTGGAATTGACAATTGTATAATCACAGAATATGCTGAGTGGAAGGGATCCACAAGGGTCATTGATCCAGCTCCTACCCCTGCACACCCAACAATCCCACCCTGGGCATCCCTGGAGCTCTGTCCAAGCTCTCCTGGAGCTCTGGCAGCCTCGGGGCTGTGCCCATTCTCTGGGGAGCATGGGCAGTGCCAGCACCCTCTGGGCAAAGAACCTTTCCCTGATACAGGAGGTCACTGTTAATATTTGAGGTCACAGTTGATCTCAAGGCTCCTAACTCGGTGATTGTGTCACACCTACAACCTCCTTTTTAGTCCTTTTGGACCCTGCAGGAGATGCCCTTTTATAACTGGGAAACAACAAATTACTCTGGTGAGCCGTCAGCTGTGCCTCTACGAGTTGTTTTTCCTCGTTTGCAGCTGCATACGCGACATGCCTTTTGCCGGCAATGTGTACAGTCCCGACAATCCAGGGATGCTCGGCAGGCCGCGCTCGCTGCCGGCCCGGAGCGGCGGCGCCGGGGCATCGCCGGTTGTGCGGGAGCGGCCGCCACCTGGCGGGGCCCGCCCGCACTGCGCCGGCCGGGCCCGGGAACGGCTGAGGGGGGAGAGAGCTCCGGGATCACCGAGTCCCACCTGTGCCCCATCGGCAGCTGGTCCCCAGCCCAGAGCCCTCAGTGCCACCTCCATCCCTTCCTGGGACACTCCAGGGATGGGGATCCAAACCTCCCTGGGCACTTCCAAGGCCTGAGCACCCTTTCCATGGGGAAATTCCTGCTGCTGTCCAAGCTGAGCCTCCCCTGGCCCAGCCTGAGGCCGTTCCCTCTCCTCCTGTCCCTGTTCCCTGGGAGCAGAGCCCGACCCCCCCCGGCTGTCCCCTCCTGTCAAGGAACTGTGCAGAGCCACAAGGTCCCCCCTGAGCCTCTTTTTCTCCAGTCTCAGCCCCTTTCCCAGCTCCCTCAGCCTCTCCTGGGGCTCCAGACCCTTCCCCAACTCGTTCCCCTCTCTGGACATCTGCAGGGACCCTCAGCCTCTTCAAAGCCTGGGGAATGACCGTGGTTTGCTTTGTGGTCTCTTTGGATCCATTCCCGAGGGCAACACCATTCATGCTGCTAGTGCTGCTGAAACAATTAGGGAAAATACGTATTTTCATAGAATTTATTATTTCTAATTTGCAACCCTGTGCAAACTGAACTGTGGGAAGTAATCTGGAGAAGTATCTTAGTGACAAAGAAAACATCAGTGGGACTTAACATTAATTCTTCCCTGTGGGGGTGGGCAGGCCTGGCACAAGGTGCCTGGAGAAGCTGTGGCTGCCCCTGGATCCCTGGAAATGTCCAAGGCCAGGATGGACAGGGCTTGGAGCACCCTGGGATAGTGACAGGTATCCCTGCACATGGCAGGGAATTCAGCTGGTGTTTTAGGTCCCTTACAACCCAAACCATTCCATGTTTCTATGACTTGACCTCTCCAGTGGTTTGACAATGCCAGTTGTCACTCTCCATATCCAACAAACCCATGGGTGCAATGGGACACGTCTCTGCCGAGCACTTTTATGAGCTGGACTAAACGCGCGGGCATCCTGTCAGTGTCACACATCTGTCGCTACCTGAAGGACAAAACAGGTATTTGATGTTTCATTATTGTTCAGCACGTGGCTGGAGCGGGTGCACTGTTTGGAGAGGAAATCCTTGTAGCAGTGCAGGCACTGCAGCAGCACCAAAGGGGATGCCAGTGGTTCCCCTGCTGTAGAGACAAACAAGGCATCAAACAACCTTCAGCCCGGGGTCCCCTAATCACTGGTACAAATAGATCAATAACTTGCGTGAAATGTATCGATACGTGGTTTCGGGCAGCAGCAATGTGTGCTAAACTCTAGCGCTAGCCCAGGGACAGGGGAACATCGAGCCCCTCAGTCCCTGGCTCCCCTCACTGACCCCCGGTTCCTCTCACCGAACCCTCTCTGCCCCCCCAGTCCCGGCTGGTGTCACAACCCTGGGCTCCCTTCACTGAGTTATCCCCCGGTTCCCTTCACAGACTCCCAGCCCGGCTTCTCTCAGTCCCCGGTTCCCCTCACCGACCCCTGACTCCCCTCACCGCCCCTCAGCCCCGGCTCCCCTCACCGACCCTCGGTCTGCGGCTCCTCTCAGCCCCCGGTTCCCCTCAGCCCCCGTTACCCTCACCGACCCTCGTTTCTCCTCACTAAGCCGCAATCCCCGGTTCCCCTCAGAGCCCCCAGCCCCGGTTCCCCTCATGCCCGCGGCCCCGCCGCAGATGGAGCGCGGCCGCCGCGCCCGCCCGCCCGTGCCGCTCGTGTACGTGAACAGCTTCGGCTCGCACCGCTGCGGCACCGTGATCCGCCTGGGCAGGGGCTGCCCGCAGAGCCCCAGGCAGAGCCCCCCAGGCCGGGCTGGGGCCCCGAGGGCCGCCCCGGAGCCACGGGCCGAGCCCAGCCCCAGGCCGGGCGGCAGCGGGAGGCGAGCGAGGAGCGGCGGCGAGGGGAGAGCCGGCAGCCGCACCAGCAGCGGTACGTGAGACCCCGGGACAGCCCCCTTGTGTCGGGTTCTCTGAGGCTGGAGGTGGCTCAAGTGTTGTCTTAATTGTCTGTACCAGGAATAGCGAGGCCAGCAAAACCGGCGGGGGTGATTCTTCCCCTATTCTGGGCACTGGTGAGGTCACACCTCGATTGCTGTGTCCATTTCTGGGAAACAGAGGGAATTAAAAGCTCCCAGCAGCCTGTTGTTTAATGTGTGGGTGCTGTGTAGTTTTGAAATCTGTTTTGTGGCGTTCGGGAGACACTCACTTGCCCCATGGTTATAATGGAGTAAAGAAGAATGGGAGAAGCTGCAGGATGTAAGGATTGATACCTGTAAGGTGACCAGAAATAAGGATCCCTCTGGAATCATAGAGTGTTTTGGGTTGGGAGGGGCCTTAAAGATCATCCACTTCCATGCTTTTCCTAGGGACACCTTCCACTCAACCAGGCTGTTCAGACTTCCATCCAGGCGTCTTGGACATTTCCAGGGATGGGGCAGCCACAGCTCCTCTGGGACACCTGTGCCAGTGATCAATATCTTCCTTAGGAACATACTGTAAATACTCAAAAAATGCTTTCTAAACTCTTTCTAGGTGACCCTCGAGAGGCTAAGGCTGACACCTTTGACTTTCCCATCCCTTCAAGAAACGTTGATAAAGTCATTAAACGAAAGAAGAAAAAGGTATCAAGTGTGGCAGCTCAATTAGCTGCCTTGGCATTTGAGAAAGCTGCTTGTTCTCTGTGTGTGAGAACATGAGGGAGATTAAAAGATGGAATTGGTAGCCTGTTACTGAAAACCTTACTTACAGAAAAGAAAAAATGGTATTATCTTCCCTCTCTGGAGGCTTTAAAATTCTGGCTCTTATTCAACAAAGCACTTAAGTGTGTGCCTACCTTGAAAAATGAGAATATGCTGTTGACTTAAAGCCTGTACTGAAATGCTTTGCTGGATTGAGGCCAGGGTGCAGCACACCTTGGGGGTGAAACCCAGCAGGAAAAAGCTCTGCAGCTCCTCTTCCTCTCATGTTTTAAACAAAGAAATCCCATGGGTTACAAATAAGCTAAGGCAGGAACCCGAGTTATTAACGCCATCCTTGGAGCAGAATTACTTTCTGCTTCACAAATGTGTTTCTGTTCCTGTTCAGTAGTTTGACAAATGCTTGAAATTTTAAGAGGGACTTGTTAAGCAGTAACTCATTAAGAGATTCTGTAATGTGTGAAGTACAAGTAATCAGCTGGACTAAAAAAGAGCCATGTCATAGATACTTTGATTTAAAACCAGCAAAATGCTAGCAACTGCAGAGGAACAGCTAAAAACATCCTGGAATATGGCTCTCCTGGTGCATTGAATAGTCTTCAAAAACAATGAGGAATATATAGAATGTTTTAGCAATAAATGTCCTCAGGAAAGGAATTATCTTTAGATTTAAACAAGTTTCTCAGATGAGGCCCAGCAGAAGTCCAAACATCAGCATGTCAGCAGCCATTTCTATTTGTTAGGCCACCTCTGCCTGAATGCTTTTGTCCACAAATCCAATTTAATCTTTTCAATGTGCAAGTTTGAAAGGTGCAGAGCTTTATGCCTCTAAAATAAAGGTTTTCAACATCTATAAAACAAATTAATATGGATTTTCTATGACATAGGCAAGAGTGTTGCTATTCAGGAGTCTGAGTTTGGGGCCTCAGTTATGCTGCTGCTGCTGAGGGACCACATGGGAAACTTTTTGCTCCTGGAAAACTACACAATCTTTTTTCCTCCCTCCCTCCATTTTGGATGATTTTGAAGAGTGCTTAATGGCTCTACACACGTTTTCATGAGCTTTGCTTATCTAGAAGGACACTTCTCAAGTCCTGGATAAACATGTGAGTTCTAGGCAAGAAAGGAGGTAGAGATCTCATGTGAAAAATCATGGAGGAATTTATGTTTCTGACTTTGAAACAAAGGAGATTCTTCTATATATATATATCCCTTCTTCCCTTCTTTCCCAGTCCTCAAAAAAAACTCCAGCTGGACTTCATAGTCATTGTGGGGAATTCAAAGTTCTGCCCTATAGATGTTTTGATGCAAACTTTCTATATGCTTCATATTTTATCCGTCAGTCCAAAGTCTGGCACAAGGTCTGGAAAGTGATTTCAAAAATGCTTGAGGAAAATGAAGGGTTCAGAAGTCGACTGTTGACCTGCAGCCAGTTCAATGGACAAGGTAGGAAATGAACTGATAATGTTTCATTTTACTAGAGTAAACAAATTATTAATACAAGTCAAGATCCCAAGGTTTAAGGTTCATTCAGCTGTTTGTTTTGGGTAATAGGTTTTACAACTCACAAATGGAACTCATTCCATGCTTTAGGCACTCCCAGCTTTTTTGGAAAAAAACCCTTTTGTTTCACAGAGGGTTTTGTATGTGTTAATTTGGAGGAAGGATGGTGGAAGGGTTTGCTGCAGCCTGACATTAAAGACATGCACATAAAACATCAGCAAGTTTTTCTGAACATGTGAAATACGTAATTAAACTTATTCACAGATGGGTCCGAGGCAATAGTTGTATGAATAATAATTTATTTTTTCACGTAGGAAAATAGTGGTTGATTTCATACATACAATAAATAAATTAGATGCTCCCCAAAGGTTGCTGTAACACAATTTAACAAAACCATCGAACATGTTCTCACTCTGTGCCCTGAATGCAGCTCTTTCATTACTGGAAAATGACTTGGGAATTAAAACTGGTGCTCTGCATTCAGCCAATTTCAATTAGAGGCATTGTAGCTGCTGCACAATTTAAGATAATACAGTGTATGCTTACAAATGGAATTGGAATTTCTTGCCTCACAGTTGGATGAATTATTAGGGAAAAGAATATACTAATCCATGAAGAGCTCCCAGGCAAGTTTAAAAAATGCCACTTTCACCCACAGCACTTTTTCTTCCCTTGCATTGGTGCTGATGGAAGTTTTCCATATGAGGACATGTTGGGGTGTATCCCAAAATGTAGGACCGTTCCTGCCAGTGTCTTATTTTGTAAAATGTTGGATTCGATTTCCACACACATGACAAGAAAATACTCCCTCAAAAATCTTATTCAAGAGAACAAAAGAAGTGCAATTCTGGTTCAGAACAGAAATCTCTACCCCAGTGGATGCTATTGAATAGAAGAAGAAATTCCACTGAAATATGCTTCAAACAACTTCTGCAATTATTGTGCAAATATTCTGCATTGTGTGCAAAAACACTTCTTCTGTTGGCTTTAAACCCAGTTCCTGATTAATTCTGGAGTTAAGACATGATATTAATTATTCATTATGTGCTATTCATATTCAAGGTTCCATTGGCCTCTGTCATATTTCTGTGCTAAGAAGTTCCAATCTAATAAATCTCCCCTCCCATGGAAACTGTTCCATGTGAGCTGAGATCATTGCAGAAGTGCTTGTGCAAAGCTATTAATGGATATCTGGGACATATATCTGTGTAAGACACACATCAATGGATGTGTAGGACAATGAATTTAAAAAAAAAATCTTCCTGGATTTATGTTTGCTTGATTTCAAGACTAAGAAGAACAAGTGTCAAGAAAAAAGGAGGCTAAATCTTTAATAGATTATTATATTTCAAGTTTTTGAAAGAAATGAACCCCAAAATCTTGCTTATGTATGATTTGTTGGGTGGATTTGCCATCTTACCATAGTGGCTGCTTTTCTGTTTGTTATGGATCCCCATGTGCTGTTTAACCTTGGATTTATGGACAGGGCGTGTCCCCTTTTCAGCCACTCATTTCTTTTAGAGAAAGAGCATTTTCTTTACATATTTCCAGTGACTTGAAAAACTTCACCAACCAACCAATCCCTCCTCCTCCCCTCTTCCTCTATCCTTAATTGTAATTTTCCCCCTTTCTCAGGAGCTTTAACTGAGAATCTCCTATTAAGTCCATTTTCACTATTTCAGCAAAAACCATCAATTCTAATACCTTCTTTCTAATTAGCAGATTTTGCACAACATCAAATCTAGGAGGTAAGTCTCCTATTGATCTGAAATTTCCATTAATCAGGAAGCAAATGGAATAATTCTAGAAGATATTTAGATAGGGATCAACAAGTCTGAATAAACTGGGTTCATTTTTATCTTCTTTTTTTTTACCCTAGGTTAATAAATCTAGAAAATTAATGCTGCATTTTATTGCCTCTATAAATAGGGGTTTTTCAGAGAACAAAAGTCTACTTGATTTTAATGCTACCCATTTACTCCTTGGAATGTTGCAATTAAGATTAAATTTCATTCCATGACTGCAAATGATGATTTTCCTCCACCTGATGTTCTCCTGCAGGCTCTGACAGGATCCAGCGGTCACAGAATGGGGCATACCTGGACAGGGTATGTAGACAGTTCAAAAAACCCCAAAATAAGCAAATTAATAATATTAAAAACATGCATGGATCTTGCTTAATGTTATTATAATAAGTACCAGTTATACTCTGAAGTATTACTGACATTGAGCTCAAATTTCTTCAAGATTTAAGTGATTTGAGGGCCAGAGCAGCTCCATCCTCACAGGGAGGGCTCTGTGCTTTGCCAAGGCAAAGGGAGGTGGATTTTGCCTTCTTCTTGAGCTAAATCCTTCCCTGGGGATCTAAAGTACAACCTGAAGAATCTGAACAGCCTTTATTTGCCCCACTTGATATAGAGACTTTTTTTTTTATATTAATGGGAATGTACCAATTCACTTCTCTCATGTTTTTCTCTAGGATGAGTCCATCTTTGGCTGGGTGTAGCAAGAAAATAAAGGAAGATTCAGCCCCAAAGGAAACATAAACAAAGTGAAAGCTTTTATTTTGATCTAGTTGTTCCTGGAGTCAGTGCAAGACTGCAAAGTGACTTCAGGGAACACAGGTTCTCTGTTGTTTGCTTGGTGTTTGTGCTTCTTCTGTTTAAGAGGTTTGTTTTTACAGTGGCTTAAACAGCTCTGTTGCAAGATATTTATCTCAAGCCATTAAGTCTGGTGTTTCACTGAGCTATTAGTTTTAGAAAGCTTTTTAATGAGCATAATATTGTGACAGTTTGCTTGCAAAAGAAGAGATACACATTTACTGTTGTCTCTGTATTTTTATCTTTTATTTTTGTTGCTTGTCAGAATAATAAACACAAATGCAGTAAGGCAAAACTCCACGCAAGACATAAACCCCACTTTCTTTTTTTCCTGGTTTGAATAAATTTGACTTTATGATATTAAAATATTACACAATAACCCTCTCTGTTCTTTCATCCATTTATACATGAATCTCAGTGAGTATTTGGAATATGAAACCAGGTGAATGTTTTCTCTCTCCTGTTCATCCTGAGGCACATAATGGCACCATCACAATCAGGAGGTGTTGTTTATCTGACTTCAATAACACAATATAATTTTCTTCTGTTCTGCAGCTTAATACTTGAACCCTTGATTGACTGTTAAAGCCTTTTAAGCCAGCAAATTGTGTAAATGGAACATGAAAACTGCATAAAAATAGTTATGTATATGGGGTTCATCTCGGGAGTAAAGCATTCACCTGTCACAATGAGACGTCCTTGCTTTCAATAAAAGGATTGTTTTCTCCTGCCATAATGCCTTGGTGTTTGCAGATATAATGACTGCAGTGTCAGAGTGTTGAGCTTTGATAACATGCTGGTGATTGTGTCATTAGGCAGCAAAACACTTGGAAAGGTTTCATCTCTGTTTCCTTCATGGTAAAACTGCAAGTGTGGAACTGGAATTTCAGGGGCAGCTGTGGCATCAAGGTTCTCTCCTGGTTTGTGGTTGCGAAATACTCGGATTTTACTTAAAATAGTTGACATTTCAGCTTGGAAAAGGAAATGAGGAAGCAAAGTATTCAATCAAGATGTGATAATTTTTCTGGCAGAGCAAAAATGTCATAGTTCTTTGGTATTTTCAAAACACATGTTTAGAGTCACACGTGGGATTTTTGGAGGGTTGAGGGATTTTTTTTTTATTAAATGAGATGGTCTCCCTGTCCCCACAGTTCTATCAATGAAATGTTTGCATTGGGAATATTTAGTTTATAATCCTGGTTTTTAAACTGTAGAGTTGTTGCTCTAACTTTTCTTTTCTTGTAAACTGCAGCTGCAGTTGGTACTTTACTGGCACAGACTTCAGGGGCCCTGGAAACACTTTTCTTCCAGATGCATAATTGCTACTTTAACAGGAGAGATGAGGTGCATTAACCTAAATCTCTGCATGAAGATTAGCCAACACATTAAGATTTTTTGGATAAATACAGACCTCTGTCTGTGGGACTGTTTTAAAAGAAATTATAAAAGATAAATATGGCCCTAAATCATCCCTATGTACCTCCTTCAGTCTAAAGGGTCTGTGTGGTGGTGATGAGATAATTGGTTGGGATCTACTAATCAAGAAGTTTCATTTGGCAGTACTTTGAAAGGCTCTTACATTTTTCAAACTTTGGGCCAGGACAGCTGTTTCAGTGGGGAAAAAATGCTGATTCAGATTCAAGTTTTGATGTTTTGGGAATGAAGTTTGGCTTTCTACTGTAGTGACCAGATTTCAAAGGTGCAGTTGGGAACAAGGGTCATCAGAGCAGTTAAACTGCTGAAAAAAGGGCCTGGAGAAGAACCCAGCTCAAGCTCTGCAAACCAGACCACCATCCCTGTCCACTCAGACCTCTGTGCATTCTTTTTTTTTTAATTCATGTCATCTTTTAAGTGCAAAATGCAGAAGAATGTAATTGCAGTGCTGCATTGAAATATCTCACATGTTCCAAGTAAGTAACGTGCTCAACAAGGAGAAAAAGGGTTGGATAAACATGAAAAATTTAATTGAAACCCTCCTTGTTAAAAGGAGGGAGAAGTAAATAAGGGATCCTCAGGGATCACAGAGTAGAGATTCAAGAAAGAACAGGTTCTTCTCTGAAGACCTTAATCCTCACTGCAGCACCAAGAACAGGTGTCACTGTCCTGCTGTGGCTCCTGGGCAGCACTGCTTCTCTGTCACATTCTTCAAAATGCAGATCAGTTACCTGAAGCTTTTAATAACAAATCTCCCTCGGAGTGTGAACTGAAGCAGATGTGCAAACACAGAGGTCACACTTTGTCTTTGCTTTGCCTTGCTCTCAGTGCCTAATTTACCTTTCTATACAGAACACAAACTCCAGCCTATTCTCAAATTTTGACATTTCTTTATCTCTGTGAACTCTTTAACCCTGTGAACAGTTGCCAGGAGATCTGAGGAGGCTCCTTGTGGTTCAGAGGTGGAAGAGAGCAGCCAGGGCACACAGAGCAGCCAAAGGCATTGCTGCTGAATTTCTGTTATCTGTAAATAACGGTGTCAGACACTTATGATCCAAAAGCTGGTCTGGATAAGCTCTTTTCTCTGTGTGTCGTAAACACAAATGGCTTTGGATGAAGGTAAGCAGTGGAGAGTGAAGCCTTTGGGGTTTGGATGAAGGTAAGCAGTGGAGAGTAAAGCCTTTGGGGTTTGTATCATTGTTCTATGCTAGCTGGAGATTAATTGGTCAAAGTTTTGCTAGGAATAGCACATCCTGACATGTTTTGGTTGAAGCTTTCCCATTTGAGGAGTTCTTGCCTGGTTCCTGGAGCAGCTCAACCCAGGCAACTCTGCCTTGGAGTTCTCTGTCCAGGGCCTGGGGCTTGAATCTCCAGCTGGGCTCCCATTTCCAAAGGCTGTAAAGCTGAAAGCAGGTAAGTGCTGGGAGCCTGAACTCCACGGTGATTTCCATGTCTGGAAGCTTGGCTGAGGCCAGGCTGCTGGAGCTCCTGCACTCCCTGCCGTGGAGCTGTGGCTCAGGGCTGCCTTCCCAGGGTGTCCCCAGCATCCTCTGCACAGGAGCCAGGGAGCTTTGGGAACTCCCACAGCTCCTGTGTGGAGCTGCTGTGTGCAGATGCTGCTGCTGGCTGCTGCTGCCAGTGACAATGTCACCCATCAGTTGCAGCCTTGGGAACTTGGGAATGGTCTTTTGGAAGTGTTTTGATGTTTCTGAAGTGACCTTTCTGGGAATTTCCAGTTTGTAGGCATTTTCAAAAGGGTTTGTTTTCCTGCTTGATTTGGCCCAAAGCCATCAATCGAGATAAAACCTCATTTCCTGCAGGCTGGAGGCTTGGCTTGCCCAGTAGCTCCTCTGCTCCTGCCCCCTCTGCTCTGGAGCTGGGAAGAATCAGATTCCTGTCTCCCACCAGCTGAGGCTCTGCAGCCCCATGGCCTCTGAGGTTATCAGAACTTGGCCATTACAACATAATCAATCACTAAGGTTAATAATATTTCACTGCTGATTCCTTCCATGAAAAGATTTCAGTTCTGAAGCAGAACTTGAGAGCAGGATGTGGAGTTTCCAACATGGTTTGATTTTGGGAAAGTAGAAGGTGACCTTTGTCTTCACTGAACATTTACATCCAGACAATGTCTTTGTCTTTAGGGCCCTCCCTGGTAGTCAATGTTCATGTTTTAACTTCAAAGCTTCTAATACAATTTTGCATGGACTCTGACTAAGGAATAGCCTTCAGCAGGCAGCTGAATTGTAGTTTTCTTTTTCTTTGGGAGGGGGAAGTGACTGAAAGCAAATTTTGGGCATATATGACATTTTGCCTGTGCAGTAGGCCCTTAAATATAAAGCAAAACAGAACTTTGATTTATAGCTCTTGTAAATAACTCTCAGCGACATGGGCAGGTTTGTGTACTATGTTTCTTTTCATTGCATAAGCACTTATATAACTCTGATGGTTGGGATTTGCATAAAAACCAAAGCAGCCATGGATGGGTTTAACATCATGGGCTTTCCAGCAAACTGAAGTAGCAGCAGAACCTATGGTTTAAGAGGAATCTTACTTTAGGAGGAAAAGAGCAAGCTTTATTGAAATATATTAAGCCACAGTGGATTTTTAATAAATACTTACAGGATGTTTCTCACTCGTTAGTGACGGCATCAGGACCCTCTGATGTGAGGCAGAAAAATTCACATGTGAAAGCTTCAGCCTAGGGAAAATTAATGTGGGTAGCTGCAGTTTCATTTTGTTGGGAGAAAATTATGGAGGCCCCTAAGGAAAAAAGGAATATACCTTGATTCAGGGAGGGTGATCACCCCCTGGAAGGTGCTGAGTGCTTTGACCTCCCAGTGACTGTGTCACCTCCTTTATTGTGTCTCTTGTGCTGAATATGTGGAGCAGATTAGGAGAGGATCTCTTCTTCTTTCTCTAAATTTGGGCTCCACATTTGTGTCTCACCTGAGGGGCTCAGCTGAGCTGTGGATGTTGCTGGGCTGGCTGTGAACAAATCTGATTTGTGTCATCTCCCAGAGGTCCTGACAGGATCCCTCCATGCTGGGAATGTGTGAGATTTATTGCAGTCCTGTTTGAGGAGGAACAGAGGCAGATTGAAAGAGCTGTGCAGGAAGGCTCAGGATGGCACTGACAAATGTTCCCTCTCTTCCAGAATCTCTGTAATCTCCTGTATTTTGAAATGAATAATAAACTAACATGGCTTTTAGTATTTTCTCCTGTCTTGCTGTATGATTGTTTTCTAGTTCCTACTGTGTATGACAGGAAGTCAGTGGTGCTGGTGGAACTCTCTGGAATGGATGAACTCACAGCAGTGACTACGAGTAGTTAAACCCAGCTTAGAATGGTCACAGTCACTTTTTACACCTCCTTGTATTTAAATTCCTTCAGCAACAGAAAGGGTAAAAAAAATTGAGTATGGTGTTGTCTGTGATGTCCCAAGGAAAAGAACACTGTACTGGTTTTCAGTGCTGTATTGGACTAATTTTGACATGAACTCAGGTGAACGTTTGAGAAACAAATGCAATCTTTTGGTAGAACAGACTGGGGTGGATGATGTTACTCTTAGCATTGCCCTATCATGACTATCGGGACTCCCTCAAACTCTGTCCTTACTCAGTGCCTTTAAGTTCTGTAGTTTCTCTTCTTAGTAACCTCTACTTCCCATTCATGCATTTTCCAGAGCTTCCATTGAAAGCCTGGTCCCAGATTTTCAATATATGCAACCAGATAAAATATTGTTCCTTATACTAATGAGCAGGAACGTTATAGAGAAAAATGCTTGGTGTGCAGGAAATGTATTTTATGAAGTGAGACAATAAGTGTTTCATAGATCAAGGAGCAAGTGAGTAGAACAATATTCATTAACATTGAAGAGAAGTTGATTTATGTGTTCAGGCTTGAAGTGGGGTGAGGCTGAACTGTGCTGTGCCTGATGTTTTGTTTACAAGCTGCCGAATTTGCAATACAGTGGAAGGTTTATACCCAGGGCCTGTTACCCTCCTTCCTTCTGGGCTCAGCTTCACTTGGGCTTCACCTTGGGCTTCAGGGGAATCTCAGCTCTGGCACCTGGAGCGTCTCCTTCCCTTCCTTCTCCTCCATCCTGGGTATCTGCAGAGCTCTTCCTCCCACATATTCTCACTCCTCTCTCCTGCCTGCAGCTGTGCAGTGTTACCCCCTTTCTTAAATCTCTTTTCCAGAGGTGTTGCCCCCTTGGAGCCACTCTGTGGGACATGGAGGAAGCTTCCAGCAGCTTCTCACAGAAGCCACCCCTGCAGCCCCCCTGCCACACAAGCCCAGTGCATTAATAATTGTCGGAGACTTATGAAAGGAATAAAGAGAGGCATATATTTTTGTTGACAGAAGAAATATATTGTTTATTCCTCCGGAGTCTCATGTTGCTCATATTGCTGCCGTGTCTTATTGCCTGTCACTGAGCTGTGCTGTGTGGGTGGAAATGTCAGGCTCTGAATTGGCTCTGTAAGAAAATCTGTGTGTTACTCTGATTTCTCATACTCACTTGGGCTTGCTTTAATGTTGTCCCTACCGAATGTTCACTTTTGGGATCTTGCTGGCAACTTCAGACATCTATTTTTGCCATGAAGCATCCTACTAAGTAAATTTACTCCTGGTAGTCTGTTTGTTTGTTTGTGAAAGATTTTGCAAAGAAGTATTTTCAAACTGAAATGGGCCACACTGACCCTAAATAGTCACAGGGCTGGTTCAGTCTCGTGGAGGAAATGGAAGTTACTGGATGTAATTCCAAAGGAGGTTTTGGATATCTCTCTGCTCATCTCCCTCCACCACACTGCCAAAATTCTCAGATGGTGCCACTGAAAAATGTTGCTTAAAATGTGCTTCCACCCTGAAAAGTCAAAAGGTAAAAGCAGCATCTGCTCATTTTTCACAGGTTCTTGCTGCTGGCACCCAGAACTAGAAGGCTTTTGAACAAGAAGGAACCACTTTTCCTGGTGCCAGTGCTGGAGTGCTGGCCATGCTGAGCTGGGTGCTCTGGGGCACATGGAATATCTCCAGCAGAGTTGAGCTCTGGTTGGTTATCAGGAGATTTGCAGCTACAGGAAAGGTGTTTTACAGTGGGAGCAATGCACAAGAAGGAGGGGAATTCCCCTCATTGCCCCTTAGGTTTGTTACCATGAAGAGTATCCAGGCATAACCAAAAAAAGTTAATGTATCAAACTCTGTGAGTTCAACTGAGTAGAGGTGTGGAACAAGCAGGTAATTTTATTTGCAACCTTATTTTTTCATGATGCAACCCCAGTTTCTATGGGTTTGCACAGGTGACTCTGGAGATTTCACATCACTGTGTTTGTGAAGTGTTGCTTAAGACCTCTCTGAAGTCAGAGCATCAGCTTAGGTGTCATTAATGTAATATTTTGGCTAAGCAGGATATTCATTGCCAGTGTTGACATGGATGAAAATTATTTGGTTTTTAGATCACAGGATGCATTTGAAAGCTATGAAAGACATCACTTTGCTTTTCAACAGAGCTCTCAAGCTAGTAATTACCAGATAAAGGTGGAAAACCCCAATGCCATTTTCATGGAGTTGCAATGCAATGTTTCCTTTGCATTATTTAATAATATTTCCTATTGCCTTCATTAAAAATAGCCATTTTGCTGACAGAGGAGCTAGAGTAGTTCAAATCCATATGTTCAATTGGAGGTAAGTACAGATCTGTTAATTTCTGTGGATGGTCAAATCCCTTCAGATCCTATGATGTAATATACTGGAATTTGGGGAGAGTTGCACTGTCTTGGTTGGAGCATCTGCCCCTCTGGGAGAGGCTGATGTAGTTGGGATTGCTCAGGCTGGAGAAGCCTCTTCTCAGCTGTGCCCAGTGACAGGAGAAGGGACAAAGGGCCCAAAGTGAAACACGGGAATATTCATTTAAACACGAGAAAAATCTATTTTACTGTTCGGGTGACTGGACACTGGAACAGTTTCCCAGAGCATTTGTGTCTCCACCCACGAGAGTTATTCAAAACCCAAGAGGGAGCAGCCCTGAGCATCCTGCCCTTGCTGTCCCTGCCTTAGGCACTGGCTGGGCTCCAGGGCTCCTTCCAGCCTTGGTGTTGCTGGACACAAGGAGCACCAAATGCTCTGACAGGAGCCTTGGAAGCTTCTGGCATCCTTTCCAAAGTGTGTGCTCTTAGATTTTCTTACAGCCTCCACATTTTGAAAGTCCCAGTGATCATCCCGGGCCAAACCAGCACAGGGACATGAGAAAAGGACTTTGCAGGGTGTGTAACTTACTACATCTCTGCACAGATCCTATCCCAGGTGGGCATGGATGGCTGATTTCTGGTATTACTGCAATATTTAAACATTATATTGTAGTTATTTAATCAATAATCTTTAGTGAATGGGTTTTTTATGTGCTTCCTCAGACCTATAGGGCCTAAATCCTACACTTTGCCTTATCTGTGGGATGCAGCCTGCCAGCTTTCTTTGTAGGCATCTCTCCCTGGTCTGATCTGCAGCAGCACCTGGAGTTGTAATCTCAGTGGAAATCTTGTTCAGTCTTGAGCTGAACACATCTCTGATGGATCTGATCTAAGGAGATCCCTGCTTAAGAAATCTTTCTTGAATTTCTGGAATGTGAACTCCCCAAACCTTCTGATGTGATTGATTTTTTTTCCCCCCAGATATTCTCAGAACATCAAAAAACTACTTGCCAAAAATTTGTAACACTCCAAGCAAAAGTTGTTCAAGGCTAAGTTGTATCTGTGGCACAACTTTATTCTTGAACCCAGAAGAAAAAAACCTCTTGGGTGAAATTTACTGTAGAGGTTTGGCCTCATTCAGAAATGTGATGAGAAAACTCCAACCCAAGCATGAAAAACTGGTGAAACTGTTGGAAACAGGATCTTTAATGGGCCGTGTAAGGTGATGTTAGTAGCAGGTAGTTTTAGCTGCCCTTCTCTACCCCCTTCCTCTCAGCTCTTCCCTCTGTAGTGAACAAGCTCTACCACTGCAGTCAGCACTTCCCCTCACTCTGCCAAAATACAGCTTTAAATGAGTTTTCACAAATCAATTCTCAAAGGCTTTATTATGGAAACAGTTCACGCCTTGAAGGAGTATATTTAGGTCTCATGAAAAATGCCAAGTTGTGAGCTCTGGAGGCAAATTCTAAATTTATAAACAAATCAGGCTGAAGTCATCCCAAAGTATCCTGTGTCTCCATGAGGAGTGCTCTGCCTCCCGCTGCAGGAGATGGTGGCTGTGGTCCTGTCCTGCCATCCCAGCATTTGAGAATCACAGAATCCCTAAAAAGGAAAAGATCTCCAAGATCATTGAGTCCAACCATTAACTCAGCACTGCCAGGTCCACTGTTAAACTGTAAATGCCACATTGACAAAGTTTTTGAACAGTTCCAGGGATGGTGATTCCATTGCTGCCCTGAGCAGCCTCTGCCTGATCACCTTTTCACTTCAGTGAAGAAATTCTTCCTAATATCCAATCTAAACCTGCCTTGGTGCGACCTGGGGCTGTTTCTTGTCCTGTTCCTGTTAGCTGGGAGAAGTGACTGACCCCCAGCTGGCTCCAACCTCCTGTCAGGTATTTGGGTGGGCACCAGGGAGCATGGCTGAGGGTCAGGAAGCTGAAAACGGGATTGAGAACCCTTCCTTTTGCAGACAGGCTGACAAAATTAGGGATGTTCAGCCTGGAGAAGGTTGTGTGGAGACCCCACAACACGTTCGAGTGTTTGAAGGGGCTGCAAGGAAGCAGGAGAGGGATTCTGCATTAGGAACTGGAGTGACAGGACAAGGGGGAATGGCTTCATACTGAAAGAGGGGAAGTTTAGGTTGGGCTATTGGGAAGGAATTGTTCCCTGTGAGGGTGGGGAGGCCCTGGCACAGGGTGCCCAGGGAAGCTGTGGCCACCCCAGGATCTCTGGAAGTGTCCAAGGCCAGGCTGAACAGGGCTTGGAGCACCCTGGGATAGTGGCAGGTATCCCTGCACATGACAGAGGGGCAACCAGGCGATCTTTAAGGTCCCTTCCAACCCAAACCATTCCAGGATCCCATATCACTGTGTGACACCCCAGTGAGGGACACAGCGCTCAACGCCCACCGAGGGCCAGAGGGTGACAACAGGGCTCCTGTCCCCGTGAAGCCACCCAGGATTACCTCGGCGGCGGTGCCGTGTGTGCCCGGGCGGTGCCGTGTGTGTCCGGGCGGTACCATGGCAGTGTCGCGCCTGTCCCCTCCCAGGCCATGTGGACACGGCCGCTCCCTCAGCCGCGCGCGGCCTGCAGGGGGCGCTGTGCCCGCGGCGCGCGGTGTGGCCGCCAGGGGGCGCGCGGGGCCGCGGCGGCGCCGAGGGCGGGAGGGGTTCGGGGTGGGGGGGGAAGGAGCCGCCGCCCCGCCCGCCTCAGTCGCCGGCGGAGCCGCAGCGAGCGCAGCGCTGTCCCTTCAGCACCGCTCCCCCCGCGGACACCGCGGGCTCCACACCGGCCCCGCCGCCGCCTCTCGCCGCCTGCTTGGCAGTAAGTAACGGAGCCGTGCCCGCAGAACCCCCGCCCTGACCTCCGGCGCTGGCACTCCCGGGGAGATGGGAAGGGGGAACACCGAGTGCTCCGGGATGCACAGGGGAGGGGGGTCCGAACCCTCAAAGAGGCTGCAAAAACGGGAGAGGGGTATCAAAAACCCTCCTGGGGTCAGTGGGAGACGCGCCGTGTCCCCGTGTCCCGCTGCGTGTCCGCGGTGGTGGCGGAGCTGGTGGCACTCCCGGTGGTGCTGGTGACATTCCCGGTGGTGCTGGTGGCTCTCCTGCCAGCACTGGTGACATTCCCGGTGGTGCTGGTGACATTCCCGGTGGTGCTGGTGGCTCTCCTGCCAGCACTGGTGACATTCCCAGTGGTGCTGGTGGCTCTCTCGGCGATGCTGGTGGCATTCCCGGTGGTGATGATGACATTCCCAGTCGTGTTGGTGGCATTCCCACCAGTGCTGGTGGCTCTCCCGGTGCTTTGGGATCTGCCGTGTTTGGGCTGACAACGAGGGGTTTAAAGGCTGTTTGTGGTGGTTAGAGGGTGTTTGTGGCGTTGAAAGGCTGTTTGTGGTGGTTAGAGGGTGTTTGTGGCGTTGAAAGGCTGTTTGTGGTGGTTAGAGGGTGTTTGTGGCGTTGAAAGGCTGTTTGTGGTGGTTAGAGGGTGTTTGTGGCGTTTAAAGGCTGTTTGTGGGGTTTAGAGGGTGTCTGTGGGGTGTCTGTGTAAGGCAAATGCTTTGGTGAAGTGACATTCCCTGAAACCCAGGGGTCGACACCTGAACCCAAAGCGAGCAGGGCAAGGCAGGAATTGTCCCCTTCCCAGTGCCCCGGTGACATTGCTCATCTCCCTCGCTTTCAGGTCTGGAAACCGGGTGCAAGGATGGTGAAGCTGGGGAGTAATTTGAACGACAAGAACAACAAACAACCATCCAACGAAGATGGTTTTCAGACAGTTCCTTTGATCACGCCTTTGGAAGTAAATCACCTGCAGTTCCCGGCTCCGGAAAAGGTAAAACAAAATCAGAATGTGCTCCTGCATGGTTGCGCACACGTACGTGCCCCTTGGTTGTCGCTGGGCTCTGGTGATGGGAATTGTGGCACATTTATTCAACAAATAAAAAGGGCTTATCTTTCACTGTATGTTTATCTGTTTTAACATGGCAAATAAGCACGCAGCAGACTTCAGTGCCCTCCCTCCTCAAAAAAGAACCCCAAATATTCATAAATAGAACAAGAAAAAAAGCTTGGTATGTTTCTCTTGCAAGCGCTGGGGAAACTGAGGAGCGGTGTGCAATATGTTATTATCAGTAAGATTAATGGCCTGCTTTGAGAGGAGGTAATGTGATAACTCTAGCGAAATAAGCAGCTGTTTTAATTATCTCAGTTAAGCTCCGTTTTCTTCTCTGTGGCTTTGCAGAGCTGATTTGGGCACTGAGGATACTGATTTCTCTGGGGAGAGTGGCTGAGTTCCTGGGGGACAGCCCAGGGACTCGTTTGGCCTCGGGCAGGGGACATTGTTCTCCCCTGCCCTTTCAACTCTCTCACACCTGAGTGCAGCACTAAAACTCCCGGGAATGTGTCATTGGCTGCCGGTTGTGTTGGGATTTTTTGGCTGCAGCGTGAACTAGGAAATCTTTTGTCTACATCCCTGTGGGGGTGATGCGTATCAGTATAACCTGGTGAGGACATGATGAGACTGTAAAAATCCTTATTCCCCAACAGCCCTCACCAAAACAAAGCCTGTCTGCAATGTAGTTCCCAGATACCACAGAGGTGGAGCCAGCCCACCCTAAAGTACAGACAGAATGATTAGATCTCGCAGGATAATGGAATAACAGCAAAATTAACACTGATGGTTATTGAACATATATCCTGCTTTTACCGTGGTACAAAATGAATTTTCCCTAAATACGTTAGGAGAACATGGTGATGGATGTGATGAGCCTGTCTAGGTAGACAAACCGTGTTTATTTTAGGATAGAGCTGAGTCAACTGCCTTGACATCCTGGGAACCAGAGCGGTGCCAGACAAAGGAACTGGTTCCATTCTCCATATGCCTCATGGCAATCAGGAGCAACTTGGCTGCGTTCAGAACAGTTAGACTTTATGAATTGTTGTGAATCAGAGGCTAAGACAGCCCTTATCTGTGACTCTGATATATAAGATTAAGCAAAATAATTCGGGCAAAGCCATATGATTTGTCATAAACGTCTGAAAAGCTCAGGGGAAACTGTAGGTGTGTAAAAGTGGCTCCTTTGATGCCAGTACAAAGGGCTCGTTGAGATCACCCAGTGCCACACGACAATGTGGCATTGAAATGACTTGTGGAGCAGGTGAGACACGGATTACCCAACAAAGATCTTTTCAAGCTGATCAAGTGGTAACGAGTGTTCTCAGGACTGCCACAGTTCCCACTGCCTGTCGGTGAACAAACACCGCCGTGGATCGGTGTGGTGTGATTCCTTGCTGATTTTTCTGTTTAAACATGCCCACATCAATAATTCACGTGTTGTTAGGTTACATTACCTTCATTAGCATATATTACTGCCAATGCATCTACCAACATCCATAATTTTCTTTGCTGGAAGTGTGGGATGTATCTCCGGGCGTGCTGAGCGTGATTCAGAACTCATTAGAGTCAGAGCTATTGATTTCTGCAGGCTGTGGTTCATCTCCTCCGTGCAGCAGGCCCGGAGTTAACGGGCTGGAAATCTCTTCAGCAGGACGAGAGGTTATTTATGATAAAAGCAAAATAATTCACGACCTGTTTCCTTTGCTCTCTGTAGAAGGGGTTCTGGTGGGGTGAGTTCACCCCGGGGCTGTTTAAAGAGCTGCTAGTAAAGAGCTGAGCCTCAGGTGAAAAGCTTTGGGCAGAGGTTGGGTGAGAGGGGCAAATTGCAGCTTTGTTCTTGAGGAAGCAAAGCTGCTGCTGAATTTAGGCAGGCTGTCCCTCTGAGGAGGAGTGGACATGGATTTCAAGTCTTTCAGGGTATATTCTTATTCGGACTTGCCTTGCCCTCAGGAGACTAAGGAAAGGTGTTTAGGAAAACACCTAAAATTGACTTCTTCCCCCCTCCATCTCTTCCTAAAACCTGCGAGCAGTTGATTTTTAACCCAGGAGAATGAGATCATGAGGCTTCCTGTGCCTCGTGCATGGGATGCTGCAGGAGCAAGCAGCGCCCGACCAGCCGTGGTGTGGGGTGTGAGGGACAGTGTGGGGTGTGAGGGACGGTGTGGGGTGTGAGGGACATGTGGGGCGTGAGAGACAGTGTGGGGTGTGAGGGGCAGTGTGGGGTGTGAGGGACCTGTGGGGTGTGAGGGACGGTGTGGGGCGTGAGGGATGGTGTGGGGTGTGAGGGGTGGTGTGGGGTGTGAGGGACGGTGTGGGGTGTGAGGGGCAGTGTAGGGTGTGAGGGACCTGTGGGGTGTGAGGGACGGTGTGGGGTGTGAGGGGGGGTGTGGGGTGTGAGGGACGGTGTGGGGTGTGAGGGGCAGTGTAGGGTGTGAGGGACAGTGTGGGGTGTGAGGGACGCTCCCCGGGGCTCTGCAGCCTCGGGTCTTTCCTGCGATCCCGCTGCCAGCAGCCACAGGGAGCAGCGCTGCCGGCCCCCTCCTGCATCGCATCCTCGGCGCTGCTCACACAGCATGCATTGTCCTGGCAGCCCCCACTGTAAGTGAAACCGAAAAAAACCCCAACCCTGCTAAGTATTCCCCTTTCTGGGCTTCTCTTCGCTGTCAGAAAGGATAATTTAGGAAATTCTGAGCTTTTGACCTGGGTCTAACCTTGAGGTCAGGGTAATCCAGGGTGCATCAAAACCAGGGCAGGGAGGTTTGGGTGCAGCTCAGGCTCTGTCCTTCCTCCTTCTAGAGGAGTAGTAACAGCTTTGCATAGTGATCTAAGAGTACACAAGGCTTGTGCTGGGCAGCCCAGCTGCTGTCCCTACAATAATGCCTTCATCTGGTGTGTATTTGCAAGTTCTGTTCCTTTATAGGTTTTTTGTTCCAGTTGAGTCTTAAATACCTGCATGCAAGTTGAAGAACATCAAACCTGTTTTTTGTTGTATCCTTAAATGCACCCCACAAAGCCTGTGGAATCTACGGACTGAAAATTGCAGTTTAAGGACCTTGAATTCCTGTTTTCTTTCTTCATTTTAAGGACATTTTTGCAGCTGAATCACTTTGAGAGTCACTCAGAGTGACTCTCAGCATTAACCTATGTAGGTGTTTCACCAGAGCTTCCATCATCTCTTGCCAAGTGTTTTTTGCGTCTGGCTCCTCTGTCAGAGAAAAGATTGAATATAAAAATGAGGCTTTTGCTGGTGTGATGTAACCCCTGAAGTCCAGCTCTTTTCAGATCATTCCTTGAAGAAATCATATGGGGGGTGAGAAAGGAAAACTCTTAAAGGTGTGCTTAAATTTACTCTTTGTCCTTTTGGGGGTGCTTTCTTAACAGGCTTGTTCTCCAAAGCACTGAGAGCTTAGCAGCTCCCTCTGACTTCCACCTTGCTGCTGTTGGAAAATGCAGGCAGGATTTCAGGAGGCTTCAATTTGGCAGCTTTTCTTTTTTAAAATTGCAGACCACTGGAATGTCTAATTCTTTCTCCCACTAGAGGAGGATGTCCCCTCCTCGTGCTGCATCAGCATTCTCATCCTTCTGTCAGCACTTGTGTGGCTGCAGGGAGACAAATAGACCCAAGATAGGAATTGTCCCCCTAAGGTGCTAAGCCTGCTGTGTATTTAAATTTATTGACAATCTTCAAGCATTTCCCTTGCCCCCTGTTCCTTTGGTGGAGCAAAAGGCAGAGTCAGGTACTCCTAAATCATCTTTGCATGGCCTTTTTGGTGAAATTCATCCATGTAACAGCAATAATAGCCCCATCAACAATGACAAGCCCTTGACCTGGCTTTTTATATCTCTGAATTTCATTTCTTCTGATTCAAAAAGAAAAAAAAAACCCACCCAATTGAAGTCTTTTATCTTTTAGGACCAAAGGGAAAAAGAGAAGCTGTTGCCTTGTTTTCCAAGGCATAGACAAACAGCTTCAGCTGTGCTTGTGTCTCTGCAATGATAATGCTGAAAGATGTGCAGCTTTTCAGGGACCATTCTGTTCACTGAAATGTTAAATGAGACCAACAACCGGGGACCCCTTGGTCTCTTGGCTCGCTTCAGTATAATTTACCAGGAAATACCTCTGTTCTGGCAGTAAAATCCTAATTTTACATAACACAAAAGTGCATGAAAGCTCTTGTCAGGCTGTAAAAAACATCCGGCACCTCTTTTGTGGTGAAGGCTGCAGAAGGCTTATCATGTGGTCCATTGTTCTTTATTTTGAATGCATCAGGAGGCTCGAGAATTAATTTCTCTAGTGGCAAATTCCTGCCACCAGCGTAGGAAAGAAAAAAAAAAAAAAAAAAAGATGTCACAGCTGTCTTCAAATGCTTTCCACACCCTGTGCTCCTGCCCCTGGCCACATCCCTCTTCACACAGAGTTCCTGGAGATCAGGGGGGTCCCTGGTGTTCACAGCCTGTCCCTGTTGGTTTAACAGAAAATAACGTTTGGTCCTGGCCAGCTGAGCAGGGATAATTAGGAGTAGGCGGATGAGTGCTCCTGTGCCTCGGGGACTGCTTGGAGCGCTATCCTGGGTAGCGGTGTCAGCCTGCCCTCTGTGCAGCCTGGAGGCACAAACTGCCAGGGCAGCGTGGTGCTGCTTTTGGGGAGCTGCTGCTCCTGCTGGGGCTGGGGGCAGCTCAGCATTCCCGGCTGAGCATTCCTAGGAAGCAGCACGAGCTCTGCCGGGGACAGGCGGCTCCTGCTCCTCTGCTGGTGAGGCTGGGATGGAGCAAATGGCAAAAGGACGGATGGGGCAGGGAGAGGAAGGAAGAGGAAGAGGGAGGAGGAGGATGCAAAGGGAAAGAAAACATGGATAAAACAAAGGAAGGGAATAACAATTAAAAAAGAGCAGGCTGTCTTGCCTTCTCCCATCCTTTCCTCTCTCCACTTGGGATACTCTGCCTCATCCCACAAATAGCAAAGTCTGAGCCTTCTTCTCATCCTCCTCCTACACTGTGCAAATTCCTTTGTCCTCTGGGTGTGTATTAGAACTGAACACCACCCCTGCTCATTAGGCTGTAATAAATCCTTGCAGCATCACACTCAGGCAGAGCAGCATTTGGGGAACCTCTCTGGTGTTGTTTGCACGTTTTGGACAGCCCTGCTCTGTCCTTGGCAGTTCCTGCTCCTGTTTGGATGTCACTCTGTGCTGGCCTTCTTCTCATACACCAGCTCTTCCACTAGAGCTGTTCACAGGGTGCTCACAGGGACCTGGGGCAGCTTCCAGCAGCCTCCCATCATCCAGAGAATGTGCTGCTGCAGCAGAGCTTTACTCTGAACATCCCAGGATTTGTGTAGCCTGGGCAGAAATCTCCCTCCTTAACTGCTCTGCCGTCAGTGCCTGAATTAGGGGCTTTAAAGCTGCCTGGGTTTGTGAGCTCCATTACCTCTCTTAAGCCCGGCTATGTCTGCACTGCAATTCCTGGAGCTGCATCCTGCAGGAACAGCAGGAATGGACTCAGGGAATGGGTGTTGGGCTATGGAGGCTTGGCTGAGCTTGTTCTTTTTGCTGCCATGAAAGCCCAGTGCTGAGGGTGGAAGTGATTTCAGCAAGACTCTCAAGTGAACCTCACACACCAGTCCCTTACTGGTCTGGGAAGGAGAACTGGGCAGGAATCTTGGCTGCTGTAAATCAGGACAGCTGAAGGGAAATCAGTTAATTCACCCTGCCCAATTTGTGATTGATTCTTTTGTCTGCTTTGCTAAACCCTCTCCTGGATGAACCTAATGAAATCAATTTTTCTCACCCCACCTCCTGTGGGTTCCTGGTGGTTATGGGCACCCAGGGGTTTGCAGGGAGACTTGGCTGAATAAATTCCAAACCCCTTTTGTTCTTGGGGCTGTGCCTTGCCCTTCTCAGCTGCTTTCAGCTCCCAGTGCAGCCTTTGCCTTCTGTGCTGCCTTTCACTGGTGATGCCAGGGCTGATTCCATTTGCTGTCTTTGTCCTTTTGCGATTTCCCTTATGCCTGGAATATCCTCCTGGCACTGAGTCAGGAGACCACTCTTTTCCTACCACCCTCTGTGAAACTCATTTCCAGCACAACACCCATTAGATGGGCTGATACAGGGTAAAAAAATAGCAGAGTACTGACCCTGGCTTTCTCCAGGGGCTATGGATTTGATCACAGGCATGTTTTTCTTAAAAATTTTCTTATTTTTACTTTGTTTGCTGCTTGATATTTCAGGCACTTTATGTGTTCAAATAATGACTAGGGTGCCATTACCTACATCCAAAATGCCAATTTTCATATCAGCCTTTGGGAAGTCTGCCTGCTGAGATGTGTCCATCCTGTAGATTTGGGAGCTTAGCTGCCATTCCTGTAGGTTGAGACATAGCTGTAACCATTTGGGGAAGCTTTAAAGAACTAATTCTCTAAAAATCTGGGAATTTGCAGCATGGAGATTGCCAGGTAATCTGAGATTTATCCACTTTATCCAGTTTCCGGCAGTAGCCAGGGCAACAGTCAGGAGGAGATACAGGAGATGCTGCATGGAGCTGCTCATGCCTATAAATGTTTCATCCTAAGCCTGCAAGGCCAGAGATTGTTTTAAGCCCTCAAACATGATTTCCCCATCTCTTTTCCTCTATTCTTTTAATGTTTTAACTTCAGCTGCTGTTGGCAATGTGCACATCTCATTTGCTCTTTGGGGCTGGCTCTGTGTGAGGATTGAGCTGGAGAATTGTGTGTGCAGGTGGTGGATCCTGGCCATTGCCTGGCTTGGAGCACACGAGGGGAGAACCTGCCCCAGTCCCAGCAGGTTTAGTGCCAGCTTTAGGCTGGGGACACCTTTTGCTGTCACCTGGCCCCTGCTGCACCCTGAGGCTGTGCTCAGCTGCTGATGCTTTGTTGGGTAACAAAGGCTAAGGAAACCACGTTGGTGCCAGTGAAAAGTTGATATTTTCCCTTCTGTTTCTGCAAGGAATGGAGAAAGGTGTGGAAAAGGAAGGAAGCTGAGTCTCATTTTCATTTAAAAGTGAGCCTGACTAATCCGCCTGGAAACGGGTGGGGGTGTTACAACCATTTTGTGGGACTACAAAGTCCAGCTTTGAACTTGGAGGGAACCTTTCTCCTTGGTAGCAGCAACACATTTTGTTTATCACTTCTGTCAATCTGACAGCCACTCCGACTGAGAGACTCTTCATTATTAATAATCCCAGGAAGTAGTATTTTAAATTTTTATGGTTTGCGCTTTGCAGCACCTGAACCACAATATATTACATGCACCGTGGCAGTGGAGAGGGAATTACAGCAGGGCTGCATGTCCTTTTCCAAATGAATAATTTAAAGTTTTCACAATGCCAGTTATGTTAAATATTATTACTCATTTCTTCAGGGAAAACCATAGAGCTCAAGCGCAAATATAAAGTGGCAATAAATGATGTTACATTTAGCCAGTTGGAGACAAGGCTCAGAATTCATATCAGTTCATTTTCTGAAACACTTACTTCATCCCTTTGCTGGAAAATCCTTTTCAAGGCTCCATGCTTAATGGGATATTTTTCAATTTGTCACATTTCACATCTACTCTGCTCCTTCCTCCTCACAGCAAATGCTTTTAATATAGCCCACTTGGTTAGAAGCTTGCTTTCTTTTCCCTTTCAGCAGCCCAAATCCCTGGATTTCCCAGCACTCTCCCACTGTTTACCTTCTCAAGGTTGTCGATGATGGATTTCTTGCTGGTGTAGGCAGACTCTCATCTGTTGTTTCTCACCTCAGCACACCTATAATTTTCCAAGGCATCACTACAGAGAGGGTGCATGGTCCTGCATCCATTAAAGCTGAGGAAAGATTTCCTATTGATCCCAGCCGTGGCGCTGGCATAAAGCCTGGAATAATAAGAGCATTTGGTTTGGGACTCAATAAATGTATTAGCAAACAGCATCATTAGAAACATCTTGTGTGGAGCAGGGTGATGGATGTGGCTCATGGTCCTGTTGTGGTGGGGTTTCATAATTTCCTCAGGCCATTCCCTGCAGGCTGCTCTGAGCTCTTTGGAAGTGTTTGAGGGACTGGAATGAGGAACCAGAAGATCCAAGGAAGAGAACAGAATGTCAAAACCTTTGCAGACATTGAATGTTACTGCATCTGCTGGGATGGCTGGGGGGGGACAATTCTGCAGAGAGCTGCCATTTTCCATAGGTTGTCTGACTGCCTTCCCACACTGTCATCCTTTGCTAGCCCCTAATCCCAAAAATGTGATATTTATATGGAGAATCTGCTGGAGCTGCCATTCTCCCTCATTAATGAAAGTCTGAGACAACATTTCATTGTAAGCAGCGAACCAGCAGTGGTGTGAACTCCTGACTCAGCCACCAAGTGGGACTCAGCACATTACTAAGATTCTTTTTTTGTCTTTTTTTTCTTTACCCCTCCATGAGTAATATGGGATGCTGGGGTCATGCAGAGCCCCTGAGCACTTGATGAAGAATTCCCCAAGCATCCGTGTTGGAACTGGCTGTGGGAAGGAGCCTGAAGCCAGCTCCGACAGGCCAAAGCCCTTAAATGCACACTTAACTTGAAATATCCGGCTCATCCCTGATGTTAACAGGACTACTGGCATTAAGAAAAAGCTTAAGTGCTTTGCTGAATTGGTGGTTAATTAGCTCAAACTCTAAACAAACCTGGTTAAGGTGGAATCTGCAAGGACTTCAGTGTGGGTTCCCATAATTAGATGTGACTTTTTGCTGATCCATGGAAGCCTTTTTCCCCTCTTCTCATATTCTCACAATCACTCTGCAAACCCAACCTAGGAAGCAACTTTCAAAGAGCAGCTTTATTTTGGTTGTAAAATGAAGAAAGTCCCAGATAATTTAATGGTGCTCCCTTTACTGCATATGCAATGAACAGCTCCGTTCCTGCAACTCTAAGGTGGTGTATCTCTGGGAAATGGTGAGAAAACTTTAACAACAGATCACAGGAGCAAGATAATCTGCAGGGAGCTTCCCCGAGCTAATTCCATCTGGAAGTTCCCCCTTAGAGCAGCTATTTTCCAACGTGCCAACATCCCAGAGGAGGAGGAGATGGCATTTCTTTCCCTTCAGTTTCCTTGGAATTGCAGCCTCCCCAGACCCCAATTTTCCCCTGCCTTCCCCCGATTTCAATCCAGACCAACTCCCAAGCCAGCACCGCTGCAGAACAGCCAAGGAGAGGGGATGGGGATCATTCTGTTGCTTTTGTAATAAACGGCAGCAGCTCTCCCAGGAAAGCTGTCGCGGTGTGAGATGGATGTTCCTTGTTTGCATGGGAGCAGTGGGATCTGGGCTGGCTGCAACTGCTCGGGGGCAGCCGCTGATAAACGAGCGCTGATCATCGCCCCGACTGCGGAGTCAGGAGGCTTTTATTACTCCATGTTCAACAGCAATTTGGGTAGAATTTCTGGAAGACTTCACTGCCAGGAATTTATTTTTTTTCTCGCTGACAAAATGGAGAAAGAAGGTGAAAAAGGAGTGATGGCAGGGAATGGGGCAAGGCAAATCTTTCCCACCCAACTCAAATCAGAAAGCTGGAAAATGGAAACAGAAAAAGCAACATGAAAAGGGAAAGGCTAAAAATGCAGAAAGGTTTCTTTAGAAGATTGATTGTTCCTTTTCTAAATTTGCACTTTTAACTCTGCAAGAGTGGGATCCATGCTCAGGCTGATTTATTTAGCCTGTGGGGGACTGAGCAAGAAGGAGCTCTGTTCTTCTCAATGTACACCCCATGCCCTCAGCAAAACTGCATTTTTATCGTTGCTGCCATGATATTGAATGGTCCCCCCGACTGCAGGTTTTCAGTTTTCTGTTTGACCTTTGTCATTTGGTGTCTGTGCTCTCCTCTAAAAAGGAGACTTCACTGCCTGCCCTTTCTTCTGCTGAGTAATTCCAGCGGGTGTCTGACAAAGACACCTCTGGAGAGCAGGTTTTTAACTTTGGCCATGCTAAAAGCCCTTTAGCATAGGTGCTTCTTCCCTCTTCTACCAAAGCTTTTTGATGCCTCTGCAGAACTCTGCCCAGGGTGACTCTGGCTCTGTGCACGCTCATTTCACTGCTGGCACAGGCAGCAAACTGTGTTTTGAGTATCTTCTGATCTGGCTGGGGCCTGAGCTTGCTTGTTTATTCCCAGATGTGATGGAATTGCTGCTGGACCTCACTCTGATGCCTGGTGATGGAAGGGCTGTGTGGGTTCATTCTCAGATTCTGTATCCCTGCAGACAGCATGATTCAAACTTTCCTGCTTATTGGTGCAATGGAACAGTTCAAAAATAACTGTAACAAAATTGGTGTTGATGATGAAGAAAATTAAATTATAGCTAGATAGAAGGAAAGTTTTTAATTTGATTTTTTTTCTTATATTCTGCCTTCGTGGTCTTTCATTAAGACCCAGCATTACAGTTTGAGGAAAAGCTCTCACATAAATTTTAAATAATTGTCTGCAGCTAAGATTTACATCAAGCAGGAAGCTTGAATTTGGGACAATTGGATATTGTCTGAAAACAGAAAGAGCAATTTCCAAACACTGGCTGGCAGGTGCTGCTGGCTGATGCTCTATAATTTACTGTACTGGCTTTACAAAAGGCCAGGGAGAAGACTGAAGGCTGGCCAGCTGCACCAGGCTGGGTGCATTTCCCTCCTTCTGAGGGAGAAAATGAGGTTATTGCTTGTTTGTTTGGAGCTCAGAGCTGACCTGGGCCACTTTGTCTTGGCTGCAGAGAGAGCTTTGCTTTATTTTGCCCACGGTGTGCTGGACAGGGTGGGCAAAATGGGGTTGGATTCAACAGTGGGTTCAGAGCAGGGCCAGGATTCATCCCAAACCTGACCAGCCAAGCTTCTCTCCATGGATTATTTCCCATCTTCTGTGTTGTGCCATCACCAATCCTGAGCTCCCAACTGCTCATAGAAATGTATTTGAGTGGCTTTTTGTCCCTTCTTCTCGCCAAGTATTAATATTGCAAATGCTCCTGTAATAAATACCATTGAGAGGGATTCGCTGGAGGATGTAAATATTCATCAGCCTTTAATGATTTGCATTTGAATCCAGAAAATTGGCTTATGACTCCTCACTGCTTTTCTCTCGCTCTGATTTCCACATGCATTAAACGCAGGAGGATTAAATACCTGGGGTTCTCTTTGGTCCAAAGCAGACTTTGCTGTCTTCATTTGGAAATAAGTCCTTGATTAGCTGGGAACTCAACCTTGTGCATCACTTAATCTGTTCCAGTCCTTCACCACGGTTTTGTTTTTAACGAAGAGCTTTAGGATCACTCTTGTCACTCTCATCTGGAGCAGCCTCCACTCCTGGAGTTTTTCATTTCCACCAGGCTGCAGCTCAGAATGGGGAGCCAGAAAGTGGAAGGGTCTTCTGCACCTCATTTTATAAGATTAGTAGGGCCTGGATTGATCAGACACAGATCTTAAGGTGATAATACAAAATAAATATTGATAATCTGGAGCCTGAATGAATGAGACACCAAATGGCCTAAATTTAAATTGGCTTCAGCAGAACTTGTTTGGACAGAGCTTTTAATTAGTGAGGCTCTTCTTTAGGATGGGGTGATCTTCATGTTGAGCATGATATAAAAATTAAATACTCCTAAACAAAAGTGGGTGTCAAACATTTTGCTGTCAGCTATTTTAAGGCTGAGTGTGATAAGCTCACTGTCCTAGTTCTGTGTATCTGCTGATTTATCTGCCTCTCTCATTCCTGAGGGGGTGATGGGTTTGTGTTCATTTATGGTGCTTGTGTAGGTCCAGGGGATGGTTTATATAGAAAAACTTTGATAACAACCCAAAAATCTCTGCTGTGGGCAGAAGCCTTAAAAGTGTTGTTATTTTCCAGGTAATTGTGAAAACAAGAACAGAGTATCAGCCTGACCAGAAGAACAAAGGAAAACTCAGAGTGCCCAAAATTGCTGAATTCACAGTCAGTTTCACTGATGGGGTAACAGAAAGACTAAAGGTAAGAAATGGTTGTTCTGCTGCCTTCTGATGCAAATGCCATTCATTTTAAAATAACTGAATCAAAGTGACAGGAAAGACATAACAAATTTAACACTCCACTCATCACCAGGGTCAAAGAGAGGTTTATCTGCATGAGTGTAAAGTTTTTTTTTAGGACAGGCATGAAAATACCTTCTTAGTTATATCTCAAGTAGAAAATGCTTTTCTTTCCCAAGAAAATGATGAAAATATATTCCAGCCCAAATTGAAAATAAACCAGGTTTGAATCCTTTTTCTTCTTCAACATTGGTGTTTAAAAAAGAATTTTTAAAAATCCCATTGAAGATTGATAGAAACACTTTGTTTAGCCTTTTAAAATTCCTTTTGTCTCATAGCCAGAAAACCCTTTTCAAATTTAAAATACTTTGTTATAATTATTATATTACTACAGATTAAAAACTACTTCAAAATGCACAGGGAAAAAAAAAAGTGTTAGAGAAGTATCCAAGCATATCCTGTCCTGTAAGCAATTTTGCTTCACAGGAATTGGAATTTTCTGATGGAAAATGTTTCCTTGGGAAATTTTCAACAGGCTCTACTCAAACATGGAAAGAAACTCATGAATTATTGAGTGCTGTCGGTTCCTGTTGACTGCAGCACATTAGAACGGCTCAGTTCCTCCTAAAATTAGACTCCAAATGTGTAGCTGCCAGTTTTTCCTCCCTTTTCGCTGGGAAGACCTGGTGCTTTTTCTAAACCACAGAGCATGGCAGTGATGGAAATGTGAGATCTGATTGCTCATTTTCAAAGTCAGAGGAAATAGCAACAATTTTGAGGAGAAAACAGAGAAAGTGGGCAGTGCTTGGTGATGTTCCTGCTCCTTCCAAAGCATAATTTATTCTTAAAAGTTGTGGGAATAAATGTTTATGGTTCTTGGGTTTGGGTTTTTTTTTCAGTTTGATCTAAAATTTCTTACCTGCTGTTGATATTTACTGAAGTCTTCCCTGAGCTTATTGTGTGTAGTAACCATTTACCACCAGTGGTAAATCTCTGTTGTACCAGAGTAAAATGAATTAACCACGGTTAAATCCCAGTGTTGGAAACCACAGCAGACATTTCCGGTGTCACACACAAATCAGAACCCGACACGATGTGCCTGAGAACCAGCAATAAATTCAGAGTCTCCTGGACTGATGTTCGGCTTTAATGCAGTAAATGTCCTTGTTGGTGTTGTAAATGCTGGTGCCTCAGTGAGTATTTAACACTCGGTCCTGCAGCCCTGGAGGGTGTGAAAGGCAGAGTAAAACCAGGGAAAGGTCTGGCTTGGTTATTTAAAAAAAGAACATCTCCTTACACACCGAGTTAATATATAGCTCATGGATAAATCCTATTTCATCTACTCCTTCTATTGAGTATCTTGTTTTTCCTATTCAAATTCCCAATTTGCTGTTGCATTCAAACCTCTCCTTTCATGCATTTTTTCCTCTTCCCATCCTGTTGTTGGTGCAGTTTTCCCATCACTCTCAGAGCTCCAGCTGGGAGCCCTGGCAGAGGTGGGAGCTGAGCCTCCTCCCATAGAGCCTGGCAGCATCACAGTTTCATTTTTGAGCTATTTCCTTTCCCTAAAATCCATATGATTTTCATTCTCTACTCTTCAATGTCAACTTACTCATCAGGCAGTCTCTGCTCTAATGCAGGATAAGGCTCTAAGCCTCTCCCTGCCTGCTTTTCATAAGGCTTCCATGTATCCCATTAAATTTGTAGTATTATTTCCTGACAAAATGAGCTGAGATAATAGCTAATATTTATTACCTTTTGTACTTTTTATTGCACCACATTTTTTTTGTCCCAGTGCATATTTTTAGTGAAGTTATTAAAAACCCTGCCCTCTGGTTATGAGCTGCTCTATTATCTGGTACTGATGAAATCATCTTACATTTGGGTTTTTTTGTAAGAGGAAATCACAGTAAATACTTAACTTTTATGATCTCAGTTTGGCTACATTTAAAAAAGTTTTTTAAAAAATGGTATAACTATCATCATTATATTCTCTTTTGCCCTTTTGAGGGTGGAAATGCCCTCCAAGATCATTGAATCCAAGCTGTGACCAGCCCAGAGCACTGAGTGCCACCTCCAGCCCTTCCCTGAATACCTCCAGGGATGGGCACTCCAAACCTCCCTGGGCAGCCCCTTCCAGTGTCTGACCACTTTTTCCATGGAGAAATTCCTCCTGTGTCCAACCTGAGCCTCCCCTGGCACAGCCTGAGGCCATTCCCTCCTGTCCCAGGGCTGGCTGCCTGGGAAAAGAACTTGAGATTCTGTGATTTTGTGCTACAGAAAACCAAGATGTCTGGAAAAAATTTGAGACCAGTGAACCTGCCAGCCAAGCCCACAGATGCCCTTTTCCCCTGCCTTTTGGGCATGTTTTATTGAAGAAACTAATGAATTATTAGACAACTTTCTCACATGAACAAGCCCAAGCCAGAATTTAAGCTTATGCTTGCATATTTTTCATCCATCCAGAATAGCCCAGATCTGAGCTCTTTAATTATCATAAAGAAGAGACTGTCCCTAGGCAACGGTTCTTATTTCACACCAGCTCTTCCAGGAACCTAAGTTAGCTCCTGCCTCTTGTCACATCCCCTAATAGATGAGATTATGATTCTCTCCAGCTCAGCACACGGTGTCCTGGAAGTTTGACCAATTAGGCTGATTCTTCAGCTGCATGAGTCAGCCCATACATCCTTTACAAAACTGTTTAAATAGTTGTGTGTAGATGGGTTACAAGAAAATGATGTTAAAGTAACCTTATGGCTGAGCCATCCATACAGGAAAGTAATTTCTTTTCTCGTTTTACTCCTCCACAGAGAAGCAAAGAGAACATTTTTCTAAGCTGACAGGCAGTGATTTATAAACCTTGCCTTTTCCAGACTGCTTCTACTAAAGAGAGTTTGTTCCTCCAGGAAGTTTCTGAGCTGCAGAGGTCTTGTTTTGCAGTAGCTCTGTGAGCTGAGCTTTCCCAGGCTGAGGGGGCAGGGTGGCTGCTGTTTCCCTTTCATTAGCAGTGCTTTGAAGGGAGCTCCTGTTCCTGGGCTTGGCCATCCTGTGACAGCACTGAGGTGCCTTAGAGAGGGTCTGTAAATGTGTCTGTGACTCCTCTGGGGGTGACAGCTCTAACCCTTTGCATCTGAGGCTTCTTGCTCCTCCTCACCAGTGATAGCCCATCTTACAGCTCTTAAGAACAATCTTATACCTGAGTAATCATTCTGCCCTTATTTCTATCAGTCCTGAAAAGAGCTTGGATCCCTTTTGCTTTTCAAGCAGATTCCCCACCAAATGAAGCCTTGTTATTTCTGGACATTAGGGTTTCCAGTGATTCCTTTTCTCTTCCAACCAGTCCAGACAGCACAGGAATCATCCAGCAGCACTGATTTCTTTAGATAGCACCAGAAGAGGTGCTGGAGTGGCCTTTCTGTGTAGGCTTACAGAGCATTGGGTGGACACCTGGAACTGCTGACCCCTTACTGGTTTTACACACACTGGTCTCTTTCTTATACCAGTCTGAGCCCTTTCTGACCACTGCCACAGAACTATTAATTATTTTCAGGAAGGTAATGATTTATTGGCTATTAGCTGGGTGATAGTTACCTCCCATAATTACCTGACTTCTCAAGTCTTCTACAGTTCTTTCCTTTTCATGGAACTTTAAAAAGTTTATCTTTTCAGAGTTGGAATAATTAAACTCAGTGCTTGTCTTTAACAGAACAAGCTGGGAGTGGGTGTACGGGGGAGAAGTCGAGATATTTAAGATATTTTTTGCAAGCAATTGATCTACCTGGAGAAATCATCTGCAAGTATTGATGAAGACTGGAAACTTCATTCTTGCTGCAATTTGGCAAGATGCATTCTCAGAGTCACTGGCTGTGTCACCTGTCCCTGCTGAGTGTGCAATGACAATTATTTCCTCTCATAAGATCACCCCTCTCCTCCCTCCACCCCGAAACTGCTCTGACACACTGCAGATCCTGGGATCAGTGGATGTAATTATTGCCCACACTTTTCATCAGGTCCTTAAAATGTAGTGGAACCCATTCAAATGCTTCAGTTGTTGAAATGCTCATACTGGAACAATTGTTTTCCTCTGACTTAATGTGAAAGATTTAGAAGAAAATCGCTTTGTCTTCAGCTGCACCCTACAAAACCCTGTGATGCAAGAATTGTTCATGATCAAACCCAAGCCAACATCTGAAATGCTTGGCTCCTAATTAACAAAGATTGTTCTGGGCCAGGGAATAATTTCCTGTTGGTAACAGCTCTGCTAAATGGAAGATGCTCCCCTGGATCCCCTGCTGGCAGGTGAGCCATCAAATCCCCAGGGAATTCACACTTTGCTGCACACACTCAGCCCCAAATGTGCCATTCCTGCTCCCCCTTCCCAAAATTCCCATCCATGCCAGGGATCCTGCAAACTCCTGGGATGTTCTGCTTTCACCTGTAGCCTGTTGCTTTATGCTGATAATTCTTCCTCTAACCTGCAAGGAAATCCCAGGAAAACGGCTGGGGCTTTCCATTGTACCCATTCACAGGTAAATACATCTTAAAGTCTCCTTGAATTGTGGAGTTCCCACGGGGCAGGAGTAACTCCTGGTGAAAGGACTCCTCTGCTTTTTAATCCTCTCAGCATCACCATGGCAACTGCTACATCCCATCGGCTATCGGGGGATCCCATTACCCTGACTAATGGGAGCGCTGCTCCGGGGCTGCTCACAGGGATTTCTCCCTCTGGTGGGAATTGCTGCTGGGGCTCAGACGCTGTTTTTAGGATCCAGGAGAAGGGACAAAGCAGAGGAAAAGCAGAATTGTGCCTGGCAGGCACAGGGGAGCAGGGAGTGGGGTTGGAACGGGGATTTTCTCTTCAACCTTGCCCTCAGAGAGGGCTTGCAGAGGTGGCAGGAGGAAGGGGTTGATTTCAGTCCCCAGGGGCTGATTTGGAGGAATTTTCCCTCCCTTTGGGAGTTCCCAGCTGTCACCAGGCCATGTCCTTTCCTTGTGGATGCAATGGGCAAGTTCCTGCAGGGCTGTCAGGCAGCTTTCACTGCATCTCCAGATGGATGATTTGAGTGTGGAGCAAGAGCTGCCTCTTTGGAGGCTGAATATTTCCCAATGCAGAAGGTCACAGGTTCTCCTTTCCGAAAAAAACGTTGCCCAGCCCTGCCTGGCCCTGATGCAAACTCACACCTGGGTGGCTCCAGGCTTTCACTGGTGGTGTGCATGCAAGCAGGTGAGGAATGGTGCTGCTCATCCTTCTGCCTGAGCTCAGAAATCTTTCTTGTGAGCATTTCTGAGGAGAGGACAGGTCACATCTGTCCCACTGGCTCTCCCAGGCTGCGTGAGGCAGATTGATGGAGCCGTTTGTGATCATCAGTGACAATCAGGAGCTGGGAGGATGAGCTGAGCTGGGATTTGTGGCTCAGCTGCCAGGGAGCAGATCTGTCTGATCACAGCCCCAGGTACTGCTATAAACCCTGCAAGGTTTCCCCTGTCTGGGTAGGAGTCTGGGGTGGTTTTTTAAGAACTCCCAGCTAATTTCTTAATTTTTCTGCATGGGCAAGGGCCCAAAAATGTCATGTCCATGTCTAAAACACACAAGAAAAATCTATGTTGATTTAACTAGAATGCTCTCTATTGGCTTAGGGACCACCTAACAAAGCAAAGAAAAAAACCCCAAATACGTTTTTTTTTTTTAAATAGGAAATGGACCATTCCTTACAGTGCATTATTGTTTTATATTAGTTTCACACACGTAGGTACTCTTTTACAAAGTCAGGAAAAGCCTCTCAACTCCATTTTATTTTTGCCCTCTGTGAGCACTAACAGAGTAATCAACTGAAGAGATTTGTTCAGCTTTGGTTTGGGTTTTTTTCCATTTAACTGATTTTTGGAGAGAAGAAGAAAGTGAATTGTTATGCAGAAAATCTCTAAAAGTGGAAGTCACAGAGAATATTCACATGCCTAAATTTTTGTGGGGTACACCTGCTGCAAGTTCACTCTTCAAACCAGGATATATTGAAGGAAAAAAAGATTTACAGAGCAGAAACCTCAACTGACCCTTGGCTTTGGAGCAAAATGCTTGAAAATATTTCCATGGATGACCGCATGGAGATACCCCTGGTGTTAATTACAGGATGTAATTGCAGTTCCCATTGGGCCTGGAGGATTTTCTATGCCACATTTCTGTCTCTAACACCACTCTGCACTTACCTCTGCCACCCCACAGGAAACTTGTGTGTTGGGCAATTTTCCTGCCAGCATTTGAGGTGAAATAAAAGAGATTTAATGCTGGTGTGGTCACTGTAGAAAAAGAGACCGAGCAGGATGGAAGAGCAGCAAAGAATTTTCAGCTGAGCGAAACCAAACCAAAGTTTATTGCCTGTTGGGAAGTGCATTTGGAGTCCTGTAGCCAGACCACTGAATTCTAAAAAAAAAAATATAATAATCAAAGAAGTGCAAAGCTTCACTCACACAATTTTCTCCATGCAATGTTTCACCCTCTCTAAAGCAGCACAGGCTGTGATTGAATGTTAACCAGAGCTGAGCTGCCTCTTGTTGGTACTTGCAGATGTATTAAAGCCTGTTGGGTCGGATCCACAGCTAATGGAACTGGCCTCGTGCCTTTGGAGGCAGCGTAATCACCTCGATTATTCCTTTCTGTTGTTTGCTTTAAAAAGAGTAGCTCTTGTAAGTCATTTGCAGCAATAAAGCTTCATCTTTCTAATTCAAAATGGAAAGGCTTTTAATTCGTAAGTTACCCAGGGGACACTTTGCTCACCGAGTCCTCACTTTGTTCTCCTATAAAGCACCCATATAATAAGTTTTTAAGGAGAAATGGGTGTACTGGACCATGAATGCAGAAATATTATTTCCTACTCATGATGGGAGACATAAATACTGAAATACAGGTGAATTTGTTGCCCTTCTTGAAGGAACAAACTTGCAAGTGATTTTTTTCTTCAGGCACAGGAGTGCACTGAGCAGAGGTGTTTTAATTCATGCTAGCCTGACCTTTGGAAGGAGGTAATTTCTCATCTCAGCTTTTCCCTAGAGCCAGCCTGATCCTTGGCTGTGGCATGGTGGTGGTCTTTGGGTGCTTTTGCCTCAGAAAAAGGCAAGATTTGGAGAATTTAGATGTTTGCAGCTTTGGGTGGCTCTCACTGGGGTTGTCCAAGAGGGGAGTGAGTTTGGAGGGATGTCAGGTGCCAGGAAAAGGCAGTGGCAGAGCAGGGAACACACCCTGCAGTTCCAGCTGTGCTGCCACGAGCTAATCCCTGAATCCATTCCTGCTCAGGGCTCCCAAAGCTTTCCCTGCACCAAATCCACCATCAGGGAGGAGTGAGAGGGGACAATTTTGCATTCATGAGACTGTGCAGAGGTTGAGTCTCGGCAGGCAAAGGGCAGGCAAGGAGACAGTTTATTGATGCCTTGATTTATCTTGTGTTCCTGTTAATGCATTTAAAAAGGGCCTGTGATGAACTGAGGCAGCCATTGCCATGTCCCACATGGAGTGACTGGGGGAAATGTCACAGCCAAGGCTCTGCTTTGGGGAAGGGCTGCACGGCAGGAAGGCTTGGACAGGATGTTTCTGTCTGCTGCAGTCCCACTAATTGAAAAAACACCTCAAATTAGGGATCTGGAAGGAAGCCTCTTCCAGCATTTCTCAGCTCCTGAAATGGGCTGCCAGGTGTTCTCAGGATGTGGCTTTGGGGAGAAAAGTCCCTTTCTGAGCAGTTCTTGAGTCACCCCACTTGTTTAATTTGGGGGGTCTGCTCCATCTCTTTTAGAGTCACACAATTATTGAATAGCCTGGGCTGGGAAGGACCTGAAAGATCACCTAGTTCCAGTGGGAAGGGACAGTTGGAAAAGAAAGAAAATATTCTTATAAGAGGAGAGGAAAACCACCTTTATAAACCTGTCTGGTCTGCCAAAATGGCCACGTATTTATTTGGTGTTCCTAGAAAAAACATCACCCATCTCACTATACCTGTTTGATAAAGGAATTTTTAATGGCACTAAATGGCAGAAAAGAGAAAGCAAATCCAGCATAGCTTTTTATTTACCTAAATGGAAATTCACTGATGCTCATTGGTGAAGCAGCCTCATTTAAAATGGCATTTAGAACTTCCATAAGGAATGGGGGCTTGGAAACGGAGCCATGAATTTTCCATCCAAGGGGCTTGACTTGGCACAGGGAGATGTCACGCAGCCCGCAGCTGGCACCAGACACTGTTAAAAAGATCTGAGGCTATTAGTGCCTAAACAGCCACTAGAAATTATATTACATGATGGAGACTGGCTAATATAATTGAGCCAGCTAGTTATTGTGTGCATAATTTAATTATTTGACAAATTGCTTAGAAACACGGTGTGCTCCTTCCACACTCGTGCTGCTCTCACAGCTTCAGGAGGCGCAGAGCAGAGGAATTGCTGGTGGCTGTCCTGGAAAATAAATGTCTCTTTTTATGATTTGCAAACTTGGAGAGGTTCTCTGGTGCTGTCACGGTGGGTTGGGGTGTGCAGAGATGGGAGAGCCCAGGGGGACGTGGCTGGGAGGGGAAATTGGCTCAGAGACAGCCAGTGCTGTTTCGAGTGGATTCTTCTGAGGCTTTGGGGTACTTGGATAAATGAGCCTCTCTGTACTCAGTGAGCGTTTTGGGCTTTGATTGCTGGGCTGTGTGGGCTGAAAGGAATCCATGGAATAGTGGAGCAGAGAATCCCAGAATCATTTGGCTTGGAAGGGATCTTAAACCCCATCCAGTGCGACCCCCTGCCATGTGCAGGGACACCCCCTGCTATCCCAGGTTGCTCCAAGCCCCATCCAACCTGGCCTTGGGCACTGCCAGGGATCCAGGGGCAGCCACAGCTGCTCTGGGCACCCTGTGCCAGGGCCTGCCCATCCTCACAGTAATTCTTTTTTCCTAATATCCAATCTAACCCTATTTTCTGTCAATGTGAAGCCCTTTCCCATTGTCCTGTTACTCCAGGCTCTTATAAAGGCTCTCTCCATCCTCCTTGTAGCTTCTTCAGGCCCCACAAGGCCACAGTTGTGTCACCCCAAAGCTTCTCCTGCCCAGGCTGAACAATCCCAGCTCTCCCAGCAGAGCTGCTCCATCCTCTGCTCACCCTGCTGCCTCCTCTGGGCTCTCTCCAGCAGCTCCAGGTCCTGCTTGTGCTGGGCCCAGGGCTGGGGCAGCTCTGCAGCTGGAGGCTCACCTGAGCACAGAATCCCAACCCCTTTGCTGCTGCCCCTGGGGATCTGCCCAGGACAGATGGGAGAAGCTCATCTGTTCTTATGAGAACTGGGCCCAAATTGGTTTATGGTTATGAATTGTAAGTTCAAGGACCAAATGCCATCCACCCTAAAACTTCAGGAAGAAACCTCGCAGCACTAAGGAATATTTTCCCATAGCCCTGAAAATGTAGAGACATGACTGAGGACATTTTCCTCTTACAAAGCATCTCCTTAACAATGCTTCTTAAGAATCTGGACACCATCTGGAATAAAGCTGTGCTGTAATAATAAAGAACAAATCCTACATCTTCTTGAGCAGTACTAAGCAAATCTGAAGACCCAATTGTGTCAGGTTTTTTTGCAGTTAGCCTTTCAAAATTTCGGAGGCGAAGCTGTTACCAGAAGATCAGCAAAATCAGCAACTTATTACAAAAATATTTCCAACAGTGGGGAGTGAAATGACATTTTTGAAGAAGTGCAGTCAGATCATTTTCAGTGCCAGGGTGGATCAGGGTGTCTGGGTGCTGAGCAAGGCAGCACAACATTTCTTTGATGGAGTTTGAGCAGTGGGGCAGCTCTTCCTGGGGTGTGTTTGGGGGGCACCTCATCCCCTGCTTGCTCCATCTCAGTGTCCTGTCAGCCTGTGGATCCCTCCCTGAAAACACACTGGAATTTTATTGCAATAACCACCTGGATTTGGGTGCTTTGCACTTGGATTCCATCCTGGAATATCCACCAGGATAGCTGGATCCATCATGATCCTTTAACTGTACCTTCCATGTGGAAATCTGATGGTGTCAATCTTTCCTCTCATTATCAGCTGGAAGAAGTTTTGGGATGAAGGGGAAAAAAAATTGCCCTCCTGAATTTTTCATTGTCAAGCAGAAATCCTTATAATGGATTCAGGAGTGCATGGATGTGTTTGGATGCCCTTAGATGATTTTGTGATTTTTTTCTGCAAGTTAACTGGCTTGTCAGGGATTGACGGGTTTCCAGGTGTGATGGAATTGCCATAAACTATAGGAAAAGCTTTGCTGCCTCTCCAAGCACAGCTCTTAAGCTCCTCTCTGAAATAACCTTGACAGAATTTCTGCCAGTTTTGTTCATAACAAATTTTGCCTTGTTCTTTGCCTTTCTTCTTCTGCAAAGAGAAAAATTACAACCGAGAGAACTTTTTCAGCTGAATTGCCTATTAAAGGTCACAAAATTTCCCACTACCCAGCAGCACTGGAGGTATCTCATAGAACCAGACATGGCAGCAGCAGTGGAATTCCTGATAAACTGGAATTTTGTGAAGAGGCTGAGAAGAGTGCAGGTACAAAAACAGGCGCCAGAGGCTTCTGAGGCCCCTAATTCACATTACAGCTGCAGTGAATAGGAAAATGGTGCAGAATTTTGTAGGGATTTTTCTGTGATAAATTATCTTTACCTCTTCTCTGGGCCTGGCTGCTTTTCCTGTAGGCAGCAAGGCTTTTCTTGCTTGGCATCTTCTTGGCTCTGCTCCTGGTTTAAGTGTATATAAGCAGGGAGAAAAGTGTCCAGAGTCAAACACTGATTTACCAGGTCTAGAAATAAAATCATGCTTGATATCTAAGAAGTGCCACCCACACTGAAAGAGAGGAAATTCAGCTGGGATGTTGGCAAGAAATTCTTCCTTGTGGGGGTGGTGGAGCCCTGGCACAGGGTGCCCAGAGCAGCTGTGGCTGCCCCTGGATCCCTGGCAGTGTCCAAGGCCAGGCTGGACAGGGCTTGGAGCAGCCTGGGACAGTGGAAGTTGTCCCTGCCCATGAAATGAGATGATTTTTGAGGTTCCTTCCCAGCCAAGCCATTCCATGATTATATATTATATGAATAAGGAATAAAACTAAACACCTTGCAATGGAAAAAGCTATTAAATAAATGCCCTGCTGTTTGGATGGGCCATTGTTCTCTGGTTGCCTTTTAAATAAGGCTTTGTACAGGAGTGAGAGACGGAAAAAAGGAATTTTTGATGAAAAAGGAGAACCTGGGCAGCTGATGAAATAAAAGAGAGCAGGGAGGATGCTTCCATGGGCTGCATGAAAGCCAGGTTAGCTGGAACACCACTGCAATTAGACATCCTCTGCCTGGCACAAAACCTGCTGGCACCTGACCTCCTGCTGCCTGATGAGGATGGATCCTTTTATTCATCTGTGCTGTGTGAAAATGCAAAAAAAAGATTTTTATCTCTGGGAAAAAGGGGGGAACCACCCCAAGCATGCTGCTGTTGATGGGAGATTGACATCATCCTTCATGGATGTTAAGGGCCTCTTCCCACATTTTTTGGAGGATGGGGAGAGAGTTTTGGTGTGGTAATGATGTTCTCTCCTCTCTGTTCCCTCTGAAGGGAACCTTTGGGAATCATGTGAGATTTTGAGGAGAGGGCAGGAAAATCCCCCCCCTTCTTTCACCCACTTGAGCAGTCACATGTGACAGATTCATGCCTGCAGCACTTCTAGGTTTTATCTGCTCACTAAATTTTATTTCCCCTCTGTGAGTGTTTATATTGCTTAGAGATTGCCAAGGTTCGTGTTAATCATAAAAAAAAAAGTGGAGGTTTATTAGGTATTGCAGCTCTGTGATTCTTTGGTGTTTGAATGCTAATGAAGCTTTGTAGGCTCTGGAATAGTTGGAGGGGTGGATCTTGGATCTGGCATGGCAGAATATCCGGGGGTGGATTTTTCTTCCCTTTCCTTTGGGTTTTAACATCTTACATGACATTTCATCCTGAGCAATTTTCCACCGTTTATCTGCAGGTGTAATATTGTCACACCAATTCTGCAGGAAAGGCAGGAGGGTGAAAATGGACTCAGTTACACCCTGGAGGGAGGGGAGAGCTCAGCACAGGGATCTGCTCCTGGGCCAGAATCAATTGGGTGGCAGCTCTTGGCCAGAGCAGAGGGGAATTTGTTATTTTTAGGGACTCAGTGGGCGGACAAGAGGAAAGAACCCCTCAAATTGCAGTTCTAATGGTTATTCCCATAGGCTGTGCATGCACGTGGGATTTAGCAGAAGAGCCATGAAGAGACATTTATTTCACTTCACACAGCTCAGTTCTTTCTTCTTCTGAAGAATTTTCAAGCAATGCTTCTTTTCTCATTGTACATTTAATTTGGGGCACAGTAGCCAAACTGGAGAGCTGAGCATTTCTTATTTCTGAATTTCTAGCCAGGGCTGCCCCTCAGCATTGGCTTTGGTAGAACAAGATGTACATCTTGCTCTAGCACCTTCAAATTGACCTCAAAGGACACTTGTGTCATTGTCATCATGGGTTTAGTACCGACACTGGAATTAGAGGAAATCAGGCCTGGCAGGCTCCCCTTCTAAGTGAGGAGGAGTTGATGGATGTGTTCTATAAGGGAGAAAGCTCCTCCACACTGACCTGTCTTTATGGAGAGGGATCTGTTTTTCCCAGGTCTCCTGTTGGAAAAAGTAGAGCATATTTAATCCAGGAAGTCTCTCTTTTTTACTATTTCAAAGGGACTTAATTTTTTTTTTTTTCACTTGTAATACACCTTCTTTTGGAGACACAAATCATGTCAAATTTCATTTGCATCTGCCTTGAATCCAGCTGAGCCTTTATCACCATGAAAAGGGACAGAGTCCGCCAGGTGGGGAACCCAAGGGCTGCCATAAATCTGCTCTGAAATATTTCTGTTCACCCCTCTGGGCACTGAGAGAGAGGTGGATCCCAAATTTTCTTGGTCAGACTGTAATTTTATACAACTGCACTCCTTTTGTGCCAGATCCCTCTCCAGCACTCCAGCACTCCCTGACAGTGTTCTCCTGGATCCAGCAGTAAATGCTGCTCCCTCTCTTGCTGCCTTTGGCTTAATTGACCCATTTTGCAGCAGATGAGGCCCCAAGGAGAGGTTAATCCAAGCAGGAACATTTAAAGGTAGGTCGGGGCTTCAGTGAACTCTTTGTCCTTGGCAAAGCCTCTTAGCCCCAGTCTCACCTTTTCACCCTTTTTTCTAAAATATTCTGATTTAACAAGGAATTCAGGAATGTCTCCTGCTAGATAAGAGTCTCCACACCTCTCTCTTCCCTGAGTTTTGGATGTGATGGGTAAGATTTGACACCAAGGATACAAATTTGCTTTCACTCTTTTGTTTTAACCACCAAAATTTTAGTTCTGGATCTTCCAGGAGCAGTCCCAGCATAGGAACAGCCTCAGTAGGCAATTCATCTTTCTGGGGATTGCTGCCAAGGCTTTTCCTGCCCTGCCAGCAATTCCAGTGGGTCCTGGAGTCCCTGCAGGATTGCAAATCCCCCTGGTCCCAGAATTGCAGCTGCTGGAATTATTGAAGAGGAGAATCAGAATTTCAATGTGAACCAATACGAAGCAATTAATATGTACTGGTGTGATGTTATTAATATTACATAATATTTCTGTTGTAAAAATAAGATTATATCAATTAATTCTGGGCTATAACCAGCCTTCTGTTTATTAGCTGCTGTTCCTGACAAGCTTGTCCCCTCTGCTCTAAGAATTCTGTGTTTTCCCTCGTTCCACCATCATCTCTCCTGCAAGTTAAATCTTCTATAGATAGATAGGATGCACAGATCCTGCAAAATCCTGGTGCAGCCGGCTCTCATTTAGGCACTTGGAATCCAGAGCCATTCATGCTGCATTTGTGGAATTATGGGACCAAGAAAGCTTTGGGAAAGGGGAGGATGGGAGGGATTTACACCTCCTTGCTTAGTCCGTGGGGACCAGACAGCTCAGCAAAAATCAATGATCAGGGCCTCAGTCCAGACATGGAGCAGGGACAGAAAACTTCCTGTTGGATCAATTATTTAGGAGGGACCTGGAAAAGCTGTAGAGAAGGGAGCTCCAGCAAAGACACAGATGTGTGCAGCAGGGTGTCCTGCTGGGCAATGAGGAGAGAGGGAATATTTGAACCCCAAAGACAGAACTGTGTCAGGTACCTCCAGCACCAGCACCTGCTCTTGGACATGCTGTGGGATTTTGTCCATAGTCATGTGTTGGAACCCAGGACATCCCTCTGGCTGCCCTGGGTGATCCCAGACCCTGGCAAGGGCTCCAGAGACAAGCCATGAGAGTTTGATTAGAACAGTATTAATTTATCACCGGGTGTAGATGTAGAATTTTGAGGTTTAATGGAAGAGGCAAGATGGAGGAATCTGGGTGTGTCCCTGTCCTTCTGCTTCTTCTCCTTGCCCTCCATCTTCTGCTGTGGTGGTGGCACTTTTGGATTGGTTTAGCACAGCAGTGCACTGTCTAACACAGGTGATAGGTGTTGGTATCTCACTATAAACACAGATCACGGAATATTTGGTATAAAAAGTTACAGCTGCCCTCGGGGTGGTCAGTCAGGGATGACCAGCACTGCAGCCAGCACCCAAGCTGGGTGAGAACAAAATGTACCAGATCAGAAACAATAAACAACCCTGAGAACCTGAACTGACACATCCCAACTCTCTCTTCTGGCACTGGGGTTGAGACAAGGATTTTCAACAACATTCTCGGGGGTTATCAGCCCAAGAACCAAGAGTCAGGGTATTGTCCTTTTACAGCTTGGAGAAACAGAGAAGGATCCTCTTTTTCCTGCAGGACACAATTTATTCCTGGTGGAATTTCCCAGGATGCACAAAGGGCTGTGAGCTGCAAAGACCTCATTGCTCCTCCCTGCCCAGCTGCCTCTGCTCCCAGAAAAGTGGGATCTGCCCTGGTCACAGGGCTTCATCCACACACCTCAGACCTGGAATGTCACAGGGCTTCATCCACACACCTCAGACCTGGAATGTCACAGGGCATTTCATCCACACACCTCAGACCTGGAATGTGGATTCTGGGTCCTGCTGGGCTACAGCTGAGAGCATGGGAACACCAAGGCTCTGAGAACACCAAATCTATACATTTACAAGGGGTTAAACATAGGAATGTTGAAAGTCCGTGGGGGGGATGGGAACGATGTGGGAATCCAGGATATTGGATCCAGCATTCAGTCAATTACCATGCTTAGTTAAGTACTGCACGGTGGAGTGAAGGCTGCAGTCTGTTAGAATGTCTGTTCCTATAAGTCATTTAATTATGAGGTTGCTCATATGCCATTTTAACATATGTACAGTAACATTATCCCTCTTTTCTAGGTCACCATCCTCATAAGCCTGGCTCTCGCATTCCTTGCCTGCATAGTGTTCCTTGTGGTGTACAAAGCCTTCACTTACGACCACAGTTGCCCAGATGGATTTGTTTATAAGGTAAGGAACTTCAGAAGGATGAATTGCCTGAGCTAATGACAGCCTCTAATTGCCTGTATGGTTACAGCCCAGGCTGCTTTTTTTTTGTTTTGTTTTGACCAGGCCAAACAGAACATTTGGCAGGAATGTGTTGAAATGGAAAAAGTGTTCTGGGAAATGTGGACGTGCATCTGACTCCATCAGCTACTGTTACAGTGTAATTGTTGGGATTAGCATTTGGTGAACACTGCAGACAGATGTTCAGCAACAATCCCTCATATTTGTGAATGGATTTATTGCAGCTGGGATCCTGCATTTGCTTCCCACACTCCCGAGTAACTGATGTTTACTGGCACACGTAATGCAAAGCAAACTGCTGCAGTGCTGACACTCTGTCCTTTGTGAAAGAAATCCAAATTTGCCCGAGTAGCTCACTTCTAGGTGCTCCTGAGCCTTTATCAAAAACAAAACCATGTAACAATTGCTAAAACCCAGTGATTTTATATTGAATATTCACGGAACTGTTTGCCTGGTCTGCTGAGATTAAAAAAATATATTTTGCAAAATAATTAACTGAGTTCTCACTGTGAATAAACTCATAAATTCACAGCAGTCTTGACCATAGAAGATACTGGATATCTTCTATACCCCCAGAACACTGGGGATAATATGTGAGCTGGAAAATAGAGTAAAATGTTGGCGTATAAATCATTTTGAATTATTCTCTTAGGTTATATAAAGAGGGAGAATTGGGATTGTTCAGACTAGAAAAGAAAAGGCTTTGGGGTGAAATAATTGTGGCTTCCAGTACCTGAAGGAGCTACAAGAAAGATGGAGAGAGACTCTTTACAAGGGCCAGGACGAGGGGGAATGGCTTCAAAGTGACAGAGAGAAGGTTTAGTTGGATATTGGGAATAAATCCTTTCCTGTGAGGGTGGGCAGGCCCTGGCACAGGTGCCCAGAGCAGCTGTGGCTGCCCCTGGATCCCTGGCAGTGCCCAAGGCCAGGCTGGGCAGGGCTTGGAGCCACCTGGGACAGTGGAAGGTATCCCTGCACATGGCAGGGGCTTGGAATGAGATGAGCTTGGAGGTCTCGTCATAGAGTCAGGAATTTCAGAATCAAACCCAAACCTGAACTTGTGAGCAGAGCTGACCCTGGGCTGTGCCTCCTGCCATCCCACAGCTCAGGGTACCACTCTGGAACGGAGCAACACAAAGCAGCTTTGGCTGCTCTGCCTGTCCCCTGCCTGTCCGGGGATTAACTCTGCCCTCGGGCCGGCAGGTGAGCAGAGCTGCCCTGCCCTGCCAGCCCAGCCCCGATGGAACCAGTCCCTCCCTCACTCCACAGCCCCGCTCCCATCCCGCATCTCTGAGATCTGTTGCCAATAGCAACAGGTTTGCAAGGCCAAGCCGGGCTTGGTGCATTCCCAGGGCACCGCGAGGCAGCTGCAGCGATGTGAGTGCAAACAGGAGCCCCTGAGAGCCGATCCATCACTCTGCTTCTCTTGCTTTCCCCTCCCAGCACAAGCGCTGCATCCCCGCCTCGCTGGACGCCTACTACTCGGCACAGGATTCCAACTCCCGGGGCAGGTTCTACACCGTCATCAGCCACTACAGCATGGCCAAGCAGACCAGCTCCCGAGCCGTGTCCCCCTGGCTGCCCTCGGGCTCGGCCAGCCACGACAACAAGGCTGCCAAGACTGAAGGTCATTAAAGGGAACGAGCGGTGCCGTTGCTGAGTGAGCTGCCCTGCTCCCCTCGGGGCAGGAGGGAACCCAACCCAACGTGCAGGATCAGCTTCATGGGTATTTTCTTTTCGTGCGTTGTTCTCGTTGATTTGTAACCGAGTCGAGCTCTTGTACAAAGGCATGTTTGATGTTGACTGTACCTTAACGATGTAAAAATATTTTTAAATCATTGCTTAACTATTTGTTAGAAAAATAAATTAAAAAACAAAAAAAGCAAGTTAGGTAAACAGCCAGAGAGGGTAAAAGCAGCAAGGAGAATCCCACCAAGTTTTGGCAGTGCTGGAAAGCTGTGACAGAGGCTCCACACGCAGTGAAGGGAGAGCTGGAATCCTTTCAGGAGGGGTAGAGAGAACCTGCAAAGACATTGTGGTGCGGTTTGGTTTGCCAAAGGGGAGATATTTTGCTGTCAGATTGAATCCAGTGTCAGTGTTCATTCACTGATAGAGAAATACAAGCATCCCCTCCTTCCCCAGACATGCTCACGTGCAAACACAAACCCTGCACAGTGCCCCAAGGAAACCCAGAAAGTTCCTGGCATTCCTGATGAGCCACCAGGCTGCTGCTGGTGCTGGCCAGGCTCTGAGGCTGAAACCCAGGCTGCTGATGGAAATGGAGCAGGATGGGAGCAGGCACAGGCTGCTGTAGTGAAATCTTGAATAAACTTTGGAGCACAGGACTCAGAGCCAGGAGTTCAGGACTCTCCTTCTGCTTCTGGCATAGATTCCCTGCATGAGCTTTGGCAACTTCCTTGAGGCTTCATCCTTTGGGACCTCTCTCCTGAGGGTCACCAAAACTCAAAGAAATGCCATTATGATCAGAAGATCATCTCAAAAATGCTGCTGGTATTGAGCCTCTAACTTTTCAGCCCCTAATATTCCCATGAAAATGGGATGCTCCTGCTTCCTTCCTTCAGCTTCAGCTCCTTCAGCATCTCCTGTCATTCCAGGTCACTAGAGAGAGAAACAAATCAAATCTCTGCTTGCAAACCCCAAACTTAATCCAGCCCTGCCCAGACTAACACATCCTCTCCCCACAAATGGCACTCGAGGTTAGTGCAGGCTGGTGGGATTTAAAACCCCCACAAGGATTCTCTTTTTTCAGAGCTGCAAGAGCAGGGAGAGCCGAGCAGCAGGAACAGAGTGCACAGGCAGGGCAAGGCTCACCTTGGCCTGAGCTGCTTTTTCATTTTGGCTAGACTGGGATGGAAATTAGGAACTGGCCCCTTCTTCCCTCGCATTGGGCAGTTTTGTCCTCCGTGTCAGAGACCCTGGGCAGTGTGTGAGGGCAGAACTCCTCAGTCCTGCAGGCATCATGAGAAATAACTGTATAGTGTAGCTAAAACTGTAGTGCCAAACGCCATCGTCTGACTCCCTCTCCTCCCTTCCCTTTCCACCTGTAAATTCATTTCTCACCCAAAATGTACAAACCACCCCCCTTCCACCAACAACCCCGACTCCAGCAAAACCACTGAACAGTTTATAATTTTGTGGTGTATTTTTTGTCAGTAGGTAGCAGAGACTGAAGTATTTTTTGGTGTAATTCTTGAACTTTTCTGACGGGATTAAAATAAAGTTCGATGTGACTGAGCGTGGCTCCCGTGGGTTTTGTTGGCACCTCGTGCCCTGGGCTGGGACATTCTGGGTGGGATTTGTGTGGTGCACCAGCCCCAAGGTGACTCTGGATTTCAGGAGGCATTTCCAGAGCTTCCCATTTTCCCCTTTTAATGCCTGGATTTTATTCTCTATGTTCTCACCCATTTCCAATAGGAAAATAGCAATTAAACTGCAGCTCATCTTTTACTGCTTTACAGTGGACCTCCATTCCCATTTTAAAGGGAATTCCTTCCAATGGATTTCCTTCCCATTTTAAAACTCATGGATTACAGGAACTTCTCCTGGCAGCAATGTTTCCCTTACCATCTTTTCCTGATGCAAGCATTCCTTGGAATGGGGGGTTAAAGGAAATCCAGCTGACAAACCAAGGGCCACAGCTGAACTTTGGGAAAGTTGAGCTCTGTACCCAAACTCTGCAGCTTGATTTGTAACAAACCCACAGCTGTATTCATCTCACATGCTTCAGAAAGCAGATTGTGTTGCCTCAAATCCTTCTTTGAAATGGAATGATAGCCTGGCATTAAATTGACTCATTCCCAAAGGCTAAAGAACATTTTATAAAACCTTTGGATAGCTTTCCTTCCAAAAAAAAAGTGTATTCAGAGTCATGAAATTGAGCTACCACAGGAGAGAAACCACTCTGGTGTTAGAGGTCAGCACCGAGTACTTGTGAAATATATGAAAAGGATCCAGTGCTGTGCAGGATTGAGTCACAGGATAATTTAACCATGGAATTCTATTGCCACTCTCCCAGTAATACTCTGTTTACTTGAATCAGAAAAACCCAGGAATCAAATCACTTGAATTAAAAGGGTTCTAGCTATTACTAGATAAGTGAGTCTGTGGGGATAACAGTTCCTATTTAATAAGGGGAAGATCAAAATCTGTATCAAGCAGAATAAGAAAAGAAAAAAACAACCAAGAAAGACTCAGGGAAAGTAAAAGAAACCAAACAGCTCAACTCCTGCTGCAAGTTCCACCACTGTGAATTTTGCTGTTACAGCTTCTGTACAAGCTGCAGTTGAGCTTCCAAGATTCAGCCACGTATTTTAATCATGGCAGCAGGGAGAAAATTGGAATTGTAGTGCATCATCTTATTATTTCAGTCTTTAAAAGCCTCCTTCAAGGTTGATCATGAGTTTTCAGCTCTGATTAAAGAGCGTGTTGGTGACAGCCCGGGCTCATCAGGGCTCTCTGTGCAGCCTGAAGCTCTTGAGGGGCTCTGGAGAGCAAAGTTTTCCTGAGCTGTGCCTGCGGGAGGGCTCAGGGTGGTCTGAGGAATGAGAGCTCTCCCTGTGCCTCCCAACATTTCTGTCATGGCCAAGACCACCAGCTCCAGCTTCCCACTCTGTGCCTGACCCTGCTGCAGCAGGAATCTCTTTGGGTGATCTTCTCCCTTATGGTAAAGTTTGAACTTCCTCCCAAAATTCCTCTGTGGGGCCTGGAAGAGTTGTCATTCCTGCAGGGATGGGGGCCTGGGCTGTTTGTCTGCCCCACTGGAGTGGCAGGAGGGTGGAAGGAGAAGTGGCAGCACAGGGATGAGCTCAGTGGAGGGACCAGGGCATCCTGACAGGCAGCAATCCTGGGGAACAACTGGCAGAACAGGTGGGAAAAAAATAAACTCCATCAAAGGTGTGGTGATGGCATGGTGGGAACTCAGCTGAGCCCAGCCCTGGAAGGAGAAGGGAAGGGAGAAACCGTGGCTGTTGGAGCTTGAGGAAGGTTCAGAGCAAGAGAAAAGGAGACAGGCACCAGTGTGGAAGCAGGAGCTGCTTCCCTGCTGTCACCCCATGACCCTGAACCGCTGCACCCTCCTGGCCTGATGGAGCCTGTCTGGTTTTGGGAAATCCTCTCCAAACATCTGCAGCGCCTTGGGGGAATCTCTCCAGCCCTGCCTGCAAAACCAGGGCGAGGAGAGGAGGTGCCCAGAGGGCTGGCAGGGCACGGTGGCACAAACAGCTGAGCTGTGGCTGTCACTTGGAGGTGACTTTGTGCTTTGGATTCCAGAGACAGCTCAAGGCGCTGCCCTGAGATCAGAGAAGGAACAGTCCCTGTCCCTTTGCATGGGATTTCTTGTTCCCTTTATCCTCCCCCGTGCTTGCCAGCTGTTTCTGGTTTGTAAGAGTACCTCCAGTGATAAGTGTAAGGGTCGTGCACTGAGCTGTCTACAATCACATTTTATACGATTAGTCAGGGGTTTTTAAAGCACCCTAATTATTACAGTCAAACCGGATTAAGCCATCCCTCTAATAGATTTTCAGTTCCTGTAAAATAGGCCAGGGAAAATGACTTACGGTAGGAGCTGGGGGAAGGAAAGGCTCTTTCCTTTCCATCTCTTTGGCCTTTGATTTTCTCAAACGCCAGCAGTGGCAGGGGCACTCCAGGGATCCCACTGGGAGCACTGGGGGAGGAGTGCCCAGCAGGGTTGGGGTCTCTGGCACTCAGTTCCCCTTCTCACCTGCACTGGTTCCCCTTGAGGGGCAAAAAAAGCTCAAATCCTTTTGATTTAAAATCGAAATTTACTTCAAAATTACTTCAGCGGGGAGGGGGGATGACAAGTCATTTGAGAGAGGTTGTGGGTTGCTTCCTCATGGAAAATAATCCACGGGAAGCATGGGAAGGTGGGAAGTGCAGCTGAGCTGCTGTTGCTGGGGAAGGCTGGGCAGGATTAGTGCAGGATTTGTCCTGTGGCAGGCAGATGGTGATGGGGAAAAGCAGAGATAGAGGACATGGCAAAGCCTCTTAGCAACAGAGTGCACAGGGTTCATCCTGGCACAGCCAGTGCCTGCCCTGCCCCAGTGGGGATCCCAATCCCAATCCCACTGCTGGATCTGCGGGATCTGGGTGCTGGATGTGCTGCCTCCATCCAGGGCTGCACACGGGGCAGGAACAGCAGCCCTGGGCCTTCCCCTGCTCTGGCACGGGGTGTGAGCCCCACTGGGGTGAGCAGCAGTGGGAACCTGCAAACAGAGCAGCCCTAAAGAAAATATTTGGACAAATCACCCGTGGAGGCTTCCTGTGGTATCAAGAAGGGATGGGGACATTGTCCCTCACTACTCCCTGTCCCTCCACCCTCACAGGCTGTGCCAGGACAGAGTTCTCCAGCACACATGGCCAGAATCAGCCCTTGGGGCTACCAGGAGCCACCCTGGGGCTACCAGGAGCCACCCTGGGGCTCTGAGGTCCCAGCAAGCCCTGGAGCCCAGAGCTCCGTGCTGGGGGCTGCTCCAGTGGCAGCTCAGTGCAAACCCCAGGGAGGATTTGCTGGGGCAAATGGGGCGATGCCAGCAGCAATTCCAGCAGCAATTCCAGCAGATCCCAGCCCCTGCTGAAGACTCAGGTTGCACCCAGGGTCTGGAGCTGGGGCTCCACCACTGCCACATCCCAGCTGGGTCAGTGTGTGCCTCCCTATGGCCTTGGAACCCCAAAATCCAAACTCCCAAGCCTTGCAGTCACCAAATTCCTTCTGCACACTCTGCTCTGCAGGGCTGGGGGTGTCCCCAGCTCCCCTGGAGCAGAGCCACGAGCTGTCCCTGTCACAGGGCTCTCCTAAACCCTCCCTGCCAGCCGTGGCCACATTTCGGTGCTGGGTAAATTGATTTCTGTGTCTATTTTGTATGCCAGGTTCTTACAATTACTCTTCAGGATCCTTTGGGATGAAAAGGCTATTACAGAGATGAAAGCTCATTAACAATAAATATAAAGGGTCAAAACTCCCCATAAAAATGTATTAGGAACAGATTTTAGTTTGGAAATGTAAATATAGTGTTTGGCAGCAGTCCGGACTGGCTGCTCTGGTGTGCAAGAGAGTTTAATCCACTGGGAAGATGGGGCTACTTTTATAGCAGAATTACTGGGTGAATTATGGAGTTTTGGCTCATTGGAAAAGCAACTTCTGCCTACCATCAATTAAAAAAAAAAAGGGACTGTTGCAGTGGGGAGGAAGAAGATTTCTCCTGCTAAAAATAGGATTTTTGTGGTAGAGCTGAAGAATCTTTGGGAATTTACAAGTATAAAAGCTGAGGGAAAAAAATAAAGGTGAAGGGGAATTTGAAATGATAGTGGTAGGAAGGAAAGTCCCTAAACAGTAGGAAAAAACTCACCTTTTTTTTTTTCCAGATATGTTCTCATAAATTCATATATAAAGGGGGAGCTGAACCTGGCTTTTCCCAAAACCATTTGAAGCACCAACATTCCCAACACTTTTCCCTTCCACCTTCAGCAAATTCCAGCTGCCTCACCCACCCAGGGGTGTAAATGAACCCCGGCCCCCCAGCTGCTGATGGTGACCCTGGGGGTCCCAGGGCTGTTCCTGCATCCTACCCTGGGGCTGGATCCAGGGGCAATCTGTGAGCAGGGATTTGGGGACAAGGATTGGGGCAGAGCTCAAACACAGCCTGCACTCCCAGCAGCTTCCAGGTGGCACAAACTCATTTTTAGTGCCTCGAGTAAAGGGTATCCCAGTTTTCCCCATCTCCTCCTCAGGCTGAAGGCCTGGAGGAGCCCAGCAGAGGCAGAGCAGAGAATTTGGGGATTTTTGCAGAGGAAAAGGCTCTGTCAGCAGCAGAGGGTCCCGCGGGGCTCCAGCTCAGCTGAGCTGACTCAGGCTCAGTTCACTGCAGTCACTTCATGTTTAAAGATGCAGCATTCCCTCCTTGCTCCGTGTCATCCCTCGAGAAGGCATTTTTCTGGTGGATTTGATCAATTGGCATAATCACTGAGACCTTCGGATGAGTAATTAAGATGTTCAAGTCTTTGGCTCACACAAATTGCATTAATCTGTGCACGCTGCCACCCCTCCCTGCAGCCCACCCCACGATCTGCTCCCTCCTGGGCCTTGGCCACGCTTAAAAAAAAATACCAGCAAAGCTTTTTTTTTAAAATAAAAACCAACTAAGACATGCCACTTTAACCTCCCCGAGCTAAATAAACAAAGAAAGGGAGAAAAATCTATTCCATGCCTTGCTGAGCTCTGGGTTTATTGCTTTTCCCTGCTGCATCCAGTCTGCAATGACTGCCTGTGGAAAAGGGATGCCTGGCTCTTCAGCTCTTTTATTTCCAGGGAAATTTTGCATTACAGGATGGAGAGGTTGTTGATGTTTGTGTGGGTGCATATTGATAATAATAACAGAATCCCAGAATGGTTTGGGACCCCAAAGATGATCCCATTCCACCCCTTGCCATGGGCAGGGACACTTCTATTTCCCCAGGCTGCTCCAAGCCCTGTCCAACCTGGCCTTGGACACTGCCAGGGATGGGACAGCTGATTTTGATGGGAAAATTCATATATTTTGTATAAATATATTCATATCTCTCTACCTATCCCATTATTACTCTGATTCAATAGAATTTCCCTTTCTCCCTCCCTTTAAAGTGTGCACATCTTTAAAAAAAGGCTCTGTGATGTTCAGAGTCCTGGATTTCCTGACTCCATCTCCAACCAGGGAGATCCATGGACAAACCCCACAGCTCCATGGGGGAAGAGAGGCTGTCCTGGGAATCTGGGGGTAAAAATCTGCCTCAGTTTTGCCACAGGTAATGGAATTTTACCTAGGGAATCCTTTAAAATGGACATGAGACAGAAAAATATGGCACGAGTCCATAAATCCCAAAATGGGGACAAAAAGGTGTCAGTCTGTGAGTGAGGCACCAGGAATGCTGGTGGCCCCACAGATTTTGCTGTGTGGCTCTTGGAGTCAGATTTGCTGGCTCCCCGGGGATTACAGACATTTAAATGATGATGTACTTATTTTTGGTGGATGTGTTTTTCCCCTTTTTTCTTTGGTGGTTTTTTTTTTCCCCCTTTTCTGGTGTTTTGTCTTGTTTTGGGGGTTTGTGGTTTTTTGTTTGTTTTTGGGGCTTTTTTTGCTTGAGTTTTGGTTTTTGGCTGGGTTTTTTTGTGGGGTTTTTGGGGGTTTTTTTGTTGTTGTTGTTTGGGGTTTTTTTAGGGGGGGTTGGGGTTTGTTTTTGTTTCTTTTTGCCTTTTGTTTTGTTTTTGTTTTTTGGTTTTTTTGTGTTTTGTTTTGTTTTTTGGTTTTTTTTTTCCCTGAATGGCACTTGCTCTCTGCTGCTCAGAGCAGGGCACGGAGTGGGGACAGCGAATTGCATTGAAGTGACACGAGTTCGAGCTTTGGTGCCCATTTAAAATCAAACAGCACCAATAAACCCTCCAAACGCTTTCATCTGGATCTGCCGGGGGTGCTTTCGCCGCTCACGGGAGGGAGGATCCCGCTGTAATCACTAGACAAGCTGATTCCTTTCCGGGAGAGCCTTTCACAGCATCCCCGTAACTGGGCACAGGGATGGAGGATGGAGGTGGAGCGGGGATGCTGCTCCAGCATCCCTGCCTGCCTGGGGTGCGGCTTTTCCTGGGAATCTCCTGCTGAGAGAATAAACCCGGTTTGGGAAAGCAGGCCGGTGCCACCACAGCCGCTCCTGGTGGAGAAACACACCCCGAGGTTAAAGGGAAAGGTGGAGGCTCAAAATTCCGCAGGGATTGCTGCTCCCAGGGCTGAGGGAGCCTTTGGAAGGGCTGGGGTGGGAGCTGAGGCAGGGGAGGGTGGCTGGCACGGCCCCTCCAGCCCTCAGTTCCCTGCCCAGGCTGCCAGCAGGGAATAGAAAATTTCATTTTGGATTTTATTTCTTTGGGCTGTTTGAAGGCCGCTCACTTCAGCTTCCACTGCAAATGAGAACGCTGGAATTGAGATTAAATGCTCCGTCTGTTTTGGTTTATTTTCTTTTCATTCCTTTTCTTTCCAGTTTATTTTCCTCCCCCGCTGCTGCACGGTTCCACTCACTCTGACAGAAATCCCTTCTGCCTTCCCCTTGTTCTGTGAGGCTGCTCTTCCCCCTCTCCCTGGATCAGGATTTTAAACAGCCCAAGGAATAAAAGGCAAAGATTCCCTTTCAATCCCAATCCCTTCTGGGCACCGATACCTCGAGGCTCACGGGAGTGAGAAACACAAACTCAGCGGTGCCTGATCCAAACCCTCTTCCCTCAGGCCCTGGAGGGAGCCTGGATCTGGGGTTTTCCTCAGCCAGGCACAGCCACGCTGTCCTTACCCTGGGGGACACCAGGGGCAGCCTGCTGAAAGCTCTCACCTGAGATTTCCTTAGTTTTGACTTAATTTTTCATTATCTGTGAGACACGGAATGACCATTTCCATCCCCAGGCTGCCAAATGCCTCCCTTTAGTTCCCAGGGCTGCTCACTGCAAGAAGCTGAAGGAGAGGGATCCCCTCCTTTATCTTCCATCCCAGGATCTCACCTTTATGCGAACGCCATAAGAACAAGGTTTGGCTCCAGAACTGGGGAAAAAATTTTATATATATATATATATATATAATATATATACTATAATATATATATAAATATGATATATATCTATCCCATTTAACCCCCAAAATTTCCCACTGGAGGAGAGGAAGGTTTCGGGGAGCTTTCGTCCTGCTGTAAACCAGGGAGGTGTTAATGGCCCCTGCTGGGCTGTGAGTTCCTTAAGAGCCGACAGGGAGGCGTTACCGGGTTAATTATCATAATGAGCCTGTCCTGTGCGAAGGGCGCTCCGCAGCCTGGCCTGGCTGGGGGAACTGCAGGGAAAAGGAGGATGTGCCTGCCTGATACCCCTGCACGGAGAGGGTGCCAAGGGCATCCCAAAGTAACCCCAGCTCATCCCAAAGTAACCCCAGCACATCCCAAAGTAATCTCACTTTACCCCAAAGTAACCTCACCTTAAACTAACCTAACCCTAAACTAACCCCACCTCATCCCAAACCAATCCCACCTCATCCCAAAGTAACCCTAGCTCATCCCAAAGTAATCTCACTTTACCCCAAACCAATCCCACCTCATCCCAAAGTAATCTCACTTCATCCCAAACCAACCCCACTCATCCCAAACCAATCCCAAGCCCCCGTGCAGCCCAGGGTGGGTGGGGCTCAGGGAGAGCAGGGCAGGGCTCTGCAGCTGCCCAGGGGTTTTTGGGGATGGTCCCTGCACCCTCCAGTGCTGCTCTCTGCCCTGAACCCAGCCTGGCAGCTCCTGGGCAGCTCCCCGTGCTGGAAGGGGAAGCCCAGCAGGAATTTTATGGGAAATGGGGCCTGGTCCCTCCCCTTGGGGTTGGAGAGAGCCCCATCCTGCAGATGCCATCGCTTCAGAGACTCCCAGGATGGGCTGGGCTGGAAGGGACCTCAAAACTCATCCAGTGCCACCCTCCAGGGACACCTTCCACTGTCCCAGGGTGATCCAAGCCCTGTCCAGCCTGGCCTTGGGCACTGCCAGGGATCCAGGGGCAGCCACAGCTGCTCTGGGCACCTGTGCCAGGGCCTGCCCACCCTCACAGGGAGGAATTTCCTCCCAAAATCCCATCTGACCCTGCTCTGTCAGTGTGAACAATTCCCTTTGTCCTGTCCCTCCATCCCTGGTAAAGAATTTCTCTCCATCTTTCCTGTGGGCTCCCTTCAGGTCCTGGAAGGCCACAATTTTCAGGTCCTGGAAGGCCGCGACTTTCAGGTCCTGAACAGACACGATCAGTCCTGCTGCCAAGGGGGAACTTTGGAACCCTTTGGAAGGAGCATCCCTGGATGCTTCCTGTAGGAACAGCCTCAGCTCCCTGCCACCCTGCCAGGTCCCCACCTGGGGAACATTCCCTGAGTTCTTGGATGAGCTCTTGGATGTGTTGAGATCAGCAGAAAATCCTCCATTCACTGAAACCTTCCCAGATTTCTTCCTGCCTGACTTTCAGCTACAGAACTCTTATTTTTTAAAGCATTTTCAGGTGTTTCCAATGCTTTTCTTTGGCTTCTGCCTGATGCTGAGAAACCTCGCTGCAGGATTTAGTGGCAAACCACACAAAGGATTTATTTTTAGTTTTACAAAACATTTTTCAAATTTGTTTCTGGTGCCACACACAATGTCTGTGATGAAGCAGAGCGGCTGAAGGAAATTTTCAGCTTGCTGTAAGACTCAGGATGATTTACTCCCAGCGTCCCTGCTAACCAATCCTGTGCTCACCCCAAGTTACAGTGAGCCAGTTTTTTGTCTCATTCTTGTATTCCCCTTCAAAATTGTCTTGCTGAAGCCCCTTGTAGTTCTCTGCGTCTCCCAGCAATGCTGAGGACCAACTGAATTCATATTAATGCAGGAACAGGCCCTCTGCTTTTAATAATTCACACCATCGATTTTTTTTTCTTCCCTGTCTGTATTCCTGCAGTCACCTGCAGCTTTTGCAAATTATAACGTAAACACAAATTGAGCTGCACTCAGATCTATTTTCCTAATCCAGTCCCATCATTTCTGCCCTCCGAGGTCCCTTTATGCCAGCCATAACTCTCTTTAATAGTTTTGTCCATTTTCTGCAATCTTCCTACTCCAGAGCGAAGAAAACCGAAAGGAAATGTTTTAACTTGGAGAGGTTTGGAGGAAAGAGCAATTATTCCTCCTGTTCATTAAAGCCTTTTCATTCTCTGCTCCCAGCACCTGCGATTTGTGAAAATACCAACAAAAGGCAGCAGAGCAAACACTTTGATCCCGCATTAACTGCATTCGTGTTCAAGGTTAAACCTCTGGCGTTCCAGAGGGAAAATGCACGGCGAGGATCGCTGATGAGGACTGGAATTGCACATTTCCCCTGACCTTGCTCTGCTTGCTGCAGCCGCGGCAGCCTCGAACTGAGCTGGGAAAATTCCAAGTTTATGGAGCCTCCTCTTCCTCCTCTTTGCGGTGGCAAACCAGGATGGGCAGCCCCAGCACTTCAGGGAAATTCTGCGGGAAAACCTCCCACCACCTTTTTTTTTTTCTCCTTTTTTACAAGAACAGCTCTTTTTTTTTTTTTTTTTTTTTTTTTTTTTTTTTTTTTTTTTTTTTTTTCTTTTTTGAAGCCTGAAAGTTCTCAGCGATTCCACGGCGGAAGGAGGCGGTGGAAGGGGGTACAAAGTCGGGGGAGGAGCTGGGGATGGAGGATGTTTCTTTGACACTCTGCTTTTCACATCACCCTTCTTCCTTTTTTTTTCCAAGTGCTGGAAAGTTTAACGCTTCCACCCACTCCCAGCGGGGGGTTAGGAAAAAGAGAAAAATTTTTTTTGTGTGTGGTTTTTGTTCTAGCCTGTTCTGCCTTGCAGAGTCTGTGTGAGCCCTGATAAATATCAGGATGAGATCCAGGATATTTCAAAGGAATTTGTGCTTCTCTTAAACGAGGCATGCCCCAAATATCCTCTGGTCTCTCCCATTTAACCCCAGGGATGGACAGGACAGCCTGGGCTTGGACTGGGGTGGGAGAGTGTCACCCCCAGCCCCTCCTGGGACACTCCAGGGATGGGGATCCAAACCTCCCTGGGCACTTCCAAGGCCTGAGCACCCTTTCCATGGGGAAATTCCTGCTGCTGTCCAAGCTGAGCCTCCCCTGGCCCAGCCTGAGGCCGTTCCCTCTCCTCCTGTCCCTGTTCCCTGGGAGCAGAGCCCGACCCCCCCGGCTGTCCCCTCCTGGCAGGGAGTTGTGCAGAGCCACGAGGTCCCCCCTGAGCCTCCTTTTCTCCAGGCTGAGCCCTTTCCCAGCTCCCTCAGCCTCTCCTGGGGCTCCAGACCCTTCCCAGCTCCCTCAGCTGCTCCAGACCCTTCCCCAGCTCTGTTCCCTGCCCTGGGCACTCTCCAGCCCCTCACATTTTCACTGTCTCTGAGCAGGGCTCTCATTATGGACAAACCCCTCATCCCCAGCTCCCTTTGCTCAGAACAATCCCCCTGGATCAGGAAGGATCAGGCTGAGGTTTCCCTGCCTCAGCTCAGCTGCTCTGGGCTGTTCAGCCCTGCAGAGCCAAGCACCCGAAATATCCTAAAAGAGGGAAAAAGAGAAAGGAAGTGACGCTGTTTTAAACCACAGCAACACAGACTCCGAAGTTCAGAAGGCTAAAATGACTCTTTATTTTAGGGATGTGTCTCTTTTATACTATTTTACACAGACCAATTTGATTGGTGAAACAAAGGCAAACCTCTTCAATCACATTGCTCAAAGCAGAGGGACATCAAGGGGAAGCCCCTCCAGTGAGAAAGAATGAATAACACAGGTACAGTCACAAAAACATTTCTCTTGTTCACAGAAATTCCCTGGGAAAGAATTTCAGAAACCAAAACATCTTAGGCATGAAATCAGGGCTACAGTGAGGAAATGTCAAAATGGGATGCAAGGTGTGAACCTTTCTCCTGCACCTTTCCAGGTGGGTGTCACACAGGACACAAAATGAACACGCACTCACACGCTGAGAGGTCCGAGGCAAAAAAGAAAGATTTTATTTTCAGGCCTCGAATTTATAGATTTCTAACAGTGACAGTGGATTGGAGGATGAAATTGTCTCCTCTCAACCACACTGGCCAAACCAACAGTCCATCAATTCTCTCCTGCTCCAAGAAAGAATATAAACAATGCAATATTTACATGAAAGTGCATGAGAAAACTGCAATACAAAAATGCAAACATCAGAAGGCTCAGAAGAACTTTTGAGCAACAGAGCGACAGGTGGATAAGGATGGGAGCGTGGATTTCCCTAATGGGTCACTTTGGGCATTTTCTTCACCCAAAATCTCACCCTGCAAAGGTGAACCCTGGATTTTACTCAACACCACCCAGAAAAGGGAACCCCGGGCCCAATCTGACCCTGACAAAGAAATCCTTGCAGGGAAGCAGCCCTAGAGAGCTTTGAGGTGATGAACAGATCACAGGAGCTCTTGGGCCATCAAAGACTCAGCAAACCAAAAGGGTTTCTGTGAGTTCTGCCACGGCTGATTCAGCTCTTACACATTAAAATAAGAAGGGAGAGAACAGAAATAAATAGGCCCAAAGTCTCTCACGCAGCAGCTCTGAACTATTGCTTTTTTTTTTTCTGTACCATCTGAAATCTTATTAACCTGCAAGTTGTCGGGGTTTTTTTTTTTTCAATTACATTTTTCGCTGCACGCTTTTTTTTTCTTGATTTCTTGGTTTGTACTACAGCCAAACGACTCTGGGGTGAATGGATTCCGAGAAAGCTTTTGAAGTCATTTGTAAATGCGGTAGAAAATAGTTGTAAACTTAATTGGAAAAGGCAAGAAGAAAGCACAGTCTGCCTTTTTGACAAAAGCATTGTTCCCTGGGAAGATCAAATGGACATTCAGCTCATTTGGCACGAAGGAATTAAAAAGAGGAGAGCAGAAACCCTCGTGGTGTTGGCTCTGCTGGCCCAGGTGAGGTGCTGGCTCTTGGGACACAGGACAGCCTCCTGTCCCTTTTTTTGTCACCATTTCCCCTTCCCCTCTTCTCCCCAGCTGGGCTGTAGGAAGTGTAAAATAATCCATTAATCCAAAATAAGCATTTGCTGTTTGCACAAAAACAATGTTCAGGTCACCCAGACCCCACGAGCAGCAGCAGCTGCTCAGGGGAAATTTTGCAGTGGTGTTATCACAGAAATGTCAGGTACCAGAAGCTTTAAAATCAATGTTTTTAAAAGGGTTAAAGGTCATTCTCAAAGATCCCCAGCAGCTACAGACCCAAGCCGTGAATCCAGACCCAGATTTCAATTTCAGTTCTAATTTAACCTTCTTTTAAGCACTAATGGCTCTATTTTCCAGCTCGAGTGCTTCCAGGAAAACCAGTCACAGAAAATTACAGAAAACCTTCGGAGGAGATACACACAACACTCTTGTTAGGTCAGAGCAGCACTGAAAGAAACATTTTTTGTTGCTAAGAACTTCTTAGATTTGAAATAGGAAAAAAAAATCAAGCAGGGACGAGGAGGATTTATTTTGGCTCTTCCCCACCACTGAGCTGGGATCTTGTGTGGAGAGAGGCTCCAAAATTCAGCGCAGGAGAGGCAGAACTTGTGAAGGGAGAAGGAAGGTCTGAAGATGTTCCTGCTCAGTCTGTCACCCTGAACACACCCTGGAGGTGGCTGAGGAGCTCCTGGGGTTTCTCCAAGGAAATGGAGGGGAAATGGCCTCAGGCTGGAAACTCCCCGTGGGTAAAGGGAGAAATAATCTCTAAAGTCCCTTCCAACCCCTCTCCCTGATTCTCTGTTCAACCAGAAATGCCCTGCCAGTGCCCTGGCAGCCAAATTTGGCGAATTTTCCCTGGACTGCTGTCACTGGTGTCTCTACCTGAGCCAGCAAAACGAGTCCTTCTCTGCTGTCACCCAGCCCAGCTGAGGAATTGCTCTTTTTGCCACAAAAATCCTTCTTCAGACGCCTCCTCCTGACGCCCCCAGAGCCTCCTGGTGCCTGTCAGAGGTTCCCTGGAGCCTGGGGGTGTGAGGGATGGCTCTGGGGATGTGAGGAATGGCTCTGAGGCACACAGACCACGGGGTGTCCTAGGTTACAATGCAAAATTGTGCCCAAGGTATGTATTCTATCCCCATGAGCTGCTGGAACCAGCTGGGGCAGTGTTTCCCTTCTCTCCTGTCCATGGCCCAGCAATGCCGTGCCCATGGCTCATGGGGAACTCCCTGCGGGAGCTGTCTCTGGTTCATGGGCCAGCAAGGAGCCACTGCAGGGCTCAGAGAATGAGATCAGCCCATGGGGAGATGCTCCGCCCAGGGGGAGGAGCCAAGCATTCCCACCTGGATAGAATCTGGGATTTGGGACAGCACAGGGAACCCTGACCCACTGGATTCACAGAGGACAAGAGCCCCCAGACCTTTCTACAGGATCACTGCTTGGACAAGAGCATTTCATCTGCACTGCTGCCACCACCCCAACTAACAGGGGTCAGGTGGTGTTCTGACTCTGTCAGTGGTTTTTTTTGTACTATTGCATTTATTTTATTTTACTTTCATTTATTTCTTTTCCTCTTATTAAATTGTGTTTTCTGACTTAGAGTCTCTCACTGGTTTTGCTTTTCAAACCAGCAGACAGGGAAAACGCTTTTCCTTCCCTGACATCTCCATTTTCCCATGGAGGCTCAGCCAGCCTGGCTTGGGGCATGTGTGGCTGTGAAATTCCACAGCAGAGGCAGCCTCAGCCCTGCTCAGCCACCAGAGCTGCACTTTGTCACCCCCCTGGGGACAAGTCAGGGCTTTCCTCGTGTTGGAACATCCTAAAGACTTGTGGCCATATTTTATAATTTTAATTTTTTTATCCTGATGCTGATCAAATCTATTTTTTCCCGTTGTGAGTGGAGGGGTTGCCTTTGGCAGCGTCAGCTTTTGATGCTGTGTAACTTCCAAAAATGGGGTGTGGAAGAAGGAGAACAGCTGTATAATCTTAAAAATGAAAGCTAAAGTCGAAATTTTGGCTCTTTCCTCCTCCCTGGATTTCCAGGGGTGCCATTCTGCACAGGACTTGCTTGCCACAAGATGGGACAGGCAATGAGTTTTTAATCTGATAAATAATCTGATGTCCCAGATTCCTCCTGCAGAATGAAAATGAGTAAGACTTTTAGGATCCTTTCTAAATCAACATCTTCAGCTTTTTTAAGCCTCCCATCACTGCGCTGTCTGGCTGCCAAAATAAATAATAATCCTTTCTCCAGAGCGTCTTCATAAGACTTCAAACATTTACAGAAATAAAGAAAATAAACCTGGTTATTGTCTGAGTAATCATTTGTTTATTGATGGGGACAGGGATGCTCGTTTTTCTTGCTCTCTGCTGATTAGATTATGATAAAATGTGACATTTAGTGATAAATCTGGCATGGTTGGTTACGTGCAGTTTAAAAAAGGGGCTGTCCAATTATTCTCTCCTGTGCTGGTGGAAGCTTTGGCCACCTGTGCAGGGGATTGCTGCAGTTCTGAGGCAAACTGCAGCCTCTCCTCCCAGCTGCTGTGACAAATGCAGAGCTCACACGTGTCCCCTGGCCCGTGGACATCAGTTTTGGTGTCTCCCTTCTCACATTCCAGCAAAACTCAAAGCCCAAGCCAGGGCTGGAATGAAAGCTCTGCAGAGTGAGCAGGGGATGAGTGCAGGGACAGCCAGGGCCAGGCTGGAAGGGCCAGAGGAAGCCAGCTCACACTGACTGGGGTGTCAGAACCCAGGACATCCCTCTGGCTGCCCTGGGTGATCCCAGACCCTGGTAAGGGCTCCAGAGACAAGCCATGAGAGTTTGATTAGAACAGTATTAATTTATCACTGGGTGTAGATGTAGAATTTTGGGGTTTAATGGGAGTTCAAGGAGGCAGGATAGAGGAATCTGGGTGTGTCCCTGTCCTTCTGCTTCTCCTTCTTGCCCTCCATCTTCTGCTGTGGTGGTGGCACTTTTGGATTGGTTTAGCACAGCAGTGCACTGTCTAACACAGGTGATGGGTGTTGGTATCTCACTATAAACACAGATCACGGAATATTTGGTATAAAAAGTTACAGCTGCCCTCGGGGTGGTCAGTCAGGGATGACCAGCACTGCAGCCAGCACCCAAGCTGGGTGAGAACAGAATGTACCAGATCAGAAACAATAAACAACCCTGAGAACCTGAACTGACACATCCCAACTCTCTCTTCGGGCACCAGGGCTTGGGAGAAAGATTTTCAACAAACATCTCGGGGGTTATCAGCCCAAAGAACCAAGAACTGAGACTGGGACATCAGCTGGGAGCTAATCCACCCCAAACACCACTTGGAAAGAGCTCATTAATGGATCCCAAAGAAAAAATCCCCAGCTGGTTCCTTTCTTTGGGCACAGCTGAGGTTTCTGCATTTTAAGCCTTAAAGCAAGGACAAACCTGGACTGCTGGGCATGAAAGCAATGTCCCTGGGAGGAGTGAGGCTCCCTGAGCCACCTGGGGTGACCTGCATTCCCATGGGAATTCCCTGTCCTTCCCTGGGGACAGCCCCAGATCCCGGCCTGTGAGGCACCACCAAAGGTCTCCCTGCTCTGCTCTCCTGGCAGAGATTATCTGGGCACCTTCACCCACACCCCTGGCTCCCCACCAATGGCAAGGATGAGAACAAACCCTCAGGAGAGGAAGGGAAACACCCCTGGGCATGTGTGGGTTTCTCACCTTCTTTCCTTCATGTTAGAGCCGGGATTATATTTAAATTAATAATTAATTTAATAATTAATTTGATAATTAATATAACAATTTAATGATTATTAGCAGTATATACTAAAACCTTAAATCCTAAGTTTTTCATCCTGTGAGATCACACAATTCTATGTAAACTACACACCCACAACCCCAGTGCCTTTCCCTGTTAAAGGATCCTCTTGTATCAAATGTTCTCCCTGTGTAGGTACTCACAAACTGTGATTAAATTGTCTCTTAATCTTCTTTCAAGGAGCTTAATTGGACATTGTAATATCAGCTGAATCTCCAAAAAAAAGGTCACCTCTTGATAACTGATTTTCCAAAGAACCTTAATGCCACAAGAGCAAGGGAAGTGTCCCAATTCCTCCCTCTTCCTTTCTATTTCTGGCCTCTACTAAATAAAAACAAAATATGTGGCAAGGAATTTTTTTTCCTTTGCAAGGCAGGTTGATGATCTGAGGAGTCAAAACATTGGAAGTCCCCCATGGAGCCAAGGTTGGCACTGAATTCAGAAAGAATAGAAATGGTGAAAGGAATGGAATAAATTCTCACTCAATTTTGGGAGCCTGTTCCACGGCCTCAGGTCAAATGTAGTTCTTGCTTGAGGGTCAGTGCCTGTCAGCACAGAAAGCCTGGAATTCTCAGTTTCCAGAATTCCAACAGACATGACTTTCTGTTTTCCAACAGTATTTACCCTCTGGAAAAAGAGACATCCAGGGACAGGCCACCCCCAGCCCTGCAATCCATCTGGCACTGCTCTCTGCTCTTGGTGGGTCCTCCTGATTTCCCAATTGCTCTTGCCTATTGAGAAAAATCATCTGTATCACCAGCATTCTTCTGTCGTGAGCACGAATTTCAGAATGCAGCAGCCTCTTGGCAGGAGCAGGGAAGCATCTGGGCCAGCCAAGGAGTTAAACCATCCAAACAAAGCGATTTGGATTGATTTCAATGAGGAAAGGAATCAGCAAAGCCCCCGAGGGCGCAGGGCATGGGACAGGCTCAAAAGATGGCACGTAATTAAATTCCTGGCTGAGAGGAGCATTTCCCTTTGTCCTTCTCTGCTCCTTCCCCCGGGGCAAAGTGCGAGTTCCTCTGCCCTGAGCGCTGCTTCAGACCTGTGGCTCAGCCCCTCACCCTTTGTGTTCGCTGCTGTCCCAGCTGTGCCTTGGTGTCCAGGAGGATCAGGAATGAAGGTCCCTGGGTGCCCCGTGTCCCTGTGCCCTTGCCCGCGGCACTGCAGCCTGAGAGCTGCAGGAGCCCTGCAGGAGGGACAGGATGGCCTTGGCTCCCTTGCTGTTCCACCACCTGGATCCCCCAGATTCCAGCCTGGAAATGGGAGCATCACCAACAACCTCTCCTTCCACAGAGCACCGAGCCCCTCACCCTTGTGCTGCTGACCTGAGCCCTGCTCAGCTTCCAAATCAGCCCTGCTCTGCTCCCAAAATCAGCTCTCCTCAGCTCCCCAAATCATCTCTGCTCAGCTCCCCAAATCAGCCCTACTCAGCTCCCAAAATTCAGTCTGCTCAGCTCCCAAAATCAGCTCTGCTCAGCTCCAAATCAGCTCTGCTCAGCTCCCAAAATCATCTCTGCTCAGCTCCCAAATCAGCTCTGCTCAGCTCCCAAAATCATCTCTGCCACCAAATCTGCCCACCTGGAGCCTGCACGTCCCCTCTGCTCCTCAGCAGCTCTCTCAGCCCCTTTTCCCTGCTGCCCCAGCACAGGCAGGACCTGGAGCTGCTGGAGAGAGCCCAGAGGAGGCAGCAGGGTGAGCAGAGGATGGAGCAGCTCTGCTGGGAGAGCTGGGATTGTTCAGCCTGGAGAGGACAGGCTTTGGGGTGACACAACTGTGGCCTTGCAGGGCCTGAAGGGGTTACAATAAAGATGGAGAGAGACTTTACAAGAGCCTGGAGTGACAGGACAAGGGGAAAGAGCTTCACATTGACAGAGGGAAGGGTTAGATGGGATTTTGGGAAGAAATCCTTCCCTGTGAGGGTGGGCAGGCCCTGGCACAGGGTGCCCAGAGCAGCTGTGGCTGCCCCTGGATCCCTGGAATGTCCAAGGCCAGGCTGGCTGGAGATCTGAGCCACCTGGGATAGCAGAAGGGTGTGCTTTGAAAAAGCAAAAAGGTTTTAATTAAAGAGAAAATAACAAACCATACAGAACAAAAGAGTAAAAGCTGTGCACAGTGCAGGGAGGTTCCTTACACCTGCTAAGACACCCCGAAAATGCCCTGAGAGACTCCAGGCTCTCTCTTAAGTATTCAGTGATCTAGGAGGGGTTTTGGCAAGCTGTCCAATAGAAAACAGCCACATTCCTTGAGGAGCAGCTCAAAGGTCCAACAGGTGCTTTTGTCCTGGCACTGGGCCACTTATGGTGAGGAGAGCATCGAAGTTTCTGATTCATCCTCCTTATAAATTCAGGGTGAGGCTTAAACTCTTTTCCTAATATGGAAACACCTGCTCAGGTGTGAGGGCACACACCAGGTGGGGAGGTGTTAAAATCAGCTGGGGCAGAGTTCTTTATCTCTTCTGTGACCCATCCTTCCTCCAGGGGCTATCTGCTGTCCATGGGCCATCCAGGCTCACTGCAGGGCTGATACAATGATATCATCCCTGTGGGAGATGCCCCGCCCAGGGGGAGGAGCCAAGAATTCCCACCTGGATAAATCCTGGGATTCAGAACAGCAGCCCAGCCTGTGTGCACTGCATTCCCATCTCACCACCACTGGGCCTTCAGAAGGAGACTGCACCCTTCTACAGGATCCTCTCTGCTCCAACAAAACCACACCTGTCACTCCAGGAGGATTTTTAGCTGCCACCAACAACCTGACCAACCTGGTGCCACACCTGGGTGACTCCAGGGCTGGGGTGGCACCAGTGGGGCTGAAATCCAGGCTCTGGTCTCATTCCCTGATTCCATCTCATCCTGCAGAGGCACAGCACGAAGGAGGGAGGGACAGGACAGCTCTGCTGGGTCACTGCTCCCCCAGGAAGCAGCTGCTGCTCCTGACATGGCAATAATAACAACAACCACCATAAATATTCAGGGTGCATATCAGGAAAACATGAAATGGGCTGTGGAGTACAAATAATTTATTCTCACTCACTGGAATATTAATTAATGTTTAAGACAGGGATATATTGTCTTTAATTTCCAATGGTTTTGGCCTGTGCTGCTCTTATTTTCCTTCAGTTATGTCTGAATTCTCCTTTTCCCCCCTCCCAGTTTAATACCCAACATTTTATCTCTCCTTGCAGCTCTGTATTTCTTCTGTGTGTCATCTTTGAGGTTTCTTTCCCTTTTTCTTTTATTATTTTGAACTCCTCAGTGCTGTTTTCTTTCCTCCCACCTTTTTTTTCCCCTCCTCAGTCAGAAGACCCAGCAAAGCATTTAAGCTTGTGATGAAGTGTTTCCCTCAAGAACAACAGATTCAAATCCTCATTTCCTGAAGGACACTCGCAGTGCAAAGGAACCTGCCTCAGCCCTTCCCTTGGGAATCCTGCTTTTCCCCCTCACTTTCTAAAGCTGCTGTAGTTTTAAGGCAGCTGGGGTATAAATAACCAATATTTCCAGAGGTGAGGATGAGCAGTGGAGCCTCACCAGCCCAGTGAGGCACAGCGTGGCTGATTCAGAGCTTAAAATAACCCCCCAAAAATGGGCAACAACTTTACTGAACACCCCCAGCAACCCTTTCCAGGAATCTTTCTTTGTCTGCCAGAGAATGGGAAATACCTGATAAACAACATTGTGATGCATTTCCAGGCCATTCTCTCTCAAGAGCTACACTCCAGGCTGTCACCCTGGGTTTTGAAGCCTTCTGATGTTTACATTCTGGGAGTCAAGAGTTCCTACACTTTTTACCAAAACACGATGTGTTTTGCACATTTCTCCTTGGAGGAGGAGAAAATTGACAGACTGTTCACCTGGCCAGTGTGGTTTAAAGAGGGATGTCATCCTCCAATCCACTCTCACCTTAGAGAATCTATAAATTCTGGAAAACTGCAAATAAAGTTCTCTTTTTTTGCCTTGGGTGACTGAGCATGTGGTGCATGCTCATTTCGTGTCTCAGTGTGACACCAGGCTGCTGGGAACTGTTTCGACTCCTCAGATCATCAACCTGCCTTGGAAAGGAGGAAAAATTCCTTGCCACATATTTTGTTTTTATTTAGTAGAGGCCAGAAATAGAAAGGAAGAGGGAGGAATTGGGACACTTCCCTTGCTCTTGTGGCGTTAAGGTTCTTTGGAAAATCAGTTATCAAGAGGTGACCTTTTTTTGGGAGATTCAGCTGATATTACAATGTCCAATTAAGCTCCTTGAAAGAAGATTAAGAGACAATTTAATCACAGTTTATGAGTACCTACACAGTGAGAACATTTGATACAAGAGGATCCTTTAACAGCAAAAGCATTGAGTTACCAGTTGAATTTGGCAAAATTAAATCAGAAATAAAAGTTATTAATTTTTTTTTAACCAGGGCACTTTACCACTGTAACAAGTGATTAAGATAGCCAGGAAATTCTGGTTTTAAATCAAGATGAGGCGAATTGTTGTGTTGCATCCCCAGAGTTGCTCAGGCTGAGGGTCAGGGGGTGTTGACCTGGGTGCTGAGTGTTGTCATGGAATCATTGGGAGGGACCCCAAAAATCATCCCATGGGCAGGGACACCTTCCACTATCCCAGGTTATCCCTTGCAAAGATGGGACCTGAATCCAGGCTCAGAGCCCTCTGAAGTGCCTGGGGGAGCTGGCAGTGGCTGGTGGGGAGGTTTGATGTGGATCACACAGAACCTGAATTATTCTGTCAGAAATGTGACACTTCCTAGCCCTGTCAATTCAAGGATTATCCTGACTAGAAACACTGACTGCCAGGAAATTAAAAAGAAAGTGCAAGGCTCTTTCAGTCAAGGTCTGAAATCCTAAACAGGTTCCCATCCTGAGCTGTAAAAACAGGAGATTCCTTTTCTCAGCTGTACAAACCACTGGGAGCCATAAATCTCCCAGAAGGGAACTTACTTTTCCCCTAATTTACATGTTATCTGCAGTCCACTGTCTTCCCATTCCCAGTCTTGGCACCGAGGTGTAGCAGTGATGTAAACATCAATATTTTAACGTCAAAGAAGAATACAAACCGAAATTGAATTCCAGTAAGTATAAAGGAAATGCAGCGATGGCTCTCCTATTGAATCCTCTGCAGATCCCAGATAATGGATTATTCAGAGACCTTCAGCTCATAAAAAAGGTGCCCTTTATTCCTGGAATTTGATGCAGTTCTCCCTTAAACTGTGATTATTTTCTGATTCCGTTACCAAGTAGATTTTGACACAGTGGTACAATTTCCTTATCTCTCTCTTAAAAGTTGCTGCACTGGGCTGTGTAAATGAAAACAGCAGCATTTTCCGTGTGGATTTTTTTCCCCCCATCTGTGTGATGTTTATTAAAAAGAATAAATCTGAGGGATACTTCCCAGCACAGCAGAATGGGAAATGCAGCTGCTCCCTGCAGGTGCTTCCAGCTGATAAATAAACCCCGCTGCCTGGCCGCACACAGCAAGGGATTTTAACATGCAGGAAAATCATCTGGAACTCCAACCACCGAGCTGGAAACACAGCAGAGATGAGGAATATCTGTAAGAGGTGAAAACTGATCCCAATTCAGACAGAAACCATCACTTGGCTGGTCCAGCACCTCCCTGGCCAGTCATTTCCCCCAAAATTCAATGTGCACACAAACTTCCTCATGACTGGGGCTTGGTGGGGATGGAAACCATCAGCTCAGGGGGTTTGGGGTTGTTGGGTGTTGTGTTCAACACGAGGTTTGGCTCTTCCTTGGGGATCTCATGGAAACATGGGGCAATTCAGAAATGCAATCCAGAAATCCCCTGCTGCCTGCTGAATTCTCTGCTGCTCTCTAGAAGGGAGAATTTGTCTCTCACAAAGTTCCCTGATCACCCAACAGTCCCCCACATTCATGAGGAGGTTTTGTTTCTAGGGATATTTTTTAAGATATGAAATAAGGGTCCAGATTGATTTCCTGCTTGGCAGCAGAGAAAAATCACACAAAGGCTTTTAATTTTTTTTTTTAAAGGAGTTTTAAAAACCTCTGTCGCCCACTATTCTTGGAGGATAATCCCACATTAAAAGGGGAGTGACTGGATGCTCTCACAGGCTTCTCCCCTCCCTTGGCTTTTATGATCTTTGCCCACTGATGTTCAGATTGGCTTTGGACAAACTGGACTTTGAGGGCTCCATTTTCACTTGGGGAATGATCACTAATTTGACAGGGTATTAGATGGCTTAATTAATATTGCAGAGCTTTGATAGGCTCAGATGTGACACCCTCCAGAAGAAGTGGCTGAAAAGCAGATTAAACCACCAACCCCTCCTTTCTGATGAATTCCCAACCCTGATCAATGGGGTTGAGCTGCCTTGTTGCCTCTGAGGCTGAAATCCTCTGGGATCCTGATGACCTGTTCATGTTCCTTGGAGGAAAAAACACACTCAGGGCAAGTTCAGCACGGACTGAGCTCCTGTTTAATAACAGAGTTCACCAGAAGCTGCTCACTTTGCAGGAGAACTGCAGCACGAGATAATTGACCTTAACACAGCTCCCTGCCTTTGCCTTTGATTTGGGCCACACAACTGAATTTGTGGGCAATTACAGAGGGAGAATGAAGACATAATTGAAGGTTAGGAAGAGGTGGACACAAAAGGAGCAGCTCTGGAATTAAAGTGCACTGATTCACTCTGGCTGTGGGGACACAAACAAGCTCTCAGCTCTGTGGGGTTCAAAGGAGAACTCTGGGGTTACCTGAGCAGGTAACCCCAGCTCTCAGAGCTCTCAGGGCAGCACGGACACAACATTCACAGCTCACTAAATGCATGAAAGAAGCACTTTGGGGGATGACTCAGTGCTCTTTACATCAGAAATTACACTTTCAAACAGAGAAAAATGATTTCTGTGCTTTGAACCATTAAGTGGCCAAGACACAGAACTCCAACCAGGCTCAGCATGGCTCACAGAGTTTTTGATCCACAGGAAAAAGCCCCAGTAGTGGGACATCCATGGACAGCCCTCTGGATAAGGAGGATGCATCATTCAGGGTTGAAATTAATGAAGTGAGATCGAGGAGGTCAGAGCTATATTTGATTTCATGTTATCAAGTAGCATGACCTTAGATAGATCACCTCTCCCCCTCATAATTTGAATTCCCTACCCATAAAGCAGCAATAATTATATTTATACACCTCCAAGGAGTGCCACAAACCTCATTTAGTGATGTACATTTGGAGACCTTTGTGTAGAATTTATAATCTAGAAAGTGTTGTAAGAAATCTTTCCCCCAAAAAATGTTGGGGTGTAGAATTTATTATCTAGAAGGTGTTATAAGAAATCTTTCCCCCCAAAAATGTTGGGGTTTAGGGTTTTGTGATGCAGCATTACCTAATAAAACCCAGCCCTGCAAGAACCCAGGGTGCAACACAGAAATGGTGGCAGTCCGTAAGGATAAACTGAGAATTCCTGAGCCCACAGCTTCCTGGAATGTGCAGAAGTTCTGCATTTAGGGAGGGATGGATATGGACCTGTTTTGGGATGGTGAGAATGCAGAGAATGCAATGAACCACCCAAAGGACGAAAGGCCAGGAGAAAAATCCACTGCAAAAGCAGCAGCAGCCCAGCAAACATGTGTCAAAAATGAATTATGGAAATGGCCCTGAGCAGCCACAGCAGCTCCACAGAAACATTTGGGTAACAAGGAACACGGCACAGTGCAATGGCAATAACAATGCCCAGAATCATTTCCACCAATATCTATTTTTTAAAGGGAGTCATTTTAGCTCTCTCCTCGCATCTGTAAATGGGAGTTGAATTGATGATAAATACAACCAGAGCAATGAAAAGACTTTTGCATTACATTCTATTATCCTGCCTGGAAGTGGCGTGGAGATATTCCTTACAAGTGAGCTGCAGATGATCCTGTGCCCAGTGAGCCGTGGTTTGTACAGAGAAACCAGGAGGCTGGGGAGGAACAAAAACCTCTCAGGTCACGGAGTGATTACCAGCAAGGTTGTAGGGATCTGTGTTGTGCAATATTTCACTGGAATGCAATTTCCCTGCTGGGATCTCCGAGCACTTGGCAAAGGCTGAGAGGCTCACACAGCTCTGGGAAACTGCCAGGGATGAGTTCTGCTGGTTCCAAAGGCAGAGAGGGGCTGAGGGACCTTTGGGAGAAGGCAGCACTTGGGATCAGAGAGGGGGGACATGATATCAGAGAAGGTAAGCATGATAGGAGAGAGGGTAGGCATGATATCTGTGAGGGTAGGCATGATATCAGAGAGGATGGACGTGATATCAGAGAGGGGAAATCTCACCAGGCCTCAGTGAGAGGTCTGTTGATGCCTCAGGATTTTTGCTTTTCTATTTTTCATCTATTTGTAATCCTGCAATTCTTTAGTGTATAACTCTAAACTCCACACACAGTGTGAGCTGCTGCTTTCCCATTTTGGTCAGACAGAAAAATTCCTCTCCAGGCCTGGGAATCAAGGACACCTCACTGCCTCAGGCCTCAAGAAATGTAAATAGAAGTGAGTTGAGGGGAGAAAACTTGGGGTAAATGACTCCATTACCCGAAGCTGTAATTGGAAGATTAACCCCCAACATGCAAATAGATCAAACTTATAAAAGTGTGAAAACCCATGACTTTTTGTTGATTTTTGGGCTTTGTCTGCCTAAGATGTACCTGAAGGCCCTTCAATAAATAGAACTGGGTTTTATTCCCTTAACTTTGTTTGGCCTCTGTTTTCAGGCAGCCCCAAAAGGCATCAGCTGGACAAAAGGAGAGGCTGGCTCACGTAGCAGCCCCTGCTGTGCCAGGAGCTGTGTTACCTCTGTCAGAGGGGCTGTGAAGGTGGGAAAGCAGCAGCTCAGCATGCACAGGTTGTTTTAGCCATGGGGATTATTATTATTGTTTTCTGGACACAGCTGGGTAAAGAGCAGCAGGGACTGCCCAGGCTTCCCCAACCCTGCTCTGGGAGGTGTGAGAGGTGGAGCAGCCCTTCCATTGCCTCACCCACCTGGTGAAGTGTAGGAACACCCTGCTCTGTGTATGGGGAACTGTGCCTCTGCCTCTTCTCAGGATATCCCAAATTCCTGCTTGTCCTGCCAGCTTCATCACAGAAATCCCTGCAGTGACCTCACCCTGGGCTTTCCCACTGGCACTGGGAGCCTGAGACTCCCCAAAGGCTCCTGCTCACCTTCCTCCCTCCTCTTGATGCCCTAAGTTTTATCTTTCAAGTTATTCAGGTTCTGTGCTGCCCAGGGGTGCAGCTCTGAGCTCACAGTCAGTGTCACTCAGCTCTCTGCACACAGCAGGGACACAAAACAAATCCTTGTCCTGCTGCACACCAAGGACAACTTTCAGCCCAACAGCACAAACAAGGGTGGCTGGAAGGAGGAACAAGAAGGATGGGAGCTCACAGCCTGGAGCTGGGATTGGACAATTCAACCCCAATGTGCAAATGGACCAAAACTGATAAAAATGTGAGACCTCGTGACTGGTCAGTCATTTTTTGACCATTTTGGGTCCATTTTGTGACTAATTTGGGTCCATTTTGTGACCATTTTGGGTCCACCTTGGGTGTAGGCCTGGTCAGGCCCTGTCCTGACCAAGGTGTACCCTACAGGCCTTTCAATAAATCCCTGCTTTATTCTCTGGCTCTGCCCAGTCTCTGTTCCAGCTCAGCCCTCCCAAGGCATCACCCTGAGGTTCTCATCAGCCCATGAGTGTGTTTTAAACCCCAAATCCTAACCAGGCAGCAAAACAAGCTGAGGCTGAGCTCATGTTCAGGCAGGCAACCTCGCTATCAGCATCCAGCCAAATGCCAGCTGTGATTTGCCTCCTGCAAAGGCTCTGCTCCTCTACCTGCAGGTTTGGATTGGATTAGGATCCCTCACTGCAGAGCAGAGCCATTTGCTGCTGTTCTCCCAGCAATTCAATTTTGCCCAATGTTATGGGGAACAGCCTGCCTTGAGAAGTGAGTCAGGACATTACTTTACTTTTACCAGTCTGCTTTAAACAAATATTAGAGAGCAGTGCTCCCCTGGGCACCGTTACAGCAAACAGCAATTTTCAAGCAAGCTCCAGAGTAGATTGCTACTGAGATGCCCCTGTGCTTGTAGGATGTCTATTGTGCACTTATGGCACTTGTGAGAGGGGTGATGGTGGGGAAAATCTCACTGGCCTTACACAGGAATAACAGTGTGCCAAGCTAATGAACTCAGCACTTCCTCAGAGCGTGCAGGGACTGTGTGTGTTCCACACAGCCTCATTTTTCATTTCCTTTCAGAGCACAGAGTTTGGGCTCCTGGTACAGATCCCTCTGCACCAAGGAGGGGCAGGACACAGGCTGTTTGCTGTCCCTTCCTGTGACACACTTGTCCCTGAGCCCTCTGTGCCCATGGGGATGGCCTGAGGAGCAGCAGCATCCCCCTGCTCCAAGCAGCATTTCTCAGCCCTTCTTCCCCCTCAGATTTCCTTATCCCCCTTCCAGTCCCTGTGAGGTTTTCAGTCCCCACCTGCCTTTTCAGCTTCCCTGCCCTGCTCGGTTCTTGCCATGGAAATTGTGATGATTTCCATCCTAGCCGTGCCCTTCCATCCCCAGAACATTTTCTTCCTCTGGGAGCTGCAGGGTCTGTCTGTCTGTCCTGCCCAGTGGGGTCCTGCTGGGACAGACTCCCTGGAGCAGCTCCAGGAGGGGCAATTCGCCCTCAAAACTCAGGGCAGGCAAGGAAATACCATTTGTTCCTCCCTCCAGCAATGGGCAGCTGTTGATTAGACTTCCAAAACTGTAGCTGAGCCTACATCAAGGGCCTCCCCAGCAGAGCTCAGAGGAAAAAGGGTTAAAAAATGTCTCTGTAATGAGACCCTCACACAAGTTAAAAGTGCTTGTTCATAATCAGCTGCTAAGATGGGTGAAAAACTGAGTTAAGAGAGAATTCCCAGCATTTCTAATGTGTCTTTCCAGAGTGAGAGCCCACAGAGTGGCCACATGTTCTCCCAATTATTACTGAGGGGGTTTGGCAGTGCTGGGCTGGGAGCATCCAGCTCCAAAAACATCCCCTCATTCCAAGGTCCAGCTCTTCCCCCTGGCTTGGAAGCTTGGTCTGGAGTGGCACTGGCATTCCAGGAGGGATGAGAGCATTCCTGGGAGTATGGGGAGCGGGACGAGTATTTGGAAGAGCCTCCAAATCAGGATCAGGGCAGGCAGCAAAACCAGGAGCTGCTGCCTCAGATGCACTTCATTGGTATTCTGGAGGCAGCTGGGCTAGAGACTGCACAAAATTATTTTCAAACAGGAATTACAATTGGCAAGGCAAAAACGAGAGAGACGGAGAGAATTCTGGGGGCATTTGTCAGCTGAAGGCCTCGAGGTTGCATTCAAGCTGATGACAGAGTAAACACAAGAAAAGCTGAAACAAATGGCGCTCTGCGGATCAAAGCAAGGAGATTGCGCCACAGACACTCGGCAGTAAAAGGCTTTTCATTGTGGAAAAAGGCAGCAATCCCAATGTGAACCCACGATGAACGGGGAAACAAAACTCTCTCCTGCTAAACACAGCCTGGCAAGGGAGTGCTGCTCAGGATTGTGCTGGTTTGAAAGCAAAACCAGTGAGAGACTCCCAGTCAGAAATACAATTTAACAGGAGGAAAAGAAAAGAAATAAAATAAAGTTTAAAAAAGTAAAATAAAGTAAAATAAAATAAAGTAAAATAAATGCAATAGTACAAAAAACCACTGACAGAATCAGAACACACCTGACACCCTGTTAGTCAGGGTGGTGGCAGCAGTGCAGATGAAATGCTCTTGTCCAAGCAGTGATCCTGTAGAAAGGTTTGGGAGCTCTTGTCCTCTGGGAATCCAGAGGGATAAAGGCTCCCTGTGCTGTCCCAAATCCCAGATTCTATCCAGGTGGGAATGCTTGGCTCCTCCCCCTGGGCGGAGCATCTCCCCATGGGCTGATCTCATTCTCTGAGCCCTGCAGTGGCTCCTTGCTGGCCCATGAACCAGAGACAGCTCCCGCAGGGAGTTCCCCATGAGCCATGGGCACGGCATTGCTGGGCCATGGACAGGAGAGAAGGGAAACACTGCCCCAGCTGGTTCCAGCAGCTCCTGGGGATGGGGATGGAATACAGACTGTGGGCACAGCTCACGGTGAAACACAGGACAGGGATAAACCCTGCCTGTCCTTGCACAGCCACATTTAAGCAGCAGTGCCTTCCTGGAGCCCCATCCCCTCCCTGCCTGCTGCTGGGCTGACACACACGAGGCTTCGTTCTGCCAAATTTGTCAGCCTTGACCTGCGAGTCTGATCTCGGGGAAATTCTATTCATCGCTGAATAAATAATGCATGGGCGGCCATGCATTTTTCATGCTAAGTCTTTTAAAGGCCACTGTAGTGATGCATGTAAATTCAATTTCCCCCCAACCCCCTCCAAAAAACCCCCTCCTTTCTCTGCACACTCAACTGCTTAATAATTATTAAATAATTATTAACATGTGACTCACAGCAGGGTGAGGGCTGCACCAGCCACAGAATACACTGCTGCTGCCTCCACTCCACCCTCCAGAAAGTTGAGGAGAGATAATTCCAGGCAACAGCAGAGCAATCTGGCTCTTTTCCTCTCTCTTCCCTGCTGGTTTGGGGGTTTTTTGTGTGTATTTTGTTTGTTTGTTTCTGTGGGGATTTTTGTTTGTGTTTTTGTTTGGTTTATTTTTGGGTTTTTTTGGTTGGTTGGTTGGTTTTGGGGTTTTTTGTGGTATTTTTGGCTTGTTTTTTTTTAAATTTCTTGGGGTTTTTTTATAGAAAACCGTACAAAACCACATGCACGTGAAGTGGAGCAGAACAAAGGGAAGTGGCTCGTGGATTTGGCATCCTTCTGGAAGCACATCAATCCCTTCCAGAGCCTTTATTTGTAGCTGGTGGCCAACGTGTGTCAGGGACCTGAGCTGGCCACGGGGCTCTGAGTGACCCAAGGGCTCAGACAGCAGGAGGGGGAGGCAGCACTGCTCAAAAGGGCTCAGGAAACACAGCCAGACTGCAAATCTGGCCTGGGGGAGGGTGCAGGGGATGTCAAACCCACCCTGGTGAAGTCCCTTTGTGCTGGGTGAGATGAGGACAGGAGCTCCCCGGGGCTGCTGAGGCTGTGTGGAAGCACAGAGTCCTCCCAGGGGTTTCTCCCATCTCCAGGTGATATTGCTGATGTAGAAACGGTCAGGAAAACTCCCCCTGGGCCACCCAGGCAGCTCTGTCCTCCTTTTTGGGAGGGGCTGAGGCAGAGAGCCTCGAAATCTTCATTGACTGAACCAAACTGCCAGGCCAGCCTTCCAGGGACTCTGCAGACAGATTGCTGGACAATAAATATGGAAAAGGCAGAGCACTGAAATGCATTTCAGTCTCCATCCCCTGTGAATCGAGGTGCAAATTTACTCAGGGATCTGCTGCAGCCAAATCGAGCAGCCAGCAGGCACAGAGAGGTGTAGAGAGGACAACACTGGGTGCTGATGTTGGCACAAAAAGATGAAACACCTGGACTTGGGGCACTTTCAGAACTATTGGCAGGAGCAAAGTGCTAATACAGCCATAAAATTGAATAATTTCCCCTGTAAAGGTTTACAGGTGATGATTTATGCCTGAATTGTTTTACAAAGCGACATTTTGGGCTACCAACTCCCCAGTCTGGCAAGAACAATATAATTTTCCCTCACCAAAACTCTCTTTCCACACACAGCCAGTGAGATTCCTCAGATGCTTAAATGAGAGCTCATGCTTAAATGCTTTGCTGCCTTGGGACCTGGTTTTACCATTATATGCTTAACTTGATGACATTTCAGACCTAAAATCTGATGTGAAATCAGGGTGAAACAGATTGAAGGGTTGTTTGCTTCAGTGCTTTTTTGGGCTCCTCTTATGAAATATGTGAGGCCATTCCACAGGTCAGAGGAGGTGAGTTTGCTCACAAGAGGAGGGCACAGCACTGGATATTTATGTGGAGAACTGCAGAGTTTTTATTCAAGAGCAGCAGGGAGAAGGAGTTGAGCAGGAAGGAGAGAAAGGCAGATGAGTGCTGAGTCTCTGTGTCACTGACTTGTCCCAGGGGATGTCACCTGTCCACAAGGACATGCTCTGCTGTCATAGCAATAATGTGGAGAAAAGAAATGTACCCAGCCCAGTTTGTACTTATCTCTGAACCAGCAGCCTGCACTGAGAGGTGTTATAAATGCACATTATAAAGTTGGCTTTTCACAAATATTAAAATTAATATTATATGTATAATGTGGGAAGATTTTACTGTATTTTCTTTTATTAATAGAGTTTAGAAATGTGATGGATGTATATTTTCTTTTCACTTGTAACATAGTGTTAAAAGTATAAGACTGGAGGGTTTTTTTCTGTAACATCTAAACAGGCCAAACCAGAAAGCAGGGGGGAGTCCTCTTGCATTTAACCAACTGAAGATAGTGGTGAACCAAAAGCTACAGAAAGGGATTCATTGATCTCCTGGTATCAGAAGAATGAGACACAAGAACGACTGCAAGACGCCAAAAAGAATTTTATCTACAAGAAGTAATAAAATGTTAATTTGGTGAACTAAGACTAATTGTGGGAAGCAAAACCAGGAGTACATCTGAACTTAACAGAATGTTTGAATAATTCTTTAGGGTCTATTGAATATGTAACACAGAGATCCTTAAAACAAAGGGTCTGAAGGGGTAAGGTGTGCTGGCTGGCTGAGAAACTGTATTTTGCTTTTCTCTCTCTCCTAATTGTCTATTTCTGTTTTAATTTTTATGAAACTTCTAAATTTTTCTAAGAGAGAACCTTGTTTTTCACAGAGGTTTGGGCTGGAGCCACTCACACAACACACACACAAACACAAACCTGCTTCAAATTCCCCTCCCTGGGCTGGAGAGCATTTTGGAATACAGACGAGAGCTGCCTGCAAACACATCTAGAGAACTTGGAGGGAAACCTGAGAGGAATTATGGAAATGAAATGCCCATCTTTCCAGATCAATGCCAGGGAGTCCCTGGTGGGGAGTACATAGATCATTTAAAAGACTTCTCCTCCTGTTCACTGGGATTCAGCTCCAAAGTGCCCTGGCTGATGGGGAGGGTTATTAATAGCACTGGCATTGGGAATCAGCCACCTGAACCTCATCCATGGACTCCTCTTGGCCTTTTTATTTTAGACTCATTCACAGGCTGGTAATAAATCTGCATTTAGATGAGAATAAAACTGGTCACAGTAAGGACAGGAGGGAGGAGGGCCCTTATTGATCCTGCTGGTGAAGCCTTAGGCTGTTGGAATTGACAGCGAACATAACAAATGGCCCAATCTGCCTGGAAAAGGGATCAAACTCTTTGCTTTGGAATCCTGGGCCGTGCCATGGTTTGTGCTGCTTTGTCCATGTCCCAGAGTAGATTTGGGCTGTGGTTTGTGCAGTGCAAGGGAAGGGCTCAGCCACCACCAGCCCCGGCTCTCCTGGGGGCACATCCACACAAAGGTGCCTTGTTTGAGCAGGGCCAACCCTTTCCTAATGTCCCAGAATTCCTGCCCCGGGGCCAGGCTTTGCTCTCCGTGGGAGGGGGAGCTCCAGGCTCATTTCAGAGATTGCATCCAGCACAGTTCTCAGTCCCGGTAATGAAGAGGCTGAGGACCAGGCTGGAGAAGCTGTTCAATAAATCATGGCCACGCTTTGCATTTTGAGAGGTGCTCCTCATGTCTAGCTCACAGAATGTCTCAGGAACTGAGGGAGATCTCATCATTTCTCCTTTAAAAAATGGCAAAAGAGGGAGGAGACCGGGGAAGATCAAACTGTTGCCTCCAGGTGAGGGTCAGAGGAGAGGCTGCTGCCTTCCTCCCCTGCCCAGGCTGAGGGGCAGAGCAGGCTGGAAGGGTGGAGAATTTGGAAGGGCCAGGAATGGTTTGAGGGGCAGGCAGGAGCTGTAAGAGCAGCCATGCAAAGATGAAGCACCATTGAAGCTTCCAGCAAAAGCCCCATGGATTTTTTCCATCCAATCCATAAATTGCAGGAGGTTCCCGCTGGTCATCACTGAACCTTTGCTCTGGGTGTGTGAGGGATGGGATTAGAGACAAAGTGTCCTGGTGACACAGAGCACACAGGGACCGTGACAAGATGCTGTGACAGCACAGGGACCATGACAAGATGCTGTGACAGCACAGGCACTTTTCTGTCACTGTAACCCTCTCCTCCCCACTCCTGACACCTTTCAGCTCTCACTTCCCACCCCTCGAGCATCAGTGGCACATCAGCACCCCAAAATTCATCTGAAAATCCCTCTGCTCCACAGAAAACTCGCAGCAGGATGGAGACAGAAATGCAGCAGCAACCCTGGGTAAATCCTGATTTTTTTGGGCACGGATGGAGAGCTCTGCCTGTCCTGCTGCCACTGCCCCCACCCCCAGGAAAATCAATGCTTCTCTCCTTTTTGTCTGGACCAGCCTCAAAGAGCTGCACCCTGTTGCTAGGCTACCTGGCTGCCTTCCACACATCCCAGAGCTGCTGGAAATCACAGCTCACATGGTTATTTTTATCTTTTTGGGAAGAGGGGGGATGAATGGACAGTGGAAGGGAGGGAGAAGGAAGATATTCCAGTTCTTGGATGCTCTGGTTGTTGGGCTATGACCAGAAAAGCCTGGAGAGGCTTGGGAATATGAACATGTGTGTTTCTGCTTCCTTAAACAGGTAAAAGTTATGTGGGATCATGATGAAATATCTGGCTGGCTAATGAATATCAAGTGTCACCTTTTGTGCTATTTTGGAGCCTTGATAATTTGTCTTGTGTGATAATTTGTCTTTCCAGCCAGAAAAGAGCTGGAAACGGCTTCACAAAATGCACTGGAGCACCAGCAGCCCCGTGAAGGGCTGGCAAGTGTGGCACAAAATGCTCTTGGCATTTGCACAGCCACGAGATCTTTCTGTGTGGCTTGGGTTTGGGTGATCTCACCAGGGAGCAAGCAAGAAATGGGGTGGGAAAGTGAGAAGGAGCTGCAGAGGAATAATCCCCATCCCCTCCCCATGGAACAGGAGATTTTAGTCCCTTGTCGTGAGGCACCTGGGTGGTGCCAGGGGGTTCCTGCACATGGAGAACCCAGCAGGTGTGAGAGGAAACCCATGAGCAGCACTTTTCCTGTTCCAAGGGCCTTATCCACGCCTCTCATAGCTCACAACATCGTGTTTTCCCCTCTGCTTTGTTTCCACAGGTGGTGGAACTGAGGCAGGCAGAGCCTGGCTGAGGAAAACCAGGGCTGAATCCCACCATGGGCCATGTCCCCTTGAATTAAAAAGAACTATTGAACAAATCACCTCATTTCATATATATGTATAGAAATCACCTCATTTCCTCCATGTTGCTGCCAGGATTGATGGTTTCTATACAGGCCAGCAATAAACTGCAAGAAAATGGAGTTGCTTTCTGGTTTTCTCTGTCCCTTTTCTTCCCATAAAACATTCTGTGGTCATACGAGGTGAGAAACCCACTGCAGTTCCACCACTCTCATTGCTCTGTGCTGGGTTACAGAAAAGCCTTTCTGACTCAGTTTTCAGGCTCAGAAGAGAAAGAAAAAGGCTTTAAAAGGGGTGTTTTAAATCCCCACTTTCTCCTGATCTGCAGGAAGTGAGGTCCTGGGTTGGGAGGTGGATACAACCCAGGGAGTGACCTGTCCCTGGTTATCAAGGGGTCAAGAAGGAAATGGCCATTCCCAGCCAGCAAAATGCCACTCACAGGTACTGATTTGCTGCCCAAAGGGGGAAAAAAAGAGAAGGGAACCCCCCCTCTTTGCTCAGGATCCATTTAAACCTCCCCCTCCAGAAACCTTTCCCAGCACTGCTAGCACAGACCATTCCCTGCTCTCAGCCAGGGACGGATTCCCCCTGAAATCACCAATTAGAAATGAAATAAATCCCAGGCACTAAACGGAGCCCAAACCAGGTTTGCTGCCCTCGTTCCCTCTGCTCCCCTGAACACCAAGCAGCCCCCGGGGCTGGGCCCTGGCGCTCCCCACGGGAGTTTTTGGTTGGCGGCTGCACTCGTGGGCTCCATCAGCCACAGGGAGGTTATTTCTATTTTCTCAGCAGCTGTTTGAAGGGAAATAATCCTGGAAGAGCCTAATGAATTAGCGTTCTGAGAGCTATCTGAACTAATGAGAAGGAGTGGAAATAGGCTGAGGAAAAGGGGCTGCTTTTCAAAGCAAGGCAGTGCCTTTATTGGCTCTCTTCAGCTTTGGAGGTTCAAAGACTCCTTTTATTCTTTTTTATTTTTTTCCCTACAGCAATTTATTTCCTGAGCAATTGAAGAACAAAAACAATTACAAACTGTACCATTTTCTTTTTTTCCCCTCTGAGCTTTCTCCTTTTCACTTAGTGAGATGCTCAAACTTCTTTCCCTTCTTTCCTTTCCCTTCCTTCTTCTGCAAGACCCAAATAATGAGGGACTGGACACAAAACCTAACCAGAGCAGCAGAAATCTTCTGGGCTATGCAGGATCAGGTACTGAGCCACAGCATGTTAGGGAAATTTAAATAAAAATGGGGAAAGGAACAGGAAAGAAAAAAGAAAATCGTTTTTCTGGTGCTTCTGAGATCAAAGGAGCAACCCTTGAAATTTGATGGTTGGGAACTTGTGAGAAAGGAGGTTGTTAAACCATTCCTGACTTCTGTGGCTATTTTATCAGCAGGGAGACAGTGACATTGTTTGAACTAGAAACTGACTTTTCCCCCACCGAGGTAGTGTGATGATTTCTGAGCGTGTTCCCCGAGGCTCAGGGTTTGCTGGGAGAGATCAGGAGCAGGGGAGATGCTCCCACTTCAAACAGATCCCACAGAGGCAGCCTAGGAATGGGAGCTCCCTGCACTGCCCAGGCCTTTGCTGTGCACCTCACACAGTTCCCACACCTTTTCGTCTCCCTTTTCTTCCTCACCTTAATGCTTTAAGTTTCAGCTTTCAAATTTTCAGGCTCTTTGCTGCCCAGGGGTGCAGCTCTGAGCTCACAGTCAGTGTCACTCAGCTCTCTGCACACAGCAGGGACACAAAACAAATCCTGGTCCTGCTGCACACCAAGGACAACTTTCAGCCCAACAGCACAAACAAGGGTGGCTGGAGGGAGGAACAAGAAGGATGGGAGCTCACAGCCTGGAGCTGGGATTGGACAATTCAACCCCAATGTGCAAATGGACCAAAACTTATAAAAGTGTGAGACCTCGTGACCATTTGTCCATTTTGTGACCATTTTGTGACCATTTTGGGCCCCCCTTGGGTGTAGGCCTGGTCAGGCCCTGTCCTGACCAAGGTGTACCCTACAGGCCTTTCAATAAATCCCTGCTTTATTCTCTGGCTCTGTCCAGTCTCTGTTCCAGCTCAGCCTTCCCAAGGCATCAACTTTCTCCAGGCCTCACAACACAGACTTGGCTTCCCTGGAAAATCCAACCCTCCCTCCTCCCCAGGTTTTTTCCTCCTCAACACCAAAACCATTTCACAGGAAGGCGTTTGGTGTTTGTTTCATTGCCCATACACACTGAGAAAGCAGGAAAGGGTCAATGCAGTCAGATACTGAGGGAAGGATTTCAGTAAAAGCAGCCCTGGATCTGAAGCACCTCCCTGAGCAGCTGGGACTGACGCTGTTGGACACAGGTCTTCTTCTGGCACCAACTGTGAGGGCTGGAAAGTGTCCCCACCATCTGCCACCTGGTCCCCAGTGCCCTTTGGCTGTAGCTGAGCTGCTGGTGTGGTCACTGCTTAATGACCTTCCATTAAAACACATTAATTTAGCTGGGATCTACTATTTAAATGAGCTCATCTTTGCTGGAATGGCCCAAGGAGCAGCCAGATGAGCCCAGGCAGGCAGAGGTGGGAGGCTGGCTGTGCCCTGCTGCTGGGACAGGCTTTGTGGCACAGCAGCAGCCCAGCGGTCACAGACCTGTCACTGGCACATCCTTCCTCCAGGGCTCTCCTGTTATTTGCATTTTTAGACAGTCTGCACACAGCTTCTGCCCCACACACTGCGGCTCACTCAGAATCCCAGCATGGCTCAGGCTGGAAGGGACCACAGAGGGTCCCTGGTGTCACCTCCCTGCTCCAGCACTTTTCTCCTGCTCTGCATGAAGTGAGGCCCTGGGTTGGGAGGTGGATACAACCCAGGGAGTGACCTGTCCCTGGTTATCAAGGGGTCAAGAAGGAAATGGCCATTCCCAGCCAGCAAAATGCCACTCACAGGTACTGATTTGCTGCCCAAAGGGGCAATTAAAGAAGGGAATCCCCCCTTTGCTCAGGATCCATTTAAACCTCCCCGCTCCAGAAACCTTTCCCAGTGCTGCTGGCAGAGACCGTTCCTTGCTATCAGCCAGGGACAGATTCCCCCTGAAATCACCAATTATAAATTAAATAAATCCCAGCCACTAAACTGCACAGGACACAGCAGAGTGTCCACCCAGCTCTGGAACATCCCCAGGGAGGAGACTCCATCGCCTCTCTGGTCTCTGTTCCAGTGCTTGGTCACTGCACAGAGGAGAAGTTCTTCCTCTTGGCTATCTCTGCGTGTTCAGGCTGAATTTTCCCTGTCCCCCTGTTCTGATCCCTGTCCCTGCTGCAGCCCAGGAGCTGCACATGTGGCACCAGCGAGGGGCACACCCAGAGCAGCCTTGGTTTGGTTCCACACACTGAGAGGAGCAAAGGCTCCGTGTGACAGACAGGGTGTCCTGGGTTACAATGTAAGCTGTGCCCACAGTCTGTATTCCATCCCCATCCCCAGGAGCTGCTGGAACCAGCTGGGGCAGTGTTTCCCTTCTCTCCTGTCCATGGCCCAGCAATGCCGTGCCCATGGCTCATGGGGAACTCCCTGCGGGAGCTGTCTCTGGTTCATGGGCCAGCAAGGAGCCACTGCAGGGCTCAGAGAATGAGATCAGCCCATGGGGAGATGCTCCGCCCAGGGGGAGGAGCCAAGCATTCCCACCTGGATAGAATCCGGGATTTGGGACAGCACAGGGAGCCCTGACCCACTGGACTCCCAGAGGACAAGAGCCCCCAGACCTTTCTACAGGATCACTGCTTGGACAAGAGCATTTCATCTGCACTGCTGCCACCACCCTGACTAACAGGGTGTCAGGTTGGATTCTGACTCTGTCAGTGGTTTTTTTACTATTGCATTTATTTTATTCTGCCTTTTTTTTTTGGTTTCTCTTTTCCTCCTATTACATTGTGTTTCTGACTTGGAGTCTCTCACTGGTTTTGATTTCAAACCAGCACACAGGGCAGCATCCCTGGCTGTGGATCTGGGCAGGGAATTCCCCAGGGAAGGGGGTCAGTGGAACAGCTTCTCTCGTGGCTGGGGTAGCAGCAGGGCCTGGTTTGGTTGTCCCTGTGTCCCCCTGCTCTCCTGCCCTTTTGCCCAGCAGTCCTGGAGCTGGCTCAGGGAGGATTTTCCTGGCCTGGCCCAGCCTGGCAGGCGTTGCAGGACTGATCTGTCCACCAGCATCCACTGGAGGTGTGCTGGGATGGGACAGGCACCACCTGGGGCTGCGGGATGAGCTCAGGGACCAAACACTGGGAGATGGAGCATCCCCTGGCAGCTGCTGGGTGTGGAAGAGCTTTGTGAGGTCCAGCTCTTCTCCAGGGCACAAAAATCCCTAAATTGCATCCCATCTGCCTCCTTCACCTGACCTAAGGATTAATAAAATCGTTATCTTTTATCTGGGTAAATTCTAAGAAGGAAAAAAAACATCTCGGCAAGCATCCATATGGAAAAGGATTTGGCAAGGCCTCCTTTGAATCCCTGTTCTCTGCTTTATTTCACTGAGGGAAGAAAGTCTCATGTGCCAGAAATGCAAAAATAATACATGAATAGCAGAAAGCAGCTTAAATAGTTTGAAATAGGAGTGAAACTGCTTGATGAGGGTTCATCACTCAAAATGAAATGTGTAAAGAAAATGCAGAGAGAGAAAGGGAGAAAAGTTGAAATGTAAATTCGAAGTTTAAAACTCTCTCCTCATTTACAAATGGGGAATTGTAATGGTGGGGAATTTGTTTAGAAATAGATTAATGTTATGTTCTCTGTCTCACCAAAATTATAGTTCTGAAATTACATGAAATATTCATGGAGGATGGGGTGGGGAGCTAACATCACCTTGGCTTTGCTGCTGAAATGAAACAAACCAAAATGAGGAGGACAAGGAGTGGCTGAGGAGCTTTTTTACATTTCAGGAGAGCGTGAGAAAAGAAAATTTCCCTTCCCTGTATTCAACGATTAAAATGATAATGGCTACACGAGAACCTCGACAGAGAAATTTCCAACCCCTCTGAAATTCTCTGCAGCTTGCAATTACACACAGGCAAATTTATCACGGGTGCCAGATGGCACAGCGAGCATATTGGCAGGGATTTGTGAAAGAAAGGAGGAAAAATAGCTGGCCTGTTCCGTGCCTAGCTTGCCTTCCCTTCTCGCTCCCACCCCCAAGAACCTGTTCCTATTTTTTCTCTCCATGTAAATTTTCCTTCCTCTGTGTGAACCAGTAATTTGGGGAAAGAAACAATTACATTAGCTGGGGTTAAAGGCTTCATCTGAGATACCCATGGGTCCCCTGCGTTGCAAATGGGTAAAATCACTGAGTTCAAAGGCTTTTCTTGCAAGCAGCCCTGTTATTTTCACTGGGATGAGGATGAGAACAGACCCTCACTGCAGTCAGTGAGGTGGGCATGGAGGTTCTGGCATCAAAAACTGAATGCAGAGAAGATATTTCTTTGTGGTGACACGTGCAAAAAAACCCCAAAGCCCAAAATCAACAGATGACGTTGACTGCAGACCCCCTCAAATGCCTAATCCAGGTTTTTGCAAGGGTTCGGATCCTGTTTGTACGTGGCCAGCCAGCAGCTGCCTCTCTTGTGTTACTTGTGGTCAGGTTCTCAAAGCATGCCCATCCCCTCCAGGAGCGCTGTGACAAGCAATCTGCTCCCTGCCTCCAAGGAGGCAACGTTCCCCTGAAATCCTGGCCCGCATGGGCTGTGTCAATCAGTTCTGGAAGAGCTGATGATGCCCAGCCAGCGCAGAGCTGAGCATCTCAGAGGGATGAATGAAGCTGTGGTTCAGCAGGGAGCTGGGCTGTCATGAACGAGGCGAGGAATTCATGCCAGGTCTCACTGTGGCTCACAGAATCCCAGAATCAGCTCATTCCATTGACAGAAACTTCGATTCTCCAAGATCATTTGAACTGCTGCTTTTTGTTTCTCTGAGCGTTAATTGCCTGACTGCAGCTGGAGACACAGAGCCTGGTTTATCTATTTATCTGGGTGTCTATCCTGCCACCCACCCTGCTTTATCCCACTCCATTATCCCCATCCCATCATTTGGGAGTTGCTTTCAGAGCTGTGTGTCAGGTGCAGCATTTATATATATATATATATATTTTTTTTTTTTTTTTTTTTCTGAGCAGTGTTGACAGTTCTCACTCTCAGGATACCGCAGGTTAAAAGCTTTTTGTCTTCCTGTGTGCACACACTCTGTGCTTAGATGAACATGGAGAGGCAGAAAGGAGGCAGGAAGGGAGTGATGCAGTGACTGCAGCTGGCTTTAATCTCAGCCCTTGTACACAGCACCGTTCAAAGGGAGAGAACCAACCCTGCATCACTGCACAGTTTTGATTTCCCATTCCCTTCCTGGGTGGGTGGGTGACTGTGGATTGATCAGGAGTAAAAAAGGAGACTGCACAGGCAAGGCAAGACAAGGCTGCTGCTGCTCAGAGATGCCCACAGAGCCCTTGTTCCTCAGCAAGCCCCGGGCTGTGTGTCCACCTTCCCTTTTAGCCGTATCTCCTGGGTGTGGGGCACTCAGGGATGCCTGGAGGGTGAATCCACACCACTCCTGACTCCTGCAGTTCTCAGGTTTCCACCCTCAGGGGAGGGTTTCTCCAGGAGCAGCAAATGGCAGCTGAATTCTGAATTCACAATCTGAACGTTCAGGGTGTCGGGTGGGCACAGACCTGACTGAGGCTCTGACGAGGGGAGCGAGGCCGCTGCCTCTCACCAGTGCATCAAGCCAGCCGAGGAGCAGTCACTCAGAAAATTAAATGCCTGTTTCGCTGTCTCTTGCTCATCTTTTGCTCCTCACCGTGTCAAGCTGTGATACCCCCTTGTCAGCTCGTGCGGGGCCTGGGGAGCCCTGGGGATGTACAACGTGCTGTGCCACAAAAACAGGGCGAGGTGACAACACACGGGGCTGCCTGGAGACTGCAAATCCGCCCTCCCTGGCTTGGGTTTGAATCAAAGCATTGCTGAGCAGTGGGGAGGCCCTGCCCTCCTCCCTGCCTTGCAGCTTGTTGGTATTTCATAGAGCAGCACTGGGTTTATTAACTCCCGCCACTGTCACTGCCTTGGGTTTCCACGTGTGTGGGAGACCCTCGGAGGGAAGGAAAGCAAGCGAGGGGGAAAAAAAATATAATAATGCCACAAATGATTGTCTTGGCGTTGTGGAGAAGAGAGGCAGAGGTTTGTGCCTGGGAAACAGCTTGTCGTTTGTCTTTAGTGCAGGGTGATTGCAAACACATTTCCTACAGGCCCTGGCCACATGCTGCACTCATTGAAAATCGTGTTCTTGCTGCTTGCTGTGTTCTTCCCCCTCGGCTGCCACGCTTTGTCCCCTCCTGGGAGGTTTGGCCAGGGCACCCCTGAGCTCTCAGGGTGTTCCTGGGGGTGATGCCCAGTGCCAGGCTCAGACAGAGCCCAGGGGAAGCTGCCAGGCTGCACTGCATGGTCAGGAGGGGCTGAGGGTGATAAGGGATGATAAAGCTCCTGTAGGGATGCAGGTGAGGCTGGAAATTCCTCCCTGTCTGTTCTCTGTTCAGATAGCCCTGATTGATTTATCCCTGGTACTAAAGGTTGTGGGATCATTCAGGCTGTAAGATTTACGTGCCTCTGATCCTGCATCCCTGATTTTTCCCCTAAACCAACACTGACCCGGATAACTCTGGGGTACCAGGGCTGAGCTGCACCCACCTGCCAGGGGAGCAGCAGCCCCGGCCCGGGGGGATGGATGGAGCTGAAGGCAGCGCTGAGAAATCCCAAAAGAGGGGCTACAGCCCCCCCTACCATCCAGCTCCATCCGTGCCTGTCTCAGAGCACAGCAGAGGCACAAAGCTGGGAATGAAACCTCAGCGTCCTGGACAAGGATTGGACTCCCCCGTGCCACAGAGGAGGCTCCAGCACTGGGGGCTCCCCACTTCTGGCCTTGTTCTCCCACCCTTTTGTGTTTCCCCTGTCCCACAGCTGGGTCAGTGTCCCAGCAGGGCAGAGCACCCGCCCAGGCTCCCTGCATGTGGGGACAGTGACATTTCAGGGCAGTCGGGGTGGCACTGAGGGTTATGGGGTGCAGAGCAGGGAGCTGCAGCCCCGGCTGGAGCAATGCTGGGCTTGGGATCTCTGGGATGCTCCTGATGCCACTGCCACAGCTCCTACCCCACACGAGACTGGGTGAATCTAAGGCTGGTTCCCGAAACAAAATTTTGGTTGCAGGCTCAATCAGTCTTTCCTCTCTGCAGCCTGTGTCGAAATTTCAATAAATCACTTCTCTCTGAAGCCAAGGACATCACCAGAAACTGAGACCCATTTCTGAAGCACCTGGAAAAGGTCTGATTGCTAAGAAAAAAATCCTCCTGAGCAAAAATCTCAAAGCTGAGCTCTGCCCAACCACCCTTGGCAAGCTCTGGGCCTCCAAATCACCATCCCTGCTGAAATTTGCACTCTCAGGGCAGCCCAGGTTATTTTAATGGGAGAAAACCGACTGAAACAGCAGCTCAGCAGCCCAGAACTGCAACACCAACTTCAGAGAGGGGACGTCTGAGGAAAGGGTTAATTCTGTTTTCATGCCTTTTAAAAATAATTATTTGTTGTCGCCGTGAAGAGTGACTGATAATAATAATTACAGCTCCAGAGCACTGTTCACTTACTTCCCATCAGAGGGGCTGAGTGCAAATCAGCCAGTCCAGGTTTGGTTGAGAGTGCTCACAATTATGTTCCTGCCATCACGTTCCCTCTTTTCTCCCAGAAAAGGGGGGAAATGCCTCCTGAAGTATCAGAGGGAGTTTTGCCTAATAATAGAAGCTTGTTCCTGAGTGATGTTTGAAACCCATTGGGGAGGGGAGGGAGTGAAGCAAACAAGGGCACGATTTATCCCACAGCATCCATGCATTGGGGTTTCTTTCTTTAATTTTTTCCCTCGTTGCCTTATAATATTTTAAAGAGAGCCATAAAATGGTGCTTAGTTTAACACTGCACAGAGCTCAGCTAAATCTCTTCCCTGATCATGTCACCTTTTCATTCAGTGGCTACAGAGTCTTTGAGGCACTAATAGGGGTTTTTTTTTTCACATTATACCTCGCATAGAACATGGAGATTGCTCTTGAGTCTCAAATATAATAATAATTATAATAATTACAAATATAAATAATAATTTATATATTATAATTACAAATAATTACATTATAATTACAAATATAAAATTAATTACAAATATATAAAATTTACATTATATTAATTATATATATATTAATATATATAAATATATATATAATTACAAATATAATAATTACAAAAAGAGGCAACAGAGATGCTGGTTAGGGAGTTGAACCCTGCAAAGATAAATAGCCAAGGGAAGGGAACACAGGGAATGGAGAAAGGGCACAAGGAGATGTCCATGGACAAGGAAAAGCTGTTTTGGTTGAGAGCTCCATGGTGAGATAGTGGCAGTGTCAGCTTTGATGGAAAAATACCTATGGAATGTTCACTTCTGAGATCAAAAACAGAAAAAAGAGAGAAATTTTCTCCCTGTGAGGATGCTGAGGGCCCTGGCACAGAGCAGCTGTGGCTGCCCCACCCCTGGCAGTGTCCAAGGCCAGGTTGGACGGGTTTGGAGCACCCTGGGAGAGTGGAAGGTGCCCCTGGCCATGGCAGGGTGAAACAAGATGATCTTTAAGGTCCTTTCCAACCCAAACGATGGGATTCTATACACCAAAGCCTGTGGAATTCCTGCTTTGGGGTGTTTTATTTTTTCTGAGCCTATTCCTAACGAGATTTGTTCAAATACGACTGTGAACGCCAGACCCTTGGAAAATGCTTGGATTTCCTCCAGCCTGAGCCTCCCCCCAGGAAGCTGGTGCAGGAGTGGATGGTTTATGGTAATCATAAGAACTCAGGGCTCATCTGGAGAGGAGAATTTTGCAAAATGCCCGGTGGCCGTGCAGACAATGAGGGAGTGTCTGCCCTGACAATGGAGAGCACTTTCCCTAATGGGAAACATCCTCATCGCACATCCCATGCCCTGCACCCTGTGCGGCCGGGGTGCTGAAATGCAGGGCGGCTCCAAGGCCCTGATCCAAGGGTTCTAATTGCTATTAACGCTTCTCCTCCTCGGTGGGCACAGGAAACTCGTGTAATGAGGAGCAGAAGCCTGGAAATGACCCCAGGGCTGTGCCCGAGGGGTGCCAGGCACTGCAGCTCCCCAGCCAGGGCTCTCCGGACATCAGGATGTGCCACAGCCCTCATTAGGGTGAATTAGGAACGAGGAGGAATCGAGGGTACGAAGGGGAGCTGGCTTCTCAGTAAAAATCTAAAACTCAAACCATCCCTTTCAGAGCTGGGATGGTTTGACCACAGAACAGAATGGGTTGGGGTGGAAAGGACCTCAAAGATCATCTCATTCCACCTCCTTCCCTCCCTTCCACCAGCCTGTCACCTTGATTTTTCAGCCTTCTGATGTTTTCATAGTTTCTGAACTCTTTCTCGCGCAAATGTAATAATTAGAAATAATGTTTGTGTAAATACTAACTATGTTTTCATCCCTCTTTTGAGGAGAGAACAATTGATAGACTTTTAGTTTAACCAATGTGATTGGAAAAGTAGCAACCTTCACCTCCAATCCATAGTCTAAGTAGAAATACTATATAAAGTATAGAATAAAGAAGTCAGAAGTTTATATCCTGTTGACTAGAACAGAATTCGTGTCTTTTTTCGTGTCCTATTGTGACACCAGCCCAAGTTGCTCAGGGTTGGTTCCCTTCCTTCTAGAAGGGAATTTCCTGAATTCCCTTCTACAAAGAAAATGCTAGAAGTAAAAAGAAATTGTTCTAGAAGTAAACAACGAACAATACTAGAAGTGTTAAGTCTAATACGAATAACAATTGAAGCCAAAGTAGAAATTGACAGAATCAAGTATTCCCTAGAGTATAGGCCTCTGATACACCAAGAAAAGTGAAGAATGCTTTTCATACATACAAAATCAAGCTTAAAAAAAGAAAACAACCAGTCAAAATTGAGCAGTACCCCACAATCCACTGCAATGTAGCAAACTTCTGTTCTTCGGCCATGGAAGAATTTCTTATTTTTACTAATCCCCATATTTCTTATTTTTACTAATAATCATCTAATAATCCTCTTTGAAAGGCTCCTCACACATCACAGGCCGAGCATCCATCTGGTGTGACACCACGTTCTCACCAGCAGCTCCTGTTCATGGCATGTCCTTGTCACCAACCAAGGAGACGTCCTTAGTCTGGCATGTTGGAGTTTGACTGGACAGGCAAGGCACTCTCAGTGAATGTTCCCTTCTGGCAGATTTGTCTGGGAACCCAGAGCCTGTTTGCAGCTCTCAGGGTGCATTTACACTATCAGGAAAGTGTGGATCCAAGTCCCTTTAGCAGAGCAGGCTCCAGTGGGGATTATAAACCACCCTGCCTATGCTAAGAGGCCTGTACAGCTCAAATTTTGGAGCTCTACAGCCAAACCATGACCAGTGAAATCATATTTCAGCATGAAATCCAGCACTTGCTCAACCTGGCAGATGATCAGCACAGGAGCTGCCACTGCTGAGCCCCTTCCTGCAGGGAGAGGAGGAAAAGGGCAGGGGAATTTATAGGTACGGCAAAACCCAAAGCCAGACATCCTGCCCAAAGCTGCCTGGCTTTTTTTGTGACCATGGGAAAGCACAACTCAGCCAGAAAGGAGAAAAATCCAGAAGGGAATGCTGATGTCTCTCCCCAGAACTCATCTCTGCACTGGTGGGCAAATTCTGAGCCTGGAATTGTTTTACCTCCGTCACTTCACATCCGTCTGATCCAGTGGAATAAATGCTGCTGTTCCTTTTTTTGGAATGTGCATTAGTTGGTTTTTAAGCACCAGCCCAGTAGCCCCCAAGGGTGTACTAGAAAGAACCAACCACCCAATTTCACAGCGAATCATTTATTCCACAAACATTGCTTCCCTTCCCAGCTCCTGAATCGGCTCTGGACGGTTCACAAAGTTCTTAGATTTATTTGCTATTCGCAATTGCTGATAAATTTCTTCCATGAATAATGAAATTGGGCCGGAGATTGTTCACTAACAGCCTTGTGTGAGCAGTTGTAATTCGCTGTACAAAGCCCATGTTGTGATTTGATGTGTTAGCTGTGTTTGTCCTCGGCTGGATGGATTCTGTGGCTCACCAGGGAGCCTGGCAGGTATTGTGATTGTAAAAATCTTGATTGGCCATCCCGAGGCAAAGTGGGGGAAATAATCTAAGTGTGGATGTTTGTTTGTGGAGGAGCTGTTTCTCCATCCACTTACCCTGACATAATTGGGAGATTGCTTCTCTGATACCAGCAGAGAGGGCTGACTGTAGAACAGGTAAAAGAGGCATTGCAGGCAGCGTTCCTGAAATAATAGTCCCTGGGGGCTTCCCAGCTGGCAGGTAAAAATGACAGGAGGAGAACTCTCTTTTAACCATTGTTTCCTATCATTGATACGGGATTTTTCCCGATGGAACCGGTGCACTTGTGAGTCAACAGAGAGGCTTGCTGGAGCTGCTGTTTGTTCCAGCTGCAGAGTTAACTCCAGGTGAACAGGGAGAACAAACATTGGGTGGAACCATTCCCTGCCCTAAAATCCCTCCTCAGACCCACAGCTGGGCTTTTCTGTGCCCCCTCCCCTCTGCTATGCTCTGACTGTCCCCCAGCCTGTCACTCCCCATCCTCGTCCTCTGTAGAGCTGTGGCTCTGCCTCTGCAGCCTGGGGACAGGGAGCACAAATGCCAGGGATCAGCATCTTCCCTGCCTGCTCCAGGGCATCCAGGGAAAACCTGAGCCAGTCACGGGCCCTGTTTTAAGGACAACTCCTTTTAACCTCTTCGGTGGGGTCAAAGCCAAATTCCCCAAACTGGGAATGCAACAGCTCTGCCTCCCTCCTCCTATTGCTCCAACAGAACCACTCTGAGGGTGGTGGGAACATGGAATCTCCTGGAATCTCTTGGAATCTCTATTCCCACAGTAGAGCCCATACATCCCTTTTTGTGAGTGCAGGAGGTGGTTTTGATTTTTTTCTTTTTCCCTGAAACAATTTGGTTCAATCGACTTTTTAAACGTCGCTTATTTTATTTATCACGAGGGTCTAGGGCAGCCCAAGGTGAGAGGATGATAAAACACAGCCAGCCCTGCTTTCCAAATCCAACAAACTCAATTCCCGTGTCGGGAATATCGAGCGCTCTGAGAGCAGGAACACACACACACACACACACACAAAAACAAACAAAGCTCCATCACAACTCCCCAGATGTCTCCTGCTCCCCCCACGGGGTTCACATCACCAGAAATCTCCGCTGTGAGCACACCAGAAGGTCTCCCACTCCCAGCTCTCTTCCCTAATTCTGGATTTTGGGAGAGGAGCCAGGGCTGGGGCTCATCTGAGTGCTGAGTGCTCACAGCCACGTTCCCTCCTCCAGTGCATCCCCACTCGGCATCTTTAGGATCCCTCCCTCTCCAAATTGGAGGTACAAAAGCATTTGCTATATTTTGGGGGTTGGTTTTTTTTTTGTCTTGGGCAAAGTGATGTGAATTTTTAAAAAAACACCTTTACAAATGAAGGAAAAAAAATCCAAGTGGACTTTCCCCAAAAAACGATGCGGGGGAGAGAGATGCTGCTCTTAATTTGACAAATCTTCCCTGATTTTGGGGTGGGATTTTTTTTTTCTTTTTGTTTCGTTTCCTTCCCTTGCTAATGAAATTCCTAAAGATAAGATGGGTTGTTGTTGCCATAGAAACTTGGCCCTGGCAGAAGCTAAGGCTGCAGATTTATTCATGCGGCTTGTTAGTCAAACTTGATGCAATAACACAGAATTAATATTTCGGTCTCATCAAGATCTTGCAGCTTTTGCCTCTCTGCAGAAGCTGGGAGCTGGAGGAAATGCTAAAACCCTGCACTGCTGGGCTGAAACTCTCTCAGTCCTCTCTGGGCAGCTCTGTTTGATGCACACAAAGTCCCTTTGCTGCTGGTGTGGCAGGAGCAGCCTGGATGTGACTGCAGGAATCCTGGCCTGGTCTGCTGCCCAAATTCTCCAGGGTGAAACTGGCAGGGAACTGATCCTGCCACTCATTGAGGCACCTCAGTGGACAAAGGGTCTTCACCCTCTGGTAACTCACACAGGGGTTTTTGTGTTCTCTGCAAAGCACATTTTGCAGCTCCTGGTGGATGCAAGCTTGGGATGAATAAGGATCTCCAATATTTATTGGATAAATAAGCATTGATCAAATTGATATGTCAGAGAATTCATTCTGGGAACAGCAGCTTGAGGTGCTGTGCCCATGGCAACTCCAGCTCCATCCCACAGAGCAGAAAAGAGGGAGAAATTTAAGATCAGTCCTTAAATCCAAGGGCAGGTTATTCCTGCCTGTGTTTGTCCTCCTTGAGCTTTGCTTTTTGCTGACCATAAGAATCATAAGACATGAAAATTGTGTCTCTGTGTGGTTCCCCTTCCAGTGTCACTCATGTTGGCTTCCACACAGCTCTCCCAAGCACCACAAATGTTTGTGACACCTCAGAAAGGGGTGGAACTGTAAAAGGGGAAATGGGCAGCAGTAGCAAAGTCCTGGAGGGTTAAAGAAAAGGAATCTCTTGGCCATGAAGCCTGGTGCTGGAGCTTAGGTGACTTCTGCTTCTTGGGCACAAAGCCCAAGGGACACCCTGAGCCTCGAGCCACTTTTTCATTGCCCCCCAGACATGAAAAAAACAAACAGCACAAATCTGTGACCAGAACTCTCAGCAGAGAGTGGGTGAATCCCTACAGCTCGGCACAGACTTGCTTGGGCAGCTCAGGGAGCTGAGCCTTTGGAGGATGAAGGCTCTTCCACTACTCACATTCTGCAGCAGAAAAGAAATCAGTGTTTCTAAAAGTTCTGCCTTTTAAGCTTGATGATCTCAAATCTATTTATTTTATTGGATAAAATGTAACTTTTTTGCAGTCCTTGCAGGCCCCTTTGTGTACTTTAAAACATGAAACACCAGGCAGATAAACAACACAGAGAAGGGATGAGTGGGGTTTGGTCTCAGAGAAGGAAGAGCAGGGTTTGGTCTCAGAGAAGGGACGAGCACAATTTGCCCACTACTCTGATCCAACTCATGGATTTCAACCATGAGTTGAAAAACTCATGGTTGAGAATAAAACCCAGCCAAAATCTACTCTTATGCCAAGTCCACCCCAACACAAGTTTTCTGCAGGTATCTCAACAAATGAATGAGTTCTGGAGGGAGCCAAGGGTTGCTGAGGGTCACTCCAAGGAAACGCTGCTCCCTGTGTGTGCCTGGCTCTGCTCACACCCATTATTGCACCTAAACAGATGATTTTGCCCTTTTGCAGAAGGCAAACTGCAGCCAAGGTCTGCCTGATGGATCCCTGCTATAAGGATGGAAAAGGCCACGCTGAAGGCACTGCATGAACTGGCTTTGAATCAAGAAAAGTGAAGGACAATAATGCTCCCTTGGGGTTTGAACTCTAGAGGATTACATTGAGAGAAGCAAACCTGTATTTTAATAAAAAATATACTTATTCCTGACACAGGATTAACAGTTTAAGCCCCTCACCAGCCTCTCTTTCTTATCATCCCTCTCAAGGAAGCTGCTTTTTCTCACTGAGTGCTTTTCTCTAAAGATGCAAAACCGACTGGGAGAGGTTTTTTAATGCAGAACTCAAAGCAAGGAGGTGCTCCTACCTCCATCTCCTCTTCAAAGATTGTCACTGCCATCTGAGAGGGCTCAGCACCCAGCACCCCTCTCCCAAAAACCCTTCAGTTCCAGATCCCCCTCCTTCACAGCAATTGATATGTCAGAGAATTCAAATCTGAAATCAATAAACCTCTGAGAACAAAGTCTGTTATTTATAATTGCTTGGCCCTCGAATTGCTCAGGATGCTTCAGGATTAGGCAAACTAGGCAAGATTTTCTGCTTCTCTATTTCACTGGAGTTCCTAGAGGTGCAAATCTGTGCAGCATCTGCCCTGTAATCATTAGTAAAATAAATTAGAATGCTTGAAGGAGCAGCCTGATTAGGAAGTGAAGTGATCACTAGCAACTATTGTCAGTGTTGTGTGCTTTGTTCCACTTACAAGGCTAATTACTGTAACAAAGTGGATCATTTTAAATGGAAATTCTGGATGGCTGTCAATGCAAATGTTCATGATTTTTTCCTGGATGCATCACAACCACATATGGGGAAACAAGGGACAATGGAAATAATCAAAACACAACCGAATTGAAGAAACCGTTCAATAGACTTTTGTTAGAGCTCATTAAAAATGTTCATTTATCCTCATTCTTTCGGAGTGCTTTGTCTGAGGGCCCCTATCAGACTCCACCATCTCCACAGCTCTTTGCAAAACAATGTCCACAAACCAGCCGGTTGCACTCCCTGACTTCAGCCAGAGGAACCCAGTCCCCTTCCCGGGGGATCTGTGACCTCCTGGATTCCCAGTGCCAGCACTGAGCAGAAATTCCCGTCGGTCACACCCTGAACTCAGGGACTCTCACTGAGAAAAGCTCCTCGGGGCTGAATTGGGGCTAAAGGAAACTCTGGGATTCCCATGTCCAAGAGTTTGGCACGTTGAGCCCAAAGCCCTGGAACCACCTGGGGCTGGGCAAGGTCCTGCTCCCATTTTTAGGACAGAGCTGGGTGATGTGACAGCCGGGGATGTCCGGAGTTTGCAGGATGCAGCCGAATGTGGCTTTGTTTTCTTGATTCATAAATTTGAGTTTTGAGGGGGTTTTGAGGCAGGGAGGAACTCTAACAAGGAGGATTAAGGAGTAATACAGTTTCCAAGAAATCCTGAGCATGTCAACCTTGAATAGTCATCTGTCTATTGTGATCCTCACCCATCCACTCTAAAACCTGAGGGTGTTTTGAACACGCAATGTGCTTAGAGAAAACTCATTTCCATTTGACTAAATCCCTCCTGGCCTACTCACTCATTTTTAGAGAGGAAATGGGAGAGAAAAGTTGTACATTCAGACAATGCATGAGAAAGCTGTGAAATCATTCCCTGCCAAGGCAAAATCAGATTCTGACATTCTTTCTCTCCGCTGTATTTACTCACGGTTTGAGCTGTAATGTTTACTCATAGGAAATACACCCTGGAAAAACTGCATGAGTACCACTCTGCAAAGGAAATTTTGGCAAGCTTGGACCAACAACTGTTTATTCTTTCAGTGAATTCACATCTAGGGAGAGCACCAGGCACAGCAAAGCCACCAGCTTGGACCAGCTCTCTTCCAGGTGGGGCTCAAAGCTCACAGATCAGACACAATGTCCACATTCCCACAGCTGATTTCTCTGCAGTTTAATACCACACTAAATAATTAATATTACTAACTTAATATAACACTTCCCTTCCATAACCTTGAACTGATAAAATCTAGATAGATCTATTTTTTTTTTTGTGAGAGATTGCAATCAGTCTCTCACTGTCTGCCCCAAGAAAACCCTTCCTTTGAGCAAGAAATGCATCCAGTGCTGTCAGAGCTGTGAAAGTGGCAGCCAGGAGGCCTGAACTGAAACCAAACAGCAAAAATGCAACCACGTTTCTTGCAAGGGGTCAGTGCAGGAATCCCAACTCGGTTGCTTTAAATGGCCCAGTGCTGCTTTTAGAAATCATCTGCACATCCACACAGGGTCCAATCCATCTAGAAATCACCTGCACATGCACACAGGGTCCAATCCATCAAGAAATCACCTGCGCATCCACACAGGGTCCAATCCATTGAGAAATCCTCTGCACATCCACACAGGGTTCAGTCCATCTAGAAATCCTCTGCACATGCACACAGGGTCCAATCCATCTTTTCTGCATCAGATGTGCTGCAAAGGCTCACACCAATCATGCCTGCACAGCAAGCCTGCTTAAAACCTGTTGGTCCCACTCTTTTTTAGGATGTGCCAACTTGGTTTGTCCCTGTGTAATTGGATAGAAGTGAAACAAAAGAGCTGATTTGGGCTGTCTCATCCCAGGCAGTTCTGTCTTCATGAAGGGGGAGAGGAAGGAGGAGAACACATTAAACTTTATCTTAAATGCTCCTCTGTGTCAGACACTTTCCAGGCCACCAGCGTGGTGGTGTCAGTGGTGTTTTACTGGGCTGAGTGTTATGTCAAGCCAGTAAATGAGGAGCAGTTGTTGTGATCGCTGTCATTACGTGCTGAAAAAGCAGTGTAAGTGCGATGAGAGTCAGCCCGGCTGTGCCAGCACAAAACAAATGTCTGTAATAAATTGCAGCTTCGACTGGTGTGGCTTTCAGTGATGGCACAAAATGAATGGAACTCCCCCAGCGCAGGCAGGAGAGGGGAGCAAACAAATCAAGGGCGTGAAGGGCGATCACTAAAATGCCTTGATTGGCTTTGCAGGGCTTTGTGACATCTGTGGAAATCCATTGACTTCAATAGAGTTACCTAAGGCAACTGAGGGTGGGAGAAGAAAACATTTTTGTGCTTCGAAAACCAGTAAATGGAAATTATTAGGGACGGAAGAGTAAAACAGATGAACCCAAAAGAAGTCAAACTCTTTGTCTTTTCTAGATGAGCTGAATAAGGCAGTGGATTCAGGTGTGTATCCCTTCTACATCACCAGAATTCCTGGGCTGAATTAGCTCTGACTTTAGCAAATGAATGGTTTCTAAAGAGACGGAGGGCAAAGAAACCTAGGGAGTGTTAAACCTGGGGAAATAAAAGATGAATATGCCGTTGTCTAAAGCCAAATATTTGCTATTCTCAGTAAAATATTAGTCTGCCACAACTTGCCTTGGGTGAAACTCCAGTAGTCCCTGGGACACTGAGAAAAATGCTTTTTTAATATTCATTTTGTGGAACCCCATTCAGTGCGTGTTCTGCTGGGCTCTGCCTAATTGCTAGACCAGAGATGAGATCTAGCCCAAATCCATCAAAAAGAGAGGTTTGGGTGATATTTTATCCCTGTTCATCATTTACAGCTCAGGACAGTGAGCTGATACAGCACAGAGGCTTTCCTCATATCTTCTGACCCTCAAGAACTGGGAGGTACAAGTCACCCAAGGCTTTGTGGAGAGTTCGTACATCTATTTTGGTGACTTTTTTAAAGAGAGCAAGAGTTGCTGTGATTTGCTGCTGCTCTTTGGCCATACTTTTCACAATCCTGCAGAGTTCACAGTAGGAAACTCGGGAGGCTGAAATCATTGAGATATCAGTGCAGCTTCCTCCCAGGAAGAAGCATCAGTAAGTAGAAAAACAAAAATTACTGCTGGACACAAATCCCCATTTCCCTGCCAGTGCCCTGACCATGGCAGTGGATAATTCCAAGTCCCCATGGCCTCAGGCAGATCCCTCTGGGTGTGTTGGTGCTCTGGGTAATTAATTACCTGACATATTTTAGCAGTGTCCAAACTCCTCATGGTGCTGATTTGGTTGTTTTGTCCCAGCCTGGGAGGCTCAGATTTTGCCAGGGAATTATTCCATCTTGTGAGTAAACCATGTGCAATATTGACCATCCCTCTCCAGGCAGCGTCAAAATTACAGAGATTCCTACTTCTAAAACACAACAGGAGAACTGGAAGATCTGGGCCTGACGTTTCTGTGTCTGAGAGATTTTAGCCTGCTACCAGCTGCTGACCTTTTCCCAAGAAAGCTTCTTCTCAAAACAATCATGACAAAAAACTCTCCTTTCTCAAAACAATCTTTCTCCAGGTGGTGTTTTGCTGTTTCTCTGGTTTAACCAATGGGATCAGAGAGGTGTTGTTCTTATTCACCAATCCTGTTAAGTCTGTATCAGAACACCTTATAAAAAGGCAGTAAGAAATAGACAATAAAGCCTTTTTTCTATGCTCTTGCTTTCTGAAATATTTGGAGTCTCTCATCTTCCTTTCGTGTCATACAATGACAGGAAGCCACCAGTTCTCTCCAGATGATAACCTATTCAAGGAAGAAGAAATCCTAATTCAGGCTTCCCCGTGACCCGCGAGGACGTTACACGGGAACGAAAAGGTCACAGATCCTCCCCTGCCATCACCAAGGAGACCTGGAGAGCAGGAGTTGCTCTTTCACTGAGCAGGTTGGGCGGCTCTGCACGCTTGACAACATTATCAGCAGGGCTGGGGAGGGGAAGGGGTGGACAGGTGAGCCCTGCCACCATCCCACTTCAGGCGTCACCTCCCTTCCCGGCAGGGGCTCAGCAGCCTCAGAAAGCTAAATGTCCTGGAAGGCACCTTCCTAATCATCTGACATAAAGCCTGTGATGCACGTTGAGGGTAATTATTGCTTGCTGCCTGTCCTTAAATGTCTCTCACAAACGCCATCAGATGAAGGAGAAGGAGCTGAGGATCCCCGGAACAAAAATGGGCCCGGAAAGAAGCAGCCATTTCCACGTCTGTCAGAGCGAAGCCTGAGAATGCATTTTGTTTGTGCAGGGATATTTTTAGGCTTTGGAATTATGCAAATTGTTCTCCTAAATTACACACAGCCCTGTGATAGCAGCAAGTGGCAGTTGCAGCTGTCAGTGTCATATGGCGGTGAGCGAGTTGTGGGGGTGCGCGCGGAAATGGTTCTGAGCCTTGGGTAATGGTTCCGAGACTTGGGAAATGGTTCTGAGCCTCGGGAAACGGTTCTGAGTGCCAGGAAATGGTCCAGAGCATCAGAAAACAGTTCTGACACTCGGGAAATGGTTCAGAGCATTAGGAAATGGTTCTGAGCCTCGGGAAATGGTACTGATCATCAGGAAATGGTTCTGAGCCTCGGGAAATGGTACTGATCATCAGGAAATGGCTCTGAGCCTCACAAAACGGTTCTAAGCCTCAGGAAATATTTCTGAGCATCAGGAAACAGTTCTGAGCATCAGGAAATTGTTCTGAGAATCAGAAAATGGTTCTGAGCATCACCACAGCCCCAAATATCTGCTCATGGATGGGCAAATCACACGCAGAGCTGATGGGCTGATACAGGAAGGCAGAGAGCACTGAAAAGGAAACTCTGCACTGCTCTCTGTCCATGGGACCTCTCACTGGTGTCATTCCACGTGCTGCTCCTCTGTGGCTCCGGGGGGTTTGGATGCCATTACCCACACAAACTACATTGAACAGTTTTACTTTCAAGGTCAGCAGTGCCATTAAAATACTTCCAGGCATCAATCCTCCACTCCTAATGGAAAGCAACACAAAATAAATCAGCTGACTGTTTAAGCAGCCGGTGGAGAGGCAGGAGAAGGGCTGGATGGGATGGCAGGTTTGTCTCATGTGTTTGGTTTTCAGGAGGGTATAAATCTGTCTGTCCTACAGGCAGTACAACAGAAAGAGAAGCTTTAGAGGAAATGCTACAGAATTTTGCTGAACAATTTGTCTGAAGTGTTTTTTCCAGGGGCTGCTGGGGGCTGCAGTCCTGAAGGCATTGCCTCTGAAGCTGCTGTCCCAATGTATGGCTGTAACACATTGCTGGGACTCTGCCTTGCTCCAGAGCTGGAAATAGGGGTTGAGGGGCAGTGGTTCCTCATTATTGCCTTGCCTAAATTCCCCTGAAAGGCTTTGGCTGAGCCCTGAACCCAGTGCCAGCCCTGTATTTAAGAGCTGATGATGAAGGGGGAAGTTTGTAATCAGCCAAACTTCCCTGGCTGTTTTACCCCCATGGCAATCACATTTTCTGTCTGCAAAACCTTCTCTATCACTGACCTTTATTAAAGAAAACCACAATGAGAGAAAGAACAGAGGCGAGCCCTGACAGAAGATTAGCATTAGAGGTGGTTCTTGGTGAAGGTTTGATTCCACTGGGCTCAGATTTATCAACGAGTAGGGAAGCAGGAGTTGGAACACCAAGGATCTTGAGAAGATTCTGACGCCCCACAAGCTCAACAGGACTGCTAGCTGAAGAGATTGTGGGCATCTGAACATCCCTTACTCGTGGTTTTATCTGATCACAACCCTTTGCACAGGTTTTATTCCTGTTGTTACCCAGTTCTTAGCCACAAGCAATGAAAATCATCTTCCTTTGCTTTTTTTTTTTCTTTTTACTGGAAGACAACCAGAAAAACCAGCAGCCCAAACCAGACAATGGAAGAGAAAGGGATGTAAATCAACAGGAAATGTTTCAGGGCTGCAGAGAGAGCAGTGTAGATGGGTAAATGGGGCTGGAGGGTCAGCAGCAGCAGATGCTGGGAATGAATGGAGTGGAAAACAATGGCTCAGGAGGGATGGACAGGTTGTCGTGATAAGTCTTGTGGATAGTTTACTAAATTCTCCTTACAGTGTAAACATTTTGTTCAGGCACTGCTAAAAAGATTTAAGAGAACTGTGTAAAAATGTTCTCTGCTCTATAAAATGCTACTGCTTTGCCTTTCTTGTCTGGAGAGCAAAATAAATGAGAGCTACAAAAACACTGTTGCAACCAGCACCACACGCATCATTTTTCAATTGTTGAAACAACTGGTCTGTGTATTTCTCATCTTTGTGAAGGAAAGGAATTACAGGGAGGGGGAGACAACACTTTGGAGGGTCCTGAAGGGCTGTGACAAAGGGTGTCACTTGGGATCTTCTTGCCTCCTCCTGTGCCTTGATTGTATGAAGATGCATCATGTGGTCGCAAAGCTCATTAGCAAAATTAATTCACTGTGCTCCATTCATTTGTTACAATCCTGACACAAAGCCACGGAGCGTTTTGCATCTGGAGCTGTTTGGAAACAAAGCCACTCTCCAAATACTTTCTTTGGTTGGTTTTAGCAGGGCATAAATCGGATGTGTGCAGAAACCACAGACTCCCTCTGTGGTGGGATCTCCCCTTCACAGAGAGCAGAAAAATGTACAAAGAGCCAAACAATGAAGAGCAAAAGGACAAATGAGAAGCGTCACTAACTCAGGCTCAAAGACACATGGCTTTGCTGTGGTTTGCATAGACACATGAGACCATCCTCAGCTTAGGAGCGGAACACAGGTGGGGAGCCCTGATGTCCCAAATCCAGGTGTTTTGTCACCGTAGGCAATCCCACAGATGTCCCTGCACTGCTGAAAAGAAAAACCCAGTGCCTTTCTGGCAGGATCTTGGCTGAAATCACAGATGGATCCAGGTTTTCTCTCCTCACCACATGGACACGTCTGTGAGCTGATAAAACCACGTGGTGATCACAGCTTGAGGGACCCAAAACAAGATTCAGCCAATCAAGGTGTGCAAACAGTGGGAAATGAGGGGAGAACAACAGAATTCTGCTACTGATGGGAGAGAGAACCAGAATTAGGGTGGAGATGAGCAAACCCTCTCCCTGCCATGCTAAGCAGAAATAATCCAGGCACAGCAACTCATTATCTCAAAGTCGATTTTGGGGGAGATTTTTTTGTTTGTTTGGGGTTTTTTGGTTGCTTTTTCCCCCCCCCCTTTTTTTTTTTCCTTTTTTTGTTGTTGTTTTTGTTTTGTTTAAGTCTAAGATTTTGGTCAAACGTTTCACTGCCGAGGTAACTTTTTAATTTGGAGCCAACCAAACCTGTAATAAAAGTAAGCTCAGAGCACAACATGGACGTTGCTCCAGGATGGACTCTCCTAAGCTGCTCATTGAATTCCTCACCCTGAGAAATCCAACAGGACCTTTGCTCCAAAGCCATTAACGGGTTCTTGTGCAAGACACTCCTCCTGCCCTTAATTAGCTCTTTGTGTGGGCATTTATTTATCTACAGACATGAAACCACGGCCAGACCCCCAGATAACATCCATGAATCCAACTCCCTTTTTACCCAGCCCAGACCTCGAAGCTGCAGATAAAAAACTCCCAACTCCTGGGTGGTTCCCAACCCTCTGCTGTCCTTTTCCTGCTTCATACAGTTTTGTGATTTAATTGCTTTTTCAGGCATTTGTGTTTTAGGGATATTTCTTTTTTTTCCTTCTAACAACTCCAGTTGCTCTGGGAAGAGTCAGTTGTCATGACTCCCTGCTTTTAAGGCTTCTGCTGCCACGTTGCCTGACAATGAGAGGAACAGAGGACCAAAGCAGACGGGGGGGGGGGGAAAGCTTAATTATAGCCCAGACTGCCTCTCTCTCTAAGGTGAAGGGAATGTAAATTATAATTCCTGGATACAAAATCAAACAGAATTACTTATCTCTTGAAATCCCCACTGATCTGGCCACTGCAGTTAAGCAACCGACCTGCTGCCTTATTATTCCAGTGACATACTGCTGCAGGAGAAACTCCCAGGCACAGCAATAAACCAGCAAAAAAAATGCAGGAGATGGCTCAAGATTTCCCTCATCTCCCTTTCCCAGCTAGCTTTCCATATTTCTCCTTTCAATTAAATCATACCTGGCACCTTTCCCCTGAATTTTTAACGAGTTTGTTTTAGGGAGAAATATGACCAAGTGACCCTTGGAACAGCAGAGAGTGGAGAAATTAGAACATGAGCCGAGTGCAGCAGGGAAAGCCTGAATTAGGATTTCTGCTCCCTTGAACAGGTGGTTTTCTGGAGGGAACTGGTGGCTTCCAGTTCTCCTGTTGTATTTTAGACACAGAAATCTCTGTAATTTTGATGCTGCCTGGAGAGGGCTGGTCAGTATTGCACATGGTTTAATCACAAGATGGAATAATTCCGTGGCTTATCTGAGCCTCTCACTGCAGCAACAATTTATAAAGCTGGGGGAACAGAGAGGTGCTCATGGCAAAAAGACCTCACACTCCTGATTTCTCTTTAAGCCAGCTGGGTGCAGGAAAAACTGAAAGGATAGGCCAGAGAAAGAAAAATGCAATTGAGGGGAAATGCAAAGGGTCTGGAGAGGATGAACAGGAAACAAATTACCAAAACCCCCACGTTTTTGCCCTTCCGATGCTTGGTGGGGGTGTGAGACCCAAGGCAAAGTCTGACACGAGGGTGGCTTGGTGTGAGGGAGAAAAACCCATTTGCCAGGCTCTGAGAGAAAGCCCCTCTGCAGGGGAGCTGTGATTTCAACCTCTTTGAACGCATTAGGAGGTGGCTGGAGAACCCAGAGGATGGCACACACTGCACTGGGTTTCGTGACATTTCTATTGCAGGGCTGGGAACAAGGCACCCGAGGATTGAGTGGATCATAAACTGTAAACATGAAATACAGCAGGGGAGCTGCAGCCTCCAAACACAACCCAACCCTCCCTGGGAGCGCTCAGTCGCATTCTCAAAGCCACACACACAAAACAAAACAACCCCAAAAACCAAAACAACTCCAGCCACGGGTTACAAATGAATGGGAAATGAGGGAGGGAGCACTGGGGTTGCTCCCAAGCTCTCCTATGGATGCAGGTGAGTCCCCACTCCCCAGCTGCCATCCCCCCTCCACCCCATGCAGAATGTTAAATAATGCTAAATAAACCACCCCTGCAGCCCCTGCCATAACCACACCTTGAGGGAACTCCCCAGCACAGCTCTGCACCCCCAAACCCTCTTTGCTTGGGGAGGGGAGTGATTTGTGTGAATGGAGCCCAGGGTATTCCCTTTGTAGGAAAAACCCTGGGCTCCATTCACAGAAATCCTTTCCCTTTCCCTGTGCTCAGCACTGCAGCTCTTTTTGTGGGAGCAGATCCAGGGATTTAGGAGAAAACAAGCTTTCTCCTTTCACCCTCTACAGGATATACTTTGGAGGAAAGGAAGAAATTATAAGATCTTGGAAGGGGGAAAAACCAAAGTGTGTGGTAACTGGGCTTCTCCCCCCCCAGATTGGAAAGGATTTTCTGCATGAAGCTCCTGAGGCACCTGCAGAGGAAGGATTTGCTGTCCTTACTCCTGCTGGGGAGATGCTCTGAATGGTGTGATTGCCTCTGGTTGGCCTGTGAGCCACACAGGGGCACATCTGAGAGTCAAACAGGTTAAAAACCTGCCCGTGGCCACCTGTCTGCATGCCCTGAGGGCTGAGGCAGGGAGTGATTAAACACCCAGCACTAATGCTGATATGGACACACATCCCTGGTCACACTCAAATCCACGTGCGCTTGTGCAAAGCAAAGTCACTGGAGAAAGTAACAGTGATAAATATCTATCCACGGTCTGTGTTTCTCCCTGATTTCTTGCCTCCTCCTTTATTGCATAATTCACTTTCCCAGTGGCACTAACTGCTCCTCAGGCATCACCTTAGCAGTTTAAACATGAGGTGGGTCTAATGTATTCTGCAAAGAAGCTGCTCTGCAGAGCAGACTCGCAGGGAAAGATCTGATAGAACCAAACCCCTTATTTTTTTTTCCTCCTATCAGTCTCAGCCCTTTTATTTCCAGTTCATACCTCAAAGAAAACTAGAGAATTAAATTAATTAGCTCCTGGTAATGGGGATTATCATTTTATCTCTTTGACAGAATGCTACCCATACAAATGAGACTCTGCACCAAAACTTCTTGGCCACAGCTTGGATTGTTGCAGCAGAGCTTGAGGCACAAAAATACCTATCAGAGGGACTAAATTTATCCCTCAGGACAGCCTGGCCATGTAAACCATCCACTCAGCTCAGGAAATCACACAGCATCCACAAATTCCCTCGCAGAGGATCAGAACGGAGGAAGGAGACAGCCTAAAGTACTGATGTTGTGTAACAACAAATGTTTCTATGGAGACTTTCCAGCCACTCTCAAAGGAAGGCAGAAATGCTGTTTCTTTCCTGCTGCTGAGCAAATTGTGGATGGAGTTTGGGGGGAGCTGGCACCTCTTGTGTTAGCCCAGAGCTGCAGCAGCCGTGGTAACACGGTGTTTCTGAGGGGATGTCGGGTTAGGTAACCAAAAAACATGTATTCTATTTCATCTGTTGAAAGCAGTTGAGATTTTTTTTTTTCTTTATCTCTTGTAACTCCAGGGGAGGGGGGCAGATCCCTTCTGATAATGGCCCAGCCATTAAAGCCAGCTGGGGCAGTGTTTGTTATCTCTGTCACCCCCTGTCCATCCTCCAGGGGAGATCTGCTGATAATGGGCCATGAAGGCTCACCAGTGACATCACACATGACATCATCGGGGATATCTGCTGATAATGGGCCATGGAGGCTCACCAGTGACATCACACATGACATCATCAGGGGTATCTGCTGATAATGGGCCATGAAGGCTCACCAATGACATCACACATGACATCATCGGGGATATCTGCTGATAATGGGCCATGAAGGCTCACCAATGACATCACACATGACATCATCCAATTGGGAGATGCTCCACCCAGTGGGGGTGGAGCCAACTGTTCCTACCTGGATAAAAACTGAGACTCAGGAACAGGAGGTACCTGGGTTTCCACTCTGGACCCCAGAGGGAGACCAGACCACCAGACCCATCTCGCCACAGCTGGACCCTTTCTACAGCATCATCTCTGCTCCACAGAACCACATCTGTCACTCCAGGAGGATTTATTGGGACTGCTCCCAATGCCCTGACCAACAGGGTGTCAGGTCGTATCCCTGACCCTGTCAGGGTTTTCCAGGACTTTTGTTTGCTTGCTTGCTTGTTTTGTTGTACTACTGCATTTGTATTCTTTTTTTAATATTCCTAGTAAAGAACTGTTATTCCTATTTCCCACATCTTTGCCTGAAAACCCCTAATTGCAAAATTATAATAATTTGGAGGGAAGGGGGTTTACATTCTCCATTCCAAGGGAAACTCCAGCTTTCCCTGGCAGACAACTGTCTTTCCAAACCAAGACAGGGGAATAAACCTGACATGGAACACCCTGCACCAGCTCCTCAGGGCAAAGGAAATCAGCCATGGTAATGCAGAGCAGGCTCTGTCACAGGAATCTGGGGACCTAGCAGGGAGAAGATGGAATTCTGGGTGTAATTCACTCTCACCAAGCCACAAATACAGGCCAAAATGAGTCTCAGTGGGACCTCACCCCCTTCTGTACATCCTTCCTTTACTAGGGGCAAAACACCCCCAATCTGATGCATCAGTGGTGGTGGGCGGGTGAAAAACTCCTAAATGACTCAAAATTCCTCTTCACAGCTCCCCAGACAAAGCAGATGAGCAATGAAAGTACAATTATTACAAATCCAACATCTTTGCAGGAGATCTTACTCTGTGCAGAGCGGTCACCAAGCACTGCACGTAAACCATGACGCGGCTTCTGACTCCCTCTGGTCATTTTGTGTTTGGGAGGGGCCATAACCAACACATTCCACCTTATAAAAGGGAAGGGCAGACTGGAAGAGCAGGACAAAAACGTCCAGAGAACTGAAGTTTTTCCCCTGAGAGCTCCTTTTGAAAGCTAGAGTCAGTTCCACTCCAGGGCATTACAACACAAGAGGAAGTGAGGAGGAAATCTCACTTCTCCCAAGTCTCCAGGATGCTCCAGATGCTGCTGGAAAAGGAGAGAGAGAAAGGAGGGATCTGCAGGCCCAGGCAGATGGATGGGAACCTCCCATGGATGGAGATTAAACCACATCAAACCAGTGCTGCTGGAGCAGAGAGGTGTTCACACACACGAGGCTGACAGGGCTGAAACAGAGAGGGACAACTCAGCCTCACACAGATCAAAAGTCCCTAAAATCCCTGCCAGGTGAGTTCACACATTCCTACACCCACTGCCCCTTTCAGGAGTTTGGTTTTACAGGAAGGTTTGAGCTTGCCCACAATGAAGTGCACTAAGACACAGAAAATCCTGCTGGGTATCAAACTCTGGGTTTTAAAGCACAACCTTAAAAAGAAATCAGCCTCCACACAAATATATCAGAAAAAGCATTTCCAGAGGGACTCCTGACCCCCACTTTGCTGCTCCTGAGGCTCCTGAGAGTCACACATCTGCAGCTCAGGGTATTTTTCTATTTTGCCTCAGTGGCAGAAGCAAGAGTGCCTGCTCAGCCAATTCCTTGTGCATTCCACGCCGCTGGAACACTTCATCTTCACGACAACTCTGGTTTCTCTCTGTGCCACCATACGTTTATGTACATTAACCTTGTGCTAAATTCCAAAGGCTGGAAGCAACCACCTAAATCATGCTAATTAAGACAAATTACTGGAGTGCTCTGAAGAATGCTGGGAAATGCATTTTGCTGCACGGCACAATAATGAAAACAAAGCTCAATTCCATAGCACTGGTAAGAGTACTTATTTCCAGCCCTTTGTTTTCTCTGGTCTCTTCTGGTTTCCAAAAAATCTCTTCCTCGCCCTTCAAGGATAAAATTGAAATTAATTCCCCCCAGCAAGACCTCAGAGAAAGTTCATCCTCGCTGGAAGATGTTGTTCAGGAAAAGCCAATGGAACAAATCCATCCCCAGCTACAACACCTGAGTTCTGCAGAGCCACACCACAATGAGCACAGCCCAGGCTGGAGAGGTGAATTTCCCTGAATTTTCTGACCCCTGTGCTTCCCTGGCACCATAAGTAAGCTCCAAAGAGGCAGGAGCATCCCACTGGGATGAAGACAGTCCCCTCCCCACCAGATTTGTTTCTTGGTGACCTCTCTGTGAGGGAATTTGGTGGTGGGAGGAAGGCAAGGATTCAGCAACGCTGCAATGCCAGAACAGCAGTGCCCAGTGTTCTGTTTCCACTGCTTGAGGGTTTATAAAAAATTAACTCTAAATTTGCATGTGCAAATGTCCCCAGTGATGAGGCTGCAGCAGCAGCGGGACCTTGGAAATGGAACTCACACCAACTCCATCTCTTCATGCTGCCAAGGAAAAGGAAACAACTTCCCATTCCCAGCCTTCCTGAGCAGTCCATCACTCTAAAAACATGAAAAGAGCAGCATGAAGGGGGGGATGCACCAAAGCTTTACACATGAAATTATAAACAGGATGGCACAGAGGATATAAAGGGTCCCTGCATACAGCAGAAATTAATTTTCCCTTATAAAAAGACCCTCCCATTATACTCCTACGTCACCTTTTTCTCTCTGCCACATAATCAAACTCGAAGTTGCTGCTCTGGTAGTGAACTCTTTTTTCTCAAATGCCGGGAGAAACATCTCTAAATTATCATCAGAAAGAAGATAATGGATGCTGACTGCTCCCTGAAAGTAATTTTTGAGTTTTCTTTTCCTGAGCAGGAGCTAAACAGTGTCTAGTGATGTTCATTAGGCAGTCAGCATCCTCCTCTGAGGAGCTGACGTCAGTTTGCAGCCTAGGACCTGCAATTATCATCCCCATTGAAGTGGATGCTGCCTAGCTACAGCACGCTGGGAAGTCTGAAAGGATCTGCCTGACACCAGCTGCCCTCCCTCGAAAAAATTTTAAAGTGGGAGGTAGAAAATGAGAACCAGACAAATCTACTTGGTTTTGACCTTGGGAAAAATTTTCCTGGGTCGTGTTTCCCCCCCGCTGACACCCCTCACTGTGTTTGTCCCTCCTTTGCTCACAGGAAGGCAAGAGAGTGATGCAGTCAATTTAAAGTCAGTTTAGATAAGCATCCGAACTTCTGGATCTGAACTCCAGACCTCAGGAGTGTTTCAAAGCCCTGCTCATCAATACACACAGCGGAGAAAACAAAGCTTCTCCTCTGTCAGAAAAATCCCCAGCAAAACTCTTTGCTGTCATCAGCGGTGTCAGGATGGGAATGGAATTCCAGGAGCAGTCTGGGGATGAATTGGCAAAAAAGACTGAAGGTGACCACGCAAACTCCATTTTCCCAAGTTTTCTACCATTAAACCCAGGAGCAATCTGGGGGGGAATTGACATAAAAGACTCTGAAGGTGACCACGTAAACTCCATTTTCCCAAGTTTTGTACCATTAAACTCAGGAGCTTTAATCACAACCGGATAAAAATCACAGGATTAAAATGTCACCCTCCTTTTGCATGTGGAGCCTGGCCCGTTAAATAAGCACGTTGCCCCAAAGCAGCTTGTAGGATGGAGCATTGAAAGATGACAAAATAAATTGGTTTCTAGGTTCTGGGGGTGGGGGCTTGGCACGAACATTGAATCAGAGGCTTGTGATGGCTTTTACCTTCCACCTTGCATGAGCTCAGCCATCCCTCTTTTGTGACACTTCCCACTAAGGACTCCCATTTGTTTGATGAATATCTGAACTCCATCAGACATTGCTGCTCTTGTTGTTTTCTAACCATCTCCTTAACATTTTGTTGCTATTAACTTCAATAAATTACAGCCTGGTATTTGCATTCGTAGCACTGAGCCATCCATCACGTAAGCTTATTTTTTTGCTTGTTTTTACTCTCAGAGAACCACAATTATCCACCTCCTGCAAGGACCTTATTTCCTACCTTATTCTGCATTTTGCACCATTAGGGAGGCATGAATTTAAATCAAAGTATTGCTTAGGGCAGAGGGGTGATGTCTCCTTTTCTCCCTCTGCTTTCTCTTCCAGCAAACCCCACAAACATCACAAAGAACATCAGAAAATGCTGGAAATTTAGGTGGTAGAAATTAGTGGACAGTTCCAGTTTCTAAGTTATTTATCTGCCAAGTGCTGCAGGATTTCTTGAGAGGAAGATCAAAGATACCTGAGCAATGGAGGTGCCAAAGGATATCTAATCTTTAAAAATCCCTCTGGACATCTCACGGATGGCCCACAGTTTGATATATTGTGTCAGACACGTCCCCCCTGTGTTTCAGACTCAGCAGAGATGACATGAATCACTTAATTCCCCATTGAAATGCAGGATCTGCTGGGTGGAAGGCAGGATATGGATTTTCTTTCAGGGCATTTCACGAAATGAAATAAAGAAGAACTCCGTAAAGCCCTGAAATTACAGGTGGAATGCAACAATGGGGGATGCAGGCTGGCCAGGACAATTTATTGCTGGAAATCATGCTCTGGGGGGGATTGGGTTTGCCTTGACAGGACCTTGGCTTCATGAGCGAGCCCAGGGATAGAGAAGGATGGAAAGAGATGCTGATTTTCTGGCACTGGGAGAACCAGATCAGTCTGAGAACCGAAATCAGTGAGGCAGGGCTGAGTCATCCTCTCAGTCATCCTGGATCATCAGGAGGTCACTTAATTAAGCACAGACCAAGTTCTGTGATGGGACCTGGCCTAAAACACCCAACCCAGCAAGAAATTCCTTCTTAGGACACTACATTGCTGAAATAACCAGATTTGATTTCCTGGCAGGTTATTTCCAGCCCAGATCGTTTCCAGGCTCCACAGCACATCCCTGTGCGAGGCTGTGCTGCCAAAATCCAGGTGACAGAGACCTGGGATGGTAAAGGTTCTGCTGGGCTGCTCCCTTCATTGACAGGACCTTGGCTTCATGAGCAAGGCCAGGGACAAAGAAGGATGGAAAGAGATGCTGATTTTCTGGCACTGGGAGAACCAGATCAGTCTGAGAACAGGAATCAATGAGGCAGGGCTGAGTCATCCTCTCAGTCATCCTGGATCATCAGGAGGTCACTTAATTAAGCACACGGTGACCGAGTTCTGTGATGGGGCCTGGCCTAAAATACCCAGTCCCAGCAAGAAATTCCTTCTTAGGACACCACACTGCTGAGAACAACCAGGGAGAGCGATTTGATTTCCTGGCAGGTTATTTCCAGCCCAGATCATTTCCATGACCTGCTCCGCAGCACATCCCTGAGCGAGGCTGTGCTGCCAAAATCCAGGTGACAGAGGCCTGGGATGGAAAAAGTTCTGCTGGGCTGCTTCCTTCATTTTCTGCATGTTCTCAGTGTCCTTCCCTCACCACTGGGTCGCTCCCAGCTCTGCTCAGACAGACCTGACACCGTGAGCAGCAGCGGGGAGATGCCAGCCAGGCTGTGTTAACTCAGGTGTTCAGGCTGCTGCTCTGAGGCAGAGCTGGGCACATGACGAAGCTCCCTGGGATGATTTATGCTGTCTCCAGGCGCATTCTGTGGAGACAGGATGTGTAATAGACTGCGGGGAGGCTGAGCTCAGTGTTTTGTAAAGAGATCGCCGTGTCACAATCTGTATTGTGCCTGAGCGCCACCGAGGCAGCGAGAATAATTCAGGGAGTTGGGGAACTGCTGTGCCTGTCAGATCCTGAGCAGATCCAACCCCTGACTCACATCAACAGCCCAAAAGGATGAATTAGGCTGAGCTGGTGCTGAGCAGCCTGTTCGAAAGCAAAACCAGTGAGAGACTCCAAGTCAGAAATACAATGTAATAGGAGGAAAAGAGAAACAACAAAAATAAAGTAAAATAAAATAAATGCAATAGTACAAAAAACCACTGACAGAATCAGAATCCAACCTGACACCCTGTTAGTCAGGGTGGTGGCAGCAGTGCAGATGAAATGCTCTTGTCCAAGCAGTGATCCTGTAGAAAGGTCTGGGAGCTCTTGTCCTCTGGGAGTCCAGTGGGTCAGGGCTCCCTGTGCTGTCCCAAATCCCAGATTCTATCCAGGTGGGAATGCTTGGCTCCTCCCCCTGGGCGGAGCATCTCCCCATGGGCTGATCTCATTCTCTGAGCCCTGCAGTGGCTCCTTGCTGGCCCATGAACCAGAGACAGCTCCCGCAGGGAGTTCCCCATGAGCCATGGGCACGGCATTGCTGGGCCATGGACAGGAGAGAAGGGAAACACTGCCCCAGCTGGTTCCAGCAGCTCCTGGGGATGGGGATGGAGCACAGACTGTGGGCACAGCTTACATTGTAACCCAGGACATCTGTGATGGGGCAGCCAAGCTGAAGGGATCATCCTGGGGGATGCAGAGGCGTCCTCAGCTCCTGTGCTCCCTGCCCAGCTCCCAGGGTGACACTGCAGCCTGCATCACACACAGCCAGCCCACGAGGGGACCGGGGAGGGATGGAGCAGTGGTGGGTGGTTGGGAAAGGTGAAAGTTTGAAGAGAAATGTTTTCACGGATATGTAAGTTGAACAGAAAGCTCTCTGAATGTGGAACCTTATAGCGGGATAGAGATGGACGCAAGATTTGATATAGAAGAATGAAAGATGGTTTAAGTTGGGAATTGCTGAGCCAGTTGTTCCTGGGCAAAGGTTAAGTCGAGTTGGAAGGAGGTTTTATGGCTAGAGCAAAGGATGTGTTGACCACAAACAAAAACCATGTTTTTACCAAGTGAAGGTAAATCTCAGGAAAAGCCTAGGCAAACAAAAAGCATGGTTTTACCAAGCAAGAAGAATTTTCTACCGCAAGAAAACAGAAAAACAACTGTTACCTTAAACTGTAACATAATATGGCAAAGGCATTGTGTTTGATCCTGACTGGTTGTTATGTATTGAGATGCCCAGCAAAGAAAAAGTATATTATATATATATATTATATTATGTATATAATATATATATAATTCTTTGTAACCAGAACTAAGGTGGCTTCAGGCTTGCCTTTGAGCTGTAGCTGGCAGCTTTAGGCTTGGCTCTGTCACCCACAGCCCAGGACTGCTGTAACATCTTCTATGCAATAAACAGCATTTGGAAGAGCTGCCTGTTGTTCCCCATCTCTCATTCCTAAAGGGGGTGGTTTCACCTCATCCCAAAGAGGTCCTGCTGCCTGCCTCAATTTACCCCAGCCACAGAAAAATGAGATTTACAGCTGCAAATAAAATGAGATTTTCACCTGCAGCCTTGCAAGTGACCCAAAGCTCTCCCTTTCTGTCCCAGACACTCCTGTCCCACCCCAGGGGTTTGTTGTGATCCCTGCAAAGGAGAGAGCTGAGCTCTGGGTGCTCTTCCCACCCACACGCCTGGGAGGTGCCATGGATTAATCCCAATGTGGTTGTGAAAGGCAAGCACAAGGAGCTGACTGCAAATCCAAACAAATCTCCTGGTGTGAAACCCTCAGATGAAACAATCAAGGGTTTTATCCCAACTCCAGCACCCACAGATGCCAGTAGAGCACGTGGGCAGTGAGGACCAGCATGTTCATCCTGCCAGGAGCCTTCTGCAGGCACAACGAGATTGAGTGGCAAGGGCTGAGCCCTGAGGGCCAGAGGGAGCCCCCAGGTCACATTTCCTATCCCAGGGAGGTCCCTCCATGCCTCTCACACTCAAACAACCTTCCAAGTATTGTCCTAAAACTCCAGATTTCACAGCTTTCCCTCTCCCTTGTCACCAGAGTTCACAAAACTGTTGTAATTCTTCAATTGCTGTTCCTCCCTCCCCATTTATCCTTTAATTTACAGCTTCCTCCACTTGCATTCTCATCTCAATCTTTTTTATCCCTCCAGCTTCAGGATGTTTTCCAGCTTTTGTATCTCTTCTTTTTATTTGATCACCATCTTCCTGTTCTATATTTGTGCTTGCAAACAGACACCTGCGTGCACACCCACACCGCCTGACTCAATCTCTGTTTTGTTTTCTGGGTTCATTTTGCACTTTCATTTGTCTCTCACCCTTCTTCAGTCCCTCTTCATTTATCCTTTTTATTGCTGGAGACAAAATTTTGCTGCTTATCTAGCCTGTGGTTACTGTCTCTGCAATCTCAGACCCTCCTGCCTCCCAAAAACTTCTTTATCTCCACAGATTTCCCTTTATTCCTTCTTTGCTTTTCTCTGTGACCCAACAACAGCAACTTCTCTACCTCATAATTTTCATTTTTCTCACCACACTGGTGCCCCTCTTGCCTGTCCTAACAACACATGAGAAATTCCATGAAAGTAATTCTGGAATACCCTGAGTTGGAAGGGACCCACAGGGATCATCCCAGCTCCTGGCCCTGCACACCCAAGAATCCCACCCTGGCATCCCTGGCAGCGCTGTCCAAGCTCTCCTGGAGCTCTGGGGCCGTGCCCATTCCCTGGGGAGCCTGGGCAGTGCCAGCACCCTCTGGGGGAAGAACCTTTCCCAAAATCCACCCTAAACCTATCCAAGCAATCATTCTGTTGGTACTGGCAGTGATTTCTGTGCCTTTCTGTGCTGCTCAGCACCAGCATGAGGGAAGACAGGACGCCAAGCTGTGAAACTTGCACTTCCACCACCCTCATTTCCAGGAGTCCTTGCAGGATAAAAGAGCAGTTGATATTAAAATGTCCCGTTCACTTCCACTTGCCATTCAGCTGCATAGCAACCACAGACTACCTCTGGCAGACTTGCTGAACTATTTTTAGTTCAATTACTTGTTCCCCTGACTCAGACTGCAGGGTCTGAGCTTACCTTTCATGCAATATGTGCAAATGAACCTCGCTGCTTGCACTCATCCTGACCCATGCAGCTCATTACTAGGAAATTATTTTAGGGAGTGAGATACAAACTTCTATATTTGCCCCTCATGTCTGACAGATTTTCAGGCTAATTTTGTTCCCATCTAGCTCTCATAGCCCAAAGTTTTATCGTATTCATATCCTTGTCATCTACTTGGGTGACAGAACTACCTGCAGGTGGATTTACCAGCTTGAGGAATGGCTTCTAGCAGGGAAAGCTAACAATGATGTGCCGGCACAGTAAATCTGTAAAATCCAAGAGGGGAAGGCAGCAGGAGGCTTGTTTATCATTTTTTGGGGGCTGAAATAAAGCTTTTCTCCAGACCTGCTGCAGGAACTCCAGCTGTGGGTAAGAGGAGGAGTGGGAGCAAAGCTCTGAAGGCTGCCCAGAGCAAGATCTGCTCCTGGTGCTGCATCAGAGGTTGAGGAGAGGACACGGATTTTAGTTTAAATTATCCCCCATGTTCTCATTTCACCAAATGTAATGGCATTTCAGCTGGCACCTGGGAATAGCTGCTACCCAAAGCTGGCACCACAGAGCCAGGTTTATTTGCAGGGTAACTGTTTGCTCTCTCACCTCAGCGACCGCCCCTGTGGGTAATGTCAAACTTCAGCAGGATGAGATGAGAACACAGATTGGTGACAAAACCAAGCCTGAAAGGTATTTGCACATGATTTTGACTTGTGAATAATCTGCGTGGATATTCCAGGATGAAACCACATGAAGGAAACCCAAACCTGGTTTGGAAGCTCTGATGTGCCAGTATTAATTCTCAGCTCATATGAATGCCTTCCATCAAAGACTCTTCCCAACCCTGAGGTGTGCATCACCCTGGACTGCTCAGCTCTCCCTCAGAAATCCAACATCCACCCGAAACAGTCCTCATGGAATCACAGAATAGTTTGGGTTGGGAGGGGTTATAAAAACCATCTCATTCCAGCCCTTGCCATGCCCAGGGACATCTTCCACCATCCCAGGCTGCTCAGAGCCCCACCCAGCCTGGCTCCCTTCAGGTACTGGATGATTGTCATTAGTGACAACTGGGTGACTTCTATAAAAGTGTATTTAATGTTTCATTTTAGTGTCAGCGCATAGGATTCCCCACCCCTCAGTAAGATCCCCTGTGCCTGGTTAGCTGCTCTTCTCCTGGTTACCCTCCTCAGCAGTAACACCCTTCATAAATCATGTTCTCTCCTTTGCCCTGCTCAGTGGCTCGAATTATGGGTTTGCCTCTTTAGTGCTGTCCCTTCCTATATTTGTATTCTTTCCTATTTAATCCTTCAGAAATTCCCATTTCCTCTTCCAAGTTTAACAGCTGATGAAACGAGGACCTGGTTCATGTAGAGCCTTCTCCTGTGAGGGGACACCAGACTCCAGACTCTCATTTGAGCCTGGCTGTGCCCTTACAGCTGCTGGTTTGAGCCACTAAACTGGAATAATCTCCCTGATGCTGGAACTTCCCCTCTCCTTGCTTTTCTCCTCAGAAGCTCACTGAACCACAAAGATGTTTAGTTTCCCTGGGAGCAAATCATTTTGTCCACCTGTTTGCAGAGCAGAAATTATCTGAGCAGGGAGAAAAACGTGCCTGAAATCTGGAGTGAATAAATGCTGAGCTGGAAGCAGCAGGAAGAGGGAGAAGGGTGGGGGTACAAAAAAGGCTCTGTGGGGTGTGAGGAGCAGGGACTGAGAGGCAAAGTCTGGGCTTGGTTCTGCCCCTGCCCTGCTGGAAGCTGAGCCTTGGGCTCCTTTCCAGGAGAAGAAATTACCTTTTCCTATTGTACCCATTCAAACATTACCAAAATCTATATAATTCAAAGGAAACTCTTCCTGGATCCTTTCTCCCATCTTTCAGAAATGTAAAAGTGAGTGTCCCTTGCTTTTCAAGGTGGTTATCCAAACCAAGTCCCTCTGGAAGGGCAATCCCCCATTTATCTCCACTAACCAGAGAGAAAACGTTCATAAAAATGGGTGATAAATTATCAAATGGCTAAAATGGGGTGGGAGAAACCTCAGGGAGAGGAGAGGAGAGGAGAGGAGAGGAGAGGAGAGGAGAGGAGAGGAGAGGAGAGGAGAGGAGAGGAGAGGAGAGGAGAGGAGAGGAGAGGAGAGGAGAGGAGAGGAGAGGAGAGGAGAGGAGAGGAGAGGAGAGGAGAGGAGAGGAGAGGAGAGGAGAGGAGAGGAGAGGAGAGGAGAGGAGAGGAGAGGAGAGGAGAGGAGAGGAGAGGAGAGGAGAGGACCAAAGCTGGATGCTGATCCATGTGGATATTGCCAAATTCAGGCATTTTCTCTCTGTGGTTGGATTTACTCACAGACACAGGGGTTTATATGAATATAATATATCTATACAGTACACCCTTTAATTTTTGAGTAGGTGCTGTTTACAAAAACATTGGTGCAAGGAATTTTTCTTTGCTTGGGGTTATGCTTCTGCAGAGTGGCCTCTGATTTTCTCATGATTACTTTTATCATCGAATATTTAACAGTCTGTTACATCAACGTTGCATATGGAAATAGTAGTGCAGGTTTTGGTAATAAATCCTGTTTTATCAGGTATCCTTCTTCAGTGTCCCTACTCTTTCCATTAATATTTTCCTTTTGGGAAGGTACTGAGAAAGACCAGTCTTTTTGCCAAAAGAATTCTCTCTTTTCATCTCTGTATCAGTTCTTGAATTTAAAAAAAAAATTAAAAGTAAAAAAAAAAATAATGCTGATGATGGATAATAGCTGATAGTGACTTCTTAACTGCAATAACAAAAATTGTCCAGAACCATTCAGATTTGAACTGATGAAGATACATTGCAACTAAAAGGGAAAAATAAATCTGTTCCTGGAAGAAAATCTATGCTTTTCTCTGTTCCAGGAAAGAATGATTTCTGGGGTTTTTTTTCTGCAAGAAGACAGAGCATTTTGCACCTCCCAAGCATTTTATCAGCCTGGGAAACCAAGCATTTTATCAGCTGAGGTGAGTGACCCACATCTCTCCCAGGATTGACTCAACTGTCCTGAAAGCCACGAAATCCCCAGATGAGGGCACTGAATTTGTCATTAATGTTTGCCCAACACGACTTGAACCCGCAGAGTTGTGCAGAAAAACACTCCCGAGCCAGAGCTCAGGTGAGTTTGGGAACTCTCATTCATTTCCACCTGTAGGAAACCCGATTCCTCTCAGTGAGTGGGACGGATTCCCCACAGGGATGATGAGGAGAGGGAAGCACTCCCAGGGGTTGCTCACCCTTGGACACCAGTTTAAACCTGGAAAATCCCCTTTTCCCCAGGTACTGCCCACAGAAAGCAGCACTTGGCAAATGCAGACCCAACGCCTCGGTTTTGTTCCTGTCAGGGAAAGGTTTGGCTGAATTTAAGTAAACAAAGCCCACTGGAAGGTTGATTTATAAAACTGCAGTCAGCTAAAAATGCAGACGTATCATAAGACTTCTCAAGTGGTGATTTTCTTTATTTCTCCCAAGAAAAAGCAGCTTAGGGATTTCTGCAGTTCCCGGTTGTGTCTGAGCATCCTCACACTCACGGCTGCCTTCTCAAATCCAGCCCTTAAGCTTTCCAAGTGCTCTTATTTTTATCCCAGAAATAAGAGAAAGAGGGAGATTTACCAGGTTAAACCTTTAATTCCTAGATAAAAGGCTTCTTTCCCCCTTTCTTTCTTAACCCTCAATTCTTTCCTCCCATTATTCTCTCTGTTCTGCTCCTCAGCCCAAGCGAGAGGCATTTAAATCCTGCCTGTTTGCTGGTGGAAAGAGCAGCTTTGGGCATTTCACCTTGGTTTTGTTTTCCTGGAGTCGTGGTATTTGTTTTTAGCAAAGCTTTCTGCTGGCATCAGGGAAGGGTGTGAATCCTGTCCTGTCCAATTGCTGCTCCTTTCCTTCCAGGCTGGGAGAGGTCCCAGAGATGCCCTGGAGCTGGATGGGGAAGCCTCTCCCTGTTCCTACCAGCATCCTCCAGCTCTGACTCAGCTCACAGACACCTTTTGCCTCTCTTCCAGAAAAAATTACCAACAGCACAGCGGAAAATGTTGGGGTTTTTTGTGGGTTTTTTGGTTGTGTTTGGGGTTTTTCTTAAATTTTTTGAGGCAGCCAACAGGCCCAAATCCACCCTCACATTTGCTGCCTCGTGTTGTAAAGCTGTTTGTACTCAGAGATGCCCAAGAACACTTCACCCATGGCTTGTTTAGGCAGATTTTCAGTGATTGGGGTTATTTAAAAGTGATTCCAGATAGATATTGATGGTTTCCAGTGGTCAGAATGCTGCTGTCCAGAGCTGAGCCTCTCTGCCTCCAGCCTCCCATTCCTGGGGTGAGTGGAGCTACGGAGACCTCAGATAAAAGATGAGGATCAAGTGGAGAGAGAGCAGAGGCAAACAAAGCCTAAAGGCTGGGAAAACCTGATCTTGAGCAGATTAGTGTGCAGAAAGCAAAAAAAAAAAATATTACAAGCCTCAAATATTGAAGAGAGCTGCAATGACAAAGGAATTGACAGCGCATTTGTGTTTGTGCTGGCTGGGACAAGAACGAGCTCAAATTCTGTGGGATGTTGAGGGTCAGGCTTTAGGAGAAGCTTTCAGTGTTTGGTAAAGCTGCAGAGAAGACTTCCAGCAGGGGCTGTGGAGGATTCTCTGCTGAACGACCTTCAGCAAGAGGCAAACAGAGCCCTGCCAGTGCTGAGGTGGAACTAATCCTGCTCTGAGGCAGAAGGATGGATTATGTCATAATTTCAGACTCTTTCCAGCCCTGTGTGATTATCAGATCCAACAATGCAAATTTTAGGTGAATACATGTTTCCATTATCTGTGTTCTCCCCCCCTACACACTCCCCCAGGCTTTTCCATCTTACAGATCTCTTAATCTTTTTTTTATCCCTGACCTTTCCTCTTCCTTCTAAAAAAAAAATTCTCTGCCCAACCCGCCTGATTGCTGTCATCCTCCTCCTAGACAAAAATTCACCTTCTTTAACACCATTCAGGTCTCGATGGCAGTTCAGGACCCCACAATCACTCACAGAACCTCCTCCCCGGCTGCCAGCAGAGTAAATCCTGGCAGAACCTCACCATGGACCCTATGCAGACAGGGAAAATCTCCATCTCCCCGTGTTCCCCTCCCACAGGGACACCCACACCGAGCTGCTTTTAACACTGGGAGAGAGGAGAAGCAACCATCAGCTCCTGGCAAAGCTGCTCCTGAGAGTGGATATCAGAGGAACCCTTCCCTTCCTCCACGGCCCCACTGTGATTAACTGACCTTGCCCTGCTGCCTGTCAGCTGCAAGATGGGATTTAGATAATTTTATGTGGCTGAATAGCAGAAATTGAGCTGGAAGCCCAGACAACGTTGCTTTTGCTCATGTGTTTGTGCAAATCTCTCTGCTGTAGCCTGGCAGCAATCTCAGCCTGCCTCACAGTGCAAAGATGATACACATTTAATCTTGTAGCTTATTACATTTTCACCAGATATAGTGCTCTTGCTATCAACAGATGCTGCTAAAGTGGGGCGCAGTTTTAATATATTTTCCTCCTTAAGTGTTTATCTCCCTTTATTGTGTGTCCCAGCAGGTCAGATTCATTCTCCTGAGCTCCTTCCAGGCTCAGTGTGAGGGCACTTCACGTTTTTGCCTCTTACCTGTGACCACACCACTTCCTCAAGTACCCTTGAGGCTGCCTGGGCTGCACACAACACCCAATTCCCATTCCAAAATCCCCTTTTTTAGTTTACTGTCCACACTTTGGAGTTCAGTTCTTTGCCACTGCCCTTTTTGTCTGCTGTGCCCAGCTCTTGTTCAACACCATGCCTGGAACAACTCACTCCATGAGGCATTTAATGCTGTCTTTGCTTCCTGATATTTCACAGCAAGTAAAAATCTTCCTCAATTATCTACCAATGGACACAATTAAATCTCCCAGATAAAAAATTAAAAGGAAGTGTGGCTATCCTCCCAAACCTCCTGCAAACAGCACATTTATTGCTTGTACAGACATTTATGATTCCAGCCCAGCCACAGAAAGGATCTTCCTGGATCGAGCCTTGGGTGTGAAGGTTCACAGGTTTTACATGCTCAGATACCCACAAACAATTTTAAGGCATGTTTGCCCCTCTCCTCCCAAGAATGAGCTCAGATCCTGCGTGCTCGGTGTGTATTTTAGAGGAGCTCACACATATTGGGCTGCATCTGCTGGTTTATTTTTAGGAGGATGAGCTCCGATAGATTTGCTTGGGAACAGCACAGGAAGAATTATGTGAACTTTGCAAAGAGCAGAATATTTCAAGTTCTGTGCCCCTGAACCTCGACAGCGCTCGTTCAAGTGAATTACTCCTTGTAAAACTCCTGCTGACCCCTTCTCCCTGAAGGCTGAAATCCAAAAATCACCCCAGTGGTGTGAAAGGTCTGTCTTAAACCACTGTGAGCCTTGAGGAAATGCAGAATTAAGGCTGACACCAGCTTTTCCTCCCATCTCTGCCCGTGCCAGTGCAGGGCTGGTGTTTGCAGCCAGCAGAAAACACAGGGGCCGTGTTCTGAGTGCCTCTGAAAATGCAAACAGGGACATCAGCAGAGAAACAGCTCAGTGCAAACACAGCTCTGCCATTTTCCTGTCAGCAGCTTCATGGACAGCCCAGGAGCTGATGGGATTTGGAAAGCATCTTAAGCTCCCCGCTCCCACCACCACAGGAGCTGCAGGCCTGACTCCAGCCCTGATTTTCCAAGGGTTTATTTTGTGCTTGCCTTCAAGGGCTGCATCAGCTCAGCAACGAATTAGAGAATGTACCAGAGCCCTGGAAATTCAGCTGCCACCTTCGCTGGTTTGTTATAACACATCCTGCCCGTGAAGCATTTCCCCACAAGCCCGTGAACTGAGATGAACTGCACTTGTTTGGAACTTAACTTTGCTTATTCAGAGATTAAACCCCGTTGTCAGCTTGTAAAATCTATATTGCAAAAGCAGCGATAAAGAACACTTCCCTCCTCCACGCCGCAGTTTTGTCAATCCATCTCTGCTCTGCCCAGATAAATCACATTACACAGGGAGAAGGCAAATCTACCCAACTACAGCACAAAGCTGGCGAGGTTTTCACAGCTGCTGAGGGGCTTTGAAGGCTGGAGGAGCTGGACTGTGACAAGTAACATTTATTTTTCTCTCTGGGAAAAAAAAAAATCCATTGTATTGGAAGGGCCCTTGTGAATGAAGACAAGAAACCATTGGCCTGCCTCACATCTCAATGCATTTTGCAGTGAAGAGCTGTGAAGGACCTCAGAGGAAAAACCTGCTTCTGGGGCTAGTAAAGAAAAAATTTTTGGTAGAAATACAGGGTGATTCTAGTGGAAATTTTCACCTAACATAACAAACTAATCCTTACTTTAAAGACCAAGCTGGTGGCAAATTACAGATTCTCCTCTTGAACTGACCTAATTAATTTTTTTGGTTTGTGCTGGTACTGAACAAACATGCTCAAAGGATGCTTCCCCTCCTGCTTGAATCAATCAGAATTTCAAGACACATCCAGAGGGCCCACCGGGCCTAGTCCTGGCTTGCCTGCCCACATTTATCTTTTAGCAGAAAAGCTCCTGAATCCTGGCAGCTTGAAAATGGGGAGGTTTCTGGCAGGGAATGTGGGGAATCAGGGCCCTGAGTTGCTGTGGGGATCAGGGAGATGCCCAGGGCCAGCTGGGCACTGCCTGTCTGTGGGCTCCGTGTTTCTGGGCCTGAGGGAATTCTCAGCTTGCTGACCTGCAAGCTCCTTTCCTAAAGGAAAACTTTCAGCAGTTTCCTTCCCAAAACATCTTTCCCTGTTTTCCCAAAATATTTCTAGATGGGCAACAGTTTTCTCAAAACAATCTTCCTCAGCTGTTGTTTACCAGTGGGAAGAGATGTCAGTCCTACTGCCCAATGAATGCCTTTTTAGTGAAGTGTGTTACAAAAGGAACGAAGGAAATCGTAAATAAAGCCTTCAGCTTTCTGATGTTCTCCAATGCAACCGGAGTCAGTGTCTTCTTTTGTGTCCTACTGACACAGAGATGTGAGAATTTCAGATGATCCTTTATAGTAGGCCTCTAGATGTTAGGATGTATTTCAAAGAGTGCTTTGGAATATATATTAAATCCATTTTAGAAGGCATTTAGTAGATGCTGAACGCTGTGTCTGTTAACCTTTTGCATGTTACAAGAATCTAGGACTTCTTGGTGATAGTGGAGAGAAAATTGCAAACATCCTGGGACAACAAGGCCAAGAATGCAGATAAAGAGAGAGACCCTTAGCTAGCATAAACTGAATATTTCCTTGAAACTATGCCAAAGAGAGCCAGAAGCTGCACAGGAGAGATAAAGGTGAAGAGTTCATTGAAGAAGACTCCGTTCCTTCATCTCCTGAGACCCCCAGAAGACCACCACAACAAACTGAGCATGCCCAGATGGGTGTGGAGTTAATTACCATATAAGGCAAGGGTGGGCAGGGCCAGGGAATGAATATGTATGAGGCGGATTATGCATATGTAAGACCCCAGGGAATAATAAGGGAAACACCGTCAGGTGGGTATGCGTGTCTTTGGTGAAGTTATTCCCCATGCATCTCGGCCAATTAAATACATTCCACTCTAACAACTATCACTAGTTGTGGAGTTTTACTTTTGCCACCACATTTCACTACTGCAACACCTGTCCTGGGCAAGGAGGGCTGAGCCCCATCTTTTGGTAACCCCAAATTTCACATCACCTTCCTCCCATCTGGTGATGGGAGACCCCCACCCTGCAAAGCCCCGCAGGGACAGATCTTCCCATGGCACCAGGGGGGATTTTCCAGAGGGAGGATTGGGCTAAAGCTGTTCTCTCTGCAGATGACCACTGGGCAGAGGCTTCATTAGTGAAAGGAGCCTCATTAGTGACAGCTCCTTGCTGTTGCCTCCTGGAAATTCAGCAGGAGCCTTCCTCACCAGCTACTCCCTAAAGCTTTGCTTTGTGCAGCCATTCTCTGGTGCCCCAGTAAAAACTGGCAGCTGCCACCTCAGATGCTCTTGTACCTGCACAACAAGCTGCAGCAACAAACCATCACGTGTTATGGCATGTTTGTGTACAACTTTCTTATACCAGCACTGTTAGAGGGGCAAATCGGGTGAAAAAAATGCAGTTTAATCCCCAGATGGTGCCATTATTAAGTTTTCATTAGCTGTGCTCCAGAACAATGCAGACTGAGGGGAGAGGTGAAGGGCACTTTATCTGGGCAGAGCAGAGATGGATTGACAAAGAGTTGGGTGAAGAGTTGGCTCCCAAAGCTGAGAGCAGAGATTCGATGATGAGGAGAAGCAGGAGGTTGGTGCCAGGGGAAAAGGGAGCTGAGGATACACCCAGAGGTGCAGCTCTGGCACAGGGAAAGGTGTGAGGGAAGCAGGGGGAGATGGGTGTGGGTTAATGCTCCTGTTTGCAGCAGGGAAATAACATGGAGGGGAAATTATTGAGATTATTGAGATGATTATTGCCACTTCATCTGTGCTGAGGGCAGGGCTGTGAAGGATTGTCGCCCTGTTCTTCTAAAGTTTTGTTAAGGCTTCTGATGTCTACATTTTTATATTGGAGTTCTCACTCACTTTCATCTCAAAATATCATTGTTTGCATTCTTTCTTGGAGGGGGAGAGAATCGATTGACTGTTGTCTGACCAGTGGGGTTGAGAGGAGACAATTTCATCCTCCAATCCGCTTTCACTCTTGGAAATCTATAAATTACGAGGTCTGTAAAATAAACGCTCTCTTTTTGCCTTGGACCTCTCTGAGAGTGACTGCATGTAAATTTCATGTCCTAGTGCAACAAAGGATGAGGGAAATGCACAGAAAAAGTGTGGGACAAGCACCTGAGCCCAGCCCAACCCCAGCCCTGGCAGGGATCAGCTTATCTGAGCCGGGGCAGGGCTGTCTCCTCTCAGCCACGGCTGCCAAGCGCTTGGCAGGGGAGGAAAGGAAATTGCTGATGCACGGAGTGAGAGCCCAGGACAAGTTTCCCAGCCAGGCTTGAAGCAGAGCCAGCGTGTCAGATAAAGTGACCAGCTGGGAGGCAAAACAAGGTAAAAATAAGAAAAGCATCCCTATCAGCAGACAGAACAGTGGGCAGCTCTTGTTTCTGCTGCTATTAATAATGCATGGAGACTGCTAACAAATCTACCATTTTCACACCACTAATTGCAGAAATGTTTGCCACCTCCCCAGGGCATTTCTCACACTACCCTGACACTTTATTATTTTTCTTTCTCCTTGGCTGCCTCACTTTTCCTGCTTCTTTCCATGAGGGTTTTTAAAATGGCAGTTGCTCACCAAGCCAAAGGCTGAAGGATTAACCACCATTAAAAAGGTTTTAAATACTGAAGTCGTGCAACCTCATGGTAAGAGAATATTTATGTAATTATTCAATGAGGACTTGCCCAACACCCTTAATTTTTGCCTATAAATACCTATTAAACACAAATATTCCACCAAAACTCTTGGTTCCGCTGCAAGATCTTCAATCTCAAATATTCCTTGACAGAAAGAAATCACCTCAGGGTTTTCAGGGTTTCACTCCCTCAAAAAATGGACCAGCTTATCAAAACTCCTGAGCATCGCTAAATGCAACAGCTTTGCAGCTACTCTTTGCTTATCACCTGAAAAGAAAACTTTGCTGCAAAGGTGGATTGATTTGGGAGGAAGGACAGTAAAAATGTAAAATATACTTCCAGAAATCCATGGTGCTGATTTCATGTTTTTAGGAGCAGAAGTGAAAGGAGGTGCTGAAACACCTAAAAATGGTGGGGGTTTTGTTGTTGTTCTGTGATTTGTAACTATATAACATAAAGGAGAAACCATGAGAAAAGTCTTCACACTGATACTTCTTCTACTGACCACACAGAAAAATATTAAGGCCAGGAAAGGTTTCACCCTCTTATTTTGTTGATCTGCACATCCCTTGACAAATATAACCAGGGTTGGTGCATTCAGCACCTGAAAGCAGGACAAAACCACACACCAATGTGCAGTTGCTGCATGGAAGGAGATGGAGGAGGCTGAAGCAGCTGAAACCTTAAATTTCCTGCTGGATGTTCCTTGAAATCTGAGGCGTCTCCACGAGGAGATCTGAGGGCAGGACTGAATGATCAGGTGTATCTAATAGCGTGTAGCTGCTTTAGGAGAAGAGCTATTTAATCAATTAAGTGCTGATACAAAGCCCCCATCAGAGTCAACAGCAAAATTGCCATTGACTTTGCATCAGGTCTGAGAGGAAGAGCTGCAAAGGAAGGATGAGCAGCACCAGAGGCAGCTCTGGAACACGCTGCAGGGTTTTTCAGAGGGAGATATTTTTGCAGTTCAAACCTTTTTCTCAGCGGTGTTACCCCCACCTGAGCCACCCCAGTTTGGATCTGCTGGGGAAAGAAAAGTGAGGGAATTTCTACGAGTCCTCCACTCCAGATTGTGCCAATGCAAGAGAACTCCCAGAGAAACATCCCTGCAGCCCTGCAACACGGCTTACAGGTGATATTCCCATTATTTAAGACCCTTGTGAGTGCTTTGAGTTCTTCTTCAAGAACCACCAGGCTCCAGCAACGGCTTTACATTAGCACGGGGCTGATGTAAATAAAGAAAAGTCAGGCCTGATGCCACTGGACCCATTTGGTAACATCCTGGTGTATCAAATACTTCAACAGAAGAGGTCACCTTTATTTCCTGACCTGTCCTCACTTCCTGAGCCTCACTCAAGCAGCAAAGCAGCCGAGATTTGAAATCTGCTCACAACCAAACTCTGTCCAGTGAATTTCAGTGTATACCCAGCCCGAGGAGCAGTGAACAGATGGAGAAGCACAGACAGAGGATTTATCAGTGCCACACACTGATCCTGTGCAGCTCAGTCTAGAGTAGCCTGGAGAAAATGCTCCTTGTGCAGCCTGAGAGCTGGAAAACCATTAATTCTCACCAAGTGAAAGATAAACTGTTCAGGTTTTCAACAGCACCAGTCCAACAGGCAAAGAGCAACACAGAGCAAGATAAAAGGCATTGGTGCGGCAGCTCTGCCAAATCTGCTTGATGCTGGAGGCAGCAGTGAAGGAAACTGAGGCTAATTCTGGGGAAAAAAACACATTTTCCCCAAATTAAGGGGTGATGCAAGAAGCTGATGCTCTCAACTTTTGGACATAAACTGATATTTTTCAGATTTGCTGGAGGAAAAACAAAGAAAGTTTTCCTCCCCTTGCTTCCCCTGAAACATAAGAAAATAGCTCAAGATCAGAAGTGTGGCTGGGCAACACCTCTGCATGGAGACAATCCCAACCCTCCTGGGCATTCCCTGCCTGGATTTGACTTCAGTGCTGCGAGGTGATCACCACCCATCCTTCCACGTGGCACTTCCACGCTGGTTTGGGTGCTGAAATTTCTCCAGAGTGCATGGAACAGGAAGATCAAACCCCATCCCCTTGCTCAGGCTGCCTTGGGCGATGCACACAGAACATATGTTCTGCAAGGAGAGCTGCACGGTGCCAAATTTGTGTTTAAAGCTGTTTACCCGTGGCTGCTCCTCCTCATGCTGGGGATCCAGAGGTCCCTGGCAGTCCCTGCATGTGCTGCATCACCCCCAGATTTCCTGCTCTGACACTTCATCCCTGCACTTTTGCCTTTCCAGGATACTGGACACAGAATGCTCAACCAAAGCTGAGATTGACAAATTAAAACATTTTTTTTTCTGAGTTGATGCAGCGTAATTTTTTTACCTGACCACTTAAGCTGAACATGCTGGAGATCCAAACTCCTGGAGGCATTTTCCCCCTCCCACAGCACACACTGTGGTGAGAGCAGCTCCATGCTTTGAGCCCCAGGGGTTGTGCACTGAATCCATCAGGATTGTTCTCCCTCCCCTGAGGGAGCCCTGGCACCACAGGGTGTTCTTCCGAGGGGGGGGATGCTGGCACTGCCTCCCTGCCCTGCCAAAAGCAGCCCATGTGTTTGAGGGATCCCAAAACAATCCCATTTACTGCCCTGCCCTGGGAACTTCACCTCCTGAGAAGCAGCAGAGAAAAAACCCAATTATTCCCAGGCCAGCTGCAAAAGGGGTTCCAGTTCAAAAAAGTCACGGAGTGCAGCCCTGGTGCCTCACTGTGCTTGTGCCATTCAGGTTATTTACGAGTGCCTTCCTCAGTCCCCATAAATCTCTGCAGAAAGGGCTTAATTAAGATCTGATTAGGTTGGGATTATTGCATATGAGGTTCTTCCTAGGGCTTATAAATGTGACAAACTCTGAAATACAATTTCCACAGAACAGGAGAGGAGGGAAGGAGGGAAGTGGTGCTTTTATTGAAATACACCACAATTCCCTAATTACTCCTCTACTCTAGTGACTCCGAGTGGTGGATAAAAACAATTAAAGAAACATTCTCTGTTCTGCCCTCTTATGCCTCCAAGCTCATATTCTCCTCAGGGACTCAATTTAACAGCAGCTGTGGAGTAAGACTTGAATGAAATTAGGCTGATTTAGGAGCCTGAGTGGAGCCCTGAGCACGGGGACATTGTGCAGCCTTGGAGATTAATTCCCATTGCTTGGGCTGCACCACCAGGAAATGTCAAAATCTGGAACTGCCCAACCCTTTCTCACCAAAATATCTTTGGGCAGAGAAGACAAAAGGGCCTTTGCAGCACGTGTGTGTTCCCTTTGATGTTGTAATGTATTTGAACAATTTAGGCCAAAATGTGCCCCAGCCAAACTACCTGCAGTTATTGTTATCAAAACCCTCAAGAATTTGTCAAAGTTACTGAGAAAAACAGGGCTAAAATAAGAAAAGCCTGACAAATAAAACACCAAGAATATAAGAGCTGGATAAAGGAGGCCCAATAACCTGAAGCCAATCATGTGTCCTGGAGGGTGTGTGCTAGGCAAAACACAAGAACCAATCAAATAAGGATAGAAGCATGAACAAGCAGCCTTAAAATCTGTAACTATAGTGTAATGTAAACAATAAACAGTTTCTGCTAAAATCATACTGGTTCTGTCCTTCAGAAGCCCTGAGCTCCTGCACTTTAAAGCCTCACTAAGTCCAGCTCCTGCATCCCCCTCCATGGGTGCCTGGAGGTGTGAACACAAACGGGAATCCTCTGAAACTGAGCAGTGATGGTAGTGCAGAGTGAGGAGAAATTGGTGCTCCAGTTCATCTGGACAATGCTTAAATGTCATAGCCTGAGATAAATGTTTAATTTACCCATCAAGGCTGATGAAGTGATGGTACCTTCACGTCAGAATGAGAATCACAGAATGGGCTGGAAAGGACTTTAAAGGTCACCTCGTTATGTGGGCAGGGAAACCTTCCATGTCCCTGCCCATAGAATGAGGTGCCCACCTTCCACTATCCCAGATTGCCCAAACCCTCTCCAACCTGGCCTTGGACACTTCCTGGGATCAGAATTTTTCCCTTCACTGTTTGATACTAACACTGAAATCCCTAAGCAGACACACAGAGGACCATGGGCTTTGTAAGAATATTTGTTCATAAAAGGAATATGGCAAAGCAATAACACGTATTGATACATTGAAGGAAATTATTTTCTTTTCTCCTGGAGCTGGGATGGAGCCCAGCCATACCCAGCTCTTCCCACACCTTCTCCATAGTGATATTTTTTTTATTAACACTACTAGAAGAGCATAATGAGCAGGTGTTTAAAATGTACAAATCTGTCCCCACCAGGTCCTTTTGATCGCAGTGACCTCAGTTTGCAACATCACATTTAACATCCCCACCCCCTTAACCCCCTGTTGTTTTGAAATATTAGCCACTGGCATCCTGGGATTAAAATAGAAAGTTTTCTGCTTTGACTCCTTGCCAAAACCATTAAAATATTCTCTACACTGTCACAGCTTGTGCCACCTCCCAGGGGAGTTGATTTAAAAGTAAATTATATGTAAGTGTCAGATGAAAAGAGCTTCATTATCTAATTCTTCCTACACCAGCATTTCTTTAAATTGCTTACTAGGGACAGAAGACAATTAGTCCTGTGTTTGAAAGGAGAAGTAATAAGTATCTGTCACTCCCATTAACCACCATTTATTTTTTTTTTAATATGCAAATACAGTTGCTTTCTAAAGAAATTTGGTGGGACAGCCACGCTGGGACACACCCAGCACCCTGAGCTTCAGGGGCTGGACTGGACTGAGGGTCTGATGATTGAATCAGCACAGAAATAATGACAAAAATCAGGAATTCTCCATCCCTTTGCAGGAGCTACAAGCACACAAACGTTGCCATGGCACCAAGCAGATCTCAGAACACCAGAGCAGGACAGAGCTTTGCTGATACTGGGGTTGGCACAGCTCTTCCAGGACGTGGGAGCTGAGGCCAAAAATGCATCATTAGCAGAGATTGATCAAACACCCCTTGCCCCAGGTCCTGTGAGACCCCCCTGTCCTGGCCATGCCTCAGCCCCAGTGTGGGCACCCTTTCAGCAGGGCTCTGACTTGAAACTCTCCACCAGGGTAAGTTTAAATCTTTTGTTGTATCTGAGACACTCCTGCTCTTATCCATCCTCCCAGGGGAATTTCTCCAAGTGCTGGGTCAGGATCAAAGAGCAAACTGAACTAATCCAGGCACAGACAGTTCCTGCCCAGGCCGTGTCATCCCAAACCTTCCTGCCAGAGCTCAGAGCCCTTTGAGCCACATCACCTGAGTTCTTTGTATCACTTCATTTGCTTCCTCCTCCTCCTCCTGGATCTGAAGGCACTTTGAACTGCTGGCAGGATGAAAAGGCTCCCCTGGGACAGAGATGAGTTCAGTGCAGGAGTGAGCAGCCTTGTTCTCCTCTGAAGAGGAGTCAAGGTGTTCTCAGCTCCCAGAACTTGGCCCTGGGATCCTCTGCACGAGTTCATTGCCCAGCTGGGCTGCACAAGGCTTTTTTCTCAAGTTTGTGAGCCCTGCTATGCTTAGAAATGACCTTTCCACGCTAAGTATTAAAAATGTAATTAGCCCAAATCCTTTAAAATCATTTTATTGGGCACATGGAGTCTCTCTAGGACAGCTCTGGGAGCTGAGGCACCTGAGCACACCTGGTTCTCCAAGCAGCTCATGTGCATCTGAGCAACAAGGGCAAAGAGCTGCAGGGCTGTTTCAGCCACATTTTGCTGCCTCTCTGCTTTCCTTGCACTCAGGGCTGCAAGGTTACTGCCTCCACACAAATCATTCTGCACAAAACACTGGGAACAGGAGGCTGATGTTTTATGAGGTGCAGAGCAGCCTTTGCTGAACTGATGACATCTCTAATTCCACGGCCAGTTATTAAACACTGCCTGTAAAACCAGCAGAGAGTCAGGAACGCCAAACACCAGCTTTAAAGTGACCCCACAGAGCAGCAGGACCTGCTGGGAGATGCTGTCAAGAACTCAGACACCTTGGATTTATTTTTGGCTCTCCCAAATATGCTCAGGAATCCTTTGCAAAGCCATCAGGGTTCATTAAACAAAACACTTAAGGATGAACTTAAGCAATTTATCTAACGGGAATAAACTTGTTTGTGCTTCCAGCAGCCCAGAATTACATCTCCCTCCACCCTTAAGCCAAGAAAATTCATATTTAAGATTTGCAAGACCAAGTTCAGGACAAATAGGAGCAGCAGTTTGGATTTGACAGCTCTGTCACTGCGCAGTGTTTACTCCTTCCTCCTGAAACAAACAAACCCCCTGCCAGGCCCCAGCTGGCTCAAGCCCAGGTTGTAGATCTTCATTTCACACAGATCTCTGCTCTCACCTCAGTTTGGGAGGCTGGATGGAAGCACAGAGGGGATGAATGTGGCCATTCTCCATGAAAGGCACTTGTAAATTATAAAAGCTTCCAAGTGCAGCGAGTAAAAGCCTCAGCCACAGCAATTATGCTTCATATGGGCACTGCTGCTAAAGTTACCTCAGTTCTCATACAGAAATTTTGATGTCAAGTGGAAGGGTAATATTCAGCAATCAGTTTGTGTTTCATTTAATGCCCCTGGTATAACCTTTAGAAATGTATTTCACTGCCCTTGTGTCTTTCTGAAGCTCCAAAATTCTGGATTTTGTGTTTAATCAGTAATTTCCCTGGTCTTTTTGCTAGTTTCTCTAAAAACAAGGCTTTTGCCTCTGCTCTGATAAAGCCCCCAACAGCAAAGGGAAGGAGGTGTGAAAGATATTGAGGTCTTTGAGGTAAAAGATATTCAAGATATTGAGGTCTTTTGGGTTGCATAAAAAGCAGGCTACAGGAGAAGCTGCAGCATTATCCTCCTCAAGCAAGCAATAGAAAAATATTTATCCATGTTAAGGGTCCATCAGCAAGTAAATAGAACCAGTTCTGCCAGCATTTAACAAATGTTATCACTCCTGCCCTCCCTCTTTTGCAGGCACAAACAGACTGGGAGTCACCTGCTGGATTTATGGAGCACACACAGGTACCAGGAGAGCATGAAAAGGGGTTTTTGTTTGTGGTTTGAAGCTGAAACCTGAACAGATGTCTCTGAGGTGGTGCTACACCTCTGCACAACGCATGGGGCTCACAGGTAGGTGTGTTTTGAGGGAGGAAGGAAAAACACGTTTTGAAATAGTTTTTTAATGGGCAGCTCCCATCTCCCACTTCCCTCTCCTTCCACCAAGAAAAATCCCTGACCCTGCCACTCTGTCCCTTAAACTCTCTGCCTGGATGAAGTTAATTTTGGTCAATAACAGAAAATACTCCACGCTGCAGACCCAGACACAAAATTGACCTGTGGGTTCCACAATCCAAATGCCACCACGGGTGCATTTTCTGTTTCCTGCCATTCAGCAGTGTGGAAATGTGTAAAATTCGGGTGTGGAGCTCCTGCCTCATGCATGCATGTCACTGTTAGACATGAAAGAAAGATGATTGACTCTGGAATAATTCTCAGAGGGCAAGATCAGCATAGAAAGTTTTATTTCTAATTTTCTTCTCTATTTTATAAGGTATTCTGAATAATTCTCAGAAGGCAAAATGAGCATAGAAAGTTTTATTTCTAATTTCCCCCCCTATTTTATAACCTATTCTGATACAGAATTAACATGATTGGCAAACAGGAATGATGCCTCTCTAATTCGATCAGTTAAACTAAAGAAATAGAAAAACACCAGCTGGGGAAAAATGTTTTGAGAAAGAATATTATTTGCCTAGATTGTTTTGAGAAGAAGACCTTGCTGAGAAGTTTCCCTTGGAAAAGAGCTAGCAACTGTTAGCAAGCTGAAAAATTCTCTCAGGCTCAGAAATATCAGGCCCACACATGCAAGCATTCAGCACTGGGGAACACTCAGGAATGAATGTTCTTTTAATAAATGACAGTTCTCATCACAAACTCCAGAAAAATCAGAGGGAAAAGCATTTGGCTTTACAAAGATGCTGGGGTGAGCTGACATTTTGTCTATAAAACAGTGAATTTCTAGTTCAGCAGCCCTTTCAGAGAGCTGCTGTAGCCTGCAGGTGAAGGACGTGCATAAAGATTCCTGTAGAAATTCCATTTGGGGAAGCACTCAGGGGAAAGAACCCCAAGGGAGGCCTGGATAACCTGGTCTGTGCCAGGCACAGGGAGCCCCTCCTGACAGCCCAGCCCTGCCTGCTCCAGATTTCCTACCAAGAGTTCTCTCAGCTCTTATCTCTGCTCTCCACAAAAGCTTGAAAGGAGCGTGTGGAGAGCCTGCCCTGTTATCTGTGCTTTCCAAGCCTGCTGCACCTCTGCCTTCCCCTCACTCCAAACAGAGCTCACGGTGAGATGAGAACAGGGTCCCTTTTTCAGAGGGGGGCAGGCTTGGGGAGGAGTGAGGAAATCTGAAATCACTCAGCACTGCTGCAACAGCCAGGCTGTGTGTTTGTGTTTGAAAGGTTTCAAGCAGAGCCTAATTAATCCCATTGTTGATGCTAATACAGTTCTTTTTCAGGATTCACAATTTAGCGCTCCAAGCAAATTTACCTTTGATCTTTAGCTGTGAGCACCGAGGTTTTTATCAAAATTCATTTGTCTGTCCTTCAGCTCACGCATGGGTTGGGGCAGGGGAGGAGATGCAAAGTGTCACTTCAGTTTTGGAAGGAAGCTGAAGGAGTTGTGACCCTGCCTGGCCAGTCTAGGGCTGGAATTGCTCAGGGAAAAAAAATGAAACTTGGCCAAAATGATTGCCCTGACTGCAGAACCCAGCACTCTTCTGGGTATCATCCCTGGACTGCTCTGGGTTTGTCCTGCTGGGGAAAAGGGCTGTGTTTGTTTTCCAGGGGAAAATAAAAGGCAGGATAAGGCAGAGATGAAATGTGAAGCTGCTTTGCAGAAATAAATCAGCCCATTGGGGTCCAGCTCGAGGAGCTGATTATGGATTATTTATCAAAGTGCAAAGGGCTGACAGGTAAAAAATGTCCATGATGTCAAAGGACTGTCACAGACACACAGAATTTATCCTGTAGATGGGGTATCTTGGGGTGATTAATTAGGAGTAATTTGCTGTGCCAGACCTTGGCTCCAGAGCTGCACTTTGGGATGCATGAGAAGACATCACAGCACTTTGGGTTTGCCCAGTAGAGTCAGAACTTCAGCTGTGATCCCAGTCCAGGGAAAATTGCATTTTGAGCTCAGCTGAATGAACAGCCTGAAGGATGCAGCACTTGGGAAATGGATTTACTGGTGGAGAAGAAAGGACAGATCTGTGGGACAGGGCTGAGGAGATGAGATTTTCACTACTCTGGTTCTCAGGCCAACCACTCCTACAGGTCACACTTTAAACTCACTGTTAGCTCATGCCTAAAGCTGCAAAGGCCTTAAAAAACAGATGAAAATTCAGTCAAGCTCACAGAAAAAAACCCTGCAATGACACAACAGGTAATTTTGCAGCAGGTTTTATCCCAGCTCTGATGCCACTTCAGCTGGGTGGCTGTGCCTCTGCTAGAGCCCAGCCATGGCTGGGATGCAACAAAACTGTTGGGTTTTGGGAGGGCTTTTGATTAATCCAGGACTGCCTTGCCAATCTTATGGGAACTGGCCACATTCAGGGAGCTGAAACACAGAGCAGGCTCCATCCAAAAGGGGCTTTTACAAGTGGTGTGTGCACTAAACCCTGCAGGGTACCAGGATTCCCCAGCATTTCTTGGTGAAAATCATGAACCAAGGAGCAGTCATTCTGAAGATCATTAATTCTGCAGAGCTGCAGACTGAACTACATCCTGCACCTGTTTAATGGGGAGGAGAGGGCTTGTCACTGCCTTCACCAGAGCAATTCAAACCCTCAGCCCTTGATATCTTTGATTTTTCACTCCCTGCCTTGAGCACTCGCTGGAAGCACAATGATTAAGTGGTGCTTCCATGTGTGGTGCAGACACTCAAAGGGGAGGCAGCTCAGGATCTGAGTCCTATTGATGTGAACACACAAACCCTTCAGACATCTTCAAAAAGAGACTGAAGGCTAAATACCTCCTTACTCAGCCCTGGAGTACAGGCTGAAATCTCCAGGGGATTCACTCCCATCCTTGTGGTCTCTCTGCTAGACCGCACTGCCTCCCAGTTAATTAATTCTATTGATTTGTTTGTTTTTATTGGCCTTTTCACACTCAGCAGTTATTTAGGACTTACATGGGTAATGCATTTTCCAGTTAAATTGATCCTACTTTCTATATCCTTTCATGCGCTCATTTGAAATTTCCCTGGCAAGTATTTTAATGTTTTCAAGCTGGATGTTGAATTGCATTATTTAAAATACCCTGCAAGAGGCAGGGGGGAAGAAGGTGTGGAGCAGAGTTACTACTCAAATTGGCTCTTTAAACCTGATTAATGACCAGGGAGGGTAAAACACTTCCCTCCAGCAAAATAAGCAAAACAGCCCAGAGCATTAGATGAAGTAGAACCTGCTGGGATTGAGTTTAATTTTCTTTCACAGGGCCATAACAGAACCCCAGTCTGCCTTCCTGCTCCATTGCTGAGCTGTCCAATTTGGGTCAATGAACTTGTGGCATGTCCTGGTTGCTGTTCCAGACCTTAACAGGGAGCCAAGCCACAGCTCCTGGCCAGGCTGAAAGGGAGAATCTTCATGCCCAGCAGTGGCCTTGGCCTGCAGAAAAATACCTGGATCCTGAGTTCTGCCCCCTTCAGGAATTATTTACACCTGAGGGCAGCTGTTGGGAGAAGTCTCCAGCCATAATTTAGCAGGGGAGTGTTCAAGGGCAAGAATATCACAGGGTAGCTCAGTGTGGGTGATTTGGTTTGGAGCTTAACTCCAGCTACAGGGACATCACAAACCCTTGGAGAGAGGGGAAAAGGAGAGATGGGAGTTTATTTTCATATTTACACCAAGAGAAAAATGAAGATATTAAGCTGCTGTCACGCTTTGGAAACATGAATAAATACAAATTGGTGAAAAATCCAAGTATTAGGGTGGGTACGAATGTATTGAGGTACCGTTGAGCAAGTTTGAAACTTTAATATAGAAGTCACTAAATACTACATTAACCAGAAAATCCCTTTTGCATTAGACCCAAAGAATCCCTTCTGGCAGAGCAGAACTGTTCTTTGGCCAATCTTTATGTCCTGTGGGCTGGACACTGCCCATCTGCTCAGCACGAACCTTCCCTGCAGCTGCTGCATGGGGCTGAGCAGCCCTGGGAGTGGCTGTGGGCAGCTCCTGGCTGGGTTTTAGAAGCAGGCTGTGCTGCCACTAAGTGCTGCTCCTCAAAAAGGGGAAATGATTTTCCAGAGGTGTTTTGAAGTCTGACCTTTCAAACCTACTCCTTTGCTCAGTGCAGTCACTTCCAGAGTGACTGACTCGCCCTCGTTGGGTTATTTGTGCACCCCTCACGTTTCCTGGATCTCTGCTGGGTTTTAAACCCAGTGATCCTGAAACAAGGTGCTGTTAACCCCTCCTGGGCTGAGATGGTGATCTGGAAATGGCACCAGGTTTTAGAACAATGTCAGATCAGTGGCTCCAACACCAATTTCTGCTCAGGAGCAGCCGCCCCTTCACCCCAGCACATCCCATGGACAGGCAGGACAGCAAAACTCCCACACACACCTCACACAGAGCTGACTGGGGAGGAATATCCAAGCTGACAGGATGGACAGCACGTCAGAGCGTCCCAGAGCAGCGCAGCCCCTCTCCCTGAGCAGCACTGACATCTGTCTCTGGGGATGCAGCATTAGGAGAAGCCTGTCCCCAGAGCAGCGTGCATAAATAAACCCCAGCAGCACCAGCTGTTTCAATCTCCGTGACAGAGATCACAGCATTTGGATAAGGAGCCCAGCCAAAACCACATTTCTATTCCCCTCTCCATCATTAAACTTGATAGCTGAGTGATAGGCAGCTATTCAGTGAGATTAAGGCTTGCAATGAAAAGAAAAGACACGGCAATCACAAACTTTCCTCCCTCCACTTCTGTACATAAACTTTTTTTTTTTGGTTCAGTTTACAGTAAGTGAAGAGCACAGAAGTGCAATCTCCATCAGAGAAACACCTCCAGCCCATTTACAATGAAATCGATTATCTCAGGCACAACAAAAGGCTCTTGCCAGGAGGACCCGTAAACAAAGAGGGGTTTATCAGGTGGGATACCTTTTGAACATAAACGAGTTTTGGATATTTTCATGACTGCACACCCCTGGGTGTCCCTCAGAACTTGGGGCTGGGTAATTTCTCTCCATCTGGCCAGGACTCAAACTAAGCCTGACATTTTGATGAGCTTCCTAGGCAGTGGACAATTGGCACATCTTAGAAAAACATTTACTGGCCAGGGGTAAGAAATCAATTCCAACCTCAGGTAACTACCTCAGATCAATGGGGCTGAGTCAAAGACACACCAAATATTTATTTATAAATGCAGGATAAGCAGAACCAAGGGCACCTTGCTGCCAAGTTATTAACAGCAGGAACTGAAGGCAGGACAGATCCACAGGGCAGGGACTCATCTGTCTCATTCCAGACATCCACAGAGCTGGCTGGGGAGGGCAGGCACATCTGGCCTGCTCGGGAAGTGAGTGTTTGATTAAGCTGAACAGGTCCACAGGAGACTCCTTGCCAGTGATAGCTACGAGGAAGCCCAATATTAGACCTAATGAGCTGTCAGACCTGATGAATCCACCCCTGGACATTAAAAGCTCCCTCCAAAAGGATTTTCCAGTACCTGCATAGCTCAGTGCTTTAGCCTGATCTATGATGTGCACAGAGGTGCTCTCCTGTTGGTGTTTTCTTTAGGAACACACACATTTTTCTAAGGGGAAGGCAATTCCCCTTAGAAAGCACAGTTAAGGGGCAGCTCCCCACCTGTTTCTGGGAAGTTTAAACTCATTTTAAAAGTCTCTGCTGCAGTCAGAGCAGCCAATGCAACAGAGCTGTGCAGGGTTCGAACAGCTCCACTGCAAACTCTTGGTGCTGCTCATGCCAGCAATCACCTCACTGCAGATATCCTACAAATACATGAAGGATCTCCACGAGACCCCCAAGCAGGTGGAATTCATCTGCCTAGGACAAATTTATCCCTCTGTCCTCTCTTCCATTCCATGCACCACCTTCAGATTGTCCTGGAGCACCAGGCAGGGCAGGCAGAGCTTGCAGGAATCGTGGAACTCTGGTGAAAACCTTTCTTGTCTGAAGGCTCAGTGGGCATAATTAGGAAATCGAGTTGCTTGCTCTGCAGATCTAAACCTTGGGTTCCCCCCCCCCCCTCAAACTTTAGCATGGCTTTCTCTGCAGCATTTTAATTGTTAGTGGAATTTTCCTGGGCTGAACACACCGCTACCAGCTGGAGATACAGGAAAAGGTGGAATTCCTGCACTTCATGGAGGAATTCATGAGCTGAGGGCAGGTGATGGGCATTTACTCAAAGCAGCATCTCCCAGCCACTGATTAATTCAAAGCAGTCATAAAACCTGCACATTTTGTCAAAATGGCTTTAATTTTGAGGAGTTTTATCCTCTCTCTGCACCTCAGACATCTCAGATGGAAGTGTAGATACAAGGCCTGTGAGAAGCAGAACCATGGAACAGTTTGGGTTGGAAGTGGCCTCAAAGTTCATTTCATTCCACCCCTGCCATGGCAGGGACACCTTCCACTGTCCCAGGCTGCTCCAACCCTGTCCAATCTGGCCTTGGGCACTGCCAGGGATCCAGGGGCAGCCACAGCTGCTCTGGGCACCTGTGCCAGGGCCTGCCCACCCTCACAGGGAGGAATTTCTTCCCAATATTTAATCTAGTCCAGCTCTCTGGCAGTGTGAAGCCATTCCCTGTGTCCTGTTACATCACACTCTTGTAAAGTTTCTCCCCATCTTTCTTGTTGGTTCCTTCTACCCAAAAAACCTTTTTTTTTTTCCAGTCTGAGCAATCCCAACTCTCCCAGCCCTTCCTCACAGCAGAGCTGCTCCATCCCTTTAATCAGCCTGGTTTTCTGCTCAGGATTTACAGGATATGAGTACCCAGCAGAGGGAAGATTCAATCCCTCAGCAGCATTTGCAGGATGCCTCCAAAATGCCACCATACATTACCCATAATATATTCCAAATTAATGTTGTGCCCATGCCTCTGGGGGGAAAAGAAAAAAGCAGAGAGGAGGAAAAAAAAGCAGAGAGGAGGGATATGAGCTCTCCCTGGTTTGCTCCATCCTTGTAAGGTCTAGTTTGCAATATGTGGCAGATGAGGAAATATTTCAAAGCCATTTCCTGAGTCCATTCAAACTACATCCAACAGCACCGAGGTTGCTGCAAGCAGTCACTGTCACATAATGTCATTGTAAAAGTCAAACCCTCGCGTCCTTACTCAGTTCACCAGCAAAACTGAGCATCTCCAGTCAATTTAATTTGCTCGAGACTCCCGAGATGAGTGGTCTGCCCACTGTTGATTATGGGCACAATTAAAAGTGACTCGCCCCAGAACTGCATAGTGTCTAAGTCTGACCTACTTTACTTGTGCAGAGACCTTTCAGATGGGTCCTAGAATGACCCAGGAAGAAGAGAGAAGCTTGTTTAATTACCAATCTGATAAATTAATAACCCAGAGGTCCATTCCAGCTCTGCCACCCTGTTGCTGTGTTTGCCACATCCAGCTGACACCAGCAAACCTCTGAAAATCACAAATATCTTCAGAGCTAAACCTGGGCTCAAACCACCCTTGCTAAGAGATATTTAAGAGTAATTAGAATTTCAAAAAAAAGGCTCAAAAGGCCTGTTGCAATTACACTTTCCAGGGGAGTCACTTGGGACTGTTCAAAAGGTTCTTTTTATCTCACAACAGTTTGATGAGCAGCCATGGCTTTCCAAGAGTGTGCCCAGATAAACAGAAGGGATCACCCCAGCTCTCTCTCAATAACACCTCCAATCACCTTTGCTGTGTCACCCTGGTTTTTTTCAGCCTTCTGATGTTTTCATGGTTTCTGAATTCTCACACGAGTGTTACAAATAGAAGTAATGTTTATGTTAATACAGGTAGGTTTTTCATTCTTCTCTTGAGGAGGGAACAATTGATGGACTTTTGGTTTGACTGATGTGGTTGGAGAGGCGGCAACCTCATCCTCCAATCCATGCTCTGGGTGAAAATATGATATATTTGGGGTCAGATAATAAAGGTGGGGCTTTTTGCCCTGTGAACTGGACTGAGTCCATGAGTTCCTTTCATGTCCTATTGCAACATTTCTGCACTGAGGAGCGGTGGGGAGAGTTTGTGCAGTGACTGACACTGCAGCACATCCCCTCTGTGCTGGTGAAACAGGTCCCACTCCTCACCACTGCCTGTCTGATACCCAGTTAGATGTAAGACCTGATTTCATGCCTGAGATGTTTTGGTTTCTGAAATGCCTTTCCAGGGGAATTTCTGTAAATGAGAGAAATGTTTTTGTGACTGTACCTGTGTTATTCATTCTTTCTCACAGGAGGGGCTTCTTCTGATGTCCCTCTGGTTTGACCAATGTGATTGAAGAGGTTTGTCTTTGTTTCACCAATCAAATTGGTCTGTGTAAAATAATATAAAAGAGAGACACATCCCTAAAATAAAGAGTCATTTTAGCCTTCTAAACTTTGGAGTCTGTGTCGCTGTGGTTTAAAACAGCATCAGATACCCCCTTCCTGAAAACTGCTGTTTGGTGCCCTTTTAGCATCCCAAAATAACAGTTTGAGCAATTCAGCTCATGCACAAGTCCTGCCCCCAAAGCAGCACAAACCCTGAGTGTGCTGGGGGGTCAGGTCCTTGGGAAATCAGACACAAAATTCCTTTCTGCCTTGGATTAAATCTTCTTAAAAGGATCCCATCACCTCTCACCACAACTTGGGAACTGATCCAGAGCGCCTTCTCTCCCATGAAGGGTTTTGAAGAATTTTCCCACCTTTCTCTTTGGCAGTTTTTACCAGAGCCCTGCGTTCAAAGCCTCTCTGCACATCTCCACTCTCCTGCAATGCTCTTCAAGATGTTGCTTATTAATATTCCTTAATAAAACCTACCAGAATAAAATCTTCCCTAATTAGTAGTGTTGGAGTGCCTTTTCCATTATTCATTAGAACAAAGAAATGGGTTATTCCTTTGCAGCATCTTCCAGAGGAGCAGAATTATTGAGGCTATTCTGATACAGTTCAAGTGTCTCCAGCTGCAGCTGTAAATTTCCACTCGGATTTTCTGCCATTCCTCCTCCTCCTCCTCCTTTGAGATCATGTGCTCTGGCTGCTAATCTTGCCTGCACATTCCTGCTGTGTCCTGCACAGCACACAATTCCAGGGGCTCACACACAGAGAGCAAAGCACAACCTCTCCACACACCAAAGCTCATCCAAACACAAGAATTTTCACACATAAACGTGGCCTGGCACATTCCTACCTTTTCTTTTGGAATAATTCAAAGGGCAACACAGCAAGAACTTGTGGCACTTTCATCCCTCCACTCAACACTGAGCACACCTTCAGACAGCTTTGGAATTCTTTGGAATGATGCTCTTTGTAACAGGTGTTTTGCCATGGGACAAGGCATTAGGAAAGAATTAAGGATGGTAACAAGAAACACCAGACTCTAACAGGCAAAAAATTAAAGTCTTCAGGCTAATTCCCCAAATTCCCATTCGTTAATTCCTAATTAGGTAATTACCTGATTCTCATTCCGTCCCTAGCTGAAGAGAACAGAGTTATCATCCCACTTTGTGCTAAAAATATGAATTGAGATGGAAATTGCTCCATGTTCTTCACATGCAGAGAATGTGACAGCAGGGAAGGAGATTTTTCCTCTCAGCTCACATACCAGATACTCAGAGAAGCCAGGTGAAGACAGGTAAGAAAAGATGGAGGGATCAATAATTCAGGACAATAACTCTTCTAGCCAGGTGAATAAATTGCTTTTTGATATATTGCATCTTCTGGTCCTAACCCATGGGTGGAAGCAACCCCCAGGAATAAGAAATACCCACAGTGACCATGAGCTCTGTGATGTTCTCTGCCTGCTTGGGCTCAGTGTGATTTAAGGAAAGCTTTTGGCTCCCAGGAAAAAAAGCCCTGAGATATTTTCCTGGGCTGAACACACCGCTGACAGCTGGAGATACAGGAAAAGGTGGAATTCCTGCACTTCATGGAGGAATTCATGAGCTGAGGGCAGGTGATGGGCATTCACTCACAGCAGCATCTCCCAGCCACTGATTAATTCAAAGGCAGTCATAAAACCTGCACATTTTGTCAAAATGGCTTTAATTTTGAGGAGTTTTATCCTCTCTCTGCACCTCAGACATCTCAGATGGAAGTGTAGATACAAGGCCTGTGAGAAGCAGAACCATGGAACAGTTTGGGTTGGAAGTGGCCTCAAAGTTCATTTCATTCCACCCCTGCCATGGCAGGGACACCTTCCACTGTTCCAGGCTGCTCCAAACCCTGTCCATCCTGGCCTTGGGCACTGCCAGGGATCCAGGGGCAGCCACAGCTGCTCTGGGCACCCAGTTCACATTTAAAAGGCTTTGTGGTTTTTCTTTTGCCTCAAATAATGGGAATAATCTGCCATTTTCCATTTCACCCACTGTGTCACAGTGCCAACCACGCTAGGAGCTGGAAGCACTGAAGCAATATTTGCTTGAAGGACCTCAGGAGCCTTTCAATGCAAAATTCTTTTTTTTTTTTTTTTTTTTTTTTTTTTTTTTACACAAGAGGAACCTCTTGGAAAGCATTGGGTAACAGCAAATCCCTGGGACATGCCATGGCAAGGTAGAATTTCATCCTGGAGCCCTAAACCACAGCAAGTTAATCACACATTGATCCTCCCAGTGCCTGCTCTTCCCTGGGAGAGGCAGATTTTCAGTCTCGGGGTCACCCATGGGCTCCTTGGATCCTTTCTGGAACCCAGTGGGGTCAACAGAATGGATCAGAACCTCCCCAGTTGTTTTTTCCCCCCTCGGAAATGAGGGTTGAAGATGGGAGCAGATGCCCCAAGTGCCCCTGTTCCTGACACGGGGGGAATTGGGAATTCAGAGTCTCTCTGCATCTCCCAGGAGCTGGGGACACCAAACTGCTGCTTTTGTGTCACACTAGGACATGAAATGAGCATTCACCACACGCTCAGTCACCCAAGGCAAAAAAGGGACTTTATTCACAGATTTTCAGAATTTACAGATTTTCTGAATTGAGAGTGGGTTGGAGGATGAAATCCCACCTCACAACCACACTGGCCAGGTGAACAGTCTGTCAATTTTCTCCTCCTCCAAGAAGGAATGTGAACAACACACAGTGTTTTGGTAAAGTGTGTGAGAACTCTGACTCCAAGAATGCAAACATCAGAAGGCTTCAAAAACCAGGGCGACAATTTTGTACCCAAAACCAGCCTGGAGTCACTCCAGCATCTCCCTGGAGCAGCAGGCCCAGGTAACCACCAGCATCCCCTGCTTGTCAGGGAATTATTAAAGAAATCCCTTCCCAAAACACAATATTTCCAATGAAATCATGGAAGCAGGGCAGCTCCTCAACCTTGCCTCAATGCCTGTGAGATGAACAGAGCTACAAACACACCCCAAATCTGCTTTTGCAGCCCTCAGCCACTCCCTGATTGAACAAAACCCCCTGAAATCCATACATGTTTTGCCTGAGCAAGAACAAAGGGGAGCAGAATATATTTAAAAGAAATTAAAATTGTTTCGCTGCCATAGGCTAAGAAAAAATATTTAAAAAACCCCTCTTCCCTTGGGCTTGGAGTTTGATTTGTATTTCAATAAAAATAAATCAAAGTGGACAGATTAGTGTGTTTTGAAATGCAAATGCTTTGAAAACATTAAAGGACAAATAAGAAGGTGGCATGTTCTAAGTTTATTTTTGGTCATTATTTTTATTTACCCTTTGTTCTTAAATGTTCCTGTGGATCCTGTGTGCCTGATGGAAAATTTTGCTCTGTGCAACAAACGGGGAGAGCTCCTCCTGCAACATTTCCTTATGGCTGAACAATGCAAAGCAGCTCCACAATTTCAATATTGATCCCAAGACACATTCTAAAGCCTCAGAAAGCTCCTGGGTTGTTTTGGCTCAACCTGAATCCAAGTAAATCACAGCAAACAGTTTTTCAGGTGATCCTCAGGCACTGGGATTTGAGAGTTTCTGATCTCTCAAACAAATAAAAGCCAAAGAAGCACCTGAGTCAGTGTGGAGTTACCTCAGGGCCAGAGGGGAAGGACTTGACCCAGGCCCAGCCGTGGTTTAAAGAGGTTTTCAAGGTAATCCATAATTAATGAGGCAGCATTGTGGTTCCACATTAATGGGCAATTAATTGAGAGTGCACAAGGTGCTTGCAGGGAGTGATGAGAGCATCCAGCAGGGCAGGCGTGACCTCTGTGAGCTTCTCACAAAGCAGCTTTTACACAGGTAAACATTTGATACTTTAATTACGTTTATCTGGGGAAGGTTCAGCCCTGAGTGCTGCTGACACCCAGTGAGGTGTCCCCATCCCAGCACATTCCCCACCCCTGGAAAGGTCTCGGCACACACAGGAAGCAAATCTCCATCCTCAACTCCCTGAGCACAACATAATGGACTTTGTAATTCAGAAAATTGAGCAGACAAAGCTTTTCCACGCTTGGCTTTTATGTCTTCAAACAGCTTCTCTTAAAGGACTGAAGGAACACGTTCCCGTTGCAATGGATCACAAGCTCTTGTGAGAACAAGCAAAGAGAAGCCAAAGAGGCTTTAAAGTGCTGAGGAAGAAAAGAACTTCCTAAATTCCTTGGATCACTCTGTGCTCCTCCCAAAATAATTTCATTTCAGTCTTAGAGGCAGAGCTTTAAGCCAAAGCTTCCAATCCAACCTCAGAGATCTCTAGAGCCCAGCCTGGGATCCAGTCTCACTTGGAAGACAGATACTGCACAAACTGCAGACTTAGATTGAGTGTTAAATTCAGCTGGAGGCTGCCTGGCAGGAGAGCCTTGTCTGGTATCATCTGCACATACTCCAAGGCAGCTGACAAATTTACTGAGCTCTTTTAAGAGACTTGAACAGAGGATTTGAAATCCTTCCCAGGCAACAGGAGAGAATGAAGTTCTGAATTCAGGTCTAAGAAAAACAGAGAGACAACAGGAAAATGATGTTGTGGTCACAAAACATCCCAGATCTGGGATATTCTGTCCTGGGATATTGAGTTGTAAATTCTGAGTGAACACATTTAAAGATAAAAGAATTCCTAACACCTTTTTGTTGCTGCCAGGGAAGCAGAGAGAAGAACGCACTTCAGTGGGAGAGGTCTGTGAGGAATTTTGTGCCAAGCACACACAGATTTTATTTATTTGTAAAGATAAAGGGCCACCAGGTTTGCCCAGGACAGTCTCCATCCCTGCAGCCTCCTTTTACAAAGCACCAGGGCAGGGAGAGGCATTTCCCAGGGTCCAGTCTCCTCCCAGGAATCGCCTCCTCTGAGTTCAGGAGACTCACTTGGATAATATGAGGACTGGAGGAGTTATGGACAACTTCAATGCGGGGACAAGGCATTCAGACAGCTCTCAAAAGATATTTTAACCCCTTACTTGCATACTCAGAATATCAGCACATCTGGAACTTGCTGGGCAGCACCCATTTCTCAAAGGGAAATTAAATTCATGCAGAAATTGTGACTACATTAAATCTGTCATTGCAGATTTAATGAGCATTTCTCAGCCAACACAAATGATATTGGGAAGGCCAAAATGTTTCTCTTTTCCTACTGGAACTCCAGGGAACACTGAGTACCCACAGCCTTTACAGGCACAAGGTGCCACTGGAAGAAAGGTGCTGCTCAAGAGATGGAAAAACACAAATTTCTCTTTCATAAATGCTCCCCTCACTGAGGCCATGGCACATCCCAAAGTGGTATCGAACACCATCTAGTTAAAATTCAGAAATATGCTGCTTGCTCGGTTCCTAGGAGGCACTGTCACCTTGTATTTAGGCACAGAATTTAGAAGTGCAGCTATGAAAATTAAATGGGATGAAAGGGACAAATCAGAGCTCTGCCCTGCACAGCACATGGGGAAACAGCTCCTGCCAGCCCTGGGCTCTGCACCACAGCAAGGCCCCTTCACTTTGCTTGGAGGATGCAAAAAATTTAATTTTTTTTAAAGGAAAGCATATTTTAGAAGTTGTTCTGGTCCACTGTGGACTTGATTCTCTTCCTTTTACACATTTTTAAGTGGTGTTTAACACAGCTGGGCACAACCCACCCACCAAGACCAGACACACCTTGAGCTGCAGCCCCAAAATTAAACGTGCCACAGGTCAGCCTGCGCTGGAGGAGGAGCAGGAGCCTCCATCCCCTGCCCCTGGAGCACACCAGGCTCTGCCACTCTGAACTGCAGCCGTGTTTTACAATCCCTTTTCACAGATGTAAACACCACAGCAAACAGCCCTGTGGGTTAATGTAGCCACACGGCTGACATGATAGATTTGGTTTACAACATGAATGTTTAATCCATCACCTCCTAGCACAAGGCAGCAGCAGGTATTACAGCACACCAGATACTTGCTGAACACTCAAACTTTTGGGAGGCAGCCCCAGTAGCTTTTCCCTTCCCAAATATATTTTTCTCTTTATGAATTCAGCTGAGAGTATCGCTTGCCCAGTTTCAGCAAAACTGCAGCCAGATGTCAGCTTTGATCTCATCACCACATAACGAGGAGAGGGAAAGGACAAATAGGTTACACTGCACTTCAGCAAGAGGAAGAATTAACTTCACTGTTCCTTGCAGCACCATCTGGGTTTGGCAAAGTTAATTCCCATCCATGTCAAGAGTTCAATCAAGGAAATAATTTTGTTTTCCAAATGCTATTCCTTCCTGTTTCTTCTGGATACGTAATGCCTGATCCCCTGACCCACTCCTTCTGTCCTCGTTATTCATACTTTAAGCATCTTAAAACAAAAATACTGCAGACAACTGCTAGAACCAGTGCTAGGCGTTTAAAGCATATTTTTAATACAGAAAGTAACATGCTGGGATGGATTTCTCATCAAGAGTGAAACGAAAGGAGAAAACCACAACGTCCTACTCAAGGCTACAGGCCAGGAAAAGGAGAATGCTGCATTTCAGCTCTGGTTTCTGAGGGATGCCAGAGCCCTGGCAGAGCTCAGCCTCCATCCCAACACCCCAAGGACAGAAATTGCTCAGCAGCTCTGGGGATGAGGCACTGCAGGACCAAAGGGCACAACTGCTCCACCAGACAGAGCCCAAACAAACAGGGCCCCACTGCAGAAACCTCTCACTTTTCTCCTCCAAAACATCACTGGGTCACCAATTCCATCCTTGGATGCAATTCAGTCTCCAAAAGACAAAATGTTTCAACTCCACAATCATTTCACCCCAATGCCCCTCAAAGACAGCACTGGGTCACCAACTCCATCCCTGGAGGCATTTCAGAGTCTCCAAAAGACCAAATGTTTCAACCTCCACAATCTCCTCACCCCAATGCTCCTCCAAGACACTGCTGGGTGCTCAGCTCCATCCTTTGATGCAATTCAATCTCCAAAAGACAAAATGCTTCAACCTCCACAATGTTTTTACCCCAGTGCCCCTCCAAGACAGCACTGGGACAATAATTCCATCCTTTGATGCAATTCAGAGTCTCCAAAAGAAAAAACATTTCAACCCCACGATCTCCTCACCCCAATGCCCCTCAAAGACACCACTGGGTCACCAATTCTATCCACAAATGCATTTCAGAGTCTCCAAAAGACAAAATATTTAAATCTCCACAATCTCCTCATCCCAATGCCCCTCAAAGACAACACTGGGACAATAATTCCATCCTTAGATGCAATTTAGTCTCCAAAAGACTAAATGTTTCAACCCCACAATCTTTGCACCCCGATACTCCTCCAAGACAGCACTGGGTCAATAATTCCATCCTTTGCTGTCATTCAAAGTCTCCAAAAGACCAAATGTTTCAACCCTCACAATCTCCTCACCCCAATGCCCCTCAAAGACACCACTGGGTCACCAGTTCCATCCATGGATACATTTCAGAGTCTCCAAAAGACAAAAAGTTTCAACCCCACAATCATTTCACCACAATGCCCCACCAAACCACCACTGGGTCACCAATTCCATCCTTTGCTGCAATTCAGTCTCCAAAAGACAAAATGTCTCAACCCCACAATGTTTTCACCCCAGTACCCCCAGCAGTACCTTTTTCTTGCCAGGTGTCTCCACACAGCTGAGAATCCTTCATGGTGCAGCAGCTCCTGAGACCTTCATCCCCAGGCCTGGCCCACCTGGCTGGTTTAAATGTGCTTGGGGCGGAGCTGGAGCACAGGTGTTCCCCTAAAGGGCTTTTAATGCAACAGAAACCCTTCCCTGTGTCAGCAAGGGTGTAGGTGCCTGCACCAAACCCTCCCAAAAATGTTTGGCTACAAGCAGAAAAAAGTTGGCAAAATTACATGTAAATTTGCTGCATTTCCCATTCATTTTATTAATAACATTATTTTTAAATGTTGTGTTTTAAAAGCATTATTCTTTGCCATAGAAAGATCTTCCTTCTAGGTGACCAACCAATTATTACAAATTGGGTTTTTTGTATTTTTACTTTCATGCCTCTAATTTGTTTGTTTGTTTCAAAAGGTACAACATTGCTGTCTGCATGATACATCCCACCATGTCAAATAAATGCTCTGTGTTGTTCCCATCCTAAGCACAGAGTAAGGCAGGACAGATTATAATACAGATTTCCATCAAACTCACTGCCAAAATCTGTAAGGACAGCTGCTAATTAGCAGAGATCTGAACCACCTTATTCTTTAGATCAAAGTGTCCCCTGTTTGAGTTTGTATTGAAACAGCCCAACACTTTGAAGAAGAAAAGAATTATATTAATTAGGGGGGAAGGAAGTAGTCAGTGTCTGTGGATTTGCCGGCAATCTCCCCTTTTAGCAGAATCCTGTGGACTTTTAATTTCACTGGAAATGCTGATGGATCCAAATTTCCAGGGAAATCGATCTCAAAGTTTCAGGTTGCTCTCAGAACTTGGTGTAACCCTCTCCAGCTTGTGGTTGCTCCATCCTCAAGGGTTCCAGGCATCAAAAAAATTTCTGCAATTGGAGCGACAACCTCATGTGTCCTGCACTGTTGGCTCAACAAGCACCCACCAGGATTTTTGGCCACTTTTCGTGTCCTTGGGCAAGGACTTAAAACAGGACAGGGACGTTCTCTGCCGTGTTTGTCTCACTGATCAGCTGAATTAAACAGAGGGAAAACGGGGATAAGGCGAATCTGAAGTTGTTCCCACCCCGGTGGATCACGTATTGGGAGCGCCTGGCAAGGCGTGAAGATCATTTTTGTGCTTCCTGGGAATCTGTGGGAGTTCTCCTGCTGGGAGCTTGACCCAGAGCGTTTCATGTTGTTGGAGACATATGTTCCATCCCTCCCGCTGGGAGCTCCGCCTAGAGGGGCTTTGCAGCTTCCCTGCTCCCCTGGCTGTCCCAGGGAATATCTGCGGTGCCTTGGGGGGATAAGAACACCCAAACCCAAAGGGAATTCACCAATCTCAGCAGGGTCGGGGGGAAAAGGCCCTCGGTGGGTTTTTAAGATGAATTCCTTGAGATGTCAATCCACACACACGGAGGGGCTGGGTCTGAACTTGGTTCTGGCAGTGCTGGGAGGTTTCCACTGAAGGTGCAGGAGTTTTGCAAGATGAGGTGACAGAAAGCAGCTCAGGATTTTGGGGGGATGGACAACATTCTGTTGGATATTTGACCCCAGCATCGGTTCCATCACATTTGAGATGGCTGTGCTGTAAAGGGCAGGCAGTTTCTGATGAGATGTGGGCTCCTGTGTAGTCAGAGGAGGGTTTTTAGCAGCAAAGCTCTGTTTGATCTCACTTCCACTGATGTTAACTGCTTTTATAGGTCATTTCATTATTGCCTCATTGTAGGAGATTGGGACTCATTAATATGCAGCAGATAAAGCCCTTTGCATTTTAACATGCTAATTTTTAGGTGTCCATATGGCAATAAAATCAGGCTTTGAGCCATCCATCCATATCTTTATGTGTCCGTCTATATAAAAAACAATTTTGTGGTCTAGTGAGTAGGGCACTAAGCTGGGAGTTGAAAGTGGGGCTGTTGCTGTGTTTGCCATTGACTTTGGAGACAGGAACATGAACAGATTATTATGGGCTACACTGGGCTGTGAACTCCCCATATGCCATCTACTTTTGAGCTATGCCCCGCTAAATGAACTCCTGTCCTGCCGAAAAGCAAAGGAACTCAACCCTTTAATGAAAAGTGGGGGCTGCTCTGTGTTCATGGGGGGCACCCAGTGAGCAGGGCTGAGTTACAGCCCTGGGCTGGTGCTGGAACTCCAATTTCACATCCCCAGGTGCTTTTTTCACACAGCTCCTGCATTTCCCTGCATTTTGGAAAAGCTCTGTGGGATCTCTGTGCATCCCTCCTGGTTCTGTCTCTTGTGTTCGAGCCCTCTCCAGGCTGAAACCTCTCCCTGCATAAAAGCTTGGGGGGTGAGGGAAAGGAAGGAGGCTCTTCCCAGGATCCAGCCTGCAGGCACATATAAATTATGAAAGCACTGAATGCCATCTCTGACATTTAGAAGCAGCTGATTTCCTTGTAGGTGGGTAAAGAGATTTACAGCATCTCAAGGTGCCATAAAGTTCCACTGTTGGGCCCGTGTAGGCAAATGCACAAATGCAGATGCAGCCTCTTCCTTGCATTTCTTCAGCTCTTATTACTGAATTCCTACTCCTCTCTGCTCGCTTTTTTGATATATTTTCCCTGTTGAGTTTTAAATTTGTTTCCAAACAGATAAATGAGGTTGTGCTTTCTTTAGCTGAACGCTTTGGATGACACTGGAGCCGCTCTACCTGGTGGGAGAGAACAGCACGTTCCAGCTGAGGCACTGAAGATGGCTCCTGTTGGGACAGCTTAATTGCCTTTCTGCTAATTAGCTTTCTATCTAAGTCTTATTAATTTTTGCTTTAGCAAAAGTTGCTCCCAGTCAAAACCTGCTAAAATAGTGTTTTCAAATCCTGTCTTTCATCTTCTCCCCTAGTGCTGGTGCAGCCCCGGGTTGAGAGAGAGGAAGATCCAAGTGTGGGGCTGTCCTCAGAGAGAGCCAAATAAATCACAGGGCACTGGTGCAGGTTTGTGCTCAGAGAGCATCACCCAGAGTGGCCTCTGCTCCCGAGGACAAATGGACCCATCTGTTCCCCTCGCTGCAGAAAAGCTTCTTAAAAAATGGTGAACTTGTCATGTTCCAGCCCCAACCCGCAGCCTCTAAATTACTTTTCCTGCTGCAGGGAACATTTCACCACGGGCACAGGACATGGGCTGTGTAGCCTGCAAAAGGCTATTTTTGCATCCCTGTTATCTCTGGAAGTGGTTTGAGGCCACTCAGTGATTAAAGATCGGTCAACATGCTCTGCCTAAATGAGAGGCTGTTTGTTTCTCAGCTGAAGAGCTCTTCTAAACTGAAGCCCTGTTCACCAGGAAAAAAAAAAAAAGCTTCTATTCCTGAGCAAACAAATTAATAAGAATTTCCATCTTCTCATTATTTAAGTCTTTTTTTTTCCCCCCAAACAAAAACATTATCTGCAACCACTGCGGCTAAGAAATGACATGAATAATTCAATCTAATTTCACACCATTTAAGCTACTTTACTAGCCTCTAATTAACATGTGTAGATTATTTAAGGACAAGAAAATTGCTTTAAAATGCAGGTAAGAGGAAGCTGTCTATCCCCATGTATTATGTGATTTGATGCCTTTTTAGAACCCAGCCGTGCTAATGAATCTCTAATGAATAAAGGGTTATGGCAGCTGAAGACAAAAGTGTGTTTTGTGAAGATCTGTCCCTGCAGATCCCATGGAATGTCTGTGATTCAGTGGAAACTGGAATTTGGAAGGGCAATATTTCATCCTACACCCCCAGCCTGCCCTGGCAGCAGAGGCCTCAGTGGTTTTCCTTGGCTTTTCCTTTCCCTGCCATTCCCGGGTTGCTCTGGAGCTGGGGATGGATTTTGTGCTCTCCTCCTTTGTCACCGGAGGGGACATCAGGAGGACAAATCAAATCAAGCCTTGCAGAACACCAGGCCTGTACACAGGCATTGCACCTGGCCTCTGCAGTCCACCAGTCTCGCTTCTGTGTGCTCAGGGTTTGTAATTTTTTCTCCTTGAAGGCCCAGAGAAGCTGATCTGACAGACTGGAGCCAGTTCAGAGCAAAGAGCTCTCTCCCAGGCAACTTGTGGCATCTACAATTCTGCCAAGGTGACGTGCTGGGGACACACCTGGCTGCCAGAAAGTCTTAAATCCCATTTTTTCCCACACCCTGTGATCAATCTGAGACTCCTCTTGGCTGGGATGTTCCCTGAAAATCACCCAGCAAGAATGACTTGAAGCAGTGTGCACCTCAAGCAGAATTTCCCCTCCCACCTTTGAGGCTGCCTGGGGAGCACACCCATGTTTGCTGTCAGGAACAGCTCCTGTGGCATAGTAGGACAAGAAATAAAGAGAGTTTGACTCCAGTTTTACAAAGAGAACATCAGAAAGGCTTTATTTACAATCTTTTTGCTTCTTATATAGCTTTTATGCTTTGCTAAAAAAGGTATTCATTGGTCAGTAGGACTGACACCTCTTTCCATTGGTTAAGTAATACAAAACAACACCTGGGGAAATTGTTATGAGAAAAAACACTGCCAACTTAGAAATGTTTTGGGAAAAGGAGAAAGACGTTTTGGGAAAGGAAAACTGCTGAAAATTTTCCCTTGGGAAAGGAGCTTGCGAGTGAGCAAGCTGAAAATTCTCTCAGGCTCAGAAATATTGAGCCCACACTCCTGTTTGCCCCAAAAGGAGCTGTCTGGACTTGGAGAACAAACCAGAGCTCCCAGCCAGAACCCTGCTGCTCCCTGAGAGCTGGCAGCTGCCAGAGGCAGAGCTAAAGCTCCTCTGCAGTCCACAAATGCACCTAAACACCCTGATGGAATTATCAGTGCTCTCAGATGGTGTTTAGGGGTTACAGGCTGATATTTCCCAGTGTTTTGCCAACAAACTGATTTCTGATGCTTGTTTTTGCACTGGGATGTGCCTGTTCTCCTGTCGAGGTTTGTGTGTACACAGGGCATTAAAATGCTTAGGGCTCCTGGGGTTTCCATGAAAGGAACCAAAAAATCAAAGTCCAAAGCAATCTGGTCACTTAATCATCTAAACTGGGAAGAGTCTGGTGCAGAGAACCGGGCTGGGAGTTGGCCAGGGTGAGCAGTGAGCTCATCTTAAGCTCAGAAAATGGGAAAATTATACCTAAATTGCCTTTCATAATTAAAAAGATGCAACAAATGAATCAGATCTCATCTTCAAATAACATTAACCTGAACGCCAGGGTTTGAGCGTTGCTGAAGGAAATGGTGGTTATCAGATTAATGGCAAGTGCATTTTCAAGCTGATTAGCTAAAAGCCCAAGAAAATGGAGAAAGAAACAGGCTGCTATTTAACAGCACGAGCTGAGCATTTCCATACCAGTAAATAAGAGGTAGGATAATAAAATCCTCATTAAGCTGCTGAGGCCTATTTGGTCTTGTTTTCTTTTTAAGGGAATGTTTTAACTCTGCAAACAAGCAGGAGCAGAACTCGGGTTCACGCAGGCTTTAATTGCCTGGGGACGCTTTCCAAGCCCAAATGCTTCTGAAAAGTTCCTCCTTGCCACATGCCCCGGGTCTGGCTGATCCTTCTGGATGGATCAGGGAGGCATTCTGCTGTGTGCCTTGGCAAGCATCCCCCTGATAAAAACCAGGATTTGATTTCAAGCTTGGATCACTGAAGGGGAGGCTGTGCTGAATTCATTTCAGTCTCTGGAGGCAAATTCGGGGAGCTGAGGGTGCCTTTGTCACCAGCACCTGTTCCTTCATGCCAGCAGCAGGAAGAGGTTTGGTTGTCAGCTGATGACAAGGATTTAATGCTTCAGTGTTGGAACCCTGGAGGCTGAAAATTTTGGGTTTTCTGTGCTAAAAGGTGCTGACCCTCAAGCAAGCACCATATTTGACTTGAGGCCTTGGGACAGGCTCTCGAAATTGAGTGATTGCACTGGGGTTGTGGGTGTGGAATTTGGGCAGTATTGTGTGATCTCACAGGGTGAAAAACTTGGAATTTAGATTTTAATATATAGCAATGTACAGGAGACAAGATGGAGGGCTCTGGGTGTTGTCCAAGTCCTTCTTCTTCATCTTCCTTTTCTTTCTTCACCTTCTTCTTCCCCTTCTTCACCTTCTTCTTCCCCTTCTTCTACCCTCTTCACCTTCTTCTTCCCTCTTCACCTTCTTCTTCCCTCTTCCTCATGGGTTTGGGTGTTTTTCTGTAATTGGGTGAAAAATGTCCACATTGCAGGCCTTGGGTGGTCATTACTGGGTCAGAAATATAAATAATATAGATGTCATCTCATTATTGGGTAATTAGCTCTTAATAACCTTGTAAAGAGTTAGAGGCATGCCATTTTACCTCGTTTCTCTGGCTTGCTGGTTGAAGCTCAGGGCTTGTGAGTTTGTACATAGATAAAATATGATAAACATCCAAATCCGAACTTGAAGATATGTTTCCCGTGTAATTTATCCTGACCTTGGCAGAGAGAAAAAGAAGCCAAAACCTGTCACAGTTCGGGGCCTGGAAGGCTCAGCTGGAATCACACGGTGCTTGTTGCACAAGAACCTGACGGGGAACAGCCTTTTCACCTCAAAATGTGCAGCCCTGGGCCCCAGCCCTGCAGGAAATCCGTGCCTTGCTTGTTTTCATGGACCTGCCCACAATTCCACGTGCATAAATATCTGCAGGAGTGAAATGCAAACGTGCAGAGCAGGCAGAAGAGTGAGGGAGAGTTTCCCTGGTTTCACAGCCACCCTGCTCTGCTGGCTCTGAGTTTATCTGTGCACAGGGCCAGCGTAAATCACTCCTGATGTGGATCAGATGTGTCCTGCTGGGCAAGCAGCAGAGCACAGATCGAAGATTAATCATCACCAAGGCAGAGACCTGGACCCTTCTGCCAGGAGAAGATGAAGCATCCTCTGGGGAGCTCTGACAACACCGGGAGCCTCTGCAGAAAGCTTGGACCAGACAGCTGATTTTAGATAGCCAGAGTTGGGGCAGATGAATTTCCCTCCTGAGGAAGGGAAGTGACTTGATCAAAATCAAACATGAAGTCCTCAGCATAAATTAAGTCCTGTGATCAGGGAAAATACAGGCAAAGGACTTAAATTGATGGGCAGTGTTTGGGGATTTGGATGAAAGGTGGGTTTGGTTTTTCTCTTTTGTAATTGAAAGGTGTTTGATCAGAAAGATAAAGCTTGATAAGGTATGATTTGCAGGCCCTGTGGTAGCAGTAATGTTGGTTTCCCAGGTGAAATTTCAAAGCCTGGGCAGTGGGAGGACACAGATATCATGAGCCACAATTAATTAATCATTAACTCTTTGTTTATCTGCCAGTATTGCTTCCTTCAGTTCCTGGAGAGCCTTGGTGCAGATGAGGAAACACCTGACACCACAATCTTCCATTTTAGCCTGCTTGGAAATGGACAGGAAAAAACACCAGCTGGTTTGGGTAGCACAGCCCCAAGTTTTGGGGGCACTTCCAAGAGTTTGGCTCAGTCCCCTTGTGCCCTTTCAGGAGACCTGAACCATATCTGTATTTAGGACAAAAACAGATGGAGAAGAAAACTGACCCAGCACATTCCTGCTGTCCCCATATCACCACAGCATCTGTCATTTATTCCTCCCTCTCTCCACCTCAGAGGGGCAGAGGGGAAACCTCACATCCCCACTGAACCCTCCAGTTGTCCTACACTTGGACCTAAATTGTCAGAACCCAGGACATCCCTCTGGCTGCCCTGGGTGATCCCAGACCCTGGTAAGGGCTCCAGAGACAAACCACCAGAGTTTGATTAGAACAGGATTAATTTATCACCGGGTGTAAATGTAGAATTTTGGGGTTTAATGGGGGTTCAAGGAGGCAAGATGGAGGAATCTGGGTGTACCCCTGTCCTTCTGCTTCTTCTCCTTGCCCTCCATGTTCTGCTGTGGTGGTGGCACTTTTGGGTTGGTTTAGCACAGCAGTGCACTGTCTAACACAGGTGATGGGTGTTGGTATCTCACTATAAACACAGATCACGGAATATTTGGTATAAAAACTTACAACTGCCCTCAGGGTGGTCAGTCAGGGATGACCAGCACTGCAGCCAGCACCCAAGCTGGGTGAGAACAGAATGTACCAGATGAGAAACAATAAACAACCCTGAGAACCTGAACTGACACATCCCAACTCTCTCTTCGGGCACCAGGGCTTGGGAGAAAGACTTTTGACAACGTTCTTGAGAGTTATCAGCCCAAGAACCGAGACTAAAGGACACTGGAAATGTCCCAATTTGCCACAAATTGGCCCTGGAGTGCAGTGGCACAAAGCAGGCCCTTCTCCAGGGGATGGTGAGGGAGGTTTTTTACCTCCAGCTCCCCCAAGCTGGTTGTTCCTCAGTGGGATGTTTTACACTCAGTCCTGCTGTTCCCTCCTTGCTGCACCTTCCTAGTCTGAGCTTTCAGAGGGAGATGAAACCAATTTCACTTCACAGCAGTTTGAACACGGGTCCTTGAGCTGATTTATCTCCTTTATCCCTGTGCTGTTGGGTTTTCTTTGCCACTTCACCCACATCTCCCTGGTTTTTTAGCTACAGGATGTGACTGCTGTCTGAATTGTAATTTTCCATGCTTTCAGGCATGGTTAAGGCACAATAAAATCCTCATGCTGCGTTTGGATCAAGGTGAGCGAAGCTAAAAATAGTGGGTTTAAAAAAAGAAGCTTTTTTTTTTTCCTCTTTTGATTTACAGTGCCAAACATGTTTACATTTTGCTGAGGTTTTGAAAACAGTTTTAATTGGGCACAGTGCTTCATGGCTTTTACACTCTTTCTTCTCCAGCACTGGAGGTGTCTCCAAACACAAATAGAGAGGCCACATCCTCTCTGAGGCAGCTGCAGCCTGGATAATGCCACAGGACAGCTGCTCACACAAGATTTTTTCCTCACTGTGTTCAGTGGAGGCTGAGCTGTTTGTTTGGTGTGTTCAACTCGATGCTTTTTTCACCTTCTTTTTTTTTTTTTTTTACAGAGTGAAAAGTTCCACCTGATAACTCACCCCTGGCACAGTGGGGTGACACCAAACCTGAGCATTCACAGAATCATGGAATATCCTAAGCTGGGAGAGACCCACAGGGATCATCCAGCCCAACTCCTGACCTTCCACAGACCCCCCAAAATCCCACCCTGGGCATCCCTGGGAACAGTGCCCAAACTCTCCTGGAGCTCTGAGGCCATGCCCATTCCCAGGGGAGCCTGGGCAGTGCCCAGCACCCTCTCTTGAACCATTTTTGCAGCTGGCAGGAGAAATAAACCCTCCAAAAAAGGTAACATTTGGTACCTTCAAAAGGTGTCTTCACCATCTCCCTGCATGGTTCCATGCAGAGCCCTTGGGTGTGCACAGGAAAAGAGCTGGGACACGATGATGGACCAGGACTCAGGGTGGGCAGCCACTCACCAGTGGCCAGCTCAGCTCTGGGCCCTGTTTTGGGGTGGTTTTGGGGTGGTTTTGGGGTGGTTTTTTGCCCCTGTGCCTCGTGCTGCTGGAACTCTGACCAGTGGCTGCTGCAGGAGTGAGGTTGTGCCTTCCAAAGGTCACAGCCTGGATCTGCTGGAGATGTCCCTTGGAAATGTAACATCAACAGCTACAGGGAGGGGGAAAAATGGGAAAAAAAAAAGGACCTGTGGGGTTGACAGTTGCACAGGGAGCAGCGGGGCCCAGTGTTATTATTAGCCAGCAGTGTGCTGGGCCTTTATCTGCCTTGACAGCTCCAGACCTCTGGGCTGCCCCTCCAAACGCTGCTGCTGATGTGTTGCAAATGTTCAACAGCCACACTGCAATTATTTGTCAGCAATACAACTCCCCCTGTGCCCCTCAGGGGCCGTGTGGGCTCTGTGGGAAATGGTGCAGCAGCAGCAGAGAGCTCCCATTCCGTCCCCAGGGAGCTCCAAGGAGCTCCAAGTTCCCCATCCCTGAGCCCTCTCAGGCTGGTGGAAGATGTGACTCTTTCCAATTCTCTCTCATAAAAGATGCTGTTGCTCTCCCTGGTCAGGATTTTGTGGTCCCATGGCACAGAGCTCCCGGGATGGGGGATGTTTCCGTGGCTGAAGTCAGGAATTACAGCTGGAGCTGAGAAATTGTTCCATTTCCTAAAGATTAACTCATGCTTGGATCACAGAATCACAGAAAATGTTAATTTGGAAGGGACCTACAAGGATCATCCTTCATTCCTGGTCCTGTGCTTCACCAAATCGATTTAGATTCCTGCCATTTCAACATTTTTATTTACTTTTAAGTTTTAAAAACACCATTTAGAACTTTAATTTTGGAAGGGACCCACAAGGATCATCCAATCCAACCCCTGGCTCTGTGCTTCACCAAATCGATTTAGATTCCTGGCATTTAAACATTTTAATTTGCTTTTAAGTAAATTTTTAAAAACACCATTTAAAACTTTCATTTTGGTGGAAAGAAATGTAACAGAGGAAACCAACATTTATTATGGAGATTTGTATGTTTGAGTAACACCTCAGTCTTTTTTTTGTTCCCTCAGATTAATTTTTGTATGAATAAGGTGCATCCAAGACCTGAGCAGGTTAAAAAATAGCGTGCCAGTCCCAAGTCCTGCTGTCCATAAAAAAGAGTTTACCTTGCTCAGTCTTTAGCTGTGTGCAAGAAGAACCTTTCAGAACTGCTACTGTGCTAAACTGAGGGGAGTTAATGCCTGGAAAAATGCAGAAATCAGGATGGTGGCATCGACACCAAGAGCAAAGCAAAAAGAAGAGAATTATACCAAAGACAATCTGAGTTGGGTTCATCAAGTTTCACTAAATGAGGGTTAAGATGCTTTTAAACCATCTCAAAAAAGCAAAAACATCTCCATGTTTCCAGGTAGATTTTGAGCCCCTGGTGAAAGGATTTCCTGCTAGTCCAAGGCTGAGTTCCCGAGCTCCATAGAACCTCCAGGGCTGAGCTGTGGCTCCATCTCTGCCTGGCTGCTGCAGAGAGCCTTGGGGGATATTTCTGAGAGATCAATGCAGCCAGAGGTGCTGGAGGGATCCTGTGCCTTCTCCACGCTGCAAAGTTTCATTATTTAAATACCAAACCAATTGGGGTTCCTGCCCAGCCCTGAGGGCTGACATGGCTGTGCTGTGTTTGCTGAACCTCCCACTGATTTTCTGATGACTGAATTACATCCATGATGGATCTTTTTTTGCAGATCCCACCCAGAAGGCCCAAAGTTTTCAGTTCTTAGGGAGATCTCATCCTGGTGGCAACTTCAGAGTGAGAAACGCTGCCACAGGGAAGCTGCCACAGGGAAGCTGCCCATGGCTTTCAGTGCCTCTGCAGCCACCGAGCAGTGTCTGAGTAATGATTCACCATTATTATTCCAGAAACGTGTCCACAAACAAACAGAAATCCAACAAGCAGTGCTTTGGTAACATTTCCCAGTATTGATTTGGTTTTGGAATTAAATTAGTCTGATTGGTTTATAAATTTCATATCTGTGCAATGGGCACCAGAATCCCCTTTCCTTCCTGTTTAAAGTGTGCCACAAAATTTTGTTAAAACATTTTTTTTCACATTTACTCACACGCAATTTTTTCCTTTTTTTAATCAGCCTCTCCTTATGAAAAATGCTCACAAAAGCCTCATGGTGGGAAAAATGAAGGTTTTAGCCAGGATTTTAAAATTAATGAGTGGCAACACTGTCTTTCATCCCGTTTCTTCTGCCCCAGGCCCATTAGAGGTCACCTCAACATCCAGCACGTGAAATTGGACCAGGAGTAGGGTTTAGATTAATTAGAAAGAGATCTGGATCAGGTATTATCTGGTGCTGAGCCACCTCTGAATAAAGTCAAATTATCCACTTCAGGGCTGCTCATTATCTGCTCACATTTTGGAGTGGATGATGATGGTTTTTCGCTTGGAGCACGGTAACCTCCAGCGAGCTCCTGGCACTGCTGCTGAGCAGAGCGTGTGGTCAGGCACCCACAGCACAGCTCTGATTTGGATAAAATTAGCTTCAGGAAACCTATCACTGAAATATTTCCTGCTCCTCTGCCAGGGTGTAATTTGGCTGTTTTATGCTCTGGTAAATAACAACTAAACTCAGGTGGAAGAGGAGACAATAGGCCAGGCTGGTCTCACTCCCAGTATCACCAAATACCACGGTCAGGGATGGTTCCTCTGAGCTGGGCTTAGAAAAAAGGGCTGGACAACAGATTTGGGAAGTTTCTGTCTCCTTTCTCAACACTCAGGTTTATTAAAGGCACATTAAATGCTCACAGCAGGTCATAGAAGGGCATTTGTACGTTTATCTCTGCTCTGTGTTGTAGTTGCTTTGCCTGCACAAAGCAGGCTTGGAAGTTTGGGAGAGTTTTGTGGTTTTCATTACAGAAAATGCACACCCAAGCTGAATAAAGCTGGATTTGGGTAGCCTTAAACCAACTAACTTCAGGCATGTGAATAAAATATCAAAATCCTGCCCTCCTTTCTGGAGCTGGGGCTGTGTGTGGACCACAAAATCCCATTCCCAGATTTCCCTGCCACAGGAGCACGGGGAGGAGCTGGGCTTGCCCTCATGGCACTTCCCCTCCAAAGTCCATTCTGGGGCTCAGATCACACTGAAATGTCACCTTTGGGTGGCTTCAGAGCTGCTCTGGAAATCTTTGCCAGCAGCAGCTCTGGAGGCAGGAGAGACCCTGGATTAAAGCTTATTCCCAAAAGAGCCCCAAGACTGGAGCACAGCGTTCACAGCGTTTAAAAGGAGGATGACAGAACGGGATGTGAAGACTGAGATGTGTAAAGACACTTCCCTGCCACCTGGGAATATCTCATTATTCACAAAATGCCAGCTCCTTAATTCTTCTAAACAACAGCAGCAGCCCTCCATCATTAATTTAAGGTAAATGGCTGGAAAGAACAGATTTTGTTCCAACATTTAAGTGGCATGTTGCTCTTTTCTCATTGTTTTCCATGCCTGTTTCAGAGTGCTCTTCTCCCCACTGATTTTGGGCACATTCTGATATGTTAGACCTTGAGAAAGGATTGAAATATATTTGTTTTTAAGCCCCACACACACACTCCCCTCCCCAAATAAAAAGGCCACCTTGAAATATGAAGGAATATTTTATATAACTGCAAGGTAAAGGAGACTTTAGTGCTGTGGATTGGCCATGCCCACCTTTTTAATTCAAGGACAAAAGATGAACTCTAGCTGTACTAGTTCCCTAATAGCAGAGTTTTTACGAATGTAATTACATTTTTCTCCTCTTTTCCCTCTGTCTATCCTGCTCTTTCTGTACTTAAAAAGATTTCTTTGTTTAGAATTTTAATGATTTCTGTTAGAAATTATATTCATTTCAGCTCCTGTCTTTTTGGAGTATTGATGGATCCCGTGAAAGGGCAGCTCTGCTTTGAACAGAACTGGCTGAATTTTAATGGTACATAAAAGGATTTCCGCATAATGGCAGACTTGAACAGGGCTGAGAGAGGGAGTCTTTTTTTTTAATCACCCTGGGGAAGTGCAGAAAGCCCCTTTGGGCAGTTTTTCTTCCTCACATCCCCTGTTTGGCTGTGCTTTCCATCAGCCCCATGCTCGGTCCATCCATCCCTGTCTCCAGCAGTTTCCAGCTGCGGTTCAGGCAGAGATAAAGCTGCCACTATCAGTGCATGAATTACCACCATCCTGCTGCCCCTTCTGGAGGGTGTTCACTCCTCATGGATGGTGTTTTCATCCACCACATACCCACCAAACCCCAGGTTCCTGCTCCAAAGGGTGAGAGGTGCACTGGAGACAAGGACTCTCCCCAGCAGCAGCATCTCTGACAGCCTGTCTTGGTTTGGAAAGACATTATTTGCCAGGGAAAGCTGGAGCTTCCCTTGGAATGGAGAATGTAAACCCCCTTCCCTCCAAATTATTATAATTTTGCAATTGGGGGCTTTCAGGCAAAGATTTGGGAATAGGAATAACAGTTCTTTAATGGGAATATTAACAAAAAAAAGGATACAAATATATAGTAGAAAAAAACAAGCAAGCAAGCAAACAAAAGTCCTGGTGAACCCTGCCAGGGTCAGGGATACGACCTGACACCCTCTTGGTCAGGGTGTTGGGAGCAATCCAAATAAATCCTCCTGGAGTGACAGACGTGGTTCTGTGGAGCAGAGAAAGTCCAGTGGTGGCAAGATGGGTCTGGTCTTCCTCTAGTGGGAAAAAAACCCGGACATCCAGTGTTCCTGTGTCTCAGTTTTTATCCAGGCAGGAATGGTTGGCTCTGCCCCCCAGTGGGTGGAGCATCTCCCAATGGGATGATGTCATGTGTGATGTCATTGGTGAGCCTTCATGGCCCATTATCAGCAGATACCCCCGATGATGTCAAGTGTGATGTCATTGGTGAGCCTTCATGGCCCATTATCAGCAGATATCCCCGATGATGTCATGTGTGATGTCATTGGTGAGCCTTCATGGCCCATTATCAGCAGATATCCCGATGATGTCATGTGTGATGTCATGGTTATCCTTCGATGATGTCATGTGTGATGTCACTGGTGAGCCTTCATGGCCCATTATCAGCAGATCTCCCCTGGAGGATGGACGGGTGGTGACAGAGATAACAAACACTGCCCCAGCTGGCTTTAATGGCTGGGCCATTATCAGAAGGCATCTGCCCCCCTCCCCCCAGAGTTAAAAGAGACAAAGAAAAAAACCCTCTTTCAACATGAAATAGATGAAATAGAATGCACTTTTTTTTGGTTGCATAACCGAAGACACAGTGCCATCCCTTTGTCACAGCAGCATGAACTTTGTTAAAGCCCTGATAAAGTCACAGATTCACCTGAATTTTGTACCTTTGAGTGGCATAAAATGAGTTCAATCCACCCTGTGCATTCACGTTACTTCAGGGAAGGGTGAGAACTGGAAGCTGTGTGAGGAAAAGGGGAAAAAGAGCAACAACCACTTTCAAGAAAGCAAAAAGCAAACATGGCAAAAAGCAGATGTGGCATGTAGCAAACCTCAGCTAGATTTGGAAGATCAGCTTGCTGAAGGCATTAAAAGAATAATTAATGCAATAACAATACAAACTGCCTCAAGCACATCAGCAGCCTTCCTAGGAGTCTGGAGGGCAGAGAAGGGTGGTGGAAGATTAATTGGGAGGATTAATTATGGACCCCAGTGTTCCCAGATCTGAGGTTCAAGCAGGGCTCCTGACCAGAGCCTTTTTTTGGGAGGGACAAGGCAGAAGAGCTGAAGTGCTGGTGGGAAGGGTCTGGGCATGAATCAGAGAAATGAAAAACAACAAATTGCCAGGAGCAGATGGGCTTCACTCATCGCTTCTAACAGAACTCAAATCCGAAATTGCTGTCAATGGGGAGGGTGAAAATCTGAGATTTTCATCATCCTCAGCACAGAGAAGGCAAAGGTTGCAACTGATACACTGATTTTTTAAAGGCTGAAGGGAAGGGGAGTCTGGAAAGCTGCAGGACTTTAGGGTGCAAAGCACGAAAGTTATGCTAAAGAACGGAATTAAAAGACTGGGGTAAGGAAAAGGCAAAACAGGAAAGAGCAGGGCTTTGCAGAGAGAAACTGTGCCTCACAAAACATTTCCTGAGAAATCAGGGTGTCCATAAGGGTGGACTGGTGGCTGCAATAATCTGAGGCTCCCAAGAGCTTTTAACAAGTTCTCCCCCTAAAGGTTCTTAAGAAAAATAAGCTGAAGGGATAAGAGAGAAGGTCCTTCTGTGGTTTATTTAGGGGGTAAAAGTTCAGAGCAGTTGTCTCACCCTGCAGAGCCTGGGCCTGCCAGTCAGGGTTCACAAAAAACATGCAAAGAGCCGGGGCAATTCCATTTCCTGGCGAAATGAGTTTGTTCAGGGCAGAAAAAGCTAAAATGAAGGCCCTGCAGAAGATTTTGTGGTTGTGAGAGGGTGGGGGATAAAACAGAGGATGAAATTCACATATTAAGAAATGCAGGATAATGACCACTGTGAAAAAACAACATTAATTATAACCTCCACAGTGATGAGCTGCAGATTAGCTATTAGCATTCAGGGGAGAGATTTGGGGCTTGCTCTGAACAGCGCTATGGAAACATTAGCTCAAGGCTCGCTGGGAATGAGTCAGAAGGCACAGAGAATTTTAGAAATTATTAGGCAAGAGAACATACCAGGAAATGTAATTAAGCCCTGTTCAGCCTCCTTGAAGGCTGTGCATAGCTTGGGCTCCCCTGAGATGGAGAGGAACACGAAAAAGCACACACGGAAAGGCAGTGACGAGGGCTGAGAGCCCAAAACAGCTCCCTCATCGAGGGGCTGAGCAAGGAATGAGGCTTCTCTCCTCATCATCATGCAGGAAGCTGCAGGCCTCCCACAAAACAGGCCAAAAATATTTTGAAACAAATGGAAGGCATTTTTTTTTTTCTGGCACAGGACATCTTTGAAGCACAGGACTCATCACTGCAGGATTTTGTGGGTGCCACATGCAGCCACGCTAAAGATGGGTGGATAAATCAGTGCAGGGGAAGAGTTCTGGGGATAAATGATAAATCCTTGGATGGGAACAGCCTCAGAAAGCTGGGAAGGCGGGCTAGGGAATGGATCAGTCTTCATTTAACCTGTCCCTGAACATCTGGAAGGAGCAAAGGTGAGAAAGAGCACCCAGGGCAGAGGGGACTTGGTGCTGCCCTGCCTGCAGCTGGAATTCTGCTGGAAAAACTTTTATTTACTTGGAAGAAAGCAGCTAAATCTCACATTACAGCAACCAATCTTCCAGGTGGACTCCAACAGGCAGCAAACAGATGGATTTTCCATTGTTTCCTCTGGGTACTGCCTTTTCTGGTTGTGTCCTTGTCTTCTCATCCCCCTGGTTTCTCTGCCTGGCTGCAGCCCGCAGGACCGTGTGATTGCTCCTCTTAATGACACATGGACAACATGAAATGTCCCCCCAGCTGATCTTATTTAATTTATTTCTAATTATACCGCTTCTAAACGAACCTGGCACGCTGAGTGCAATTCTTCTGTTTGTTGTTGTTGACTTTGGTGGGACTCTGCAGGGTGCCAGTGGAACAGCAAAGGAAACACAGCATTTTGGAATAGAAAATCTGAAGGAGTGTTGGGATTTTGTCATTCTGAGTGACCAGTTTGAAGGCCTGGTGTTGGGGGAGATGAAACAGGAAAGCCTTAAAAATATGAATGCTTATTTTTAGAGAATGTGAAACCTATAAGTGAAACAGAATTTAAAGCAAGGTTCAATGTCTAAGATGCCGAGCTTTAGTCACTGAACAACTGGAAAACAATGGTATGGCCAGCTGAAGGTAATCCCCTATTGATGAACCAATGCCCTTCTCCTTGCCAAGAGTCCAAGGGTCAGAGCAGACCCTGCTGGCTCGGCAGAAGGGGTCCCAAGAGTTGTTTTTAGGGTTTAAAATATAACACAGTACAGTAATGTAGTGATTCTTATCGGCTGCATGTAAATGCTGTAGGATTTGTATCTTGTACTAGACTGGTTGGTGTAAATCAGAATATTCAGTATGGAAGAAGATGTAAGTATTGTAACAGGAACTTTGTCCTCTCCTTCTTCTTCTTCTTCTTCTTCTTCTTCTTCTTCTTCTTCTTCTTCTTCTTCTTCTTCTTCTTCTTCTTCTCTTCTTCTTCTTTTCTTCTTCTTCTTCTTCTTCTTCTTCTTCTTCTTCTTCTCCTTCTCCTTCTCCTTCTCCTTCTCCTTCTTCTTCTTCTTCTTCTTCTTCTTCTTCTTCTTCTTCTTCTTCTTCTTCTTCTTCTTCTTCTCCTTCTTCTTCCTCACTCGCTCTCTCTCTCTGGCCTGCTCTGAGCTGTGGCTGGCAGCTCGTGGCAGGGCCCCTTCACCCACACCCTGTGCAATAAACCCCGTGCTCTAACCCAGCCTTGACTCCAGAGATCTCTCATCTCCGTCTGTCCCATCACTGTCCCAACCGTCTGATCTCATTCTCATACCTGGCTTTGTTGTTTCTCTCAGTTTTTGCTCCTGGCACTGTCACATATTGGAGAGGACACTCTGGGGCTGGTTCTCATTCCATGTCACTGCAGGTCACTGGGACCTTGGGAACCTGAGGGAATTTCTGGCCTCACCACCAGCCACGCTCCAGGAGAATTTAGAGGGAGAGATTTTGATGCTTTTTTTAAAGGGTTGCTGCCTTCTGGCCTTTCCAAACTCCAACCTCTGACACTTCATTTTCACCCACGCCAGGAAATTTCATATTTTCTCCATTGAGGGTGAGATTTTACTTGGCAGCTGTTCTTTCCATATGGCTTTTTTTCTTTTTTTTTTCTACACCACGATCACATAAAGCTTTAAAAATTAAACCTTTTAATTCCTTTCCATGGCTTTCACAGTAGTTCTACTCCAGGGAGGGAAAAGTGGGAGCTGGAGGTGATGTGAGAGTAGGAAAGGCAACATCCCTGAGGAAAACTCAAAACCTGCCCTTGACTTGGTTTTCTGGGATTGGGATGCTCCAGGATGTTCCTGGAGCTCAGGAAGCAGAGTTTGCTTGAGGAACAGCCAGTTTAGGAGCCAGGCTGAGCTGTCAGAGTTGAGAGGCAGAGCCTGGAAACCAGCTTTGCTTCCTCAGACTTTCTGGAGCACGTTCCCTCTCCTTGGGGACCTGCAGGTGACACTGATTTAGTTGTAGGAATGATATTGGCAGGCTGTGTCACTCCATTAATCAGGTAGGTCATAGCAGAGACCTGAGACAATAACATCCCTGTCGTACACAAAGCACACACACGCACGCACTGAAAAAAAAAAAAAGATGAATTGTTGAGTGATTCAGTTTTAATCTGAATTAATGCTCCCATTCAAGCCGTGGCTCAGCTCGTGTGAGGAATGCCGGTGCATTTCTAATTTCCTTCCACACGAAATTGTCAGCATAATCTGCTGGCAGGAGCCAGAGCTGCTGAAAAGAGGACAAAGGGAAGGGCTTGTGGAGGAGGTGGGGAAAAAAAAGCCAATCTCTGCTGTCAGGCAGGGTTTGGCTGTCACCCGGGGGGTGGGTGAGAGCAGACTGAGCTGGGAGGGGAAGGGAGCCCTGGTGGGGGTAGGGACAGCACCAGCAGATGGTGAGAGATGCCCGCTGCTGCCTGCACTGAGCTGGCCCTGTCCCCCTGTGTCCTCATCCCACCCAGCCAATCTCTCACCTCACTGAGCCCAGGGGTGCCCATCCAGCCCCTTCCCAATCCCCTCGTCAGCCAGAGTTACAGGTGATGCTGGAAAAACAAAATATTGAAAGGTTGTTATTACAGATAACAAAAATATTACATATTTGTTGAAATTAGCAAAAAAAATTAGCAAAAAATTTACATATTTTTGCAATATTAGCTGAAAATATTACAGCTTGTTAAAAATCCTCTGGGGCCCTTGGGTATTTTCACTGTTTTCCTTGCCTTGTTCCCAGGTTATGCCCTATTGCTGCCTGCATGAAAAGGAATTTTTGGCGAGGGCAGCCACTGTGTGGGGAATAGGATCACTGAGCAAACTGGGGTACATGTCCAGTTTTACATCACCAGAGTGGCTTTTTAGTCTTTCTATTGTCTCTAGAATGATTAATTGTAATTAATTTATTAAGGATTTGTCTGAGCTCAGAATAGATGTAGGGAACAGAGCTGGAAAAAAGGACAATTTTGTTTTGCCAAAGTCAGTGCCCAGACAAGGATGGGGACCTGCTCAACTCCTTGCCCTCATCACTGTATCATTCAAAGACCTGATTTCACCTCAATCCTCCCCCAAGTCCAAAGCTGATCACCAACCTTCTCTGTTTCCAGCACTTTCTAAGTGTGTGCCTCCCCCAGGTGTGATATAAATTCCAAAGCAGGTATGAGTAATGCTCCAAAAGGAAAATAAAGGTATAAAATCAAGCAGACCTCCAGGAACACCTTTGGGTTTGTGATTCAGCACTTCCTGAAAGGCTCAATTCATCAGAGACAGGACTGATTGGCTCCACATGAACTTCCTCTCTGAAAGAAATCCCTCTCCTGGTTCAGGGAGCAGTTCTAATCTCGCTGTCTGTGGGAGAAAATCAATCCAGCACCTCCAGCCACGATGCCTGGCTGTCTTCAGAGCGACTGCATTACAAACCACCCCAATGAATATTTATGGGTGATGCTTTGCAGTTTTTTACTCACTTCTGATCGCTGAGTGCTGATCTAAGAGGGCTGGCGTAGCTGCTCCTCCATATGCCCTGGTGACAGACGTTAATAAGCGCGATAAGGCGCGCACAGAACCCGCGACAGCGATGCAAAGTCTCTGAAGTCTGCAGCTCCTGCACTTCACAGCTCTGCAATCCTGCAGGAGGAGGCAACCCCATCCCTCAGAGAAATCATTAAAAGGGGGTGATGCAATCAGCAGCTTACACCAGCTCCAGAACTCACCGGGACGTCAAAGCCTGTGGGAAATCCAGGCACAGAAAATTCTCAGAACCTCGTGCACGCAGGCCCAAGCACAAACATGAATGCACACTCTTAGAAAGAGCTGGAAACAGAGAAGGTTGGTCATTGGCTTAGGATTTAGGAGAGGATTGAGGTGAAATCAAGCCTTTGAATTATTCAGTGATTGGGGCAAGGAGTTGAACAGGATCCCCTCCTTGAATCTCAAAGTCTCAACTTGAGACCTTGGAAAAGGCTTCCATCAGACCTAGAGACCATAAGCGTGAATGAGGGTTTGTAGTTTAGACAGAAATATATTAAGTTGGGTAGTGGAAAGTTTTAAACCTTTCAAGTGTAGATATAGAAGGAGTTGCAGAAATAGTAAAAGTTTTAAGGTGCAGCAAGTAGGTTTGTGTGGCATTATACGATTGGTTAAGCAGGTCGGCATGGGGCAAGATGTGTGATACAATTTAATTAGGATTGGGGTGAAAAGAAGAAACAATCTTTGTGGTAGCAGTTTACTGTCTAATTAACATTTAAAAAACCTTGTAACCAGTGATCTTGGTACCACGGACCTCTGGTTTATGTGGTGAAGATGTTCTCACCTTTGATGAGACTGTGAAGATAAGAAATCATGCTTTAAGATGTCTGTCCATGGTCCTGTCTCTCTTAATATCCTGACTAAAGCCCATTCCCAAGCACAAGAAGCAGCAATTCCCCTTTCCTTATTCATGTGGGAGAGGGATCCCTGAAGAGGCGCTGGATTGATTTTCTCCCACAGATATCAAGATTAGAACTGCTCCCTGAACCAGGAGAGGGATTTCTTTCAGAGAGGAAGTTCATGTGGAGCCAATCAGTCCTGTCTCTGATGAATTGAGCCTTTCAGGAAGTGCTGAATCACAAACCCAAAGGTGTTCCTGGAGGTCTGCTTGATTTTATGCCTTTATTTTCCTTTTGGAGCATTACTCATACCTGCTTTGGAATTTATATCACACCTGGGGGAGGCACACACTTAGAAAGTGCTGGAAACAGAGAAGGTTGGTGATCAGCTTAGAATTTGGGAGAGGAGCTGAACAGGGCCCCATCCTTGTTTGGGCACTGACATTGGCAAAACAAAATTCTCCTTTTTTCCTACAAAATACCTGTGAGACTGGGTTTGACTTCACTACCACAGCTGACTCAGAAATTTTCTCTTGTTCTGTGCTTCAAAACAACAGGATTTGCCTTCCAGAGTGCAAATGATGTCAGCTATTGGGGTGTTCAGCACCAGAAATAGGCTGTGAAGTCTCTCCGTGCTGGCCCTGGGGAGTGACTTCCCAAAGGAGCTGAGGTAACAAAGGCCCGTGTTTTGTTTGATAGTGATGCTGCTTTTCCATCCTGCATCGTTAGGCTGTTCCAGTTTCCACTGCTGGAAAAGGGTCATTTCTCATCTGGCCAAGGAGTTCTTTCCTAGCATTTAGCATGGGGGGGAAAAAAAACCAAAACCAAACAAAAAAAAACCAAGTAGGTATTCATCAGGGGCAAATCAGGGAATGAAGGTGGTTAAAAAAGGTGTTTTCCTGAGTCTCCTGAGGTGCCTGAGTGGGGCTGTGACTCAGGAGCCCACTGCAGCACACATCCAGTCAGGATACTCGGACTGTGCTCAAACCCAGCAACCTCCACTGCAACCTCCACCCTCAAGTTAACCCCTCTCTGTTGTGGAAATCAGCTGGAACAAAATGGTTTTGTTCTGTAAAACAGATACAAATAAACATTTGGTTTGTTTGTATCTGGACACAGATAACGGCTCAAGACAACACACAAACCCCTGTCACAAAACCAAATGGGCTGTCCTGATCCAGCCTTGCCTGTGCCAGCAGATGGAAACATTCAGCAATGCATCCTTTAGGACATCTGGAGATGCAGACTGGGTGTGCTGGGACAGGATCATGCCCAAGCACGACACATTGGTTTTGGGCAGCCTTGATCAGCAGGATTCCATCATCCCCCACTCTTCTCCAAAGCAACATCAAGTCCTTCATGGACAAAACCCACCACAGATCCCCCAGCAGGCCCAGGAGCACACAAAAGGTGCATTTCCAAGTGTGGATTACACAGCTGTGGCAACGCTTCAGCCTCATGGGACATTTCCATGCTGGTGTGGAAAACAAGACCCCGGATTTCTCCATAAAATATGATTTCATATTTCAACTGAAGAGAAAAATGCCACAATGTTTCTCGTTTTCTCTTGGAAACCCATTTTCATGGGATATTTTCCTCAGCAAAAAGAATTCCTCTGCCCAGGCATGCCTCTGTTTTCTTTCTAACAGCAATTCTTGAAGGCACCACAGCAGGGTCCAGGACTTCGTCAAAGAGAGACTTCCTGCAATTTCTCTAAGGGTGTAAGTTAAAGTCATGAGGAAATTTCTTGAGTTTCCCATGTGGGAGTCATCAGCTTGGACCAGGACAAACCACAGGGACAAAGCAGCAGCCACGCCTGGAAGTGTCCAAGGCCAGGCTGGACGGGGCTTGGAGCAACCTGGGGTAGTGGAAGGTGTCCCTGCCCATGGCAGGGGTGGAACAAGAAGATCTTTAAGGTTCCTTCCAACCCAGGCCATTTTGTGTTTCCATGAATCTAAGCTGTTTATAAAAATTGTCTCTACGGCTGTTCCCTGTGAACATTTCATTTTTCCCTTTTATATCCAGGCACCTTGGGTTGCAGTGGTGCTGCTGCTTTGAGGAGGAAACCCTAAAATCTTGCTCTGAACTGCCAGGCTTTTCCACTGGTTGTAGTTTTGGGCATTGGCACTGACAGAATCTCCAGGGAATATTTAACATGTGTGGCCTGGGCTTTTCTTGATTTCTGTCCAAGGTGCAGTCTCAGAAATAATCATGGAATATTTGCCTTTGACTGCTTTGTGCAGCCTCAAAAGTGGGGGAAATTTTTGGGTAGCCTGACAAAGTTGTGTAGGAACAGCTGTGAGAGTTATGGAGGAATAATCACATCCCTTAACAGACTCCACTCATCACCTCAGAGGAGCAAAACATTCCTGCAAATCCCTGAGTGGGATAATTCCATCCCATTTGACTTCAGACTCCCAGGCATCCAGGAGCCCAAATAATAGGTGAGCTCAGACAGAGGGATTCAATTTGCTTTGGATCAGGAAGAATAAGAATTCAGGTTTCTGTCTCAACCAAGGTCAAATTCCTCCTCCTTACATGAGTCTCCTGGAAACTCCTGGCTTTGTGAAAAAGCACGTGGAATAAATGAGACATGGCAGGGCAGAGAGGCAGGAGGGAGGGAGCTGAAATTGCCCCCCCCATCCTTTTGTGCTTCACCCCTAATTTCACCTTGTGCCAACAGCACCACACACCAGCCAGGGCAGGACGGCCTCCTGTGTTTCATGGTGGCAATAAAAATAAAAAACCTTTCAAAAAAACCCCCTGTCTCTGTCTCCAGTGCAACTCTGCATTATTTATGAGCCAGCCCACAACAAACAGCTGAGGGAGCTCTCTTTGGGGGCTCATGGCTCAAAGGGGGTGGCAGCTTCCTTTGCTTTCCCATATTCTTCACCTGAAGCACCAGAAAACCTCATAAATTGCAGGTTGCTTAAGCAGGCGAAGCCAAAAGGTGTCTGCTGCTGCTGCTGCTGCTGCTGGAGAAACAGTTTGTTGGAAATAGGACACAAGGTTCAGCAGGGCAAAGGATTCCACTCAGCTTCCAAAAATACACGCTGTGATTAAAAACAGCTTTAGGGCTCACCCTGCATCTCCCAGGGCCAGAGGGGCTGGCAGAACCTTGGGAAGGGATGGGGACAGCGTAGAGTGTCCTGACCCTGACAAACAGGGCAGCTGGGTGGGACAGACCCTCCAAGGGACATCTCTGGGTTGTGCCCTGTGCCCCCAGCACTCACAGGATGCTCTGGTGTAGCTCGTGGCACAGACAGTGACACAAAGGATGGGCAGCTCTGTCTGAGCAGGAACAGATCCCTCCCCTGTGCAGAGTGCCAGGGGATGCCAAAGATCCCTGCAAAGTCTGTCTGTCTGTCCTGGAGAAGCTTTCTTGTCACTGCCAAGTGGCCAAATGTGGGAAGAAACCTCTGTCACTGACGTGCAGCATAGCCAGCCCAGAGGAGGGTGATGAAAACCGTGCCCAAATGAAGCCTCTGGGGGAAATTAAACTGCTGGTAATGACCTAGATTGGAATTTGGCTGCAGCACTGGGGCTAATGCCTGATTTTCCTGTGGGAAGTGTCAGGGGAGCTCACCAGAGATGCTCAGGCCACCCTCCAGCCCCATCCCAGCAGAATGAGGCTTTGGATTGATGGGCAGAGCAAGGAAGTTTGGGCAGATGGAAAAACAAAGGCATCAAGCTGGAAGCTCAAAAGGAATATGGGATTTTTGTTTGCTGTAGCACATCCAGTGCATTAGATTCCACGTGGGGCCCTAATAACTTTTAAATTAGGTGCTTTAGGACACAGCCAGATCATCACAGGTGAGGGAGCTGGTCGGGTTTGAACTCCTCATTACTGCAGATTTCCACTGCTCAGCTGGGACGTGGTAATTGACTGGAAGTGTGCTCCTAGTCCAGTGTAACGGGAAATGTGATTATTTTCAGAGTGCTGGTCACCAATTCCTTCACACAGACCCTGAAAATAACACTCAGCTGACATGAGACCCTTCAAACTCGGAAATAAGTCAGGCTTAGCTTGATTTGTGGGTCATGCAATTCAAGCATTACATCTTGTTTAAGGACAAGGGTAGAACCTCTTGCAGGAGGAGATCTGCAAGCAGGGAGATGAAATCTCTGTGCCAAGGGCTCTGAACCACATTAATGAACGCAGAAAGTGCAGTTTACATCAGGCACAGGCCTCATGCTCAGCATGATCCACTGAGTGATCATTAAAGAACTACAAATCTGATCAGGTCGAGGAATTTCTGGGAGTTCTGGGCTGTCCCTATGAGCCCTGTGCACAGGATAAAAAATGCCAACATGCATTAGATCCCAGGATATATAGAAAGATCAAACTAACCTCCAATAAAACTGTAGGAAATGACCAGAAAAATCTGTGTACTGGCTCAGCTCTGGCTGTAGGAACTATTCCCTGGAGCAAGGCAGGTGGCTGCCACCCTGGCTTGTGCTGGAGCAGAGTGAAACCTCTTTCCTGAGAGTGGTTTTCTTCAATTCTTGCTCTTGAATGAGCCTGTAACCGCAGGAGGTGTCACACATTTTGGGCTGCAGGGCTCAGCTCTCACCAGGTGAGCAGCACTGATCTGTGCCGGGGCTGGCTGCTTCCTCCTCACACTGCACCACAACTCCCATTAATATTCAGGCATTTTGAATTCCAGGGTGTTGCTCCCTCCCAAAGGCTTGTCGGGGGTGGGATTGACTGGAACACTTGCACAGAACGAGCACTCCAGGGAATGCAAAGAGCCCCTCTCTTTATTCTGGGCAGAGCCAACCAGAGCAGGATTCTCCACAATTACCAGAGAAAACCCTCTGACGGGCAGATGTGATGCAGATCAGGGCTGTGCTCATGTGTGTGTGCATCGGGGGAAGATGCTGTGAATCCACAGCCACAGGGCTGGGCTTAAACCCAAAATATATGCAGAAATCCTAAATGCTGCACAGCACTCTCTGTGCTCAAAGCATGTGCTGGAGCACAGGCAGCTGCGTGCCTGGAGGAGGGGGAAATCACATTTATTTCCTTCTGACAGATCACTCCATTTTACGAGGGTGGTCTGCTGCACTAAGCAAATATTTAAATAAGGTGGCCCTGAGAACATTGCAGGAGGATTTACTACAATGCAGATCTCATCAGAGATTCGTACATTGGGGGGCCTGAAGATCCTGTAGTGCTTGCTATTATTATTATTATGTTATGGGTATTATATTGTTATATTATTATTATTAATAATAAAATAATAAACCAATATAATTCTAATAGTAATATGACTAATAATAATTCATCTTTATTAGTGCAGTGTCTGGAGCCAGCCCTGCCTGGGACGGGGTGGCTGCAGTTGATGGGATAGGTTGACCCTAAACCATCACACCAGGCTGGGATGGGGCAGCTCACAGTAGCACCAAGCACTGGGATAAATCCACCCAGACACAGGCTGGGAGTTCGTCCTTGAGCTGGAAACACTATTAAAAAACCCGATTTCTCTGATTTTCTGCATGAGAAAGGCACCAGCTTCCCCTGCCTTATTCCCGGGAAGGAGGGAGATGAAGCATTTGGTGGCAGCAGTGCCACCATCCCACCTGCCCGCCCTGCTGGTTGTCCGTGCGGAGCCCGGGCTCAAACACACATCACTGCTCAATTGTTCACCTTTTCCCAGGGAAAAAAAACCGCACCAGAACCGTGGAGAGGGAATATTTGGTGCTGCCTGTGTGCCTCGAATGCCCTCTAGTGCTGCTCTGCACCCCTGGCCGGCATCTCGGGCACGGGCAAGACTTGGGAGCTGCCGACAAAATTCAATTCGCATTTAAGATTTTATTTTGTTAATTAAAACGCTTATTGATGACTGGAGAGAAGCTGCTGCCTGGCCAGGAAGCAATATCCTGAGTCAAATAGCAGGGAAGCAGTTGGAGAGAGTGATTTCATCAGCGGCAGATGGGAAATGGAGCTCAGTGATGCAAACTGTTCCATCAGATTGTCCGAGGCCGTTTGTTAGGGTGGCAAAGGAGCTGCCAGCTCTTTGTAGCATTAAACATTCTGCATCCCGGAGAATTCTGAGGTCCTCGATGTGTTAGACCAGTCAATATCAATTTGTTGGCTCATGGAAACACACAGGCTTTACATCTTTATCAGGCTCCGTGTTAAATTAAATCTCTCCCTCCCGAGCTCGCAGCTCTCCATCTGCATTTATAGAGCTTTGTTCAACACCCCAGAGCAAACCCAGCTTTCTCCTTTAAATAAATCTTGGTGTCTAAATTGTCATCAGAAGGCTTCAGATTTAAAACAGGTGGGGAAAACAACAATAATTTGCTTTTAGGCTGTAGAACTAATATTATTTTTTGTGATCCTAAATATTTCCAGAAGAATAAGCTCCTTCTTCCCCAGAACTGCTTCATGTTAGGGAGAAAAATCTCCTCTCCCCATGCCCATTTCCAGACTCAAATTCATGCTTGGGCAAACCCCGTGGCAGTCCCACTCTTCTGGCAAAAATATTCTTTTTAGTCAAGAGTTAAATATCTCATTGGCACCCTGTTTCCTCAAGTCCTGCTACCTAATCAGGCTGAGCGGGTCCATGTGAATGACATTCATTCCAAGGTGTGAATTTTAATAGACAAACTGCAAGCCCCCAGTCACCCCTGGAAGATTACTCTCCAGAAAGGTGAAAACGAATGAATTTTGATGAAGGTGGTTTTATTTTAATGGTATTTCTCTACTACAAATCATCCTGTAGGCTCTGGAATGTTTACAAAAAGCAAATTATTCTGAGATTTTTCTTTAATGCCCAACATGACAGAATCGTGGAGATGGGGAATAAGAGAGCTCTGTTCTAGTAAGATTATGCAGTGTATGGAACCTGCTTATTTTAAATATTTTGTTCAAATAAGAGTTGTTAAATCTGTGGAAAAACCAAGTATAAGTTGCCTGTTATCTTCCTTTTCTTTATGGAATTACATTCACATCTCTCTATTTTCTGCAAGTTTCTGTGCCAAGAGGCAGTGGTTTTCCAGGGTGGGCTGTGCTTCCTGAAAAATCCTCATTGTCATCTGCTGGCTTGTGGAAAAGAGGGAGAAACGCCTGTGGATTTCAGAAACAATCTACCTGCCTTCTTAAAATGAGCAGGTGGGGATAAGAACCCCCTGAAAGCTCAAGGAATGGGGATTTTCAGCGTTGCACAGGCTAAAATTCCCACATCTATTTAACAACAGTGGCCTCTGGTGGAATTTTTCCTAAGTAAGGGAATTTGCGGGAGGATGGAGACATCAGGGCTGGATGATAGCTGGGGATCGGAGCTCAGGAACACACCCCGAAGCGTCGGTGCTTCCAAGCAGGTCGGATTTTGGCTTTTCATTAACACTGACCCAATTTTAGCACGTGCCTCAGTGTGTGCTCAGTGCTGCTGCATTCCTGAACCCCTGGAGATTCCTGGGTGATCCTGCCTGAGTATGATCCTTCCTCCTGTTTGCTCCTAATTTATTCCAAAAGTAGTTTGGGAGACCTGGGAGTCCAATCTGGGCTTTTTTCTTTTTCTTTTTCTTTTTCTTTTTCTTTTTCTTTTTCTTTTTCTTTTTCTTTTTCTTTTTCTTTTTCTTTTTCTTTTTCTTTTTCTTTTTCTTTTTCTTTTTCTTTTTCTTTTTCTTTTTCTTTTTCTTTTTCTTTTTCTTTTTTTTTTTTTTTTTTTTTTTCTTTTTCTTTTTCTTTTTCTTTTTTTTCTTTTTCTTTTTCTTTTTCTTTTTCTTTTTCTTTTTCTTTTTCTTTTTTCTTTCTTCATCTTCTTCTTCTTCTTCTTCTTCTTCTTCTTCTTCTTCTTCTTCTTCTTCTTCTTCTTCTTTCTCTTTCTCTTTCTCTTTCTCTCCTTCTTCTCCATCTCCTTTTCCTTTTTTCCTTTTCTCCTTTTCCTTTTTTCCTTTTCCTTTCCCTTTTCCTTTTTTCCTTTTCTTTTTCCTTTTCCTTCTCCTTCTCCTTCCCCTTCTCTTCCTCCTTTTTTTCCTTAGACATTGATTTGTACCTCCCAAATAGGAAATTATCTCTCCCTCAGATTTTTGCATCTCTGTTACACTTGTAAAACTTCAAAATTCACTTTTGAGATGGGAGCGACACACTGCAAGAGACAAAGATGAAGAGAAGTTGCCTTTTAATTTCACTAAAACCCTTCTAGGATTAGAGACCCACCACAGCTCCTTTCTTAGGCTTTGCTTTGGCAACCTGCTCCCATTCCATCAGTGTGCAGAGCATACGCTCACCCCAAAGTCCCACTGCCACCCCATCTGCCTCCAGCCAGCTGCTCCCATGGGTGCTTTTCTCAGGGCAACCTTTGGGTCTGCAGAAATTTCCTGCCTAGATTGTAGCCCCCGTGTCTTGTTTGGATACCCAGCCTGGTTCCTGGGACTTTGGGGTGAGCGTATGCTCTGCATGCTTTACTCAGGGCAACCTTTGCATCTGCAGAAATTCCCTGCCAAAATCACAGCCCCTGTGTCTTGTTTGGATACCCAGCCCAGTTCCTGGGACTTAGAGCAGCACCTAGCAAGGCTTAGGCCAGGCTTTAAACCATCAGGTGACGTTGCTGTGTAACCCTCACCCACACCCTTCCCCGTTTTGAAGCGTGGTGTGATAGGGCAGAGTTTCATTTGATGTTATCGCCACTGCTGCGAGCGGCTGATCAAAGTGAAATCCACTTTAATGAGCTTTTCCCAGTGACCTGAGCGCGCTTCCATGAGAAATCTCCCTGCGTCAGCCAGGCCCCGGGAATCTGTCAGGAGGCACAGACCCCTCCCAGCGCCCAGGACACCGTCAGCATTCCCCCTGCAGCCTGGCAGCCAGCCGGGACGCCAAACGCATCCCGTGATACGTTATTCTTTCCTCAGCCAGCCCTTAATGACTGCAGCTCCGGGCCAAAGCCAGGAGCCTAAAATGAGGCCGTCAACATCGCCCAATTACTGCTGTTATTAAAAATGCCAAGTGTAATCATAATAATAATTAGGCGCTTATTATGCAGCGCTGCCTAAGGAATAGACTCTTAAGTGTGTAAGATGTCATGCAAGCCCTATTAGCAGAGCTGGGCAATCTCGCCACCTCCGCAGCACTGCAGAAGATAAAATTGCATTTGAATGTGGATTGCCTGCATAAATCCAGTTTTCTCAGCCTGTCACCTTCTGAGGGTTTATTTTGGTTTGGGGTTGTTTTTTTTGTTTGTTTGGTTTTGGGTTTTTTGTTTGTTTTTTTTTTTAAATACTGTAACTGGTTATAGCCTCTCTGAGTTTATGTCCTGCCACTAATGCCCTCACAGAGACTCTGAGCATCCAGAGAAATATCTCCCTTTGATCTGTTATTTATTATCAAACAATTATCCAGACAGACAAGTTACACCCACAGTCAGTTGGTGCCTCACATGCCAGAAAAGCAGTGGTCCAGAAGAGAAGGAACACACTCAGCACCAGATGCTTTTTATTGACTTCAGGCAAATACTTCCTCCTCCCTGGGCTTCTGTTGGGCCTAAACCCCACAGCCTTTGTGAAAACACTTGAGTAAAAGTCCTACAGAAATGTGCTAATTAAAAATGTCATAAGTGTGCTAATTATGTTGAAGATTACCACGTCCCCAGCTGATCTGTTCCCAAGTTGCCATTTGAAAGCCAAGCTTCCAGTTCCTTCCAAATGTATATGGAGAAAGCTGATATGGCTCCTTTGTCCCAATCTCCTGCATTGCATCCTAAGCATAATCTCCCTGGTTTTGCAACATTCGGGCAAAATCACAGCTTTTGAAAGAGATTAGGTGGTGTAACTTGGCTCCAGCCATCATTCAATCCTGGCATCTGTTTTATTGCTTTATATACTGTGGAATTGAGGGAGATTATCTTCTAATTATTCCCTGTAGTCTGCAAGACAGATGGAGGGGGGGAAAAAAAAAAGCAAATTGTGTTTCATCAGCGTGCTGCCAGTTTGTGCTCAAACTTCAATCTCTTTTCTGGTCGTTGTCCCAGACGTGACAGAAGTGTGGGAATCATCTGCAGATGGGACAGGGATCTGTAAGACAAGGGTCGGTACAACTCCACACAGATTCTACTTACATGAGGGGCCACAGAATATTCAGGCTTTATATTAGTTTTCTTTTCCCAGCACGGATTTAACGGTCAGGACAGAAAATCTGTTGAGTCCAAAAAGGACATGAAGCCAAACTCACACAACCTCCAGCTGAAGCTCGCTCAGGAAAACTTAGAGACAACATCTGAGATAACTTTAGCCTGGCCTGCCCCTGTTGCACACAAGCCACCAGTGCCACCACAGCTGAGTTCAGTAGGAATCAACCTCAACTCTTTATTTTTGGGGATGTCTGCAAAGTGGATTTAGGCCTAGCTTTTGATTTTCTCCCTATCCTGGTATTGGCATTGTCACAACCTCTTTGATTTTCGAGATGGGCAGAAGTTCCACGTGGATTTGAGGTGGAGGCATTTTTGTTTTCACATTTTCTATTCAAAATAGCTCCTGCTCTGCAGTGGGGTCACAAAATGAAACTTTTCTGTTGGAAAGGGGGGATGAAGAGCAGGAGGGACAGTTTATAGGATGGCAAGGCCCAGATGAGTGTAAGAGTGAAGAAAACAAGGTAAGGGAAAATAATCCAAAAAGAAACTGAGAGGTCAAAACCATTCAGTTGAGGAAAATGCTGAGTTTATAATCAAAGCATATAGTTGGGCCTAAACTTTCTCCTAAATACAACTTCAGCTGCCCCTGACCCTTTTTGCCCCAAACAAGGGGTGGAGCTGCTCGTGGGGTGCTCCTGCTGCTTCCAAAAGCTTCAAGCTCCAGGCTCACCCTCCTCAGGTACATCCCCGAGGGAGGGGAGCTTCTCTGGATGTGTTAATCCTCAAAGTAATGATGCTCCTGTGAGTTTCGTGACATCAAACACTGGGAGGAGAGGGGAGGGGGTAATTAGTGCCCCAGTGAGTGCAGAGTCGTCAGCAAAACGCTGGTTCTGAGCACCAGGCTTTGAATGGGTCATGAGGAAATAGTGTGGGGCTGGTGGAGAAGCCTCTGCTCAGCAGGAACAAGAGAAATAGGCTGAGCTGAATACTTTAAATAACGTAATAATTTAATATCAGTGAAATGCCAGCCAGTTTGGGGAGGGCTGTGTTCTCCTCCAGGCCTGGGTGAAGCTTCAGTGGGAATGGTAAGAGACTTCTCTGACCCATTTTCCTATAAATCCTTAATCCTTATATTCAGAGATTTCTTTGCCTATCCAGGCACGTATTTCTGATTGTTCTTTACTTTTAGAATGGTCTGAAAGAGAACTCCAAGGGACCCTGAAGCTGTGGAACAGGCTGGGATCTGGGATCTGCACCATCTGCAGGAATAGAGAGGTTCACACATCCAGTGAGAGGAATATTTTCAGAAGACTTTACTCACTGGAGGAAAGATCTTAGTGCAGTTCCTTACCCTTTCTTTTTTTGGGACATTGAGGGAGGCTGGACCCCTGTGGTCAGTGGTTGGAGCTAAGCCTGGGGTCAGCCTGGAGAGGGGACACAGAGTGATGGGGGAAAACAGAGATCAGGAACGGGATCCAAAGACTTTTCCAGTCAAAAAGGGAGGAGAATGAGGAGACTGGAAACCAGAGCCATGCTCAGGAATCCTACCCCTAACCCTGAGTGTTGTGTGCCAAGCAAGGAGCAGGCAAGGCCCAAGCAAGAATACCTAGAACAGGTTATATCTAACCTATTGTTAGACATAAGGTATAGGTGTAGTTTTAATGATTGGTTTATGCAGATGTCTGCAAGCTCTTTACAATTTGCTATTGGTAAGAAAACTTTTAAAAGGCCTTGTAACAAAGAGAATTGTGGCTGCTGCTGGCAGGATGGGAGCTGCTGACCCTCAAGCACGAGCAAGGCACAGGCCCAGGAGTCCAAGGCAAGGGTGATGGTGACTCACAGGGAATCAGAGGGAGCCAGGCATGAATCCAGCTCAGACCAACCTCCCTGGACAGGCTGATCCAGGCCGTGGCTCCCAGGGGGCCTGCAGGACTGACAGCTCACACAGAGGCTGATCCAGATGCAAACCCACACACAGGCCCAGAGCCAAGAAAAATAAAACAAGGCATTAACTGGTGCTGATGATGTGTCAAGCCCTTTTTTAATATTATCCCTTTGGCCACAACATTGGGCAACAGATTTGGGGGCCAGGTGAAAGAAAGGACATTGTGATGGCCCAGTGTAGTGATAAAAGCAAGATAAACATGAAAACCCAGTAAAAGCTGAAGAACACAATCCACTGAGTGCTTCTCCACAAAGATCCTTGTGCTCTCCCTTGGCTGCTGCTGCTGCACCTTTTTCTAATGTCCATTCAGTGTCCTCAGCTCTTCTTTGCTCCTCCCCTGCATTGTGGCACAACCCCAGGGAATGGCCCGGCCAGGGGAGACTCCTGACCCTGTCCAGGGAAGACTTCTGACCACTGTGGGGTGGGGTTCCTTTAGAGGAAATGTGGGCTCTGTATTTTTGAGCCTGAGAGAATTTCAGCTTGCTAACCATTGCTAGCTCCTTTCCCAAGGGAAACCTTCCAACAGTTTCTCTTCCCAAAACAGCTTTGTGCTGTTTTGAAAACCTTTTTCAAAACATTTTTAAGTAAACAATATTTCTTCCCATAACACTCACTCTCTCCCAGGCATTGTTTGCTATTTCTGTTACTTAACCAATCGAGAGAGGTGTCAATCCTATGGACCAATAATGTGCCTTTTGTAGAGCAGCCTGTTATAAAAAAGAGCTGAAGAATTGTAAAGAAAGCCTTCATTTTTGTCTTCTGAGAAGCCTAGAGTCAACTCATTTAATGTCCTACAATGACAAGGAAACCTTCACAGTATGGACCACAACACCCCCTGTTTCTAGAACTAGAAGAAGGCTGAGCCATTGCAAAGTTGCTGGGAAGGAAATAATCTATAAAATGAAAGCATTGCAGAGTGTGTGATTAAAGGAAATTACCTCATGACCAAGGAAGCTTGATGGTGATCTGTGTGAATTTGTTTCTGAGTCCGGGGAGATGCTCTGGGTCAGCCCAGGGTGGTGTCCCCAGCTCGGAGTTCCTTTGACAAATGTTTGGCAGCAGCTGGGCCAGGAGATCCCACAGGTTTGCCAGGTCCCCCTGCTCTGCCAGCTGATGAATTCAGCTGCTGGCAGCCAACAGAGCAGCGTGGTTTGTGAGACAGCAGCAAAGTGCATGGGCAGAGAGAAATGCTGTGCAAAACTGCTCAGAAAGGCACAGCAAAGGGGAGCAGATGCAGGAGGAGATGGGGACACATCAGGGGAAAAACAGCACGTGAGATTTGAGATCCTTTCCCAGAACCACAGCTGGTACCTTGCAGAGAACTTTTTTATGAATGAGAACCAACAAAATATTCTCCCAGCAAACAAAAATTATTCTGTGAGCTCCATTTGGGGGCAGGGGAAAGAGAGTTGTTCAAGACAAAATTGAGTTGTTCAAGACAAAAAGAAAACTTTTCTCTCAGCAAAGTGAAATATTGTTGTATTAAATGTCACAAGACTGCAGTGTTCCAAAATGTGTTTGATTTCAGATCATGCTGTTTGCAGGTGTCAATCACAGCCCATGGTTTCTCTCTCAGCAGGTTGGTGTTGAATCCTCTAAAATTGCACCACACAGGACCTTGGAGCCCTCCCTGGCTGTTCACTGCTGGGGAGGGATGGTGTGAGCACAACACATCCACTGGACTGGCCTTCCTCACCCAACCCTGATGAATCCAAAAAGAATTCAGTATTGACAGGCCCACCTCCACATTCTAGGCTCAGGGCATCTGCATTTTCCCAGAAATCCAAACGACTTTTCTCAGCTTTTTTGACTCCTCAGCTAAAGTGAGCACTGCTTGTCATCTGTAACCCAGCATGGGACAAACATATCCCTTACTTGGTGGATTTGTACAACCTTGCACCCACAATTAAAGCAATTAACTGAAATGAATAACAAATACACAGATTTTTGAGGTGAGAAGGGACTTTCTTGGTTTCCTCATCTGAATTCTTGGTCTGGCTCAATATAAAGTGGGAGATTGCACCCTGAGGAGCTTCTATCTGACCCAGACTATAGAGCTGGACTAGAAAGAGCAATCCCACCTTTCTGAAATACACCTTTCTCCTGGATTTAGGCCTCCACACCTCTAGATAAGGGTATCTTTGGAGATTTTGGGCTGGTTTTCAGCTGGATTTGTTTGGCTTCAACTATGAACAGCTACAAAATGGTTTGGTCAGACAGGCCCATGAGTGTTTCTCTTATGTCTCTGCTTTCTGTAAAAATTCAAGTCACTTTTTAACCTTCTCTCTGTTCAAGTAAATGACCTTTGTCCCTCTGGATGCTCACAATTTTGAATTGTGAATACAGTTAAGTTACCCAGGATCCAAAAGAAAAGTCCCCACTGGCCAATGTGTAGTCAAAATTCCTGATGGTTTTCACCACTGAACTATCTGTGATCACCTCATACAAAAATGACATGGGCCTGGTAGATCCAAGGGAAAATAAAATGTTCATCTGATCCTTCCAACCTAATTCAATTTTCCGTGGCCCCCACATGAAGACACCTGTGGTTTTTCTACTCAATCAGAACAATTTGTCTAACACTGCAAGGAAAGTTGCCCCATCTGGTAAACTCCTTGCTGAGCAAGGGTGGATTTATTGTTGCTGTGTGATTCCTTAATCCCTTGGTATTGTTTGTGATGTGGGGCTGGATGAACATAACTGAAACTCAGGGTTTAATTACATCCAGAGGCTTTTGATGCTCTTAAGAAAGGAGAAAGACTCATGGAGTCAAGAACTAGGCCAACAGCAGGTAGGAGCTTTTAAGGTTTCTCCCTCCTGAGCACATGAACTGGGTTTCCCCACAGGCACCCCTGCTGGAAAAAAATTAATCTGTCACACACAGGGACTAGATTCAGAACAGGTTATGTGCCATGAGACAGCAGCAGCTGAGTCTGGTGGAGTTTAATTGAGACCTGATGCCAGCAAATCAATGGAAATATCTCACTGCATCTCACACCCCAAGTTAATTTGGAATACTTACTCATTTTCAAACCAAACTGGGACTGCAAAAAATAGTTTGATGCTGAAAGAGAGGTACAAATTTTGGATTTGGAGTCAGTGCCTGGAGCATTTTCTTCTCTGCTGAGTTATTTCTGAGAGGTGTTTCTCTTTCCATTCACACCCACAGCACACTCACATGTTCCCCTGACAGTGGAGATGCTCCTTTATTTTCACATATCATGCAGGCAGGGGAAAATCATGCCATGAAGCTGTAAAGTGCAAATTAGACAGCAAGAGCAGCCAGCAATCAGGAAAAAAAAAAAAAAAAAGATTTCCTGTAATGGTTACAATCATGAAAACACTGACACTTTCTCAGAGCCTTGTTGCCACCATCCAAACCATCCTGGCTACACTTGAAGTACAGTCAAAGAAATGACATTTCCTATTCTCTAACCCATTATTCACCAAAAACCAGCACAGAATGAAAACAGAAGTCCAAACATCTGTTTTCAGATTCCATCTTTTTGGAGGTCTGATTCCTCTGAAGAACTTAAACCCAGTAGTCAAACATCATAAATAATTAGACAAAGGGTGCTGAAAATTGCAGTCAGGAGTATCTCCAGTGCCTTTATAGATGTCTTTGATACTCCTGTCTTAGGAAAACTTTTGCTTTCAGGCAAGAACATCACATAACACAGGCAGCTGCTCTGATCTATTTCAAATTCCCAAGCAGGCCAATATTTAAAGTGCCTGATCAATTGCGTCTGCTCCTATATCCTCTTAATAACAAACAAAAGGCATTTTTGCAATATTAAACGGAGTTTCTTTTGTGGAGTTCTCCCTCTGCGAAGGGAGAAAGTTCAGTTTTTGGTGTCTCACACTCAAATATTTATGACAGGACAAACGAATTCTGCCTGAGACGTCCACAGTAACCCACAGCTACTGGAAGAATAAATCTCTGCATCCCATTTCCACACCCCACAGCAGATGAATTGTGCAGGATAAATACATCAGGACACATCAACTCAGCGAGGAAACAGCTCCAGCCACAGCGTTTTAATGGTCTAATGTAAGGATGAGATATTATTGGCTGAATTTTGCCTTCTGTAACGTCTGTAAATGTGTGTGGTTTCTTGAAAGAGAGCAGAGCCTTGTAAATATTTAGGCTGAGCATTATCCCATATGGCAGCAGTCCCTGGGTGATGTGCCACTGGTGCTCTTGAACGGGTGATTTTGCAGATGATGAGCACAGTCCCGTGTCCTTAGAACCATACAGAAAAGCATTTGTGGTGTTCTCCAGCAGCAGCCCCAAGCCCTGATCCCACAGCAGCCAGGCTGGAGGTGTGCAGAGATGGAACCGAGCAGGATTTTACCAGGGGATCTCTCTCTGGTGAGGGGCTTGGAACACAAACCCTGTGAGGAACGGCTGAGGGAGCTGGGTTGTTCAGCCTGGAGAAAAGGAGACTCAGGGGTGCCCTCATCACTCTCCACAGCTCCCTGAAAGGTGCCTGTGCTCAGCTGGGCTTGGGCTCTTTCTCCAGGCAGCACTGACAGAACCAGAGGACACAGCCTCAAGCTGCACCAAGGGAAATACAGGCTGGATATTGGGAAAAGTTTTTTACAGAAAGAGTGATAAAATACTGGAATGGCCTGCCTGGGGAGGTGGGGCAGTCACCATCCCTGGATGTGTTTAAAACAAGCCTGGATGCAGCACTTGGTGCCCTGGTCTAGTTGGGGTGTTGGAACATGGGTTGGACTCGATGATCTTGAAGGTCTCTTCCAACCTGGAAATTCTGTGATTCTGTGATTCTCCTTCCTCCCGCACCGCCAAGATCATTAAGGGCTTTACGCTGTCACTTAACCCGACACCGAAACGAGTCAAGCCCGACTCAGCCACGGCCGATAAAATTCTGGATTTCCTCAGCAGAGGGAGCTTGAGTCTGCAGCAAGAGCTGCCGGCTGTTCTCAGCACACCTCAGTGCCCCGGATACTTGCAGGTAAATGAGGGGAGAGATCCCGGCTCCAGGGAACAGCCTCTCATCCCTCTGGATCAGGAGAGCAGCGAGCAATCCGGGATGGGCTGGATGCTCCCAGCCCTGCTCCAGGGGGGCTCTGTGCGGGGCTCGGCTCAAAGAGCAGCCTCAGGTGGGGGTGAAACCACGAGAAAAGTGGCTTTGCACTGGTCCCAGTCAGCACAGGGTGAAACCAGAGTGGATTTAAGCAAGTGAAGGTCTGAACTGAACCAGGGATGGGATTGACCCTCGGTGCCACTCCTCAGGAATTGGGGTGGAGGATGTGGCTTTTCATGGACCTGATGCCTTAAGTCTGAGCTTTCATGTTTTCCAGGCTCCGTGCTGCCCAGGGGTGCAGCTCTGAGCTCACAGTCAGTGTCACTCAGCTCTCTGCACACAGCAGGGACACAAAACAAATCCTTGTCCTGCTGCACACCAAGGACAACTTTCAGCCCAACAGCACAAACAAGGGTGGCTGGAGGGAGGAACAAGAAGGATGGGAGCTCACAGCCTGGAGCTGGAATTGGACAATTAAACCCCAATGTGCAAATGGACCAAAACTTATAAAAATGTAAGACCTCGTGACTGTTTGTCTATTTTGTGACCATTTTGTGACCATTTTGGGTCCATCTTGGGTGTAGCCCTGCTCAGGCCCTGTCCTGCCCAAGGTGTCCCCTAAAGGCCTTTCAGTAAATCCCTGCTTTATTCTCTGGCTCTGTCCAGTCTCTGTTCCAGCTCAGCCTCCTCAAGGCATCAAAGGTCTGAACAGAACCAGGGATGGGATTGAGTACCCTCAGCGCCATCCTTTGGGAATTGGGGTGGAGGATGTGGCTTTCCATGGAGCCGGCCATGCTGAGGAAGCTGGCACAGGGAATCAGTAAAAAAAACCAGGTTTCTTAGGAGTTTGTCTCACTGCAGTTGGCACAGCAGTGCCCAAAGGCCGTTGTAGGATGCATCTGCACCCTGAGCAGTGTCCTGGGGAGCCAGAGGGGCTCCAGAGCCAGTGCCAGGGATGTGTTCACCCTGCTGGAAACCCTCAGGCTGGCACTGCCCATTCCTCCATCTCCCTTGGCCTGTAGGGTCTGATAAAGGCATTTCTGCTTCACCCAGAGCAAATAAAGCAGAGCTCCCCAAGCATCTCTCTCCAAAATCTCACTGTTTTTTGTCTGTCAGGGCCCCTTGGAGGTTGGTTCAAAGCCACCCCTGGCCAGGGGCTGCCACACAAGGCACTTGTGCGCTGCCATTTCGGTGTGAAAACATTGGCCTGATGTTTGTAAACAGAACAGGAGGCAATTAGTGCTCGTAACTCAGCCCCGAGATAAGCCAGGATGGGAACACATGTCTCAGAATAGAAAGCTGAGCACGCAGGTATTAAAATCACCCCAATAAAAATACATGTTGAAAGAATTAGGAACAAAGCCCATAAGATTGAATTCTTAGGCCTTTATCCTGTGCACTGGAGGAGTAGTTATCTAATTTTATTCCTCTAACAGGCTGTGATCCATGGGAAAATACTTCCATAAAACAGCCATTAACCAATTAATAACATTCTGCCTTGAGTTGTCTACTTATAACCCATCTTTTCCCACATATTCAAGCGAGTTAAAGCTGTATAATTCTAACCTCAGATTCTCTTGATGGGCAGATCATTTGTTGTGAAGAAGTGCCTGCTACCCACTTATTTTCCAGGTAAATGAAACAAACTGTAAATGAAACAAGCTGCAAAAATTAAATCTTGCAAAGGTCTAGTTCAGGGCTGCCTGATTGAATATGCATTGGACCAGCCCCAAGTTGCAATTGGTTTGCATATTTCCCAAAGAAATGCCAGCACATTAAATGCCCATGAATGCAAAATAGGCGGTGGGGTTTTTTTGGGGAGATTTGTATAATTTAAGAGAGGGTGGCTGGAAAATGAATGCGCACAATAGGATTATACAATATTCTCAGGGGTTCAAACAAGTCGCTGTGTGCCCCGAGGCGGGGAGGCCAATGTGGTGATTAAAGCCGAGCCTGCAGGGAGGAGGAAATCACAGCCCGATTGCCCCGAACGGCCGCGGGTTTGTGGAGTCACCCAAATTTCCCAATTTTCACGCCTGGCCCTCGGAACAGGGACAGCGCCCGTGTCACCCATCTGGCCACGTCTGTGTGCTGACAGCAGAGCAAGGCAGAGGTGGTGCTGAAAGGCAAATTGCCTCCTGCCTCGGCTCCACAGATGTATTTCTGTTGGTGCCACAACAGAGCAGCACCCACTGTTTTATTATTTTTATTTTTCACCCCGATTCTGCCTTGCCTTCCCTCACCAGCCTCTTTCGGGCACTCACAGCCATCATTCCCAAGAACATCTGTAAAAACTGTCACCTTGGAAAGGCTGACCTGAAACAGAGACTGGACAGAGCCAGAGAATAAAGTTGGTATTTATTAAAAAGTCTCCAGGATCCACCCTGGGCATTACAGGAGTCTGACCAAGGCTGCACCCAGGGTGAGCTGAGAGCGGTCACAAAATGGTTGACCGGTCGCCAGATTTTACATTTTTATAAGTGTTGGTCCATATTGGGGTTTAATTGTCCAATCCCAGCTCCAGGCTGTGAGCTCCCATCCTTCTTGTTCCTCCCTCCAGCCACCCTTGTTTGTGCTGTTGGGCTGAAAGTTGTCCTTGGTGTGCAGCAGGACAAGGATTTGTTTTGTGTCCCTGCTGTGTGCAGAGAGCTGAGTGACACTGACTGTGAGCTCAGAGCTGCACCCCTGGGCACCACAGAGCCTGAAAATATAAAAACCAAGGCATCAAACCCACCAAGGCATCACCCTCCAGCTCCCAGCTCTCTGCCTCTCCTGAGCAGCTCGGAGTGGGATTGTCAGTGTTTTATGTATTTACACCAGCAGAGAAGGCCTGGGATGGGGACTTTTTTTCCTTTATACGAGTCTCAGCGCCACAGGGGGTATTTAACTTTCTGCCCTGGTTGCTGTAATTCTCTCTCCAGTGGATATACAGTTCAGATCAGGTTCCTATTGCTGTGATGACAGGCATTCAGCAGGCACTGTAATTGCAGAGTTAAAACAGCTCATTTTCTTACTGGCAAGCTGTAGTTAAAGAGGTGCTAGGAGGCAGCCTGGCTGTCTGCAGAGGAACTGATCAAAGCACTGAAAGGCATCTGGCTTGTCTCTGTTTTCTTTCACCACCCCCCTTGCTGATGGAGGGGAAAAAGAGAGAGAAGAAGAGAAAAAGGGAATGAAAAAAAAAAAAAAAGAAAGAGGAAAAAGAAGGAAAAAACCATTAAAAAGGAATTTATGAAAATGAATACTTGTCCATTTCCTAAGGGTAAAAGGCAGTGTCTTATTAAAGGCAGTAAACACAGTCGGGTTAGGTCTATTTTTTTCAACTCTGTATTTTTTAATGAGAAAAATGGGGCTTGTGAATGTTCATTTGTGTCTATTTCCATTAGCCCTGCCCAGTAGGGTCTGAGCTGTTGGGGAGCACTTTGCACACTGCAGAGACAGAGCTTTCCCCATCTCTGCACCAATGTCACCCTTCCTCAGCACACTCAGATTTTTCTCCTTCTGACCTCCACCCTTCTCTGAAGGACATCCAGCTGCAGCCAGAATGTGATGGGCAATGGGATTCTGCATCCTGGATTAACAAGAAAACTTCAAATAAAACACAATTTTACTTTAATTTTTATTTGTTCTAATTTGTTCCAATCCCCTCTGTCCTAAATTTCATAAATGACAAAGGAAAAGGCGAACAGAGTTGTCAAACCACTTGAAGGATAAAAAAAAAGGGGCAAAATTCCATCAGCAGGGGAAGGTGTCCATCAAAAAATTGACATCAGTGATCCAAACCCTACTGAGAAGCCACTCAAAATGATTCTCCCAATGAGATAAAGGAGCCCTCAGGCAAGGAATGGCCCCAATTCCAAATAAGAAAAGAAATGTTGCTTCTTGGGGAGAAGAACCATTCAGAAATGTGGGAATTTCTCCCTGTGAAGCAAAGGGAAGAAGGTTACCACTCCAGGCCTGGCAGCTGAGGGCACGCACCCCCCTCCAGCATCTCAGAGAAGATTCAGGACTTCTAAAAGCTCTTCCAAGGCAGGAACCTGACCCAGTCCATTCCATTTCCCAGCATTTTTTCCCCAGGTTTCCAGGCTGGCACTGTGCAAAAAGCAGCAGGATCTGTGCTGGCTTTTCCCAACCCCTGGAATCTCCTTGGGGACAGGGCCCATCCTCACTTTTACTCCTCTCACACTTCATTTTTTCACCCCCAGTCTCTGCGGGGTGACACCACCGCTCTTCCCACAGACCAAAGAGGGGTTTGGAGTCTTTGAAAGGAACAAACAAGCCCCGTAACTCCACGAGGAGCCCAGACAGGCAATGTTGCAAATTAAGTTGAAAGAGGCCCAGTTACTGCGCCATTATTTGATTTCCCCTTCTCTAATCCCTTGCTTGTAATTAGCATAATTTATTAACATATTAGAGCCATGCATGTGAACCCTCTTTATAGTTGCTGAGTGCTCCCTGAGGCTGCCTAGTGAAAGCTTTTCCCCACTGTTTAATAATATGTTACATAAGGAAAACCAGCTTCTGATATAATTTAAATTATGACTTTCCTTTCTGCCTCTGAACACTCATTTCCTTTAAATGAGGTTAATTTCCTTAAATAATGAAAATCCTCCAATTTCAGTTTTCCATTCATTAGACCCCCTTAGTTCGACATGAAAAAGTCACACGCCAAGAGGGAAAAGAAGAAAGAAATGAAAAAAAAAAAAGAATAAAGAAATGAAAAAAAAAAAAAAAGAAAAGAAGAGAAAAGAAAATTTAAAAAAAATCCCACTGAACTTCAAACATAACCATCCTGAGAAGAGGTTTCTTGGGATCCTGTCTCTTTCTTTCCTTCCTGGGTTGAGAAGGGCAGGACACAGCCTGTCAGGAGATAAAGATGGACAAACCACATCCAACTCCTCTCTCCCATCTGGCACAAGAGGTCCTCTGCATCCTGAGGGCATCTCAGAGCTGCAAACATTCAATGCTTCTCTGAGGCATCACAGCCAAACGTGGATTTCTTTGCGTTCCCCCAGATAACTCCCTTTTTTCCCCATTAATCTGCTGCTGATAATTTGGCAAACAAGGCCGCCCTGTTCCCTTTCTGCTGTTCAGTGGGTGCCCAGGTCCATCTCTGGGCACAGGACATGTTCAGGGACACAGGATTGCACCTCCTTGGCTGCTCCAATGACCTTTGCCTTCATTTCTTGCCCTTAAGGCATCACTCCTGACCCAAACCTACAGCTCAGGAGTGTAACTTACAGTAAGTTACTCACTTGCCCAGGAATCAGCCCCTCAGCTCTTTGCTCCAATATTTTTCCTCCCTGTTCTTCTTCCAGGTCTTCTGGACCTCCCCAGTGATAACCCAGAGCAAGGACACTTTCAAGAGGTAACTCAAAACGTGATGGAAAGCGGAATTTCCTCCTTGTTCCTCTACATTCTGTACAGAAACATAAATGCATTTTCCTGTGGAATGCTGGCTCAGGAGCTCCCTAGCCCTAATCCCAGGACTAAGCACTAGCTAAGCAGAAAACACACTTGAGAGAGGCAAAACCAGGGCCAAAATTTGGGTTTGTGCTGCTCCTCCTTGTGCCTGTGCTGCCTGGCTCACCCAGTGCGTGCAGCCGAGTTCAACCTGCCTGAACTCCTAATACCTCCGAGGATTTAGGCCTCTGTTATACTTCAATAAACTGGGAATAAAGTAATTCCTGCCCCTCAGGGAACAGCTGGGAGCTATTAGAGCTCATGGCTGTGTGCTCCTGGTGGAGAATTCCTCCTGCTGTCCCTGTGTGAGCACAGCCCAGCCTCAGTGGCACTGCCAGCTGTGGGGTGATGCAGAGCAGCAGCATCCCTCACACAGCTGAGCCTCTAAAGGTGGGGTTTCCATGTGGACAAAAAGGGCACTCTGCTCCTTTTTATAAAGAAATACCTGACATGACAAAGCCCCTGGGTGTCTCCCCGCTGAGAGGTTTTGTAAACACCTCATTTTGGGGGCAGAAGAGCTGCGAGAAGCTCTGGAGGGATCCATGTGCTCCTCGCTCTGTGCTGGGCATCTGTCAGAGCCCAGCAGTGCCCTGGGACCTGGGCAAGGCTTTATTAATCAGCAAATAATGAGCCCAGAATCCCTGAGGTGGAAAAAAGTCTCCAAGCCCATCAAAGCCTGTGCCCCATTCCCACCTTATCACCAGCCCAGAGCCTTTCTTGGACACTTCCAGATTCCCTCCAGACTCCTGGGCAGCCCCTTCAATGTTTAACACCTCTTTCCATGAAGAAATTCCTCCTGATGTCCAGCCTGACCCTCTCCTGGTGCAGCTTGAGGCTTTGATGCCACCTGGGCAATGTTCTGCTGGGTTTGGGTCAGAGCTCGTGCTCACAGCCCCAGTTAACCTTTCTGCAAGGAAAAACCCAACCCAAATAGCAGAAAAATGTCAGGAAAATTATCTTGATTTGCAGAGTGAATTTTCTTCAGGACCTCCAAGAAGTAAGTGAATGTTATTGCTGTTATTACTTGGTTTTTATCACTGGGGAAACCCAAGGACAATTAAATGAACTCGCTGGAGATCACCATGCCAGAGAGAGAAGAAAAAGAAACGTTTCCTGCCTGATGCTGGAGGTTCATTGACTTGGGGATTTTGGGGGTGCTTTTCATGAGAAATTGCTGGTCTCCTGAACCTAAAACTTCCATGGAAGCGGATAGCCTGTCTGACCAGGAGTAATTCTTGCTATTGGGAACAAGCTTCACCACAAATGGGAGAAAAGGAGGCTCAGAGAGGAGGGTTTGGATGTGTCTCCCCTTCCCACCGAGGGTGAAAGCCAGCAGGGCCCTGCAGGGCCAGCTCCGTGCCAGCACAGAACAGGAAAACTGGTTCCCACCCCACTCCCTGCTTCTGACTCCCAGCACTTGACTAAAGCAGAGTCTGCTCCCCTCTCCTCTCTCCTGAACCTGATTTACTGTGGGATTTATCTGATTTAGGGCTGCTCCTCTTTCATGCCCTGCTCGGGAGCAGCGGTGTCTGGGATGTTGCAACATTTCGAAAGCTTTTGGGTGTTTTTATGTGTACTGAAATGCGCTTTTCATGGTACAGCTGCACACGCCCTTTCCACTGTTCAGCCTCTTCTCCTCCCACTTGAAAACAAACCTTTTGAAAGCAGAGGGGAAGAATAATTTAAAAAAATTGTAATCTGCCTCAGGTGATGACATGATTGAAACATCACCATTTTGTCTGGAGGGTCACAGGATGGTTTTATGAGAAAGCTTTAAAGCTGCTAACTCGAGAGAACCTTTGATATTTCACCTTTTGTTGTTGCTAACATGTTCTCCTTCCTGACTCTTGGAAACAAAGCCCTGTCGCTTCGACAAATTTGGTGCCAAAGATGTTCTGCCATGGGCTGGTTTGACAATCTGGGAAGATTAATTGAGCAGCTACATCTGAGATATTCCAAATTGTTTCGGTAATTTCAATATTTACCAGGCAGGAGACACCACGGCCCCGCAGCCAGCCTTGGGAATGGGATGGTGGATCTTACATGGTGTGGTGAGGTCCCTGTGGGGTGATTTGGGGTTTGGCAAGAAAAATTCTTCTCGTGGTGGCTTGTGTTTCACCAAAACAGCTGCAAATAGAGGAAAAACTGAACTTAATGTGCTGCAAAGTGCTCGTGGTGGCATCAGCAGTGATTGGGCAGAATTATTTCCCCACTCCTTATAAAACAAAATAGTCACTAAGAACTAGGAGTGGAGATTTCTACTTTGATGTGACTTCTGTGTTTTTAGAGATCCAGCAAAGCATTTCTCACCATTTCATATCGCACAACTTCCTTGTTAGTCCTGTCTTGGTGATTACAAACTAACATTCCCTAGATCTTGATTTTTTACAAATGTGTTCAGTTCCCAGAATTGCTTAAATCTTGCAGGCAAGGATATTTCTCCAATGGTTTGCTCCTAGTTTTATATCTAACATATATTTCCATTATTATTCTACCAGTATTATATCTAATGTCTGTTTCTGCTGTTGGATAGTTGTTGTTCACGATGAAAAATGAAGTTATTTGTGATCAAGCAGTGGTAGACAGAAAATGGAAAAAGAGATCTCAAAATTAAACTGCAGTAGAGCATGAACTCTACTCCAGCAGCCACAGAAGGTTCTCAGGGTGTATTTCCCAGATATTCCTCACTCAGCAGCAGCTCATAGAAAGGTTTGCAAGAAACAAATGAGACGGATTGGGAGTGTAATTGAAAAGAATGCGAGGATTTTACTTGAAAAGACATTAATGGGTCATTTCTGAAACCATGCTGACATTTCTCCTTGTACCGGAGTCTATTTGAGGAAAACGTCTGCTTATTTTGTGAGATGCAGGAGGTTTGGAAAAGATGTAGAATTTTGCACCGTAGCCAAACCCAAATGAAGACAAATGAAAATGGGCTGGTGGCAGCCAAAGGAAGCCGAGTCAGCCCATAGACACTGCTGGGACCTGTCCATCACGGGCTCCTGGCAGAGATCCTGAGCAACTGAAAATGTTTCCACCATTGCTCTCACAAACTGAATGATCTGGGCCTCATAAAGAGCTGCTTCTTGTGGAAATGGCTGGAAATATTTAGCCTTTGGGTCCTGGTGGAAAGTTGTCTCTGCTGAGTTTGGCCAGCACAGCTTTGCCTTGAAATTATCTTCACCAGCCACTAAATGAGATAAATGGGAAGCTCGGGATGGAACCACTGCTGCCTTTTGTGATACCAATGAAAGGGAATTGTTCTGCCATAGGAGAAGAATAAATAGGGATTATTATACATTATATGTATGTCAGAATAAATAGGAATTATTATACATTATGTGTATGTCTGCCATCCTGAGAAAAAAACCAAAAAAGGTGTCCTACACCCTTTTGATATGGAGTAATAAACGATTTTTCTCTCTTTTTTTTAATCTCTTTTTTTTTTTTTCCTGGGCACACCCAAACTCCTGGAGGCTATCTCCTGTAAAAGAGGGAGGTGCAGGCAGCTTGTGGAATACATTAATTTTACTTTATTTTATATATTGTCTTGTCAGATACACTTAGCAGAGAGGGATGCAGCTGGCAGCTGATTTATAGGTGGAATACCAATTTTTTGCCATCTGGAAGTGATTTTGTTTTGGGTTTAAATGCTAATTTTATGTCTTCTGGATAGGTTTATACTCCAGTCACAGAATACAAAATTCTGTCTGGGAACTTCTATGGATATTGCCCCTGTTCCCAGTATTCCAGATTGTCCACGGACTTAGAGCAGGGTAGATGGAATTGGATGGATTTTGATGCAGACTATTTCAAATATTTTTAGCTTTCATAGCAACATCTGTGCAAGGATTCACCTGTCAGGAATGTTGGGTTGGACAGCTCAGAGGTCCCAGTGCTCCCAGTGTGAATCTCCCAGTACCACCATCACAGATCTGTGAGGCTGCATGGGAGGGGTTATAATGTGGAGCTTTCCTAAAGGATGTGTCAAAAATAATGTTTGCTAATTTAGGAATAAGTGGGAATGTGATGCTTGACCCTGTCTGGACATCAATGTCCACCAAAGCTGCTCTGACACTCCCCTGCTGAGCTGGGCAGGGGGGAGAAAACACAATAAAAAATCAAGATAAGCCCTGGGGTGCTCACTGAGCAATTGCCCTCACAGGGAAGACAAAGAGATCCCAAAATCTCACCACACAAACTCAACGCAGAGAAAAACTGCAATAAGAACTGCACTTGTTGGTGGTTAAAATATTGCTGTGGCCTTTCTGTGGGGAAATCCTCTGGGGTTTTGATGATTGCTCTCCCCAGCGAGCTCCATCCAGGCAATGTTTACCCTCTGTGAGCTCTGCCCTGGCTGCCACAGAGAGAAAGGAGGGGAGAGAAATCAAATGCTATGGAAAACAAAAGTGGTCTGAAGTGGAGCTGTAGCTAACTCCAGCTGTAACAACAGGGCTGTGGCTTTCCAAATTTTAATCTCCCCAAAGAATCTGTATCAAATTCTTCAGCCCAGGGGTCAGGAGGGATTTTAGTAATGGAATGGGACAAGTCGGCCTGTGAAGCCTTGTGGGCAAAGGCCTTGTGTGGAATAAGTGTCCATGATAAGTGCTCCCAAGCCGTGCAGGAATAAAAATAAATAACGGTGATTATGAAGTTATTTTACACTTTTCTCTCTTCAATCACACCCCTCGTGGTGAGGATGGCACGCCCTGCACAGGAGGCAGCTCCCATGGAGGAGGCAGCAGGCCCTGTGCTCAAATTTCTGACGTTCTTGAGCTCAGCCTGTAGTCATGGCACAAAATCTGTCTCAGGAATGCTCTCTGGGTTTTGTCATTCCGGTGGTATTTGGATACAAAAGCACAAAAGTGAGTTGGGAATACAGTCTGGGCAACCTCAGGGCCTCAGGACCTCTATTACATGTAACAAGCTGCAATGCAGCTTGAGAAAATGGGGTGGGAATCCCTGGCAACAAAAAAGCTGTGGAAAATAAACTCCAGCCTGTCAGAAATTCTTGTTTATTCTTCTCCAGGTCCTAGGAGAGCATCCAGAAGGACCTTCCAGCACCAGCCCAGCAGTGAAATCCATTCCCCTGCCAAAAGGAGCTGCTGACAGCTGCAGCCCATGGCACGAGCCCTTGGTGCTGATGGATGGATGATGGATGGATGGATGGATGGATGGATGGATGGATAGATGGATGGATGGATGGATGGATGGATGGATGGATGGATGGATGGATGGATGGATGGATGTGTGAGAGAGCAGAGGTGACCACTGAGTTCAGACAAAAGCTGAGTGAAGTTTTCCATTTCTCACATAAATGCCTCCCTCTGCAGTGCAGGAAAACCTGGGATGCATTTCCTGCACCACAGCAGTACAGGGAGGTGGAGAACAAGATAAAATGCCAGCCTGGCAGGGAGGGGTGAGGGAGATGAGCTGTGTTGTCTGCTGGGAAATGCAGCCTTGCCTTGGGCAGCTTTGTGAGCTTTTGGCTCCCATCAGAGCAGGGGGCTGAGCTCGGCCCTCTGTGCCCTGCTGGAGCAGAACCACTGACCACCTTGTGTAGGGTTTGTGGGTCACTGATAGTATTTCCTACATGGTAGGGGGAATCAGAGCTTCTGATATACACACACATAAAATCCATTTCCAGGGTGAGTCAAGAAATTTAAGGAGCCAACTATCTTAATGGAGTTATTTGTTGTTCTCTGGGTCAGTTTCTAAGATGAGGGAGAAAATAAATGGTCTTTACAAAGTCCAAAGGGGACAAGCTGAGATCTGGACTGCATGAGTGCTACCATGTACAGGAAGATCATTAAAACTCTTTGCAACTGGGTTCCCTCCCATTTTCAGTGCAAAATTTCAGGCATTCACAGGGAGCAAACAAACCCACCAAGGGAGCAGCCATTCTGAAAAGAGTTTTCTGCATTGCTGTGGAGATCAGCCTCCTCCTCAGCATTTCCACCTCCTTGCTGCCCTTCTCTGCTTCCCTAAATTCCCAAAGTCAGCACGTTCTCCCATCTCTGGCTCTCACAGGACAGAGCCAGAATGTCCCTGCTGAAGTGGAGCAAACGTTTTTCCAAAGGGTCAAAGTTCAGGACCAGCTTGTAAGCAGATTATGGGGCTGGTAGAAAGGCCAAAGGCACCCTAAGTCTTTACATTCCCAAAGTGCTGTGTTAAACTCTAGCCCAAGGATGTACTTAACCCCAAAGAGGATGGAGGTCAAGTGAACTTGCAGCATTTCAAACACAATCAGCTTGGAAAAGGAGCTGTTTATAAAGAAGTTTATTGCAGACCCAAGCTAATGTTAGCATTCCCTCTCTACAAATAAGCCTGACCTATTGTTAGTCTCGTCAAAGAGCTGCCACGTTTGTTTTATAGTATCACACAGCCAGGCTTTATTTCAGTTTAGATTAAATCTCAGGGAACGTTTTGGCTCAGGGGCATTGAGAGGAGATGCAGGGGGAGTGGTTTTGCCGTCTCTCTTTAGGTGCTTAACTCAGACTTGCTGCTTTTACTGTCAGGAGAGTGAAGGAGAGGATTGCAGAGGGCAGCTCAGAGCTCCTGGAATGGGCCCTGAGCTGATACCTGGGGGTCTTTCTTCTTTCTTGGGCCAAAAAAAATGAAGTGCAAACAGGCCAGGCTTGGCCCAGCCTCAGCAGCCCTCCTGCTCTTCTCAAACCTCCTTCAGCAGGAACCAGGACACCCCAGGGCTGTGCCAAGGATGGCAAACAGCCCAGCTGAGGGTGCTCAGCAGGTCCCACCTGCTTTTCCTTCCGATGAAAAGGAGCAAATGCACTATTTGGCCAGAAAAACTTTGTTTTAAATCACAGGATCATTAGGATTGGAAAAGACCTCCAAGATTATTCATTACCTGTGGCAATGCCCACCTTGTCCCCAGCCCAGAGCACTGAGTGCCACCTCCAGGAATTCCTGACACACTCCAGGGATGGGGATCCAAACCTCCCTGGGCACTTCCAAGGCCTGAGCACCCTTTCCATGGGGAAATTCCTGCTGCTGTCCAAGCTGAGCCTCCCCTGGCCCAGCCTGAGGCCGTTCCCTCTCCTCCTGTCCCTGTGCCCTGGGAGCAGAGCCCGACCCCCCCGGCTGTCCCCTCCTGGCAGGGAGTTGTGCAGAGCCACGAGGTCCCCCCTGAGCCTCCTTTTCTCCAGGCTGAGCCCCTTTCCCAGCTCCCTCAGCCTCTCCTGGTGCTCCAAACCCTTCCTGGCTCCAGCTCCTTCCCCAGCTCCGTTCCCTGCCCTGGACACGCTCCAGCCAATGACAATAACAACATAAAAATCACAAAAGGACTCCTTAAAAAGTCTGTACCCACTAAGAGAATCTCCCCCATGAAGTCCATGCCCTGTACACATCATTATTTTTAATTACCATTTCTATAACCATCATAATGAATATTTCCATGATCATTGGAGTGACATTGGCAATAGTTCTGAGGGACCACACTGAACTGAGATCCTTTTTGGAGGCATCAAATCTGCATGGAGAGTGAAATATCTGAAATTTTCAGAGGCAATTCAGCAATTTCTCATATTATCAGTGCAAGACATCAACCAAGACGTGGTGAAAAGCCAGGAATGAGTGTCCACTCCTCTCAATGCTTTCCCAGCCTACACCTGGACGCACAAATTCCAATTACTCCAGTGGACACAGGACTTGTACAGGTATTTTATGGGAGAAGCGAGTTTATTCTAGCCCCTTAAGTGTTCTCCCAGAGCCTGTTTGGCTTTGTTTTATGATAATAGTAATCTTAGGTGAAGCATTTAAAATCCTGAAGCTTAGAAGTTGCTCCTATAAAGGCCAGGAGCGTGCTGTGGAATGAGTAAAGATTTCGTATTTGGGGGTTTTATAGCAGCCTCAGAGATGTCTCTGTTTTGTCAGGGAGGCCAAATATTCTTGAGCCAGGAGTCAATTAAAATATATAATATGGATGTTTATTCTTATATGTAGACTTTTTTTCAAAAAAACCCAAAGTTTAAGAAAGCTCTTTTTTTGGTAAATACATAAGATTAAATTAAACAACCTTTTCTCATGGTTGATCCAGATACACTGACAGTGGTTTATGAAAAAGAGGACTCAAAACACATTTCAAACACAGTGAAAATTCTTTTCCTAGAACAAAAAATGCTTTCATTCTTCCTAGGATACCTCTTGCTTAAGAGCCCTGAGTGTTGAACAACCCATTAAGAAATGCTGTCTCCAGTCCAGCCCTCTCAGCTCTTTCACACATAATTGCCTAATTGAAATAGGATCATTTATTAGCTTCTTTGCTTGAGGCTCCTGCAGCTCCAGCTCCTGCTCTTGGGCATCCTCCTTTGAATTGTAGCATTTACCTCAGCTAATTATAATGTGGTATCACTTGATAAAGCCAACTGAGATCATAATGGGAAGACACTGAAACATCTGCCAAGGTTGGAAAATTGGGTTTTTCTTTTTACTCCTGCCAAAGACAGGTTACCTGTAATTAGTTCTAATTTATAAATAAGTGCAGGCTGTACTTCTAAAAGGTACAATATCATGCCTTGCCCCCTTTTTAGAAATTAGTTGGGAGTTATACATCTCAATCAACTGTATTCCTGCTCTGTGTCAGGAATAATGGCTTTGCCTGAGAATTTAGAGAGGAGAAAAGGAGTTATACAACCAAAATATTCACTGGATCCCTGTCCCATGTGACAAAAAACAATGGCACAAGTCCCTAAAATGGAAACCAAGGGAGTTCCAAAATTCTCAACATGGATTATTTTTGTTGCTCTCTGAATCCTGAATATTTATTATCCAGGCATTACAACTCCTCTTCAAACCCCTTTGATTTTTTTTAAAATGTTGTTATTTTTAATGCCAGCTGTAACTCTCAAATAATCACAGGGCTCCAGGAGCTAGAGTTTTACAAACCCACGAGCATCCCAAGAGCTGGAAAACTGTGCTCAGATCCGCCTGAATTTACACCACATAATGGAATTTCTTGGCGTTCTTTTTATCTGTTTGGGGGGTTTGTTCTCAAAGGATCCCAGTATTCCAGTCCATTTTGACACAGGCTGTGATCCCTGATCCCAGCGTTTCCCAGGGCAGGCAGAGCCATGTGGGAGCCCAAAAGGGCTGGTTGGGATGCACCAAAAAAAAAAAAAAAAAAGCTGTCTGTGGAGTTTAGGAGTGGAATAACTCCAGATTTGACACCCTGCCTTGAGCCACACTTGATGAAAGCAGCTTCCACTGTCCCCAGCCAAATTCCTGCTGCCTGCAGTCAGCCCTTGTAATCAGCCTTGCCCTGATAAAAACCCAGGAAGGGAAGAGCAGCAGATCCACCTCAGGGCCCTTGATGTCTGACGTTCACGTGCTGCCCAAGTGGGTGCTTGGAGTGGCTCTGCAGCCTCTGAGTGGGGAGCACTTCTCATTGTGCAGACACCTCCCCGTTGTTCTCCAAAGCTCTTCCCAGTTTCCTGTGGCACCTGATACCCTTCCCAAGGCTCTGACCCCAGCAGGGTTTTCCTTGAGCACTCCCAGCCTGAAGAGGATGAAGTGCCGGCTGCTGCCTTGGCTCTGTGCTGTCCCCTGGGCTCTGTTTTTAGAAGGCTGTTGAAGATAAGCTCTTGGCAGGCTGCTCAGGAGGAAAAGGAACCAAAAAAAAGATGCAGAGGAAAGTGGTGGAAATGCTGAGGAGGAGGCTGAGCTCCACAGCAATGCAGAAAACTCTTTTCAGAATGGCTGCTCCCTTGGTGGGTTTGTGTTCTCGCTCTGAATGCCTGAAATTTTGCACTGAAAATGGGAGTTTGCTCCCATTGAGCAAACTCTCAGTTGCAAAGAGTTTTAATGATCATCTTGTACATGGTAGCACTCATGCAGTCCAGATCTCAGCTTTTCCCCTTTGGACTTTGTAAAAACCATTTTATCCCTCATCTTAGAAACTGACCCAGAGAAGAAGCAAATAACTCCATTAAGATAACTCCATTAAATTTCTTGACTCACTGTGGAAATGGATTTTATGTGTGTGTATGTGTGGTTTCTTTTCTCTTTCTTCCTTCTTTCTAACAGCCACTTTGTATTAAACATTTCATCACAGACATTTGGTCATCCTTGAGAAGCCTTTTGGTGAATTCTTGCTGGTGCTGCAGTTTGTCCACGCAGAAAGACCAGGGTGAGTAATGAGAAAATAAACTTTCCCCTGTGCTGCTCTTTCACTTCTCTGCTCCTGCTGCTGGGGTTTGACCCAAGCCTCTGTAGCTCAGAGTTTGCTTCTGCACCCTTGCAGAAGATGGAGAGTGATTCTCAGGAGAAAAAAAAAACCAATTCAGTCTCCTTGGGTTTGTCTTTTTCTGAGATTAATGATAGGTGCCCATCAGGAACCTGGGTTTGAGGCAGAAGTCTTTCTTTAGAATCCAATTAATGTGGGGTAAATTACAGAGCAACTTTTCCTCCCTTTGCCTGACTAACAGGGTTTATTTTAAAAGCAAACCACTAAACTTCAGCTGAGCCATCACCAGCCCAGCCTGTCCAAGCGTTTGATAAATCCTCATGTTGGGCAGGGACTTTTACATCATTACTTGAGGCTGGCAGCAGGCACTGAGGCTCCAGTGCCACAGAACTCCACAGGGATCCTTCAGAGCAGTTTTCTCTGGAAAATTTCTACTCAGATCAGCCTCAATATTGCTCTAATTGAGATGATTTGAAGTGTAGGAGCCTGGTTGTTTGGGGTCTTTCAAATCCTTTCAGTGAACACTGAAATTTTCATCTGGGTGAGGTCTGAGAAACCAGGAACAGGTTCACATTTATGAATTTTGTTAGATTTAGCTAAAAAAATGAGTCAAGAGCCCCCAAGAGCCCCATTGTTTTCTACAATTGGGATTAAAAGAACAGCAAAGTCCTCAACCAAAATTTCCAGTAAGAGGTGAACCTTCCCTTGCAGTACAAACAGCCTGAAAAACAAGCCACAAACTCAATGCATTTTCAGTCATATTCAGGCAGGAACCTGAATGCTGATTCACAAATATTCTAGCTTGGCTGGCTGCAAATCATTGATTTACATTAATTCCTCCAGCTCTTTAGAAATTGAGTTCCAATTCAGTGCAACACAGAATCCCCCCAAAACCGAGACTGCATCTTGATAAAATACCTGTTAAATGTGGATTTTAACTTCAATGTTCTCATTTCCAGCTCTGTGTTACTGACAGTAAAGTGCAAAGCATTTTTAATTTTTGTTCAGAAGCAGCTGGTGTGTGTTGGCTCGGGAGGTCTCTGTGTGTGTGACCATGGATGGGCTTTTTGGAAGGTTTGGTGCTCTCCAAAGGAAACTGCAAGGGATGGAGAGACAGGACAAGAGGAATGGTTTCCCATTGATAGAGGATAGATGGGATATTGGGAAGAAATTCCTCCCTGTGGGGGTGGGAGGTCCTGGAATAGAATTCCCAGAGAAGCTGCCCCATCCCTGGAAGTGCCCAAGGCCAGGCTGGACAGGGCTTGGAGCAGCCTGGGACTGTGGAAGGTGCAGCCTGGGACTAGGGTGTGAAATTTTAAGGTCCCTTCCACCCCAAACCATTCCACAATTCTCTGATTCTATTCTGTGACCCTTCCCTCACTCTCTTTTGCCTTCCCCTCTCTCCTTTGGGTCTGTTCCCCCACAAACCCTCAGGACAGCAGTTACCTCATGCAGGATTTCACACAGCGCTCACCCACGAGTTCCCCCTGCTCCTCGTCCCCTCCTCACAACCCATGTCACAATCACACCAAAACATCCACACAGGACCCAAAAAATCTTCCAGGATTTGCAGTTGAGCCGTGTCCATCCCTTTGGGGAGGGAAGAGTGGACACCACTGTAGACACGATTTTCTGAGCCTGAGAGAATTTTAGCTGTGCTAGTTTCCCCAAGGGAAACCTTTCAGCAGCTCTCTCTCTTCCCAAAACAGCTTTTGTAAGTAGCTGCTCTTCTCTCAAAACATTTTTAGGTAAACTATGTACCTTTCCCATAACAAAACCTCTCCCAGGTCTTTTGTTTCATATTTCTGTTGCTTAACCAATGGAGAGAGGTGTCAATCCTATGGACCAATGGGGTCCCCTTTTTAGTGCAGCATGCTATAAAAGAAAGTGAATTAGTTGGACGGTCGGGACAGTGATGGGACGGACAGAGACGAGAGATCTCTGAAGTCAGGGCTGGGTTTGGAGCGTGTGGTTTATTGCACAGGGCGTGGGTGAAGGGGCCCTGCTACGAACTGCCAGACACAGCTCAGAGCAGAGAGAGACAGAGAGAGAGAACAAAAGAGAGAGAAGAAGAAGAAGAAGAAGAAGAAGAAGAAGAAGAAGAAGAAGAAGAAGAAGAAGAAGAAGAAGAAGAAGAAGAAGAAGAAGAAGAGAAGAAGAAGAAGAAGAAGAAGAAGAAGAAGAAGAAGAAGAAGAAGAAGAAGAAGAAGAAGAAGAAGAAGAAGAAGAAGAAGAAGAAGAAGAAGAAGAAGAAGAAGAAGAAGAAGAAGAAGAAGAAGAAAGAAGAAGAAGAAGAAGAAGAAGAAGAAGAAGAAGAAGAAGAAGAAGAAGAAGAAGAAGAAGAAGAAGAAGGAGAAGAAGAAAGGAGAAGAAGAAGAAGAAGAAGAAGAAGAAGAAGAAGAAGAAGAAGAAGAAGAAGAAGAAAGAAGAAGAAGAAGAAGAAGAAGAAGAAGAAGAAGAAGAAAAAGAAGAAGAAGAGGATGAAGTTCCCATTACAATACATTAAATCTTCTTCCATACTGAATATTCTGATTTACACCAACCAATCTAGTACAAGATACAAATCCTACAGCATTTACATGCAGCCTATAAGAATCATTACATTCCCATCCTGTGTTATATTTTAAGCCCTAAAAACAACTCTTTGGACCCCTCCTGCCAAGCCAGCAGGGTCTGCTCTGACCCTTGGGCTCTTGGTAAGGAGAAGGGCATTGGTTCATCAATAGGGGATTACCTTCAGCTGGCCATACCATTGTTTTCCAGTTGTTCAGTAACTAAAGCTCGGCATCTTAGACATTGAACCTTGCTTTAAATTCTGTTTCACTTATAGGTTTCACATTCTCAAAATCTAAGCAGTCATTATTTATAAGGCTTTCCTGTTTCATCTTCCCCAACAGAAAGTGAGTAAACTGTACATAAAGCCTTCATTTCTTTCTCTTCTGCCTTCAGAGAATTATTGGGGTCGATTTATTTCGTGTCCTACCACCCCGCCCCAGGCCGGGACATCCAGCGCTGCTGGGAGCACGGCGGGAGTTCTGCTGGGATTAACCCAGCTACTTGTTTATTCCCTGGGTTAATTTCACACGCCAAGCACCAAGCTTGTGTTAATTATATGATTTACTGGGCTGCATTTCTTTTTTTTTTTTTTTCATTGCATCGTAAAAAAAAGAAAAAAAAGAAAAGGTCTTGAATAAGAACTCTTGTTCTGGTAAATTTTTTGCTTGTTTGTGAATGGCCTGGAAATAGTTAACAGCAGGCACGTCCTCTGGGCCAAAAGGGACTGGAAGGCTCAGATTATTGCCTTATTTATTTTATTTTATTCCTAATTAACGTTTTATGAGCTCTGAATATGTTTACAGGAGCACATGCTGGAAAGGGCACATGGACAAACAGAATTAAGAGCCATTGGCTGCTTCACAGTAGATTAAAATATCATGGAGCAGTCTTGTGCCTTTGCTGTTGGAACCCGGACAGGCCCATTTCCAGCAGGAACAAAAACTCACCTGGATAGTTTCACTTTGTAACCCAAGAGTTTTGGGAGGGATGAAGAGCTGATCTGCTGGTGGGGAAATAAATCCACCAAGCAGCATTTCCAGAGGGAGCTGTGGAGCTGGGGCAGCTTGTTCCCTCATCCCAGGTCTTTGTGGGTTCAGTAAAATTGAAGTTAAATATAGAAGTGTCAGACATTTTGCACAGCGGCTTTTGAACGTGGTCTGCTGAGATCAGAGGAAGGGTCAGGGTCAGGGTCAGGGTCAGGGTCAGGGTTTGGGTTTGGGTTTGGGTTTGGGTTTGTGTTTGGGTTTGGGTTTGGGTTTGGGTTTGGGTCAGGGTCAGGGTTAGGGTTGAACTTGATGCTTGAACTCAGATCCCACCCAGATCTGTCCAGTGGGGCAGGGAGAGGCTCTGGCCTGACCCCGCTGAGGAGCAGACCTGGGCTTGTCTCAGTGCCCTGAACTCGTCCTGCTCCAGCTTCCAGACTAAAATCATCTGAAATCATCATTGCCTGGGAATAACGTGGCTTGGTTTTCTTCGAGCCCATGGATAATGCTGGGAAAATGTTGATGCTTTCAAACTCAGGGTGAACTGAGGCCTGGATCAGCCATTTCCAGCCTCTCTCACTCCGAGCTGCTGAGGAATTCCCACCTTTCCTCTGAGCCCACGACATTGCCCTCCTGCTTCTGCAACACCAAAATTGACTCCTTTTTAACAAATCACCTCTCCCTTTCCCCCAAAATTTGTCTGCTGCTTCCATTGGCAAATGCAGGAGCTCTGGGTCCTATCAACCAATTGCCCATGGAGAGTTTTATTGCCCTTCTTTTTAGCTGCCAGGGGAAAAACTAAGGCTGTTTATCAGAGAGCTGCAAACACTCAGTGATCCAAGAAATGTTAATATGATGCCCTTGGGATAAATATTGCTTCACCGTGTTTTTCAGCTGTCCATTACTTTCCTTTTGAGAAATAAAAGGAAATATATTACTAAGAAACAGGATGATTGTACAGCGTGGTTAAAATCAGAAATAATCTGGTGGCAGGGAAAAAAATCCCCACATTTTTCTCCCAAAATACATTTTTAATTGGGAACAGAGCAGCACAGAGATCTAGGTGCAGATAAATTAAGTTTTCCTGCCTTCCTAGGGCACAACAGAAAGATTTTATTGTTGGCTAACATCTTTTAGTACTTTAATTATCAGGACAGAAAATTGCTTCATTGCTCCTTGCACAAAAACAAACCCCAAAGTGAATTATTCATCCATAAAATCTGAATTCCAGCTGGAGAAAGCAGTGAGAGGAGTTTAACTTGCACCTAGAATATGCTGAAATCATTGAGGGTTCCAGGTCCTGATTGCTTTGGCATCCCTGAGTAACTCAGGGATTATTTTGCAGCTCTTCAGACCTGTAGGTGTTTTCTGTCTCTTCGTTCCCTTGTGAATCCCAGTTTTAGGGCCAGGCACTGCCCATATTCCCCACACATGAATTCATTACTTCTGCTGGGTATTTATTATTTGCATGGATCTCCCTCCCTCCGAATTCTCACGGTTCCCCGAGTCAGCGCAGGAGGAAGGTGGGAATGCCCTGGTAAGGAAATTGTTGCTCCTCAGTGTTATTTTTACTGCTGAGGTGCCTTTGCTGACTCAGAGGAGCCTCACAGTTCTGCCTTTCCCACTCAGCCACCATCCTTCCAGTCAGAGCTCTGCTGCAGAAGGAAATTAGAGGGGGGAAAAAGCACCAGCAGGAGATGGAAATTCAGGATCCTGATCAGCCCCAAGGTTCAGCCACTCCAGGGCCACTCTGGAGATAAAGGAGAGCTGATTCCCATCTTTATTTTTCCCTTTCCATCCCCACCACCAGCCCAGCAAAACCATCCATCTACTGGCCAATATTCTGCTGTTCCTGCTGTCTCACCAAGCTGCAAAACCTGCAGGTGATGGTGGATTTCCAGACAAGGAGAGCAAGGGGAAAGAAAAAAAATAAAATAAAACCCCTTGGAACTGGTTTCTGTCAAAGGGTGAATTGGAATGTGGCATAAACAAACAGCCCAACACGTTCTGCTGTTTATGTGGGGCCAGAGAATGTTTGTCAGGCTGAGTTCTGGGAGAGACACTCGGGGTTATAATGTCCAGACTTCCCCTGCACTGGGTCCAGAATTGCAGGAGAAAAGGAACAACGAGGGTTCTGAGACAGGAATTGTGCAATAGGAAATAGCTGCTGCTCCATTTAGCACCATTTTGTGCAAATGTGCTGCTGGGAGGTTTTGTTTGCCTGCCTGGGGACAGTTCAGCAGATTTCTGGAGGTTTTGGGGGCGTCCATAAGGGTGGAGGAGGTGCTGTCGCTGTCCCAAATTTGTTTGGTGGGTTTTTCTTTTTCTTCTTTTTTTTTTTTTTTCTTTTTCTTCTTTTTTTTCTTCTTCTTCTTTTTCTTCTTCTTTTTCTTCTTTTTCTTCTTCTTCTTTTTCTTCTTTTTCTCCTTCTCCTCCTTCTTCTCATTCTCCTCCTTCTCTTTCTCCTTCTCCTTCTTCTCTTTCTTCTTCTCTTCCTCTTCCTCTTCCTCTTCCTCTTCCTCTTCCTCTTCCTCTTCCCCTTCCCCTTCCCCTTCCCCTTCTCCTTCTCCTTCTCCTTCTCCTTCTCCTTCTCCTTCTCCTTCTCCTTCTCCTTCTCCTTCTCCTTCTCCTTCTCCTTCTCCTTCTCCTTCTCCTTCTCCTTCTCCTTCTCCTTCTCCTTCTCCTTCTCCTTCTTCTCTTGGATTCTCAGTTTCACAAAGATTAAGTTCAGCTTTTTATAGAAAAGCAATTCAATTAAAAGCTGTTACCAAGTGGAAGTGAGTCCTCCTGCTTCTGTCTGGGTTGTATTTTTGAATCAATTGTTTTGCGTATTGGTCTGCCTCATTTTTTGGAGATATTGGGCCAATCATCCATGAATTCCATGGATCAATCCCTATGATCACAAATTCAAAATACAGACAAAGTGGCTTTCTCCTCTGAGAGATCTGAAGATCTGAGAGCTGCTCCAAACCCCTTTTCTCCCATTCCTGGACCCAGGCAGAGGCTCTGGAAGGCACCGAGTGTCCATGATCAGCTCCTGAGGCTGCCCAAGGAGAATCCTCCCCTTTCTTCAGGGATTAAACAGATTTAATGGTTTGTAACTGAGCCTGAAATCAGGAATTCAGTCTGGAGACGGCTTCTTACTCCTGATTTCATTTTTCACTCCGGAGTCAGGGTCTGCACAACAAACTCCAGAGCAAAAAATATTTGTGCACATCCTCCAGAGTTTAAAACTCCAACAGGAAATATTCCAGGGAAATCTTTGTAAACGAGGATTTCTCAGCTAATGGTGCTTATTTGGACCCCCTCTGAGCAAGGATAATGATGCTTAAAAGACAGAGTGTTTGGATAGAGGGTTTTTAAGTGGAAATCATATTTAATTCTCCCACTGCTGCTTCTGAAGGGAAAAAACCCCACACAAGAGGGACTTGGAGGTTTCCCACCCTTCTCAGAGGTGGAATTCTGTGCTTTGCTATTTATTGATTTGCTCTGTGCTCTCGGATGGGAACATTGTCAGACTCATCACCCCGGGACAGACCAAAGGCAGCAGCTCAGGCTCCTCCCCGGGGTGAGGATAAAGTGCTGCACTTGACCTGTGCCTGGGATGTGGGATGGGGTCAAAATACAGGGAAATATAATTAATAATAATAATAATAATAATAATAATAATAATAATAATAATAATAATAATAATAATAATAATAATAATAATAATAATAATAATAATAATAATCCTTCCCTTCCACCTCTGCCTTTGGAGGCTCCTGCACTGCACAAGGCAGGGATTTCTGTTCCTTTCTGACATTTCTGCAGGTAAAATATGGGAGAAGCTGGAGGATCTCTGCCTTTTTCCTCCTACAACAAAGACATTTTCCTCCTTTGCTGAAATTTGGGTGAAATTCAGGCAGAGACAGACACTAAGTACCTTCAATATCCTTTTAAATTGTTGCCTCCAGAACTTTTCCTTCCAACCAACAAAATCAAAATAAGTATATTTTCCCACCACAAGATTTCCTCTTTTTTTGAGGCTTTTTTTTTCCCTTGAAAACTTATGCTACCCTAAATCAAATCAAATCAAATCAAATCAAAAATTAATAAAAATATTAAAAAATTTAAAATTTAAAATAAAAAATAATAAAATTTAAAAAATTCTTTTAAAAATTAAAAAATGAAATAAAATTAAATGAAAAAGAAAAATAAATAATGAAATAAAAATAAAAAATGAAAAAATGAAATAAAATAAAATGAAATAAAATAAAATAATAAAATAAAATAAAATAAAATAAAATAAAATAAAATAAAATAAAATAAAATTTAAAAATGGTGCTCCAAGCTTGCTTTGCTCCTTGGCACTGGAGAGAAGTGGCTGCAGGACTGAAGGGAGCTGTCTGTTCCCAGCACTAACAGCAGTCTCCGCTGTCTGAGCGATTTTAGGAGGTTTTTTTCAGCCCAACGCTGCTGCCAGGCAGCTCCGGAGCCCTGCAGACACAATCCCACCTTCCCTCTCAGCCACAGAGCCCCTCCTCCAGCACTGCCCCTGCTTTTGTTGTGACTGTGAGCTCCAGGGCTCTGCTGCTCTGCAGAAAATCACTCCCAGAAACCCCCAAAATGAATAATCTGGGCAAGTCCTGCTCCAGCTGGTGTCCTGGAGAGAGGCTGTCTGCAGCCACCTTTGGGGCTTGCCTCTTTTACTTCCTGAGCACGAGAAACCCTCATTCCAGCTCCTGAGTTTATTGCAGCTCCTGGGTACCTTCCTGACCTCATTTAGAACACTGAGGGCTGCACTGATTCATCTCCTCAGGAAATTTGGGCTCTCCAGGCTGGGCCAGCAGCAGCTGCTTCCTCTGAATAAACTCTGGCCAGAACAGAAAAGGCCAAAACAGAAATGGCCAGAACAGAAATGGTCAAAATAGAAATGGTCAAAACAGAAATGGTCCCTCCCCAGCACTGCTGTGGTGGCTCAAGTGCCTCAGAGCTCCTGCAAAAAGGAGAAGTGTCCAGTGTTGGCCAGGGTGATGCAGGAATAATAATAATAATAATAATAATAATAATAATAATAATAATAATAATAATAATAATAATAATAATAATAATAATAGCACATTAAGGAATGCTCTGAAAGGAAAGCCTTAAAAATGTGTGGAATCGAAAGGCGGCCTGCAAAATCTGCACCATTCTAGCACTGTCTCAGCTCCCTGCCTTCATCCCCAGGTCCCTGTGATGCCAGTTTTATCAGGAATAAAGGCAGGCAGTGACATCAGAGTTGTCATTTCTCTGCTGCCAGATCCCCAAGATACACCCAGGGGAAGAGAAACGAGCAATGAACTGATTTCTTACTGAATTTTGAAATTACCTGAACCCAAATTTATCTGAGCACTTCCCACCTTCCCTCTCCTGGGTTTGGATGCACACAAGAGGACCTTTCCCAGACAAAGGCTCTGTGTTATCCCAGCCTGTCTGTGCTCCCACCTGGTGGAACAGACGTGGTCTGAGACACCAAATCAGGGCTGCAGATCCACCTGGGAAATCACCCATGGCAAGGGGAGCTCGTGGCAGGCTCAGTGCTGCTGTTTGAAAGGTTTAGTTGGGTTTATTTGGGTTTATTTGAATTTATTTGGGTTTATTTGGGTTTATTTGGGTTTATTTGTTCCACAGACACTTCCTGTGTCCAAGCCCATCTTTCTCACCAGAACAGAGACATCGAGGAATGTTGGAGCCCTGGGCACTGAGAATTTTAAACTTTCTGTGCTGCCAGGCACTGACCCCCAAGCAAACACTGCACTGACCTGAGGGCGTGGAGGAGCTCCCAAAATTGAGTGGCAGCACTGGGATTGTAGGGGTGGAGTTTGGATAGAAGTGTGTGATAGCACACGGTGCAAAACTGAGAGTTTAAGGGTTTAGAATACAGTAATACATCTATAAAGCAAGATGGAGGATTTAGGGCAGAGGCCAGTCCTTCTTTTTCACCTTCTCCTTCATGGTCTGGGTGGTATTTTGTAATTGGGTAGAAAAGTCGGCATTGCGGGCCAGGGGTGGTTGGTTATTGGGTTAAAAGTAAAAATAATTTAGGTGTCATTTCTTAATTGGACAGTTTATCCTCAAAAGGCTCCATTTTTAGTTTGTTAGCCAGAAGTGCTGTAGAACTCACGACTTTTGAGACTGTAATATAGATAAGAATTAATAAACATCTGAGTTCCAACAAGAAATACAGTCTGAGCATTTAATCCCAAGCCTGGCAAAAAAGAAGATAAAACTTAACAGAGGAACAGGATGGGAGCAGCACATCCACAGCTACAAACACTCCTGCCAAGCAGCTGCCAGGACTGCACTGGAGCACTCCTCACTCTCTGTTTGTGTTTCACTGAATTCTGACAACCCCCCGGCTGCAGGTTTGTGGTTTGGCCTCTAGAGCAGGGGATGGGCAGCAGGGCACACATTAATAAAAAGGACATTTCTTGCTTTTAACCCTGAACTATTCCAGATTTGTTGTCCCTTGTGGCCATCCATCCCATCCTGCAGGGCACTGCCAGCTCGGGGTGGGCAGCACAGGAGGATTGCTGCTACCCTGGGGAGGGAAGGCTGTCCCCAGCCCTTGGGACAGAGTGGATTTACTTGGATTACCTTGATCTTTCCACCACCCTGTGCCTTCCTTCTCAAAGCCATGGGTCCAGTTCATCTGGCTGCAATTCCTGATTTATTTTCCTGATTCTTGGCACCTCGGAGCTGCAGGTCTGTGCCTCTCCTGAAGGACAGGGAGAGGTGAACTTTGTGTCTTGGCTGCTGCCAGGGCCATTATGGAGAATTCGAGGTGATTCATCACTTAAAGACTCCTGGGCCCATTCCCCAAACTTGGGAGGAATTCTGGGCACTCTGCCTGCTCTACCCAAATTTGTGGTGGTTTCCCAGAATGCAAAATGGAGCACAAGGCACATCAGGGTGTGCTCTGAGAGGATAAGTGAGTTGGAAGGCAAAGATCATTTTTTGTCTGATATTTCTTGACAGGGTAACCCAGCGCTGGAAATAAATTGAGTTTACTGCAGCCTCGCACAGGAGTGGAATTGTTTTATTCATGTGCTGTTTGTGGCCTTAAAGAACCTTTTTGCTTTCATGGATTTGTATAAAAATTCCTGGCTGGAACAGTGTCAGAGATGAACAGGATTTACTGCTGCAGCTCTTGTGGTCAGAGCTAATTACCAGCTGCATTTTCTCAGATCTTAACTGTGCCTCTGTATGAAGACATTCAGACAGAAATTTTTTCATTTGGTTGGCTCGGGGTTCCCATCTTAGAGGTGGAAAATAAAAATTAACCTCCAGCAGAGGAAAAAGCCTTGGAGAAAATAAAATTTGTTTTCCTAGAGAGACACGCTGCTGAAAAACCAGGAGCTTGGGGAACTGCTTGTAGATAAGGAAATTCTGCTGGTGGCAGTAACAGAGATGGGCTGAGAAGGGCAGGGTTGGAGTAAATAAAATTGGAATTAATTTGGAGCAGAGCATTTGATTACCTGAGCCATTGGGATGCTGAGTGACTTGGAGGTTTTAGCACATTTCCAGCTGTGAATTGTCACTTTGTTCGCTTAAAAACAGGCTGAACATTAAAAGCTCTTTTTTTTTTTCTTAATTCATAAATGACAGCAGATCATCAGCCCATGAATGGACGTGCCTGGACAAAAACTTCCTGGGATGACCCGTGATGAACTCCAGGTTATTTTGTCAGGTATTTATTGGCCATTTGGAATGGTCTGTAGGAAAGGAAAGGAATGTTCCAGTGCTCACGTCACACTCAGCACCAGTCAAAAACAAAGTCCAATCTCCTGGGTGTCAAAGCTCCAAGCAGATTGGAGATTTCTGGGACGATTTTCCTGAATTTTGAAGTGACCATGGCCTTTTGTTTAACATCACAGCACTTCTATCTTTCTTTATTCAAAACCAATCCACTGATCTTTTAAAATATATTAAAAATATAAAATATATAAAATATTCTGTGTTCCATCCTCAATTTCCAGCTGCATCTGAAGGCTGCATTCCTCCCAGGGACTCTGGGAACAGGGATATCCCTGCCTTGAATGTGATCACATGTCCTTCGTTTGGAAATCCATTTCAAAGCAATGACTTGTGCCATGGAAAATTTGCCATTTTCCCTTTATAATCTGTGTTTGCACTTGGGAAGTTCCCAAGTTTTAATCTCACATCCCAAGCAGGAGATCCTTGGAGTTGTGATAATATATATATATATATATATATATATATTTATAGGCCATCAGTTTTAGGATGGAAAGTGGCATTTTGCTAAGAAAGAAAGTAATGTTGTTTCTTTAGTAAGGCAAAAGCTCTCAGCCTGCACAAAACCTCAGATTTTATTCAGGTAGGAATGCTTGGGAAAAGGCTGCTGTGGTGTCCCAAATTTCAGATTTTATTCAGGTAGGAATGCTTGGGAAACAACTGCTGTGTTGTTCCAAATCTCAAATTTTTATCTGGGTAGGAATGCTTAGAAAAAAGGCTGTCCTGGTGTTCCAAATATCAGATTTTATCCAGGTAAGAATCCTTGGAAAACGGCTGCTGTGGTGTTCCAAATCTCAGATTTTTATCCAGGTAAGAATGTTTGGAAAAGGCTGTCCTGGTGTTCCAAATCTCAGATTTTATCCAGGTAATCACTTCTAACTTTTTTGGTTTTTTAGAAGAAAAATCCTCTAATGAGACAAGTTCTCCTGCAATATTAAGAGAAAGAGCAGGTATTTGTCTTTAGAGGAGATGTACGTGCTTTGGGAAAGTTGAATTCAAGTCAGAAAACATTTGTATTTCACTGCTTGGTCCAATAAAGTCAAGATTTTCTCCTTCCTTACAAGGAGGGATCTGAGCAATCTCAGACTCTCTGCTCTGGGTCCTTTCATTTCCACTCTTCTCGATTTTAACCGGGATTTTCCATGAGGGAACTCTCCAGCTCCATGAACAGCCTGGGATGATACGGAGAGGAAGTTTCTCCTCAATATCAGGAGAATAAATTTTCATGTCTGAATTTCTAGACCCAACTTCCAATGTCTTTTCATCCCCGTATTCACTTACAAGCACAAACTTCCACTGCAACACCTCCCACTCACTCACAAACCAGCTGAAAGTTACAAATGAAGAGGGAAATGCCAAGACCAAGCTGATTTTTCCTTTTAAAAAAAAGCCCATTTGGAAAGGTTTGCTTAAAACCCAAGGTTCCACAGGGATTCTGAAGAAGCTGGGATGTGAATCTCAGCTACAGGACACATCTAAAGAAGATTATCTCAAAGGAAACTGGCAGCGGTTTTGGGTTCTCTTTTGGAGAACCTCTCTGGAACTGACCAGGTGATGTTTATAACTATGAGTGCCCTTGTTTTAGTTTAATATTTGGGCTTTTTCTCCAGATATTGGGATGAGACGTCACTGCAGAGTAATGCAAAACAGTTAAACTAACAAGTGCAAAAGGCACTTATCTTTTTTCTCTTTCTCTTTCTTTCTTTCTCTTTATTTAATTTCTTTTCTGTTTCTCTTTCACTTTCTTTCTTTCTTTCTTTCTTTCTTTCTTTCTTTCTTTCTTTCTTTCTTTCTTTCTTTCTTTCTTTCTTTCTTTCTTTCTTTCTTTCTTTCTTTCTTTCTTTCTTTCTTTCTTTCTTTCTTTCTTTCTTTCTTTCTTTCTTTCTTTTTCTTTCTTTCCCTCCCTCCCTCCTCCCTTCCTTCCTTCCTCCCTCCCTTCCTTCCTTCCTTCCTTCCTTCCTTCCTTCCTTCCTTCCTTCCTTCCTTCCTCCTTCCTTCCTTCCTTTTCCTTCCTTCCTTCCTTTTCTTCCTTCTTCCTTCTTTTTTTTTTTTTTTTTTTTTTTTTTTCTTTTCCTTCCTCCTTCCTTCCTTCCTTCCTTCCTTCCTTCCTTCCTTCCTTCCTTCCTTCCTTCCTTCCTTCCTTCCTTCCTTCCTTCTCTCTCCTTCTCTCTTTTTCTCCCTCTCTTTTTCTCCCTTTCCCTCTTTCCTTTCTTCCTCAGAAACTGGACATTCGAGCCCACAGCAATAAAAAAATCAGAGCAAAAGGCACCACAAAGCATTGACAGCTCTGGAAAGAAAAAAAAAATCACTTTCTAAGTCCTGGGGACGGCTTTCACTGTAAATAAAAATAAAAAAGAGCAGAAATTAATGTTTGTGGTCAGTGCCAAGCAGACACACTCTGTAACGCAAAGCAATTGCATTTTTACCTGAAATCTGTGACAGATAGCTGGGGCACTAATGTTTTTCTCTGTTAATAAGCTGGATATGGAACAGAGCTCCTTTCGAATATGTACGGTAAAGTGGAAATGCATGCTTTGGTGAGTGCTATAAAGCAGGCCAAAGATATGTCAAGTCCAATTAATGTCAATAAGGAACATCTGTATTTAGGCACCCAAGTTACTTAATGCAAACATTTCATAATTATATACTATAGCACACATGGAGCATTATGAGATGTGGTGTCCCAGTGTGAATAATATTCACATTTTTCAGATCAGTCAGCAGTCTTGGTCTGGCTTTGGCTCAGCTTGCAGTCTCCCTGTAAGAGCATTTCTTTATAATATTGAATTAAGTACAATCCACATTTTTTCTCTTATCTGTGAAATCTTGTGGTTGTGGCTTGACTGTTTTTATAAAATGAAAGATCCAAGTGCATGTAAAGCTGGGGGTTTGGGGGCTTCTTTTTTTTCCTTTTTTTTTTTTCTTTTTTTTTTTTTATTCCTGAGACATCTGGGTTTTTTCTTATATGCCTGAAGTCTGGAAGGAAAGGTTCAAGTGGATGAAGGAGAGCATGAAAGGCTCCATGTCTAAAAAGATTCTTCATCTCCCGGGCAAAAAAAAAACAACAGCAAAGGGGCAGAACAACAGCAGAAACCTTTTCCCCCACCTGAATCACTGTGAAACAACACAGAGGGTGGAAGAGATATCAGCATTTCCAGTCTGGGACTCTCAAAACTTCCTAAATATTTGTAAATCCAAAACCAGCCGTGCAGCAATTGTTTAAACAAATGGGGCAGACGCTGCAACCCGGCTGCCACCCACACGTGGCTCCCTGCACTCCGGGCTGGGTCCCTGGAGCTGGGGGAGTCTGCTCAGGTGAGGCTCTGGAATTGTGACTTTGGGGATTTTAATCCCCAGGGTAGAGGAGCTGCTAAGGAAAGATGGAAAATTCATCTGGTGCCTGATGGGAAACACATCCCAGGCAGCAGAGTGGTCTCTTCGCTGGGAGAGGTTTCTGCAGGGGTTCCCTGGAGCCCCCCAAGTCCCAGGGGACAGCAAAGGGGGAAGATGATGAGGTAGGAGCTGATCCAAGCCCCCAAAACTCCCTCAGACAAGGGGCAGGGAGAAGCTGCTGAAGATGCTATGTTAAAGCCAGGCTTGCAGACAGGGCAGCCTCACCTAATCCAGAAAGAGAAGAAAAACCCAGTCTGGGAAGAAACAGGTGTCAAACTGGGCTCAGAGAAAATGGAACACCAGCCACTGGGTGCCAGCTGTGCCCAAGGATCAGCCACCAACCCTCGTGTCTCCTTCACCCGAGAATCCTGGCAGCCCTCCCCAGCCCCAGCTGCCAAGAGCAGCTCTGCCCTGAGCCAGGCTCCCACACTGTTTTTAGCAAACTGCCTCTGACACCCCACCTATTTCAAGAAACATTCAAGCCTGAGTACCCACTTCCCACTCCGGATCTGTTGGGTCTTGTCTGGGTTTTTTTTTCCCCTCTTCCCCTGTGCCTTTGGAATACAATCACTCCAGGGCAGGCTCCACTCATCTCTTTGGCACTTGACCTGTTCTTCCTGGTGTATTTACTGTTCAGAGCTCCTCTGTGAACTTCACCGAGATCACCTTGGTCTCCTATGATTAATCGTGCTCCAATCAATCACCTTGGCTTGTGTTCAGCAGGGAGGAATGCACAGTCACGTAAAAATCCAGCCAAGTACTTTAAAACACCTAAAAGAGGCTGGGTCCTCACAGGATCAGAAGTTCTGGATCTTGGCTTTTTTTACCTTTAACTCCAAGAACCAGTTTAGTCCTGGAAACTTTTCCATTTTACACCTGGAAATTAAAAGTTTGGAAATCAATCATCACTTGGAAATTTGGAAATTAATTCATCACTTAGGGCTGAGAGAGGGCCTGTGCAGCCCATGGTGCAGAGCTCACAGCAAGGCCTTCATGCAAATGCTGCCGCTTCAGTTTCTTGATATAATTAATGATGGTGGTAAATTTTTGCTAATTGAGAAGAATTCTGCATGACTCAAAGCAGAAGTAAAAGGGAACCTGTGCTGTGAGGGAGGAAGAGGAGGGGGCACTCTCAGCCTGACTGGACATGGACTGATGGGCAATGGAAGACCTGAACACCACCAGAAGGCAGCCAGGAAAAGCTTTTCCAAGTCTTGCCTAAGGAATCTGTTCTCAAATCTTATTAATGACTAATGGGATTTCTGTATCTTCCTCCCACGCGCCTCTCTGAACCTACAAATAACAGGATTTGTGTGCCTGCCCTCCTACACACCTCCAATAAAGGCTTTGGGAAGAAAACAAACTCCAACGTGTGCACGTTCTAATTATAAGCAGGCAGGAGGAGAGCTCCCATCCCAGCTGGCTGAGAGCCAGGGATCCCAGCACAGGGATGGAGAGGGTGGAAGTGGGCCTGGAGCCAGGAGAACATGAGAGATTTCTGACAGGTTTGAAGGGAAGGGTGATGGCAGGAAAGGAACTGCACATCCCTGAGTGCCTGTGAGTGGGAGTGAAGGACAGCAGTGTGCACAGGGAGCTCTGAGCCCCTGGGGCTGCCGGAGAGATTTCTAGATTGGCCTGAGTGAGATTCACCCCGGGGCAGGGGAAGGGAGGAAAAGGGGTGAGGGTGATGCCTTGGGAAGGCTGAGCTGGAACAGAGACTGGACAGAGCCAGAGAATAAAGTAGAGATTTATTGAAAGGCTTTAGGGTACACCTTGGGCAGGACAAGAGCCTGGCCAGGGCTACACCCAAGGTGGACCCAAAATGGTCACAAAATGGACCCAAAATGGTCACAAAATGGTCCCAAAATGGCCCCAAAATGGACACAAAATGGTCCCAAAATGGCCACAAAATGGCCCCCAAATGGTCACAAAATGGATGCAAAATGGCCCCAAAATGGTCCCAAAATGGTCACAAAATGGACCCAAAATGGACACAAAATGGTCAAAAAATGGCTGACCAGTGACCAGGTCTCACACTTTTATAAATTTTGGTCCATTTGCACATTGGGGTTTCATTGTCCAATCCCAGCTCCAGGCTGTGAGCTCCCATCCTTCTTGTTCCTCCTTCCAGCCACCCTTGTTTGTGCTGTTGGGCTGAAAGTTGTCCTTGGTGTGCAGTAGGACAAGGATTTGTTTTGTGTCCCTGCTGTGTGCAGAGAGCTGAGTGACACTGACTGTGAGCTCAGAGCTGCACCCCTGGGCAGCACAGAACCTGAAAATATGAAAGATAAAACTTAAGGCACCAAGGAGAGCATGCCCCAAAGCACAGAATCCATGGGAGGGTCTCTGCCCAAGCTCAGACAGTGAGGATCCCTTTTTCCTCAGCCATCCCATGTGGAGCCCCATCCCACAGCAGCATTTGGGGCAGAGTGGGTGCTCCATTCCCACCAATTTCCTTATTAAACACCAGGGCAGAGCCCCACAGGCTGCCCTGGGTATCCCAGCACATCAGGCACAGCCCCACAGGGAGCCAGGACTTGTTTTGCCATCTGATATCAACGGGGAGGGTGACTGGGAAATCATTGCTGTGCTTTGAGGTGCTCACTACAAACAAATCACCTGGACCAAAAAAACCCAACAACAAACAGCCAGAAACCTGCCTGTGTCCAGCTTCCTCTGCTCAGATGGAATTTGTCCTGCTCACTTCCTATAAAACCATTTTAAGCTTTCTACCAATGTGTTTTTTAATATCAGCGTTGTTGTTTTTTTATTTCTTTTTGGTAGCTATTAAAATACCCAAATAGCTTTTTAAAAGTTTCTCCGGGGACTTGCCCTTCCAACTCATTTATCTTAATTTCGAAGATGGAGACAAACTTCTTATTTATGTTTCAAAGATGACATGACATCAAAGAGTTTGAATATTAAATGCCTTAATTACAGATGAAGGCTGATAAAACGAGATCACCTCTGGAGTTTTATTAAACAGGAATTGCAACTGCATTCACAGAGATTTAGGACTACACCAACCTAACCCCAAGCAGCAAAAGATTGTTTTTGGAGAGGGAGAATAACATTTTTCTCACTTGTATAACTCCAGTGTACAACTGCAAATTGCTACCTACAAAACCAACACTCTGAAATTATCCATCACACACTGACCATGTTGCTTTTCTTGCTGGGCTCTGAGTGGGTTTGTGAATTTAAGATTTTTGCCACAACCAGAGTGTCACAGGCAGAATTCAGAGATGTAGTTCCCCAATATCCCACTTTTCCTTGGGCAGGTTAAAATCGAGGCTTTATCTGCTTTTCTCTGACCCTTATGTTACCCTCACTCAGTGCCTGCCCTGAGTGCTTCGAGTCTGACAGAATTTTAGCTGCTGGAATTGCATGGGACACCAGGGGAAAAAATGGTGCCAACCCCTAGGACTGATTTTCAGTGGAGGGAACACCACGAGGGAACTTATCACAAAACCTCAGCGATTTCCCTTGGTTCTGTGGGAATCCTCAAATCAGCTTGGGATTTGTTCCTCACTTAGGACAAAACTCTCTGTCAGGAGAGGACTGAGGGGCATCGTGTTTTTGGAGGGGGTTTGGGGTGTTTTAAGCCCCACATGATAAGCACCCAGGAGTAATTAGCAGAGTCTGTCGATATTCACATTCCACTGGATTCATCATTTGAGGGTTTGCTTTGTCCAGTCCTGAGCAGGGTATGAAACCCAGCACGCTAAAGGAGTCTCCTCAGGGCAGCCAGTCTGGGTGTTTAGGAGGCTTTGATTATGTGCAAATCACTCTTTTACAGCAAAACTACTTAGAAGAGCTCCCAGAGTAATTTCCACTCAGAATCTAGAGATTTCCAAGGATCCCATCCAAAACTCTGCAGGATCAGGCTTTGTACCTGCCCTTCCTGGAGCAAGGTAAGTTATAATTGTGCCCCTTTTAACTTAATGAAGCTTTGGCAGAGAGAGCTGTGAACAGCCTCATTTCCCAGTGAGTTCAGCTCTCTTTTTCTCCCTCTCTTTCTCTCTTTTTCTCTTTTTCTCTCTTTTCTTCCTCAGAAGCTTCCTTAGGTGTGCCCGGGTCTGTCAGGGGATGGAGAGCAAACGTCCCCCAGCACATGCACAGCTCACAGGTACACAAACCCACCACAACTGGAACCTCAGAACTGTTGAAGATCAGAGAGGACCTTCACAAAGATCTCACAAAGGAGGGTGGGAGGTCTTGGACTAAAAGATAAAAGTCAGCTTTCCTGTTTTCTGATTATTTGGGGTTGTCCCTTTGGCAGCTGGTACCCCAAGGACTGAGCCTGAGCTGCTCTGATGGGGTGACCACGAGTCCAGAAAAGGGAAGGGAGCTGGGGAAGGGTCTGGGGTGAGTGAAGGAGCTGGGAAAGGGGCTCAGCCTGGAGAAAAGGGGGATCAGGGAGGCCCTTGTGACTCTGCACAACTCCCTGCCAGGAGGGGACAGCCAGGGAGGGTAGCTGGACAAGAGGGAACAGCCTCAGGCTGTGCCAAGGGATGTTTAGATTGGATTTTACCAACAATTCCTTTGTGGAAATGGTTGTGAAGCTCTGGGATGAAGTGGTGGAGCTGCCATTCCTGCAGGGATCCAAAGTTGTGGCACCCAGGGACAATTCAGTGGTGGGGTTGGCAGTGCTGGGTTAGAGGTCGGACCTGATGATCTCAAGGGGGGTTTTCTTCAACCTAAATTATTCCATAATTCTGTGATTCTGGAAGAGGTTTTAAAGCACAGGACCCCAGGTTACAGAGGCAGGAATAGATGGTTTGAACAGCCCAATTGCCATCAGCATTGTAAGATTTCAAAATCCTCATTTTGTTTTCCCTGCGTTTGGCTGAGGTCAGAAGCTGAAGTTTCACTGACCCTTCCTGATGTGAAATCCCTGAGTGTGAAATTCCCTGCTCTGTTAGCCCTGTCCCAAAAAAGCCAAACTGAGGAAGTTTTTCCTGTACTCTCTCTCTTATTCTGCACTTCACACAGTAGCAAGAGCATTTCAGCAAGGAACCTGGATATAAGGCTTAGTTTTAACTTGCTGGTGACTAATTTTAACCACATTTGACGATAACAATTACTTTCAGCACATATTATCCCGTATTTATGAACTTAACGAGTTGCTATCCATTCCTTCTATTTTAAGGCAGCTATGAAGTCACCTTTCATCTTTTCATTGATATTATTATTTTTTTCTTCAAAACCCACAGACGTTTGGGAAGATTCATCACGACTGAATCCCCAAGCGAGCAGCTCTGGGAATGCTGGCTGAGTTAGACCAAAAACAACATGCAGAGATGACAACCACCAGGGTGTTTTCCTTCCAGTGGAAATAGATGGGGTTTTTCTCCATATACAGCAGCACATTTGGGTAGGGCTGGATGGTGCAAAACCCTTTAAATCTGCCTGGGCACAGCCACGAAAACACTCTTCTAAAAACCAAGCCAAGCCTGGCTGGCTCAGCAGCAGCCCTGATCCTTTTCTTTCTCTCCTTGCCATCGGGTTTCTTGTCCTGCACGTTTAAAAATCCCTTTGTCCTTCGGGGGTGATGGAGATGAGCATGGGGGGATCACAGGGGTGGGTTCTGCCCTGTCCAGGGGAGCCTGAGCTGGTGCCAGCTCCCTCTCCCCGTGCCTCTGGCATCTCCAGGGACAGGCAGTGGCAGATCCCAGGAATGTCCAGCCCCACTGCCCCTGGCACATCCCACCGAGCCTGTGCCGCGCTAAATGGCTCCAGCCTGAGTAATCCCGTTCCAATCGCAATTTGCATAATTGCCTCCTGCTTTCAGATCTCCTGCAGTTCCTTTTAGGTTAAGCCTTGTTGTCTCCTTATCCAAGGTGGTTGCTTAATGCTGCAGCTCGCTGGAAAACGGCAACGTCTTCTCCCATCCCCTCCCCGAGCCAGCTGCGCTCCCAAGGGTGGGGACACGTGTGCCAGCACACTCCAAAATGAAGGTGTTTTGGAAAGAAAGCACGACAGGCTTGCTGTCAACATGCACGGCAATAAATCAGGGCAAACATCTCCTCCCCACAGCTCCCAGTGCGAGGCAGAGGTGCCAATGCTCCTTTAGGGAGCTCTGGTTTGGTTGGTTTGGTAATTGGTGGCTGTGACAGCCACTGGATTTCAGTCCAGCCTCTGGACTCCTGGATTTTGTGTCAAAAATCTGGTCAAGGCAGGGATGGCTGCCCAAGGTTGCACTGCCACAAGGTCAGAGCAGAGCAGGGAGCAGGAAAAGAGATGGAGCAGAGCTGATCCAGCTCCTCCAGTGCCCACATGGCACTCATAAAATTCCATCTGGGATCCATTTCAGGGCAATTCCAACTGCAGCTCCCCGAACCCAAGAGGTTCCTTTATGATGGGGATGGAATCCTCCCTCTGCCTGCTGAGCTGGCACCGGATGGAGCTGATTTTTAGCTGGCAAAGGTTGAGTTGAGCCTGGACAGAAACACTCCCTGAGGGGTGGAATGTCACCCCTGTGTGACAAGAGGCAAAGCAAACATTCCACAAGGAGAACGGTGTGGCAGAAAAAGGTGCTGCCCTGGCTGGAGGGAATTATTCTGAGCCTTTCCTGGCGCGGTCCTGTCCCTTGGCAGGTTTGCAGCAAGGCAGGAAAGGAGCTTCACCTTTCCCAGCTGATCACCAAACCTGCTCTGAGAAAGCAAAGGCACTTCTGGTGTGTTGGGCTGAAAAAACACAGCACGAATATATGAACTTAAAAATATAAATATAAAATAAAATATTAAAATATGAATATAAAGAACTTTAAAATAATGCAAAATAATGCCCTCCCTTTATAGAAAACAACAGCACACATAAAGATGCCTGTGAGGATAAAGCAATCAGTTTTGTGGCGGTTTTATGCCAGTGCTCAGTTCTCATCCTGCACTCCACCTGGTTGTGCTGTTGACCACGAAGCCCCAGCCTGTGAGGTTATCTGCAAAACAGGAAATAGCTTGTGACTAATTCCATCTCCGTGTGCTGTGAGTCAGAAACCTTGGCGACAAGGAAAAAAAGGATAGAGGGGGGGGGGAAAGTAGACAAAAAAAAAAACCACCAGAAACGCCCCCCCAAAAAAACCAAAAAAAAGCGCCCAAAAAAACACCAAAACAAAACACCCCCCCCCAAAAAAAAAAAAAAAAAAACCCAAACCAAACCAAAAACAAAAAAAAAAAACAAACAAACAACAAAAAAAAAAAAAAAAAAGAAAAAAAAAGAAATTAGTTTCCTGGGTCAGAGAAAGGAAAAAAGGAAGTGATTTTCCCCTCAATGTCACAGGCAGGTGTCCCATGGCTGCCACAAGAAGCCACAAATGCCATTCTGAGCTCTATGATTGCTTCTGGTGCAGCTAATTTGACTAATTAATATATAAATAGCACCTCAAAGTGTTGATTTCATCCTTCTGCAGAAGGTGCTTTTGGAGCAGGAGGGTTTGTGCCAGGCTTTATTTACCCAAGATCTCTCCAGGAGGCAAAAAAAGAAAAGGAAAAAGAAGAAACAAACTCTCTTTCAAGTCCTGCTTGCTCAAGTTTTGATTCAGATTTAAGTTTTTCTTCTCTGGCTTTGCAACTCCCATTTTTTAATTTTCCTTTTTTTACAAGAACTGCTACAAGAGCAAAGCTTTCTATTTTCCATGAGGGGAGACTCATCAGTTCCCTTTTTCTGTGTTCCCACTCTGGTTTTTTACCCATCTCTGAATTATTAGACAAACTCAATAACATTTTTATTTTTGAGGGAGAGCACAGAGGCCTCAGCTGTGTGAACTGGGAGAATTTCGTGCTGCAGCTCTGCACCACCAAGGACAAACCCCCTGTTTTGCAATATAATCACCCCGTACCTCAGCTGCCACTTGGCACTGCTGAAATCCCCTCCTCGACAAGATTTTCATCCCTATTTGTATCTCTGTGTCTGCTGGATGTCCCGAGGGGGATGCAAAGGTTGTTTATGTGACATTTCTGTGCTGCTGAAATCTCCTGCCCCTTAAACCCCCCAGGCTGAGGAGGGGTTCCCTCCTCCCCAGGTCTCCCAGGTTCCTTTCACAGCTCTGCCAAGGATGTGGTGTGACTTAAATTAAATCAATTCACTTTTTAGTGCCTCAGCAGTGCAGGGCACACATTTCCTGGGCAGGGGGAGTTGAAGGCTCCTTCTGCAGCTTTGTAAAATGCTTTAAAATACCGAGGCAGAGGCAGCAGAGAAATGCAAAGAGCTCTGGGGGCTTTTTGTGATCTCAGAGGCAGCAAGTCACTGTCCAGGGTGCAAAGGGACTTTTGATATTTGGGCTGGGAGCAGAGCTGTGCTGGCAGGGTCCTTATTCTCCATCCAGCTCATTCTCCATATGTATGGAGAACACAAAACTCTCCTGTGGAAAGGCCGAGGATTATCCCAGAACAACAGGATCCAGCCTCTCCCTTTGGGAATGCAGCAAGGCTCCATAAATGAGAATTCTCTGCCGTGCTCTCAGTCCTTGATTCATCTCCCTCTGCAAGAGTTTTTTTGGGATCTCACCAAATGAAACATCACAAAATTTGGCATCCCCAGGCGGGCAGCAGAGGAGGAAGGACTCAGGCCAGGCTCTGGCTCTGTACCCTGTTCCACCTGCAGCTCTGCTAGGGTGGGGCAGGAGGGGCACACTGCAAACCCTGGACAGCAGCAGGACTGGAATTAAATCCCATTCCCCTGATCCCAGGAGCACTTCCAGCAGGCAGGAATCCATGCTTGCTGTCTTGGGAGCAGCTGGAATTGCTGCACACACCAGAACCTGGGACAGGACTTGGAAGAGTTAATTACTCTTGTGCTTGCACCAGTGAAGTGTTTAGGTTTAATTGAGTCCAACAGGTCCATATTTCATAGATCCTGAAATTAATTTGGATTTTTATTTGACAGAGGCTTTGTGTGATTTGGGGAGTGATAAGGTCAGTGCTGCTCAGGTACTTGGGATGATGGTGATTAAAGAGCTACAACTCTGTCACTGACCTGGGAGGCAAAACTGGCTGCAGCTGCAGTTTGAGGCCACAGAAAAAGGGGGTTGGAATCAAATTTGAATCAAGTGCCTCATGTGTGTGGGCACCAGAATTAATAATTGTTCGTATTAATTAAGATTAGGGTTAAGATGTAGCTCCTGATCATGGCGCCCATCCCCATGGGATTGTTCTTATCCCTGGAGAACTGAGCTGATGCTTTTCCTGAGGGAGCTCCATCAGCAGGGCACTGCCAGAGCTGTCCCCAGCTCTTCCCAGGGGTGGCTGAAGGAATGGGACAGCTCAGGAAAGGTCATTTCTCATCCCCTGCTGCTCCTGGGGGAGTGTCCCGCGTGTGTGTCCCTTTTCCTCTCCTGATCCCACTCCAGCTCCCTCCTGGCACGCAGGGAATGCCAGGAGAAGACCAGAGCTCCCCTTCCCAGCACACAGGGAATGCCAGGAGAAGACCAGAGCTCCCCTTCCCAGCACACAGGGAATGCCAGGAGAAGACCAGAGCTCCCCTTCCCAGCACACAGGGAATGCCAGGAGAAGACCAGAGCTCCCCTTCCCAGCACACAGGGAGTGACTCACGGGGAGAACTGGATTTATCTGGGTGCTCACGGAATCTCGCTGCGCCATCAAAGCAGAAAGGAGAGGCCTGGCCCACCTCCCCCACTGTAAGTCATCACAAAATCAATTAAGTTAAATATGTGAAATTAAAATGAGGCCTGAAGTCAGGAATCTGAGCCACTTAGACCTAAACCACTCCAAGGCTTTCACACATCGGAGATTTTCCAACCCCACAAAACTGTAGGTTTCTTATCATTGATGTCAAGGAACTACTCAGGCTGGCAGAATAAATCTTGAAAAAGCTCCTGCTTATCATGAAGCTCTCTGCACTGCTCCTGTGGTGGGTGAAAGGCCTGAGATTGAATATCCTCAGGGCAAAAAGCAGCTCCTCCATGGAAAAACATCATTAAGAGTACGAAAATCTATTTTAAGGGATATACTTCATACACTTCACGGTGCTGTGAGAAATAAATACTTAATTATTATAGATGGGATGATTTGCAAGTTTTATTTTGCCACTTGTGCTTGTTTACCTTCAGGAACTTGATCAGGACGTGCCTCACACAAGGCAGGGTCGGAGATGCTCCAGCCACACACAGGGGAAAATCCAAGGCCCTCTGGAGCCACTGGGAACTTTGCCACTGGAAGTCAACAGTTTTAGGAAGCCAACCGAGCAGAAAACCCCAAATCTGACTGGCTCAACGTATTCAGCTCTGTCAGTATGTTCAGTGCTGGTCCTGGTTGGAAAATGCTTTATTGTGCCATGGAAATTTATAATGAGGGAAGGGGCGGGAGGGGAGAGATTTGTTGTTGCCAGCTCAGTCCTTGGTGGGAAGGTTTTCTCCAGCTTTCCTCCGTGGTGAAGGGAGAGGGCAGGCCCAGGGACCTGGCAGAGCCAGCCACAGAAATTCAAGTCCCACAGAGTGAGACTTTCAGAAATTCCCTCAAATTACATCCCAGCATTCACTTTCCACAAGTTTAGCTCATGGGCAGGCTGGTACATCCATCCCAATGGCCCTGCTGAGTTCAGTAACGTGGGAGGAAAGTTCTTTTTCTGGGCAAATAAAAACATGAGATGGTGTCCTGGGTTTACAGGGCAATGGGAAGCTTGAGATGGATTGGGAAGGCAGAGGAAACCCCAAGAAGAGAGAGGAAAAAGGCAAAAAGAACAGTCAGGAGAGTCATGGTTAGACCCTGAGAAAAAAGTGGAAAGATAAAACCAAGTAATGGTGGGGCAGCACGTGGGGAGCTCAGGAAATGAAGCAAGACTGTGCAAGAGACACACGATCCTAAAATGGGCATTCTGCAGGGGAGCGAAAAAAGCACGCAGGGTTTTAATGTACAGCAAAAATACTTTCTGCATGCAAGCAACTGTTTTCATTAGAGAAACTGCCAGAGCCTTGGCCAGGAAGGGAAAAGGGAGGAAGAGCACAAAGACAGTTGAAAACAGCAAAAAAAAAAAAAAACCCAACCACAGCACTGAGGGAAGAGGAGGAAGCTCAGGAGATGAGGTGTTCATCAAGGATAACAGCAAACAAGCACACACAGGGGATACTGGGGGATCAAGTGGAAAATACTCCACATGCCTTTCCCCCAAACTCCGCACACTCCTGGAGAAAGCTGATCACCACCAAAGCCCAGTTTTAAAAAGAATTCCCTCCACATTGCTCAGGGTGGGACCTGCTTCCTATTTGCCTCACTTTGGAGCTGGCTGGCCAAGGGAGAATGGGAAAAGCAGAGTTTCCTTTTGGCCCAGTTTTCCTTGAAGCCTGGGAGCTGAATTCCACTCCTGACTTTGAATCATTGAGGCTTGCTGCTGGAGCACAGTCAAGTCACATCCCTCAGCTCCCTGTGATTCAAGAAGCCTGGCTTTTAAGGGGAAAAAAATGCAGCAAGAGCCCGTAAAGGCAGGCTCTAGATCCAAGATGAGCTGTGGATTAAGAGATTAAAAGTGTGGAAGTCTGTGAAGATAAAATTCACTAAAGGAGGAATGAGGGGCTGCACCTCCAGTCAGATGGAGCTTTGTCCCTTTTCCTGGGTTTTTGGAGATATTTCCACTGCCTCACGAGAGGCTCTGGTTGCAAAGCAGGCTGTGGTGATGGTGTGTGAAGATGTGTGAATGCTGCCAGCCTGGAACCAGCTAATTACCTGAACGAGGCTGGTGTCTGATGGCAGAGCGGGGAGAAGCTTCTCCCACCTTGTAAATTCTTTGCATAATAGAGGAAATAATAAACCCCATTGTTTTTATGAACTCGTAATTAAGCGATGTAAATGGGATTCCAATGGGTTCATTACAGCCGGGTTGGTTGGCCTGATCCTGACCTGCCAGGGGACTGGGAGCAGGATTTGTCACTGCCTGCCTCAGTTTCTCCATCTGCAGAGCAGGGACAGTGTCCTCACCCTGCTTGGGACAAGCCCTGCAAGTCTTCCCTGATTGTTTGCAACACTTGGAGTGCCGTGGATGGAAGGTGTTAGAGAGGGTCAGGAATCACTGTTGGGCACTCGTCACTTTTTTGTGGATTTTTGCGAAGATTTTGTCATGCTGGGCACTTTCCTGGCACCTCCAGGTTGTCCTTCAACTCAGATCCTCACAAACAACCCTCCCAACCCTCCTCTCTCGAGGGACAGAGGATCCCCGTGCATCTGTCTGTGCCTTTATTTAATGAAGCAATTATGCCTGCTAACGACATTCTTCGAGAAACATCCTATCTAAAGTTTCCCACCATTCTTGCACTGGTAGCTTTCCCCCTTCCCTCCTCCTTTCCCTTATTAATTTATGAAGCAGCTAATTATGATCCCTGCAGGCTAAATAACTGTGCAGTTGGAGATGCACTAGATGAGTGGGTATGGCAAGGCAGCGCAGAGCATTTTTCTCTTCGCCTATTACATGTATTGTTTTAGGTAATTAACATCCACTTTGTAGTGGCAACACAGACGCCTTGCTGTCTGTACAGCTTCTTGGCTCGGCTCCTCGCAAATACTCCCTGGTACACTCCTTGCAAAACCATGTGAAGTGTTATATAATGCTCTAGGTTGAAAGGCAATTGTGTACATCCAGGTTGTTAAACGGATCTGGATGCGTGTGCAAAGCCAAGGTTTCAGGCCCCAGCCGAGGTGCCTTCAGCTCAGGATCACTTTAAATGACTGAAATCAACCCAGGGAGGTTTTTTCCCTTCCTTCTTTGCCTGTGCCTCCAGAAGTTTCCAGTTTATCCCTAGGAATTCCTAGGAAAATGCTGATGGTTCAGGTCAATCCTCAGCAGTTTTTGTCTGTGTGCTCAACACTGGACAGTCAAAACCCCAACAATTGTCCTCATCTGATGGACATTCCTCTCCCCTGAAAAACCAACCAACACACAGACTGGCCTGAACCTGGAGATTTAACTCAGTGTTCCTGGTCCTGCTGCTTCCCAAGCCTAGTTTAGCATGTTTGTGGGAAAGCTTTGGAAAAGGAGAGCGGAGGGATTAGCGGGGAGGGAAGGGAAAGCCATGCAGCCTACGTGGGGCAAGGTCAAAAATGTGCTAAGCTGTGAAGGGGTTTGAATGCCAGACAAGTTCAAGGCAAAGACAGCCCTGGAAGCTTTAAGATGTCCAGTTCTCCTGTTGCCAAGGAACGCTCAGGTACGTTGGAATAAACAGTGTTTGAGGCAGGAAAAAATTTATGGACGAGCAGTGAATGAGATTGTTGTTGTTATCGATGGGGTCTGCGTGCCTCTCGCACTCGCAGGCTTTTCACACTCCGCTGTCTGAGAAAATTGGTGCTCTCCAGGCTGAGTGAATGCCCAGAAGTGCAACCAAAGGCCGAGGTGAAGGAAGGGTCTCCTGCTGCTTTGTGTTGGGACAAACCCCTGGTTTTTGTTCTGCAGGGAAGGCAGCTCCCCTTGGCCTTGCTCTGCAGGGAAAATGCAGCCCTGGCGTAGGATGGGGAGGTTATTTCCTCATCCCCCACTCACACACTCACAACTCACAACTCCTGGCCCTGCACAGGGCACTCCAACAATCCCCCCCTGTGCCCGTGGTGTGATTCACACCAAATCCTGCACCTTTGCCCTTTGTGAGGGTGGCATGAGAAGAAGAGCAGCGACCAAAACTCAGGCCCAGAATTATTTTAATGAAAGCAGCAAAGCTGGTCATTTTTGCTTTCCCTCTGCCTCCCAATCCATGGTGTGTGTCAGCCTGGTTGCTCGTGGAGGATCAGATAGGGCTGTCTGAGTGTGGGCTGGTGCTTTGCAAGTTTAATTGCACAATTCTGCTCCCAGCTCCAGAGCTGCTGACCTGCAGGGCCAGCCAGTTCCAGGGTGGGATAGCCACGGGGCCAGCTGGATCCTCAGGGCTACAGGGACAGACCCCAGGGAGTCAGGGCAGGATGTCAGCCCCACTCCCTGGGATTTCCCTACCTGAGATTTCTCTGGAGCTCTGATCCCTCCAGACTCGCTCCACACCTTCCTCCCCACCTTGTCACCTGTGCATGAACCCTGCATTTGGATTCAGATGGGAAAAAAAAAAAAAAAAAAAAAAAAAAAAAAAAAAAGGCTCATCAGCATTTTGTGGGTATCATCTGCTGCTCATCCTCAGGAGATAGAGATCCATCCCCTCCCGAGAGATCTGGAATTATTAATTGCTGCTGTAAATCAGCAGAGTGTGCTGTGAGCCAGCCGTGACAAATCTCGTGGGGAGCAGCTATGCAAACAAGATGGCTGATAAACACACAGGAAGGAATACATGGGAAGCTCTGTGGAATGGAAAAAGAGGAATATATATATATATATATATATTTTTTTTTTTTTAAGAAAAACAGTATTTAATGGGCAATTTTAAATGAGGATTTATAACCTTCCTTTGTTGTTTTTTTTTTCAAAAATTTTTTTTTTGCAAATGTACATCTTGATGAGTTTTACCAAAAAGCAGTGGAAGGAGCAGTGGAAAATCTGAATAATATGACAGGATGCTCGCAGGTAAAGGTGGGCAAAGACTGGAAAAGGAGAAGATGAGGACAATTAATTATTTTCAAGACAAACTACATCAGACTGGGCAAGGTGAGATAAAAAATCTCCACACAGAGGGTCAGAAATGGGCTGTGCTGGAGTCCAAGGGAGAATGGAGAAACAAACACAGGAAGATGTCACCCAGGTCATGAATACTGGGGAAAGAGCAGAGCTGGGGCAGTTTTTGGCTGAATTAGACCCCCAGGAGGTGCCAGATGTGGTACAGGACACAGACACACTCCTGCAGTGCAGGGGGAGAAATCCAGTGGAGGAACCAAAGGAGCTGCAGTCTGCACCAAGGGTTGCTCAAGCCAATGCTATTATTAGGCACTCTCATTCACAAGCCTCAAATTCACTAACAAATTATTCTTTTTCTTAAAAAAAATATATCCTCTCCATCTGTTTTCCAGCTTTTATACCAAAATTCTAATTTAGGACATTAACTAAAATGGAAAAAAGATTTTCCTTTCATTAACTTTGAGTGGATCCAATTTACGTTTCATATGTTTCCATTATTATTTTTTTTTCTTCCTGAAGGGTTTGTTTTCTGAAGGACAATGGAAACACCACATTTTTTTTTAATTTTTTTTTTCTGAAAGCATTTCTGAGAACTTTAGAGGGTGCACCTACATTTTATGAACCTGTCAATGGCTTTGGCCACCTTCCAAGTGCCCCGGGGCAGGTGAAAGTTGGAGAATTGAAGCTCCCAAGCAGAGGAACCATTGTGATCCAGGACTATCCAGACCTTTATGATGTTTCTTAGTGCTGACACCTGCCAGTAAATACAGAAAGGGATGCACCATTTGTGTGTTTGTTTCTAGAGAGAAATGTTTGGATTTTTTTTCTCCTCAGAAGCAGCTGGTGGTTCAGAATGGACATTTTGCAGCTCTCATAAACACACTTTGTCCTTTGCTTCACACATGAAAGTGCCTTTCTGCATGTTTGATGTTCTTGGTTTGGCAGGAGGCAGCTCTGGCTGGTGATACCCCTGAGCCACAAATCAGCTGGAGCAAATCCTGGGGGATAATCCACAAAATCTGCTACTGGGCAGTGCTGGGGATGGACAACCAGGAAAAAAAAAAAAAAAAAACCTCCAATTCCACCTGGTACAGCTGTGCTGATGTTACTGAGACATACAACACCCAGAATAAACCACTGCCAGAAGTGTCAGGGCATTCTGAGGAACTGGTGGAGTTTACAGAAGGCACTGACAGCTCTGGAAGTTCTGCAGCCGTGCCAGGGCCATGCCAAGAAAATCATTCTGCAAAGGATCCTGCGTTCCCTCTGCTCTGCAGCTCACAGATTAGAATTAATGCTTTGTAGTGGTATGTAAAAAAGCTCAGTGTCTCTCGTCTGCAAGGCTAAAAATAGGCTGGCAGTAAGAGAAGGGACAATAGCTGCCAAATTAAATCAATATAATTTTTAATCAGCACGCAGAACAAATGATGCCATTTGGAGCGCGCTGTAAAAAAATGTCCCACAAACTTTTATAAGGAAACAAACACAATTCCATTGGCTGGAGCTCCCCCCGTAGGTTCAGGAATTTTATTTTATTTACTAATGTAAATGCATTCCGTTTCCATGCCCAGGCAGCCAGTCCAACATACATATTGATATAAGCACGGCCAACCTTCCATTAATATTCAAACCTCCTCTCTGCAATGGGTAATGATGATTTATGCAAAAAGCTCACTTTGTGGGAAAATGAAGTTTTGTGGGTTTGCATTTCATGTGTTTGTCCTCTCCACGTTATGAATTCCTGCTGTTTGCCTGAGCTCAGCCATTCCTGCAGGGAGATGAGGAGGTTCTCCTGAGGGCCAAACCTTCTGCTGCTGTCATCGCCCCATTAGCTCCAGGTTGTCCTGAAGTCAACAGACTCCACAGCTTTGTACACAGAGTTCCTCTGAAAACATAAAATGGAAAGGAAATGGCAAGCCTTCTTTTTGAAGCTTTTTTGGCTGTTTCTCCCATTTTTGAGGGTGGTTTCCCCAGCGAAGAGACTCTTGTGCTCACAGACCTGATACAAATGTCTGTGTATCATTTTATGAAAAGCTGCAGGAATGCCAGTTTGAGATCTTTTTTTTTGTAAAATTAACATCAGCCCAGCACAGAAACTTCACTGTCTGAGAGTCTGTCAAGGGTTTATTGCTGGGATCATTTACAGTAAGGGAGCAGGACTGTGGCCATGCTGGTCATATTCAGATTGAATAATTCTTCCCAGTTCTTACATCCTGTCTAAAACCCCCCTGAAACCCTCCTGGGTGTTTTGGAGCTTTCTCCCCTGTGTTTTCTTCCCTGTGTCATCGCCAGGATGATCAAGGGGATATTTTCAAGGCACAGGAGGAGCTGCCACACAATTTTTTGTGCACATTTTGCTCAGTTGCAGAAGCTGAAATTCCTCCTGAGCTGTGACCATGCTGCAGTTACCCCGAGTTTGTGTGAATTTGTGCTTCCAGAGCTGTAACTTCAGAGTTCCCAGAATCCCAGAATATCCTGAGCTGGAAGGGACCCACAGGAATGATCCAAGTCCAGCTGCTGGCCCTGCACAGGACACCCCAACAATCCCCCCCTGTGCCCGTGGTGTGATTCACACCAAATCCTACACAAGGCTCAGAAATGTCTCGAAACCTCGAGGAATTCTCAAATTTGCAAGAATTTTGCCAAACCCAGGCTGAGATTCTGGATTGCAGGAGCATTTTTCAGCTGGGTGAAACCCAACGGGAGCTGTGGGGCCTCGTGGTGGAAAATGCAGCCCTGGTGTAGGATCAGGAGGTTATTTCCTCATCCCCACTCACACACAGACAACTCCTCGTAAACTGCAGCACAAACCCTCCTCCCAGTTTACACAAAGCTGGACAAAATAGCTTTTTATCTAAGCTCTGTGGGCCACGTATATGAAACGAAGTTGCCAAACACAAATTAATGTGTAATTATTTTTCTTGCCTGAATCACTTTCTTTCATGTGTCATAACATGCAGAGTAAATAGCACCACACCTTTTTGACTTTAATTGTGGTAATCTGATCTCTCAGCCACAAGAAAGCCTCCTCTAATGCCTTCTTTAGAATGGACTTTCAAGGCAAAGCAGGAGCAGTAACTGTAATAATCACCTCTTCTTTTCTTCTGCTGTCAAAATGCAGGGGGGTTGTTAAACTAATCAAGGACCACACGGCAAAAAAAAAAATAAATGCCCTAAAAGACAAACAGAGGTAAATGTTTGACAGGTAATTTAAGGTGATGGTGGGATTATTTTATTTTTTTTTCTGATTTGCCTGGTGAGTAATTATTTATGGGGTAAACATGAGGCTGTCTGGCTTTACGGTAATATCATAATGGGAACCGTGTTGTATTGTTTATCTGCTGGGATTGTCTCAGAGTTTAGAGGAGCAGAACTTAATAGTGGCAGGTGTCAACTCAGTTTGATCATCAAGGATCTCCTGTGCCCAGAGGATCATTAAGATAAATAGAATTTCATGAGCTGGGTTTGGCCCATGTTTTGCATTGAGTCCTTGGAAAAGAAAGGACACAGGGATTTACTTCAGAGCAGAAAAATCTCTTTTGCTGTTTAGAAGAATATCTCCTTTTCTCCTTATTTTCTATCACCTTCATTCCCTGACCAGTCACAGCTTAGGAACAAAAACCCGTATCCAAAATTGATCCTATGACAAAATTAACTGGAGAACACCAAAAAGGCTTTCCCCTCCAGCTGCTTTCTTGCTGTAACACCCACTGAGGTGAAAGAAAGTCTTCTCAGAGACCTTGGGGGTAGGTGGGTGAGCTCCAAGCCTGAGCTGCCTGACCAGGTCTTGGGGAAGGTGAACAACTGCAGGAGTTGGAGCAGCCTTGGGCCAGCACAATGGAGAGAGCCTGGGACAGAATTCAAACCAAAGGGAGAGGAACCTTGCTGGCCTCCTTTGTCCACTGAAATCATTGCCTTTAGTTCCATAAAATCACTGCCTTTTGCTGTGGCTGTGAAAAAAAAATGGTAAAAAATGGTAAAGGTAAAAATGGTAATGGAAAAAAGTGGTGGAAAACGGTAGGAAAGGGTGATTTGAGGTTGAGTAGAAGCATCTACCACTTGAAGCCAAGCAGAGCCCCGTGGTTCACCCCCTGTGCTGAAAGGAGGAACCTTCCACCCTGTCTGGGCTACCCACAGGTGTAACCCTGCTCCTCAGTCCTCTGGCAAGGGCATTCCCCATCCATTCTCTGTGAAAACTGTCCCATAACCTGTTTATTTCCAGGAAAACTTGAAGCTTTGAGCCCCATCAGTGCTCCCCCAATGTCTCCCAAGGAGCTGTGCTGTCCTACCCCACAGAAATTCCAGGAGGTCACAGCGGGTTTGGATTCCAGACCCCTGTGAGACCCTGGGGGTTTTCTCTGCAGCAAACACAGCCCTGGGCAAGGCTCTCACACCATCCCTGCATCTTTTGGGGTCTCCTGCTCTCCTCGTAGCTCCCTGGTGGAGCTCTGCTGCCAAAGGCCCTTGTTGGCCTCCTGTTTAGGTAAGATGTAATTACATCCCTGCTGCCTTTGCTGGGTTTGGTGCTAGCTGGTTACACTGAGAGCCCTGCAAGTCGTCACATGCTGATTTCAGCCAGCCTCCTGATTTCTGCTGTTGGAATCCAAGGAACTCCTTGCAGCTCGTTATCCCTCCTGTACACACCTCTCCTGCCCAGCAGAAGGAGATGACCAGCAGGTGGTTGTTCAATTTGCTAGGAAGAGTTCTGGGCAACCATTCCTTTCCCCAGCTCACCCCGAGCTGTGTACACTGATCCACCCTACAATACACTTGGGGGGAAACCTACTGAGCTGGTGGAGTGTCAGCTCGTTTATCTCTACATCATTTCTGTACTAACAACATCGCTGGTTGAAGTCACAAAGATCTTAGAAATGCCTTATCAAAGTCTTTGATGTCAGATTTACCCCACTTATCAAGCGGCTTAACCAAACATCCTCATCGCCCGATGCCAAAACATCCTCCTCACCCAGTCTAAACACATTCTGCTCACACAAATTAAAGCCTGACAAGGACTAACTCCCTTATTACCCAGCTGATAAAAACCCTTCCTTCTGTGTCAGGGGCGCAGTGTCAGATGTAGCATCCTGCTCCTGTTTCTGCTGAAGGTGCCCCTGTTAAAGGTTCCACTTCTCCAGCTCCCCAAAAGATCACACAGAGTCAATAATCCCAGCGTTGTCAGCATTTTCTGTTCCTTCATGACAGCTAAGATGCAAAAAATAAAAAAAAAAGAGGGGAACAAAAGAAATTAATCAGTTGTTCCAAATAAAGATCCTTATATTTGCAGAGGGTTTGCCTGGTGGTTTGATTATCCCCAGACTTCAAGCACGGGATGGAGGATGGCCTTTGGGTCTGTGCTGAGGGCAAAATCACTTCTGGGATGGCCAAATCGAAGTGTTTGTTCCTATTGACCTCAAAAGCTTGCTCAGTGTTGCAGGAGGCAGCTGACAGAATGAAATGGGTGATATCAGAAGTCTCCAGATGGAGCTCCTGCAGCACCAAACCCCAGCGGGTCTGGAGCCTCTCTCTCCTTTCGGGGTGAACCATCCACCCACAGCCATGCACCCAGCATGGGCTGGTTTATCACAAGAGCCTCTTTCATCTAAACTAATCAAAGCCATCAGTTCACAGGAATCAGTGTCTGGAGAGGAGAGGAGCCTCCACCCTCGGCGTGAGAGCGAGGTGGTGTGGATGCAAACAGGACAGAAGCGCCGCGTAAACCTCGGAGCAAACGGAGGAGCTGTGAGGAACACGAGAGGAGCTGTGAACTCCAACCACCCAGAGGGCAGGGGGAACCCTGGCAGGGAAGATTTCTGCTGCTCCTTCTGCAGATTGAGAGGAGCTGAGCTGTTCAGCACAAAGGATTTGACTCCTTGGAGCAAGTCAAGCTGTGAAATATTTTCAAAGTTCGTCCCATCTCCTCCCAGCCTGGCGCAGGGGTGAGAGCTCAGCCCCACAACAGGCACAATGTTCTCCCTCCTTCTAACTTTTTAAGTATTTAGAACCTTCCCACCCTCCAGGAGGGACACCAGAAAGGGTGGCAGTGGTGTAAGAAGGAAATGGAACATCACTTAAAGGTAATTCCACGATTGGGCAACCAAATTTTCTCGCTGGAAGAGGAGAACAAAGACAAATGTGTTGTTTCAGGTCCATCTCTAGCAACAGCTGTGGCAGCAAGAATAAAAACAAATATGCAGCAAACTGAAAAAAAGGAATAAAAATGTATATAGAGTATTTCCATATTAAAAATATTCCTTCTTAAGGGAGTGCACTCACATGCTTATGGCCTTCTGCATCACAGAGCTGGATTTTTAAATTGTAAATGGAATATGTATAAGATATAGGGAATATGTATAATATATAAAAAATATTTACAAAACATGTAATCATCTCCAGCCCATTCAGGTGATTGAGATGCACATATTTCCCATAAATTATTCCAAGTTGGTGCAAATTTTGCCTTAAGTCTTAGTCCCAGCAAAGAAGCAATTACTTCACATGTTTGTATCTGTGAACAAGTGGTTAAATATTGAAGGACTTTGTTGGTTAAAAAAAAAATCTGTGAGACAATGAATTTTTAATTTTGATAAATTTTAAGTGCATTACCATTCAAATGCCCAGATTAAGTGATGCCCTTTATTTTTGGCACAGGAATCCTTGGTGCTTTGTAAGCTGCAGATGCGAGACCAGGTGTTTATAAATTATAAATTAAAACAAATATATTGCACTGAAAGCTCATCTATTATGAATTAAAACAGTAGCTTTAATCCTAAAATTTTATTCCCTGCTGGGTAAATAGTTGTGGGCCGATGCCAAGGATGACAACAGAACACAACAAAGAAAAGCAGAACAAAATATTGCTTTATCTTGTCTGCATTCCCCAGTAGTCAAAAGATTTAGAATGACAGGAACTTTTCAATGATTTGAAGTGATGTCTCCTGACAGATTTTCCTGTGCTCTCTGCCTGGCATTCCCAGACAGGAAGCCTGGGTGATTCCCACAGCTCCTGCGACTGGTGGAGAGGGACAGATCTGGCACTTCCCTGCTCCAGGCTCCTCCCGAGGCTTCCCTACAGACAGGACAAGCATGGGCAAGGTGCAGAGGACATTTTATGAGCTACGGGGGATTTCCTCAGATCACTAATGAGGAATTAGATCTTCCCCTGTCTCAGACAAGAAATATCAAGGGAAAGAAAATTGTCCCCACCCTTTACCAAATGCCTCCCTCACTTCCTAGGAACCTGAAATGATTTTCCAGAAGTTCTCCTGACGGCTGCCAAATCTCATTTCTGTTGGGTAAGTATTTACTGCAAGCTCAAGGCAGGCTCCTACCAGAGGTTTTTTCCACCCCACCCTTCCACCCTGCATGTACATAACAAGGCAGTTATTCATGGCCTGAGCCATGGATGAGATGGAAACTCCTGGGGCTGCAGATGGGATTCAGACAGGCTGGGCAGTGTGGCAGCCTCGGAAGGAAGTTGGCCAAGAGCTGAGGACAGAAACATCTGGCAGAAGTTGTTCTGCTGCCTGTTGTTCTGGTGGCTTATTTTTAGCCTGGTGTGGTGCAGGAGGCATCCTGTTGTCCCAGTTCCCTCCAGGGATGGAGGGTGAGCTCTGCAGGGCACCTGGGAAGCTGGACCTGAAAGCTCTGACTTGAATGTTGGTCCAAACCCTCAATGTGCCTCTCTTCTGGGTGAACAGATCCCATTTCTCCAAGTCCAAATGGATCGGGGGAATGCTGGGCAGCAATGAAGCTCTACCAGCCCTGCCCTCCAAGGTGGTCTGGTTTGAGTCAGTTTGAGCAGTTCTGTTTCAAACTGTTTGAGAAGGGCACAGAGCAGAAAACTTCACCTTTGGATCAAGTTCTGTACAGGCAGATGAACCTGCAAGCTGCACACAGTTTTGGAAATCAGAAAATGCCAAGATCTCCAAAAAATAACTCCTGACAAACATCGATGTTTACACATAAACATCTCTTTGCAACACAACAGTGCCAGAGGAAGAATGCTGGAGCTGAGGTCATCTGCTCAGGTCCCAGAAGGCTGAAAGCTACACGTGGGATCCATTTTTGTGTTCCCTCACTCCTGTAATCCTTCTCTTTGTCACCTCGTGCTTGTTCTCACCGTAAGAGCACAAGCCTGATTTTGTCTTTGATCTTGGCTGCAGCTTCAAGGTGCTGTAAATGCACAATAATTATGTCATCAGCAGCCTCTTGCCCCATGTGTGCTCGGGGATATCGTGTACCAACAGTAGCATTCCTCCCTCCACGTGAAGAGATCAGGCTGGAGATTATCTGCTTCTCATTAATGCACAGAGCTCCTGTGAGACCTTCAGGCCTGCTGCTGCCTCCCCTGTCTCTGTCCCACCTTTCTCAGCCAGGCAGGGTTCCTAGCTCAGGTGTTAAAGGAATCCTGGCAGATGTTTCTTCTATTTTCTCCCAATTATCAGGAGGAGCCAGCAGGCCAGGCCAAGCTGAAAGGTTTCCTACACCAAGTGAAGTGTGAGATCCTGTACAAGACAATGATGAAGGAGGTCTGATGCGGAAGGGCATGAAGAGAACCCTTCAGAAACCAAAACAGCTTCTTAAATAGCAGCACTGACCAGAGACTGGCAGCAGGGATCCCAGCAGGTCTGCAAATCGCTTTTCTGAATGGTGAAACTCAGGCTGGGATTCCTGTAACAGCGTTAACCTGAGCAGGTACAAGGAATGTGGCTACACCCATCTGCCCATTCTCCCTCCCTGCCTCTCACAGCCATACCCATGATCCACTCCTTGCATTTTCTCAGCTTTATCATCCCCTTGTCTCGCTTTTCTCACCACATTCTCATTCAGCAGAGCCATGCCTGGAGCTCTGTGCTTCAATCTAGGACAGACAATGATTGAGTGACCAAAAAAGTCTCAGTGTGAAACAAAATCCTTGGTCTCACACTCTTTGTTTTTGCAGGATGTATGTGTTTGATTGGTTATAGGTTGATTTCAAATCTGAGTTACAATTTCCATAGTTAACCCATCATTCCTTTTTGGGATGGAGCAGGAGTCAAGTTTTTTTTCCTGTTTCCTACACGACAGGACAGGGGGAAATGGCTTCACACTGACAGAGAGCAGGTTTAGATTGGATATTAGGAGGAAATTCTTCCCCATGAGGGTGGCCCTGGCACAGGGTACCCAGAGAAGCTGTGGCTGCCCCATCCCTGGAGGTGTCCAAGGCCAGGTTGGACCTGGGAGAGTGGAAGGTATCCCTGCCCATGGTGGGACGGTGGAGATGATCTTTATGGTCCCTTCCAACCATGACTGACTCCGTGATTATTGTTCCCCCAAGTTACATTCCACTCTTGTTCTGACTTCAGCATCATTGCCTCAGTCAATGGAGCCCTTGACAGCAGATGTCCACCATGGCCACCACCGAATAAATCCCTCTTAAATATAGAAATATCACTGTATTTACGTGTTGGGACAAATACAAACACCAGGGAGTCTTCCTGATCCCCACCTTCTACCTCTGCTGGTAGAAGGAATCAGTCAAAAATTCGACCCCATCAGCAACGCTGAGATGTTGTGGGAAAAGGCCAGGAAACCCCACAAACCCAACTCCCTTTCATAACATGCAATAAAATCATCGCTCCCTTAAATCAGAGTGGACTAAAACAGCCTCAGTGTCTCAGTGAGCTTTGAAGGTCACCAAGCACATCAGCAGGGCTGTAAAAAATCCAGAGAAATGAAAATCCTTCCCCAGCACTGCCAGTGCTGGGTTAAAGGCAGTGTTTAGCCATGTCCCTTTGCCTGTAGGTAAAGGGTCAGGCTGATCCCTGCTGGGCAGCATGAATCCCATCAGGAGGTGGATTTGGGATTATCCAATACTGTGGGTCCACCCTGAAGCAGACACACAACCTACAGGCAACACTCCATTCCGAGCCTAGCTTATTTGTCATCAACATTTCATCAGAATCCCACACTTTAAACTCAGCCCTGCTTTGGCATCGATGGGGATTCTCAAGTCCTGTTGTGGCCCATGAGAAAAATAGCAGTTCAAACATTTTTTCACTCTGTTTCCACTCACTGGTCCCACTGACATGCCCACTTTTAAAGAGGAGTGGGACATTTCATTGACATTTGCCCATTTTTATGCCATCCCTGGGTGTCTGCTCTTAGTACCAGGCTCCTGAGCCAGGCAGAGCCAGAGATTTGACCTTTTTTTATTCATTCACCTCCTCGCTGACCCAGTTTGGGATAAGTGCATCCCGTAGTAAGGAAGCCGACAGCAGTACCTGTAGAGGTTCCAAGAAGTCTAAGAAAAGATAGGTGTGTTAATTTATTTTTGATACTTTTGGGTGGAGCCCTCCCACTCATGGCAGCCTGCCACTGCATCACAAGCGCGTTATCCTCTTGCTTCAGAGCCTCCTTCCCTCTCCCCCAGGTTTGGCTGGATGTGATTCCCACTGCAGATGTCTTTGAAAATGTTCAAGCTGTCGTTGGTAGATGGAAAAGTAGATGCACAGCGTGTGACCTCTTTGTGAAGGATCCGTCTCTCCGCTCTAACACACGCTCAGATCTTGTTATTATTCTCTGTGGTGGTGCGATTTTGTTTCTTTTTTTGGAAGTCATCCCTACAGACTCGTTGTGATTAAATGTCTGATGTTTAAAGCTTCCATGAGCCTTTTAAGTCCTGTTTTGCAGTTTGGGCTTTAGGCCTGGGAGGTCTACAGTTCAAATCTCAGCACATTCCTCGCTGCTGTTTTTAATTATGATTTGATATGGACATTATTGCTGCGGGGATCTCTCTCACACTTCAGAACACACAGTTTACCAAAAGTCAGGAGACGCCAATCAAATTGGATCCCGGTTCAAAAGAACAAGGCCTGTAGCGGCCTCATTGTGTGCCCAGAGAAGTATTTGGTTGATGTTTAGAAGTGACATACCTAGGGGAGGGAGGAAACATGAAAAGACCCAGGGGCAACCCAAAACCAAAAGGCTCCTCTGGGGTGAGATATGCCCGGCCCTGGATCAGCTGGGGAAGCAGCTTTGTACACTCAATATCTGCCCCTCTTTGGCTCTCTTTGTCACAAAACTGTAACTCACTAGTGCACCTTCCTTTCTGCAAGGCAGGGAAATGAGGGAAGGGAGAACAAGCTGGCTTGTTGTGAAATGGGTCAGTTCTGTGATGAGGAGAACTCATCCTGTCTTTGCATCCTCAGCTCTGAAATCTCTTCAGCAGAGATCAAGGCGTGCTCCACCTGAGCGTTGTTGTCTCTCCCTGCAGCTGATGAGGGAAACAGCAGCAATCCCATCCCAAATCTGCAATCCCATCCCCAATCTCACAGCTGCTCACACCAAGCCCTAACCCTGACTGCTTCTGAAACTCCGTTATTTTCCTAAATAGCCACATCCCCATCCCAGCTCTCCCCGTCTTTAATTCCCGATACTGAAACAGCAAAAAAAAGGTGTCTGGTTTTACACCATCTTTTCTGCTTAGCTTTGGGTTTCTTGGGAGTGGGTCTGAGCCATCCCAGCTGAGAAGGAAAGTCCTTTTCAGCAGAGCACGCTGTCGGGATGCTGATGACTTTGGCTGCAAGGCAGCTTTGATCAGGACCTCTACACTGGGTAAGTATAACCACAGACACTTTAGCAAAACTGCTTTTTATTATGTAAACTGTACCCACGGCTGCCCTGAATTAAAACAATTTTCAGATGGGAGTCTTTCTATGAAGGGACCATTTCATTTCACTTTGCTTCTTTTCTGGTTTCCTGCATTAAAGAAGGGGGAGCCTTGAAAATTGCTTGAAATATTGCATATTCATTTTAAGACCTGCCACTGGGTCATATTTTGCATCAATCAAGCAGTTAAACTTTTATTTGTCAAGCTTTGATTGAATCTTGTAGTTAAAAATAAAAAGAAATGGGGAAAACATGACCAAAACTGTATTTTATAGTAGTCTGGGTTGGAATAGAGAGTAATGATAAGGAGTGGGTTTGGAAGATGAAAGAATGAGATTGGAACCTGTGTCTAATACCAATGAAATTAAAAGAAAGTCCTCAAGGTCAGCAGACAAAGAGGGCACTGAAGGGCAGTGGAACTAGAAAAATGTCATTTTTCTCAGTGTTAAGATTCTAGCCAGGCACTAGGTGAAAGATTTTGGAGTCATTATACAAATCCTGTATAAATAGTTGAATTTCCAGGTTCTGAGATTATTCACTTGGGATTTAAACATGACATTGCATTCAGCTATCTTCCCCTCTCTACTCAATTTATGGCTGTGCCAGCTATCACAAAAATCAGACACTGCCAGGGCCATCATAACATTGATCTGGGCTCTCTCTTTAGGAGGAGCATTTCAAAATCTTGTTTGGAGCTTGCAGGCCCAGGAGATGATTTTCATACCTTGGTCGCCAAGCTGAGCCCTCTCACTGAGGATGGTGGAGGGTTGTGGTGCTGAAATGATGACAAAATGTCCTGTTTTCCCCTTGAGGATGGAAAGGTGAGGCTTGGGATCCCAGCTTCCTGCAGTTCCTGCAATGCCTGTATAACCCAATCCTTTATCATATTGCTGGTTGAGGAAGGCATGGAGCCATGTTCTAAGTGCACATCTGTTGGATGGCACATCCCTGCACTGCTGTGTGATACAAACTCAGCTACCATTGTAATCCAGAAACAAAGGAACTGGAAGTGCTCGGGATTGTAATCTGCATAAATGTGGTGATTTTGTTTTGCAGGGAGTCCTCTGGGAATGTACAAAAAGACAAAGAGTTTGAAAATGCCGATAACGGTGACAGATCTGGGAGTAAAACCTTCACATGGCTGAGGCAAACCTGGACACCTCGGACACAATCAGGTTTTCTTACCTGCATTCTTCAGGAATTTTAGCAGTGACAGGCCATCATCTTTAACTGGCTTCACATGTGAACTATAACACAGGCAGACCCTTAGCTTGAAGTTTTGAATTCAGAACTGTTTTCCAATAAACTGGAAAGGGCTCATTCCAGAGTCACAAAGGCTCACTAGAGTCACAAAAACTCATTAGAGTGATTGTCCCGCTCTGTCTGGAGCTGAAGCAAGGTGGGCACACCTCGTCCCAGGGAGTCTCTGGGATGAGCTCACCTGCCATGCACACAGATTTTGCTTTTCCCCTCAGGATTCTCATCCCTCCTCTCCCAGACTCTCCATTGCAAATGTGCCAGCCTTGAAAGGAAGGATTTTTACTACTCCTTCCTACCACCAAAACAGCAGGACTGGAACAAAAAAAAGTTTTCTGCCTTCAGTTAATTCCTTCTTCTCCTCTGGTTTCCCATCCTCATACACTGAGTATTATTAGGATTAAAACGCTTGCACACTATCAAGGTATCTGCATTCAGAATCAAAAGAATACTGTCATACACTGCCAGTTTGCCAGCACCATGTGCCAGACTTTCCAGGCTTCCAGCCTCAGATATCATCATATCAGCAAAGAGGAAATATCAGACGTTGGAGAAGTGTTGTACTCCCAGGAATTCACGCAGCCTGGTTTCCCAGCCAGCTTTCTGTTTCTATAAACACTGGAGGAGTTGCACCCAGCTCCTGCAGCCAGGCTGGGCATGTGATGACTTCCCAAAGCCACATGGCTGCAGTTATATTTCCATACAGGCTCCTGAATATTTCCAACAGCTCCAGCCTAAGCGTGAGGGTTTTGTGGTATCACTAACCCAGACCGTGCTTCTCGCTGTTCTCTCTGTAACTGAAGCTTCTTAGGGATTTTTTAGGGTCATTTATTTGTTTTTAAGGAAAATGTAATTTGCAGGTTAAGAAAGAGTGCAGGGGGGGTCAGGTCTCCTGGGTGCATCCTTCTGAGTTCAGTTAGTGAGCATCAGTGTGACAGGAATTGCACTTAATGACTGGATATAGAGCCCTTTGAGATCTTGGATGAAGCAGCTTATTGAGATGCAAAATATTCTTTTGAAGAAGAGTATTTCCTCATACTTCTGGGCATGAGTAAGAAAAACATGCGAGTAGATGATGTAACTCCGGGCCTGCGCTGCTGGCTCCGAGCACTCCGGTTGTAGCTGAGTTAGTAAAACTTTGTGCTCCTATTCTGGCCCTGCTTGAGGGATAGAGCAGCCCAAAAATGCTGTGTGCAAGCATCCCTTGTGTGCTGCAGCTTTCTGTCCCATCCAGGGCTCAGGGACGGCCTTTAAATTGGCATTTCTACCCATCAGCCATCGCTCCTCATTAATTAGCCTGTAAATCCCTCTGAAATCCCTCAGGGCAGAGTGTCTGTGGCACTGCAGCACCTTTGCACAAGACAAGTAAATCTTTTCCAAGGCGAGATGGAGGAATGGGAGCCTGGAAGACGCTCAGGTGCTCCCAGTGCCCTGACAGAGGGAGGGCTGGCAAGGCAGGATGTGGTGTCAGTGCTGCCATTACCAGCAACATGGAGCAGATCATCTGTGCTGGGTAACAACCTGCTGAAATCCCCATTTTATATGCCCAGAATTCATTTTATTTGCCCAGAATCCATCTAAATCCCTCTTTCCCCTCTGCTCCCCCTGACACCATCCTGGCAGCAGCCCCCACACCCCGACTCTTGCCCAGGCCCCATTCAGCTCATGCAGGTCTGGCTCTCACCATCCCCCAGTGCTTTTTTCCAGTCATAAAAGCTGTTATGTGTTCCTAGAAAACTGAAGTGTGATCCTTTCCTGCAGATGTCTGAGGAAACCAATTTACAAGTCTGCTGTGGCTTCCATCCCGTGTCCCATTGCTAACACAGCTCTGGTGCACAAATTATTGCTGCTGAGGAAAAAAAAATGTATTTCTGAGGGATAAACTATTAGAGACCCGGGGAAACATTCATTTGGGGGTGAAAGAAACCCAAACAACCAAAGCATGAAATGAAGCAGAAGAGCACAGCTGATTTTTATAACTTCATTTACATGTTCTGAGTGTATCCTAAAGAAAAGGTTTCCTGGAATTGTGGGGTATATCCACAATTTCTTTGACTCGGAGCTGTCATGCTGGCCTGCCTGCAGCAGGCATGTGTTTTCCATACATGAGCTCTTTTTATGATTAAATGCATTGAGCATGTGTAAGAGTGTGGCAACCTACAGCAGCTGAAATTCCAATTATTGAGTGGCTGCTGGATGGGAATTCACTTTCACCCAACGTGTTTGAGGCGAGGACAGGAGGAAAAGGAGCCATCCAAAGACGTGAGGGATGGGAACCCAGGGGCATCGTGGGGCTCCCTGACCTGGCAGCAATCCCTAATTTTGCTGCCTCTGCAACGGGGAGGGAGGTCCAGACTGATGTTTCACAGCTCTGGCCTGGAGGAAAGTGAGTGTGGGCTCAATATTTCTGAGCCTGAAAGAATTTCAGCTTTCTAACTTGCAAGCTCCTTTCCCAAGGGAAAACTTTCAATAGTTTTCCTTTCCCAAAACATCTTCATCCTTTTCCCAAGACATTTCTCAGTTGGCAGTGTTTTTTTCTCATAACAATCTTCCCCAGCTGCTGTTTCCTATTGCTTAACCAATGGAAAGAGGTGTCAGTCCTATTGACCAATGAATGCCTTTTTTAGCAAAGCATAAAAGCTATCTAAGAAGCAAAAAGGTTGTAAATAAAGCCTTTCTGATGCTCTCTTTGTAAAACTGAAGTCAAACTCTCTTTATTTTGTGTCCTACTGCAGAAGGAGAGGAAGGAAAGATCCCTGCCCAGGTCAAGCCGTGTGTTTCAGCTCCTGGCAGAAGAAAAAGCGAGTGATGGTGCAATTTTTTTTTTTGCTGCTGTGCAGTGCCAGCCCTGCTTTGGAGGGGCAGCCCAGCATCTGTTGGGGCTGCTCAGAACCTGCTGCCCACCTGTATCAAAACCCAGCTTAAGGGTGCCTGGAACATTAAATTTAATTAAATTTAAATTAAATTCTGGCTTGCCCTGTATCATTGATAGAGCTCCTGCCATGGGGAGGTCACAGAATAATCAAGGAGCACATTTGGTTCAGTCTCCCCTGCGCTTTCAGAGAGGAAACGAAGAAGATGACAGGCAGGCAGAGGGTTGTTCTTTCATTTTATTCTGCTTTCAAGCCATGAGTGAACCGGCTGCAGAGGAGAAAGTGTAAAAATTCAGGCTGGGAAAACAGACAGAACCTGGCTGAGGGCGTGGCTGTGTTTGGGTCAGAGCAGGAATGGTGTGGCAATGCTCTGAGGAGGAGCACAGCAAAACTATGTGGAGCCAGGCGGCAGCTAAAGAGGAAGAAAATGCAGCAGGAACTGGAAGAACTGTTGTTTTTAAAATTCTTTCTCCCCAGGTCATTTCTTGACCGACTCAATTTTTCCACGTTCACCTTGGTTAAAGCATTATAATACCGTTCGTGCTCAGGAAAATGCGTATATTTGTAATTAAATGCAATGTAGCCAGTGTGTATTGCACCAGGTCTAAAAATTCTTTGGTGACAGGAAATCTCCAATTCAGCTCAATGGAAATGTTGCCTGAGAAAGAATTAATTAAAGTCTGGGTAAGGCTCTCATGAACTGCTTCTAGAGACAGCTCCTTTTAATCCAACCTGCTTTTATTTTTTGACATTTGTCACACCTTTACCACAAAGCAGGGATTAACCTGCAGCCAGAGCCATGCAGGATTTTTTTTTTCTGAGTTCCCCACCACAGAAAAATAAAAAACCAGAGCAACCCACCAGTGCCATGGCTTTACCTCTGTGTGATTTTATAAATAGGGGCAGAGAGGGAAAGAATTACACTTTGCCCCCAGGTTCAGACTGCTTGGTAAGAATCTCAGACACTTTAAGTAGGCGCCACAAATTGTGTAAGCCCTGACCTGCTGGCTCGCTGCCTAGTTCACATGACAGAGATATCTGATGGTTTTGGCAAGGCAGATTGAGGTGGAAAGGTGCCTAGAAACCGGCAGAAACAGGGCAGCCATCCTAAGGGGGTTGGAAAGGAAACAGATCTCTAAGGTGCAGTTTGCATCTGGGGAGAAAGAAAGGAGTGGGTGATTTTTTTTTTTTATTATAATAAATCTGCTTGATTCCTTCCTGAAGCAGGAGGAATATATTTATATTTTGAAGGCAAAGGAGCCCCTTCAATCCTCAGGAAAGCTTTTTAATGAGTGTAACAACACTGAGCATGTGCTTGGCCCAAAGCAAAGCCACTCTACTTTTACTACAGATCCTTTCCTCGTGCAGCATCCCAAATCTGTGGGGTTTGGGGGTGTGAAATACAGAACAACACACATACAACCCTTGCGGCTCTGGAGTGCCTTTTCAATCAGGGCATTTTCCCCTTTCCTCAAGCTGTTGCAGCAGTGAGGTGGAGGCAGGCAGTTGCCAGATGTGATTCTGCCTCAGGGCACAACGTGATACAAAGTCAGGAAAATCAGATGTTGGATGCAGGAAGCATCACTCATAAAATTGCTGCTCCCACCTTTTGCTGAAGTACCTCTCTGCCCTGCCAGTCCAATATTTTCAAAAGTGAGCCTCAAAAAAGATTTGCTTATCTGCATTCAAGCACTGCTAAGAAGAGAGTAGGATCCGTGAAGTGCTTTTTATCTCCTGCCACTACAATTCCACCTCTCATACCCGAGAACAGTGCAGCAAAGAATAGATCAGTGAAGAGGAAATCACTGAAATCCAGAAAAAGTGAAGGGTGAAAAGAAGGAAAAAAGCCACTAAAACTTTCATCAAACTCTTCCAGTTATCACATGTTCTCAGCCTCTTTCCACAGATACTTTTTTTTCTTCACTAGGTTCCCTACTCAGCAATTGATTGGGGCTTTAACAACCATTAGCAAATGAAAGACAGCGAGGTAATTAGGAATCGGGATGTCAGAGAGGGAGAATTATTTGCTGAGTGATTTATTGATGATTAAGTTTGTTCTAATGTTCTTGCACACACCGAGCTCGCATTACTCACGACCGGTTCCTAACCAGGCAGTTCAAAAAGCAGCTTTGTTCTAATTATATTCACAAAAATACATCCTACAGCTGAGCAGCAAAGAGAGATTTGCCACATGCTCGTCTGACTCCTCTCCCACAACGGTGTCGTTTTTAAAGCCTGTTCCCTACTGCCAGATTTATTTGATTTACGGGTAAAATTTGTAAAATAGTCCCATCAGAAGATGAGTCCTTAAAGCATCTTAGAGGATCTATAACAAAAAATATTCACCAAAGGGGCTCCCCTGTGCTATTAGTATTTGTGCTGCTGTGGTGCCTGAGGCCCCAGCTGAGATCAAGGCCCCGGTGGTGGCCAGTGTACAACAAGATAATGAGAGACAGGTTTCCCTCTCTGAAAAAAAAAAAAAGGGAAATAGACTGAGAAAAGGTGGCTGAAGAAATAGATCTCAGGAAAGAACCCCCTTCTCCTGTTCCTAATCCAGATCATCTCTAAGGTCATTAAATATGCACCCAAAATATCATTATCAGGTATTGCTCAGGCTGGAGCTTCCCCTGGTGATGCTGGCACAGGTGCAGAGCTCCTGAGTCACATCTTGCCTGTCCAAAACTGGAGTTCGGGAACAAAAACAACTTTTTCTTCTCTCAGCTGCAGGTTACTGAAGAAAAAAGAAGATCCTAAGGCAAGTTTGGCACTGGGAAGCAAAATCTTTATAAACTTCATAAAACTTAAAATTACCAAAACTCAAAAATAACCTAAACTTAACAGGGCCCAAACTTTAAAGAACTTAAAATAATGTAATTTAACTGAGCAATGCTTAACTTATACATACCTAAACCATACAGAAATTAATTTTAATATTAACAGAATACCAAAATGTAACTTAACTGAGATGTAAATATAATAAATGACTCCAATTAAAAATAATTGTATTGATGGTGCAATACAGAACATGAGGCAGGAGCAGAAAGGATCCATCCCCTCTGGATGGAGCAGGAGCTCGCAGAGCTCGTGTTCCTAACAAAACATCATTCCTGATTTCCATCCCTTCTCAGGTTTGATCTAGAACATCGTTTGTGGACAGGGATAATTCATCAGCTTGAGTTCTTAAACAGAAATCCACAAATTGTGCAGTTGATTCTGCCAGGCCTGAGACAACGGGGCTGGCTCAGGGTTTATCTGGAAGGATTGCAATGTGTAATTGGCAAAATATCAATTCCTTGTTATTGCTTTTCACAAGCCAAAAAAGCTGTGTTAAATTGGGGTTAAGGCTGACCTTACAGAACAGCAATTTAGGGTAATACCAATCACCTTAAAAACACTGTATCACTAAAGCAAATCTGTTAAAACCCAAGAGGTCAAAATTAAGGTTAAAATTACAGAAAAAGAAAACACGTATTAATGGTATGAAATTCCATGCAAACATTCCTGGCTCTGCCAACTTCAGAAGAAATTCTCATGTGAAGTAGCTGGTTTTTATAAGTCATCATCAAATGTCATTATCATTTTCCCTCAAGAGAACTTTTGCTGTCACTAAAAAAAACCCCTCTCATTCTATTGGGATAATCAGAGAAAAGAGTAGGTTTTGATATGAGAAAAGACTCAAAGAGCTTCCCATATTTAATCAGAGTAAATCAAGCAAGATTTATTTAGGCAGAGGATATGATTGTTCCTTATAAACATCACAGTTTACAGACAGGGAAGGGCATTAAATCACAATGGTAACATGAGAAAGAATGGGAATAAATTATCCAGGGGTGAATTTACCTCTGAGTGAGGAGGATCCTGGCTGGCAGGGCACTGACATCCTGAAATAAGCTTATATTCTGAAATATTTGGGTGGGAAAATAAGGAATATTCTGAATTATTTGAAAAGGGAAAGCTACAAGTTTAACTAGTAAGGTACAGATTGATGAATTCATTCAATTTAATTCTCTAAAGGGGTTTCCTGTGACAGTCCTGAGCTGAGGTAAAAGACCTCTGAGATTTTTCCCCTTGTCCATGATACAGCTGGAGAGGAAGCAAGAATTCATCTCTGTTAAGAGCTGCCAAGGCTTCATTGCTATTTGAATCACATTTAAAAAAAAAAAGGGCATTCAACTGTGTACAAATTAATACTTCATCATGGCTGAGATCAATAGGAAATGGCAGCCAGTCTGAGAAGTGGAATTCGTGGGGCATTCCCGAGGGAATTCTCTGTATTTGCTGTTTTGGCAGCTTCTACCAACTTTCAGTTACTAAGAAAAACATGGGAAAAAATGACCATTAGGGCCATAAAATGAATTCAAATATAGCCCTTGTGTGAGATTTCTATGAATTTTAATTTAATGGGGAATGTCTGTAATGTTCTAGTAAATGTTTCTGGACAAGGGGAGTCAGATGTGGAAGGCAATATTTATTGAAGAATCTGTTCCTTCTTTGAGTTCCACAAGATTAACTGCTTCCCTTGTAAGTTTTTGGAAAGTTAATTCTGCCATCAAAAAGTAATTGCTGCCTTTACAGGGAGAAAGGTTTAACAAGCACAAGAAAATGGATGAACCTGCGCTCACATGAAGCATCCAAGTTCAATCATTTCACAGTGAAAAGCATTTTCACGGCAGGGATTTTTAAGTGCTCCTGGTATTTATGAAAGGAGAGAGGCCCTGAACTTCCCACGTGACTTTTTAAGTCTCGATACAGAGCAAAAGTAATAATTTGCCTTCAGACTTGCTGTTTTCAAGGAGGATTCCTTTCCTGTTTTCACAGCAAGTCCTGTAAGGGGAAGTCAGACAGAAGAAACTTCACAAAAATCTGGTGAAGGGGAAGGAGTCCAATGAGTGAGTGTTGGCTGTTCTGAGCCCATGCAGAATTCAGGGAGGTTCCCAGTTCCCTCTGAAATTCCTGAACATCACAGCCCTTCTGCTCAGCCAGGAGAAATCGACTCACCTCCTTGTAGCATCAAGGCAGACAAAGGAAAGATTTTTTTTCCTGCAAACTTCACTACAAATAATTGCTTCTTTTTTCCACTTAAAGGCTTAGGAAAGATTCTGAAGAATCTCTGTGATGGGAGCAAATTTAGAAGGAGAAGCTGAGATATTTACACTTCCTTTAGCTCCCTGATTTTTGGTGCACAAATGTCTCTGCCTCTGGGTTGTTCCACACTTGATGAAACAGAGGAAATCACTGAGTGCTGTGAAATATTCCCATCCTTGGGGCAATGGGTTGTCCCACGTTTGGCAAGGGAGGACTGACTCCTATCTTCAATTTTTCCTTTTCAGAACCCAAGCCATTCCATGATTCCATGATTTTATAAACTTGTTCCTTCCTCCGAATAGCTCAGGTGAGATTTCATTTGACTTCCCTAAACAGGATTGATTTTCCTAAAATGCAGCAACATTATTTCCACTCCTGCCATTTCCTCTTCAGCCAGGCAGCTCTTATCAGAATTGTGGAATTGAAGAAATCCACATCAGTTTCTCCTATTTCTTTCTGCTTGTATGATTTTTTTAAAAAATAAATAATAAAACTCTTTTATTACGAAGTGCATTTCAAAGGCCTTGGCTTGTTCCTCTACAATTAGTGATTTTGTGTTAGCACCCCAGGCCCGGAGCCAAATCATAAAAATAAAGGAGAGAGGATGAAATGTACACGCTTTTTGTGATATCATCATAGGTAAACAAAGAGGCAAAGCAAAGGCACCAACATGGAGCTGCCAGGGCTAATTATTGGGTGGGATGTGAGGCACAGAGTGAACAAAGAATGAGAAAAAGCAGCCAGTGTTCCATGGCTGCGCTTCACAGCTGTCCACAGGACACTTCTCCCTAAATTCTGCACGTTCGGCTTTCAGGGGTTACTCAGTTGTAAAGCTTTGTCAACCTTTAATCTTGGATATTGAATATTCTTTTTTCCTAAAAGAAACCTAAACCCTCATGGTGCTGGAATATTTGTTAACCAAAAGGTCCTCTAAGCATGAAGAAAAAAAATTCATTTTCTAAGAATGGAGACTTAAGTTATAATAAATGTGAAATCTCACACTGATATTTTTTTATTGACAAGGATTTTTTCCTGGTTATCCACTTTCTCAATACTTGTTGGGGGTCAGTACCTTCCAGCCTTCCACCTTTCTCTAAAATACATCTGAAATTAATTCATGTGTTCAACAATTAATAGAAATGCAAAGATAAAACACACACAGGAAGAGAAACTATGAACACCTTTCCCTAGAAAGCAATATATACAAATAGCATTAAATGAGGTGTGGGGTTTGGTGTGGAAAACACTGCAATCATTTGTGAAATAGGATTTTTTTAATTGTTATTTTAAGCAAATGTTTGTGCAGAAGGGTTGAAATTAGACGTGTGATACTGTTAGATGGGATAAATCACAGTTTACACATTGCAAAAGGGATCCTGTGTCAGGAGTTCTCAAACATTGCCACTTGAGGAAATAGATGTTCTCACAGATAATTCTTCCTTGCTTTTGATTATAAAATATCTCATGTGTATCTAGAGTAATTTGCTTGCATGGGATCCAAGTACGAGCAGGAAACAATTCAGACTATTTTACATTGTCTATTAATTAAAGCAGAAAGAAATTAGGAGGGGTCACAAAAATGTCATCCCTTTGAACCAACCTCAAGATGCAGAGGAGCAGCCCATAAAGGGCAGTAAAAGCTGTGAGACACAGAATAAAACACCTGAGGTCAATGACTGTGAGGTGCAAATGAGGCCCAGGACACACCTTGTGCTGAGTGAACGGTCTGTTTATTAATAAACAGAGATTGGTATGTGGAAAAACAATATTTTTCCATCCTCATCCTGAGTCAAGTAAGCAGCATTTAAGCCGGGGTTTAATTGGGCCTTTTGTAGGCAGCAACTCCGTTTGAGAAATTTGGATTTGAAGGAACTCTCCAGAGCTGGAATTTTCCAGTGCTGCAACTTTGCTTCAGGGGGTCTTGGCTTTTATTGAATGGCCCTTGGATAGGAGCAAAATAAAACACGGCCTTGGCAGGGAAAAGGGATAACGTAAGAGGGAAAGACAATGGTGCAGGAGTCCATGGCAAAAAATCAAAGGCAGGAGTTGTTACACTCGTCAGATTGAAAGCAGGGAGGAAAAAAAGCAGTAGCAGCAGGACATAGCTGTGAAAACAGAGCCATTGTTTTTGTGCCCTGTTAGACCCAGCACCTCTTACCGGCACTTTTATATCGAGGTTCTTGTCCTGACAACTCATTTACCCCCAGTGCCATAAGAAATGGATATTGGCACATTCCTGACGTTACCTGATTCATTAGCTAATAAAACATCCCTAATTGCAGGGACAGAGGAGTGAACCAGGGCTGTGGAATATTTCTGTTGAGGGCTGAGAGCAGTGCACAGCATGGAGAGGGGAGGCTGAGCTGATGGGGTTTGCAGACAGAGCTGCTTGCCTGACGGAGCATCACATTAATGAGGCAAACTCCAACTTTTGCACAGTGGAGAGATCAAGACATAAATATCAGGGCGTAACCCAGCAGAGGAAAATCCTCTAAAGACTTGTTGAAAGATGTGGTATCAAATGAATTGCTTACTTCTTAGAGACTGCTTTGATATTTATTGGTTCAAATTGCTCCACTGACTCACTCTTGCATAAGCTTTCATGCCCCATTTTAATCTTGACATTTCGGGAAGCCGGGCTGAGGCAGGGTAATGACTGGGTTTACAAAGGATCAAAATGAAAAAGAAGAAGCTGGGCTGTAATAATTATAGCCTGTGAAAAAAAAAAAAATATATATATATATACACATTGAGAAAACAGAGTGAGAAACGATCATCCAGTAATGAACGGGGCTGTAATGCCAAGATGTTTAGAAAACAGACTTTGGGAAATCAGGCAGTGCTGGATTTGTGTTTTAAGGTACACAAATAGTTTCAGTGTCAGTCTGGGAGTGTCATCTTCTCCACACAATCTCCTCAAGTCACACGGGTGAGATCTTGGGGATTTATGTGGGAGATAAACTTCACTCGCTCCCTGAATTCAGGGGACATGGGACAACAAGGGAATAGGGAAGACACTAAAAGGGGTGAAATCCACCTTAATCCTTCCAAAGCAGGTTCCAGCACTGCAGCTTCTATTTCTCTCCTATTGGTACACGCAAAATGAGATTTATTGTGCTATACAAGGCCTAACTGTGAGCAGGCCGGGAGCTTCACCCAGTTCACTCTGTCCAACAGCACCAGTGAGGAATGGGATAGAATATGGGATAAATGTCAGACACTTGGGGAAAAATCTGCCTTGTCACCTCTTGGAAGGGCCATTTCTTGGGGTAAAACTGGGCAGAGTGAGGCCAGGGCAGCTTTCACATTTCTGGGTGACTTCTGGGATGTTGTACCTTGGCCTATCCCCCCTCCCTGACACATGGACGATGGTGAGAGTTTGATGCCCACTGGGACAAAGAGCATCCAGCGTTTTTAAGACTCCAGGACTGAAAACATTCCTGAAGCAAGCCCTTCTAATAAGGGAAAATACCAACGTGCTTCAAATATTAGTAAACAAATGATTCAAAGCAGCCACTGAGGCCCACAAGGCCAGTGATTCACGGCCTCAGGAATTCGTGCCAATTTTAATTCTCACCTGAACAATACCTGGAGCTGCTGGATGCACCGGAGCAGCCTGCAGCTCCCTCTGTGTCCCTGCTCAGTCTCATTGTCTGGACATGCATTTCGGAGCTGAAACGGTGAGAATGGAATCAGAAATAGCTGTGGTTAACCCAGCCATTCAGAGGAAGACCTGTGCTCTGCGTTCAGAACAAATGTGCCCTCTTGGAGCTGTTGGTGCTCCTTATTTTCCAGTTGCTGGTGAGATCTCAGCTTCCTTTAATCACATCACGACCTCAGACCAGCAGCCCTCCAGGGCAGAGATTTCTCTGTGTTTCCTGATGTTTATAAATTGGCCAATATTGTCCAAATGTGATTGTACTGAGTTCTCAGAAGAGCCTGAGGAGCCTGGAAGGAAAAGAAGGAAGGCCCGTGTAGAAAATTCCGTGTATTCACCTGGAGCAGATGCACAATCCATTCTAATAAATTGTATTTCAGATAAAATTTCATTGTAGATGAGTAGTTTGCAAGGACAACACAATTTGGGTTAATAAATTGTACTGGGGGTGTTTCAGAGAGTGCCATTTGAAGTTGGTTTTCCTTCTGCATTATTGTTCCATGTAATTCTAGGAGGTCGTGTTGAAAGCTGGGGTGAAAGGATGCTGCTATGATGGTGTGACCTGAATTTTCCTGTACATCTTGGGCTAGATTAAATTTTCACCTAGCTCATAAAATAGGTAAAATTGTGCTCTTAGTCTTGCCAGGGAAATCTGGAAGTCAATCTGTTGATGCCAGCTCTGTTCTGCACAAACACAAAAATAACTCAGAGCAGAATAAATCCAGCATATTTGGGTTATTTACTGTTTCTCAGTATTTTGGAGTGTAAAATCTGTCAACTTATCTCAAAAAAAAAAAAAAAACTTCCGGTAGAAAGACAATGACCTTTCAAGACCTGACTTTTCAGTTTAAAGTTTGTCTAAAATGCTTTTCTTGAAATAAATTAAGTAGTTACCAACCTCAGAGATAAAGAACTCCTGTACCTGTTGTATCAGGGAAATAAGTATTTCAACCTTCATATTTTGAGTATTCATCCCTAAGAACAGAGAGGAATTTGGAGTGGTTATCTGACCATTGATATCCAGAGCAAAGCAAAATCCAGCAAGATGTAAAAATAAATGGAGTTTTTAATGGTTCTTTAATGCTTTTTAATGGTGTTCCATTCCACCTTTTAGCAGAAATTGAGTACCAGAGTCTCCCAACTGTTGCTTAGCTGGGAATAACTACTTTAAATGTGAACAGGATGGAAAGGCACAAAACTACTGATCTCACACTAAATCTGATTTTTTGTCTTTCTTTAAATATCCATAATTTTACATCAAGGCCGAATGTATCCTGAACTTGGGTCAGACAGACGTAAAAGAAGGCAAACACTGGAGGTGTCAGTTCATAAATCAAAGTGTGGAGATCTGATCACCAAACCCAGAGCCACAAATGCTCCCTCATTATTGATTCCCCCTCGCCCTGGAATGAATCCTCCCTGGAAGTGCTCTGAGCGTTAAATACCGTTGATCAACATTTAATATAGATCAGCCTTGATAGAGATCTAGGCTGGGCTTAATTCCTTTTAGCCCGAATACTCCCACCTCCCTGAAAACATGTGATTAAACTGTTCTGATTTCTGTTTTAGATGAAGAACTCTGTCTCCAGCGAAAACAAAAGGAGGTTCTGTCGCAAGACAAATTGAATCAAATTCTCCAGGAGTTTTGCAGTTCAATTAAGCTGTGGGATAGTCACTATCTTAGGTGCAAATCTCTCTGTGCATTACAGGACCACAGACAGGGATGTGGCAAAAGGTAAAACCGGGAGTTATGTCTTTAAGGGTTCGTTGGAGACACTTGTAATCTCGTTTTATTGGTGGTGCCCTCCCCAGCATAATGAACTTTGATGAAATAGCTGTGGCGCCTGTGAAGCTGAGCAGGCTTTGCCAGGGAAAGACCTCCCATGAACAAAATCGCCCAGGCAACAACCCCACACTGCAGCCAAGGCAGAAACTCTGGCAAAGTCACCCCTTCCCATCCCTTAACTCCTGCAATTCTCCTTTTCAAGCCTTGCAAATAAAATAAAATAAAATAAAAAAAGATTAAAAGATTGGCCACTTATGTGTGTGGCTGAGGGATAGAGCTTGAAAACAAAAATAATGAATTTTGTGAGAATCCACTGCATGGTTGAAAATAGCTCCAAGTTCAGCAGCCAAAGTTGCAGGGACCATAAGGCTCTGCCACTGAGTTCAGTGTCTGAGGAAATGAATCTGTGGAAGGCTTTAAATAGCAATATTTTTAATTCAGCAAAGTTTCCACCCCCTGCCAGCCCTGGAGAGATGGGAATAGGAATCTGTAAATTCATCACTGTTGTTCTTTAGGAGTTGGATCCGGGGAGCACAAACATTTAATAATGGAGATAATTAAATTCTTTGCTAGTTAGTTTGACTCAGGAGCCAATTGGCACCATAGTGTCACTTCATTTACATAAAACATGTAGTAATTCTGATTCAGAGAGCTGCAATTTCATGGAGCTGGGACTGCAGATGAACTAAAGGTAAAAGAGATCAGGTTTAGGGTCATCTCTGATAACTTGTCTCAGGTTTGGAGTTGAGATATTCAAGCTCTGATATTTTATGATAAAACCCCGGTGCAAGTCAGCTCCAAGCACAATAATTTCAGTATAACAAATGACTTTGGGCACTTCAGCTTCCAGATGATTAAACGAAGATACCTTCAAGTGACCTGATTTTGATAGATGATATTAAACCAAGCCTGAAAACCAGACTCCCCTTGTGGTGGAAAACCTGTGGGATCAACCAACAATGAGATTTCTGCTGTCTTGGTGATGAACAATCCTAAAAACTGCATTTTCAGTGAACATGAAGTGACCTTTGAAAACTTCACTGAAAGTTGATCCAGATGTTCAATCTGACCATCACCAAGCTGGTTCATCTCTACATATAAATAAATTCTCTCTTTGGTTGAAAGTGAAAATGCAGCACTTTCTTCTTTGTCTTGAGTTTTTTAAGCAAACATTAAATTGTTTTAAGTCAGTGACACCGAGGAAAGATTTCTGGGATTGTTTTTTGTTGGGAATTTTCTTTCTGAAACAGGCTTTGTGCTTTAACAGGCTCCTTCTGAGCAACACTTGAGGCAGTGGCATCTACAGGGGGACAAATATAAATTGAAGTCAAATCACAGCCAGGTTTACTGGGCATGTTCAGAGCTTCAACCTCCATTAGGGCTCCTCAGGCCATGAAAAAAGGGATGAGTGGAAATCCTGGATTAAAACACCTTTTCTTCTCCTTCTCTGCCTTCAGACTCTCATCCCTTTGCCCTGCAGCTTCCTCAGCTATGTCTTCCAAGAAATTGAAGATATTTGACTGGAATAAATAAAAAGGCAATTCTTTCACAATTTTGTCCTAATTTGAGTGAATTCCCTGGTCTGGTTCCATGACCAAGTCCCAAAATACCTGCTCTGGCACAGTGAGGAAGGTGATACCTGCATGAATGGGATGGAAGAAGAAGGATTAGGAGTTAATGGCTAAAATGCTCCTGGTGCTGAACTCTGCAGGGTCCCACTGCTGTCCAACAGTTCTGCCCAGCACCAGCCAGACATGGCCAGAAATATCCCAGGTTTGAGGGGTTTAGTTCTTCCTGAGGCTGTGCAATCTTGTATTCACCCACAAATGGGAAATTTAATCCCTAAAAGGACTTGGAAGCACTTCAAGAGCTCAAATCATCCTTTCCTCACTCAACAGAAGGATCAGCTGTGTCCATGCAGCTGCTTCTACCCCCCTGTACACAGGATTGTGTGGAGGGGTGAGGGATCCAGGGTCCGGGCTGTTCCCAAAGATCCCAAGGAGACACAGGCTGGTCAGTTAACCCCTGAGCTGGGAGTGGTCATTACCCTGATTGTGTAGAGGGGTGAGGGATCCAGGGTCTGGGCTGTTCCCAAAGATCCCAAGGAGACACAGGCTGGTCAGTTAACCCCTGAGCTGGGAGTGGTCATTACCCTGATTGTGTAGAGGGGTGAGGGATCCAGGGTCTGGGCTGTTCCCAAAGATCCCAAGGAGACACAGGCTGGTCAGATCAGCCCGGAGCTGGGAGTGGTCATTACCCTGATTGTGTGGTCACAAAGCCTGAGATTGTGCCCTCTCCACAATAAGTTCCTGATTGCTCATGAAAGCTTGGGGATGTTTGTGGCAAGGGATTGGTGACTTAGTTTCTCATTGTCTGCATGTCAGTGGGGTCAGTCTCCCGATTGTCCCGAGGCAAATTAAATTCCAGCTCTGCCATCCAAATGAAACTGCAAACACACAAGGGCGAGCAGCTATTGTGTGGCTCTCACCCATCTCTGCTCAGCTGTCGCTGAAGGAACAGCTCCCTGTCTGTTTTACCTGCAGAAACTAAAAGTACGTGGTGCCCTTTTAATCTGGAAACAAAAGAGAACAAAGGCAAACAAATGGAGGCCAAATTATCTCACCTTGAGATCTGAGTTTTCTCCATATTGAACTTCTGGTACCTACTTAATGAGCCCGGGTTGTTGCTCGCTAGTGAGCGAGAACAAAGCAAAGTGACTCATGCTGCCTTGTTATTGTTACATAATCTATACAAGTCATTTATTTTTATGGTTAATTACTGGATTAGTTAAGTATATTGGAAATGTAAAGAGATGTAGAGTTAGGAGAGATTCAGTGTCTGTTAATCTGTGCAGGATGTCTGTGGGGATCCGGAGGGAAATCTGTATAAAGAACAGATTTCTTTTCAGGGCTGATCACTTGGATTTACACCTCTGAGTGCAGCTGCAGCCTCAGCAGGCACTCAGGTTGGGCAGAGCCTTTTCTACAGTGACAATCTCCCCTTTTTTTAACTCTGTGGATCATTCCTGCTGAGGGAACCTAGACTCAAGATGTGGTTCCTCCTCACATGAGCACAGGGGCCCCCAAAATCACATTTTTTTTAACCACCACAGAGCTGGCAGAGGATGTGCTGTGAATCTCCCCAACTCAGCTGCTAGAGGTCAGTTTGTGCCTTTTTTTAATAAAATGCAGCACCAAGAACTCCTCAGAAGTGGCTGGGTGCACCTCACTGCGCAGCAGACACCCAAGCACGCGTTTGAAGTCGCAAACATCACCAAGTGACCTAAATTGGGGTTACCTGCTGAGGCATCAGTTTAATATGGAATTACTGCTCTGTTTTTATTGTAATGACCAATTAAGGATCAGCACCTCAGAAACCTCAGGTGGCTGATTTACAGGGAGCAAGCAGGGCCCTGGCCAAGCTGCCCCGCTGGAAAGGCCAGCGCCAGTGGCGCGTTGTGCCAGGGTCACCATGGTGCTGGCAGGGCTCCGTTGTGTTTGGCTGCCCAGCACCGACCCCTCCTGGGTGCCAGGGAGGAATTGTGAGCAGGGGAGTTGCTAGGAGCCCGGGGAAACACGAGTGCTCCCTGCTTTCCACACAGCTCCTCTTCAAAGCCGCGCAGAGCACCCGGGGAAGCGCCCAGAGTTCCTCGGACAACATATGGGACAACAACTCACAGCGTGTTCTTTTGGGTCTTTTTAAAACAAATTTTTATTTAACCTCTGCTTTGACCCAGCACCTGAGTGTGTTGCCCAGATATGCTCCATTTCAGTTTATTTAACCAGAGTGTTTGCTTACTCAGTGACCACTGGAGGGGAACTACTGCTCTTATTAATTCCACAATGGGTATTTGTTGCTTCTTGTTTTCTGACATTCTCCTGATGACCATAATTGCGGAGTTCTTGTTTTCAGATAATAAATGCACGTGTCTATTTGCTCAGGCATTATGTAATTGATGCCCAGCTATTAATTAAAGATCTAGACTCAATGTCTCTGAGCCTGCCTCCGGATATTTGTCCTTATTGTGTCATACCTTGGATGCACAAACAGGGAAACCACAGGCAGCTTTGCATGGGCACTGCTCCTTCCCTTTAATAAAGGAGCCTAAACTCAGGAGTCGCAAAGAAGGATTATACAGAGCGAGGAATATTTTTCTGATGGGATTTTGATTCTTCCTTCTTTCCCTGGGCTGCCAGCGTTCTCCTCGAGAAGCTGACGTGCAAACATAATGAGCTGTTTGCTCTGCACTGCTCTCCACAGGCCCTGCACGCTAAAATGAGTTTATTTTGCCTTTATTGCTGTTGCTGTTAATAGCAGGGCAGGCTCTAGCTGGCGCTGGGAGCAGGGTGAAGATTTCATGGGTGAAAAGAGAAATCAGAGATTGCAAATTCACTGCAGGGAGAGGAGAGATTGGTTGTTGTCGTTCCCCAGAGCCCGTTTGGGAAAATATGTTATATGATCCTGTGAACAAATTGTTACTTTTCCAGACAAGTCTGTTTTCTGTGTAAACACTTTTACTGTAGCAATGTACAAGAACAACACTTTCAATCCAAAACTCAACAAAAATAGACACCCCAGAACATTTGGAACTTGTTAAACTCCAGAAGGGAAAAAAAGGAAAGAGAGGCTGCAAAGGGAAAAAAAAAAAAAAAAGCTTTCCACTTTTAAATGTTCTGATTTTTATATTTTTAAGGGTCTAAAACTCCTGCCAGAGAGCTCTTAAGCTGTTCAAAGCAACTGGGTCCCCACATATGGAGACAGTACAGCTTGGAGAGGCAGAAATTGTTTTGAGTCCACTTAGTAAGAAGTCATTACCTCTGAAGAGCAAAGTTAATGAGCTTGGGAAGGCAGGATTCGGTCCCTACACCTTTCACAGAGTTCCTTTTCCCCTCAGGAAAATCCCTGAGCACCTTTGTGACTCAGTTTCCTCACTGCCAAATGAGAAAATTCCTCCTGACCTCGCAGGGAGGGATGGGGCTGCAGGAGTGCAGGAGTTTATCACCAGCAGGTGCAACTCGTGTTCCTCCCTGCAGCCCAGCAACCTTTGGCTGAGATGGGCTCCTCTCAGAAATTCTGCTGCTCTGGAACCAAAAGGTTTGGTGGAAGTGATTTTGTTGTGTTATGATGGAAAATCTGACAGAGATTTTGCTTTGAGGCACTTCAAGGTTGTATCAGTGCAGTGAAATGTTCATTTATCAGCTGTACCACGGTCAGGGCAGTGTTCATCTTACCAGAGCCAAGTCCTTCAAATTTTTAAGCCTTGTGCAGACTATTGGGCATCCCAAATACTGCTAAAATTTTAAAATACTGTTTCACTTGAAAAGAAAACGTGATTTCTTCCTGTCCTCAACAAAAGGCCCATCACTAACCCCAAAACAGACCAAAGGTTTAGTCCCCATCCCTCTGAGTGGTCACAGCCCCTCAAAGACAGAGGCATTTATCTGAACACAAACTAAAATCCCCAACTTTATTTTACACCTGGGAGTGCTGTCAGCAGCTCACGGTGAACACGTGTTAAAACAAGGAATTAACATTTCTGCCTTGACCCTGAGCTGGAAAAGGTGGGTGGTTTTTTGTATTTTTTTTCCATTCCCTAAACAAATTAAATCTTTTGCTTCTGGAGCTCTTAAGAGTCCTCATCTCTTTCAGTGTTTGGGTTATTCAGCGAGGAGCTGCAGCCCAGAGCTGCTTGGGTTTGGAGGGGCTGCTGCAACCTCCATTTCCATACATAGAAGATACACACAGTTCCTGATCCAGCAGGATTAAAATTCTGCCTTAATTTCACCCCACAGAACAAAATGAACCCCATGAGAACACTGGCATAATCTCTTGGCTCCACGGGCTTGGCTGCCCCAGGCTCAGCTTCTGAAGGTTTCAGAACTTTTATCCCAGTTCAGATAATATTGCCAAAACTCAGCCTGTCGTCTCTATAAAATAATTGCCTGCCCGAGCCTTTACAGCCTCTACGCTGGTTTAATAATGAGTAATTAGTTGAATAAGTCCAATTAATGCCTTTGTACAGATCTGAGATTGGAGTAGGATTGTAGGTCAAGTTTAATTTTAAAATGCATTAGAATTTCTATCAGTCTGAACACACCCAGGGCAATGCTGTGATGGGCTTTCCCATGAATACAGATGAATCATGGTTTGGACTAGAAGGGCATGTTTAAATCACTAAAGCCTATCAAGAACTGGAATATTCTCTGCAAATGGGGCCTCCTTTTTTTTTTTTTTTTAATTTCTAAAAAAAATCCTTCTCTAGAGCCAGCATCACCTATGGAAGAGGAATTCACTGCACAGTTCTGCAGGTGGAGCAGAGCAACCCTGAGTGGGGGATTTATATCAGATTCTGCTTCACAGAGGGTCCTCAAACTCCTGAACAGCAAAACGCCCAGAGATCCACACCTGACCCAGGCTGGGCTTTGCACAAGCTGCTGAGATTCATGAATTTTAATTTCCATTTTAATTTTAATGGGTGACTCTGTTGCTGCAGGGCTCTGCCAGCCCTCAGCCCAGCCCTTGTCTCAGACTGTGGCAGTGCAGGGAGCCTCTCTCCGTGCAGTTTTCTCTCTGAAAAGCAACATTTGCCTTTAAGATTAACGGGCCAGGCCAGGAAAACTTCACAGCCCTCTGGACAAAATGTTGTCGAGCCATTAGAGGCACAAAAGGACGAGCAGTGTTTTGCAAGGCAGCTCATTTGCTGAGCGTCATTAAACGCTGCTGTACCTCCCTGGTGTGTTGTTCTCATTATTAAAAGATAGACAATATTACACTAATTGGAGGTGAGTGAGTGTTTTAAGTGCTGTTTTTATCCTCTATCACTCCTCTGGGTGATCAGAGCTATCTGTTCCTGTCCCTCCCTGACAAATTTCCTCCAAAGTGGCTTTTGTATGAATGATTAAATTAATTACTGTCTATCCTGGACCACTAGCAGGTGGATTCTGATATTAAAATTAAGTTTTAAATTGTTTCTTTTTATTTCATTGACATTCTTCACTGAGCTGAAGGGAAAATCCCAGTGAGATTATTGCTCACTGTGTCAGATTCCCATTCTGAAGGTTTTGGGTTAATAATAAAAGGAATTATAATTAAAAATCACATTTTTCGCTATGAAAATTCAAAAAATAATAAAAAAAGTAACAATAATTAATAATCATAGCTGTTATTTGAAAGTAGGTGGTTCAGAGTAGCTGATGGACTCAGGCTACCAAAAATGTCACTTTTCTGACTTGGGCTCTGCCATCCTCACAGCAGTGACATCCAGAGCTTGCTGACATTTTTTGTGAGCACTTTCCTTGCTGATTTGAAGTTTGTTCCCTGCTAAGTTTAGAGATTGTCCCTCAATTCTTCTGCTGGACAAGGAGAAATGCAGTTTAGGTGAGGTGAGCTGACAACCATCACCTCAGCGGGTTATTATTGTTTATGACGTGCAATTTAAAAGCCAAATTTTCCAACAATTTATGGATGTAATTATGCACCTAATTTGCACAGTTATTTTAGACTGATGTATAATATTGGCTAACTGCAAGTTCAGCTGGGCTAAAGCAGGGCTGGAAGAACCCCAAATGTTCCCTGGTGTGTTTTTCCAGGGGATGATGGCACGTTTAACATAATCTCACCTAACTACAGCGAGCAGCGAGTCAACCCTGCTAATGGTTTCACACCAGCTAAAGCCACGTTATTTTTCAAGGTGAGAACACCCATTATTCTCAAGAGAAGAAATCTCCCCTGACTTTGTAGTTTAGCAGTAATGGGCACTGGGCAGACAAAAAATAACAGCGCTGAGCAACTCATGCTCCTTTTGAAGTGCAGGTCAGAGAAGCAGCCCAGCTGGGGAATTGTCCTTTGGGTTTTCCAGGTGACACAGGATTCATGTGTGCAATGCACAATCCATTGGCTCATCAGTGAGGATTCTGGCACGTTCTTTCAGAGCCCACAGCCTCTGAAGGGTGCAAAAGGCCCCAGCCTTGAACAGGCTTGGAAATCCATCCTTGTCACGCCCAGCACAGGATAAAAAAGAAATGTTGCAATTCCTGCTGTCACTCTGCCCCAAGCCAGGCCAGTCACGGGGCCAAAAGTCTGCCCACAAAACTGAAGTTATTGAAGGATTTCAGGAAGCTGCTCCAATAACTCAAGATGAACCCTCCTGAGAGGGGAGTTTGGTTTTGCCCAGTTTCTGGGTAATTCTACCTCATTTACAGCAAAAAATTAAGCAGGCTTTTCCCAACCAGAAATCACATCTGCATGACAGAAACAAAGGTGTGAGAAGTACAGCGTGTTAGGGCACCAGGCAGAGTGGAGGTGTTGGTGTGATGAGCATCATTAGCAGCACATTTCAGGCAGTGTCACCACATTGTCATTGCTGTCATTACCCCTGCTAGCCAGGTAGCTATGCCAACACATTTTCCAGCCACCCCTTCATTCTTTCTTAAATACCCAGAGATAGGATCCTGGTCTGTTCTTTCAGTGTTTGATGTAGGTTTGGGAACGAGCTCAGTAGGAACTGGATTGTCATGGATGCACATGTCAAGAAGCTGAGTGTGGATCTATTGCAGTTTACATTTGTGGCATAATCCAGTCCAATCTGCATTGGGCTTTATGTGACCAGAGCTCTGCTCAAGTGGGTTTCAAGTGTGGAATTCACTGGGGAGTTGGAAGCTGGAGGTCTCAGAGAGGAGGGGTCTCTGTGGCTGTAAAAGCCCCAAAACCCCTGATGGCAACCAGAAAACAGAAATAAATAGTAAAGAGAAAATCTAATGCTGTAATGATTCATCTTGGTGGTTACTGAGCACTTCTACAGCTCAGCTGAGCTGAATACTTCATAAAAGAGATGAAGCTGAAGAGGATCCTCATGAAACTGTGGATTCCAGAGATTTACGGGGAGCCCATATGGCTGTAAATCCCTGACGGGTCATTGTGTGACTGCATCGTGTAACAGAATGATCACATCCCATGGCAAGATAGAAATGACTCATTTCATTTCATGGCAAGAGAAATCCTGGATGAAATTGAAGTTTTAGGAGCTTGAGTCACTCATATGAGCTCCTTTTGGCTTCTTTGAGCTTTAAAATCTCTCAAATAGCTTTGAAGTGAGGTTATTTCTTAAAAATATAAAACCAAACTAAGTTAAACTCAGAGAGCAGTACAAAATAGACATACAAATATCTGACCTGAATGAACATTTCACAAATATAATTCAAATAACAGATGAACAGCACAGCACAAAAGAACATCATTGTGATTATGGAGCTTAAAACTATTTTCTCCAAGCTTGCCTGCCTTCAAAGATATTTAAAACCTGCTTCTCCTCCAGCGTGTATTAGTGTCAATCAAAAATAACTCTGCTCAGGTCAATGGATTTACACAATTGCAAAATTAGTATAAGTGAGAGGACAATCAGAGCTTTTGTATACTACAAAAATCTCTCTTAATAGCAACAGCAATAGAGAAGAAGGAGGTGGGAGGTGCCTCTCCAGGACAGGCTGGGTGGATAAACAAGAAAAACCTGCTGAGCTTGTAAGTGAGGATTTGGAGGAGGAGCTGCAGCATTAATTTAACCATTAATTCACTCCTTTAAAATTTCCCCTTTCCTGTCCTTTCCTTCATCTGTTTAGCAGCAGTTGGGCTGCAGGTGTAAATCAGAGTGAAGAGATGTGGTTTCCATCACACAGGAAATATGAAATATGGAAGTTTAGAATTAAAATCCTGGAATGGGAGCAGTGACTTTGGGGTTGGGAATGTGTGGCAAAGGGTGCCCCTGCACCCTGGGGCCCAGCCTGGGGGTCTGCCCAGTCCTTCTGCAGCTCCAGCCCCAGCACTGGACAGCTGGGAGGGTGGGTTGGTGCATTCGTGGGGTGGCTCCAGAGAAAGGTGCCCTCAGGAGGAACATTCCCAATGGCAGATCTGTGTCACCTGCACACACAGGGACTTCTCTGCCACAGGACATCAGTGACCACACAAGTGGACATCAGGATGTCACTGGCCTGTGGTGGCTGTCCAAACCAGCTGGGACCCTCTGGCCTTCCCTGACTGAGGACGTGGAAAACCCCGGCCAAAAGGGACGGAGAAGACACAGCACTGAAACCCTTCGTGTGTGTGACTCCACAGACGTGCCAGAAGTGGATTTGTTCAATTCTTGTGCAGATCAGATTCCCAGGTCACAGGAACCACTAAAAATGTCACTAAGCATCTTTTGTTGGAAGCCTTGATGGACTCAAAGACAAAAATAAGTCGAGAAGTGTGGAGAAAATTCCTTGTTTCTTGCAGAGGGACTTCCCTGGCCACAGAGGGTCCATGTTTGGAGTTGAGAAATGCTTCACTTCCCTATAAAATAAGATTGCCCCTGCATCAATAGATATTTAAACCTTGCCAGCCAGAGAGGAAAACCCACTTATTCAGGACAAAATATAACTTCCTTAAAACTGCTGGGCCTTTGCCAGCAGCTCAAGCCACAAATAATTTACCCAGAGAATATGAAGTCAACAAGCTCTGGAACTGTGGGAACTGCAACTGTTGAATAAATCATTTGTGAATCTCATTTAACTAAGGACAATTATAATATCCCAAAGCAATAGAGGGATCAGAACATTCCAGATAAATACGGATCAGGCTCTCAGCTGAGGGCACAGCAAGGCTTCACTGAAGGCCACGATCCTCTGCCACTTTGGGCCAGGGGAGAAGAAGAAGCACTCGAGGAGTTTATTCTCTGTTTTGGTCTCTGCTTCTGAGTTATTTAGTGGAGCAGAGAGCTCTGTGGGGTGTAAAACTCCTTTTGAGCTAATGGGAAGAACAGGAGTTCTCCCACAGGAGCCAGGCCCTGGCACAGAGGGTGCATCCCCCTGTCCTGCCAGTGCTGCCCCAGGAGGGTCTGTCTGTGCTGGCAGAGTCCCTGTGCCAGCCCAGGACTGCCCTGGAGCCTCAGTTCTCCAGAGCTTCTCTCTGTGGCTGTGCAGAGCCTCCATGTGCTCCCTCCCAGCTGGTTCTGCTTGGATGTTTGGTTTGCTGAAGGCCACGTTCCTCTGCCGCTTTGGGCCAGGGGAGTAGAAGAAGCACTCAAGGAGTTTATTCTCTGTTTTGGTCTCTGCTTCTGAGTTATTTAGTGGAGCAGAGAGCAGTTCTGCAGAGTTTTTACACCTCTTTTTGAGCTAATGGGAACAGCAAGGGTTCTCCCACTGGAGCCTGGCCCCTGTCCTGCCAGTGCTGCCCCAGGAGGGTCTGTCTGTGCCAGCCCAGAACTGCCCTGGAGCCTCAGTTCTCCAGAGCTTCTCTCTGTGGCTGTGCAGAGCCTCCCCGTGCTCCCTCCCAGCTGGTTCTGCTTGGATGTTTGGCTTCAGGGAAAGGCCAGGGATGCACAAACCCCACTGGGGCCATGGCCCTGCCCTGCTCCCAGCAGCCATCCCTCTTCCCAAGGCTCCTGTCCCTTCCCTGTCAGTGCAACCAGAACGAGCTACGTCATATTTTGGGTCACCACCCACCTGAAAACCTTTCTGAACTTTTGCCTGAATATTTTCAGTTGCCTATTGGAGCTGGTTGGGTTTTTACTTTTCCCATCCAAGAGAAAAATCAAAAAAATAGCAAATACAAAGCTCTGAGGTTTATTGACATTTTTATTCCTGTTTCACTCCCTCCAAGGCTCCCCTGGGGAGTCTGTCACAGTCCAGTGGGGTATTTTACCTTCTGTCCTGCTGACAAACAACAAGAGGTAAATTTGGACACGTCATCCCAGCTCTGAGAGGGTTTCTCATTTAATTTCTCAGCCTCCTGAGGCTCCAGGAGGGAATCCCACCTCCAGACAGCTCATAAAGTCATTTGTGACACAGGATGTCCCAGTTACTATACAGGAATGTTGAAAGCATTTTATTTTCTCCCCTTTGATTTTTATTGGTTGAGCTCCCAGTGCTCTGTGAGTAATTACACCATTTGCTTTATGTCTTGCTTTTCTAATGACTAATACCAAAATATATGTACAAGCAAATGGAAGCGTATTACTGAGTGATTAACAATGGACAATTAGGATTAATTAAGGCAATTATTTTAATAAATAAGAATTAGTAAAATATATCCATAAACAAAGCCGTGGCACATATTTAGCAGGGCTGATGCAGGCTAAAGAAACAGAATTGTGACAACTGGGAGCAGAGGCAAGGAGGAGACGGAGATGATTAAAGAGAAATAGTTGTGTACATAAAAAATGTAATTAGGCATAAGACAGAATGTGCATATGCAGACTGCTTTATCCCTGCTTCATTTCATCTGTTACCACTAGAAATGGGATTTACACACAGCCATTCCCATGTAACCATGTCCTTAAACTTCCATCTCTTTCACAGTCATGCCAAGAGGTCACCAAGGCATAAAAGTGCCCTCAGAAACAGCAGGGAAATCATTCTCTCCCATCCCTTTTTATGAGCTCATAGCACCAACAGGATGATCTGTCCTGGAGGTTCTGAGCTGGGAGTGAAATTCTGAGTGGTCAAACAAGATCATGCTCTGACAACACTGAGAGCAAAGAAAATACAATATTTCTTTTCAGACTTCTGCACCTATCAATGACATTCTTTAATACTCGAGTTTTTAGCTGATTTGGGGTGAGCTGAAGTTTATCTGTTGAAGCATTTCATGCTGCCCCAGATTCCCCAGCTTCCATCACCCCTGGAAAGGACAAAGCCTGGCGTGGCCACCCTGGAGGGTGATGCTGCTCCCGTCGCAGGATCCACAAGTGAGAGTTTTCCCTGGGGCTAATCTGCCCAATTAAATGGATATGGTTTATTACTGGGCAATGTTCACCTTTGGCACAATCACATCAGCAGAAAGAAGCCAGCAGAGCTGTAAAATTAAAGCAAACCTCAAGGTTTGATGTCCTAGACCAGTGCCAGTAACTTTTCTCCCTATAACAAAGTGATTGAGTAGATTGGAGTACTTAAATTACAATTAAATGCTGCTAAGAGGGTTTGATAACCAGAGTGGTGGGGAAGGACAATGAAACCCCCAGAGTGGTGCCACAGAACCAGGGCATGGTGTCCCCAGCCCTGCTCAGCACTGGGTAAAACCCATTTGGTTCTTTTCGGATGGGATTCCTTTGGGGTACAAAGCTGTCTGTGCCACAGCCACGCTCTCCCCTCCTGCAGCAGAGCCCAGCTGCTGGCTCAGCTCTGGGGATTTTTTGTTGGGAAGAGCTCACAGTCGCAGCAGAGCCTCTGGGTCCATAAATCAAACTGAATTTCTGTGGGTGCTGAAGGTCAGTGCAGTGACAGGAGCACACTCACAGCTGAGAAACCAAAGCCCCCAGCAGAGGCTTCCTCAAGTCCATGATTATTCTGTTTGTGTGCTTTGTCTGCTCTTTTTGGCCCTGATTAAAGAACAGGTTTAGGATTTTCCTGAGCTGGTGCCTCAATTTGTCATTATGCAGCTGAGGTTTTGGTGGTTATCAAGATTTTCTCTGCTCTGTTATCAAGAGTTGTGGAGGGGAAAAATTAAGAAAGAGGACAGAAAAGTGCATCCCATTGCCCCAGGTACAAGCTGGAGGCCTCCAGATATTTCACTAACTGGAAAACTGCACAGTTTGAAGGGTAAATAAAGTGTTACTTTAGAAATTAAAAGAAAACAAATCTGCTTTGGTCCATTCTCAGGGAACAAAAAAAAGGCACAAAATCTTTTTTTTTTTTTTTTCTTTAGCACAGAAGAACATCAAAACGATATTTATCTCCCTCTTGGGAGAGCTGGAATTGAAAGCATTTTAATTCATAAATATCTGGGTTGTTTCTTTTCTGGAAGCTGCCTGAGAATCCAGAGAGGACGGGGAGCTCCCAGTTTAAAACCACTCTGGCCAAGCCAGGTTGTGCAGCTCCCCTCCAGCTCCCAGACAGGGTTATTCCCAGGGAATCTTTTTTCCTGGCTGCCTCTGGAGCCAGCCCTTCCAGCCTTCTTTTGAGCATGTTCTGGCCACTTGATTGAGCCATCATTTTATCATTTGGCTTTTGTAACCTCTCTTGCCTCACTCTCATGCTGCCCATAAATCACAATTTCCACGTGCAGGTTTGGAGGGGTTTGGGAGGTTTGGAGGGAAGAAGGGGAGATCGAGGTTTGCTGTTTGGGGTCAGTGAGTAATATTTCACCAGAGATTTCTGTGCAGGTTTTCGGGCAGAGCAGTCCAACAGGCAATTTCCTGTCCTAAGTAGTGTTATAATTAGGATTGCCACTGGAATGAAACACTCTGTGCCCATGTTATGGTGTTACACCATGTCAGCGTGGAATTGTCACACCTGACAGATTTACACACCCCCACGTTTGGAGAGGGGAACCTCTCACACTCTGCTCTCCACAGCCTGGCTTTAAATTCCCTGTGGTATTCCTCAATAAATATTCCCAGTCACGTGGGTATCAGTAGAGGAGCAGGGATAGTGGATAAATCCTCACAAAATCTTGTGGTTATTTGTTATCTGTACAAAGGCATACCCATTTATCAGCATCTTGGCTCCAGCAAAGCTGGAACGTCAAGAGAAAATGTTTGGATTTGGTGATCAAGGGAAACCTCTCCAATCCAGCTGTGCCAGCCCAGGAATCCTCCTGGGTTCTGCTCATAAAAGTAAATCAGCTGAAGCTGTCCACGGATGCACAGCAGGTTTAGGGGGATCACAAATTTGTGTTTCCACTCTGGCAAAAAGACACTCCTGACACCAGAGCTGCATCTAGGGGCAGTTTATCATTCCAGCTTCCCATGGCTGGCCTTTAGGCTTGTAGGGCAACCAGGGGATGCTGAAAAGAATAAAATTAGGAATAAAATTAGGAATAAAATTAAGAATAAAATTAAGAATTAAGAGCCGACTGGTGTGTGAGGAGCTGTTTGTGCGTGGATCGTTGCAGGAGCCCCCCCAGTTCATTAGGAGCCAACGGAAGTGCTGCAGCCCCAAATTCCTGTCATTTCATCTGGAGAGGAGGCCTCTGGCGTGTAACAAGATCTCTGCCCTGCTTTAGGGCTCCCTGATCTTTGCCTTCAGACTTCTGGCCAGGATTAATTTACATAGGGCTGGAAACAAGCGTGGCACTGGCCGTCGGCTTGAGTTACACGCCAAGGAACGTCAATAAACTTCCTGGTGGAGCTAATAAAGGAAATTGGGGAGGAAGGAACAGTCTATCAATTATCAATAGGAGAAAAGTTGCAGGGATAGAGCGAATTAAAGTGTGCAAAGCAAGTAGCTGAAAGTTGGGATTCCAAAGGGGACTCAGAGCTCCCTCTCGTTTTGAGCAAAATTCCATTTGCAGACTGGCAGCAGAAGAGAAAAATAAGCCCAGAGACAGGGAGGGTAATGGCAGGAGACAGCACATTTTGGAAAGAAGGAAAAGGGGATGATTTATACCTAGCTGGGAGAGGTGGAGATGTGCCACTGTCATAAGTTGTGAGGGAAAAAAACAGCTTTTGGGGGGGGTTTCTTGAACCATTTGTTTACATCACTGTTTTAAAACCACTCCTATTTTGCTCTGATCACCAATAAATTAAAATTTAAGAGTAATTTTCACTGGAAAATTAATTCCAGTGAGAACCCTACCTCCATATTCAGTGCTGAATCTGACCCAGGGAAAAAACATGGGACAACATGGAAGAAGACAGAACCCTGCTCTTTGGGGATTTTCCCCATCACCACTCTCCAGTTAATGGGGTTTTTTTCCAGTTAAATCTGCTCCATTTCCAAGGATCCCATCCTGCATCTCAAACACATTCTTGCTTCCTGCCTTGGATCTAAGTTTTCTCGCAAATTGAACTTGTTAACCTTTCTGCAACCTATTACTGCTTGTTTCCTTCTCGTAGTAGCAGTAGCAGTAGCAGTAGCAGTAGTAGTAGTGGTGGTAGCAGTAGTAGTAGTAGTAGTAATAATAATAATAATAATAATAATAATAATAATAATAATAATAATAAATAGGTAAATTGCTTCTCTTTTCACATTCAGATTTCACACCAACCCACAAGAGAGATGAAGAAAAAGATCCAGGAGAGCAAAACCAAATATTTGGTCTTGTAGCACTCTTCCATGAGGTTGTGGATCAGAGAAAAAATGGGCCAGAAAGCTCAAAAATGGGACCCAGCCTAAGCCAGGCCTAACTCTGAGCACTCTGCTCAGTCCCTTTTTGGCACATGGGCTGTGCAGAGGGAGCTCCTGACAATTTGTGCTTTTCAGTAGTCAGAGTCAGGATTGGGAAAGTTGTTTATTATTCAACCATCTCCTCCAAAGCAAGGGAAACACTGTTTATAAGAAGCTTCAAAAGCCTCTGTCACAGCTATCAAGGCTCTACACTCTGTGCCTTTGCCAAGTCAAATTAGGTTATTTTACTTGATATTAAGTCTGACAAGCAAAGAGCCTGTGAAAACCAGAATCCCAACTGGGCGTGCCTCCCACAACCCGCTCCGTTTTTGAGGGTGAAAATTCCTACAGCAGCCCTATTCTTCACTCTCGGATTTCTGTCTGTATTTATCTTGTCTGGAAATTCCCCTCGCTGTGTTCTAGACATCTTCTGATATTTAGATCCTCCAAGAATGTGACCAACTTTGTTTTGGCAAACCGGTCTCACCGCACGGGGATGTCTCTGTGGGCTTTGGTTTCTCTTTGCCTCCACAGAGGAGAAATTTATTCTCATGATAATTTGCAGGCCCACAGAGTGTATCAGACTCGTGGGCTCCTCCATCCTATAAAAACACCCTTCTGCTGCATCATTTCCTGGTGAGGACTGTGCCGAGTCAATTTATGCATGAAGGGCCAAAGATAATGAGGCAAAATATTCATAATACTAAGCATTGATTAAATACAATTAATTTTAGTATTAATTATAATATTGATATTAAAATTAATATTGTTAAAATATTAATAATAAGAAGAATTTTTAGAAAGCAGAACAAACTCTCTGAGGACAGAGGGAATATGGAAGATTTCACTCCTTACTGCCTATTCAGGAAAAACTTCCACTAATCTGCTTTGACCATGTTTAAAACAGAATCAGGCCTTAGAGACCTCACAGTGGTCCAAAACCCATGGAAATATTTAATGAATAATATTTATTAATATTATTCGTTTAATTCATTATTATTCAATTAATTTATTATCTTTATTCAGTAAATATTTAAATTAATTTAAATAAATTTAAATGAATTTAATATTTACTGAATAAAGCGGTAAATGTTGGCCTAAATGTTTCCAAAAGTCACTGCCATGGATTTCCTTCCATCATTTTGGGAGATCAGTCCCAGCACAGCTCCATCACTGTCTGGTTTAGCACTCTTATTTCAGTGTGGCCATCAAAACTAAAACAGAATTTAAATATATTCTTCAACAGATGGAAATATGAGCCTGCATTATCATGGAAACCTGAAATAATCGAATTATAGAACAGTCTGGATTGGAAGGGACCTTGGAGATCACCTGGATCCAGTCCCCCTGCCCTGAATCATTCCATGGAGAGAGGATATTTCTCCCTTCTCTGACAATTCTGTGTGCTCCAGGAAGCGTTGCTGCCAGAGGGGCTGGTGAAGCTGTGTGAGGTGTTCTGATCTTCCCATGCCCTTTTCTGCCTGCAGCCCAGCAGAGCCATTCCCATAAGGCTGGGGTGAAGCAGCCCGAGAGATCCTTGACTTTCCCAAGCCATCAGAGGGTCAGGGATGTCTCTTTGCACTCTGACTCAGTGCTGAGGGAGGACACCCCAAAAAAAGGTGATCCCACCACTAGAACATGAAAACAAAGATAGTTTGACTCCAGTTTACCATGAGAACAACAGAAGGCTTTATTTAGAATCTCTTTGCTTCTTATACAGCATGCTTCACTGAAAAAGGGATTCATTGGTCAATAGGACTGACACATTTTTCCATTGGTTAAGTAATAGAAAACAACACCTGGGGAAATTGTTAGGAGAAAAAAGGCACTGTTCACCTAGGGATGTTATGAGAAAGGAGAAAAGATATTTTGGGAAAAGAAATCTGTTGACAGCTTTCCCTTGGGAAAGGAGCTAGGAATGGTCAGCAAGCTGAGAATTCTCTGAGGCTCAGAAACACCAAACGCACTCCGGGCACCAGGCTGGCACTGAGCGCCTCTATCACACCACAAACCCCACAGAGGAGCTCTTTCCTTGCCACAGAGAGGGAAATGAAGGAGAAACCCTGCAGGGGTGTTGTCACATGCCTGTCACAAGGCACTTTGGGGAGGCACGACACAACCCCCAGGGTCCTAGAGACCCTGGCAGTTGTCACTGGGTCGGGGTATAAGGAACAAAGTGAGCTTCACTTGCAGTCTGAGATTTCTTCATTACCACACAACAGAACTCGAGGCAGTGCAGAGGTGAAAACAGGGGAACAATGCCAGGACCATGGATTTTAAGGGGCACAGTCAGGGAGGAGTTTAGGGTCATGAGGGCAATGGGGAGAGGACTGAGGAGGGACACAGAGAGAAGGTTACAAAACATAAAACCAATGAGAAAGCGACTGTGATGAGGTTTGTATGAACAGACCAATGGAACCTCGAGGAATAGGAGATTCCCCAAGGGGCAGTCCAGGCAGGGGCTGGCACCAGGAAAGATTGGCAGGGAACATTCAGGAATAGGGGTAGATATCAGGGAAAACACAACCCAGGCTAATAGGGAATTAAACAAAAATTACACACCGCAACACAGGAGGAAACTTGTGCCAAGCAGGAGCCCGCCGATTTCTCAGGGAGCAGTGGGTCAGGGTGGGAGTGGGAATTTAGCTGTCACACTCATGTACAGTTGAAGTGCATGTAAAAAGTCTGGGAATGTCACTTTATTGACTGCTCAGTAAAGGCACTGGGCACCCCAGGAGAGGCTCTTGTCTGCCATCCTGGGGATAATGTCACTGCTTTGGGATTCATAAATGACAGAGGAAGAGGGGATTATTCCACCAGAGTGAGAATCCACCAGGAGGAATATTTACAAGCTATAAATCCAGCTGTTAATTTCAGGTTATCAAACCCAATCACTGCCTCTCAGCTCTCAAACAGCATCTCATCATCATCATCATCATCATCATCATCATCACACCAGTAATCAGCCACTGCAGAATGAACTCAGAGTGAAGCTGAATTTCCTCAAGTGCGTTGTGCTCCTTTCCTTCACTAAACATTGAATCCCAGCCTCAATTAACAAGATATTTCTTGCTTTGGCAGGCGAGGGGGCAGGAGGGGGAGAGGTCCTCAAGAAATACTCGCACAGCTTTCAGGAAGCAGGAATGTGTTTGTAATTTGCAACAGGAGGGGAAATAAAAGGCTGAAAAGAAAGATTGATTCCAGTTTTCAGACTATTAAATCAATGTCAACTTATCAAATCCTTGTATTTCCTGGAAGGAGAACAAAGGTAACATAAATGAATATGCTTCCAGATTTGTGATCTGTTTACAGTTATATTGTGCACTTATTAGCAGTATGTCTATTCAACCACAATTAGAAAGACTACCCTTTTTCCTTTGAGTTTCATGTGTAAATTTGTACTCAGAGGAGCGATAAACAAAAATCAATCTCTACAGGAGCTGCTCAGACAAGCACCCTTCAGACTTTACTACCGACAGCTGCGCTGAAATACTTCCCCAACCACAGGACAGCAGCTGCCAGCTGTTCTAACCCTACACACAGAGCTCCTGCTCTGCCTTGCAGCCTTGTCCGACTGCTCCATCTCCCAGGCATCAGCTCTGAGCTTTTTGGGTTCCTTTTATACAGAAGTTCTTTGTGAGGGTGCAATTCTGTCATCTTCAGGTGGAGCCACTGCCCATCCACCCAGGTGTGAGAGCACAGGGACAAAACCCCATCCCATTGTCAGGATAATCCCATATCCCAAATCTACAGAGCAACAAAAAAAAGCCTTTTACAGCACAAAACATCTGCAGTTTGGGTTTCAACATGTTCTGAGTTCTGGCGGAGGTAGAGGGTCTGATCTTTTTTGGCTTTTTTCTCCATCAGTCTTGTTTTCTAATTTTGTACTAATCAGCTTTTATTGTCTCAAGTGACAGGATCTTTATGCATCCTTGGGGATAATGATCTGTTGTGCTCTCAAGCTGTCGTTTTGATGAGAGATTGACTGGGTTGAACAAACAGGTCAATCCTAACATAAAGATTATCATTGGCAATCAGCTGTCAGAGGCCCTGCTTAATTTATTCTGACCTCATATCACAGAAAGCAACGCGAATCCTTCTGGAAATACCAGGATAGCTCTGGCTCAGTGCCAGCACTGACAAAGATATTTTGATCAATGGCTGGGTAGGTTCCTTTTACAATGAAATGAGGCGTGGTGTGTCCTCACCAGAGCCCAACAAATCACTGCATGCTGCTTGTTCCTCTCAATCCTCCCTCTGAGGAGCAGCATCCAGCAGATCGGGTTCAGAGTGAGGCAGGGCTGGGGACAGAGTTGGATTTCACACCAAAACCTTCATTGCTCTTTTTCCCACGGCTCTCTGCTCCTCGTGTTCTGCTTCCCCTGTGATGTTTGACAATAAATCTCATAAAACACGAGAGTGAAATGACCGCATCTCTCAAACTCTGCATTTTGAAACCATTTTTCCCCTTTCTAGAAACTCTTCATCTGTAGCAAAATGGATGCTTTTCCCTTGTTTATTTTGATTTTTTTTTTTTTGCAGAACTAATATGAATTTCCTAAATTTTTTAGTTGTTTTCTGAAAGAAGAGATTAGTGAGAGAGGTACAAATTTCCTGAAACACTCTGACCAACCTGATGTCTCCACTCCTCACAGGACACCATAAAAACCAGGCAGCAGATGAGTGCAACACCATGAAAAGAGAAATCTTTTCCAGGAGAACTCCACTGGGGCAGTTTTAAGGGGGATTTTTCCCATCCCTGTGTTGTGATGGTGTCTCTCTTAGGTGGCAAGAACATCAGATTTAATAAGGAAGACCTGGGAATTAAATCAGAGAGTGGGCAGATGTAAAATGCTGTGTCTGGGTGCAGCCATCAGCCTCCAAACGCCTGGGGAGGATGAACATTTCTGTGGAATAACCCTTTCGTGAGAGATTTCTCTGTGACTGCCTCTGCTCCTGGGTTTCTCCTGTTTTCCTCTGAGTTGCTGTGGGTCGGATTTTCCATGTGCTGGTGTCATTTCCATGGAATCACGGAGCACCTGCCATGTGAGACACCAGCTGTTGGTGTTGGAAGAGGCACACCAAAGGAAGGGGAGTTGGGAGGACGAGCTCCTCAGGCTGCTGATCATAGGATTTCTGGGGAGGTGATGATTCAGGAGGCACAAGGATCACTCTGGTTGTGGAGTGATGCCTGCCCAGGTGGCTCCTCCACACCGTGCCCAGCCAGGGAGATGGTGAGAGGGCTCTGGTTCCTTTTTCTCTGCCAAGGTCAGGATGAATGACACAGGGGAAACGTAGATTTTTGAGTTTGGACTTGGACGTTTATTATTTCTTGGATGTTTATTGTTTCTTATCTATTTACAGACTCACGAGCTGTGAGCTCTAACTAGCAAGTTAGAGAAATGAGGTAAAATGGAGAAATTCTGACTCTTCCAAGGTTATTTAAGCAATAATTACCCAATAATGAGGTGACACCTGTATTATTGATATTTTTGACCCAATAATGCCCACCCAAAGCCTGCAATGCAGACCTTTTTCACCCAATTAGAAAAAAACACCCAAAACCGTGAAGAAGGTGAAGAAGAAGGTGAAGAAGAAGGTGAAGAAGGGCTTAGACAACCCCTCAAATCCTCCATATTACTTCATACACATTACTGTGTACTAAACCCCCAAAATCTAAGTTTCCAGAATTCCAACAAGATGGGAAGAGACAATTCCAGCATGGGATTGGTGCCTCTGGCTCCTCCATCCTGTGCTTTTCCAAGCATGTTCTGAGGAACTACCAGGTCCCCGGATGATATCTCTGATTTTTTACCCTTTACAGCTGGAGCTGCTGGGGTTTTACTGTTACAGGAGCTTTCCATGGCTTGGAGGCTGAAGCAAACTTTGAGCGCCTGGGAATTAAACCCAACCAGGCACCAGGGTTTGAGATCCTGGTCCATCCCACCAAACAGGAGATGCCCCAGCTCCAGCAGCCCCTTCTCCCTGCTGTCTCCAGCAGGGATTGCACAGAAGAAAGCAAAACCCTGTGAGGAGTCGGGCAGCCCGTGGGGGTGGAGGGGGAAGGGAAATGAAAGAATATTTCAAATAAACAAATATACATCCGAGGAAAAGCTCTCCCCAAGAATGTGCAGAGAACTGCCTGCAATCAGTTAATCAGCATAATTGTTTCTAATTAGGTTCCAGAGGCACCTCACAAACAGAGGATGGGGTCTGGGGAGCGCAGAGAGGAAAAAACCTTGCAGTGGTGTATTAATGACAATCATAACTCTCTGCACAGCCAGGGAGGCTTCTGCTCTAATTAGAACCATTCTTGCTGAAATGGGAGGCGACATGATTTGTGAAAAAGACACCCTCAGCATGTAATTTTCTATGTAACAAATCTAGAAAGATGGATGCTCTTTGATCTCGATTCTCCTGTTATTGCTGTTCACACTGGGAAGGGCTCTTTAATGAAACAATCTCGAGGTAATTTACCGCCTTTGAAGTCCTGAAATGTGCTGCCAACAAAATTTCTGGTTTAGTGGAAGCTGCTGCAGCAGTCACTCAGGGTTGCTTAATGGAGCACCAAAACTGGAACATCAAGACATCAAAGGTGAAGGTGCCATGTGATTAATAAACGGAGCTATTCATTTGTTTCTGCCTCAGAGGCAATCTGACAATTTATTGTCACCGGCTAATTTGCACTTTGTGAGTACTTGCTCTTGCTGGTCATGCCGCCTATAGAACAAGATAAGTGATGTTTACACGGAGAGGGGAGGAGAACAGACCCTTTTTAAATCGTGGGGAAGAGGAGGGAAAGGAAAGGTGTTTTCCAGAATGGCGGTGGAAGCAACCCAGACTGTGGGATTTTATGGAGGGGAAGCTGGGCTCAGGGGGGCACTCATTCCTGCCCCATTCCCTGCCCTCCCCCTGCCTCCTTTGACCATCTCCTTGTTTACACGCAGTTGCCAGGAAGCAAACCCCAATTAAAAGTGGATTACAAGGCAATGAAACAGCATTGTTATGAGGGAAGAGTTACACCAATCCATTTCTTTTTAATTTGATGGCTAATCCAGGGGCTCCAGTGATACTGGGATAGGGAAGGTGGGTCTTGAAAATCTCTGCTGGTGTCGTGGTGGCAACAAAATCTGGGTTTTGAGGAGTTTTTCCTCTTGGAAGTGTCCAGGTAGGACCTCCACCCCAAGAGAAATGAAACAGCCAGAAAAAAGAGAGAAGAAAAGGTGTTTTCCCGAGAAAGTAAAAGCTTCATTCAGATAATGAAGTCTGATCACCTCTGTGACCAAGTGAAAACAAAATATTTGTCTAAGAATTCCCGGAATGCGATGGGGATGTGGAGTCTGATAATGCTGCCTGCACCAAGGAGGAGTTTGGGGGAATCCAAACGGTGAAGAGCAGGGAGAAATGGAATCAGCACCTCCCAGATGAGAACTGCAGATGAATTCTCCCTCCCTGCTCCTGAGAAATCCCCTTCCCATGGCTCTGCCCTGTCAGGGGAGGGCAGCTGGATGCTGATGTCCCTCCCTCTGGGGCAGAGGAGTGAGGGGCATTCTCTGGAGGATGCTCAGCCTCCCTCTCTGGCCTCAGAAATGGGAACAAAACCTCAGGCTACAGGGGGGTCAGGCACAAGGAGTTTGATTTGATGGGTGTAAATTGGTGAATAAATTCTATTAAGACACCTCCATAAAATTTATATCCAACTTCACGTTTCCAGCCTTCTCCCAAGTATTGGGAATGGGCACCTCCAAATCCATCTTGGATGTTTGCAAACTCAGGACAGAAATCTCAGGTCAGAAGGGCCCAGGTTCTGACTAAAGGGCCAGTCTGATCATGTTGGGGTTTTTTCATTTGGGTTTTTTGTGGTGGGTTTGGGTTTTTTTTTTTTTTAATGTTTCTGGAGGATTTGGTCCTCTCCTGTGCCACAGGCACAGATTTCCCCACCCTTTCATGGCAGCTTGTCCAGGGAAGACCATGAGGTGTTTGCAGGGTGTCTGGGCTGCACAGCCCTGTGTCCACAGGGATATTTCCTAAAGGCTCACACCCAGGCCAGAGATACCCCACAGCCCTTGAACACAAACCAGAACCCTCCAAAACTTCCACCTTGGGCTGCCCCAGCAGCCGGGGATGTCCTGCCACACCCAGCACGGAGCAGCCAGCCAAACTGGTTCCACTGGTGGGGCGAGGTGGTCTTGAATTCGCAGCAGGAATTAATGTGCCAAACCAGTTCAGGGGAAGATCTCTGTGTGCCAGGCTGGGATGTCACAACCACCCCGCTCTGTGTGGGCACAGCAAATATTTATAGGCAACCTCTTCATGAACTGGCTGTACACTGGGTTCACAGGGAAATGTAGGCAGGGCCTTTGGGGCTATTTTTGGGCCTTCCAATGAGGCTGGAGATAGGAGCCTCTGTGCCAGCTCCTTGCCTGCCAGTGCTGGGGAGAAGGGAGAACTTCAGAGCTATGTAAAAACTCTGGAGCAGTAATTAAAAAAAAATCAGCAGGAGAACTGCTATCAAACCTCTGAAAGGTGTTGTTCTGTGAGCTGTGGAAGATGGAGGCAGTAATTTGGCTCTTTGTGAACCCCTGACCGTTGAAATCTAAATTTTGCTGCACAAAGAATCCAAATGAGCCGCAGGCTGCTGCACAGCAGAAAAGAGTGGTTATATTTTTCTTTTTTTTTTTTTTTTTTTTTTTTTTTTTTTTAAAAAAAAAAAGGGAAAAGAAGTCTCATCTCTTTGCTCTATGGGGGTTAACACACAGCATCCTGGCTCCTGTCACTAAGAAGCACGATAAGACTTCAAAGAGTACAGTGCAGGGCAGATACAGGCAGGCAACAAGAACTGGGGCTAATAAGGAGCTTGTAAAAAAAAACAACAACAAAAAAACCCCCACAAAACAATCCCCCAAACAGAAAAGAAACCTTAATGAGATCTTACATGATACGATCATCGTCCATCTTAAATAACCTCTTTTTATTAGCAGGTTTAAAGGACCCCAGACAGCAGCAAAATATTATCTGAGGTCCATAGCCATGGGCATGGAGCAAGGAAAGTGAATTCGAAGACCTCGCTACATCTGGAGTTTATCAGCTCTTTTCCTGGCTAGTATTACAGTAAACAATTATCTGTAGATCAGGAGACAGCAGGGACTTTAAAGACCCAAATTACAGAGAAAGGGAGAGAGAGAAGGAGAACACGAGAGATAAAAAGGAGCCTATGCATCTTATCGTGCTAATGAAATCAACCTGACAATCACGGCAGGCTGCGGGGGTATTACAGCGTCTGGCATGAAATGAGCGCTTCCAGCACAGGCTCCTGTGTCAGGCAGCAAATAGACACGAAAGAGAAGAGAAATGGACCGCTGGGGCAGGGCGGCTGATTTATGGGCAGCAGTGGGATGGCTGGGCAGCTTTAAACCCTCCTCGAGTGTGCCGTCAGGGGAACAACGTATTCAAATGTTGCCATTAGCATTTCAAGGGGCTGGGAGGGTCCTGCAGCCCCAAAATTGGATTAATGAGGAAATAAGGAATGCCCGCAGCCGCGGTGATGTTTACCTGCTGTGGAACCATCACCATTTGCAAGGGTTGCAATAATCTCGCTCGTTCCATGGGCAAATTTGTTAATTCCCAATATTTCCAGCCTTTCTCTGCCAGAGTGCTCCTGGCTGCAAACAGCAGCTCTTCCAGCAAAGATTTGGTCCCAAAATCTTTTCTGTTTTCCCAAATTCTGGGAGGTAAAAATCATCGTGTTCCTCAGCAGAACAGCTGCAGTTAGAAATGTTGAGGTGTGCTCTGTTTTTATAAGGGATGGATCCATTGCTACTTTGGAAGGTTCCTTTTTCCCCCCTTTATCTTTTCTGTGTCTTTCAGATGGAAACGACCAAGCCAAATAATTCTCCAGCTGGAAAAAGAACAAGGGGAAATGGCCTTGGGAGCTGGGAGTGAAACACTGGAATATGTTTGCTTAGCAATCCTTCTGGGGCACTAAAGTTGTTTTTGTCCAGTTCTACATTTCACAAAGAGGTTCTGAGAGTCAAAGGTATTGACAGGAGGTCCTCATGTCCATGGTCAGATCTCCTCCAGCAGAACAGGGCTCCGCCCCACGGCTTGTCCTGGTGGGAGACAGAGCTGCAACCATTAAAAATGCACCTGGGAAATCTTCCTACCACAACACATCCTGATAGAAGCTGTTCTTTGTGACCCACCACGGGATTAAGGCAGTCAGTGTGGACCTGGACACAGTTCCTGTGATACAGCCAAAAAAACAGAGTGAGAACTTCAAGTATTTGTGACAAAAAATTCTACTTCTTTCTGTTTGACAGCAAAATCTGCATCTCGTCTGGATGAGCGGAGTTGTGAGAAATCTCAAAGGTGAAACACTGAAAATATGATGTAAAGGCAGAAGTGAAGCTCTGAGGTTTGCCTTAGTCAAAAATCAACAAAAATAGGAAGGGTCTGATGAGCAGGGGCAGGGGGCAGGCAGGCCACAGCTTTTTGCTACAGGCACCAAGGCACTGCAGCAACTTTCCTGAGTAATAAACTCTGTAATCCTTTAATTGGCACCTACAGATTTGTACCTGTGAGACCCAATGCAGTTTATAAAAATATCAAGTCAAAGCAGGACAAGCAGAGGCATTAATGAGTTGTTTGTGTGGAGAGGCCAGCAAGGAATCCTTCCCAGGTCCTCCTTCCCCCAAAGTGGGGCTGGAGAGCCCTGCAGGAAGCAGAGCAATCCAGTACCACTTACGAGGCAAATGTTAATTTTGAACCCGAGTTATTTTGTCCTCTCATCTCTGTTTCCGGAGGAGGTGGGTCCTGATGCCTTTGGGAAGGCAGCACAGGCTGATTTCTCCCCACAACAAATCTCCACATCACACTGAGGGCAGGGCAGTGCCCAGAGGTGTCCCTTGGGGCTGGGACAATTTTCTGAAGATGCTCAAGCCTGTTTGGGCCATCCTGCTGACAAACCCCAGGCCAGCTGGGCTGCTTTGAGCTCTCCCATTGATCTCCGGCCTGGAGATGGAGTTCTGGATTTGTTTGTGTCATCTGAAGATGTCATCTTGATCTCTCTAATTGGTTTTCAAAGGGTAACATTTTGTTTGAAGGGAAAGAGGAAGAAAAAAAGGCAAGTGACAACACTAAATTAGGGTTAATCAAGATGTTTATATTTGGCAGCGTGATGTGTTTCAGCTCCCATTCCTTCCAATAAAATCTTTTTTTTAACTATGGCTATTGTTAGAACCTACTGGTTAAAAATAAATAAGAACACATTAAGGCTTCCTAAAGAACCCACATTATCTAAAGGGTCAGATTATGTCATTTAGAGCTCTGTCTAACCTCTGTGGGTCAAAATAATTTAAAACACGCTGGAGGAAGATTTTCTCTTTTGCTGTGGGTCACGGATCTGGCTGAAGAGTGATGAAATTCGTAATTACTTTCTATCTTACATGGAAAAAAAAGGGAAAGTGAGGGGGACATGGCAGTGACATAGGAGAGGAGAAAGTCGGTGGAATGGGGAATCCTGGAATGCGTTTGCTTTGGAGCAGGTTTGTTCTGCCAGGGCTGGCCCCAGCTGCTTGGTCAAACATGCTGGACCAGCTCCTCTCTCTCTGTGAATCACAAAGAGTCTAAACTCACCCATTCCATTGGGACTGTGTCTATTTATAGCCAGGGAGGGCTTCATCCCAGGCAGGTGTGCTGTGAAGTTCATTTTCCAGACTTGTTTTTTGAGTGCTGAATTTGATAGGAGTCATAAATGCTGATAAATGCTGGTAAACAAGGCTTGTTTTGCCCTCTGTGGCAGCTACAAATCCTTTTTACATTAAACAGCACTTGGTGGAGTTGTTTTTCTCAGCCAGTCAGGTCTTTGGAAACAAAACTCCTGTTGCAAATATTTTCTCTTTCCCCCTCTCTGGTTTTTTTTCCTGTCAGTGCAGTTTTTTGATTTCCCAGGCAGATACATAATCTGGTGGATGTCACATCTTCCTTCTGCCACGATGCCTCTCTAAGGAGATGCATCACCCTGGGGTGGGCAGGGGTGTGGTGAGGGGATTGTGCTTCCTCAGTGATAAAATAAATAATAATTTCAATAAAACAGCCTAAAAAATACCTTCATGGTGCCATCCCCAAAGCGCACAGGATAGATGAGGGATGAGGGATTTTCTTTCCTTGTCAGTTCTTCACCTGAGGAACAGAAGGGGAAATGGGCAGAGCCAGGCTGGCAAATCCAGCAATGAAGGCGCAGCTTCTGCCATTGCTCCTTTCCAGGAGTAAAATTCACCCAGTTGGACACAAAGCCCACTGAATTTTACTTTTTTTTTTTAATTTATTAGGTCTAAGTTTAGAGTTTGGATTGCTTTTCCTTAGTGGACTTCTCCTGGGAGCAATTCAGGCCTGATCAGCTGTGGCTTTGTTTTAAAAGCGTGGCAGAGCTAAAAGCATTTTTATCTGAATGAAATAAAAGATCAAAGTTTGTCCATTGAAGTTCTCAAAACTGCCATGACAGTTTCCTCAGGTTTAATAATAGGAGCCCTGGGGGAGGAAGAGGAGGAGAGTTTGACATTTTCATCAGAACTAAATTGTGTTCTGCCTCTCCTGGATGTGATTCACTTCCACTGCTGAAATGTGCTCAGAGGATGCACCCCAAAAGTGATTTTATTCCAGAAAAAAAAAAGTTAATTGATCCCTCTGTACCTCCTGCACACATAAATGAGCCCTGGCTGTTTCAAATCAACGGGAGATTCTGCAGAAGCAGAAATCAGTCCTTGATCTGCAGAGGATCCTGGAGAGCCAGCGTGTAAAACCTCAGATATTTGTGGCAAACCAGAGGAATCCTCTAAAGCAGAATGAAGCATCATTTCAGCACTCTGAAGGGATGGATGGATGGAGGGAGGGAGGGATGGATGGATGGACAGATGGATGGATCCATGGATGAATGATGGATGGATGAATGATGGATGGATGGATAATGGATGGATGGATGATGGATGGATCCATGGATGGATCCATGGATGGATGGATGATGGATGGATGGATGGATGGATGGATGATGGATGGATGATGGATGGATGATGGATGGATGGATGGATGGATGGATGGATGATGGATGGATGATGGATGGATGGATGGATGGATGGATGGATGGATGGATGGATGATGGACGGATGGACGGATGGATGGATGGATGGATGATGGATGGATGGATGGATGGATGATGGATGGATGGACGGATGGATGGATGGATGGATGATGGATGGATGGACGGATGGATGGATGATGGATGGATGGATGGATGATGGATGGATGGATGGATGATGGATGGATGGATGGATGGATGGATGGATGGATGGATGATGGATGGATGGATGGATCCATGGATCCATGGATCCATGGATGGATGGATGATGGATGATGGATGGATGGATCCATGGATGGATCCATGGATGGATGGATGATGGAGGGATGGATGATGGATGGATGATGGATGGAGACAGAACCCCCCTACAGAACCAGTGGGAAGGTTCTGCAGGAGCAGAACTCTCCGTTGTTTGTAAAATGTGGATTTTACAGCATGCAAAATCAGGAGAGAGACAAAAAGAAAAGGGGAATTCACATCAGGGATGGTTTCAAGCTTCATTAAGTGGTTTGCAGAGCCGAAATTCTGTTTGGTCAGGGTGGCAGGGCCGGGGGAGGCTCCTCAAAGGAAAAGGTTCTTTCTTGTGAAGAAAATGAGCCCTTGGCTGTAGCTCTGACTCACACGAAGCCAAACACAACAACCTGGAGCAGCTGCCCCTCTCTGCCCAGGAATGGGAACGGGAGCCCCCAGACTGGGCTGGGATGAGGCAGAGATTAATCCAGGGGGGACAATTTCATCTTTGCCCTGTGCTTTCTGGGGTGCAGGGCTGAGGAAAGGCAGCTTGGGAGAACTCTCTTTTCCCATCAGATACCGTATCAAAGCGTTTACACACAGCCAAGGGGATCCTTTTTTAGGGCTAATGATGGTCAAATCTCAACATGTTTTCTGTGTCAGCTCCACTTAAAAGGCTCCTGCCAGCAGTCAGAGACTTCAAACATAGGAAAAACTGCCATATTCCTTGAGGTCTCCCATCCTTCCCTTTACTGGATCTTCTTTCTCCAAACACCAAATCTGAGAGCCCTGACCTCAAAAAACACCTCAGCAGGCAAGGCTCTTCTCCTGCCAACTGGAGTCAAAACTCAACCCTCCCCAACCCTAGAGGAAACTTTCACCTTGTGTATTCCAGTTTCGTTTGTTTTCAAGGTTATTTTCACTGCTGCTGGAGCTTGGGGGAGTTCTGTGCATTATTTACTTATCTTTGATCCATTGTTCCCAAGTCAGACATATTTCTTTCTGTTTTCAGCCTAAATTGTTTTACATCTCTTATTTTCTTAGCCAAGTGTTTTGGTTTTGTTTTTCCTTTTTGGCCAGTGGGTTAGGGGGGAAACTTCAAATATAAAATGTATAATTATTTGGTGTAGGAACATTAGGGAAAATGAGGAATGAAAGAGGGTTTGTATATTCAAAAGTTTTCTTTCTCTCTGTTATAAATTGGTTTTTTTACCTTGAGGCCAGTTGCCTAAATCACAAGGAGTCCTAATGCCAAAATAAAATAAAATAAAATAAGAGCCTGGTGCAAGGCAAAGCACAGTTAAATGGTCAGAAAAAGAATAATCATTTTCCTGGTTTTTTAGTTGCCAGCAGGGCAAAACCTCTTCTTTACATCTCATTTGAGCTGCAGGAGCTCCTCAGCTCATGCTAAATGAACAATTCAGCCTAATTGCTGCTGAGGAACACTTGAAAGAAAGAAGTTTGGTCAAGTCATTTGTTCCTTTTGCATCTTTATCTTCAGTCTGACATGGGTTTAACCTCTGCTCCTAATCCCCATGTCAGTCAGGTTCAGCTTTAATCTCAGCAAAGGAAAGCAGCAGTTTGGGGTTATTTTAAGAGGAATAAAATCTCTAAAGGTGAACACTGGGCTATGGCAGGACAGTGGCAAAAGATGAGGGGAAGAGATTTTTCCTGGAGAACCTCTAGAGGGGCAGCAGGAGCTGGGGAGGGAACCTTGGTTTGGTTTTTTGAGGAATCCCAGCAGGCTTGCAAAGCTTTGTAGAGCTACTTCTTATTTATTCATTGCTCCACCTGAAGGCAGAGAAAGCTGTCCTGATACTTCAGGGGCTTTGAAGGTTGAAGAGAATTCTTGACTTGAATTCTCTTACTAAATTTAGACTCTTCAAGCAGGAGCCCAGCTGCTTTTGGCTTCCCTTGAGAGCCAGGAGGGAGACAAAGGTGCCTCCAGAGGGAATTCAAACACTGACATTGTGCCATCCATCTCTTTAACCCTCTTTTTCTGTCCCTGGCTGAGTCCAGACTGCCCAGCTGCACCCATTTCCTTGACATCTTCTTGTCCGTCGCATTCATCTGGCCCCCAAAAGTGAAACCCCACCAGGATCCCTAAAGCAAATGCACCTTTAGCCCAAGGGAACTCATTGCCTCAAGGTCTTCCTGAGGCCAGAAGCTTTGGAGGATTCCAAAAGGCGTCAGATGTTTGTATCAGGAGCAAGAATAGCCAGGTATAATAATCAAGGTTGAAAAAAAAAATAAATAAAACTTTTCAGAGAGCAATAAACCTAACATTCTTCAGGGTTTATGTGAACTTCTGACTAATAAGGGTTTGGAATGAGTTTTGTAGGGTGGAAATTCTCTGGGATTTGTGTTTTAGCTCACTTAGGCACTTCTGAAATCCCACCCCCTGGGTCTGCTGGGCTTCTGATTGATCCAGGATGACATTTGCTGGGAGCATGTGTTTCTAATCATCAAACAATGCACAAATTTGTTTTAAAAAGTAGTGAAAAAGAGGTCCCGGATAATTTAGGGGGGAAAAGACAACAAGCAAATAAGAAAAGAAAACTTTTCCCAATAAATAGCCACAAATAATTTGCTCAGCAGGATTCCCTTCCTTAGTTCTGATGCTCTGCATTTCCTTCCTGTCAGCATAAAGAAAAACCTTGGCCCTTTCTCTCTTTCTGCTTAGTTTGGGTTTTTTTCAGGTGGCATCAAAACCATCATGGATGCCTTGGAGTCTGGGGTGATGGTGACGGACACGGCTGGAAGAACTTCCACTCCTCAGAGCACAGAACTCAAAGCTAATTATTTTACAAGGTACTTTGGCCATATTTCTCCAAATCTCCAATTAGGAGCACGGTCTAATTTGGGATGCAGCTCATTAGGCACGCTTCTAATGACTGCTGTACTCTGAGGAAGTACAAAGCTCAGTCTTTAATAGCTGTCATTGAGGAGGAACCTTGGAGCACAGACACTCATCAGAGCACCGTGGCCATCCTCCAAGTGCTGCTGGAAATGAGGGGAGTCCCTCCAAAGAGATATTTTCCCTGCAGGATGGATGGAGGGAAGCAGTGCCCTCCAGCAGGAGGGCAGGGCCTGAGCCCAGCCAGGATTAAAGGATGCTGTCAAAAGAAGGTGATGCCAAAGAACTGAGCAGCACCTGTACTTAGAGCACACAAAGTCTCTCCTCACCTCGTGTAAATAGATGAGGTCATTGTCAGTTAGAAAAGGAGAAGCCTCAGAAGTCGGAGCAGCTCCTTTGTTCACAGTTTCCCCCCCTTCATGCTTGCAGAGATCACAGCACCTCACATAAAGGTCACCCCACCCCACGCCCTGCACCGGGGGTGACAATTAGAGCACCCCCGGGAGCTTCTAGTCATTGCAAAATAATTGTTGTAAATTTTTATAGAAGCCTTTTGTGGGATTTTTTTTGTGGGTTTTTTTTTTCACTCCTTCTAGATCTGTGCAGCTGAGTCACGGAGCTGGAAAGGGCTGAGGGAGCTTCTGTCACTGAGGGCTCACACTGAGCACCCAGAGCTGCTTTTGTGTCACTGAAACCACCACACTGAACTCACTGTTCTGTCACTGGGGGCTGCATGTCCATCCCTGGGACTGGAAATGAGCAAATTGCAGCAGCAAGTGGGAGAGAAAACGAACACAGAGGCCCTTTGTGTTCTACAGGCGGCCTTTTTGAATTTACAAAATGTCTTAGAGCTTTCTCTAAAGGCATCCAGTTAGTCTTTGCTGGCCTTTTATTGGCTTGGCTTTGATCATTTCAATCAAATTTTATAGCTGCCAACACTGAAGAACAGTTGCCATCCGTGCAACGCTTCTTTCAAGTCCCAGAAACGATCCCAAAGAAATAATTCACTCCAGGGCTGGGTCTTCAGAGAAGACAAGGGGCCAAATATTAAAACAATTGCATCAATTTGGGCCTCATGTACTTTCCCCAGCCACGGAGGAAAGAAGAATTCACATCATTGTGTGGCCTTCTCTGCTCCCTTCTCCCTTGTGTGCCACCCCATGGAACAGCAGCATGGAGATTTCATTCCTTCACCCCCTGATGTGGCTCTTGTGGATTGAGTTGGTGCCCAAATGGTGGGAAAATCATCTGAGATGTCTTGGCTGCCTGTGCATGGGGAGGATTTCAGTCTGCAGAGGTCTCACAGATTTGACAGATTTGCAGATTTGATTTTAGAGGGTGAGAGGTGTGTCACTGATGCCATGGATGTCACAGGGTTTATTTTAGCACTTGTTTCAGTGCTGTTCTGCAGCAGGACAGGACCTTTCTGCCTTTCTAACAGGAAATTTAATCCCAACTCTGCCTGTGCTGATGGTGAAAACTGAGGCCTAAAATTCTGTGGCTTTGTAGGCAAGAGGGACAACCACTCATGGCTGGGCTCTGTTCACTCCAGGCACCCAAATTGCTGCACATCAGGGAGCTGCAAAGAAGGAGCTTTTTACAAATCCCAAGGATGATTCCAAGCTCCCCAGCTTGAGTTCCAAGAGGTTTTAAAGAGCTCTGGATCCCCTCTGGATCCACTGCCACCCCTGGGGGTGCTGCTTCACCACAGCACCACCTCTCCCACAGTCAGCTCAAATTGTGGAAAAGGAGAATTTCTGCTCAGCTCAGATGGTGGAAAGGCAGAATTTCTGCTCCGGGAAGCAGAAGTTGTACAACAAATTGCATCAGAGGCACAGGTTTTTTAGGAGAACATGCCTCATTGAACAGCACTGCAGCGAATCTCTGATTGCCACCCTCCCACTCACCCAGATAAATCCATAGGGGGAATAAAGTGGGAAAATGCAGTGAGAAGGTGCTTCAGTGAAGAAGATTTGAGGGATTTTCTCCTCAAATCCCCTCAGCATTCCCCTCTCTTCCCTCCACCAGGCTGCACACAGGCAATGCAGGCCATTCCTGATAAAGCCAGCCAGAAATGTGACTATCATTACAAGGCCTGCATTGTTTATTGGAGGTTTTAACCACAGACTTGGCCTTGCTCAGGGCTTCCCTCATCCTGTTTTAAAAAAGCATCCTATGGAGGCAAAGAATTAAAAGCTCACATGTGCTGTGTTTTGTCCTGGTTTGATTTATGGTGTTCCTTGGTTCCATTCCCTGTGTGCAACCTGTTAGATCACCCTGAGGAAGGTGTAAGGATAATACCTGATGGTGAAGCATTTGTTTAAAAAGCTGCTGAGGGCAGCCCTGCTGGGATTAGAGATTGGCAGCTGGGGAGATGATAGTTTGATCTTCATTATCTCCTTCTAATTAAATAAAACCAAAGGCGCTGTGGGCAGCAAGCAGGCACCTTTTAAATATTGCACTGCAGTAAACACAGATAGTTCAATCAAATCTCTCTGATGCTTTCCATTTGCAGGAGGGCTTGGGTTAATATCCCACAAACCACTCTTGGCAACTTTGAAGAGCGTTGAACACACTTTTTTTTCAGTTTTTAACATGATTTTTCTTTAATGTGTCACCCTTTCCCAGTTTTCCTGCCTCAGTGCACCAAAGATGGGTCATGCTGTGGTACAGGCCATGTTCAATAATATGAGCAAGGGAGAGGAGAGAGGCAGCAACCCTGATAATACAAAATAGATGTAAATTAGGCTAAAAGAGCTGCTTTGTTTAATATATTGGCCTTTGATGAATGAAGTCGAGGCACGGAGTGAGTCATAAATGTAATGAAAAAGGAGTAAGCGCGTTTGGGTTTGAAGTGTGGCAAACTCCAGGCCACATTCTGATAATCCAGCAGTGCAAGGCAAAGGGGAGAGCCAGAACCCGACTCCTGAAACCTGAACACCTTCAGATGTTGACCTGTCCCACTGACCCACGGCTTTACAAGGGCTGCAGCAGAAACCCCAGACCCTGAGCTTCACCCCGGTGTGAGGAACCCAAACCTCCTCTTAGACTTTACAGTTCTCCTCCTTCAGCACAGAAAAGCTATAAATAATCCCATTTACATCGCTGGGGCTTTGATTTAATTTTCCTCCTTTTTCCTGCAGCTCCTCTGGATAATTTTAGGATCACTGAGCACTTGCCTTGCTGTTCAGGCCTGGGCAGTTGGAAAGGCAGAGCTTTCATGGTGTAACGTGGGATTTCCCTGGGGAAAGAGGAAGCTGTGTCTCCCCTTTGATGGAATGTTGTAGGTTTTGTTTGCACTTTTTACGGGAGGATTGGGACCTGATTCTTATTTCTCTTAGATTTGATTTCTCTGGTGCTGCCCGCGATACTTTTATCACGAAACGTGATCTGTCTTTCATAACAGACCTGCTGATTGGATCTGACAGTTGCACAAAGGAGGTTGAGTTTCTCCCAGGGATGAGGAAGAAGGGCAGGAATTCCTAAAATTAAAAAAAAAAAATGACAAAAGGGAGTTTGAAACCATCATTTCTATGTGTCTAGGGAGCTTGGGGATTATTTTTAAGCCAAATAATGAATTTTGATTGGTGCTGAATGTGTTGGGTGGACGCTTTGTGCCACGTCACAATTTTACATGAACATAAATTATGTGAGAAGTGACCACTGGCTGGGGACAGTGCCACCAGCCAGGAACAGCCAGACTGTCACAGGCAGAGCAGGGACAGCAGCCTGAGAGCCAAGGCCAGCCAGGAGGAGAATCCCTGGGATGCTCCTCTGTTACACCAAGATCCTTGGTGCCATCCAGGGGACCCCCCAGACCTTTCTGCACCCTCCTGGTGCCACACGGAGCTTTCCTGTGATCCCATTCCCACAAAAAGATGTTCTGGGTGGACTGCTGGCCGGGACCGGCGCAGCAAATCCCACGTTAACTTAAAAAACATTAAAATGATAACTTCATCTCGAGTTACTTTCCTATTCATCTATAGAATTTCTCAATTATGTATGACTAATTTTGCACAAAGTCATTATTTGGAGCAATTTGTCTGAGAGGCAACACCTTCAACCTTCCTGGATGGTGGGTGGGGAAAATGTCATAATCAGTTCTGCTTTGGCATGAGTTATTAAGCGGTCACAGGAGTTCAAAGGAGAGAAATAATGAACAGGTAAGTCATTACATGCAAAAATTCTTCTTCTATATTATCAAAATACAAATTAATTACAGATAAGATCAGATGAATTTTCTTTAATGTTAGTTTTTTCCCAGAGATGGTAATGAAAGCGTAGAGTATGTGGGAGGAGAGGAGTGGAGATGCATGGAAGGGATGTTTTATTAATGTTGGCTTGATTTCACTGGGAAGACGTTGCCTGTGAAAGCAGTAAAGGAATCAGGAAAGGCTCTGGGACATGCAAATAAAATCATTTTTATTGCACTTAGTGTGCTAACTCATGCATGATCTCATTCAGCCTCTCAAAGCAATCATAAAACTATCTCCATGCAACAATTACTCCATCAGCCCATGCAATCAGCAGGTAGGGCAGCTGGCAGCCCTTGCCACAGGAGCCTCCTGAATTCATTCCCTTGTGCTCCTGATACCCTGAAGAGGCTTCCAGCCTTCGTTTTGGAGGGGACAACCATCCCTAAAGTGACAAGGAGACTCCCCAGAGCCGAGAAATAAAAGATCTCCCCCTCTCCTCCCCGCTTTCCATGCAACACTAATATTCACATGACAACAAACATTTTCAAAATAATAGTCCCATATACTTAAGGCTAATCAGAGCGGGCGCCATCCAACTTGCAAAGGTAGCAATTTTCCTTCATTAAAGGCAAATCAGGAGAGAGAACTTCAGGATTCCTTAGGGCTAATTACAAGGTGTTAATAATAACAATATAATGGCAGCAATTTTCTAGCTTTGCCCAAACCTATAATCTGCCCTGAGTGCCTTATAGGATTGTCTCTGAGTTTATATAAAGCCAAGTGTTAGCCCAGAAATGCTTGAAGTAATTGAATTTTTACATCATGTCTCTTTCCAGCCTGTTTGCAGCCGTGCTGTAATTGCTGCTGGAGAAGCCTTTTCATTGGGGGAGAGGACAAGTAGCAGCACGACAGCTCAGAACAAACCCTCTCCCATCTTCCCAGGGCACACTTTGTACATCAGAACAGAGATCCCAGCTCAGAGATCCCCAGCTCCAGCCCAGAGGGGTCCCAGCCCCTCTGCTCCAGCGGAAGGGAGGGAGGTGACTGATTACAGAAGAGCTGGAGACAAACAACAAACAGGCAAACGTACAAATTATTTTCACATCCACCTCCTAATTGCTTGCTGAAAACCCTCTAGGACTGCAGGATCAAATGGGACACGTTGCTGGAACGGGGATGAGTCACTTGTCAAAAATTTCCAGCCTCAACAGCGAATCACCAGCGCTGGCACGGGCGAGACGTCCTCGAAATCCAGCCTGGAATTGTTGGGCAGCTTCTCCAGGGTGGGTCCCTGGAGCTCGCTGGTGTGGGGAGGGGTTTCACGATCTGCTCATCATCCCAAAAGTCTCAGCCGCAGCGAGGTGAGAAGGAGAGGCAGCTCAACACAAGCACAAAGCAGAAATCTGGGTTGAAAATGATTCCTTTGCTAAATTTCAGCTGGTCCCACCACGGGTCTGCCTGCAGCTCTCAGCCTCGTGGTGATCACTTACCTTGACAATGTAACAACACAGTACAGTGTAATTTGGAGAAAATTGGCTTTGGTCATAAACTGGAGACATCAGAGACTCTGTTCTAAAGGGGGAAAAATAATAATATATTAGTTTTTTTTTTTTTTTTTTTTTTTTTTTTTTTTTTTTTTTTTTTTTTTTTTAACCAGAGAATAAGTGTTTACCTACAGCCTGTCAAATTCTAGCCTGCAGCAAAATGATTTATGGACAAATTCGAAGCTTCTTTGCAGTTGACAAGTTAATTCTCACTGGGGGAAAAAAAAAAGAAAAAGAGGAATTATGACAACACTGAAGAATGTTAACATAGTACCTATTCTAATTGAATAAAAGACACCTTACAGAGCTGCAGTGCAAGCCCTTATTCATTTCAAAGCTACTTACTGGCTGAGAAACTTCAAAAATTTGGTATTACAAATAGTGGAGTCAAATTTCTGCGAGCTGAGAAGCTTATCCACTTCAGACCCTCCAAAGTTAACTGTGAAATCTCAGACAAACAGTTTTGTCTAGAAAATTTCTGGGACTTCTCAGATGGCAAATAGTGTTGGGTTTTCAGGTGAAAACTGAAAGAAATTGAGGAAAAGGAGCAAACTGAGCAGCCAGAGTCACCCAACATATTGGGGGGTTTGCCCCATAAAAACAGGGAGGGAGGGAGGCATGAGGAAAAATAATGGGGGTGAGTAGGAAATAACTTAATTTTTCCTCTTCCCAGCCTCCCTTCTATTTGGAAAGGGGGAAAGCAGTGCTAAGGAATGAAGTGCAGGGCTGGAGTCGAGTCAGATGAGTTCAAGCAGTGGCTCTTTGTGTATCTTAGAAGATAACCCCAAGAGAAACAAGCAGCTCCTCTTTCCTGTGCTGTGTCTGCCTCCCCTTTTCAAAAGCCCCACCAGCACTTACTCAAAAGTACTGCAGACTTTGATGTCTGGAGATGAAAAGCAGTTTTGAGGTAAGAAATCACAGTTTAGTCCTAATCTAGAAGAATCAGGGGGCTACTAATGATAAGTAATTTAATTTCATGTGAGCAATTTTTGTCTCTTTATGGGTTTGTTTTACGAGGCACTTATAAGGTCAAACGGTGCTAAGTGAATAAATGAAGAGTATTTCTGGTGGATAAAGTGAGTCAAAATTACCTTTTCCCCCTGCTACCACCACGACCTTCTCCCAGTTTATAATTATTTAGTGCATTTTCCTCTCTTTAGTCAGATGCAAACCCAGCTCTAAGAACATTGCACACCTCAGACCCGTTCACCAAAGTAAATTTATTCTGATTTACCTCCTACACTTGTCAAAAGTTGTGCCAAGATGGATACACAAACCATTTGCTTGGATTGGTTCACATTAATCATATTCATGTATTTGCTTTATTGGCTTTGGGGGGGTTCCAAGTGGAAATGATTGAAGTGGGGTCCAAAAGCGGCTTTGTCTCAGTGCCAGTTCTGGTGCTAATGTGAGTCCCATTGGGCTTCTGCTGTCCCTGTCGATGGGCCTGAACTTCCACATCAGGAGCTTTAAGTGGCAGCTCATCATCCTTTTATTGCTGAAAAGTGTTATGCCTAATAATTCAATTATTGAAATGTGAAAGGAAAGCAAAACGTGGCCTTGAGTCTGCAAAAAATGTGGTGCTCATCCACTGCACTCAGGGGAGCTCGGGGGGATCCATGCAGGATGAAAAGTGAGTTATCCACAGAAATATATAGGAAATATACAGGAAATATATATAGGAAATATACAGGAGATTATAGGAAATAGACAGGAAATATATAGGAAATATCCAGGAAATATATAGGAAATGTCCAAGAAATATACAGGAAATATAGATAGGAAATATACAGGAAATATATAGGAAATAAACAGGAGATATACAGGAAATATACAGGAAATGCTGTGCAGCGAAGCAGCAAAATCAGCTGATCCCAGGGGAAGAAGGGATGGCGTGAAAGGCTCAAGAATTCCATCCCACAGACATCAGCTTTATCAATATTCTGCAGAAGGGAAATGTCACCCCTCCAAGGGTTGAACTCACAGCTCTGCCCAAGTGCAAAAGCTAAAGACACAGAGGATATGCAAAAGAACAAAAGCAAAATTATTATGACAAAATATATCCTTTCTTCTGCTGCTCCAGCCATTTCCAGCCATTTCCAGCCATTTCCAAAGCCATATTTGGCTTCCTTGGAGCATTCCGAGCTTTCCCAGCAGCAGGTTTGTTTCTGGAGCAGCAGGATCCCGCAGGCTGGGCTTCCACAGGCCGTGCTTTGGGATGGAGCAAAGCACCTAAAACCCCCTTGGCTTAGGGATGCGAGTCAGGACCTGCAGCAAACTCAGCTTTAATCCGAGGGAAGCACTGGAGGAGCAATTCCAAGGCAGGGTTGAGGGCACAGATCTCCTGCTGGCGCTCTGCTGAGGGTGGGAAAAACAAACAAGGGATCCGGGCATCCCTTTGCACACTCCAGGCACATTCGGTGATGTTGCTACCAAGCTTTTCTGTAATTTTTTGTTGTTGTTGTCGTTGCTGTTCGATCTCCAAGTGCTTTGCAGAGGAGTTTCTCCCTTCTCTTCTCTCTCAGCCTGGATTTTCCCCACACCAGCAGCAGGATCCAGAACTGGGCTGCTCTGGGCCCAGACCAGCCCTGAGCTGCTCATTCTTTTTTTCTCTATAAAACCCTTTTTTTTCAAAAATATCCTTATATTGGGTACAAGGGCTGACAGATGGCACCAACTGTGTGCCTCAAAAAGTGCTCATATCCTGGGAAACAAATGAAACAAAGCCACACAGGGATGGGTTTTATAGGAAAGGTTTCAGCCACCTCCATCTCTGTGGCTTTCTCTGTGCTCTGGTTTCTGGGGCGTTACAATGAAAAGTTTTTGGAGCTGTGCAAGACAACAGAACATCCCCACACACAAAATGATCCCAGTTTTAAAAAGGTGAATTCAGTGACCTGTCCCTCCCTGCCTTTGTGTCCCCCTGCTTTCTGCACACCCATTTCCTATCCTTTTCTCACGGAGGTGACCGAGATTAAAGGTTTACTGGGGATGATTATTCAGGAAAATCCCACTTTCTAAATCTGCTTCTAATTAAAAAGGGGTGGGAGGGGAGGAAGGGAAAAAAAAACCCTCCTTACTGTACACACAGGCAGCCTAATCCATCCTGCTGACTTTCCTAGGCATGAGCTCCTGGCGCAGAATTAATAAACCATTTTCCAAGATTTATGTTCCGTAACCCTCGTCACCCCGGAGATTTTTTCGGATGTGAGCCGTGGATGTCACTTGGAGGAAAGATGGGCATCTGACTTTAGCCTGGACATGGGTTTATTTATGAGGGAGGGGGGCAGGAGTTCAAGCCTTGTGTTCATAACGGGGCTAAGCAAACAGCTCCAGCCCAGCCTAAGCCATTCCAAACACACGGAGGAGCTGGAAACCCAACTCCCCTCCACGGCTGGGGTTCACGTTTAGGTTGGGATTTCACTCCATTCCCAAATGTCACTTTATCCCTGCTTTTCAGGAGCTTATTTTCCAGGATTTATGAAATGTGAGATGACAAACCTGGTGCAATAATGTTGTGGGGGGTTTTTTTGCCCTTAGCTCACCCGAGGAAACGCTCTGCATGGATGGTGTGGAGGTGCCTTCCCAGAACAAGCTTATTTCCCCCAGGAAAAGGAAAATCTGAGCTGTGTGTCATTAAGATGAAAAATTCAAAGGGGGTGGGAGGGGACCGAGAAGGGCATTAATCAGAATTGGTTAAAAAAAAATAAAATAAAAAGAAAACGCAAGATTTCCCTTGTCTGGGAAGAAAAAAATGCAAAAATGAAAATAGAAATGAACTCAGAGGAGGACAGAGAAGCCCTACCAGGATTTGCCTATAGCTGCAACCAGACTTGTGCTGCCTCTGCACAATTTGCCTTCACCAGAGACAAAAAAGTCCCCACTGCTGCTTTTTTTGTCTCTATTCTCATTATTCCTACCTTTTACTAATAATGCAGAGCACCTGAGCTCTGTGTCCATATTCTCCCAGCCCCAAGAAGAGAGGATACTCATGGATTTTCTGTGTGAACTTCAGATCAGGGGTACATCAAAGCCTTCACTCATCTCTGTGTAATTTATTTTTAACTGGTGTGATTTGCAGAAGATTTTAGACCAGAGACATCACCTGGGAATGAAGCAATTTCTCCCTCAAAATTCCCAAGCCTCCCACAGCAGTTACCCAATCCTCTGGCTGTTTTCATTTCTGCTTCCTGTGTTACCAAAGCAGAGATTTGCTAAAATTGTTTAGGGTTTTGTTTTGATAAACTTGAGATTCCCTAAAATTGTTCCAGGCCAGGTTGGACAGGGCTGGAGCAATCTGGGACAGTGGAAGGTTCATGGTTCCATGGCAGAGATGAGCTTTAAAATCCCTCCCAACCCAAACTATTTCATGACTCCATAATTCCATGAGTCCATGATTCCATGACTCCATGATTCCTTACAGACAGCAGCACTTCAAGACACAGCAGAGCTTTCAGGAATGCCAATATCTCAAACCTGGGCCAACAAAATTTCCTTTAAATCCATCACAGTCATGTATCCAATGTCCCTTTTCTCCTTGGCTCTTTTCACATTCTTTCTCCACCACTCGCCTGCTTCTCTGAGTCTCAGGTGTTCAGGAGCCCCTGGGATGCCACCTGAAATTCCTGCAGGGAAAGAGGGAATCCCTGCAGCCAGGAGGGAAAACCTGGAATAAAAACCCTTTATTCCTGTAATTCCTCATGGAGCTGCATGCTCAGAGCAGCAGATGGATTGACTCTGGATCAAACAACAGTTGGTGTTGGCCTGAGTTTTTAATTACGTATGGGCCAGTTCCATAAATTTTAGGCTCAAGTGGCAGGAGTTTGGGCTCGAGTACTGGTGTATGTTGTAAGGGGCCTGGTTTCTGCATTTATTCTAAATCTGAATGAAAATCTACCATGAATTATCCTCAGAGTCAACACACGGGAGCACGGGGTGCAAACATCAGGCTTGAGGGGTTTGTGACCATGTGGCAGGAAATAAAAAGAAGAAAAATGACAGGAGGGGGTGGGGGAAGAAGAAAAAAAGATGAAAAACAAAAGGAGAATGGCAAAAAAGATCAAATAATTTATCAGTAAAGATAACAGCAGCACCTTGGTTTCACACACAGTTTATCCATCCCATGCTTTGCTCGACGCTTTGCAGCCGTCCTCTCCTGACACAGCCACAGGAAAATCAAAACTAAACATCTCTGCCCAAAATCTCTCTGCTCCTCCTCGAGTGGTGAGGTAGCAGTAAGGCAGCAGGGATGTTGTACAAACTCTGAGGTCAGGGGGGGAAAACTGGTGGTTGCACCCCACAACCTTGGACCCATGAAAACAACTGTGGGGATGTTTTCATGCCGCGTGTGTTTGCATAAATATCTGCCCGCATTTATAACCCACCCCTCCCAAAGACACACAAAGCTATCTCTGCTGATTTATGCCCTGGATCTGGAATCTCTGCAAGGTCAAAGCGACGCAGCTGAGGTCTGTGGAGCTGCTCCAGATTTACGGGAGTCTAATAAAGATCAAAATCTGGCCCTGGGTATTACCCTTCCTATTCACCAGAGTATTTTTATGTTTCTGTTATCTCCTGCCTTCCCACATTCCTGAAGAGTTTTCCTCCTCACATACTTGGACGACAAGATTTGCTCTAATCACCTAATCTTGGCCCTTTTTTAAGAGGAGGGAGAGCTGATAGCTGGGTTCCATTACAAAAATGACAGCGTTTTATGGCTGGGACTATCTAAAAACCCCAATCTCGTTCTCAGCCACTGCTGAGCATCTCAGTATATTCATGAAATCCTGCAGAAGTTCCACTTCACTCAAATATTCCACTGAGAAACCAAAAAGGTAAATTATTCAGAGTTGGGGAGGAAAGCAGTTCTGTCTGGAAACTGCTCTTCTAGCAGCAGCATCCTTCTCTGTGTGTATGAGATGAACTTGGCATTATCCTTCAAAACATGAATAAAACCCAAAAATCCTTATGGTCAGTTCCTGCATTAAAAAAAATACATCACAGTTGGGGGTTTTGGGTTGGTTTTTTGGGTTTTGGGGTGTTTTTTCTTTGTTTTTATTGCAGGTGAGGCAGGGATCAGCTTATTGACTCTCCAAGTGCCCTGTTAACAAACACAATTTGGGAATTCTGCAATAATTTTTTTCCTCAAAATCTGGAAGATATCCAGCAAAACACATGGTCCCTAAAGGAGAAGAGGAACCAAAACCAATATTTAGATGTTCCCATTGGAAAATAAAACTCTCTTGATATCCCAGCCATAGATGTGACATCCCTAAGGCCCTCAGAGGATTGGTTGCAGCGGCAGGTTGAGATTCCAAGAGTTCCAAGAGCCTGGGCACTCATCCACCCCCTGACCCATTGCACCACTTAATTTCATCTGCAGAAACAATTATTCGTGCTCTAAATGTTACTGGAAGCTTTTAACACACCTGATTTTTATAGTTCTTGGAAAGGTTTTAGAGGAAAAAAAAAAAAAAAGACAAATTAGCTTCCATCCCTTGTTTAAGACTATTCTGTTCTGCCTCAGTGCTGGGTGATATTTTTTCCTTCCACCTTTGCATTCTGCCAATCTGTCCATATCTGAGTGAAATAATTGTGAAAAAGCTCATTGCAGACGTAGCCCCTTTCAGCACCAATTTTAAACCACGGTTGAACCCGAGATATTTTCTGCCGTGAGAGTGTTTATGCTTCCAGGCTGTGAGTGCCAGCTGGCTCTAGGTGGAAAAACTACCCAAGAAGAAAGAATATAAAAGTTGCAAAATCGTTTTTGAAGAGACTTCCCCCCACCTGAATCCTGCTGAAAGATGTTTTGTGAGTACTGAATGAGCTTTTTCAACACCTGACCTTGGAGATTCGGCACAAATCAAGGAGGGGAAGGGGAAGCAGATTGATTTGGGTTGATGCACGTCCAAAGGGGAACAAAGCTCCTTCCAGGCTGATGTTCCCGGAGACACAATGAAGTAAAAAAAAAAAAAAAAAAAAAGTTATCTCCCGTTTAGCTGTAATCTCTGGTTAGAACGTTTAATCAATTAGCATTGCTGTTGTCAAAACTTGCTCCCGACAAAGGATGAGAAAAGCTGCCCGAGGGGGATCCCAATCCCAAAACTCGCAGGAGGTGGGAGACTCGTCCCTGCAAGAAAGCTCCTGTTCTACCAGGATGCTGTGTCATGAGCTGAGCCTGCCTCATCCAGCTCAGGAGCACTCAGAGGATGTCAAACAACCCCGAGAAGAAGAAAAGCTGACAGAATTGCGAGTGTCACATTTCTCTAAAGAAATTTTTTTTCCTTCCCTCCCCATCTCAGAAAGCAGAGCACTTGTGATCTTTGGAGAGGGGGCTGTTCAAAAATAAACCCCAAACCACAAAGTGTTTGGAGGCCAGCTGTGAAAAACTCGCTGCGTGTTTTCCTTGCTCCATGAGTCACCTGGGGTTTAGTCCATTATTGGAATTCCAACAAAAATGACAAGAATTCTTTTCCCTTTTTTTTTTATTTTCCCTCCCCGGTGAGGTTTATTATCTCTCTCATTAACACAACCTTTGTGTTATGGAGTTCTCCGAGGTCTTGGAGGAGAACAGGATCTCATTGTGCTAAGTACTGTACAAACATATAATGGCTAAAATAAACAGGCAGGAGAGCGGCAGACAAAGAGGAGAAGGAAGAAAATACAATTGCTCCCATTTCATACACCAGCCCCAGAGAGGTCACAGGACTTTCTTACAGCAAAGGACAATGTCCAGGGCTTAAAAATTCGCCCTTATTTCCCATGGGGGAGTTCACAGCATTAACCACAAAAAGGAAATTTCCTTCTCAGCTACCAATCTTCTTGAGAACACACTAAAATCCCTGATTTAGTGGAAAAATCCCTAAAAGTGCTGAAATCCCTGATTTTTTCCCTCAAGGGTTTGTCCCAAACCCTCCTCAGAGTTTCTCCCTGCAGTGCTGAGGCCTGTGCAGAGCTCACCCATCCCCTGCCCCGTGCAGGAAATGTCCCAGCAGAGAAATCTCTGCATTGATTTCTCTGTGCCACGGGCATAACTTGGCTGTGGTGCAATCTTGGGCCCTGGCCAGATGGGTGTATTAACCGTGGAGATTTCTTCACAAAACCCAATGTAAGTCACAGTAAACAAATGTGTTTGGATGGGGATTATTTCTTTGGGGGCAGAGAGGCTTTTGGTGGAGTTTTTTTCATGTTATTTTGTATGAGGCTGCTCCAGAGAAAACAAATCACCAATTTGGGACGAGGAGAAAGTTTCTTCTTGCCTTAAAGCTGCCAAGGAGCAGGCGGAACCCTGCAGCCCCCAGAGGGAAGGAAAGACAAACCCGGGGATTGTTCTCATGTCAGAGCTGCAGAGCAGCGAGATTTAATGCGTTGGGGTTTTTAATGAGTTGCAGAAAGAAGTGGACAGTGAGGTGATGAAATTTCCTGAAGTGCTGACAGCCCAAGACGTTCTGACTTAGTTATGGGAAATGCTGGAATATGCATGTTAATTGGGATGACTGTTTGGGGCTGGATCCGAGCGTGCGGCGTTCTTGGAAAGAGCTGGATTGGTTTCATGTGCACCTTTTTGATGTGGTGTTCATTCCTGAGCCACCACTCTGGCTCCCCAACACTGGAAAAGACAAACAACCACGGGGAGTGTGGCAAGAGCAAAGCTGGAGAGGCCAGGCTGCATTAGGAGGGGTCTGAAGGGATCTCTGGTACTTGGAGGAATAAACAAGGGAACTGGAGCAACGAGCTCTGAGTCCCTCAGCACAAGGAGCTGACAGCTCTCCCATCCTTTGCAGCAAGCACCCAAATTTCACATCAGAGCTAAAAACTCTGCACAGAGCCCTGAGTTATTTCCTACCATCACATCACTCAGCTCAGCAACTCTTACGTACTGAAAAGAAGAATTAATTAAACCTGGGTCGTATATCTGTCAGTAGGACGGGATGAAATCCTGACAAATTTCAATTTCAGCAGCTGCAGAGCAACGGCACGACCAGGACAGCCAGAGCTGCAGCTTGGACAGGAGCAGCAGGGCTGGCCTGGGATGTTCTGAAATGAAAGATCAGCTGCACGGTAGCGCTCCCCAAACAGCCTGGAAAAGTGTCAGCCACGCAAAATTAGGCAGAACATGATGGATTCATGCAGGCTGGGGAGCACAGTGGAGTCATTCAGCTGCTCAGAGCTCTCCACAACAACAGTTTGGGAGCTGGCTAGCTGGGTTCTGCGAGGAGGAATTGAAAAGGCTGAAACCATAACCAAAAGACTGTGGAAAAATGGTGGAATTCACACTGGGAGTGCAGACTAGGAAAATATTTGGTGTGGTTGCTGCTTATTTACTGCTTTGTTTGTCAGGGGGTTTTATTCATTCACAATCCTCCCGTTCCAGCTTGTAAAGATCCAAACAGGCAAAGCAGCTCCTTGAACTGATGATGTTGTTTCAAATCAAATATTAATTATGATCATTAATTAATATGATCATTTTCAAATCAAATATTAAGATCTCTCAGAATAAGCTGATTGTGCTACAGAAAGCTTCATCAGAATCAGGAGCCCAGAGCAGCTTTCTGAACTGAATCATTCCCCAAATTTTGCAGATTTCTGAGAGAGAGGCAACAATCTATTCCCAAAAATCCAGCGTGGCCCCATCCCCATCTCATGTCAGCATTGAATATGTGTAAATCCCAATTTATTGCCATGCAGCAAAGCTTGAAGGACCAAGAAATAAACTGAATTAGAGCATTTGAGCTGGCAAGGGATGATTAAAAGAGCCATATTCCAACCCCAGTGCCATGTGTTACTCATTCCTCTAATAGAAAAGGGTGTAATAAGGACACGTCGTCCTAGACATTGTGTTTCCTAACATTTTGTTAACTGGACACATTTTTGTGGGTTAATAATCTCGCTTGTTTTCTGATGCTTACACTCAATTGCAAAAGCAGCTGAGAGGAAAAAAAAAAAAAAATTGCAAAGAAAGCCTGGAAGAAAAGCCAAGAAACCCTTCCGTGGAAGTGTAGGTGTTTGGACATGAGAGCCTTTTGGCAACTTCAGACGCTGGGTTTTTGTTTTTCTAGGTGTTTAAAGAAAAGCAATTACCTCTGTGATGACACTTAATATGCCAAGATTCAGCCTTGAGCAATTTTTTTATGGCTGTGCTCTAAACTGCAGAAAGTACCGAGTGCTCTGCATCCACTGAAAGATGTTTCGGCGCAGCCGTTCCGACAGGAAAACTGTGGTTACGCTGGCAGCTGAAAATTCCTGAAAAAAAGGACAAATAAGAGAGAAAAAACCCAGTGGTTTCAGGGGGTGGAAATGCTGCATCACTGGCTGCACAGGGATAATAAATGGGCTGAGATTCTTGGCCTGTTTGAAGCTTATCTTTGAATTTTGAGGCAGATTTTCCCCCCTTTGTGTTTGTCTCTTTGAACAGCGAACCTGAGGGGATGGAAGGAGAGGGAGCAGGAGATGTGAGAGAGGCAGAAAGTTTGAAAGTTTTGGGGTTTTTGCAGCAGCTCTGAGTGTGGCAGGGGTTTATTCCTGCCCCTGTGCTCAGGTTGGGATCTGCACCCCAATCCCACAGCTGCACTGGGGACCTCCTGGAGAGGGCTGGACCCCAAATTCACCCTGGGAAAACACAAGTGGTTTGTACTTCTTTGATCCCAGAGGGGTTTGGGATGGGTTCCCTCATCCAGCAGCAGCTGGGACAGGATTTTTGGCAAAGCAGGAATGGCCCAGCCACAAATCCAAGGTCTCAGGGATGCTTTGAGTGGGGATTTTGTTCTGCTGTCAAATTTACCCTGGTGTAAACCAGGCAAAACTCAGCATTAAACAGAAAACCACCTAGAGCTGTTTGCTTTAGTACATATGTATGACATCAGGATGGTTTTTTTAATTAAGGAATTAATCAACAGAAATAAAACTCGAAGATGGTCTAGGAAAAAGCCAAATAAATGGTGCCAGTGCCTGAAGGATGGGAGATATTGGGGAGTTCTCCCATAAAGCGACATTTACCCATTTCTTTGAACACCACAGAAGGGCAATCATTGTAAAAATCAGGCTTGGGATGGAAATCCCTCCTCCATCCCGCCGGATTTTCCCCTGAGTGCTGCCTGCACATCTCGCCCGATGTTTCCCTGCTGTTCCAGGCACTGGGAGCTGTCATTCCCCGAGCCCACAAGTTACAACATCCAATCGCGTCTCCAGATACGCTGCTGTTGTTTATTTTAAGGCTGTGTCTAAATGTAGCCTTCTAATTGCTTCATGGAAAAACAAGTTTACTTTATGGTTTGAGGGTGTAAGGCCGGGGATCGTATTACTCTGTATTTGTCTTAGAGTGACGATTTAAATGGTTGTGATAAGCTACCAAACCTGCAGAGCTGCAATTAAGATGTTTCCAGAAGTTGTGCCCTGTCAGTCAGCACAAGGTGCAACAGAGGGGGTTTGGGGTTTTTTTTGTTTTTGTTTTTTTTGGTTGGTGTTTTTGGTTTGGTTTTTTTTGTTGGGGTTTTTTTTGGGGGGGGGTGGGGGTTGGTGTGTGTGTGTGAAAACACTGTACTGAGATGTTGGGAAATTTAAAATAAAATAAAATAAAGAAATATTTGTTTTGTAAAAATTCTTTCTTTTTTTTCCCCAGCATCAAAATATGAGAGATTGGGTATGGTTGTTTGTTGGTATTTTCAATTTTTTTTTATATATAAAATATATATACTATATATATATATATATATATATATATATATATATATATATCTTTCACAATTTTCACCAGGTCTTTATGTTCCACTAATTGCTTTATTAGGGTCAAGTTCATTCCAATGGGTGTAGATAGTAATTGGTGGAAGGTGGCATAACTAGACTCGATCAATTGGTGGGATACAATTGGCACTAAATATGAGAATATATTTTTATATATTATATATATATATATGTATGTTTTGATATATGATATATGATATATGATATATGATATATGATATATGATATATGATATATGATATATGATATATGATATATTATATATGATATATTATATATTATATATATATATATATATTATATATTATATATTATATAATATATATTATATATTATATATTATATATTATATATTATATATTATATATTATATATTATATATTATATATTATATATTATATATTATATATTATATATTATATATATATTTATTATATATTTTTTATATATACATATATTTAGTCTCAGTTTTGAATAAAAATATGTTTAGAAATGTGATGGAAAGTTTGATGCTTAAAAAAATGTTTTTTAAAAAAGTGCAGTGCTTGTTGAATTGTGCGTTTGAATCCATGCCTATCACTATAAGACTAAGACTATTTATAATAAACATAAACATAAAGTGAGAAAAAATAGAAAGTGAGAAAAACAAACACAAATTGATTAAAAATAAATATAAAATGATGAAAAATCCTAATTTTATGGCAGAACAGAGTCAGCGAAGCGAACGGATATAGAGGTACTGACTGATTCTGTTTTAAAAAAAATGCAAAATCCAAAAGGAAAATTTGTTTTGGCCTTTCCCAGAATTTGGAGCGGAAAGCAGCACCTCTCTCTCCGCCTCAGATGAAGATGTTTATTCCAGCCGAGGAAGATCCTCTTGGCGCGGGGTACAAAGCCATTAGGCAGGTGATTAACCCATTTATTTCCTAATGCGCGCCTTGTCAAACCCGGCACAACAAACGCGAGGGGATGAAAGCGGCTCCGGGTGACGCTGCTCGAGGAGCCCGCCCGCATTTCGGGGCCGGCCCTTTCCCTCCTGCCCTTCGGGGGAATTTGCGATTTTGCGATTTTGCCGCATCTGCTGCAGCTCCTGCGAGCCCCGCGGAGGATTCCGAGCGGCGGGGCTGGATCGACCCAGCCTCAACTGAAATGGAGATTGGGCTGGATGTTGCTGGATGCAAATTGCAGGAGGCTCGGGCAGATCCAGCTTGGCATGTGGGAGCTGCGATTCCCAAATTCTCCATGGAATGGGAGTCAGGGATCCGCAGCTCAGTTTCTGTTTCAACCCCGGTTGTGGTACTAAGGGGTGACAATAATTTTTTATTCTCTTGTCATTGTGTTAAGCAGTTTTTAAATTTGGGCTGTGTCATGTCAGGGGTGAGCTGAGATCTCAGCGTGTATCCCTGTACACACCTGAGCACAGAGAGATGCACACGCACTCCTAAAAATGTGTCTGGAATCACATCCCAGGAGTTCCTCCGCCGCCGTTTGGTGAAGATATAACCGGGAGAATAAAAAAAAGAGATTGTTTGGAGGTAACCAAAGAAACCCTGGCATTACCCGGCTTTTAAATCATCAGCTACCTTGAGCATGGGTAATAAAACGCCTTATAATTCTTATTTTCAGAGTGCAGCAAATTGCTTTAAAAACATCACTCCCAACAAAAAAACCCCAAACCTCTGGATACCCAGAGTGAGTTTTAGGGCTGAAAAAGTTGTTATCAGCTTCTGGTGCTCCCTTTAAACACAGGTATATTTTCCTTTTAATCACAGATTGGATTGTTCTCAGATCTCAGTTTTAACAATCCAGAGACTTCAGTGGAAAACAACAACCTAAAAACTAAAAACATTTTCTCTTGCGCCATTACGAACACCTGCACTCAATAAAACAGAATTTCAGTCATCACTCTTTTTTTCTTTTTTTTTTTTTCTTTTTTTTTCCCTTGTACCAAGACATTCATTTCACTTGAATGGTGAAAGTGAAAATCTCACTGTGGTTTGCACTTTTTTTCATTCCTGGCACCACAAAATCTGGGAGGTGGTGGTGGAGATTTTAATTATCTAATCCTTTTAATTGGAAAACTTAATATCCCTCTGTTGATACTTTCGTATATTTTGATTTTTTTTTTTTTTACAAAAGTGCTGTTTGTTTGTTTTATAAAATCCAAATTTGGCCTGAACAAGCCCCTAGAAGAGACAGTTAATAAAATTACTCGGTGTTTATGCTTCTCCCTAAACACTGCACAGAGCAGGCAGGAGAAAGCACAAGTGGAGGAGCGCCTGACTGCCTCAAATCCAACACGGGGTGAGCTCATGGTTCTCCTGCCTTTTTATCTTTTGTTGGAAAGCTTTGCCGAAAAAATAAAATCGTAAATAAATAAAAGAGGAGACAAGAGTTGATCTGCTTTTCTGACGGAGACACGGAACCTGTGGAGGTTGGAAAATGCTGTGGTTCCCTCTGGTCTGTGGGGTCTGTGCCAGGGTCACCCCAAGAGACACAACCTGCAGTGCTCACATCCTAAAACGAGCCAGGGGAGGGATGGAGGGAAACAGTTGGAGGGGAGAGAAGTGGAATTGGCTCCTGGAAACAACTTTTGCTCCCCGTGTTGTTAGAGCAGCCCTTGGTGAAAGTCACAGCTCAGCACCAGCTCCAAACCCAGGCTGGGGCAGCACGGGAGGGAAAAACCGGGAGCTGCTTCCCCTGGGAGCCGGCACCAGGGATGGGAAGGGAGGGATGGGAATGGGAATGGGAATGGGAATGGGAATGGGAATGGGAATGGGAATGGGAATGAGATGGGATGGGATGGGACGGGACGGGACGGGACAGGATGGGATGGGAATGGGAATGGGATGGGATGGGATGGCATGGGATCCATGGGATGGGATCCATGGTTGGGATGGGATGGCATGGGATCCATGGGATGGGATCCATGGCATGGCATGGGATGGGATGGGATGGGATGGGATGGGATGGGATGGGATGGGATGGGATGGGATGGGATGGGATGGGATGGGATGGGATGATGGGATGGATGGCATGGGATCCATGGGATGGGATGGGATAATGGGATGGGATTGAATGGGATGATGGGATGGAATGGGAATGGGAACGGGAAAGAATGGGATGGGATAATGGGATGGGATGGGATGGGATGGGATGGGATGGGATGGGATGGGATGGGATGGGATGGGATGGGATGGGATGGGATGGGATGGGATGGGATGGGATGGGATGGGATGGGATGGGATGGGATGGGATGGGATGGGATGGGATGGGATGGGATGGGATGGGATGGGATGGGATGGGATGGGATGGGATGGGATGGGATGGGATGGGATGGGATGGGATGGGATGGGATGGGATGGGATGGGATGGGATGGGATGGGAGCTCCCAACCTCTCCCCTCACACCCGGGCAGGGCTCCAGCGTCTGCCGAGCCCATCCCGGGGCCGCGGGCGGGGTTTAGAGGCGGTGCGGGGGCAGCAGAGGTGAGCGGGAGCCAGGCCGGGCAGAGCTGGCAGCGCTGCCCCTCGCCCCTTCCCACCGCTCCTGCTGCCCTGGCCGGCCTGGGGCCGGAGCCGCGCTGGGGGAAGCCGCCCGCAGAGCCCGGGGGCAGCTCCGTAGCAGGGCCCGGCTCTGTGACAGCCACGGAGCGCCTCCGACACCCCCAGCACGGAGGGGAGGGCGGCGGGTGATGCTTCAGACAAACATCACCCACCTGAGCGCCCAGAGCTCACCCCAAACTTTTCCTCCCAAACCCGGAGCCCTTTGGACCCTCTGGCCCCCGCAGCACCTGCGGGGATGCTCCGCGCTGGATTCCCGGTGGGAATGCGGGGGTGACTCGAGGACAGCGGCGCCCCGTGACTCTCTCGCTGCTGTTTGCATCCTGCAGAAGCTGCTTTTCTTGGCGTTCAGCGACTTGAGAGAGAGAACTTTGCTTTGCATTTTACAGCGAACCGAGCTGCAGAAAATACAAATACACACACGCAGAGAAATGGGATTTTGCATGCTGGCTTTTCTGCCCGGAAAGAAAAGCAAACGGATAATCGCTAGCAATAATGTTACACTTGTAAGAAACTGTTGCTAGGGAGAAAAGCTCCTTGTGCTCCCCACAAGGCTTCAGCAACTTTCATATTTATGGAGCATAATCTGCATTTTGCATTATCCGCTTTGAATTCTACCACACCAATAACTCCTCTAATCGCGCCATTAGCAACTCCCTCCAAGGGCTCCCGCCACTTTCTCCTTTGTTATTAACAGGTAAATGTCCAGGAGAAAGAATTTCCCCACTTTTCCCATAATCAGATATACTTCATCTTTACCTATTTGAAACATGACCAAAGAAATCAAAATCCGACTGAACAAACTGAGAATTTCTACTTGTGAATTATGGATTTACACACAGGGGGAAAAATAAAATTATTTAAAGCACAAATGGAAGTGCAGAAGAAACAAAGCTTTGTGCTTTATGTCTCTGCCGCTGTCCGCACGGTGTTTTGCGGGTTTAGGTGGTACTGGTCTGGAGGGAATTTAGGATGGTGCAAAGCCAAATATTAGAGCTCGGGCTGATTAGGCCGGGTGTAATTGCAGCGAGGGCACAGCCAGGCTGGCCCTGCTGGCCCTGCCCCAGCGGTGATGGAGAAGCGGAGCCGCTGTTGGCACCGCGGACCGGGGCTGCCCCAGCTCCCTTGATTGCTCCAGCCGGAGGTTTATCCTCCGCAGAAAACTCTGAGCGTGGTTTTAAGGTGATTTTCTTGTGCTGTGAGGAGCAGCAGGAGCCTCCTGAGCCCTGCCCCGCTCCCCCTGTGCTGAGCAGGGCTCTGGAATCCGAACTGCTGCAGATCCGAGCCTTGCCTGGGCTCTTATCTGCTGTGGGCCAAATGAAAATTCATTGCTCGGAGCCTCCTGCACGCCGGAGCTCTGGCTGCTGTCTCAGCCTCTGTGTTGTGGCTGAGAAGCATCTGGAGTAAATCAAATGAAATAAAACCTCTATTAACTGAACCTGAAATATCCCGAGCTCGCCATTATCACGGTCAAACACCCTGACACTGCAAAAAATCTCTTTGCTGGGTACAAATCTCTGTTTCCCTCGTTTCCTGGCCACTGTCACTGCTCCCGGGAGGGGACACCGAGCTGAATCCACCCCGAAATGTTCTGCGGAACGTTTTGGTGCAGCACGATTGGGGAAGTTGACCAAAGCCAAGCCGGCGGCAGGGTCAGGGTCCAGCTCCAAACCAAACCCTTAAATCCCAAATACATCCCTGAGCATCGCGGTTAGCACCACTCTCAACCAAAGAAAACAAGCAGTGAAAAAACAATTTGGTTTGTCTGTAGAATAACCGAGATTTCTGCAGATGAGGAGCAGCGGGGAGCTGCTGTCCAAGGAGCGTTTTCAGTGGAATGGGTTCGGGTCGGGCAGTCAGAGGAAAATGCAGATTTTGATTAAAAGTGCAGAAAACTGAGTCAATCTCTTACATGGCACAAAATTCCTTAAAACAGACAACAGAAAAACCTTCACTGAAGGGCTCCTTCCCCAAAATCCCTGCCAGCAGCCACCTCAGAACTGCAGAATTTTAAATTATTTTAATTATTTTCTATCTTAGAGACTATAAATGAAGTTGCTTAAAATGTATTTTGTAAGTGCTTAGGCAAAGATAATTCTTATATTAGAATGAGGGTTATTTTCCAGGGGGAAATTATGGAAACAAGGCGGTGTTGGATATTTCTAACCACTCTATATGTGTAGATAGATATTAACTTTCTGTTAATACTAATTAACTTCTGTTAATATTAATTAACTTCTCTTAACTAGGAATGGAGGTGTTGGAGATTCTTCTCCTCTCCGATTTCCGAGACTCTGTGCTAAATAAATCTGTAAAAGAAGCCTCATGGTTTTAATTTCATCATTTTCTAAACGAGCATCTTCCTGCTGTCTGTTACGTTCTAAAGTCTGGTTTATTCTGTTTGTTTCAACTCTCGGTGCAAACACATTTATACACACAAATAAAAAAATATAAAAATTGTTGTTCTGCTTAGAACGACTCGGAACCCGCACGCTCGGCATTAGGAGGAATTAGGAGCATCCAAATAAATTCCCCAGCCCTGCGGACCGTGGCGGGGACGCCGATGGCGTTCGCTGCAGGGCCAATATCAGCTCGAAACGCAATCAGAGGAATTGCGAGCGCAGTGAAAGAACCTGAATGTAATTAAATAAAAGGGGGAAAAAAAATCCCTGTAACCTTGGAGGGCTGGCTGGAATCCGGGGTGGAACGGCGTGGGTGAGAGGACAGGGATGGATGGAGGGATGGAAAATCAGGATTTTCGCTCTCTGCAGATTTCTGCGGGGATCCCCGCGGCTTTGGCAGCCGCCAGCCCTGAGCTCGGGGCCAGCGCGGCCGGCCGGGGATGCGGCAGGGCGGGAGGCAGCGCGGGGTGTCCCTGCCTGCAACTCCGAGCCAGAGCATCTCCCAGAGCCCCAAACTGCTACAGAGCCACTCCCCGCCCTCGTTCTACCGCGTAGAAATAATAAAAGTTCTCAATCTCACTTCAACAAATTTCTTTTAGGGAAAAAAATACGAAAAATTAAATTTTCTTTGAAGTAATGGGCTTGGAGAAGTAAAGAAATCAGCCGGCTGATCTCATGGGGTCTGGCACCCTCACAATCAATTTGTACCGAGGCTGAGGCTGTAACTCAAAAGCTGTTTACTGATCGGTTTATTGCAGCGTCCGAGATAATCAAAAAGAGATGGGAAATCACGGGAGACAAGAGGCAGTGGCGAGGCTGCGATCATCCGGGGGACTCGGGATAGATTTGGAAAATAAAAAGCTGAGTAGGAAAAAAATAATTGGCAGAAGAGAGTTAGAATTGTGGGATTGCATCCAGCGTCGGACACATCTCCACACGGCGAATGCGCTGCATAAACAACAGGATTTTTATAGGAGCTGCCTTTGGGCACGGGACAATTCCGTGAATTTCGCATCCCTCATTCCCTCTGCATTTCTGGTGCAAGGCAGACTGGTGGAAGGCAGCGGGCGAAACACCGAGAACGAATATATCTGAGAATTGATAAATTTAAATAAAACGCGCCCAAGAAATAAATCCGGCCGCTTGCTCGTGCGGGAAGGTGGGGACGCTCTGGGAATAATCGGGCGCTCCATCTAAACCACAGCCGGAGCTTTGAGTGTCTCACTCTGCGCACATCATTTCCCCGGCCGGGGTGAATCATGTGGGTTTGCTCATCCCCCAGACAGGCAGGAAGGTGTGTGCGATTATCGGGAATCCCTGCAACGAGTTCGATGGAAACCGTTTGCAAACCGAAAAAGACAAGAGTCCGGGGGAGACGGGGAAAAAAAATTAATTAAAGAAAAAAGTTTTAAGGACATGGGTGGTAATTTTTTTCCCCTTTCTCTGCCTAGTAAAAATAAATAAATAAATAAATAAATAAATAAATAAAAATAATTGATAAATAGAAGTCATCCCTGACGTTCCCCCTGTCCGGGGAGTCTCGGGGGTTCGTCCCTCTGCCCTCGGGGTGTGGGGGACGGGCCGGGAGGGTGGCACCGGGGCCAAACCCTAAAATATTTTTCCCGCATCTTTCCCAGTGTTGGATTTGGGGAGGTCCCGTGGCTGCTCCAGCAGGTGCCCGGGGGTTCTCCCCGAGGGCCCCGATCCCTCGCTTTGGGGCCAGCAGATTTGGGGCCGTCAGGGTCCGGTCCGGGCCTCCAGGACCCAGCGGGACCCTCCGGGACCCGGCTCGCAGGGGCTCCCAAATCCCCGTCCCCAAGGATCCTCTTGACCGCGAGTCCTCTGCATGTAAATTTAACCTCTGTACCAGCGCTTTCCTCCCTCGAACCTTCCCCTCGTGTTTATTTTAAAAGTCATTACCTTGGAAGGAAAATAAAATAAAATTGTTTTCAATCCTTAAGGGCAAAACTGTTAATTGCTTTGAGCAGGAAGACATCCGATCTCTCCCAGCTCTCCTCTGCCTCTCGCCAAGCAGAACAAATATCTGCTGGTAAATCAAATCCCTGCGCGGGTGCGGGGGGAGCGCTGCGCGCCCAGCGCTGTCCGAGCCAGCGGATGGCACCGGTGCCACCACCGGGGACACACCGCCGGGTGACACAGGGGACAATCAGAATGTGTGGTTGCGCTCGGTGCAGCTCGGTTCCATCGCTTCCACCTTCCCCACGCACCGGGAGCAGGGACAGAGCCCCCGCCCCTGCCCGGCGGTGCGAGGGATGCTCGGGGAAGGCTCCCCTGGCAAACCGCGAGAGCTGCCAGCCAAAGCGGCTTCGGGAATCCTGGATCTGCACCGAGGCGTCCGTGAGCAGCCCTGATGGCTGGGACGCTCTGATGTTCAGCTCGCTTTAATTCCCTCCCAGTGTCGGGAGATAAACGCGTGCTGCTGTTCGTACAGCGCCTTTCGCTTGGCTCCGGGGCTCAGCTGGGGCACGGCGATGAAACCGTAATCCTCCAGCCTGTGACACATCAAACATTCCCTCGTTCCGGGGCAAAACTTACACTTGATGCACACTCTGATCCCATTTTCCTGCCTCTCTCTTCCCAGTCTAATCGGGAGCTTTATCTTCCTTCCCTGAGGGGTGTCCGCACGCCAGCCCCGCGGCCGGTGGTTAAAAAAAAAAACCCAAACCAACCCTTTCTGTTTCTACAAAACGGATTTTTAACCAAATCGATCATGAAAGGAGGTGGAAATCTCGGAAGGTTTTCTCTCCCGGAGAATCAAAACCCACGGGTGTTTTGTCCCCCCGAGGTGTGTGTGAGGGACCGGGGCTGGCGCTGTGCGGGGACACGGGACAGCGCTCGTGTCACTGTCCCAGCGAGCTCCCTCCTGATTTACACCGATAAGGGGAGGGAGGGAACAGCCCCTGCCCCAAACCCCGCAGCCCCGGCCCCAAATCCCGCACCCCCGGCTCGCCCAGGAGAACGCGGCTCTGGAATTTCGTGGCTCGATGGATACAGGAGCGAGGATGCTGCTGCAGCATTGCCCGCCCGACACCTCCCTCCGCCCCCAGGCTGGGAAAAGCGAGGCGGGGGTGGGCTCGGGGGCAGCCCGGAGCCCGGGGGAGGCAGAGGGGGAGGCGGAGCTGGCCGGGACGGGCCGTCGCTGCTGCTGCTGCTGTTGCTGCTGCTGGAGCCGGTCAAACTGCACAGCCGCTTCCCCCAGGAGCTTCCCTTTCATCTCCCCGCTCCTGGCGCCTGCCGAACAGCCTCAGTTTGTCTGCAGCGTCTCTCTTCCCCCTGCGCTCCCTCCCTCCCCGCCCCGCTCCAGCTGAGAGCCCCAGGCCCGGGGCGCCCGGAGCCCGCCCCGGCTCACGGGGCTGATGCTGCAGGAGGGCGGGGGAGCTCGGGGGGCTGGGGGGGCTCTCAGGGCATCCCTGGGACCCGGCCGTGCTCCGTGCAGACTTGGGGCAGCCCCCAGAGCCGGCTTGGTCCCACTGAGCCCCGACCGGCCCGCCCGCCCCGGGCCTGGGGTCCCAGCGGGGACACAAAGGGGGCGCAGGGGAAACCCCCCGGACTCACAGCGTTTCCTCGGGCTGGGAGAATTCCCTGCCAGCCTGGGCTGGGCGGCAGCTCTGGGATCCTGGATAGGGGGCAAAGCTTTAATTCCTGGGAATTTCTCTCCCTAAAGAGAGAAACCTCTCCCATCTCGGCGAGGTTTCCGTGCGGACATTCGGGACCGTGTGCGGCTTCATCCTCCGGCGTTTAACTGACAGCGGGAGGATGAAGGAGGGGAGGGAGGAGACACAAGAGGAGAGAAATCTCTTTAAGTTCAGACTTTAGACAGAAAATGCTCCAATTTTGCGATAAACTCAGGCTGAAGAGGGAAAACACCACAAGCAATCCCTGCCATGGTTTGCTATCCCAGGCTCTCCTGTGGCACCCAAAATTCATCCAGACCCGGCTGGAGGAGCCAACCTGCGCTCCGCCCTTCACAGCCTGTCCCCCTGTCCCCTTTGTCCCTCCGGCCTCCCAAGGGGTGACAGCGCCGAGGAGCCTCCCCAAACCCACGGGGACCGAGCTCGCACAGCCGGGCCACAACCGCGCACCTGGGCACAGAACCTGCACCTAAGGGACTGCTGGGTGTCACCGTGACCCCGAGCTGCGGTTCCCCGGGCGCCCTCGCAGCGGGCATTGACTTGGGGGGCGCGGTGCAATTATCCGCGGCATTTCCAGCGGCCCCACAATGGCTTTCCACGGGCCGCGCATTGTTCCTGACACGCCGGCATTGTTCCCGCGTGCTCATCAATTCTCATTTACTTGTCACGGTGCAGGAAGCATGGAGAAGGGAAAGGAAGGGAAAGGAGGGGGACAAGAGGGGCAAACTCAACCCCACGGCAGCGGCAGAGCTGGGCAAGGCCGGGGCTGCCTGGCTGCGGTCCCTGTGAGTGTGACCCGGAACAGAGATGGATTTTTTGGGGAAGGAGAGGTGACAAACTGAGGGCAGCAAGACCAGCTGGAAAAGCATCACTTTGTGGCGTTATTTTTGGGAAAAAAAAGCCCGAAGCGGCTGAAATGCTGCAGCCAGGCCGGCTGGAGCGAGGCAGAGGAAAGCATCGCTTCTCCCGGCAGATCCTTAATCCTGAACCCACCGAGGTGTGCGGTGACACTGCCAGCATCGGCACTGAGTGTGCCAACCCTGCCATTAGCGCCGCCGATGAGCGGGGTTTTGTAACCCGGCTTCTCCAACGTGTCCTCCCACGCTCCTGCCCACACGGCAATCCCGTGCCCCGCTCCCAATTTGCTCTCGCCGGCACCGGGCGAGATTTTATCGGGGCTGGGGCCGCTCGATGTTCGGTGGGGAGGGATGGGCAGGGCTGGAAGGGGTCAGGAGCACCCCTGGGCCCAGCACAGGGCGCTCCCCACAGCACCATCCTCGAGCAATTTGTAGGGTTGGGGACTTCCAAGATTGCTCCGTGAGCTGGCAGGGAAATCAGGAGTCCAAACAGAGCGAAATGAGCTGATTAAACCCTCCGAGGTTTATGGAAGGGGTAGATCCAAAGGTTCGAGGAGCAGAGTCCCGCAGGCGTGCAGGACCGAGCCCGCAAACTGAATTTGGGGCTTGGGGAGAGGAGTTGTGCCTGAATCCTTCTCAGTGGTTTTTAATGCCTCTAAAAATGATCCTCACTTAGAAATTATAACAGAAAAAAAAAAAAAACCCTCAAACAGCTCCCAAACCCTGCGCGCCCTGGACGTTAAAAAAAAAAAAAAATACAACCAGAAAAAAAAAAACCCAACTCAACAATTGAGAAAGTTGCGGGCACAGCATGAAATAATGCCCGGCGCGAGATTAAAATAATTATGAAAAGAACAATATGTATTCGCTTTTATCCGCGCTGTAATTATAAAAGCTTTTTAAAGGATACTCTTTATTCATACCACTGGTAGGAAGTCCAAAAGTGAGAGAATCGCTTTCATAGCACTGGTTTGATATGACTTTTAATTAAGGGCTGCGTGCCCCTAATTTATTAAAGCTCATCTTTTCATCACGTGTGTAATTGACGCTGGAAAAAAAATAATAATAATTACAGATCTAACCTCTGCTGAGTGGTTTTGCCCGACTTTGGGTCCTGCTGCCGTGGAAACGCAAACAAGAAAAAAAAAAAAGAAAAGTTTGGATGAAAAAACAGCGGCGCCCGCGTCCCCTATCCCGAATTCTGCATCCCCAGATCCCTCTCCTAAGGGAAAGGGACTTGTTTTGGGGGGAAAGGGATTGTTTTTTGGGGAAAAGGGACTTTTTTGCGGGGAAAGGGACTGGGTTTTTTTGAGGAAAGGGATTGGGTTTTTGGGGGAAAGAGACTGGGTTTTTGGGGGAAAAGGGACTGGGTTTTTGGGCGAAAGGGACTCGTTTTGGGGGAAAGGACTCATTTTGGGGGGAGATGGAGGGAAGGGGAGGACAGACCCCGCTCCGGGAGGGTCGGGGGACAGGGATGAGCCGGGATGAGCCCGGGGATGCCGGGATGATCCCAGAGATGCCGCGATCATCCCGGGATACCCCGGTAGGAACCGACCCGGCTGCGGAGGGGGGAGCAGAACCGCGCTCCTCTGAAGTTCCCTCTTCGCCTCATCATCATCATCCTTAATTACCTCGGCTTTTATTTATTATTTTTCCCCCTCGCTCTGCCGTGATTACAGCCCTGCACGGCTCCCGTGTCATTAACCCCGTGTCATTAATTGGGATTGGGGGGGGCCCAACCCGGGAACTCCCCGCGAGCGGCGCCGGCTGAGACCCCGCCCCCTCCGCTGAGTTTAACCAATGAGAGGCGAGTATGCGCTACGTCACGCCGCAAAGCGGGCGCTGATTGGACGGCGGGGCGGCTCCCCCGCTCGGCCAAGGAGGACAGCGGCGGCGAGCCCCAGAGGGGGAAAAGGGGGGCGGCCGGGCCCGCTCGCCGCACTCGCCGGGCAGCGCCAGCTCCAGCTCCGCCGCACCGCCATGGCTTCCCCGCACAAGGCCAAGGACGTCTTCTCCTCGGACGAGGAAAGCGCGGCGGCCGGCTCCGAGGAGCACCACAAAGTCAAAGTGTCCAGCCTGCCGTTCAGCGTGGAAGCGCTCATGTCCGACAAGAAGCCCCCGCCCAAGGAGCCGCCGCTGCCCGCGGCCGGCGGCAGCGCCGATGGGGCGGCCGTGGGCACCTCCAGGAACGCGCTGCTGGCCGGGCACGGCTCTCGGGAAGCGCACAGCCCGCCCGGGGCGCTTACAAAAACCTTCGACACCGCCTCGGTCAAGTCGGAGAATTCGGAGGACGGCTCGTCCTGGATCCCTTCGGAGGCCGGGAGATATTCCCCGCCGCCAAGTGAGTGCTCCGGGGGCGGGCGGAGAGAAATTCGCGGAGATAAATACACCTAAATCTGTGGTTTATATCCTATATTCCCCTCCGAGTGCTGGGGTTGGATGGGGCCCTGAAGGGAAGGTGCCGCTGCCTATGGAAGGAGGTGGATTTAAGGTCCTTTCCAAGCTAAAACATTCTGCGATCCCGCGGTGCTTTTGTAGGTATTCATCTGCGGGGTGTTTTTAGGTATATGTTACTTATTTATTATTATATATTTATATTATATATTTATAGAGTTAAATGTTTCCATACATGACTACACGGATGTTTATGGATATAAACCGCTTTCAAAGCCTTAGAAAAATGAGAAATCACCAGGGACCCGACTCAGCCAGTTCGCCCATAAATGTTATCCCAACAACTGGAATTTCTCCCCGTGCCTTTCTCCCATCCGCGGTGCGCACCAATCTCTTAAACTCGGGAATTGTCCCGTCCAACCTTGAGCTGGCTCCCGGCGCGGGGTTTGTCCTTCCATCCTTTATTCCAGAGCCTGTCAAAGTTCCCCGAACTGCTCCTGACCCCTCTGGCCCCCGCGATCCCTCCCGACCCCGTGCGGAGGTGACATTGTGACATTCTGAACCCCCTTGGCACTCTGAGCCGCCTTTCGCTTTCGGTGCGAACCTTTATTTAAAAAAAAAAAATAGGGAAAAATATTTTAAGGAATTAAAAGTCCCAAAGCATCCTTCAGGAGAAGGGGAAGGAGCATCCCGGCCGTGCCAGGCTTCCTGCCTTGCGGTGGCCGCGCACCTGTGCCAGGATTTATCCGCTCTCCTCCGCGCATCCCAAACTTGCCTGGTGGAAATTAAATACTCTGCTTAGTTTAGGTTTTAACAGACTTTACAGGCGCGAGCTGTCTCACTCCTCAATCTAATATTGTGAGGGGAAATTTGGTGTTGGTACAGCTTTCCTTATTTTTTTCCTTTTTTTAAAAACAATTATTTCGATTTGGCTTTCATCCACTTCTTTCCTTTATGATGACCCCGAATTAATTTGATTTCTATCGTGCTGGGAGAGGACAGGAGGAAGGCATTCCCTGTGCAACTCCAGTTTTTAATTTTCGTGTATCCCCAAACGTGCTGGAAAAACTTTTTTTTAAGTTTTTTGCCCCTACTTGGACCCTTCCTCTAAACCTGCCCAAAACCCCAGACTTAGACACGGCCTAATAATCTCCCTAAACATTTTTTTCCCCTTGGAAATTCCTCCTTTTTTTCTTTTAAAACTGTTTGTTTCGGGATCGGCGAAGGAGTTTCGTGAAGGATTTCGGTAGCTCGGAGTTCCCGTGACCTCGGAGGCATGTGGGGAGAAAACTGAGGATCAGGGAAGGGAAGGGAAGGTCCTTCGGCCTCGAGCATTTTCCTCATTTCCCACCTCGGCAGGAGGCAGTGACGGATTCTCCCGCAGGAAAACCGCCTGTGCGAGGAGAGTTTTGACATTAAAAACAACCCCCGATTTATTATTATTAATAATATTAATATTACGGGTGGGATAAGCCAGGGGAAAAACTGTAAAAGTTCGGATTTTGAGGAACACGGAGAGGGAACACTCCCCAAATGATGATTTTTGTCCGATATTGGCCAGGAAAAGGAAGATAAGGAGAAAAAAACCAGCGAAATAAATCAGAGAGGGTTTGGGGACTGACCCGGGATAAAAACGCAATTCTGGTGGCCTCGGTCCCCGCTGGTCTCTGAGCCCGGGGGCGGTGAGGGAAGGAGCCTGGCAAGGCCGGGCTGGGAATATTCCCGGGATTATTTCATGGAAAACCTCGTTCGTGCTGCCGTGCGCCGCGGGAGCTCAGCCCGGAGCCGGGGAAGGCGCTGGGACAGGGAACCACGGGCACCCCAAACCTGGGACAGCGAAGTCCCGGCAGCGCTTCAGGCTGGGAAAAGAAAAGATTCAAAAATAGCGGCGGGGAATTGAGGGTCGGTTCGCTGTAGTTTTAATTTAGTGCAGCTTTAGAAGTGAATCAGCTGTCACGGTGAGCGCCTGAATTGTTAAAATGCCCTGGTGGGATCACAGGCCAGCATTTGAAAAGTTGTTTCCTAGAAAAGCTTTATTTTTTTTTGTTTCCAGTATTTTGTCTCCAAGAGGAAGAGCAGTAAGAGAAGTTTTCTTCCTTACTTCTCTGAACTTTAGAACAATTCCCTCGTGGGAATTTTTTTAATTGCATGAGACGTGCTTAAACAGCTCCTTAGTCTGACTTATTTAAAAAAAAATAAAAGAGAAAACGAAACGAGTACAGAAAACAAAGTGTAAATACTGACACCACAGTGAACAAAATTCGGCAGCCTGGGTGTCACTGGCTGTGTCCAGCCAGGGTGACTTGTCCTGTGCCCCGGGAGTGAGCCAAGCACAGCCAAATCCCCGAGCTTTTGAAGTCAGCCGCCTGCTTTTTAGTGATTCTTTAGATTGCAAAATTGTTGGTGAAGTGCTAAATTAATCTAAAGGCGAGTCAGCGCTCTGCCATCCCGGGAATATTGCCTAACCTGGCTGGGGTTGAAGGCAGGCACAAAACGTGGTGGATTTTCTGGCTGTTATTGGCAACAAAATGCTGAAGTTTTGTCTGGGTTTTGTTGTATTTTTCAATTGGCAAATGTCATAAAAGCTGAATGTTGGATTAAAAGAACGCTGCTTTCTTGTTTGAGTTTGTTGGGGTTTTTTTACACCAGTTGATAATCAGAAAACACCCACTGAAAATCAAAATGAATAAGCAGAGGAAAAACTTGATTTGGAAGAAAAAAATAGCAAGAAAAAATGTCCAGTTGGCAAAACCACAAAAACTGCCAGACCCCCTCCAGCTGTCACTTGTGCTTAGTGGGGAAATCCTGGAGCGGGGCTGGGCTCTCCCCTTGCCCCCCATCCTTTTGGGAATCTCCTGTTTTTGTGGTGTTTGTGCTGTGCTTCCCTGGAGCTGTGCAGCAGCCAGGGCAGTTGGTTTGAGTGCTCCAGACTCCCACAGTGACCCGTGAATTCTCTGTTTTTGAGAATTTCTGGTTTTGAAACCGCTGAGGCAAAATTTCCCTCCCCAGCACATCGGCCGAAGTGCTGCGAGTTGAAGTTTGGTCGGGAAAAGATTCCCAGAGCCCCTCGCCGGAGGATCCCGCGTTTGGAGGGGATCCTTGGGACACCCAGCACCCAAGGGTGGCCCTGCTGCTGTGATAACCGGCCTCTCCCTTCCTTGCAGGACACCTGAGCCCCACCGCCTGCACCCTGAGGAAGCACAAGACGAACAGGAAGCCCCGAACGCCGTTCACCACCTCGCAGCTGCTGGCTCTGGAGCGCAAGTTCCGCCAGAAGCAGTACCTGTCCATCGCCGAGAGAGCCGAGTTCTCCAGCTCCCTCAACCTCACAGAGACCCAGGTCAAAATCTGGTTCCAGAATCGGAGGGCCAAGGCCAAGAGACTGCAGGAGGCCGAGCTGGAGAAGCTCAAGATGGCAGCCAAGCCCATGTTGCCGTCGGGGTTCAGCCTCCCTTTCCCCATCAACTCCCCCATCCAGGCTGCCTCCCTGTACGGCACGTCCTACCCTTTTCACAGACCTGTGCTTCCCATCCCGCCCGTTGGACTCTACGCCACTCCCGTTGGATACAGCATGTACCACTTATCCTAAGAAGATCCCACAGACAAAGCCTCAGACAGACAGACTGACTGACTGACTGACTGACTGACTTCCTGGTGGATCCTGTCCAGCCCTGAGAAGGCAGAACCCCCAACCAGTGCTGGCCATTCCTTCTGCACGCTTCTATCTGGCATCCTGAGTTGTCTGGGAGTTTGCTACGGGTTGGGGCCGGCTCCTGAGAGTGCTCTGAGCGCTCAGAGTCTGCTCCTCAAAGCTAAACAAAAAAAGCGTAAAAACCAACAAAAAAATTATTTTTGAGTAATTGTAGGGGTTTTATCCAGTGCAAGTAAAACTAGGTTAAAAAAAAAAAATAAAGAACGGGTGAAAAAGCAATTTTATCTTATGGAGGCAGAAATTCCCTGACACCTCCCTGGCTGAAATAAGATGGGTGCGTGCCCTCGAGCCACGCTCTAAAGTTGCCATCGCTTCACACAGGGGGCAGGGGGGAGGGAAATAAAAAGGTCTGCTCGAAGTTTTGTTGTTTGGTTGTTCTTTTAAAGGCAGCAGAGCCCGTAGCTAGAGACGTGTAAATAGAAACTAGAGCCGGTAGAGTCTCGGTGAAGTTCAGAGCCAGCAAATTCCTGCATTTCTGGGGAGGGGAGGGCGAAGTTTTGCATCCCGAACCTCGGCGAGGTGAGCAGCAGGGCCCCGATTTGTAGAGCCCGGCTTTCCCCACCGCGATGCCTTTCCGTGTATAAATAGCTTCAGCCTTTGCAAAGCTGGCAGGGGAGCTGAAGAGCAAGGCAGGGCTCTGGGTTTTATCTCTTCCTATTGGCACGCTTGGAAATTTTTGGCTGCAGCCAGGTGATCTTGGCTGTGCAGTGCTCTTGGAAAACCAGGAGAGAGGGGAGGAAGACAACGGTTGTTCCCATAAAGGATTGTTGAATCCTTCTTGGGGAATGTTTTGGGGTTTTTATTAATTTCTATTTGCCACAGCTTGTGTTAAAGAACCCCTCGAGTTTTCTTCCATTCTAAGGATGCCAATAGAAGCGACTCGTGCTTTCAGCCCTTCAAAGAGAGATCCGGGTGTCCCAATCAGCCCCACGGGCAGGACAGTGGGGTGGCAGGGACTCTGTGACCTGCCTGTCCCCGTGGGGGCTCTGGCAGCAGCTTCCCCAGGCTTCTCCTTGTAACTCTTGTATTATTTGTATTACTCTCGCTAAACTTTCTGAGGAAGTTACTCCCAAGGCCGTGGAGCACTGAAGTCAGAGCTTCTCCTGGATTTATTTTCTTAGCATGCTGTTGTGGAGGAAAGAAACGAAGCAAAAAAAAAAAAAAAAAATCAGAAAAAAAAATGGAAAGAAAATTTTAAAAAGCCACGAGGTTTTGCTGGTTTTGGTTTGTTTTGACCCAGGCATTGATGCCGCCTGGGCCCCACTGTAGATGAACTTCCTCTCTCCCTTCCCCTCACTCCCCGATCTCCCATTATAGGAGAATCCCTTTGAAAGGGATGCCTTGTACAATTTTATATATTTTATTGAAGATTTATTATTTCTTATCTCTTATTTCGAATTAAATTAAAAAAGAAAAAACATGTTTAATCGCGTGTGGGTCTGTCAGTGTTTGGAGTCCTTTGAAAGGTGCCTCCTCTCCGTGTGTGTTTTGCACCGCTGGGTCAAGTTCAAAGGAATGTTTGGGTTGCCTTTATGATTATTTCCCCTTCCCAATCTGATTTAAAGCCAGATTTGCAGCGCGTGAAGGTGAATCGCGAGTCAACATTTCGGAGTCAAAAGCCAAAGCTTTTATGAGGTTTCCTTGTTTTTAACAACCGCTGATAGGCGCCTCTGTTCTTTACAGCGCCGTGCTCCGGTGGTGTTTGCATCACCCTCAGCTCCTGTGCCACCTCAGCTCTGTGCTTTACAGGGAGATGGGTCTCCACTCCCGAAGGATTTGAGGGGGAATTTGGGAGAGGTAAAACCTGGCGGGGCCCTGCAGGGCTCCAGCTGCGTGTCAGGGCACCAGGGCTGTCCCAGCTTTGGGGCCAGGCTGGGAGAGCAGGAGCTGGAGAGCCCTGGCCTGGCCAGGGGAGCCGGGGGGAGCCTGGCACAGCCGAGTCCTGGAAATGTCACAGGAGCGCTGCTGGGGTTAGGAGGGGGTCCGGGGATAAACCAGGTGTGTTTGCCCCTAACCGAGGTGTGTTTGCCCTTGATGGGTGACTTTGCCCCTTGATGGATGTGTTTACCCCCTGACCAGGTGTGTTTGCCCCCTACCAGGTGTCTTTGCCCCTGACCAGGTGTGTTTGTCCCCTCACCAGGTGTCTTTGCCCCTGACCAGATGTATTTACCCCTAATCAGGTGTGTTTGCCCCTGACCAGGTGCCTTTGTCCCTCACCAGATGTATTTGCCCCCTCACCGGGTATATTTGCCCCTTACCAAGTGGCTTTGCCCCTAATCAAGTGTCTTTGCCCCCTGACCAGAAGTATTTACCCCCTAATCAGGTGTATTTGCCCCCTCACCGGGTGTCTTTGCCCCTCCCCAGGTGTCTTTGCCCCCTCTGGAGCTTCCCCCGGGCCCGCTCTCCCCGCTCGGGCCGTGCGGTTCCCGCAGGCACCGCGCTCCCGGCAGCGCCGCTGGAACACCGGGAATTCTGAATTCTCCCGTCCCGCACGCTCCCAGCCGCATCCCGGCTGCCTCCGCATCCCGCCGGATCGGGATGGAAAGGCTCGGGGCATGGGACACTTCTCCGGGCGGGCTGTGGGGAAGGGAATCTCCCGATTCCCAAAAAAGCCCTGGTGTCCCTCCCGCTTCATAAATGTGGGGAACAAAACTGGGGGAGAGCCCGGTCACCACGCAGGCTCTTCAAACTCGATTTTACCCGCATAAATTAGATTTTTCTCCCTCATAAAAACGGGAGAAAAGCGCTTTTCTCGCCGATTCCCTTTCCCGAAGCATCATCCCCCGAAACCCAGGGCAAGGCCAAGTCCCCTCGGCCCTGCCCTTTCCCGGCCGCTTGTCCCGAGTGTTTCCTTAGCCGGGCCGGGCTATAAATAAACCGGCGGCGTTTTTGAACCTCGGCTATAAATCAGCTGTGTCAGGGATTACAGCTAAATCTTTTTGCTGGAAATTCTTTGAGCGCGGGAGCTTTGCGTGTGTGTGTTGCGCTAGATCCCTAAATGGATCCAGATTTATTGCGGCACACGGGAGTGTTGAAGGAAAAGCTTCCAAATCTCGGTTACAACCTCAGCCCTGGGAAAGGCGGGAGGGATCCGCGACACCTTCCCGGAGCCTGCGGATGGCATGACAATTCACCCTGCGCCCATTATTAACTTGTTCCAATTAAAGCCTTCAGAAAGGCCGAGTTAATTGAGTATTATATTTTATTAGGAGGGAGGTGTCAAGCTTTACTCATGAGACTTCATCATCGTCCTAATGGGAGCTGCCCCGCAGGCAGATCTGTAACTGAATAAATTACAGCGAGGCAGGGAAATCAGAACGCTATCATTAAAAGCGATGCGCTTACTGAAATTCCTCCCCCGCTTTCGCAAGAGGCTGGGGAGGTGTGGCTTTAATTAGTTATTTTAATGCAAAGTTAAATTGTTCCCAAAGTATTTTCTGACACAAAGCAGATGCGATGATTAGAAGTTGAGTGAGACTGAAAGGAGTTGGCATCTGTTCCGGGGACATCTATATATTTTAAATTCCCAATAGAAAGTGAAAAATAATTAGGGCAATAAATAATAAACATGAAAAACAACGCGATAAATTATCCCGATCCTTAAAACCCCGACGTGCTGAGCGGCGGCTCAGGCCAGCCGGGCACAGCGGGGATGGATTTGTTGACAAAAACATTTGGGATTTGGGCTTTTCTGCCTCGCTCCGGCCAAGCGGCCGCTCCCTAAAGCCACGGGCGCTCCGAGCCTGCATTTCGTGTTGTCAGAGCCCGGAATTCCTGCGCTTTATGGAGAGCGAGGAGAACGGGGCTGGCGGCGGGGAATCCTCTGCGCTGCGGGCACCCAGCGAGCCCCGAGCCACGGCCCGACCTCGGGGATGGGGATGGGGATGAGGATGGGGATGAGGGTGAAGATGAGGATGGGGATGAAGATGGGGATGAGGATGAGGATGAGGATGGGGATCAGGATCAGGATCAGGATCAGGATCAGGATCAGGATGAAGATGAGGATGAGAATGGGAACGGGGGAGGAGGATGAGGATGAGGGGAGGATGAGAATGGGGATCAGGATGAGAATGAATGAGGATCAGGATGAGGATGAGGATGAAGATGAGGATAAGGATGAGGATGAGGATGAACGTCAGGATGAGGATGAACGTCAGGATGAGGATGAAGATGAGGATGCTCTGGGCACCTGCCCCGCAGAGCCCACCCGGTGAGCTCAGGTCCCTTCCAGGCCCTGCAGAGCCCCGCAGCAGCAGCACCCCTGCAGCAGCACCCCTGCAGCAGCAGCGCCATCCCGGCCCCCAGCCCTGTCCCGAGCCTTGGTTCCATGGCCCCGAGGGTTCTCACGCACCCCCAAATCTCCGGGTATTCCCCCTCTCCACCCTGCCCGTGCCTCCCCCGTGTCCCGCCGCGCACTCTGGGGCTCTGCAGATTTGGGGGTGAGTGCTGGACAGGCGCTGCAGGAGGAGGGGAGCCCACGGAGGGGACGGATGAGGAAGGACAAGGAAAGCGCCAAACTCTGCGGCCCTGCGCCCTCGGGAGGGGCTCCAAGGGCGCACTCGAGCCCTGGCTGCCCCCAAGGAGCCGGAGGGCCCGCGGAGCAACCGCGAGGGATCCGGGGATCCACTCACACCCCTCTCGGGCAGCTCCGAGAGAGAAGCGAGCATTTTACTTTCTCTGAGTATATTTCCCCTCTCTATTTGTCCGCTGTTTAGTACCCCCAAAGACTAACGTGGACGTCTTCATAAAAAAAATAAAATCTCATTAAAATCACCCAAAAAAAGATCTCCCCAAACAAATAACGCGCAGCATTCCACCAGCGTGACCGCGTTCCTCCCGTCCCTACGCTCCCTGTCAGCCCCGGAGACTCCAAAACGCCTTTTCCGGGGGTCACTTTTGGAAGTTAACCTACTTTCGGCAGCGCCCACATTCTTGGCGTTGCAAGAACAAAAAAAAAAAAAAAAAAAAAAAAAAAAAAAAAAAAAAACCAAAGAGGTTATTCCAATCTCTTTTTTTTTTTTTTCCCTTTTTCCATTCCGGAGCAGAGGGAACTTTTTTTTTTTCCCCCATTTTTCCAGTGAAAAGCACGAGGGGATCTCAGGGGAAACTGCACAGCTCATCCCAGCGCTGCGAAACCTTTTCGCTCCTTTTCGCTGCCGCGGGGAAATTTGGGGTCTTTTGTTGTTTTTGTTGTTACTATTGAGCTTTTTTATTTCGGTTCGTGTTTGTCTCCCCTCGCCCCTCGCTGTGCCTTTCCCACCGTAATCCACGAGGCTTTTGGCGGGTGCTACCAGCAGCTCCCAACTGGTTGCACGCAAGGAATAAAAATCTTTCCATCCATTATATTTCAGCCTTTTAACACCCGAGCAATTCTGTCCCTGCTGTTTTAGTGGAAAGACCGGTCTATAAAGCTGCAACTGCAGTAGATTTTAAAACGCTACCTTTTTTTAAAAGGGGGGGTTGGAATAATTCTGCTTTGCTTGGGAAGAAAAAAAAAAAAGTCTCGAGCAATGTATGCGCGATTAAGGTTTTATAACGCTGTTCAAGGAAATTAAAAACATTCTGTGATGTTCTTGCTGCAAAGGCAAGTCTCGCTCTCTCTTTTTTTTTTTTTTTTTGGCAAAATGTTTTGTATATGTATTTCTTAGATTGCCGTGTTTTGAATAAGCAAGAATCTCGTAAAGAGTAAAAAAAAAAAAAAAACACCCCACGTTCCTTAAAAGTTACGCGCTACCCGTTTTATTAAACCGATTATGCCAGCGTTCAACTCAAAAGTTTGTTTTAAGTAGGAATATTTTCCCAGACGTGTAATGGATTGCTTGAAAACAGAATTCTTTGCTTTTTAATGACCTGTAATGGCCAATTCATTTCGCCCGCGCTTATCAAGGTGCTGTGTTAAATAACAAACCGGTTCTTGAAAATAAAACAAAAAAAAAGTCATAATGAAAAATAAGCAGTCAGAATAATCTCCCATCTCCGAGCCAAAAAAATGCAATAAAATTAATTTAAGACTGTCAAAACATCAAAGCTGAGAAAAGGAGCTGCTAAAATAATGTCTCTTGATAAGGAAATAATAAAAACACACCAAAAAATGTCTACTCAATAAACTCCACTGGATTTGGGGGTCTGTGCTATATTTTATTTGGTGATGAAAGCACTTTGATGTCACTGTATTCCAAACAATTATTATTATAATTTTAAACAACCTGGTGTTTTCCATTACTAACGGCTTACGCTTTGAAGTTACACCTCATAATTTCTTAAATTAAATAAATCATTTTAAGTTTGCACTGGGAGCCTTTTAATAGCAGAGAAAGGAATATCATTATCTTATTGAGAGGCAATTGCAGTGGCTCCAGTTTGGCTGTAGCTGGGGGCAAAGTGGTGCACTATAACAGACATACTTTATTAGCCTCCCATAACTCTTGAAAGAACATTTTTATATTTTCTTTGATTCCTCCCCCCTCCCCCTCTTGTTTTAAAGCTGTCCCAACCTTTAATTACTGCCTAATATGAAAAGCATTATTTTTTAATGCTGTGTAATTTACCAGAGGCAATAGGCCAAGTTAACAATTGTTTATTAGGGTTGCTGTTTCACACAGGGCAAAGAATGCCGTTCCAAACCCAACTTTTCATGGGTGGTTGCACTAATTAATACAGTGTCTGAGGCTCCTAGGGGGTTTTTAATATTAAAGCCTATGGGGCGGAACGGTTTTTAGAAGTCCAGCTCCTGCTGACGTTCCTCCTCCCCTCCCCGGTGATTTCTGGGGCTTTCAAGGCTGTTTTGATCCGAGGCAAAAGTCGGCAGCGGGAGGGGAGAGCGCCGGGAGCCGCCCCTGCCCCGCGGTGCCCGGCGGGGGTGGCACCCCCTGCCCCGAGCCCGGCCCGGGGAGCTTCCCCCGAGCTGCCCCCGAGCTGCCCGGGCTTGGATTTCCTTCCCCCTCCGCTGTAATTCAGGCTGAGGCGGGCGCTGCCAGAGCGGTGGCTCCGGGAGCACGGCGGGACCCTCGGGGCTGGCACGGAGGGAACCGGGGCTGGCACAGAGAGACCCTCGGGGCTGGCATGGCCGGGAAATCGGGGCTGGCACGGAGAGACCCGGGGGCACGGGGGCCGGGATGGCACGGCCGGGAAATCGGGGCTGGCACGGCTGTCCCCCAAAGCCCCGTGTCCCCAGGGCTGGCACGGCGGGACCCTCGGGGCTGGCACGGAGGGAACCCGGGGATGGCACGGAGGGAACCCGGGGCTGGCACGGCCGGGAAATCGGGGCTGGCACGGGTGTCCCCCAAAGTTCGGTGTCCCCCAAATTTCCGTGTCCCCGGGGCTGGCACGGAGGGACCCTCGGAGCTGGCACGGAGGGGAAACCCGGGGCTGGCACGGCCGGGAAATCGGGGCTGGCACGGCGGGACCCCTGGGCTGGTACGGCTGTCCCCCAAAGTCCGGTGTCCCCCAAAGTCCCGTGTCCCCAGGGCTGGCACGGAGGGACCGTCGGGGCTGACACGGCGGGGAAATCGGGGCTGGCACGGGTGTCCTCCAAATTCCCGTGTCCCCGGGGCTGGCACGGGTGTCCCCCAGAGTTCCGTGTCCCCAGGGGTAGCACGGGTGTCCCCCAAAGTCCCGGTCCCCGGGGCTGGCGCTGCAGGACCCTCGGTACCGGCACGGCAGAGCTGGAACTCCCCGCACCCCCTCGCCTGCCCCGGACTCGGGCAGGGAAACCCCCGGGGACAGCGGATGTGCGACCCGGGGGTGCCGCTCCCCAAAACTCCTCAGGGCTGATCCGTGAGCTCTTCCCGCAGCATCAGCGCAGCGCTGCCGCCTGTCCCGAGGCGCTGCCCGGGGGCTCGGAGCATCCCTGGCCCCCAAATCCCCCAAAGGGCGCTGGGCTGGCCCCGGGGCCGGAGGAGCTGTCGCTGTCCCCGCGCTGTCGCTGTCCCCGCGCTGTCACCGCCCGTGCCGTCCCTCCCCAGGGAGACACGGACATCCATCAGTTTGATGGATGGGGGTTACTCACTCCTGTTCTCCCCGCCAGTTTATTTTCTTAAACTACCGGGCAAAAAAAAAAAAAAACCCGTAATGACGGAGCAGACAAACACCCTAACAAACAGACGACAGCTTTATGGATGGAGCCGCGCTCCGAGGGCTGAGCGGTCTTAAAATCCGAGCCTCCGCCGCCTTCGGCCGTTCTCGCTCCGGTTCGGGTCAATTCAGCCTCTTTAAAAAACAAACAAACAAACAAAAAACACCCAAAAAAAAAAAAAAAATTCCCCAAACACAAAACAAAACCCCCAAAACTAAACAAAAAAAAAAAAAAAAAAAAAAAAGAAAAAAAAAAAAAACCCCAAACCCACAAAATCAAAAAAGCACCAAACCCCCCCCAAAACCCAAACCAAAGCAAAAACCCAAAAAACCATAAAGAACAAAATACCCAAAAAAACCCCCAAAACAAGAAAACAACCCCCCCAAAAACCAACCAAACCAAAAAAAAAAACACCAAAAGAAAAAAAAAAAAAAAACCCCAAACTTAACCAAAAAAACCCAAGTTTAAAAAAAGAAAAAAAACCAACACAAAAAACCCCACACCAACCAAAACCAAACAAAATAATTAAATAAATAAAAACCGAACAACAAAAAAAAAATCAAACAACAACAACAAAAAACCCCATTAAAAAAAAAATCCAGCCCCGGCTGAGTTTTAGAGGAGGAGACACCTCGGGATTGATTTTATGGGCTGAGCAGCGCTGCTCTCCCCTCGCCGTTAGCTCAGCTCCTTTGCAAATCTAATCTGCTCGGCTCCTTTGCTATTTTTCATGTTGGACCCATGCGTTTCTCCTCTAAGCCTTTCTCCTTTTTGATGTAGCGAGTCAATTGAAGAATGTTGGTCTCGGTTATCAATCACCCAGCTGGGGCTTAAAGGGCTCGGGCTAATCAGATTTAATTGCTCATGTAGCGCCACTCCTGCCCTGGGCCACGACCGACTTGCTCAATTAAACCCCAAATACCTGCAATCAATAAATAAGGAATGACAACACGTTTAAGGGATTTATCCAGCGAAGGAATTGAGCTGGAAAGAGATTACAACAGAAAAAGGCCCTTTTATAGTTAAATGTACACCTCTGACGGAGGGGAAAGCTGTGCTTAAGGAAAGAAAAAAAAAAGGAAGAAGAAAGGAAGAAAAGATAAAAAAGAGATCTTGTTCCCTTTGTAAAGAAGCGATGCGGGCTCTGCCTTCCACGAGGTCAATCCCGATTATTTATTCTCTTATTTTTGGCCCAGAAAAATCCGGGATTTGCAGCGCCCGCCCTGTGTCCCCTCCGGACAGACGGGTCCCCTCTTTCCCCGTCCTTTCCCAGCAGCCTGCGGCAACTGCCTGGGCTTTCCTTTCCTCTCAAATCCGAGATTTCTGTTCAATCGCCAGGCTAACGGAGTGAGGCGTCATGGTTTCTGACGCCGGGAAAATGTTAGTGCCGATTTCCTAAAAAAAAAAAAAAAAAAAAAAAAGGGAGGAGAAGATTTCCTTGTGCAGCTTCTTGTTCGGAACACGGTGGTAATTGGCCGAGATCAAATAACGCTGAACGAGCATAAATAATCGGTTTTGGCATATTTGCAACTCCTTTTTTTCCTTTTTATTTTTTTTTTTTTAAGAACTTCTCTGAAAGCAGGACATGAAAAACCATCTCACCATCACTACCAGAACGTGTTACTTTGGATCATCCAGGAACGCTCTTGTCCATGATTTCTGCACCAGCAGAAATCTTTTTTTGTCTTTTATTGGGATCAAGTTGTAAAATCGGCCCCGCAGCAGATCTGCTGTGAGTGCTCATGGAAAGAGCACCAAGGGCAAAGAGAACAGAGGGAGGAGAAGCTGCTGGCTGACCTGGAGGGGTCTGGCACGGGGCTCTGGCTCTGGATGTGCCAAAGATTTTGGTTTGCAGAGCTGAACCAGGGGCCATTCGTGTCTCTGCACTCCTGGGGGAAACCAACCCCGCCCAGCAGGGACCAGCAGGGAGCAGGGTGAGGTGCTGCTCCATTCCCCAAATCCCAGCATCCCAAAAGTGGAGCTGGACCCGCTGCACCACCCAACACAGCAGCTCCGGGCAGGATCTGAGCTGGGTGAGCAGCTCAGGGGGAATTGTCCACCTGGAGGATTCCTCTCCCCCTGCAGAGCTGAGCTCAAAGCTGCTTTGGTGAGTTAAACCTGTGTGTGCTGGGGGCTCAGCAGTGCTCAAAGCTCAGCTCAAAGCCTTGCTGCAGTTAAACCTGCATGTGCTGGTGGCCCAGCAGTGCTCAAAACTCAGAGCTTTGCTGCAGTTAAACCTGCATGTGCTGGGGCTCAGCAGTGCTCAAAACTCAGAGCTTTGCTGCAGTTAAACCTGCATGTGCTGGGGGCTCAGCAGTGCTCAAAACTCAGAGCTTTGCTGCATTAAACCTGTGTGTGCTGGGGGCTCAGCAGTGCTCAAAGCTCAGCTTTGCTGCATTAAACCTGTGTGTGCTGTGGCTCAGCAGTGCTCAAAGCTCAGCTCAGAGCTTTGCTGCATTAAACCTGTGTGTGCTGGTGGCTCATCCCCTACTCTGGGTCCCACTGGGCTCCTGCCTGTCCCTAATGCAAACCCCGGTGCCACTGCAGAGCCACGTTTGGTGGCTGCTCCGTAAGACAATCTTTGTGGGAAGTGAAGGTAAAAATCTTTGTAGCAGTCAAGGTGTTGATTAAAAAACCCCTCAGCTGCCAAGGGAGTATTTCTGCGAGGACTCATGTTTGTTTGTTCCTTAGCTTGGTTTCCTAAGGAAGCCAGGATTGTATGATCAAACTGTTACAGCCTTTTGAACTCCTGGGCCAACTCCAATCAAAATTGACACGGGGGCAGAGGTCTCAGAAATAATCAGGTTGCTGTGATTTTCCTGAAAATAGACTGCTGGATAGCGGGGAGACAGATCCTGTTAAATCCCTGCTAAGGCTGTAACCAGATCTCAGCTCTTAAGAAACGCCAGAGAAGTTAAATGGGAGCGAGCACCACATCCCAAAAATCCCAGCAGTTCTCACCTTGGCTCCCAGAGAGCGGCAGCTCTGAGACACAAGGACCAAAAGGAACATGGTTTGTGCCTGAGGGAATTCTTGTTGGTTGAGTTTATTTGTATTTGCCACTTTCTGGACCAATCTGCCCTCTGGCTTGGAGAGCAGCAGAACATCAAAGGTGGATTTAGGCACCGGCAGAGTTTTTTTGGCAGTTTCCGTACTGTGGGATGGCATCACCCACTGCAGCAACAGCAGAAACACATCTCAGGGTCTTTGGAGGAAGCCTGAGGCTTGACCCAGGAGCTTGGGGGATGAGTGGCCCATGGGTTTGTACAACAGAGCTTTGCCCTCGTTGCTGTTTGTGTTCCCTGAGTGGAAAGCCACGTTGTATTTTTAACAGTTTGACCCAAATGATCTCAAGTAGTGAGGAGAAGAATAATGAGAACCCCCCCAGGTTCTTTGACAAGTTCAAAGCAGGCTGTAGATATTTTTTTAAAGTAACCAAATAGCTGAAGGAACAAATCAAACAGTTTTATTTAAACTCTGAACCTAAGCTGACAGCTTTGCCTGGGACTCTCAGTCCAGCCTGAAAAGCAGATCTATTAACCCACATTTGACACAACAAATATCCAGCTGGGTGCTGCATGGCATCCTCACTTTTGAGGCTGGGATGTGCTGCCACAATTCCACGTTCAGGAAGAGGATGCCAGTGGGAAGGGGGGTGGGACTGGGCAAACAGATCCATCCCTGGGAGATATTCAACTTCCTAATCCAGAGAGAATAATCCTCTGCTGCTCCAAGAGAAACGAGGCCTTCCCTGGCAAGCCCAGTGAGGAATGAGACATTTCCTCCCTGCTGATGCCAAGTCCAACTGGGCCAGTTTGGAACGGGCCACGTTGCCAGCTCAGGGCTGTGTCAGAATCTGAGCTGTCATTTATTGCAATAAATGGGTTTGAAAAGGCTCCCAACACAACAGATTTGGTGAGCTGGACAAAACTTAGGTCTTACAGCGCCCTGGGGAGAGAGAGGTTTTCATTCCACGTCATTGCACTGTTAACTCTGCAGCCTGAGGAAGGATTTCAGCAGCCACAGGTGCTCCAGAGCGGAAGAACCTCATGGAATGGCTCTTCCCTCTCCCTTTAGCATCAGACACAGCCAAATTGGGCACAAACAGAGGGAAAACTTGGGAAAAATAGAACAAGGCAAAACAAATCTGACTGGATTCCTTCCAGCTGTCTACATATATTCTATTAATCCCTCCTGGCTGATCCTTTTTTTCCCCAGATTAGGCCATTTTCCTTATTTTAGGACTTTCTGCTCATTGAGGTGAGCGGGGAAAGGGAAGGAGAAAGGGTAAAACCAGGGAATGCCATGAAAATCTGTTGTAGGCAAGACTGGAATCATCTAAGGGCATTGCAGATGCAGAAAATGGATGGGATGAGAGAGCTGGAAATGCCACATAGAGTTGGCCAAGGGCTGGTCCCACCAGGACATAGAGAAATTGGAGTGGGAACAAGTTCATGAAGGAGTAACCACAGCCACAGGTCAAACTGCACGATGTGAAGGGGAGTCACCCATGAATTTAAACACAAAAATTCCCCTCAATTCCTGAACTAGCCAATTTATCCCTAATTTCTGTCCTCCAGGGACACACAAATGAGAAATCCTGAGCATATTACAGCAAGTTTTGGTACATTCTAATGTGGACTTCACACAAGTTTGTGTGTGATGAGGGAAGCCCAGTCCTCAAACTGGGAACTGTGAGAGCACAGTACCTGCAGAGTGCTGGGTTTATGTGCCCTGTCCTTTGACTGAGAGATTTTGCACATTTTAGGAGAGAAGAAACTCCTTCAAGCTGTTTCCCAGCAAGATTGGTCTGTCCAAGACAGCCAGAACATAAAGAACAGCTACTGGGAAGCACCACGTGCTGATGTTGTCATAGAGGAAAAAATGTCTGCTTAGAAATCCCAATCCACTCTCCTGAAGGGATGTAATTTACATCTGGGAGCTGGAAGCATGTTTTCTGCTCTGGAGGAGGACAGATCCCTGGAATAAATTCAGGAGGAATGAGGTCTTGTATTCTTCCAAGCTCTGGGGATCTCACTTATCAGCAGCCTGTCCAGGCACCAGGTGCTTCTTTCCCATCCTGGGAAATAACAGCAAGGTGGATTCCAATCCAAACTCCCGTGAGCTGCTCGAGCCTAGGAAATCAAATCCATTACCAGGGAGAGGCAGAGAGGCTGGATTTAATTTTCAGTGTGGTCTTGGTCTCACCCTGCCCTCCCTCCTGCCCCGGGAGCGCCCGGGCTGGGTGATGGAGCTGCCGGGAGACGTTAGAGCCTCCAGCCGTCTGCCCCGCCCTGTTCCCGAAATTTGGCAGGAGGAAAAGGAGTGTCTGTGCCTCAGCTGCTGCAGCTCACGGGCTGGCTCTGTGCTGCAGGCCGGGGAGAGCACAGAAAGTCAATTAAGCATCGCCTGCAGGAGGGAAAGCACCAAAGGGAGACTCAAGTTGTCTCCTTTGGTGTTTCTAGAATAGATCTCTGTGTGTGTATGTGTGTGTACATTTGCTTTGCTCTTTGTGAGTGGAAAAACATTAACCTTGAGAAGTTGTCTTGGTTGTCTGCTAGGGAAAGCTGGAGCTTCCCTTGGAATGGAGAATGTCACCCCCCTCCCCTCCAAATTATTATAATTGTGCAATTAGGTGCTTTCAGGCAAAGATATGGGAATAGGAGTAACAGTTCTTTACTAGGAATAAAAAAAAAAATACAAATGCAGTAGTACAAAGACAAGCAAACAAAAGTCCTGGAAAAACCCTGACAGAGTCAGGGATATGACCTGACACCCTGTTGGTTAAGGGTGTTGGAAGCAGTCCAAATAAATCCTAGATGAGGTTCTGTGGGGTACAGATAATGGAGTAGGAAAAGTCCAGTGATGGCGAGATGGGTCCGGTCTTCCTCTGGTGGAAAAAACAGATCCCTGCTGTTCCTGAGTCTCAGTTTTTATCCAGGTAGGAACGGTTGGCTCCGCCCACACTGGGTGGAGCATCTCCCAATGGGATGATGTCATGTGTGATGTCATTGGTGAGCCTTCATGGCCCATTATCAGCAGGTATCCCCGATGATGTCATGTGTGATGTCATTGGTGAGCCTTCATGGCCCATTAGCAGCAGATATCCCCGATGATGTCATGTGTGATGTCATTGGTGAGCCTTCATGGCCCATTATCAGCAGATCTCCCCTGGAGGATGGACGGGTGGTGACAGAGATAACAAACTCTGCCCCAGCTGGCTTTAATGGCTGGGCCATTATCAGAAGGGATCTGCTCCCCTTCCCCTGGAGTTACAAGAGATAAAGAAATCTCTGCTTTCACAACAGATGAAATAGGACACAAATCTCTTGGCTACCCAACCCAAGACAAAAGTGCAAAGGGGTTTTCACTCATCCAGGCCTTCAGCCGGTGCTGCTGAGCTTTTCCTCCTGCTGGCACAAGGGCGTGGAGTCACTGGGGGCTGCTGCAATGGCACTAGCACAGGATAGCAAACATTCCTGTTGTGGAATTCTCCGGACTGATGTGGCTGTGCTTCATGGGAAAAGACAGAAGAAATTATAGAAATGACTGGTTCATCACTGGTTTGTTATTTCTCAGGGAGCATCCTCCCAAGCAAAGCTCTTTTGGACTAGATTTTAAGGTATTATCAGACAAGTGACAGAGATAGATGCAGCGGATAGGAAAGAATATCTTCTTTTTCCAGAAGTCAGTTCTAGCACAAAAAGATTAAAGAGGTCAGCCCAGCCCCATGGAAATCTCTGGCAGAGTCCCACCAGCTCAGTCCTTGCTGGGCTGAACCTTTTGATGGCCAAGCAGACTTGCAGGGACTCTCAGTGTGCAAGTTCCTGCATTCTACTGCACGTGAAGCAAACCTCATCTCTGCTCTCATTTACTTTCTCCAGACATCCAGCAGCTGAAAAGCTGCTGTGAGCCCTCACATTAATTAATTAGAGCTCGTTGTTTTTGCTGTAATATGCACCAGCAGAACACCAAACCCTAATAATCCAAACAAAAACCAGTTGATGGCATAAAATATAATCCCTCTCTGGTGTCTGAGGAGAGCTATCAATTCAGGGACTCAATCTGGCTCTGCCTGAAGTCAACAGCAAAGCTATTAATAATGGCAGGATCAAGTCAGTGCACTAATTTGCCAAATTCCCCATCATTAGTGTGAATTAATGAGATCCTACTGGAGCTGCCTGTTGGCTGTGGGTGAAACAGAGCGCGCCTGGCAGCACATCAGCAGCAGGGGGGAGGCCGGGGAGGAGCAGGAGTGCTTTGGGGGGAGGGAGATGAGCAAATGGAAGAGTCCTAATGCAGTCCAGATGGAAAAAATTGACCCTGACTTCACCAGGCAGGCAATGGCCATAGCCAAGATGTTTCCTAGTGAGGAGGAAAACGAGAGAGGCTCAAGTAGCAGATGAGAAGTCAGCTCAGATAAAATAAGACAGCCATTCTCTTTGCCCCCTGAATGATCTTTTGCCTAAAACATGAAGAAAAATGTGTCTTTTCCTGCCCCTTCTCAAAGCTGTCCCATGGTTCTCCTCCTCTTGCTTGCTTTAAAGCTCCTGGAGGCAGCAGTGCCAGGGCAGGGAGTGGAAGGCTGTGCTCACTCTCGCAGCCAGTCCCATCCAGAACTAAAATTGTAACAAAAATCTCATGAAGAAAACAGCTCCGTGAGATTTACAGTGCCAAGAGGGCCATATAAAGTTTGGAAAAGCGTCCAAAGAGATGTCAAATGGAACTTAATTGAGCTTGGCTGTCATCACTGAATAGGACACATCACTTGGAGCTTAATGGATCCTGCCAAGTCCAACAACAGATATTGTTGCTGTGTTCCTTGAGCTGGTGATGGGGGTTTAAGTGTCCATGAGTCACTGGGATCGCAGTTATTGCCTGAAAAGAATGTGCAGGGGGGAAAGGATGTTCGCGTCTGCCCCTGAGTCTGCTTTTTGTGCCATTGCACAGACAATGCCAGGCTAACTCTGATCTTTTAATGGCAGCAGCCCTGCAGAAGCAATCGGGGAAATCAGAATATTTGATTTTTAAAAGTCTCTTTTATTTGTGGCGGCCCAAGAGGCAAAGGCAGGCACGTCCGTTTGTGGCAGTGGGGAAGCCTGAAATTAATGGCTCGAATGAAAGGCAACAACAAACCTGGTTTGTCTCATTTGGTGGCGTGATGAGAGTGGTGCAGCAGCTCTGATAACGCCCTTGCTCTGTTCAGAAAGGACTTTGGGAGCAGCCAGCTCTGAGCTGGGTGCTCATTATTGACCAGTAAATTCCCAGGGGTTATTTCTGCAGCCTCTTTGGCCAGGAATTCTCTGTGTTCAGGCTTCAGAGCAGAAATCCTCTCCTGAGCCAGGCCTTACATCAAACAGCTCCAGCAGGGTGGGAGCTGTGGATCCCTGGGCAGTGGAGATGAATTTTGCAGCCCCCAAAGGCAGCTCAGCCCCCTCAGTGACTGCCCCTGGTGACATCAGAGCCACGGCCACAGCCAGCCACAGGGGAAACCCTTCGGAATGGTTCATGATGGCAAAATACCAATAAAAAATGGACTGTCATAATCCACCCCTAACTAAATACTGACTGCCTGGGCTGTGCTCGGCGAGAGAAAACCTGCTTAAATATGATCCAGACCCACCAAATCTTGAAATACTCAGAGAATTCCCTTGAAAGTACCAGGGAGTGATCAGCCATGCCAAGGGTAAGCAAACACACTCTTTTCCAGTTGTCCCACATTACAGAGCATTAATTATCTTATAGTCAAACAGTGCAGCAAGATAAGAGACCTAATTGGGAATCTCACCCATTATTTTAAGCATCTAATTTGTACATCTGTGCCCGTACCCATCAGATGACCCTTGTTTGAATTGTTAGTCAAAAAAAAAAAGTTAATTTTATCAGGATTTTAAAAGGTGTCATTAAATGCCCTCTACTTAAAAGGGGGGGAAAAAAAAGAAAGGAAAAAAGTCTCTGCAGGCGATGAGCTGCACTCCCAGAGATAAGAAATGCTTCCCATGCCCAATCCCTTTACTTTGTAGTTCACTTCTAATGGGCAGTTTGGTGAAAGGTACTTTCCAACACGCATTTAAAGTGATCCGTTCAAAAGATAAGCCAAGAGCAGCTGTTCATTAAACCCAGCACTTCATGTGGTGCTGGAACGTATATTTAACCAGGAAATGCTACTGTAGGCTCGCCGTGTTTGGGGTTTTTGTCGTTGTGATTCATCATCCTTTACAGAAGTGGCTGAAAATTACAGGCCAACCACGAGGGCAGAGCAGGAGCTGCTGGGGGAAATGAACACCCCGAGATCACCGGGAGTGTTTTCCACACAGCTCCTCTCTTGTGTTGTTCCTTTTGATCCTTGTTTACAACACAAGCTCCCTTTCAGAGGGAACAAAGCTCCCGCGGTGGTGTTGTTGCACAGCTCGTGTGTGCCACAGAACTACAAACTTTCTAGGAAGGGTTAAAGTCAGGGCCAAACACGGAGTGTGAGCACACACAGAAATCCAGAACTCACTGCTGCCTCTTCAAACCCCGCCAGTGCCAGAGGGAATTCACACATGCAGAATTCTGCAGTCATTTTTGGGTTTGGTCCCATTTTCATGTTCATGGAAACTCTCCTGGTCTTGCCCTGAATGGGATACTCAGCCTCCTGATAGGACTTTGGGGGCAAATCAGTCAGGTTCTCCATGCCAAGAAGGAGATGCTTCCTCTTGCCTTCCAAAATCCAGCAAGTGTCAGTGTCCTCAGAGGTGATGCAACCCGTCTGGGGAGATGGTGTGAGGGAAAGGAAACATTTTTCAAGTTGTTCAAACTTGAAATCTTGTCCTTCAGTACAGCAAAGACCGATTTGTCCCACAAAGAGGAAGAGCCGGGTTCTGTGTTTGCACTGCTCAGGCCTTTGGGATGTGGGAATCACAGCCCCAGGGTAAAAACCTGATTTCATGGCAAAAATCAGGTGCAGGAATGCTGTGGATACCCCAGCACAGGACTGGGATTGTGCCTGTGCAGGTGGAGACAAATGAGTGTGTGGGCTCTGAGCAAGGCCCAGGAAGGATCTCAGCCCTCAAACAGAAACTCTTCATTTTCTTCACTGTTTCTTTCCTCTCCCAACAACATTACCAGCAGTTATCCGTGTTTCTGTGGGTAGTCCAGGCTATTCACCTCTCCTTCCGAGGTACAGGGGATGTCACATTCTGGGAGGTGCAAATATTGATTTGCCTGGGTTAAATGTGGGTCTATTCCATGCCAGAACCCATAAATTTGAGCTTTTGTTCATGTCCCTGAACATTTTATAAATGTTTAAACATTTATAAAATGTCCCTGGGCATTTTATAGGGAATTTATCATTTTGGAAACCCCCAATTGTCTTGGTGTTAGCAGTCAAACCAGACTAATTTCAAACCATATCATATTTATTTGACAGATACCTCTGAGAAAGGAGTGGGGTTTGTCATGCCTTATAAGCTTCCTTCTAAAATTTTCAATATTTTTGTTTCTTGACCTTGAAATACCCTAAGAATCAAAGCAAAACAACATCTTTCTGAGGATACTGCAGCATTTCCTATTTCCTGTGCAGGAGAGAATATGCAGAGACAGAATAAATATGGGAAATCAGCGAGAGAAAGTCAAAACAAGAAAAAAAATCAACCAAATTCTTATGGAACCTTTAGGAGGCATTGGGTGCCAATTCTGGGTAGAGATGGCTCCAGCCCAAAACGTTGCAGACTGCTCTGAATGAGGTTTTCATCAGCCAGACTTTGGCATGGGCTCACAGCTGCCCTGTGTTATGTGCAGCTTCCAAAACAAGAACTCAGACTCTGAACAACCCAGGGTTGCTGGGGGAGGCTGCAAGGTCAGGGCAAGGTCTCAGCCGGCTCTGCCACAGGTGTCTGATAAAAGGTGAAGATCCACGCTGAGTCCCTGCTTCACCCTCCCTGATTCACCTATTTTTTTAAATAACAATGATTCAGTGAAAAAGAAAACTTGCTGAGAAGAAAGTCCTTCATTTCCTAGAGAACCTCCACAGCCACCAGTTCTGTGTGACTTTCCTATTATTCTATTCTATTCTATTCTATTCTATTCTATTCTATTCAGGAATTAATTATTCTCTGTGCAGACATTGTCTGTACTCATCTCATTTTTTTTTCTGCCCGAGCTTTGAATGTTTAGGGAGGTGCAGAGCTGGAGAAAAGATGTTACATCACATTTGGGTTGCATTTTTTCTGGCCACAATCCCCCACAAGTACAGCTCTGCCCCAGACAGCAGCAGGGGAGAGCAGGGCAGAGCCCACAGCTGACATTTATGGGAATCATTTGCCCTGCAGAAAATGGGATTAGCAAAGCAAGGCCCGGAATTAGGGAGGCACGTAGGAACCCACAGGGTTCGTGGCAGGGAAAACCCCTCTGGTTCATCTGCAGCTCTGAAAAGGATGAAGCAGCTCAGGAGAACAATTGGGTGATGCAAGAGCAGATCTTGGGAGGTCAGGGTGTCTGGGGCAAGGGAGAGAGAGGCAGCAAAGTCTTGTTCCCCAGTGACACCTCCCTGCCAGAGTTTGGCCAAAAATTTGGGCAGGACGTCGAGGAGAGAGAGGAGATTTCACAGCAGCTGAGGCTGTGAGAAACTTCTTTACCTGAGCATTTAATGATGGGAAACTCAACTGGAGTTGGGGTTTTGTTGAGAGTTTTAAATAAGCCTGAGTTGGTTGACAGGTTCACTGTGATCTGCAGAGCCTGGCTGATGGTTCTGGGATTTTAGGGAGTTTTGATCTCAACAGCACTGAGGGTTCACCACAAGGACAGCACAGGTGAAGAAGGAAGAAAAGACAATTCCCAGTTACTCCTTGCTCATTGAGGAGAATTAAACTGTTTTGCCCAATTTTGCTTTCCAAGCACCAACTTAGCGCTAATTACTGCATCTTTTGTTGGCTCAGTGGGCTTTTGTCACTTTGTTCTTCACCACAGCCCATAAAAAGTCCCAGCAGTTACTACTGGATGGAAAAAAATCACGTGAGGAGCAATGAAGAAGGAATAAATAGACTGGAAATCAAAAGGCTTCCTTTGGTTCCAGTAAACCATGATTACCCTGAGCCCTCATGCCAATTAAAACATCAGGTAGAGTATCAGCCACACCTCAGCTGGAGGGGTATAATGTTATTAACAAGATTTTTGCCATCACCTGGAGATCACGTTTATTCCCTTTCAAGCTGTTCCATAGTCTGCTCCATTCAGGATGAACCCTGAGAGCTTTGGCTCCATAAAATGCCAGCAGCAGGTGATAAACAGAGCGAGCAGTGGGTCCCAAAATTATCCCTTCCATCCCTTCACCTTCTGGGCCAAGCCTGCTCCTGCCTGTTCCATCTGTAATTGATTGCGGGAGCTGTTAATCATAGGTGCCTGTGATAAAGTTTAGACATCTCTTTGATTCAAGGATGCTATTAAGGAATTAGGCAGCAGCAGGGGAAGAGTTTGTCTCTGCATTAATTGCTGCCGGGGTTTTGCAATCCGGGGATGGAGCCGTGGTGCAAAAAAATCAAAGACTGGCTTAAAAAAACCCAAACAACAACAACAACAACAACAACAACAAGCTCCAGCTCCAGGGTGCTGGGCTCTGTTTGTAGCTCACATGGGGGCTGTGGACATTCCTGTTCCATGGGTGCAATTTGGGAAACAAATGCTCAGCACCCATTCCAGCTCCTGGAGCTTGTACCAGACCCGATGGAAAAGGGATAAGGGAAGCAGCAGGATAATCAGATTTCCCTCCAAGTTACACTCCAACAGGGACTGGGGAGTGGCTTCACTCACTGCCAGCTTTGGCCCTGTTGTCATTAGGATCCTGACAAGAATTGCCCGATCCTATTAAAATTCACCATAATTACGGACTCTTGTTCTAATCACAACTCATCCCTTTAGGCCTGGTATTTCCTCATTTCTTTGGAGCTGGTATTAAGGATATTTGGGCTGAATTTGTTCTGGGGTGAAGCTGGGTGAAGAAAATGTCAGAAGAAAAGATTTTTGAGTCTTCAGAGGTGGCTTTTCATCTGGAATTGAACTCCAGGAACTGGACTGGGACCTGCTTTGGTTGTAAATGAGAGGTAAAACAAAACTCTTCTCCAGGTGCTCTGAGTTGTTTAAAGCTCTTCTGATGTTTGTCATGTGAAAGCATCAAATGCGGCAAGACAAGACAATTCTAATTCAGGCAATTACTTTTCACTTAGGCCAAGCTCCTCCCAGTTACTTGAAGGGAATTTTCAGACTGGAAGGTCTCTGAGGCAGGAGATTGCAGCAATACTGAGAACTAATTTAATACGAGTTTTCTCACGTCTTGTGCTGCTTTTTATACAAGGTGGCTGCCATTAACCAACCATTACCTTCCACCCCAGAAATAGACGCGTTCCAGCCCAATAGAAAATAATTTGCCTTTTTCTGCAGAGTGCATTGAAATCAAATCCTAACATGTAATGTTGTTGTTGTTCTTGTTATGGGAAATGATCCTGCCCTTTGAGTGCCTCTCTTCCCTCTGGGGACGTGTCCATCCAGGTGACTGTACCTGCTCCCAGCAGCAGCTTAGAGCAGAGGGGAAAATGGAACACTGAGGTTTTCAAATTCCATTCCGGTGTCTCGCTGCCAAGGGAGCCTGCCGAGCTCAATTCAAGGGCTAATCCATGACCATCACTCCACTTCAATAATTGCAGAACATTAATGAGTCTGTTTCCTTATTACAGAGCTCAAAATAAGAGCATTGGCATTCCGATTTAGCAGGGAACTTTTAAAGTCTTAGCCCAAGGATTGTAAGAGGAATGGATTTTTTTTTTAATTAACTTTGCATTCAAAACTTGTGTTAAACCATCTGTTCTCATGCAAGGAGTGAGGGAGGGGGACCATAGCCACAGATTTTCATCAGCGAGCTGTTAAATTAGTCCCTTTACTTCACAGAGCTTGTTTTATTCAATCTGCCTTTATTAAGAACACAGGTTTGATTCTGCAGAGAACAAATTCTTCTGGTTCTTAAGGAAAATGGTTTTAAGCAGGGTTTTATTAGGTTGCATTACTGGATAAGCGATACAACATGTTACCAGCGTGAATCATCTGATTTAGAGTGACAAGAAAGGAACTTTAAAAATACCCAGAGCCAAAACACTGCCTGGCAAGGGCTGACAGGGCAGATTGGATCTACTTCTGCAAAGTTTTGCTGTTGCAATTGGTAGTAACTGTCTAGGGCTTGTAGGTATTTGACTAACTCTCTTTGTCATCCCTAAATGAAGAAGGAGAAATTAGGGCCAGACTAAGCCTAACCAGGCTGAGTAATCCCAGGGCAGTCAGCAGGGCTGCTGATGGAGGGGAGCATGATCTGGGAGAAGATCCAGCAGGATTTCATCCTGAGAGACATCCATGGGTCACCTTTCCTTCACCCTCCAGCACACTCGTCCTCTTTCTGTGCCTCAGCCCAGCCAGATCAGCCTCTGTGAACCCCTTGGCTGCTTTGTCTGATTTACAAAGCTCTGCCTTCAGAATTCCACAGCCACACCAGGGCAGACAGAACCTGCCTGAGAGGCACCTCGAAAAATCCTCAGCCTGTTCCCACTGCCTGCATTCAGAGCCCTGTTGCTGCAAACCTCTGATACTCTGCTGAGTGACCTGACAGGTGACTGGGAAGAGGCACAGAGAATATTGATAGAAACAGAAATGGGGTTTCTTAATGAGAAACACCAGCAGAAACCTGGCCCTGAGTCAAATATTCAACTACCATGAGGAGAGAGAGTCTTCTCCTTGCACTGAGGACAGAGGGAAGAAGTGGTTCGTGAAGATCTGCAGGTTCAAAGATATCTCGGGTAACCAAAAAGGGAAACTGAATATTGTCACTGAAAATATCATAACAAAATAGAATAATTTCACCAGCCAAAGTTGGCAGCTTTCAGTGTGAGGAGGTGTCTCGATCTTCTTGAGCGATCTCTGTCAGGATTGGGGTCCAGCCTAGAATTAACTCCTTTACTTTATTGACATCCTGAGATTGGAACGAGCTTTTACACCTGAAATAGACTTCTGAAAGGGCTCCTGAAATAGGTGACTAGAGCTGCTAAACCAAAATTCCCAACTAAACCAAAATTTTTAAGATGTACAATCCTCTCAGCTGAGTTTTCAAACCGTGCTCCAGACTATGTTGAGAACCCAACACCTCTGTGGTTTCAGTCTCCAAGCTGAACTATGGAAGTAGCAGGAATGTGACTCCCTAAAAATCAATTTATAACCTCACTGCTGTCCTCAGCAGGTTTTCCCCAGTTGGTTCCCCCTGTTTATCCCCACTGAGTCTTTCTGCCAAGAGCCTACAGACTGCTGGTGCTGTAAAAAATACTCCATCAATGTTTTGTTCCTCCTTCCACAGCAGGGAGAAGAATAAAAGGAGAACCAAGCCTTGCAGCAGGACTGTTCCTTTGGATACAATGATGGATGTTCATACCACCAACAAGTGTCACTTGTTTAATTCCTTCAGCACCTATTCCCACTTTGAGGCTTGGATTTTATTTGTGGAACAAAACCATGGTCAAGCTATGGGCTGAGGATTTGTCACTGAAATGATGTTGGGATCTGTCTGGGCAAAAATAAAAAGTGTCAGTGTCATCTCTTAGTTGGAGAACTCATCCAAAATACTGATCCAAATTAAATCAAAACCAGCACTTTTTAAATGCTTCATTTTGCATTCCTGTTGGGAAAAAAACCCTTGGAGTGAGATTTTTACATGGAGTTATATTCAGAATATGACATAGAGATATTCCTGTTTCAGACTCCATAAGAGAAAGAAAAAAAGGATAAAAAAGGCCAGAGTGCCCCAAGCACAGGGCTTGGATTTTAAGTCTGAACTCAGTTTTCTAACACGCAGTGAACAACTGCTGCCTCAGTTTCATGAGTAACCATTGAGTTTTCCTTTTTGGTGGATGTTGGTCATTTGGGATGCTGGGCTCTGCTGCATCCTTTCCCCCAGAGGAGCAGAGGAATCCCATTACTGCCCCTGGAGTCCCTGCCAGCAGCCCAGGAGTGGCTTGGGAACGAGAGGCTGTTATTAAAGGAGTGATGACTCCTAATTCTGAGAAGCCCTGGACATCTGACCACGCTTGAGAATGAATCTGCTCCTCTTTTCTCCAGAGTTTGTTGTCCCTCTCGGCACAGGGAAAAACCCTGAGAGCAGCAGGGCTGAGCAGCCACAGCAGGTTGGACTGGAACCTCCATTTGGGCAGCCATGGGATTCCAGGGAATCTGATGAGCTGGGAATCCTGTGTAAGACCACAAATCCATTCCCAGCGCTGCTCCTTTAACCTCTCCCTCTGCTCCATCCACATCCAGTGCCATCTCCTTGCTCCAATATGGAATAACCAAGGCTGCCAAGCCCCTGGGTTTTTTTTAAACATCTGTTTAGGTGGAATTTGAACCTTGCTACGAATAAACCATTAAAATGACATTAATAAACACCGGAAAGCAGTAATGATGTGTTACTGTCAGAGGAGGGCCAGTTAAACAAGTTGAAGGCTGACACAGTTTTCCAGGCTCAGGGTTGCACAATGTGCTTGTTTACCTGGAACATTTCTTCTTTCCCTTTCCCTCCTCAGACACACGCACGGGGAACCGAGGAACACCAGTGAACCAGACTCAGAGATTCCAAATATAGGCTGCAATCTCCATTCCCTGCAGTTTTACCTTTAAGATCACGCTGTAAATATCCTTTATTTGTAAAACCTTTCCCAAATGTATCATTTTGGAGAAATAACTTCTGATGTTTGAAAATGAGGGTACTTGTATCTCACCTAGAGTTCCAATCCCCTTGGTTTATCCTCTTTGTGCATTTATATTCAGTTTGTTTCTCCATTCTAGGACTCATTCCTGTACTTTCCCATGAATCATGAAAAGCTGAAAACAAGTTTTTCTCCCCTTGACTTTGTAAATCTGTCCAGAACTCTTCTGTTCCTCTTCCCACTGAGTCATTTTAGCCCTTTAAATTTTACCTTGCATGCTTTCCTTTCTCTTTATTTCGTGATGATGACTTCTGCTCTTTGGTTGTGTAATACAGTCCAATGTTGAAAGTCAGGAATTACCCTAAAAACACAGCTGGAATTAGGAATAACATTTAGGATGCCTGAAGAGAGCAACAGCAGGGTTATGTCTGATTGATCTGATAATTCTTATTAATGACAACTCCTACAGTGCTCTGGAATCAGCTGCTCAGAGAAATTCCCTGAATTTGCCCTGTGTTTGGGAAGCAGATCCCACAGGGTGCTGAAATCACACAGGTGGATCCAAGCTAAACTGGTGTTCGAGCTCTTTTTGACAAATCTAAAATCTCTAAACTTCCTTTTTCAGAAGCTTTCTCACCACCCTGATGTGGAAGGAATAAATGAACCCGCAGGAGTAAAGAAATTGCACTTCAAAAAGAACTTACCCTGGCCATCACCTCACACACCTAAACCAAGACAATTCCCAGGGTTCAGGTCCATCCATACTTTCATATCTTGCCAATTCCAATGAAATGAGGATAATTTCGAAAAGCATAATTATGTTTTAACAGATCAAAGATGAGTGTATTAAGTTGAACTAATTGCAGTGAGGAATTTTGACCTATTTTCTTTGAAGTCTTACAAAAAAATGAATTAGGCGAGCCAGTCCCATTTGCACAGGTCAAGTTCCAGATTCTTCATAACATTTTTGCTGCCAATTTATGATTTTGTTATGGACAGCAAATAAATTAATTTTTGTTTCAGGATCAAGCAATTATTCATACGAGGGGATGGGAGTCCAAATAATAAATATTTTCCTATTTCTGATAATTGCTGTAATCCAAGTATTCCTTTCTGCTACTCTTGCTTCAGATTTTCTCCTGCTGAAATCCATCTTGAGGTGGATGTAGATCAGCAGCTTCACACAGATTTATTTATTCATAAACTTATTTATTGGTTAGGATCACAAAAGGCTGAAATAGTGTTTAAAAATATTTTGTAGCTTATAAGATGCAGTTTGGACCTCGAAAACGAATTTTATCTTTCCCTCCACAGACTCAAATGCAAACATGCTGAAAAGCAAAGGTGATTCCGTGCTTTGGTCCCCTCAGCTCTGTGCCAAAAAATGGGCAGGAAGCTCTGAGGGAAAGAAGAAGAGGAGCAATGAGGCTGTGGCATGGTTTGTTTCTGTCTTGTGGACTTGGAAGGAGATTGGATTTACCAATGTGAACTTTCTGAGGTGGCACTCGCTGAGTATGGGGAGTAAAACTCTGCCGTGCAGTTTCCTCCCCATCCTTTGTGGCAGCTGTTTTTGGAGATTTCTCTTCTTCCTTCACCAAATCTTCCTCCTAAATCTTAGAAGCAAAAACCAAGCTTCAGCTCGGAAAGTGCCTCTTTTTTCTTGAGGCAGCATGGAGCAGGAGAGGAGAGCAGACAGATGCAGGGATTTATTTGCCATATCTCCACAGCAGTTCCATTTTCGGCATTGGAGGGACAGAGGTGAGCAGGAGGCATGGCCGGGACCTTCTCTCACATTTTTACCAGGAAAGGATTTGTCTTTAGCCATGAGCACAAAACATTAAAATTACATCTCCCAATTCTGCTCCAGCTACACAGAGAGACCATCTCTCTCTACCTCATCAAAAAGTCTCCAAACTTTTCTATCCCCATTTCCTTCCTCGCCTTCCTTGTCTCCATTCCCTTAGGGTCCTACCTTCTACTGACTGACCTTTACCAACAGCAACAACAATAATTATCCTATAATTAGACACTCCAAGTCACATTGTTCCTGAAGCTGTCAGTGTGGGAAGGAAGCGAGGAGCGCTCAAGGTAAGAGTTTAAGGGCTCCTTCTTCATTGTATCACCAGAGGTATTTGTGCCAAGTCCTTGGCACCTCATTAAGTGGCTGTTGGGGTTCTCTCCTAATTGCATCTCGTAAGGAGCTGATTGCAGCTCATGACTCAGTGGTTGTGTCTCCAGACCGCAGAGATAGAGAGTGAGGGACACTCCGGGATTCAGATTTCACGTTCCTGCTGCCAATTAGGGCCAAATTAAACCCTCGGAGCCCATCGTGCCACCCACGCAGCGTTAGGGGTGCACCTCAGAGTTCTGGGTGTCATCCCAGAGCCTGGAATGCACAGCTTTGGTTCAGGTAAATATGTGCAGCTTGTGTGAGATCCAAATACCTGTAAATCCTCCTTGGTGTTGGAGATGCCTCTGAAACCATAATTCTCACTGTCCCATCCAAACAGGTGGGACTTGGAGATGTTCTTGTCAAAATGTCCCGGCTCTGCCAAGGTTGGGAAGCACAGCCCTGGATTAAAGACACAGGGTTTGTTTTATCCCCTCTTTGTGACTTGAGCATTCCACTTAAACTCCTTAGAAAGACATTGCATATAAATGCAAAGAAATACATGAATTCCTTATGCTGGGATGGGGGGGTATGTCCACATTTTACTTTTTTTCCTTGTCTTTAGTGTCTTCTGAGCTCATCTGTTGGAGAGTAACAAACCCCTCAACCCTGGCTCTGACTCAGAATGGGTACCAGGGCTTCCCTTCTTACTCATTCCATGGCTGTTTCTTCTTCTTCCATTTGCCTAGTTAAAAAAAACCCAAAAAAAAAACCAAACAAAAAAAACCCAAAACAAAAAAAACAACAAAAACAAACACCAAAAAAGCCCCCAAAACAACAACAACAACAAGTTGTTTCCTTTCATTCCTGCAGTTCAATTCTCCCTGGGCACAGAACATCGAGCAGTGCATGCAGAAATCCTCAGGATGGAATATCTGACTTCCCCTCTTTGTTGTCCACATTTCACTGTCTTGCTGCTTGGATTGGTTATCCAAACCTCAGTGCAAGTATTGCTAATAAAATCACACTTTCCCATAAGAGTCTGCCCCGGTACCGAGTTTCTCCTGACTTTTACTCAGGCTTGGTTATTGATAAGCATCAGGCAAAAGAAGGGTCTCTAGGTTAAATCTATATTGCTTTGAATTTCCCTTCCATGCTTAACATCAGACGCCACCAACACATCTTGAACTGATTTAAGGCCCTGGGGTGTTGCTCGGTGCCATTCAAAACACAGCAAGCCACTTTCCATGTGCTGGGGCCACTAGGGCTCGTTAGAATGGCATTTTTAATAAAACTTAAGTGTAACTACAACATTTTGCGGCTCCACTCTCCAGATAAACCACTACAGACGTCATTCCCCACTTCACCTCCCCGTTTACACACCCACCAGACTTTTGACCGGCCGGCCAAATTCATTCTGGGTGTAAATCTATGGCAATCAATAACATTCCTTCTGCTTGACACTTATTGTGGGCAAAAGTTTCCACAGGCTTGTTTGCCTGGGTGTCTTTTTTTCACTTCCTATAACAAATTAAGTCTTGAAACAAAGCCCTGAATGTTATTATTCAGGTGAGGCAATGCAGGAGCATTAAAAACACTTTGGGTTTAGATGCAGCTGGTCTATGTTAGAGTTGTTCTCTGGTCCAGAAAAGGCTGGGCTGTTATTAATGCTTGAAGATTTTCCCTTTCGTTGCCTAGAATAAGAAAAATACATTTACCCAGTGTGATTTCTTCTAGGCAAGAATAACTTCAGGGTTCAGAAAAGAGCTCTCTGGTGCTAGCTAGGATGTGACAGGCAAAAAAAGCATGAAGCCAAAGGATGAACTCATTATCTGTGCCGCTGGCCAAAATCAGATTATGAAAGGATCGTGTACAACTCACAGAGACAATCCTGACCAGCTCAGTCAGGGCAGAGTTTCTTGGGAAGCTCCTCCATGGGAACTGGGGGGAGCTGGAGGGGAATGACCCCAGCAGAAGCTGGAGCTGCTGGAGCAGGAGCCTTTCCAGCAGAGAGTTTTGCACTGGTTGTTGCAGAGGGTAAAACTCTGCATCTCCTCTGATCACTCCCTTAATAAATCCCACTTGCTTCTGCTTTTAGTTTCCTGTCACACTCTGGGTGTCACACCTGGCACAGAAGAACCAATGCATGGATCCCCTGGAAGTGAATCCCTGTGCAGTCCGTGGGATTTGGATAAAGAGCCTGAATCACTTTCTTTATCTCTGGAGACCCCCATTTCAAACTCTACAACCTCTGAGGACAGAATTTTGCTGTTCCCAAGTGGTTTTGCACCAATCAGCAAAGCCCTCTGTGAGATATTTTTCATCCAAGTACCATCCTGATGGAAAGAAGGATCATTCCTTTACTTTCACCAGCTCCTGGAGTTTTGTTTTTTGGCAAGGACTGTGTGTGAGCACACAGAGGTCCAGATGCAGATCTCCTGGCAGGGTTTTAAACATGACAGGGATCAATATGTGAGGCTGATGGTGAGGTGGATGTGCTGTTCCCACCTCTTTCCCATCACCAGGGCTGCTGAAGGGCAGGGAGGTGTGAAGTGTGTGGCAGTGCACACCCCAGGGCAGCAGCCAGCACCACCATTCCCAGCTCCCAGCGTCTCCACGCGATGCTGTTTAATACCAGAGCAATGAGGTGAATAAAACCTACAAAAGTTTATAGTGTGTAAATTACTGTTGCACCCTGCCCTCTGCCTCCGCGCTGAACTGAGAGGGATAAATGGAAACAGTCGCCTTCCCTGCCATGGCAGGAGGACTTCCAGGAGCTGGAGGAATTCCTGGGCAGTTATATAGGGGTGGAAAGCAGCAGGAAAAGTCCCAAGCAGTTCTGGCTCTTGACACCTCATCCTCTGAGCATCCCACTCCCAGGCACTTGTGGAAAGAGGCTGTGCTGGAGAGCCTTGGCTTGAGGCCACAACTCTCCAGCACCCAGAGCCACAGGGCTGAGCAAAACCATGGCCTCTGAGGGCCAGCAAGGAGGCAAAGCAGCAAATAGGGGCAACAAGCAGCAAATCTGGGATTTGAACAGGGTACAGAGGGAGGACATCAAAGCTCTGGGGAGTGGGGCTCTGCTGGAGGCTGGGCACCACCAGTGCTGTTGTTTTGCCTCTTCTCGGCCTTCAGGAATGTCCCTGTTGTGTAACCTGAATAGCTGCTGGCCATCCCCTATCTCACATATTTGAGAAGACTGGAAAATTCTGTTCCAGAGGATCCCAAAGCGCTGAGGGGACGTGCCATTGGAGACAGGCATCTACAGCTCAGCTCGGCACATGAGCAGCCCTGGCAGCTGCCGTGTTATCTTTGGAGCCACTGCTCACTCTGTCAAACTGAAAACATGACAAAACATTTGAGCAAAGGCTGAAACTTTTATGATCTCTTGGGGGGAAAAAAAGAAGTTTCAGATAGTGTCATCTGATGAGTGTGGAACAGATGGAGAGATAGACAATGCCTGTTAGAAGATGCATCTGCATGTTATAAAATGAGGAGAGAGAGATCTGGCTCCCTGTTTTACCCTCAGAACTGTGAGCAGAGATTCCTTTAACCATTTTTAATCATTCCTCTAACCTTTCCTTTTACTATTCCTTTAACCATTCCTTTAACCATTCCTTTTACCATTCCTCTAACCATTCCTCTAACCATTCCTTTAACCATTCCTTTACCATTCCTTTAACTATTCCTTTAACTATTCCTTTCACCATTCCTTTAACCATTCCAAACCCTGCTGCTGGAAATAGGACCTGAGCAAGGAGCAGAGGCACTTCCTGAAGCAGCCGCTCCTTCTCCACGTGTGTGGGAGAAGCACAAATTTGACTCTGGGTGCTCAGTCAGATTTAGCAAATGATTGCCTTTGCACACGAGATTTCGTTTTTCCGTGCCTCAGTTTCCCTGTTTGTAAGACAGCAAAATCAGTTGCATCATCGAGCGCTTTGGCATTGAAAAAATGTTCTATCTAGGGAAGGGTTTCACTGTTCTCATATTTCTGGGTGCGTAAGAGGTCACTGGAAGTTTAAGGAAGCTCACTGAAGTGTTAGTTAAAAATAGTTAATGATGCAAAAAAAAAAAAAAAAAAAAAAAAAGAGAGAGAGAAAGTAACTCAGAAACATCCAGGGGCTATGTTTTAAAAACAAAACAAATGCACAGCCATAGCAAGCAGCAACTTTTGCCAATACGTGTTGAACCGAGGTGTTTCAAGTGCTACTACAGTTGGGGCTGCTCCTGCGGAATCCAAATTCTCAGCATGTTCTGGGATCAGACCTAGATCCATTTATTTTGGTGTTTCAAGTGCTACAGTTGGGGCTGCTCCTGATGAATCCAAATGCTCAGAACGTTCTGTGATCAGACCTAGATCCATTTATTTCGGTGCCAAGGGAAGGGGGACTCCCAGGAGCAGCTCCAGCAATGGGGACTGCGTGCAAACGCGAGTGTGGCACACAATCCAAGGGTTGTTCTGCTGGAAATGGGCACAGAAACATCAAGTTAAAGGTCATCGCTGAGTCTTTCATTTCCCTCCTCTGCTCTGCTCTGGCTGGAGCCCGGGATTTCGTCTCCAGACTTTCTGGGAATGGCTCTGCTCCTGTGCCGGAGCACCGGCTGCAGTTTCGCTGATGAGCAAAGAGCTGCTCGTGTAGACACTTTGCACAGCCAATTAGCGAAGTAATTGAGAACTCCTCGGATGAAAGGTGTAATACACACACACACACGATTATTCACCATTTTCATTACATGCCGTATCCGGGAAGCTGCTGGAATGGAATGCAGCGAGGCACTCCGTGATGAGGTAACTGGGAATGACCTGCTTTTCCTCATTTACATCTGACTCAGAGCCATTTGAACCCTCTGCTTTATGTGTGATATTGCCTTATTACTTTTACAACACCCCGCAGAAGACGGGGAGAGCCAGCAGGTCTCTGCCCTCCAGAGGTTGTTTTATCGGAGAGAAAATGAGTGGAAGGTAATGCACAATAGGGAGGAGATGGGTGGAGAGCTTGAGATGGTTGGGCTGCAGCATAATCATTATTATTATTAAAGTCCTCGTGGATATCATGGGAGAAATTAGTCTTAGGTAAGGATTTGAATGGAATGAGACCAGCTGCTCAGCAAACCAGAACTGAGAGGCTGTTTAGGCAGAGAAGGGTGGTGCAGGGAAAAGATTGGATAGACTTACTAATATATATATATATATATATACATTTATATACATCTATATCCAGATTTTATATATGAGGTTATATAGAAGATGATGATAATACCCAGCCCAGGCTGTAAAGACGGGGCTAAAATAGATGTCACACCTTCATTTTGGAAACAGCCCATCAAGCCTGATCTTCTTGAGGTTGCTTGTAAATTTTTTGGATCAGGTTTTCAGAGCAACCCTAAAACCTGGCTGGATCCGAACGGCACCGTTTTGAAATCCTGTCTCTCAAACTCTGGTGCTACAGGAGGTTGCCTGGATTGTGGAAAATGGGGAATTGTTTTGCTGCCTGTATGAGATGTTTTGTTTTGGTATCCTCATCCTGCCTAAAAAGTGTCAGTTAAAAACCCTGAGCTGCCGAGCTCCTGAATCCTTCCCTGGGCAGAGCACGACATCCAACACTAAAGCTCTCTCTTGTGGTCCTGCTATGCAAACACAAGTCCTTCGTTAGAGGCAAACTCGGCTCAGAAACTACTTCAGCAAAACACCAAGCTCGTCAGGAGTCGAGAAATCACATCCTAATTTTCTGTTAATTAAGCTGACAGTTTCTACTCCTAATTTTAAACAGAGGATATTTGTTAGGGAAATTATTGGCAGCTCTTACTCTTCTCACACCAAATGCATTACCAGAAAAAAAAAAATCCCTTCTTTTAAATAAGAGGTTGAATTTTTCGCTGCTATCGCCGAAATATCCAAAAGGCTGATTCAGGTGCTTACAAACACAACCTCCCCATTGTGCTGGAATATCCAGCTTCCACTTCCAAGAGTCATTTTGCCCTGGCCACCTTTGATTTCCCAGGCTGAAACCTCTCCTTTGCATTTACGTGCAGAGCCACGAGGGCCAGGAGAGCCTGGGAAGGGCAGGGACAGGGAAAACAACCGGGCACCCTCTGGATTTGCAAAAGCAGAACCTGTTCCCCGCAGATGAAAGCTGATTCACGGGACGTTTTATTTCTGACAGCCAGCACTGTCTGTGCTGATTAAGGAATTGTGTGATCAGATAGAGAAAGTGGCAGGGAGCTGCTGTGTCATCTCCTGGTGGGGATCGGCCTTGTCTGAGCCACTTTGTTCTGGCACCAAGCTGAGCTCAGGTTTGGCCTTTCCTTGTCCTTGGCCAGAGGGGAACCCCGAGCAAAACTCCAGGAGGAAATCTGGATTAGTTTACAGATGCTCCCTGAATCCCTGGGAGTGGACAGAAAGTCTCAGATGATCAGGAGTGAGGAGGTGAAAGGATGGAGCTGCCTGGCCTCAGGTGGGGAGCTCATGGCAGGGAATGCCTCACCTGGGGAACATTTTTGGGCAGGGCTGAGGTGCTGCTGGATTTGCTTTTACTCCTGAAAAGTGAAGGGGTGAAAAAAAAATCTTCCAAAGTGACAGAGCCACGAGGAGAACGTGGAGGTTTCCTTGCAGTAACACAACATACAGGACCTTGAATCGGCAGGATGAGCTACAAGATCTGAGGAAACCTCTGAGCCCGACCAAGGAGGAGGGAAAGGTTTGAAAATGGCACATGAGGCAAGGTTTGGGGAGAGTTCAGGCTTTGAAGATGGATGGGGGGAAGCAGGGGCTGAATTTCTTGGCTGTCATCTAAAATCTAAACCACCCACCAGTGTCCCTATCCTGTCCCAGGAGCTGCTGGAAGTCACCCCATGGGCTTTAGGGATTGCTTTAAAATCCCCCCAGGGGCTCTGAGCCCAGACCAGGCAGCCTCAGCAAAGATGGGTTTGTCCCTTTCTGTTCAGCAGAGGAAAAATTCCACCTTTGTGATGCACTCAAACACAGCACTCTCTCCTTCTGAGCTTATCATTGACTACATAAAATCACATTAATATTATAACCCTGGCACCTCTCAAACAGAAAATTTCATGGGAAGTTATGAAACCCTAAAACTCCTCATTTTCTGGAGAGTTCAGGGAGAAAAAAATAATGTATTCAATACATATTTTTGAAGAGTTTTCTGAGAACTGGAGTGCCATGGACTTACTGCTTTGCCTTCTTTTGTACTTTTTTGTTATTCCATATCATGAAATGAATGGTGTTTAGATAATTTCCCTTTTTCTGCTTAGTGTTTACTGCATGTTCCAAACATGGCCAATTTTGGAAAGTTAGAGAGTGACCAATTAAATAAAATGTCAGCAAATACTAAGATTATTTTCTCTCCTGATAACAGCAATGCTAAAAAAAAAAATGATGCAGGTTAGTTTTTGACAAAGAAGACCCAACTCTTCTAAGGCTAATTTGTTTGTTTTCAAAAAAAAAATCATGTAAAATAGAAATAAAAGCCTTTAAAGTGGAAAATTCCAACCAGCTCTCATTATCTAAGCTATGGAGGGTCACCTAGAGATGAACAGAGTTGATTTTTTAATGCAAACCCAGGCAGGACCTGGCTGCACTTTGCCTTACTGCAAAGCTGGTCATTAAAACTCATTTGATTTGGAACCAGGCACTTTTTTTTTTCCTCCTCATTGTTTTGAAAGAAACAATAAATTTTCCTGGACAATTAGAAAATGACAATTCTAAAGGACTGGAAGAACAGGTCTGCTGAATGAATCCAAGCATACCTGTGACTGCTTTGGTAGAAAGGAACAATTCTAAAAAACATTTTTGCAGGGCTTCATCCTCTGAATCATCGGCTGCTTTTAATGACAACTAACACCAAATTGGGCTCATTAAGGGTGAGGAAGGCCTGAGCCTCTGCCAAGGCTGGATTCTTTTTCTTGTGTGGATGCAAAATGCAGTGGAGGTGTTTGGGAATGGCTTAACATGCAGGAGCTTGATAGTGGGGTTACAAAAACAGAGCTAGCAGGCAGCCAAAGGAAAACTGGGAACGCTGCTGACGCCTTTGGAAAATCAAGGCAGAATGGAAGGCTCTCCTGATTAAGTTTCTTTGGAAGTTAATTTACCAAAACATCCAGTTAAGAAAAGAAATGTGGAAAAAACGTGAGCATCCCCCATTATTGTGGATTTTTCTTCCCTGAGCTGGAAGTTGAAATTCTCAAACCTCGCCAAGAAAGCATCACACCCAGAACCAGCGGGCAGCCAAGTCACCAGGGCTGTCACCCTCTGAGGGCTCCAGATCAAGCTCTCTGATTTAAAGTGGGGATTTTCAGGAGGAAAGGAAAAAATAGGCTTTGAACTTCTCAAATGCCAAACATGTTTGAGAGCAGGTTGGGGCTGTGCTGCTGTCACCACGTGGCTGCAGCTTTGGGGAGCCAGGTTGGGACTGGCAGGCACAGAGCAGGGACAGAACCCTCACGGCTGCTGAACTCAGCTGAAAATACTCAAAACCTACCCAGGCCATGGAGAAATGGGCAAAATTTATCTCTGTTATGGGTTAAATCTGCTCAGGTCCCAATTTGTAGCTGGGGAAGTCAACTGGAGCTGCCTTCCAGTCCTCTTCCTGCAGTCACATATGTATGTGACAAATACAAATTCAGGTTTTTTGTTGTCCCCACAAAAAATCCTTACCAAAACAAAGGAAAATCAAATCAGAACTAAAACATGCTATTATAATCAATCCAGTCATTGTCTGTTTGTAAATATGCCTTCCTGCCCTCACTTAAAGCATTTTTTTCTTCCTCGTGGCTGAAAATCTCAAACCACAGAGATGTGATTTTGACAACTCTTGTTCCCATTCTTTTATAAAAGCCTGAAATGTTGTCCCAAGACCTACTCAACAATTTCCATGGAAATTATTATGAATGGCAGGGTTAACAAAAGAGCTTACAAAGAGATTATTATAGCTATTATTAATGTATATATTCAGCCAGAGGTTTGGAGAGGAGATCTGGTTTTCTTCTTTGTCCTGCAACACCCCATGAACAACTCACTTGTGCTGGTGGATTGTCGTGCTTGCTCAGAAAAACCCATACTTCATCTTGAAAAACTAATCCTTCTGTTTTGCCAGAAATGAAGGAAAACTGCAAGCAAACAGATGTAAAGTTGAGGAAAGGTGATTTAAATTTACCAATAACAGCATCTTCATAACTGTTGACTTTTGAAACTATGAGAGGAATGAAAGGGAACGTTCCCTTGGTTTCATTCCCTGGTGCCATTCCTCATCATAATGTAATTTAAGTGCTGCCTTTTATATTGTTGCCTTGCAGGTTGCCTGTTTTTAAAGGTACACTGTCACATAAAATCAAACAATGCTTTACCTCTGCAGTGAATAACACTTCCAACTACTAAAACTGATTGTTAAAATGTCATGTTAGCCCGTTCCATAAATCACCGCTGAAATCCTGACCTTGCTGAAATCAATAGAGGTTTGCCACCAGCTCCCATGGGGCCAGAATTCAGCCTCCAGGCTTGATGGATATCCAGAGTGAACAATATCTCCAATTACTCTCTTAGGTTGGGCAAGTGCATTCCTTGCTCCCATTCCTTTCCTGCTTTCACAGTCCCTCACATCTTCAAGGGGGCACTTGGGCTGCTGGGTCTGAGGGGCTGCCAAGGGTCGAGCTGATGGATGGTGCTGAGGAGCCTCTTCCTGCAAACACTTCAGCACATCCAGAGCTTTATCATCCCTCTGGAGCCACAGCCCAGCTTTGTCAGAAATGACAGAGCTGTGGCTGAGGTTATTGCCCATTTTACATCCCCCTGTCCTGTGCAGAACAAAGCACAAAATGTTTTCTCTTTTCATTTACTCAGGGAGTGAGTAATAAGCTTGGTACTTATTTCTGTTGCTTGAGACAATGAAGGGAAAATATTTCGCTCTTTGTTTTTGCCCAAATCACTCTAATTGCCTCCTGGAAAGTCCACTTCATAAAAGGAAAACACATTTGAAAGTGGAGCTGGTAAGTTCATCACTCAGAGATTGAAAAAGCAGCATTTGTTCCTCTAATCAAGCTTTCCAGGTCGGTGTGTTCACTGCAGTGTGTTTACTCATGCTTTGTTTAATTTAGATTTAAATAGCTATCACATGTCTATTTAAAACCATTCCTTAAAAACTAGAGAAAAACCTGTGAAAAAATTTCAGCTTTTACCTCCCCATAGCTCTGGCAAGTTTTGGCCCAAACTTGGTGGGTTTTACTTCATTGCACATGAGATTGAGGAGCAGGAGTGGGACAATGAGAAAGCTGCACATCACATCAGGGCATTAACCCTGGCTCTTCCTTTAGGACTGTCATCCTGGCAGCCAGGGCAGAGGATTTTCTCTCCGTGCTGCTGTTGAAAAGGGAATGTGAGCAGCACCAGAGCCATGTGGCAGGCGAGGTGCGCAGGCAGCGCTGCCAGGACTCCTGCAGGTACGCGGGGCAGAAGCGAGCACTTCAAAATGCTTCTCAACACAAGTCCCAGGGCTTATTTCATTGCCTTCCCAAAGCCTGGAATCAAACACGGAGTGTATCGGATGTCTCCAGCAGCAACTCTACTCATGCACTCTTGTAAATCTCCCTCGTAATCCCCTGCTGCTGACACTTTATTAGCCAGGCATTCCGGGCTGTGCTTTACTGGGGCACCTCTAAGTGATTGCAGATGGGAGCTGTGCTGAGTTCAGATGTGCTACCAGAGAGCTCTCTTCATTTTTTCCGTGCTCTGCCCCTTTGTCAGATTGGTTTTAACCCTGTTGTGTTCAGGATGTTTCTTAACCTCAGCCAAGGTGCTGAAGGTGGATGGGACACCTGGGTGTTCTCATGAAGGCTGCTGCTCTCTGCTGATCCAGGGAAATTTAAAAGCTCCCTGCATTGAATCTCCAACAAGAAACGCTGTACAGGGTGAGGAGAGGTGCCAGTGTCCCCGAGGGAAGCTGGGGATTGCAGGGAGCTGCCCCAAGCAGCAGAGATCCAAGGTGATGGATCCACACCATGGATGTGTGCGCTAGGCCACAGCACCACTCTGGGCAGGCCCCGTTAGCGCACAGAGAAGGCCACTGGACGAGAGGAAGTTTCTGGATTAAAAGTCCCTGTGAATGCCATGTTAATACTAAAAAAATGCATCCAGGCCTAGATGTGGGTCTCTGCTCAGAGCTGCCCCACGTTTTCAGCTCTGGAAGATGAACTGTGGTTTCCCTTGCCGTGGTGCCTGCAGTGAGGAGAGCGCAGCCAGCACTGCCTCATTTCCCATCCAGGATTAACCCAAATATCACTGCACACCCACAGGAAAGAGCACTCAAAAATCACTGGTTTATCCCCCTGTGCCTTTCAATGAGCAGAACTTTGATAGGTACATCCCTGTTGAATACAGGCTGGAGATCTGGGCTGCCCAAATGGTCTTTCTTATGTAGCAAATCCTGCCTAAAGAGCACAAAAGGTCTGTAGTGTTGGGTTGGAAAAACTGTAATTCCCACATCCTGGGCAAGGAGGAGTGGGAAGCACCCACAGTGTTCATTTTGTTTTTCTGTTCAAGTGAAAAGCAAATCAAAGCCCTGCCCTGCTTGTTTTTCTGAAATCAGAAATATGACATGGAATGTGTTTATCCCTGTGATGACCTTGCTCAATGGAGGTAATGGGAATTGCAGATGGGCTCTGCAGTGCTTCAGAATTAACAACTTTTTGGGAGGAATGGCTTTTGGATTTCAGGTTGGAGAAGCGATGCTGGTTAAAGGAAGTGGTGTTAGAAATTCCCCAGAGATGAGCAACTTTTCACAGCACTACCCGGTGAATCTGTTGCTCCAGCATATTCAGAATCTTAAAGAAGGAATTTTAAAAATCAAGGCACGGCACCTGTGTCTTTTAAACCATTAATTTATTTAATTGCTTTGCCTGAGAAATGTTTGCCACAACCATTGAAACAATGTAAGGCAGGCTTATAATTGCTAAGTGAAACGTATACAAGTGTTTTTATAACAGCTATTTTCCAGAAGCTCTGATTTCTCTGGTTAAATTGAGTGTAATAAAGACAGCAAGTCTGGGACAGACAAGTTGTAGCACCTGTGTTTCCAGATGGGACACAGGAGGAAAGGTTTGCTCATCCTGACTGTTAACTGAGCTCTACGAACCCACATTGCCCAGAATAAGCAGGTGCCTATCAAACCAGAGCTCTGGGAATTCCTCTTGTGATTCATGCTTTTTCCATCCATCCAAACAAGCTCTGCTAAGCTGCTCGACTCCATAAACTGGACTGCACAAGTAATATGATGAAAAGCATCATAATTTATATCCCAAAGAACATATGTCTTCCATATTGATACTTTAGCAAGCCCCAGACTTTGGCTCAATGGTTTGGCCAAGTCAGGCACTTGTGTTGCTGTGGTTAATGTGAATTTGTTCTCTACATATGGGCAGCAGTTCTCAGCAAGACTCACTGCATTATCATGGAGGATTAAATTCACATAAATTAAACATGCAGTCAACGGTGGCTCTTTTATTAGGAGAACATTGTTTGTGCATGATTACAGCCAGATTTTCAAAGGAAATCAGCTCCCAGCTAGACTCCAGAAGGAGCAGACTGATTTTTAAAGGAACTCAACATTTTGGATGCTGAGTTCCTGCACATTTGGCCATGAGGATCATTCTATTCCATCCATAGCTCATGGTAATATATTGGCTGTGAGATCTTCAGACATTCCTTATGATCCCATATTTTGCTTTCCATGAAGACACATTTCTTCAGGTTGGGAGGGGAAAAACATTTTCCAGTGTTGCAGAAAATCAGGGAAATCATATTACTTGTGCTTGTATCTTCTCCTCTGTTCTTATGAGATAAGTGCTTCTGATCTCTGTACCAAAGGCATTTTCTGGTGTTGTGAGCTGAGTGTTTTATAGCTCACAGTATCAGTTGTCCTACCAACATTCTGGACCAAATGTATATAATAGAGCCATAAAAACCAGAAGCAGACTGAGCTTTTGCAATGAGTTGCTTTAAACCATGTAGGTTTATGCTGCTGGTTAGCAGAACTCGTCATCTGCATGTCAATGGTCCTTAAAAACTCTTGCTCATTTTTCTTCAGCTGAAAAGATAAAAACTTTGTGTATTTGGTGTGAAATACTCAGCTGTATTTTCTCCTAGGCTGTGGTTTCTTTCATATTCCCTTTTGGGAGCAGCAAATTTCTGTTAAGATGGAAATTTGCCTCTCTAGGGAGCATCTCATTGAGGTCACACTTTGAGTGCTGTGTCCAGTTCTGGGCTCTTCAATTCAGGAGAGACACTGAGGGGCTGCAGCGTGTCCACAGCAGGGAACAGAGCTGGGGAAGGGGCTGGAGCCCCAGGAGGGGCTGAGGGAGCTGGGAAAGGGGCTCAGCCTGGAGAAAAGGAGGCTCAGGGGGGACCTTGTGGCTCTGCACTGCTCCTTGACAGGAGGGGACAGCTGGGGGGCATCCAGAATGAGAGGGAACGGCCTCAGGCTGGGCCAGGGGAGGCTCAGCTTGGACAGCAGCAGGAATTTCCCTATGGAAAGGGTGCTCAGGCCTTGGAACTGCCCTGGGAGGTTTGGATACCCATCCTGGAGTGTCCCAGAAAGGGCTGGAGGTGGCACTCAGTGGATGAGGCACAGCTTGGGCTGGATGATCTCAGAGCTCTTTTCCAACTTTAGTGATTCTGTGATCTCTCAGAAATTTGTCAGTGCATTATGGGCACCTACGTGTGGCAGATGTGAGTAATGGCAGTGCAAAGGTAAAAAGTAACATAATCCATTTTGCTCAGGTATTTTTGAGGCTTTGGGGGGGTGTGGGTGGGAATTTCACATGACTGAGCACGGGTCCTGCAGGATATTACAAACAGGTCCCCAGCATAATGGATCTTAATAAATCTGCTTCCTTAAGATTTTCCATAATTATTGTTGGATCTACTTTTGCTCTCATGTCAGCAGAAAATGAGGCAAGAAGATTGAGGTCCTGCTGTACCTGGGAAACAGATGTAAAATCGCTTTGCTTATTTATGCAGCTTTTAATCAATGATTTCATACCTGAGGAACACTTCCAAAACCCATCCTCTGCCACACCAGCAGATCAGAAAACACCATGCTCCTATGGAAGAATCTAAAAATGTGAATTATTTTCCAATTTTTGAGGCCTTTCTTCACATTTCCTGCTTTTCTTCCCCCCCGTGGCCCCTGTTGAGAAGTGTTGGGTAATGCCTAACCTAAATGTTGCTTTAGTCACACACCAGCAGTCACCCAGAAACCATCGAGCGTTATTAAACTGCCGTCATTTCTCGTTGGGGTCCATCAATTATCAAGACTGATGGGGGGAAAGTTCAGCCAAGGTTAGAGCCTGTGTGTGTCTCTGGCCCACGGGGAGCTCTGTATCATTGCTCTGAGCCAGCAGAGAAGGCACTGTGGCTTTGGTTGCTCCTGGGGCCATAAATCCAGGGAATGTGCAAGTTCCAGTGATTCTCGACTCTCCTGTAGGAATAAGGAGGGAAGGAGGAGAATCACCAGCTAATGTCAGCAAAAAGCTTCTCAGAGCAGCTCTCTAACCTGCAGTACATCATTAAGTTTGTCCCTGAGTTGGTGCATTTCATCCTGATTTGTTTGCTCTTTGTTTATGATTCCCTTTTGAGGTGTTTTCTTCTTTTCTGTGCATTTCTCTTCCCATCACTGCCGTGGCTCTTCTGTCTGGCTCTGGCTCCACCAGGCAATCCCTGAACCCCAGGGCTGTGGGAATGATGAGGATCAGGAAGGGCTGAAGGTAATAAAGTGAGAGGGGCACTCCAGCCCTTGTGCCAATGCCCTTCCCAACCTTGCCCCTCATCCCTGGCTCTGCTGGAATTATGGATCTGGGAGCACCTCAAACTCGCTTCCATACAGCTCTGGAAAAAAAAAGGGACTTCTTTGATGACCTCAGGTATCCACTGTCCAGGTGTTGATTTAATTTTTCGGTGTGGCTTTTACAATTAGAGCAGAATTTGGCTGTAAATTGGAAGGTACTCCCAGGTCTGCACAGAGGGATTCCAGCTTCCAACAGGGTTTACCCTCACCTGGAGATGGAGTCTGGTTCTGCCAGCCTGGCTTTGGCTGCACTCTGGCTTCTCCCACATGACTTGAAGTAATAAATGGGACGGGATTGCGCAGAGTCAGAGGGTGAAGAAAACAAATATCCATTTTAAAGTCTCAAGGGACTGTCTATTATTATAATGAGAAAGTGGAAACCTAATTAAAACAAAGGTTATGAAAAGCAATTTCACAATTTCCTTTCATTTGCCAATAAAAACATTTAGATTATATATGACAGCCTAGCATTTGCTCAAAAGCTAGAATCCAAAATGTCTCAATACGAAGATGTATTGGTAGAAAATATTTAATCTCATCCAGCCTCTAAATTCAGATGTGAATCATGAATTCCTGCAAATTTCCCTTAACAGCTGTATGTTAAAACCTTTCCCAGCTGTTATAAGGCTGTTCATTTTTCAAAGTTATTAAAGGATACACCCCCTCTAATAATTCTCAGATCATGGTGAAACACAAAAGGTTTATGTATTTCAACAGAAAGCTATTTTGCATTTACAGTTCTGCACTAGAGAAGGGCTTGTTATTTCCCCTGAGGCTGATCAATACTAGCAGGAATAAAAATGGTGATAACTTCGAAGCGTTCTTTGAAAAATTTCCAGGACTTCAAACCCTCAAGAAAACATAAATGCAAACTTAAAATAAGTTAAATTAAGTAAAATGTGATTTGAAAACTTTTAACAATCACCCTTGCCAAACCCAATAAGCCATTTTTAACATGGCTGCAGTGACTTGAACTGGATCAGAACAAGCAAAGCAGGGAATGCACAAGAGTGAATTCATTTCATGCAGGGAGAAGGTACTTTCCTGACCTTGTTCCCAGCACCATCAGCTGCCAGTTCTTCAACCAGCTCCAGAGCACATTGGGAGATGGCACTTGGAGCTGAGTCCTGAGTTTTTGATATAAAGGATTTCCCTTCCAAGGACAGACATATCCAAGCAAGAACACAATTTTTTTTTTCATAATTTGGTGAACAAAACCATATGGGCTTGAGTTTGTGAAAAATAGTAAATTTGCTGATTTTTGTTTCTTGCCTTTGAAGTTATTTAACATTTATTTCTTAACTATTTAAAATTAGTTTTTTTGAAGAAAGATTTGCCAAACTCAGCAGAAATTGGTGCAGCGTCCCCATATTTGAGTTTTGCGCTCTTTTTTTTCCCGTGAAGATCAATGTAACAATGATTCCCACACATTATAAGCACCATCATTTTTCTTCATTGAAGAAGGAAAACAAACTTTAGAACATTGATCCTGTCAGACATTTGATCCTGTCACCCTCTCTTCTCTTATCCAGAGCTTTGAGGACATACGAAATTGAAATTATCCATCTCCTTCAAGCAATCGTTCCTCCATATCTCTGGGCTACAAGGAACCATTTTGTTTATGCAATTGCTGCTGATTTTATCTCTATCAGTGCCTGCCACTTCCTCAAATTAGCACACAGATTGTGTGTTGTGTCCCTGAAGAGGAGCAATAGAATTGGAGATCCCTTGAAAAAGGTTTGGTTTAAGCAAATTGTTTTGCTCAGAGGGAATCACTGGGCAAAATCCGTTTTCCAGGATAATATCCAAGTGCTTTTACCCACAAAGCTGTCCCTGCTTTAAGGTTTTCCCCACCTGCAGTAAGTGAAGCAGAGACCTTGGAGGCCACTCGTTGCTTTGATGTTCAGCCCTGCCGAAGCCCCAGAGCCGTTCTGTGCTGGGTATCAATAAAGCAGCTGAGCTGTGATCTGTACACACAGAGCAGCTCAAAATGCTCACAGAAGCTCTAAAACTCTTTTGGTCCTCACTCTGAGTGTTTGACTTTGCAGCCTCAAGAACCCTGAGTGTGAGGACCAGAGCTGATTTTTCTTTTTTGGTGAATTTCCTGGGTAAACTGAAAATGCAGGAAAATTCATGTGTGTGGGAGGTGCATCCATTGGGATTGGCCATATGAGCCAGCAGCATCCCTGAGAGCTGTAGGATTCCAGCATCCTCTGCATGGACCAGGACTGACAGAAATGAGGCATTTCTTGGCTTCCTATAGGGTTTTTTTGAGAGCAGGGACCAGGAGTCCCCAACTGGAGGAGATCCAGGATATTTCCAGTGAGAACAAACTCTTTACTCAGCCCCCTGTCCCTCCAACAGCTCAAATCCCAGGATTATGGAGGTGCATTCACCCAAATGATAGGTGTTAATTGTCAATGAGTCACTTAATTAGCCCCATTTGATTGCAGATGAAATGTCCCAGTGTATTGCAGTGGCAGCAGCACAGAGCCATGATGCTCTGAGGACACAACAAGGCAGGGTTGGTAGGTAAAGCCAATGGGGTTTTTTATTATTATTAAACCAGCTGATGCAATTGGAATAATCTCCCAGTTGCACATAAATGAGGTTTTGGCTTATCCAGGAACTGTTCCAATTGATTTAAAGTTGTTCAGAAATAATCTACTTAATCAAGGCCAGAATGCTTAGTACCATATAAAATAGATCCCTATCTCCGAAAGTCTGATTACTGGTTTATTCTGGTTAGAACTTAATCCATGACACACAGTTTGTATTTTATCTGGAGCAACAGCCCAGCAGCCACTCTAAGCCTTTTATTGGCCTTGCTTATAACTCATGTATTTTAGGTATTTTCAGCCTGTGGTCTCCAGACCAGGTGTCCACACAGGTTCTGGACACTGGGGTGCTGTCCCTTAGTCCATCTGTGTCCTGGCACAGGTGTTCACCAAGAGGAACCCGGATGGTTCCATTCCTGGAGGTGTCCAAGGGAGACCTGGATGTGGCATTCAGCACTCTGGGCTGGGTGCCAAGGTTGGACTCCATGCTCTGGGAGGTTTTTTCCAACCTTGGTGATTCTGTGAACCCTCGTCTTTCAACCCTGGGTTTGGACTCTTTTTTCTTTAGGCAGAAAAATCTGTCTAGAAAACCAGTTTCCATTGGAGCTGTGTCCATTAAAGAGGGTTTAAGGGTGTCCACTCTCAGGATCTGGCTTAAACCCACTTTGAATTGAGTTGGTTACCAAACTGATGCAGAAATCAACTGGATGCCAAACTGCTCCTTGAAATGACTGGAAATTCGAGTGGAGTGTGCTAAAAAATCAAGAATTGAAGAAGAATCTTAAATAATCCCTCCTGAAAACAAAATATTCTGTTCTGTTGTCAAGCTGACAGACTGAAACAAGCTCCGGTAATTTCTGTATCAGTGCATTGTGTCATGTCACTGCTGCAAACTCTTTTAAACAAATTTCTGAATGCAAACAGGCTCATGGAGCAAGGGGAAAGGTAAAATGAGAGAATAATCTGGGATTACTGAAACAAGCCTTGCAACTGTCAAACCCTGAGGAAAGAGAGAGCCAACACGCTTCATCTAAACCCTCCCATAAAAACTGTGGGTAATTAGAGGCTTAGATTTATTGAAAACAATGAAAAAAAATCATAATTACCTTTACATATTTTTCATTCGCTGTTAGAAAGTGATCCCAGTAATTTGGTGTTCAGTGAGCAGGGCACGTTTTGCATTGTTGTTCCTCCACTGTGCCCTTCTGAGCACAAGTGCTCCAGGGGAACCCTGCTGAACAGGTCTGTTCTTTTCCTTTTTAAATCTCGCAGCAATTAGCAAGCATTTCACGGCCCATTTCGATCCCGTAATGTGACTTGGCAAAATGGTGCCCAGATCAAAATAAAAGGGTTGCGAAATACATCCTTGTTCTAGATGGGAAAGGTTTTCCTTCAAATGGGAGATTCAAATGGAATTTCCCTCAAAGTTTTCCTTCAAATGGAATAAAATTGGCCTGGATTGAGAAGGACGTTTCCTTCTCAATTATTTTTACCCAAACCCAGTGGAGAAACTGATCCTGGGAAAAGCCTCTGTTAGAAACCTCTGTGAAAGTCATTGCACAGCAGAGGGAAGGCTCACAAGACACCTAATGATCCCTGAGTGATGATGAAGGTGGAATAAACCAGCGAGAGCCCACGAGGGCAGACATCCAAGGCCTGGGGCAGAGCTGGGGCAGCCCAGCCGTAGGAGAAGTGGTCATATTTCAAAATAGGCAAGTCCAGCATAATCCTGTTTATGAAATGCAGGTGGAGCATAATTCAGAGTTTGTGGTTGGAGCTTTAAAACTCGTTACGTTTTGGTTCTGTGCTCTGCACCGACCGACGGCCTCCTTGTTGGGATGCTCTGAGCAAGAGGAGGCTGAAGTTTGCAGCTCTGGAGTTCTGATGGCTGAGCACAGGGCAATTCTCCCCTCTGGAATCTGTCAGCAGCCTGGATAACCGGAGTGATTTGGTTTTCCAGCCTCAGTGAGCGTCTCCTGGGCCAGGCATTTTATGACTTTCTCCCGAGTGAGAGCGACGTGGTTTGGGAGATAAGATCTGCCTTGGAAAGAGCAACCAACGCTGGGATGTGACAGCGAAACTTAAGAAGTGCTGACAGATGAAAAATATTTTGTTCTCCCTTTTTCAAATGCTGCAGCAGTTCAGATCTGTCCCTGTACCTGTCCCTTCGTCCTGGGGAGCCCTGGTAGCTCCATGCTAAGCCAAGGCTCTGTGCCGTGTCCCCTGGTCATGCTGGAGGCTGAGGTTACAAATTTCCTCCCTGATATCTAAAGATGCCACCATAGAAATGTTTCTGGAGAGGTTGCCCAGAAATAACTGCACCATCAGACTTTCAAGGGCTTAGATTTTTTGAAGGAGTCACAAGACAGGCTGTGGGAATCATGGGCTGGAAGGGACCCTAAAGCTCATCCCATCCAACCCCTGCCATGGCAGGGACACCTTCCACTGTCCCAGTTTGCTCCAAGCCCTGACCAACCTGGCCTTGGACACTTCCATGGATCCAGGGGCAGCCACAGCTCCTGTGGGCACCCTGTGCCAGGGCCTCCCCACCCTCACAGGAAAGGATTTCTTCCCAATATCCCATCTAATCCAACTCTCTGTCAGTGTGAAGCCACAACCCCTTGCCCTGTCACTCCAGGCTCTTGTAAAGAATCTCTCTCCATCTTTCTTGTCAGCTCCCTTCAGGTACTGGAAGGGCACAATAAGGTCACCCCAAATCTACTGCCTTCCCTCCAAAAATGGCTTTTCCCCCATCCCTGCAAAGATGGTTTTCTGGGATTGATGCATGAAGCCTAAAACAAGCAAAAAAAAAAAAAAAAAAAAAAAAAAAAAAAAAAAAAAAATTAAAATCATAGTCTTCAATTAGAAAATAATTTATAAACGTTCTTGTATGGGCCATGGGATGGACAGGATAGAAAGGGAGGAAAAAACAACCCAAGTGGCAGATGAAGCCTTAAACTCACAGAAGGGATAGAATCCTACAAACGTTAGTGTTAGCCTGGAGGCTTGGGATATTCATTTGGAGAGGAATGCTGCTGGTGCTGGATGGGTCAGACTCTCATTGACTTCTAAACCCAACAATGACGTCCTTCAAAGAAGCATGACGTGCTCGGAGGGTGCCACAGCGCACAGATTTAGGTCAGATGGAGAGGAAGAGGAGCTCTGGCTGCAGGTTTGGGGTTGGCTCTCACTAAATGAGCTGGCTGGGATGTTTGCCTTTGCTTCAGCACCTGACTGTGCTGTTACAGAGCAATAAATGCAGCTCTTGCATAGTTCAGGAGATCTGAAAACGAGATCAAGTTTAATACATTGCACAACTCAGTGCTCCTGCTGGGCTATTTAATATTGGTCTGGAATAGCTACAGTGCAGCAAAGCAATCCTTTTTTACCCTTTGTTTTTCTGGATTTGAGTCTTTTGCTGCTTGTGTTTTTGTAGCTGTTCTTAAGAAAAAAACCAATCCGGGGAAGTACAACAAAATTAATATGTGACCTACAGCAGATGGGGAACGTTCCTTGTGGGATGGTGTCACCCTGATCCCCAGGGGGGTTTGTAGGGAGGGGTAAAGCTCCCATCTGGTTTTCTGTTCCAGGAAAAGCAAAATCTCCGTGCCACTAGAGGGTGCATCAGCTGCAAACCTGTTACTGAAAACCGGGATTTTCTTCAGAAGCTGCTCTGTTTTGTAGCTCTGAAATTAATTTGAGCAGCCTCCGCTATCTGATGTTTAGTTCTCAGCATCATCCAGCTCACCTGAACTTGCCCGTGGTGGGTGGCTTTGTCAACAGCAGATAATTTATTTTGGCTCTTCCAATTCCACTTGCTTGTTGTCTGTTGCAGAGCCCCAGGCAAAGCAAGATTATTTAAACGTGTTGGATACAAGGATTTGCTGTTGTGGCACCAGAGCCTCGGTGTCTCAGCTCCTTTTGCCGGGGGGATGAACAGCCAAGGGTTGAGGGCAGAAGGTGGAGATTGCTGAACTCCGTCCAAAATGAAGCAGGTTGGGAATTCCAGCTGGGTTAGGGCACTGCCTGCTCTCCTGCTTATCTCAGCCTAGAAAAGTCCTGGAGCAAAGCATCCTTTTCTGTCTGCACCTCCCTGCCAGACAGATCTTCATCTTTTGCTCTCAGGAATTGTATTTCTTGGAGGGTGGCATGTTTCTGTTTACCCAAGGAAAGGTTATTACAGCTTCGAGGACTGAAAGCAAATGGGAATGTTTACATTGAGGAGCAAAGCTTTAAAACCATTTCGAGTTATATCTGAGATGTAAATTCTTCCAGCCCAATAGGTCTAACCTAGTTCCCTGCTATTTGAAGCAGCCACGTTAAATAATCCTGTTCATAAAACAATCCGAGCCCCACCTGGTTCTCTGCACTGTGTTCCATCCCAAACACCCAAAGACTGAAAATTTAACAGACAGAAGGGTGAAATAATTCAGGTTTGATGCCACCAGTCTTCTTGTGCTCCTGGCTCACAGAACAGATTCACCAAAGCAATAATAGATGTTTGTGTGGTAAGTGCAGTTCTTCTCCCCTCCAACCCATGGTGGGAAGGATTTTGCTCTTCCCTGGGTGCTATAAAAGCCATGGGGAAGCCAGGACAGAAATTCCCTGATATTCTGACAGCTGCCCTCCCTGTGAGATGTCCTTTTTCCATGATTAAAAAATTAATCTCAGCCTATTTAATCAGGCCCCAAGTAGAGACTGCTCTATACATGTCAGTCTTTATACAGCTTCTGATTCCTATTGTATCTTCTTTGGGATTTACACAACATTTAAATATACAACACAGCCACACACACAGATGGATTTTCTGTGGTTTTCTTCATTTTTTCATGATATTTGCCACCTCTCCTGTTGGGCATTACCAAGAACAAGAGTAACTTTTTGTTCAAACAAAAAAATCTGCTCAGTCAACCACTCTGCCCCCACGTGCAGGTGGGAGGACAGAGCTGCAAGCAAGTCCTGGCTGATGCTGCAAAAGCTGGGGAGCTGAGGGAGGTGTCCCTGGGACTGCCTAAACCTTGATAAACCTTGAAACCTCAATTTGTGTCCTTTTCTCAGCTTCAGATGTGATAACACAAATCTTGGGGTCGCCTGTCTCCTGTCCTGGGCCCCAGCTCTGACCCCTCACTGTCCTGAGCTGAATCTCACTAATTTGGCTGATTTGGATATTCCTGTCCCTTGCAGATGTCCTGACCCAGAGAAAACCCATTCTCCTGGCTGGCTGTGAAAAAAATGGACCACTCAAAACACAGATTCTTAACAGATTAGGAGCACAAAGAAAAGTGTGGAGAGTGTGAGGGAGGACAAGGCCTTACAGATCTGCTCTGCACACAAATATCCCATCAGGGTTTTTTTCCCAGGTTGGTATTTTCCCATCTGGAAAACTTTTAATGCACTCCTCTGCCCTAAGCAGCGTTTCAGGGTCTGTCCCAGCAGGTGCTTGTGCTGTGGGTGCACAGGGTAATTTGTGCTGCAGCTCTGAGTGTTATAAATGGCACAGAAGGGTCCTTCCCTGTGCTCAGGAGCAGGCAGGACCCCCCAGCTCCTCCCCTGAAATCTTGCTCTGTTAGAGCTGAAATCCAGCAGCAGATGGCACCAGCAGGATGGGAAAACAGGCTTGAAACTCCTGTAATGCCTCAAAATTCCCCAAATGCTTCACAAGACACAGGCAACTCAATAAAAAGCCAAGGCACCGGTTCCTGGCAGAGGTGAATCCCCCGGAGTGGCTCAGGGTGTCCTTCCCAGGACTGGGGACACGCTCAGGAAAGCAGGACATGGATAAAACACACACAATTCCAATTTCCACACACTGGAGCAGCTCCTAAGGCAAACAGAGGAACCTGCTGGGAATCCCCAACACATTGGACATTGCAGGCTTCAGTGATGCTGTACTGGGAGGATTCCTGGTGCTGTCTTCCCTGGACAATGCATCCAAGTTGAATTTCTGTCTCAAATGTTGATCAGGGCTCATATTTCCTATTTCACACCTATGGTCATGGGGAATATTTGATGCAGGTAGAGCTCACAAGATTCTAATTTTGAAGCTTTTTGTACTACAGAGCCATGGTTTTGGATTTTTTTAAAGAACATGCTACAGAATGGATAAATAATTGTATAAAATACTGAGGAAACTCCTACACAGAGAAGCCAAGCCAGGACACTTCACACTGTTCTGGAGTCTCTGCTTTTTTCTTTCCTTTTGATTTGGACACACACAGGAAAGAAGTGACTTCTTGGATCCTTGTCCTGCAGTGTTTGAAGTGAAAGAGTGTCCTGGGTTACACCGTGAGCTGTGCCCACAGCCTGTGTTCCATCCCCATCCCCAGGAGCTGCTGGAACCAGCTGGGGCAGTGTTTCCCTTCTCTCCTGTCCATGGCCCAGCAATGCCGTGCCCATGGCTCATGGGGAACTCCCTGCGGGAGCTGTCTCTGGTTCATGGGCCAGCAAGGAGCCACTGCAGGGCTCAGAGAATGAGATCAGCCCATGGGGAGATGCTCGCCCAGGGGGAGGAGCCAAGCATTCCCACCTGGATAGAATCTGGGATTTGGGACAGCACAGGAGCCCTGACCCACTGGATTCACAGAGGACAAGAGCTCCCAGACCTTTCTATGGGATCACTGCTTGGACAAGAGCATTTCATCTGCACTGCTGCCACCACCCTGACTAACAGGGTGTCAGGTTGGATTCTGACTGTGTCAGTGCTCTTTTGTACTATTGCATTTATTTTAATTTACTTTATTTTACTTCTTTTCTTTTCCTCCTATTAAATTGTATTTCTGACTTGGAGTCTCTCACTGGTTTTGCTTTCAGACCAGCACAAAGAGATGAGGACCAAGTAATCAGTTCTTGCTGCTGTGCTTTCCTAACTAAATGTGGCTCTCAGGGCACTCAGGAATGGTGAGAGAAGGAGACACAGGGTGAGGATGCTGCAGTTAAAAAATCAGCCTCCAGTTTTAGCCACCCTTCGGGAAGAGCTGCTGAGTGCAGGTTTCTACCTCAGCCAAATGAGTTCCTGATCTGCTCCCCAGTTATTCATGGCTTCCATTTCGAGAGTGTAACACAATGCAGATTTTAGCAGGCGGTGCAGATGGTATTAAAAGATGCTTTTTTAGCTGTAGCCGCCACCAAATGGCCTCCATTTAAACATTTTTATTTTCTTCGGATCCTATCTGCCACTTACATGCCCCTGTAACTCACTGAAAGAAGTTTTGCGGTACAGCTCTTTAACCTGATGCTTCCAGACTTGCTCTGGTGTGGGGTGTGATTTCATTTGGCAGTGTGGCCTTACCATCACCTGAAGGTTCCTTAATAAATTCTATATTCAACAGGGTGGGCATAATATTTTTAATTGAACTAGTCTTTAAATCACTCCGGGAGCAGCTTTGCAGTGGCTGTGCTCCAGAGATAGTAGGAGGAATATTAATGTGCACAAGAAAAGGGTCTGTTTCTCCAAAGATCCTACAGGAGGGGAAGACCTTGTTTTCCAGATCTCTTTAACAAAGGTGTTTTCAGCAAGAATTGCAAATGAGCCGCTCTTCCGTGGAGGCAATTTGCATATCATTAGCCTTCCGGGTTTGTTAATTGTTTTCACCTAGAGGAGGTGGAAGAGTTCAGTCTTTGTTTGGAAAACGACAATGCTTTCAGCAAGTGGCACATTTTATTTGTGACAGGTGATACAATTTTTTTTTAACATTTTCTGTGAACCGCTACCAATTTTGATGGAGATGATGATGCCCTTTCAAAAGAAAATTGAGACCTTTCCAGTAGCTCGCTCAACATTTCATTTCCTTGTATTTCTTTGTATGTGGCTTTTCAAACACAAGAAATATTTTCTTTTTTGTGTCTTTATTCTCCTCCCTCCCACCAATTCCTGGGATAACATTTAGCACCACACCCTGCAAAAATGCTTCCATTATCACCTTTGTAATGCTGTAACTTCACAAGACTTCACGAAAAAGACTGAAAATGCAAAGGGCTTTTAAAAACCATTTTTTGAATGTTTGTCCATGTTTGAAACTCTGATGTCCTGATTGCATTTTTGTCTTTATTGTGTAGGATTGAGGGAATTTTTGCAGCACAGAACAAGGCAGAGGGGAAGAAGGGATGCTCAGGCTCAGGGTGTGATGGAGATGACCCCAGCAGGTGCAGTTTCACCCTAATCCATCACTTTATTCACACGGCTCGGGCTGTGATGGGTCTGTTAGGAAAATTAATCCACAAACACCAGAGGTTTGTGTCCAAAAAGGAGACAGAGGAGTCCTTTTACTTTATTGGAATAAAGAGAGAGGCCGTGGGGCATTTCCCAGGGGGTCTCTCAGATTTTTGGAGGACGCAGCCTCCTTTTTATCCCAATTTCCTGGCTGCATTTCCCTCTCTCTTTCCCCACTGGCTGAGGCACTTGAGAGGTGCAGACTGCCCAGGATGCCTAATACCCTAAATTCCCCTTTTAATATATATCCCCCCCAAATTTTAATTCTTATGGGATTTATGGGTTTTCCCCATTGTTTGTTTCATCTTTCAATATCCAATTTCATTGATCAGCAAACCCATGGTTTGTTTGTAAAGGCAAATCTCTTCTTTTCCATTCATCAATCGGTGGAACCCTTCCCACTGTTTCTCTCATCCCTCAGTGCTGGTTTTATCCACCAGCAGACCTGCGACTTGTTTGTAAAGACAAATCTGTCATTCCTCTCAGGTCCGTGATGTTTTCCAAGTTCCTTTATGAATTTTGGTCCAGGGGCTCATTTCTGTGGAGCCAATTTGGGTTTCTCTAAACACACCTGATGTGTCTCAGTACCTGATGCACCTGGACCCGCACAAGTCTGGGGTCTGTGCTTGAAACCATGAGCTGGGAAAGACAGGAAGGGGAATTCAAAGACGCTCACAATGAAATTTAGGGGGTGAGGAAAAAAAACCCTTTAAATTCCTGTTGCTGCATGGACACTTCTGATTTTTCTCCTTTTAGTTTGGGATTTCTCCCCATGCTAACCTGAGGCTTGCATGTGACTTCAAAATAGACACAGCACAACTTTTGTTGGTTTTTTGCTCCCTGTTTTTATCAGCCGCACAACTAATGGTGGATTAATCTTTTACCTGACATTGATTAAAATCTTAATTAGCGAGACTTTTACTGGAACGGAGTTGGAACTCATGCCAGCAATTATTTCTGCAGCTGCTCACACCTTTTTGGTGTTACTTGGAAATAGTCACGAGTTGTCTGACACCTCTTCTACTTCTGTTGTCTTAAAGATAAAAAAATAATATGAGACACTGCCCTTTTGGATCTATTGTGTTTATCAAAAGAAGAAAATGACACTTAAATTCTCTTCCCTCCCTCGCTGTCAAATCTTCCTCCCATCATCAACCACCACAGGGTGAAGTTTTTATTTATTTTATTTATTTATTGCCTCAAGTGTTGAGTATCTCAAAAGGAAATATTTTATTGCTCTCCAAAGATTGAATATTTTTTAGAAAGCTGCCAACATTAACATCTGGGAGCTTTTGCACTGACACCATTCTTTTACTAATCCACTACCAAGATATTTATTTCCATAGTCACATGTATGATTTTGTCACAGTTCCCAATTACATTTTCTGGAGATTATTGCACTGGCTTGCACATTACCTGCTTGGATCAGCTTAATTTTCAGAGCCTGCTGGTCTGTTGGTGACTGAATATTTGCCACAGATCGTATGATTAAATATGGAAAACATCTGGCTGAAGGAGTCCAACAAAAATCTGAACATCTGGAAAATATTGGTAAAGAAGCTAATTAAGTTTGTCAACTTACAAATTGTTCTTGGAGGAAGTATTTAGGGGTAGCAGATAATTGAGATTTCATTCCTCTGGCTGCTTGTCCTGGCCTTTGTTTATTTTGGTACAAGTGGAAGAACTATTTTCCTTCCAAATCCTCCTTTGGACACAAACTGGGAGGGAGTTACCAGGGGTTGTGTTGCAGCAGGTTACACTCATGGTGGGAGGAAAAGAAAAATAGACTTTGGTTCTTGTTTGTGTCCTGTTTTAACCATTTTAAAAATCATCAAAATATATTCAACTTCCACACACCCCTGTGATCCTCTCAGCAAAGGTTTTGCTGCTGTTCCTCAGCTCTTCCACAATTTGCACTTGGCCAAGGCAGTGATGATTTTTTCAGGGGAAAGTTTTGCAGCGACTCCACCTAACACTGAACCTGTGGGGTTATCAAGAATATCTGCATTTGGCTTCTGTAAAACATCCAGAACCCGAGATTTCTCTTCAAAATATTGCCTTGCTCAAAAAATCCAAGACTGGGCAAAACACGTCTTTCACATTAAAAGCCTTTTTGTGTGTCAGAGAGAGATTTTCACAAGCCATAATGCATGGAGACCTCAGTCATGACAGATCTCAGTAATTTTTGCTCTGAGGGCTGGAGACAGCTCTGATTTAGTTTTTCAAACACGAAGTCAAAGAAAACAAGTATCTTTTAAATGTCAAACCAAACCCTTAATGCCCTTCAGAGGGAGAAGAGGCACAGAACAGTTACACGAAGTTATTTGTGGGCTCAGATCTAACCATGACCATCACAGCACTAAAAACTGGATGCATATTCATTTCTAAAAACCTGCCTGGTGTTTTCTCCCCATTTCCTTCAGCTTTCCTCATTTTTTGAGGTGGTGATTTGCTCTACTTAACTCTGACCGCATCTTGCCTAGCTCAGGGCCTCGGTGCAAATGAAGCTTTTGTCACCGTGAGTAACACCCCTGAGATGTAAAGAAATTAAACATTAAGGGCTTTGCAGTGTTACTCACACAAAAGAGACGATATTAATGAATAGGCTCCTTTGAAAACACCCTTCTGCAGTTAAACCTTTAATGACAAAAGGTTTCTTTGGAGTTTCTTGTTGAATTATCCACAGTCTATCTGTGAGCCTCCCGGCTCTTCAAAAATGGGGGGAAAATTTTGCATGGAATAAAAACAATTCCTGCATGACTGCCTGTCCTACCCACCGGGGAAAAAAAAAAAAAAAAAAAAAAAAAAAAAAAAAAAAAAAAAAAAAAAAAAAGAGACATGAATAAATTAAGGTACAAATGAATGTAAATATCAAATTAACAGTTCAAATACACACTAGAACGGGAGAAATGCCTGTATTTGTCTCCAGCAGCAAACACCCTGGTGGCCAGATTTGACAGCAGCTAATTGAGCAGTAATTGTTATTAATGTCTCTTGTCTTTGCTGTCCACAGCAATTCTGGCTGTGCAGGGCTTGGGGAAGCAGTGGTAATTCTTAGATTCCTTGAAGGGATTGGAAATGTTCTTTTCCCATATACAGGGAAATAAGAGCATGTTTGGAGTGGGTTAAATGGGTTAATTTAATCAGCAGTGTCTCAGTCTTTGTTTTTCCCACTGATGATGTGGATTGGTGCTGGGTTTGCCCCTTTTTGGAAGCTTTGGATGCAAGGAGAAAGGGATTAAAAACAAAATGAAGTTTGGGGTCTGCAGGCCTGGCCACAAGGACCAGAGGGTAACAGGGGGTTTCTGGTGACCCCCCAAAAATTCCCAGCCTGTGCCAGGTGCTCAGGTGCCTCTTTTTGCTCTCAAGAGCTTGAGAACAACTGGAAGGGCACTGGGGGCAGAGAGGGATGCTGAGATTTCCCAGGAAAAATGTGCTGCTTCCCCAGAAGCTCCAGAGGTGCTGAAGCTGCATCTCCTGCGGGCACATGAAGGAGTTTGTGGCACACAAAATTTTGACTGATGTTCCCCATGGTAAAAACCTCTCTCTCATCTTTTCCCTGTCCTTTATCCTGTACCTCTGTGACAGCTGATTCTTGAAGAGTGTTGGGAAAAATGAAACAGGAAAGCCTTATAAATATTTTAGAATATGAAACATATCAGTGAAATAGAGTTGAAGGCAAGTTTTGATGTCTAAGATGCCAAACTTCAGTTTCTGAACAACTGGAAAACAATGGTATGGCCGGCTGAAGGTTAAACAATTAAATTAATTGATGAAACAGTGCCCTTCTTCTTACCAAGAGCCCAAAGGTCAGAGCAGACCCTGCCAGCTTGGCAAGAGGGGTCCCAAGAGTCGTTTTTAGGGTTTAAAATATAACACAGGATGGGAATGTAAAGATTCTTATAGGCTGTGTGTAAATGCTGTAGGATTTGTATCTTGTACTAGATTGGTTGGTGTAAATCAGAATATTCAGTATAGAAGATTTAATGGCTTGTAATGGGAACTTTGCTCTCTCTCTCTCTCTTCTTCTCTCTTCTCTTGCTACTTTTCTTCTTCACTCTCTTTTCACCCTCTTGGACCTGCTCTGAGCTGTGGCTGGCAGCTCATACAGGGCCCCTTCACCCACGCCCTGTGCAATAAACCCCATGCTCCAAAACCAGCCTTGACTCCAGAGACCTCTCATCTCCGTTCATCCCACAACAACTCTCCTGAGCAGTCTGTTTTGCATGAAATCAGGGAAAAAAAGAAGCAGAAAACCTTTCTGCCTCCCAAATTCTTGTCGAAATTGGTTCAATTTTAGCCAAGGGCTGCAAAGGTTTCAAGAAAAACACACACACACGCACGTGGAAGATTCTACGTGTGTGCCTTGGTTAGCTCCACTTGCCCATGGAACAGTTTGGGAAGGGTAACAGTCTGGATAATTCCCAGATTTGCAGGGATTAGAGTTAGGGCAGTGTGTGGTTTCCAGTAATGACAGAGCTGCCTGCTGAGAGGCGGTTTCGACCTGCCGCTCCTCAAAGGCTGAAGGTATTTAAGGGAGATTTAGTTTATTGTTAATCTTAGGTGTGCACAGGTATAATTTCCTTTTTTTCTGTGCCAGCTGGGATTCTGCAATCCTCTGGTGCCAACTAAGCCAGCCTTTCCTCCCTCCAACCCTTTATGGGCTGAGTGGCTAATGAGGAAATTTGAAATTATGTGTGAAACCAGAGCAGGAATCTAAGGAGAAGGGCCAGATTTGGAGTTGGAGCCTAACTGGGCTTGGTTTTCTGTGCTGGCAGCATTTTAAAAATGCAATCCAGCTTGGTGAGGGCCATAATTGCAGCTGTAAGTCAGGGCAAAGTGACCAACTTTACATCTGTAGGTGACAGTGGGATTGAAAAGAACAGGCAGTGTTTGCAGTTCTGCTCCCTGGATCATTTTCACTGCTCTGAAAACACAAGAAGGAAAAAAAGAAAAAAAAAAAAATAGGAGGCTCAATCCCCAAGTGTAAAAGTGAAACCTGAAGTGAGCCTCAATGCTCACTTAAAGTCTGGGTCCTCATTAAGTCTCCTAAAAAAATTGGAGAGAAAGAAAAGTCCCAAGCAAAACCTCTGCTTTTATCTTTCAATCCTTCATTTCTAAATAAACATGAACCATATCCTCGGTAAACCAAACTGCAAGTTGGAGGCCAATTAAATAAATTTAGGTTATATTTCTGAAAGCTTCTTCTGTATTTAATGTGAGTCTCAGGATTTTCTGCATTTTCCGTGTATATCATCGTGGGTTCTATGGCTCACATGTGATATAATATACAGAGTTTTTCTTTCTGTTACTAGAAATGACTTTTCATTTCTTTTGTTTTATTTCCTTTGTTCCCTGTGGATGTTATCCACTTGATAGAAATGGGAGAAATTGTTTTGGCTTCCTCTTACCCTGTGACTCCTAATTATCCAATATTTGTACTTTCCCATCCGTTTCGGGATTGGTTGGGGCATTTTTCCCCTCTCTGTATTTTGGATGAGGAAGAACATTTCTATAAAAATCTGTTCTTTGCCTGGAGCAAACTGGCTCGGATACACTGCTGGCTGCAGATCTGACAAGGAGAGGTTTTGAACCATCAGCAACTTTCCTAAAGCTGATATTTCCCTCCTCAGCAGGGAAACACTTCCCACAGGGATTCAGGTGCTCAGGCGATTCCCAGAAATGACAGCATCTCTGAAAGTCGTTGTTATTTGAAGGGACAATGAAATCATTGCTGCTTTGCTGTGCAAAACCTGGGATGTAACCTGGAAATTCCAGCATCCAGCCCCCTTCTCTCTGCATGCCCACATCAGCTGGTGCCAACAGAGCGACTCTGCAGGTTTTGGGGATCCCAATCAAATCTGAAAATTGTCCCTGGTAAGTTCAGAATTATTAAAGGCAGGTCAGGAGAGACCCAGGGCTGCACCAGCACAATTTACAGGAGAGAATTCTCAGTGCTTTCCCTGTTACTGATCCCCACACAGATAAAATGTGGTAAAAACAATCTCCCTTCTTCAGCTTCCAGGGGGTTGTGCTCCTTGGAAATCTGCTTGGAAGTGAATTCACCTCAGTTCTGAGGAGCTGAGACCTGAACCCTCTAAGTGTGAGATTTGCTGAAATCACCGCAAAACCTTTTCTCCATCCCAGCTCCTCTCAGGTTCCAGCTCAGGGCTCACTTCCCATCAGAAGAGTTTTATTTGTCCTCCTTGGTGCTCTGAGCTCTTCAAAGACAATTCTGAGATCCTGAAATGCCAAGTTGAAGCCTTTGTGTATAAATGCTTTCTGAAGAAAGGTTTCCCTTTCAAGACATCAGAGATTTTTACATTAATCCTCAAATCAGGTTTTTCCTCTGCCAAAAGCAGCTCCCTGGGAAGTTGGATGATCTGGGAAGCAGCTCCCGGAGCACTGAGCCCTCCTGACTCAGAGCCAGAGGAGTAAAGGGGCCCATGGAAGGCTCATTCCAAAGGGTTGTTTGGTTTTTCATTGGAAAATTTCATAGATTTTGGAATTCAGGTAATTCTCCTCCCTCTCAGTGTACTGTCCTTCCCTCCCCAGCCACCAATCTCCAACTCTGAAAACACAACAAAGAAAAAAAGAAAAAAGAAAAAGGAAGAAAGAAAAAAGAAAAAAGAAAAAAAGAAAGAAGAAAAAAGAAAGAAAAAAAAAGAAAAAAGAAAGAAGAAAAAAAAAGAAAAAAAAAGAAGGAAAAAATAAAGAAGAAAAGGAAAAAAGAAAAAAGAAAAAAGAGAAGAAAAAAGAAAGAAGAAAAAAGGAAAAAGGAAAAAGAAAAAATAAAGAAGAAAAAAAGAAAGAAGAAAGGAAGAAGAAAGAAGAAAAAAGAGAGAATAAAAAAGAAAAAAGAGAAAAAGGAAAAAAAAATAGGTGGCTTAATCCCCAAGTGTAAAAGTGAAATCTGAAGTCAACCTCCATGCTCACCTAAAGTCTGGGTCCTCATTAAGTCTCTTAAAAATTTGGTGGATTTGGACTGTGGATTTATTATTTGCTAATTTTCCGTGCAGATGGCACAAGAAGGTGGCAGCCAGTGGGACTGGAGTTTAATGTGAAACTCAGAGTCCCTTAACAAAAGCAGAGAATTACTCTCTGTGTAGTTCAATGGCAACCAAAACAATCTTTGAAACGTTCTCAGGAGGGGTTTTTCCCTCCTGAGAAGAGCTGGGTGTGCAGCAGCAGCAGGGAGGGTCTGTTCTCCACCAGGACTCCTCAGAAGGAACCAACCAGCACCAAAATTTCCGTCTGCTCAGCCTGTTCTGAAACCCCTATAAAATCAAACTGCAGACAGGAGCTGGAAATAAACATTTATTAGAAACAAACATTTCTGTACCTCCCCTGTCCTGCTGGACCTCAGTCCACCACAAACAACGACTGCAACAATAAAAAAGCAAAGTATTATCAGCTGATCCTGCCAGGGAGGCTGGATCTGCCTGGCTGATTTGAATTTCAATGCCATTGTTTGGCGTGTGTTGAACTACAAAGAGAAGAAAAGCTTTTTGTTATTCCTCTTCATCAACTGATCTAATGCAAGAGGAAAATTACTGGTAATTATTTTTGCAGCAATTATGCTGGCCCAAACACCAGAAGTGCAAGCACATTCCTGGTTATTTATTACAGAGAGATCTCCAACCACAGGCTGTTGAGAATGCACAGCATTTCAATTCATGAACTTTGATGAAACTTATTTTAATAGGGCTTTGTTTTCCTTATTAAATGACAAGAAAGATTAATTACAGCAGATCTGGTGGTGCTTTAATGTTGCTGAGTGTATTCCAGCTGTTAACTTTCTTCCTCTGTGTATGAACAGCATGGCTGCTCTGGAGGGGTTTTCTCAACTAATTCCAAATCTGTAAAGCCTGAACTTTTATCAGATTTTATGCCTGGACCTGAAAACAATTAATTTTTTCCTAATAGTTGAATTTATCTCAATCTGCAAAGGAGCCAGCTGTCTTTTAATAAATCTGCACCTGACGCAGGTTGTTGTACACTAAATTTAATAAAGTTTTGTGATGAGAGAGGAGATTTCTTCCCTAAGGAAGCAGCTGTGGGACTCGTTCTGGAGTTTGGATCAGGAGTTTCTGGGTTTCCTGCCCATGCTGGGTATGAGCTGTAACTCCTGCTTTTCTGAAAATGCAGCTCCTGCTTTTCTGAAAACGCAGCTCCTGCCCTGCTCCTGTCCAGCTGGATGAGCCTGGAAAACTCATTCCCCACCAGAATGATTGGAGTGCTTGAAAAATATCACTGAGGGGTTTCTATTATGTTGTTCAAGAAATTGTTTTGCCCTGAAATATTTCTGCTTTGGGTTTGTTTGTGTAGGTTTTTTGGTTGGTTGGTTTTGGTTGTTGTTGTTGGGGTTTTGGGGTTTTTTTTGTTCTGTCTTTCCCTCGGTGTTACCCCAAAGAGATTTTCCTCAGAAAAGGAAAATGGTAAAAAATCTTTAGCAATTTTTTGTGATCTGTGCAGGGTTGAGTTGGACTGGAATGATCTTTGGGGTCCTTTCCAGCTCAGGAGATTTTGTGATCCTTCAGTCCCTGCTCCTGCCAAAGCAGCCTTTTATCCAGAAGAAAAATAATCCAGACTGAATTCAATCAGGTTTGAAATATATCAGAGCAGGCTGGGAGAAAAGTTCATCCAGGTTTATGATGCAGCTTCTGGAGATGAACTCACTTTTCACTAATAAATGTTCATTTCTGACAGCTACAGCTGCACACGAGGGATTACCTTCTGCATTAATGTTTGGATATTGATATTTATAGAATAAACATTTGCCTCCTGTTTATAACATTTATAGGTAACCCACAATTTCTGCAGTATCAGAAACAGAAGAGACTCTTTCTAGAAAGTCTTTTTTGAATATTAAACACCCAAATGGATTTAGGGGTGTGGTCCTGTCTTCCACACGGATTTAAAATTTTGGTGACACTTCAGGAAATGCCTTACAATTCCTGCATGTCTATAACAGCATTCATGATACCTGAAGTGTGAGTTTTTAATAATGCTTCTTCTCACTGGTGATGATTAGGATGTGCAATTCTACCCCACTCCAAGGTCAGACAGATTGATTTCTGAGTGTTCTACTTGGTGCTGGGCTTGAAAAACAAAATACTTTCGATATTCATTTTCTAGTTATTGATTCAATCTAAACCAGGGTTTATTTCGGACTTGTGCCTTTTTAGATCAGCAAACAAATGCCAGTCTCAGTCTCCCCTGGTATTTTACAGCTCCCATTCATTGCCATCCCCAAGTTTTCCTCCTGAGCAGGTCCCAGGAACTTTTCCAGATTTGTTTGGAGCTGTTTTGATGTGCCCCAGCAGAGGATGGGATGAGACAATCCCACTGAACCCCGTGTCTGCAGCAGAGGCTCAGGATAAAGGTGAAAGGCTCATTTCACTGACTTCATCACCAAGCCTATACAAATTAAATGTCTACATTACTCACAGGATGACTTGCAATTATGTTGATTAATCATATGTTACGGAGAAAATGGAAACTCATTTAGAACAGGCATTATTAATCTGTTGTGTCATTTTTGGTTTCTCAAAGCCCTGCTCCGGTGACAATTCCGCTCTCAACGAGCTGCTTAATTCCATTGCGCTTCCACCTTGTTTATAATTAATTTTTAAAAAGTTGTTTACATGAAAGACAATTAATCCGACACAGTTCTTTAAAGAAAGGGAATATGTAAACTCATTTAGAAGTGTAATATTTCAATTCTGATACTCCAAGTAGAGATGTTTCCCAGAGTAATATAAATATGTGAATGTTATTTGACCTTTGGTTTGTTAGCAGCAAGTAACATGCACATTTAATTATGAAAAGTATATTGACCCTTGAACCATCTTCTAAATAAAAATGGAGCTAATAATGAAGAGAATTTTATGGGATACTATTTATTGAGCTAGCAAAGAGGTTTATTTATCTAGGAAATGGCACCACTGGACCCTGAATCTTGGGAAACAGGGAAGTCTTGGACAGTGACCCTCAGAAAATATTTATGGCATCACTCTGGCTGCAGATTTTGTGGGGCCAGGGTGGTTTTTGTGGTCAGAAAATCAGAAGTCTGCAGGATTGTTTCACAGGCAGGATTCAGCAGTAATGTCCTGGTTTGAAATGAGCAGAATTGGCTCTGCAGCAGCCTGAAAAACCCAATATTGTTCATTCAGAGCAAAAAGGACGGAATAATTCAATACACATCAGTACATGTGTAAAGAGGGACTCGCTGGAAAGTTTTATAAGATTTTTTCTTTGAGATTTGCTCATGGTTCCCCCTCACTCTCTTTCCGTGGTCCTTGTTCCTCTTCTGCCTGTGCCCGTTGGGCAGCCCCAACTCTGGGTGTGATAAACCCCAGAGATTTCTCTGGCTCCCCCAGAACCCACCCGGGGTTTGGTGGGAGCAAGGAGGGAGCCCTTGGAGAAGGAATTCAGGAATTCCTGGCTGGTATTTTCCAGCTGTCCTTCAATCCCCACTGGAATGCCAGGGTTGGTGATGGGACCTTTGTGATTTGCCAGAAGCTCAATCTGGGCACCACTTCAGCAGGCAAAAACACCCATAAAACACAGAGGCTGCCGAGGGGTTCTGTTCCAAAACTGATCTGCCCAAGGCAGTCACGGACAGCGATTCTGTGTTACTTTTAATTAGTATATTCCTACAGGATTTTAATAAACTATTTACCAATGGATTGTTCTGTCACAGGGCATTCTCAGCTCTTTAAGCTTCTGCTGCAGAGAAGGTCAGATGTGAAAAGCTCATTCTAGGAGCGAAATAAAACATGCCAAGAGTAAAGCTTTATGGCATGATTAACATTTTCCTATTCAGCCTCGCTGAGAGATCGCTGCTCCATCCCTTTATTAATGTGCAAGCTCTCTTTCGCAACCAAGCCATGCAGCCTTTTGTAATTTGGATAATAAAGACAGTTGTTGTTGTTGTTTAATGAAAAGAATGGTAATTTATTGACACTTGGCTCGCACAATGCCGGCAGTGTAATGAAACCCAACAAACTAATTTCAGTCCTCCCCGTGCGCTCCATGCTAATTAAAAGCAACAATCAATATGGGCGAGGCGTTGTCAACAACGGCATTAAAAGCCTGAGCTGTGGCCAAAGGGCTGATGACAGTTTGGAAGGATGAGGCAGATGGGCGGGAGGTAGAAAAGAAACCAAGAATTACCCAGGAGGCAGAAGCTGCGACTTTTGCTGCTGGGGTTTTTTAAACTTTGAATTGAGTGGTTTATGGATTTTCTTCTTTGCTTTGAATGTTTTGCTCGACAATCCCTTAATGAAATTTGTTTCCGTACGTGCTGACGATCAAGGCTCTGATTTGAGAAGAAACTTCCTAAGTCAAGGCGTTAAACTTTGCTAGTTGGTCACATGAAATGGAGTTTTCCTGAGTGCAAACCCTCCTGTGACTCTTGTTTCCTCTGAAGTTGGAGGTAAAATCCCATTTCTGCTGCTGGGATCTGATTTTCTTGCTCCAGATGTCTGACAATAAACTTGCAGAATTCAGGCCAGTGTGAAGATCACCATGCTCACCATCCCAGAACTCTGCTCAGGAATTTGAGCAGCCACCTCACTTTTCTCCTGCTCTCTAAAATCAAAAATACTCACTTTATCTTCAGTTCCACAGATCACAGTAAAAATGATGAACACAATAAAGATCTCTCAAAACAGCAGAGAGTGTGAACACTTTGGGCATTTTTTAAATGCGAGTTTTTTATGTGAGTTTTATTTCCCGGTTTTATATAAAAATATATTTATGTGAATGTTCCTTGCAGCCCTCAGAGGCAGGCAGAACACTTACTGAAATACAGCAGCTGCAGTGCAACACAAACAAGCTACTATAATTCAGGTATTGCCAAAATCCCCCTTGATAAATGATTTCTCAACTCTCATCCATTTAGTTACCCTTTGGCAGCTGGCTGGACTTTAGAGTTTATTCCCTGAAATTCAGTTTGCCAGCTCACAGAGGCTGGTTCAGATGAGGATGAAATAAATTCTGACAGGAGGAGGCTCCTCTGGGTTGTGTTTTGTCATCAGTCGGTGGAGAGACAAAATCTGGGTGATTTCAGCTTCAGTAACTCACCTGATTGGAATTTTGTTAACCAAGGGCAGATTTGGGGTGTCATTTCTGGAGCTGTTGAGTTCTATGGGGACTAATTGTCCTCATTTTGTGTCTCTGTGGGTTTAGGTGTGTGCACAAATCCAAGGAAGTCAGAAAAGCAGGATAGAAAGCTCAGATGTGTGAGTGGCTCTTCGGGAAGAGATCCCTGTGGCTTTTCTGAAGTTACATCAGAAAAAACCAGATCCTGCCTGACCAGTTTTGGAGAGGAGATGAAATTACCATCCATCGTCCCTTGAATCAAGGCTCCAAACACCACCAGGCTGAGGGAAACCTTCGGGGGAGCCCGAAGAGCACGAGCAGGGCAGAGCAGGGAGCAGATGGTTGTTCCAGGCAATGCCCAGAGGGCTGAGGGCAGCCTGGTCCCAAACTGGGGCTCGTGCAGCTGCACCACAACATCTGGGCCTTCCACCACAACATCTGGGCCTTCCACAGTGGAAAATGGGAAATCAGCCCCTGTCCAGCAAAGACAGTGAAGCCCTGGATGGATTCCCCAGGGAATTTGTGCCATTTGTTTTGAGTGTGTTTGGAGAGCTGGCTGGCACAACCCACCATTGGAAATAAATTCTGCTGGGATAATTTTATTTCTGCTTATAAATCACAAGCTGCAGCCTCAGAAGGAGTAAACACGGATGTGTGAGTTTGGGCCAGTGCAACCAGACCAAGGCAGGGATGCAGTTGAGAACCCAACTTATTTTTAGCCTTTTTCTGCCCTTCACGATGGCGTGACCAAGACGAAACTCCACTTCTCTCCACAGAGAGATGTGCCTTCCTCTTCCAGCTGGGAAATTTTACACCATCCTAACCAGTGGAAAAATAAAAAAAGGTGTTGAATGTGCCCCTGAGCCAGTGGGATCCTCAGTGTTTCAATAATCACAGGACTGAGCCTGGACAGAAAGAAAGGCATTAACAGCCCCATGATATCTGAGTAATTCCTCCTGCTCCATTTGCAGACTGCCCTGGTTAATGGAATAAATGCAATTCCACTTAAGGGCAGAAAGAAGGAAATAGGTAAATTGCTTCTGGAGAAGCTGACCTCTGACACACACATTTCCCTCACAGCAAAATGTTTGCTGGGAACATAAATTTATGGTTCAGTGGCACCCAAACAAATTGTTGTTTCCTCTCATTGTGGATCAGTCAAAAGAGAAGTTACACTTGAAGGGGTTTTAATAGACTGGAGAAGTCATGATTTCAAATATTTGCTTTAAATGCCTGGGACTGTGTGATCAGAATGAGATTTCTCAAAAATTCCAGAAGAAATCACTACCAAAGGTGGGACCTCTACAGAGTTTCTTTCTCATGAGAGTTCTCATGGATCTGGATGTATTTTGTTAATAAAATCCAACCTTCACAAGTACAACTGTCTTCCTTAATATCAGTTAATTTATCTGTGAAAATGCCAGTGATAAAAAACAGCTTCTAAAATGAAATTTATTTCTCTAATGGTTACTGCATGAATTATAAATACTCTGTGTGTGCTGAGAAAAGGAAATGAGGCTGAACAGAACAATTTTGAAGCCTCCAGCCCTGCTGCTCATTACAGTCATTTCACAGCTTCATTTAAAATATATTTTTCTGCATCTGAGAACATTTCAAAGATTGTTTTGGTTGCCATTGAGCTACACAGAGAGTAAATTCTCTGCTTTTGTTAAGGGACTCTGTGCATTCTAATAAAGAGCTGACTCTAGGACTGAGTAAATATTTATGTGCAGAGTGGTATTCCAACTTTTTTACAGAGAGATAAAAAACTGCTCTGGAATGTGAATTTACCAGAGATTTTATTTTTTCCCTTACATTTTCTATCTCTGGAGGCCTCCAGTAATCATAAAATACCTCAACAGTTTCACACTAATTAACAGAGCAATTTCTTCCTGACCTTTTGGATGCTGACTTTGGCTTTCTCCTCTGCAGAGCAGCACTTCCAAGCACGGAGGTTTTGTCTTCCCAAATCCCTCTGCCAACTTTCCTGGGATGTCATGGCAGGGTCACCTGAGCGAGCTCTGAGCCTTTGAGGGGATGAAAGAGGAATACAGAACAACCTTGGAGAGGAGCAATCATGGAAACGGAAGAATTATTCTTATTTTTAATGCCCAAACCCTGTGAATCCATGAATTATTCACAGCACAGATAACTCCTGCTGGTGACTGGTGCTGTTTCACACCAGGGCTGGAGTTCACTCCTCTCCACCACTGCCTTGATTGTGTCGCTGTTAAATCTTGAGGCAAATTGGAAAATCAGGTTTTGCTCCTCAGAGAAGCTCACCTCGTCCTGAGGATTTCAACAAACACCAATTCTGTCTGGTGAGTGCTCCAGGGGGATTTATCTCACTCTGACACATCACCCCCTTGCTCCCATCAGTTCTGATATAAACAATGATCAAATTCTGATAAAAATGAAGCTGCTCTTGTCTGTCAGACTTTTGGCAGCCTCTGAATGGAACCACAAACAGGACAAGGTGCACAATTCAGGAATTGTTTCTCATTTGTGTGCCTGACTGATCAAAGATTGCTTTCATGGTATGAAAATATGGGAATGCCACCTAAAGGCAAAAGAATATTGTTTTACTTTTTTTTTTAATCACAAATTTTTGCGCTAGAAATAGTTTGCTTAAATTCGCAAAATTCTTCTAAGGAGAAATTCATGTTTCCCTCATAAATGGCTTAAAATTACCCTGGTCTGCAAAACTAATGTAGTTTAATATTGATGATTATTATGTTCATACTTAATTGCACACAAAACATTTAAAGCTTTGTAAATTCCTTCACAAAAAACCAGAGATTATCCTGTTTACAGATGGAAGGGTAGGAGAGTATCTCAAACAGAACTCAGTAATCCCCATCTCTTGTCCCTATTTAATATCAGTATCACACTGTTGATTTCTGTGGAGTTATTCCAGGGTTAATCCAAATAATTTTACAACTGGGCCACATCAGTTTTTACACTGATTTTAAATGAATGGGCAGTTCTTCTCAAAGCATCAAGGTCTGCTCTAAATATTCAACCTCTCCTTCAGCACTTTTGATCCCAGTGACTTTTATTGGTATTAAATTGGAGCTCAAAGTGTTGCTTGAAATGTTGTCAAATGCATCCCCATTGACTTGGTTTAAGAGCACTGAGCTGAACCTCAAAATCTTCACCCAAGACAAAATTTGGTTCCCAGTGCTGGTGTTGCATCATCTGCTTCTAATCTCTGATTAAAATAGCTCAGTTTGATTATTTTCAGTCACACACAAATACCATACCCAGTAGGAATGTCCAATAAGGAATTCCTACAGTTTTTCACTTATTCAAATATTAACTTTAAACATTATCTTTACTGGCCTTATCTTTAACAAAACTCAAAGTTTTAAGCTCCATAAGGAGACAATCAGGGTCTAATGGATTAAACACTTGGCAAAAAATGGTGTCGTTAAAAATAGCAAAGCAGTTGGGTTTTTTTTATCAGGGTGTCAGCAACGAGCCTGGAGCCTACAGGGCTAAATCCTGTGTGTACTGAGGGTGGCTAAATCCTGTCTGTATCCCAGGCTGTTCTGAACACTCCTTGCCTTTTATCCTCTCTTGGGTTTGGTAGCTGTGTATGAAATCAGCAGTAGCCTCACAGATTTCCCAGCTGGTTGCATTACAGGATTGCCAAATTGCATAAATACTCTTGCTGTCACTTGTCAGAAATATAATCCTCAAAGGACCTGAGATCTGAGAGAACTCAGAGATGGGTGGTTCTGGTTTCCTTGACCAGAATTGTCCTTTTTTTCCCTGTGATTATTGACCAAAGGTCAGTCAGTATGGCTCTCTTTACGTTTTTTTATTTAAAATCTAAAAACGCAGCTCAACACACAGAGTCTAAAGAAAAGCAAAGGTGTTTTTCATGTGTGTTTCCCGTGAAGTCAGTGGCACATGGGTGAATTCTCCTGGATTAATCAGTTTGTTTAGGAGGAAACTCTCTCCACTTGAGCCACCAGTGAATTTGTGTGTCACAGATGGCTTGGTTTGGAAAGACAGTTGTCTGCCAGGTAAAGCTGGAGCTTCCCTTGGAATGGAGAATGTAAACCCCCTCCCCTCCAAATTATAATTTTGCAATTAGGGGCTTTCAGGCAAAGATATGGGAATAGGAGTAACAGTTCTTTACTAGGAATATAAGAAAAAGAACCAGACCAGTTTACATCCAGCTGTTCTTTGCCCATGGATTTTGCATTCCCAAAAGCATCAGATTTCACTTTCAGTTCAAGTTTCCTGTTATTTGTTCCTCTAGCAGCTGAACTCTGTCCCTCGGGAATGGTGTCCCCAAAATAATGCTGCTGCCTGGGGCTCTGCTGCCATCTAGCCAGCTCCCATCCCAATTCCCAGCTCCCATCCCAATTCCCAGCTCCCATCTCAGCTCCCAGCTCCCATCTCAGCTCCCAGCTCCCATCCCAGCTTCCATCCAAATTCCCAGCTTCCATCCCAGTTCCCAGCTTCCATCCCAGTTCCCAGCTTCCATCTCAGATTCCATCCCAGTTCTCAGCTTCCATCCCAATTCCCAGCTCAATTCCCAGTTCCCAGCTTCCATCCCAATTCCCAGCTTCCATCCCATCCCAATTCCCAGCTCCCACCTCCCATCCCAGCTTCCATCCCAGTTCTCAGCTTCCATCCCAGTTCCTAGCTGTCATAACCCAGTTCCCAGCTCCCATCCCAATTCCCAGCTTCCATCCCAGCTCAATTCCCAGCTTCCATCCCAATTCCCAGCTCCCATCCCAATTCCCAGCTCCACCCCAATTCCCAGGCACACGGGTGGATGTCCCAGGGTGGCACTGGTGCCTGTGACAGAGCAGGGCTGCTCCTTTGTCCCTGTCCCAGGGGTGGCAGTGGCGTTTCTGCTCTCAGCAGGGACAGTGCCTCGTGCTCAGCCCTGCTTCCATTTCCAAACGTTCCTTTCAAACCCGACACGTCGGGACTGCCAGAGCAATTTGGGCTCTTTTCACCTGAGCTCCGACACTTCAGCAGCACTCAGAGCAAACCCATTCAATCTGCTGGCTGAGAGGGCATTCAGCACTTCAAAATCCCAAACACACAAACCCCAAACAACAGCAAAAACCCTTTTAAGGAGCCTGCAGGTGCAAAGCTGCTTTGTAGAGGAGCAGCTCCTCGAGCAGCAGGTCCCCAAAGTGTTCTGTCTGAAGGACAGCAACAGAGTGCTCAGAAAAACAGACTCACTGAAAACAAACCAGAAAATGACTGAGTGAAGAATATCCATGGAAATATGTAACAGAGAGCAATCATAGCTCTGTGTATGCTTTTAAAGGAAGCACTCGTTTTAAAGGTTTATTTCAAAGCACTCTCAGCCCTCCAGGAGTGTGCTCATTCACTGCTCTACATCTTCAGCAGAGCTGCCAGCAGGAAAAGGAGGGGAAGATGTTGTGTCTGGAAAAGTCCCCCAGTTTAGCTGCAGCAATCTCTGCCAAAGACGTAGGATTAAAAAAAGATTCAAATCCACCAGCAACTCTTCTATATCCTTCTCCCTCCCTTCACTTTAGGGGCAGTGTGGGGTTTGCCTCCAGCCATGGGTTTGGATCCCATGGGATTTGATTTCTCAGTGGGAACTCAAAAAATCTCTTAAAAGCCTCAGTGCTGTGCTCTGGGTGATGCTGGACCCAGAGGAGAGGAGAGGAGAGGAGAGGAGAGGAGAGGAGAGGAGAGGAGAGGAGAGGAGAGGAGAGGAGAGGAGAGGGAGAGGAGAGGAGAGGAGGGAGAGGAGAGGAGAGGAGAGGAGAGGAGAGGAGAGGAGAGGAGAGGAGAGGAGAGGAGAGGAGAGGAGAGGAGAGGAGAGGAGAGGAGAGGAGAGGAGAGGAGAGGAGAGGAGAGGAGAGGAGAGGAGAGGAGAGGAGAGGAGAGGGAGAGGAGAGGAGAGGAGAGGAGAGGAGAGGAGAGGAGAGGAGAGGAGAGGAGGAGGGAGAGGAGAGGAGAGGAGAGGAGAGGAGAGGAGAGGAGAGGAGAGGAGAGGAGAGGAGAGGAGAGGAGAGGAGAGGAGGAGGAGAGGAGAGGAGAGGGAGAGGAGAGGAGAGGAGAGGAGAGGAGAGGAGAGGAGAGGAGAGGAGAGGAGAGGAGAGGAGAGGAGAGGAGAGGAGAGGAGAGGAGAGGATCAGGCTCTGATCCTGAGGGCACCAAGGGTCTCCAGGTTCTCTCCTGACTCCCAGATCTGCATTCGGGGATTCTTGTTCAGGAAAGTTCAATCTGGCTTTAAGAAGTGATGCTGCTCCTCATGCTGTCCTTTTGTGTTATCTCTGCTATTCCTGTGTTTTCTCTTCCATTTCTCACCAAATACCTCAAATTCCCTTAGTGTGAACAACCAAAAACAACCGGAAACAACCAAAACCAACCAAAAACAACCAAAGAACTCAGCCACGGCGATTCTCTGCGTTTAATTTGCCCCCACAAAGCCCTCACTCACCTTTTGAATGGAGCAGAGCATTCCTGTGCATCCGAGGTGGACTCGGGGGAAGAAAACGCCTGGATTTCCACTAGAGGGTGACGTTGTAAAGCTCAAACGGGATGAGAGAATTCCCAGGGCAGGGAGAGAGGCCGGGACAGGGTGGGGATGGGGCTGGAGGAGGGAAACGCTGCTGCTTTGGGGGGGTCAGAACATTCCTCATTCTCCTCCCGGCACCCTCAGAGGGGCACTGCAGAATTACGAGTTCTTCTCATCTTCCAACCCGGTGAATCAGAAGATGAATGGGAAAACTCATTCTGTGTGCTGTTTCCTTTAAAATCCAGTTTATTAGGGGAAAAGCAATTTATGCCACCAGAATTTGTCAGCTGTTGTCCTGATCTCATAAATAATTTGGGGTTTGGACAGCTTTATTGTCTGCTTTAATTTGGAGGACTTAGGACTTTTCATCCTTGAGAATAATTTGTACAGCAGCAACACTGGAACACTAAGAAAACAGATAGGAATATTTATTATTATTCAGATGAAGTTGAAAAAAACTACAAAACCACCCCATTTTTATCATAACCACTACAAGGGTTTGCATGAAGATTTTTCTTTCATATAAATAAAAGCAAGATTTAGAAAGTTTAAGCTTGAGCTGGCAGTTGAGTTTCTGTACACAGGCCTTGCAAAAAGAAACTCATGAAAATTTCATGAAGGTCTCACACTTTGTTTCACACTTAGGATGAAAACACAAAACATTATCATTTTACATAAATTCTTCATTTTGTTAAAACATAATTCATTCTTCTACGCATTGCCACGAGATCTGATAGCACAAACCCTTTTTCCACTCAATTTTCTGCCACTGCATTATGCATTCCTGAATTTCCACTGTGTACAGGATCTGCTGTTGTGTAGTTACCCTTGAAAAGAGGCATGGCAAAAAAATTATTTGTAGCAAATATACATCCATTCTATAAACACCAGAAATCACATCCTTCAGCTGGGGCTGCAGCTATTTCCTACAGTGGTTTGTTGTCAGCGAGAAAAATCCTAAAAGTTGCTGAGATGCTGTGCTAAGAAAGAGAAAAATTCTAAAAGTTACACACTGAGACACTGTGCTAAGAAAAATCCTTTTGTCTTGTTTGCCATTTTAAGAGAAATAATTTCCTCTTAAAATTTTGAGCTTCACAAATGACAGGCTCACATCTTTCTCTGTAGAAATATCTGACAATTGCACAGGAAAATTGGGTGCAGCCTCTCTGTGGGGTGAGCCTTTCTTGTCTAACACCACAGCAATGAAATCAGGGAGAACAGGACAGATATCCTAACGATCAGAGAGGTCTCTCATTCTCACCTTGTGAATTCTCTGTTCTTTCTCTCTTGCTTTGGGTGTAGAAGTCGGTGTGAGGGTGGAGGGAGGAGTAATTACAAGTTTGGTTACAGCTCCTTATTTCCCCTCACAGGCACAGCATGGAGATGCCTGGGGGACAGATTGGAGCTCAAATTGTTCTTTTTTCCAACTGTGATGTTCCTTCTAAAGCTCCCTGTTTCCAGCAGGTTGTGGTGAAGGTGAAGCAGACCCAGCTCTGCTAAAGGTGTGTTGGTGTGGGGTGTGTCCACACAGGAAATATCACAGCATCCCAGAATATTTTGAGTTGAAGTGACCTCAAATCCCATCTCATCCACCGCCTGCCATGGGCAGGGACACCTTCCACTGTCCCAGGGTGCTCCAAGCCCTGTCCTTGGACACTCCCAGGGATCCAGGGGCAGCCACAGCTTCTCTGGGCACCTCCCCACCCTCACAGGGAGCAGTTCCTCCCTAATATCCAACCTAAACCTCCTGTGTTTCAGTTTTCAATGGTTGAAGCCATTCCCTCTATCCCTGTCACTACAAACTCTCCCAAATACTCTCCCTGTCACTATGGGCACTGCCAACCCCCCCACTCACCTCTGATGTCTTGGTGTAACTAAATATAAAAAGCCCCTGCTCCGTCCAGCCTCTCCATCCGTCCCCCACGTCCTGAAAACTCAGCATCCTCTGCTCCAAGGCAGCTCCCAGCCCTGCAGGGAGATCAGGATCTCAGGGAGATCATTGGATGGGTCTGAATTTTAAATTTAACTGAGGAATTTACCTACCAAATTTAATTCTCTTAACCGGAAATTTACTTCCCAAACCCCTCCCTCTAAATCCCCTTTGGCTCCTCAGTGCTGTCCAGCACACTGCTTGTGTGGCAGCTTTTCTCACCTCATCATTGCCTGCTCTTCATTTCTATTTAAAATCCAATTTATTTTTTTTAATTTTTAAAATAGAAATTAATTTCTATTTAAAATCCATTCTGAAATCCATTCCAGATCTTATTTGACACAAGAGACAAATGTGATCCCACCTCAGTCAGGTTCTCCAGAGTCTCCTTTGAACCTTCACCCCCATCAGTGAGTGACCAGACCTCGGTGCTGCCATCTCCTCCTAAAGACATTTTTCATTCTCCCTCCCAAATCTCCTCATCCCCAGCCCTGCCATCTCCCTGACAGTCAAAACCAGAGGATAATTAAATCCTCCACTCTCATCTCTAGCAGTCTGAGGCCTCAGCAGCACCTGGGATGGATTTGAAGAGAAAAAAAAAAAACCTCAGGGAGGATGGAACGGCAGAGCTGGGGTGGCACTGGAATTGCTCCCACGTTGTGCCCATTTCACTTTTCATCTGTGGCTATTCTGTCAGCACCAGAGGATGGGGTTTAATTGCTGTCTCAAACATATATGGCAACACCATAGCAACTTCTCCTCAGCGCAGCAAATCCATTCCTTCAGCAATTATTACCCTAATTAACTCTCAAATGTTAGCAATACTCAATCTGCTGATTAAATTTCCATTGAATTTTGTTACTCACCAGAATTAGACCGGTGAAGGCAGCCTCTAAATTAAGATCTATTTAATTGTTCTTCCCTGAGTGCTCCTGCAGAGAAATGTATGGATTTGTATTTCCAGTGGTTTGTGAGCACACGCCAGTGCTCTGCCACACAATTCCTTACGTCAGGAGCTCACAGAGAAGCATGAGGACAACCCTGACTGTGAAATGGCTCTAAAAACTCAGGGATTTGCATAAATCTCTCTTCTTTTTTCCCCCTTTATTTTTTCAGGCAGCTTTTCCATCAGATTCCAGGAACATAATTCATTTCTCTGTTTTCCATGTAGTCCCCTATGTTTGACTTCTCTGTGTTTATAACCCACAGCTGATTAGATGTTTGTATCATTCTTTGGAGAAGGGACAGACTTTATTTTCCTGTTTGGTCCAAGATTTTGCAAGCTGGGAGCATTGCAGCAGATCTGCTGGTTAATGTGGGATGGGGGATTCATTCACCTGAGCTTTGCTGCTCTTTGACACCCAGAGGATCAGGACAGGACCAAATATTTAGACAAGGAACCACCTGGGAATTTTAGCTACCATGGACCTAGATCTCATGGATGAGCCAAAAATGTAAAATAATGTTTCATTATTATTGTTATGATTATTGTTATTGTTATGGTTATTGTTATGGTTTTGGTTATGGTTATGGTTATTATTGCTTCAAGAATATTTAAATTCTCTGTTAAGGCAATATAATTTCCAGCTGCTCTTGAAAGAATATTTTCCTCTTAGACTTCCCATCTACATGCACTCTTCCACCCTTTCTTTTGCACTGATAAAGGGACATAAATTTAGGACATTGATAAGAACAGGACACTGATCATTTTCTTTGAGAGGGAGGATAATTTCCCCTGCTTTAACTCTGTGCTCACCAAGAGCATCCATGGTTCCAGGCTGGGACCTCAGGAATGAGGACAGAGAGAGGATGGAACACACAGAAAAAAACTCCTAAATTATTCCAGCTGTGATATCCTTGGCCCCACCATCACCAGCACTGACAGAACTTTAAAAAAAAGCAGTTTATAGATGCAAGAGGTCATGGCCCATGATTATTGGCACCCCTAGAACACAAGGAACTTTTATTTTTTCCCACTAAAATCTTGCAGGCCTCCTTCAATATCTGAGTTTCTTTGGAAAGGAGGAAAGAATTGAGATGTTAAACCTTGGTTGAAGGAATATTTTGTAAACACAGAAGTATTTGCTCAGGGTTTCTGTGTGGCAAACTGAAGGTGCATTTGTGCAACTGCCTTGGAAGGTCTGTGTGGGTCTAAGCAAACCAGAAATCCCAGGAGATTGATGAGGAGGACAGATCCTGAATAGCAGGGAATGAATTCAGCGCAGGAGTGAGCTGCTGAAAATCTACCTCTGTGCAAAAGCCAACAGAGGTCTTATCCTTTATTTAAATCTCACGTTGTGACTCCTGCTCACACTTGCACACTTCCTTAGCACAGGGCTGAGGATTTGGCATGGGGGGAATTGGCTGCCAGCAATCCCAGTGAATTATAATAATAATAAATGCCTGCATAATTATTGAATTGAAAAATGTAGAAAGAGAAATTACTTTCTAAGAACAAGTGCCATTTCCAGAACAAGCTGAAGCTTGAAAAAAACCCCAAATGATTTCCTGAGAGTGCTGTCAACCCAAAACCCTAAAACATGGGAACACCATGGTTAAAGGACACCACATCCTGCCTGTGCCCTCCCAAAGGACATGGATGCCTGCAGGGGTGTGGAAAATTGTCTCCAGTTTTTTCCAGTTATTTACATTCCTCCCTCCCCTCAACAGCTCCTCTGGACAAACTGATGTTTTTTTGGGACTACCTAAACACAGAGGCCAAACAAAATTAAGAATAAAAAGCAGTTAAATTTATTGAAGGGCCTTCAGGTACATTTAGGGCAGATGAAGCCACCCCATGAGTTTTCACACTTTTATAAGTTTGGTCCATTTATATATTGGGAGTTAATCTTCCAATTACGTCTTTGGGTAATGAAGTTATTTACCCCAAGTTTTGTCCCCCCAGCTCATTTTTATTTACATTTCTGGTCCTTGATTCCCAATCCTGGACAGGAATTGTTGTGCCAGACCAAAATGGGAAAGCAGCAGCTCACACTGTGTGTGGAGTTTAGAGTTATACACTAAAGAATTGCAGGATTACAAATAGATGAAAAATAGAAAAGCAAAAATCCTGAGGCATCAAAACAGCTCCGAGTCCATCAGAGCTGACAGTGAGTTCTGCCTTTATGAAAACTGAGCCAGGATTATGGACAGCCCCTGGAATAGTCCTGCCTGTTCTATCCACCTCCTTCCCTCAGGTGACAAACTGTGGACTTGAAATTACTGTTCTAAGTGCTGTTTGCTCTCTCCTCTCTTTCAGTAACTCCAGGCAGGTGATTTAGGGCAATTATGCTTTATTATATCCATTTATCCTCAATACTTACCTGTCATTTCGGGGCCTCTATCTGCTCAATCACTCTCAGAGGTACAAAAAGCCCCAGTGTAGAGATGTCTTCTCTGGAGTCCTGTCACAGCACAATTTATCTCTGGGACCATTCATGAAATCCTGAGCTTGCACAGCAGCTCAAACTCAAACAGAGATTTCAGCTGGTGAAATCAGCGTGACAACAGCACACCAAGGCCACAGGGGTCTTTGGAAATATCAACAGGGCTTGAAACTGAGCCCTGGGGGGAAATGGGGTTCCCTAGGGCCAGCAGCACACTCAGGGCAGTATAAAACCCAGGAGGCAGGTGAGGGTGGGTTGAGTTCCATGGCAGCCCTGGATGTGCAAACCTCTGGCTGGTTTTGGGTCTGTGTAACTCTGTCCCAGGCAGTTTGGCAGGCAATGCCTGTCCTGGTTGTTATCAAACTCAGGTGTGGTTGGAAGTGCATAAAATTTGGGATCTGCTGGATTCTGAGAACAAGGTTTGTGCCATCAGCCTGGCCTTGGGCACTCTGGTGCAATGGGATGATCCAATTCCCTCTGCTCTTACCTGGGTCACATCAGGGAAGGTTTTGCCTCACCACCACAGATTTATTTACTCATTTATTGTTTTTTTCTGTGGTAAGTGTGGTCTGCTTGCATGGTGTCCTAGGTTACACTGTCAGCTGTGCCCACAGTCTGTATCCCATCCCCATCCCCAGGAGCTGCTGGAACCTGCTGGGGCAGTGTTTCCCTTCTCTCCTGTCCATGGCCCAGCAATGCCGTGCCCATGGCTCATGGGGAACTCCCTGCGGGAGCTGTCTCTGGTTCATGGGCCAGCAAGGAGCCACTGCAGGGCTCAGAGAATGAGATCAGCCCATGGGGAGATGCTCCGCCCAGGGGGAGGAGCCAAGCATTCCCACCTGGATAGAATCTGGGATTTGGGACAGCACAGGGAGCCCTGACCCACTGGATTCACAGAGGACAAGAGCTCCCAGACCTTTCTACAGGATCACTGCTTGGACAAGAGCATTTCATCTGGGCTGCTGCCACCACCCTGACTAACAGGGGGTCAGGTTGGATTCTGACTCTGTCAGTGCTCTTTTGTACTATTGCATTTATTTTATTTTACTTTATTTTACTTCTTTTCTTTTCCTCTTATTAAATTGTATTTCTCACTTGGAGTCTCTCACTGGTTTTGCTTTCAAACCAGCACACAGGGCACAGATCAGCGGTGGTGTTAATGGAGCAATGATGTCTCTGGGTTGGAGGAAAGGAGAGCAGGGATTGTGTCAGGCTCCTCACAAGGACTCAGTGCTGGAATTGCAAATGGGCAGGGGACAAAGGAGGCCGATATCCCTCCCACTTTGCAAATCTGGACTGCTGACCTTCTCTCTGATTTCTGCTTCATGTCTCCTCAGGAAAAACTGTTCTTTAAAAAAAAAAGATTAATAATCATGTCTTTCTCTGAAAAAAAATCGGTATCAGACATTTCAAATGTGCTTTTCACTTGACTTAAATGTTACAACGGAAACATTCTCATGTGTCATGATTGTTAAATGAAAAGAAAAATGTCAAGGCTAAGTCACTGCCATCATTTATCTGGCTCTGGGCTGCCTTTGAACTGAGAGGTGCCAGCAGTGGGATGCAATGTCCCTGTTGCACAGCTGCAGCACAAAGTCATTGTGTCCCTGGGATATGGAAGATAAGAAACCTGGCAGCAAACACCTTTCATAGCCAGCATAAAAAGTTTTTCACCTGTCTGTCACCTCAGAGAGATCAATGGCCGATGACAAAAGCACTCTGAAGTTAAATCTAGGTGGGATTAATGTGAGAAATAGGAAATTTTGGGCTTCCTACCCAGCACTTCCACCCTGACTGAAGGAATCTGCCCTCCTGTGTAGTGTTTTGGTGAAATTGCCAAGGACACTGCATTAAACACCTCTCAGAAACTCTTTTCCCTTCTCTCTCTCTCAGAGAAGGGGGATTTGCCTCTGTGTTGTCTGCAGACCTCACCATAATTATTCACTTCTTTGTAGCCACTTAATTTATTAACAGCACCTCACTGTACACTGAGGATGAACTGAGAGCTCCTGAGAAAGGATAAAGCTCTTGGCCTGTTTGCAAAGAAAAAAAAAAAAAAACAAAACAAAACCAAACAAAACCCCCCCAAAAAAAACAAACAAACAAACAAAAAAAAACAAAAAAAAAAACAAAACAAAAAAAAAAAAAAAAACCCACCAGAAAACAAAACCAACTTCCACTTGTTTTTCCTGAAATTCAGAGTCCTAACAGTTGCTTCCCTTCAGAAGCTCAGCTGAGGCTGAAGCTCCAGACATTGCATTTTTAATGAGTTCAGTTTGTTGGGACCTTGTTTAACCCTGAAACCTCCTTTCTCTCCCAGATATTGATTCGACATGATGAGTGCACTCTACGGGAGCGAGGGATCAGTCAGCAAACCTCCTGAGCTGGCAGAATCCAGGAGCTCCAGGGAAGAGCTCATGAGGACTCCCATTTTTTTTTCTGGGTGGGATGTAAATATGAGCTTTGCATCATGGCTTTCTTAGGATTAAACCCCTGAAAAATTCCTGTATCCCCACAGAGAGTCAAAAGGAGCAACACATCAGCTCTTATTGGAAGGCATCCAGCTCTAAAGCAGTGATGGTTTAAGTGTGTGGAGCTGTGGTTTGAAAGGTTCAGGGTTTTTTTTCTGTTCAGCCAGTGATTTGTGGCTCTATTTTGCTGAGTTCTGGAGTAAACGAGCATTCTAAAACAGCAGTGAGACAGATAAGGGATTTTTAGTGGCTAAATAAAAGGGTTTACCTTAACTGCTAAATAACTGCGCTTCTGGGGAGGAGGAAAAACAGAGAGGAAAAAGACAGCCAGAAATGTAACAGTAGTTATAAAACCTATATGCAAACACCTCAGGGGGGAAGGTTTTACATCTCAGCCTCACAGATCTTGGTTGAGTGGGGAGCTGATAAAACAAAAAAGGTACTTGAAGTATCCTGAATTTTTTAATAAAAGCACAGATACAGATTCCAGGTAAAAACCCATCCCAGTGTAAGGGCACGTGTGTGTTTGTGATTCCTCTGCTCCAAAGGTGGGGTTTAATCCCACCCTGTGGAGGGAGGCACTGCCCACATTTAGCACCACAGCCAGGCGGGTTTGTTTCCCCACTGCCATGTTAAAGGATGAGTAAAGTATTCCCTCCCCATTTCCCATGTTTTTCTTCCTACTCTGTCTTCAGCACAGCTCTCCCAACTCCTTTGGCAGAAACTCTCAGACAGGAGCGCTCCTCTGTTGGAACTCTGGAGGTTGAAAATTTCAGTTTTTCTGTGCTAAAAGGCACTGACCCTCCAGCAAACACCGCATTTGACCTGAGGCTATGGAACAGCTTCCAAAATTGAGTGATAACATTGGGATTATGGGTGTGTAGCTTGAATGGAAGTGTGTGATATCACAGGGTGTAGATTTAGGATTTAAGGTTTTAGTATATAGTAATACATTGAGAGCACTATGGAGTATTTAGGGCTTTGGCTATGTTCTTCTTTCACCTTCTTCTTCATGGGTTTGGGTGGTTTTTTCTAACTGGATGAAAAAACCTGCATTGTAGACCCTGGGTATTTGGTTACTGGGTTAAAAGTATAAATAACATGGTTAAAATAATGTCTTGTTATTGGATAAATAGTGCTGAAAATACCTTGGAAAGAGTTAGAGATGGAGCCATTTTCTACCTTGTTAGCTAGAGCTCACAGCTTATGAGGCTGTACTTAGATAAGAATTAATAAACATGTAAATCCAAACATGAAACTGTGATTCCCATGCTTTAATCCCGGCTCTAACATGGAGAAAAGAAGATAAAAACCCCACACTCCTCCCTGACTGAGCCAAAACATCTCTGCAGCACAAGGCCTGCAACACAGCTGAGGTATCCCAGACTGTGCTGAGAGCAAATCCTTCTCCTTGCAGAGACCCTGCAAAGGTTTTGTTAGGAAAATTAATCCACAAATGACAGAGATTTATGTCCAAAAAGGAGACAGAGGAGTCCTTTTGCTTTATTCCAATAAAGGGAGAGGCCATGGGGCATTTCCCCTGCGGTCTCTCAGATTTTTGGATGATGCAGCCTCCTTTTTATCCCAATTTCCCAGCCGTGTTTCCCTCTCTCTTTCCCCATTGGCTGAGGTACTTGAGAGGTGCAGACTTCCTGGAATGCCAAAGACCCTAAATTCCCCATTTAATGTATAACCTCCCCTAATTTTTAATTCTGATGGATTTATGAGTTTTCCCCATTTTTTGTTTCATCTTTCAATATCCAGTTTCATTGATCAGCAAACCCACGGTTTGTTTGTAAAGGCAAATCTCTTCTTTTCCATTCATCAATCAGTGGAATCCTTCCTGTTGTTTCTTTTATCTCTCAGTGCTGGTTTTATCCACCAGCAGCCCCACACTGGTTTGTAAAGACAAATCTGTCATTCCTCTCCATTTCCACCCTGCTCAGGGCACAGCCTGAGCTCCTGCAGGCAGGGCAGGGCTGCTGTGCCAGGGAGGAGCATCTCACTGAGTCCCTGCTCACTGAGTGCTGTCCTCAGTGCTGCTGCAGCACCTCCAGCTCATTCCCTCTGCTCCTCCAAGAGCCAGCTCAGCCCCTTCCCTCCGAGGTTTCAATTTATGGCATAAACAAACCTTCACCCAAGCAGATAAATCAGCCCTGGTGTCTGCAGGGACTCTGCAATGAGCTCCAGGCCCTTTAGAGGATGTGACCAGAGCTGGCTCTGACTGAAGAGAACAGAGTGTGCTTGGCTGTGCATCCTGAGCTGAATCCCACAAGAGTGAAGCCTTGTTCTTGGAACATTTGGACCTGGGAGATGTGTTTCAGCGATGGTGCTGATGCTGGATGAGACAGATCAGGCTCCAGAAGGCTGAGCTGTCTCCTTCCAAAGAGAGAGGCCAGCTCGCTACTCAACCCACTGGCACTTTCTCTGAGTCATTTTGTCTTCCTGGCTAATGACTTCGTTAATTGGAATATTGGGGTTTTTTTCAGTGGCTTTCCCTACTCAAGCTCAGGCTTTGAAAAGTTCACAGAATGCTCCACATTTCTCCTACATTATAAATCTAATCTAATCTCTTTTTTATATTGACCCATGACCTGTAGAAATACATCCTGTTGGATCAGAATTGTCATTCTTTGCCCATTTCATGACCAGTTTTGCTCAGGGCTGCAATATCTGCTCAGTTCCACGTGTGTGTTCTAAACCCCTGACTCTTGCCAGCAAGAAAGTCCCATTTTCCAGGTGTGATTGTTCCGAAATTGGCAATGCAATCTTAATGACTTGAAGAGAAGATAAAAATATTGAAACCATGGCAACCTCCAAAATTTCGAGCTGATGCCCAGCTTTGCTCTTTTGTGAAGTACAACCTGTTCACGATGCACAAATGCACCTCAAGCAGATGTAGTCCACGAGTGGAGGAATTGGCTCAAAACAAACTGGTAAATCCAGCTACTCTGCCCATTTTCCCAGCTAAAAGTGATTTCAAAGGCAGCCTGTTCTCCACTCACACCTTTTCTAGATCCAGCATCTCCACAACTTCCTTTCCTTTCCAGGAGTCTCCCAGCCAGTTTTCACACTCTTGGATTTTTTTATGGATGTAGCTGAGTATAAAGATTCTGTTACAATTTTAGTGGCTCTTCTTTTGATAGGTCCTGCATGGTAAATCAGAAATATGAGTCTGGTTCAAGATGATGATGATGGGTTTGGGGAGAGAACACAGTATGCACATTCTTGGGTTCATAGGTTCAGCAGCACGAGGTAGACGACAAACATTTTCGTGTGGTTCAGGTTTCACCTGCCAACCCTGGTGTCTTCAAAAGGTGAATTTCCAGGCACGAGATGTCCCACAATTCACAAGTGTGAGAGAGAAATGCATAAAATATAAGCATTAAAGGAAAAGACAGGACCTGTTTCAGAAACACCAGCCTATAAATAAATTTTAACAGAATTTAAGTTGGTTTCTCTTGCTCCAGCGCTTCCTTCCTCCCTCTTTGGCACCAGGTGTAGTCTCTGAAAGCAGCAGAATGCAGAGTGCATTAGTGTCATTTCACTGATAATGCTCAAGGAATAATTGCCACTGAATCAAATGCTAAAACGAGTCCTACATTAAATGCTCACCTCCAAGGATGCCTGCTGATGGCTTCTGTCAAATAACCAGCAAGAGCCTGTCACTGGAAAGCCTCCAGAGAAAGTGAGATATGGATCTCCTTCCCACTCTCTGCTGGTTTTACTGGGTCTTGAAATCAGTGTGTTTAGAATGGTGAATGCATCTTTTTGTTGAGCCTTTATCAAAGCAGCTCAGTGTGCAACAAATCACGGGTTGTAGGTGATGTGTGCAAGGCCGGCTCTTCAAGAAAGGGATTTTCCACAAGAAAATCAAGCGTGAATCTCACAAAACACAACAAAAATAACAACCAAAATTTAGCTCTTTCCATGCTCCTTTCTGCTCCCACTTCCACCTTCACACATTTTGGGGTGTGTAAAAGAGTGAGGCCAAGGCAGCAGGATGAGGGAATTGTGACTGCCCCAAGTCAGGAATGCTGAAGGAAAAGCAGAAATTTGTGTTTTTCTGCCCAGATCTGTTCCCTGGAGTATGTCCACGGTGGGGAGAGGAGCTGATCCAGATTCAGCCTTGCACTGCTCAAAAATACTGAGATTTGGGGCTTCAGAAGAACAAATACAACAATTTCCAGTTTGATCCAGAAGCCTTCCACACAAATATTCACACCAAAATTCCTTTGGCTCAACCCGTGGTGCAGCACCTGCTGTAGTTTGGTGATGATTTCTGGAAATTTCCATGAAACCAAGAGGTGTGGGAAAAGTGACCCAGATGGGTCAGGCAGGGCTCTTTGACATTTTGTCCCTGCAAAGGATCTCCTGGGCTGTGGAATTCAGTGGTTTCAGCCCACCCAGGACATTTCAGCCCAACAGGGCCCCACACCACCACCACATCCCCAGCACATGCCGGCTCCAAAATCACCTCTTAATATCTTTTAATAAACCTAAAACCTTTAACACAGTGTGCTGGAGGAGGAGAAGTAAAGGCCAGAAGCCCTGCAGCTTCAAAGCAGGAGCAGCTTTGCATTTTTACAAATATAAACCACGTCTGTCTGCTTAAATACACAAAGCTGTGAGATAAACACTTCTGCAGCTAATGGCTTTTTTCCCTAAAGCCCTTTCTTTTCTAGTTCCCCTCTGTCAAAAACTTGTTCACCTCAGATTTTTCACAGGATTTCAGTTTTCAAGAAAAAGGGGATATAGGGATCTCTAATAAAAAAAAAAATCTGAAGTGCAAATAGAGTGAAATTAGAAGCCACAGGATGCAGGACCAACAATTTTGCTCTAAAAATCTTCTCATTAAAAAAAAAAAAAACCACACGACTAATGATTCACACAATAACTGTTCTCAAGTGCAATTTTGTCACTGAATGAAAAATTCAAGAATGACAATTTTGGCCTAGATATTCTCATGTGAGGAAAAGCTGCTGGCCTGGTTCCACATCACCAGCAGGTGGAAGTTCCAGGGCCTGGATCCAAACCAGGGGATGGATGGATGCATGGATGGATGGATGGATGGATGGATGGATGGATGGATGGATGGATGGATGGACGGATGGACACACAGAGTCCTTGGTAAAGATAAATCAGGAAACTCAATGTGGGATTCAGCTAAAATACTTCAAATTTTTTTTGTTACTTTTATACAACTTGGTAATCAAGGATTGTTCTCATGAAAATTGTTACGCCTTGAAAGTCCTGTGAGTTTTGTTCAGATTCTGGTGTGAGTTTTATTCACATTTTGGTGTGAGTTTTATTCACATTCTGGTGTGTGTAGTTGGGAGCAGCATTTTAAGACAGCTTGAGCTATGACTAAAGTTCGTTTTGATTTAGAAGAATGCAACCCACAGACTGCAAACAGAGGAAGGCAAAATGGGAAAAGGAGGTCTCAAGACAATTCTTAGAAAAAATTCTGGCTGAAGTCCTCCTTTACTTATTTCTTCTGACTCCAAAAAGATTTAATGGAGGTCACTGGCAGAGATTTGACTGATGGACATCTGTTAAACTTGGCTGCTTTTTAGAGATTTCTCAGGTAATATATAATCCATAACCTCATCATAAAGCACTCATTCTCCAAGCTGGGGCAGCTGAAGTTTCTGCCCATGAATACAAATGGAAAGTGCTGCCTGCTGGGAATTGAGCAGTAGCTTGCAGCCTGGCAGTTCCCTTTAAATTCTGCTTGAGGAGAAGTTATTTAGTAAATAGAACTTTACAATTTGCATAAAGCTGATTCAGTTACAATGGAAAGTCAGTTTTGGCTGAAAACCTCTGGCAAAATACTTTCTTAGAGTTATTGCTATCTTCCCAGCCAGACTTATTTCATTTACAGTGTGATAAATTCTCTAAATTCTCTGGAGGGTTTTTTTGCAATTTTTTCCCAAGAAAACTGAAATCAGCATCTGAGCCTTTGTACTTAATTTTAAAAAGCAGCTCAGAAAGAAAAAGATCCACTGGAAAACAATTTGGTGCATTTTATTTTGCATTGCTAATGAGGTGAGATGGCTTTGTTAAAATGTCCCTGTTCAATGAAACCAAACACCTCCCACAGACAAGAAATGGACTTTGCATTTTGCTATCAAAATTAGGTTTATCACTGTAAGGTTCACTTGGTGAAGAGCTAATAGGAGAGCGCAGGAAAATTCAGATAATGCAGTAAAGCAACAGAAGTTGAAGCTATAATGGGAATGTGAGCTGAGCTGTGGAGATGATTCTGCACCACAGATTGCTGTCATGTTCTAATGAGATCATCCACGAGGAATCAAACTAATACACCGGCACAAACAGCAAATAAGTCAATCAACACCAGTCACAGAAGTTATGAAAACACTTTGTACTCAAACATATGCTGCTTCAAAATTAAATCATGTCTTCTGCTGCTTAACAAACATTGGACAAAAGAAAAATGTCCGACAGCAGAAGATGGATAAGACAGGAGCTTAGAAAATCAATTCTTGTCTAAAATAATGGCTGCCCTTGAAGGTGAAATATGCATACAAGTGCAAGAGGTATGAATTAGTATCTTGGGTTATATAACCAAAAAATGTGTATTCTATTTCATCTGTTGAAAGCCATTGAAGAGATTTTTTTTTTTTTATTGCTTGTAACTCCAGGGGAGGGGGGCAGATGCCTTCTGATAATGGCCCAGCCATTAAAGCCAGCTGGGGCAGTGTTTGTTATCTCTGTCACCGCCCGTCCATCCTCCAGGGGAGATCTGCTGATAATGGGCCATGAAGGCTCACCAATGACATCACACATGACATCATCGGGGATATCTGCTGATAATGGGCCATGAAGGCTCACCAATGACATCACACATGACATCATCAGGGATATCTGCTGATAATGGGCCATGAAGGGTCACCAGTGACATCACACATGACATCATCGGGGATATCTGCTGATAATGGGCCATGAAGGCTCACCAATGACATCACACATGACATCATCAGGGATATCTGCTGATAATGGGCCATGAAGGGTCACCAGTGACATCACACATGACATCATCGGGGATATCTGCTGATAATGGGCCATGAAGGCTCACCAATGACATCACACATTACATCATCCCATTGGGAGATGCTCCACCCAGTGGGAGGAGCCAAGTGTTCCTACCTGGATAAAAACTGAGACTCAGGAATAGCAGAGGTGGGGTTTTCCACTGGATTCCCCAAAGAAGACCAGACCCATCTCACCACCACTGGACTTTTCCACAGCATCATCTCTACTCCACAGAACCACATCTGTCACTCCAGGAGGATTTATCTGGGCTGCTCCCAACACCCTGACCAACAGGGTGTCAGGTCGTATCCCTGACCCTGTCAGGGTTTCTTCCAGGACTTTTGTTTTTCTTGCTTGTTACGTGTTGTTTTATTTCATTGGGTTTTTTTTGGTTTTTTTTTGTACTACTACATTTGTATTTTCTTTTTTTTTTTTCTTTAATATTCCTAGTAAAGAACTGTTACTCCTATTCCCATATCTCTGCCTGAAAGCCCCTAATTGCAAAATTATAATAATTTGGTGGGGAAGGGGTTTACATTCTCCACTCCAAGAGAAGCTCCAGCTTTCCCTGGCAGACAACTGTCTTTCAAAATTGTGACAGTTAGGAGTAGAAAATAAAGTCATGGGGTCCAAAAATGGACCTGGCTTGCCTGGCTGTGATGTTATTCTGCTGCTGGGCTGCTGAGTCTCTGAACCCTGCTGGAAACTAAATCACACAGAATCAATGGAGTCGGATAACAAAGTGGAATGGGAAAATAGAAGTGTTTGGAAAATGAATGTGACACAAATATAAATGTTCTCACTGAGAGGATCTGCTCCAGGCAAATAAATGACTGCAAGTGAAACTGCATGATCAAGGCAGATTTCTTATGGGATGGAAATTTTTTAGGAAGAAATTCTTCATATAGGGAAAAATCCTTCCCTGTGAGGGTGAGGAGGCCCTGGCACAGGTGCCCAGAGAAGCTGTGGCCACCTCTGGATCCCTGGAAGTGTCCAAGGTCAGGCTGGACAGGGCTTGGAGCAACCTGGGACAGTGGAAGGTGCAGTGAGTGAAATGAGATGACCTTTAATGTCTCTTCCAACCCAAATTATTCAATGATTCTGTGAATGTGGAGCTGCATCATAATCGTTGAGAGCAGCACAAATAAATGGTAAGAATAACTCCCAGTTATTCAGATAATGGGTGCAATAATAAGGAATTAAGGACTGAATTAAAACCCATAAACTGTGACAAAAGGAGCTGCGAGCTGTGCTTTCCAGATAACAGCTATTTTTATGTACCCATTCTAAAAGGTTAATTCGAAAGGTTTGATTTCTGCAGCAATGTGGCAGCACGATTATCTGTGCAGTGTTGTGGCTTGACTCCTAAAAGTAGGAAATACTTGGTAAGCACCAAAGTAAATGAGCCACTTCTCACTTAACCACTGCTCAGCCCACAGTTTACAGAATATTTAGACTCAGTGTAATCACTTGAGGGAAACATTGCTGATGTTGTTCGCTCCGAGAAATGCAATTGAGGAGCTTAATGCTAAAAATTGTTAAATGAGTCTTGTGCCTGCATTTTATTCCAAATCACGAGCTGAAGGGTAATTTAACAAGGAGACAAATCCAGGGGAGCAGGCTGAAGTGTGTAACACAAACAGGGCCTTGATTCAGAGCCCATTAGTGTGAAGGAAGTCACTTCAGGGACTGTAATGGCTTTTAAATGAGGTTTGTATTGATTTTGCAGTGATTGTAGGGAAAGTGTTCCTCCCAGAGTCTCAGGAGGAACAGGCTGAACCTTTTCCTTGCAAAAGGCCACTTTAAGGAGAACAAATCACCTTTCCCATTTAATAGAGCACCCTGTGATAAAAGTTTTAGTGCAAATTCAGATTAATTCCTTGGAAAGTTTGGAACTGCTAAAGAGCTGTGCAGGTGTTTACCAGAGAGCCCAATTCCGTGAGCAATTCTGTGGGAATATTTTCTGAAAAGCTGATAAAACCTGATTCTCATTTAGTTACATAGCTGAGGTTTATTTCATCCCGTATTCTTTCACAACCCCCTTTCCTGTGTGAATAGAAATAATAATGTTTGGTTTGTAGGTGGTATTTATAAGGCATTTGAGCTTCATTTAAACAGCAGCTCCATCCAAAGGGTTCACTAGTTTAGTGCAGCTCTCCTTTTTCTCCATTTATTCACATGGATGCAGCACCAGGAAAAAAAGGCTGCTGGAGTTTTGTAAGTAGCTCATTATATCGAGGCCCATAAACATAAATTGTGTCTGAATGTGGATGAGGAAATACATAAACCTTAAACCTCCTGGTTGTGTTAACAGAGCTTTTCTGCTGTTTTGCCATTTACAGCAATGTAACCACTGAGCCTGAAGGTTCATATCTCTGAAACTGTGGCTAATTCTCAACTTCATTTTTTTTGTTCTGTGGAAAAATGATCAATGGGCAATTCAGGAACAACAGCAATAACTCTTGCTGAGTATTTATTGGGAGCTGCTTGCATTATTAAGTCAAAAGAACAACTCCATACTTATATAATGGCCCAAGAGGACCATCCTTTAGTGGTTAGAAATCACTCTCTTCTAGCTGCATATTCAAAATATATCATTGCTGTGACTGCCCACTCTAACCCTGCTGGAGGAAATACTAGCAGGTGTAAAGCCACATTTCTTCCTTTGTTGTTTTGGTGTAGTGCTTTGGGGAAGATTTATTCCTTCCCTGGGGAGCAGGGGATGCCTTCAGAAGCTGTAAATACCTGACAAACAACGTGGGGAAGCTGCTTCCCTTCTAAAGCATCTGGGAGAAGGGTTCTGTGATTAAGATGCAGATCTGACGTGCAGTGAAATCTGTTCTTTGTCACATTTGCAGCTTGTAAGGTTGACGCTGCTGTCACTGAAAGCTTAATAACACTTGATGCACGGTGACATGTTTATGTGTTGGTTAGAAGGGCCCTGAGAAGCCCCTAAAATCCCACTCAAACAACGTAAAGGATGTGTTTTCTTGGATCAGTTATTAGAAGAATTTGTTCTGTACACAAATATACACGATTTTGTAATGTTTGAAGCCGTCCTCCAGATGTTTTGTGTTTTCTTCCCCTTTTAATTCAGAACACCTGCTGGGAAAACATCTTTATTTTTGCAGCAGCAATAAAAGCAGGCAAAGGAATAGATATCTGTGTTACTTTCAGGGGCAGGGTGATAGAATTTGCCAGAGAATGTGCCTGCCATGTGGGTAATTGATTGCATTAGTTACCTACAATCACTCTGTGTGAGCCCACACAGCACAGGCATCCCCTGAGAGCCCCGTGGAGCTGCCCAGGGTGTTCCCACCTGGGATTGGGGCACAGCTCCTGCCCTGGGAGCAGAGGGAGGCTCCAGTCCTGCCTTCTCTGGGCTCCCAGAGACCTCACCCCTCTTTGTGCAAACAGAGTGTCCTAGGTTACAACATAAAATTGTGCCCAAGGTTGTATTCTATCCCCATGAGCCGTTGGAGCCAAGGTGGGGCAGTGTTTTCCTTATCTTCTGTTAATGAGCCCAACAATGCCTTGCCACATGACTCATAGATAACTCCTCCGGGAGTTATCTCTGTTTAATGGGCCATCAAGGACCCACTGCATGACTCATAGAATGAGATCATCCCATTGTGAGATGCTCCGCCCAGGGGGAGGAGCCAAGCATTCCCACCTGGATAAATCCAGGGTTTGGGACAGCACAGCAGCTTTTATCCACTGGACTCCCAGAGGAGACCAGAGCTGCCAGACGTTTCTACAGGAATCACTGCTTTGAGAAGAGCATTTCATCTGGACTGCCACTACCACCCTAACAGGATGTCAGGTTGTATTCTGACTCTGTCAGTGGGGTTTTTTTGTACTATTACTTTTATTTTATTTTACTATCTTTTATTTCTTTTCTTTTCCTCTTATTAAATTGTGTTTCTGACTTGGAGTCTTTCACTGGTTTTGCTTTCAAACCAGCACACAGAGAGAAAATGAAACCTCCCATCCCAAAGGCTCGTGAGGAACCTCTGCCTCCCTCCAGTCACAGAGCCTTGCACATCATTCCCATCCTATTTTCCCAGTGGTTTGGGGCTGCCATAAACACTGGAAATTGCTGTCACAACAGGTTCCTCCGTTCTGCAGTTCTGTCCTTGCACAAAGCCCAGCTGTGTGACACACAGAGCCCCGGTGTGTTCCTGCCTGCTGTGTTTGGAGGGAACTGTTGTAAATTGTTATGAAATCCAGACAGAGGTGGAGCTCTCATTTTTTCCCGCATCTCTGTAGGTGACAGAGCAGCCAAGAGATCCAACACAATCTCCAACAGATGCAGGTCTTAAAATCATCCAAAAAAACCCAGCCCACAGCAATTCTAAGCTGAACTAAAAACACCCCAAAGTTCCCCTGCAAGGATTGCTGCAAACGATTCTCCCTCATTCTCAGCCTCAGATAAGGATTGTTGGGTTGGTGGGTTATAAACTCACAGCCTCACCCATGGTGTAAAGCAACAAAACCAACCTGGCAGGGACAAAAGATGAGGGAACTGTCAATAACATGAGGGACAGCTGGGACCCAGCCTCGGTGCTGCCAAGTCCTGCCTCGGTCAACCTCGGTCAAAGCTGTGGCTCAGCTGTTCAGTGGATTCCAGCTGGTTCTCCTCTCTTGCCTGGGAGAAATTTCCCTCTTTAATTCCATTTTTCCTGGCATTTCATGACAAAGCTCTCCACTTCAGAACCGCAGAACCTTCCCAGCACAGCTGGACTGCAACAACAGTGCGAGAGGAAGGATGAGAGTTTTTTCAAGCCAGCAAATTTGAAGGAATTCTAACAGAATTCATGTTCTTGTGTCTCATGGGTCCTTTTGAAAATTACTTCAATTTAAGGTAAAATTAATCTTTCCTAAATATCCGTCATGAGTGGCAATACATCTCAGCTGTGATACAACAAAATGTCCTTTGAGAAACATTAACTTAAAGTAGATGCTGATCTACCAGGATCTGAGTATGGGCATGAAGGTTTGGTGATGGAGAGAAAATGTGGGAAGCTCATTATTCAGATCCTTTAGTCATGTGAATCTGAAAATTAATTATAAAATTTCATTTTTGATTAACAAAGAAGAGCAAACTGTTTTAACATATGGTGCCAGATGTTATTGAAGGAAAAAAAAAAAAAAGAGAACTGAACTAAAGCTTCTGTTATTTCTCCAAATATGTTATTCTTTTCTCCTGAACACTTAATTAATTCAGACAACAAATTTTTAAAATAATTATTTTTAAAAAACATCTTTTTGAAGAGACTCTCAGTCCAGGATAAAGTTGTCAATCTTCTCTGGAGGAGGAGGAAAATGCTCGGATCTGGATTTCTGAACTGCATGGTTCCACAGCTGGAAATGACAACGTGCAGAACAGAAGTGACTTCTTATCACTTAAGATTCTTGGAATGAGTCCAAAAGACATTTGCTCAAAGCTGAAACTCCTTTCTCATTCCCATTTTTTTTCCCAGCAAATTTGGCTACAGCAACTTTTGATTTGAACCAAGGAAACTTTCCCAAAAGAAAGTTTTGCTTTACATCCCTTCGTGAATAATAAACAACATTCACATTAAAGACACAGGCTTATTCTGCAATGAGTTTTGTTCTGTTTATATGAATTTCCCATTGGTTCACTGCCTGTTGTTGCTCTGGCCATTGGCTGAGCAGTTTGGTCCAGCTGCCCTGGAGCAATTCCCAAAAGGAAGCAGCAGGGAAAGAGAGAAATGATGTAGAAAAAGTTGAAGGCAGGCTGAGAAACAAAGGAGTAACGAGGGCACTCAGCTGTTCCTGGGGAGTTCAGCGTGGCCATGACACAGATTTTTGGCTCCCAGGTAACCCAGCTGAGCGATATTCAAAGGTCTTTTTGACCCAGGGAAATTCTCTCTGGTGTAAAGAGAATTCCTCTGCTCTGGGGGAAGATTGGCATCAGATGGAGACTGGGATTCCTGTCACATCCCATTGTCTCGTGGTGGTGATGGCTGTATCTGCTGCCCAGCTGGACACACCACCGAGCTCCTCCTGAGACAAAAAGGAGATTCTAAAGGAACTGAACGTGTTCTCCTCCAACAGCATCCCATTATTTCCCATCGGGATGTGCCTCCTCTGGAAATTCCTCAAGTTTCAACCCTGTTGCTATAACGACTGTGCAACCTTGCAAGAGAAGCTGGAAACTTCTAACCAGGATTTCTGAAAGTCCACCCCACTTTACAGAACCCTTCATCTTCATCCTGGGATTTCTTGGAAAGGAACAATGTATAACATATTCAGAGGTTAAAATGGCATCCTGCTCTCTTCCACTTATTTTGGGCAAGTTCAAGTCTTAACCTCAGCAAAGATCAAACCAGTGGGTGCCATTTTCCAGGAGAGAGATGCTGGGAATCCAGAAAAATGTGCAGCTTGCACACACAAACTCACACTGCTTTATTCCCACAGTGGCCGTGACTAGAAGCCAGTGCTCAATAATTTAATTTCACGCAGCCTTTGCACAAGAGAATTTGACAACTCCATCTCACAACTTTTCCCCTGTATTGTTTGGATAATTACATTGTCAAAAATTACTTATCATACATTTAGCACTTAATACCCATTTATTATGAGTTCATGTAACTGCTATTTAAAGAATAATACATGCTCACTCCTTTCTCTGCCGTTTGATGCCACTTTGATTCTGTAATTGCCGGTTTCCTAGGATATTATGCCACAAAACCTGAAGAAATAATTGGTTGTTTCATTCCAGACAATACGTTCTGGAGTTGCACGGAGTTTTTAACTGGCAGATTTGTAACAGTGCAAAGGGAGACATGAAGGGAGTGAGTGCCAAGCGTGGAATGGGATTGCACCAGGCAGCTCCAGGAGCTGCTGCTCCCATTGTTCCAAGGAAAATTATTCCTCATGCAAACCCTGGGAGTTTTGTGCCTTTGGGGGATGCTCTCTGCAAGACTTTGGCAGCACGAGTCCCGAGTGAGATGTGAAAATGAGGTGACTAAAAAACCCCAGCTCTTTCAGTGCTCAGCTATAATTACTTCTTGTTTGCAGAGCACACGCTGAAATCTGCAGGAATAACTGCTGGGTTTGTGGGGGATTGTTTTTGTAACTGCGTGAAAGCAAAATGAAGGAGTATCTTGCAAGTATATTTAAAAAGCACTATTTTAGCTGAACTTTTGTCGCTTGTTAACTCTGTTATCAAGTGGTGGCAAAATACTAATACATGTTCTTTTTCAGCATCTCCACAATCTACATTTCTTTTACAGCAAATCCTGTTGTTTGACTAGAAAATGTTGCTACTTTTATCTCATTTAAATTGTTTATAAACTTGTAGTTGAAGTTGCTGTCGCTTTCCCTGGTGATATCACACAATTGTTGCACAGATTTTTCATAGACTGTAAATAACTGGGCTGAAATTTGTCACAACTTCCAGCTTGCTAAAGAGGGTAAGAGAGTAGATAAAAGGTTGTGATTGTGGCCATTTTTATTTTGGAAGAAAAAGCCCATGGCAGGAACTGTCACCCTTTGAGTAGCTTTATATGCTTGGCTTCTTTAGGAAAGCATCAAAATCAGGAGGTGGAGCAGACATCACTCCATGTTTTAACTTCCTAATGAATTCTCAGGGTGGCCTGACCAGAGACTGACTCATCATCAAATCCATTTTCTGATGACAGCCAGACAAACCAAAACAAGTCATGTAGGTTGTAATTCAAGTTTCAGAACAGGCTGTTGAGCTTTATGGTCGTTTAATTAAACACAGCAGGGCTACCACCATTATCTTAATTAAAAGAAACTTTCTCACTGTATTCAACAAAGAGTAAATGACACCAGCAGATAAAGCAGAGGCTCTGCAATGTGGGTTGCGGTGTTCTCAGGACCTGCCAACAAAGTTTGTTGCTTTTATAGCCTACAAATTATTTATCTCAGGAGGATTTGGGAGAGATCAAACCTAAAAAATGAAATAAAATCCAGCCCTCACCAGCAAAGCCCAGCCCAACATTTTGCTTCCTTTCGGTGCCTCTGGTTCCAGAGCAAGGAAAGTTTGGCTACACCTGAGGAATGTGTTGAAGTGCAGGATTAAGGCTCACAGCCATGCATGATGTGCGCAGCAATCACCAAGGGCTGCTCACAATTAATATCAAGCCTTGAGCTCAGCTTTTGGGTGCTAGAAAAGCTGTAAGTGTGGTTGCCCATCCCAAAAATGAGCCAGGCAGGCGGTGCAGCTGCAGGATTTGGGTTGGATGCTCCAGACCCATTTCCAAGTGTCTGTTTGTGCATTGTTTTGACATCTCAACTAAACTTACAATAAAGCAAATCAAATCCAAAGCTGTGTCTGCATCCCACGGCGATGCTCTGCTGTTTATAACCCAGCCACAACAAAGCTGAATTCCCCCTCCTGCAGCCTGCATTCAGCAGTTTGCCTTTATGAAACGCTGATGGCAAAGATGTCTTTATCAGCTGTGTGGTGCTTCAGAGTGCAGGTGTGAGTTGGATCATCAGCAGATTGTTCCTACAAGCAGCATTTCCTTTTTTCTAAAAGATGTGGCAGATTGCTGATGGTTTTCAAGTTCACTGGTGTTTACCTGCTTTGACACACAAAGAAGGTGCTGCTAGAAAACAAATAAGAATTAAAGGTGGTAGAGAGAGATAAGCAGGGTTGGTGACTGAAAGAACCTCAGCTGAGCCCGCAGGATTCTCCAGGTTCAGTCTGATAAAATGTATGAAACCTTTCCTTTTCAAGAACTTTGCCTTAAATGCAAGAAGGGACTCTGTAGATTAAAAAAAGAATTCCTGGCTAATTCTTTAATCCAAGTGCATTAATTATAAACGTGAGGCAGATTGGGAGACTGAGCCTGCTGAAGCAGAAGGCAAAGAACAATCTGAAATGTTTCTCTACAGAGGCACTGTTTATTTTTGTTTCATACAGAAGAATCATCGACTTGTGCCAATTTCTTGGTTGTTGGGATGAGGAGGGCTCCTTTCAGAATTTGATTTTCCAGCTGCTTTTGCTCCTTTTGGAGTGAAATTAGAAGTGAATCAGACACACCAGGAGTTTATGTCCCCATGTTTGGGGTTGTTTCTGTCACTTTTGGGGTCTCAGAGTAGGCAGTCCTGTCCAGTTCCTCATACAAATCCCTGTGGGTCTCCAGGTGCTGTTCTCAGCTGCTCAGGAGGTGCCAGCCTGTGCTGTGCCCAATCCCTTCTGCAGCTGCAAACCCAGAAAATTGGGAATCTTCATCCAGCCTTGGCCATGAAGCTCCTCAGCTGCAGCTTTTCCATGGCTCATCCAAACCAGGCCACACTGCTCCTCCACGCTGCCCAAAACCCATGGCAGAAACAAGGACTGAGAGAAATGCTGCACCTGCCAGTGCCCCTGAGAGGAATTTTGGGCTCCAAGCATTCCCAATAAAGCTCTGTCTTTGGGGGAACGTTCCAGAACCACACCCAGAACCGAGATCTGATGTAGAACAGGGGTGAGCACCCAGCAATCCTGCTTTGTGTCAGTTGTGAATGAGTGTGGGAGGGCAGCAGGCTGCCACCCACCAACGTTCTGGGAGAAGGCTCCAGTCGGGAATTGTGCTTTGGCTCTGCTCCCCAAAGGCAGAGCTGCTCCCAGCACAGGCCAGGGCCAAAACACAGCTCTGCAGGCACAGAGAGGGGCAAATCCCCCAGGAGCTGGGCTTGTTCAGCCTGGAGAAAAGGAGACTCAGGGGTGACCTCATCACTCTCCACAACTCCCTGAAGGGTGGTCATAGTCAGGTGGAGGTTGGTCTCTTTCTCCAGGCAGCTGATTTATTAAACTATGAATATTGATCTAATATTGATACCCAACTGTGATGGACAAAAGACTCTGTAACAGTTTAAAGTTAGAAAGTGTGTTGTTATTACGACAACGGGCAGCACTGGGATATGTCCCTAATGAGCGCTGCAGAGATCACAGGTGATTACAAAGCCTTTTATCCACAATAGTGTTGAATACACAAAATACAAATCCATATTCATACCCTTGTCACTTCTTCTCTGCTTTCTACGCTAATTGACAAAAAGGCTATTAAGTCTTCGTAGTTTGCTCCCTGAAAGTCTTCCTCATTCTAAACTTTGGATGCATACGTGACAAACGAATCTTTGGGAGGACCTATAATTTCCTGTTTTGCAGGGCTAGGTTTCTGAAAACAGGAGATTTGCAATTGCTTTGTGTTCCTGGGGTCTATTGATCCATTTCCCTGGTTTTCATTACAAGCACAGTTTACACAAACATAGAGTTGACAAACAAAGAGTTATTAGATCTGGGATAGCTTATCTAAAATCTGGTCTCTTAACCATCCTCTGAGTTTTAACTGATTTCAGCAAAGCTTAGCTATTAATTTCAGCTAATTCAGCAACATCTATTGTTAACTATAACCTTAGATTTTTTTAAAATTTTCAAAATTAGCATCTCAGAGCAACTGACAGAATGAGAGGACACAGCCTCAAGCTGCATGAAGGGAAATACAGGTTGGATATCAGCAAAAGTTTTTTATGAAAAGAGTGATAAAGTACTGGATTGTCTGCCCGGGGAGGCGATGAAGTCACCATCCCTGGATGTGTTTAAGAAAAGCCTGGATGTGGCACTGGTGCCATGGATTAGTTGAGGTGTTGGGGCTGGGTTGGACTCAATGATCTCAAAGGTCTCTTCCAACCTAGAAATTCTGTGATTCTGTGAATTCTGTAATTCTTCTCAAAACCCACATTTTAAAGGATCTTACTATGGGAATTAAGCACTTTCACAGGGTTATAATGCCCCTCCTCTTCTCCGGAGTGCCCATCATTAATGACATGTAACATTAACTGTAAAGGGTTTCTTATTCACAGGGGGAAGGGCAGTGTTCAAAACATGCTCAGTTTGGCCAGGTCACATTCCCACCCCATTTTTTTTCTCTAATTTCATGGCAGTAATGCTGAATACTCTCACAGGATTTTATTCCCATCACTGGAATGATGCCGATGAATGTGTCAGATACAGAGGGCTCCAGTGCTGTGATCGTGATGCTGTTACAAATTTTATGGCACCTGATCCTTTTATATTGCCATTGTGCATCTTGATGTCCTGGGGCTTTTTCCCTCAAAGATAAATACCAAAAGTGCTGGAGAGGATTTGGAACTTTTGGGGATTTTTTATTTTGTATTTTGCATGTGTATTTTGTATTTCATATTTTGTATTTATTTTGTATTTTGTATTTTGCATTTGTATTTTGTATTTCATATTTTGTATTTATTTTGTACTTTGTATTTTGTATTTCATATTTTGTATTTATTTTGTACTTTGTATTTTGTATTTCATATTTTGTATTTATTTTGTATTTTGTATTTCGTATTTTGTATTTCATATATTTCGTATTTTGTTTTCAAAGTTCTCCATAGACAATCAGCATCATTAAAACAAAATACTTGGTCCTGTCTGGGTTTTGGCGGGTCTCCCTTCTTCCATACTAAATCCAGATTTTTCCTCCAGAGGTGGTAATACTTAAACCATTATTTTGCAGCTGAAATTTTCTCCCCACCTTATATGAATTTTCACTCCATGACCACCCACTGGGCACCTGCTGTGGCATTGCTGCTGAAAACTCCTTGTGAACAAAAGTTCAGGAATGCAGTTACTCATGAAGGCTGAGCACTGAGGATCCTTATTTCAATGGGAAAAAAGGAATTTTGCTTTGATAAAAAATTGTTGTGAAAGGTAGCAACTGATGATCAAAGAACGCACGCAGAGACATTCGGAACTGGGCCTGTAAAAGGGGATTATTTAAGCAGCAAAAATCAATGGATTATCAAAAATTACATTTTCAGAGCTGGTGGGAACTACAGAATATATTCAGCAGGTGTGCAGCCACTGGTGTGTGCTTGAAAGGAAAGGCAGAAAGGAAAAAATTGGGTCCCCTTTTCCTCATCATATCTGGGGCAATAAAGCACATTTGTCCTTTATTAAATCTTGTATTGGGGTTGTTTCACCGAGGCTGGAGCTGAATTCCTGCCAGCACATTGCCTTCAGCCTGAGCAGCTGTGGTGATTTCCAGCAGTCTGTACCAGCTCTGATCAGATTCTTTTCATAAAATTGAAGATATTATTTTTTAATGTCATTTGTAAGGCCTGGGATTGGTGCAAGGGGGTCAGGGGGTTCTTTGGCTTTGTGGCAAAGCCTCTGTCTGATTTAGGAAGAGGAGCCTGATGCCATCATTTGTCTCATGAAGGCCAAGTGTAATTTATTGAGTTTCTCCCTGAACAGACTGCACTTCTTGTCCAGTCTGGGAAAGGCTCTTCTCTCCCTCACCACCCACATCCCACAGGAAACTGGAAAATGGAAATATATTTCAACAGAAACATCTGTTTGATGTTTGATATCTGACAAATGTGAGTGTGGTTTTCTCCATTACCCCCTCACCATCCCCAGTTATTGCATTTGCATTGTAGCAAGTAATTAGATAACTCATTGAAGTGATAATCATTTCTAATTGCTGGTTGTGTACTGGGTTTCTCTTTTAAAAAAATTTTTAAAAAAAGCTTGTTCTTTTCAGCCTTCTCCTCCCCAAGCAAAAAGAGCTAATTAATAAACTCCAACCTCTCACCATTGTGGCCCTGTGCTGTTAATGATAAGAAAGAAGAAAAGACCCCAGCACTTCCAGGGGAGAGGTGGTGGGCAAGAGGAAAGTTCTAGAAATGAAGGAGCTGCTGGGCAGCCATTGTTCACAGAGGGAAAACCGGGTGGCTCTGGGTGCTGCAGCTGAAAGGACCAGCAGGGCTCTGCTGCCTCTGAGCACAATAAACCAGGAGGGAAATACCTGGAACATGTTGGGAACTGAGGGAAGGGTCTTTGTTTGCTCATTCAGCTCTTGATTTAAGTCTTAACTTAAGAGTGCAGAGTCCAAACCAAGCTACAGCAGAGGCTGCAGTCATTTTTCTTCTTTTTTTTTATTATTCTTATTTATTTTCTTTACTATTCTTTTCTGGTTTACTGATAAGGAGTTTATTTTGGCCAGGGGAATGGATCTCCCTTCTAAAAATGTAAAAGTGGAGCTGGTGGTGAGCAAAGCAAAAGGGACGGGAAGGGACGGGAAAGGACGGGAAGGGACGGGAAGGGAAGGGAAGGGAAAGGGAAGGGAAGGGGAGGGACAGGAAGGGGAGGGACGGGACGGGACAGGGAAGGGAAAGGGAAGGGAAAGGGAAGGGGAAGGGGAAGGGGAAGGGGAAGGGGAAGGGGAAGGGGAAGGGGAAGGGGAAGGGGAAGGGGAAGGGGAAGGGGAAGGGGAAGGGGAAGGGAAGGGGAAGGGAAGGGAAGGGAAGGGAAGGGAAGGGAAGGGAAGGGAAGGGAAGGGAAGGGAAGGGAAGGGAAGGGAAGGGAAGGGAAGGGAAGGGAAGGGAAGGGAAGGGAAGGGAAGGGAAGGGAAGGGAAGGGAAGGGAAGGGAAGGGAAGGGAAGGGAAGGGAAGGGAAGGGAAGGGAAGGAAGGGAAGGGAAGGGAAGGGAAGGGAAGGAAGGGAAGGGAAGGGAAGGGGAAGGGAAGGGAAGGAAGGGAAGGAAGGAAGGAAAGGGAAAGGAAGGAAAGGAAAGGAAAGGAAAGGAAAGGAAAGGAAAGGAAAGGAAAGGAAAGGAAAGGAAAGGAAAGGAAAGGAAAGGAAAGGAAAGGAAAGGAAAGGAAAGGAAAGGAAAGGAAAGGAAAGGAAAGGAAAGGAAAGGAAAGGAAAGGAAAGGAAAGGAAAGGAAAGGAAAGGAAAGGGAAAGGGAAAGGGAAAGGAAAAGTGGATTCCACAGGTCCTCAATCAGCTTTCCCTGTGTTCCCAGTGCTGCTGAGGGCCTCTCAGAAGGCACTGCTGATTCTCACCTGCCTTTCTAGATGGAAAAAAAACCCCTCACAGTGCCAAGGAATAACTGACTGCTCATCCCAGTGCTGGACACCCTGGCTTTGGGCAGCCTGGCCCAGGTAAAACTGAAGGTTTGGGAAGAGTAACGTGGTTGTATTCCCACTTTATTTATGCCCAATGTTTATGGGGAAAGAGAAGGATGAACACTGAAAAATGCCAAAGAGCTGGGGATGGAACTCCCTGCACATGGGGTACGCTGAGAGTGGTGAAGATAGAGCATGGAATATGAGCATGGAATAGCAATGGTGTCCTCCAGGCCCTGATAAAGAGGCAAATAAATCACTGATTTGATTTACAATTTACTGATTTAATTTACAACGAAAATTCACGTATTTGCAGGTTACTGCAGGAGCCAGTTGCCTCCTTCACATTCCAATGAAGATTTCCTTTGGCATTACGTGCCTGAGATGTCCTTAATGGAGGTTTTCCACTTGCTGTAAACATGAGGACATCCAGGATGAAGAGCAGTGTCAGAATAGAGTGATGCCCCTGTCATACAGGCCAAATTCCTTTCAGTAATAATCACTTTAATTTAATGGTCTTGGAGTTCTTTGCCAGTCTCAAGGGTTCTGTGATTCTCTGAAGCCACTTTTGGTTGCCACTGCTGTGCAAAGGTGCTTGAGGGCAACTTGAAGATAAAAACATGGAGGTTTAAACTTCTGGGATTTGAGCCTTTAAGGTGAACAAGGAGGATCTTCAAATTCTTATGGAGGAAAAAATATGGTGTAATCTGGTTTTGTGGGCATAGAAAGTAAATTAGTATTTAAAGGCTGCAAAATCAGCCTCAAATAACGCACAAAACTCCCACTCAACCTTAACCCCCAGTACAGCAATTTCTGGGGAGGCACAGGCAGGAGGCATTTTTATGTTTGTGTTTGTGATTTTTAGGGCTGTGGACCAGGTTCTTCGACCTCCCTGTGCAGAGGTAGCACAGCTGAGCATCCAAACTGGCGTTTTCACACCACAAACTGAATTTATCAGGTTGAAAAATAACTCAGCTTCTGTTCCCACAAGACCTCCCAAGTTTCTAATGCTGAGTTTTATAAGATAGTGAAAGAAATTTAAATAAGAGGTAGGCCTGGCTTAAAAGCAGAAACTGTAGTCTTGTGTCAGTGTAAATTCACTTCTCCAGGTGTGGTGAAGCTCTCTCCTTGATGCTTTTCTCTCTCAGACGTCCCCTGATCTCTCAGCATCACTTTTTGCTCCTGGTGACTCATTTGGGAGGTATTTTTGTTCCCTGGCATTTGCATTTTCTGTCACCGGTTCTTTTATGTGTTCTGATCTTTTCTGCTCAGCAAACACGTCCAATCCTATTCACCCTGCAACGAGGAGAGACACAGTTTACAAAATATCTGTACAGTAGCTGCCATTAAAAGGCATTTTGCAAGCCTGCTTAAACCCAAAATAAAGCAGCCACCTAAAGGAGCTCAGTCCCACCATGCAGCTGATTGAAGAGAGAATTTGGTGAAGTTGAGACTCATTCTTGCTCTGTAGTTTCTATGAATGTTTACCATAGAATCATTAAAAAAAAAAAAGACCTCCAAGATCATTGGATCCAGCCTTTACATCACTGGAAAATTCACATCGTGCAGCAAAGCTTGATTTTAGTTAATCCTAGATCCAAACCAGTGCTTTAAATCAGATTTCAATTCCGACAACATAAACACCGATTCAAACAATTAATAAAAACAGAGCAATTTTGATGTAGGCATTATTTTCTCTGAAATTAGAATTTGGTAGTGAAAAGATTTTATTTGTCTCTTATATGAACCATCTGAAGCTCCTGGATTTTCAGGGTTTCCTTTGATGTCCTTAAAAATTATTTATCACTAGGTTTGCTCCCTTTTTTATTCCCCCCGTCTTTATCCTCCTTTCTCCTGTGTCCTTGGTTATTTTATTTCCAGTCCTTGATGGATCCTGGAAATATAGAGGAAAGAGTACAGAAATGCAAATAATTGGAGAAGTGTCAAGGTTGATAAAATGTATTAAAGAGAAGCCAGATATTTTGTGTGTCTCTGGGAATATTATTTGCATTTTGTTCTTTGCAAGAAAGGCAATTTTTGTGTGTGTGATACTCCTATATAGACCCAGCACAGGAGAATCAACTTCTCAATTTCTTAGCTATTTTTCCAACTAATTTAATCTCTGTTCTTCAGTTAATCCACTGAGATTTCTTTCTAAACAATATTGATGCCTGGAAAAGTATTGGTTTCATTACTTGCTGTAATGGAATTACACACTGCCTTTTGTGCATTTAAAACCAAGCTGTAAATTAGGCAGGAATAATACTTGACATCTGCAGAGGTGACTCAATTCTGCTAAAGCTTTTGGATCTTTAAAATGCATTTCTGTACCCATTGGCCCTTACACTTACAGTAATTTGGGGGAAAAAATATAATCATAAATCTCCAGTATAGGCTTGTACTTCTGCAAAATGATTCTCATTATTTTCAAGAAGTAATTCCGTACTCTGGCTACCTTCATTCAATTCTCCCAGAATGGCTTTTCTGTCTGCACTGCAGATCCATCCCACAGTGTCCATCAGCTTCAGGACTGAGTGGAGATTATCCAGCCCTTTATTCTTCCAAACCTTCCTCAGAGAAGCTCCTTTTGGTCCTCTCTTTACAGCTTCAACCATAAATATTTCTGTGCTCCATAAATATTTCCATACAATCCTTCAAGATTTCACCGAGCTTTGGATAGAGCCTCCAATTTCTGGGAAGAGATGAGCCTTGCCAAGCCCTGGTGAGGAATTCTTGCCTTGCTGCCTCGGCTGTGGTGAGAAAAATCCTCTCCTTGGCCTTTGAGGAGGTGAAAATCCTCCCTTGGCCAGAAGGGATCCCTTAAAACACAGCAAAATATTCACGTAGGAAACATTTACAAGCATGTGGAGTGACAGGACAGGGAGGAATGAGTTCAGATTGAAGGAGAGCAGAATTAAATTAGATATGAGGAAAAAAATCTTTATTGTGAGGGTGGTGAGGCACTGGGATGGGTTTTCCAGAGAAGCTGTGGCTGCCTCTGGATCCATGGAAGTGTCCAAGGGCAGGTTGGACAGGGCTTGGAGCCACCTGGGATGGTAGAAAGTGTCCCTGCACATGGCAGGGGTTGGGAATGAGATGAGTTTTGAGGTCTCTTCCAACCCAAACCATTCCATGATTCCATAAATTATAACCCATCACACAGAGCTGGTCATTTCCCTTAATGACTGAATATGGCATTAGATCATATCTATTGCAGGATATATATATATATAAAATATATATTATTTGCATAAACTTATATTCAGGAGTCATGCATCCCTTTCATCTTCTTAACGAACATCAGGAGTTCATTTATCAATATTTCATGCACAATTGATTTTAGAACTCACAGCAGAAACAGGAAATTCAGATTATGATCTTCAACACGTTTAATCCACGCACCCAGAGAACACTTCTTTTTCCAGCTGTGTACCTTGCTCACTTATTTGTTGATTGGAGGGAAATTTTTGAGGAAAGAACTTTTAACACATAACCCGAGATGTCTCTTTTTCTCCCTTTTAAGATATTTAGCAGGGTTTGGCTGTGATTAAAATAATGGGTCGTTAGGAACAAGAAGAGACACTTTTAATGCATATTTAAAGCATGCAATTAAACAAAAGAGCACTATCCCAGTGCATTTTCTCATTGACCTGGGTGATAAAAGACTTTAAAATGTGCATGAGGGTAAAAATGGTGGGAATTCAGTGTTTTTCTCTCAGACTCAGCACTCAGCAGTGGCACAGGAATTTCTGTACATCAGCCCCTCACAGGCAGCACTGAGCTCTCTGCAAATCCCGGCCAAACCATGCAGCAGGATTTTATTTACTCCAAACCACATAAAATGAAACAATTCATTTCATTATAAAAGAGGATCTCAGTTATTAGGAATGTTTCAAATCACAGCGTTCAAGGAACATAAAGCTCCCCATTTTCCAAGCCAAAAGGACACAGATTGTTCTATGTAGCTAATTACAAATTATTAATTATCTGAATGTTTTTGCATTGCTGTTTTCCATTAGTGAGGGATATACTGAACTGCCTTTGAAACAGAACAATAAGAATTTGTATTACTCGTGCATTTCTACAAATCCCAACCTTGACAGCAAAGGCATTGTATTTCCTATGAAATAACAGCACTTTGGTTCTTTAGAAAATAACAATTATGTTATCTTCAGAACATAATCCATTAATCCATTTCCTTTTATCTCCTCTATTTAAGGCTGTGCTGGTTTATTTCTAAATATTTTTGGGAGGTTTATTTGTTGCAAAACGTTTGGGTGACAGACTTGGGTGGAAAATCCTCCATGCTGCACGGGAAAAGATAAAATTAAAAAAAAGGAGTAAGAAAAGAGGTTCTAAGAAGCTCTCCAGCTGCTGAGAGCAGCAGAGCTTTGACAAATAGAGCAAACAGGATTTCTTATTTCGGCAAAGGATTGAAGGATTATCATGGAGCCAATGAGGGAGCCCCCTTTACACCCTAAAGAGGCAAAAAAATAAGTAGCTTATACACCTCTGCCTTTGAAAGAAGAGGGAAAAAGTCCCTTTAGAGCCACCCCAGAGCTGTAGGTTTTACTGATTCAATCCACTGATTTTTTTTTTCTCAAGTTTTGTGATTAGACACAGAGCAGGGAGAGGAATCCAAGCAACAAAATCTGTAAAAACTGAGGGGTGGTCTTTGAAACAGGAATAAAGGAGAGTTTTCCTCCAGCATTTGGGGATATCAAAAAGAACTCAACGTTTTCAGCCATGCACAGAGCACTGGAGGGTGAATCCTCTTTTCTAAGGCAGTTATTGTGCTGTGCTCCAATTTTTTTATTTGATACATCTTCGGTAATTTTATGTTCTCCTGTAACAGGTGAAAGCCTGACTGTGACATTATTGATTTGTACTTCCCCAGCTGAACAAGGCCATGGGGAGCTCAGGGAGGAGGGCAAGGAAAAGCAGCCAGTGGATAAAAAAGGAGATTTTGCAATATTCCCCACGCTCCCCTCCTCAGGGCACTGAAGAATTTCACAGGGAGTCTTGCCCAGCTTCTTTTGCCCAGAAATTGATCCCTGATTGAGAGGTCACAGTGGCAAATCTCAGTGAAAGAGAAAATATGGAGAGAAATCATCTGGATCTTAGCAGGGGTGTGTGACTCAGGGGAGGGATTGAAAGACTTTTTGTAGATTGGGAGAGAGGAAGGGAAAAAAAAAAAAAACAGAAATAGAAATTTGTCTTTTGGTAACGGTGCCATTGCAAGATTATTTAAATGTAATGTAAGAATGTTAATTAATAATATAAATAAGCATTGATTAATATTTGAAAACCTGTACTTGACATGCAATTAACACAAATTGCACAGGCAATTATATGGGGAGTCAAATTATTTAGCAATTTTAAAGCTATTTATCTTCTATGCTAGACTTCTCTCTGAATAATTAAGCCAAATTATGGTAGACTGTTTCATTTATATTAACTTAATATTTGCTTGCTAATATAGTAACAATTACAGTCAAGGTACCTCCAGTCCCAAGTGAGTCAGGGCTAATGCTAAAATGGAATTCCAGGTTTTGGGGAGCTCAGCACATCCTGAACGCAGCTCAGATAAAATCACATCAGCACTGAGTTCTGGAATGAGAATTTATTCACCCCCTGAGTTCTGGGCTCTTTGTTTTTATCGTGGCACATCCGTTTTTACTGCTTTTTTTGTCTGTTGCATTATTTTTTCTCCCTCTGGCTCTGATCCTTGCTCAGGATTTCAATCCTGGTTTGCACATCAGCTCCTGAGTATGATAAGAGCAGAAGCCAAGAGGCTGCTCCTGCAGCAGGATGAGGATGAGGCCATTGATTTATGGCCTCACCTGCAGCTCAGGGGCCATAAATCAAAGTCACAGCCTGTGAAACCAAGCATGGGCAGACACCTCTGCCAGCCCTTCCTGCAGCACCTGGAAATGCACAGCCCTTCCCTCTGCCTGTGTGGGGCCTGTACAACGTGGGTGTGATGGGACATCTGTGCTGAAACTGGGACTGCTGGTCTGGAGGCACTGGGACCTGGATCTGCTGGGTCTGGAGACACTGGAACCAAGATCTGCTGGGTCTGGAAACACTGGGACCAAGATCTGCTGGGTCTGGAGACATTGGAACCGGGATCTTCCCGGTCTGGAGACACTGGAACCAGGAACTGCTGGGTCTGGAGACATTGGAACCAGGATCTGCCAGTCTGGAAATACTGGAACCAGGATCTGCTGGGTCTGGAGACATTGCAAGCAGCATTTGCTGGGTCTGGAGACACTGGAATCAGGATCTGCTGGGTCTGGTGACACTGGGACAGCTCAGGACAGTGCCACAGACTCTGGCTCACAGAGCCCTGAGCTCGACCTGACCCTGCCTCAATGTTGCACATTGAACAGACACTCCAACATTGCAAGTTCCAGACCTGTAACCCTTGAAGTTTTATGTCCCCAGCTGTCCCTGGGACTTAGGGAACCTCGTGGTTTCAGTTCAGGATGGTTTTTCTGTGTGGTTCCTCCATCAGTGCTCAAGAATGAAGTTCAGCAAGTGCTGGAGTACCTTCTAGATAAGAAAATTTGCTTCAGGGATGTTGCTCTTTAATATTAATAATAATTTTTGATATTAATCATAAAGGTAACAAAGGGAAAAGCAGCTAAAGCAGAGCTGCTGGATTAGAGACCTTTTTCTTTGCACTCTCTAAAACTCTTTTGTTACTCAGTGATTCGCACTGAACTTCTTACACATGTAAAGCTCCAGGCAAACATAATTAAAGGAATTATCTCATATCACAAAAGGTTTAAGTTCCCACTGAAATTTCAAGGCAATTTAGCTGTATGCTTTTCTTCAAAACATTTCTAACACGAACCACTGAAGGAACATCAATGCCTGTCTCCTTTTAAGAACAGGGGAGAAAAACTTCTGTTAGAGATGGGGAAGACATGCTGGGATTTGCTTCAGTAAGCAGCTTTCAGGCTGCTTTTTGGATCTCATGCTCTGCTCTGTGTGTTTGGGTGTGCTGGTTTGAAAGCAAAACCAGTGAAGGACTCCAAATCAGAAACACAATAAGATGAAAAGAAAATAAAGTAAAATAAAATAAAAGTAATAGTACAAAAAAAAAAAAAAAAAAAAACCAAAAAAAAACCAAACCACTGACAGAGTCAGAATACAACCTGACACCCTGTTAGGGTGGTAGTGGCAGTCCAGATGAGATGGTCCTGTCAAAGCAGTGATTCCTGTAGAAAGGTCTGGTAGCTCTGGTCTCCTCTGGAAGTCCAGTGGATAAAAGCTGCTTGTGCTGTCCTAAACCCTGGATTTATCCAGGTGGGAATGCTTGGCTCCTGCCCCTGGGCAGAGCATCTCACAATGGGATGATCTCATTCTATGAGTCATGCAGTGGCTCCTTGATGGCCCATTAAACAGAGATAACTCCCGGAGGGAATTATCTATGAGTCATGTGGCAAGGCATTGTTGGGCTCATTAACAGAAGATAAGGAAAACACTGCCCCACCTTGGCTCCAACAGCTCATGGGGATAGAATACAAACCTTGGGCACAATTTTACACTGTAACCTAGGACATTGGGAAAGCTTTGGTTATTCAAAAAGGTTTCACAAAAGATGATCAGGAGAAGTACCCATGGATTCCGCACTGCACTCTGTGTCTGAGACATTTCTAGAGGCAACCATGCCTCCATGGGAAGGGTTTGAGGTGTAACAGACTCCAGGGTGGCTGAAGATCATCAGAATTAGATGATCTTTGCCAGCCTGGTTTTTCCATGGCTCCAGAATTCTGTGTATATTTGTTTTCAGTGAAAGCTACTTTTGTCACTTTTGTCTGGAGGGTTTTAATTCATGTGTCCTCCAAGTTCTAAATCACCCCTAACATTTATCAGCTTCCCCATTAGAAGTGTGCTGTGGTTTTTGCTGTAGAGGAAAACTTTGTCATATTTTTATTCTGATAAATGGAAGTGTTTATTTCAGTTTCTCTGAGGGTTGTTCTTCAAAATTCCCATCTCCAGGCACTAACCTCTAAGACATTTATATTCATCAAAACTTTCCACTGTAAATTGTCCTTCAGGTCACATCCTTCTTCCTCTCCCTCCCAAAAGCAATGCAGTAGTCATTACACAATTTGGGAATATTGTACTAAGCCAGTTGTTGTGGGAATATTGTGCTAAACCAATCTTCCTGCTGGCTGCCCTGCCTCCATCCTCCTTCCCTGGAATTACACCATGGGATCTGTGAGAGTGTGAAGGATCCTGCACATCCAACACCAGCTTCACCATTTTTTTAGTAACACCTAAATCTCATAAAACATTTCTGATTTGCAGCTTTTCCTGCACTTCTCCAGGCTTATTGTCACTGCTGCAGGGTCAGAGGTGGGAAAGGGGCTCACAGAACAGCCAGGGAACAGCACCAGAGACAAAATCCAACCTTGGCTTTTCCAGCCCAGTGGTTTGGCTTGAGAAGGGCAATGTGAAGGGATGTACCCTCACACAAAACACACCAAGGAAAGCTGCAGAGGGTTTGGATTTATTAGAAATTTCGAGTGGGGACCATTTTCTGTTTTTTTTGCTTTAGTTCAAGAAACATTTGAGTGAGCCCAGATCCACTTTTAGGCATCCAAAAACTTCATTTCCAGGGAGGCTGCTTTCATCTTCGGGCCATTTTATGAGTCATTGAATGTTGTCTGCCCTTTTCTTTTGCAGCCCAAGCATTTTTTTTGCCTATTTCTTCCTCAGGCCAGCTGCTATATTTGCAGCACCACCAGACAAAAAATGGCTAAATTAGAATTTGGACTCCAAATGGAAGCATAAGCCGTCTCAGCTTTAATCCCCCATCCCTGAAGTGGGAAAAGCATGAACTGCTTTTAGCCAGAGCCTCTCTGCTTACACACAGCCACTCTTTGCCCACCTCAGTGGCAGCAGTGTCAAAGCTGATTTCTCACAGCTCTGGATGAGCAGAACTCAGCTGTTCCCTCACCCTGTGCTGCTCTCAGGAGTGAGGAGCCTTCCCTGGCTGACCAAGGGCACCTTCACAGCAAAGTCAGGCCAGGCTGTTTTCCTGCAGCAAAGTGCAGCACCTGTAACCCCATCCCCAACCTCTACTCGTGCACCATTTAAAAGCAAAACGCTGTAAAATATTGAAAACATCCCCGCCGCGGTGTCTTGCCGGCCGCGCTCGTTTCAGACACAAGCCCAGGCTAAGTAAAGACTTGGATGAACAGCACTGAAGCTCAGCTATATTTAGGTCTCAGCATGTTAATGTTTCTATTTGTTGCACAGCCCTGAGGAATTCTTCAGAGAGAAGTTTTGTGGCATTTCTGTTGCCGGGGAAACGCCTCATCATGTGTGTCCTGAATCCGCACAACCGCCAGCTCCTCTGGCAGACGGAGAAATCCGCGCAGTGCTCGGCGAGGCAGGGACACAACAAAGAAATCCTTCCAGGTGGGCAGGTAAACACGAAGGGAGGGACTGTGCTCGTGTTTCTTGTTTCTTAAATTTAATGTAGTGGTGGAAATGCCCACCAGCATAAGGAATGAATAATATGGAACAATAAAACCTCTCGCTGCTCTGAAGAGAGATGGCAAATTCAGCAAGTCCTTGCTGTGGGTGTAGCTCAGCTGGCCCAGTCTCCCATCAGTTCCTCTGGTGCTGGAAAATGCCACGGCCCAGGCCCCAGTGGGCCACAGTTGTGAGATCTGGGTGTTTTTCTGGGTTTTCAATCCAGAACAGGTTTAAACAGTTCCAAGAAAAAAGAGAAAAAACAGTCCATGGAACTTATTTGCCTCAGCTAGCTAAAAACTAACTAAAAGCAGAGGAGATGTCTGTCCTGGTGTCTGTCCGTGCTGCAGACAGCACAGGCCAGGAGCAGAATGCCCAAGAGTGAGGGCAATTCCTGCAAACAAGCTGTGCCCTTCTTTAACTAAAAACCAGGCTGTGTTAACCCATGACATTGTGGCATCTCCTCTGGGAATCCAGATTATCCCACAGCTCCGTGCTGGGACAGCCCCAATGTCACAGATCCCCTGGGTAAGAGCTTTGGCTCTCCTGTGCTCCTGGGGCAGCACAATCACCCCCCTGTGCTCAATCACCCTTTGCTTAAAACCCTTGAGACAGTGAAAAAAAACCAACCCTAAACTGGCCAGGAGTGAGAGGAATGAGTTATTTTTTCCCCCCTTCCCCAGAGGCTTTGCTTTGTATTAGAAAGCCACCGTCCTGCCAAGTGACAGTCATGGGAAGTGACAACTCCTGGGAAGATTGAAGCATCTGTCTCACTTGGTCCGTGCCCCCTCGCGCCGCGGGAGAGCCATCGTGACATGATCAGAGCAGAAGTTTGGACTGAATCTTTCACACTCTGTTAGCACAGGCAGGGATGGCTCTTGGAGGGGTTTGGTTTCTATTTTTTTGGGGGAGGATTCCACACGGTCAGCTCAGGGGGAAAAGGGGGGGGCAGGCAGAGCAGGGAGAGGAAGATGAAAGAATTAATATTTGCATTTTCAAACGCTTTCCCTCGCTCCTGAGCAAATGTAGGTCAGCTGCAGGATCCCTTTCCCACAGGGCTGATAGGGAAAGGGGTTTTTTCTGGTGCTGCCTTTCCCTGGTTCACAATCTGTGTGGTTTTCTCTAAAAGGAACATCCAGCTGCTCTAGGCTGTGGGTGAGAGGCTCACGGCGAGCTAGATTTGGGCAAACTGGGGTATCTCATTATTCCTTTCTGTATTTACTTACGTGTTCATCCTTTCTTTGCCCTCAGTTTTCTCAGATTTCAGTTTTTTTGGGCAATCACAGATCATGCACACCCAAACTCCCATGGAAACCTGTGAATTGTGGAGATTTTTGCTGGCCTTTAGAATGCTACTTTTTATTCATATTTTTTCCTATTCATAAATTCAAATCTTGTGAATTCTCATTAATTTTGGTGAGAGTTTTCTTTTAGGGATACAGTGTCAGCACGCTTCTCTCCCCAAAGGAGTAGCTGCTGGACAGCAGCTGAAGTTTTGGCCTTCTGAGAACTTTTTAGAGGGCATAAAACTCATTTCCCAAATCAAAGCCCATGGTGGTGCCCAAAAGGAGCATCCATGGTGAAATATCCTTTATGTGAATAGAAACAAATTGTGTTTCCTAAGTTTGGCTTGAGGTCTCAGCTTGAAATGCTTCTTTTCACACTCAAGCATCAATTCAATACATTGGTCAGGTTTGTGGTTAAATGCAGAGACATTTTTACAATATAGGCACAAAAATCACTGCCAAGTTATTGAGGTAGCTGGAAATTTGCAAAAGAATTCATTTGAATTTTCATCCACTTTAATGAAAGCCTGATTGAATTGCTGCTGAAACCTTTGTGCTTCATCCTTGTGAGGGAGAATAATTGAAGAGGTGTTTGCTGCTGAAGGTAATGAGAATGACACTCTTTAAGAGGATAAGAATTCACTCATTTTTATATTGTTTTGTCCTTCAGTTATCTTAAACTGAAAAGTGAGTACTCTTTAGAAGTGTTAAAAGCAGAAAAATTTAGTATTTATTCATTTTTGTCTCTGTACCTAAGCCTTTACAAACACAGCCTTCACATCTGAAGGAAAACTGGAAAAAAAAGAGTAAACTTGAAGTGCCAGGAAGTTTCATAACGTTACTGAAGAAACATCCAACAATTAATTCGCAGTTCAGAAGGGGGGAAAGGAAGGTGTTGTGTGAGGAAACAGAGGGAACTGCCAGCATAGCACAAAGATTAATTACAGATTTTTCATACTGCCCAACTAAAGCCATAAAGGATCGTGCCAGGGTTATAGAAAAGCCAAATTTTTGTGAGAAGGACCTGAAAGTGCTTGGGACCTCTGAGAATGCTGCCTCAGACCCATGAGGCTCCGAAAATCAGAGTTTTTCATCTGGGATTCAGAAGGAAAAGGTTTAAGCTGTGTCTGGGCTCATCAATGCTCAGATTGCAGAGACAGGAGGCAGCTCCCAAACCATCCCCAACCCTTTTCTTCCAGCCACGACCAGGCTGGAAGGTGAAACTTCAGAGTATCAGAGCAGAGAACATTGTAGGTTGTCTTTGCTAACAGCATAATAGGGGAGCACGGAAATAAATGGCAATAATTATACATTTCCTTTTTTTTTGTCTTTCGAAGGTCAGAGTTAAAGTCACAGCAAGAAAGTTTCACAAGGAGAGAGAGAAGAATCACTTCTGGGGCTTGAGAAAACATTAATTCTGTCTCTCTTCATGTGATTTATGTGTCTTTATACATCAATTATAAATTATACATACAATTGAGCTTGGAATAAAAATATCTCTAATTTCCAAGAATATCTGGCTGTGATTTTGGGCAGTGAAATGCTGGAGCACTATAAACAGCGATCCTGGCTAACATGTGAAGGGATTTTCCTTCACCTGCTCTTTCAGTGCAGGTAACTCAAAGATGAAATCATTTCTTCCCAGGACTACAGGAAGTGCAGGTTGTCAATTCCAGAGGAAAAGTGTTTTTATTTCAGCATGAAAGGGGTGACAGAAAGAATAGTGTGACATGGACAAAAAGCAGCACTTTACATCTGCGTGTCTTTACATGGAAAAAAAATCCCTGTGAGATAAAAAACAAAACTGCTGCTGGTTTCTCTGAAAAATTAACTCCACTTTGTGCATGGTCTGTGGTGGAAGGACAAGGAGTCTGATCCAGCTGTGGCACTTCAGGTGTACCCACTGTCCACTGCAGTTTTGTCCCCCTCACCATTCATTTTTTAAGGAATTTTGGGTTTCCACCATTGATGTCTGCCTTGCAAACAGAGCAGGAACATCCCTGCATGGTTTTGCACTGCGCTGCAAACAGGAGAGAGTTTGATCTAGAAAAACTCCCTGCGTCACACTAAATAAAAATTATTGTTGATCAATTAAACAACAACAAAAAAAAAGAGATTGAATATTCCTGTAGCTGTTCTATACAATGATAGAAATACATAAATACCTAACCTGACACTGTGCTTCTCTTCTTTGTGTGCTATTAACGTGACATGTAGCAATTTAACATTTAGCACAGCTTTTAATTTAAAAAATCCTGTTAAATAAACTTCTAAAGAAAATGTGATTATATGATACGAGTTTTCAAAATTTTCTGACACCAGAGATATCAAAAAAGACGTTTCAACATCCAGTTTCAATTGTGAGTTGCTGTTAAAACCTATGATTTCAACAACAACAAAAAATCCTACAAAGAAAGGGGGTTTGGGTTATTTCAAACATGCATTTTGAGAAGAGATTTTTTTTTTCAGGCTTCTGAAGCAATATTACCATTAGAATTTTTAATACCAGTAATATTTCTGAATTCTGCTACTCCTCAGGATGACATTTTCTACAGAAGCCACAAATGTGCGCCAATAAATTAAAGACCTGAGAGAATCCCATTACAGGAGTCAGGAGAGGTCCAAGTTTTCATTTGCATTCAGGATTTTCATTCAGACTTTCATAAAATATTTGCAGAGATTACATCTGTACGTGGCCTGGCCCCAAATTTCTAACAAACCAAACAATGTGAGGTGTTTGAACTTGGGATTTTGGTTCTGTCTCGTTAAAGATTAAAAGATTTCAACAATGCCTCTGCTTGTTCTTGGGCCACTGTTCAAACATTGGGATCTGTACAGGAGGATAACCTTTGGTCCCTAAAAACACACAGCATGGGCTGGACAGTTATTATGCTGTCACTGGGGGGATTTCAGCAGGAGAGACTTCACTCATCTTCTAGACAAGCTCTTCTAATATAATTATCATTATAAAAATTATCAGGTTCCATAAAACATCATTAATCTTACGTGTATAATATTGTACCCGTGGTTTGGGGTTTGGTTTTTGGGGTTTTTTTGATATGTTGCAAACACAAATCTCAATGCCATGTATTTGTTCATTAATTTTTTGACATGGATTGATTTGAGGTCAGAGAGATCTGGCAGCAAATGAGATTTGATCTGGCAGCAAATGAGATTCAATTTGGCACTGGGAGAAGCTGAGCTGAGCTAAAATCAAACAGAGCTCAGCACGAAGGAGCTCTGGGTGATCTGAGTGGAATTCAGCAAATTCAGCAAGCTCCCCTTGGAGCAATGTTTGAAGCCTTGAGCTCCAGAGTTTTCCTGCCTATGGAGTCTGCCATTCCATCAAATTGTGTCTGAATTTTCCTCCCACTCATCCCCAAATTTCACATTTTTGTGCTGGGCTTTGATGAAGAGGAAAGTTTGCAGTGGTCTCCACATGGACAAATTGTGTTGATGCAAACTCATCACTAAAGCTTTGCTCATTATAATACTTCATAGGTTGATCTAATAACCTTAAAAATCGTCTTTGCTCCTTTGCCTCTTGATGAAGTTTTCCACTGAAATGTTCTCAAATTGGGATTCTCTCGGGTCTTTAATTTATTGGCACACATTTGTGGCTTCTGTAGAAAATGTCATCCTGAGGAGCAGCAGAATTCAGAAATATTCAGAAATATTACTGGTATTAAAAATTCTAATGGTAATATTGCTTCAGAAGCTTGAAAAAATTTACACTTCAACCACAAAGATAATTCTTACTTTCCAGTGTAAAGAGGGTTTCAGGTTTTTCCACTTCCAGTGCTTGACATACCTAAAATAGAACATGATCTTCCAGCTTAATGGGGGTTTTTTTGAGATGCTACACGGTCAGTTGTAGTTTGTAGTTTCACAGTCACTAAATCTAATATCAATATCCATTTTCTGCTTTTCCACTGAGCCTTACTGTCCTCTCCTGCTGAGGGTGGAGGTGGAGTGGAAGAGAAATATCAGTCTGACCTCACTTTCCAGCTGTTCCCCAAAATGTCACAAAGATCAGGAAATATCACAGCGCTGAGGTCCAGCAGGAGCACAGCAAATCAGAACATTCCTCTGCATCCTCAGTGACTGGCAGGTAATTCAGGTAGAAAACAGCATTTTTGTCAGACTTGTCCACAGAAGCCTTTTCAGTTTCTGCTGTGCTGAACCTCTCAGGAGGGTGGATCCTGCTGATTTCTGTCACACAGCCAGGGACCAGCTCTGACAATGCCACCCACCAAGAGGTGTCAGCAGTCAAAAACGCATCCAAGTGGGGAGAAAAATGCTCTTCAACATATTTTTTAGCATTTATTCCTTTCAAGCTGAGGATTTAGAAGCTCTGAGATGTCTCAGTGAAGGATTTTTTTCATTTTCTTAGAAGACTGAGAGTGTTGAGTGATTTGTGTACAAGAGTGAGGACAGAGGAGAGGGATCTGGCCTTGGGTGCCTGTGACTCGATTTTATTTCTTTCCCTCAGCTTCAGTCAGTGGGGAAATTCCACAATTCCAAACTGAGCTGGGCTTTGAGGAGTCATTTATCAGAGATATCACACTTTGAAGAGTAATTTATCAGGGATATGACACTTTGAAGAGTATTTATCTGATATATCACACTTTGAAGAGTCATTTAGCAGAGATATCACACTTTGAAGAGTCATTTATCAGGAATATGACTCTGTATGGCCAATTTTACGTGGGTTAAAAGTAAAATTCTGCTTTTAACCAAGTCCTGGGTGTGTTCAGAGTGGAACGTGCTGAGGGAAGCACAGAACGGCGACTGCAGGAGACCCCAGAGGTGCAAAGTGCTCTGTGTTTCTTCTGAGGTGCTTTGTGGGATTTGTAGTTTCTCATACATTAAATATGGGTCAAAGCAGCGTGGAGAATGCCAAACTCTGCTTGATAGCAGCCTGGCTGTTTGCACTCCTGCTGAGTGTTTGGGTGTTTCTGTCAGCTCAGAAAAACACATTTCAAGGCTTCAGTTTGTTCTGCTTCAGAATAAACCTTTTCTTGGCCTTTATCTGCCTTTTGAGTCTAATTTGTGACACTGCACCAATTCCTGAAGCTGCAGGTTGTGTTGTGATGTTTGCTGTTTATTGAGAATTCCTGGAGTAGTGTGGGAACAGAAGAGTGCAGAGCACACAGAGGTGCCCACAGATCTGCTCTAAAACGGAGTTAAAAAGAAGAAAATGTGTTCAATCAAGAGCTGCCACTTTGGAGCAAAGCACTTGCTTTAAACAGGTCATCAACCCCACAGGGCTCAAGTGCTCTCTGCTGGATCAGAGCTTCAGAAAGTTTCACAGCTGAACTTGTCCTGTTGAGCAGAGAGAGGAAGAGCTTTTAAGCAGAGGCTGCTTGGAGAGGGAAAAAAGGAGAAGGATGCAAAGGAAACAAGCTGGAGTCAGGCTGGTGCAGCAGCATCAGAGCGAGGAATTTAACTCTGGGGTGGAAACAATCAAAGAGAGGAGAATGAAACATTCCCAAGATGACAGAGATGGGGGAAGCAGCATTTTGAACAAACTGGGCTGACAAACAGAAAGGGTGAATGGGAGCAAAGGGAAAAAAATCTTTAATTTTACAAGAAAAATGTTGTCACATCCGTTTGGTATCTGGCTAAAAGACAAATTCTGACATCTTCAATCATTTTAACCCTACTCTAACATAGACACAATCAGCACTGAAGCCATGCAAATATAAATTGTATCACCATATAAATGAGGTGTATTTTTCTGTATTAAAAAAAAAAAGAAAAGATTATATTGGAGTGGAACTGCTTGCATGAAGAACCAGCTGCTCAGTAAAAAGAACAAAATAATGGATTTTATATATATGGAATTAAAATAAATAATGCTGCCTTGTGCATCTGCTTCTTTTAGAGCATCAACATGAGCTGAGAAGTTTATGCTGCAAAATTCTCTTAACTGGCACAGATATTTGATAGTTAAGTGGCTGCCCTGCTCCCAGCCTCACATTTAGACCTTTTATTGGGAAAACTTCATCATTCTTGCCCAGGTTGCAGTTTAAATGGGCACAGTGCAAAACAATGAGCAAAACAACAGTGCACAGGGGGCAGGAAAAGCTGCCAACAGAGTGTGCAGGAACTTTAATGTTAGGAAAGAAAAAAAACATCACACAAGGAAGAAAATACGTGGATTTATACCTGCTCAACATGGTTGTGAGTGGCTCAAAGCCTGCCTGCTACTACTACTATTATTATTGTTGTTGTTGTTGTTGTTGTTGTTGTTATTGGTGTTTTTGTTGTTCTTGTAGTTATTACTGATAATATTGTTGTTGCTATTATTGTTATTATTATTCTTTTAATGTGCCACTTCTACTGCTGTAATTTCCTTGAAGAGAGGGACACAAATGGGGCTTTTGGGGTGAGGTTGATTTGTTAGGGGTTTGGTTTTTTTCAGAGTGGGAGCAAAATGAGTAATCCCAATGAGATGTCCTGAGTTTACTATTTAAGACACAACAAAAGCCGTGTTGCTGCTAAAAAGCCACCCAGAGATGGCTCTAAAGTACCAGTTTGGAACATCTCATGAAGACTCCCTGGCTAACTCAAAGGCACTGATTCAGACTGAGAAGATTAAAGCAAATTTAGAAATCAGAGCCAAAATTTCTATGAAAAAGCCTTTTTTTTTTTCCTTTTTTTTTTCTTTTTTTTTTCTTTTTCACAATGGAGCCACCAGCAGTGAAACCAGCCAGGACTGAGTGTTGACAAGAAGGTGTCGTTCCCCAAATACCTTGGCTAAGAAAATCTGGCTGAGGCTTCTGGGAGGAGAGAATGTCACTATTTTTACCCTCAGAATGTTGTTCGATGAATGGAGGTTCAGCCATCAGCAGGAGGAAAAGCCAAGCTGAAAAATCCCTCCTCCTTGCAAACAACAGCAGAAGTCCCCACTTGCTTCTTTCACACCTGATTTTCACCTGGTTTCCTCTCAGTTTTCACCCTGCGTGCTTCTCTGTGAGGTGAATTAGGGTCTCCACTTTTCTAACAGCATCCTGATATTAAATTACAAGTTCAGAAGATCAGTTGGGTCAATTTGAGATGGATCTTTCCACTTTTTTGAGCACCAAAGTCTCTCAGACTTACACCCCATTATTTCAACGTCTGCCCAAGTTCTGTTCCCCTTGGCTGCTGCCTCTCCCACCTCTCTGGGCAGAAGCTCCTTTTCATCAGTGGCCAAGAAATCATATTTTCCACTGCTGAGATTTCTCTCGCCAGTTTTGCCAGTCCTAGAGTCTCACCTCATTTCAGAAAAAAAATAAAACATCACCTGTTCCCAGACTGCTCGGTGTCAGAGTCTTTCTAAGATCTTTTCCTTTCACATCCCAAAAATTACAACAGGAAACAAAGGGAACCATGGTGGAACAACCCAAAAAGGGGCCCAGCAGCAGAGGTGGCAGATCCAACTCCTAGATGAAACCATTTGGGTGTCTCTCTGATTAAATTACACCTGAACAATGCACCCCAACACCCCTGTGCCTCTGCATGCACTGCACTGCTCTGTTAATTAGTTTAGCATCAGTTTTTCTTCTGAGAGAGGGATGGTGGGTGGGAAACTGTGGGCAGAGCAATGTGCAGAAGGGAGAAGTCAATCTTAAGATTTGAAAGAAGAGAAAGAGAGAAGGAAGAAATAAAAAATGAGCCAGTAAAGGCATAAAGAAAAAAAAATTGTGGTATTATAAAGCTGCAACAAGGAAAATAATTATTGTTTATGGCAAGGAGTTACCCTTTTTCTTTGGGATCTATAAAAACTTAAATTCTTTGGTAATTTTCTCCTTTTCGTTTATGTGAAATGTGGATAAAATACAACTACCACTGGAGAAGAAACTGCCTTATTGTCAATATTGATTACTGGGGAGCTCATCTTTACTCATCCCTTCAGGGGAGGTATCACATAAACTTGCTCTGCACAATTACCTCAGGTAACAAAACGGTGTGTGGGTAATGAAAAGAAATGTCAGCCCCTTGCCACAGAGTTTCCAGCTGGAAGCACAAATTTCCAGCTGGACAAACCACTGTCAATGCCTTCAAGAGCTTCTTCAAGTGAAATGATGGATCAGGCAATTGACTGATGGCAGCAGGCAGCCGTGAACAAAACCCAGAGCAGCTCCTTTCCCTGGGTCGGGTATGAAAAATGGGATTTTTCTGGGCTGAGGATTCAGCCCCCAGGAGGTTTGGGGACTCCTGTGTTTGCTGGGGATGCTGAGCATGCACACCACACACTCTGCATGAAGAACATGTGTTCTGTTCATGGCAGAAATGTGATTATCCCTTTGTTAAGCATAAAGATAAAAATGTAACTGGATTAGAAGTGAAGGAGCAGCTTTGATCAAAGATTGGCTCTGCAGGGTGAGGATCCTCAGCTGGTGCAGTCAGTGGGACCAGGAAGGAGCTCACTTGTTGATTCCTGTGAGCAGGCCTGGAGAACGTTTGCAGCAAAGTGAGCAGCTTGGCTTCAAATAAAACCCATTTACTCTGACAATACACAGCAAGAGTGAGCTGAGGTTTTTTTGATTTCCGATAATCCAACCCTTCAATACATCAGGCCCTTGGCAGCAGTTTCCATTTCCTAATTGGCAATTCATTGCTGGTGTGTGTAGGCTCGGGGCAAGCACGTAACAATGGCAATGGAAGTTGGAGTTTTTGTTCTGTCCCTGCCACCCCTGTGGGTGTTTTAAATAAAACAAGATACAATTCTTTGTGGTGGAGCTTTCCCCAGGACAGCAACTGGGGGTCAGCATCACACACAGAGCTAAGGGCTGTTTGTGGCTTTAACAAACAGAAATCCCTGCTATGTTTTGGATATAACAAATGCATCCATCGATGTATTCCACACTGGGAGAGTGTGGCATGTATCACTAAACATTAATTTTGCTGAGCAGATAATAAGTAAGAACAAAAGGAACTTTAACAGAGCAGGAAATAAAACAGAGCAGGGTTTTTATTGTTCAAACCACTGAAATTGTTAATACATTGAAATGCCTAATGATTCATTGAACTCCCTGACTTGAAAGGCAGAAAGTCGAAAAGATTTAAAATACTGTTCTTTCTGAGGAGCAATTATTTGTGATTTAATCAGCTATGCATTTAAAAAAATGTAGAAGCTATTTTACGTAGGAGAGCAAAATGAGTCACTAAATGAACCTTTACCATAGGGAGAAAAAAAAAAATCCATATTACCATCAAAGTAGTGAACGTGATTCAAAGAAATATGCGATGAGTCTTGACAGGGAATGTTTGAGAAAGTCACTTAAGTTCATTCTGCAGCCTTCAGCCAAAAGATTTAAGATTTGATTTTGCTGTTGTAAATGATGGGGATCTTGAAGGTTCTTGTCAACAAGGAGACAGCCAGAGCAGAAAGGCACAATTTTGGTCCTAATTCTGCTCTGTGTTTGCTGCTGCCCCAGCTCTCAGAGCGCTCCTCAGCTCTCACAACAGCCACCAACTACAACATGTTATAAACAACACTTCTCCAATATTCCGTTTTAGAGGTTTATTGGAAAATGACAAAATGAGATCAAAAAGAGACAATTCCCACAATCAAACAGCAGCTCTGAGCCCGGGTTTCGAGCTGCAGGGTGAACTAAGACCCCAGCCTCTATCGCACTGGGTCCCCCACAGTTCACACCAACCATCTCTGGAATGTTAGTCTTTATAAGGTTTGATTTAAATAAAGTGTGCTAACAGGTACCCCCTTGTACAGAAACCAACAAGGGTGGGGTAGGTAACTGGACTGCCGGTAGAACAATAGAACTGTATTCTCCATATCACTGAGGGGCTGAGGCTAGTTTTGTGTCTAGTCTGAATATGCAGATAGGATTTCCGTCCACCTGGAGTGAGAGTAGAATAGAAATCCGGGAAATCTGATCACATCTCTGGATCTGTCTATGAATTATTCCTGAAGTCTTCACATGTCTAAAGTCTAAACATGTCCATGAATTATTCTTGAAGCTCCCACCAGATGAACATATCTTGGTTTGGGTTTGGTCTCAGTGAGTGTCAAAATTCCAGGAAGATGGAGTGATTGGATTTTCTGAGAGCTGAATCGGTTCTGATGGGAACTAGTGATCATTATCTGTCCTCTGGTGCCTCTTTAGTATGGTCCACCCCTCACTGATATGGAGAATACACTTCTATTGTTCTATGGCAGGCCAGTTACCTACCCCCCTTGTTGGTTTCTGTACAAGGGGGTACCTGTAGCACACTTTATTTAAATCAAACCATATAACAGTAATTAAAAAACCTCGAATTAAACTACATATTTATAACAAACAGAACTGACAATTCATTCACGTGGCTGGAGGAGCAATCTCAACAAAATTAATGTGCATTATGGGTAGGAGGACAGGAGAATGCATGAGGTTTCTGCAGGGTTTTTTTGAATTTTAGTCAAAATTTACCTGTGTCACCACAATGCATTTTTGTGGCTGCTCTTTTAGCCAGAGATACCCAAATTTTGTGCTTATAAATGTACAGTGAATGTTATATTGACAAAAAAAACCTCTCATCCATCAATTATTAATGTGGAATCAAGGTTTCACCCTTTAGATGCCTTTCTCTGTGACTGGAAGCCTGGGAATTACTTCAGTACAAATAGTACTTGAATAATAATGTCTTTATTTAAATATGTAGGAGGCCTGAATGTCAGGTGCTCTTGTTTATACCAGTTAAAACTTTCCTTAAAGGTTTGCAGCTCATTTTTGCCCAACAACAGTTTCAGTTATGAGTTTATGGAATCCAACAACTATATTTTTAAATTATTTGAGTTTATGGGATAATTTAATAACAACGTTTACGGCTGCATAAAGCAACATTTTTAAAAACCTCCTTTACAAGCTAAATTGAAATGTTATGATAAAATAATTTTGCCTGGAAGGAAATAAAATTTTAAGCGCTAACGACCATTAAACGCTCATCCAATTTGTGTGGAAATTTTCTTTTTTTTTTTTTTGGTGAATTTTTACTGTGGTTTGTGTTTCAGACACAGGCTCTACTTCCCTTGGAGGAACTGGAAAAGCGATTATACATTCACAGAGCACTTGCAAGCATCTGTCCCAGATCCACAGGCACTTGATTCATCTGTGTGCACAAATAGCACGAGTTTGATAACAAGGGATTGGAGCTGGTAATTAGCATCGACAGCTCCCTAATTTGCACAGGAAGACAGCAGCACACTTGTTGGAGCTGAGGAGGTGCCTTGTTGCAAGCCTTGATCACAGCTGGAATTATTTGTGTCAGTAGGAGCCCAGTGTAAGTGAGGAAATACTGTCGATTTTTTAACGTTCTGGAAAAGCAACTTTTCTTCGGTCCTCAGGCTGAATCTGATTTCCCCACTCAGAGTACTTGAAGTGAATTTTTTTATAGTTAAATACACAATATATATCTGAGCAGTTCTGCCATTCCTCAGCCTAAAGGAGCTGAGTTTGGGGAATACGTAAGGGTCCCATACAGGACATCCTGAACAGCATCCCTGAAAATTCCCCTTCAAGAATAATACCTGGAAAGAAACAACAAAAAGGTGGTGCTTGGGAGTGTTTAGCTGAAAAATCAGGCATCAAACACTGTCCCCTGCTCTCTGCTCACCTTGAGATGCTGCTCCAGGGGGACAGGGGGTGTTTGTGGTGGCACCGCGACATTTGCAGAGGACAAAAGGGGACAATGACTTCTCTGCTCTCCTGGGGCCATCAGGAGGTGAGAAGTGCTCACTGATGTTTGATCAGCCCAGGTGCCCCCTGGGATCATTGTTCACTTCCCAAAATTCCGGCACTGAGGTGGGAACACATGCTCCTACTTCATAGTGCCTAAAGTGGCACAAAGGAGCCGAGTTTTCTGAGACTAAATCCATTACCTAAAACATCTTTATGTTTCAGCCCCCTTGGATTTCATGCACCATAAACCAGAAAATGTTTCTGTTTAGTTAAAAGAGGTCTCTCCTCTATTTCTTTACTTCTCTGCTTCCACTTCTAAGCAACAGAGGTGGACATGAACATCACCTCCAAAGTAACACAAAGACCAGGGAATGTCACAAAGATATGGAAGATAGGGAATACCATCCTTCATCTCCAGAATATCCCAAAGATCAGGGAATGTCACAAAGGCATGAAAAATAGGGAATATCATCCTTCATCTCCAAAATGTCAAAGATCAGGGAACATCACAAAGACATGGAAGGTAGGGAATACCATCCTTCATCTCCAGAATAGCACAAAGATATGGAGTACAGGGAATATCATCCTTCATCTCCAAAATGTCCCAAAGACCAGGGAATATCACAGATATGGAAGATAGGGAATATCATTGTTCATCTCCAAAATGTCACAAAAAACAGGGAATGTCACAAAGTTATGGAGGATAGGAAATATCATCCTTCATCTCAAGAATATCACAAATATCAGGGAATGTCACAAAGGCATGAAAAATAGGGAATACCATTGTTCATCTCCAAAATATCTCAAAGATCAGGGGACATCACAAAGATATGGAAGACAGGGAATATGTCCATAACCCTTTTCAGGGCCAGCCAAAAATGTTGAGCCAAAGCCAAATTTATTTGGCCACCAGGCTAAGCCAGATCCAAGGGGGTTTATTTTAAGCACAAGCTCCAATCTGCCTGCTGGACCTGTGAGCCCTCCCCACGACCGTTGTTGCTGAGATTTCTGTGCCTGATGCACGCCTTGAGTTTTCTGCATTTATTACAGAATAGTTCAGTGCATCAGCAGGCAAGCTCACCCTGCAGGGCAGTGACTAAGGCTTCCAGTGTGGGGGTGAATCAGTTCTCCTCGTTTTTGATTGCCAGGGTTTGTTGCTTGGCTTTTCTCTCCGTGCCTTCTGATAAAATTTTGATATGAATTCTATCCTGGTTGTGCTGTTTGCTGACATTAATGGCACTTTTGTCCATCAAAGTGTTCTCACCCACAACACTCTCATCTCCAGTTTTTCGCCTTTGGATTCCGTCACTTTGCCAAAGGAATGCATCAGTAATTTCTTGTGATATAAAAGGAGCCCGGGGTCCATTCTTGTGTGCTGCCTCCATGGGCTGTTCTTGGATTATGTCCTGGAGAAGAGAGACTGACTTCCAGAAAGGCACTGCACCTGTTAATAAATGCCTCAATTACATTTACACATAGCTGAACCATTTATTAATGAATTAATTCCTGTCTACTGCTGTTAATTCTGAAAGTCACTAAAAGATTGATTTAATGATGTGAAATAATGTTTCTATGATTTTTAATTATCAGCATCATGTGCTTGTCACAGTTATTTTTTTGCTGCAATTCACCTCTCAGGGTCTGGCTCTCAGGGGCCCTCAGGGTGTCCACTCTGCTGCTGGGATATTTGCAGGAGTCCAACACCCTTAAATCATGGCTTGAACTGGAGTTGAAGCCATGAGTGAAAAAAGGGTCTTAAAAATGGAAAGACTGGACCAGTTCCCCTTCCAGGGACAGACAGATTTCTTCCTTCAGTGTGAGTCCTGCAGAGCCACCAGCCTGATGTGAGAAGAGATTTATTATGGAGGAAAGGCTTCCTTGCTCCAAGAGGATGAGTGTTATCCCAGCAGAAGTTCAGACAACTTTTATTTCACTGAGAAACTCATTATTGGATATTCTTCTGCCTGCATTATAAGGGTTTTTTTTTTGCCACAGACTCCCTTGATGCCAAAATTACTCTGGGGCTTCATCACTTCACTGGGACTCCGATCAGACTTTGTGGGAAAGCATCAGAATATTTTTCTCTGGCTTCCCTTTGCCTGTTTCCCCTACAAAATAACATTACTGTGAGTTCAAACAGCCTCTCTTTTTAAACTTTCATGTAGATTAACCATTTAGTGATTCCTCATCTCATTAGAATTTAAGATTTACTTTTTGTAAAAATCTCTGTCTTAGAAGATTCCCACCTCTGTTAATATGGTAATGCTATCAGAAGCAGTATTTTCATTACCCTAATTCCCAGGTTTTACAAGGAGAAAAGTAATAATGCAATTGAATTAATTCCATAATTGTTTTCAGACTGGATGGAAAGCACTGAAGGAAGCTGGGAGCTGACAGCCAATATCTGCACGTTCATAAGCATTAAGTGAACTATAAATACAGAGGGACTGAAGCTGAAACACCAAATGTGAATTTCCTTTTTTTCAACTGTTTAGTCCATGAAAGGCTGTGACAACAATGCAGTGAGGGAGGTTTTGGTGTTTTAGCAGTAAACACTGACTCACCTGCTCAGCGCTCTGGATAAATAATCATTAGTGACAAATAAAAGCCTATTTCAGACACAACCCAGAACAGCGGAAGTTATATAAAAGCATGAGATAGTTTGTCCCTTTCCAGTGGCAAAAATACCACAGTTTCAGTTCACCTCAGTCATTCTCTGCCATTTGAGGCAAGTCCTCAGGAAAACAAGTCTTGAGGGCTTGGCACCTTTTTCTCCTGTATTTTCCTTGGTTTCTGTGCTCACTGTGAGTCCCTGGTGGTTTCCCTACCCTTCAAGCTGTCAGTGCAAGGCACAAAACATTTTCCTGGGGTATCCTTGGATCCCAGAAGGCTGAGCAGAAACCTTCCCCACTCTGTGGGGTTGAACACTTGGATGTGTCTCCAGTAACTGGAACAGAGGGATTGTTCCAGAAAGGAGCTGTATGATGGTGAAAGTGATGGGAAAGCACAGTGTATTTATTATAATGAGAAAGGGTTGAATGAACAGCTTTTCTATGGGACAAAATCTTAAATAAACTTTTACCAGACCTGAGGATATTTGTCAGTGGACAGCAGGTAGGGCAGGCAGGTTGTGGACATCAATAAGTGTCCATTTAGACAATTAAAATACTGAAGCAGCTTCCGTGTTTGTCAGCTGTGGACAAACCCCATTAAGTTCTCCATTCATTAAACCTTCCCCAGCTTTTCCTTGCTCTGCCACAGCACTGCAAAGCCAGAACATCCATTACATCGTCCACAGAACAGCAAAGTGTTTACCTTGTCCCTTCGCCAGCAGCAAAAAGACAAAAAAAAACCATTTCTCCCAACCAGCTGAGTTTATCCACCCTTCATAATTGCTCAGCCTAATTAACACTCCAGTAAACCCCACACCTGCATTACCTGCACATCCCCACACACCCATGCTGCTGCCCTGGTGCTGTTGTCAAACCATCCAAGAGTTGCTGCTCTCCTGGGAGCTGAGCTTTCCATGAGGGATGCAGGAGATGCAGCCTGGCTCAGAACTCTGTCACACAACCTATTTTCCTATTTTTAGAGCGCCTTTTATTTGTGTTTTCTTTTTTTTTTTTTTTTTTTTTTTTTTTTTTTTTTTTTTTTTTTTTGAGAAACTCATTCTCTCATGGGAAATAAGTCCTTGGGGGGAAAAGTCATTTCCACCTCATTTGTTAATCCTCCAAAATATCTTTTGCTCTTGGCTTCCCGCTATGGAGCACAGAACTGCTGCATCTCGTTAATTTTGCAGCCTCGCTAAATGACAGCGAGATTTATTTAGAAGGAAACCAAATTTAGTCCCATTAGATCATGGCAACAGTTACATGAAAAAGGCTAAAAAAACCCACACTCCTTTTTTTTTTTTTTTTTTTTTTTTTTTTTTTTTTTTTTTTAGTAGGGTTTGGAAACCCTTGGTTCCTGAATCCATCAAATCATATCCATGGAAGTAAATCCCAGCACCCAGCCCTGGTGTGGCTGCAGGGAAAACCCCACAACATCCAAAACCAGGCTGACATCCCCTAGGAAACTGAGATGTGACATCCAAAGACAGCAAAAGATCACAGAATAAGGGAAGGAGAGTTGCTGTTAAGATGAATCTCTAAGCCCTGCTGCAATGAGATCTCCAGGCTCCTGCTGGGAGCAGTTCAGTCTAAAATTACGGATGTGTTCCTTGGGTTTGCTGTTGTTCCCTTCAATAAATTCCCTGCACCAAGGGGCACTCAGGGATCATTACTCTGGTGCAACATAAATCTGTGTTGACTGTGCTGGGCTGTCTGGAGCCTCTGTGAGTGCAGCTCCTTCTGCCCTGGTTTAAAACAACAGTCTGGAGCTCTCAAACCACCTTTGGACACGGGGCTGAGTGCCCCAGTAAGGCTGGAGATAAACTCAACGTCATTTATTATGTGCTATCTCAAAAAAAAAAAAACCAACAATATTTTTCTCTGGCTTTTCTTCACCTGTTTCCCCTACAAAATAACATTACTATGAGTTCAAACAGGCTCTCTTCTTAAACTTTCATGTAGATTAACCATTCAGTGTTTCCTCATCTCATTAGAATTTAAGATGTAAAAGTCTCTATCTTAAAAGATTTCCACCTCTGTTTCCACCTAGAAGTAGTATTTTCATTACCCTAATTCCCAGGTGTTTCAAGGACAAAAGTAACAATGCAATTGAATTAATTCCATAATCATTTTCAGACTGGATAAAAACTAGTCTCAAGTAGTTCCAGCACAGCTCTTAAGGAGCCCAACTCAGGCTTGTCCATCTCCACACAGAGGGAAATGGGGGGAAGTGGCAGCTTGGCACCATCCCTGTACTGTGTGAGGAGAGAAAAAAGAGCCAAGGAAACCAGGGAGGTAAATTTACAAAAGAAAAAACCATAATAATGATGTTCCACCAAAAAAAAATCTCCTTTTCTCAGTCTTTCCTGGGAATTACACAATTCATGCAATACTTATTTTATTCTATCCCTATATTTCAAGCTGTTATATCCTAAATTCCACTATATTCTAAATTCCATTATATCCTAAATTCCATTATATCCTATTCCTATAGGAACATTCCTATGTAGGTGCATTACCCCACTCAGTGCCTCTGTAAATTCTCCAGTTAGTTCAGGTTCCACTTTTTGCCCAAGTATATTCTGACTGAACAGGCATTGCTGGGGATAAAGTGTCGGAATTTAAACAGTGACATAACCCAAGGGAGAGGTTAAAGAAAGGTCAGTCTGCTGTTAATTCAAGCTTGAGACAAAAAAAAATCACAATGGGAATACTTTTCTGTGGGTTTGAGAGGGAAAATTCATTTTCTGTTTCACCCAAGGTGCTTTCAGGGGATGTGTTTATTAGTGTCGAAGGGGTTTCCAACAGCAAATGCTCTGAGGCAATTGTCAGGGGAAGAAATCACGAAAATAGATGACCTAAAAACATCTGAGCATGTTTTGGAAGGATTCCATTTTTCTGGGGAGAAAGAAAACCAACCCAACAACAACAGAAGTCATGATTTCTCCTGGAAAGAAAGCACCAGAAAGCTCTCAGGAAACAAATTTGGTATTTTCTGCTTGTTTGGAGCTATTACAGAATCACTGCTTCATTGTGGTCAACCAACCTTGGACCAGATTTTCCTGGTGATGCTCAGAATCTCTTGCTCCAATTTTATTTTATTTTTTTCCTTTGGAGTGCATGGAGATCTACCAAGGACAAACTCCGTGAGTGTGTGTGGATTTTCATCATTTTCAATATTATTGTTCTGCTCTTTTCATTCCTTAAAAAATGAACTTTAACAGGACTGAATTTATTATGGCAAGAGCCATCAGTGTAATGATCCTCAACCCTCCCAACTGAAAGCTCTGGAAAAATAATGAGAATGTTGTCCCTGTCAGTTCATTTAGATTTTCAATTTAATACCTCAGGCAGATAAGAAGAAACCTGGACTGACTGTTTTATTTGGATTGGATTGATGCTCTGTATTTCTTTTCTGAAATATGGCTCTTTTTTTTAATAAATATAAATGTAGAGTCCATATTTACTGGTGCATATCCCAAAGTCAAAGATTTCTTCTTGGTGTCCAGTTTGTAATTATCACAGGCCAGGAAAAAAGAGCACCCAGGCAGAGAAGCACTGGAGGAGTGAGGACTTTGGCAAAGCTTTAATGAATTCTCTTTAATGAGAGTTTCACCTGGAGATTCATTTGCTTTTCAACTACATCCAGCCTGAGTGATCAAAATTCTCCCGTGGCCAATGTTAAATGTGAAAGCTGCTGGTTCTACCCTTGTTAACAAAATGATTTGTCATGGTAGAGGGAAGAGGAAATGCTGTGCCATCTAAATAATTATTTAACTATTAAATGGTTTTCAACTTGATTTAAAAGCGCTGACTTCAACAAAATATCAACTTTATGCAGAAATCTTTGAGCCCCGTGCTCAGTGCGAGCTGCACTTTTACACAGAAGAATCCACAAGGAAAGGTCCCTGTCCATTTTGTTCCACAGATTGATTTTTAACTCTTAGAATCCATGGAAATAATGCCCACAACAAAGCTCTGCCAAAGGGGTGAGGGTTGAAGTCACTAAAGAGCCAAAAGGCTCACGGCAGGGACTGATGTCTGAGCGCCAGCACTGGTGTGTCCTGTCAGAAAAATCCCATTTGGAGCCTAAAACGGGGGGGTTGTTTCCTTTATCATGGAGCTTCAGCTGCCTGGAGGGAGCTAGGGAAGGGAAGCTGAGCTGTGTGACAAAAACCGAGCCAAGCAGGAGTTTGGGATGGGAAATAAAGCAGCTCCATGGGTGCTGCCAGCTCCAGCAGCTGCTCCCGGCTGATTCCTGTCCCTGCAGCCTCCTGGGCATCACCGATGTCCCTCCAGCCTGGGTGACCCACTGGAAATGGAAATAGATGGAAAATTTACAGGATATCAGAATATTTTCTCCATGGAAACATTTCTAAAAAGGCAGGCAGGGAGATGGAGTTTTCATCTGCACTGCACCACACTCTGGGTTTTCCTTCTGGGTTAAAGCTCCAGGAAAGGCCTGGTAGAAAAGTTCAGCCACTGCTAAAAAAACCCCAATCAACTAAAACTTCCTCAGCTTCCTGAATATGAAAATAAAACCTGAAGTGTCCTACAGCTCAGAAACTAGAAGAAAAGAAAAAAGATGCCCCCAAAATTACCTTTCCTTGTGAAAAATTCATCTATTCCAGGCTTCTCACATCTGAGGAGTCCAGATATGTCTCCTTAAAGTTTGAGGTTTCACACATCCTGCATTGCTTCCCTTGTATTTCGTGAAATTTATGAAGTTGGAAAAAAATATAATGGTAAAAAAGCTGTTGTGAATTGAAAATTTGAGCAGAAGAAATAAGTACATTCAGGTCAAGCTTTCATTTTGATTTCAACACATTTTCATTTTTAAAACACTTTTCGTTATAAATAGCTTGCATTTTGAAATGAAAGTTGCTTCAAAAAGTGAAAAACTAATTTCCTAATTTAAGAAAATCTTCAAAGATTTAAACCATTCCAAGTTCCATAGAAATAAAGACTGAAGAAAATTGTCAAAACTGATCCTTTCCTTTTTGATGAATATAATTACCAATATGGATAAATGAACATTTTCTGCTGAAATACATTTCAGAAAAATACCCAACCAGGTGTGATAGGCCTGGAAAAGATTGGCAATTATTTCTTACTGAATACATTTGATTGCATGGAGGTTACATTTCCCCGTCAGTATCTCCCAAATGAACGTCTGGAATTATTTGCATTGACAAACAGCTCAACTGAGCCATTAGGTCTCAGCAATAGAAGTGGCCTTGTACAAGCTGTTCAAATAACAAAAGATTTTTCTCCTTTCAGATTCTGTGCATATGAAGTAAAATGAACAATGTGTCTAATTCCTGCAGTGGGAGATAAATACCATGACAAAAAAACTCTGACTTCTCATAAGTTATGCAGCTTTCACCTCCTTTTCTTTCCCTAAAATCCTTTTTTTCCATAATTCTCTCTGACCCCATCACCATCTTCCACTTTCCTGTTCCTTTTGCTGCTGGAAGATCTGAGCAGACCCATCATTTATTGCTTTTCTCTTCTCATGTGCTTGTCCCGCTGCCTGTAAATCACTGCTGGGTGTTTTTTCTTTAGCAAAACTGAATCTCACATGTTCCTTGCCACTCCTAACAGATTCTTAGAATAATTCACTGACTACAGCTAAGTAGCTAATACAAGATGTAGAATTTTTTTTAATTAGGTTACATCTGAAAGGGACAAAAAGATCCTTTGTTCTTCTGCAGAGCTGGGGTTCCATTGGTGTGGGGAGCAGTGTCCCCACATCCTCTCATGCTGATGGTTTCATACATTTGGTGAATTCAACAGCATTTAGATCCACTTTCAGATATTGCTCAACACAATAATCCCTCATTTCATTTCATTCTGGGAATGCATAAAGCATAAATAATAAAAATTACCCATTAAATCATCCAGAGCAATCTTGTGCAGCTATCAGACATATGCAGCTTGATTTCCCTCCAACTTATCCTCCTCTTGAAAAGATGACTCTCAGTGATTTCAGTGGATTAATCTTGATTAGCACTCATTAACTTAACACTTCTTGTATTTAGCTTAATGTATTTAGCCACTTCAGAACACAATTGCTGTCAGCTTTCCCCACAGACAAAAAGGAGAGGGAAGATTCACATCCCCCCTTGGAGATGGGGGTGTCTCCACGTTCCTTAGGGTGAGGAGAGCTCCAAATCTCCACTTCCATGAGCTGCACTGGCAGGTTTCCATTCCGAGACTAAAAACAGGAATTTACACATCCTGCTAACATGGAGAAGCCTCCTTGGAGATGCCTGAATTTAGTTGTCTCCATTTTCTGCTGGATTTTGGCAAAATGGGATGTGCGCTGCTGATGCCTTAAGTTTTATCTTCCATGTATTTCAGGTTCTGTGCTGCCCAGGGGTGCAGCTCTGAGCTCACAGTCAGTGTCACTCAGCTCTCTGCACACAGCAGGGACACAAAACAAATCCTTGTCCTGCTGCACACCAAGGACAACTTTCAGCCCAACAGCACAAACAAGGGTGGCTGGAGGGAGGAACAAGAAGGATGGGAGCTCACAGCCTGGAGCTGGGATTGGACAATTCAACCCCAATGTGCAAATGGACCAAAACTGATAAAAATGTGAGACCTCGTGACCGGTCAGCCATTTTGTGTCCATTTTGTCTCCATTTTGTGTCTATTTTGTGTCCATTTTGTGACCATTTTGGGGCCATTTTGTGTCCATTTTGTGACCATTTTGTGTCCATTTTGTGACCATTTTGTGTCCATTTTGTGACCATTTTGTGTCCATTTTGGGTCCATTTTGTGACCTTTTTGTGTCTATTTTGTGACCATTTTGGGACCACCTTGGGTGTAGCCCTGGCCAGGCCCTGTCCTGCCCAAGGTGTACCCTAAAGACCTTTCAATAAATCCCTGCTTTATTCTCCAGTTCTGCCCAGTCTCTGTTCCAGCTCAGCCTTCCCAAGACATCACTCCAGCCTCTCACCATGCACACAGCCAGGGCAGGATGGCTCCTCTTTCCCCAAGTGTCCAAGGAGCTGCACTCAGCCTGTCTCTGCAAATCCCCAGCAGCTCCCTGAAGTTCATTTAATGATGGCCAAGCCCACGGAGCTAGGCTCAGATGTGAAGGAACTGACTGTGTTCAGCGCTCACTTTGTTGTTCCCTCAGTGCCCTGCCCCGGGCTGCTTTGCAATCATTACTGCTGGACTAAATTTCAGACTGAATGTTGTACCAACAAGACATAAGGGGTATCGTGCAGGAAAACATGGAGCTAAATCTAATGAGTGTTCATTCTACCAACATACCCACTGCAAACCCTTCCTTTCTTTTGTCACAGTGCTGTCACAGACTTGTAAAGTGCAAATAAAATCAGAATTAGTCCCAAAAAGGAAAAAGTGAGGCAGATCTGATGGAGCACAAAGCCATATCCATGGGTAATTTGTTTGAGACTCCCAACAAGATGATAATTTGCAGAGGATTGTTGTTGTAGCACATGAAAGATGAGAGACTCCAAATATTTCAGAGGGCAAAGAGAATAGAAAAAGCTTTATTGTCTAATTCGTACTACCTTTTATAAGGTGTTCCCATTCAGATTTACAGGATTGGTGAACAGGAACAACACCTTTCTAATCTTATTGGTTAAATCAGAGAAACAGCAAAACACTACCTGGAGAAAGATTGTTTTGAGAAAGAATAGCTGTTTGCCAAGATTGTTTTGAGAAGAAGCTTTCTTGGGAAATTTTCCATTGGGAAAAAGTCAGCAGCTGCTAGCAGGCTAAAATTTCTCAGACCCAGAAATATCAGGCCCACAGAGGATGACCATGGGATACCACAAACCTGATGGAAAATCAGGCTGAGAAACAGAGAGAACTCCCAGAGATATCTCCCTGCCCCATCAGACTTAGACAAGTTCCGTCTCTGTTCTACACAACCCGTTTTCATGCCAGGCCCTGTTAGAGGAGACACAAGAAGGTTTTCCAAGTCTGAATCCTGAGAACAGCAGCATGGGTACCCTGTTTATTTATTATTTAAATATAAATAAATATTTAACAATAAATAAATAAATAAATATTTAACAATAAATATTTATTTAATAAATATATATAATTATATTTAATAAATATACTATAAATTTATAGTATAAATAATATATTATATAAATAATATCTATATTGTATATTATAATATATAATAGATAATATATAAATAGCATATATATATATGCTATATATATATAGCATATATATTTAAATTATATATTTATAATATGTTTATAAATATATATATATAATAAAATTATATTCGATAAATATAAATAAATTCTGTTTATTACACCCTATTTTTACCCTATTTATGGATATTTCCTCCAAGGCGTGGGGTGATCCCCATCTACCCCAATATCCAAGGAATACTTTTGGCCCCACAAGGAATAACCTGCTGCTGTCACTGAGCTACTGCCCAGTTTTTTAGATCATATCCCCCCCTACAAAGGAGGATTTATTGCTGAACCACAGATGTGTCCCACATCTTTTCCTCCTGCCATGTACTACAGCTTTGTTTATTTTTTCCCTGATTTTTTATGGTTTGACAAGCTCAGGACTGAGAGATTTCTGAGTTGCACAGAGAGAGAATTTGTATCTGGGATACTGCACGTGGAAAGATTAATGCCTTTGAATTTAATGTGCCCTGGTGTCCTGGCATTCAGGGCTCTGCAGCAGTGGCATGGCAACTCTCATTGCTAACAACCATGCCTTAAAGCAACTCTGCTGCCTCCCGTGTCATTCTGAATGAAAAAGTGATTTCAGACATTAAGCACCACTGCAAACAGTGTTAGCAGCAGATTTTAATAGGGGTCAAGTGGTCTCATTTCAAGGCTGCCCCTGCATTAATTTATGTTAAGTTCCCTATTTCAGTACAACTTGTAAAACTTCTGGGGCCGTGTAGTTCACAGCGGTGGGGATTACTGGGTAATCTGAGGCAGTTAAAAGAACAATAAAAGTATTGGATTCCTAGAAAAGAGAGAGCAAAATGTCAGTTACATCAACATGAAATACTACCAAAAACATAAAACCTATTTAATTTCAGTGTCTCTTTGATTAAGTAGGAAATCCCTCTCTCCCCGTTTTGCTCGTGGAATTTCTGGGGGGTGAATTTCATGCTGGGGTGAGAACGAGAAGGAAATACTTTGGAGCAATGAACCACCACCCCTGTCCATCCAAGAACACTTTCTGCTGTGAGGGCCACACTCGTATTTCAGAGTGAAAATGATAATTTCTGCTGTGGGCAGATCTTAGGGGATGAGGCACAAGGGAGTGTTTGCTCCCTGCTCCTTCATTTCCTCTGCTTTTCTCATCTCTTTATGATTTTCCTCTTCTCCATCCCCAAGTGAAATCTTGTTTTCTGCTCCTTTCAGTTACTCCTAACCAAGGATCCCTTCTCATGATCTTTCCTTACGCAACAGAAGAAAATTTCTTGGAGCTGCTCCATCCCAAGCTATTCCAGCCTTCGTGGGCACAGCTCCAAACCATTATTCCTCAATTTTGTGTGAAAATGAAGCAAACTGCCTTCTCATCCCGTTGCCCCAAAGATAAATGACTTCCTGTGTGAGAAATATCTGCTTATTTCAGGCCTTCGACAGCTTGCTTGGTTTTATTAGTGCAGAGATGTGCTGTACAGGATCCTTCTCCCTGCTGTGCCTAATTTCTGACTCCAAGGGTATTATTAAGGAGGAGGAGTAGGAAAGATGAGGTGTGCTTTCATCTCCCTACCCAAATGGTGCCAGTCCTCATCAGAAAGCAGCAAACATTTTTGGGAGAGTTTCTCTTCACGGCTCCCCCCCCAAATCTCTGATCAAAGGTCTCGGAATTAAATTGATTCTGTGAACATCCGTCTGTTTGACGTGCAAATTGTGCACTTTAAAAAAGGAAAGAAAAGATTTTAAGCCTCATGCTTGTCATGTCAGTATAACACTTCATTCTATCCCAACCCATTTGAAAGAACCTTGAATCTGACACGATGCATTTGAATTTACTTAAACACTCCATTCAATTGGTGAAGTAACAGGGTGAGTTAATGACAGCACAATTAATGATAAATACCTCACAGTTCCATTTCTCCAGAAATTAATTGGTTTCCAATTTTTTACTATGTTTAATTAAACCACTGTACTTCTGCTCTTTTATTTGTTCAAGACAATTGCCTTGTGCATGGCGAGGAATACATTTTAAACTGTAACATTTTTTAAATGCAATTTATATTCTTGATAGAACTCACTCATTCAAGCACTGGCATTTCCTGCTGATTATGTTTAGGATCCAGCACAAATTATCCTACCTGGAACTTCAAAAAGCTGAAAGATCCAAGTGGAAAAAAACCACATACATTCCAAACCAACAGTCACCAAGAACAGGCAGATATTTCCCTTCTGGCCACCTCCAGATCCAGAGAGTCACTTTGCCCCTGGGTCCCACCCCACGAATGGGTGTTAAATTTTACCAGAAGCATTTTGCAGGATTCCAGCTTGATAACAGTGCCCAAATAACGAGAAAAGTCAGTTCCAGAAAAGCTGTCATTTAAAAGTTTTCTTTTAAATACAGCTCCTAATTTAGCTGAGCTGTTTCAGACCATTTTAGGAGGTAATTTCACTACAGTAAAACTGCAATAAAAGATGCAAACACTGCCATAATCAACTCAGCATTGCAGAGGTACCTCAGAGACCAACCATAGCTGCTGACTTCATAAAGACAAATAGCTGAGGCTAAAAGCATTTAAATTTGAAGGCCACATTTCAAAAGCTTATAATCAGTTTGTGGGGATCTGGGTTTTGACCTTTATCTTGAAATTTTGAACAATCTTGGTACTTAAAGCACGTATTACTCCAGAAAATAGTCTGGGATTGTTTTTAATAATGGATCATAAATCCATAATGTTCATATGTATTATCACTGTCAGATTCACTCTGCTCATTTTTATTTCTTCAAGTCTCTGCTTCACCCAGCCAAGCTCAAGAGAAATTAAACAGGGAAAGTTTGTAGTGTAAGAACTGATTATCCTGAAGGAAAACTAGCAAAGCTGCCACTTGGAAGTGTTAAAACATTATTGTTATTACCATGGGATTAGAATCTTTCAACTAAAGGAATCATTGCCTGGAAAAAAAAAAAAAAGAAAAGTGAAGGCTATCAAAAAATCTTCCAGAAACCAGCAAACAGAGCTAAATGACTGACAGCTAAGTGACTTCTTGTTGCAAAGCTTTACTGCAAATATCCCCAGACAGGTGAGCTCTTAACCAGATCCAAATGTTGTGGCTGGCTATTATTTTGTCAAGAAGTTATGAAATTTGGAGGAGCTAAATCACATTTCATGGACTGCAGTGCCTTTATTTTATCATTGGAACTTGACAGCCTGAAAAAAGCCAGGTACTAAAAAATGCTGCATACTGTGCATTAATACAGTGCAAAAGATCTTGCCAAAAGGACTTTATAACGTTGCAGAATTCTTTCTTGTTAACCATCTCTAATTCTCTGCAAATGACCTCTAATGTGACCTAGAAAAACAGATTATTTATCCATGAATGTGCAACTGCAAAAAGGAGGCAGATTTCTACAGGAAAAACCCAAATATTGGGGTCCACATATTTCAGAAGTTCAAGGAGCATCGCTGTGAGTTTGTAAAGTGAGATCAGTAAGTCAGATGGGAATGGGAACATTGATCCTCCCAGAGCACAGAGCTGCTAATTGCCAAATAATCGTCAAAACCACGTTCATGCAGTGACTCCTCCGTGTGGCACCACCTTCCCACACAGACCCCTGCTGGAACACCACCTCAGAACACCTAAACCCATCACTAGCCGCTGTTATTCTTAAAAATAATGTCCCTGATTTTCACAGGGTGTGGAGGCTGGAGTTTCCAGGAATCCAGGATCCCTCAGCATGATCCAAACCAGCAGCAATTCCCTGGCTGGATTTGCAGCCCCCATGGGTCTGTGGTGGGATCCCACACCTGATGTCTTATAAAAACCCGTGTGGGAGGTGTGCATGAATAAACATGAATAACATATAAATATGAATAACGAGGATAAATACGAATAACAATGTGTACAGGAGCACATTTCAGAACGGCCCCATGGTGTTTCTTCCCTGATGTAGGAAAGCCCACACCTCTGAGCTGCTGGAGTGCACAGATTGCTGCCTTTCATCCCCTGCTGGGGAGAGAAAGCTGTTGGGTGAAAGCATGACAGCCACATTTGTAATGCTGTTTATCCATCCAAGCTGTGATCTGGAAATAGTCTGTGTGAGTGCAAAACCAGAGCAGTGATTTTTGGGGATTCCTCCTGGAATCTCAGTGTGAGCCCCACGTCTGCCTGACGCTGGTGCTGGCAGCAGGGAGAGAGGGCAGAGGGGCTGCCTGGCACTGCAGAGTGAGGAAACAAAGCTTGGAGATCTGATATGGATCTGAAATGAATCTGAAATGGATCTGAAATGGACTGCGCTGCCTTTATTTCATTATTGAAATCTGACAGCCTAAAAAAAAAGCCAGGTACTAAAAAACGCTGCATATTGTGCACTAATACAGTGCAAAAGATCTTACTATTGAGGACTTTATAATGTTGCAGAATTATTTCTGGTTAACCATTTCTAATTCTTTGCAAATGACCTCTAACGGGACCTAGAAAAGCAGGATATTTATTTATTTATTTGTTTGTTGGTTTATCCATGAATGTGAAACTGCAAAAAGGAGGCAGATCTCTACAGGAAAAACCCAAATATTGGGGTCCACATGTTTCAGAAGTTCAAGGAGGATCACTATGAGCTTTGAGATGTGAAATTCCCTGTCTGCCACCAAATTCCACATCTGCTGGCAAAACTGCTTCAACCTGGAATTCTAAACGTGCACAGAGACCTGATCATTCACAAAGAGAAAATGCAGAGTTAAATTATCCAGTAATTTCAAGTAGTAAATAGATTAGGGAAAAAAACTCATTCTATGGAACAAAGCAAAAAAAAGCAATTGAAGAATATTATCTGCTAATAATTCAGTGAGCTGGGCTGCTGCAGGGGTCTGTTAACCACACACAGTTCATGATGTTAGAGAACACTTACACTTGTTCAAATCAAAGAGGGAAAGATCCCTCTCTCCAATCAAGCAACATTTTAAAGATGATCAAGGGATTCTTGGGGTGTTCAAAATCACCTGGTTATGATTGTGATGGAGACTTGCTTTAATTGCAGCAACAGAAATCCTCCCTACCTTCGTATTTATTTTTGGCAGAGGGGAACTGAATTGTGCATAATGGCTCTGGACACATTGAGGGGGTCACAGAGTTCACATGTCAGACCACAAACAGCTCAGCCTTGTGCACTTTGTCTGCTGAGAGCCATCAACCAGTGATCCAGATGGGCAGTCTCTCATGAGAATCCACCTAAAACCAGAGGTCTCTGAGGGTACTTTCAAATAATCTTTTGCATTTTCTGGTTTTCTCTGGACAGTAAAAAATAATGGCTTGTCTTGGATTCTGTTTCTTCAGTGCAATTTACGGGAGATTTAGGGCACACCAAGAAAATTGTTACTTGTGATGCTGCGCAAAGACGACTCCGATGTTTCCTGTTTTCCCAAACATTTAGATAAATGTTATATTTAGAACAAAAACCACCCAGGCAAAAGTCACTGACCTCTCAAAGCAAAGCATATTGTCAAAAATACTGCAGCATCCTCGCTAGCAAGGCAAGTGACCCAAGGCAAATTCTTTCCAGAGCCTGTGTGCTCGGAGATCTTTGCTTATCAGGGCAGAAAGACAACCAGTGGTGGCTTTGAGCTACTGCTGACTGATTGAATCACGGTGATCTGCGCTCTAACTGGAGTGGAACACCACAAACCAGGCTGCAAAGGCAGAGCAAAAATCGCCTTTGTTCCCCTTGGTGTGGATTTGATGCTGTAGAGGAGGGAGAGAGCCCAGAGCTGCTCAGGTTTCTGAGTTCACTGCGTGGTTACAGTGAGCAGGCACCACTGAGGATGGGCCCTCTCTCATCCATGAGCATCCTGTAGGTGTTTACAGGGTGTGGGGAAAAAAATCTCTAATACTGGGAAAGACTGGGGCGTTCCCTGAGGGATTTGGGGACGCTTCATCAGGGGCTGCAGTGATGGGAACAGTGGGAATGGCTTCACACTGACAGAGGGGAAATGCAGGTTATGGAAACTGGGAAGAAATCCTTCCCTGTGAGGGTGGGAATGCCCTGGCACAGAGAAACTGTGGCTGCCCCATCCCTGGAAGTGTCCAAGGTGGGTTGGACAGAGCTTGGAGCACCCTGGGACAGTGAGAGGTGTCCCCATGGCAAGGGCACGGAACAAGATGATCTCTAAGGTTCCTCCCAACCCAAACCAGTCAGTGATTCTGTGATTTGTATCATCCTGGAGCGTTTCTTACTTCCGTGGAGCTGCTGGACTGAAATGCCAAAATGTAAGACTGTGTTTGTTTGAAAGCAAAACCAGTGAGAGACTCCAAGTCAGAAATACAATTTAATAAGAGGAAAAGAAAAGAAGAAATAAAAGACAGTAAAATAAAATAAAAGCAATAATACAAGAAAAAAAACACTGACAGAGTCAGAACACAACCTGACACCCTGTCAGTCAGGGTGGTGGCAGCAGTGCAGATGAAATGCTCTTGTCCAAGCAGTGATCCTGTAGAAAGGTCTGGCAGCTCTTGTCCTCTGGAAGTCCAGTGGGTCAGGGCTCCCTGTGCTGTCCCAAATCCCAGATTCTATCCAGGTGGGAATGCTTGGCTCCTCCCCCTGGGCGGAGCATCTCCCCATGGGCTGATCTCATTCTCTGAGCCCTGCAGTGGCTCCTTGCTGGCCCATGAACCAGAGACAGCTCCCGCAGGGAGTTCCCCATGAGCCATGGGCACGGCATTGCTGGGCCATGGACAGGAGAGAAGGGAAACACTGCCCCAGCTGGTTCCAGCAGCTCCTGGGGATGGGGATGGGATACAGACTGTGGGCACAGCTGACAGTGTAACCTAAGACAAAGACCTATTCATAGCAATAAAACAGAATTTTCATGAGGCAGAGGTGCTCTGAGCAAAGACAGGAACCTCCCAGTGCCAGGGGCTGGGCAGACAGGGAGCAGAAGGAAATCCCTGTCCCAGCCTGTCCAGGAGAGCAGCAGGAGGAAATAATGCCCATGGCTCTTCCCCTGATCCAGATGGGAACTGTCACCAAAAAGGAAAGGCTTGAGGAGCAAGGAGAACTTATTAAAATAATGTGGTGGTACAGGATAAAGACTTCAGTTCCCATTACTGAGGAAACCCTGAAGCCTGTGACCCCTCCAAAGGGAATTTATTAAATATATATTTGCAGTCAATTTTCTGTGATTTATACCAACTCTCTGGAGTCAATATTCCTGTCTATTTCTGGCCTTGTTTTTCATCATTTCCCGACTTCTCCCTATTATGTTGTTTATTTATTGACTGTCCTTAGGAATGCAATAAATAAATAAATTCCTGATCACTTTTTGGCATGCTACACATCACTGTTTCCGGTGAATCAGGCACTTAGGCTTCCCTGCTCATGTTTTCTGACATTTTTTGTGCCTTCAGGCCCCTCCAAAAAACCTCCTGTTGAGCTCCAGAAATCCAAGAACATCCTGTTCTGCCCTAAATTGACTCTATGGCTCTCCCACCATGGTGCTGGTACAGGAAAAAAAACTAGAAATAAAAATATATTCTAATCCTTACTGTGAAAGAATCAGGAGAGGAGAAGGGCGGACACTTTTATGTTGAACTGGCCTCTCTTGATTTTCTCACACCCACCCAGGTGGGTATCCTTAATTTTTGCATCCAAAAAATTGCCAACAAATTTAAATACAATCCCTACTGTGCAAAAAAGGCACCTCCAAATTTCCTGCATAAACTGATTTGATCTTTACATGGGAACTGTAGGAATTTATTGCTCCTCAGATGCTTTAAAACTTCGTGAGAATGGGTTTGCTCACATAAAGTCATTACTGCCTGCTGCCCCTGCTTTTTATTTGGTTTATTTACACTGTAGTTACCAAAATGTTGGGTTTGGAGCATTTTTTGTGTGTGAACTCGGAATACAAGAAAGAAAATTCATGATTTATTTATGCATCTGCGAGTATACAGATAATTAGCAAGTACTGTGCTCACTAATATTAAATTATAGAACCTGACTAAACTACATCCCATCATTTGAAACAAATTAATTCATTCTCTGCCTCTCTTTGATTTTAATGTATTCAATTGCAATTTCTGTGTGTAAACCTTTCTCATGTTTTATACATTCTGCAAATTCTGATTATTTTTTTTTTAACATCAGCACCCATTGTGTAAAGGATTTCTGTGCTTCTTAGTGCTTCTGGAATAATTATGTTGTCTGCTAGAGAAATAAAGTGACAGCTTCGAATTTAAAGCTTGGAGAGTTTCTCAGATAATTTCTGTAGTGTGTTCTGAATTTATATATATATATATATATGTATGTATATATATATATATAATTTTTATTTATAAATATAAATAACTATATAATATAAATATATAATATAATTATATAATATATATTTACATATATATAAATAAAATAAATATATATATTAAAATATATATATTTATATATATTTTTATATATTTTTTATATATATATACCTGCTGAATATCCATATACACACCTGGCAACTCTTATCATCCCTTGCCAAAATGAGAATTTTGGTACATAACATAAAGTGGGAGATTTTTTTTTTCTTCTACAAGGCGTGATGGGTTTAAATGTTCTGTAGAATTTCTTGAAGAATTTTCTCCCATCTTCTTTCTCTCATGGTGTGGAGCTGCCTTTGATTAAGATGTGCTTATCTAAGCATTTGTCATTCTCATCTAATTGTTTTCCTTCTTTTGTTTACAGAGCAGGGGATTGAGCTTGATTCCCACAGCAAACTGAGCAGAGAGAATTCGGATTGAATTATTTGGCTCTCCTGGCTGCAGAAATAAAATTAGCATCCCCCAAGGATGAATATTTAAGTACAAAACATGTAATGATCCAGTCCAATAGAAAAACCTGATTTAAACTTTGATTAATGATCCAACAGAGTTTGTGTTCTGACCATGAATTTTAGTGAAAGGAATTTTTTTGAATGTCCTGTACCTATTTCACCTGAGGTTTTGGAGTTGCCAATACTTGTCTGCCTGGTCAGCACTTCAGAGCTGGGGTTTAAAACCTTTTCCAATGAGGCCTTTGGGGTCCATTCCTGGAGTTTTAAAAGGGAGGCCATGCCAGGAATAACAACAAGTAATAAAAAGTAAAATAACAGCAATAACAAGTAATCACCTATTGAATATTTGTCATCTCAGCACCTCCTGTCCTTTTTGCTGTGAACTCACCCCCAGAGGATGATTTATTGGCTCTTAACCACACACAAACCCCAGCATATGGAGAGGGCAGCAGGGTTGTATAACAGAGACAAACAAAGGGCTTTACAAAGAGCTGATGTTTTGTTCCAAAGCCCAAATTGCCATAAATAACATCCTGTCATTCATTTATTTACTCTGTTTCAGTGGTGTCCACACAATGTTTGCTCACAGGATTTCAGAAGGAAAAGGGAAAGGGAAAGGGAAAGGGAAAGGGAAAGGGAAAGGGAAAGGGAAAGGGAAAGGGAAAGGGAAAGGGAAAGGGAAAGGGAAAGGGAAAGGGAAAGGGAAAGGGAAAGGGAAAGGGAAAGGGAAAGGGAAAGGGAAAGGAAGAGGAGAAGGAGAAGGAAAAAAGGAAAAAAGGAAAAAAGGAAAAAAGGAAAAAAGGAAAAGAAAAGGAAAAGGAAAAGGAAAAGGAAAAGGAAAAGGAAAAGGAAAAGGAAAAGGAAAAGGAAAAGGAAAAGGAAAAGGAAAAGGAAAAGGAAAAGGAAAAGGAAAAGGAAAAGGAAAAGGAAAAGGAAAAGGAAAAGGAGGAGCAACAACAACAAAAATATAAAATATATATTTATGCATTTTATATATATTATAATTTTCTGCTCTACCAGCAGCAGAAGTAGCAGTCAGAGCTTTATCAGGTGGTTTGAAGGATTCATGAGTAAACCAAAAGAGAGAAAGAAGTCAGGAAGGTTTAGGTGGCTGAGTCACCTCCTACCATGGGGTCACTTTGCCCAGGAAAATCACCAGGCAGCAAATGAAAAGAGCTTCTGTGCCAGCTAAAACCAGACTGGCACAGTCAGGTGGGTGTAAAGGGGACTCGAGGAACCCCCTTGGCCTTCCAGATGTTACAAACACCTGCCCTGAGCTGCCTCACATCCCATCAGAGCTTTGAGGACTTTGCACTCCCTTCAGCACAATCTCGTGAGGGTGATGAACAGAGTTTGCCAAACAAACTAAACCATGCACTGGGCTCTCCTTTCCTACTCCAAGAGTCATCATTTTATTTCAAAAGGCTCCCAGCACATCTCCAGCCACAGAAATGGCTTTGCCTGCCTGGCCGTGGGGTTTGGGTCTCTTGGCAGAATTTCAGCTGCCATCAGAGAGGGAGCTGACCCAAAAGAGGCCATTTGAGAAAAATCTGGGAAGGATTTGGGGAAAACCACAGTGAGAACAAGAGATGCGTCTTCCCTGCCTCACCTAATTCCACTCCCAGCTTGTACCACCCCAGAGGGTGCAAAAAACTCTCAAGCAGAGCATTACTGCCCAATCTCACTGCTGGTTTTCCATCACAAACCAGTTTTATAAACACCATGGCAGGTTTCAATGGGAGTTGCTCTTGGCTCCGTTACAGCAGATTTTATGTGCATGACTCGAAGCACATGCATCATCCAGCTGATTTCAGCAGGACTCTGAACTGAAGTACCTTGTTGAATCAGAGCCTTTATGCCCTGGCTACAGACTCAAGCACCAACACTCCAACACCATCGGGGCCAGCTGCTGACTCGGAGATGTCAGGACCTCCCCCACTGGTAGAACCAGAGAATCCCAGAGTGGTTTGGGTTGGGAAGGACCTTGAGGACCATCTGATCCCAACCCCATGAGAGGGACACGTGTCGCTAGACCAGGTTACGCAGAGCCTCACCCAAATCCTTTACTGGGTTCTCAGTCCCACCACGCTGCTCCCAAACTCTCTCTAGAAATTCCTCCAGGCTTCAGCAAAAAAGTTATCCTGCAAAAATAAATTATGTTGCAGAACAACAAATGTCTTGTGTTTGCAGGGAATAATCTCTTAAGGGACAGCCCAAAGTCCTCAACCCCATCCCTGGATGTGTCTGAGGCCAGGTTGGACAGGGCTTGGAGGAACCTGGGATAGTGGAAGGTGTCTCCATGGCAGGGGGTGGAATGAGATGATCTTTAAGGTCCCTTCCAATCCAAGCCATTCTGATTCTATGATTCTGTAACTCTGATTTTTAAGTGAGAGAGAAGTGCTCTGCTTTGAGGATCACACCTAAAGATCAGTCCAAGCTTTGCAGTTCAGTTTTCAGCTGAGTCCAATAAAGCATCTCCTGAACATCCTTCCCACTGCAAATCCGGGCTTTATCTTCAATGCTCCTCCAAAGCTTTTGGTTGCCTTTTTCACTGTGAACTCTCATCTACACAAACAAAGGTGGCAGCAGCAGAGTGCTAAAAAGCTGATTTACAAACCACTCAATTACCTGTTCTGTGTTCCATTGCAAAGTCAGGACATGCAAATCCAAGTTGTTTGTTAGGAATACACGGGAATGATTTAAAATATAGTGGTGCTATTTCAAATCCATTTTTGGATATGTTAATGCTTTATGAGGAATGTAAATTTATATTAGGCTCTGCAAACCTTTTTTTTTTCCAGTTTATGCAAATTCATTTCAAGATATGTTAATTTGGTTCCTGACATAGATCAGTAGAAGATCTTAAGTCTAATGATAAAAACAACATTTTAAAAACTACACAGTCACATGTAAGGCTTGATTCTACAACTCAAAGGTTACATAATTGAAACTCTGGCCTTAGTTCAGATTTGTAAAACAAGCCAATTTAGCCATGAGAACACACTGAGCTCTCCTGTATCAGCCATAAATGTGATTATTCTGAATATTTTGCTTGTATTGCCTCACCTCTTTGCTGGATACTCCTGAAACAGTTACATCAAACCAACCTTTAGATCACAAGGTTTAATAAAGTTCTTAATTCCCCTTTTCTCCCTTTTCCTCCTTGGTAAGACCTGGCTGTAAAACACCACTTTTGATCTTGTGCTGCCTGGGAACAACAGCTCCAAACTCCGGGGTAGATTATACTCAAAGGAAGGTTAATTCTGCTGCTCAAGCAGAGCTTTTCTAAAGGTGGAACTCACAGCTGGGAAACTAAAACCATAAAGCTTTTGCTGCCCTCAACATTTATCTTTGTACCTCTAAGAATTATCCCAGTTGGAAAAGGTAGTACCTCCTCTGGACTCACTGAACCTCAGGCTGAATTTGAGAGTTTATTCCGTTTTCAGCACTGGGAGTGCTAAAATGCTGACAAAACATCTCCAGTCTCCTACTTCCCTTCAAAATAAATTACTTAAAAGTAATTTTGGGATTCTTTCTATGTCTCCTTTTGTTTTCAGTGTGGTGAGGTGTCAGGTTATATTTTCCACTCCCTGGAGCCAGTTCTGTGCTTTTCCAATCAAAGTTAAAAAAAATAACAAACAACAAATCACATCATCTTAGATAAGACACAAACTTCAGAAAAATGTGATGTGGTTCAGTCTCACATTCGAATCAGATGGAAGCAAAAATCAGGGACTAAAGGGTCACATCCATTGGATATTCCAAATTTGTCATGACGTGCAGGGATTTACCCCAAACTTTTTGCACCTCTCAGGACAGACAAATTTGCTACAAAACCAGGCTACATACAAGGAAAACACTGATATCCTGCAGTGTATGATGGAAATGTCCCAACAAAAGTGTTTTCTCTCAGCTTGATGTGTTGCTAATGAAAACCTGAAGCCAGAAATGCCCCAGTATGAACGGTAATTAAATCTTACTTTGTCTGGAAAGTTTTGTCTTCTTTTGGTCCTGACTTTGATCTAACCTGGTTTTCCTTTCATTTGGGATTTCTCCTCCCAGCTCTATGCTGCTTTTCAGCACAGAATTAAAAATAGTAGAATTAAAACCTAAAAATTCAGTGGCTTTGTGCTTTGTTTGGGATTCTAAATCATAATATGATGTACACCACACTTGTGCCAATAGATTTCTACAAAAATGTTAGCCTTTTTGATGATTAGAGACACTTGTTCAGCTATTCAGTGGCAGCAAAAGTTGCTGGAACATCTAAAAAGGAAAAAGCAAAATCCTCCAGGACTGCTCAGTTGTCACCATCCCCCAAGGAGCCACAAGTCACAACCTACAGCGAGAGAAGCAAGCTTGTCAGGAAAAAAAAAAAAAAAAAGGTGGGGGATCATTAATTCTGGATAGTCACTAAAGAGGTAATGATTTATTCATGTGAAGCTCTCCCGAGAATTCAATGTGCCCAAATGGCAAAGAGACTTGTCAAGCTCGTTATCTGGGGGATAAAGGCTGCTGTCAGCTCTCTGTAGGAGCGCTGGGGTTGTGTAAACTGGCACCGCTCTCATCTCCGGGAGCCGCTTGATTTGAGGGTGGAGAAGCTGCTTTCCTCACTTTCCCCACTTTCCTCACTTTCCTCATTTCCAGCCGAGCCTGGAAAAAAGCCTGTACGAGTTCCAACTGATCATATTCCTGTTTTCCCCCAAAAAGCCACCGCTCCTGGCTGGTCCCACAGCTCTCTGTGATGCCTTGGGAAGGCTGAGCTGGAACAGAGACTGGACAGAGCTGGAGAACAAAGCAGGGATTTATTGAAAGGCCTTTAGGGTACACCTTGGGCAGCACAGGGCCTGAGCAGGGCTACACCCAGGGTGGGCACAAAATGGTCACAAAATGGCCATAAAATGGTCACAAAATGGCCACAAAATGGTCACAAAGTGGACACAAAATGGTCACAAAGTGGACACAAAATGATCACAAAATGGCCCCAAAGTGGTCACAAAATGGACACAAAATGGACCCCAAATGGTCACAAAATGGCTGACTGGTCATGAGGTCTCACACTTTTATAAGTTTTGGTCCATTTGCACATTGGGGTTGAATTGTCCAATCCCAGCTCCAGGCTGTGAGCTCCCATCCTTCTTGTTCCTCCCTCCAGCCACCCTTGTTTGTGCTGTTGGGCTGAAAGTTGTCCTTGGTATGCAGCAGGACAAGGATTTGTTTTGTGTCCCTGCTGTGTGCAGAGAGCTGAGTGACACTGACTGTTAGGCTCAGAACTGCACCCCTGGGCAGCACAGAGTCTGAAAATATGAAAGATAAAACTTAAGGCATCATTTGTCCTGTGCAGTAGCCGCAGATCCAACCGGGATGCTGCATCCCCATCCCCACTGCCCCAGCTCTGCTTTTTCTGTCTTTTCCTCCAGTAAAAAGCTGCACTACAGCCGCTTACCCCAGCAGCCTCCACACCCAAGAAGCTGCTCTCTTTCAGGATAAGCTCCTTTAATTTCATTGCTGGGTCAGAGAGGTGCTGATGTTGTTAAAAATAAATAGGGGAGGAGATGGTATTAACTCCTTAAATGCCTTTATTTAAGGTTGGGGAAGCTCGGGGGGGGTCGCACGCCGCCTCCGTTCCTACCTTTGGACGCCTGGGGATACTGCCGAGGAGGAGGTCCACGTCATTCCTGCGGCTGTGCTGCAGGGCCGGGAGTTCGCCCTCACGGGGGTTCCCAGGAACTCAAGGAACTTGGGCTCGCTCTAGGAGTGCTTCTCTGGTCAACTCCTTTTTAAGTCACGGCGACCTTTTTGTGGAGCTGAGCATGCTGGGTGTCTTTTTCTATTGGTCGAGTTCATTTGCATATGGGCGGTGTCTTGAGATCTTGACAGACAGGCTGGCAGGGAGCAACAGAGGCCTGACCCGGAAAGGGAAGGGAGGGACTTGGGAAGGAGGGCATACAATTTGGGTATCAGGGAAAATGGGGTACAGCAAGGGTACAGATAACAAAGCAAGTGCTTAACATGGGTTTAAACAGTACAATAACAATAACTGAGTGGCCTATACAGCTTTGTGTGAGTTTGGTTCTGTTCCTTTCAATGTGGCAGGACAGCCTCACTGGGTTCCACTCATTCCATCCCTTCCTCACCTCCTTCTCACTCAATTTTCCTCTTCCTCACTACCGGGGTTGGAGCAGCAAACTTGCACCTGATAGGAAACAAGGTTCTTACTGCTCCCTCCCAAAGTGAGAGGGTTGGGATTATGAAAAACGAAGTTCATTTTCTTGGTAAAATTTTAAAAGTTTAATAAAAAAGACAATTTCACTGGAAATCCTCACCATTTTACTAATCCAGCTTTTTGAGCAAAGCCTGTTGACAGAGCAGCAGTGAACATCTGGCTGTGGACTTTCAACTTGAGTTTGAAATCAATTAGAAATTCTTTTTGAAGCAATACATTTGGATTAGGTTTCCTTCTTCACATTTGTTTGCTCTCATTGCATCTCTCGCTCAAACCGTATCATTTTCATTTTCTCCTGCAGAAATGCCATTAGCTCAGAGGTAAAGATGAATATGGCAATCTCATAAAAAGCAGATAAAATAAAAATCGAATGAATGCATCTCCATAATAAACTGATAACAACACCAGAGAAAATGCTGAGAGAAAAGGGAGCCCTGAGGATGCAGATAAAAAGGAAAATACTTGTTGCACCTGGATCATTTCAAGATGGGGAACAGGCTCTGCCCTCCTCACCACACATTTTCTGGAGTGAAGTGCTCACAGAGAAATATTAAAAGTGGAAAAAAAAAGTTTCTGAAGACTGCAAAGCACTGGTTTAACTTGGTTTAAAATAAAGGGGCTGTGGGCTGCTTCTGCCCTAGAAGAAAATATCTTTCATGATTTAGACTTAAACAAAGTTTCTTGAACTCTAAATTTGAAACAGCACATTTAAAGGCAGGTGGGTGGAAGGCTGTGGAGGTGGGAAAGTGAAAAGACAAAGGGAAGAGAGCAGGGGAGAGCTCTTGGGAATCTGTTCATGGAGAGCTCTCAGAAATTTTTGAAGTTGAGGAGATATTATGTTAATGTAAGTTCTAATTGCTAGGCAATAAACAACGCCCACCTGCTGACTAAATGTCAGGACCAAACTTATCTCTAAATCTGCTTTGAAACAATGTCAGTCATAGTATCACAAACAGATTGAACCCTTCTTTCCGTGTGGTAATAAAAATAAGCCGGGATTTTTAATTACCTGAAGTTAGAGACCTCAAGTATTAAAAAAAACCAAACCAAACAAGCAAAACCCCAACCAATCTGGCAGTAGGTGGTGAGAGCTGCAGAGTTGTGGCTGTTTGTGAGCCAATTATGAAATAAAATCCCCTAGAAATGCATCCATGTATGCCACACATTAATGGCAATATTTCAAGGGAATGATTTTCCTGTTCTTAGTAACATCTCAGGCTGGCAAAGTTTCTAGGGATTTAAAGTCTTTTTTCTGCAGGCAGGATGGTCTCCACACACGAGGATGTGCTACTAACTCACCGTTTAGGTGGAAAACTAAAAAAAAACCCTAAAAAACCCAAACAAAACCCACCACAAATGAAAACCCAACGAACAGCTGTGGAAAACTCCTCTTGATGGATTCAATCTTTGCCTTTCCTTGACAATCACCCTCCAGTGAGCAGCTTCTACCCACGTGCTCCACATCCTTCATGGACCCTAAGGCAGAAATGGGAAATCCCAGCCAAGCCAGGGAAGCAATTCTGAACAGAAACAAGGCAAAGCAACCTCATTTTGAAATAAAAGAGATTATTTCAGATTCACCTTTTCATTGTGTTAAGCCAAAATAATTAGGAGTATTCAGAGTTAACAAAATGCCTCTGCATTTGGAAATTCAGTGTTTGGTGATGTCCAGCTTTCACCAATTTTTGGTTTTCAGGCCTCTAAATAAAGCAGAAAAAAAGGATTCTTTTGCTCCAGATAACAGATCTTGGGCAGGAAGATGGAAGGGGTCTGGAATCTTCTTTTTGCTTGGAGTATGGCAAATGAATAAATGGATCTATGTATAGTTAAAACTCCATTTAATTCTAATATTCAGCAAAATGCTGTGGAGTTTTGACTTAGTCTGTTCTTCAGCTGGAAGGGCAGTGCTTAATCCCAATATTAGTTCTGGCTGCTGAGTTTCTTTCTGTTCAAAAAACACGTTTTGTGCCTTTATTTAAGGAATCCTCTTTCTATGCAAATGCAATTCCTCTGAGACAGGAGCAGGCACGGGGAACACAAGTTATTTTAAACAGGCTATTGAATATTTTCCAAAAAAAGAAAAAACAAAAGGAAGATTCTCAAGTTATTTAAAGGCCATGCGACTTACATACCCAAGAACAACAAAACCCTGAGAGTCTGAATCAAAACACGTCACTGAGCTTTTCCTGTACTTTCACTGAATGCAGATGAGAACATGAACTAACACAAACATCACATGGCCAGGAAATAACAACTTCAGCTTCCAAGAGCCACCGGTGTTGTTGTTGCAGCTGAGTCACACCTGAATGAGGAGAAATGGAATTGTGATTGAGCAGACAGGGTTAGGAGCTCATGGAGACAAAGGATGGCCCAGCAGTGACAAAGCCAGCTTGGACTTGGGGAAATAAATTCACTTCTCTGCTCAATTCCAGCCCTCTTGCACAGCCTTGGGAAAATCACAGAGGTATTAGAGGAATAAATACATAACAAACTCAGAGGTGCTCTGATACCACTGCTGAGGGGACCAGGAAAATGAATAAATTCTTGGGAAGGAGCTCGGAAAGCTCTTTTGCATTTTTTATTTCTCAATATGGACAATATCTCACAGCAAGGGTACGTTTACACAGGTTTACTCAGCCAAATTTGGGAGTGGATTAAGTGAAACCTGTGTGCAGGATGACACATTAGCTCCTTGTGGGGAGCTAATGTGAAGCAGTTACTTTGCTTTAAATTCCTGCTCTACCTCGCTGTGCAATAGCATTCCCGTGTAGATAAACATAAAGAAAAAGAGAAGAAATTGGCAATATCTGTTAAGTCATTTTTGTAATAACCAGTTCGCCATTATCCATCATTGAATTGAAGGTTGCCTTTAAAAGCTTTTATCCTATTAGGATAAAAAAAAGCGGAATCAGGGGGTAAAAAATTCACCACAGAATGCAATCAATTGGCAGAGGGAGGGGAAAACACATTTAAAATAAGGTATTTGAGAGGGATCAGGGAAATGCCCACTTCTGCCTCATTTTGGGCACATTTCCCAAAGGACATTTAAATATCAGGAGGGTGGAGAAGAGCAATCAAAGAAATCAGATGCTAAACTGAGATCTGGAACGTTCTGAGCCACCAATTGAACAGAGGAAGAAAACTCGTGGAAAATAATCCAGCTGCAGCAGGAACATTTGAAAAGCAGTGACAATTATGTGCTCCCAGAGCAGCAGAAGGTAAAAGTACAAAAGTGAAGCTCTAAGTTAGTAATAGTAAAGGTTGTTGGGAACAGTGTGGTTGTTTCCTTCAATTGCAGTCCCAGCTGAAGTTATTTTGCTATTTATAAACGCTCCTTGGTTTGTTATGAGACATTTCTCATGTTTATAGGTCTCTCACTAGAAGCTGAAGAGTTTGGATCTCTGTGGAAAATGAATATAACCTTGGAGTTTTCAAGGAAACTGTCTTGATATTACACCCATTAGAGATGAATTTATGCATTTAAAACCAGAAAGTGCCTAAACATGCAGCCCGAGGTTTCCCAATTGCTCCCACTGATTTCCATCACCAGCTATTTATTGGGTACATCATTGCCTCTATAAATTCAGCCCAGCCACCTGGGATTGCTCTTTTAAGACACAAAAGTGTTTGGGGCTGAAAATAATTCTCACCCAAAGAATTTGCTGCTTTCCTCAGCAAACAGGGGAGAGATCCCTCACTCCCTGTGCCACCCTGGTTCTGAAAGAGTCAGGAGCAGCCTGACAAAAGCAATATTGCTGGAGTGAGTGTCAAACAACCCTGAGGCTGCTCGTTCCGGCTGCATGGTGGGGTTTGAAAGCTGGCAGGGAGCAGTTTTGATTTTCCAAGGTGGGATACTTATTTTCACAGGGCCATGCAGTGACTCCTGCACACACAGCCCCCACAGCCACGAAATTCCACTCTTTATCAAGTTAGAGACATCAAAAAAATAAATCAAATACTTTCAATCTGACAACTTTATTTGGGTACAGACAGCTTTGTCCCTTATTGTTCTCTAAGTATTTGTCTTGCTTGTAGAGTTTAAAATTATTTATTGCAGGGGGATGACCAAGAGCTGGTTATACACCGGGACACCCCAGATTGCAACAGGTTCTGTCTTGGAGCTCTAATCCTACTTTGAGGTTTTCTTAAATTCTTCCTTTAAAATTTTGCTTGTTTTCCATTAATTGAGAAGATGGAGACTGGCATCCTCATATTGATATTGATATAAACCATACACTTGATATTAATGAAATCCATTAAATGATGAACAGGGAGGTACCAAAATGTTCTGTTTGCAGCATCTGCTGCTTTGATATGATGAAATAATAACCTTGAGGCACCGTTCAGCTCTTTGAGGCTCACAGCTCCAGGCTGCTCTGGAGGCACACAGACGACAGAGGCTTGAAAGAAGAACCTCATTTCTATAAGTAAGAATACTTTAATCAATCATTACAGCAAAGATTAAAATTCAGACTCTTAGACCTCACAGTCCAGGTCTTTGGTGACTCCCTGCATGGGTAAAGGGCTGTTTGGGGAGGGTTTATTTGGCTGTTTAGGTGGGTTTTTTTACCATAATTGCACACTCCAAATTTTGGCTACTGCACCAAGCTGTAGTTTCTGGCTTCCATTAGCCATAACTACTGTCAGTGTTTATGCAATAAGAGTTCAAAGTATATCTTTATGCCAATTCTCCTTGCCAGCTCCTTTTTTTTTTTTTAAACTTTATTTTCAGCCACTCTGTGAAAAAAACATTGAGATATTTTGTGATGAGAAGGAAGGATTGCAGAATATGGAGCTGCTGCACAGCCTTGCTTCAAAACAACCTCCCACCACAGAGCCCTCAGAGCCAATCTGGGAATTGGGGAGGGGGATAAAGTAAAGAGGAAGCTGGAACCACACAAGCTGGTAGGAAGAAGAAAGTTCAGATATATTTAACACCCAGTAATCAGCAAATTCAGATTTTTCTGGTCCCAGTTAAACCACAAGTCAGGAGTGACTCCACCAGTTTAACAATGGCACCGTTTCAGCCACTGGAAGGGGACAGAGATTAAACAAAAACAGATTTTCCCAGAGCTTTGTGAGCTGATAACACAGCATCTGCTTTATGAAACTTTCACACTCACATTTTCAATTTCAGATTATTGTGGCCAGAAATCCCTAAAATTGAACATCTCTCTCCCATTAACCTCTTCTGGAGGTATTAAGCACTCACATTTCCAAGCAGATCCCTTCTTTTTCGTTATTGTGGCTTGGCGTGGAGTTGATGTTAATTTGGTTGATTGCAGGATTTTGCATTTACAGATTATCTCACTGTTCTTGCACACAATTGGTGATGAGAAAAGGGCCCTGTCTGCTCTCCCCCAGGGATTCTGTGGCTCACCCCTGGGGATGCTGTTCCCTCCCTGCCCCACATCCACTCCAAGGTCACTTTTAGTCCCCATTACCTCAACTGTGGCACTTTACTCTCAACGTTGGAAGAAATAAATAATGATAATAAATGAAAAAGCAGTAGATAAATAACAGAAGTTAAAATACTGGAAAAATACACCTTCACATGCTTTGTTTATTTTAATTTACCTCTCTTTTCTCCATTAAGCACCAACCCCAGAAAAAACCCCTCAGCTTTTCAGCACGCCTGAATGAGCCATTTTGTGTTTTATTGTCTTCCCTACATTTCTTGCTATCCACATTATTTCCAGACAAATTCTGAGGAGCTTTTAAACAAAGGCTTTAACTGCCCAACATGTACCACACCAATACTCCAGCAAACCCAACCTTCCTTAAGAAGTCTCCATAAGACAGAAGTGAAGCTGTTCAGTGTAAATTAAGGAGTCATTTTCCTGCTATAATCCTGGGCTGAAAAGACATTATTTTAAGAACCAAGGCAAAAAACAGGCAGCAAGAAAATGAGATGATGGTGCCATGGTGGTGGTGCCATGCCTAAACTTTCAATCTCATTTTTCTCTTCTGTTTGTATTTGTATGGACAGGGGGATTCAGTCCCTTTGCAAGGAGATAATGAGTTAAGGAAGACTGAAAAAGAAAAGAAAGTAGCCATGCTGAAATAACTGGGAGTTTAGAACTGGGAGAGAGAATTTAGGTGAAGCAGAGTCTCTCTGCAGCTCAGCCACTGCTCAGAAAGCTTCTGCTGAGGCAGGGAGAGCAGCTTCCCCCTCCAACAGAGCTCATCCTCGAGGGAGCAGAATGAAAGGCTCTGCATGATCACGACAGAATTAGAAACCACCTTCCCTTCCTCTTTGCTCCAGCGAGTTCACAAAACCAGTTAAGGTTTCAATCAAACCAAAACACTACAGGACAGCTTCTGAGGACTGGCATTTTCTCATCATTCAAGAAATATTGCAGCAGGGGAGGTTTTGTCAGTGCTGTCAGGCACAGAGCCCTGCTTTGTGTGGGCAAAACTCACCAAAGTCCAAACCAACACAGAGATCAGCAAACCTGGCTGAAGGAGAACATCATTTGGCCATCTCCAACCTGGCTGAAGGAGGTTTGGCCATCTCTGCTCTGATTTTAGCAATCCTCTCTGTGAAAAATGAGGTTCACTTTCTTAGAAAAATTTTTAGAAGTTTAATAAAAATTAAAAAGAAAATAGACAATTAGGAGAAACAAAAGCAAAATACAGTTTCTCAGCCAGCCAACACACCTTACCCCTAAACACCCTTTGTTTTAAGGATCTCTGTGTTACATATTCAATAGACCCTAAAGAATTATTCAAACATTCCTTTAAGTTCAGATGTACTCCTGGTTTTGGTTTCCTCCCCCCAACTTGTCCTATTTCACCAAATTAACATTTTATTACTTCTTGTAGATAAAGTTCTTCTTGGCATCTTGCATTCATTCTTGTGTCTTATTCTTCTGATACCAGGAGACCAATAAATTCTTTTTTGTAGCTTTCTCCATTTGGTCCACCACTATCTCCATTTGGTTAATGCAGGAATGCAGGAATACTCCCCCTACCTTCTGGACTGGCCAGTTTACATGCTACAAAAAAAACCAAAAAAACCCAGTCTTTTACTTTTAACACTATGTTACAAGCGAAAAGAAAATATACATTCATCACATTTCTAAACTCTATCAATAAAAGAAAATACAGCAAAATCTTCCCACCTTATACATATAGTATTCATTTTAATATTTGTGAAAAGCCAACTTTATAATGTGCATTTATAACACTTTCCAAGAGCAGCAGTTGCACAGAGGGAACCTGCTGGCTCCATGATGTGTTTGCCTGTCCCACTGGATACGCATAAATATTTGGAGATGCTTCCTGACTGCTGTGTGCTGCTGCAAATTTGAGCTGTGCAAGTGTCCTAGTCCCAAAAAAAACCAGCTTAATGAGCTCCTGGAATAGGCTCCTAAGTGGAATTAAGCAATATTGATCTGCCAGCAGCACTGGGCTTTCAGCTCAGTGTTCACTGACACTTATTGGCATCATTTCTGAGGCCTGGGAAGGATAACATACTTTGAAATTAAGCAAATAAGTGCTAAGCAGAAGCCAATTACTCTTTACGGCTCTACAAAGTAGTCTGTTGTAAAAAGAAAAATTTTTTTCTCTGTTCTCTTGAGAGTTCTGTGGACTACAACCTTAGTACCCCATGCTCTCATCCTATTCCAATGGAAAGCAAATTAATTACTTTAAATCTGTCAGGAACTAATTAAAGGGATGAGGCAGAGGTTGTTGGAGGCTCTGAATATGAACATGAAGTTGCTGCATTGAAGTTTTTAGGGGAAATCCTGAAAAAAACATGTCAGGGAAGATTTTAGGATTGTTTCCAAAACCTTAAAACCCTCCAGGGAAATAACTTTCACCCTGGAGTGTGTCAATATTTCACTACTGCATCTTTTTGTGAAATTCATGGTCTTGACACCTTATTAGGAAAGGAAGTCTTTGAAATGCAAAAGCAAAGCAGAATCAGATTATTAATTCAGATACTGATGGTCAAAGTTCAAGCTACATTTTTAATAGATTGATTCTCTGATCTGTCTTTATTTATACATCTGAAAACACCTTGTTAATAAGATACACTTCTCAAAAAGTTTGCTTCTGATACATTTCTGGGTTAGATGGATCCTAAATAGGATTCCATAGTTCTGAGAAATCCATGTTGTGGGAGAAACGAAGACAAAGATGCAATAACAGCACACTCTATGTGATGGCTGAGAAAAAAATGACATTTTCTATTATCTCCTGTGACATTGCTAAGCTACCCAGAAATTCTCCAGTGCAAGCATGTGATAGTTCAGCACAATTCCTGCTGTCAAAGAACTCCAGTGCATGAAATTCCAGCCAGAACAAGCAAGCATAGAAAACAGACAGTTCACACCTCTTGTTTAGTCCCCAGCTGTGAACATCTGCAACATCTCCTACCCAGGGAATGCTGCTGCGGGCAAGGGAGGAGAAAATTTTGTGTATCAGCTGCAGAGATCTTGGGACACTTTCCTCACATTTTCCTTCTTTGGGGAAAAGTTGAAAACCTCAAGTTATTCCAGCAAGGCTGGTCATGAGCACTGCAGAGAGCTCCCAGCAGAATAAAAATAATTAATTAATTAATAAGAATAATTAAAATACTAATTAATAAGAATAAATGAAAGTTTATTCTGCTGAAATATCAACTGTGGCTTTGTTGTTGATCATGGGCAAGTGGCTCTTGGCAGATCCTGGGAAGGGGCTGGGGAATGAGGAGAGTTTTTAGGGGCTGGGCTGTGAAGCAAATATCAGCAGCAGGCAAGGAGCACAGGCAGGTCTCAATGAGGCTTCAGTAGGAAGTGGAGTCTTTTTGGTTGCCTTTTGGGGATCCAGGCTGTACCCCTGAGCAAACAAGCAGAGGAGAGAAGGAAATCATCCACAAGGACACAGCCAGGGAGCTCAGAGGAGAGGAGCAGCAGTTGGGGTGATGGCTTGAAGGAGGAGTTTCCTAATGACTGGGTTTGCCAACTGGAGCAACCCTTCCTCTGCACATCCCCACAGGAAATAATTTCTTGCATTTTCATCCTGAGTTTATTTCAGTCTTTTCTTTTAGCTGAGGCTTTTAAATCAGGCTATCTGGACAGACACAGACACATCTTGCAAGCTGAGGTTTGGCTTTTCTTTGCAAGAGTGCAAAAACGCACTGTACAATGTCAGGCCTGATTTATCTAAGGATATCCCAGCCCGGTGCTCCATCTTTATGGCTGATGGGAAAAGACAAGAGTTGTAGTTTTTTTATGGAGTGATAGAGGAGCAAATTGTAGCACTTCCTCCTCCATCCATTTAGGATGCATTCATCATTCCTGCTCCTCGTTCCCTGCTTTTCCCTGGTGCATCATTGCTGGGGAAATGTCATTAGTGAGAGTATTGTTCAATGTAAGTCGGAGAGGAAAAAAATAGAGAGACAACTGCAGCCTCTACAAATCAGCCTCAGGGAAGTCTTTGGGGGGAAACTGATATTGCTGAGTAGTTTAGAAAGCTAATGTTGTCATTCTGAGCAAGATTTAAAACTACAGATGAAATATGAAAAACAGAATGAGGGAGAGTTGATGGAGGCAGCTGGGGAAATCTTAAATGGGAAGAAGGCAAATAAATTTTATTTACCTGTCAGTGTAGCTCAGCATGAATAACTTTGCCTTCTCCTTTCACCTTCCCTCCAAGGTTAAGCAAACCTGAAATAATTCAGAAGTACAGACATGATTATTGTTGCTCAGAAACACACTCCACATTTGGGACGTTATGAAAATCTTCCCGTAATATTAAACAAATATTAAATTCCTGTTTGAGAGGAATGTGTCATAAAAACCGAAGGGATGCCTGTCTGTGTCACCTTATAAACAGAATAGGTTACCATAAATCCTGGGAATATCAGTGCCAACATCAGCTGTGAAAAACTGATCCTCTGTGTGTTCCACAAACAAACCTCTAGGGACTTTGTTCCACTTGTTCCTCTAATGATCTCCATTTCTTTACCAAATCCAGAACTAAATCCGGGCAGTTACCAGATAAATTGGGAGGATTAGAGCAGCAAACTGCTGCAGGCTCCATCTCTTTTCAAAGACACCGAGCAACACAGAAAGCTGTCCCTAACAACAGCAGCATCCTGCCTGTGAGACCGACTCACCAACCCAATTTCCACCCTTTAAAAGTGAAAGTGAAATGCTCTTTTGTGTTAGGAGAGACCTCAGGCAGAGGAATGGGAACGATTTGGGATTTGGGAGTGGATTCCTGAAGGGATGAGGCCACAGCTTCCAGAGCTGATATTGAGAAACGCTGCCTGCTCCCAAGCAGGACTTTTTGCTCTTTTATACATTTTCATCTTGTCTGCAGGGTGTGTGACCAGCCAAGCAGGAGGTGTCAGAGCCCGTGTTTTTCAGTCTCACATCTCTGGGGAATCAATAAATCGTGTCCAAGGCAGCAGCCACCAGCAGACCCCAACAGGTCATTGCCAGAAAAACCGCTCAGGTTTTCCTGCATGACACCTAAACCGCATTTTCCTCCACTTCCCTCCTGCCTCTCCTCCCCCTGCGGCTGAAGTGGACAATATTCTGTATTTTACCACTGCACATGTTAATGCTGTGAAGGATTTTTGCCAAGGTTTGAGCTGTTAAGAAGGCAGGATCAGCTTTGCACAGCTGACAGAAGGCGACAAACGTGGGAAAAGCTCCAAGTAATCTCGGGTGGTGTTAATGACCAGATATTTCAATGTGAACGTGTAATGGGCAGGCTGCTATGGGAGTGGCTCATTCTTTTAGTGTTCCAGGTGGTTATTTCCCAATTAAATTCCTTCGGGACATTTTTGGGGCTCTGAAGCACTGAGGAGTTTGTAGAGTCAGAAATCTCAGCGCTGTTTTTTCAGTGCTGACAGATTTTTCAGATTAAAACCCACTAAATTAGACTGTAAAAAAAAAAATCAATGAATGTCCCAGTTGTTCCTTCTCAGATACTTCATGTATCAGATATTTGGCATAAGGACACAGAAGTGAATTTGTGTGTTCAAATGTGCTTTTCCCAGGTGATTTTTCCCCTAAACTTCCCTGCAGGGAAGGACCCATGGGTTTTGTTCAGCCTTGACGTGGTTTGGGGCAACAAGAACCCGACTCTGATTTTCTACAGTGATGGTTTTAATACCAGTGAAAATTAAAGGCAAAATTTCCAATTAACTGCCTTGTCATGAAGCTCAGGACTGCCTTTAGACCTTGTCCAAATATAAACTGCACAAAAATCAGTAGTCAAATTAATGTGTGTGAAAATTTTTTTGTCTTCTCAATAATGCACAGTGACCATTCCTGTGTGAAGTGTTGAGGAAACCCTCATCTTGAGGAGAAATTAGAGAGAACAGATGTTCCAAGATCAGACAGAATGTGGCAAAGTTTGTTTGCAGCAGAAATATAAATTCAAGGTACCACTTATATACCCTAAATACTCCCAGCTCTCCCAAACCCCTCCCACACCTCAGCCATCCCCAAAAACATCCCCTGACTCTCCCAATGCCCTGGAATTCTGCCCAGACAAAAATCTGCATCAGCATAAGAGAGCTCTGACAAAACAACCACACTGGATATTGGAGATTTTAGGTGGCAACAAGAGGACAGAAATGTCCAAAGATAAGTGGGAACTGAGTGTGCTTTTAAGAACAAAACATCTGTTTTCATTATCCCTGAGATGCAGAGGATGAGTGGGATGTGAGCCTGGCTTGTATTCACCCAGCTCTCTGCAGGACCACTCATGAATGCTCTTATTGTACCCAGGAATAGGAACGGGGTTTGGTTCTGCTGGTGTTATTTTACATTTATCAACTGATAAATGAATTGAGGTTGTACAAAAAATTCTGATTTGCATGTTTAAAGTAAGGTACAAGGCTGGCTGAGCTGTGATGACTGGGTGTGCATTTCATGAGAAATGATGCAAATAGCAATATTTTGCATTTTCCTTTCAGTTTCACCCAGAGACCTTATAACTTCACATTCATAACACCCAATTTATGTACACCCTTCTGGAATTACTGAGAAATGACACCTCAGCCAGATCCTGCAAGCCAATTCTCTGTACTACACAACATTATGTTTCCTATGTACAAACTAAGCACACGGGGACTCTAATCTGCATTTAGGTTTAGCATTTATAACAAAGCATTGCTCCAGGCTACATATGTTAATTCAGCAGTGTCTACAACACAGAATTTGCATTGGAAATGTGCTTTATAGCATGTATGATATGAGAGTTTCAGGCTTCATCTGGTTTTTTAGGTCATTGAGACAGTGACTCCATTAACCAAAGACAGCTGTTCCACTATTTGGCCTCACCTTTGTTATGGCAACACTATTTCTTTTCATGAAAAAAAAATATTTATAAGGCATTTATAAGTATTGTCAAGCAGGAGGTGAAGCAGAGCAGTTACTGAAATACTCCTGACTCCATTACACCTGCTCTGTTTTAGAATGGAGCACTTGTGAAAACGTTCCAAATTCAGTTGATCTATTTCTTGGATATTTCACATGGATTGGGCTGTCAGTGCTATTCCTGATCTACAGTGGTACTGGAAGCCAGTTGATTTTGAGATCAGGCTAAACCAAAGTAAAAAATTTCATTCACTCAACTCAACTTCTCTCATATTTTTTGGAATAAAATAAATTGATTTTATATCGTTCAGTTGATATAAGTGCAGCACAATATTCCCATGTAGACAGCAACCATAACAATAAAAATGATCTTACGGATTTGCATTTTATACACTGAGAAGATTTCGCATTATGAGTTTTAGAAATATTCATGCCTGATGTCAAGACATGCTAAATTTAACAGGCTGTGAAAGAACTGGGCTGAGCCATAAGGGCAAAGTAAGGATAATCCTACAGCCAGTGTGAGATCATATAAAACTAATTTATAGACTCTGCATAAACTCTGCCAGCTCCTTGAGGCACATTTAAACACCTTTCCTTAAGCAATTTGCCTGGATTCCTCTGAGCAAACGAAGATTTATAGCAGATGTAAGAGATTGGGAGTTGGATGCAAATCAGAGAAACTGAGGAAGGTATCATTGAGGCCTAACAGAACATCATTGTGAGAAACCTACAGGAGAGACCATAAAATAATAGAAAAGTCAGAGCAAAATAGGTCTGAAAGGATGCAAAGAGTTCATCTTGCTGTACCAGCCTGGCAAGCGCCATGTTTATAGTAGACATATTTATGTTTTATATTTTAAATATAAATATGTATGTATTAACTTTGTTTATTGTGTAAATATACAACATTTGTATTTTCGGAGGTAAAATGCAATATACGAGTCAGTATCAATATTTCCACTGTGAAATATAGAAATCTCCATATATTTTCGAAACATCTGTCTGCCAGGAAATCTTCCCCATCCTTCCCTTTGAAGGCTTACACGATGTGGAATCATGACCTCCTTTCCTGAAATACAAACCCAGTATTTCTTATATTGATTGAAGAATTTGAGGAATAGGAATCACAGAACCGTGGGATGGTTTGGGTTGGAAGGAACCTTAAAGAGCACCCAGCCAGTCCTTGGACACTTCTCTCCTGCTTCAGCCCCATTATAACATTGCTAAAATCGTGTTCATTTCTTTGGCTATAGCTCTCAATGATGGTTATTTTTTTTTTAGGGTGTTTTTTAGGGGGTTGGGTTTTTCTGCTTATTTGGGGTTTTTTGGTTGTGTTTTTTATGAGGTTTTTTGTTGTTGTTTCTGTTGTTGGGGTTTGGTTTTGGTTTCTGTTTGGGGAATCTTTTGTTGTGTTTGTTTGTTTCTGGGCTTTGGGTTTGGGGTTTTTTTTGGGGTTTTGTTTCTGTTTTGGGGTGTTGTTTGTTTGTTTGTTTGTTTCTGTTTGGGGGGTTGTTTTGTTGTTGTGGTTGGTTGGTTGGTTGGTTGGTTGGTTGGTTGGTTGGTTGGTTTGGGGGTTTTGTGGGGTGGGGGTTGGGTTTTTTTAGCTTTTGGGTGGTTTTTTTGTACAAAAGGCCATAGGATTTTCTCCCAGGTCACACTTGAGAACAAGCATGTACCAGCGTAATCTACTTAATACCTATTGGTGGAAAGGGCATAATTATTGATGGATAAAATGCCCATTAGCAAGTTCCACACATCGATGGATGTGAGGGAAGGCTGATAATGGCATTGTGCAGCTCAGGGCCCGAGGTGTCCCAACAAAGCTCTCCGGCTGCAAGGACAGGGTCGAAACCACCCCGAAAGCACCGATAATTGCACTGACATGGTGAACACCCTATTTTTAGATGGATCACTGAGGTCTTCCAGCCCTGGAGTTATTGCTCTGGGTAGTGGCCGAGGGACAGCAAACCAGAGCTGTCTTGTGCCCCCACACGTTGCCATGGTGGTTTCTACCACTTCTTACGTTTATTTTTTGGTGTGGCTTTACTGGCCATGATGCCAAATGATTTTTGCATTTTTCCTTTTATATATTCTCTGTATTTACACATCTATTTGTAGCCTATTATTGTATTAGTAGGTAGTTTTCCCATTTTTTTTCCCTGCTCTGATAAAGACAAAACACATTCCAAGGCTCCTGTCCGATCTTGATTCTACTCTGGAACCAAGATTGAGACCAACCCTTGGAGATATATTTTTATAAACAGAGCTTAGTTCCCATCTGAGGGAAAATAATTTAGAAAGGGTTTGAACAGGGTGAAATTACCTCACCTCTTAGGTCTCTAAGTGGTAATATATATATATATTTTTTTTTTTTTTTTTTTTTTTTTTAAATTATGCTGATTTGCTGAACTTATAAAACCGTATTCATCCCCGAGATGGGACTGGGCATTTTGTGGAAATTTTCCGTATCTGTTCCTCCAATAAAGAACAGCCTTTATATTACCTCCTATACTAATATTATCTTGGAAATGAATTGTTTTATTTCCAGGCTCCTTAAGGTGTCAACCAGACAAACAAATATTAAGGCCAGCACAAGTTTCATCCTCTCACGTTGTTACTCCACACATCCTATAACAAATATAACCAGGGGTGGTGCATTCAACACCTAAAACCACACATCAGGGTTCAGCTGCTCCATGGAGGAGGCTGAAACAGCTGAAACCTTAAATTTCCTGCTGGATATTCCTCAAAATTTGAGGCTGTGATTGAATTATCAGGTGAATCTAATAATGTGTACTTGTACCTGCTTAGGAGAATAGTAAGGAGATCAATTAAGTGTGGCTTTATTGTCTTTGAATCAATTTTGAGCTCTTTAACCTTGCCACAGTCCATTAAAATGCTTCTGTTAAAATAAATATTGAAAATGCCTTTTGAGACACCAATTCAGCATCCTGTGGGCAGTAGTGTCTCCAGCACTCCACATTTTCCCTTCTCTCCAATTGCTCAGACAGTGCCACAGCAGACCCTTTGAATTTGTGTGTAGAATTTGTGGGTGAAAATTAAAAATTTAGAGGTCTAGATCAGCATGTTTTAATATTTCTATTAGATTGCCAAAAGTACAAAAGTTTGGCTAAGTCCAGCTGCCATGAATGCTGTGCTCTGAGTGAGGCCTTTTGAGGATAACTTCCTGTATAAACTGAAGGTTAATCCTGCACATAAATCACAGGCAACAAAAATGAGCTGCACCGTGATTTTCTGCATTTTCCCACTGATTTGGTTGAGAGTTTTCCGATGATCTGGCCACTTTTTTGTGATTATTTTATTTCATGATGGCTGTTTAAAGGGGCATGATATGAGAAAAATGTGATATGTTGAAAATACTGAAATATTAAAAATAATAGAGGAAAAATATAAATTGTGGAGGATTACTGTATTAATATCCAGCCACAGTCTCGGAGTCTGTGAGCAGTCAGTTACCATCACTAAACTGTGACATCTGAGCACAAAAAGAGCTCCAGCTCTGCCTGATCTGAAAGGCTTTGTTCACTTGTGCTGCAGATTAAAGCATCAGAGGGTGAGAGCTGCAGGGAAATGCCTGAGCCTTGTGCAGCCAAGGGGGTAAAACCCTACAAAACTCATCATTTCCTCAGGAATCTCTTCTGGGATTTGTCCCACTGAAGAAAGGCGTGAGCTACAGGGTCCCTGTGAAAACTACAGCAAAATAAATATCAGGAAAATGTAAACAGAAGCCTTGAGGATCTGCAGTCCCAGCTTTCACTTCTAAAGATGTCAATATGGGGCTCACACTGACCCTTTTATTGCCCAGCCAGCATGAAACTGCCTTCCATGTGCCCACTGTTAAAACAGGAAAGCAATCGTTCTAAAATAAAGGTTATTGATATAATAATAATATAATAAATATATTGGATATTCTTGGATAGTCTTTCTATATATTGAAATATAGTATTGGACTATTTGTTATATCAATAAATATATAATAGATAATATTATATGATTATACATATAATATATAATATTATATGATTATATATTGATAATTTTATATATTATATAATTATCTATAATCATAGTACATTTTAATATATTATTATAATTATATTATGTATATATATATAATATAATTAATAATATTATATATATATATAAAAAATATTCCAGGAAGAATAAAACTATCCCTGAACATCCTGCTCTGGCAAGGAAGCAAACAAAAGCGAAGAAGAAGAATTACTCATACTTTGTGGCAATAGAATTTTTGACCCTTGGCGTGTTTCAAAAAGGCAACTACAGCTGGTGTATAATTGGATGTAGATTTTTGAATATTTCAAACCCTGTAATTCCTTCTCAGGGAATTTATTCAAATTAATCCTTGTACCTTTCTCTTTAGAGATTAGGAGCACTTAAAAGTACTGAGTGCATACCTGGGTCCCAAGCAGAAAAAAAGGAAATGAACTGTTTTGCTTGAATAGCTGCTAGAAAGAAATACACAGAGGAGAAAATCTCTTTTTCTTCATTTTCCACTCATCTAGCTTCACAAACTAGAAGCTCTGATGTATAGTTTTATTTAAAAAATAAAAAGACTAAGAAATGCATTCTACATTTATTAATTCTGATGAAAATTCATGTCATGTTTCTTCTTGATGTTCCTTACTGATCCTATATCATTGCAACATAACAAATACAAATTATTCAGAAGCCTGTGCAGATCTTGAGCAGTTGGAATAAAGGAAGGGAATGAATAAACCTCCAGGAAAAAAAAATCAAGGTACAATTCCCATTAGACCCATTAATTACTGCAGAGCTTTTAAACCAACATAAATTCAAAGCAATACACAGATGTCAGAGTAGAAGTATTTGTTCTGAGATAAATATCACACAATATCAGGTAAATCTGCTAACTATGACTGATTTATTTGGGGGGGGGGGGGAGGGGGGGGAGGAGTTGTGTTAATTCCAGATTAAATCTCTGATTTATGGTGTTGCTGAGAGTGCCGGTTCCTTCCTACTGTAATTTTTACACTGTGCATTTACAGCTCTGGAGCAAGTTATCCAAATTCAGTTGGAATGCAATGGAAGTTGGATAACCTGCTCCAGAGCTGGGATGCTGAGATGGAAAATGCACAAAACAACCTGGACAAATAAACTCATCCCTCCTGGAATATGGGAATTGCTACAACGAGCTCCCACCCAGGCTGAGTAAATCCCTGGCAGGGCAGTGCTGGGCTCGGGGCTGGCACAGAACTCTCAGATAAACCCCTGAGCCAAACCCTGCTCCCACAGCTTTGCCCACTCCATGAAAAGGGATCCCTCCCTGCAGGAAGCTCTGGAGCACCCCAGAGCCTGAGGGGAGGAGAATCCCAGGTGAGGAGATGTGGACATGATTTTCTGAGCCTGAGAGAATTTTTAGCTTGTGCTAACTTTCCCAAGGGAAGCCTTTCAAACAGTTTCTCTTCCCAAAACATTTTTCTGTAAATAACTGCTTCCTCAAAACATTTTAAGTTAACAGTGTCCTTTTCCCATAACACCCTCTCCCCCAGATGTTGTTTGCTATTTCTATTACTTAACCGATGGAGAGAAGTGTCTGTTTTTGTAGCACAGCATGGTACAAAAAAAGAGCTGAAGAATTGTAAATAGAGACTTCATTTTGTCTTCTTCTGAGAGGCGTAGAGTCAACTTAATTTGTGTCCTGCAATGACAAGGAGGAAAGGTAAAAGCAGTAAAAGCAGCCACCAGTGAGGGATTTCCCAGGCTGCACTGATGTGCCCATCCATCATAAACAGGGAATGCTCACACGTCCCAGCATGGAAAGGTGCAGAACACAGATTTATTTATTATTTATTATTTATTATGCTCCTTTCTCCCTCCTGTCTGTGCTCCACAAATCTGCAGGGCAGATTATGGGCTGGTTTTCTCATTTTGAATACATGGAATGGGTCAAATGTGTCCTTTCTGTAAATACAGCGGCTGATTGAGATTCATTTGGCTCATTGCACCTTAAAACCAAGAAAAAATACAGAGGGCACACTTTGAGGTCCTGTTCTCTCAGGAGCAAATGAAATAAAATTGCCACTGATTATGTGGACCACTGCAGAGAAAAAACCTTCTCAAATTCTCTTCCAAATCCTTTTTCTTTCTTCTTTTGTTTGTTCTGGACGCTCACTATTTCCAGAAGGAAACATTTATACCTGACCATGTCTCTCTGATATCCCACTGATTTATTATGGGAAAATTTGGCTTCATGGGCAAAAGTGTGTGAGCAGGTGAAGCTGCACCCACAGATTAAAAGAAAATGACTTGTTGTGGCTCCCATATTGTGGATTCACTACAAGCAACAATGTGCCTTCTTAATTCCATCCATTTTTTCTCCAGTAATTCCAAGTGGATGCAAGCTTTTCTCTGAGTCATAAGTGACTTTAGGGAAGGGATACAGGAGCAGATGAGGGGGAGAAGCAGAAACCATTTTAAGTGGGGGAAAAAATAACTCTTTCAAGAAATTCCAGAGGAACATTTGATGTTTGATGTCTGCACCATGCAGCAGGTCATGGTGGGCTCAGAAGTTAAAATATCTGACAGCAGGGAGTGTGCTTCAGAAAGGGACATTTCTAGGGAAAAATAATTGCCAATTCTGTCCTCTTTTGTACATCTCAGGGGTTTCATTCACTCAACAGCTTCTCCTTTAAGTTTAATATTCCTTTAAGTTCCTATTAAGTCCTTTAATATTCCTTTAAGTTCTCAATCTGTTTCCTTTTCAGCTGGGACCTCTGGGTAATGCTGCAGAGATGGCAAAAGTGTGGCCTGATGTCAAAGAACCCTTTCTCTGCTCAGGTTTGTTGGAGAAAACATCTTTTTCCACAGCCTGCCTCCTCCCCCGAGGGACAGAGGGATGGCAGTAGCATTAGGACAATTAGCTGATAACTCATCTCCCATCCCACCATTTCAGGCAGCCCAGCAAATGTTGTACAAAGTCCTCAATTAAAATCACTTGAGCTGGTCATAAAAATGTGATATTCCTTTCCATTAAGAATGTCTTGAACACAACAAAAAGAGGGGCTGAGACTTTCATGGTGCAGAGGGTACAAGGTATGGTCCTGCAGTACACTTACGACTGCCTAAGTTGTGCCTCAGGTGCAGAAGAGCCACACTTTACATTTTAGACTGCTTTTTTTCCCCTCCATTTTTTTCCTAAATAAGCCACTTGCTTTTAGTGGTGATATTTATTGTTGCCACTACAGCATTAAGCAGCAGAACAGCCACTGGGGTGATATTTCACCAAGCAGCTAAGGCAGGAAACGCAGCAAAGCCAAACAAAACCAGGAGTGTGCAGCTCCTCTTGCTGCAGGTAGCCATGAAAATGAAGAATTGTCTGAATCTCTCAGCACTTTCTTTGACAAACGCCTCCAAAAGCAGAGAGTTCATTGGTTTGAGTTTCAGGATATGCAGAGCTAACTTCCAGCTCTGTGCTCAGAGTGAGTTAGCTGATATCATTTAATTTCATCTCCATCTGCCTCCCGAACAGATTTGGCGTGTGTTCCTGAGTCCCCATCTGTGTCTGTGGGCTGGGTCAAATGATTGTACTCACAGACGTCATTTGGGATTCTGCTGGTTTGGGGCATTCATGAAAACCAGCAATTCATTGGCAAATGGCTCTTTAGTCATTCTGGACTCTTCCCACATGGTGCTCATCAGCCACGAGATTCCTCCTGAACCTTTGTGCCCGGCTGGACTGTGGAGCTGTTTGTGGTGCTGAGGGTGTAAACCCAAATCCCAGAACGGTGGAACTTTGCCCCAGCAGGGGCTGGGTGGCCAAAAAATGTATTTACATCTCTAGATCTGATGGAAAACACTCTGAGCATCTGAGAGTCCAAGAATTTGTCCAGAGTACTGTGTATGTGTTGAATTTCTGCTTGGGGCCAATGTGGTTTTAGCCATATTATATTATATTAATTATATCATATCATATCATATCATATCATATCATATCATATCATATCATATCATATATTATATTATATTATATTATATTATATTATATTATATAATACATAATACATTGTATATTGTATATTGTATGTTATATATTATATATTATATATTATGTATCATGTATTATGTATTATATATATTATATACTATATAGTATATAGTATATACGATATAGTACATAATATATAATATATAATATATAATATATAATATATAATATATAATATATAATATATAATATATAATATATAATATATAATATAGTATGTTGTATATTATATAATAATATGATATATATAAAATAATTTCTATATTATATAAAATTATATATTATGTGTTATATATTTTTATTATTTATTAAATTAAATTTAAGAATTAAAAGTTTAAGTGAGCTTTTAGCATTAGCCTATTGGCTAAAAAACTTTTAAAAGGCCTTGTAACAAAGAGAATTTGCCTTTGGTTGTTATGGAGTGAGTTTTACCATCTTTTATGTCTCTGCCTTCATTGACACTGACAATGAAGCAAAAAACTCCTGGAACTCTCAGTTCGTGAACTCTCAGCAGCTCCGTCCCGTTATTGGTGTTTAAATCCAACAACCCAACAGCTCAACAAAAAACTCCAGCCAGAAGTTCTGCATCCACAGGCAGTGACCCATTCCCAGCAAATCTGACTCCTGCCTTGCTCCTGCATTGCAGAACCTAAATTTATATCCTAGTAATTTAAAGTTTTTATATGCAAGTTTTATTAAATTAATACAATTTAAGATTATTTTGCCAAAATTAATTCATACTGAGATTAAGTATTGTTCAATTTCAAAATTATCCTGTTTTGTTAAAATATGCTTCTCTAATTTTCAAAATTTAGTTATTTTTTCTTAGAAATAAGGTGTTCTCGACTGAAACAGCTGTGATGAAACATTTGTAAACACCTGTTTATGGATGAAAGAATATACAGCTTGCTGGACCCTGGATTTCCTGAAAGATTTTATTATTCATTACAATCTCTGCTGTTTTATCTTCCACAGATAACACAGAAGAGTCAGTAATTATGTCACATCATGGCTGTTATTGGTTGTAAGTTGTTTCAGTGTTTTTCTGTATTTTATCTTAAGGTTACAAGTACATGACAGTTTAAAAAAATGTTATCTCAACTTCCTAACATGATTAGTGTGGATATATTGATCGCATGATGGGAATTTGTTAATTTTCTCTATTTATAGCTCAGCAATGCATCCTCAGCAATGCAGACCTCAGCTGCAAGGGTCAGTGCTGCTCCTGCAGCATCCTCTCCCCGAGGGATCCGCAGGACAGCGAGGAGGATGCTCCAGATCACCCCGGGCTTGCCCGGCAGCGCTGATTCCCTCCTCGCATCCCACAAAAACGGAATTATCTCCTCCTAACAACCCCCTGCAAAGCTTTTTTTGGTGGCCACGCAGAATGCCGGCTCTGGGAGAGCACTGCAGGCTCCCAAGCAGTTTTCCCTCTCTCCACCTCCCTCTCTTCTCCCCTCGTTTTCCCTGGCACTTTTTTTCGGAACACTGACTTTCCAGCTCCAGGCAAAACAGCCGCTGCTATTTTTCTCTCGATTTTCAAGGATCACCTCAAGTGAAACTTTGTGGCATTTTAAGAACAAGAGCAGTTAGCTGTGTTATTTATGTAAACCGCCTCAATTAACCCCTGGATTTCTGTTTGGATTAAAAACTTGGGTTGCTAAGAAGGTGAGGGTGCCCTCAGCTCACTCCCACATCCTCCCTCAGATTCGTAGCCAGATGTTGCTTAGTCATGTTTGAATTACATGGTGGGGGATTACTACAAAAAAAAGGTTATTTTCAGGATGGATAAGGCACCCTTTGAATATTGAATACTGAGTTAGAATAACAACAAATTTCAATTTATAAATGCCTGCAGTGCAGCTAGAAATATGTAAATAGTCTGAAATTACCAACTTTGTTTTCCTAAACACTTCTGGAGAATGTGAGACCCTATAGTGTGAAATCTTAATTCTTGTAAACCACAGCATCCTGGGCCTCTAAAGATGTGGAAGTGGCCTAACAAATTTTAGTGTGCTGCTTCTTTCCCTTCCTTAATCTCTGCTGATGTTCTGAAAGCAGCCCCTGCATTCCCATGGGACTGCAAGCTGCTTCTTAAAAACCTTGTAATAAGCAAAGTACATTTCACATTTAAGTTTTTTCTCAATGAGTACCAGGTCAGTATAAATTATTACAATCTCAGCATCAAACTTGCCTGTCAAGATGTTCTTTCAATACAATCCAAATATCCCAACACACCAAGGATCATTTCTTATTCTATAATCAGACAGGCTGCTAAGGAAAAAAAACCCCAATGTAGATCAATAAAACAATTTTTGTTAATTATACAAATATTTATAATGAAAAAATAATAAAAATAGTAAAAATATAAATAATAAAAAATAATTTTTTCTTCTACAGAGCCGCAGAATCATTTAGGTTTGAAAAGACCCCTCAGGGTCATCAAGTCCAACCTTTGGACATAGAATATCCAAGCCCTGCACTCTGAGAGGTTCTGCCTCAAGAGCCACTCAGCAGTAAAATCAAGCACTGAGATAAAGTGAGATTAAAACACTTCTGGTCTGTTCTGTTGTGGCCAAACAGATTTGATTTGGCTGATCCATTCCTGTAAACACTACAGATGTGATGGGGCCTGTGAAACCACTCCATCTTCCACCAGCACAGTGAGAATAAATTAGGACAAATTACAACAGCATTAAACAACAGAGACGCACCAGACTTCACAGTAATATCTCCTGGAAAATATTTTTTGTCTGGGGATTCAATTAAATGAGATCCTTTCTACATGTGCTTATCACAACAGGCCAAGTTCATTTCATGCAGCAAAATTCAGTGAGCAATTTTGGCCCAGTCACTTCAGAGCCTCCCGCACAGTGCTACAATATAAAGATGTCATTTAAACTGAGGCAGAAAATTAATTAGAGCCACCCTAACAATTTTGCATCTTTAATTTGGATGGGAGTTCTTTGCAGAACATCTGTGCTGCCCTCCCAGCTAATTGCTAGCACAGAGGGAAAAGCCACCAGCACGATGTTTGATGTCTCCTCCCAGAGACCTGTTTACACTCACTGATGCAAACACAGCTTGCTGCAAAACTTGCCAGCACTCTGGGCTCCTTGCACCATCTGATTTCTGCTTCCTGGCCACTGGAAAAACGTTGGGATTGAAACTGCCACTCAAGGGTGTATTAAAGCCCTGGGTGTTTCATTGGGTAAATTGGATTGTTGTGACACAAACTGACAAACTGGTTAAAGGCTTGTGCCCTTCCCCGAGCTCAGGAATTACAGATTTGAAAAGACCTGGCTGTGTGAGGGACAGCTGGAATGTCTGCCTTAATTTTCCCCACCTCTCAATGGGTTTGAAGTCTGCAATTTTCCTTTTGTGTTACGGAGAGTTCAGCTCTGCGTGGGGCTGCTGTTTTTCCCTGTTCCAGGTGCTCCTTGAGCTGCTGAGCTGGTCAGGAAGGATCAATTCCAATGGAGCCTTGGAACCTGCTGAGGTCTCAGGATGTGCTGCCTGCTGTAGGAGCATGCAGAACAGTGATTTTACCTCAAATCCTCTGCCTCAGAGTAAATGTCAGCAAGGCAGGGGGCTTTTTCTTATTCTGTGTGGGTTTAAACCAGTCTGTGTTGTGTACTAGACCTTGAGAAGTCTTCTAGGACATAAAAAAATAAATATTCCTTGCTTTTTGGTAAAAGGGAAGAAGGGCACGTGAGTGCAGCAAACTTTGCAAGCTTTAGAGTGTCTTCACACAGAGAAGATAAAACCGTTCCTGTGGACTTTTTAGTGGTGGGAATGGATCGCCAAATGTGCATGGCAGTGATGTTACCTGGCATTTTTGAGTAGGAAATTATGCCAAGGAAGCAGGAAAAAGCTGAGTTTGAATGAGTTCAAGCTGAGTTTGAATGAGTTCAAGCTCTGCAGACCTCGGTCTCTTGCAGAGCTGCTCCCCCAAGCTCTGGCAGCTGCTCTGCCTCTGCCTGTGTGGGTTCCCTGACGTTTCCAGGCAAGGTTTATTCCCCACTGAAAAAGAGGCATCACCTCGTTGCTCACTGGCAGGATTTTTATGGCCTTTCTGCTAAAAAACTACCCAGTTAAACACCTGGGGAGTTCTCCTTGAAAACACATTTTCTCCTTGAAAAAACTTTTTTTTCTGGGGAAAACCCCAAAATATTAGCTAAGAGGTAAATCAGGCAAAATCAGGCAAAACAAAGGAATGATCTCTTCAGCACCACAACCCATGAAAGTCCATAATTCTGTCAGTGTGCTGGACCCAGAAAAGGGAGGGATTTGAGTTCCTTTAAGGGCAGACTGATGGATAGAGCCCTTCTCCTCTGATGGCTCCATTAAAAACCGAGGCTGTCAGTCAGGGCTGAGCTCACATCAGGATTTCAGTCATTGTTATGGGAGCTGGGAAATGAAACACGAGCCCAGACAGCCTCACATTACAGGCTGAAGTGATAATAAAGATTATCTGTAATAAGGCTTTGTAATAACACAACCTTGTTAAAAAATACCTCATAAATTAAGCACAAAATACAGGCAAGATGGGTTAATTTATATTTATTTATGCCTGGAGCTAAATGCCTCTGAAATGCCAGTGGCCCATTTACCTGTGTCCATAGATCAGAGCAGGGTGGTGGAATTGGGGTAAAAAGTGGGATTTTGGGGCTGCACATCCCTGGAAATAACAGATCTGGCTCAGCTCAGTTATCCCAGCTCTGGGATAAAGTGCCTTTCAGTCTGTGAGGAATGGGAATGTTAATCCTGGGAGCAATCTCTCAATATTGATAACGCTGCATTTGTCAGCACCCCGCCGCTTGTTTTCATTTCGCTGTTATCCCCTAACTTTGCGCCATCCATCAACACAGACTGCCTCGGGGGAAAACAGAGGAATAGCAGTGAGAAATTACTCTCAAAATTAAGCAGAAAAGGGGAGAAAAATAAGTATATTTGAAAAGAAAAGATTTTAACTTTCCTTTGCAATAATTAGAATTTGTTCTTGAAGCGCCATGTTCCTCCACAGTTACTTCTCTGACCTTCCATCAGAGTGTGGGTGAGAAGGAGGATTATGAAAATGAGATGAGCTTAATTAAAACTGCTTAATTTATCTCTTTTTTTTTTAAGAGCAAAACAGCTACTCTGATTTAAAAATTTAAATATCTACCAGGCTGTTTTCCTATTCTATTAAACAGAAATATAGTTCTAGAAATCTTCATTTTAAATATAGTTCTAGAAATCTTCATTTTTTTTATTTTATTAGCATTTATTTTAAAGCTTTTGCTTTCTGTGTGAAACCAACGCAAACTGTGAAACAGAAATCAATATTAATAAAGCAACTTCACTGAGCACTGAGATTTTTCAGGTTGCACACATAATAAAGGAGATTTTCAGAAATGACAGGTCCTAAAACCAATTAAATTTTCACTTCTGGAGGGCCCCATCCAGTGGGGTTTAAGTGGGAAAGAGAAATGTATTTTATTGAAGTAGAACTGTTTAACTGGGGAGTGTCAGTGAAGATCTGGAATTATTCCACTAAATCATGAGCATTATTTGAATGTCACCGCTGACGTGAGATGAGGATAAAGGTGATGATTAATGCCACGACTAAATTAAAATATTTATTATTGTAATTTGGTATTATTAGCAAATCTGAAGAAAAATAAACGCTGCCAAAAATACTCAGTTGCATTTGTGTTCATCAAAGCTCATGGGTTTGGTTTTATTTTTTGCTTGTATGGGAATTCATCAGGAACCAGAACCAGCTATCACCAACAATCACCAATTTTCCTGTGGCTCGTCTGCCAAATGTCACCTAATTAAAAAAAAAAAAAAGCAAATAAATTAAAATCTTAATGTCACTTGGTCTAACACAAGAATCACAACGTGAAAATTGCATTTGTGGCAGAACCAGGTGTCTGCTGGAGTTCACAGAGGATTCTGCAGATCCCTCCTCAGCCAGGTAATCCCAGAAAAACCAGGGGATTGTTCCCATGAACATTACTCATGTGAGCAATGGGAGCATTCAGTGCTGCATGTGATCCAAACCCCTGCATAAAAGTGACTTTGCTGCCCCCCCTGATTACTATTTCTACGTGCACGGTATTGTATTGCTGCTTCTTTTTTTTTTCATTTTAATTACACTTGATTAGTGAAACTGCAGCACAGCAGGAAACAGGCAGGAGCAGATTTGCTGAGCCCTTGCACACTCCTGCTCATGATTGCAAAGCTCTGAAAAGATTTGAAGGTCACACTGTTCCTCTAACAACCCTTTCTTTTCTCAGATGGTAAAAAATTTTAGAAGGTGCAGCGCGGTCTGTTGAAGATTTAATATGAAACAAGCTTTGAGGCGAAATTCTCTTCCATCTCTGACTTAATTAGAGATGCTGGGAATGTTATAGATGTGCCTGTTTGGGGGTTGTGTTTTTAAAACCTCCTGCAGCTCTCAGGAGCAGCTCAGGCTGCTGCTCAAAAGCAGCCACCCAAGGTGTTCTGCAGCCTTTATCCCTGGCCTCAGGACAGTATAGACCTCAAATTAGGGATCCTGAAGGAGAGAAATCCAGAGGATGGGAAAAAAAGCCCAAGTAAATTTATAGAAGCTGGATTTTGTGCAGTGAGCAGGTGCAGTGACAAATATCCACATTTAGGGATATGTCTATCCCTACATTTACACAGCAGGAATATTTATATTCCCTATTTATATCCCTGTTTACAGATATTTAGGCTCTTCTGCCTGAAGACCTTATCAACTCCATCCCTCTCTGCCAACCTTTTATCTAAGAGGACAGTGAATCAATCCCAGGTAATTAAGTGGTACTTTGGGAGCAAAACTGACAGATTTTTGCCTTAAATCAGCACCTACCAGCACAATTATGCCATGTAGCTGAGGGGAGAAACAGGATCTTTTTCCTCCTTTCCTCAGATCATGTAGAAATAGGTTTGCTAGACCTGAGGGCAACAAGGTTGCCCTGCACCAGAGCAGGGTTTTGACATGATATTTTTACAATTATATTAGATTCCATTCAATGAAAACATGATCCTGCAGGTGCTCTCTCAGTGGGTGCCCTGGAGCTGACAGGTACAAGCCATGGCAGAAGGAAAATTTCTGTGGATATTAACCCTGCAGGTATTGAAGGAGTGTGACTGTGTGATTCTAGACACACACCTCTAAGCTGTGTGTGGAATATTACAGACAGAAAAGACAGAAAGGTGTCATCCATTCTTCTCCAGGAAAGGTGAGCTGATCTCCACAATTCTCCAAAGTCTCCCCTGAGGAGTTCTGATTGATTTATTTATTTATTATTACTAATGAAGAGGATAGGATGTGGCACCAGAACATCCAAATACAGCAAAATCTTTGCATATAGTGCACGTTTACATCAAGAAGCTGCAGAGTCCAATGAAAAAGCTGTGCTTGTTTGTCACTTTTGAAACTTGATGATGCTTTTTTCTTATCCTGAGAAAGTTTTCTTGGGTTGGTTTTAGGGATTCAAAGGCAAAGCTGCTGAATCTCACATTTCTTGGACTCTCAGTGCAGGAGTGATCAACACACAGTTTCACTACTCTGATTTTGCTCTTTAACGCTGCTTTTTTAGGCAGAATTGTACATAATTGGCTGCACTGGACAATATTGATTATTGGTGGCTGCACAAACCCATTCAGGCTGCTCAAATTTGGAGGCACTTCTGCTCACACTCAGAGCAGTTTTAAATCCTCCTGACTGTGAGGCTGATGGGAGAAGAAAGGCCAACTTCAATCTGAAATTGAGATCAGCTTTTCTGACTGGGTTTCCCTTGCGGAAAGAGCAAAAAGCCTGTGCTGAAACCCAACCACCCAGCAGGGAGGTCAGTGCAGGTCTCGTGTCTCCAGCTAATCTCTTATAAAATGTGAATGGGATTTTTCAGTAGAGTTTTAAGGGCTGCAACACACACAGGACAGTAAACAAGAGTAGCAGAAAACAATGATAATAGAAAGCAGTTCATTAAAACAAAAGTAAGTTTTCCCTCCTTTTTCACGTTTGAAAAATTGCTTGTATTTTAAATAGTTTTTTCCTGCTCATATTGCAAAGGCAAAAGGATGGCAGTTTTAGATTTCCATAAGCTCATCCATTCAAAAGCTCCTTTATTCATAATTTAAAGGATACATTTGTGTAAAAGCCAGTTCATGCAAATTGCTTTCTTCTCATATCTTTTGTAACTTCTCTGTAGGAGAAACTTTCTTTCCTTTGTGTAAATTCCTCAAGTTTCTTGCTCAGAAAGTCAGCTCTTACTTAGTGCAGACAGGAAAAATTATGGCTTTTGTCTTAATAGTTTACAAACACAGTTAAGGTTAACAAAATCACATCTGTGGGATAAATAATAATCTCAATACCTAATCTGGTAAAATTTTTAGAGCATCCCAGCAACTGGAAAACTTAAAAACAGTGATGTGGGCATTGGTGAACTCTTCTGAAGCACGAGGAGCCACGTGGGAGGGAGCAGGGAAATACTTGGCAGAAAATCTGATGTGACCAAACCAGACAGATGCTGCAGCCTGAGGGACAGCAGGGGCTGAACTCCAGTGGAAATGACAAATAAAAGACAGAGGGATGAGAGATGTGAAAATGAAGGCAGCTTACTCAGGACTGATACCAGCTAAGAGTGGTGGGATGGAAGAGAAGCAAAGCAGCTCCAAAACACTGAAAGGAATTAGAGGAGTGGGCAGGAGTTGATGTCAAGGAAGTTTCAGCTGAACATGAGGAAGAACTTCTTACCTGAGCACTGGAAGATTGCCTAGAGAAGGCATGGAGTCTTCCTTACTGGGGATATTCCAGAACTATGGAGTCACTCTCACCAGGGATATTCCAGAACCGTTTGGATGCAATCCTGTGCTAAGTGCTCTGGGATGACCTTACCTGAGCAGGGAGGTTGGACCAGTGTGGTCCCTTCCAGCCTAACCCATCCTGAGATTCTGTGAGCTCAAGGCAGTTTCACTGTTTAGTGCAGCGATCAGAGCCCTGTCTGTCAGAATTTAGGATAAAATCGATTGTTGAAGCTAAGACATCCAGGTCCGTGAGGTGCAGCCTCCCAGCCTGTGGACACGGTGATTTTCTAGTTCTTTATTCAGGGTGCTCAGCAGCTGCACTGGAAGGGGATCAACTCCCGTTTGGACAAGAACAGAGCCACATCCCACATCCAGGCGGTGTACCCCATACATTCCTTGTGGGAGAGGCCCAGGGGCTCTGGTGTCATCCCTCCATCGTGGGTGACACAGAACCACAGAATCATTAGGTTGGAAGAGACCTCCAGGATCACCAAGTCCAACCCAACCCTAACCTCAACTAAACCAGGACACCCAGTGTCACATCCAGGCTTTTCTTAAACACATCCAGGGATGGTGAATCCACCACCTCCTCAGGCAGACCATTCCAATACTTTATGAGCCTTTCTGTAAAAAACTTTTTCCTAATATAGGCTGGACACAACACCTACAGCAATATTTCTCACTCTGGAGACACATAAATCCTTACAGCCAGAGCAATGAGGTGAGAGCATAAATGAAAACCTGACTAAATGAAAACACACTTCCAAAATGTATTCATTTGTGTGAGGATCGTGGCAGGGAGTTTACAGAGATGTTTAATTGTGAAATTACCATGGCAACTTTGTGAGGACCATAGAGTCACCCTGGTAATTCTTAAAACTGTATAAGGGGAAATGTTTATTCACACACCAGAAGAAAGAATGTTTATGTGGCTCAGATAGAATAAGAAAGAATGATTATGTGGTTCAGATGCCTGGTTGGTGCTTTGGAGAGTTGGCTCCCAGATTTCTGCAGTCACTGTGTGGGGCTTTGGGTTGGAGACTGATTTGAGGACTTTTTGCTGGATATTCAGAAAATCTCAGGAAGTTTTAGCTTGCTGTGGTCAGGAGGAAGGTGGATACTGCCTGGTTATGGATAGACTCTGGTGTAACATCCTTTGATTGAGAAGATTGTTGGTTCTGGTGCCCATTCCCAGACCTTGCCCTTCTCTCTCTGCCTGTCTTTTCCTGATATTCCAACATGATCACCAACCAAAGACAGCAAGAGATGATGTTGCACTATTTTCTAGCTGCTGTTCAAGTGATAATTCAGAACCTGTTGAACTCCACCTTCACTAATTTAATATTTGGTCAAACCTTGAATAATTAGATCACCTGTAGGCTTCTACCTTGGTTCATAGCATTTACCTTGGGCAGTTTTATTAAGTTCCCCTGCATCCAAACAAGAATCACAAGATTTCCTTGACAATGAACTTTTCTTTCCTCTTAGCAGAAAAAGTAGCAGGAGAACACCAAATCTCCCTGGGAGACAGAACAGTGTGTCTGCTCCTGAGCACTGCATCAGCTCCAGCTGAAAAGGCAGCACCCAAAAACCTTCCTAGGGCTGCAGGCAGATGAGGGGAAGGGGAAGGGAGATTCCTGGTGAACTTATGGACCCTCCTCTGGCAACAGAGATGTTTCATTTTGCTCCCAGTTATGTTTGTGGAATAGGGGCGATTCTCTCGCCTCATCCCTGAAGTTCCTGCTGCTGTAAGTGTTTGAGGATGGAGCTGGGCTCCCTCTGATTTAGAGAATTTTTTGCTCCCCTGTTTCTTGGACACAGTCAGATTTTCAGAGGAGGAAGAGGTCACCCTGCTGTCCCCTCCCAGGAGCAGCACCGGTACAACACACACCTGATCTCTGCAAACCCCATTCCATACCCCCTCCATGGGAAGCCCTTTGTATAATCCCATTATTCCCATTATAAAACAACCACTGACTGATAACCCTCATCACACTCATCACCCTCATCACCCTGGCCAAAGCTTTCTTTTGGGGGTTCTGGAGTAGTTGGGGGGGGTTGCTCAAATTTGGGAATCTCAGGGGTTTGACAGGTCCTAAATTTGGGGATCTTGGGGTTTTTTTTGGCATGTTTTACTCCAAAATTTCAGGGTTCTGGGGAGGTTTTGGGGCTTTGACCCAAATTTGGGAGTTTGGGGATGCTTTTGGAACAAAATAAACCTTTTCTTACAAAACGAACCGCTTTGAGCTGACAAGTCACATATCTGAGTTTGGTTGTGGCTGTTGCCTTCGTTTCTCTTTCCAAGTTTTCTCCTCATGGAAATGTGTGACAAGGGGCTTTGTCCTGGCTCGGGGCTGTCCCACTCCCAACTGCACAAGGCAGGAGGCAAAGGCAGAGCTGACTCCCCAAATTTCCAGAACTCAGGACTAAAATATCCTTGTCTGTCTGCATCTGTCTGCGTGGTCAGTGGCTGCTGCCCGCCCACAGAGCCAGAGGATGCTTTTTGCCTCCTGCAGTCATGGCTGTGTGTGGGAGTTGTGATGTTTTTTTCTGCATTCACTCTGAGTTTTTCATTGCAGTCTCCTTTGATTACTCTCCCCTCAATCTTTCAGACCAAATAAGATTCCAATTAACGATGAACTGCCAGTGACAAATCACTGCCTTTTGTTTCCAGCAATGCCTCTCTTCGTTAGCTTCACTTTGCAAAAGCAACTAAATAAATCGAAAGTAAAAAATATATATTTAACTTTTTTTCTTTTTTTTTTTCTTTTTTTTTTTTTTTTTGGTGGTAGATTTTAAAACGGAAATAATGTATTTCTTCTAAAAGGAGGCTTCATTCTCTCTCTTGTGACTCCAAGACACTTCTCCCAGCCTGGTTACTTTCTGCCATCCTAAAAAAGATTTGAGATCCCAGGGGTTCAGCTTGAGTGAATCTAAGCACTGTGTTATAAGGATGAGCTCCCTTGATCAAAGTAAAAGACATAACAAGAGTTCCAGGAAAGTGATATCTATATTGAAATGAAATATATATATATAAAATTGTAACAAAAGCAGAAATGTTGCCACCAACGACCATAGAAATTAAGGCCATCATCACAGTTGGCTTTTCAGTTCCTGAAGCATTTTCCTGTGATGGGCCCCCAAGGAAATCCATTATCCATATTTTCTCTTATATCTTCCTGAGAAATGTAGGCTGTGTCAGGAGAAAAATAAGGTCCAGAAGAAAAACTAATTCCCTAAATCATGTGAAAAGCTAGAAGCTGGGGAGGAAACAATTCAATGCCATTAACTTTTATCACACCCCAAGCTGAACAAAACAATCCTTTGAGATTATAAATAATGTTCAACCTGCTTCACTCTATTCTCCAGCACTAATAAATACAGCAGCATTGGAGGAAATGAATGGGAGCCCCAAATTAAGATCACCTTCTTCCTAATCCTGAGAGCAGCACAATATTAAGCCTTCAGGAAAAAATGATTTCTGAAAAGGAAGTTACTCATTAAAAACTTTAGGGGTGAAAAAAAAAGGGGAGGAATTATAAAAAGAAAGGAGCAATAAACTGTGTGGCCATATGTATTGCTTGGAAATAAAATGCCAACGATATTCTGGAGCGAGATTGTTGATAATTTATCTTTCGTTATCCAACCAGCAGATATGAAAAATTCTGGGTGATACTGACAGGGCCAGGCCAGCAGGCACCAAAGAGGAGCTGCCAGCAGCCCACATTGGCAACCTCATCTCAGCGCTGTTAAAATTGTGATATCCTGCTGCACCCCATGCTGGGATGTTTGAGCTTCTTCTGTGCCTTTTGCTAGGAAATAAATTTATATTTTTTAGCTTACATTGACATGTGGGAGTGCTTGTGGAGACCCTGAAGTCCCTTGGATGAGCTCCTAATTTTGCACTGTTCAAGTGCTAAAGTGTCATTGACCCAGAAACAAATTCATTCAATAAAGATATTAATGAGAGGAGAGGAGAGGAGAGGAGAGGAGAGGAGAGGAGAGGAGAGGAGAGGAGAGGAGAGGAGAGGAGAGGAGAGGGAGAGGAGAGGAGAGGGAGAGGAGAGGAGAGGAGAGGAGAGGAGAGGAGAGGAGAGGAGAGGAGAGGAGAGGAGAGGAGAGGAGAGGAGAGGAGAGGAGAGGAGAGGAGAGGAGAGGAGAGGAGGAGAGGAGAGGGAGAGGAGAGGAGAGGAGAGGAGAGGAGAGGAGAGGAGAGGAGAGGAGAGGAGAGGAGAGGAGAGGAGGGAGAGGAGAGGAGAGGAGAGGAGAGGAGAGGAGAGGAGAGGAGAGGAGAGGAGAGGAGAGGAGAGGAGAGGAGAGGAGAGGAGAGGAGAGGAGAGGAGAGGAGAGGAGAGGAGAGGAGAGGAGAGGGAGGAGAGGAGAGGAGAGGAGAGGAGAGGAGAGGAGAGGAGAGGAGAGGAGAGGAGAGGAGAGGAGAGGAGAGGAGAGGAGAGGAGAGGAGAGGAGAGGAGAGGAGGCACATGAAGTTCTGCTCTGAGTATAAAATGTTGATGGCTCCAAGTCAGAGATCTGAGAAAAATAAAAGGGATTTATTCCTGCAGTAAGTGCAGCACTTTTGTGGTCTTTAAACCTAATGTATCAAAATTGAACCTACCCATCAGAGGTGGCTATTCCTTAAGATATCCAAGAGCAGATATCCACGAGACAATGCTGTGCTGATTTGAGCTGAAAGCTTGCAAAATGAAGCCTGTTCTTACACACAGGAGAAAATCTGCAAGAAGGGAGCCTGCAGGAGGTGCTAAAGAAATTAATATTTGTGCATTTGGTGGTATATCACTCTTCTCTGGACACTGGCACAGTGATTGACGGCATTCTTTTCTCACAGAGGGATGAAATCTCTGACAGCACTGCAGACTGAACTGAATTGCCATCTCCTTGCAACTCTTACTGTAGTACAACTACTTAAACATTGACAAATACATGGAGAATCAGTGTGCATGACTGCACTCTAGAGCAGCTGAAAGTCTGAGCTGAGTGCACTGCCTTTGATACAAAGAAAGACAGGAAATATGAAAACCAACCCAAATATATGGTAAAATAACACTTTAAATCCTTTAGCTTTAAATACCTCATGTGGCTTTACCTAGAACAGAAATATACTGTGTCAATTTGTCCTACAGATCATTTTAATGAATTAATCTTAGCTTGTAAATATTCAGAAGCAACACTTAGCTGCACTGACGTGTTTACTTGTGTATGAATTTTTAAATTTGTTTAAACATTCAGAACTAGTCACTCAGCGAGGGGCAACAAAAATTCATCAACTTCCCACAGCTCTACAGCTCCTGTTGCCTGAGCAGTGTTATTCTTCTAAATAAATATCTCAAGAATGCACCATAAGCTCCAATGTGTTTGCATAGGGTTAAAGTAGTTGCAGTTAGCAAAAATATTTATTGATTTGTTGTTATTTTTTTGGTAAACTCACCCTAGGAGGAGAAAAGGTCAGATTTAATAGAGAACTATTCCTATAAGGATTTAAGACCGATCTTAAACGATGTTCTGCACCAAAGTTATTTTTTTGTGGGCAAAATTAGAGAGTTAAGAGACTTTGAAATCTCTCATTCACCTCTTAGTCACCTCTCCTGAGATATGTATTGAATAACAATGAAATAAAAGCCATTGTGCTCAGGATTTTTTTTAGCCACTGACTTGAGCTTGCAAGTTCTGTGTAATAACACAGAAATATTCACAGCTGACTAACAGACAAGGGGATATTTCTGGAGCAACCTCGAAGGTTGTTGTACTTTCAGAGTTCAGAAGGTGAAAGCTCCAAAGTTCCTTGTGTGTCCCCATCTTTGAGGGTCTCCCAACATAGACTCAGCTCCTGCTCTTGCACAGGGGATTTTGTTTTCCCATTCCCACAGGAGCCTTGCTAAAGGAAGAGTTTGGGAAGAAAATGAAGTTTGGGTTCTGCTGGGGCCTGGCAAACAAAACTCTGGGTGAGCTGCCAGCACAAGGCTGGGGCTCTGCAGACATGTCCATGGGTGGGGAAGAAAACACATTAGGACAAAGTTTTCAGACAAAAACCTCCATCACAGCATGTTTTACATACTGGAGAGTGCAGAGGAGGCCACCAGGCTGTGAGGAAATGCTGGGAGGATTGGGATTGCTCAGCCTGGAGGAGCTTTGGGGCCTCATTTGGGCCTTTTAGTGCCTGAAGGGACCCCACAAGATGGAGAGAGACGTTTTACAAGGCCTGGAGTGACAGGGCAAGGGGAAAAGGCTTCCCACTGGCAGAGGGCAGGGTTAGGTGGGATATTAGGGGAAAAAAAATTGTTCTTTGTGAGGGTGAGGAGGCCCTGGGTGCCCAGAGAAGCTGTGGCTGCCCCTGGATCCTTGGCAGTGCCCAAGGCCAGGCTGGACAGGGCTTGGAACACCCTGGACAATGGAAGGTGCCCCTGCCATGGCAGGGAATGGTTTAAGGCCCCTTCCAAGCCAAACCATTCTGTAATTCCGTGTTATGGGAAAGTTTTAGACAAACCTAAAGGCTTTCCTTTGTGACTTGCACAGGCCCTGGGCCAGAGCAGTGATGTTTTGGCATCTTTTCAACATTCTTCTAAAAACAACAGTTCAAACAAGCTGGTGTTGGTTGGTCCAGGCCCACAGAATTTCCTCCTGCATAAAGAAACCACCAACATCTCCTGGAGCCCTGAGATCACCCAGACAAGGACCCCAGTCAGTGGTGCTTGGAGGAAATTTATTCTCCACAAATAAACCCCCATTCCCTTTTTTTTCCTTCTCAAAGAGCTGCAGCTGAACTGAATGCAAAGCTTCTCCTCCCCTTCACTGCTGCAAGGTGTGAGCAGCTGAAAGCTGAGCAGGTTCTATATTTAGAGCCAGGCATCTTCCAGGGATTGAAGATCAAAGAGCTGCAAGAATCTGCCTCTCCCCTTCCCCTGTGCCTCTGTCTGGAGGAGGGCACTGGGCACGTTTGCCACCCTGGACTGCTCAGAGTGTCATAGCCTTTCCACATGAATGGTAGCAGGAAATTTCACAGCTTCCAAAAACATGAAACATCAAGGCCAGGAGATGCTCAGGATGGGGGCGAGGCAGCCCAGGCAGTGGAAAGCTCTGGAACTTCACAGCTTTCACAGAATTCCTTCAATGGGCAGAACTACCCTGGGCTATCCATGAATTACCTCACTTCCAGCAGGAATTCATCTCATCCTCCTGCCGTGACTGAATTCTCTCTCTTGGCTGCAGAGAACACCACACTATGGGGGTAAAAATGCAGGATATTATGTAAATACCGTGGAGCTGGTGTTCCACTCCTCGAAATGTCACTGCTGATCACAGTTCACCACAAACCTGTGCAATCACAGCAGCACTGTTAGTCATCTGTTGCTCTTTTTTCTTCCTATGCATTTTGCAAAAGGTGGAATTTCTTTCTCTTTTCTTCCAAAAACCACTCAGGCCTCCAGCTGTTTGATGTTTGAACCCAGAGGGGCTCAGATGAGTGAATAAGAACTTGATCTTCCAATCATTTTTTGATGACTAAATGCGCTGCTGTAATTCTCAGGTCCTGCTTGCCACACACTCTTTCATTAAAAATAAAAAGGGAATGCAGGCTTTGTGTAGACGTCACTATTATGACCTTACACTCAGAGGTTTTGCTCAACACCCATAAATCACCTTTCCTGATGATTTCAGCTTTGCACAAGGGCTTCTGATTCATCTAAGGCATAGTTTTACAAAAAGAGTCTCACAGGAATAGGAACTCTCTGTATCCCTGGCTACATTATCCCAATGTTTTATTATTTTATATATTATTGAAAACACTCAACTGTTGATCCTTCTCCTGCTAGATTAAAGTGCTATTTACTGTGAGAATTACTCTTTCCAAACAGGCTGTGCTCCCTTTTGTGCCTCCCCCTGGATAACTGAGTAAATGATGCCCTCAGTCTCACACTTCCCTGTCTCTGTATTTCCCACAGGTCTGCATATTTCCTCCAAGCCCCCTTCATTTCCCTTTTTTCAGTCATTCATTCCCCCATACATTTCCCTTTTTTCAGCCCCAAACCCAGATTGCAAAGCTCCACACAGCTCCACAAACCTGTGCTGCCTCACTCTCTGCACCAGCACACATTTTGCTGGTGTTCTTAGTGCTGTGCAAATTAAAAAAACAGCTTCTGAGCCAGAGACATTCTTACTGAAATTCCAGCTTGCAGCAAAAACACATGAGAAGTACAATTGCTTTGCTTTGTTTTGTTTAAACTGTTGCTCATAAAATGCATAAAATAAAATGTCTTTTACGAGCTGAACTCCTCTGTCTAACAGACAAAAGCATCCCTGACTGTGCTTGGCTAAACACCCTCCCTATGACAGTTCCTGGAAGGATTTGACCTTTGAATTTGTTCACACATTCCCACTAAAGGCTTTTTGCAAGGCAAGAGAAGGCCACGAGAATTCTCTCAATGTAATGAGCCAGTGGCCTTAATCTGCAGCAAACATTCTTAGTGAGGGTAATGATTTTACTCTGCATTTTACCCAGATAATTGCTCCATCCTATCAGACCAGTTTTCATTTTCATGGATAGCACTTTTCATTTTCAGGTTTTGTGACTCTTGACTCTTTCAATCTGAAAACCTTTGCTGACTGGATGATGACTTTGGAAATGTGAATTTCCACTTCAAGAAACCAGGCAGAAATCTCCTTGTGTGAAAAGACCCTGATCTATCACTGTTTTAATCCTAAATGATGAGGTTTTAAATTTATAGAGTAAAAGACTCGGGAAAATAATTTGGTATTATCAAGAACTGGTGATCAGATGGCCTTGGGAAAACGCTGCCAAATCAGTGACAGAGGAGTTGCTGTGCAGGGCACCTTTCACAAGATAAGTGACCCTGGGGAGCTGCTCCTCCACCTTCTGTGAAAAGCACCTGGAGATAAGGATTATTTAAAGACCTAAGACTCAGAGATCATCCAAAGTTCAATTCAATTTAAAAATCTTACAACTCAGCGATTGCTCCCCGTGCAGACAAATGGGTGCCATTATCTGTGCTAATCCAACCATCCTCGGGCTCTTCCTTTCCTCAGGATGTCTGCTGTCACCACGTTCCCTCAGTGTAATAACTGATGGATGCACCTCTGTGACTTTAATAGGCTTTTAAAGAGATTGAGCTCTGCTCTGGGAAAAATGCAACTCTTGCCATAGTCCTGAAACCTCAGATTCCATCACAAACATATACTTAGAAAAATAATTACGTTATTATTAATAATGACTATATTATATTGAATTCCATTTCACCAGAGAAGAGTTCTTTTCCTCCTTTCTCCTTTTTATAGAACCATAGGATCACAGGATGGTTTGGGTTCGAAGTTTTCAGTTTTCAGGCCGACTGTAGAATCTGCAGAATTTCCCAACTTAATGACAGTAAGTGATCAGATTGCAGCATAATGCTATCAACACATTTATCCAAGCTGATTTTGTCAGCTTTTAACAAAATTATGGTGTATATTTGAAAAATGGTAACTAATCAAACAATCCTGACATTATTTGGGGTAAAGTTATATCAAGATGTGTTGTTTACCCAAGGTCTCTGATGCATGCAAAACAAAACCAGCTGTTGGCTGCACCTCTCCTCACCCTTAATTCTCAAGGTCCTCATGTCCTGAGGCTCTGAATGTGTTACAACACAAGGCTACATCATCAGAAACCAAAAATGTTCCAACCAGCTCCTTTAAAAATTAAAAGAATGAAAAGAAATAGAAAATTGTTATCACTCGGAGTCCTTGCAACTTCCTACCCAGAAGCAACTACGCAAAAAAACCCCAATGACAAATGATCCTTTTAGGTCATTTCTGGTCCATTTGAAGATGTAAGTCTGGAGTTTCCTAAAATAGGCCAGCTTTCCTGAGTTTCCCAAGCTGAAATATTCCAGAGCAAATTAGGAAAAATTGCAAAACCAGGTTCCATGAGACTGTCATTCCTGTAAAATCCTGCCAGCTCATATCCAGGGAGGTTCACCAGCACAACATTTTACTTTTTGTTGGTATTTTTTGGAGGGTTTTTTCATCTCAAAGAACAAAATCTGCTCCTGCAGGATTGAAACTCCTTGGAATAACCTGTATATTTTACTGAGTGACTACTTTTAGTGCATTCAGAACCTGGGTTCTCTCATAAAAGGTCAAAAAGTGTTTTATTGCTGTCTTGATGTTGTAAAGCTGCTTGTAACCTTGGGGCCTCTTACAATCTGTTGTAAAAGAGACTTTGCAGACATCAGAGTGTTTAAAAAGGGTTCATTGGCTGTGAACACCAGCCTGGCTGTTCTCATGGTTGGGTTTTTCAATCTGATTGCTCATTATAGTCCTTCACATTCAGAGAGATTCACCTGGACTTTCCTTAAACAGATTCCAGGCAGTTCAGTGTGTTATACCCAATGATACAGAGAAATATTAAATTTTATTTGGCAAAATTAACTTATGTGCTTTTCCAGCTTTGTTCTGAAATACAATAAATGCGACAGCCTGCAGGCATTTTATATGCTGTTGTTGTTGTTCCTGTTATTAGTATTATTATTAATAATAATAATTGTATTATTGAGGTTCTGGTGTTTTAATTGCTGGATTATCTATTATCAAGTATTATTTTTTCTAACACTGCTCATTTTCTGCGTAATGCTCAATATTCACACCACAAACAAGCACAATTACATATTCCAGCCTCGCCATGCCCAGAGCTCTAGCAAAATTGATTGAGATTAATTTAATCAAAAGAATAAAAATAACTCCTTGTCCAATGTGAGAATGAGCAAAATACAGACCAGAGGGCGGAAAACAAGAAAAAATTTAATTAAACTTTGACAAGACTTTGGAAGCAATTTTCAGCTCTTTCAGGCTTTTTTTTAAAGCAAAGTTGTTGGCTGCTGCTGCAAGTAGAGGAAAATATTTCTCTTTTTTCCCTTTATGTGTATGCAAAGCAAGAGCTGGGATTGTCCCACGGTGCAGATATTTTCTTGCAGCCTCTCAGACAGCTGAGCAAAGCAGCTCCCAGCAAATCTGTCTAATAAAAACTCTCCCTCTCTATCACTCACTTCAGATTTTCTTTCCAGACAAAGCAGCAGCAGCAGCCACAAGTTCAGTTTAGCTAAAAGGGCCAGGCAGGGAGCAGATGGGAATAAATTTGTACTCAGAGAGAGGTTTTGCCTTAAGTTCTTATACTTAATAAATATCTCCTGATTTTCACAGCGTGCTCCTCACCTCAGCCACACACCTTGAAAGTGTTGCTGGTCTTTTCACTTCCAAAAGCTGCTCCTGCCACGGTGCTGCTCATGCAGCCCTGATTTTTTTGTAGATCACAATAATATCTGAAACCAAAAGTACCCCAAGAGAAGAGAAACCCCATTTCCCCCCCCTTTTGTCCCTGAGATCCCTGAGAACTGAAATGCTGGTGCTGTTCTGCACCTTTGCCTCTGCTCCCTGGTACTGCTCTGCCCCTCGGTGAGAACAATGCCATCAATTACTCCCTGCTGATTTAATGAAGTGACCTGGCTGCAGCCCAGCAAAGCAGATGGCATTGTAGATTACAGGCTAATGCCTGCAGGGAGGCCCAGTGAAGAGATTCTCAGAAAAAACTGAAAAGAAGAAAAATTGCTGCACTCAGTGTCCATAAGAACTTCCTTAGCTGACAGGACTGGGCGAGTCATGACAGAAAACAATTAATGTGTCCCAAAGAGAAACTTATCAAGTGCGTCTGTAAAACACCTTGCAATTTATTGCTCCAGGTGGACAGCCTGAAGTCCTTGAGGCATTTTGGAGAGCAGCAGTGTCCCCATGGAGGAGGGTGCTGGTCAGAGCAGCAGGGGTCACGTGCCACCTCACCAGGGGGATTGAAGCTGCACAAGGAAAGCCACTGGGAGTGGTTTTCACCTTGCAGGATCTTTGGGTTTGCAGGTTTTATTCCCACCTGCCCTGAGGTATTTCCATTTCACTAGAATTCACAGGCCCATATTGATCCTGCAAGTACGAATCTCACTGCCTGTAGCTCCCAACTCCTCTTTGGGCTGAGGCAGCACCCACCTTTGGAGCAGGTGAAGAGCCAGCGTGTGCCTGCTGACACCACAAGTGATGTTTCACCATCCTGACTGTCCTAGGTTACACTGTCAGCTGCCCACAGTCTGTATTCCATCCCCATCCCCAGGAGCTGCTGGAACCAGCTGGGGCAGTGTTTCCCTTCTCTCCTGTCCATGGCCCAGCAATGCCGTGCCCATGGCTCATGGGGAACTCCCTGCGGGAGCTGTCTCTGGTCATGGGCCAGCAAGGAGCCACTGCAGGGCTCAGAGAATGAGATCAGCCCATGGGGAGATGCTCCGCCCAGGGGGAGGAGCCAAGCATTCCCACCTGGATAGAATCTGGGATTTGGGACAGCACAGGGAGCCCTGACCCACTGGATTCACAGAGGACAAGAGCCCCCAGACCTTTCTACAGGATCACTGCTTGGACAAGAGCATTTCATCTGCACTGCTGCCACCACCCTAACAGGTGTCAGGTTGGATTCTGACTCTGTCAGTGGTCTTTTGTACTATTGCATTTATTTTATTTTACTTTATTTTACGTCTTTTCTTTTCCTCCTGTTAAATTGTATTTCTGACTTGGAGTCTCTCACTGGTTTTGCTTTCAAACCAGCACACTGACAAACAACAAGGGGCTGGAGGCTCGGTAGCCGCCCAAAGTGGGTCAGAACTTCGGTGCTGTGTCTCACCCAGAAATCACAAAACACAAGCACTGAGCTGCTGTGACCTCTCGAGTGATTACAATCATAATCCATTGTGTGCCTGTCTGCAACAGATCCATTTCTGTAAGCAGTTGAGTTTAATTGGGCCACAGCTGGTGTTGGCTGAGTACATGGGAAGCAGGGGGGTGAGGGGAAGGGCTTTATTGACTCAACAGCTCTCTGCAAACTGAGGTTTCTCTCTCTGGTGATATCTGCCTTGTTTTGTTTAGTTCCTGAACACTTACACAGCGCTGCCAGCCTTCTGAGCAGGGATCACGGTGTGGGGCTCACCACACACCTCTGCACAGAAATCTGGGAAATGTCACCTCTCCCCACCACCTGGATTGGTGCTGCCACATCAACTACGTGCCACTTCTGCCCAAATTCTTGTACAGAGCTGTTGGTTTCTTATCTTACTTTTCTTCGTGTTAGGGCTGGGATTAATACACAAAGTCGCAGTTTCATGTTTGGACTCAGATTTTATTAATTTTTATCTATAGCGCAGTCTCATGAGCTGTGAGCTCTAACTAGCAATGTAGAAAATGGAGGAGGCTCTTAACTCTTTCCAAGGTTATTAAAGTGCTAATCACCAAAAACGAGATGACACCAATTCCAGCCTTCATGACACCGCCCTGAATTTGGTTTATTGATATATTTTGGCCGTGCTTAGCCTTCAGATCAATCAGCCCAAAGATCTCAGCTATAAATGATGTGGGTGTGGCTCCCCTCTGCAGCAATTCACTTGGTGGTGATTCCAGCAGCCTTTAGTGGCTGGTTTTCTGAGAAAGACCCTGAGGGTGGCAATTTCAGACTCTCCAAGTGGCAAATGCTCTGCTGTGCTGATTTTCAGACACGGGCCTGGTGGGCAGTGCCCACAGCCATGGTGGCAGCAGAGGTGGCATCTCTCCGTGGCTCAGGAATGGCCCTCCAGTGAATGTCAGCAAGCCAAAGGTGTGGGAAATAATTGCCTGCTAAGGTAGGTAATTGCCACAGTTTTATCTGATGATTCATTTGTCAGACACTTCAGATTAATCTGTTGAGGTAACAAACCCCAGAGCAAAGCTTTCACATTTGGGATTGCTTATTTACACATGGATGTCATCAGGACTGCTCCTGGAGATGCTCTCCTTAACAGGAGCTCAGAGAAGATGGGGTTAAAATCCAGTTATTCCTTCCTGCTCCCTGAGAGGGCTGGATGGCCAACATAAAACCAGCCAATGCACAAAGTCACTCTGAACTGCTCCTTCCCTTTCACTCTGCTCACAGCCCTCCTACGAGCTCTCTGTGAAAACCCAAAATAAGATTAATTACTCTCCTGTGAAGACATTCCCTTTAAATCTGCTGGTGAGTGATTCTCCCTTCACTTGAGCACACCTTCCCCTCTCTGCCTCATTTGTCACTTTGACTCAATGCTTCCCTGAGCAGCTCTAGACCCACTCCCCCACAGGAGCTCTTCCATCCCCCCCAAACCCCCTGAGTACCTACAAGCTGGTAAAAAACTTTCATTAACTGGGGCCTGTGGGTTCTTTGTGCTGGACCTTCTCCACAGCAGTTGCCATCTCACTCTGTGATGGGGTACATAAAACTCCAGATTTGACCTCAAGAGATGAAGAGCAGCACACACAACCTTTCACTCAGACCAAACCTCTGCTCTTTTTCAAATGCAGTCATTTTTATCCCTCCATTTCCTTGACTTCTGCAGAAAAAAAAGCATTTTAACTTCTCTGGGCAACCTGTGCCAGGTCTCACCGCCCTCACAGGGAAGAATTTCTCCCTAATATCCAATCTGAACCTGATCTCTGTCAGTTGAAGCCATTCCCCCTTGTCCTGTCACTTCAAGCCCTTGTAAAAAGGTTTTCCCATCTTTCTTGTAGCTCCCTCAAGCACTGGAAGGCCAGAATTAGGTGACCCCAAAGCCTTCTCTTCTCCAGGCTGAGCAATCCCAGTTCTCTCAGCCTTTCCCATAGGAAAGGAAATGTTAGGAATTGTTTGAAGAGGTGCAAAGATGGAAAGAGGAGAATGTCCCAGCGTGACCCCAGGAGAGGCTGGGGAGCTGCTGCCAAACTGAGGAGTCAAGTGAATCCCCTGAATTCAGGGCAGCAAACTGGGGCTGGGCTTGGTGAACAGCCCAGAAATCAGCTGTATGAGAGCCTCAGAATGAGCTGTCATCATCCAGTTGGCTCTATTTTAGGTAAGAGAGCAAGGGGAATAATCTAAACTATTCATAGTTTCAGTGAGCATCTCTTTCAGTTACCATTTAAAATAAAACTTGGGGTTTTTTCCTACTGAATTTTTTTTTTTCCCCCAGTGGAAGTCTTTTCTAGTACTGAGATGCTGTAAAAAAATAGAGACAATTTTGAGTTTACACCAGGTATAAATGCTCTGATTTCCAGCACTAAAATGTCATGGCAAGCATTTAATCTGCTGCTATAAATGTGTGATCCATCACTGAGGAATAAGCACAGTTCAAGGCAGTAGTTACATTATTAAAACATGCAAGTGCTGTTGTGCCACAAACAACCACTGATGTGTATAAAGGAGACATTTTACTGCCATGATCTGTGTTCAAGGCTCCTGAAATAAATTAGATTTGCAGCACATCATAATAGCAGTGGTTTGTAATACAGCACAGCTCCGTGCGAGCGTATTTTCATTTTCTTAAGTGTCGCTGGCGTACGCAAAGGAAAAAATTATTTGTTAACACTGATGAATATTTAAAAGCAAATTCTCAATGAATATTTCACAGCAGAGGAGTTGCACATATTCTTATTAATTAGGAGAAGGAATAATGCTGCCCTCTGAATGTTTTTGGCGTGCTGGGACAGGGGAAAGTCGAGGCAGTGGGTGGAATTCTGCCCTTGCAAACAGAGCTGGTGGATGGGAAAAGTGAGTCCCACTGGGCCAAAAAATTACCCAAATTATGTCACATCCCATCCAATAAAACTGAGTCAGATAAAAGGCCAAGCCCAGCTCTCTCAGGAGGCAGTGGGAGCAAAGGGAAAGGAGGGAGGCTCAGATTAGTCTTGCATTCAGTGGGTGTGACAAGAGGTGGGAGTGGAGAACTGACTCCCACTGTGTCTTTCACCTTAATTTATACTTTCCTGGTACTTTCTTTTCTGTGTGCTTCAGGAGGTCATTTTATAGAGTAACTTTAAAAAAAAATCTGTGTTCTCCTGTAATTAAATTACACAGTGGCTGCAGATATTGATCTCTCTTCTACACAGGGAAATAAGTCGTTTTTACTGAATTTAACATGTTACATGGTTTAAAATTTTGCAGAGATGAAAATCAATCTGGATATTTTGAAGAAAATTCAAGCAATTACACACTTAACACGAAGTTAGAGTGCAGGATTTATGTTTCTCATTTTGCTTTCACTTAGGCCAGGCTTCCCAAGGTCCAACACTTGCAGGAGGAAATGCCTTGGAAGAAAAAAGGGGACCCTTCTTTCTGTGGCAGTGCTGATTTTAACCAGTTTAACCTAATCAAGAAAGTCTATGGATTAATTATTCCTAGCAACTTCTGAATAAGAGAAATGGAAGCAGAAAAAAAGAGCTCCCTAGGTCCTCTTATTCTTCCTCCCATTTTTTTTTAAATCTGTTTAAATTTTTTGCTTCAGTGAATTCTGGAGCCCTCAGAGCCCTCTTGAATATTCAAAATCATTCAATAACAATGGGTAACACACCACACCATTTTAATTAAGCTCGGTGTGCACTGACCTTGAAATCGGATCAAAAGGTCTATTTACTGACAATGTTGTAGCTAAATTCAACAATTGATTTTCACTAGTTGTTCTGGAAATGCCAATGAGCAGCTCGATGTAATTTCAGTTGGTCACTGGAGACAGTGGGGCCCTTCAGGGAGCTATAAATGTGCTTTAAGTGGGAAAAGATGGCCAAATATTTCTCTCTAACTAGCACAGGGGAAGAGAAACGCTGATATCTTGATGTTGCATGCAGAGAATGTCAATAAAAATCTCTCTTTTTAGTGCCTATCATTCAGACCCTCAAATCCTTCCACAAGAATTAGTAGCACTGTGGCACTCACAGAAATTTTATTTCCAGTTTACTGCTGGGAAATTGAGGCACCAACCAAATAAATAACTTGTCAGGATCAAATGGAAACACCATCATGCTGCAGAAATATTGCAGAAATATTGCAGGGCTTTTAGTTTTTCCCTTTAACACATCAGACTTCAGCTTTTATGACCAAATATTCCCCTCTGCCATCGTAAATGCAGGTTAAGGCCACTGATGTCTATGAGAGACATCAATTTAAATCTTGAGTAAACAGGATCACAGTCAGCTTTAATCTCGTGATTCTTTTATGTAATGCAGGATACATTCCTGCAGCCTGCTATCTTTTTCGTGTCTCAGCTGGGATATTACAGCACACAGCAAACACCATTCCCTTTTCAAATGGACATCAGTTGTGTTGACTGAGTGATTTTATCTTACTCCTGATGAATGTTTTCAGGAGGAAACCCTGTTTTCAGGAAGTGATTCCACCTGAAGAAATGATTTCTCTTGCTCTGCCTCCCCAGAGTTTCCTGCAGTTTTGTGTTTACAGTGGCTGGGATGATGCTGCAGTTGTGTCAGAACCAGGACAATTGCATAATCCAACAAATTGAACATAAAACATCCCTCAGGGACAGCTGCCCTGAGGTTTCCCTCAGAAGCCAGGGGAATAATCCGACCTTTATTACCCATGGCAGTAAGAAAAAGTACAGCCCAGCTCTGCAAGTTTGGGTCATCAGAACAGGAGGAAAAATTTCAAGCATTTCCCCAAAATAAAAATCCCTGCTAATGCAAGTGCAGAGAGTGCAGTCCTGCTGACTCATTCTTAGTGGGGTTTTTATTTTCACTTCAAAAATAACTTTAATGCTCAGTAGAGATTGACCCGTGTGAACCACGTCAAAAATTTCTTAAGTGCAGTGGAAGACAGGAATCCAGAGTGAAAAAAACTTCTCTTTAAAGTGGGATTTTCAGTGCGTTTTATTGACTTCTAAGCCCCAAAACCTTATGGCCTCCAAGACACAATTTCCTCCAGCCATGTTCTTTTCCAAGGATATCTTTGAAAAGGGAAGTTCCATTACAATTAGTGCTATCTCTGTGCACCTCAGTTTTAGTTAAAATATGGCACAGCTCAATCCAGTGAATTCATAAAGAATATTGGCCCTATTTGAACAACTTAACTGCTCCCATCACAGCTTCGTCTGTGTGTGGAGATAAAACCGAGGGTCACTGCTGAAGTCAGAAACATTAGAAAATGAGGAGATGATTTAGGTGTTGGAAATATAACTTGTGGCACCTGTTTTCATAATTCTTGATCCAAATTTGCACATGCAGGCAGTATTTGGCTTCCAGGCATACTCAGGTTTCGTGGTTTATCAAATCCCTGAATGGGCCCAATACAGAGCTCACATTTTCTGTTAATTCACAGCACAAAAATTCAAATCTCTTGAGTCCTTTGTGTACTGGGGTTCAGACAGGCTGTAACCTTTAGCAAAGTAAGCATACATTTTGGTTAATTAAAAAGCCAGTGTCTTTCACCTTGTATTTTAGCATTTCTCTATCCTCTTTATTATTATGAGGCTAATTTAAAAGATTAAGTAAAGATTCTGAAGAAAAAAAAAAAAAAAAACCCACAGAATTTAAAGAAGATCAGAAGATCATTTTAAAAGCCTGTCTGTTTATTCAATTTTTCATCTGACCTTCAAGGCTTCTTAAGATCTTTGGAAACACAGTCTTCCTTTCATGTGTCTGTGTTAATGCCAGGGATGTTCCCTGAATCCAGCACACCTGCAGGTATTTAATAGCAGGCTGCAGAGAAAGCTGCAGCTATAATACCCCTCAAAATCTGAAATTAAACCATTACAACTGCATGATCACCCTAATTAGGCACACCAATTTCAGTGCTGTTACTTGAAGACTGCCAGCATTAAAAATGAAAGGTTTTTAACTAAAGTGGACCATAAAAATATCAAGCTGGGAAGTTTTTAGTGGCATGGAGAAGTGCACGTACCTGCATTGCACACACCAGTGTTTCTTCTTGGAAGACTCTTGAATTTTCAAGTCATATCTTAATGCCCACTTTCATTTTGCCCACTCCTAAATGGCAATTAGAAATTTTAGAAACCCTCTTCAAAAACCTCAGAAGCCATATTCAAAATTTGCCTTTTTATTTTTTAAACTGCACATGGAAGTAACAGACTGCATTTGATGTCTGTGCCTCACAGATTTATTTTAAGTGCATTTTACACACACACACGTGTGTGTAAGGATACATAAGGGGTTTTTTCCTAACTGCTCTTGGGCACAGGCAGCTCCAGCCTCCTGGCACACCCTGCTGGGAAGGATTTTTCAGCTTCTCTGAGTCAGGGATGTATTTGCTTGTGCATAGCACTGTGTTAATGAGTGTGTGACATCTCCAGGAAAATCTTTCACAGAGAATTATTCTGAGCAAAAACAACACACCCCAAGCCTCCCTGTGCCCACCTGAGTGCTCCAGGCCAATATCTGGGTTTGAGATCTCTTCTCCCCATCATTTTACCCTCAAAGGTTTTAGCATTAGAACCCTTTTGAAGGGCGATTCTGTTACATGAGAATTCATCAGTGCAGGGGGTTTATTTCCAGCTTTTTTCACTCTGGCATTAATTAAATGCCAGTTTTAGTTAACTGAAACACCCCCAGCCCGTGTTTCCCTCGTGCAGAGCACCTCAGTGGGTAGCTTTTGGTGTTTGTGCCAGGATTCTCTGGAGTAATCCTTCAGGAAAACAAATCCCAGAGCCTCGTGCAAACAGGCTGAGTGCTTGTACGGCTTGTAGGGAGTCAGGAATCACCTGTCAGTGAATGTGAAGCCTCAACACTCCGTGCAGATGACACCTCCACCCCCAGATCTGCAATTGCTTTCCTCTGAAGAGAGAAGGTTGTTTTCCTGATTGAAATTGCTGTTGTTATTTACATAAGCAGGCAGAAACGAGACACTTGGTGTGAAGTCAAGGTTTGGCAGTGCTGCTGTGACCGTCTCTTGAGAGGAATTTGCCTGTCCTGGCTCTGCTGGGATCAGCTTTTCCACCCACCACGTTCTGGAGCTGCCTCTCCCTTCCTCCCCTCAGCTCCTCAGCACAGAACGTGCTCTCACTCAGCATCCTCCCAGCGAGCTTCTCCTCAGAGCCCCCATGCACTGGGAATAGCACAGAATATTGGGGTTTTTCCCCCTGGGATGCTCCTCTTTAATTTCTCTGCAGTACCAGGCCTGTTTTTAATATGAATTTGTTTTGCACATCTCCTCTGGACCTGTTTTCAGCAGTTTCCAAGGTGGGAATCATCCTCGTGCCCCATTCTGTGCATCCCCCAGAGCAAAGCTGAGCTGGCTCCTTCAGGGGGAGATGCCAAGAGCACAAGCTCAGAGTGTGGAATACCAAACAGATGGATTCTTTCCAGCCTGGACACACCACAAGGATGTACTGATCCCACAGCTGGAAATCAGGATTTCTCCATGATTTCTTCATGGAAAAGTCCAGGAGGAGCAGTAGTGCTCCTGCCCTGCTTCCCCCTGCACAGGCAAAGCAGGAGGATGGAGGGGAGGAAGGACAAACGGGTGCTTTCCTCAGCTCACAGCACTCCTACAAGCTTTTATCTGCTTTTATCTGCTTTTATCTGTTTATTAATTGCAAGATGCATCTGTTTCACAGCTCTGTCCTCTGCTTTCCTGTGTTATCTCTGTGGGAAACTCTCTAGAGCCTTGCCCCTTTCCCTGGGCTTGGCTAATGAGTAATGGTTGTCAGGAGAAAGTCTGGAAAAGGAGACACTAAAAACAAAGTTTCTTCCCCTCCTAAATTTGCTCTGTCAGCATCTCCAGATCTGAAAGCTTTGAAAGCTATCAAGCCATTTTTTGGATCATTAGGCACTTTCAAAACAAAGCAATTACAGTTTCACCAGAAGAGTGTTTTGGAGATCCCCACCTCTTAAATTATTTCACTTGCCTTGGCCCATTGCTAGGCTGATGGGGCTGTTCTATAGGGGTGGAATTTTCTGCAAAAAAAACCAGCTTTGAAACGTATTTCAAACAATTTTCCATTGTGTGTTATCAGTTTGTCACACAATGGGGAAATCAGGACCTTCATCAGGAGCTGCATTTCACAAGTGGGAGCTCTCCATTCTTTAATCTTTTCTTTTGAAACAGGAGGTTTGCTCAAACTCGAGTGTCACTCCATGTCACATGGAAAAAATCCCTATCCATAAATCATAAGCTCCCTGGGAGCCAAAATAAAACGGAATTTAGACCAAATATATCCACAAGCAGGAAAGTTAAAACTGCTAAAAAAATAATCTGGCATTCACAAACAGGCATCAATTAAACCAGAAAAGGGAGAGTGAAAAGAGATTGCATTTAATAATGTCTTGCATTGAAGTAATTCACTTTATCTTGAGGAAGGTGACCTGTTCACAGTTTGTACATCATCTCCAATATTCCTCCCATGCTCAGCTGGGTCTAATAAAGGTGTCACTTGTTTGAACAGCACAGCAGAGATTTTGTGCAGAGCTTCTTGACTGGGTGAAATGGGGCAAAGCACCCTGTGCATTTCATTTTTGCATTTTGTTGTTAAGAGAGAGGAAAAGGCAAAGAGAGAGGCATTACAAAGGTGAACACTGATGATTTATTTGAGGGGTGATCAGACTCTGAGTTGAGGTGGAGAAGTATGGAGAAATTTCCAGGCAAAGCAGTTTCTGGCTGCAGTAGGCACAAATGTGATCATCAATTATGAGAACTGAGGAATGGAACAAGACAGAGAAGTTTACACTTTCCCAATTTACTGATGATCTTTATTCTCTGCAGATTTCTCAATAAATCACTCTCCCTGTGCCATGGAGATGAGCCGACTCTCCAAACATGAAGTGCACCAAACACTTAACAACAATTACTGTGGAACTTTCAGATGTTTAAATCAAAGTCTGGTCAAACCTCATCAAGAAAAATCTCATCCCAAAAGAGAGAACTAAAGTGAGCCAAGCAGCAGAGAGAGAAGCAATTTTCCAGCACTTGGAAGTGTCTGATACTGCTTTTTTTAGCTGCATTTGAAAAGATTTTTCTCCTCAGTGATATTTTGTTTACTTCCCTCCTGCACAAATCACACAGGCATTTCATTGTCTGTTTGGATGCACTTCTTCAGCAAGTTGTCAGACAAGTGTGGGTGCAAAATGATGGCCCAGGAGAGAGGCTACGCCTGGAAATGTCAAAGCCAGCCACACGAGGAGATGGTTTCTCCTGGCATTTCCTTCCTTAGAATTCCCATTCATGGAGATTTCCAAGTCCCAAATGTGAGGTAAGCATCTCTTTAAGGGGCACTGGGGGGCCATCCTGAGCAGATGAGTTTCTCCCAGCTGAGGTGTTGTTATCCCTGTGGTGATCCCAGTGATCCCCCTGGCTCGTGTGTCCAATCAGCTCAGGAACAAAATGTGCTATAAAGAGGAGTTTAAAGCCCTCTAAGGGTTTAAATCCCTTTAAAGAAGGGTTCAGCTGCAGAACAGACCCCGTGTGGAGCTGCAGTTTGGGAAGCAGCTCCCTGCCCACCTCCTTCCCTTGTGCTCCATTTGGGGAAACATCCCTCCCCTGATTTCTCCAGTGGCTGCCAAATGTTTTATTTCACAGACTCTGTGATGCCTCAAATGTGGCCAATGTGCTACAGGGAGGGAAACAACAGGAGAACTGGGGTAAAAATCCCCCTCTTGTCTCATTCTCACTCTTTTTTACACACAGCCCCATTGTTTGAATTGGTTTCACCCAGTCCTCAGTCTGAGTTTAGGATACGAGTGGGCAAAAGTGAGTTTAAGTCACATTTATTCCTCCTTGATCCCAGCCTGGCTTTAGGCCAGACCAGTCATCTCCAGGGAGTTATTTTTAGGCTCTGCACCAGCTCATGTCTTGAAGCAGTTGACATGATATGACAAACATTTTTAAGATCTCTCAATAGATAGTTAAGCAGCTGCTTTGCTAATAAAGAGCAAACAAACCAAATAGCCCCAAAAATTACTTTCAGACAGGAATTTGCACAGGGTCACTAGAGGGATTTGTGAAGTGGAGGCGACTGCTGAAGGAATATGGATTTTTTATTCTGAATTGCTTGTTCTCCTGTGCACAGGCAAGTTGTGACAATATGTGTGGTTAGAAAGTAGACCATAAATGATAATGTTAGTCTGTTAATGAAAAAATAGGCAATAACATATTTTAATTACTATATTCTATTTATTATTTCTATATTATGCCATATTATATGTATTATATTCTAATACATCATAATTATTACATCATTATAATTAATTATATTCTATACATCATAACATAAAACATTATGTTACATTATATATTTATTCTTTCAAAATTCGTTTGAAATTAGGCAAAAATGTCTCTTAAATTCTTACATTTAAAGACTTTTACACTTTTAAAGTCTTAAATTCATCTTTTAAATTCACAGCCAGGGCTCTCAAGATGCTGTTTTAAGTAGACATGCACAAGCGTGGCAGCTGAAACCATGCACAAATCCCATCAGCTGATTTCTGATGCCTCTCAAACACAAATTGGGTTAAAAACCACCTGCTGCCTTATGAAGTGAATAAAATATTCTCATTTTATGACTAAAAATCAGCTGCTGGTTGCACCCAGTGCTGCTGAGATGAAGATTTCTTGGAGAAATCTCCCTTCAACTCAGCAAAACCTGTGTGTGTGAGAGACAATCAAGGGCTTGAGAAACATCACAGGTTGTCGGAGAATGCTTTTTATTTAGGAAGGTGTTGAGAAATCTGCTTTAGGTGAGTGCAACCTTGAGATTTCTGATAGGTGTAAAATTAGACACCTCCCCTTAGGAACTGCTGCTACAACACATGACAACTTTTCCCAAAGGCACAGAGGGTTGGGTGTTTCCTGGAATTTGCCACTGGATCCCTGTTATTTTATGGCCAAATCCATGGAAACTTGTGCAGGTTCAGCTCCATCTGAGCCTGGATTTCATTGTCCAATGCACCAAAACGATGCAGGTTTGGGACACCCCACAAAGCCCAGTGGTTGGCACAGAAGTGGCAGATGATAAATTTTAGACAGATAAATTGCAGACAGATAAATTTTAGGTGAGACAAAAGGAATACAAACCACGTCTCCATGGGGCTGAACTCGTTCCAGGCATTGACACCCATGGGGAGACATTTTGGGGTCATGGGTGGCATTTCTCAGAAATCATCAGGACCTTGTGCAGCAGCATCCTGCAGCTCTATAAAAGTTGATCATGCACACATCTTTGAGCAGTGTGGATTCACAGCCTCTGCACCTCAAGACAAAGTCGTGGAGGCAGAGAGGTGAAAAAGGGCAGCTAAAATGAGCAAGGGAGAGAAGTTGTTTTCAAGAGACTGAAAAAAAATGTCTTCAGTTTGGAGAGAAGGAGAGTAATTAAAGTAACTACAGAGCTAAATCAAAGTAACTGCACAGCCATGGACAAATGGAACTGGCTGCCCCAGGCACTTCTGGGCATTAATGGCATTCACAAGATGACAAAGGAAGAAGATAAATTCCTGCAGAGCAGGAGTTTGTTTGGATAGCTGGAGGACCAGGTAGAGACATCCTAAATACAGCAAATAGGGGAGCCAGGGATAGAGGGGGAATGGGCCAGAGGATGTGACCATTTTCTGTGTTCTTCCCAAATATCAGCTCCTGCTGTCTGTGATGGATAGAGAGCACTGGGATGTTTATGGATCCAGAAGAACATTTCCTACACTTTCTTACACTGTCGCTCATATTTTGAAATGGGACATTCAGAGCCATACAGACACCAAAAATTTGAAATCATTAAATGACTGCCTACACTTTTCAATTCTTCAGATAAGTAATGGCACCAGAAGGAAACTGTTTCACTTAATGATTTGTTTATTCTTTCATCACTCATGTACATCTGGCCAGTATTGTGACAGCTTTCAGTTCTATATTGCTGTTTCCATCTTACTCCTGATTGATTTATTCATCTTTGCCAGTATATAAAGAATGGATTTGCAAAGCTGCTCATTTTTTCCAGTTTGTCAGGTGTCAGTCCAGCACTAACAATCTGATTCAAAGCACAGTGCAGTCAATTGACATTTCAACCCTCATTAATACTGCTTAGGAGAGAAGCTGAAAATTTCAATTGCTGCTCTCAGCTTCTCTGTTCCAGCCCATAAAAAGCATTAAGAGAGATTCTTTGCTTCCAAACTCCTCGCTCCAAACTTTTCCAGGATTTTTTTGCTGTTGTTGGTTAATCTGAACAAAAACTCACCATTTTACCAGCAAAGTGGTGCCCTCTGCCTGGGGCCCACGCTCAGAGTGCCAAGTCAGGGTCTCTGAACAGCTTTTAGATGAGCAGCTGCCTTCTCATCACCCACCAAACCACATCAGGAGAAAAGAGTGCTGTGAGCTGCTGCCAAGCACATTTCCCCTGCCCTGGGCCACCTCTGGCTGCTGTGTGAGCTGGACACCATCCCCAGGCTGCTCAGTGGGACCCCACAGCTCAGAGCCCCACCACCAATTCCCTGCTCATTTAAAGTGCCATCTGACAGGGATATTTCCTCATTTCTGATTTTCTGCCTTGCCCAGCAGCAGTGCAGACACTCAAACAGCAGCAGGGATCTGTGCCTGCAGACTGTGGGCAGCTCTTTTGGTGGGCAAGATTAAACAACAGCATTTGGAGACCCACCAAGATCTTTCCCCCCAGCACTTTCATTCTGATTTTTGATGCATCACAGTCCCTTTTACAACTCCTTCAGAGCTGCTCTCAGTCCATCTTCAGCATGCTTTTCTCTAACCATAAAAGACTGAATTTTTCCAGGGATTTTGTTCAAATGGATTTTCTAAACAGTCAAAATTCCTCCCTGCAGATGTGTGTATCTCCATTAATTTATACTGAGCTTCCTACAGCTCAATATTTACTACTGGTTATGAGCCAGTACAATGGATTTAGATCATTTAAATCCAGTAAGTTCTGTAGAAAATTTGTCTGAAGCCCAGTGTTTGTAGCCCTAATTTTCAGAGATAAGAATGGGAGAACAATTGGATTTTCTATCCCAGAGGAGATAAAAACCTGAAGCTCCTGAGGCTTTGTTCTTTAGAGCCCAGAGAGTGGATGAGAACTGCTGCCAGCTCTGCATTGTCACAGCTCTCTCTGAAAGGAAAAATGTCCTAAAGCAAGTCCTGATTTCAGGTGAGGACAGCATGGGCTGTGCCACACAACCAGGCAGATCTGGCTCCATCCATGTGTGACTGGAATTCATTAGGGTATTTGAAGAGTATCTGGAATGGTTCATTGTTATTTCTGCTTTTCACACATTTCTGTCACATTTGTTCCCACGACAAAAAAAGTTTTTTGAAAAATGATGTGGCAGATGTAGCCTGTCTGAAACTTGATGGCTCTTGAGCAGAAATGTAGTCAGGGATCTGCAGACAGGATTGCACTGAAGAGCTGCCTCCAAAAACTCTTCTCCTCAGCCTGTAATGAATTCCCATCTAGAGCCCTCATATTGTTGTGAATTAATACTCTCTAAACGAGGCTGAGATAAATCACAGCCCATCTGCCTGGCAGAGGAGAGGGAAAAATGGCAGAGGAGAGGTCAGGCAGGCAGTGGTCACTGAGCAGCCTCCCAGCTTGGGACAGGTCACTGCCAGAGCCACTGACTGAGCTGTGCTGACCCACAGATCAGTTCTGAACTCCTGCACAGAAACAGCCTGGAAGATAATTTGGGCACACAAAAAGGAGAGGTTTTTGGGATTCCCACATTCTCCAGCCAGCCCATCCTGGCTTTCTCACTTTCCCACTTCCTCTTCCTTGTCCATTCTTTGTTTCTGATGCCATAAGATTCTTCTGAAGGAATGTTTTCATTATCAAACTGAAAAGCACCTTGTAAGAACATCCTTTAGCTCCAAAGTGCAATTTCCTCTATCCACTGTGCAGCTCCTCCAGTCCTTTCAGTTCCTGGCCCAAAATACTGTGGAGTGTGTGGAACTGGAGAATGCCAGAGCCCAAACCTCTCACTGTTACCAACAGCTCTTGGAAACATTTTGCATCCATTCAGATGGGTGCAAAATCTGGTTAAAGCCACACCACAAAATAAAGAATGACTGAAAAAGAAATAAAATTTAAACACCAAACCAAACCCAAATAGATGAAGCTAAATTCAGAAAGATGGAAACAGATTCTTACTCCAGGCTTTATTACCAGGCTGCTGTGCTCAGTGCACTCTTTGGAAAGGCAGGAGCCAGCAGCAAGATACTCAGTGAACTCTCCCATTCACCACAGACATGGGGGGATTTTTTCCAATTTTATATTTCTATCATTTTTGCAATGTGCATCTGCACAGCAAGGGCCCTCTCTTTCCAGATGGCATCTTGCCTGCTTCACTCTGGCTTCCATCTGGAAGAATTGTTTTGCATCTGCCTCCAAAACCGGAGCCAGCTCTGTTCCAGTTATCAGTCAGTGACATGAAAGAGGGAGGTAGTTCATGCTCTCTTAGTTGAGGATCAATGCTGTGATCTCCCAGCTTTGAGAAGGATTAACCTTAGAGATAAATTCTCTGCTATCTCCTTCCCCCAGCAGAGCTGCTTGGAGCAAACTCCTGGCCTAACTCTGGTGCTGCTTCTGGAGCAGAGCTGGGTGGAACCAGTGCAAGAAAAATGCATTCACTTGGATCTGAGACATTAAGGATTGCCCTGCTGGCGTTTAATTCCAGACACCTGAAGCTAAATCCTGACAGAGTGAGGGTGGAAGCAATAAAAAATATTGTAAAGCACCTCTACATCAAAGGATTGCCCTTACCTAAGACTGAAAGCAGAAGTCGAATCAAACAAGTCTTTCAGTCAGAGGAGAGAGACAGACATCTGGCTCTTACCTTAGGCTGGGGAGAATCACAGGCAATCCTGCTAAACTAGCTGTCAAACCTGCCTAAAATCAGATGATAGGAATCCCAGCCCAAGATGTGTCTTGATCACAATTCAAAGAAGGCTGAAGTTGTTAAAAGTGATTTTCCAGACTTTGGAGCCTTTCTGTGTGACAGTGCTGGGGATGACAGATGTCACCGAGGCGTCACACCAAGTACCCATTTTAGCTGAAGCATTTGGAGTCTCAAGCACAAGTGTTCCACTCTCTGCTAACAAGTTACAGAGCAGTTATCCCATGGGATAGATGAAAATGACTGTGTTAGCCTTGTCCTTGGAATGCCACGGGGAAAAGCCTCTCCTTGCAGCCTTTTGTAGCCATCCCCTCTGAGCTCCCCTCCTCTGACATGGATGATGGCAAAGACAGAGGAAATCTTCTCGCTGACATGTGTGGGCCCACTGTCTGCTAAACACACTGGTTGTGTTCAGCGTAAGGATAAACTTTGACTAATTAAGGCTTGTAAACTATCAGCCACAGATGGTACCAGTTTTAATGTGTCCTTGCGTGAGTCTGCATATGGCTGGGAGAACAGGAGCCAAACCCCACCAGCAAACTTCCATTGACGATCATCAGGGACCTGAAGCAGGTCTTTGGAAGAGGTTGGAGTTTATAATTAATTTTTTGTGTCCCCATGAATTTAAAGCATGTGTGTCCTGTAGCTTTTTGGGTTTGGCATTTACTTTTCTACTTTACTCTTTCTGAATATTCCCGTAGCAAAACTTGTGTATTAAGGCACAGTTTGGAAGTCCAACAGACATTATTTGTTTGCTCTCCATTTATTTTTGAAGTTATTTTTGGTATCAGCATCTTACCTGATGGCACAATTTATTTTCCCTGCAAAACAGAGTTTGCCTTTAGCATTTAGGAAAAATATGTGTACTGGATTAACCCTCAGGAACCAATAAATGAGAAATCGGGACAATTTTGGCTAAGCTGAAAATGCAAATGAGCAGCCAAACCACTATTGTTACAAAAAGGAAACCTTAAAATTCACCTTAATAAATTCTGTAAAAAAGAATTACAAAATATGCATCTGTCCATAGTGTCATATTTATATCCACCCACTCATTAACAGGGGGATGGCTCGGTGGTATCTGTGCATTGGATTCCTGCCTCTGGTAGATAGAAAGCATGGAACTGAGATATTGATAGGACTTATCTCCTCCAGGCAGCTGGAGCGGAATAAAAAAAAGGTAGGATTTTCAGTTCTGTGCATGTCTGTACAGAAAACAGCCACATTTGAAATGACAGCATGATTGTATTTTAATGGGACAAATTCAGGATTAACCAGCCCTGAACAGGTGTCAACCCCCAAGTGCTCTGCACTTGTCACAGCCTCTGAGCATTAATAGGAACTGAGTTTGTTCCAGGGCTGGGGGAATCTGCTCCATCCAAGCTGTCAGTCCTGAGCAGGCTTCACCCAGTAAAACCAGTGCAGTCCCTCAGCAACTGAGTTATCCACAGCTATGGACAAGGGGGGATTCATGAACACACCAAACTCTGTCCCCATGCTCACGCAACCCAGCCTGTCCTGCTCTGCAGCTCAGACACAAAAGTTTGTGCTACTCTTTTCCTCCTGCACCCTGTGCTGGCACAGAGTTCAGAGCCTTGACCTAAACCAAAGGCAAAATGTGTGCCCAAAAGCTCAGGCCTGTATTTTTTGGCTTCCTTTGGTACATCCAGGCAGGAGGCAGGACAGGAATCACAATCCCACAGTGCAGTTTCTGTGGTGCAGAAGTGCAGGGCCGTGCTCAAATCATTTGTACAGTAAATGGGGTGCAGGAAAAATTGCAAGAGTCCCCATGAAGAGGAGAGAACCTGGAGAGGAGCTGTTGTGCTTGGCTGGATGCTGTGAGGAGATCACTGAAAGATTTGTATAAAAAGATTCCCTCAGAACTGAGGTTTTTAATGTCACTCACTCGACTTCTCTCCAATGATCTCATGCACTGAAAACATGCTGCCCTTCAACTTGAGGGAATCTTATATCACACCCTATGTTTTTTTCATTTGGAATGAATAAAATATAACATCTCTATTAATAACTGAACGACTCCAGCTTGTCTCCTTCCAAAACTTTTAGAGCATCAGTAATAGAGTAATAGCAGCAGCTGGTGATCAGCCTGCTCCACCCACACCCTTAAATAATGGAATAATGACTTTGGTACGGGGTTTTAAAGCTGGATTTGCCAATAGAGTTAATTTCCCATCACGTGCCATGGCTGGGAGAGCCCAGCTTTGCATTTTTCCTCTGGAGCCCAGCAGGCAGAAGATGCTGCATTCACTCTTCCCCTGATGCAGGGGAGCATTTGTGACAGTGGTCACTGCAGCAGCTCAGCCATCACATCTAAGTGGACACGAAGGGATGCTTGAAGTGTGTCACAGCTTATTTTTAACTCTCTACCCTGCCCTATTTAGTCATTATTTCTGATGCAAAGTACTTTGAATTCCAGGGAACTAAACGAAGGAAGCAAAGCGTGGCCCCAGTTCAGCACCAGGACCAGCTCCAAGCACACGGAGCCTTCAAACTCCCAGGGAAAGGCTGCCCCGGTCAGCAGAGCACATTCCCTGAAGGCAAGAATTGAGGCTGGACACAAAGGACCTGCTTAGTAATTTTAGAGAATTATAAGGAAGCTGAAGAGTTTTCAGGCAGTGGTAAAGGATGGGCCAGATATCTGTTGGTCCAGAAATCAGTATCATGCTGGTTGTACTGAAAGAATATATCCACACCAGAACAGATCGGGGGCCAAAATGGCAGGGAAATGAATGTGTGGGAACAAAAAGTCAAGAAAAATGAAAAGTCAAAAAAAATGAAAAGTCAAAAAAATGAAAAGTCAAAAAAATGAAAAGTCAAAAAAAAAAAAAAAAAGTCAGAAATCAAGGGACTAAGATGGATTATCTGAATCATGGGGGGAATTCTGAGAGTGTTACCACCAAGCACAGTCTACCTCAAGCAGAGATGACCAAAACCAGCTCTGTTAAAAAGATGGTAATACCCAGGTTAGACTCCAGAAGGGAATTTTCCTCTCCCAGTACAATCCTTATCACAGTGTTATTTCCTTAATGGGAGATTAGGGGTTCCCTGCAGCCAGGATTTCCCATTGTTTTATCTCTGAGTTGAACACAGAGATGTTTGAAAACAGATGTTCCACTGTCCCAAGGCTCAAATTCTCATTACTGGGAGGCTCCAGGGCAGCTCTGCTCTTCTTCTGGAATTTCTCCACCCACACTGCAACTTCTCCACTGTGATCAGATGTGTCTTGATGCACTGAGAGGCACCTGGCGTCACAAACTGGTGAGCTGAAGGAGCCTGAATTTTCCATTAGAAAAACAAAATTCATTAAAAACAAACTAACAAAAAAATCAAATTATAAATTGGGCAGCTTTTTATTTAGCATTACCAAAATTGTCAGTTCTTTCTTATCTTTCTTATATTGCTTTTCTTACCTTGCTTGTATTGCTGTTTATTTCTTATAATGCTTTTTTTCAACTGCAAATTTTTCATTTCATAGGGTCAGAGACACCCCCAGATCCTGTGACATGTTGAATCCCCCTTTACTCAAATCCCCTTCAGGGTTGGTGGTTCCAAAACAGCCAAATCCAAAGTCATTAGTTTGTAAATACAACCTTGCACTATCCACTAAATATTTCAGCAACTATGTCTTCCTCCTCTTCCTCTTATTTATTGTATTTAATATATATATTAAAAATATTCCAAAACTATTTAAACACTTTTTCTCAGACATCCAACTCTCTCTGATGCATGAGCAGTGATTCTGGAATTGTTTTTAACATGGGGGAGTCTGGCCATATGTGGGCTTTTTTAATCGATCTCTGCTCTGTTCTCACTTCGATTATTTAGGCAGAAAATCCTCCCTGGATTTTCCTTTCCATTATTTAAATTTTCACTGCACAAATTACACTTCTGTGCTTTCACCAGTTCGTTGAATCCATCCATATTCATACAGACACTGATAAATGAGTCGGGTTCATTCATCCCGTGTATCTCCTCCGACCTCTCAGGTCTTTAATTAAAGGATTTCCTGCACGTACAATGCAAATAAACATCTTTATGCCCGAGTCTAGTGAGCCATTCCTTTCTCATTAAAATGGAAAAACTCTTGGCTCGGGCAGGCAGTGAACAAGCTTAAGGAACTGGAAAAGACCTACAACAAGGGAGCAAGGGAAGGAGCATCAGCGGGACATCAGAGCTCCTCGGTCATTAAATAGTTGTTAACTGCTCACAAGAGAAAGGTCCCGTGGGGTCAGGAACTGCTGCTGCATCCCCCACAGCTCTCATCATCAACCCACTGAAATTCCAGCTGTCCTTGGGAAAATATCATTGAACCTTTCCAGTGTCAGCTGAGAGCATCCACACACAGCCAGAGAGGGAATTTCCTACACCAGGCTCTGCTCAGGCTCCCTGGACCAGCCAGAGTGGATAAAATCCCCTTTTCTCCATGCTGGGAACTGTGGACATGATTTTCTGAGCCTGAGGGAATTTTTAGCTTGTGTTAGCTTTCCCAAGGGAAACCTCTCAGCAGTTTCTCTTCCCAAAACAGTTTTGTGTAAATAACTACTTTTCCCATAACATTCCTAAGTAAACAGTGCCCTTTTCCCATAACATTCACTCTCTCCCAAGTGTTGTTTGCCATTTCCGTTACTTAACCAATGGAGAGAGGTGTCAGTTTTTTGTAGCACAGCATGTTATTAAAAAGAGCTGAAATAATTGTAAACAGAGCCTTCATTTCTCTTCTGCCTCAGAACTTAGTGGAGTCAATTTATTTTGTGTCCTACAATGACAGGGAACCATCTGGAGACCAGTCCCACCATCAGAGCACTGGAAAAACCAGAAAATCCTTTAGCCCAGCCCAGCTGGGAGCAGGACCAGGACTGCACCCTCAGTCTCAGCTGCTCAGGACCTTCCTTGTAGTGATGCACCTTCTCTGTCCCAGCAATTCTAAGAAAAACAGGAAAACACAGGAAAATGGTTAAAACCCCTAAAATCCATCCCTCACCCTCCTGATCAGGGGGTGTAACAACCACAGGAATGGAGCTCCTCACCAGGCTGAGGGAGATGATTTGTTTCATGTCTTTACAACCACAAAAAGCCACCAAGGATGTAAAGAAAGAGGAAAGAAAACTCTGACTGTCCTGTTTAACTGTCCAGCTTGACTAGGATGGCTTCAGCAGAATATTTTAGTGTCCCCACATTCCCAGAAAATCAGTGCATGGAGCAATCACCTTGGAGCAATCACCTTGGACTTATCACCTTGGGAAAGCTTCGTGCTCTTCAGTATAAACTCAATAATATTTTCAATATTTATAGAAAGAAAATGAGGCAGGTTACTGATGTGTGAAAATCTGCTACCTAATGCAAGTCTACTTTAAGCTCAATACAGATGGAAATTGAGGGAGGAATTGAATTTTTATACATATACATACATATATATATATATATACACACATATATATACATATACATATATCCTGCTTGCTTCCTTAAGTTCAATCTTTTTTATATATTTGAGAAGTTTGAAGTTGAGTTGACTCTACAGAAGGTTTAGGAAAAAAAACAGTGAATGTGCCAGTTTTCAAATGAAACAAATATTTGAATTTGTTCTCCTTTCTCAGAAAATACATATTTTATACTGAAAATACAGCCATCTTTGTAAGTGAATAATGCATACTAAAGTTAGAAAGGAGAGAACAAAATGAAAGGAAAAAATAATGCCAAACCAAAAATGTCAGTTTGCCAGCTCCCAGAATGTTTATTCAAATTATCCACATGGGTAATTTAATTCTCCACTAATCACCCACAAAAGAGAGAGTTACTGATGACAAGCTCTGAGTTTAATCCAATACACTGTAATCCACTCCTTCCTGGGGTTCTTGCTCTTGAGTTATACCCCACCACAACAAAGACCAGCACAGATCTGCAGAATAAATCAACCAAGATGAAGCCACCATTAAAAATCTCCCCACAACCTCACACCACAGAAGCAAAACCCTAAAAATGAATTATCCTGGCCTCGCTGCACTCAGGGTGTTTGTGGTGTGATGTCTTGGTGAAGAAAACACAGACTTAAAAGCTGAAATGACCATCAATTCCACAGATTATTTTTTCCATTTTGCATTCAAGCTCATTTGCTCCATTCCCAACATCTGTCCCAGAAAAAGAAGCAATTCCAGGCTGCTCAGCTTCTCCATCCCTCCTTCCCTCAGGGTTCTCAATGCAATCACCACAGCCCAGGAAGCCAAAGCACCAGGACACAAACTCTGCTTCAAGTCCAAGATCCCTCCAAGACAAATTTTGTTTTGAGTCCTCCAAACCTTCAGTTCACCCAGACCCCCCAGCGGCACTGAAGCACCTCAGCAGCGTTTGGGACCCAAACTTGTTCCTCATGCCTTTGTTGCCCACATGGCTTTTTCATAGGTCCCTCCCCCACAGAACTGGGGATTCCTGCAGTGCCTTTGCCTCCTAATTTCAAGGATAATTCAAAATATCAGTGGTTTGGGCGGTTTTTTCTCCACACAAGTCCCAACTTAAATAAGCACCTGAAATGGTGGAAGTGGCAGGATTGGAGCACATTGTACTGAGGAATTATTTAATTTCTTCATGCAGTAAAGCAGGGGAAGTTGATTGTTACCCTCAAATGACAAAAACTCTTTGTAATGAATCTGTCGCTAATTTTGAAATCTCCCACTAAATTATCTGATGAAATACCAGTATAAAAATCAGGCTTAGCTATAATAAATTAATGCAACCTCAAAACGTCTGGACACAAACATTTCTACTGATTCATGACTCTGAGCATGTAGAAATTCAGCAAATGGTTGGATTATATTTTAAACAGCTCTGACAAAAGGTGGTTAAAAGGCTGCTCTCACATAAATTCTCCAGTGGGAATATGTCCTTTCTATGGAAATGCTCATTTAGTAAAACCAGAAAAAAGGAAGAAATTTTTCAGTTGAGAAAAAACAAAAACAAAACCACAAAACAAAAGAAAAACACCGAATAATATTAAAAAAACCCACAAACCAAATAGAATTGTAGTGAGCAACTCAGAAATGTTCACTTCTCAGCCATGAAAATCAGATCTGTGCACGGCTTCTGGGAGGGGGATGAGCTTTTCCTGAAGATCAGAAATGCTGTATTCATAATTACTGATAAACTGACTGATTAATTAAGTACTAGAGAGACATATGAATTTATCTAGTGCCTGATCCAACTCTCATTTACGACTCCCATTAGTAACATTAATGTGAATTGCAATAGGTATCTCATCCATTTCACTCTCTCCACCCATTATGCTTCAGGGAGAGCTGATTGAATGCTGCAAAGAGAGTGAGTGCATCTTGGCAAATATTAATTTGCACTTTGAAATGAATTTACTCTGACTGCTCTAGTTTGCCAGCTGGAATACTCATCAGCACAGGAAATTTTAAGCAGAGATTGGACATCATTCAACGAAAGTAAAATTAGGATGGTATGATATTCCCCAGGAAAGCTTTTCTGCATATTTATAAATCCATTTCAATGAGAAAAATACACTCTGTGAGTATAATGTGCAGTAAGAGGAGCAGTGTTTTACCACCTGATATCATACGTCAGTTAAGGATCATTACAGGGTGTCACAAACCCAACCTGCTTCCAGAAATCATTCTATTAATGTAGGCAAAGACCAAAAAAAACCCCAGAGATTTGAGATAATCTCACTTGTAGTTTGCAGCCAGAAAAAAAGACCAAATTCACTGCAAGATCTTTTTGTTTCAAAGCCCCCTTAGGTAACTTGAAAACCCCAGAGGAGCCCCCCAGTGTTGAGCATGATGTGGAAAAGGAGCTGCACATCAGCTGTGAGTGGAGAAAGGTTGGAATAACCCCTCTGAACGGATCCACCAGCCCAAATCCCCCACTGGAACAGCCCCAAAGCTGCCCTGTCACATCAAAATTCCCATATCCTCTGCGTCCCACTGAAAATCCACGAATAAACTTCTAAGAGGAAATGCCTTCTGTATTCAAATGTTGGAGAATGGAGGGGAAAACACATCAGCCTGCAACGTTCTGCTTTATCTCCGTGTCCCCTGGTGCATCCCATAATCAAACACAAGGCTTAGTCCACTCCACCCCTTTGTCCCATTCCTCTGAGCACACGTAAATAGTTTCACCTTTCATTATTCGAGAATGAAGCAGACCCTCAGCTGACTGCAAGCAGCCTTCATCTTATGTCTTAGTTTTGAAAGAAGACAGGTATCTGCTAAAGAGAGGCAGGGCCTCTCTTGGAATGGATAATTCAAATCCCCTTCCCTGAAATTATTATAATTTAGAAAAATTAAAACGGCTCTCAGGCAGAGATATGGGAATAGGAATAACAGTTCTTTACTAATAGGTATAACAGGGCAAACAAACAACAACAACTACAGCAATTAATAGCGAAAAAAACAGAACCAGGGACCTTGACGGAGCTTGGTCCTACAAAACCCGGGGCAGTCTGGTCTCTGGGGGACTCCGAAGAAAAGTACCAAGCTGGAACAGTGGGGAATCCCGGGCTGGTGGATCAGATGAAGTTCAGAGCTCCGTCAGTAGTCACTAGAAGGCAAAGGGGTCTGGCAGGATAGGCCAGTGCGGGCCCGCGGTGCAGTGCAGCTCCAAAACAGCGCCGAGGCAGTGGGACAGGATGCCCAGCCGAGGCAGCTCCAGCAGGGCAGCAAAAAGAGGAATCCGGATCCGGGCACACGAGCAGATGATGGTAGCTCTCTCTCTCCAGGATCAGATCCCGGTGGTGCCAGTGAGAAACTCACGCAGCAATGGCAGCCCCCGTCCGTTCCCGACGCAGACCACACTAAAAATGAAGCTGCCCCCCCCCCCAGCCCCCGTCTTTCTCCCTCCCCCCACACCCCTCGGGGGGGGGGGAAACTCCCGGAGACAAGGGTGTAGCCAAGTGCCAGCTTCTATGCTTTGTTTTCACCTGAGCACTCATAAGTACCCGGCAATCAGTTGCCTTGCAACCCTTGGGAAAAAATTCTATAGGTGAAAAGGATAAACAAGTCTAACCCCCAACATTAATCCACCCCGAATTTTTTCCCATACTAACATATTACATTTGAATTTAAACTGCTAAACTATATAGATACATGCACTACCTTAATTATATACATATATACATGCAGATGTGGGTACGGATACAGTGGCATGGGTAGTTCACCCTAAAACAAGGTCTCCTTGAGGTATGCATCGGGTCTGTCCATCTTTTTGCATTACCCACCAAGTGCAACCTGGTCCCTGAGCGAAGACAACCCCACGGATGGGATTGTCTTTGCTGGAGGCAGGATTAACCCAAACAGCTTTTCCCAGCATACCTCTCATGTGTACCACTGGAACCTTATCCCCATCCATTGTTCTCAGGGGCTCAGACTGGGCAGGGCCTGCTCGGTTGCTGGAACCTCTGGTGTTCACTAACCATGTGGCCTTTGCTAAATTAATCTCCCAGTTCTTGAAGGACCCCCCACCCAGTGCCTTCAAGGTGGTTTTAAGCAGGCCATTGCATCGTTCAACTTTCCCGGCAGCTGGTGCATGATAAGGGATGTGATATATCCATTCAATGCCATGTTCTCTAGCCCAGGTGTTTACAAGGCTGTTCTTGAAATGGGTCCCATTGTCCGACTCAATTCTCTCAGGGGTGCCATGTCTCCAAAGGACTTGTTTTTCAAGGCCCAGGATGGTATTCCGGGCAGTCGCATGGGGCACAGGGTAGGTCTCCAGCCATCCAGTGGTGGCTTCTACCATGGTCAGCACGTAGCGCTTGCCTTGGCGGGTCTGGGGAAGGGTGATGTAGTCAATCTGCCAGGCTTCCCCATACTTATATTTAGACCACCGTCCCCCATACCATAGGGGCTTTACCCGCTTGGCTTGTTTGATGGCAGCACATGTCTCACAGTCATGGATAACCTGGGAGATACTGTCCATGGTTAGATCCACCCCTCGGTCTCGTGCCCACTTATAGGTGGCATCTCTGCCTTGATGTCCTGAAGCATCATGGGCCCATCGAGCTAGGAACAGCTCTCCCTTGTGCTGCCAGTCTAAGTCTATCTTTGATACTTCTATCTTGGCAGCCTGATCTACTTGCTCATTGTTTCGGTGCTCCTCATTAGCTCTGCTCTTGGGGACATGGGCATCTACATGGCGGACTTTCACAGGTAGCTTCTCTACCCGACTGGCAATGTCCTTCCACTCATCAGCAGCCCAGATTGGTTTTCCCCGACGCTGCCAGTTGGCCTTTTTCCACCTTTCCAGCCAACCCCACAGAGCATTGGCCACCATCCACGAATCAGTGTAGAGGTAGAGCTTTGGCCACTTCTCTCTTTCAGCAATGTCCAGGGCTAACTGAATGGCTTTGAGTTCAGCAAGTTGACTCGATCCACCTTCTCCTTCAGTGGCTTGTGCAACCTGTCGTGTGGGGCTCCATACAGCTGCCTTCCATTTCCGGTTCAGGCCTACAATGCGACAGGAACCATCAGTGAAAAGAGCGTACTGTGTCTCTTCCACTGGCAGTTGGTTGTACGGTGGTGCTTCTTCAGCTCGTGTCACTTGTTCCTGCTCCTCTTCATCCATGAGACCAAAGCTTTCACCTTCCGGCCAGTTGGTAATAACTTCCAAAATCCCAGGGCGGTTTGGGTTTCCAATACGGGCGCGCTGTGTGATGAGGGCAATCCATTTGCTCCATGTGGCGTCGGTGGCATGGTGGGTAGAGGGAACCTTTCCTTTAAACATCCACCCCAGCACAGGCAGTCGGGGTGCCAGGAGGAGTTGCGCCTCTGTACCAATCACCTCCGAGGCGGCTTGAACTCCTTCATAGGCGGCCAAGATTTCCTTCTCCGTGGGAGTATAGTTGGCTTCAGACCCTCTGTAGCTTCGGCTCCAGAATCCCAGTGGTCGGCCTCGAGTCTCACCTGGCACCTTCTGCCATAGGCTCCAGGACAGGCCATTGTTCCCGGCTGCTGAGTAGAGAACATTCTTCACATCTGGTCCTGTCCTCACTGGGCCAAGGGCTACCGCATGAGCGATCTCCTGCTTGATCTGGGCAAAGGCTTGCTGCTGTTCAGGGCCCCAGTGGAAATCATTCTTCTTGCGGGTAACCAGGTAGAGAGGGCTCACAATCTGGCTGTACTCGGGAATGTGCATTCTCCAAAAGCCTATGGCACCTAGGAAAGCTTGTGTTTCCTTCTTGCTGGTCGGTGGAGACATTGCGGTGATCTTGTTGATTACCTCTGTGGGTATCTGGCGACGTCCATCTTGCCACTTTACCCCTAAGAACTGGATCTCTCGGGCAGGTCCCTTGACCTTGCTCTTCTTGATGGCAAAGCCGGCTTCCAGGAGAATCTGGATGATCTTCTCCCCTTTCTCAAACACTTCCATTGCTGTGTTCCCCCACACAATGATGTCATCGATGTACTGCAGATGTTCTGGAGCCTCTCCCTTTTCCAGTGCAGCCTGGATCAGTCCATGGCAGATGGTGGGACTGTGCTTCCACCCCTGGGGCAGTCGGTTCCAGGTGTACTGCACGCCCCTCCATGTGAACGCAAACTGAGGCCTGCACTCTGCAGCCAGAGGAATGGAGAAAAATGCATTAGCAATGTCAATAGTGGCATACCACTTCGCTGCCTTGGACTCCAGCTCGTACTGGAGTTCCAGCATGTCCGGCACAGCAGCGCTCAGCGGTGGTGTCACTTCATTCAATGCACGATAGTCCACGGTCAGTCTCCATTCTCCATCAGACTTGCGCACAGGCCAGATGGGGCTGTTGAAGGGTGAGTGGGTTTTGCTGACCACCCCTTGGCTCTCCAGCTCCCGGATCATCTTGTGGATGGGGATCACGGCATCTCGATTGGTCCGATACTGCCGGCGGTGCACCGTCGAGGTGGCAACTGGTACTCGTTGTTCTTCTACCTTCAGGTGTCCTACTGCAGATGGGTTCTCTGACAGTCCAGGCAAGGTATTCAATTTCTTGATGCCCTCTGCCTCCACAGCAGCTATTCCAAAAGCCCATCTGAGTCCCTTAGGGTCTTTGTAATACCCATTCCGGAGGAAGTCAATGCCCAGGATACACGGGGCCTTTGGGCCGGTTGCAATCAGATGTTTCTGCCACTCCTTCCTGGTCAGGCTCACTTCGGCTTCCACCAGAGTCAGTTGCTGTGATCCCCCTGTCACTCCAGCAATGGAAATGGGTTCTGCCCCCACATGTCCCGATGGCATCAGGGTACACTGCGCACCAGTATCTACCAAAGCTTCATATTTCTGTGGCTCTGATGTGCCAGGCCATCGAATCTACACAGTCTAAAAGACTCGGTTTTCCCGTGCCTCTTCCTGGCTAGAGGCAGGGCCCCTCTAGCACTGGTTATTATTCCCTTCCTGGGCATACATTGTAGAGGCTCCTTCAAGGGGATCTGACATATCATCTTCACTTCTATAATACCTGGTGGCTCGGTCCTGGGAGGTTGAGGCTACTTTCATTTTAGTGGGACCCCCTCGGTTAGTGTTTCTCTCCTTGAGCTCACGCACCCGTGCTGCCAGGGCAGAAGTGGGTTTTCCATCCCACCTTCCCATGTCTTCCCCATGGTCACGCAAGAAAAACCACAGGTCAGCCCTTGGGGTGTACCCTCTCTCTCTAGCTGGAGGGCGTTGGGCTCTGGCTCTGGGGCCTGTGACTCGCACCGGTGCCGCATGGGAACTGTTCCTCCTCATCTCCTCCCTCATCTCACTCATCTCTTCTCTGAGTTCCTTAATCACAGCAGAGACCTGAGCCTGCATTGGGCCACTGACCATGCTCTCATAATTTCTGAGCCTGCTGGCGACAGAACCTACTGTCTCTCGGTTGCTATCAGGATTGATCATTGCAATGAAGGTGGTGTATTGAGATGGCCCTTTACTTGCCAGGTTCCACAACATCTGCCCTGTGCACCTGACTTTGTCAGGGTCATTGTCATGCTGTCCACCCCTCCCAAAGAGTACCTCTAATATTGCCACTTCCCTCAGCTGTTGGATCCCTTCCTCAAGGGTCTTCCACTGACTTCTATGATGGTGCTCCTGCATTCTGTCTCTGTGGACAAACCTCTCCCTTACACTCATTAGAAGTCGCTCCCAGAGGGGAAGGGGCCCTTGCTCCCTTACAAATACTTGATTCACCCCTGAGTCCTGGGTCAAGGGTCCCAAGTTCCTTGCCTCACCACCATCCAGTTGCACGCTTGTACCTATAAGGTCCCAAACCCGAAGTAACCAAGTTGTATAAGCCTCACGTCCCCGTCGTGCAATATCTTTTTGCAGATTACGTAGGCTTTCATAAGTCAGGGACTCGATGGTAATCTCAACCTCTGGTTCCCCTGTGGGCTGTGAGGGCCCTCCTTTCTTATCCTTATTACCTGGGTGCTCTGATTTCATCTTATACTTCTTTGTTTCTACAGGGGCAACTGCAGCTGGTTGTGACTGGTCCTGTGGTTCAGCTGGAACCTGGACGGTTGTAACCTCTGTGGGTTCCACTGCTGCACTATCGGATTCTCCCTTTTCAGGGCAAGGGGAGGGCTTCTCACCAGCTGGGGAAGTGTATTCTTTCAGCACTTGGCTCATCTCACATATTATCTCTTTCACTAGAACCCCCACCCAACTGGGGTGGTTCATTTCTGGGGTGGGCTGCGGGGCAGGGTCAGGCAGTGGGCCAGCATCCCCAGTCTCTGGGGCAGTATCATGCATGTTCTTTACTAATAGGTATAACAGGGCAAACAAACAACAACAACTACAGCAATTAATAGCGAAAAAAACAGAACCAGGGACCTTGACGGAGCTTGGTCCTACAAAACCCGGGGCAGTCTGGTCTCTGGGGGACTCCGAAGAAAAGTACCAAGCTGGAACAGTGGGGAATCCCGGGCTGGTGGATCAGATGAAGTTCAGAGCTCCGTCAGTAGTCACTAGAAGGCAAAGGGGTCTGGCAGGATAGGCCAGTGCGGGCCCGCGGTGCAGTGCAGCTCCAAAACAGCGCCGAGGCAGTGGGACAGGATGCCCAGCCGAGGCAGCTCCAGCAGGGCAGCAAAAAGAGGAATCCGGATCCGGGCACACGAGCAGATGATGGTAGCTCTCTCTCTCCAGGATCAGATCCCGGTGGTGCCAGTGAGAAACTCACGCAGCAATGGCAGCCCCCGTCCGTTCCCGACGCAGACCACACTAAAAATGAAGCTGCCCCCCCCCCCCAGCCCCGTCTTTCTCCCTCCCCCCACACCCCTCGGGGGGGGGGGGAAACTCCCGGAGACAAGGGTGTAGCCAAGTGCCAGCTTCTATGCTTTGTTTTCACCTGAGCACTCATAAGTACCCGGCAATCAGTTGCCTTGCAACCCTTGGGAAAAAATTCTATAGGTGAAAAGGATAAACAAGTCTAACCCCCAACATCTTATTTCAATATTTCTCCAAGCCAGGAGCAAAAATGAAGGATAACTTGGGACACGGTGTTCATAACCCAGTTTGCCAGCGGACCCAGGCAAAGTGTGTGTGTGTGCACAGCAGGGATCCTAAAGGATAAAATAAATATATTTCAGGGATGATAAAAGGGTTAGGTTGGGTTTTCATCTTCATTTTTGGAAACCTGAGAGGGACCTCTAATAAGTCTGGCACGTCTCTGCTGCTCTGCCTGCAGGCACTCACGGCCTGGCTCTGCCTTGATCTTTTTGCTCTCCGGTGCAACTTTTTATTTTTTTCTTTTCAACCAGAAGTATGTGAATGAAGTGCTAAACCCTGCTGAGATCTCTTGCATCTCCTCTAAGTGCTCCTAAGCACAGTTTTGCTGCAGGGATGTCAGCTGAGGTGAGACAAGAATTTAAAGGATCAGAGCTGGGACACAGGCAGATGGAAAAGGGGCATCAGCTGATTTGCATCTTCATGTCCTACAGTACCCAGTTCCTGTTCTCTTAAAACACGGCAAAATAAACACTTTGAAACAATATTTCAGCAAATTTTCCATCTCAAACCTCAGCTGGGTTGCAGAGGATCACAGAATGGTTTGGGTTGGAAGGGATCTTGAAGATTATCTTGTTCCAGCCCTTCACCATAGGTGGGCAGGGACACCTTCCACTATTCCAGGCTGCTCCAAGCCCTGTCCAACCTGGCCTTGGACACTTCCAAGGATGGAGAAATCCACAATTTCTCTGGGCAACCTTTGCCAGGCCCTCACCACCTTCACCATAACCTGTCTGGCACAACCCAGTGAGCTGAGGGTCAAGACCAGTAATGAACTGGTGAACTGGTAAACACAAGGAGCTGCTTGGTACAAGGTTAACACTCTGCAAAACAGAAAGCAAAACTGCTCAGACAACAAACAGCTCAACTTATTGACACCTGAATCACGAGCAGAGCATGAAAAAAATGAGAATATAAAGCCCAGTTCTTGGTATTTAAAGACTCAGAACACTGCACATTTAAATGCTTTTTATGCAGGGAAGCTGGTGAATAGCTCACTGTTTCTTTTAAAGTCTTCTATTTTCTGCTTCTCAAATTTTGGACACCTCCAGACTCAGGAGAGCAGAGATGGAATTTACATGAAAATTAAAGAGCGTTTCACATGTTCAATCTGTGTCACTTTTTAAACGTTCCCTTCATGAGGGTGGAGGATGTTGGATTGACAGCTCTGGAGATTGGCATCTCTATTTATAGCCGAGGAGCAGGGAAAACAAAGGCAGGAGGAGAGCAGGCACGCGCCCAGGTGTCCTCTGGTTCCCTCCCTTTCCTGCCTCATCCCTGCCTTGCCTGGGGAGCAGCAGATTTTGGGTGTCCTGCTCTCCTTGCAGAGATGCCCATGGAAAAGGGGATGAGCAGGCACTGGGCAGACTGGGGCAGACTCTGTCCCTCATGTGTTTGGGTGCTCAGAGCCCAGGGGGGATCATGGAGCACCTCTCCTCTGAGGAAAAGTTGGGAAAATTGGGATTGTTCAGCCTGGAGCAGCTTTGGGGTGACCTAAATGTGGCCTTGCAGTGCCTGAAGGAGCTACAAGAAAGATGGAGGGAAATTTTACAAGGTCCTGGAGGGGCAGGACAAGGGGGAATGGCTTCACAATGGCAGAGAGCAGGTTTAGATTGGATATTAGGAGGAAGGATAATTAATGATATACAGCAATTAGTGTGGGGCAGGGGTGGGGTTCAGCACAGAGCAACACATTTGTCACAAGTTCATCTGAATCCAGAGATCAAGGGGAAATGATAAAACATTTCTCAAGCCTGACCCAGCACAGCCTGCAGAGATTCCATCTCTACAGCCACATTTTAGGGAAGGAAACCTTGCCTGCTTTCAAAGACTGTGAGCGGCTGATTCAATTGTCAGCTGTGTTTGAATATCTTAACATCTCATTTTGGAGAGGCTCTTGCCTTATTTTTAAACTCTTTAAATTCCAAGAACAGACAATAACACCTCAATTTGAAAACAAAGCCATCCTTTCTTTTTATTTACAGATTGAATCACGGAATGGGTTGGGTTGGAAGGGATCTTAAAGATCATCATGTTCCATCTTCTGCCATGGGCAGGGACACCTTCCACTATCCCAGGGTGCTCCAAGCCCTGTCCAACCTGTCCCTGGACACTTCCAGAGATGGGGAATTCACATCTTCTCTTGGAAATCTGTGCCGGTGTCTTATAGTGATGAATTTCTTCCTAATACAGAATGGAGAATTAAAGAGTCACTTCACTAGCAGAGATAAATGGTTTACTAAAGCAATTGAAGCAAGGTAATAAACTGAAAAGGCCTGGGGGAGTGACTGACACAAATTGGTTAAAGACCAGGCAGGGGTCATTAAACCAGAGATTATTCATGCAAGAGATCTTGAAAAAGAGTTGATGACAATGTCAGTAAAAATGCTGAAACTAAAAACTGTACACAAGACCTGGAACTTTCTTTTGAAGGGTAGGACTTTGATTACAGGAATTTTTATAACAGTTTGAATTAGTTTACAAAAAAGTTGATTGAAAGTATAGAAAGAGAGAAAATAATAAAACAACCAGAAAAACAAAATGAGTTACAAATTAAACACAATAGCTATTTGTTGGAGAATGCTGCTTCTTTAGTCCAGTGAAGTTACCTGGCCAATGAATGAAAGGGAAAAAATAGGTGATAAGGCAATCTGGGGTTTCCTTAAAGAATGTCCAACAAAAAATGTTATTAATAAAGCAAAGTAATTTTAGATGCAAGGTGACAACACCATCCTGGTTGAAAACTGGTGAAGAACCCAGTTCTTCAGCACAGAAGTGAAAAGGATTTATGTCAGCAAACCTGGAATCAGACCCGAAGGAAGGCAGAAAGCCAAGGCTGGTAACTCACATCTCCCACAAAATGGTGATGTCAGCTGAAGCACCTTGGAAACCTGCAGGGTAAATTTAAAGTTGGGAAAGAGAATTGAGTGGCCACTGGTTTTGCAGATTCCAAATGTCAGCAGGGCTCAGCCACAGCTCCCTGTGAGATCTGTGCATGCCTTTATCCAAAAAATTGGTCACAGCCTTCCATGCCTCAGCTGGCTCAGCCTTTGGTCTCAGCAGGGTCACTGAACCCACGTTTAAAAATGTATTTTCCACAGAGCTTTGTCCTATTCCAACACCTGTTGGAAAGCTCTGGTGCCTTCTTTGGGATTTACTTGGGGGCCTTTTTAGAGCCTCCTGTTTCAGAGAAGAAGAAAAGGCAAACTCTGCCATGTGGAAATCTTTCCATCTGGCCATTGCAACAGCACTCGCACAAGGCTGTGGAGGGACAGGAGGAGAAGAGGGAAGGGGAAATCTCCCAGCAAAACCAATGCCAACCACATTCCCACATCATGAGGGAGGGGAGCTTCTCCCCAGCCTTGCAGCTCAGGTGCTGCCTCAGTACAAGCCTGGCTGCCAAAGGCAGGTGGCTTCCCAAGCAGGCAGGATAAATAAAAGGTGATCTGTCAGACTGTGCTTTCCCTCCACGGGTTTGGAAGGAAGGCTTTTAACGCTGTGCTGAAGGCAGCAGCGACTGCAACACTTGGTGAGTAAGAAGTGTAACGTTAGCGTGAAAACCGGAGCCAAAGAGGGGAACAGGAAAGAGAAAGCGAATGAGTCAGAAAAGTGATTGTGGGGGCGTATCAATATTTATAGCAAAAATCCCCAGGCTCCAACTGACTCTATCTAGTGGCACAAAATAGAATTTTTTTCATTTATTTTTTTTAACACTAATCAGGAAATCTGTTTGACAACAATAAGGACCTGTTGATTCAAACCTTGTGCTCTGCGCGGTTAAACCAAGCTCTGAAGATTATTCCCTGAAACCTTAGTATTTCAAAATAGAAATGTTTTTTCTAATAGCTTACTGAAGGTCAAATCCCTCCACTTTTTTACAACCTACCATGACTGCTTGTAGTGGGTTTTACCTCTTTGCTATCCTGCAATTAAGGCAAAGGGAATCATGAAATTAGGCAGATGAATGTGTCATTTGTCTTCCAGATTCCAAAAGTTCTTTGAATTTCAGAGTTGAAACAATTTGAGTTTGGTGAATCTGTTGCTAAGCAATTGAAGCCATCAAAGTTTAAATCTTTAAAGGAATTATTATCCTTTATTGCCTGGAAATAGGTTGCAAGTGAATGGATCAAAATGTGAGCTGATATGTTCTCCTTCCAGCTCCCAGGGGCTTCTCCCAAATATCACATGATCCATGTTGCACATTTTGCAAAGAGCCAAATTTTCTTTGTGTTGAGCCATCCTTTTCCAAAAACCATTTTCCAAAAAGTCTTTTGAGGGGGCATTGAATCAACGTGGATTTATGAAATATATAAATGTACCATCGAGCATGTTAAATGCTGACAGCAGCACTCAGCTCATGGGCAGGCATTTTAAAGAGTGGAGAAACCAGATTCTCACATCCAACCATTATCTTGTCCCACAAATGAATGGGGCATTTTGCTCACAACCACTAATGATACACTATGCTGTGGCTGTGTTGGGAGCCATGCTTTGTTTCCTAAACACTTTTAATTCTGTTTATTACCCACAGACATTTAATCACCCCTGGCTTAACTTTCAAAGCACATTATCATCACTCGTTCACGTAATCGCTTGGTTCAGACTGAGTTTTCTGCAGGAAATTGTCCTCAGGCAGTCGGATAACTTTGGACAGCCACTGATGGAAGCCAGTTTGGCAATTATTGATTGCTGATATTTTCATACTGTGTGTATTTTTATTTCAGGTTGGTGGGAATGTGGGGTTCTGTGTTTTCTCGTGTGCTCTGGAAAGATTTATACCAGTAAGAATATTATTGGAAGAAACAAAGCATGTTAACACACTGCCTATCATGGTTCTGGGTTGAACCAGCTGCTTAGTGGCTTTTAAAATTTTAAAATACAGCTCTTGGTTGTAGAAATATTTCAAGAAAATAAAATCAGAGTGGATTTTGGTTTCTTTTTAATGCTTTCAGCAATTTCAAACAGCTATGCAGGAACCTTTGATGTCACATATAAAAAACGCACAGCATCAAAGAATATTAATCTGCACAGTAATGGCAGTTCCTAAGGAAATAATCTGATGGGAGTGAAACCTCTACTAGATACATTTTCCATCTGTTCACCAACAGCAAGGGACACAGAGCTACTCTTCCTGTAGGAATTTTCTCTTTTAGAGTTAAGAGAAATATTCAATAGTTTTGGCAATTCCAAATCATTTTGGCTTCCTCCTCCTTTTCATCTATTCCAAAATAGCAATGCACGAAGACGCCAAACGTTTTGGAACTGCAAAACTCCTTTAGGAGACTGAACAGAGGTTCAGAATTAGTCTCTCCCCAGGCCAAGGGGATTTATGTTTATTGATTATGTGAAAAACATAAAGAATTGAGCAACAACTGAGCTGACAAAACACCCTGTGAACAAAAGCTGTAGGTCATGGACTGTTAAATCAATGGACATTTGAATATTGAACTGTGGGAAGTTTTGGAGGCAAAACCAACCAGCCAAACACACTGAAGGCTGCATCTTTTCAACAGAGATTTTTCTCCCCTATCCAGTACTTTTCAAAGTGTGCTGGGGGAGCAGCATTTCCTTCTAGCACAATCAGCAGGTGAAGGCCAAGATCAGCATCTTTAAGAGGGTTTTTCAGGATGCTGTTGTTTCTCTTTCCCTTCTGTGGAAGGGAATATTGTGCATATTTTTCCTGGCTCCCTGACAGGTTTTACCCCTTCCACCCTGACCCACAGACGTTCTGAAGTGGCTCATGGGTGTTAAAAGTGTCTCTGGTCCTTCTTGAATGGACCAGGCCCAGTTCAGGTGTAAACTATATGAGGAGTTGGAGTTGTTTAGCCTGGAAAAGAAGAAACTTGGGGGGACCTTCTCACTCTGCACAGCTCCCTGCCAGGAGGGGACAGCCGGGGGGGTCGGGCTCCACTCCCAGGGAACAGGGACACGAGGAGAGGGAACGGCCTCAGGCTGGGCCAGGGGAGGCTCAGCTTGGACAGCAGCAGGAATTTCCCCATGGGAAAGGGGGCTCAGGCCTTGGAAGCGCCCAGGGAGGTTTGGCATGTCCAGGCCTGGAGGTGGCTGGAGGTGGCCCTCAGTGCTCTGGTATCACTCACAAGGCTCTTGGACTCAGTGATCTCAAAGGTTTTTTCCATCCTAAATCATTCTGCAACTCTGCGAACGCACGGTGAGAGTCACCCAAAAGCAGATTCAGTGAAATATCTTTTTAAAGCAATTGACAGATCAGTGTGGAAGTATTGCTGGGCTGCTTCCAGCTGATCAGATGGATCGATGGACAGCGATGCTGCCTGTCAGAATGACAAGGCTCCATCTCATCACCATCCCTGCGTAGGTACAGGCTGCCTACCTACTCACAGCAAGAACATTTCTCAACAGGACCCTTATTTTTTTAAAAAAAATGAATTAAAATTTTGAGGTTTTTCTGTGGAGGCTTTCTCATACATCCCTATAATAGTAGTATACATAATATATGTGCTCTGTTGCTTCATTCTCTTTTACTTTTGATAAGGTAGGTTTACTAAAATCTGAAATTTAAATATTTACACTGTAGGCTTTTTGATTAGCATATTTTGGAGCTAATCATAATAGGGCTCAGCTCATTTAGTGGAGGTGTCAGTAAAATGAATAATGGATTCAGTGACAGGGGTGAAGAGGAAAGGATGAAAAAGAAGTAATTTATACGTGTGAGAAGGATAATGTCTGTTACATGGGGACAGACCTACAGCAAGTTCAGTAGGAGACAGCTCCTACTCCCTTTCCAATTCAAGGAACAATTTTTCAGAGAATGCACTTTTGGAATATGAAATATTTTAATCTAAAGTTTAAAACTTCCACTAAACTGGTTTTTAAAGTTTCCCTTAAGTTTAATGGGAAAGGATTCAGATTCTTTTAACATATGGTACAAAGCTGATGGCAGGGAGAATTTAAATCCTGGTTTGAAAGTACCAGGGGATGCAGCTCCCAGAATTTCAAACACCAGCCTTGTGCAAGTCCAAAAGAGCAGATTAATACAATTGTTCTGTGATCATCCATACATATATATTATAAATATATGTAATCCTGAACTTTCAGAGGTCTTGTTTGTTTATTCTGTGCAGCCACAAAGGTCAGAGGACGATCAGGAAGCCAAAACTGATATATGTGCACGACTGAAAGTACTGAGCTCTGACAGAAATGTCTGGCATCATGCAATTTGTCACAAAATGATGAGAACAAGCGAAACAGAAGTCAACTAAACAGCAGAGAAGGATTTATTTTGTTTCATCTTCGATGACTGTGACACATAACATTTTGTCTCAGCCAGTCAGCCCTGACAGAGAAAATCTCCAGAGCATCATCCACCCAGACTCCCAGAGAGGTCACCGTTCCGTGCTTGGTATTGCCTTTTGTTTGCTACCAGCCATTTCCTTGATTTATTTTTTTTCCCCCTAAATTTGCCAAATTCCATTTGGGAACATGAAAGGTGAAACTACAGAATGGTAATTGCCCAACCCATCAGATCAAGAACATGTTGTACAAGATCTGCTACTCAAACCTAAAGCAAGTCAAAGAAAAAAACTTTTCATTTACCTCAACTGAAAGCACTCACAAGTCTGAGAGGCAAATTCATTGGTTTGGCTAAAAAAGCCAGAGACAGAAACTTCAAAACTCAAAAAAAAAATTGGTCCTGACATTTCTCTAATGAAAAGCCATGGGGCTTTTTAATATGAAAAAGAGTGCACTTAGAAATTAACTTAAATATGGTTTAGAGGAAGGAACCCTCCCTAAATGAAACAAACTCATGAATGTACTGTATAAGGGTCAAATGGGAGGCAGTTTTTCAATCCAAATCTAATTCCCCTGGGTTTGATTCCATCCAAATCGTATTTGTAACATAATTAATGAATGAATTTAGCCAGGCTGATGAGCTGGCACCGTGACAAGCTCCATTCAGAAAGTCCCTTCATTCCTTTGGGTGAGTTCAGCATCAGGAGCAAACTGCAGGCCTGGCCCTGACACTGCAATGCCTGGACAAGGACAGACTCTTGAACCGGTGTGATGACTTGGCCTTTTGTTTTACCCCCAAAATAATTATGGCAGTGAGACCCATGGTTGGCTGTCACCTCTTCCATTGCCTGGCATCACCTGAATTTCCTTTTTTTGTCCATCTGGTCGCCCTCACGTCCTCCCCTCTCCTGTTCCCCAAGCCAAGCAGCTGAGCCCTCAGATGGATCCTGCCACACTGCAGCCCCTCTGCTCTCCTCAGCCTTTCAGCTGGGTTTGAGTTTCATTTAGAACCCTGGTCCTATGTAAAAAATCCTTAAATTCTTCCCAAACAGAATTTGCAGGTGGGAACAGAGGTGGAATTGCATTGCGCGAAGCTTCTCATTGCAAACCTGATCAAGCTACAACTGATCTTCCCCATGAGGAGGAAATCCAATTATCCTGTATTTTTAAAAGAGGTGCAAATCATTAATTTCTAAACACTTCTTTCTGTATCAATATTCAGAATATATCTTGGATCTATTTAGAAGACCAAGGGGATAGATGATTATGTTCTTATGAAGTCTAATGGAATTTGAGCACCTAACTCCCAAAGGCTTCTTTGACAACTGCATTCAAAGTCATTTACCAAAGAGATGGAGATCTTTTTAAAACAGTTTCTCTAGTCTACACTTGATATCTTTCTCCTTTCCTTTTGTTGTGGTTGCTGTTATAAATGTTCTGTGGTTTTTATGAGCCTCAGCAGACCAAAAATGATCTTCAAAGAACTCACTTACATGTATTCACACATTTTAAAAACCCGAAGATTTTCTTTAAAAGAAATATTATCAGTATTTCTGTATGTACACAGACAGTGAAAAGAAATGATTTGCAGCAAATTGTGTTTTCACTGAGGAATAAAGGGGCAGAGGAAAAGATGAGAGGACTGGAGAAGTGATACACATTCCGAGAATTCCTGTTATGGAGCTCTTGAGGAATACTTGTCTATCTCAACACAAAATGTCATCAAACTAAATTTCTTCAAGGGTTGATTGTACAAGATAGTGAGAGAGTTAAAACTCCACTGAGATAAACCAGAGGCTCTTTGCTGTCTATCCTCTCCACCATATGTTGTCAATGAAGGGAAAGGACAAGCAGAGCAGCTAAAATAATCCTGAAATGCTGTGGTTTGTGCTCACACCTCCAAAGGTGATTTATCTGATGGGCATTTCAGTTAAAGCAGTAGGAACAAAAACTCTTCCAAAATATGGCAGTGTCAGCTGGAGAAATTCCAGGACAAAGTTAAAGTCAGAGGAGAAGGAGATGAAATCACAGTACAGGTCTAGCTGTAAGTAAATAAATAACAAATTTTTAAAATATTATAAGATTATCCTGCCTGTGTCTTTGTGGTGGCTTCTAAAAACTGTGGCAAAACAAAATGTGGCTTTATCCTGATGCACGCCCAACCTGACCTTGGACACCTCCAGGGATGGGGCAGCCACAGCTTCTCTGGGCACCCTGTGCCACAGCCTCACCAGCTTCACAGGGAACAATTCCTTCTGTATATTTAATCTAAATTTCTCCTCCTGGAGTGGGAAGCCCTTGTCCTGTCTCTCCAGATCCTGAAGATTTGTCCCTCTCCTGCTTCCCTGCAGGGCCTTGAGACACCTGGAGGTGCTGTGAGCTCTCCACAGAACCTTCTCGTCTCCAAGCTGAACAGCCCCAATTTTCTCACCCTGTCCCCATGGAGGAGGGGTTCCAATCCTCTCATCAACTCCATGGACTCCTCTGGATTTGCTCCAACAGTTGCCGTCCCTTCTCATGCTGGGGGCACCAGATCCTGTGCTCAGGATTCCAGGTGGGGTCTTGGGAGAGCAGAGTAGAGGGGGAGAATCACCTCCTCCCAAGGACCCACCCTCCAAACCTGTTCCCCCAGCCCCTCCTCCTTTATTTTTGACGACACCAAAAGCAGACTGGGATGCTCAGCATTTTTTCCAGTCCAAAATTTCAAGTCTTTCCCAGCATCTCTACGATTTTGCCTCGTGCCTGACAAGAAGTGGATCAGGAACACAGCACTTGAGCAATACCCACAGGGTAATCAATCACTGTGGGAGGAGATTGAAAACAATCTGGCCTCCCACAGGAGGTTCAAAGCCACCAGCACCATTTATGGCACACGTTTCGTGCATCTGTTATCCCGTAGTGGGAAGCCATTCAACAGATGGTTTCATTTTCACTTACATTAGGTATGTAATGTTGGGAGCTTGTTTGTAACAAGTGATAATTGAGTTTGGGCTATAAAAATAAGTGCATTGATGCCACCCAAATTTTCAGTACGTGTTTGCTGCTACTTTAATGGGAGGTGAGGCTTCAGATACTCAAGATCTGTGTTGATAGGGCTATTACAGAAGGATCCACCCTCCAAGCCAAGACTGGGTCAATTCTGCTCCTCCAGCACCTTCTGCTTTAGCTCTGATGAAATCAAAAGCAGACTGGCATGCTCAGGGTCTTTCCCCATCCAAAATTTCAAGTTTTTCCAGAAGCTTGCAGTTTTCAAAGCTCAGTTATTCACCAGGGTCAGTTAGAACCCAGGAGGTGCAGTGACAGGACATTGAGGAGCATCACCTCTGAGTGTAAGTGACCAAATCATACCTTAATTGTGTTTATTTATTGCTCGAGAAACAGGTTTTCAAATTATCTGAAAAGTGAACAGAAAGGAATTCCAGGCAGGATCCACATGGATTTAATGTCAGTTTATGACTCTGGGAGTGCATAAGTGTCTGAAAACCACTGGGTCATGAGCAGTGAAAGGCACAAAGTCGAGAGGCTTTTCCAAATTTGCAGTTATAATTAACAATGAAAACTGAATATTCTTGATATTCGTATAAGCCCCAAATTCCTTTGAAATTCTTGTCAAAATTCACATTCTCCATGACTGTGCCCTAAGTGAATGTTTTGTGAAATTATTCCCCACTGCCAGCAGCTTCCCACCTTCCAACATCCCTTTGATCAGGTAACACAACACACAGAGAAGTTCCTGACCCCCTGCTCACTGATCAGGCTTGGTGCCTTTCCATCGTGCTCACTTCTTCCCAAGATAAAGAATCCGTCTATAAATTCCAGGAAAAAAAGTTCTAACTACGATTAAAAAAAAAAAAAAAGTTAGTTTATGTTCACATTTTAAGCAATGATTTGCACATAATAGCCGAAATGACAGAGCTGAGCTGAAGAAGTTTCTGAAAGCAGATGTTTCAAAAGTGAATGTAAAAAGTGGATTTGTGGTGGCCTTGGGGGAAAAAAGTGAAATATTTCTGACAGTGATGGTATAGCATTTTTCTAACATTGTTTTTGCTTTCTTTTTCTTTTTCTTTTTTTGCCATTATCAAGTTTCACTCAAGATAAAAATTTCTATTGCTTGAGGGAATAGACAGATAGGCACTAATGAAAAAAAAAGGGAAAGATGAGCAGGTACAGGCACATGGCATGAAAAGTGATTTCCCACCCCCTCACACCATTTCACCCCCTAGCCTTCCCTGGGCCAAGAATTCTCTCTTTTGAGCAAATCATTCCCATGGTTTGCTGGGTTGGAGGTGGTTTTGGTTTCTTTCTTGCAACGTTGCCTGAAATGTTCAGTTCTGCTGGAAAAAATGTTGGTGTTCTTCTGTGACATTTCCTGGGCTGCTTGCCTGGAAGGCTCTGCTCAATCTCACACTCTGCCCGTGGGGAGGGAAGGGAAGGGAGCTGACAAGCCCTGGGGAGGGAGAGGAGCTGGCAAGGGGGAGGAAGGCTGGGGTGTGAGGAGGAGGAGGAGGAGGGTCTGCCATCAGCCTTGCAGCCTCCCCCGGAGCAAAGGCTTCCATGAAAATCTAAGCCCTAGGCTGGGATGTCAAAGGAAAAGATACAGAGGAAGAAACACATTTAGTTTCTTCAAAACAGCCAGAGACTGGCACAGAGCTGCTGGTGCAGAAGAAGACAACATTTTTACCTGGAACAATTTTCCATGAGGCTTCTTTTCCCCATCTCCAACCAAAACTCATCACACCAATGCCCTCTTTGCTCCCTCCCCTTTTCTCAGCTGTTTCCTCACTTGCCCTTTATATTCTAATCTCTTATTGAAGCATCTTCCCTCTCTCTTGCCCGCTGGCAAAGCACAGCTTATTTTTATATCTCCCAAAGGTGCAAAGCATTGAAAATCACAGACCAAGGCCTCGTTTCTCCTGCCTTGTTAACTTCTCTAACCACAGTTAAGCAGCTTCAGGGGAAGAGCCTCCAACCCCTGCAGCCTGGCCAGAGCTTCTTTCCTGGTTTTATCCCAAAATATTCCTCACAGACCCTCTGTAAGCACCTTCTGCCACCTCAGGTGGTGCTTCATATCCCTGACACCACATTTCTGTGCTGCCAGATCACCCAGCCATGCAACACTCTCTGGATGAAATAGGGACATCCAAATGCTTTGGACAAGGTGTTAAGTTTCCCAAAGCCTGAAAAAAAAAATCACATTTTCCCAGTTTTGTAGCTGTGGGGTTGTTCTGCATCTCTTTTTCACGGGGGCAGGTTTTAAAAGCAGCATTTTTGATGTACATTCTTTTTCTTGCCAAGAACACTGTCACCATGACCAGAGCTGTAGATTTCCTTTTTTCCTGGCTATGAGCTGCCTAAGGTCTTTCAGGACCAACACATTTCTAACCTGTGCTTTCTCATAAACTTCTGTTCCCATGACTTCCAGCCATATGTGCAGAGGGAAAAGTTGCCCTTAGAGGAATTGTGCATTTGGAAAACAAGGATTGTTGTTGTTGTTGTTGTTGTCGTTGTTGTTGTTGTCGTTGTTGTCATTGTTGTCGTTGTTGTTGTTGTGTTGTTCCCTTGTTGGCCCAGGATTTGAGGGTTCATTGCTGCCCTGGCTCCCAACAGAGTGGGGATGGCAGAGCCAAGGAGGGGACAGGAGATTGTTCTGCAGGGGACAGGGTAGCAGGGCCAAGGGTGACAACGGGCAGCACCCCCAGCTAGATCAGATGCAAGAGCTGAGGGAGCCCAGTGGCCACAGACAGGGTCTGCCACAGTCCAGAGCCCAGAAAACTGATGGGGAACTGCAAATCAAACCACGAGGTCAGAGCCTGTTGGCATCCTCATGGCCATGGCTGGAATTCCTGATTTCCCCACCCTGCACCCCACTTTCTGAGCCTCACCACGAGCCCTCACACCAGGGTGGCTCCCAGGAGCTGCCTTGGCCCAGCCAGCTGGTTCCTCTGCAGCAGAAACATTTCATTCTTGAAACATTTTTGGCCACACTTTGCCTTAAAAATAAAATGTGCAAAATCAATCTGTGTAGCAATATTGAAATCTGACAGCATCACTCTGCACAGGGCAGGCTGGTTATTAACACAACCACTCACAGCAATGATTCCTCCTTTCTCAGGAAGCACTGATCACAGGTGAGATAAAAGAGTGAGTTTGCTCCATAATTCATATTGGCCACACATTATTTCTGCAAAGAAATGGGTGCACTCAGTGTCTGTGCAAATAAATCCCCTGCAGAGCTGCAGGTGGTGGGTATGAGGTCCCCTGTGTCAGCTCATGCCAGGTGACAGATGTGGAGCAAGGCTCTCTCTGGGCAAGGAAATCATTAGCAGACTTCAGAGCGGTGTAAATCAGAGGTGAAACAACCTGGCAATATAAATCCAGAGAATGGCCAGGCATGGCAGGTTAATAACAGGACAGTGGCAGTTCCCAAATATCTGGGCAGTTCTCTGCAACCAAGATGCCTTGAGAGCGTGGCCCAGAGGATTGGGCACAGCAGAGCCATGGGCAGCAATGAAAATCTCATGGCTCAATCTTGAGGAATACATCCAAACACTCACCATGACCTGCTCACAGGATGGCATCCTGCTGCTTGGTGATTCCTTGTGCTGGTCTGAAAGCAAAACCAGTGAGAGACTCCAAGTCAGAAATACAATTTAATAAGAGGAAAAGAAAAGAAGTAAAATAAAGTAAAATAAAGTAAAATAAAGTAAAATAAAGTAAAATAAAATAAATGTGATAGTACAAAAGACCACTGACAGAGTCAGAATCCAACCTGACCCCCTGTTAGTCAGGGTGGTGGCAGCAGTGCAGATGAAATGCTCTTGTCCAAGCAGTGATCCTGTAGAAAGGTCTGGGGGCTCTTGTCCTCTGGGAGTCCAGTGGGTCAGGGCTCCTGTGCTGTCCCAAATCCCAGATTCTATCCAGGTGGGAATGCTTGGCTCCTCCCCCTGGGCGGAGCATCTCCCCATGGGCTGATCTCATTCTCTGAGCCCTGCAGTGGCTCCTTGCTGGCCCATGAACCAGAGACAGCTCCCGCAGGGAGTTCCCCATGAGCCATGGGCACGGCATTGCTGGGCCATGGACAGGAGAGAAGGGAAACACTGCCCCAGCTGGTTCCAGCAGCTCCTGGGGATGGGGATGGAATACAGACTGTGGGCACAGCTTACAGTGTAACCTAGGACACTCCTCTCCTACAGAGCTGTTACCTACTGCAAACCACTCATCCCAGCAAGTCTGTTGACATCTTAAATTCAGGCTTCATTTGTGTGTTGCCTTGCTCAAGAGAACTCTCTGAGAAGTGACATCCTTCAAGGCTTCACGGGGAGAGCTGGGGAACTGCAGGCAGCAGAGTGCATGCCATTCATTTAGAGGAGAAAATAAAATATGCATCAAAACAGCATCATGGAAGCTGTTAGGATGCAGCTTTGCTTTAATTTGTACGTGTAAGATGGTGGCATTTCTACCCTGTCACTTGAGTAACATCACTGCCATCACTGGCATCACTCACTATTGGCAGCTCTGAATATTTGATTACAACCTCACACACACACGCTGCCTACAGCAGGCTCTGATTCCTTTGTATCCCACAGCTCAAGCAGGATCCTGCTGGATCTGTCACTGATCCCAGACCTCTGAAGAAAATTCATGGAGCTGCAGTTTAGGGAGGGTGAACTCCGTGCTGTTGCTCACTGCTTAAATTAGTGACAGTCACGTACTTTATCGTAGTGGCAGGCGGTGTTAGGCTTCTTTATGTGAGCAAAACAGAAAAGCAAAGATCTGGCTCTCGTTCCTGAGTAAAAATGCAGCACTTAAATTCAAGAAAATAAAAAAAGATCTAACAATTGCTATGAAGAATTTCTCCCTTTCCATTGAATATTTGTATGAGCAATTAACTGCCTTCTGCCTAAAATTCTCCTTCAAAGGTAATGGATACAGCATATTTTCTCCCTTCTTGCCCCAAGCTGGTTTGCAGTGAATGATGTACATTGTAAAAGGACTGTTATTTCAGCCCAGGAGGGGCTGCAGGGAGCTGGTAGATAAAAGGATGATTTTTTAGACAGTTTCTTAGAAAACTGCACTGAAAAGTACAATAAAAAAAAAGTATATTATGATGCAATTTGTCCTCAAGATGTTCTGAGATTACAAAAAAACCCACATATTTTGATACTGGTTGTTCAGTTTAAGAGGACAAAATTGCACACAATATATTCAGGAACCACTGGGGTTTTGAGAAATAAATCAACCCTGACAGGGCTGTTCCTTGTCCAGATTTTAATGATCTATATCACTAAAAGCCCTGTTCTTTGTCTGAGCCGAGTCCTCCTCAACAAATCCTTCAATCAGCCTTGGGATATAACCTGAGGAGGGCTGGGTCTGTGGCTGGATGCTGCAGTGTCCTGGCTGAGCAGAGCAGTCAGAAGCAGCTCCCTGGATTTATTAACACCATTCAAGCAAATCCCAGGCATGAATTTAACGGGAGAGGCAGAGGTCAGAGATGCAGGGCTGCCTCAGAGCTCCTGGGGTGCAGCAGCAGCTCCTGGAGCCCTGGGGAGGGGATGGTTCCCCACGATGCCTCCATCTGACAGCGGGAGTTTTCCAGGGAAAATGTCCTGGCAAAGCTGCCCTGGGCACAGCAGGAGAGCTCCCTCGTGGAAAAGGGAATTACAGATGGTTTAAACCTCCCTGGCAGGGAAGGGCTGGGGGAGAAGCTGTGTGTGCACAGCACAGGGAGAGCAGAGCTCTGGGGTACAAAAGCAAAGGTCTGGCTGATAAAGCTTGATAGATTTGGGCAACATAAGCAAAGGAGCTGAACTGAGAAGATGCTGTTGCTCAGAAAGGGGCTGGAAAAAACCTGTCACTAACAAGCCTTCAGGTTACCTCTAAAATAGCCCACTTTTTATATTTGATGTATGAATAACCTAGGTGTTATCCAACGTGATAAAACCTGCCTTAATCTTATGCTGCTCTGAAGCTGCAAGATTTTGCTTCTTTCACTGTTCAGTTTTGGCTCTTTTGCCTTTATGTTTTAGGTATATATTCAACTTCTGGAGGTTTTTTGCTTGATATAGCTTTGAATCTGTGCTCTGGGCAAAAAGCCACACTGACACACAAACAGGTTAAAAAATGTCCTGTGAAAGCGTTGCTCAGAAAATATCACCTTCCAACTGAAAATCTCACAAAACCAGCCCTGCTCTCTATTTTCAGGGTATTCAAAAAGGCTCATATTTCAGGTATTTTACATTTTTCTGTATGCATTCCACATGTTTTCCATTGCATACTTGAAAAAAAACAGTCCTGAGCCTTTCTTCTTTTGAGAAAAGAGCTTCATCTTGTTAGACAAAAGGTTTTGTAATTCTCTCTTCTATTTCAGGAGAATATTCGCACCAAATAAGAATTCGTGCTTCTATAATCAAATCATTTATCTTTAAATTTTCTGTGGGAGGAGATCCTCATCCAGACTCAGAGCCTGGAATTTCATAAGAAATTCCAAAGGGGTAAGGAAATGATGGTGTTTGTGGTTGTTTTGCTTGTGTAAAAGGAAAACCACAGATTGCTGAGACCACCCTTAGCCCACCCAGCTGTGTTTGATGTGTCCTTATCAAAGGGGAGGAAAAAGCAGATGTGGAATGAGCAGAAAATGCCTCAGCTCCTGCAGAACCATGGGGTTCTGGTTCAGAGCCCAAAAGAGAGCATCTCTTGCTGCTGGTAGCCTGGGGTGGGACATCAACCTCCCAGCCCTGGGATCACCTAATTCAGAACCTAATTCTCTCTCCAGTCCCAGCTCACCAGCATCATTTTGCCTGCTGGCTTTTAATATTTGAAAAAAAAAAAAAATCCCAGCAGGAGTTATGCAATGAAACACATCTGAGGCACTTAAAAGAGATAAAGGGTGGGGGGGGAAGAAGGAAAAGGAAAGAAAACCTTTACTTTAAAAGGAGCCTTAAACCTTTATTTTACTTCGACATGAGGGAAAATTCTGAAAGTGGTTTGGGTTGAAGGATTGGCTGCATGTGTTAACAAGGCATCCCAGGGGTTGCACATTGACACAGCTCTAGTTCTGCTTGGACCTAACACCTCTGCAGAAGGGCAAGGGCAAGTTCTGCCTCCCCATGCTGTGACCAGCAAGCACAAAGCTCTGGGATCAAATGGGGGCTGAGACAGAGGGGTTTGTTTCATTTGAAACCTCTGCAGAACTCTTTCTACCCCACCTCGTGGTTCGGGGCCTGGCACTGCCAGGGACAGAGGGACATTCCCTGCGCACCCTGGTGCACCAGCTATGTGTGACTTTGTCCCCTTCAAAGTGTGGGGGGCACTTCTAAACCTTCGTGGGGAGCCACATCTGACTGTGTTAGCCTGGAGCTCTCCTTTTCCCCTGTCCCAGAGAGGTGCTGGGCCTGCGGGGAGCGGAGGCCACCGAGAGCTCACTGCACTCAGCTCCAAACCTTTCCCTTCCCAAAGCATCCTCCTCCATTCCAGTCTCTCCTAAAGGATGGGCAGAACAGCTCCTGCTCACCAATCCACCCCCAGACTGTGCAGCACCAGGCAGGTCCCAGGGTCAGAGCAGCAGCACCATTGCCCATTGCTGAGGAGCTGCCCCAGGAGCATCTCCAGAGCCCTGCTCTGGTGTCCCACTGTGCATCTCCAAATCTGAGAGAGCCACAAAGTCAACCAGCTGCAAACCAACAGCAAAAGGTCCAGAGCAGAGCATGGACCAAGTAATAAGACACAAAAATGATCTTTTTTTTATTTACACAACAGTCTAATTATTGTTGCAGGGTCAGAGCAACACAAGTCACATCTGGATGAGGATTTTATCCCAGCCCTTCCTAATGAGAGCACGGCAGAGGCTGGAACAGCCAGAACTCTGCCCTCAGCCCTCTGTCTGCAGCTCCCCTTGGTGAGCAGCCCCGGGCTGAGCTCCCTCCATGCTCTGCACAGCTCACACGGCCACTGCTCTTCTCCGTGCTGCAAATTTTCCAGTTCCTCTCTGGAATGAGCATCGTCAAATGTCTCCTCGCCTGACTCATTCCTGCCTGGAGAGGATGGCTGAAACTCTGAGCTCACTTTCTACCTCTCGGGCTTGTGGTTGAGCCTGTGACTCACACATCACCACCTCGGACTTCTCTGGGTTCAGGCCATTTGCTCATTTCTCTCCACAAGACTGTAAAGATTCACTGTCCATGACCCTTTCTGGAAAATTTAGTAACTTTTTTTTTTGTCTTGATCTTTTTTTGTCTTCTCCCTTCCTGCTGAATTCCTTCACTGCATGTTGCTATTTCCTGCCTTTTCAGCTGTCTGAGCCCTTTGTAAACACATATTTTTGTCTACACACACACAAAACAAAACCTCTCCTCTATTATTAGAATCACAGAATGGTTTGGGTTGTAAAAGACCTTAAAACTCATCTCATTCCACCCCCTGCCACGGGCAGGGACAATTTCCACTGTCCCAGTTGCTCCAAGCCCTGTCCAACCTGCCCATGGACACTGCCAGGGATCCAGGGACAGCCACAGCTGCTCTGGACACCCTGCACCAGGGCCTCACCACCCTCACTGGAAGAATTTTTTATATCTAACCTAAATTTCCCCTTTTTAAACCTGAACCCATCACTACTCATGCTATCACTACAGTTCCTAATAATGAGTCCCTCTCCAGCTTCCTTTCCTGTCTGTTACTCAGATTTCCAGGACAAAGTGGATTTCACTGCAAACACCAAATTGTTCCAGAGACAAATTGCTGATTTGGTTGAGTGTTCTTGCCAGCAGACATCCTAGTTAGCCTCTCGAGCTCTTGGTCCTGTCTGAAGACAGCCATCCATCAGGTGTGCAGCAGCTGAAGAAAAGGTTTGAAAAGAGTATTTTGGAAACAAATCAAGCCTGTGGCCCTACCTGAGTTCTTTAAATCCATGTCAGAACAAAGATCCTGAACTGTCCCGTGATGAAATCCTCCCATCTGTGGTTATTTGAGCTCTCAGCCCCCAGGACAGATCGCAGTGTGAGTGAAGGGCAGAGGCACATTACAGAAAATAGCATGCTAAATTTGAAGTTTGTTTTATTGCTTGTGCCCAGCCACAAGCTGCTCTCCTTTTTTCTTCAGATGTTTCCCTTAGTCTACGTATGTTGTGTTAAGATTTATATTTCAAATCTGAAAACAGCCATTTCTTGAAGAGATAAACAAACAACAAGCAATTGATTCCAACGAGAATTTGTTTTTCTTCATTTGTTTTAAAGCCCCTGAAGAGTTATCTATTGTTATCTGAATAATGGATAGAATAGAATAAGGTGAAAGAGAGTTCAAGCTAAATTCAGAGGTGCAGACACATCTTGTTAGACAAGTTCAGGGTACAAGGGCATACAAAATTGGAACAAGAAAAATGAAAATACAGGTTGAAATTCTGAATCCAGCACTTCCCATGCAGCCTTTTTGCATTAACTGAGAGCAACCCTTCCTGAGCTTTCCCTGGGCCAGGGCAGGAGCAGGAGAGGGGCAGAACAGAAATGGAACCACAGCAGCTCCTGCACAGATGTAGCAAAACCAATCTCCAAGGTCTAAGCTGGGACCTTCTCCTCATCCCCACCCACAAGTTGTAGCAATGCTGTTAAAAGAAAGTAAATCAATTTAAAAACACAATATGGAAGGGAAGGCAGTGCTGTCTGCTTCAGGCAGCTGGGCAGTGGAGCAAACTCTCAGCAGATCTTCCCTCTGTTAGGACACGAGTGAAGAGTGACAGGAGATGTGGCAGCAAGCTCAAGACCTTCAGCAAAAAGCTTCTCCTCTGCAATTTCTTGATATTCACAGCGAGATTTAAATATCACTCATTCCACAGCATTTCAACACAAGGTGCCGGTTTTAAGTGCAGTGCTATTAAAGCCAACAGAGCTGTGACAATTTCTATTTAACTCGCTGTGATGGTACAAAACACTGGTGAAAAATGAGCAGGCACTGAGCACTTATAAATTCTGATTTTGGAACTGTTCTTTCAAGGGGCTATTTGCTTTTCATGTTCATTTCTTCCTTCACTGGAGCCTGACACTCAGCTGAAGTTATCTCCTCTCATTTGGAGAGCAATGTATCAGAGCACAGTAAAACTCACATCAGCTTTATTATCACCTAGCAGAGAAAACAGTGGTTAACTGGCAGCAGAATGAAGAGGAATAAAACAATTACAATATTAGTGTCTGCCTCACAGATGGGGGAGGTAGTAAATAACCACGAGTCCATTACAGGGGATTTCTCAGATGCTAAGAAGGTTAAATGGTTGAATGACTTATCCAAAAGTGATTGCTTTTCTGATCCCAGGTCCCCCGTGCTATGGCAACATTACCTTACTGCTTTCAAAATCGCTCATGTGGCCTTTTTTTAATTATGATTTGACCCTTCTGGAAGGTACCATCCCAACCATCTGGAGCCTGTCAGCTCTGCCCAAGGTATTTAAAGGCCCCAGCACAGGCAGGACAGCAAGAGACAAACAACCGCAGGGCTGTGCCTGCTGCTGGAGGAACCAGGGCCAAGGTTTTGTGTTTCACCCAAATCCCCCAGAAGCAGAATATTCCACAGCCTTGCCCACACACAGGGTGGGACTCAGGAATTCACCCCAGCTGATAGGAAATGCTCTCACAGAGCCCTCTCACTTCTTTCCCTTTGAGACTGCAGCTTTCCCATCAGCCTGGATGGGTTTTTTTTTTCCTCCTTTCCCAAGCTTTCCATGAGCTTTAGGATGAAATAAGCAGCATTAGCCTAGAGAAGAAAATCATGTCTGGGTTGATCAAATTGTTATGTGAGGTCATCCTGCAGATGTGGTAGTGGAGCAGATCTTCCAGTCTTTCTTCTCTGTAGAAATCTTCAAACACTGGAGAAATTGGCCAGGAAGAAAGTAAAATACATCAGTAAAACAGAAGAAATACTTTCAGGATCTAGAGACAAAAGAACTCAGTGTTCTCAGGCACACAGTGGGATTTACTGGGTTGTCCTGTGCAGGGCTAAGATTTGGACTTGATCCTTGTGGGTCTCCTCCAGCTCAGCTTATTCTGTGATCTGTGATTCTGTGCACTGTTCCTCCTGAGATTCTCCAGGAAATGAAAATTAATCCATTTTTAGGTCCTTTCAGACAAACTCAGATCCTCAATCTGAGCACGTCCTGTCTTTCTCCCTTCCATCAGCTCCATCAAAAGCCCTGGATACTTGAAATGGAAATGAACCATGTAAAGGAGCTCTGTATTTTTCATTCAGTTTTGGTAATAAAAATCTTTCTTTGATCCTGCAAGATGTCACGCTCGCTGCCTGAGCATGTCAGCAAAACCAAATTATGGAGCTGCCATGTTTTTGCTGCCTCTCAATTCCTGTGACACAAGAATTGTAAGGGATTCTGCTTTTTTAGGCTCAGATAAATATCAGCAATTTAATTGCTTTCTTTAAGCTTGGGTTTGGAAAGTTGATGGGACCATTAGGAAAACAGGGTCATGTAAGTGGGATTTTTTTCAGGCAGTTACAGGGGGAAAAAAAGTAACTATGATGCCTATAGGCATAAAAAATAACTTAAACAATTCTTTACCGCTCTCCACACTCACTTTAGAACATCAAAAAGGCCACGTCTAATTGGAACTCAGAGCCAGAATGCAGCCTGCTTCTATTTCAGACCACTTGGTACAGTACTCATCATCAGAACTCCTCTTCAGGGAGACTCATAACACACAGGGCAGATTTTGTGTCTTAATGTCACAGATTATTTCAAATGTACAATGTTCTGCACAAAAAATATATAAATATATACAAATATATTTAAATGTACAACATTCTGCACGACCATGCAATCCTGCAAAGCTGCTGCCAGCAATTCCTGCTATAAATTCCTGCTTCAATCCCTGCCTGTGTGAGGCCTAAAGCCAGACAGCAGAAGCTCTCCTTGTGGTGGGCTGGGAACACGAGCTGGGTGTGTTGTTGGTGTGAGGCAGAACTGGTGGGAATTCCAGCAGTGCAGGCTGACAGCCTGGTGGGGATTGTTTTCCCCCATGATTCTGTCCAAAGAAACCTTCTGGAGTCAGGTCTGGGCATCACAAGTGGGAGCAGAAACTCTCCAGCTTTGGGCTGTGCTGTCAGCAGCACGTTATGAGTGGGACACGACTCCCAAATTCACCAAACCCCTCCTGTCTCTTTCCCATCTTTTGCCTCAATGTGATTTGAACCTCCAGCTGCTCATTTTCCTTTTTATTTCTGTCGCTGAAGTTCTCTCAAGCTGTGCCAGCTTTAATAGGAAAGGTTTCTGCTGATCTCCTTTCCTGGGTGGCAGTGCTGGAATCACCTTGGGCACACAATTGTTCATTAAACACACACATGGAAGCAAGAGATCAGCAATATCTTCCTGTTCTCTCACTCTGGTGTATCCTTTTATTAAAGATCTAAAAAGCACAAATGAAACCTCTCCCTCTTTGTTTTCATTTAATAATGAATCCTTAAAATTGAAGACCTTGTCTTAGGTGAAGCTCAAAACTTCAGTGGAGATAAGCCCAGATCCAGGTGGAAGGAGAAAGAGCACATTTGGTGGAGTCGTGAGGTTTTTTGTGAGGTGCCCACACAGTCCCAAGCACCCAGGGGGTGAGGTAATTTCAGGGACACCTAAATTCCTGAAGTTCAGGTGTATTTTTCCCTGATGGAACAGCGAAATCCAACAGAAGGCACCTCTAGACCCAGCCACCTGCAGAACTGTCTGCCCTCGCTCCAAAATACAGAAACCCTCGAGCTTCCCCTCACAGCAGCCCCGAATTTTCATGTGAGAAACACAACTTTCCTTTTCTCCTCTTCTCTTATGCTGCACTGATTTCACTGCTGTGACTGACACTATAAAAGTTTGTAGGTTTGCCTGAGGCACAGATCCAGCATAGAAAAATCTCTCTCCAAAGGCTGAGGCTCAGCAAAAGAGATAAGTGACTGAAAAAAAGGGTCTTTGAGGGAGAAATCAGACAGGCTAAAGGTGGTCTGGGTCTCACCCCAATTGCCTTGTGCTAATTAGCAGGGGGATTCTGCCATCTCATATATGCCAGCATAAATCCAATGCAAACCTCAGGGAGTAAATTATATTACTGTGGATTTATTCAGCTGTAATAGATCAACATTTGTCCTCGAGTGACTCCAGCGTTTCTTCCCTGTGTGTCAGTCCCTTCCCTGCTAATGCATCCCCACAGGAGAGAATGTTTCTTCCTCTAAGCAGGAAACAGGGGAAGAAGCCAATTGCATTTTGCTTGATGGGAGAATTTCAAATGTACAATTTCCCTAAGACAGAGGCTCCTGTCTCAAACAAACACAAATATGTAACCATCCCCTCACATGGAAAAGAATAAAATAAGACTGTGAAAATGTGAGAGTCCTCAGAGCTTGAGAGGCTTCATTCCTCTGCATTTCCTCCTGAAACATCTTCTGCATTAATCCAGAGACAGACCAGTTGTCCAGCTCCTTATAATCATGCACCCTGCCTTCTGCATGTTCTAGGATGCACCAGAAATTAAGTAGCTGCTCATCTGGCACGGTCTCTTTCCTAAACTCTCTGATTAGAAAGTGCTCCCAGGCAGAGCAGGGATTGCCTGAGCTCCTTTCTAATCCAGCTCCAAATGACACAGTCAGGTTAACCAGATGCTCTCCACACTGATCCCACACGGCAGAGCTGCTCCCAGCCCTTCCCAGCAGACAGGAGTTTGGAATTGCACATTTGGATGTCAGTGCTGTGTCATGGCAGTGCTCAGCTCCTTCTCCCTGCTCGTGGCGGTGGAGAACAAAAAACACAATAAAGTGAGCATTGTACTGCTTACATTTTGCTTAATTCATTGCTGTCCAGCAAACATCCTCGTTTTGTGTGACTCTGTTTCAGGTGACTCATTAATTCTTTGGGTCATGCTGACCTTTTTAGGTATGACCAGGAAATCAATCAGAAAATCTCTCACCTTCACAGCTATTGCTAAAAGAAATCACAGATGCCCCAGAATTAAATATGTTTGTTTCCACCTCACAGCGAGTTCTGCATTGGTGGGGAGGAAGTTTGGGATTTTTTGGAGGGTGGTTTTCAGTACTGAAATTCCTCTGCCCAGTTCAGAATTAAGATTTCTGAAGCCTGCACATTTAATCCAAGTCTTTTCTCCAATTAGGGAGTAGTTCACAGCATGACCACAACGAAAGAAAATAAAATAATGATTCTCAATATTAACTGAAAGGTTGGTGCCCATGTCTAGACACACAAATTTTCCTGCATTGGTAAACATTGGTTTTGATTAGAAAATTGTTCTTACTCCAGTTTTAGCCTCACAAGACAGAATATTACTTGGCAGCTGATATCTGAGACAGCTCAGAAGCTGGCCAGTTAAAAGTAATATTTTTCAGTTTTAATGAGAAAATATTATTTGCTGTATTTTTCTCCATCCTGCTTGGAAGAAAATGTTGTTTTACTGCAGGGCTCTGACTGCAGCTCTACATCACATGGGAGTCCAATGGCAGAGAACAGCACTTAGAGCATTAAAAATGCATTCTCCACGTATCAAACCAAAAAAAAATTGTGCCTCTTGGCAGCATTGCTGGCCTAATTTTGGCTGCAGAATGAATAAAATCAAGGCTCCCACTGAAATCCCAGCATGTACCTCCTGAGCTGCAGGCAGGGAGATAACAGGGAGGGAGTTTGGGCAGCTTTTGGGGGCTGTGGGTGCCCTCTCCAGCAGGGCTGAGGGAGGCAGCACTTGCTGAGCATCCCAAGGGCAGCTGGAGAGTCCGTGGGATTGGATCAGCAACGTTTGTCTCGTGAAATCACCACGTTCCTTTAAATAACTCTGCCCACCCGAGATGCACCCGGGCAGCCTCGTTAATCCACAGCAGCTCCCTGCAATGTTTATTGCCAGGGATGGGAGCTGCTCCTGGAGGGACCACGGGGATGTTGATCTGGCAGCACCACACTTCAGTCCTCACACACCAGCTGTGTGGGTGGGAATGTCTCCATCTCCTCAAAAGGGAGCATTCAGGATTAGCTGACCCTGTCCCAAGAATCTGTCTGTTGAAGGATTGCTGCAGGCAATCCTTTTTTTTTTTTTTTCCTGATTTCAGAAAGGAACAGAGGAGGCAGAAGCTGTTTGGGGTGCTAACATATCACAGACTGGTTTGGGTTCTAAAGGACCTCAAAGTTCATCTCATTCCACCCTTTGCCATGGGCAGGGACACCTCCCACTGTCCCAGGGTGCTCCAAGCCCTGTCCAGCCTGGCCTTGGGCACTGCCAGGGATCCAGGGCAGCCACAGCTTCTCTGGGCACCTGTGCCAGGGCCTTCCCTCCCTCACAGGGAATAATTTTTTCCTAACATCTAATCTAAAACTCCTCTCTTAGTTTAAGACTAATCCCCCACCATTATTTGTCCATGTAAAAAGCAAGGGGCACAGCTTTAATGAGGATAAGTTGGGGAGTATCACGATGACCCTCAGACCAAACCGAACTCAGGGTCTCCCAGCCCCTCAAATCCAGGCCCTGTGTGAGAACAGCAGCTCTTCCAAGAATGACAAATGATAATGACTCTCTGAAAGCAACACTTAAACCTCCTCGTGGATGTTCCTCCCATCTCAGCTTCCCACTGAGACAGATGTGACAGATGGGAACAAGCTGGAATCAAAGTCTGAAATGGCATCACACCCCGAGCCTGCGGGAACCAGCGGGAGCTGCGTCCTTCCTGACGTGTGAGCTCCTCCCGGGGTGCTGGCCGGAATAACAATCACAGAAATCACAGCACTGAGGTCTTAGCCCTGTGAGTATCCCCTGATCTGTCTGTGGTGACCATTAGGTCTGTTAATTTGTATATCTTCCTATATAACTTTACCATGGACTGTCCATACCAGCAACAACCTGAGCTGTGCCCGTTGATGCAGGCCTTGACCCACAAGTTCCCTACAAATTCCCTGAGGGGGAATTTAAACACTGAGAAATTACTCTGCATAACTACATGCCATCCTTTTATTTTCCTTAAGGAACTAAAATACAAGGATAATTTTGATTAATTCAACTGTTGAAACATTTACAGTCTGTTTAGTGCCCTGAGTTATGGATACAGCTAAACATGGGCTCGCTCCTAAAATAAGCAGCAGTGTTACAGAACAATGCAAATTAAGGGAGTCCTTTGTAATAAAACAAGATATTCAGTCCAAGCAAGGGAAATCCTCACTTCAGAGGGCAGAAACAACTTCAGAGAGAGGAAGGTCCTCCTTCCTATTATTACCTTTCTCTTCAGCTCAGTGACTCCAGTTTTCCCTGGGCAGTGTCTCTGGAGCTTTTTTTTTTTTTTGCTCACCCTAATGAAGTGAGCTGGCCTTCATTTATAGTTCAAATTTACAGTTTGAAAATATTGCATAGAACACAGAGGAAATTAGCATTCAGGAATGATTTTGTGCCAGTTGTGAACAGTGAAAAGCAGTAAAATAAAATCACATTATAAAATGTAATAGAAGAAAAAAATTAAATAATAAACTAAAATAGCAGTGAAGCTCTTTCATTTTAGAGAAAAGTGTGTTTTCTCCATAGACACCCCACACTTCCTCTCCAGCTGAACTGTAAACCCCAGAGGCTTTTACTGGTGACTCTTTCCTGCACTTAACTTTGAGCACAGGCAGCAAATGGACGTGGAGAGGAGTCACCAGTCATTTTGAAAAGCGAAGTGAAGGAAATATTGAAAGCTGCATTGATTGCAGCCTGTGGTGTGCAAAGTGTTTCCTTCATGGTGTTGTTCCTGGAGTGGGAATGGATGGGCAGTGCCAAGGGGGAGATCCTGCTGGGGCTCCTCACTCACACTCAGCACAGTTTTGTTGTGTTTTCCCTGCCCTACATCCTATCAGTGGGGTGGGAATCCAGCCCTTCACTAATGGGTTCTTCTCCCGGGTGTCAGGATTGATAACTTTATATTCTCTTTGCCTTTATCGTGCAGCGGGTCTTTGCTTCAAGTTGAGGTGTTTGTACAGCAGAGCTGGATAAATACTGCAAGATAAAATCTATTTCTGCAAGTGGTTTTTGAGCTGGGAAGAGCAGGAAACACTGGAGAGCAGCATTCCAGGGGTTAAATTTACCAAGGGGTTTGAGCTCATCGACTTTTTGGCCTTTTTTTGAGAATGCCTCAGTCAATTTGCTCAGGGGACTCTCCCTGTCCCACCCCAAAATGTGCAGCACTCACCTGGGGATGTGAGCAGGGAGATCCCAGCCAAGAGGATCCCTGGGATGCTGCATCCATGCACAGGTGTGAGTGCCAGGGATGTCCCATGGGTCACACCGTGCCTGCCTGGCCTACAAACACGCTGTTAAAATCACATCCCTACCATTTGCTTCATCTCAATAAGTAAAAGATAAAGAGGCTGAAGGAGTGAACATTCATTAAAGACAAGGAAGGGGGAAGAAGGAATTTGCGCATGCTGAAAAGCTGTGAGATAGTCACAAAGGGCAGGAATTCCTGTGCTGCAGCCTGGGTACAAAAATGCCATTTAGAGAGGTAAAAGTCCACTGAGACTCCCAGCAAAAGGCCAATTAATCACACTTATCATAATGAAAGTTACCTTCACATACTCATTGAATCAATTTTTAAAAATATAATCAATATTTTACAATGAGAGGAACTAAACAGCACAACTGAAATTACTAAATGTCTAATGTGACTGCCTATACTGTTTGCTAGAAAGGCTTTTACTCGTGTCACACATTATCCCAAAGCTCCCTTTCACTGTGTTTGATCCTCTCAAGCAAGTAAGAAATACGACTGGAAGTTTCTGCATTTAACTGTTCTCATCAGAAATTGTTCTTTTTTTTGAAGCTTGTCATACGTGAATAAAATGCATTGAAAATGTTCTACTTTATAAGGATTATGATTTTTTTCTGAAATTTTAACTATTATAATCTTTCTCACTTCAAAAATACCGCTGTTCTTTAAGCCATAATCTTGCTTTTGAGAAAATTAACTCAAACTGTTTGCAAATAAATCCAGAAAAATACGAAAATGGATCAGCTTTTGGACTTACAAAAAAGATACCAACAGAAATACCAATATTTTGCTAAAAAATAATTTCCCACTGTTCAAACCAGCTGTTTCCAGGGGGTTCCTTTCACTGATGTCCCACATCCCAACAGACCTGGTGGGATCCAGGGTTCCAGGAGGTGCCAGGAGGCTGCAGGAGCTGCTGGAGCAGAATCTGTTCAGCTAAGAGCACAAATCCATGTCAGAGTCTGACACCAGCACAGAAGAGCAAAGAGAAGGAAACTGGATGGTCCCATTTACAATTCTAAAATCATTACAGAAATTGCCATAATACCTTAGTAAACAAGAAAGCAAAAAAGTATAATTAAATATTTTTATATTATTATTCAAAACACTTTCACGATGCAATTTCCAAGTGTGTTCTCACAACTTTTTTTTACTTTTTATCTCTCTGGCACAAAGTGCTGGCGTGGAAGATCTGTCAGTCCTGACAGGTTTGTCCTTTTAATGCAGGTGATGCAGGCCTGGTTCATCTCCTGCTTCTGTAACAAAGAAATTCTCATTAAACTTTACCATTTGTCCCTTCCACACGCTCCATGAATCCTTTAATTGAGGATGATGGATGTTGTGTTTGAACATGCACATGAAAACAGATTATTGGTACTGACACAGAGTGGCAAATCCAAATCATTAAGAACTTGGCACCATTGAGAACTCCTTTATGAACAGAGAAATAAAATGAAAATGGGGAAATGCCTGTTGTCTGAATCCAGAATTCCCTCTGAAATTAAGAAAAACTTTGCCATGGTGGCAAAGGTCAGGCAAATGTTTGATTCCTCTGCTTGCATCAGTGGAAGGACAATCTGGGAAGCAAATATTTTCCTCATTCTCTTCTTTCAAGATCCCAAAAGCATCCTCTTGTCTTAGAAAAATGTGAAATTAATAGGAATTCTATTATCTGAAAATCAAAGGATGGGAGTAGGAAAAGGTTTTTACCAATCCAATTGCTTAATGCAAGTCATATTAATTGTTTCATTTTATTTTAGTGTTTAACTTTCTTGTCAGTATATTCAAACCAGAGATACGAGTTTTAAAACTCTCACACTGCAAACTCCATAGTTAAGTCCATCAAAAATAAAATCATTTTGAAAATGTAAAAAATTATATATACAAACAACACTTTTTTTGATTTTCTGGTTTGGGCTGGGTTTTTGTTGTCATTATTTGAAATATCCCACCAATTCTTTTATTTCTGCTGAGTGGGAATTATTCAAACAGAAAAAATGCAACTGGTTTGGAGGCTGTGCCACACACAGCCCTGAGTGAAAACCACATTCCCTGCTGAGCTGTTCCCGTGGTGAGGCAGGGACTGGTTTGGTCCTTGGGTCTGGCCTGGACCTGGGCTGTTCCCTCATCCCTCTCTGGATCCCCAGGATTGTGGCAGGGCACGTGGGCACAGGGTTTGCCCAGTGCTGCCACCCCAACCCCATTCCCCTGCAGCCCCTTCCTCTTTTGTGCCTCTTCCACCCCAAATCATCCATTTCAGCAGCTCCAAGGGTGAAAATGAACCAGACTCAAGGTATTTCTTTGATCCCATTTCCATCCTGGGTGAAGCCAACCCCACCCAGAGGGACAGGAACTAAAGCCAGGCCACTGACACAAATCACATTATTTTGGTGGGTCCAAGCGTGTGGCTGCAGCTCTTGGTGGTGGGTACCAGGATTGGCACCTCCTGCCATCCTTCACCCAGGCACTGAGGAAACTCCTTCACCAAAAACCAACAGGAAGATCCCTCTTGAAAAAGGGAGGAACAGCCTGGCACGACCAAAAGGGAAATGCAACTGGAATAGAAAAGCGATGGCCACCAGCACAGCAGGGCCAGTATCATCAGAAATAACATTACTCCTGTATCACTGCCACAAACTTTTTCCTAGAAATCAAATAAAACAAAGCATGGCAGAAAATTGCTGTTTCATTCTGGCCATGATCGTAACAACAACCAACATGAAAATAACTGTTATAGAACTATAATATACTCGATTTACACGTTCAGCCCCAAAATCACATCTGTAGAAAGATGCTGGCAGTGGTGGCTGGGCAGGGCCAGCACAGGGCTCGGGAGATCCCTTGGGAAAGGTTGGTGCCACAGTGCAACCCCAGCTCTGAGATCTGGGATGTGGCAGGAGCACCAAATTCTCTCTCAAAGGTGGGATCATCACCTGAACCAAGACTGGAGCCCAACACTTGGTTCAACAGTGCACTTCAACACTTGGACAGACCAGTGCAAGAACACTTTGGATTTGTGTTTCCACCTTTTAAAAGCTATGAAATAAATACCACAGTGTTCCTTGTCTAAGTCACATTCATTGTGTGGCCATATAGGCCACGTGTTCATCTCCTGGAACACACTCTGCTATCATTACACTAGAAACCAAAATAATTGCTGGAATAATCTGCCTTTCGAGATACTAATCATAGCAGGTTTTGGAGATTTCAATCAGATTTGGTTGCTTCTGAAAGTTATTGATTTGAAAAAAGTCTAGGATTGGCTCCCAATAATTATCATTAAACTGTACCTCAGCAAAAGCATTTCCTCATTCATCCTCTTCCTTTTGCGCGCTTTGTTAAGTTAGAAACTCAAATCAGCACAAAATGCTTGACGAGGGAAGGGGAGAAATGTATTCAGATTTAATCTGGTGATTGCAGCTCATTCGTTGCCAACAGCTCCTTCATCAAGGCCATCAGGTGAATTATTAACCTCTTTCATCCACAAACAGAAAAATACCCTCAGTCACGAGGAAGCAAAATGAGAAAAAAATGTTCCTTGGTTTATCTGGGTAAACTTGCATTCGTGTCCTGTCAGGGGAGAGGGACACAGCGAGGTTCATTCTGCAGAGGAAAAGGCTGCTGGAGGGGAGAAAGGCAGGGAGGAAAGAGTGAGCAGGACAGGGAGAAAAGTGTGAGTAGGGCAGGGAGAAAAGCATGAAAAGGGCAGGGAGAAAAGTGTGAGCAGGGCAGGGAGAAAAGAGTGAGCAGGGCAGGGAGAAAAGAGTGAGCAGGACAGGGAGAAAAGAGTGAGCAGGGCAGGGAGAAAAGAGTGAGCAGGGCAGGGAGAAAAGTGCCTGATTTCCCCAGAGTAGATGTGAGGACTGTTCTGGTGGGAGCAGTGACACTCCAGTGTCCTGGCACTTCACTGCTCCTCTGTGGCTCTGCCTCTGCCCAGCCACTCATTGCAGCACGTGGTGAGAAAAGACCTTCCTGGGGAGGTGTTCCACCAACTTTGGTGGCCAAAGTTGTCTCAGGGGAGACACCTGAGAAATGAGTTCCAGAGCAGCAGCTGCCCGCCAGGGTGGAACAGCCAGCAATCCTCCCAGGCTGCTCACAGTCTACTCCAGCCAAACCTCATCAGTCAGCTCCTGCCATCAGCTCCACAGAGCCCAGCGAGGGCCTGGCACTGCTCCAGCCCCCGGGGTGCACCCTGACATTGGTGTGACCAGCAGTTCCAGCAGGCCACTGGTTTTGAGCAGCCAGGGGAGCAGGCGCAGAGCAGGTAATGAACGCAGCTTCTGAGCAATTAATTCAGCACATAAATAGAGCAGCGTTTAACAGGTGCCTGCTGCTGTCCCTGCCAAGCCACCCCTGACACTGCCTAGGCTCTGCAACAGGTAAGGGAAGCATTTCTGGGAGCAGGATGTGGGAAGGGGACTCTTGGCTGTGATGGGGGGAAGGATTTTAATTTGGACTTTCTTCCAGGCAAAGGGTAATCGGGGCAAACAAAGCCAAAAAGGCAACAGAAAGGCTCTGGTAGTAATGGGAGGAAAGGCAGAGAAGACAGGTAGAGGCACTTGCTGGAAAGGCTGGAAAACAAAGAGTAAATGGGATGTGTTGGTAAATGAGGGTTAAGGCAAATTCATGTTATTTTAAAATGTATAAAGGAGAAATGTATAAAGGAAAAGGAGCCAGAAGTAAAAATCAGTTAAATCAAATGAGAGATAAAACAATAAAATAAAGTCATCCAAGTGTCTCCCCAGCCTCTCACACTTAGGGGACACTCCCAGCAGCAACAGCAGCAGCACTTCACCAAACTTCACAGAGCCCCCTGAAACTCAGATCCTTCTGCAAGGAGGGAGGTTCTGCAGCAGCTCCTGGTCAAGCAGAGCAAATATTTATTACATAAATACAAATCATCCCCTATGAACTCGTGCAAAAACAGCACCTTGCTTTACACAACCTCCTTAAATCATATTTTGTATTTTGCTTTCATATCAGACTGCTGGGAGTTCTGAGAGTAAGTAAGAAACCACAGAACTTCCTCTTTGGCCTGTGTACTTTTTAAGAAATGAAGTAATTCCTCAAAGGTACCCCTAAAAAAATCAGGCATTAGGAAATTTTCCCAAAGGAGCCCAGACAGGTTGGAGGCAGCCAGGATGCCCCGTTTGCCTCAGAGCTGCTGCTTCAGTGACCCCAGGGGCAGCCAGGAGGGGAACCTGGACATTCCCACAGCTCCAGTCCCAGGTGCTGGGCTGGTCATGCTGGTGATGCTCGAGGCAGAAGTGATCATGTAGATTTGTTTCTTCATTTCAAAATCAAACTGCTGACAGAGGCAAAAGCAAAGGGCTGCCAGGAACAGAGGGATCCTCAACTGCACCCATCATCAGCTCACTGCTGAAATGGTTCATTTTGCTCCAAAAAACAGACACCAGCAGTGGGGCTGTATCAGGCTTTGAGAAGTACTCCACAGGTTGGGAGGAAAAAAGAAAAAAAAAAAAAAAAAAAAAAAGGAAGAACAACAATAAAAACATATTATATGTTTTCACCAAAACCAAATTCACTATGCTGTTACACCAAGGCAAAAAATAATCTTTTAAATAAAAGTCACCAGTAGGTCGAGCTTTACACATTTAAAGCAGAGAGTGGCTGTTTCCAAAGTGCTTTTACTGCTTTCAAATCCTCGTTTAGAGCAAGGGCTCAGTGGTCTCTAGTAAGGAGGATTTCCTCTGCTTCTAACAGAAATTCCCATCTGCTTCATGGGTGATCCCAAATAAGAGCAAATGGGAAAATAAAGGAACCATCCTCCCCTTTGACACGATCAATACAACTGCCAAAAACCAGCATGTATTTAATAAATGCAATGTAGATTGCTTTATTTGATCTTCTGTTCACAAAATAATTTTATTATATGTATGAAAGCAGCATACAGGCAATAAAATTATGAAAACATTCACGATACATAAATACACAGACCTGATGCAGGATGTATATAGTTTGTTAGACTTTAAATTTTTTTTTCCTCTCAGTTCTCTTTTCCTGACAACACTTTTTTTTTTTTTTTTTTTTTTTTTTTTGATATATGTTACGAAAAAGTTGCTCCAAAGGGTATTTTCTCCCATTCAGGAAAGAAATGGATTTCTTTGAATGCTGCTGAATATTAACACCCAAAGTTCCTGTTGCTAATGCTCACTGATTGCTTTTGGCATTACAGAGGGAAAGCAGCAGGGAAGGACAGTGGAAAAGTAGCAAGATTTTTTAATTAAACATTGGCAACTTTTTTGGAATTCACAGGAGGATTTGGAGATGGAGGCTGCAGTTCCACCCATATTTAGAAATGTTTTCATCCAAAATGGAAATGAGGCCACTATTCCTTATTGATTGGAGTACTGACATGGCAATCACTAAACTGTGATGTCCTCCCAGCTCCCAGAGTAAAGCACCAGGGACCTCAGGTTTTAATTCTGACTCTGACAGAGGAGCAGACAGACAGCAGGGTCCAGGTGGTCCTGCAGGATAACAAGGACCTTCCTACCTTTATCACCCAGTGTGTTTGTTCAGAAAAGATATCCAAGACTTGAAATAAGAAAAGTCTGAGAAAGCTGTTTATCTTACATAAATACAAAACACTATCTACTAAAAATTGTTATCTAAGAAGCTTTCCTTCCCAAATCGGATTCTTCTTAAGGTTGTAGTCATATTTAAGGTATTTACAGATCCACAAACTTGACATTCTAGCAGTCTCTGTAACATGAAACTTTTTAAAAATAAATAGCAGCAATTTCTTTTATTTCTATAAGGGAAGAGAATTCGCAACTCAGTCAACTCTGGTCCTATCTTTTGAAAGAAATCCCACTTAAAAATAAAAAAAGCCCACAAGCAAACGAACTCCACACAGCATCAGTTCTGTTGATTCCTTCATTTCTTGCTGAGCTTCTTAACATTCCTCTGTTCCCTCACCAGCTCTTCACACTATCAGAGCTTGTAATAAAGTGCTGACTGGTTGACTGGTCAAAATGCAGTTATGACACTCCAAAAATATCCCATTATTTAAACATCTTAAATAACATAAATAAAGCTAGATCTGTTATAACATATGAAAAATATCAATTTAAAACAATAAATAAATAAAACCAGTATCAACATATTACCTCCCAAAGCTTTAAAAATAACCATTCTCATTATAAGGCTCAATTATTTGTCAGAAATAATTTTAAGAAGGCATCTACCTACCTTTACAATCCCTCAGTCTTTAATTAGGACCTGTTAACACCCACTATCACAAGACACAGCAATCTTTTAACTTCTAGTAAACATTAATCTTTAAATACTCAACATTTATCTTTTGCCTCACTTTTAGCTAGAAATTGGTTTCTCTGTACAGAGAAGCAACATTTTCTTTCTAACTGCACTGTATCGAAATTTGAAGATTTTTCCTCAGTATGAACAGTACAGTTTAATATCCTTTTTTATAACCAATTTCCAGTATCTTTTTCTGTTTGTTGCTTGAGATGTTAAATTTGCTCTGAATGTCAGGAAAATTAATTCTGGGCTTGGTGTAAACGTGCATTTTTCTCCCTTAGAGCTTAGGTTCTTACCAAAAAAATCTTGTATATCTTTTTTTTTTCCCCAAAAAGATTATTACAATATACACCATTAGGTCTTGCTGAGTAAACCTTACTGTTCAGGTTTTATGTTGCCCATTCTGTGTGATGGGATTGATCTTTTCCAAAGAAACATCAGCTTCATAATCCAAGATACCCGACAGTGCTGGAGACATTTTCTCCAAGGTCTTTGACAGTTCACCCTCGTCTTCCTTTTTAAGAGGTTCCTCTTCCGGGCAGATAATAGAGTGTGGAATCAGATAAACCAGATTAGACTCTTTGGGGCTGGAACCTTTGGGCTCGTGCTGGCTGGAAAAAACCACTGCCCCGTTGTTGTTAATGCTGACAGTCTCAATGGCATTGCCAGACAAGGGGCAGAGCCTGTAGCAGCCCAGCAGGGTAGAGAATGCCTTGCGGAAGTCAGCGTTGAAGGCATAAATGATGGGGTTGAGGGAAGAATTCGCCCATCCAAACCATATAAAAACATCAAAGGTGGTGGAATTAATGCAGAAAGCCTCTGCTCCCTTGGATGGCTGGGTGGGCTCACAGAAGGGAATCATGCAGTTCAACACAAAAAATGGCAACCAGCAGCACACAAACACCCCCATGATCACCGAGAGGGTCTTTAACACCTTTGTTTCCCTCTTGAAGGACATTTTGAAGTTGCTCTCTGGCTGCTGGCAGTCCATGCTGCTCCTGTTGCCACCTGGGTTCTGGCAGTTCTTGGCATGCACTGCTGCTCTCTCCAGAGCCGAGATGCGCCGGATTTGCTTCTGAGCAATCCGGTATATCCTGGTGTAGGTTACTATCATGATGGCCACGGGGATGTAGAAGCTAATTAGAGAAGAGGAGATGGCATACATCCTGTTTAGGCTAGAATCACAGTTGTCTGTGCTTACACCTTGTAAGCTGGCATTGAAGTCCAAAAAGCTCGTGGTTGTAGCCTTGTGCCAGTTCAGCTGCACTGGGATGAAGGAGATCAACACGGACAAAGTCCACGCCACGCTGATCATGATGAAGGCTGCCTTGGGGGTCATCTTCCTCTCGTACCTAAACGGGCTGGAGATGGCCCAGTATCTGTCCACACTAATGACACAGAGGTTTAAGATGGAGGCTGTTGAGCACATAATATCAAAGGCCACCCAAATGTTGCAAAATGAACCAAAAGGCCAGAAACCGGCGATCTCAGCCACAGCTTTCCAAGGCATGACCAAAACTGCCACTAAGAGATCTGACACAGCCAGGGAGATGACAAAGAAGTTGGTCACCTTGGACCTGAGGTGGCGAAACCTAATGACAGCTGCGCAGACCAGCGTGTTTCCCAGCAGCGTGGAGAGGATCAGGAGCGAGAGGAAGCAGCCCGTGAGGATCCGAAAGGAAGAGGAGTCCCTTTCCACCAGCAGCCCTTCCCCGTCCATAGTGGTGTCGTTCCAAGTCATAGTTTCTCCTGAGGGAAAATCATACCGTGATTGTCATGACGACATCAACTCCTCTCCTTGCAGAGATCAGAGACATCAGACGTCCATTAGTTACTCATCACTGAACCGACCAAAGGTCTTTTCCTACAGTCCCTTCACCCCCGGATGCACCTCACCCTCTTTGAATCACCCTGAACAACATCCTGAAAGCTCTGTGAGCAGGAACTGAAAATGCACAGACACAGTCCACCCTACAAACAGGAGGTTTTTTTAGCAATCCCTTCAGAAATACACTGCACCACCCCGGCATGGAGTAGCCTAACTCAGCCAGCTCACCTGTAAATGTTCTGCTGCCGTCCTCTGCAAGCACACCCCACACACAGCAAAGCAATCACTTTTCCATGCTTGCATCTATTCCCTCTTAAATAGACTATTGATCGAGTGTTTCCTGTGTCCACTGCACCAGCCCTTCATATTTACTGAAGCGTATTAGCCAAGATGCCTTTTCTCTAGTTCCCTAAATGTCTCACTGATGAAACACTCCATCCTTCCTCCTCGGTACATTCCTGTTACAAAATGCACCGGGGTCCTCTGTTTCTTGGCAGTATCAGAAAGCAAATCTTCACTTTGTTTCAAACTGGATTACATCTCCAAGACAAAATAAATAAACAAACAGTAGGTGTGTTTTAAAGGTTCTCAGCAAGAAGTAGCTCAGGTTATTTAGTTTGACTTAAACAAGAAATGCTGACTCCTACCTTTCACCTCTGATTCCCTGTTTGCTCTGGGATGCAGGGCCGTCTCTCCTCCTGTTTTAGTTTTGGAATTGCATAGCAAATCTTATATACAAAACCAACACAGGAACACTGCGTTGCATCGTGTATGTGGTTTGGTGGTTTTTTTTCCCTGAAAGTGTAAATTGGCAGGGGAGCAGTAAGAATTGGACCACCAGGAGTTAGTTTTCAAGGGAGCAGCAGGTCTGTGCCATCGGACCGTGTGTGATGGACCCTGCCGGTGTGTGCCCAGCTCCCTCCATCCCACGGCCCCCGGTGATCACTCTGCAAACTTTGTTGGCCGGATCAGTCCCAGTCGCACTTTGTACATCCCGCTGAGGCGGCACATCAGAGCAAATCATCCCAGGCAAAAGGCACGGTATTCCCAACACTGGCAAGAGCCGATTACCAGTTTTTCCCTCGGTCGTTTGCCGGATGAAGAAAGAGGCGAGAGGAGGAGAAGGACCCTGGTGACCTTTCCCCGGCCACCACGCCGGCGATGCCCGCAGTGGGTTCCTCTTCCAGCAGGAACAAGTCGCTTTAACACTCCGCTGCCAGGTTATAGCTCTCCATAACTACTCCGGAATAATCCCACCTCCTGCTCAGCGGGGCTGCGCTCCGGGGATCGAGTCCAGCTCTTACCATGCTTTTTCCCTCTCGGAAAAGCGCAGGCGGAGGCAGCTCCTCACGCTCTCCCGCTGCCCGCCCCGGGCCGCGCATCTCCCGGCTTCCTTCTGCCCGGGGCAGGGCTCGGCAGCATGGCCCCTCCAGGAACGCTCTGTCTGCCCGGCGACTCCTTCCTAAAGGATTAAGACAAGGCAATGACAGGCATGGAGGCACGCAGCGGGCGAAAAGCCACCCCCCTTCGCCTCCTCTAACATCTTCGCTCGGGCGCCGCTTCTTCAGGGCAGCTTTTCCTGCCTTCCTGGGGAATAAGTCCCGGGCAGCCGGGGCGAGAGGCAGAGCGGGGCTCCGGGAGTGGCTCTCGTGGAGTTTAGCGCAGACGGGATTACTTTGCCCGAGCCGCGGGACGCGCTGCGAGCCGCGCTCGGAGCGCTGATGCGGACAGTGAGTACCGGCCCCGCGCCTCGGCGATGGGCGATGCTCGGGAGGGGCGGCGGGGCGAGGCACCGCCACCCGGGGGAGCGGCGATAGCCCGGAGCACGCTCGGGAGTGCGGGGCAGGGGCCGGGGCTGGGGGCTCGGCCGGGGCAGCGCTCCGTGCGCACCGCCCCCCGCCTGGCGCAGCCCCTCTCCCGGCGCAGCCGCGGCCGCCGGGCTCCCTCTCCTGGGCGGGGGTGGCACGGATGGGGGACAGTGGTTACACGCGTCCTACACCGCTCCCAGCCCGGCTCACACCGCGCCCGGCATCGTCATCCCGCGGGCAGGGAGCGGGGAAAAGCGACGGATGGGATCCGCGTCCTTCTTGAACCGTACGGGCTCAGGCGAGGCACGGAGAGGGACAAACGCTGCGGAGCCGCGAGCATCCCCGAGGGCAAGGAAAGCCCGTCCGAGCAGCTCCCTCCAAAACCTCTTGGCAAACTCCCACATCCCTCCCCAGTTCACCACAAGTGAGCACCAAAACCGGGGTGGTTGTTCCTCAAATCATTCTTTCTACAAAAGGGTCTTTTCTTGCTTACCTTAGCTGCAACAGGCAGGGAAAGATGAACATGCTGATTTGCAACCTTTGCATAGGAATCTTACCCCCAAAAACATCAGAAAATAAATACAAAAGACATCACAGGGAGATTTAAAAACCTCCTAGAAGAACAAATACTCTTAATAAGTTGTCAACATAAATTCTGTGGGGTCCAGCACTTGTGAAGTTGCTTTTGAGCCATCTATAATTTCTCATAATGTCACTTAAAGCAGAGACAGTGCTGAGCTAACCTTGACTAGTTAACTGAAACACTTGTTTTCCTTTTCCCTTCTCTTTCTTTTTTTATAAATTTTAGCTGCTTCTCACCAAGTTCTCATCCCGCCCTCCCCCTGCTTATTATCCTGTCCTTTAATCATCATTCATCCCCAGAGGAGGGTGAAAATAGACAAGAAAATGAATCCTGTGCCGTTTGGTAATCAAGATCTCTAATGAAACTCACTGTGAGTTTTCTTCTTCTATTTTCAAGATCCTTTTTTCTATTGTCTCCTGTTCTTAAAGCTCCACACAGGTGAGCTGTAGTGCATGATAAGTATTTGCTGCAAAGGTAGCACGTTCCTGTTTTTCCATAGAAACCCTGGGCTGAGGAGAACATTGCCTGCAGAAGCCACTGAGCACACCTGATTTTATTTGCAGTAACTTCCAGAAGCTCTCCTAAAATGACTTTCAACCACAGCCATGCTGGATTATTCCAGGAGAAATCACAACTTGCAATCGCCCAAAAAGCAAAATTTTTGAGGCATGTTGGAGAGAAATACTGAGGTACACATTGCAGAGGAGAGAGATATCTGCTCCCAAGCATCTGCTTATCCCAGTGAACTCTTCTTTTCAGTTCATTTTTACCAGGGAGTGGCCTTTCCTGGGGAGAGGCTGGATTCACCATTGGAAGAACCTAATTCTGATGATATGAGTGAGGGTTTCACTTGAATCTGACATTTAAAAAAGCCTTTTGGGACTACTCACAGTCTTATAAGACTCTCATTGCCCTTATGTTTTTGGTAATTCAAGCATCATTTTCAGAAGCCAGAGCCTCTCTCCTGTCTCTTCCCTAAGTTTGTGTGACCAGTCCAGGGATGAATGTGAGGTCTGGCTCAGCCCTGACTGCAAAGCCCTTCAGCAGTTTCAAACACCAGCAGTTCACCCAGGGCACCCTGCTGTACTCATTTGTCATTTCTGCTAATTGATGAGCTTTTAAAACTTCCATAACTTAACAGTCATACCCAGGTGAGGAACAAAAGCGAAATCCACTGAACCCCTATTATTATTTAGGTACATTTAATGCTGGGATTAGGCAGCAGATTGCCACAACTCTGGGAGCCAGTTACATGAGTGCTGGGTCATTTTTCCTTTTGCTGCTCTGCGACCAAGCTGTTCCCAGCCAGTGCGAGCAGAATCAGCTCTGGTCCAGCTCTGGGCTTGACGGAAGCTGTCAGCAACAGGAGGATGGTGCAGGTGTTTCCTGGAGATTCAGAAACAAGCACAGAGCTTGTTAAATTCTCCCTGGGTACCCACATAAAACAACTACTTAGCTTTATTTAATGGTTTTCAATCACTACCAACTGCTGCTGGAATCAAAGCAATGGCCAGCAAAGGAAAATTTTTGTGACTTTATTCCCACCCGCTCCTCCCAGGAGAAGCTGGTTGGAAAAGGCCCTACTTGGTCCATATGAAGACTTAAAAATATAAATACTGAGCAGCACTTTGATCCAAATGATCTTAATTCAAGCAGAAATTAGCTACTGGAAGAGCAAATCCAAGCTGAACAAAGTCTAGATCTTGCATTCAGAGATGAACATTCTTTAACCTAAATAGTGCACACATTAGACCTGGAGAAAGGTTAGCAGAATTTACAAAATATATTGTATTATGTTAGCAGAATTTACAAAATATATTGTATTATGTGGGTACAGATTGTACTCACATCACCCTCAGGAGGACTTTTTGTATCTGTAAGCATGGGATTTTCTAAACATGAAAGCAGCTGAGGCACATTATCAGAAATAATGTCTAAAAGAGCTGTCAGATTTGTAAATAACTGGTTATACTAATAAGCCAAGATAAATTTAGCCTTTTCAACCTTCTTGGAAAAGTCAAGGGTTCCTGGAAATCAAACAGCTCTGAAATCTTTTCAGGATCAGTGAAGCACGTTGTTTAAATTGATATTATCATGTTGTGCATTCCATGAGGAAAAGCACACTAGTGACTACAAAATCACAGAGCAATGAGTGGCAGCAGAAAAAAAACACTGCTAACATCTCCAAGGATCTCCAGCTCACTCTTGAATGATAAAGATCCATCAGCAGGGAGAAAGGATCAGTGAGAGAAATGATTTCTAGTCCCCAAAGGCGGACAACAAGAGGCCTAAATATTCAGTTATTTGAGGTTTTTTGACTGTAGATTATAGTCACTGCAGCTGGCCCTTAGTGCCTGGCAGATTCAGCAGGGCTGATCTCAGAAAACACATCAGTGCCCTTGTGCATTTTGACTTGTGAACTATTTTTCCAATGGCAGCCACAGAGCCTCCCTGGGTATCAGGTCACTTGTGAAGTATGTGAGGAAATTTGAACACTGGCAGGGAAAAGGAAAATCAAAAAAGCCCAGAGAGAAACACCACGTATGAATTTAAATGGCTCATTTGAGGGGCTCATTCGGGCTGGACACAAAGGGTAGTGCAGGAGGGTTTAAATGGCAAGGATTTGTTTTCCAGGATCTGGAGCTCATGCACTGGCTGCAGGGTGCTCAGAAGGCAGGACAGGCACTGCTGCTCCCCTGGCATCTCCCCTCTCAGGCACTGATGCATCAGCACAGCCTCACTCCCAGCCAGGAGGGCCCAACTCCACCCCTGGGCCACAGCACACGGAGCCTGCAGAAAGGATTTTTGCTCTGCAGATGAGAAATCCTGGAGATGAGGCAGCAGCCTCTCAAAGGCAGCCTCGTGTCACCCACTGGCTTTAGGAGTGCTGGAAAACCATCCTCTGATTGTTCCATCTTCCCCTCTCAGCCCCTTCCTGCTCAGAGCCTGTTCAGGCTCTGCTCCCCTTTGCCTCCCTCCCCAGTGATCCCTCTCTGCATCTCCCCAGAGCAGGTTTCAGCTCCCCAGACTTTACAACCAAATGGCTCTTTTTGGAGAGATGAGGAAGACAGGAAAGAAAGAGAAGTACCAAACCTGCTTTCAGGGATCCAAGCAGAAGCTGTCACCTGCACAGTCCCCAGCCCCAGGAGCTGTGGGTAATTTAAACTTGGTGTGATGCTGCCAATAACTGTGTTATTTAATCTGCAGAGCTCATGCAGTGACTTTTTATGGGGTTTTTCCAGTTCCACCCACTCATTCCCACAGGATCAGAGAAAGAAAATTTTCCCACAAGGAATACTTGGAGTGACCTTTCTCTTGCAGCTCGACCTGCTCCACCAATCCAGAGGCCATTTACTGGATCTTGAATCACCCTGGAAATTGCTCAAGCAGGGACACCTAAATTTTCCCCCTTTTTCTTTCTGGGATTTCCATCTGCCAGAGATACGGGGCAGGAGAAGGATTACTGCCCTGCCAACACTTCCCTCCAGAGTGGGTAGAGAGCCAAACTGCAGAGGATGATGAGAATAAATTATAGCTGAGGGGAGAGCTCTAAGGAGAGGAAAATACATCCTCCAACTGCCTCATCCCTGCGGCACAGCAGAACAGTGCCAGGAAATCCACAGCAAACTAACAAAACCCTTTCTTTAAAACCTAATCTACACCAACAGATGCAGAATACCTCAAAATTTCTGATCATTTCACTGACATGTGTAGAGACTGGATGTACTCCTGAATTTTAAATTCTAACCCATGTATATAAAAACCTTGTTAAGGGCCTACTATATGAAATGGCTCATAAAGTAGTAAGTCAGAACAAAAATACAGAGTGGGCCATTGCCTCTCAATTTAGGCTTTATTTGCATATGCATATTTTTTACTACTATACAGCTTTAATTCTTTCACTCCACACTGGATGGACATTTTAGGCCCTCAGAAAAAAAAAAAAAAAAAAAACCCTGAATATGTGAACCAAAAGAAAAGTCACGGAGAAAATGACAGCACTTTTCATATTAAAGATGGCTTTGACATATTAATTAGCATCTCAGAGATGAAATAAAGCCAGCGATGCCGAATGATTCATTAGAATGAAATTAATCTGAGGAATAATTAATTCTGAGGGGATGGGGAAAAAAAAGAATACAAATAGATATATTAGCGGCAAAAACGCTTCACCGATGAGTGTGACAGTGATTTCTAGCAGCAGTGGATGAGACTGCAGATAATACAATTTTCTCAGCAGATGGCTTGGTAGGTGGCACTCTCCCTCCTAAGCCTCTCTTACAGATTTACTCCTGAGCTGTGTGCCAGCATCAAATAGATCCTTACCCATATTCCAGCCCAGCCCCTGATTGATGGATGGAGAAGAAATGTTTAACAGCAGAACTGTTGAACAGCAGATTTGTTGGTTTTCTGGTGCAGGACATGTGATGATGAAGAGTGTGCCTGGTACCCACAGCAGGTAGACAATAGTTTGCCCCACCTTTGGTTATTAAATCCATATTATTACACATCCAGCATGGCCAGGCTCCACAGCCCTGCCACTGGCAGGCTACAAATCCTTGAATTAAAGATAACTAAACTAATACTTACCAAAACTTTAGAAGCATAACTTCTTGCTCGTAGTGAAGACTGGCAGCAGCATTTCAGAGCTGCACCACAGGGAGCCACAGGAGCCCAGCCAGGGCTCCCTGCAAGGGGAGCAGCCCCACAGTGCCCACGGAGCACAGCAGATCCAGCTACAGAAGACAGGGTCAGCCCAGCAATGATCAGACCACTCCAAATGTGCCAGTCCTGCAGCTCTGCTGTCTCAGGCTGCATTTTCCCATCTGCAGCTCCCCATACAACCCTGCTGTTGTTGCGATGTTGCAGTTCCACCTTCAGGTTCTGGGATTAAACTCTTCTCCAAGGCTGCTTGTCCAAGTCAAATCACACAGTCTGGGCTCGACAGCAGTCAGAATCATCCCACCAAGTTCAGTAAAACACCGGAACATTATTCCAAACAAGAATCTGTACCAAGGTCTAAGCCTTGGGCTGCTTCACTCCTCATGACGTAACTTTCATTCACACTTTTGAAAAACCCGGTGATCCAACAGCCCCAAACTATTGATTTTATTACAAATCCACTCTCACCCTTGTTCACCTGGATCTGTTATCCTGTCCCAGCCTCTGTGCCTGGCCCACCACATCAGGCAGAATTGTTTCTTCCCCCTAACACGAGTAACTTCTCCCTCTTTAAACCCTGCTTTGATGTCCTTGGCTTTTCCCTGCCCTGTTGCTGAGACAGTCTCTAACAGGCTGTACTTTCCCAGGCTGGAAATGTTCCCTGAGTTTCATTATCCACTTATCAACATCTGTCCAAGGTCAGGGGCCTTCCAAGGCAGCCAGTTCTTCCTGCTCCCCTACCACAAAGCTCGTTAGGGCTCAGCTCCTCCAAGAAAGGCATCCAAAGTCTCTTCTCAGTCCACCAAACCCATCCTCTCCATCTAGGAGAGGCTAAAAGTAGGGATGTCTTCCAGGTACAAGTTCCATGTCAGTAGAAAGTTCCCTGGTGCCTTCTAGTAATTGTGTACTATTTAAAGGGATTCCCTTCTGCTTTCTGAAAGTTCCCTTCTGCTCTTTAGAAATTTCCCACAGCTTTCTAAGAGCTGTGCATTTCCTCCCAGGATTTCTCCACTGAATTTTATAGCAATTCCACCTCGCATCATACAAAATTCCCTGCAGCTTCCTGGGAATTTGTAGGCAATTTTTTCAGAACTCACGTTTTGCTTTCCAGGGGTTCTCCCACAGCTTTTTAAGAATTCAATTTTCCTTTCTAAGGATTTCCTATAATTTTTCCGTGAGTTCTCTGTAGTTTTTTAAGGCTTTCCCATGTTTTTCTAGATATTTTCATACCTTTCAGGAATTTCCTGCCGCTGTGAATCTCTCACTGCTCTCTAGGCACTTCTGTCAGCTTTCAGGTGTGTCCACCAGGTTGTGGCTCAGTGTCAAGTGTTGTTCCATTGTGCTGCTGTGTGTTGTGACGTGCCAAATGCTATTCCCACTTGTCCTCTGGTGTCCTGTTTTGTCATATATGACAGATTTCATCACTGTTGTGCTGACACACCTAGTTCTCATATTTTAACTATTTTATAAAGCCACGGGAAAGCTCAGGAGGTGAAAGTAAGAGGATTAATTAATATCTGGTCCCTAGACACTGATGAAAAAAAATTTGTCAGGTCTGCTTGAAGGAGTTGTGAGTGCCTGTGTGCTGTGGGGTGTTCCCATATCTCCTCTTGCCCCTACAGGTGCATTTTGACATCCCAGATCATTCGGCTGGTAAAGGGCCTTGCTGCCAACAGCAGCTGGCATGGATCTTTCATGGCAGCAATGATCCCACACGAGACATTTATAAAATAGCCACATCATAGAGGAAATGGCTTCCTAATCCCCTTGAAAGGCTGGTTTATCCCTTTAAACACAGCTTTATGTCCCTTCTAAATGCAGATTGGCTTTTCATCTTCATTCCCTTCCATTCTTATCCAATATAACTGTGCATCTAGAGAAAGAGGAAAATTGAGTATGCATTAATTTAGCTTGGCACAGTAGAGCATGAGTAACCTAGAAATGAGTTCAAATATTGCAGATGGAGCCAAAGCATTTAAGTGATTTTGTAAGTAACACTCTATCAGCTTACATAAGAGTTTCATTAACATTTATACTGCCAAAAAATGTTGTGTTACTTGCCTGTTTGATCAAATCTCCCAAGATAATAGTTTATTCCTTATCAGCTGAGACTGGGAGAACAGGGTGGTGGTTTCTGATGTACTGGCACAGACGTGCAGAAATCACTGGGTCATTTACAAAAACAATCCTTGAACTCCCTCAGACTGTACCGATGTCCCAGCCTGAAGTTTGGATCTTCTAGGTAAAATTAATGTATATTATGTCAGGAAACCACAGGAAATGCGGGATATAGGTGGTTCACCTCGCCCAGCATTCTGCTCCTGATAGCAAAACCCAGCACAGAGCCTTTACAGGCACCTCCCGTCGAGTGCTAATGAATAATTCCCAGAAATGTTGCTGGTTTATTCTGGCAAACCCCTGATAACAGCCAGCTTGGTGCCAAGGCCAGTTCCTGACATCATATTCCAGAGCCAGCCGCCAAAAATATCCCAGATCCTTGCGTGTGCCTTTGGGAACATCATCACATCATTCCCCACTGCTCTACAACTGCTTTTTTCATGGAGCAGAAAAGTCTTGACATCTCCCACGATTGCCTTCACTCTGACTGAACTGTGTTCAACCCGGGGTTTGAAAATCCTGGTCCTGCAGTGCCACTTACTGGACATTTCTGTTCATAAAAACATGTGCAGCAGCTCTTCATTTACTCAGTTGATTCCCAGGGCTTATTTGAAATGGAGAAAAACATAAAATACACCAATGTTCACATAGGAACACAAGAAAGAAAATACAATAAATCTTATTTCTTAGATGAGGCAGTAATTGTGGAGGAACAGAAATCCTCCTTTTCTGGTCAGTGCAGGGAAGAATTTGCCCTGTAATAATCTGGGAATTCTTCCAGGTGGAAACATGCAGATGGTTAAATTCATCCCTAGTTCAACAAATGCATATGGGAGTTTGCAGGATTTATTAATATATCCCTTGGGAAATAAGGCAACTGAAAGGAATGCTTCAAAAGGAGCTGGGGTGGGGTTTATTTGATTAATCCAGACATACATTTTTAATAGAGCCAAAAACATTTTCATGTGAAAATCAGTGCAGATGAAGCAAGACAAAGAGTCAGAGGTCAGATATTCTTTGTGACTACACATATTCACCCATTTGCCTTTCAGTTTGTAGCTCATGAGTAACTGGTGGTGATTGCTCAGAGCCATCTCGAGCCTTCTCAGGATTCATGGCAAAATATCAGATTTGTTACTCAGCAATGGGAGAAATGACTCGTCCAGTGAAAGAGAAGTTATGTAGCTGTTCAAAACCATCTGAGCACAGAGCAAATTAACTCATGCAGCTTTGAAGGTAGTGACTCAGACAAAGAATTTAGGTATTTATATATCCACATTAAATACTCTGCAAGCAGAATTTCAACTGTGATGTGAAGAAAAGTCCATGTGTGGTTTGAAATCAGATTAACAAGTTCATATCTTTGGCTTACAAGGAAACTATTAGAGGCAGAACACATCAGTCCTCGGAATGCAAACCATACAAAATAACACCAGATATACCCTACAACAACTAATTTATTTCTCTGCACAACATCCAGCTGTTTCCATTTCCTGAACAAGGTGTTTTTCCTGCTCAGTCACTGCAGCGTTTTTTAGCAACAAGTGTTATGGTCAGATACCACCACAAATGTAGCAGTGTTGGATCTGTCAGTGGTCATGGAGACTGGGATCTGAGTAACAAGATTAAAACCATTAGACATTAGGAGGGAAATATATAAATTGTGAACAAATTTTGTAGTGCAGTGAAAGGATATCAGTGCCAGTTTTTATTCTTTCATGATGGACTATCACCTGGTATATTTGCACCTGCAATTGTTGTATTTATATCGCCAAGATTTAAGTTGTGGAGCCACAGGGGATATAGAACAGGAGACATCTGAGATTGGTTGTGGCTGTGTCAGAATGAAGGTTGACTCCTAATTTTTTTATTGAAAATCATGAACTTAGCTGGCTTTCAGTTAAAAACTGAAAACAAACTCCAGCCTACACAATTCTATTTTATGAAATATATATATATATATATATATATATATATATAATTTCATAGAAGTTGAGTATTAACAGCAAAGCTTTTGTCAGTAAGTGCAACTCCACAAACAAAACCTGGGTAGAGTCATGGCTTTTTAGTACAAAATTCCCTTTCAGTATCCTGCAATGAGCAGGGAGAGGGATTGAAATTCCAAAGTGTTTCTACTGTTGCAGCAGCCCAGCCATCGCTGGGAATAACAGACAGAAGGAAAATGACAGTGGGGACGCCACCATTTGTCCCTGTGCCGGTTTCCTCCTCCACAGCTGCATCCAGAACATCATTACCGGGTGCCAGCAGCCTTGAATTGCTGAAATAGAGATGAAGACACGTCCTGCCCTGAGCACTGCTGCCTCCCCAATGCCCACAGCTCACACCAGGGGTACAGGCTGGGAGCCCCGCTGAGGAAGGGATGTCCCGCTGGAGGGCGGGCAGGGGTGACAGTGACATGCGGATGCTCCTTATCTGGCTGCTAGTGCACTCCTTATCTCCTCCCTCAGGTGCGGGCGCTGTGACAAGCCTCGCACTTGAGCGACCTTCAGAGCCGCCTCCTGAGCTGCCAGTGCTGTCCTCACACATGGCAATTTATTGTCCTTCATCGCCAGGTTAGGGGCCTTAGTGTGGTTTGGGTGGGAGACCTCACCACGGTCCCTGCATGGGCCATTCGGGGCCATACTTAGGAGTTGGACTCGATGATCCTTGGGGGTCCCTCACAACTCAGAATAGTCTGTGGTTCTGTGATTTTGTGGTCTGCAGCTTCCTCAGGAGGGGCAGTGGAGGGGCAGCACCGATCTCTGCCCTCTGTGACCAGTGATAGGACTCGAGAGAATCGCTGGAGCTGTGTCGGGAGAAAATTCGGAAAAGGTTCTTCACTCAAAGGGTGATTGGGGTCGGCAGGGAAGCCTAACAGAGCTCACAAGGAGCGTTTGTCTGGCAATCGCCCTCGGCTAACGCTGGGATTGTTGGGGTTCTGGGGGGCCAGGAGTGGGACCCTGACGATCCCAGCGGGTCCCCTCCAGCACAGGATAGTCCATGAAATAATTAACGGCAGTAACTGTGCGAAAAATGCCAGCCGAGCAGCGCCGAGCCGGGCCTGGCCTTCAGGGTAGCGGGCTGAGGGAGGCGCGGGCGGCCCCGGGCGCTGCCCGCACGGCGCTGCCCGGCCCGGCCCCGCCGGGGCGGAGCGAGGCGGAGCGGGGCGGCCCTGCCGCCTCCCGGCCCCTCGCCCGCGGTGCGGAGCGAGGCTCTTCCGGGCAGCGCGGGCAGGGCGGCGCGGGGCCGGGTGAGTACCGGGGCCGGGTGGTCCCCGCGAGGATGGGCTGCGGCCGGGGACGGGCGGAGGAGCCAGCGCCGGTGGCACTCCCAGTGCTGTGCTGGCGAGCAGGCAGGGACCCAGCTCCATCTGCCACCTCAGTCCCCTCCACAGGGACCCAGCCCCCCGTGTTGCTCTATCCCCTTCAGCGGGGACCAGCCCCTCGTATCGCCTCGGGCCTTCCGCATACCCCACCTCTGTTAGCCTTGCTGAGGCCCTGATCTGTTTGTGAGCTCTCTTCCCTTCTCAGGGGTCCAGCCCCGTCTGCGTCCTCCATCCCCTCCGCAGGGACCCAGCCCCATCTGTCACCCCAGGCCCCTCCACAGGGATCCAGCCTCGAATGTCCACCCAGCCCCTCCACAGGGATCCAGCCCCGCGTATCACCTCCATCACCCTGCAGAGCCCCTGATTGTCACCCTGGCCCCTCCACAGGGGTCCGGCTCCATATGCCAACCCATGCCCTCCATAGGGGCCTAGCTCAGTGTGTCCCCCTGTCACCTCCCCAGGGTCCCAGCCCCATGTGCCACGCTGTCCCTATGGAAGCAGGGCTGGACGCTGACAGTGAGAGCCTGTCACAATCCCCTCCTCCCTGCACACGTACCAGCTCCCTCCTTCCCCAAAACCTGCCCCTGACCACTCGCTGTCCCCTGTGTCACAGGGATTGCGTGACAGCGACACAGATTCCAGGCCTGCAAGAGACAAGCCTCCCTGCTGCAGGATCATCATTTCCAGGGCAGGAACACACCAAATAACTCCAAGGTCAGACACCTGGTCGTCAGAGACAGAATTTTAATTATGAGTATTAATATTTTTTTTATTTATTTAACGATAAATAATCTTTTGTTATTATACTGGTGGGTGGGATTTGTACAAATTGGCTTTGTACAAATGTGCAATTAAAATATCACCTGGATGGAAAAAGATATGTGAAATAGTGAAAAAGTACAGAAGAGGCCTGTGACCACACCTGGGGCAGAGCCAAAGCTACTACAGTTTATTGGTGGGGGTTAAAACACAAGGAGCAGAACCAAGCTTGCAGCAATCAGGACTGAAATAAGAGGTTGCACTAACCTTGGTTAGCAAAGGAGGTTTATTTTCCTTAATGTGGAGATGAGGTGAACACGTGCAGCATCTCTGGACGTGCCTCGTGCAGTGGAAAAGGAGGTGGCAAAGCAAAGCAGACAGAGCTGAGCTGGCTGCAGGGACATCTAACATCTGGAGCTGGCTTTAATGCAGAATGATGAAATCTCTGGTCAAGTTACACACCAAAGATGGCTCCTGTTTTGAGGAGAGAGCCCCAGCAGCAGGCTCATCTCACCCAGGCTGCTGCTTTTGTTGCTAGGCTACAAGTGGGATGTACATTTATAAGCAAAAAAAAAAAAAAAAGAAAAACTAAGCATCTTGTGGTGTTGCCATGCTTTGCCTTCTCCAGCATTCCATTTAGGATTGCAGTAGGAAAAATCATAGTGCAGACAAAGATTTTTTTTTCCCAGTGATTTAAATAGGCATTTTGCTGGTAGAAGGTGCTTTGGGAAAGAAAAACTTGGCAAGTGGCTTTAACATTTGGTGTAAGTACATTGCATCAGACTCCCAGACATCAGCTGTGCTGCTTATTTCAAACTGTGGCAGCAAATGTACTGCAAATAGAGGAATATCACTGCTTACAGATCCTGATAAGTCTCACATGTACTCTTTTGCCACCACGCAAAAGTGCCTTTTCCCCCAAAAAGTCTGTTAGTTCTTCACATTTGAACTAATTAACTGCCATGACTGCCATCCCTGGAGAAGGCTTTTTGTTCCTTTCTCTGCCAGAGCAATTAAAACATGGATTTGCCTTTCCGCTGTTGCTTTGCCAATGTGTTGTAGTTTTAAAGTAGAACAGGTCACTTTTTCCTAATCAGAAGGAGATTTATTTTTCTCCTAAGCCAACACAACAGCCCTTTGGGTGGGCATTGTGAAAAATCAGGCATTGGAAAAGAAAAATCTTGAGTTTGTTCAGACAAAGGAGCCCCAAAAAAGGAACAATGTGTTACTTGAGGAGCAAAGAGGCCTAGCAGGACCGTGGGGTATTTCTCTATCAAAGTGGCTTGGGAAATGTTTCAGAAGAACTCAACTCTGCAAAAACAAGCAGCCTTTGGTTTACAAAGAGAAGGAAGAAGAGAAGCTGTTCTCCCCATTTTATAGCAGCAGGTACTTTTCTCAGCCTGAAGATTTTCTAGGCTGCATTTCTTTTCCTAGAACAAGGCACTGACACCTGGACATCAGGTTAAGGGACTGCTTTAAAGAATGGAGATGTAGGGGCCTAAGTGTGTCAGATCTTATTTTTATCTCTCCCAATGAGTCTGCACATGAAATGGCAGCAGCACCTGGCTCTAACTTTTGAACTATTCCTATTCTAAAGATTCCTAAAGGATTCTGTGAAGAAAGAGGTTCTGCTGTTATCTTCTATTTTTACTGGGTTTTCAGGGAAAAGCCTCACTCTTGTTCTTTAAAAAAAGAATTCTTAGTTGCCTCTGGAAGATTTGTGAAATCATTATCTGACCTGAGCCCCTCTACATCACCAGAACTTACAGGTCTGAGTCCTGGTAAAGGACACCACAAAAGTTATACCTTTCCTTCAGCATTTGTGCAGGCTGGTTGGAACAGAACCTGGTTGGAATTCTGTTTTAAGTTGGATTACCCAGTTCAAATGCTTTGTAACAGAAGGTTGCAGGTTGCAGTTTGGGAGTTGGGCACCCAGAAGTCAAATGTCACAGTGAGCGTTATCACAATTATATCTGCTCTACTTCAGGATGTGGAATTCACTTTAGAACTTCTCCCTGGGTTCACAGTTACATCATCATGAGGTTTGCTTTTCTGTCACTCTAGTCCCAGTTTTAGCTGATACAGAAAAGAAACTGACAAAAATTCTTAATTTTGGAGTGGAGGTTTTCAAGGCTTGGGTTAAAATACAAGGTGTCAGTAACCTAAGAAAATATAAATGGTTCCACGGAAGGTGGCAAAGCTGCGTTTCATCATTTGTGCACTGCTGCATGAGTTTAAGTTGCCCAGAATTTCCCAAATTATTTACCCATCTGGATAATTCAGTCATGCAACACAGTTTAAAATAAGTGTTCCAATACCTGGGTTGCTCAAAATTGAGTGAAATAAATGAAATTGTCATTGCTACTCTTCTAGCTCTTGGTTTGGTTTGCAAACTCGTTGCATGACCTTCAAATGTGATGTTTAAAAGATGAACTTTGTAAAGGACAGCAGAGAGTTGAACTCCTGAATACTCCTGAATCTGCATTTTGTATAATTGCTGCAACTGCTGCTGTTAACCTTTAAACAAGGTTTAAAGTCTTCTGCTATTGCTGGTCCTGTGGAAAATCTAAATGTAGCCTTTGTACCAAAACTGTTGATCAGACATTGTGCAGGTTTTGTATTATGTTAAGGGAGGACGCTCTCGCTTATTCTGAAGCCCTTTATTCCCCCCAGTTAATATTAGTATTAATCTTTAGAGCATGACCTGGCAAATGATTCCATCTGATCAGAGAGGGCAAGAAATTTGCCATGGGCAGGGACAGCTTCCACTAAACCAGGGTACCCCAGGCTCTGTCCAGCCTGGCCTTGGACACTTCCAGGCATGGGGCAGCCACAGCTTCTCTGGGGAACCTGTGTGCCTCACCACCCTCACAGGGAAGGATTTTTTCCTGATATCCAATCTAACCCTACTCTGTTTCAGTTTGAAGCCATTCCCACTTGTCCTGTCACTCCAGGCTCTTGTAAAAAGTCTCCCTCCATCTTTCCTGTGGGCTCCCTTCAGGCACAACGAGGCTGAACAATCCCAGTTCTCTCAGTTGTTCCTCACTGGAGGAAAACACAGCCATGTGCTGAGGAAAAACTTTATGAACTCACCATCAGTCATGAATCTGAAAATGTGGTACATAGGAGGAGCCACACATGGATAATCAAACCTCTGTGTGGGTGCTGGGGAGACAAACAGTGCCAAAAAATGTCCCTGGTCACAGGAATGCCACCCCCGGTATTGTTCAGTCACTGGAGCGTGGCGGGGCCAGGGTTTGCCCAGCACAGCTGATGCTCAGCCAGACAATCCCACAGCATGAGACAGGATTTAGCTGCTCTTCCCCATGGGCAGTTTGGATAGAGCTGCTAGTTTGGAAACTGAAGGGGTTTAGTGATATGAATGTGCCAGAGAGCATAGTCCATCCTTCACTGCTGATTTAATTTGCTGGGGAGAACAGCTGCAGGGTTTCCAGGTACAAGTGGTGCTATTAAAGACCTTCCTAATTGATCTGTTAGGTGAAATAGTGAAAATATGGATAATTTTCTCTCTTACTGCATGTTTTCCATGAGAGTTGTTAATTGTTTGACTGTATTATAATGTCATTCTTTACTCTTTCTAGTACTGCTGATCCTTCTGTGTGAACATAACCTCAGAGTGACATTTCTATATGGATTATTACAACAACTGATGTGTTTGTAAAATTCATTTTGTTTCCCAAATCCCCTGATAATGGCTTTGTTTGTGGAGAAGAGCAATTGCTTGGGGAATTTTGCTGCTTCCACCTTAAAATTCAAGGTGCTGTTGATTGAAAGTTGTATCCTATTTCAGGATTGGTTGGTGTTTTCTGGATAGCAGCAGGTGGGAACAGTAAATTCAGTAAATAATACTAAATAATTCAGTAAATAATTCAATAAATAAATGATATACATATATAGGCACCTTAATTAATTTAATTAATGGATAGGTAATTTGCCTTCATTACTTGATTGTAGCAAAGCAAACAGTTTTATCTTTGTCTTTATCTGTATTGTGCTTTTGCTTTCCAGTTCCCTTGCAAACTTTCTATTTATCTCAAGGTTCAGATGGATTTATTTACATTTTATTTAATCCTAATGTCCTTTATTTTTTTCTGTACCTTATTCAATTACAGCTAATGAGAACTTAAATCTTGGGCACACTTAGTACAGATGGAAAATTAGATCACTGAAAGTAGTGGAGTTCCACCCTTGACAAAGCATTGTAGTTAAAATAATAATTAAATCTTAAGTAGTTTTATTACAGTGCTTTTATTACTGATTATTTGAATGGATCACACAAACAGCAGCACCCCTCTGAAATTGTATCTGAAAATTAAGGTGACAGGTAGGTAAAAATAGTGTTGCAGCAACTTAAATTGAGGGTGTTGCACCTATTTCTTACAGTTTTACAGTCTCACTGTTTAAATAAAAAATGAAACAAAAAAAAAAAGCCATCTAGTTTATGATGGTGACTCTATGGCTGTTAGACAATATATTGATGAAACCATTTTTGTGCAGTCACCACTTCTACTTTATAGTTGGACATTTTGTTTTATAAGGGGATCCCTTTGAAGTATATCAGCACTTAATGAGCTTATGGTTTTGCTTTATGGGATTTATTTTCCATTTCAGCATTTACTAATGGGGTCTGATGAGTCATGAGTAGCATCATGCAGTCTCTTTAAAACAAGAAATGGGGCTTTTGTTATAAAAATGTTTTGCTGGAAAACTTCAAAGTTTTCAAGACAGAAATTCCCTGGTTCTCTTAGGCACTGTTGTAACAGGTCTGTGATTCAGAGTCCCGTGACTGGCAAACTCAGCTACCTTTTTTACTTCACTGCAAGTTTGATGTGTCTCCAAATCATATTATTCTCAACTTTTTTACAGTCCCTTGTGTGTGTGATATCTGCTCTTTCTCTGTGGGCTTTGGTGGTCTGTCTGCTTTATTTTAAGTTCTTTAGGACAGAATTGTTCCTACTTAACAGCTAAAAGGGCAAGTCAGCCACATCATTGAGAGAGGAAAATGGGTTTGTGTACCTAAATAGCTGTCACCTAAAATTTAAACCCCTTTTTACAGGAGATCTAACTTTTTGCAGGATTTTCCTACCCCCCTCCTGTGCAGGATTGAGGGCTCTATGTCCTTTATTAAGATTAGTAATAGTGGAGTCCATGTTCCCATCTTTCTAAACAGACACAGACATTTCAAGCATGATTTCTTGTTGTAGCTCATGAATTAATGGCTGTTTTCCATTTTCCTGCTAGGTTGCTTTTTGCTGCAGCAGCAGTACTAACCCCTGTTTTGTTAGATTTACAAGGAGAAAGAGAGACCAAAGCCTGTGCTGACCTGTCTCTGGTAGCTGAGCCTGGCTAGGCTGGGTAACAGCAGAGGGAAAGGCACAAAAACATCTAGGAAATCTGTTCCAGGGCTCAGGCACTGCCCAGGGCAGAAGTTGTGCCTTCTGTGCAGAGGGAATTGCTGGGATCAGCCCCTGCTTGTTCATTGCTGGGTCTTGGGGCAGAGCCTGGGCCCTGCTGTGACCCTCCCTGCACACAGGGACAGACAGGGACACCCAGGGAGCTGGGGGCTCCTCTCCAGGCTGAGCAGCCCCAGCTCCCTCAGCCTTTCCTGGGCACAGAGATGCTCCAGCCCTTCCTCAGCTCCTGCTGGCCCCAGGAGCTGCAGGTCTCCATGTCCTGAGGATCCAGAGCTGGACACAGCTCCCCAGAGGTACCTCAAAGGGTTGAACAGAGAGGCAGAATCACTCCCTGACCTGCTAAAAATGCTCTTCCCACTGCACCCCAGGATCCTGCTGGCATTCATGGTCACTGGGGCACTCTGCTGGTCATGGAGAGCTCATTGTCCAGCAGGACTCCAGAGCTGCTCTCCAGCAGCTCACCCCAGCTGTGCAGCTGCAGGGGTTTATTTCTCTCCAGTACAATCTTTCTGCTGCATTTGTTTCCTGCCAAGGTAGTAAATCCCATCAGCACACCTGGGTCAAGGAACATCAGAGCAGACACAGAGTAGATAAAGTAGGGAGGGGATAAAGACAGGATGTGAAAGTGTTTAATCTCCTGTGTTCTGTACCTTCACCTTTTCTGGTTGTTTCAGACTGAAACAATACTGAATTAAACCTTCTGCAGTGAAGGCAGATCCTTTGTGTTTAGATTTCTTATTACTGAGGGACTTGGGTTTGTGGACAGAATTATCAGAGGTAAATAAAGGGAATTCCCAGAGAACCCAGTACTGTATATTCTAATCAGAGTGAAAAGAAAGAATTATCCAGAATGAAGAGAAAGAAAAAAGCTTCTATGGGTGCACTGCTTTATTCAGCATTCATTAGACAGCTTTAACCAGATTATTATAAGCTATCCTAAAGCAGCTTTAATCTTTCTTAATTAAATGGATAATTTAATTATAAAAACATTTACACTTGAACTTTCCTGCAAATAAGGGAAGCAGTCACAGAGCAAGTTACCAGCCCTAATGTCCTGATTTTTATCTTTATTTTGGTGGAAAAGAGGGTTTGAATAATGAGTGCCTTCACAGGGCTTTGCAAAACCAGCAGTTCCCATTTTAGACCAGAAGATGGACTATTAGTTCACAGCACAGCACTGTTCACACGAGGGTGTTTTTTAATGGCAGAGCACTGAGAAAAGGAAAAGAAACCTAGAGAGCATCTCCTGTTGATATAGTGTGCATGAGAAATCTGTTCTCCCAATCTGTCCTGAGCCTTTTTTCATTTCCATGATCTGTGTTCATCCTGTAGTGTGCCTGGTTGAGAGATGTACACATGGAAATAATCCTGCTGATAGATGGTGCTGTGCAATAATGAACTTAACAGTGAGGGAAATGTGAGTGGAAAAAGGGGAAAAGATTCGTTTTCCCTACTGTACCAGATTTATTAGTGTTCAGGTATCATAGAATCACAGAATGATTTGGGTTAAAGATCATCTAAAATTGGATCTTTATTTATAAATATATAAATATATAAAAATGGATCCAATTTCTTTCTGCCATCTGAACAACGTTATTTGGAGGAGGATTTTTTTTTTCACTGGTTGTTCAATATGTTGCAGAAATTTCTTTTAAGAAAGTTAAAATCCATATACTTGTTCTATGGAGGGACTATTATTTTTTCATTAAATGTTGAAGTAAACTTAGTCATCCTGAAGCAATTTTTACTTTTCTGGGCTTTATGCCCCATAAATGCACAACTCTTCAGTGTCCTTTATTGTAGTTCTTTAACCATTTTTGAAGTATCATTAGAAGATCTGGTCATGTGTTCATAATGTAGCAAATTGTTGCATTATATAATCTCTGTTTTGTTAAAACATGGATTTAGAGAAACAACATTTATTAAAATAAATTGGTGCATTTGTGTTCCTAATTTTTGATTTGTTTTTCTATGCCAGAGAAGTTAACTGGATTTTATTAAATATTTCATCTGTCACTGCACTTTATAGCACTTCAGGCATCTCTTGAAATAGTTGATTTCTCATTCCCTTCAATCCATTATTTTCAACAAACAATAATTCATCACTGAAATAAAACACTTTCTGATTAGTCTATTGTTGTTTGGTATGTCTGTTTATTTATAAACTTCCTGTGCATCTGCCTCATCCTCAGGAATTTGTACAAATGTAATAAGTAATGAGAACTTAAATCTTGGGCACACTTAGTACAGATGGAAAATTAGATCACTGAAAGTAGTGGAGTTCCACCCATGACAAAGCACTGTAGTTAAAATAATAATTAAATCTTAAGTAGTTTTATTACAGTGCTTTTATTACTGAGTATTTGAATGGATCACACAAACAGCAGCACCCCTCTGAAATTGTATCTGAAAATTAAGGTGACAGGTAGGTAAAAATAGTGTTGCAGCAACTTAAATTGAGGGTGTTGCACCTATTTCTTACAGTTTTACAGTCTCACTGTTTAAATAAAAAATAGTGTTGTATAATAAATAATGTATAAATGTTTTGGGGCACTGGACACAGAAGCATTTCTGTAGACTTACCCCTTTAAACCTTCATTCTGCAAATTCTTTGCTGTTTGTTCCCTGGGTTTTTTTACTCTAAATGTGGCCACTTTTCACCTTGCAGGTTCTGGATACATTAGGAAATGAGTGGAATTTTGAATTGCAAATGTTGATGTTTTCTTGGCAGAGCTTTGGAAGATGGCACCAGATATCCCATTAAATATTAATATCAAGGAGCCCCGATGGGATCAAGACACTTTTATTGGACGAGCCAAACACTTCTTCACTGTAACAGACCCCAGGAATATTTTGTTATCTAATTCCACACTGGAAAATGCAAGAAAAATTGTGCATGATTACAGGTATGACTGCTTCTACTACTGGCCCCAAAACATCCAAGTCAATGATAAGTACATGGTGATATATTTAAAAGGAAATACTTAAAATGCTGTATTCATTATAACATTTCTTATTCCCACTTCAGAGCTTGAAACCCTTTTATTTTTAATCAAATTTACTAATGGATGGGGAAGTTATGCCCCTCTTAAGGGTTCTGAAATACACAAGGGTCTAATTCTGAAAGTAGTTAATGTGACAACAACGCTTAAAACTTCCTCTTATGTGTAGATTTGGAGTAGTTGGTTTCTTAAATACTCTCAAAGTGAATTTTCATAGTTTCACACTAATGACCTCAGAGATTTTGGCTCTACATTTTAGCTCTAAAACCTCGTGCAGGTTTGGGTAAAAACTCAGCCAACAGAACCACTGCTGGGAGTTTTCATTCTTTTTATTTCACCAATCCATTTAAAAGCTGAAGAATCTCTACAAGCTTATCTGAGAGTCTCGATTAACTTAGGGTGAACATCCCCAAATCCTCTGATGCCACATTTCTCACGGGAGTTTGCAGCATTTTATAACACTTGTGCTTTTTGCTGTTGTCTTGTTTCATAACCTGTCCCAAGACAAGGTATCGTGGCACCTGGCTTGACAGAAGATGAGTTGTGGAGAGCAAAATACATTTATGATTCAGCCTTTCACCCCGACACTGGGGAGAAGATGTTCTTGATCGGCCGAATGTCTGCCCAGGTCCCCATGAACATGACTATTGTAGGCTGTATGATGACCTTTTACAGGTGAGAGATGGCAATTAAACACATTAAACATTTGCCTGTGAATTAGAGAAGTGAAAATCAGTGTTATTGTCAAAAGATGCATTGTAAATATTTTTAAATGTGAAATTTTGCTTGCTTTTCCTCTTGTCTCTCCTCATTCCTTCACGCTGATGAACAGTTCTTTCTAGAAGTAGTTTTGAGATAAGCCCTTAGCCCTTCTCCTTCACCATCCCACTTTCCCTCAAACTGGGAAATGTTCCAAAATCCCATCTGTGTGGAGGACAAAGAGAAGGAGATCCCTGGGAATTTCCAACCTTACTGGCATGCAGGATGTTCTGTCTACCCTGTGAGTACTCGGAATGCTTCAATCCATTGTTTGTGGAGTTTCTGCAGCTCCCCTGTGATCCCTGCATTTCCTCAGTGGTTCTGGAATCTCCAGGAGAGTGAATCCCACTGAAGCAGAGCCAGTGCTCTCTTAGCAGCCTCAATGTTGGAAACACTTTCTGACACAGGGTTCAGGAATTGTTGGGAGCTCAGAAGAAACAGCAGCAGCCTTTTGGATGCTGAGATTGTACAAACTCCTGACACACCCCCCAGTTTTGGATGGTGTTTATAAAACATGTGTGTGCTTTTAATTGCAGTCAAGAAATTAATCAAGCCCCCAGCACAGCTGCCCATTCCCAAGCACTGCCTCCTGTTAACTGCTTGTTGTGTTATTATCTATAACACTTAGAGGAGCTCTCTGCCTTTTCTTTGCATTATCATTGAGGTTCAAAACTAGGTGATTTTTAAATTCTTCTAGAATAACTCTGTCAAGTCAGTATCTCACTGACTGTGTTGTTTCATTCAAATAAACAAGAATTTCTACATGGTTACTGCTTACAGTGGCTTTTCTTGATTTGTCATCATTTTCTCATGCTGTTAATTCAACTGTGAGTTTAATAATAATAATAATTACAATTGTTTCTCTTTTCAAGGACGACACCAGCAGTGCTTTTCTGGCAATGGGTCAACCAGTCCTTCAATGCTATAGTAAATTACACGAACAGGAGCGGGGATGCCCCAATCTCTGTCAGGTCAGGCACTGAACCTCATAATTCCGATGAGTTTAGAAGTTGCTCTCTGATGTACTCGAACGTGGTTGTGCATTAAAGTTTGAAGTGAGACAGGGATAAGTTTTTCCATCTGTACTTATGATTAATTTGATGTGCACAGATGAGAAGTCTGAGAATGGCAGAGCTGAGAACTCCATTTCTGCCATTAAAGACAAGCCTGAGCACCTTGATCAAGAGCACTTAGTGCAGGATTTAACAGGAGTCTGTGTTTCAGGGCTCATTCAACCATTTGCAAGTTTTCCTCATCAGTTTGGTGTTCTACCAGGATATTTCTAAGCTGATATTTTGTGGGGGCCTTTAGTTGTGTCACTGTGCCACCTTCTCAGTGCCAGCACACACCATACTGAGGGTTCATTTACAAAAAGAGATTCCTTCAACTGGTCTGTGCTTGATGTCTAAAAAAGAGACTAAATAGATGCAGAAATCAAGAAATCTCAAACTGAAAGAGGGGAAATTTAGGTTAGATAAACAGAAAAAATCTTCCCTGTGAAGGTGGTGAGGCCCTGGCACAGTTACCCAGGGAAGCTGTGGCTGCCCCTGGATCCCTGGAGTGCCCAAGGCCAGGCTGGACAGGGCTTGGAGCAATCTGGGATAGTGGAAGGTGTCCCTGGCCATGGCAGGGGGTGGAATGGGGTGAACTTTATGGTTCCTCCCAAACCATTCTATGATTCTATGAATAGAAAACTGGAATTGCAGTACTTGACTTTCTGGTTTTGGGGCTGACTTGTTTAAAGATGTCTGGGAGCAAACTGTGGATTCCAGCATACAGAGACACCTCCTAGCTGGGAAGTATGTAAAGTGTGGTTTGGGGCAGGTTGGGTTGGATTTGAGTCTTTGCAGCATAGCTGGTCTCTGTGTATGGGGTTTGGTAGGGTTTATTTTAATTACTATTATAGACATGGCCTTGGAAATCCAAACTGATTTTACTGGGTTAAGCAATTAGGAAAATAAAGAACTAACCCTTCAAGGTTTTCATTCAGATACATGAGAAAATGCTGAGCAGGCAGCAATGCACAAGCAGCAGAACCTGATTCAGTAATGAATTGTGGCTTGAATATGATTTTTACTGCTAGTAAAATAAAAATGTTTAATTCAGTGTGCCATTTAGATCTTCCATCCCCACCTTATTGCTGTAGCACAAGAAAGCCTATTTAACTTCTGGGGGGGGCATAACTACATGTGTAAAATGTAATTGTTTTTCAGAGTGACACCAGTGTAGCTGTGCATGTGCAAACGTTTTCATTTCTGTTTCAGCCAGCTGGGAACAGCCTATGTTTCTGCCACCACGGGTGCTGTCGCAACAGCCTTAGGACTTAATTCACTAGCAAAGGTATTGCTGGTATTTTTTTCTATCCTTGCTAAACTGGGATGTCTTGTGAGCAGCTCACAGCTCATTTCTCCTCTGGTGTCTCTGTGTCATGCACAGCTCCCACTGTGGAGTTGTTATGGCTGCTTCTTTCTTTAGATCCCAACTTTATTTTTCCCCCGTGGAGTTGGGTTTATGCATATCTGTCCAACAGCCCATGTTTGGTTCATGCAAACTCTATCTAATAAGGTGCCTTTTTTCCAGTTTCTTTTTTCACCTTTCAAGGCATCTAATAGCACTTGAAAATTAATTGGAATTGTAATTACACTTCCCTGTGATGCTACTAAATTCAGAATGGTTTTGCCACTCTCCTTCCCCTGCTCACTCTGGAGAGAAGCATTTATGACTTATTTCTTGTTTGAATCTTGTTTTAACTCTGCCCCACCAGTGAGTTTTCACTGAATTTTAATGTAAAGGAAATAAGTCTGGTCTGTCATTAGCAGATGAAGCATTTCAATAAAGACAATGATTAACTACATTTTTATTGTCCTTTTTTCCCCTCTGTGTTTTCCAGCGCGTCTCTCCTCTGATCGGGAGGTTTGTTCCTTTTGCTGCTGTTGCTTCTGCCAACTGCATCAATATTCCACTAATGAGACAAAGGTAGGAAAAAGAACAAAGATCACTCATGCTGGAAGAAAAGATGTTGCTCAGTTGGTAGATCAGCGAGTTACTAAATAAAGCACATTTTGTATCTTTAGCTTGTTTCAGAACCTTGCAGAAACCTCATGCGTGAGGTTTTGACTGGTTGTTTGTAACAGGTATAAAATGGAACATGCTCATTCTCTTCAGATAAATATCCAAAGAGTTCTTCAGTCTTGGATCTCAGAAAGCAATTACTGGTTCCTTCAAAACTTTGATCACATGGACCTTTGAATAGCAGCTACACTTTGGAAAAACACAGACATTTCAAAAATGGTGCTTGAAATCCCACCTGCAGAACTTAGTCATAGAAGTCAGGCTCTGCAGTTCTCTTTAATCATCGAGGTGACAAAAATACCCAGTTTGTCAGAAACAAACTTTTTTTCTGTGTTGTGATTTGACTAGGAATAAGAATAGTAGTAGGGAAAAGCAAATTAAAAGCATCCTATTATAAACACAAGGTTATGGGCAGGAAAGGGAATATTTAGACTTTGTATTTACAGTGGAAGTTGATCTGTGGTAGTATTTTATCTTTTCTAAAGTCTGAAGAGAAGAATAAAGGCAGCCCTCAGGATATCTGCTGTTCTCCCAGTATGAGTTTAACACCTAACCCTGCACTTGAGCAAAAGATCTAATAGTCAATAATGCAGTTACAGAAACGTAGTTTTGCTTGTGCCTCCTTTTATACTTTCATGTATGTTCTTTGTGGTTGAAATGACAGCTCTCACTAGAATGCCAGGGGGGAATTTTCACAGAGCCTTCTGTTTCAACTCAGTGAAAATAATCTTCCTGTGTTCCATGAGCTGTCAGATAGGGCAGACTCCACTTTCAGAGCAGTCCAGAAAATTCCATTTTTCTGATTTAATGTGTAAAGGGAACTCTCCCTTCCATGGAACACAGAAAAAGCACATTTCCTTTCCTCCCCCTTGGAATGCTGTGACCAAACAGCAGATTGCTGTTACAAATATTCAGTTGGTAACTTCTCAATGTGTTTTTCCTTGATCTTTCTCTGCCCTTTGCATTTTTTTTGTGCCAAGGAGTGTTACAAACAGACTCACTTAGAAAATAAAATAAAGCACAGAATTCTTGCAGTTGACAATTTCAAGGGACAAAGATAAGCTGACAAAAAAAAAAAAGGTGAAAAAATAAGTTCACATCCATCACTGCTTTATTTTTTACCCCTTATTCAACAGGGAACTCAAGTTTGGAATTCCTGTCACGGATGAGGATGGAACAAGACTGGGTGATTCATCCAAAGCAGCTCAGCAGGCAATTGCCCAGGTGGTGATATCCAGGATTCTGATGGCTTCTCCTGGCATGGGTAAGGAGAAGTCCTGTGCAGTCCTGATTATCAGTTCCTGCTGTGAGAAGGAGATTTGGTTCTATCCAAGTGATTTTCCACAGGGTCCAAATTACTTTACAGTTCCCCAGGCAGTGTTTGCCTTTCTGTGAAGAACTTCCCCAGGGAAATGTGAAAACATCCTCAGTGTGTTACACTGAGCTGCAGCAGGAAACCTCCTGGGATCTTTGTGCAGAAAAGATACAGATAGCAAAGGAATGGGAGGAGATTCCACTTGTTTGAAATTGGTTTAGGTTCTCTGTAAATGCCAAATAACTGACCTCAGGTTTAGTTAGATTTGAAATTGCAGGTTTTGCTTATTGGGAGAATTCACCTTTGTAAATACCAATCCAACTGGCAATGTGAAGTAAAAACTCAGTCAATGAGAAAAGGCTGTGAAAATTGTATTATGGTATTAATTCAGCTAAACAGAAAATGACAACAAAGTGCCTTTCTCTCCAAGGTTAATACCTTTTATTATTTTATTTGCAGCAATTCCTCCCTTCATAATGAATACCCTGGAAAAGAAAGCCTTTTTAAAGGTTAGTCTTATCTCTGTGTATTTCATATCCTAAGTTAATATTTTAATGAATTTTAAATACTTCCTGAATCTTCATATTTGCCTCCCAAACACTGTGGGAGGACATCCCTGTAGAACTTGCTTTACAGCTGTCGCTTTCCTTCTGCCTTTCTTAGAGATAACTTGGTTCTTTTTGTCACAGTGCAAGGTAACACTGAGAAAATATGAACATTCTTGTTACTTTTATAATTGTTCTTAGAATGCACATTTCCTCCTGTGAAAGAAACTTTCCGTGTACTGAGTCTTGGAAACAATTTCTTGAGAAAAAAAAGAACATTTTAATAATGCTGGTTTTCTCAAGATAGCAATAAGGAGGCTTTGTTTACCTGCTGCAGTAGCAATCTGAGTTTGGAAACAAAAATGATGGTAAAAATCTCTCTTGAAAATGATCCTTAAAAATTTACTGGATGTAAAGTGCAGGGTAGGCATAGAATGGGCTTTCTTTATCAAAGATTACTTATTTCCTACATTCTTTTTATGCCAATGTAGTGTGAAGTCAAACCCCTGATGTTGGTAAACCCACATTCTGCACTGTGTGTGTGTGAGGGGGTAAAGAACAATAATGGAATTAGTTACAGGATTGTCTAACATGAGGGAAATAATATTCAGGTGAGGAGCCCTTTAATTCTTTACCAGTAAAGGCAGTTTCATCCTCACTGCTGATATCACTGATTTAATTACTTGGTAGCTCCAGGCAAAGCCTGTGAGATCCACCCAAGAAGCCTAAGAAAATCTATCTCCTTCCTGTTAATAAATACTAGGAAAAAATCGTGGCATGGTCTGAGTCTCCAGACCCTGCCTAGAAAGAGTTTGTGTGGGGACAAGCAGGGAAAGATTTTGTTTGGAATGGTTTTGTTTGTCTAAGATAAAGCTTTTCTAAAGTGTTTAAATTTTATCTCTGACTGTTTCTGCCCTTTGTGTCTCTTGTGCAGAGTGAGATTACCCAGTTAGACACCCCATTTGAAAGTGTTTCTGTTTTTAAAGGCAGGAACAGATTGCCTGGGGTAGCTGTGGCTGCCCCATCCCTGGGAGTGTCCAAGGCCAGGTCGGAAAGGGCTTGGAACAACCTGGGATAGTGAAGGGGATGGAACTGGATGATCTTTCAAGTCCCAAACCATTGTGTGATTTCCAATCTTAAAACTTCTTTTTCCCTAGAGTGTTTTGCTTCCCTCCCATTTGTTAAAAGGAAACATTTTTGCTCACAGTGTAAAAACAGAAAATGTGGCATTTGAGTTTCAGGGTAAAAATCAGTGTGTGCTGCTTTATCTCCTGGAAGAAGTGCGCCTGCAGGGCATCCAAACACACCACAACTTGTGACTCTGTGATATTCTTGAGAATGTATTGCCTGGAAAATTAACCCTTGTTAAAAAAAATTTAGGGAAAAAATTATTTTGTATGTATTTGACATGTGAGAAATGTCACAAAGCCATTGCCTCAGCTGACAAATACATGACATTTGCAAAGAAGTTGCAGCAATCCTCAAGGTCTGGAGACAAATACCTGTGGGTTTTGTGTGGTGTCATCAACATGAGGGTGTTGTGAATTTTTCAGATCAGCCAAAGTGAGCGATTTCTGCAGTGACTGCTCAGTGGTCTCTGGTACCATCCTGACTGTTCATGCTCACCTGTCCTCTCCCTCAGCCTCAGAGCCTGAATCCAGGTGAAACACTGCTCTGCAGGTAGCCAGTGGTAACACCTGGTAGAGATTAGTATTAAACCCTTTAAGGAATGAGCTGCATTCTTAACAAGCAGCTTCTGCATGGAGTTTGAGAACACCATCCCATCCCAGCACTGGCACCATCCCCACACTGCTTTACTAACTCAGTACCCTTGGCCTCTGCTTCACTGCCACTCTTGGAAATAATTCCTGACTGCTTGCCAAAGCCTATTAAGCAACACACAAGGCCAAAAAACAGGCAAATAGTTGTGAAGTGATAAAAGAAATTAGAAAGCTGGCCTGCAGTAAGACAGAGAGAGGGAAATGCTCCTGGAATGTTGGTCTCGGAGCAGCCTGTCATCCTGTGATATTTGGGATAAGATGTAGGTCATGGAGCCCAACTCATCCCCCACATTCCCACAGTGTTTTGCACCAAGACATTGGTGTGAATTAAGAACATTCCCAGAAGTTCTTGCTAGAAGATGCCTCAAGAATGTTCTTAGAACACAAGCACATATTTACTGCTTCAAAAAGAAGTTGCCTTGAGAAAGTATTTTTATCTGTAGAAGTGCTTTTGCCATAGCTTTCAGCAGCAGCTTTGGGGCCTGTTTATGTAATTATGCATCACAGCAATAATTGATCAGGCTGCATAATGTCTATTTTCATTATCTCTGTGGCCTTACTCCTGACCAGCTCTGTGCAGAACCAAGTTATTTTACCTGCTGCAGCAGGAGGATCCATAAGGAGCCTTGCCCTGAGGCACAGGGTTTATAGATTTTGCTTACAGGTAACTTTTCTCCTAAAGAAATAAATCATTTTTTTTTCCATAGAAACTTATACAAATTCCAATCAGCACAAAAGTTTTAGTTTATATTACTACTCTTACACAGCTTTAGCTACAGTTTCTCTTCTGTTCTGTATATTGTATTAACATCCAGGTTGATTCTAGAAGCTTCCTCATATATCCTTGAAACAAGCTCCTTGGGATCTTTTAATCTGCAACTAAAGTCTGTATTCAAAATGATTACAAAACCAGAACAGAGAGCCTTTTCCTTCAAGCATTGTTCTTGAATGTCTTATGCCCTGAAGCCCTCCATGCATTCCTAATTTCACTGCCATTTCTTTTTTTTTTTTTTTTTTTTTTTTTTTGAAAACAGGCATAGCTGGCCTGGGAAAGCTGACAGATTTTTAGATCCAAAAAAGAAAGGAGGCAGTTAGAGAAAAGCTGATTCTCCTTACGGCTTTTGTTTGCTTAATTATCATTTCTCCATTTTCTCTGTTTGCACTAACCACTAAAATGTCATAAAGACATAAATTAAATCCTAATTCACTGGGAACTGTCTTCTTCTGGAGTTAAATGATAGTTCTCTAACACAGTGAATTCCTCCGCTCTTTCTCTTGTAGTTTCTCCATTTTCTCTCTTTGTGGGGGTGTGCAGCCTGCATTTGAATTTCGTTTTATTGTTTTACGTTATTCCCTGGGCAACTCCCAATTCTTTATTCTGACCTCCCAGTGTTACTTTTTCCTCACCATCTTTCTGGATTAGTGCAGCCTGGTAACATTCTTGAAAAATAAAAGCTGTAATTCAGATCAAGTTGGCAAAAAATGTTCCAGCACATAAACTCCATGTTCTTTATGGGGTCTGTATTAGACACCTCTCTCTCTCTCAGATGAATTACTAACCCTGACAAAGGCATGAAGCCATTTATTCCTCTCAGGGCACCTTCCAACAGCCTTTTCTGTTATAAAATTGTATTTGGGGCTTTTCTGTTACATACCTTGGGTCCCACATCCCCTGCAATGCACAGCATCCCCCTCCCTCCCTTCTCAGAGACAGAGCAGGGTTTGGCTTGTGTTCTTGCCATGGACTCTCCAGGGTATGAAATGAAAATTTGGGGTGAATTTATCTCAGCTGAGGGTCAGATGGAAGTGTTTAGAGAATGCCAGAACAGCAAAGCTCTGCTGCCTTCACTCTTCACCCTTCTTGCTGTTGTTGTCTGTCCCCCTTTGTTATCTCTTGTTGCATGTTATTGCTGAATTACACAGTTCTTCCTGCACTCATTTCTGGATCACAGATTGACTCCATGAAAAAAAAAAATTAAAGAAAAGAGAAGTCTTCTACATTGTTTCTTCTCCCTCAGGCTCTGGAGAAATTTTACTCTACACAGGCTCATTTTCCCTGCCTCAGATCCTGCTGTGACCTCCCTCAGCCCTGAGCTTTGTCCTCCTGAGCTTTCTACACTTCCTTTGTCCATTTCTACTCTCAAACAGTGCCCAGCTTTTGTTTTCCCCTCTAACTTCTGTATCTTGAGAAATTCTTCTTGCAGAAACAAACGTCATCTTCATTGAAGACATCACCACTGTATCAAGTGATTTTTACCTCGTGAGCTGTTTTGTTTTAAAATTCCCTTTGTGTCCTCATGTCCTGCTCTTAGTGAAGGAAGAGGCAGCAGTGTCCATTTAACAGCTCTGGGTTTACTTCATTAGTAGTGAATTTCAACTAAAATTCTACCAATGAGAGTTTATTCCTAAATAATTTTAAAAGCCTGCAAAAAAAAAAAAAATTCTTGGCATATATTCAAGTTCTGCAAAAGTTACAGAATTAACAAGGCATGTGGGTTTTGTGTTGCTTTCTCAGCTTTGTTTTCCCAATCCTTCAACCCTTCTTTCCTTCAGTAAAAGGTGAACTCTTGCAGAACTGGAGTGTTGCTACAGGGGCAAGTTCCTGCACATCAGGGGAAATGATATGACAGGAGAAAGGGCTAAGAGAGGCAGATTTACATCTCTATTATTTATGGCTGGTGGCTCTAGATGCAAGTTAAAACCTTTTCATGCCACCAAAAGGAAGGAGCTGTAACCAGACTGATTTCTTCCTTGGAGTGCCTGGGTAAAATTCCCTGTGCCCTGCAGAGGTGTGGCAGCACCACTCCAAATCTCAGCTCTGTTGCTACTGTGAGCTTCTGAGAACCAAAGCAAAGACCCAGGAGCTGATCCTGAGTCAAAGAGCCACGCACCCATTGGAGTTTCTAAGGGAATCTTACTCAGGATCACATTGATTCCCCAGGGAATTTCCTTGCTGCTTTCCAAAGGGATTTGGCTCAAACTGGAGCTCAGCATGAAGCCACGCTGGTCAGGCTTTTACCTTCACATGTGAGTCTTTGAGGTGCAATCTGTCTCTTATAAAACATGAATTCCAGGAAGGGTGAGAGCAGGAAGAAAAGATTCCAAACTCACTGTGTGTTGTTTTATTTTTAACAGAGATTTCCTTGGATGAACGCTCCCATTCAGGTTGGATTAGTTGGAATGTGGTAAGTAGTTTCTTTGGGTTGGGTCTGCTATCTTAAGAGATACTTGTAGGGGTTTTGAGATTGCAGCAGTATTTGCTTTTTTTTAAGGAAATAAAGTTGAGATAGTTACTGAGGGCACAGCAGTTATTTCCATCTCTGTAACTGGTAAAATATATTAAAAACAAAAAAGCCATTAGCAGGGAGGAAGCTGCCAAGAAAAGCAGAGGGAGGGAGAAAGGGAGTGGCAAAAAAAGGAATGTGGCAGTTTGATTAGAAAAGATGCTTTGGTTGCTACCTCCAATCTCAGAATCTCCTCCTGGAGGTTAATGAATTCTTGAAACATTTGGTTAATAGGGTTTAATTTGCTGAGTTCTGGTATTTTCTGTTGTCCTGTACATGAAGGTAAAACACTGTAAGGACATCAAGTGGTAATTTTAGATGAATTTGGGAGTGTGGTATTGAAACATTTAGTGCTATTTGTAGGTAAATGATTTCATAAGGTACAATGCAGTGAGAAATAAAAGTTACATTGCACTTTGTGGAACTTTACCTCACAGTGTACAGAAAACAAGAAAGCTTTTTACTTGAATCATGTATAAGATTTTTGAATTCTGTTTTAGCACCCTAAATATTTTAAATCTGGTTTTGTCTCCTCTAGTCTCGTGTTTGCAACTCCCCTGTGTTGTGCACTGTTTCCTCAGAAAAGGTGGGTACTGCTGGGAATTATCCTCACTTTAATGTTATTCCAGATCCAGTCATGGTGCTGCACAGACACAAACAAGTGGTCATTGCCTGCTCAAGCAGTTTTAATTCCCATATAACAAAGGTGATAAACAAGAGAATATACAGAAAAGTAATAACTATGTTATTCTTCAGTAATATATAATAGTTGTTTACAAACCCCAGCAGCTCAAGATGAGTTCTATACAATATATTCATGTCCAGTAAGGTTATGGAAACACTAAATACAGTCAGAGCCCATTTTATTTTCAGCTGGAAACTCTTCTAGTTATACAGAACAGCACTGGACTATCTGTGCTCATTTTTTGAGTATTTTTGAATATTTTTCCAGACTTTTTCATCAATACAGAAATAGTACTGAAAGCTGTCTTAGAAACAATATTCATTATAGCTGAAATCATTATGAACTCTGCATGAGTTACTTAAAAAAAAACTTAGCTCAATTTGGTACATAGTATGGACAGGGCCTTAAATTCAGCTGTCCCTCTCATTTTAATAGTGGTTGTCTAAACAAGCTGCCAGACGTACCTTCAACAATCCAAGCTTGAGCTGAGTCCATTAAAATACTGAACAACTGAGGCAGCTTTTGACTTCCAGAAAACAATAGCCAAGTCTCAGCGCTGTTTGAGTACAACAAAGCTGCCTGACACCATCTGTCTCCTTGCTTGGCCTAGGACAGAGAGCTGTGGTAAACAAGTGTCACTAGGCTACCTGGAGATGACTTGACAAACCAACCCAGCACACATGCTACAGTTCTTGATTTCAGCCAGGGCTCTCCAGTTCAGAGGAAGATTAGACCTTGAACTGTGCTCAGGAAATTGCAGCTGTTCAAATGACCTGGCAGCTTAGTTCACCTTACTGTGAACCAGCTCTTATAAAAAAAAGTCTTTTATTCAACTGAATAAAACCACTTAGTAAGTTAAATAGGCAAAATACATTATATTGAATAAAAACTCTTTTAGGAAGGTAAGTTTCTATTGCCAGCAACAACTTGAGCAATGAAGTGGATCCTTATCCTCATGGTAATAGCAACAGCCATTACCTGACTCCACAGACTATCCCCCTGCCCTTGGAGCAGGGATTCATGTGCCCTGGTCTGTGAGCCTGCTTCCTTGATGAGATGTTTAAACAGATCTGAAAACTCTTTTGACAATGTAGGAAGTTTAACCAGATGCATTGTCCATCTTATTTTCTGTTCTGGTGGCTTGTTTGATGTAACCCCTTTACTGTTTCTCTTGCTCAGTTCGATGGCTGTGTCACGCCTGGAGCCAGATTTGCAGGACAGGATCAAAGAGAACAGCCCTGGCCTACAACGTGTGTACTTCAATAAAGGATTATAATTCAAGGAAGGCAAAGTATCTTTCAAGGAGAAACTTGTGAACTTATTTTTTGAATTGTGTGCCAACATAGACAAGAACACACCTTTATCTTGTCCTTTTGTTAAGCAAGTTTGATCATCTGCATTGTTTTTACAGTTAAAGACCTTCCTCAGCATAGTGTTTAAATTATATAAGGTCACTTTGTCCACTTTGGTATTGATTGAAAGGTTAAACATACATATGCAGAGATGTTTACATAAGTTCTCAAGCAGCTACAATAACAATAAACAAGCGCACAATGAAAACCAGATGCTATCATATTGGATTTGCCACCTGTGCCAGTAACAGCGGGGCAGGGACCTCCTTTTGAAAAGTCACAGAGCAACTGAACGAAGTTGCCACCCTCTGGCAGCCACAGGACGGGTGGCTGAACGTGTCAGGATGTTGTGCAGGAAGGCCTTTTTGCCAGGAGGCTGATTGGGCTGCAGGTTTTCCCTGTTGGCACAGAAACGTTTCTTGAGGGCGGAGGTTGGTGGCGCCTGCAGCTTCTGCACCGTGTGGTACTGCTCAGCAATGCAGGCCGCCTTCTTGCGCAGGTCCAGCTTCACCAGCATCATGTTGTTCTGCAGCTCTGCCAGGGTCTGGTCCTGAGGAAGGCAGGGCAAGATATATTTATATAAAATGATATAAAAATATCAAATCATAGAAAGAAAAGCCCATTCCTAGTTGGAACAGACCTTAAAGATCTTGTTCTCTGTTGTGGGCAGAGACAGCTTTTACTAGACCACCTTGTTCCAAGCCTCATCCAAACTGGCCTTAAACACTTCCAGGGATGGAGCAGTCACAACTTCTCTAGGAAATGTGTTTTCAGTGCTTCAGCACCCCACAGAAATTTTTTTCCTAATATCTAATCTAAACCTCAGTGTGAAGCTATTCCACCTTGTCTTGTCATTCTCTGCTCTTACAAGAAGTCCCTCTCCAGCTTTCTTGTAGGCTCCCATAGGTACAGTGACAAGTTGTCTTAACTCCCTGGTTACTGGGAACTGAGGAGGATAAACTGCCTTTTGCCAAAATTCACTGACTCTTCTAAATAAGACCATGCATAAAAGCTTCTACTGTCAACAGTGTAGCAGTTCAGTAAAACCCAGGAACAGTAAGGGTGGGACAAAGCTGACTCCATCCTGCTGCAAATATGCTGCCATAGCAACTGTGATGGAGTGGATAAGGAAATGAGAACTCTGAATTCTCCTATTTTAAGTGCAGGCTGCCAGTTAACTGAACAGGAACAATTTGGGTCTCCTGTGGAGAGGTAAATACACAACTGACTCAGCCATTGAAAAAAGCAGCAGTAGAGCTCCCTTCACAAAATATACAGTATGTACTAGCAAATATAAACCATTTTTATTTGCAGCAGCAAGAACTTGGGTTGCTCTGATTATGGCAAAGAACACAGAGTAAACTCCTCTCCCCAGTGCCACCCACAGCAAAGCAGACACATCACCTGTCTTGCCAGGATGTCATCACACGTGCCCAGGGCCTCTCGCAGCTTCCCTGCCTCTGTGCTGTGGCAGCACACTCGCTCTGCAGACTGGAGGGACTCCCCAATTTTTTGTAACTCTGAACGCAGCAATCTGACATTCTAGAAGAGAGAGGTTTAATGTAACGGGCTGGTTTTGGCACTGCTCTGCAAACAAAGCCACTCCAAGGTAATTCAGACATGCAGCACTGAGGGAGGATCCCATCTGAGTGATCACAGATACAGGAATTGTTGAAGGTTGTGGTAAATTCAACAAACCCATTTCATTTGTTTAAAAACCTGGAAACAGCAGCCCCAAACACTGTTGAGGCTGGCAACCACTTTGCCCTGCAAATGTTCTTTTTTTTAACAGAACTGGAGTTACCTTCTGTCCATCCTCCAGCTTCCTGTCCACATCCATAGTGATGGGTTTAGCAGAGGGAGGTGGCTCCACTAATTTCTGGTACTTGCGCAGCTCTGGGAACAGACAAAAAGTAGTGAGCAACAGGACATTGGTCAGCTTTCAGTATTCCTGAAGTTAAAGACTTCCCTTGAGACAAGCTTCCACAGGCAAGCTGGAAAGACCTTTTGAGTTTGTGCAGAAAGGCACAAACATTCCAGGCTTCTCCTATTCACTTAGACAAAGGGACTTAAGAATTTGAATGGAAAGATTATCCTGCCCTGAAGTCCATTTTCCTGTGAAAATGAAGTGAAACTGTCCATCCAGCACATTATTCCTGTCACCTATGACTCAAATAGTGTTTTGAGGGTGTCTGAATCCAATGTACCCTGAAGGTCTCTCTAACCCTGCACAAGGATCCCTCAAGCATGGTTCAGAACTGGTGCAGCATTGCTGCCATACCTGAGCTTGTGGAATTCAGCTCTTTTTGACACTGCTCCAGCCTGGCTTTGGTGTCTGCCAGCTCCTGCTGCAGAGCAGATGAGGTGGCCACTCGCTTGGATCGACGTACACTTTGTTCTGAGTCCTTTTGCTTGGCATCCAAGCTCTCCAGTTTTTGTTTGGTCTCCTGCAGAGCAGCTTTGAGCTCCAAAATCTCATCGTCACGCTCCTGAGAAAGGAAGTTTGTTCAGATAGTCAACAAGACCTTTGTAGTACAACTTGTCTGAAACTTTCTATGTCTTTATTACTGGAGAATTTCTCAATCCCACACTTCACACATTGAACCCAGCCTTTAAGGTCCTTTTTTAACTGAGTAGAACAAACCCACTGCCTGGGAGCCTAAACCACTTTTTTATAGGCTCTAAAGAAGAGGGATTGTTCTGAGAGTTGGCATCTTCAGAGCAGTCTGCAACAAGTCCCAGAGGTCACTCAAATGCCATGGGCATGAAAATACGGACAGGTCCATACCCATCAACACAGCTAAGAGGAGGAAGAGAAATTCACACAATTTGTGTGAATCTGAAGAGCCCAAATCAAGCCACTGGTGAAAAGAGTAAGGGGAGAATCATGGTGAGCAAATAGACGAGTCAGGATGGTTGTACATTAGCTTCCAGATTGTTCCAGATTGAGTGTTCAAAATTAGGAAACCTAGTGGGCTACATAAAGTAGGAGACAAGAAGCAAAAACTGTTGATCAGGAGATATCACCAAAAATACCTCAGAAAGCAAAATGTTTCATTTTGCATAAAGATCTTCCAAGTACCCAGAGACCCCTCCCAACCCAATTCTGCTTTCCTGATGTCATTGCATTGCCCTGAACAAACCTGCATCTTCTCCTGGTAGTGGTCAGTCAGTAACTCCTTCAGGATGGTCATTTTACCCTCATACAGTTCCTCCATCTGCTCTCTCTGAGCATCCACATGTTGGCTACAAAGAGAACAACCAATTCCATGTCAGGATCGGGCAGTTCTTGGTGCTGCAGCTCATTCTGAGCAGAGGGAGGGAAACCAGCACGGGCTGTACCTCCACCACTGCTCCTTCTGTTGCATTTGCTCCAGCATCTCGTTGCAGATCTCCTCACGCAGGCGCACCTCGAGCTGCAGCTTCTTCTGCCGCTCCTGCACCAGCAGCTCTCGTGCAGCTTCGACCACACGCAGCAAATCCTGCAAGAGGGACACAGCTCCACTGCCCACACTGCATAACAGAGTTAAGACCTGGAGTAAACTAAGTGATCCCATGTCTGCAGGATGCAGTGATCTAGATTTAAGGGTTTAGTCATTTGGAAAGAAAAGTTGCCCAGGTTTGCTACCTTGACACATGACAGCTTGAGTCTCTGTAGGGATATGACTCCATCTTGATCCTTCAGCTATCCCAGCTGCCTGCTTTGAGTATCTAGGCAGTTTGATTGTTTTTTCCCCATTTAGTCTCCTGTTCTGTATGTTTTCTAGATTTCCCTTGCAAAGAAGGAATTGTAAGTCTGCACCTGCACTGTTCCTGCCACTATTCCATAGATGACAAAGTGCTTCCAAATTCAGCATGTGTGTCAGATTTAGACCAACTATAGAACATTTTTGTCATAGATTCCCAATTTCCTGGGTCCTACATCCTTCTGAGGTTCTGTGTCATCTCTCTTGGCAGAGTGCTGAGCTCCAATCCCACTCCCCATGCCAAACCTAACAGTCATGTTCTTGATCTTGCATCCACACAAAGGCTGTAAAACAAATCACAACCCACCTTCTTCTCATACATGGAGACATCTGCCTCATCATCAGTGTCTTCTTCTGATTCCACATCTTCCTCTGTCTCTGCCTCTGGACCCTGGCTGATTCTCCTGTTGTGTTCTTTGATGATGGATTGCAAGGATGGAAGTCCCAGCTTTGTGGGAGGTGCCTGAACAAGCTGAAGGGGAAGAAAACCCACCATTTTCAGTCTGCAAAGCCTGAAAGTTGTGTAGTCTTTAAACACAGCCCCTCTCTGCAACATGTCAGCTCTTCAGTTTAGCAGAATCTGGAAACATTCTGGAGGTAATAACCACTGGAGAAGCATAGGGAAGGTGTACAAGCATGGCCCCCTCTCCTTGTGGTGGGAAGGGGCAGAGTCCCACAGAAGCAGGAGAAACCCAAGCTAGCCTGACCATGCCATGATCCTGGTGTGCACTACTCACCTGGCTGGCAATGGCTGAGAACTTGGCCACGTGCAGGGTCTCATCATAGGTGGATGCACACTGGTTGATGTTGACGATCATGCAGGAGCGCCCGCGCCCGGTGAAGAAGCCCTGGAACACACGGGTCAGTTTGCTGTCCCGGAACGGAACCACCGCCTGCTTTGTCCTGTGGGAGAGACAGCAGTGAGCTGGGAAAGCAAAAAAAACCCCACATCCTCCCTCTGGAGGTGTGGATGCTCACCTGGCCTGCTGGTTCTGGCGGAGGGCGGCGATGCAGCGGCCCAGGGTGTGCAGGGAGGTGTTGATGTTGTTGGCCTCTTTCATTCGGTCCCCGCTTTTCTGGTCCTTGCAGCGCTCAGACCCTGCCAGGTCACACAGGGATAACCTGAGGGAAACACAGTGATATTCACATCACTTACAGGGTTTGTCCTGCCATAGCAGGTTCACAGTTCAGACACCCTACAGTCACCTTCCCAGCTTCCCCATAAGGGCACAGACAATTCTTTTGGGGTGCCTGGGCTGTTGATGGATGGAAGGGCCTGCCTTAAGTGTAGGTGTTACACAAAGGAGCAGCAAAATGAGCTTTGAAATGCCAACTTCAAAGATTCTTAGCCAGTCCTCAGGGCAGCCACTTTCCAGATAAATACATCCCAGGAACAGGCATCAGCTGCACTCAAATCAGCCCTGCTGCAAGGGTAAGGATGCTCACATTTACTTCCACTCAAAAAGCTTGAGAACTACCTCAAGTTGTACCTTGCAGTACTCCTCAAACTCCTGTCAGCTCCAAGACTTAACATTGAGAGCATTTATTCCCTCCAAGTACTCTCAAAAATATCATCAAGATACTTCCCATACCCCAGGCCCTCATGCAAAGAGACAGGAAAATTGAGATTACACCCAAATCCTAAAAAACATGAAACTTACTCGCTGATTTTTGGAACAACTTCACTGCCACCTCTTTGCAAGTGCAGAATCCGAATGGAGAACACACTATGACTGTAAAGAAATGTGCAAATTTTATTTTTTTAAAAAAAAGCTAACTTTAAAAACCTCTCAGAATTGTATTTATGCCTAAACAATCCCTGCTCCTTCAGACCTGCGACTGGAGTTCTGGTTCATGTGGGTGCTTGCAAAACTCTGGTTTTTCCGACCCAGTTTCAGGAGCTTCCAGGCCTCCTCAGCATCCCGGACATTGATCCAGTTCAGATCTGGAAAGCAAGCATACATTAGGCACAGCAGTTGGGAGACTGGCAGAAAATTTATCTCAGCCCCAACTTCCCCATTGCACATCCTTGACATCAACATACTTGACAATCCTGTAATCCTGACATCAGAGTTCTCTGTGGGGCTCTCCAGCACATCACTGCTAAGCCACTCACCCACTCAATCCTAAAGCCTTCCTAGCAGGCCACTAAAGCCCTTTTACAGGTAACTCTACCTTTCACATAGGGGTTGCCAGTCTGGTCCTCACAGAGCCGCAGGGTTTGCCGCTTGCGGTTCTGCCCGGGTAGAGCTGGTTCTAACAAGTCATAGATTAACTCGTTGTAGATCTCAAAGAAGGAGACCCAGATGGAGAACTGCACATCTCCTGTGCTGGTGAGTGAAACACGATCCAAGTCAGCCCAGCATGGGCCCAGTTCTGGGGAAAAGGAGGGAAAAAAAGGAGGAAAACAAATCATGACTGCATGAGCTTTTCATGAGTCCAACCAGAAAGGTTTAGCTCTAGAGTGAGATACTTTCTTCAACAAACAAAACCACCCCAGAAACAAATCCTTCTATTTCCTCCCATTTGTATCTATTCTAATGCCCATCCCCAGTGACACAGCCTAAAGTTTCCTTTAACAGTATCACTTCCTCTGTGTAAGGACTTTTACATACTCTATTTTGACTCCAGTAATGCAAGATATTTCAAATATGAACTCTTTCCAGCATAACTGAAGTTTTAGTCCTTGTTATCTCAATCGCTCTATGCTTCTAGATACCTAAGTAGCTGGCAGTTACTGGGCTGGAGAGAGCACAAGTGCTCAGGGCAGCCTGTCAGTTTGGCATCCTGCTTCCCAGCAATCCCCATCTCACAGCAATCAGCTGCTCAATAACCACATCCTTGAATGAAGTGAGTGAGTGTCAAGTAATTTTTCATTTCACAAGGCTTGATTATTATGGAGTGGTGAATTCTTCTGACATTGGCAAAATACATGCACAGACTTCTGATGTGACATCTCTCAAAGGGAAAATCTGTGAGGCTACAGCACCTTTCTCCCTTACCCACAACACAGCATCCAAACAGTCATCACCCTTTTCTTCCCCTATCCTCCAGCAAAAAGAAGCAGGTAGTACACAACAGGCTTCCAGAAATACCTTCTGTCTGGCTGAGGTCTGAACGGTTGGTGAGTTGGCTGGATGAAGACAGACCAGCAACTCCACTGTCAAAACTGCCACTGGTGGTGGCCTGGAGCTGAGATTCAGCACTGTGACTCCTCTTCAGTGGCGTTAGCAGCTCCTCCTTGAAGGAAACAACAAACAGGAGCATGCAGATAGCATGACACTACCCCTTACCTCTTGCTGTTGAACCCCCAGAGGCCCCGTGCTTACCTCCCAGAGACCCCCCTGCAGCATCATCTGCTTCTTGTTCTCCTCCTGCCGCACCTGCCTGCTGTCCAGCCAGGTCACCTCGTTGGAGAGGGCAGGCTTCAGATCCATGGCCTGGTACAGCTGGTCCCCCACACTGTTGAAGATGGTTGCCAAGGAGCGAGGCAGAATCCCCCCATCTTGGGCAGTGCCTGCAGCAAGAACAGCAGCAAAGCTGAGGATTCAGAGGCAGAAGACAGAAAACAACTCCTTCAACAGGGCCAAACAACACCTGGTGTTTCCTTACCCTGAATCGTGTGAGTCTTCCCTGAATTAGTGATGCCATAGGTGTAAACCAGACAGTTCTGCCCACTCAGCACATCCTTTACCACCTGCTTCATTGTCTCATCAAAGAACAATTTCTGCCCTACCTCTGGTCCAAAAATCTGCAAACAAGACACAGGAAAAATGGCTTCATGTAGATCTTTCCTATCCTTTGCTGATAATTGCACAAGTGATATTACATGGTCCTTTGTTCCCTGCAATAGCCACAAGCAAGAGACCCACCAGCAATTCTAGCTGAGCCCCCAACAAAAATAAGCTGGTCGTTTGTTTAATCCAATAACATTTCATGTCACTGCAGCCCCTAATCTGTTTAGAGCCTCATGAACAGGAGTTTGCCATTTGCTGCCAAAAAGAGTTGTCAAAAACAGCTTAGAAAGAAAAAAACCTAATAAAACAGCAACTAAACATGAGGTAGAAAGGATTGTACAAGACTATAGAGTTCATGCAGCGCCTTGGGGTCAGTGGATGTGAATAAAGTTGCTTTTCAAGCTGCAAGGCTGGTTTAAGCTCAAATCACTTCCAGATGTGTTGTTTGTCCCAGCTGCCTACCCGGGTGAAGGAGAATCTGTGCACTGCTTGTCCCACTCCTCGCTCCATGCTCCGCATGGTGAAGGAATTCTTTGGAGCTTTTAGAATAAGGGTTTCTGAGTTCTCAATACAGACACAGCCCTAAAGAACACAAAAAATCCATCATTGCAGTGGCATACAGGAGGATAGACAGCAAAGGACAACAGCATCTCCCAGCAGGCACACAGCCAGCTCAGGCTCTGCTTCCTTCAGTGTCTCACCTGGTCTTCCCCCTTTTCCACTTCTGTAGATTTCAGAGGTCGAACTCTGAGATAAACCTTTACTTTTCCATTATTGTCTTCAGCTACAGCCTACAAGAATCAGCACAGTTAAATATGGCAGCCAGAGAGGCAGCACACAACCCCCCACAGGAACACAGAACAGGAACCACAGTATGGAAAACACATGTTGGCTCTGCTGCTAGTGCTGAGGAACTTCTCTGGTCCCAAAATCACCAGCAATGCCAGAAGCTTTCTTAGGCATTTCCAAGCACACCAGCATTTTTGTTTGCTTGTTTACCTAATGGATTAGACCAACAAGCCAAAGGCCTGACACCAAAATCAAGCATCACCCCAAGAGGCACTTGCTGCCCACTGCTCTGCCAGGAACTGCTCCTCCCAATGCAGATTTTTGTTCCTGCCTCTTCTGAAGAGTTCTATTGTTTCTGCATCACCTCACCTTTGTGCAGAGAACAGCAGTCATGAGTGAAAACGCTGCCCTGTTAGTGACAGAAGAGCCCCAACCTCACCTGAGAGCCCTCCAGGTCTGGGGAGATGGCAGAGAACTCCGGCAGCAGGTCCTTGCGCAGGTCAGCCCCGAACCCGGCTGCTGTGGACTCCAGCACAGGGGAGGCTGCAGCCTCATCGTCAGAAAACAGCCCTGGGGAGGCAAGTGCTTCTGCCATGGTGCCTCACACGGCTCCTGGGGAAAAAGGAGCACAAGTCAGGGTGATGTTACAGCAACCCATACATGTAACCCCCTGTCACATCCACCAATCCCCACAAACACGGATCCCCACGTGTGCTCCCTACAAACAGGGTGCTGCTTACAAATGTACACACATACACACCCCCTGCACACAGGGAAACCACACAGGACCCCAGACACAGCCCGTACACACACAAACGCTACTCACGACTCCAAATCCACCTCCGGACACCACACAGGACCGCTTCGTGCACACAGACCACCTCTACTTTTAACACACGGAACCAAATAGACCTAACGCACACACCAACCACCACTCAGGACACCCCCAGACCCACACGCAGCTCCATGCCGCCCCCACACACAAACACCCCGCAGCACCACGAGGGGTCTGGCCGCACGCACAGGAAACCACAGGCACCGCCGACCGCCCCTCTCGCCGCTCCAGTCCCGCTGCCCCTCACGCCGCCCCTCGCCGACGCTCGGCGTTTCAAACCTCGCCGCCCGCCCGTTCCGCCAATGGGAACACGGCACGCACGCCCCTCAACCAATCAGAGCTCGCCATTGGGGAAATGGGGGCGGGGCTCGGGTACCGGCCTCCCGCGCGTGTACGCGACGAGGGGGGCGTGGCAGCGCTCGGCCGCCTCCCGGCGGGCTTTGCGCGCGGTGCCGCCCCTACCGCCTTCAGGGCCGGGCGGGGAAGATGGCGGCGGGGCCCGGGAGTGAGTGCGAGGCTGGGCGGGAAGCGCGGCGGGGAGCGAGCGGCGGCGGGGCTGGGGAGGAGAAGGGGCAGGGGAATGGCCCGAGGAGAACGGAGCGGTTGCGAAGGACCCTCCCGGGAAGAGCCAACGGTGGGGCGGGGTGAATGGGTCTGGGAGGGGCGGGGCCAGCGGGGGGGCGGGGCCAGCTTTGGGAGCCGCAGGTTCGAGTCCCGGTGTGCCCGGGCACTGCCCCCGCGCACTCCTGCCCTGTCCCGCAGAGCACAAACTGCTGAGCGCCGGCCCCACCGAGCCCTGGTCCATCCGCGAGAAGCTCTGCCTGGCCTCCTCCGTCATGCGCAGCGGCGACCAGAACTGGTACGGGAGCGGGGAAGGCGGGCGGCACGTGCACAGCAGCGGGGCAAGGCACGGGGCTGTCACCCCGCTGTCACCCCGCTGTCTCTGTTCAGAACAGAGATGGGGTGTAAGAGGGGTTGAAGGTGGACCCGAACAGGTATTTTGCTGCCTTGGTAACTACTGTGTAAAAGTAGAGGTGTGTTAATCAAAATGATGAGCGATAAGAGCTGGAGGGGGACTTTAGATAAGGACATGAAGTGTCAGAACAAGGGGCAATGGCTTCTGACAGAGGGAGGGTTAGATTGGAGATCAGGAAAAAATTCTTTACTGTGTGGGTGGTGAGGCACTGGAAAGGGTTGCCCAAAGAAGTTGTGGTTTCCAGTCTCTGGAAGTGTCCATGGGCAGGTTGGATAGGTCGTGGAGCAACCTGGGATAGTGGAAGATGCCCCTGCCTGTGGCAGGGGGTTGGAACAAGATGATCTCTAAGGTCCTTCCCAACCCATTCTGTATTCATAATTATGTTAGTTGTGGGCAACAAAGACATTTGGTAACAGATTCCTGTGCACTGAACCTATAGCTCTGCTTTTCTCCTCACTAAAATAAGGGGTTTGTGGAAATGTAATCATGTAACCAGATGCAAGAAACTTACTTTTCAAAGCAAAAAAGTGAAGTTACTGTTTATTAGAAGCAGAAAAATGCTTTTGAGACTTGTACAACTCCTTGGTGAGTTTATCACATTTAGCAGGGTTACTCAGTGATGTTGAGAGAGGTTTTCATCTTTTCCCTGTATGTTGTTTGGGAGAGAAGGTAAATTGATGGTGACTTGCCATTTCCCTCCCACAGGGTCTCGGTCAGCAGAGCCATCAAACCTTTTGCAGAGCCAGGACGTCCACCTGACTGGTTTTCCCAAAAGGTAAGACACTGATATTTGAATCTTGGACAC